>HG992039.1:20000-5020000 GCA_905220475.3 Ennomos fuscantarius
TACCGTTTTACTCTAACTTTTTTCAAATTTTTTTACTATGCTCTAAATTGTTTTTTTGGATTCGAGTAGCGCATCTAAAGGCGGATCTTTTGACGCATTACACGTTGCGTTACGACAATTAGAAGTATTTGCGATTTGTTCATTGAGGTCCTGAATAACCTAACCACTATACTCGAATATATAGAATAGTATAGAAAAACTATTTAATACGTATTCCAACATAAAACAAAACTAACTAAACACCTTTCCTGTAAAACTAATTAAAATACGAATTTGAGTGAACAAATTCCGAGCAAAGGTGTATATCGTGCATTTTTTTGTATGTTATCTTACTTACTACTATACTTTTAGTCGATCAAGTCTTAAAGACCTATTTAAGACCTTATTTACGATGAATAAATATTGTTATGTATCACCTATAAAATTGTCCTTTTTTATGAAATAATATATAATATAAGTAAGTAAGCGCTCACTCATCCAACATAAAACAATAACGCTTACTCCCCGATAGAGACTGTATGCGAGTCGAACTTCGTGTCAATCATGGACGCGTCTGGACGCTTACACTTATGTCAAGACAATACATTATAATGTCTTCTGGCGAGCTTTTATAAGCTGGAGATAATTCTCCATACAGTTGCCTTAGTTGCAATGTATGACGTGGTTTGTGAGTGTCATGTTATTCAGTTGCCGTTTTTGCAATGTATGGCGTGGTTTGTAAGTGTCATGTCATACAGTTGCCGTTTTTACAATGTATGACGTGATTTCTAAATGTCATGTCATACAGTATCCGTTTTTGCAATGTATTACGTGGTTTGTGAGTGTCATGTCATACAGATGCCATTTTTTCAATTTGTGACGTCGTTTCTGAGTTTCATGTCATACAGTAGACGTTTTTGCAATGTATGACGTGTTTGTAAATGTCATGTCATACAGTTGCCGTTTTTGCAATGTATGACGTGTTTGTGTGTGTCGTGTCATACAGTTGCCGTTTTTACAATGTATGACGTGATTTTTAAATATCATGTCGTACAGTATCCGTTTTCGCAATGTATTACGTGCCGTTTTTGCAATGTATGACGTGCTTTGCGAGTTTCATTTAATACAGTTGCCGTTTTTGCAATGTATGACGTGTTTGTGACTGTCATGTCATACAGATGCCATTTTTTCAATTTGTGACGTCGTTTCTGAGTTTCATGTCATACAGTAGACGTTTTTGCATTGTATGACGTGTTTGTAAATGTCATGTCATACAGTTGCCGTTTAAGCAATGTTCAACGTGTTTGTGAGTATCATGTCATACAGTTGCCGTTTTTGCAATGTATGACGTGTTTGTGTGTGTCGTGTCATACAGTTGCCGTTTTTACAATGTATGACGTGATTTTTAAATATCATGTCATACAGTATCCGTTTTCGCAATGTATTACGTGGTTTGTGAGTCTCATGTCATACAGTTGCCGTTTTTGCAATGTATGACGTGTTTGTGTGTGTCGTGTCATACAGTTGCCGTTTTTGCAATGTATGACGTGCTTTGCGAGTTTCATTTAATACAGTTGCCATTTTTGCAATGTATGACGTGTTTGTGACTGTCATGTCATACAGATGCCATTTTTTCAATTTGTGACGTCGTTTCCGAGTTTCATGTCATACAGTAGACGTTTTTGCGAGTTTCATTTAATACAGTTGCCATTTTTGCAATGTATGACGTGATTTCTAAATGTCATGTCATACAGTATCCGTTTTTGCTATGTATTACGTGGTTTGTGAGTGTCATGTCATACAGTTGCCGTTTTTGCAATGTATGACGTGTTTGTGTGTGTCGTGTTATACAGTTGCCATTTTGCAATGTATGACATGGTTTGTGAGTGTCATGTCATACAGTTGCCGTTTTTGCAATGTATGACGTACTTTACGAGTTTCATTTAATACAGTTGCCAATTTTGCAATGTATGACGTGATTTCTAAATGTCATGTCATACAGTATCCCTTTTTGCAATGTATTACGTAGTTTGTGAGTGTCATGTCATACAGTTTCCGATTTTACAATGTATGACGTGATTTCTAAATGTCATGTCATACAGTATCCGTTTTTGCAATGTATTACGTGGTTTTTGAGTGTCATGTCATACAGATGCCATTTTTTTAATTTGTGACGTCGTTTCTGAGTTTCATGTCATGCAGTAGCCGTTTTTGCAATGTATGACGTGCTTTGCGAGTTTCATTTAATGCAGTTGCCGTTTTTGCAATGTATGACGTGTTTGTGACTGTCATGTCATACAGTTGCCGTTTTTGCAATGTATGACGTGATTTCTAAATGTCATGTCATACAGTATCCGTTTTTGCTATGTATTACGTGGTTTGTGAGTGTCATGTCATACAGTTGCCGTTTTTGCAATGTATGACGTGGTTTGTGAGTGTCATGTCATACAGTTGCCGTTTTTGCAATGTATGACGTGCTTTGCGAGTTTCATTTAATACAGTTTCCGATTTTACAATGTATGACGTGATTTCTAAATGTCATGTCATACAGTATCCGTTTTTGCAATGTATTACGTGGTTTTTGAGTGTCATGTCATACAGATGCCATTTTTTTAATTTGTGACGTCGTTTCTGAGTTTCATGTCATGCAGTAGCCGTTTTTGCAATGTATGACGTGCTTTGCGAGTTTCATTTAATGCAGTTGCCGTTTTTGCAATGTATGACGTGTTTGTGACTGTCATGTCATACAGTTGCCGTTTTTGCAATGTATGACGTGATTTCTAAATGTCATGTCATACAGTATCCGTTTTTGCTATGTATTACGTGGTTTGTGTGTGTCGTGTCATACAGTTGCCATTTTGCAATGTATGACGTGGTTTGTGAGTGTCATGTCATACAGTTGCCGTTTTTGCAATGTATGACGTGCTTTGCGAGTTTCATTTAATACAGTTGCCAATTTTGCAATGTATGACATGATTTCTAAATGTCATGTCATACAGTATCCGTTTTTGCAATGTATTACGTGGTTTGTGAGTGTCATGTCATACAGTTTCCGATTTTGCAATGTATGACGTGTTTGTGTGTGTCGTGTCATACAGTTGCCGTTTTTACAATGTATGACGTGATTTCTAAATGTCATGTCATACAGTATCCGTTTTTGCAATGTATTACGTGGTTTTTGAGTGTCATGTCATACAGATGCCATTTTTTCAATTTGTGACGTCGATTCTGAGTTTCATGTCATGCAGTAGCCGTTTTTGCAATGTATGACGTGCTTTGCGAGTTTCATTTAATGCAGTTGCCGTTTTTGCAATGTATGACGTGTTTGTGACTGTCATGTCATACAGTTGCCAATTTTGCAATGTATGACGTGATTTCTAAATGTCATGTCATACAGTATCCCTTTTTGCAATGTATTACGTGGTTTGTGAGTGTCATGTCATACAGTTTCCGTTTTTACAATGTATGACGTGATTTCTAAATGTCATGTCATACAGTATCCGTTTTTGCAATGTATTACGTGGTTTGTGAGTGTCATGTCATACAGATGCCATTTTTTCAATTTGTGACGTCGTTTCTGAGTTTCATGTCATACAGTTGCCGTTTTTGCAATGTATGATGAGGTTTGCGAGTGTCATGTCATACAGCTGCCGTTTTTGCAATGTATGAAGGGGTTTGTAAATGTCATGGCATACAGCTGCCCTTTTTCTAATGTATGACGTGGTTTCTGAGTGTCATGTAATACAGTGGCCGTTTTTGCAATGTATGACGTCGTTTGTGAGTGTCATGTCACTAAAATTGCCATTTTTCTTTATTCCTAATTTAATTTTGAAATTATTGCCAGTTTAAAAGTGTCAAATCAACGCATCTGTACAAAAATCGGCAGAACGACTCGGCGGAGCCGCGAATTTATTTTATTTCAATTTTATTAAGCTCAACGCATAGACTTTGTATCGATACCCCTAATACAGAAAAAAAAGTAAGGCAGTTCTGTGTACACTAATTAGTGTACACGATTTTCAGCTGTCAAAATGAAAATCAGTCGTTACTTTGGCGCGGTTGCGTAAACATACCAGAATATGCCATATATATCTTGCGTGATATAACTTCACTGAAGTTACATGAAATACCGAACATGGAAGCCCGTGGTGCCACTTCATAACCTATTGGGCATTCATATGTCTTTTTGAAAGCATTTTAAACGGTTTTTTTTTTTTTTTTTTTTTTTTTTTATTGAAAGTTTACAAAACTGGGAATATGTTACTTAAGATACTTTAAAAACTAACCTTAATTACTAAAATCATGCGGTGGACATATTCCCTTCTGGATGTAAACCTAACTTGCGTTTGTAGCTAACAAAAATGACGCTATCTCTAGACGCTAGAGCTTTTTTTTTCTTTTCTTTCTTTTTTTAAGTTAAGAGATGTGCTAAATAAAGTTTGAAAAAAAAAAAAGATTGATGAAATTAAACTAATAACCAAGAAGGAGAAATTTGTGGTAATACCAATTGTTACAAGTTACGTGATAGTATATCAGTGACACGTCGTCTAACTGAAGTTAGCGAACTTTTATCAAAAATGTCAAAATCATACTTTACTCCATTATAAGAGTTTGTATGGTAATTGCTGTTCTGGATCTATATAATCGGGCGAATTCTGTGAGTAAACTAAATTTAATAAACTAAAAAGTAATTTACATGTACAGGTATTCAAACAGCCTCGTTGGAGAAATAATTTATTTAGGTAAGAATTAAGGCAAAGGTTCAAATAACTTAGTCTGATTTTGGTCAGAATTTCTATTAAATTTTAAAGTGTTAAATGTAGTGCTTTGCTTGGATTTGATTTGCTGTTGTAACCCAATTGAAAAAAAATTAATAAGATAAGGAAAAAAAACTGTCATGGCTTGTGCCTATTCCATTTTATTTTTCTTGTGCTTATTTATAATACAGACCTTAATAATATAACTGCTGATCGGCTGAAGGTGCTGATGGGCAAATTAATAATTAGGAAACTTAGTAGAACTTCTGTGTAAAATTATTTTTGATATTTTTTTTTTCTAGTAAACATTATTTAAGGAAGAAAATGTTAAATGTCGAACAATAAAACTTTAATAAGTACTACCGTTTTGATCAATTCCAATATTAGAAGTTCGCCCGGATTCATTCTTTGATAGTATCCGTTTTCTTTAAACTCAAACATCCGGGATAAAAAGTATCTCAGTAACATTAGCAATTTGTGTGCAAAACTTCATCCAACGTTACAGCGTTCATTAGTTAGAGGTGTAGTTCCGCGCCAAACTACCCGAGCTAATTATTACGATAATTAAACAATTAACTAAAAACCTAAACTTTCCATGGTGGTTACCTGTTTTGCTGGTATCTTACCTTCTAACTTGTCTCTTTATAAATTAAGGGTTTATTAAGGGTTGGTAATTATTTAAGGGTTCGGGTTGCGAATTATTTATGTTTGGATAGATAATTGCTAGGATTAGATATTCTGTACTGTTGTGTAGGTTAAAATTTATTTGACAAAATAAAATTTAGGTAACTACATAATAGTAATAATAGAATTTAGATATCTATATATAAACTTTTTTATGTTAAATATATACTGTGTGGGTATACCTACTTAAGCTAAGGTCCAAATTGTTGTTAGTTTCAGTTAGCATCATGTTAATGCGCGGTCATCTCGCTAGATGGCTAATATTTTGGTAGACTAAATCCTGCATCGCGCAAGCGTTTCGTTTGTGGTGTACTAGTTGTGGTAAGTGTAGCGAAATGGACTTAGTGATACAATTCTGCGCGTCAAACCGACTCCATAACTTTTTATATATAATGGTTAAACAAGTGCAGGTCCATAGACTATGGCTGAGGTTATAAGTTTTGAATGCTTTTAATCGTGTCAATATCACTTGACGATAATATTAGGTCTTTACCTATGAAATTGCCGTTTTGTTTGAAAAAAGTTAAAGTATTTTTTTTTCGAACTTATTTATTTCTTTTATTCAAAGTAATCACCCCTGCAATCAATGCACCTTTGCCAACGCTGTGGCAGTTTATGGATACCCTTCTTGAAAAAATCAGCAGGACGGGAGACAACAAACTCTTCAAAGGCGTTTTGTACTGCCTCTCGGGAATTGAATTTTTTTCCCGCTAAAAAGTTGTCCAAATTTTGTAAAAAGTAATAGTCGGTAGGCGCAAGATCTGGTGAGTATGGCGGATGAGGGAGAGCTTCCAAACCCAACTCATGCAGCTTAGAGACGGTCTGTTGTGCAGTATGGGGTCGCGCGTTGTCGTGAAGTAGCAGTGGAGACGACCGATTGACCAAAGCTGGTTGCAGACGTGTGAGTTTCGCCATCATTGTGGTCAGTTCTACAATGTACACATCTGCAGTAATGCTCTCGCCGTTTTGTAAAAAGCTATGATGAATCACACCAGCACTAGACCACCAAACTGTGACCATCACCTTTCTAGGGGTCATTTTTCGTTTTGCACATTGCTTTGGTACCGAACCAGGATCTAACCAACTTGCTGAGCGCTTTCGATTGTCAAAAAGAATCCATTTTTCGTCGCACGTAACAATTCGGTTCAAAATTCCTTCATTTCTGTGCCTGTTAAGCAGCGCAAGACAAGTCTCGACGCGTACGTTGCGCTGGCGATCGTTAAGTTCGTGGGGCACCCATCTATCAAGCTTTTTTATCTTGCCAATCTGTCGCAAATGGACCAATATTGTGTTGATGCTAACATCAAAAGCTGCTGCCAGCTCAGCTGTAGATTGAGATTCATCAGCTTCCACAATCGCCTTTAATTCATCATTGTTGACCAAAGTTTCCGGACGACCACGAGATTCATTTTTCAAGTCAAAATTCCCAGAACGGAACCGAGCAAACCAATAACGGATTGTACGTTCGTTTGTACAGTTCTCTCCGTAAACGTCGTTGATGTTACGTGTCGTTCGTGCCGCGTTGGTGCCACGACGGAACTCATATTCCATAATTACACGAAATTTCAAAGTATCCATTATGAGGAAAAATGTTGAAATGTAATGAAAATACAACGCTAATCAATAAACAAAAGACTTATATTGTAAATAGAATGTCATATTTTTAAAACAAAATTAATTTGAATTTAGAATTCATAGCCAATCAAAACTTTTTTTTGTTTGAAAAAGTCTGTACTGCAATACGGCAATTTCATAGGTAAAGACCTATTATAATAAGTTTCAGGATATAATTGAATGAAGTAGCGCAGTAGTACGTAGAAACAACATTTATTTATTTTTGTACTTTAAAAACTAACCTTAATTACTAAAATCATGCGGTGGACATATTCCCTTCTGGATGTAAACCTAACTTGCGTTTATAGCTAACAAGAATGACGCTATCTCTAGACGCTAGAGCGCTAGATTTAATTTATTTTAATTACTTTAAGGACATAGGGTATAACTTGGTGCAACTGGCCGCTATTAGTTATTGGCCACTATTCACTACATTTGCATGTAATAAGACTTACATTCACGTAACGCCACCTGTGATCATGGTTTAACTTTATCTTATCTTTAAGCTTTCATATTAGATCACAATTTTTACCGTATGGAAACTAGCACGAACTGGTCAGTGCACTGAAGTGTCCAGTTATTAGTCAGTTTACCCTATAATTAACTCTACTTATTAGTTCTAAGAGTGATAACCTGTATTTGGCTTTGGAGTATTTGTTATCCTGTTTTCGTATGATTTTGAAAGAAAGGTGTTGGTTGTCCAAATAAAATAAAATAAAATAAAAAATAAATAAATAATAGTTTAAATTGTAGCGCTAAGTTGTACGTAACTTGTAATATTTAGATATTAAAATAAAGAATTTATGAAATTAAAAAAAAAATACTACCCGAGTCGCGGCCGGCGCCACCAACACTATCGCTCGGTGCCCATGCCTGGCCCCCGTGGCCCCCGTGGCCCCCGTGGCCCCCGGGACCCCTCGGTCCCCGGCACGGGACGGCCGCCCGGCGCTCACGTATAAGTAATCATCCATTTACTAGTTACCATACGTACATTACTACAGTGTAATAATAATAATAACAACGGTTTCGAAACAAACTGTTGATGTTTTTTTAACATTGTTTATAAAAAAAAAAAATTAACACTTTCGAATGGGGAGGTAGGAGGGTACTTATATAAAAACCGGTGATTCTTACGAACAAATTATATTTACGCATATACAACATACAAAATAATGGAGTACGAATTCGCTCGCCATAGAGTGCGCAAGTAGACCGCGCTAGGGCGGGTCCTGCGCGCGCAGCACGCGGCACGCGGCGTCGTTCCGCGCGCCCAGCGCCAGCGTGCGCGGCGGCGCCGGCACCGCGCGCCGCTCCCCGCGCCGCACGCGCAGGCGCCGCGCGCCGAGCTCCCCGCGCAGGTGCAGCTCGGCGCGCGCCTCGTGCGCCGGCACGGCGGCGCGCACGCACAGCGTGACGCCGTCGTAGAAGTCGAGGTCGAGGTGCAGCTGCAGGCGCGGCGCGGCGCTGGCGGAGCGCGCGGCGCGCAGGCGCACGCCGGCGGTGCGCAGGCGCGCGCGCAGCGTGGCGCGGCGCGCGGCGCGCAGCGCGAGCGCGGCGGCGGCGGTGCGGTGCCACAGGGAGGCGGCGGCGCGCGCGTCGAGCGCCAGCGCGTGCGCGGCGGCGGCGCGCAGGTGCAGCGCGGCGCCGGCGGCGGCCAGCGGCAGGCGCGCGCGCGCCCCGCGCTCCTCGCGCGCGGCGCGCAGCACGCCCGTGTCGGCGCCGCCCGCGCCGCCCCACACGGCCGCCAGCAGCTCCGCCTGCCGCCGCGACCGACCGTTATACTACACACTGTGACTTGTTTTATAAGAAAAACGTCCAATAACCACTGCCAGTCTATTAGGTACTAACCATTTTCATGTAACTCAATTTAACGTCTATGGAAGATAACTGCCCATTTAACCGACTTTAAAAAGGAGGAGATACTATGTTCGTCTATATATATCTATATATATCCTGTATCCACAGAATTCGCCCTATTACATAGGTTCAGAACAGCAATCACCGTACAAAACCGTTCTTAAATGTGAAGCAAATCATGTCTATAATCATAAAGAGCGAACTTTTTTAAATGTCAGTTCAGCCACAGAGTAGCCGTCTAAATATACCATTCAAAAAGTATTACCCGATTAATTCGAGGAACTGAAAAAGTAGTAAAAAAATGAACGAATATATTGTGCTTATATTTTTGAATGAACATAATAATGGTATGTAAACTTTTAGTGGGAAAGATTATGCAAAAAATAAAAACTTCACCCGGCGTTTTTACTCTTTACTACGGTGGGCGCATTAGGGGTCTGGACACAAAGTCTATGCCTGTATCTGACTTTTTCTATAGGATCTGTGTTCATGAGTATCAATGTTCAATGCATGCGAGCATCGCGCTCCCAACGCGCGGCAGCCATATGTTGAGCGAAATACCTATCTTCTTTGGAAACACCATAAACTTTGTGTCCAGACCCCTAATACGAAAATAAAACTAAGGCAGTTCAGTGTACACTAATTAGTGTACACGATTTTCAGCTGTCATAATCAAAATCAGTCGTTACTTTGGCGCGCTTGCGTAAACATACCAGAATATGCCATATATTATATATCTTGCGTGATATAACTTCACTGAAGTTACATGAAATACCGAACATGGAAGCCCGTGGTGCCACTTCATAACCTATTGGACATTCATATCTCGTTTTGAAAGTATTGCTGTATATATTTTTTCTCTAACCAAGATATAGAACTATTTCATTAATAAAATTTATCACGTCAAATTTAGTATTGCCACACGATGTCTAAAATAATTTCCCGAATATATTGCTTAAAATTCTAACAGATCAAGTTCTACATGACCGTTGGATGCAAGTAGCAGGTACATCAGAGTCGACATAAATATTGGAGAGCGCGCACTTGCTCAAAAGTTTGTTCAGCGCATTTATTATTTATTTATTTATTTATTGTGATAAAAACGACAAAATCAATTACAATTATCACACAAAGTATTTCATACATTAAGAACAAACAAATTAGGGTTATAAAATAATATTAAAAGAATCCAATGGGCTATTACAATAATGTCAAATAAAATAAAATAATGTCAGAGTTAATTAGATTAAAAGAAAAGTTGTTCACTATCACTATGTAGGGTTACCCTACGCCATAGTGCTCAGTAGCACACTTCTTAATGAATAGTTTCAGTTTTTTATGATATTTTTACGGCTTTTAGTTTTTCATTTTATTTCTTCTGTAAAGCTTAATCTGAACGTTCCTTGCAGGCTCCTGAAATGTTCCAAAACACTTATATTAATACCTTTTTGTTTTCTGGGTTATTGTGAATAGAATGTTGTGCTCTAAAATTGTACTTAAAGCCTTTGGTATGGGTTATTTTGGCAGTGGATCGGTAGATATAGATCACAGTAATATCTTACGTGTCGTTTCCCTAAGTTTTTCCCTAAATTACGGGTGTTTCAGGAAGAAATAACTTTTTCATATTACCTCACAGATCTTTACCAAATTTTCACTGGTGCTGAAGCGGATTTTATTATGGCTTTTCATTGCATTTTTGTAGTGATTCTTCCAGTAGGAGCACTAAAAATAACGATTTTAATGTTTGTTTACTTTTTGGACAGATGCCATCTATTGACTTTTCTAATTCCTGAAAAAGATTCTCACCATAAGTTTTCATGAATTTATATTTTAAGGTTAGGTTGTTTAGGATTTTGTATTAGTCTTTGCTCATCGACCTATTTTAATGCTAGCTGATATTAAATTGTGACAGGATTTCAAATATTTCGTTCTCTCGTTTTTCAAGGATTTTGTCTGTTGTTTTGGTGACTGCGTGAGGCGATATAAAACTGAAAATAGCCACGCGAGGGCAGTCTTCCTCTGGATTTAACCACTAAATTATATTCTGAACATAACTATATTCTTGAATCTGAACAGTGTAACTGAAGTGTACTTGGTGCTGCCGTACAAGTGGCACTCTGTGTGGCCACGGACAGGCAGTTTTCCGTCCTAAGTTCCTCTCCGCTTCGCCTATCTGTACGTGACGGTTGCGGAGCACCCCTGCTTAAACCAGGCCTTAAGCGGTGGCCCTCTCCGCCGGTGACGGCGGCCTGCAGTGGGATTTGGGCGTGAACAGTTGTGGCATGCTGCCACGACTGCCGCAGTGTAATTATTAGCAGGTGGCGTTCTGTGGCGGCCGCCCGCCGTGTTGCCGAGCTCGGCATCTGCAACGGGGGCGTGCTACGACGACCACCCGCTCCATCGACTCCAGGGTGTGCTTCGGGGCCGTACTTTGCTTCATCATCTGCATGTTCAACTTCCAGTCTTCGCTACCTCATCTCCAAATTAACTCGCTTACGTTACATTATATATATATTTTAGGAATTTAATTTAAAATTCAGGGCATACTATAAATAGGGGCTTATGTAAATAAATGTATATAATCTATGTAAATAATAATGTTTTCTTTCAACTGTAGGCTACACTACAACTACTATCGGGTTACCCGTTGGTCACTCACGCGTTCACAATACGTTAATGCTGCAGCAACAATGTTAGACCACTTGTCAAAAGAAAAATCTAAATCAAGCGTTGTCGTCGCGGAGTGCATTGAGGTGGCGTAGAGGGCGGACCAGCGGAGACGCCGCTCGTGCCCTTGTAGGACCGCTACCAACTGAGAAGAGTTTGTTTTCTTCTGTCACCGCGCCTACTTGACGGGACCTCAATTTCATTATCATAGTAAGAGAGTAAAGTAGCAAAAAAACGGGCCGGAATTAATGAAAATGAAGCAGTTCAAGGATATCTACCTACTACGATATAGTACAATATGTGCCAATCATCATTAAAATACAACTCGGCTACGTAACACCAAAATAAATTCTAATTTACGCACTAACATCCTCTGCACTAACAAGTTAACGTTTTTAAGTTACTTACATATCGCAATTTTTTTTGTTTTGTTTTTTTGTTCCATACTTTTGTGTATTTAGCCAGTGTCAAGTAATTGACAATATCTCAAATTAATTAATATCATATAATGTGTCAAGTCAAGTCAAGTCACAGTCCAAGTCATCAAGTCAATATAATAGTCATAGTATAGACTAGTCAAGTCATACTCCTAGTAAAGTGGTGGCAACTTTATCAGAAGCTTCTATGGAGTTTTGGAAACAACACGAAAAGAAACGTTACACCATCATTATACCACTTTCCAACACTCATGCCTGTAACACAGCACTTAAAGAATAAAATGGCACTAATTTTAAGCACTAACACTGAAAATAACACAAGTTTTGGAAAATAATACAAACGGCGATGCGATCTTTTTCGTTTTCCCGCCAAAAAACTATATCGTAATTGTGTGAATGAAAGATTACGACCTGTTTTATGTATTTAAGTAACTGTGTGAATTTGTTAAAATGTGTTAAAGTTTAGATACAATAAGCAAATACAATAAAATATAAGCACTTGTTATGCGCGCTGCGTGTGACGTCACCGCCGCATGCCGCGGCCACCGCCGGCCGAGCACTGCGCCGGCGGTGCATGTGTGACTTGTGTCATTTTACTCAATTATTAGAACTGAACTGACATTTATAAAAGTTTGCGCTCTATGATCATAGATTATGAATTTATTCACTGTTTTTAAACGGTTTTGTATGGTGATTGCTTTTCTGGACTATGTACTAGGGCGAATTCTGTGGTAAACACCTACTTATTTATTCTGAGAGTGATAACATGTATACTTGGCTAAGTTTTTTTTTTTTTTGGACAACCAACATCTTTCTTACAAAATAATATGAAAACAGGATACTAATAAATACTCCAAAGCCAAATTTTAATTTAGAAAAAAAGTATTTATTATTCTGTTCTCATGTTATTTTGTAAGAAAGCTGTTTGTTGGTTGTCCAAATAAAATAAAATGAAATAAGAAATAAAAATGCAAGCAGTCCAGACTCCTGACCGAGCAACGGAACTCACCTGTCCGTCAAACAGTTGTATCTCCGGCATGCGCGCCCCCCCCACCGAGAGCGCGAGTCCCCCGGCGGCCCCCTCCCCCTCCCCCTCCTCCGCCTGTCCCCCGGCGAGCGCCTCCATCCCGCGCAGCCACACCTCCACCTGCAGCAGCTCCTCCTCCGCCTCCCCCTCCCCCGCGAGCAGCGCGACCGCCCCGCGGCGCAGCACGCCCCCGCGCGCCACCTGCACCGACTCCAGCCGCGCCGCCGGCCACCCCGCCCACCCCGCCTCCCGCACCAGCACGCTCGACGTGCCTGCAACACGGCGCGCGTCAGCCCCCGCCTGCCCCCCACCCCGCCCCCCCCCTCCCGCCGCCTCACCGCCGTGCGCGCGCGCGTCCCACGTGCGCAGCTGCGGCGGCAGCACGCGGCGCAGCTCGCGCACGCGCGGCGCCCGCTCCAGCGCGTCCAGCCGCTGCCACAGCAGGCGGCGCAGCTCGTGCGCCGCCTGCGACCGCTCCGAGTGAAGCGCGCGCGCCAGCTGCAGCAGGTCCAGCGGCACCGGCGCGCGCTCGCCCTCCCCCACCCCCGCCCCCGCGCCGGCCGCCAGCACGTCCAGCGCGGCGGCGCGCGCCTCCAGCGGCGCCGTGAGGTTGGCGGCCAGGCGCGCCAGGCGCGCGCGGCCCGCGGCGGGCAGCGGCGGCGCGCGCGGGCCCGCCAGCCCCGCCAGCGCGGCCAGCGGCGCGCGCCCCGCGCCCCGCGCCGCGTGCTGCAGCAGCGGCTCCAGCGCCTCCTCCCCGCCCAGGTTGCCGAGCGCCAGCAGCAGCGGCGCGCGGCACGCGTCCTCCTCGCGGCAGCGCGCCAGCCCGCGGGCGGCGGCGGCGCGCACGCGCGCGCGCGCCCCGTGCGCGGCGGGCAGCGCGCGCGCGGCGGCGGCGGCGGCCCCTAGCGCGGCGGCGCGCACGGCCGGCTCGCGCGCCTCCTCCGCCAGCTGCAGCGCGGCGTCCACGGCGGCGGGCGCGGGGCGCGGCGCCAGCGCCAGGCCGGCCAGCAGCGCGCGCGCCAGCGGCTCCGGCGCGCCGCGCCCGTCCAGCTGCAGCGCGGCGCGCGCGGCGCGCACGGCGGCCGGCGTGGCGGCGGCGCCCAGCGCGCGGCACAGCGGCGCCAGCTGGCGGCGGTCGGCGCGCTGCAGCGCGGCCTGCAGCGCGGCCTCGGGCGCGGCTCGCAGCGCGGGCAGCAGCCGCAGCAGCGCGGCCGCGACCTCCACGGTGCCCCCCGCGCCCGCCTCCTCGCCCTCCAGCGCGGCGCGGGACCGCTCGATGGCATCGCTCAACTCCTGGAGCGCGAGACGACAAGGTTCACCGCGATGACACCGAAGAAACGCCCTCGCGTTTCCCTCCCTCCCGCTGCGATTCCTCGCAGATAGGCAGCAGGTAAACAGGGAAAGGCGATAAAAAATATTAACTCGAACCCATTAGAAAGCCCCTCGCGAATAGTTCTTCACCAGAGCATGATATGGGATCAAGTTATCGCTGGACCGCCTAACCCCCGGCAGTGGGCCCAGCCGTCGCCTCCAGCACGGATAGCTCTCCTAGCTTCCACGATTCGCGAGTCTTGGAAGAAGCGTAAATATTGTTAGATGCACTCACAGCGTCCGTGATGGTCGCCGCCCGCTCGTCCTCCTCCTCCCAGTCCTCCCAGTCCTCCCCGTCGTCCTCCCCCCAGTGGGCCCCGTCCCCCGGGTCCGGCTCCAGCGGCAGCGCGGCGGGCGCGGCCAGGCCGGGGGCGGCGGGGGCGGCGGGGGCGCGCGGGGGCGCCGTGCGCCGCAGCTCGGTCCAGGCGCGCGCGGCCAGGCCGGGGCGCACGGCGGCCGAGCGCACCTCCAGCACCTCCTCCGCGCGCGCGGCGGCCAGCGCGTCCCCGCGGGGCGCCAGCGTGTAGGTGGAGACGCGGCGCGCCGCCACCTCCGCGCCCTCCACGGCGTCCGCCTCGCACCGTCGCTGCGCACGCGCTCCACGTTTATACACGACTTCACGGAACATTATAAGCATTATTAAAACTGCGGCGAGGGCTCGCGAGGGACCCGCGGGAGAACGAGGGTCAACGAAGTAGCAGCGGACACCTCGCTCGCCGGCGAGGTGTCAATGCACTCTTCGAAGGTCAACCATAACGGTCGCGTACTATCCGTGAGGTCCGTCCTTCCGGTATGCGCATGATGTTCTCGATAACCGCATTCCGGAAGTGCCCCCGCTCTAGCGGCGCTCCCGTCCCGTAACGCCGTAAGGTAGAAGCGTACCTTGATCTTGCGGTACTGCCCCGGGCCCAGCGCCTCGTACTCCACGGTGCAGTCCCCGCCGGCGTCGGTCTCGTTGATGGCCGCCGCGCGCTCGGGCGCCGCCTGGAACTGAACCCGCGGTCAGTGGGCGGGCGGCGCACGCCGGCGCGCTAGGTCGCGGGCAGCACCTGCAGCAGCGAGGCGAGCGCGCGCTTGTAGTTGCGCAGGTGCGGCGGGTCGGCCGGCGGCAGGTGCAGCGCGGCCAGGCGCCCCCGCGCCAGGCGCGCGGCCCAGGCGCCCCCCGCGCCCCCCGCGCGCCCCACGCCGTCCCACGCGGAGGGGCGCCGCGCCCACTCGGCCGAGCGCGCCGCGCCCCGCGCCCACAGGGACATCTCCGACAGCTGCGTTTACAAATAGAACATTTTCTGAATCAAAACCCAAACTTCTAATATTTTATTACTAAATAAAACTAAATAAATCGACGTGTATACTTTTAACGAAAACGTCATTGCCCTTACTGGAGATAACGTTTGCTTTACCTACTCTGTCCCAACGTTACGTTAGATCAGTTTGGTGATCCAGCGCTCGGAGACCTCGAAGTAGTCCATCACGCAAAACTACTTTTTGACAGAACTTTTACTTATGGCGAGCGAACAACTTTAACATACTGAGCAAGCGAAATGACCTTGACCTCGACCTCGCCTCATGCACCAAGGCTTCCTCGGCGAGGCAACTGCGACGTTTGACGATAGTGGAATGTAAACTAAATTTATATTTATTAGTTCTTCTATTTTTTTTTAACATTTTAACATTTGGGTACTATACCTTTATAAGAATGTGGGTAACTTGTGTAACAGCTATTCTACTTTATCACGCTCCAGAGTTCACAGATCTCTAGCTATACGTAGATCTACTCGCGAAAACCTATAACTAGTCAGTTACAAAATTATTCTTCTTCTTATAAGCATATAGAGTCCTACATGCTTATATTTATGAATAATTTTGTTGAAATAAGCCGTTTGTTTTCCAATAAATAACTTTGTTTAATGTTAATGTCGCCATCTTGACAATTATTGTATGACCATTTACAACACATCCGTGTTATTGATATCGAAACCAAACCATGAGTGGCTACATAGAAGCCACCACCAGTCCACCAGTCCACCCGTCCACCAGTCCACCAGGGTGCGGCAGCTCCCCCCGACCTATGTCCGGCCCCTATCTATGTAGGCACACGTACATATGGCACATTCGTCAGTTGTCAAACATGTCGTGTATCAGATATTTAGGTGCCATTAGTAAACAATAAACATACATCGACTTGTACACTTGGGTACCGACACCAATAATATAGGTAGGTATAGGTACCGACACCAATAATATAGGTAGGTATAGGTACCTATAAAATGACAATTATAGAATACATGGACCTAAGCACGCGCCGACCGACTTGTTCCACGGAGCGGGTACTCGCCGGCCGGCGCGAGCTATGTGTAATGTAGGTATATATTATATTATGTATTTAATCTTTAGACGAGTCGCACAATTATCCAGATTATTTTTATTTATTTATTATAATTACATTTATTTTACATTTCTGAATGTACATGTAGGTCATTGGTTGGTGCATGTAATGCATGTTACATGTTGGTGCATGCAATTTGTCTCAGGGTCAGGGATGGATGTAATGGCACATTTTTCATCAATATCCGTCAGTTCAGCGGTTTCCTGCGCAAACAGATCCACAACACACACGCACGTAAATATTCGCGTGTTCGTAACGCGTACTCTGCTTGGATAGGAAGGTAGCGGCCGGCGGGCCGGGCCGGGCGGCCGGCCGGCGCACTCACCCCGAGGTGCAGCAGCAGGTGGTCCGGGCCGGCGGCCGGGTCGGGCCGGGCGGCGACGTGCAGGGTGGCCCGGATGCGGTACCCGAGCTCCCGGTCCCGGCGCTCGGCCGCGTTCAGCAGCACCGTGCTCTCCACCGCGAACACCCCGCCCGCCGCCACCGCGCGCCACGCGTCCTGCTCGCCCGCCGCCACCGCCGCGACCGCCGCGACCGCCACGACCACGCACAGCGCGCGACACATGTCCGCTTGCACCGGCGTCCGCGCGGAGACTGGCGCGCGGGCGGCGCACGCGCCGTGACTCACGGAGCGAGATGTATAATGTCATTACCGTGCATCGGAAATAATTAAATCGATTAAGTAGGAAGGAGGCAACCGGAATGATCTCCCAACAAAGATTTGCACGAGTATATCATCAGCCGTTTGTGCCCACGCTGCCCGCAGGCCTCCCGGGGGGGAGGGGGCTTCCATGGCCAGCGCGCTCGGCGGGCGCCCTTGTGAATGTGATCCCAGTGGACTACCTATACCTATACTAGACCCGGGGAGAATGCTGCTGCCCATCCCCCTGGATATTCCCTTAGCCGGCTCTTGTACGGTACCAGAGATGATGAGAGATGGTCCGTATCCTTACGCCGCCGGGACCACGCGGCAAACTAGATAAGTATTATACAGAACATAATTATATTTCAATTTAATCAATATTATGACTAAGTAGGTACATAGCAATGTGCGGGTTGGCTGGGGCCGCTGGGGGTGCCGACACTGTAATTGTTATAGTTATTGTCCGTCGTCCTAATAAACGCTCCGAAATAAAACAAATTCGGATTGCGAAGAAGCTCTTTTTTTAATATACCTACTTGGTTGGTGCACAGCTGCAACCTGCAAGACATCGTCCACCAACCAAACGGTTGCGTATTTTATTGGTGTACAACGCCATCTAGTTTCGTTCGTAGCACTATACAGTTTTATAAATATTGGGCCTAGTTACGATATGATATTATCTATCATATGTTCTAGCGTACCCCGACCAGCCCTCGCGTCCATCACGCGTGGCGAGGTCATCTAATTATGTAGGTCTGTTCCAATTATTAGTTTTGTAATTTGTTTGATAATTCTATCTCTAATTTTATTTATTTTCTAATCTATCTACTAATTGAATATCCTAAAAGTAGGCACTAACACTATAATCATGTCGTGTAAACACAGTTATGAGTATTTGAGTTATTGAATGCGATATTTTATCTTGAGAGTGACGAAGGACCCCAGTACTGTACCTACCTAGCAGCAGTCAGCAGGCCGCGTCTACCGGACAGCGGACAGCGGCGCCTGCGCACGGCAGGGGCGCGCTCGCTGGAACCAAACGTTTCCATGGCGACACTGCCGCTAGAGACAAGCCACGGGCGGCGGGCGGCCGGCGCCCTACTAACTACAGTGTATTCTGTGCCGCGCCGATAGCGCCGGGCGGAGGTCAGGCGGAGGGCAGGCGGAGGGCAGGCGGAGGGCAGGCGGCGGCCGATAGCGGCCGGCCGCGAGCGAGGGACCGTCGTCGCCACCATATCCGCCGGCTAAGGTTCGATTTCGTGTCTTGAATATTTACACCATTTATTATTTTATTTAGACAACCAACAGCTTTTATATTTTGTAAATAACATGAGAAGAGGATAATAAATACTCCTAAGCTAAATACAGGTTATCACTCTTAGAACTAATAAGTTGGTGTTTACAAATATATTCTAAATTAAATAGGTACTTTATTCATTTTGCGGTTGCCAAATGATTGTTTATGGTACATTTTATGGAGTGTCACATGATGGGGTATCGTGTAGTCCCGTACATCCCATGGAGTGATCATGTCGTTTTCGTAAGTCCGCATAAAACGAGGGTGTTATCCCACAAAATGTGAGTGCCAGCAGGTGGAATAAAACGAACGTGTAATTTTAAATTATTTTGTGTGACTTTGAACTTAAGAATTATTATTAGAATATAACAATGAGAGTCTTTGTTTGATGCCGAAAACTCTCCGAGCATTAACAATTCAGCTCTAGTCATATTGGAGTCATTTGCCTTGGGTAAATTCTTTTACTATGTTTCGAGAACACACAACTAAGCAACTAAACAACAAAAGTAGGCTACGTGTAAACATGTCGATTGAGATTTAGTTTGTATTTCATTATATAGTATGGTTAAAAGCTTCTTTATTGAGTGGTTTTGATATAGTACAATTCACTTAAATTAATGTTATCCGGTTACAATTCGTATGGTAACAGTGACTTTTGTTGTTGACCATTAAAATTTTAAATTTTAAAAGCACGAACACTTTAAATTTTGAAGTGTTCGTGCTCGTTCTAATGCCAATCCGAGATATTGTTCATAACTATGGATGTATTGTTCATAACTGTGGATGTATTGTTCATAACTGTGGATGTATTGTTTTGGTGATCAAATAAGGCTTATAACCATCTCAATATAATCTGCTGTTAAATTATTGTTTCTGATATATTAAAATATCATTAAATAATATTATTACGCCATCTAGTATAACATGTCAAAGTGAGGCGCATGCAAAAGTGTCAACGACAGGTGGTGTTGCCTGTATCCATTGCAAGTTTTGATACCATAAAAAGTAGGTTCCTAAAGGATCGTCACCTATTCCGAAGAAATGGGTATGCTCTTCTTGTGTCCTGATCCTGATGCCTGAGACAGGTGATAGTGTTTGTTGGATGTACGTGCCTATTAGGAGCCTAGGGTGCGGAGGACTCAAGTAAATAGTCATTAACTGCAATACTATTTATTCATCGGTAGCACAAATTACCGTAACCTAACTAGGTACATTCGCGGTTGGCGGTACGGAGACGACTGAGGAGGGCAGGAGCGGTGCGACCGACGTACGCGATATTTGCTTCGCTTGCAATCCTGCGCCCCCACACTGTTCTTCGTCCTTATCGCCCCTTATCGCAACTGTGAGTTCTGATGTAGTTTTTGAGGAAGCATCTCAAATTGATCAATGGCTTGGATGTTGGCTGAAGCAACTTTTTTGAAATTTATTATCGATTTGATCGCAATTCGCATCTCATTAATAAATTTCAACAAAGATGAAACGAGATTGTAATAACAGGGTTGCCATACAAAAAAATAAAAGTTCCGTACAAAATGTCAACGCTTATAAATCGGAAACGGTAAGAGTTAAGTGGGGAGTGCTCGACCAAATTTCATAGGGGACGACGGGGGCTTTTCGATGGCGGTCATGAAAATTCAAGATGGCGGCCATTTTGAAAGTTGTTCCGATCTGACTGATTTTTTTGCATCGGCAGGTTTTTGGGTCCCCTGATTACTATTTGAAAAAAAATGCATTCCACCATTTTCAAAGATGGTCGCCATACAAAAGTTCTTTTATCAAAATATACACTTTGTTTTTTGTTATACCATTACAAATACACCTTTTTTAAAAATAAACTACGATGACATCCACGCACGGGGCATAATACTAGTCTAATATCTAATAGTGTAAAAATTTTTGAAACATTTAACGTTTGTCTGTAATTTTTTTTTTTTTATGTTACTGAATGATTTGACGAGCTAGCCGTTCACCTTATGTTAAGCGCCACGGCTGCCCATAACAGAACAGTGTCAATCGGAACCCCAAAATAGAGTTTCGAGCAACACTGCACTGCGCACATCATCCTGAGACATCAGCACAGTTTGGTAATAAGATTACTTGACTATGAGATCAGATCATAAAGTCTCAATTGCCCAGTAATTTCACTAGCTACAGTGCCCTTCAAACCGGAACACAGTGGTGCTTGCACACTACTGCTTGGCGGCAGAATAACTGGCAAAGCGGTGGTACCTACCTAGACGAACTTTGCAACAAAGTCCTACCACCTAGTAAATCTAATTATCTGTATTATAACACACGAGGTGCTGTAATTTTATTTTATTTTATTGTAATAGGTTCGGTAACAGACAATAGGCCATTACATACATTAGTACAAAATCAACATTGATACAGCTATATAAACCTCAAGTCCAATTATAACCGTACACAACTTCAACTAAGAAATCTTTGACACTATTTAAATAAACTATTTTTTAATAAACTATTATTCTAAATATAAGTAAATTTGTACAATATTAGTTACTTAATTAAATTATTGATGGCAAGTTTGAAGGATGCAAAACTACATGAAAACATGTCACTGGGATTACTTAATTCATCGTATGCGCGGCACATCCTAACTAAAGGACTGTTCCGTGAAACGTTATTGTAGGTAGGCGGCATGTTAAATAGCTGAAAACTACGTACAGAACGTGAGGGTACTTTGAAATTGACATTCGTTAACAGTTTTCATTACCAAACATACCATTATCAATTTTGTACAAGGTGCACAAATCCATGATGTAATGGAATATGCATATTTTCGTTTTGTCAAAGTCAAAAGTCAAAGAATTTATTGGAAATAGGCTATTTTTGGCATTTTAACAAGTTAAAATTATATCAGACACTTAAAAACATTCATTGAAAAGAATCCGAAAATGGCGGTTGTGAATTTTGATTTTTTTTCCATAACCCGTGTATTTTTGAATTTTAATGTGTCATAAGGGTGGATTATTATCCGTTAAGTATTCGTGAACGTGCACGAGTTTTAACAAATGGTTCCAAGTTTTTAAACCATGCCTTTTCGTTTTCTCTTCAAGGCTTCCTAGAGCCATCAGTAAAATATCCACCATTTTACTGTGGCATTTTGACTGACAAACTAAGGTCCGTATTACAGAACGGTGCTCAAGCAGAGATTTCATTCATAAATTGATCAATTAGTGAATGAAATCTCTGCTTGAGCACCGATCGATGGCTGAGCATCGTTCTGTAATACGGGCCTAAGACTTTGACATGACATAACTGTACATAAGGGTTTTTTGGCGGGAAAACGAAAAAGATCGCGTCGCCTCATTGTATTATTTTCCAAAACTTGTGTTATTTTCAGTGTTAGTGCATAAAATTGGTGGCATTCTATTCGTTAAGTGCTGGATTACAGGCGTGAGTGTGGGAAAATGGTATAATGATGGTGAAACGTTTCTTTTCGTGTTGTTTCCAAAACTCCATAGAAGCTTCAAGTAAAGTTGCCACCACTTTACTAGGAGTATGACTTTGACTAGACTGACTTGACTATTACTTGACTTGATGACTTCGACTGTGACTTGACACATATTTGCGTGAAATATCGATAACTTGATAAATTATCAATTACTTGACACTGGCTAAATACACGGAGGTGTGGAGCCAAAAATTAATAAAAAAATAAAAAAATCAATAACTTGACACTGGCTAAATACACAAAAGTGTGGAGCCAAATTAAAAAAAAAAAAAAAAAAACTGTACATAATTCCTTAACAGGAGTTTTGGCGGGAAAACGAAAAAGATCGCGTCACCGCATTGTATTATTTTCCAAAACTAGTGTTTTTCAGTGTCAGTGCATAAAATTGGTGGCGTTTTATTCGTTAAGTGCTGAAGTACAGGCATGAGTGTGGGAAAGTGGTATAATGAGTGAGATATAACGTTAGTTTATTGGGACAATAAATAAAAGCTTGGTCCGGTGAACAACTGACATTTATTTTTGCTACCTACAAAACTAAAACATAATAATATCGTAGTACCCTACATAATGATGGTAAAACGTTTCTTTTCGTGTTGTTTCCAAAACTCCATAGAAGCTTCTAGTAAAATTGTCACCATTTTACTAGGAGTATGACTTGACTAGACTATGACTTAACTTGATAACTTGGACTATGACTTGACTTTTGACTTAAGAAATTATTAAAAACTTGACAATGGCTAAATACACAAAAGTGTGGAGCCAAAGCAAAAACAAAAAAAAATCCTTAACATAATTATCGTATCGTATCATAGCAGAATTATCGCTTAAAAACGATAGCAGGCCATTAAGTGAAGAGAAGAAGACACTTAAAGTTAAGTTACGTTATGCATATAAAATTACAAAGTGCTTATTTATTGTAAAATATTACAAAGCAAGCCCATTATGTGAGTTTGAAAAAAAAGTGAATATAGTTAAATATTAATCTAAAACGAGTACGACTGGTATCATTTATTTTATTAATAGTTTAGATGTACAACAAATATTTAAAAAGATACAAAGAAATATTTAAAAAGTACCTATCTATAATATTGTCATATTCCATTCATGTGGCTTCTTCTCCATCACTCCGCACATCTCCGTCACTTCTAAGAGATCACTAGTTTAAAAGTATAATAATTGGACTAATGTTTACTAATACTTATAGTACAGACAACATGATTATACTGGTGTCCACTAAAATGTTATATAATGTATTAAAGCTACAATGTATATTATCACTAATTAATTATAAGTACGATTCTAGGCACCTACCCACTCAAGTTACTCGCTGTGGTATATTAGTGTAAGAGATGAGTTAGTTGAAACCCAGCCCTTTTTTTTACATTTATCACTTAATGTTGCCACTCTAAATGTATTCATGTGCTCAATAAACACTTTCCTTTTTTTCTTTCTTTCAACTGATCGATGGATATCGCGAAACGCTTTATAAAAGTAAATCTTGATAAAAACGATCTAAAAGGGCAGAGATCGTCGAAGTTAGTATGAATTACATAATCAAACAAAGTGACGCTTACATTACTGCACACGATTACAAGTAGAGATTACATACATAAAGCGACAGCTTCGTTAACTAAACCTCGACCGGTCACCGACCGATCGTTCAGCGTTGATGTGCAATACGGATGGAAGCTGTACGAATGGAACATGGGACCGGAACCGGAAGCGGTATGAGCTCCGCCATGGAGCCAGCAGCGGGAGAGGGAGTGACACCACGTCGTTACGATTAAGGGTTTAATTACTACAAGTTTTACAAGTAATCGTCCGGATTAAATCACAGCAGCAACGAGTACAATAATAATCGAAGAATAAACGAGTTCATCCCTGCCGCCGCCGTCGGCTCCGTCCCCCCCCCCCTCGTGGGGCCTAAGGGTCCCCCCCCGCGTGGTGCGGGCAGGGGGCGCGCAGCACCAGCAGCAGGCAGGGGGCGGGTCAGGGCGCGGGCGCGGGGGCGGGGGCGGCGGCGGGGGCGTCGGCGGAGGCGGGGGCGTCGGGCGCGTGCTCCAGCACGGCCACGGCGGCGTAGGAGCGCGGCACGGACATGCCGGCGGGCAGCAGCGTCCACTGGTCGACGGCCGGGTCGAAGGTCTCCACGGAGTGCAGGTTGGCGGCGCCGTCGTCCCCGCCCACCACGTACAGGCGGGCGCGGTGCGCCGCCACGGCCGCGTTGCGCCGCGCGCAGTGCATGGCGGGCGCCGGCGCCCAGGCGCCGCCCTCCGGCCGGTAGCGCTCGGCCGAGCGGCGCACGGCGGGCCCGTCGTGGCCGCCCACCGCGTACAGCGCGCCCGCCGCCACGCCCACGCCGCAGCCCGAGCGCCGCGCCGCCATGTCGGCCACGCGCTCCCACGCGTCCCGCGCCGGGTCATAGCGCTCCACGGACTGCAGGCACTGGCGCGCCGCGCCGTCGTACCCGCCCACGGCGTACAGCCGCCCCGCCAGCACCGCCACGCCCACCGACGAGCGCCGCGCGCCCATGGCCGCCACGGGCCGCCACGCCGCCGCGCCCGCGTCCAGCGCCTCGGCCGACGCCAGCCCCGCGGCGCCGTCGAAGCCGCCCACGGCGTAGATGGTGCCCGCCAGCACGGCCACGCCCAGCGTGGAGCGGCGCGCGCCGAGCGGCGGGCCGGCGCTCCAGGCGTCCGCCGCGATGTCGTACACGTCGACGCTGCGCACCCGCAGCGTGCCGTTGAAGCCGCCCACGGCGTAGGCGCGGCCCGCCAGCACGGCCAGGCCGGCGCGGCAGCGGCGCGAGGGCAGCGGCTGGGCGGCGCGCCAGCCGCCGGCGTCCAGGCGCAGCAGCTCCACGTCGCGGATGGCCTTGGGCGCCTGGCCGCCCGCCACCAGCAGCGCCGCGCCCGCGCCGCGCCGCGGCCGCGCGCGCGCGCAGGCGGCGGCGGCGGCGGCGCGCGCGCCCGGCGCCAGCAGGTGGAACGACAGCGCCTCGATCACCAGGTCCTTCACGCGCAGCCCGGCCGCCGCGCCCGCCAGCGGCGCCGCCGCCGCGCGCGCCAGCAGCGCCTGCTGCGGCAGCAGCGGCAGGCGCACGTGCTCCAGCAGCTGGCCCAGGTGCTGCTGCCGCGCCTGCAAGCCCGCGCGTCATGCCGGCCCCGCCCCGCCCCGCCCCGCCCCGCCCGCGCCGCACTCACCTCGGGCTCGTGCTGCATCCACTTGATGACGGCGTCCAGCACCACCTCCTCGCTGGGCACCTGCACACGCGCACGGTCAGGCGGGGGGGGGGGGGGGGCGGGGGCGGGGGCGGGGGAGGGGCAGGCCGCACTCACCACGAGGCGGTCGCTGTCGAGGAGCGCGGCGAGAGAGTCCGCGGAGAGGGCCAGGAACTCCTCCGTCTCGATCACCTGCGCACGCGCACGCGAGAAATTTAGAATTTCAACCATAACTGTGTCGCTTAGCTTCAAACTCGAATAAATCCACTCTACCCTGTTGACTATGAAAAGTTGTAAGCACCACCGCCTGCTTCCCTTCCTCTGCGCCGCGAGGCGGCCGACCTGACGTTCCTCCATAATCTAGTTCTGAACAAACGGAGTGTTGCGACCTTCTGTCGAAGATCAAACTCCAGTTACCTACTCGTGCTGTCTCCAGACGGAACTATCTTATGCACATGTTTAACTAATTATAGACAGAATTCTTTCTTTGTTCGAGTATATAAAATTTTTAATTCTTTTATTCCAAGTCATGGGAAATGCGATAAGACGGGCACAAATGTGTATCGACACGCGGCAGCCACTTGACGGATAGCATCTTTTCCACTTAACATAAAAACCATTAAAGTTCCCAATAAAGATCCATTACCCGAATTTTTTTTTTTATTTAGTACAAAAGTTATACAAAACCAAAATACGATGATTATTTTTTCGCCACCCTGTACTATAAATTGATGTTTAGAACTGTGTTACATAGCATGCAAAGTGCAGCGGACGCGCCGCATATCGCACCGTCTAGACGTCGTCGTCGCCGCGTCAGCTGGATTTACACACATCCACAAGGCACTAACACATAAAGAAAGTGCTGACCAGCGCCTGCGTGAGAATGGGATCGCGACCGCCGTCCGCGCATCGCCCGCGTCCCGCGTTCCCCTCTTAGCCCCGTGAGGCTGTCATGACCCCTCTTACGTCACTTGTTCTCGATCGCCGAGACCTGTCACTTGTACATATTAGTTATAATTAGTTTTAAGGACGAACTTAGTTTAAATAAATAACTTTAGTATAATTATCGTCTCACTTTAATACTCCCGCTGCAGCCCCTCTATAACTGGCGCAGACGGTATGATCTTTGGGTCAAGTGCGCGTACGACCCTCGGGAAATTTTGACATCTTTTTGGACTTCTGAGTGGAACTCTGGGAACCCTGTGAACTCAGTGAACTTTGAACTGTGCGCGTACGTGACTGGCTATTGAGCCTTGACCAAGGATTCGGACATCTCTGAAGGACTGCGGCTGGAGCTTTCAAGAAATCGAAGGATATTAAAGTGAACCAAAGATGATGAATATACAGTAAGTACGCTAGAATTTTCTCTGGTGTTGCTTCCCCCTTTAGTTGTAATTCCGTCAGGATTTTACCTGACCATACCTTTTCCAGTATCGTACTGGTAAGGTACCAAGTAAATTTAATTTTAATAATGCATTAATATTATAGATTATTATGTTAAATTAATTTCAAAAGGAATTTTAATTATTACGATAAATTAGTTTAGGTAAAGAGATAATTAATAAATTTATAAATATAACATTAAAAAAAAATTGAATGAATTAATTTGAAAAAACTAATTTTACCTGACCATTCCTTTTTCAGTATCGTACTGGTAAGGTGTCAAGTAAATTTAATTTTAGTAATTAATTCATGTTAAATTAATTTGAAAATGAATTTTAATGATTACGTCTAATTAAGTGTAGGTAAAGAGATAATTAATAAATTTATAAGTGTAACATTTTTGAATAAAATTAAATATTAATTTGAAAAATGTTATAATATATAAGAATTGATTAAATGCATATTTAATTAATGAATTAATTAATTTCATAAAGAATGCATTGATTAAATTTTATGCATTTTGATTGAAATAAAATTATTATGGTAGTAAATTTTATTTCATCAAAAAAAAAAAAATAAATAAAATGATACAATTATATAAATTAATAAACTAAATAAATATAGTAAAGAAATAAAAAAAAATTCAAAGGATTAAATTAAATTAATTAAAAATATTTGTTTTATTTAATAATTTAAAAAAAAGATAAAAATTAACAATTCGCCATTATAAATTAAATTTAAATAAAATATAATATTGAAAAAATTATTCATTGTATATTTAATTAAACTTAATTGATTTCAGAATAAATGCAGCGAATAAATTAAATAAATTTTAATTAAAATACAAATAATAATAAAAAAATAAATAAATTTAAAATTTTTATCTAAAATTATTAAACTCAAATAATTAATATAGAGTAAACAAAAATAATATATTAAGATAAAAAAAATTAAATTGAATTAAATTAATAAAATTTTAAAAAAATGTTTTTATTTAATTAATAAAAATTAAAGAAAAAAACAATCTGAAATTATAAATTAAATTTAAATAATATCTTGTATTGAAAAATTTATTCATTGTATATTTAATTAAATTTTTAATTAATTTCAGAATAAATGCAGTGAGTAAATTTGATAAGTTTGAATTGAATTACAATTAATTGCTGGTAATATTTAATTGTATGAAATTAAATAAATTAAAAAATTTTATGTAAATTCAATAAACTGGAAAAATAAATATAGAGTAAATAAATGAAACTTAATTAACCAACCTGGATTAAATTATATCATAAAGTTAAATAATACTGTTTTTTTTTTTAATAAATAAAAAAAAAATCCAAAATTGCGGAAGTTAAAATAAATATTTTAAAACACCGTAGACATATTGCACTAGATTTAAATAGAGATTTAGATATGACGTAATTCGATCCAGACCCAATATTTAAAGCGTTTCGCTTCGTTCCTGAATTTAACGGAAACCCGAATATTTTAACAAGGCTTATAAAAATTTGTGATCAACTTGTCGTATTTTATATTAAATTTTATTTTATGAGAGCTACGCTGGCATCAAGGATGTGTTAATTAATAATTTCTCAGACCAACGAGATGAAACAGCCCTCTACAATGACCTCTCCCTGAGCACACAAGGAAGTAGCACCCCTCAATAATTCTTTGATCACTGCCAAAGCCTTTTCTCTACTATAATGACGTATGTTACTTCACATGAAAGTATTAATACGACAATCGAAGCAAAACGTGATTTATATAAAAAAAAATTAACATTGCAGGCTTTTGTTCCTGGATTAAAGCCAAATAAGTAAAAGAGCCACTTGGTTCTCGTAGTAGATGGATGAGACCTGCTAGTACAGATAATGCTTTGGATTATGTACAGGAGGAAATCAATGTAATATACTTGCGACAAAGAAGTGATTGCGTTTCGGAGCGTAAATGGCAGAACCTTTGACCTTTACTAATAAACTAAAGTACTAATGAACTACCGATGACAACCCTGCATACACGAAGTGCTACAGATATCCTTTTGTTCACAAAAAAGAGGTGAGTGAACAATTTGGGAATATGTTACAGCAAGGCATTATAAAACCATCCGACTCTGCGTGGAGCTCACCTATTTGGGAAGTAGCAAAGAAGGCTGATGCTTCCGGTCGACACAAATGGCGCCTTGTAGTAGACTTCAGTAAATTTCATGAAAAAATCATTGACGATAAGTATCCCACTACCACTTTTTAATCCATTACATTGAACTGACTAATATTGAACACAAAATTAAGATAATTAAAAACCAGATTTTACAAGCACGATCCTATATGATAAATAGTACTTTTATTTCATTCTACGAAACGCAATTCGATCATTTGATCAGCAAGTTTTGTCTAAAGCTTCAATTTAATTAAAAATATTAGAGCCAAGTCATGTGAAACGAGGTCTTATAGATGGTCTTGGTTTGGTCGTAAAAATTCTAACTGGAGTATACAGATGCTCTTAAAAAGAACGATGCCATAGCAGCTATCAATGTTAATCAGAATAAAATAGCACACTTATTAAATATTATAAATGGTAATATAGAACAAATTGCAAATGAATTCCATAGACTAGAAGATATGTTAGTATTCACACGTGCCTCTCGCACTCATCATTCTATGTTAGGATTAGATACATTGCGTAAGATGATTCAAAAACTTTATATTTTATATGATAAGAATCAAATTTTAGGTGTAGAACTTAGAGAATATTATAGTATTATAAGGTCTAGATCATATTTCTATGAAAATAAGGTAGCTGTAGTTTTTAAAATTCCTATTTGTTCCTCTAGTATATACGAACTTTAACGACTCACCATTATACCTAACGAATATAACTTGGTCATCTTACCCCCTTATCAGTAACATAGCAACTAACGAGAAATTCTATGTGTACATGGAGGCTGAATGCCCGAAGTTAGAATACCGGTTCATATGCGAAGCGAATATCAAACATCAAATTCGAACAAAACCTGCATTCGAGATTTATTACTAGCACATACAATTGGAAGCTCATGCACAAGAACACTTATAACATTTTTTTAAAAGAAATAATGGAAAGATTGGACGTTCAGCACTACATCATCATATTCCCGAAAGCCACCAAAGTGACGATGCATTTCAAAAGAGAAGACACCACTACCTTCACGGAAGCTACTTTGTTACAATCCCGCAAAACTGTATACTGCACACCGACGAACTAACAGTTATGAATTAACATTAACAATGAAATCAAAGGACAGCTAATGAAGACCATTATTATCCTCGAATATACAGAACCTGGACATGAAACATATCCTGCTATGAAACTTAACTCGATTAACAACGGACTCTACAAAATTCAAGAAAAGATGGCAGCTCAGTCTATCCTTACTCTTGAAAATCAATCAAACTCAGTTTATCACACAACTATGCCCTTTTACATCTTATCACCAGTACAGGAGTATTGGTCATCTTTATAAAATCGAAGAACGATCAAAGACGCTGCCTAACGACTGCCACGCCTGCCACGACTAACGTTCAACCAATAAGAGAAGCCGATGATGAGAATTTAGCACCCAGCTGCATAAATCCAGATCATTCAGCAACATTTAGACTGAAAGTACTGAAATAGTTGCTGATCTGCGATGGGAGGTGTTACATAGCATGCAAAGTGCAGCGGACGCGCCGCATATCGCACCGTCTAGACGTCGTCGTCGCCGCGTCAGCTGGATTTACACACATCCACAAGGCACTAACACATAAAGAAAGTGCTGACCAGCGCCTGCGTGAGAATGGGATCGCGACCGCCGTCCGCGCATCGCCCGCGTCCCGCGTTCCCCTCTTAGCCCCGTGAGGCTGTCATGACCCCTCTTACGTCACTTGTTCTCGATCGCCGAGACCTGTCACTTGTACATATTAGTTATAATTAGTTTTAAGGACGAACTTAGTTTAAATAAATAACTTTAGTATAATTATCGTCTCACTTTAATACTCCCGCTGCAGCCCCTCTATAACTACTGTTTGTTTTCCAAGAAATAAATAAATATTATAAGTATTTTATTATTATGGCAATAAATAAAAAACGATCCTGTTCAACAAATTCAGTCTTAAAACCACTAATTCTTTCAACATTTCAGTTTTAATTTGGATTTACCTTCATTTGATTTAATGGAATGCAATTTATCTTTAAAAAAAAACTCAGTGTGGATTTAAAGATCTGAATTTATTTTGATTTGAAAAAATACAATTAGAACTGATCCTGATGCACAGTTCTGATCGGACAGTTTGTGTCATTTATGTAATAATATTATACAAAATATTTGGATTATTAAGGAGGTATGTAAGGTCTTTTGTAATTCAAATATTTTGTAACAGTTGAACAACAAAATAACAATCATCGTTAATGGTCGGAACGGCACCAGGGCCAGTTCAGGATTCAAAATGCATCCATGCATGTATAGCTATCTCAAACTTAACGAATTTCCTCTCCTTCCTCTTTCCTTCGGCGAAGTTATAAATTAGGTTTCTAGGTAGGAGCTTTATTCGGTGACGCAATTTTAATAGAATTATCCATGGGAACTGAAGACAAAAGAAAAACCGAAGCGAACGGTGCTACTGCCTACTGACGCATTTACCTGCTCGACTTCCATGGCCTTCTTACATTTGAAAAAAAAAAACTGTCTCATGGAACTATCTCACTTTGATAGTATTACGATTTGACAGTTTATTTTTCAAGAACCATGCGGATTTATACTTACACTACCTAGTGATAAAATTATTTAATTTTTTTTTTGTTTTTCTTACGATACTAAAATCTCAAAAACTTGTAGTGGGTTAGTATTAATCAGTTAGTAATAAAGTATCCGTGACAGACAACGGTCGTTTACTTGGAATACGCCTCACCCTCGCCTCACCGTAAACTTGGAATACGCCTCACCCTCGCCTCACCGTAAACTTGGAAAACGCTCACCCTCGCCTCACCGTAAACTTGGAATACACCTCACCCTCGCCTCACCGTAAACTTGGAATACGCCTCACCCTCGCCTCACCGCAAACTTGGAATACGCCTCACCCTCGCCTCACCGTAAACTCCTCATCCTCGCCTCACCGTAAACTCTCAGAATAGGCATGACGAGTTGACGGTATCAAAATATGGTCGATTTGATGTTTTAATTTTTGTATTATTTCACGTGTGATTTACCAAGCTTTAAGGCAAATAGCTCAAATTTGACTAGGATTTATGTATTAATGATGGGCGATTTCCTCGCAACTAATAAGGAATTTTGCTCGTGAGTTTAGAAAGCTACAACTTCTTGTAAATAAATTTTGTATTCACCTATCTTTGCCCTAGATACAATAACTAAGAATTAGATATATTTCGAGCTCATGTGAGTTTATTGTATTTTACTTTCATAGGTTATTTTAAAAATAAACTTGTCTTTGAGTTTTGGCGGGAAAACGAAAAGATCGTGTAGGGGTACAGAATGCTAACGCGGCAGTAATTATTGCACGCGGCGACCGCGCCGCTCTGGCCTCCTCAGTCGTCTCTCCACCGGTACCGCGTCATGTTGTAGTGTAACCGATAATGCATACCGACTCGAAATATATATATTTATCCAGTGAGTCCTAGTTTTCCTTGGAGTCCCCCGCACCATAGAGAGGAACACGCTTGATTATGGGGAGACGAGAAGAACACGTCATCCCCCACAGATCGTGTCACCGCATCGTATTATTTTCCAAACTAGTGCTATTTTCAGTGTTAGTGCATAAAATTGGTGACATTTTATTCGTTAAGTGCTGTGTTACAGGCATGAGTGTGGGAAAGTGTTATAATGATGGTGAAACGTTTCTTTTCGTGTTGTTTCCAAAACTCCATAGAAGCTCCTGGTAAAGTTGCCACCATTTTACTAGGAGTATGACTTGACTAGACTAGACTATGACTCGACTTGATGACTTGGACTCTGACTTGACTTGAAACAGTAATAAACTTGACACTGGCTAAATACCTACACAAAAAGATTTAAATTTACGAACCTACTGCATCAACCTCCTTGTCGTAAAGATATATATAAGAGAAACGTTTATAATATGTGCATATCAATATATAATTGTATACCTAATGATATTAAAATTTTAAAGGGAAAACTATTTAATAAAACTTTGCATGACTGGTTGTTACAACACGCATTTTATAGTATTAAGGAATTCTAAATGTACTGTAACAAAAATATTATTTAATATTTGCACACTTGCATGCAGGTTGAACACAAAATGTCTAATTATTTTAAGTAGGTAACTTATGTAAACATCTCTTGTAAATTGTGTTCTAGCAAATAAACATTTGATTGATTGATTGATTGAAAAGTGTGGAACCAAAACCAAAACAAAAACTTGCCTTTGTTTATTTTTGAGGTTAGCTCCGTCACAGATTGTAAGTAGCTATTTAAGAGTGAATACCACGTTAATACCCGATAATACGAGTCATTTTCGGTGGCTAAAAAGCACCTACTAGTACTAATAATATTTTCCCGCATAGTAAAAACCTAAAATCTGATAACTCACCAAGTGAATGTGTTTGTATTTGTTCTTATTCATTTCAAACATTTCTGGTTTTCAAGACCAACATATGGGAATGATGCAATCAGTTATGTGCAACTAAAACGGGAAGGAAACATTTTGTACAGTAAAGTGCAAGATTTGCCCAGAGCATACAGATATATTATTACATATATCTATTATTATATTATATATTATTTTTGTTTGGAACATGTATGACGGCGGCTACGTCCAGTTATAAACGCTATGCGCAGCGGGCAGTACCGTAATTTACCCTGTGGCAGCATTTAAATTTATTACAGTGGCAACACCCGCAACTGTCGTCGCTGCCCCACCTATCTGGCTATATAAAGGGATCGCTCGGTGTACTACGATCATTCTTGTTCCAGACACGGCGCGGTGTGGACATGCTGAAGGCCTATAGTTATATAGGTTGCAACCTACGCACAACCCGTTCTGCCGATATGTACAACAATTTGTTAGGCATTTTTATTGATGTGGTTTTACACTGCGGTGCTGCACAATACTTATAAACTTTGACATTCATTTTAATCACACGAATTAATATAATGTTGTGATAAATCAGATATTTTTAAGCATAAGAAGCAATCATATTATGGTAAAAATAAATTATGTCAAATATGTCAAGACAAATAATAATTTGTTTACTTTCTTCGTTACGCGTAGACACAATGACGTGTTTACCTAGGCGTGACGTCAGATCCGACGCCATGACACCTGTGTGCTGTTTTTGCGCCGTGTTTAAAAGATATTATGAAAATGGCTTTAATCTCCGTTAAAGTTTAGTACCGAAATAAAGGTTTTTTCGTAAATAGTAAACGTACACCCACATTACGGAAGAGGATTTCAAAATCTTTCGTTACGCCTATTGGATTTATCCGAGTTTGAAGTTAAGCGAGGCACCGTGCGGCGGCTGCACTCGCCACGCCTAACGTTTTATTGTACATAAACCGGGGCCGCGGGCGCACCTGCGGGAAGTGCTTGTGCACGAAGTGCGCGGCGCGGTCGGCCAGGTCGGTGCAGGCGTGCAGCTCGGCGAAGGCGCGGATGCCCAGCGCGTTGTCGGGCTGCAGCGCCGCCGCCAGGAAGGCGCAGCACGCGTCCCGCACCGCCGCCAGCGCCAGCAGCGACGCGGCCGCCAGCAGCGCCTGCACCGAGTGCGGCTGCAGCGCCGCCTGCAGCGAGCGCGGCCGGTACACGTAGTCCAGCAGCGCCGCCAGCGCCGCCGGCTCCACGCCGCGCAGCACCACCTCCGGCATGCGGCGCTCGTCGAACGCCGTGAACATGGCCTGGAAGTAGGGCGACGCCGCCGCCAGCACCGCGCGGTGCGCCGCCAGCGCCGGCCCGCCCTCCGCGCGCACGCGCACGTCGCACAGCGCGCCGCCCGCGCGCAGCCGCGCCAGCCCCGCCAGCAGCGCGCGCGCGTGCGCCTCCCCGCCCGCGCCCGCCGCCGCCTCCGCGCCCCGCCCCTGCGAGCTCTCGTCCAGCGACGACTGCGACGCGCAGCGCGCCAGCCGCCCGCCCCACCTGCGCCCGCACCCGTCACTGGCCGCCCGCCCCCGCCCCGCCCCGCCAGCAGCGCGCGCGCGTGCGCCTCCCCGCCCGCGCCCGCCGCCGCCTCCGCGCCCCGCCCCTGCGAGCTCTCGTCCAGCGACGACTGCGACGCGCAGCGCGCCAGCCGCCCGCCCCACCTGCGCCCGCACCCGTCACTGGCCGCCCGCCCCCGCCCCGCCCCGCCAGCAGCGCGCGCGCGTGCGCCTCCCCGCCCGCGCCCGCCGCCGCCTCCGCGCCCCGCCCCTGCGAGCTCTCGTCCAGCGACGACTGCGACGCGCAGCGCGCCAGCCGCCCGCCCCACCTGCGCCCGCACCCGTCACTGGCCGCCCGCCCCCGCCCCGCCCCGCCCCTGCGAGCTCTCGTCCAGCGACGACTGCGACGCGCAGCGCGCCAGCCGCCCGCCCCACCTGCGCCCGCACCCGTCACTGGCCGCCCGCCCCCGCCCCGCCCCGCCAGCAGCGCGCGCGCGTGCGCCTCCCCGCCCGCGCCCGCCGCCGCCTCCGCGCCCCGCCCCTGCGAGCTCTCGTCCAGCGACGACTGCGACGCGCAGCGCGCCAGCCGCCCGCCCCACCTGCGCCCGCACCCGTCACTGGCCGCCCGCCCCCGCCCCGCCCCGCCCCTGCGAGCTCTCGTCCAGCGACGACTGCGACGCGCAGCGCGCCAGCCGCCCGCCCCACCTGCGCCCGCACCCGTCACTGGCCGCCCGCCCCCGCCCCGCCCCGCCAGCAGCGCGCGCGCGTGCGCCTCCCCGCCCGCGCCCGCCGCCGCCTCCGCGCCCCGCCCCTGCGAGCTCTCGTCCAGCGACGACTGCGACGCGCAGCGCGCCAGCCGCCCGCCCCACCTGCGCCCGCACCCGTCACTGGCCGCCCGCCCCCGCCCCGCCCCGCCCCTGCGAGCTCTCGTCCAGCGACGACTGCGACGCGCAGCGCGCCAGCCGCCCGCCCCACCTGCGCCCGCACCCGTCACTGGCCGCCCGCCCCCGCCCCGCCCCGCCCCTGCGAGCTCTCGTCCAGCGACGACTGCGACGCGCAGCGCGCCAGCCGCCCGCCCCACCTGCGCCCGCACCCGTCACTGGCCGCCCGCCCCCGCCCCGCCCCGCCAGCAGCGCGCGCGCGTGCGCCTCCCCGCCCGCGCCCGCCGCCGCCTCCGCGCCCCGCCCCTGCGAGCTCTCGTCCAGCGACGACTGCGACGCGCAGCGCGCCAGCCGCCCGCCCCACCTGCGCCCGCACCCGTCACTGGCCGCCCGCCCCCGCCCCGCCCCGCCCCTGCGAGCTCTCGTCCAGCGACGACTGCGACGCGCAGCGCGCCAGCCGCCCGCCCCACCTGCGCCCGCACCCGTCACTGGCCGCCCGCCCCCGCCCCGCCCCGCCAGCAGCGCGCGCGCGTGCGCCTCCCCGCCCGCGCCCGCCGCCGCCTCCGCGCCCCGCCCCTGCGAGCTCTCGTCCAGCGACGACTGCGACGCGCAGCGCGCCAGCCGCCCGCCCCACCTGCGCCCGCACCCGTCACTGGCCGCCCGCCCCCGCCCCGCCCCGCCCCTGCGAGCTCTCGTCCAGCGACGACTGCGACGCGCAGCGCGCCAGCCGCCCGCCCCACCTGCGCCCGCACCCGTCACTGGCCGCCCGACCCCGCCCCGCCCCGCCAGCAGCGCGCGCGCGTGCGCCTCCCCGCCCGCGCCCGTCACTGGCCGCCCGCCCCCGCCCCGCCCCGCCCCTGCGAGCTCTCGTCCAGCGACGACTGCGACGCGCAGCGCGCCAGCCGCCCACCCCACCTGCGCCCGCACCCGTCACTGGCCACCCGCCCTCGCCCCCGCCCCCGCCCCACCGCACTCACCCGTATCGGGAGGCGTCGCTGTCGCCCTCCGCTGCGCTGTTCTCTACCGACCTGTAACGTAATGCGTTGTGATCATTGATCATTGGTTAGTCTAGTGATAGTAGCCGTAGTAATGGCTAGATTGTAATTTTAATGATGTACTATTTAAGGTACCTCATTAAAAAAAAAAAAGAAATAAAAAAATTGATCATTGGTAATCGGAACCTAATGACCAAATGTCACGACGGGCAGTCTTGTCTTGTGGGTGATCACAGCAAGTGATCAAAAAAAGTATGGATTTTACAATCTGCTACAATATGGCATCGCTGCCTGCTGAATGTGTGTTTGCATTGTATGCGATACTAATCACCTCAGTGTGACCTTGATCCTACCATGATAACGACGTATGCAAAAAAGGCACTTCTTTAAATATAAAGGTGTTTTATATACATAATTTTACTTAAAAAAAACAACTGACAATTTTTTTGAAATAAATGCATAAACCTTTTAAATACTACCTATGTTCCAACTTCCAAGTCTAAAGCCAAAGTGGCTTCAAAAAAACTCGGCATATTGTCCAAGGTAAGGCGGTACTTCACACCTGGACAGCTTCTACATCTGTATCAAGCACAGGTCCGATCTTGTACGGAGTAACTGCTGCCACCTGTGGGACGGGTCTGCAAAGTACCAGCTTGAGGCTCTTGACTAGATTGAACGGCGTGCCAAAAAGCTCATCGACAACGAGACTTTGGTTGGTGAAAGGCTCCAGAGCTTAGCACATCAACGTAAAGTGGAAAGTCTATGTCCTTTACAGATCACACCACGGTGAATGCGAACAAGAGCTGCATGATCTCATTCCCCCATCACTATTCCACTACCGGACTACTAGACGCTCGGCTGAGTGCATGATTCGTTATACATTGCTATACATAATAAGTTAAGAGTTGCGCTCGATGCGCGGACACAAGAGTGCAGGGAGGCGGCGCAACTATCAACAGAACTCTTAGTACATGCTCTTAATATTTTTATTGCTTTTTGAATGAACTGGCTGACTGCATCTCCTGTTACAATAGTCCCCATTTTGTGTTCCCTGACCGTGTGTCATACATCTTGTAAGCATGCCGCACCTACACTACCAACCATCGAGCAGGTGTGCTAAATAAGGTCTAGAATAACTGCATCTTAGTTTTGCAGATGCATGATATAGCTAATAAACTCACAGAAAAAAACAAATAGTACATGTTGTACATGAAAATAGCTTTTATGTTAGCATACAGTCAACCTCTTTTTGTATTGTTTTATTCTTCTTTCCTTTCTATTGTATTTGATGGTCTATTTTTTCAGTTCTGGTCTTGTTTTTTGGTCTTGTTGTTTGTTTCTGGTCTTGGCTCTTTTAGCAAATTAAGTAAAATTTAAATTACTTATTAGCCGTAGTGATGGCTAGATTGTAATTTTAATGATGTACTATTAAGGTACCTCATTACAAAAAAAAAAAAAAGTTCTGGTCTTGCTCCCTAGCTCAATAAAGATGTACAATTACTATAGTTATGTTTTGCAATCATTTTATTATACATATTCATATTATATAAGAGAAACATTTATAATATGTGCATATCTATATATAATTGTATACCAATAGACATAAAAATTTTAAAGGGCAAACTATTTAATAAAACTTTGTATGACTGGTTGTTACAACACACATTTTATAGTGTTAAGGAAATCCAAATGTACTGTAACAAAAATGTTATTATTTAATATTTGCACACTTGCATGCAGGTTGAACACAAAATGTCTAATTATTTTAAGTAACTTATGTTAACATATCTCGAAAATTGTGTTTCTAGCAAATAAATATTTGGTTTGATTTGATATACATTGCACTCAGATAAAAGGAAGTTTGACAATATGAATCAATTATTGAGTACCTATACATGATTATATGAACAAGTTATCTAATGAAAAGTTCTGTTATGTGTGAGAGTGGATAAATTATTAGTTATTCCAACCATTTCACGGTGCCACCTTCAGCCATACCCTATCTAACCTAGTTGCCATCAGATGCCAAGCCAAGGATCTGGTCAAACAGTATACCTACTCTGTTATAAACACAGAGCAATTGAGCCAATAATGAATCTAATGCACTTAAATCTCTATCCGTTGTCACAAAAATAAAGGAAATAAAGAATGATCAGCTTTTTTATATACAAAAAATATAAGAGCCACAATACAAAATACGCGTGGCTAGTGAGGCACTCACATGGCACGGTCGCGGTCTCCGTCCGCTCCGTCCATGGCTCGCCTCCAGCACCGGCCTGGAAGATGCTGCCTGCTGCCTCACGTCTGGATTCGGTCCCAGACGCGGCGCCGGTCACATTCGCTTCTCCATAGGTACTCACTCAATACAACACCGAAAAACACTTAAATTGAATCCACATTACGAAAATATAAATAAGTGGGTCTATCAGTTTCATGATAGGAACCAACTTAGTACTTACAATATTTGCTTTAAATTTTAGATTATTATTACAAATTTTGATAATATAGTGCTAAGTTAGGAAAATCAAAATATGAAGATTCTGAATAAAATATTCAACTAGTGTAGCGCTTTTATAGGATATAGGTACTTGAATACACGACAACTTGAGATTGAATAGCAATTAGCGATTCAATACAAGTATATATACACAGAACCACAGCATTCGCCCTAATTAGGGTGCTAAGTCTATACACCGAATAATATTACTCACAGATGAGTACACGAGTAAGAACTTGTATATCGTAAATAGTAATACTAGAATAGTACAGAATTGACCCTATTTACTATTTTCATCATTCAATTAATCAAAATCAATGTAAACAAAATCACACAATTTTTTAATTTGTGTTTACAATTAAAATTACGTACGTACTCTGTGAGAAAGAGAATGTAACCACAGATTAGTAGAAATATCTGTATCCCTTCATGGGGGATAGTACAAAAGCTACGCGGGCTAGTATCAGAATCATGGTCCTAGTATCAGAATGGACAGAACGTATTCAAAAAATGCATGTCCATTTTCTGTTGATGTATCTAAAGCTGCATTAGTGTGCGTGAGTAGTGGAGTAGTAGGGAAGTGACCCCTATTAAACAATGTATCGATATATACTAAACATACAAAAACAGTCCTTTAGAAAAAGTAATAGGACGTAAGAATTATCTGAGTACTTTATTACATATGCAAACTTTTCATTATTTAACAATGAGCAGTAATGATTTTAATAACCTAGGCCACCGCAAATGTTCGGTTTCCTGTTTTATTAATTACCATTTATGGTTTATGATCGTTTCAATTCTATATGGAGGCCACTGATTTTTGTGCAGGGTCGGGGGCAAGGGGGCTCAAGGTGTACTTCAACTTTGGTTAAAACGGTACACTCATATAACTGGTCGTCCAGATCCGTTAGGGTACTCCACCACGATAACGACTTTCTAGTGTTGGATTTTTCTGGGGGTTACGTCATCCATCTCTATACACCCCATACATGGTTTTGATCCACCACTTCTGAGAGCTGAAACAAATTGAACATTTACAAGATATCTGATCGTATATCGTCTTCTTATTTACTATGCAACGAGAGAAACAGAGAAAGAGGTACACAATCTGCCCCATGGTGGTAGTATCAGAATGGACGGAGCGTATTCGAAAAATGCGTATCCATTTTCTGTTGGCATGAGTATCTAGATCTGCATTAGTGTGTGTGAGTAGAGAAGTGACCCCTGTTAAGAATGTATCGATATGTACTAAAAAAAAACCTAACCAAACAGTGCTGCAGAAAATAATAGGACCAAAGGATTTCCAAAGTACTTTATTAAACATGTTTTTTATTATTATTTAATAATGAGGAGTAAAGATGGTTCATAACTGCAAACTTTTTAACTTAAACGTTGAGTTTCCTAATCATTTTTTAAATTAAAATTAGCACATACAAATAAGTATGTAAAATATAAAATCTAAACCTACAAACGCATACATGTATTTTATAATTTTCATTTCTCATAAAGAGGCCAGGCGATGCTAGCTTATCCCACATTAAGAAAGGACACACTTTGCCTGTTTTCTATAAATGAGGATTTTCATGTTTCTGATTTCTGTGCCATTGAATTTTATATGGAAATCACCGTTTTTTGTTTGGAGGCCCCGTCTTTTTTTTCTCTGAAAACATTAGGATATTTTCAGAGACACACTACACTAGTGCTAAAAGCACGCGTGGGAATAATCTTGGGTCATGACCCTAATAGCGGTGTAATAAGAGCCACTTTACTAGCAGCCATTATGTTTTTTTATAAACCTTTAAAATTATTATAATATTTAATTTTTTAGAATGTTCTATGATACCCAACTTTATAAGTTTCAACACTGAATGCTACAACCATAATTGTGTCAGAAATTTTAAAAAATAGGTATAGGTGGTAAGGTTAAGGTTGCAATTTGATCTAAATCCATTCAGCCACTTTTAGTGACAGAGATATTCTACAGTTACTCTCACTAAAATCAAATTAATTTTGTGCAAGATTCACGAATATCGACAAAGTATAATGAGCAGTGTGGGTACATCACTATTCGAGAGGCGTAAAATAGCCCGTCCCAATAATATCAATTAATTCTTTAAATCCTCTAGTAATTATCACAACATGGTAATTAAATGATGCCAAAAATGTATATCCTTAATGCGAAATGCATATTTACTTTGAAACTTCGATATTTAGCATAATAATGGGCAGTAAATACTTACGTGTGAAATGATGATTCTGGTTTGCTTATTTATTTTATTTATCTTTTGGTTGCTTTTGATTAACAAAATACAGCGCAATACGACCTATTTTCACTATAGGACACAATATTTAGTCTCATTAACAATTTACAACAAGAGCATAAAAATTCCTTATAGAAAAATCCGTTTGAACGGAGTACTTTAGTTTGTTTTTTCTTTAATCTGTGGTATGGAATTATTACTAATGTTTAACAGCTGGGGGGAGTTTTGGCGGGAAAGCGAAAAAGATTGCGTCGCCGCATCGTATTATTTTCCAAAACTTGTGTTATTTTCAGTGTTAGTGTATAAAATTGGTGGCATTTTATTCGTTAAGTGCTGGATTACAGGCATGAGTGTGGGAAAATGGTATAATGATGGTGAAACGTTTCTTTTCGTGTTGTTTCCAAAACTCCATAGAAGCTATCCATATAAGCTCCATACTAGGTGGTAGGACTTTATTGCAAAGTTCGTCTAGGTAGGTACCACCGCTTTGCCAGTTATTCTGCCGCCAAGCAGTAGTGCGCAAGCAGTGCTGTGTTCCGGTTTGAAGGGCACTGCAGCTAGTAAAATTACTGGGCAAATGAGACTTTATGATCTGATCTCACAGTTTAGTAATCTTATTACTAGATTGTGCTGATGTCTTTGGATGACGTGCGCAGTGCAATGTCACGTGAAACTCTATACTTTAGAGTTCCGAGTGACACTGCAGCTGATATGGGCAGCCGTGTCGTTTAACATCAGGCGAACGGCTAGCTCGTCACGACATTCCTTAAAAACTTAATTCCTTAAATAACTGCCGGGGGGAGTTTTGTTGGGAAAGCGAAAAAGATTTCGTCACCGCATTGTATTATTTTTCTAAGCTTATGTTATTTTTAGTGTTAGTGCATAAAATTGGAGGCATTTTATTCGTCAAGTGCTGGATTACATGCATGAGTGTGGGGAAGACACTTGATGACTTGGACTGTGACTTGACTAGACATACAATCACACATATAAATAATTACACACGTAAGGACAATAGTGTTTTTTTTTTTGTTTTTGGGTTAGCTCCACACTTTTGTGTATTTAGCCAGTTGATAATTTTTCAAGTTAATAAATATATATATATATATATATATATAAACACTATTGTCCTTACGTGTGTTAAATACTCGACGGATGTAGTAGATGTTTTAATGTGCATCACAGAATCCGCCTCATCACATAGTGTGCATGTACTGTAGGAAAAAATATGTTTCTAGCAGTCGTATGTGTGCTGTTTGTATACCGTAACCGTCACGCTTGAACTACTCAACTTATTATTATACATCCTGTAAAATCCTGTTACATAGTTCTCAAGGGATCGAAGGGATGAAATCGCAGGCACAGTTGTCCCTTCATGGTATAACTGAATAGCTTCTATAGAATAATATTTTTTGTTGGGTATCTTTTTGGTATGACATAATTATATTCCTGGAATGTGCACAGGCAAAATATACGCAATAATGCACTCAGTATGGAGCGCCACATACCTATTGGTTTTGTCACTATACTGTTCAAGTCTAACGTATCTTAGTACTTTTACCGGTAGGCCAACGAAAACGATACCTAGTCCAGCCTAGCACTTCGGTAAACAAAGCTCACCAGCCTAGCGCTCCCGGGCGGCGGCGTGCGGCGTGCGGCAGGTGCCGGCGGGGCCGGCGGCGACAGGTGTCGGCGGGGCCGGCGGCGGGCGCGGAGCGGGGCCGGCGCCGCCGCTGGCCGCCGCCGGCTCAGTGCGCCGCGCGAGCCCGCCCGCGCCGCCGCCGGCATGGAGCCCTTCATCGAGGCCGTGCGCCGCTACCCGTGCCTGTGGAACACCACCGCCATCGAGTACCGCGACCAGGAGCTCAAGGACGCCGCCTGGACGGAGGTCATGAAGGAGACCGATCTCTCCTCGGGTGGGTAGCTCCCGTGCGTGCGCGCCGTCTCCTCCGCTAGCTCCCGCTCGCACTCGCCGCCTCCTCCGCTAGCTCCCGCTCGCACTCGCCGCCGCCGGCCCACGGCCCACGGCAGGCGGCGCGCGGCGGCGACACCATCACGCCAGCCGCTGCGCGCTCCCCTTCTTGTTATTCGTGTGTCTGATCTCTATATGTCGATATTATTACTATTATTACATACATATGTTAAGGCTATAAATGACAGCCTATGGGTTCCCTTCCTGTAGTAACGGGCAATATGAGAACATAATTATTATGTGAGTATGTAGTTCAACGCCGAATTAGACCAGCTTGGCAGACTGGCTTCCCTTGATACAAAGGGTTCGATTCCCGCGAGTATTTGTGCCCAGAAAAAAAAGCGGAAATAGGTACTTGTTATGAGTGGGTGTTGTGGGACCATGGTCCTCGTAGTTTCTAGGTCCCTAGACAGGGAATCCTAGTTAGGGTCCAGGATCTATGTATGTGATCGTTGGGCGTTATTATTATCATTATTATAAATGAATAGATGATCCTAAATCACTAACTGTAATAGTACATTGTTAGCCCTATAGATGAAAGTAGCTTATTTAGGTCCCGAAACGGGGTTTGGCCAACAGTTCGAGGAACTAAATAAATGTTTGACCCTAAACTGTAAACACTGTTTTTCATTACGAATACATATAAGGAAAGTAAAAATAAAAACATGAATCGGCTAAAGAAAAAATGAGTGAATACAAATCTCTACTATCTATATATTTATATACAACACTCTACTCGAAAAAACAAAGGAAGATCGGATTGCCGCTTTCCCCACTTTTTTTTTCTGTGGCTGGCCACCTCTTAAGCCATTATTTTTAATTTTCATGATTGAAAAAATACATTTTTTTAAATTTATGTCTTCAAACTTGTCTAGCATTTGAGCACGCTCCACCCATGGGAAGTGACGATGCTATCGAAGGTGTAGCATGCTAGCCAAGTATTTACGTATTATGCCCAAATCTATGTTATTTTAAAGATATAGTTGAAACTTAATTATAATAAAGTCATTTAAAAAAATATATTCCTTTATTTAATACATAAGTAACTTTATATGTTACTTCAATTTTACATCGCGTTGTATTTGAGTAGTTGTAGAGAAAGTTGGAACATGGTTCAATAGACATGTGAAAATAGGAACTAGGTAGTTTAAAAAGAAATATAATTTGACAGCTGTTAGTTAAAAACGATTTTCTCTAGGGCTGAAAAGTAATACTTTCAATCCTTTCAGGAAACTTCAGAACTTTTTTCCGAGCATGAGTAAAGAAAAAAACGAGTGTGCTCTAGACCACACGACTGAAGGAACACTAGCTCTCTAGCCCCTGCAGTGGTATACAAAACGTAACCCTTATGGTGTAACCACAAAAGATTTTAACAAGCCTTAGACAAATGTTATCTACCTTTATTATTGTTAAACACATGTTGGACCTCTGTCTAAGCCTTGTTTATGTATTTGGGGTAACACGGTTTTTTTCTATCTTCACGTAAAGAGGAATAAAGTCAAGTCAAAAGTGCCTAAATATGATTTGCTTCAAAAAATAGAAGTATCTACCTATTATTTATATATTCTGTGGTTATGTGCGAAATTTCAAACACTCGCTCTTAAGTTGTCCACAAGTTGTGGAATCTAACGCTGTGCGCTGTACAGGGGCACTTCATACACGTCGGGAATAGTTTTAAAAGGTAGGCAACGCATCGGCAGCGCCTTCGGTGTTGGAGGTATCAGGCGACGGTAACTGCTTACCATCAGGCGGGCCGTCAGCTCGTTTTTTTGTCCATGTTATAAAAAAATCTCGCTCTTGCAAATCGTAACGTCCGCATCAGCGACTCAGCTACTTGTATTGATAATGTCTTGTCCGTGCTGACTAGTTCGTCGGTTTAATTGCAGTGAAGGAAGTGAAACTGAAGTGGAAGAAGCTGCGAGACAGCTACCGGGACGCCCTGAAGCGGCAGAGCGAGGTGGCGGGGCGGTCGCCGGGCCACCCCGCCAAGCGCGCCTGCCCCTGGAAGTACATGGGGCTGATGCAGTTCCTGCAGCCCTACATGAGCAACCGCAAGAAGGCCGCCGAGTCCCCGCCGCCGCCCGCCGCCAACGGCCACGGCTCCGACTCCGAGTCGGAGCCGGAGCCGGAGCCCGAGCCCGAGCCGGAGCCGCGGGCCCGGCGCCGCCGCGCGCCGCCCCGCCCGGCGCCCGCGCGCCCGGAGCCCGACCCGCTCGACACGTTCTTCAGCGGCATGTGCCAGTCCACGAAGCGGTTCCCGTTCCATGCTCAGATCAAGATCAAGAAGAGCCTGTTCAGCGCGGTCATCGCGGCGGAGGAGGCGCTGCTGGCGGAGCAGCAGAGCTACGCGGCGCTGTGGGCGCGTGCGCCGCACCAGCCGCCCTCCTCCTCCAGCGAGGACGGGGGGGACGCGCGCCGCTGACCGCCGCCGCCCTCCTCCTCCAGCGAGGACGAGGGTACGCACCGTGCTATACGTTCCCTGAAACACACATTTTATTCTGTGCCTCGAATCTAGATAAATTCGTGTAGGGTGGTAAGGTACGGAGCACAGACAGTGCATAGACCTGTGGACCTTGGGGCCGGGGGCCTGCACGCCTCGCGGGCGGTACTTTGATGTAGATAACCTTGGAAATTCTGGAAATGGTATGTTGTCAACAACACAATAGTTGTTCATATTTCAATCAAATAAGGTCCAAAAAAATCTTAACCCATTACTTCCCAAGCATTGAAAACATTGGAATTTTTTGATCAATTCTTTAAATTAAGTTCATAATACATCAAGAAAAAAGAATCTGACAAAAAAATAATAAAAAATATGCCTTCATCCCTGTTTCAGCCTGTCCTATAAATATGACAATGGGGACATGTGATCAAAAATATTACAAGTTAACAATCATAAGAAAATCAGCTTTATTTGAAAATTAAGTCCACAAACAGTCTTTAAAATAGAATTTTATGAGCTTATTTTGTATGATAAGGTATCAAACAATCACTGCAAAGTGTTTTTTCACATTTGGCACAAAAGGTTCGAGGTTTTTTCTTACAACCTTGTCCTTAACCATGCCAACCATGCAACCATGGTTTGATAATGTTGGTCACTATATGACAAAGAGGGACAAACTGAGTTTGTCCCTCTTTGTATGTGTTTGCATGGTTGGCATGGTCAAGGACAAGGTTGTAAGAAAAAACCTCTAACCTTTTGTGCTAAATGTGAAAAACCATTTTGCAGTGATAACATAACTCAGTTTGTCCCTCTTTGATGACAAAGGTTTGATAATGTTGGTCACTATATGAATAGTGACCAACATTATCAAACCTGACAGGTTGTAAAAGAACTTTTGAAGAACCGGGTGTCGGCTTACTTGCCTAGCCTTTCGATTTTTTCATCCAAGCAAAACAAACCCTTCGTCTGAAACCTAGCAGAGGGATGGTTTCATCTTTATTTATCTGGTTGTAGATAATCCATAAAATACGGATGACTAAAGGCCAATACCATTTTTTACCTCTAAAGCGGATTGGATATTTAGAAATCAGCCAATCATGTTTATCCACTCCTCCCATATTTTTATTATAATTATGAATAGGCATTGGCTGATTCACGGCTACTTTGGCCTGTTCTTTCTTTGAGTACCTATTCGTTTTTACAAAAACTTCAATAGAATCAAAATTAGTCAGAAGACAAACAACATTGTTGTCGTGCCATTTCAAGCACAAAATTTCATTATTTTTGTCAAAACGATAATCGGAAAACCTCGGTCTTTCTTTTTCATCTCTGGTTTGGTCATGATAGGTGGGCGAATTTCGAAAGCTTTGTCAGTATTATCAATTTGTGAGTTGTCATTGAAATGTAAATAGGGTTTAATTTTATCAAAACGATTACGGGACGTTGCCTGCCGCAAAAAACAAACAATTGACCAGTTTGAACCTGTACTTAGCGTGACAGGATTGAACACGCTTTCGCGACAAATTGTACAGACATGTTCCCGGTGTCATATTTATAGGACGGCTTATTTTGAATGTATATCACAAGTTCACAAATTATATTTTGTTCTTGTTTTTATTTGTTTTATATTTGGTAGAGATCTAAGAATAAGTCTTATGTACTTTGAAGTAGGTAACGTTTTTCTTTTGCGGTATATACGAGCGGAAATCAAAGCTCTCCTTCAGTCAACAAAAATGATGATTTTTAAAAAATTACATTAAAATAACGTAAACATGGTTACAGGGAAAAAAAATATTTTATTAGAAAAATAGTGTAGAAATATGAATTTCATCAGAAATAATAAAAATAAAAGTCCTATTACGTAAAAAGAAATTTCGAAAATAGTGTCCTAAAAATATGACAGTGGGGAGGAATGGGTTAATCAAAGTAAGATGGTATCTTCGGATCCAGGTTGAGACAAATCAAAATAACAATGCAACCTATCTTTTGACAGATCCACTATCCGAGCGCTTGCACGGAGTAGGACTTCAACGCCCAGTGAGGACATGAGCACGGATCTAAGATTTTTTACATCAAACCATGAACAAACAATTTAATTATAATAATTTATTTTAGATTTTGGCATTTTTAAGGTAGGGCATTGTGATTTCAAGGTAGGGGGCAGAAGCAACCGGCCAACAAATGTAAGTAGTTATGAGCCAAGAAGCAGGGCAGGGTGCTATTTATTATCTGTGGATAGGCGTTACACCTGACTTCTGTTGATCCACTTACATAATATCATGATACTACGGGCCCTGTGTAACATTAGATGAAGAAAATGTATTTTTGATCTCATAAGTTTTATAAATAAATAAATTAAACTATGTATTTTATTTGTGGAAATTTCACACAGTGCCATCTAGCGTAGGTAAGTAGGTACCTACTCAAAGTTATTAAACTTGGTAGTATATCTGAACTGACGCCGGAATGAGCAGTCGGTAGCTACGAGTACCTAGAGCTACAGCTCGGCGCGGGCAAGTCTTGGGTTTTGTATTTTGTGGTATATAGGGTAAGTACGCGCCCACCCTTTGATAAATATCTTGGCCATTTTGCTAGTTTTCGACCACCATTACTTTTTTTTTATGTTAGTGAATGATGTGACGAGCTAGTCGTTCACCTGATGTTAAGCGACACGGCTGCCCATAATAGAAAAGTGTCACTTGGAACTCCAAAATATAAAGTTTCGCGTGAGACTGCACAGCCTGGTATATAAGATATGTATATATATATATATATGTGGTATATAAGGTGGATAAGATTATTCGACTGTGAGATCAGATCATAGTCTCATTTGCCTAGTAATTTCACTAGCTACATCGTTTTTCTAACCGGAACACAGTAGTGCTTGCACACTACTGCTTGGCGGCAGAATAACTAGCAAAGCGGTGGTACCTACCTAAACGAACTTTGTATAAAAGTCCTGTGTGTTCCGGTTTGAAGGGCACTGTAGCTAGTGAAATTACTGGGCAAATGAGACTTTATGATCTGATCTCACAGTTTAGTAATCTTATTACTAGATTGTGCTGATGTCTCTGGATGACGTGCGCAGTGCAGTGTCACGCGAACCTCTATACATTAGAGTTCCGAGTGACACTGCAGCTGGTATGGGCAGCCGTGTCATTTAACGTCGGGCGAACGGCTGGCTCGTCACGTCATTCCTTAACATAAAAAAAATGACAATATTACGTATTTTTATATAAAAATATTTTAACTATTACATGTAATATATATTTGAATATACTTTGTCTAAATGAAAATGGTCGGATATTGGCGATAGAACTCTCTAGGGCTGGTTTGGCTTTCGAACGCGAGTAATTTTGGATATCTGTAGTTTTTATACTAGATGGATAAACGCGGTCAAAAACCGGTAATTAAAATACATGCGCTTTTAGAGTTCAGTTTTAAAATAGATAGGGGGTTTTCCTTATATTTGCGGATGTCCGACCGACCGGCCTGAGACATCAGCAGATCATAACATATCATATCATAGTTTCATTGCCTAGTCGTTTCACTAGCTACCCTACAATGCCCTTCAAACCGGAACACAGTAGTGTTTGCACACTACTGCTTGGCGGTAGAATAACTGGCAAAGCGGTGGTGGTGGTTTTATAGGAACCACATCTTAAACCGCATCTTGGTCGCTTAAATGCTTGCCATAGATTTTCATTTTTTTTCTCACCGAAACACTTATGTGTTTGTAGGTAGTAGAAAAATGTGCATGCTACGTTGTGGGTTGACATTTGATTAGCTATTAAAATATTTGTAATATTACTATTATTTTATTATTATTGTTGTGTACATTAAACGGCGGGCTACAGACGCGGCGGGAGACCGGCGCGGCGACCTCACCCGTCAGGTAACGCCGCCGCGCGCCGACCGAGTCGATGCACCCATGCATCATCCAAGTTAATGTGTACTGTAGTAAGTACCTACCTAAATCTTAGAAACACTTGTCTAATAATAAACCGGTTTACTATTATTTTTTCGTTTTCTTTTTACTGCGCTTGTGATAGGATGAATAGTAAAGGTTTCTCAAAATTAAAGAAAGATCTAAATGAAACCAAAAAACACAGATTTTTAATAACTAACTAAAAAACTAACTAACTAAAAACTATTTAATATCTACATTATATATTTATTTTATATGCATATATCACGTAATCCCTAAAGGACCCGTAACATTTATAGAGACACAAACAAACGCCAGCGTCTCCCGACCCGTTGTCCATACAAACGCCAGCGTCTCCCGTCCCGTTGTCCATACAAACGCCAGCGTCTCCCGTCCCGTTGTCCATACAAAAAGTTCCAACGCTTTTATAACCCTAATCCGATGAATGTTATCCGAATCGAAATAATATAACTCATGCCTGCAATAAAACTATGCTCATACGTCATTTTCGTAGTTTTCGCAATGTTTCGTAGCTATACAATATAATATACCTAATATGCTTATAAAAGGCTTTGTCCTGAAGGACTGACGGATTAACGCACAACCTAAACTGCCTAAACCTAAATTTTATGAAATTCTATCCCTAAGGTAGTTTGGTGTGTGTGTATTTGATATTTATATATATCTTATTATTAATTTAATAGATATTATTACATCGCAATGTTACAATGTAACCGAAGCAACTACACTGACCGGTTATACTCGAGGAGAGTCTGTATTTATTCCTAGGATTCCCCTAACACTATCAAATTACTTATTCGATTTCAATTAGTGCAGTTTCCCATTAAAGTCTGCATCGCTATAACTATAATCAAAGCTCAAGGTCAAACCGAAGGATAAACAAAAAAATATTACATACAAAGAGGTACTGAAATTTGTGTGTAGTATTTCGATTTCGTTGTAAAAAGATAATACGTAATTTTCGCCAGAATAGAGGCCGCGGCCCGCCCTTCATGTTCAAAAAATATAAAAACATTTTATTTTATTTAACCTTTAAATCCCTACACTATAAAAAATATTGTATAAGATATTTTATAATAATCGTACATTTAAACATAATAGTTTAAGCATAATTATTAAAAACCCTATTAGAACCATTTTCGACTTTACACAGACGAAGTCGCGGGCAAAAGCTAATAAAATAATAGGGCCCGCCCGGCAAGTGAGGGTCCGGGTCATCTCAGACTTTTGAGCATTTTGCTAAATTCTCTGCTGTATCAGTTCGAAATAAATACTGAATTTCGTGTTTTCTTACTCTCGTTTATAATTCAAGATATTCACAACTAGGAGTGCAAAATAACTCGAGTGATCGAAGCCGGTCGAGACGACCATTTGTTGCGACTTGCAAGTTACAAGGAAGTCGAGATGTTTCTAGTTCACAGCGTCGGGTGGCGTCTGGTGGGTAGCAGCTACGCGGCGGTAGCGGCTTGACGCGTCGCTCGCGTGTTGTTTGTCTGTGCAACTCAGGCAGCCCGCGACTCGAGTTTTTCTTAATCTGTGACGTGCAGCCAGTTTAGCTCGAAGCTTCGGTGACGTAGGGACCTCGTTTCGCGCCTTTAAAACATCACTGGTTTTATTTTGTTTTGTGTTTTGTTCGCTCAGTCTACCACGCTTTATTAAGGTAAGAAATCTTTAATATTGGCTCTAAATCGAAGTCTCAAATTAACCACTTTCATACCTTTATATGTTACTGGTTGTATGAGACTTTCACGTCAAGATGCAGCACCTTGACTTTATATGGCACGCGGTGACGCGGCCATTCTTTAAAATGACCGCATAGTTGTGTTGTAAATTATATGGAGTAGGTAATTAACATATATGACCTATTGTCTAATCATTTTCTGAGCTACGATAGATTATATTAAGTAAATGAAAGCAGTGGATAGTAGCGTCACGATGGCGAGATGGCGGGCTGCGCTGCGTGGCGGCTAGCTGGAGCGCGGTGGGGCCGAGGCCCGGGGCGGCGGCGCGGCGGCGGCTGTAGCGTTGTTATGTTTTGTTTGGCGGCGGCGTTCGCGTCGCGTCTAGGGTTACCAACCGTCCAGATTTATCCGGATATTTCCGGCTTTATGGCTTATTCGCCGGATTTGAAATTTTTTGGTAGTTTCGAAGAGCTAACAAGGTGAACTATAATTTCGCTATACGATCTTCGCGGTTGTCATATGAACCTACGTACGTACGTATGTCGTCGCGATGCGTTCTTAGTATGATCTTCATATCAGTCATCACTGGGGGAGTGAGTTTTTAGTCGCGTACTCGGAGAACGGTATGGAGTACGGTACTCCATTACTTTTATGTAAGTAGATAGAGCTGTCTCATTTTTAAAATGTTTCATTTACTAACATTTTTACAAATTGGGGTGGATATTTTAACGCTTTTATACTCATTACCATTGACGTGTGGAAGTGGAAGTGAAGTGAAGCTAACACAGCGTAAAACAACTCGCGTCTTAAAGTATAAAGATTCATGGTCTTACGTCACAATATGACACAACGTCTGGATTCACATAATCTAAATAAGAATGTAACTATGGCAGAGCAGTAATCACTTAAAAGTAGAAGCCAACGTCTAGTGATTGTGATTGTTTGAGGGTGTTCAACTTTGTCCACACAGTTTGTCAGGCATTTTTTCAAAATAAATTAAAATAGAGAGAGTTCTCTAGCAAGTCGAGTACAAATTATTACTTGAATAAATAGTAATAAATAATTAGGGGACTATGCATAGTTCCGTAGCTGGTTATCACAATTTAAAATTAATAATATGCTGCTGCAGAAGCTTAAACATTATTTCCAACATACCGTGATCATGTTTTCGAGATTTAGAGGAAAACTGCAAAATGCAGTTTATGCAGCAAATGTTAATGAGGTTTTTGAGAAATAGCAGAGCGAACTACACATTGAAGGCCACAATGACAGGCCATTCAATATTTCGCAAGATAAAGATACCCGCATTTTGCAAGGTACTCTTAAAATACAAATTTACAGCTATTTACGGATCCATGCAGATCCAACAGTGTTTTTGGGGCTTTCAGTATTTTGGGGGTTGTTACGCTAAAGAAGTCAAGTTTATATTTTTGTTTATGCTCATGCACTCACGTTTATAACTATAGTTATGAATGTGTAATGTAAAGGCATAGCTCTTAGAAAATGAAAGTATTTTATTTCCCTTCCTACTGAGTGATCCGTTTTGTAAGCCGATAAAAATAACATGTCTTGTATGTTGTTACAGACAGTAAGTGACCACCAAAATCGCCATGATGGAAAAGCCAAAGCGTCCGATGTCGGCATACCTGATGTGGCTGAATAGCGCGCGAGAGCAAATCAAGCAGGAGCACCCAGGGCTGCGCGTCACCGAGGTGGCCAAGCGGGGAGGCGAGATGTGGCGATCCATGGACGACAAAAGCGAGTGGGAGCAGAAGGCTGCCAAAGCCAAGGAGCAGTACGTCAAGGACCTGGAGTCGTTTAATGCGAACGGGGGTGACGCGGCCGCCCCGGCCGCAAAGAAGGCACCCAAGCGCACCCGCAAAGCCAAGGCCGCGCAATCCAAGAAGAAGGCTAAAGAAGAGGTTGATGAGGACGAGGAGGAGGACGAGGCCAGCGACTAGATACCTGGCACCTCGCGCCTCGCAGCTGGATCCTGTCCGTCGAGAAATGCGCTCCAACATTCGATCTGTACGTAAAACTGTCGCCACGCTGACTTCATCAACGGCTTTGATGAGAAGATGAAAATCGGGGTCAACAACTTTTTCAACTAACGCTGCATTTTAAGCATTTAAAAAGCTAATAAAGGTCACGTTTACGTACGCAGCGGGACACAACGACGACCATGAAATCTCTTCTTAGTCCCAGCGTACTCGCTGGCCGGGTGCGACGGTGCCGAGCTCGCCGGTTGTTATAGGAAGGACAATGCGTACAACAGTCGCTGTTGAATATATTGTGTGGACGAGAAAGGTCGACAGCAGGCGGTTAAAGTGTGCACGGTTAATATAAATTTGCAAGCGATGTTAGTATGTAGCGTATGTTATGACACGTACTACGTTGTTCAATATAATTAATTGAATTTTAAACTGAACAAAATAAATGTATGATTCTACTATTTAGAATGTAAGTATGTACAGTCGTTTATTCCCCGTGGTATTATGTACCGGTCTCATGAAAAAGCGAGTTGTGTGGTATATGTAAGGTTGCATCAGAGTGGAAGTTGGATTTGTATGATTAAATTTTTTTTGACCATGTATGTATATGTCTAATCTAAAGTGGTTTTAGTATTGCTAATATAGTACATCTTCATCTATTGTTCGTGTAGGCACGTAGTGGTATACCGTCATGAATATGAGATATATTTATTTTTTATTTTGTGTGATGTATTGTTTCTTTATAGTGCTTGAATGGGACGTGGAAAAGTCTTAGACTGTGTGCCTAGTCCAGACTTTTCCAGGGTATTATTAAAGATTACATGTCAAATAGCTTTACAAACAGAACAATTACAAAAATAAAATGTATGTACGTTATATTAAACAATCATTTTGTCTATTACCGCAGTAGGTATGTTACTAGGTTAGTTATATAGAAAAAATCCGATAACTTTCGAACTCGACACAAAAGCCTCACCCGAAAAAAGATGTTCACAAAAACTTGACCGAAAAATGTAAAAATACATAACTATATTAACCGTTCAAGGGATTATTGGGAAAAAACAGAAACGAGCAGGTAGCCCGACACCATGCACGAAAATTAATGCCCGATATTCGGCACAACGACTAAAATCATCGTGTTTACTTCGCAAATTTTTGATTTTGTGGTCGTAAAATGTAATAAACTTATTCGGTAAGATTTCTATGATTTTGTACGTTTGTGCTACAAATATATGCATAGCCCTATCTATTATTAGAAATACATAACAGAAGTTGCTCTGCGCACCGCCGGCCCTACCGCAACTGCTGCTGGCCTATCCTTTATCCTAAAATATAAGATCGTAGTGTAAGTGACATGTAGGATGAATGTTTTCATTGAGATGATATTTGCCGTGCATTTGTTGTTTTGATTGTAATTATTGTAAGTGTAAAATAAAATGATAAGGTACATAAGATGTGAACATTGTTTGTTTTAATAACACGGGCACATCTGTGGATAATACAATACGATGTATTCCATAGTGGAGAAGTAAGACCATACACTTTTTATATTTTCTTGTGAGAGGAAGGGAACCACCCGGGTTGTAGAGGCATTAATTTACGGTCTGTATTATGGAGCTGAATATTTTGCCGGAGTGAAGTGATGGCCGGATATCTAGGTATCCGGCAAATACGCATATTTACACGCAGAGCGCGGACTGAATAGTCGCACGCAGAGTATAATAACTGTCCCATATAGTCACTACCCAAGATGTTTTAGTTTTAAGCGCTTCAAGAGCGAGTAAAAAGAGAAAAAAAATAGCTTGCACACTTAGGTATGTAGGTAACCTATTTACTTATATTCAAGGTCGCGGTCAGTAGTAGAGGACCTAATTAGATTACACGTAACACGTAAAGCTATAAAAATTAGTTATAGACAGCAACTGAAGTGGATGTGTAGTAGGTACCTACCTACTTACAGATATTTGGACCACAAATGTTTATTTTGGTCTAAGGGTACATTCGTAGGCCAGTGTAATAAAGTAGAGAGAGGTAGGTAGGAAGGTTCTATGCCTTTCCTAACACCTATAGTTCCGAAAGAGACCAAACGAGCCGTAGGCAGTTAGTACGCGGTACGGTAGCCACGCTCCGAGCCGAATCGATAACCGGCGGAGCGGTCGGTGACGCGGTGAGAAATTTATAAAAAGTGCGCCCCCCGGCGGCCCCTCGGCGCTCGACGTCTGCGCTCTTGCTTGGATGCTTGGCGGCGTGCTTCTCCGTGCGTCCCCGTCGGGCCGGCGGCGGCGCGGGCGCGCGCGAGCGGGACGGCGCGCGTGTCTGCCGCCATGCGCGTCGCCGTGCGCGCGGGCCCGTGTGTCGGGCGCGGTCCCCGCGGCGTGACGTGTCATGGAGCCGGCGGGCGGCAAGGCGCGGCGCGACACGGGGCGGCTGGTGGACAGCACGCAGGCCGAGGACCGGCGCATGATCGCGCTGGTGGCGGCCCGGCCGCTGCTGTACGCGCGCAGCACGCTGCCCGTCGCCTCCTACTACTCGCAGGTCAAGCAGCTGTGGCAGGAGGTCGCCGACCTCATGGGCTGGACCGGTACGTATGCCACCGCGCCTTATCTTGCCGGCGGCTCCTTATAATCTAGTAATAATCTAGTAAGTCTACAATTCGTCTTCTTTAAAGGGTAGATAAAATCAAATTTGTTCTGATAAGCATGAGTAGGCCACATACTTACCGAACACGTCTAGATGCACGACGTACTAACGCTACATCTAAACTTTATTAAATAACGGTTAGTAAAACCTACTCGCTTACCTACGCTAAGTATTACCTACCACGGATGACAGATTACTAAATATTATGATACTGTTAATATTACTATATTATATTATACTACTACTAGGTATAGTACCTACATTCGTTTTGCGGAAAGTAGTGATGCTGTGATTTTACCACAGAATATAAAATAGTACTTATATGACTAACTACCTAGTTACTCAGACTGTGGAGCCTGATAGCCGATGGATAGCATTATATTGCTTTCAAGTACTGTTTATTTTTCCTATATTCCGATTTACACATTTTTTTTTATGCCCACGGTCGTGTATCCTACTCAGAGTAGGTGTAGGGTACCTACCACACATCCTATAAAAAAAAACCCTTTTTTTACAGGATCTGTGCTGCCTACATTAATTTGTTTCCCTCTCTCTTCTGGTTACCTTTCGACGGGCTCGTAAAACCAAATAACCCACGCGAAGCCGGGGCGGGTTACATAAGGAAGTCCTAAGATCAAAGGAATTAGGTTTTTGAAGTTAATAGATACACCTACTTTTAATGCCTGCCTATGAACAATAATAATACTTAGGTACTAAGAACACTGGACACTAACTCCTCGGACACCCAGTGGTTATATTTTTGTATAGTTTTTTAGGGCTGAAAGCTTTATTCACATTCTATAAACCGGGTTGGAGCGGCGTGTCCCGAGTGTTCCGTTTCGTATCAAACCAATCAAATTCATTGGTTCCATTCTGTTCGTGATGTGTACGACATGCACTTGGCCGGTTTCTAGTAATTGGTTGTTGCTTAGATATAGGATTATATAAATTAGAAGTTTCAAGTTCTAAACTAGCTTGGTTTGTGAGGGCTCCATAATTTAAAGAAATATTTCTAGGCATCGTCGCGCCGCCGTAACAAAAAGGACCTAAAATTTATTTATTGTTGAAAATAAAAGTAAATAATAAATACTGGGTGATTATTTAGTTTATTACTAGATATTCTTTTGAATTTATTTTTTATATTAATATACACGGTGGAATTTGATAACGCTCGTCCTTCGTGTATAATAACACGTGTGACCGTGCGGGTGCGGGTGTGCGCAGTGGCGGAGGTGCGCCGCAAGTGGTCCCACGTCCGCAACTCGTACTCGCGCCACCTGCGGAACGAGACGCACGGGCTGCGAACCGGCCGCGGCCGCATGGTGTCGCGCTGGTACCTCGCCGACGACCTGGAGTTCCTGCGTCAGCACATGGCCACCGACACGTGAGTCCTCGCTGTGGGCTCGTAGCCTGGAAGGTGCGGGTTTGATCCCCGCAACACCACGAGCATTTGTGCACAGAAAAAAAGAGCAAAGAATAGGTTATTAAATAAATATCTATGGGCATTTCACACAGTGCCATCTAGTCCCATACTAAGGGCAAGGCAAAGCTTTTACTATGGGAACTAGATAACTGATGCAATACTTAGATACTTTTTGTTTGTAAACACATATATAGAATACTAACCTACGAGTATGAAACTTCCGCTCTGCAGTACCGGCCATTTCAATAAAAATAATGTTTTAGATGACCTGTAGGTAATCATAAGACTTAGCATTTAATTTCTAAAATTACAAATTTAATTTAATATTTAAAAGATATTTTTACAAAATTAATCATTTGTTTATTGATTAGCTTTATGTTTTCATCGCATTTGAAACTTTTTGTCATCATGGATAGGGTATAAATTCGAAAAATTTATACTTTTTCTTTCATTTATTATGTAAGTATAGATAATGTAGAGTCCAGTGCACAGGAGTTTGATCTATTAATAGTCTGGTAGGCAGCGGTAATGCCATAGTGGGCGTGCGTTGTCGCAGTCGGCCGTCGCCGACGCCGCAGTTCTCGCTGGCGAGCGGGTTCCCGCCGTCCCTGCTGGAGCTGCAGGTGGCGGTGGGGGCGGAGGCGGCGGAGGGGGCGGAGGCGCGGGGCGCGGGGCGCGCCTGGTACGCGGCGCCCGAGGCGGCGCCGCCGGTGGCTGGCGGGGCCCGCGGGACCTACGCCTTCGAGCCTGATGAGAACGCTGCGTACTTCCACTTCTTCCGCGCCATCTTCAAGGACTACGAGGAGCTCACGCCCAGGAAGCAGAGGTGAGCTGCTGTAGCACCAGCTGACATTGCAGAGCTCGTGGCGACTAGGATGCACCTTTATGATGGAGGACTAGTGCACTCTGTGAGCAGTTGGCACTGACTCCTCACATTCTGTGTTGTCGCGAGTTATTGGCCTCATGACCCAAACGGCATGTTGTACTCTACTAATGTATCCTCGCAGGACGTTCCGCCGGAAGTGCCTGATACTGCTGCACGGGTTGGTGGACGGCGCGGGCGCGGGGGAGGGGGAGGACACCGCCATGAACCTCTCGAGCGGCGGCGGGTACGGCAGCGACGCAGATTCCGAGCGGGAACACAAGCTGTTCGTTAGAACCTTGCAGGTCGACAACTGCGTCGCCGACCCCGGCCACAACGACAGCGGTGCCGAGCCCGATGACAGCCATGCGGATAGCGGGGACGGCATTCGTGACGGCGACGGCGACAGTAGCTAGTCGCGGTGACCAGATGATGTAAAGTTGTGACTGGACAATATACTTCGTTTATAAGGTTACGAGTTGTGGGAATGATATAATCCATCAAATTGGATCACCAATCCGCCGACAATAGTAAAATGACCTGTCATGTTCATTTTACTATATTTTTATTTATGAACCGTAGTTAATGCCAATGGATTGCCATTAAGATCACCGTAAGACCGTGGGATTTATTTATTATTGAATGTATGTAATGTACCTACACCGCTTTGCTCTCCACCGAGCCGGTGGCCTAGTGATCTGGCTCGAGGTCGAAAGTCTGCTCTCAACTTCGTGCAGTTGGTATATGGGGGTACCTATGTAACAGGCAGTGCTGAGACTTCCGATTTTGGATTAACTATAAACCATTGTAAAAGTACCTCCGTATCTAATTTGTTACAAGTTAATGTGGAAATAAATAAATGTTTCAAGTAATTGGTATCGCTTAGTTCTTTGGTTCAGTGAACCAGAAACTCGAACAAGTTGTAGGAACCCTCCGAGAGGAACAGGTACGAAATTCGGCAAAAAGGTCCCCCAAGGCAAAAGTCCTTCAATGAAAATGTGATTGTACCAAATCAGGGCTCTTCTTGAAACCGACAGTCAACTGTCAACATCAAGAGAGAATCTCTAGAAACGACAAAGAAAGTCGTTTCTAGAGTCGTTTCTCTCAATAAGGAATTTCTACCGTTTTTATTAAATACCTTTATAACTGATTATCTAGATGCGACTTCTACAGTGTCCTAACCCTAACCTTTTTAGTACAAAATAGTTATTTACATTTTTGTATTAACTACCTTGAGTGTCGTTGCCCAGAATAGTTTGCAAGTGTACGTCTATAACTTCTATAAATATAAAGGATTTGGAGAGACGAACTTTAATTTGTAAGGGATCCTTGGTAGTGTTAGGCTAGTACTGTGGAACCCTACAACGGACTAATATAAGCCCACAGAATTTATCTAACCATTTACCTACTGAGTAGTTGTAAGTAGGTACTTATTGTCTACAGGCTCGTAGGAATATTTCTATCTACCACGTAGTGTTCGTAGTCAATATGACTTAATTTTAAAACACGACGTCTCCCTTTTGATTAAAATAATCAAGGAAAGAAAGAAAACTTTTATCTTTCTATAGTAGTTGGGGTTCATGGCTGTTCAACTGAATGCAGTTGAAGTAACTAAACAACGTAGTCCAGACGCCAGCCGGTAGATGGCGGTGTCATTAATTTAGGCAGACACCCAGATGACGCTTGAAGAAAAAGTTTGCTGGCTTCGACCACTCATTTTGATACTTATAGTATAGCGCCATCTTTTCAAACTGGGAAAAACTATGGACTTTTACTGAATACTGGAATATCCGCGACTTAGAATATTTTGATAATTAACAACTATAATAATTAGTGTGTCTATGAAAATATCTACATACCTAGTCAAACAAACCGCATCATTGCTTAGTTTATAGTCTGATGTAGTGATGCCGCTGCCTTAAAAATCAAGAAATGTACGGAAGCAAATACCTGACGCCATTCGCTAAAGCCATTCATTTCAAGAGTACCACCATACCATATATAAGTACAGGATAAATTATTTATGTTTAGTTTAGGTTTAGACAATGCGAGGCAGGATCGATCGTGTCGAGGTCGTAGTGCCCGAGAGTTAAAGACCAACAGGCCAGTATTTATAATCATTCCATTTCCAGTGCCTATGCAATCTATACCCCAGTGAATAACTTCAAGGCAGACATTCGGAAGGAAACTCATTGTCGTAAGAAGTTGATTATTGTATGATATTGAGACGTCGCACCGCCGCGTGTTGTGGAACGCCTGCTGCTAAATCCGCCGCAATACGTTGAACGTGGTATTCTTTCACGCTATGACTATGATTAAGGTCCGTATTACAGAACATGATGCAATTCAATCGGAGAAATTTCATTCTAATTTTATTGATTTCCATATTAACTAGCACAGTAATAGCACATAAGTTGCGCGAAACTGTCAAATCCATACAAATTTGTGTTGTTATCGCTTGCAGTCTAGCTACGTGATCCCCCAGCAGCTCGGCACAGCTGCTGTGCTCAGTAGTCGACCGAAGCTCAAGTAGAGATTACGTTCGCTATTTGATCATTTTGCGAGTGAAATTTCCTCTTGAGCAGAGATTCAAGACTGAGCGTAGTTCTGTGATACGGGCCCGAGTTCAGTAATAACAACGCAGGAGGCATGGGGGAAACTAGCGGAATTCCGCTGAAAAGCGGATAGCTGTTTTCCAGCAGAGTCACACTAGCACATCTAATTGGAGCTTTGAAAAAAAATTACCGTCAGCACGAAAATGACAAGTCAGTCAGTCAAAATAATAACAAGTTGGTCTCATCCACTCTATCGTATACACGAACGTCACTTGTTGGTTATTTCCTTAATCGAATGTTGCGTCTTGTAACTTTTTGTGCCTACCTAATAAAGTAATCGGTATAATCTGAGATTAGATTCACGGGAGTTTTAATCAATTTTCTGTAATAAATCTGAGTTTATTCGGTTATTTGTATAGTATGGCGGTGATTTCACTTTTCTCATGCAGATCCCGCCAGGGCTGCGCTCTGCCGGAGTATCGCGGCCTCATCTCCCGGGGCGTCCGTCCCGTCCCATACATTATGCATGCCCTTTGATAGCGCCGAATGAAACGTACTAACAAACAAATCCGTGATTGCTTAGACGTGAATCTATGGCCTTATTTGATGTTCTGAATTCTGACAATGATATATAGATAGATTTATTTTCTTCTCAAGTTGTATAGAAACTTTTTTTATTTTTATTACCTACTGTACCAGCCCGCGTTTGACCGCGGTGTTAACTGATAGAAAGTAAATCTAAATCCTAAACACACTTGTCTCCGATGAGAATACTTTCGCGAACCTAAAATCAGCTGTGATATATTAATGGTAGCAAAGATATACACTACGAGGCGCCGCAGTAGCACAACTTACAACGGTGAAGAAACACCATGATCATCATGGCATGTCTATAATCACAAAACTCAAAGAAATTACTGTGTCATCCACCAATGCGCACTCGACCGGTATGGTGTATCATATTATACTTGTGACCTCGGGAGAGAAGACCCGCGACCCGGTGGGACCCAGTGGGACCCAGTGGGAACGTTATGTGCTGATGATCTGAGAAGTTGAAACCTATCTCTCATATCACTGCAGCCTTATTAAAGATTTATAGTAGAGTTCCCGCGCGCCGCGCGTCGCTTGCGGTCCCGGACGACCGGCCATACATAGTAGACATACCGCCGACCGCGCGCGTCGAGGGAAGAGACGGGATGGCACCGGTCACCGGCGCTACACTAAAATAAACGGAGACTGCAAGTGTAGGTATGATGCAGACTGGAAGGCTGCAGGAGCACGGACCGACTGGGTCATTAAAACATCGCGGAATATTGTACATCTGGAGGCCTCCCTCCTCCTGTTACCGCGACACAAGCTGCCTGGGCCTGAGCGGCGGGCGGCCCGCGCTGTTGAGCTGTGGCCCCCGAGGAGCGGAGCCGTGTGGGCGGCGCCATATTGCTGCCAGGAACGCTGCCTCGGACATGAATCGCTATGGTGATTTCGATCATTCAGTGCCAGAGAGACACCTCTTATTTGATCCCAAACTGTCTATTTAAAAAATTCAATAAAATTTACTCGCTCATAGCCGATGGTGTCTCCTTGGCTTACATCGAATACAAGGTTGAAAATACGTAAAATAATCAATTCATATAACTTTAAAGATGCATGTCCAACAAGATAATTTTTAACTTATCCAATGCTTTACCAATAGATAAGCACTTTAGCTTGTACCATTATCAGAACTACCTCAGGGGCCATACTACCTACTCTATACCGAGAGAACTACCTACTCTATACCGAGAGAACTACCTACTGTGTTAGGGTAGTGGTGTATTACATTTTATAAATATTACCTATTCTTTCAGTGTTTGTCTCAGTCAAGGACTAGGTAGTAGAGATTCATCTAATAATAACTCAAAGCTAATATTGTATGGGCGCCGCGGGGGGCGGGGCGCGGGTTCGACATTGTTATAAATAATAGCCCGGTACAAAGTGAAAAGAAAATGTAAAAGTTAGCGACTTTGAACACTTCCAAGAAAGTTTCATCCCCGAGCGGGCAGATAACGCGACTTTTCAATTAACAAAAAGGGACGGAGCTTGTTCCCGGGAGTACATTTTATTGAATGTAACTGCCTAATAATGAAGCTATATGAGTACACGCGGAAGCCGCAAACAGTGAGTGTCCCTCAGGCAGAGCAAGATCGTATTCTTTTTTCTATCTCTCTTTTATACAATCTGTGGTAATGACGCTCCCATAAGTTGATCCTGGGTCAATTCCAATACGCTGAGGATCATGAGCATGACATCAAAACTATTGCTGAACAAAACTTATACCTGGCTTGCCGCATAAACTCAGAGTTGTAGGTACTTTAATAAAAATAGAACAAATACACTAGCACTGCCACTCGCCGCAGGCAGAACAAAAATGAACATTCCTAAAAATGAAACAACGTCATAAGTATCACTACCCCCAGAGAAAACATCTACGGGGTATCCTGTCCTACTTCCTATTATTATATATATCACACAATATATTATAATGGGTGATGATTATAATCGCGAATGTTTGTGTGTATGGATGTTTGTTAATCTTATACGCTCAAAGGACGCTGGAGTGGCTGGACGGATTTGAATGAAATTTGGAATATAGATAGGCTTATCGTGGATAGTATATAGTGGATTTACACATAGCCAACTTTTTATCCTCTTCACAAGTGGATAATAAGTTGCGTGGAGTGCAGCTAGTTCTCTATGTATGTACTACGTAGCTAGGTACAAGTAGCGAGCGCCGACAGACCGGCACCGTCGGGACTGGCGGTGGGACGGGCGGTGGGACTGGCGGTGGGACGGGCGGTGGGACTGGCGGTGGGACGGGCGGTGGGACTGGCGGTGGGACGGGCGGTGGGACTGGCGGTGGGACTGGCGGTGGGACTGGCGGTGGGACTGGCGGTGGGACTGGCGGTGGGACTTGCAGTGGGACTGGCGGTGGGCTCGCCGACAGACCGGCACCGTCGGGACTGGCGGTGGCCATTTCAAGAAAACAGTGCTGAACCGATCATCATGGAACTTGTTATAGATGGAGATAGTTTGATTCAACTTCAACCCTAGGAAAGTTACTGGACACTTAATTGTAGACTGGTAATGTAGACGTCCAGCATGACTGTAGTCATCACCGGGATGTCCGCATGTATGCCGCTGACACAGTATGGCAGCGTCGAGTCGGTCCTCCTGGCCCCAGAGTGGGCTCTGGGCCGGCACACGGCGGCGGTACTGCTGCCCCGCGAACATATAACCTACATCATGTATGGACTAACTACAGGTGGAAGGAAACTGGCGCAGGATCAAGCCAGCACCTTCCATGTAAGTATATACTTATCATGTTACCATTGCGTAAGTAGTCTGGTAGGTACTGGATCATATCGCAATAACAAGGTTGGCGAAACAATTATTTTTATTTATCGTCGGGTTTCTTGGAAATGTTTTGCTCAGAAGCAAACATCAGGTAATTGGAACAAAGGGTATTTTCACGAAAATTGGGTTTCTCACCCCCAAGGAGACCGGGGGGGGGACGGGGGACGGTTAGGTATTCATCAAATTTTTTGCTCCTCGGAGGTCTAGTTGAAGTTGAATTAGATCATCAAAATACGTCGAGGACACGTACTCGGGTAACAAGATAATATACCAACAGCTGTTCCCAGAAATATAATAATAATATTATGTGTGGACGTCTCACACAGCGCCATCTAGCCCCAAACTAAGCAAAGCTTGTATTATAGGAACCAGATAACTGACACAATACTCGTACTTAGATATTTTTTGTTTGTAAATAAGTATATACATAGAATACAATGTAACACCCAGACACAGAACAATCACATCACATAAATGTTTATCCTTGGTGGGAATCGAACCCACAACCCACAGTTCAGAAGGCAGGGTTATTACCAATTAAGCTATCGTGACAGTCAAACATCGACAACAACAACAATATTTTCTTTCTTTCATTGGAATCATTTCTCGCTAGGTAGGTACAATGAGTAGGATCGTTAGTTATTAAAATTGGTTTACTAGATCTGGGGCCTTACCGCGTAAGTCTGGTGGAGATCGTAATAGTGTTCTCTCTTGCTCGCACTCGTGGACTTGTTAATTAGCGAGTGCAGGATAGCAGGCGAAGCCGATTCCCAGAATGGTTACGCGGTAGGGGTGCTGTAGCTGTAACCTATCGTACTAAACACATAACTTACATAAATCATATTAGATTGGCACAGGATAATGGCGTGCAGGAGGAGGCCTGACGTGCGCGGGTGCTGCTTGACGGGCGCGGTGCTGCTTGACGGGCGCGGGTGCTGCTTGACGGGTGCGGTGCTGCTTGACGGGCGCGGGTGCTGCTTGACGGGCGCGGGTGCTGCTTGACGGGTGCGGTGCTGCTTGACGGGCGCGGGTGCTGCTTGACGGGCGCGGGTGCTGCTTGACGGGCGCGGGTGCTGCTTGACGGGCGCGGGTGCTGCTTGACGGGCGCGGTGCTGCTTGACGGGCGCGGGTGCTGCTTGACGGGCGCGGGTGCTGCTTGACGGGCGCGGGTGCTGCTTGACGGGCGCGGGTGCTGCTTGACGGGCGCGGGTGCTGCTTGACGGGCGCGGTGCTGCTTGACGGGCGCGGGTGCTGCTTGACGGGCGCGGGGCTGCTTGACGGGCGCGGGTGCTGCTTGACGGGCGCGGGTGCTGCTTGACGGGCGCGGGTGCTGCTTGACGGGCGCGGGTGCTGCTTGACGGGCGCGGGTGCTGCTTGACGGGCGCGGGTGCTGCTTGACGGGCGCGGTGCTGCTTGACGGGCGCGGGTGCTGCTTGACGGGCGCGGGGCTGCTTGACGGGCGCGACGGGACCACGCACGGGGCGGCGGCAGCCCTCCTACTACCTACTAACTATAGGTATTTAGTCGGGGTCGGGGGCCGGTAGTGTCTGTAGACCGATTAAGCTGTTATGTCTTACATTGTTATAACACTAATCGTGTACGGACACTCACTGTGTAAACTTAGCTAAATTGGATGGTAAATGGCGCCGCAGCAGGCTTCCTCCCGTGTGGCCGACACACGCACATACTTCCTCCCGTGTGGCCGACACACGCACATACTTCCTCCCGTGTGGCCGACACACGCACATACTTCCTCCCGTGTGGCCGACACACGCACATACTTAGGTACTGTTATAAATTCGTTAATTTTACTTGTATAATATGAATCTTTAGATTATTACATACACGACCCACGAGCTCCACGTCGTTGGGTGTCAGCGAGGACACACAGCTGCAAGCTTTAAGGTGGACTCCCATCGAGTCAGTACAGAAGTTCCGAGTAGCACAACATTAGCGGTGGCGCGGTGCAGCTCGCCGTCCGGTGCCGCGCCTGTTACTGTTCCGTTCTGTCACTGTATTGGAAGATGTATTAACTCAATGTGTACTGTATAAAACTAGCTTCTGTCCGCAGCTCCGCCCGCGTGGCCTAGGAAACGAAGATTTTTTAAATAGGTAATTCAAACCCATTTCACCCTCTTAGGGGTGGAATTTCTAAAAACCCTTACTTAGTGGATACCTACACTTTACAAAAAACAACCCTCCAAATTTCAAGTCTCTAGGACCAGCGGTTTAGGCTGTGCGTTGATATATAAGTCAGTCAGTAATCAGTTAATAATAATAAATAAGCAAGCTATTTAAAAAAATCCCAACTTCCGGTGAAGGCACTTTAGCATAACTTATTGCTTGGTGCAGTAGCAACGCTTTTATATAATTTAATCCTGCGGTGAGACAGTGTCTGCGCGCAGGGGGCACGGCGATAAGAATCAAGGGTCTGTCGTCGAGAGCTTAGCGGTTGCATCGACGGCCATATTATCAAGTGGATATAAAAAAATGTTGCCGTAACGTCGTCAGCCGCCGGCCGCCCGCGCGCGTCGCTGCAAACGTTGTTATACAACTCTTCGCGAAATTATCGTAGATACAATTTTACATAATTCGATTCCATTTTGAGAGATGAATTCGTAATTACATTACAAATGATGGGTAGAATGGATGTTAATGGATTAAACGAATTGTAGATCGTAGGATGAGGGCCTAGTGAGGGCTGAGCTACTTGTGGCTGCACGTCGCCTCACTGCACAGCCGGCTAGCGGCCGGCTGGGGTTATAGAGCTTTGTCAATAGTTTGAGAAGTCAACATTGAAAAATACACTATAGAAACAATAGAAACGACAAATGTATAGACCTTAAACACCGCCATAAAGCCGTTTCTTTTAATTCTGTCATTTCAGTCAGCGCTGAGAGCTGGTTTAAATTTTTATAGTGATGCGCAGCGCAGGACAACTTGCTGTTGAACAGAATGTTCCCGCCCGCTGGATGTGCGCGACCTCCAGCACTCCAGCACTCCGAGTCGTCCAGTGCTAGTTTACTGATTGGTAATGTGGATATGCGCCAACATAATTCGCAATAAATGTTACGGGTGCCTCGATATTTGGCCAGACATAAATGCCTACACGGCGTGACATAAACGAGTACAGCGCTGCAGAAAAACGAAGTAAAATTGAATATTGGGGCCAACGCGGCACAGCTTTCCGTGCGAAAGTATATCCGGCCCGGTGACGCTGTAAAGGTCGGGAGAGACCAACAGCATTAGCCCGTTCCAAAAAAAGTGCGGAAGAATATAGCTACATACTGTATAGCTGCATATTGCTTAGTCCATATAAGAACTTGGTATAACAATGTGAATGTTTTGGCGTAGCTGTAAGTTCACAGAGTATTTAACAAATAAATAAATAAATAGGTAAGTAAGGAGAGCGACACAGTTTTACTTGCGTATTTGATCACATAGCATTTGACTAAGCGATGTGATCAGGCAGGCAGGCAGGGTCGCGCGGCACCCCATCTCTCCCTTTATCTAATTACAGAACGTAAAATATCTTGTCTTATAATATATTTCCATGTATGAGAATGAAAGAAGTTGAGGTCGGTGCTGGTGTGGTTGATGGCGGAACGTTTTGCTTCCAGTTGAGAGCTCCATTCCTAATGTATGATGCCGTTCCCGGCGCGGCTCCCTCCCGGACTCGAGCGAATAAAAATGATGATCAGTTCGCAAATGAAACAACGAGCCGAGATGAGTTATTGCGTCCATTTCCGGCGTCCGGTCGATTTCCCCGCGTATCCATCACGGCGCCGCCCGGCCCCAGCCCCGGCCCCGGTCCCGGCCCCGGCCCTGACCCGACCCGGACCCGACCCGGCCCGGACTCGGACCGGGACGAGCTGCGTACGCAAGACAGAAGTCAGGCACTAACGTCCACGTAGTTTTGGGAATTTGCCTAAAGCAGTGATGACTCGGTGAGCCTTCTCGTGAACAAATTAGGTGATAGGTACCCGATCCATGAATCTATAAAAACATTTATTTCACGTCATGTTTTAAAAGTGTATAGTTATAGTAACACGTCGGCGAAATAAATTGTACTTTATCGTCTCCATATTTTACATTAGTCGTCATTATCAAAAACTTAATGTCCTATAAAGACACGGCTTATCGATGTTGCAAACTTGAAATAGTTTCATAATGAAAAAATAATAATTTTTCTTTGGCAGGTTTATACTGTGCGTCCGCACCCGATGGATCGTTTATCTCGAAGACATGTGGAGCTTCTTGTACACATCCAGTGCGCGGTAGCTAGCGGAGTGACACTAGGTGATATTCTCGTGTCATTTTGTATTATATACGATATCTTTATCTTTAAAATATGGCTACCTACTATACAACGCCAGTAAAAATATAATTTATACATTAACATTATGTCAGTGAGCACACAAGCGACGCCGCGCGAATGGTTTTAAAAGCGACGTTTACGATGAAGTTGAATGATGGTCCGAAACATCTCGAAGGCATGCGGAGCTTCTTGTACACATCCAGTGCGCGGTAGCTAGCGGAGTGACACTAGGTGATATTCTCGTGTCATTTTGTATTATATACGATATCTTTATCTTTAAAATATGGCTAACTACTATACAACGCCAGTAAAAATATAATTTATACATTAACATTATGTCAGTGAGCACACAAGCGACGCCGCGCGAATGGTTTTAAAAGCGACGTTTACGATGAAGTTGAATGATGGTCCGAAACATCTCGAAGGTTTACAGACGATTTAGCTAATGACCTACAATCTTAATGATTCTAGGATTTTATTGAGTTTTATAAATATCTAACGCTATCGCTACTACTATATAAACGTGAAACGTTATTTACTTGTTTGTTTGTCTACTGTTGACACCAAATTCAACCATGACATTTTGTACACAGACTCTACCGAGTTCAACGTGGAAACTTTTTATTTTGGAAAATCAAGATTTCCCGAAGAAAACGGGTAAATTCCCAGAATGATTGCTATGTTTTCGTTAACTTATAGTGGTGGCGACTGACATGAGCGATGGCTCGATGTTAATGTTCGCTGTGAGCACGCTCGCCGAACATACCTTCAGCCGTGTTCGCCTTCACCTGTTCACCATCCAGTCGTAGTGGGGGGCGCAGTGGAGTGTGCTGCATTCTTTTATCTGGTTACTGGTATATATTTCTTTATATAGCAGTCTATATAAAGAAATAGGAAACTTAAAAAACCAAATAAGCCCAAGAACTGGCTTATTGAAATTATCTTGATCTTATAGTTGGGGATGAATACGATTTTTTCGATTGCGGTTTCATCTATAATATCTATATCTCTATCTATCATCTATATAATATGCATTTTTTCTTGACTTTTCTGCATTACACCTCGCGGACTCGGACATCAATCAGCGCAACAAGCACCGCACTCGGTGCCCCCGCCGCCTGCAACACTCAGGGATACGCAAACAATCACCAGCCGCGTGCAGCGTGCGCGCTCGGCGGTCGGTGCTCGCTACTGAATTCAAAGCTCGGCTCGCTGTACTGGTACATCCCGAATATTTTGTACTCACAAGCTTTCTCGAACAACTTCTTTAAAAGATTTGTGTAAGTGACTGAATTTTCCCATCTCTTCGTGTGTTGTGAATCCTCTCACCGTCTCCAAGATTCTCCCGTTCTTCTCTTTTCTCTCGATCTCCTCTCAGAGATCCTCAGTGACAGTGTAAGGGATGACCTGAAAGCAATCCTGCGCATGTTCGCTAACTAGCGGGTGCGTCATGTATCGTGGTCTGTGGGCCGCGCCGGGCCGGGCCGCGCCGGGACGAGCCGGGCAGCGCCGGGCCGGGCTGGGACCGTGGCATCGCGCCAGCACCGGGCCATGTCGACTTCTTGTGATGTCTTAGTCTATAATAAGTATCGTCAAACAAATAATCTGAACAGCGATATTAAAACGGGACACATACAGTAATGATGCCTACCCATTTCATTTTACCTCAGTGACTTGCCAGCATCCGTTGTTGGTTTCGGTGCTCTTAAGGACTGCTTTAGAAGACGATGCTACTATCTTTTCCTATATTTAATAAAATATGTAATGAATGGTAACGAATAACTTCCTTGAGATAAGCGGCATTCCATCCCAATTGTAAAATGTTGCCGAGAAGAAGTTCATCAATGAACCCTGTAAAGTGGGTTCGCCGATTCCATTGGAGATATTCAATGAACGCTGTTTAACTATCCCCCAAGTGTAATTAAAGGTACTGTAAAGGACGGCAAGCCTGCAAACATGCGGCCTGAACATGTGGCCCGCGAGCAAGGGCAATAATGGGTAGAAATGGACGGGATGGACGCTGCCATTGTTCGCGGGCATAGCGATGCACGTGTTTGGGTTGCGGAGCGGCTTAGATCTAAGCTTTGTTATAGGAATAAGTTTATGTTATAGAGAACAATAGTCTATTTAGAACTAAATGTATAAGAACGAAAGAATAAAGGGCAGTCGGCAGTCAGCAGTCGCCAGTCAGCGTTGGCAGTCGTCAGTTGAGAGTCGAGCGTTGAGCATTGAACGAGAACGTGTTGTTTTATTTCATACAGTCCACTTATTTATTTGACCAGAATTGCGAGCACGATCGCCTCCGCAAAATCTGGTCCTTGCAAGCCGAATCCCTGAACCATTGAACCGATCGTCATGGTATCGACAAGGAACCGGAAGAGCAAGAGCGACACAGAAGAACGAAACGAACGAGAACTGTGTCGCGTGGAGCAGGAACGACAACGAAGACTGTCAAAGGAGCCATCGGCTTCGCTTTCCACGACCGGGAGCGAAGATATGGCGGCCGGAACGTCACGTGGTATTTTTGACATGGCCACAACGCAAGAACGAACAGAACTGCGAGCACGATCGCCTCCGCAATCGCATCGAACAACGAATTCCACACTACAGCTGCGGCTAGCGGAATTAGAAGCGGCGGAGAAGCTCGCGGTAATTAAACGGCAAGAGCTTGCCATGGAAACGGATCTCGTGAAGAAACGATTGGCTGCTCAAGTAGCTACGATCGAGGACAACAAAAGTCTGTGCGAGGTGCCAATCGCCGACGAACTCCAAAGAGTCGATGCCTGGCTCAAGAACACGTCCACAGTACGGGGGGAGCGCGACGAACCACCGCGCGCCATGAACCTAGGAGAACGGAAAGCGCACTTCGATCGACGCGGACGATCTCCAACTCCGGACAGATCCAGATGCATTGACACGCAGTTGGCGGAGGCGTTGGGTAAAATGGCACGAATACATCGCGGGTACAGCTGTGATCTGCCCATCTTCAGCGGATCACCGAACGAGTGGCTACCTTTTAAAGCCGCTGTGCGGGACTCTACGAGCATTTACAAAATCCCGCCGACGGAGAACCTACTACGCCTGAGAAATTGCCTTAAAGGTGAAGCGCGTGACGCCGTGGCCGCGCTACTATACACGGCAACCGATCCAGACGTCGTCATGCGCACTCTAGAGCAGAGTTTCGGAAGGCCGGAGGTAATTATCGACCGTGTGCTAGAAGATCTGAAGAAAATGCCTAAGCCCGGTCTGTCCGCTACAGATCTCAATAGCTTCGCGATAAAAGTCCAGAACGTGGTGTGTGTCCTGCAGAACATAGATCGACGTGGATATCTGCACACGCCACAATTGTCACGAGAAGTCCTTGAAAAGCTAAGCCCGCATATCAAGAGCAAGTGGTGCGAATACGCGTATGAGCACTGTACGACGAACGAACCCGAGATAGTGATGTTGTCTCGCTTCCTGATGCGCGAGGCAGACATCGCGTTGCGTTTTACATACGCACCGACCACTAACGCGGCGGCAAATCGAGAAATTAAGAACGCACCTGTAATACAAAGGAAAAAAAGCGCAGTGTACAACACGAACGAAGCGGAGGAAACGAACCGGTGTCCGAACTGCAACGACACGCACGTGTTATTTAAGTGCCCTAGTTACCGAGCGTTGAACGTGGACCAAAGATGGAACGTGGTTCGCGATAAGGGCCTTTGTTTCAAGTGCGTGGAGAAGAAACATCGCCGTTTCCAATGTAAGGCGAAATTGTGCGGCGTGAACGGGTGTCGACGGCCTCACCATTCGTCACTACACGACGAGCAAAATGAGCGAAGCACTACCGAGCCAGCGAAGCAACAAGCGGAGTCGAAGACGGGCCACGACGCAGTTGTACTGTCAGTAGCATCTCACAACGCCACCGGCAATCGTGAGATTATGCTGAAAGTATGCCCTGTCGTCGTTTCCGGGCCCCGAGGAGAGGTAGCTACATATGCGTTGCTTGATGAAGGCGCAACGATTACCCTAATCGATGAAGATTTGGCGAGAAGCATCGGTGCAGATGGCCCCACTCAACCTCTACACATGAGTGGCGTGAACATGTCCCAAGAAGAGGTGACTAGCAGACTCATCAAGGTAGGCATACGGGGCAAGAAGGAGAGCGCAATGTACGAGCTGAAAGCGCGCACCATACGCGACCTGAGGCTTCGAGAACAGTTGGTGTCACGATCGCTTTTACAACACCGACATCTAAGAGACCTACTAGAGAGCGAGGTGTGCTACGATCTGGCACGCCCGCGCATTCTAGTAGGTACTGATCATTGGGAGATGATCGTTTCCCGAGAGCTACGCATCGGTGGCCCCGAGCAACCGGCCGCATCGAGAACACAACTCGGCTGGGTGGTGCACGGAACCGCACCGCGCAGCGCGATTTACAAAAGCGAGAGCGTGCTCCACGTGTACGCTCCCGATCAACGTGTGTGCGAGAGCGAGACGCACGATCGACGGCCACATGATCTAGTCAAAGCGTATTTTCGGGTTGACGCACTGGGTGTCACGCCTAAGCCACGTGTGAGCGACGCCAATGAACGGGCGAAGAAAACGATTGACGGTGGCTATGAAGTCGGCCTGCCATGGCGACACGATGACGTCACCTTATCGCCGAGCTACGCTAAAGCCGCGAACCATCTCAAGAATAATGAGAAAAAGTTGGACGCCTGCCCCGAGTTCGCCAGCGAGTATTCGACCCAGAACGAGAACTTACTCGCTAAGGGCTATGCGTCACCGTGTAGCGGCACAAAAATACAAGAGCTACTAGAAGTTCACAAAGTCGCTGGCTTCACGTTACGCGATTGGAACGTGAACGAAACGAACGTGCTGAGCGACGTGCCGAGTAACTTGCGAGCGAACGAGCCTACTCAACTGGGGGGAGCGGCCCTAGAAAGCAAAATACTCGGGCTCTACTGGAACGCGAAAGAAGATGAACTGGGTTTCAACACGACAATGCACCGTGTAACGAGCGACGTGCGTAACCAAAGCCGAGCACCCACGAAACGGGAAGCGCTAAGTGCGGTCATGTCCATTTATGACCCAATCGGCGTCCTAAGTCTATACACGATCCGCGCAAAAATCATCCTGCAGAGTTTATGGCGCCTACAAATATCATGGGACGATCCGATTCCTGAAGAAGAGGCAGAGCATTTCGCTGCGTGGTTGAGACAACTCAACGAGATTACCAGCCTACGTTTACGTCGGTGCTACGCGCTAGAACCAAACAAAGGCGTAGAACTCCACGTCTTGTGTGATGCGAGCGAGCAGGCGTACGCGACCGTAGCCTACTGGAGGACTACGCATCGAGACGAACGAGTGACCGTCACTTTGGTCGCTGCTAAGGCGAAAGTGGCGCCGCGACGCACGCAGAGCATCCCGCGCCTCGAACTACAGGCAGCAGTGATTGGAGCGAGACTCGCGGACACTATAAAGAAGGAACATCGCATCGAAGTTGTGAGAACGATCTATTGGACTGACTCAGCGACCGTCGTCCATTGGATTAAAAATGATGCGCGGCGTTATACGCCATTTGTCGCGCATCGACTTGGCGAGATCGCAGAACTCACTCATAGAGATGAGTGGCGGTGGCTACCGACGGAACACAACGTAGCCGACGACGCGACTAGGCTCAACCGTATGCCAATTACAGCTGAGGATCGCTGGTTTCGAGGTCCCAGCTTCTTACTGAATCCCGAAGAAGAGTGGCCGTTGCAACAAGTGCATACGGAAGGCCATGAAGTGCTGCATACAAACGAGCGGAACGAGCCAAGGCACCAATGGGTTCCCGATCCGACCCACTTATCGACGTTCGAGAGATTGGTTCGAGCGACAGCGCTTTCGCTGGCATTTATCAACATATGCCGGCGTCGAGCGACGCGCGTGAAACTAGAACACATCGAGCGCGCTGAAAAGGTGATACTACAAGTACGAGTTCCCAGAGAAGCATCGAGCGCACCCATCGAGATGAAGCGGCCAGAGATCGTAGATGGACGTTATTCCGTTACCATGCTCATCGTGCAAAAGGAACACCGTGCCACCGGTCACGTGAATCGAGAGCGTGTGTGCGCTCTATATAGAGTACGAAATGCAAAGCTAAGTACTGCGTCGACGGGTGACCTGCCGCGAGACGCGATGGGTACGCGAGTACTCGCCCACGCTGACACCGAAAAGAGAACCAACAAACCACGGAAGAGGGCTGCGGCTCGTCGACGTCATGATCGTCGTCGACAACATAAGTCCACGGAACGTCTGGCCGGTATGGGTTATCGAGCGAACCTACCCGGCCCAGACGGCGGCGTGCGAACCAGAACGGGCACATTCCGGCGGCCGACCAGCAAGCTAGCCGTCTTGGTGAAGGAGGAGGCTGCGCAAGCTACGCCGGGGGGAGAGCTGTAAAGGACGGCAAGCCTGCAAACATGCGGCCTGAACATGTGGCCCGCGAGCAAGGGCAATAATGGGTAGAAATGGACGGGATGGACGCTGCCATTGTTCGCGGGCATAGCGATGCACGTGTTTGGGTTGCGGAGCGGCTTAGATCTAAGCTTTGTTATAGGAATAAGTTTATGTTATAGAGAACAATAGTCTATTTAGAACTAAATGTATAAGAACGAAACAATAAAGGGCAGTCGGCAGTCAGCAGTCGCCAGTCAGCGTTGGCAGTCGTCAGTTGAGAGTCGAGCGTTGAGCATTGAACGAGAACGTGTTGTTTTATTTCATACAGTCCACTTATTTATTTGACCAGAATTGCGAGCACGATCGCCTCCGCAAAAGGTACGATACTCCTATTTTTTTGTTTTTTTCTTATTAATCTTCAAATTCATAAGAAATACTATTACCTATCTACACGCTTCCGCTTCCACTCACCAGCATAGAAGAAGATTACTTGACAAAGCGATAACGGACATAGCATCACGGCCTCGTGAGAAAACCCGCGGGCAGTACAGTGCACGCCGGATACACGATTTGGAAAGCATACGGTCGGCCAGCGCTCGTTGTTAGCGGAGCCAGCCCCAGCAGTGGACATCCTCGAGTTGCTGATACGGCGAGGAAGGGCGGTGTGCAAAAACAGGACACATGAGATAACTCACAGCGATGATCGACCGCCTGGCAGCATGCCTGGAGCTGCCAGTGCCAACCGCACAGTACCTGCGCTAACCGGGAACTTGGTGCCGTGAAAAATAGAGTTCGGGTGAAGGACAGTGGGCAGCGATCTATCTTAGTCTTTGGGAAGCGAATCATATTCTGCTGCACCACACTCCCACACTCCCACACTCCCACACCACATAGTCTCAGTAACACTGGTGGAGCAAACCAGTGTTACTGAGACGAGCTTTATTTTGTTTCCTGCCTTCTCTTCTGCCTGGAGTGCACCGAGTGCAGGCACTGTCACTTTGATTTGAGATCACAAACGTCCACACACGCCGCACACTACCGCCCGCTCGTCTTGTAACTATTGGAGACAGGTGCGTGCGGGAACACAATTATCTCAGCTGTTGACGTGCGGTTAGAATTTATCGACAAAATCAATTTACTAAAACGAGGCTCTACATATTCCTCGCTTACTCTATATTTTTAAGTCAGCAACGCACGTTGGAGATGTTATTAAAAATGATTTAAAATTAATCAAACTCGCTTCCGCAAACGAAAATAGCCGCGATGCTGCGACTGCAAGGCCTGACTGCGACACGGACAAGTGTCGCATCAGTCGCGCGGGCGTGTGTACAGCACCTAATCGACGATATTAATGTACCAGCTTTGATTACCAACGGGAAAAATGAAAAGTTTTCATCAAATTGATAAATGATTGCTTTCTCCTCTGATAAAGCTCCGGTGTAAACTTTTGGCAGCGAAAACGGGACAAAAAGTATTATTAATGACGGAGAAGCTTTTACACCAATTTGCTTCACTAATTATCTGCTGGTTCTGGGAACTGAGATACTTTTGAAGGGTAAAGTTCCTTCTAACCAACATTAATGCTATTTCGGGACAGGAACGGTATTCTGGGCCCTGAAACTAAAGCGTACCATTATGAGCTCTCGACTTCGTCATTTATTTCTGCTTAAACGAAAAAGGATATTTTTAGAGAGATTTTTACTCTTGAACTTGGCATGGGTAGTTTATACGATAGTTGTACATTTTATGCAAAAACTTAAACCATTTTCTCATCGAGCTTCGCGAATGTTCGAAATGGTTTGTAATGAATGGCTTGTAATCATTCCAAACAATGTGATCAGTCGACTGTGGCTGTGATCTAGTTGGGTGTTCGTTGGCTCCGAGCGAGTGATCAGGGATCAGGGCGCTCCATCCAACTGTGCCGGGGCTCCACAGGTCCGCATTATCGTTATTACGTATCTGTTTGTTGTCATATTCAATAGAACTATAGAGAATTATTGAGAACCTAAGAATTTATTTTCGGTTAAACTTCCGGAACTTTGGTTTCTATGATTGCAGTTAAAGTCTCAAGCAATTGAGCGTAGCAACAGCATCAATGTACGGCGCCGTGTGGGGGGGGGGGGGGGGGGGGGGTTGGAGGGAGGGTTCAGTCCCTAATGTAATCTAAACAGCAGTGAATGTTTGAATCCCGGCAATAGATGTTGTTTCAGAGTTAGTTGCATCAGTTGTTCGACTCGCCTCCGAAATAGTTTGCAGAATTTAATTATCTGTAGCAGTGTTACCGACCGGAAGCTACGGTGTAACTTGTAAGGATACGGGTGTGTTGATGTTGATAAGGAATTTGCACAATTGTCTCAGAAGAGCGGCCGCCACGCACATTATACCTGCCCCTGCAGGCAGCGTGTTGGGTACCCTTCACCTTATTAGTCTTTATTTTCCCCACAACAATGTAGTGGGTGCAATATGCACTGTTCGAAAGTAAATAAGTGTATTTCTACTTCCTACTTAATAACATAAAACGGAAACTTCATCTGTTTGTATCGCAGGTTCGTACGTAATTTGTTCATTTTGAAGCTGCCAAGACTAAACCGATTTGGACGAAATTTGCACTAAAATTGCTGTGTGATCAACATTGGACAGCTTTTATCACACTAATATTATAAAGGTAAAAGTTTGTATGTGTGTATGTTTGTTACTCCTTCACGCTCAAACGGCTGAATGGATTTGGATGAAATTCGGTACCAAGATAGCTTATGCACTAGATTAACATATAGGCTACCTTTTTTCCCGGTAAAGTGAAATTTTCCCGTGGGATGAGTAAATGATTAAAATACTTTTATCGCGGGTAAAACCGCGGGGCGCAACTAGAAACACAATAAAAAATTAGAAAGTTTCGCATAAAACCGCAGCCGGTTCTTCCTAACGATAGCAGTAGAAAGGTCTCTCCAGTAAATCAAAGTAAGAGCCATTCGTTAAACCTTTTCCAAGTACCTAAATCTAATTCTATGGAAATGCTCTTCTTTTTTACTACTTCAGAACTGATAAGGAGGCTTATCAGTTCAAAAGCAGGGGCGCATTGAGCGGACCGAGCCCTGTAATACGGGCCACTCGGGAAGCGGGTAGCGAGATATAAAATGATGATGTTTGTACTTTACATTTGAATTAATGTTAATTTTCTACAATTTTATATTTTCAGCACTTGAAATATACCTTATATTTCAAGATCTCCGTAGGATAATGAACCAGTGGGAACCAACTCGTGTTCTCACACACAAACAAACTTTAAAAGACATCAGACAACGTATTGTACAGTATATATACTCGCATATCGACGTCTTATTATTGCTAATTAATATATTGAGTTGCACCCTCTTTTGAGGACTGTATTTCGGAGCTTATATTAGATTTTGTAAATAATGTATGCGTGGGGCTGCCGACACTCGACGATGTGTTTGGTGGTGTTGTTTCAATATCTAAATGTGAAACGGTCATGAACATTTTTAAAAGCAACTACTATTAACATTTAATTAAATACAAATTGAAAGCGAATTCTCGGTATATTAAATTCCCTGGATTGGTCATAAACTTGTAGGTAGAAACTCTAGTCAGAGTGACATAACGGTAGGCCGGTGCCAGCGCCCCCGCCGAGTGCTGACAGCCCCCGACGCGTGCTGACAGCCCCCGACGTGTGCTGATCGCCCCGCCCTGCGCTGATTATCGCCGATAAGCCGGTGTTACGCATCGACGAATTTAATTTAGCTGTAATTAAATTGCAAGACAGTGATGAAGGTCCCGCTCGGCGCCGCGCCGCCTGCTCCAGGCGTCGGGCGGGGGCAGGTGGAGACATGCTCATGGTTCACTTACACGTGTGGCGTGGGGAGATAACGTTGAACAATAATGATCAGCGCCCTATTTCATAAAGCGACAAATTATAATAAAAGAACAAACGTCAGTCGGATACACCGTACCTGCGTTTCATACAAAAAAAACCTATACGTGATTGATGATCGTCAGTCATATTGACTAACATTTGGTGTTTTATTATAGTACATTTAAGATATAGGGCTCCGGATCTTCAGTTTTCTTGTCCTTACCTTTTAACGGATAATGTAGTGGTTTTAATTTCATCGATTTCCACATTACAACCGGAACCGGCGTGTTATCATACAGACAGGCCAACAGAAATATATTTTGTGTAGTTTGTTCTAAATTGTACACGTACGTACGTACAGACCTCACCTTGGTCATTATTACAATAGATTACCCTCATCATTACTATCTTTATTTCAGCGAGAATGGTGTCAGTGCCGGTCTGTGGCGGACACGTCGCCAACTTTCTTAATATATGTATATCATACCTGTTTTAAACAATTAATAAGTACTTACATGTCCAATTGTGACTGTAGTTTCTTTGTTCACCCTAATTATTGAATCCGCTTGCACATTAGTTACCGTTCCAGCGCGGTGGTAGGTGAGCTCGTGGTCCTCCGAGGATCGTTTCATTTCGAGATAGATCATTTGATTCCATGTTACGGCTCGTGTAGGGAGAGGGGGAGGGGGGTGGTCTGGAAGAGCGCTGTACTTACTTCGAAATTAAGAATTAACTCTTGAATTAATTAGTACATCTGATCTATTTCTATGTTGGTGAATATAGCGCTCCGTCGCCCGACGAGTTCTCGGGATCGGAACTGCAGATGAATAACAAAACGCGTGTAATCTTTGAGATCGACTCGAATGGGTTCATAAAAACGTTTAAAGCGTATTTATGTTAGGAAAAGTTTTCGTTACTATTATTGGCATCCGTAACTAAGTATAGTTACAGATGCCAATAATAGTTACGAAACAGTTTCGTGTATGTATATAGTAATATACATACACGAGTAAAATAAATACAATGGGCTGCCTTTAGTTTTTATTGCTAATGACTGCGTTGTTGATCAAAATTTTTGACAATATGATATTGATCTTTAACCCAAAAATATTATTAAATTTAATTTTCTAGAATACATTACCCTCCCACGCGCCGCAAGCCGTGCGCTGGTACGAGTACCAACAGGATCGTCGCTTCACAATGATGTCAATTTGACATCAAATGTATTATTAGAATAAAAGTATAGTAATTAGTAGAAGTGTTTCCTCAAGGCCGGGCCGGTGGCGGTGCATGTGCCAGGGCGGTGTTTGATCCGCTGCCAACGGCCTGAGGAATGGGTTCACCGGAAACTGCAAAGTTCACCCAACTGTGTCATGGATCTCATTAGATCATCAAGTGTTGGACGCACGCATAGCGCAGGCGCAGAAGTTGAACATGCTTCCTTTTATATTTTAGTCGAAAAAGCAGTATCCATTGTCCCAAGCTGCAGCGTAGTTTGCCAAAAAAGTTCAAACAGAGAGCAAGGAACATAATTTAAACCCCATCAAGTAAAGACGCAGCGGTGGTACCCGAACCATGGCCACTCAAATGATGAAGCAAATACTAAAGCCTAAGTTGTTGCTTGCGTCATAACTTATTTACGGCGGTGAAACATGCTGTAATATACCAGCATTCAACTGAAAGACATCTTAATGTCGCCTGTCACAAGGTAGAGTTTAAGTTACTTTGTAATCATTAGTATTACAAAGTGGTTTGCAGCAATCATTCAAACTTCAACTTTTCCCATCGATTATAAAGTCTAATTTACAGGTTTCCTTGTCTTTCTTCTCTCTAATCCTGTATCCCATTGTAAGTTGCACCGTATTTTTGTGTAATGTAGAGTTCAAATTTCTTTGCTTCTCGATTCTAGAGTTGAAGACTGTCCAAGCTGTCCATCTAGACATTCTGGCGCGACCGTCTCTTGACGTACGGAGGCACCTTTCCAACTGGCTCGGTGTCTTCTCTCGGAAACAGCGCTACAGATTAGCCAGCAGTCGTTGCGAGGCCGGCTGCCTGTAGCCGGCTGGGTGACTGCAGGCGCGGCCGGCTGCCTGTAGCTGGCTGGGTGACTGCAGGCGCGGCCGGCTGCCTGTACCCGGTTAAGTGACTGCAGGCGCGGCCGGCTGCCTGTAGCCGGCTGGGTGACTGCAGGCGCGGCCGGCTGCCTGTAGCCGGCTGGGTGACTGCAGGCGCGGCCGGCTGCCTGTAGCCGGTTAGGTGACTGCAGGCGTGGCCGGCTGCCTGTAGCCGGTTGGTTGACTGCAGGCGCGGCCGGCTGCCTGTAGCCGGTTAGGTGACTGCAGGCGTGGCCGGCTGCCTGTAGCCGGTTGGTTGACTGCAGGCGCGGCCGGCTGCCTGTAGCCGGCTGGGTGACTGCAGGCGCGGCCGGCTGCCTGTAGCCGGTTAGGTGACTGCAGGCGTGGCCGGCTGCCTGTAGCCGGTTGGTTGACTGCAGGCGCGGCCGGCTGCCTGTAGCCGGCTGGGTGACTGCAGGCGCGGCCTCGGTGATCGCAGAATGTTGCGGTCAATTTCCTGGTATTCCCTCAGCCGGCTCTTACGGCACCCGCGGGAAGAGAACTTATGATACTATTCTCCGACACCACATGGCGCACCCTCGGGCCGGTCTTATTGTTGCAAAACATCATACTCTTTCCCTTTATGTCGATGTTAGATCCATAGTGTTGAGGAAGGTGGGAAAAAAATAAAGAAAGAAATGAGATATGAATTCAGTATTTTTTTTTTTTTTTTTATTACTTATACAAATACGACAAAGAGAAATATTATACATAAAATATAATGTAATAGTGGAATATTGTCTTGGTATTCATGACAGGAGGAGCCGCCGGGCGCAGCTAGCTCTAATTGAACACCTTAGTGGCTGACGCACGTTTACTGGAGGTTTAAATCCGATGTCGTTTCATCTTTCTACAACGTGTAATCCACTACAAGTCTCGGTTAAATTACGTATAAATAAATAATCAGATTGGCAATCAAAACAAACTACAAGCGGAACGTTGGAAGGGGACCAAATAAACCGCATATAGTTGTGTAGGTGCAGGACGGAGCTGGGATGGCGAGCGCAGCGCGCGGCGTCCCCGCGCCGGACCCCGCTTCACTAGCGCTTGCCACCGATACCACCTGCATAACATCTGTAATAGTATATTCAACGACCAGCGGTAACAAAGAGAAGAAACCTTCTTCTGTCAGTCTATATGTTCAGGTTCAGTGGCAGAGCTGCTGAGAGGATGATTATGGTGACGGTAACGATGACGATCATGATGGATGGTGTACAATCGAAAATTATTACTTTTCATACTGCTTGTTGCCATCTGCTCATTGTTACAAATGCTGAATGAAAGATTTGTGTCATGCATGGATGACGTAAGACGTGTATGCTAATTTTTTTTTTTTATTAATTAATTTTTTCTTAATTATGGACCGCACCGCGGTCCTGCCCAAACATAAAAGTTGAAATCCTGAAATCTGGTACATACTGCTAACTTGTTCGATAACAATCGAATTTAAAAGTGGTAGATTCTTTGTGGTGCATTAAACTGTTTTATTTTATTATATAGTCGACATCAGACCCGAACTAGTACGATATCGGGGACCGCTGCCCTCTAGAGGTCGCGGTGCCGTTGTGTTTGGGTATATTATGTGGTCTAGAAATCTCATTGGTCATGGAACACGCGATGGAGATTCAAAAGTTTTTCCAAAATAATAAATGTCAGAAGAATGCGGGCTGACTCGCAATATCCATGACTACATATTATGACTGACTATAGATATTACAGTTGACAATGATATAAGTCAAGCAAAGATTTGCGGAGACTCGCAATATGGCAAGCTTCTCTAACGCTAATGTTTAATTATAAAATTAAGATTATTTGAAACATTGCGTTGACGTTTAAATAGCGTGACTACCTGCGAGCAGGAGAAGACAGAAGTCCGAGATATCTGAGCGACAGATGAATGCCCTCGCCAAAACGGATTTAGAGCAAATCCGCGAGAGTACGTACCAACGCGGTGGAGATGACGAGCGGACGGGTGCCGAGCGCCAAGAGGTCGCCAGGGCTTGGAACGTTTCACGATGATAGCAGAATTATCGAATGGCGTAAAATGGTATTTTCGTGGTTCGTAAACTGTAGAAGCATAAAATTGGATCCGACGGATATTCGGCAGTAACGGCGGAGGAAACCGTTTCGATAGCAATAAAGATATGGGAAATATAAAAAATGTTATTGCTCAATGTGAGTCTGGTAGGAATAACAGATTATCCACGGCCGAGATCATGTGTGGACGCCATTAGCGGCGCCGATGGAAGCGGCTAACTCCGGTGGAGCAATCAAACTTTGTGCCGCTGTCGAATTTGTTTTCGTGCTCCTTCGTGCTTCGGTCGCGTCGCCGCCGGCCGCGGAAGGAGAATCGTTCACGGCACATTGCTCGATTTGTTTTATGGTATCTCTAATTGTTATGATGCCGCACAGCGAGCATCACTAATCTGTTTGAATCTTTAGTACATTTTTAATTAACCGGGACGACATTTAAAGATCTTTTTACAGAGCCGCCGGATGGTCTGCCAACTCCCGACGTAAAGACATGGACACACGTTTGGCGTTTGGTTCAATAATTCTGTTTATAATTTCATCGTGATACCAGCCGTCATATTTATACCGCAGCTTCCTTAACGCTATTACTTAAATCAATTTTAATCTTTTTAATCAAACAAAGTTCATCTATAATGGTGTCCACGGTTGTATAACGTAAAATGCACATTTCAGCATTGGATAAATTAATTCTCAGCTTCGTGAAATTCATTATGATCCTATCTTATCAGCACCACTCCTAACTTTGCCTTTGAAATGAAAGTTTGCATCCAAAATTAAATCTTATGTCCTACTGCGTACGGCTCGACCTGCGTCGGCACAAGTGGGATGATGCAAGCAGCACTAATACCGGCGAGCTCCGCACACGTGTCTCGGAGTAATGTGGGCTTATTCAATCGCTACCATTATTATGCAAAGAGCTCTGGCTCAAAGAGCTGTACTCAATCCATCACGATTTTAAATGATCACTTCATAATACGATTAGCATAAATTTAATGTTCTTGTTCATTAACGATCTCATATTAAGTCTTTTCATGAAGTGTTAAACCTATGTAAATATAGCACCGCGTGTGTTAACAACACTTCAATAAACCTATCAGGGGCACGTACCTACCTGGTAGGTAGTACACCTGCGGGGGGCTACTCAATACTCACACACGAGTATATCTACTCACCGGTCGCGAGATGCCGATAATACGATCTGTAGAATCAGATTGATCAGCATTCACTTTTTAGATGGAGGGTGGGAGTTATATATATATATATATCTGGAAATGAAAACAAAAGAACTTTCGTACTTTAGTATTTTGCGTTGCGATGACAATACATGGGCTTTTGATTATCAGGACAAAGAGATATACAACAAGAACTCACTACATCATGCCTTTATCAATTATATAGTTTTTTTAATGACGTGTGTGACGACAGTGAGTAGGAAACCTTTTGTACTTACGTACCTTATGTAAAGATAGAACGAGCCATATATATAATGTATACCAACAGATATAGGTAGGTATACATTTATGTAAGATAATTAGGTAGACCTATTTTCTCAAGTGGCCTGCCTGTCGACCACAATCACGAAATTCTACCATTTTCCCTGGAACCGCTGGCAGCGGCCGCGATGACGCGCGTACATCTGACGAGTGACAGCTGACAGGTTCACGGTCGCGGTCAATGTCACTAATTGAAACAGTTGTTAGTGTGTTTTTTTTAACTCGCTCTGCTACTGGGTGAAAGTATAGGGGTATGCATAAGTTTAATGGTTTTTATTTATTACCAGTAGATGCAAGGAGCTCGGCTGTTCCCGCGTGCCTTATTTCTAAAAACTTGAACCGGTTGTGAATCTCTAAAGTCCCCACCCGAGGCGCGGGAATTAATTGCATCGTGATTTATTTAACTGCTTGTGTTACTCCCGGCCTCGCGACTGGCAAACTGTTGATTTATGGGTTTGTTTGTCTGTTCGTTCGTTGTTCCGTGGACACCCTCTTTTACAAAACAGCTGAAAATTTGCCTTAGAATTACTCAGTCGGTTTCTCTACGTGATTACTGTAACTTCACCCTTCTCTTGTCTATAGACTCGTCAGTACCCAAACAGGTACACAGAGGGCTATGCCAGTATCGTACAATGAATACATTAGCTCTCTAGTTATGCTTCCATCTTCTATTGTAGAGGCATTCATTTACTAGCGCATGTTAAGTGAATCCAACACCTCTCGCTTCCGGCGACGACCGCACCTTACAACGTGTATAGTTAGCTGGACGGCCATCGGTGGCGACAGGTTGTCTGCAGAACATGCCAGAATTACCTAACGCAGATCTACTAACACTTCTAAAAGTGATTAGTTTGAAATGTTGGTGTTCGGTCACTTCACATCCGAGGCTCACAATTGACTAAAGTCTCATAATTAATGAAGTGTACGTCTAGCTTGTTGTAACATCAATGCCTGTAGCTTGCAACATTGTGGCGAGCTGTCGGGAGCCGACACCGGGACATCTGGCTCGTGATACAACCGAGCGCCGCTAATTCTAGCGCCCGCACCTCCTGAAGCCCGAGTATAACAAGCCTTACTTTGTAGGCACACGGACGAGCCAACAACCCATTCTGAATCTAAACACTATTAGCCGAAAGATGAAAGTAGATTGGTGTATATTCGTTTATAACTGAAACAATTGAGCGCTGGAGCATGTCAAGATGACAGTTGTCAGGACGGCCACGTTTAATTTACTGTGTGATGTGTATTAGGAATGACAGGTTGCATTACGAGTTGCGGATGCAGTGTACTCTGTAATGTGCCAAGTCTGTGTTGCAACATGTGGTAGTCTTGACAGAAGTCAAATATTTTAAGGCTTACAATGTATGTCGCTACCTACCACTTTCGTCTTCTACACTTATCCCGGTTCCTAGTACACTTGTCAAGCCCGTGTCAAGTCAACATGCCAACTACTGTAGGCACGCTCATTGGTTGAGGCAGCCGGTGATCAACGGGCAACTAATGAACGTTAAGTATTTGGTTTGCTAAGTTGACACGAATTTAACAAATGTATACGAGAACACGGAGGAAAGTGTTGCTTAGCTAAGTCGTACTTTAATAGACTATAGTACAGTTGGGCATTATTCACTAACTTATGTTTATCCAGCAATGTGTTTCCTTATCTTTAAAAATGTTACAATATTAAATATTCATCCTTTATTTTCGTTCCACGTAGTCAACAGTGCGTTGATCTCATTTCATATACACGCCTTCAACAGCAGCTGGTGACCCGCCAGGTCTGCGCCAGCCAGGCGGCAGTACCATGACAACTATGCAACACTTTGACCACGCGTCAATGTCACTGTCATCCTCGCTCGGCTCGGCTAGTCGTACTTGCCACCACACACAACCACGTACATGTCAATTTTAAGTAATAGGTATCTCTTAAACAAATGCTGTTGCCATTAACATGACCACTGTTGGCAGCTCTATGAACCTGCTAATTGTACTCGTGTACATTAACAATTATTATATTTGGAATCCATTGAATAAGGTTTTATTTCCAACGAACACAATATTTTAAGCCGAACATCATTAATCCCCGAATACCCCCAACAGCACAGAAAATATTACTTTTATAATTAGAATGATAACCTGGTAACACCGCGCCATTCAACCGACGTACGTGAACGACCTTCCACCGTTGAATTAGAGGCGGTTTTCCGTCGCTTTATTGAGTCTTTGTTTGAAAGCTATCGCTCGAATCCACGCAGGAAAATAAGCTTTATTGCAGGGTAGGGATAGTCTATATTTGATATTTTTTCGTGTTCTCAGTTGGAGTCGATAACACACATGCGCAGTGCGTAAGGGCGACTCTCCCGGCCTGTCGGGCGACCGGTCGGGAGCCCGTTAGGCGGTCGGGCAACTAGTCGGGCGGGTCTGGCGACCAGTCGGGCAGCCGCGCTCGGTTGCCGTGGCAACAGTCAGCTGATGGGAGGACCACCGCTTAGAAAGGCCTTATTTTTGGTTACCTGCGTGTCTGTAGAAGTGTGGTGGTTGCTTGCGTCACGTAGGTATAAACTCGTCCTCTCATAGAGACATTAAGTAGTCTAATTAGGTTTATCACGCCATTTTGTACGTTTCATAAAATTCCCTCAAGAGATAGGTAGCACTTCTGGACGTTTACTGTTATAATATCACTTCCCTGTCGTGAGCTTTACATGATAGGGTCGAAGGTTCAATCCGAGTTGTCCTACATCACACCTCATAGTAGGTAAATAAAAAAATCTATTATGAATGCTGATCGAAACAGGGTTCTGCATGGATGCAATGGTGAGGTACAACGGTAAAACGCCATCCCACCCCCCGAGGACAGGAGCTACAGGGAGGAGGCACTAGGGACAACAGGATAAGGTAAGTAAACCAGAAGTAAGCTACATGTTTTAACTTATGGATAGAAAATTCGACGAACGCTCAAGAGATGGCGCCACATGTTCAGATTTAAATTAAACCAACTCTCGTTGAATAAATATAATGCTACATTAGTGGTGAGGTGATACATAGATCGCACCGAAAACAGTTCTGTAAATACTGAACGCTTATGACATATATATTTTACTTGTACAACCAAGAAGGTAGTGCAGAGGGCGCGCTGCAGTCTGCGTACCTTTCTCAATCTTAAGAAATAGGTAACTAGAAAGTAGGCAGGAAGTAGGTTGAAGGAAAAGACCAAGTCGGGACCTAGGTTCCGCGAAATATGTTTTCACATTGCAAATATGCTATTATTGGCACTTTCATAGGTCTTCCATCCGGATCAATCATGCATTCGAATGCTCAAAATATTCTAAGCTAATCCTACTAGTTATGTATTATTAAATGCGTTTGTGTATGTGAATTTTTGTGCACATTAATCTTTGTGAGTACTGAACGGATATGATGAAATTTGGAATGCAGATAGCTTATATGGTGGATTAACACGTACATTTTGTCCGCGGGTGAAATCGCGGGGCGGATAGTGTATGATACAAAGTAGGCCAGTAGGTTCCTACATTTTAAACAAAAAGGCAAACATTTTAACTATGTTTGGAGTTCGAACGAACCAGCACCTAAGTAGGTAACTACATAGATACACAATTATTGCAAATATGATATAGGAGAGCATAGGATTTACCAACGTTGTTGTGGAGAGGAACGATAGATAGTCCCGCGCCTCCTCCCCGAGTGCTGCGGAGGGTACCGGAGGCAGCAGCGGCGCCCCGGCGGGCGGCGGCGCGGTCGATACCGGCCCGACCTTGGCAGTGAGTGAGGACAGCTATTTATATCCACCACCCCTCGCCCGGCCGCGGGGGCGCGGGGGGCGCGGGGGTTAGAACGTGACATTAGTTTGCATTCACTAACTAGGTGGGGTTGCACTTGTTAATTTAGTAACGAAGAGTTAAATTTCTTTTAAGCAATATTTAGTTTGCATGTTTTTGCCTGTACTATAACTTATTGTTGGGCATTTTGAGATTCACACACATACGTACAAGTTACTACTACAGTCAATGGTAACATATATCTTGGCGTGAGCCGGCTACTAGGTGCTACTATTAAACCATGTTCACCAGCGGGCGTGTTGGTGGCGATGATGCACGGCATCTGTTCTGTTGGACAAAATCTTAAACGAATAAAATACATAAACTAGTACTTAGCTAATATTATGTCATCGACAATATCTGCGACACACAGCCCGGGCCGGTCCCGGGCCGAGCCGGTCCCGGGCCGAGCCGCCCTCGGGCCGGGCGAGGCACGGAATAACTCACAGTCGAGGTTTTTGGCGGGAAAACGAAAAAGATCGTGTCACCACATTGTATTATTTACCAAAACTTGTGCTATTTACAGTGTTAGTGCATAAAATGGTGGCATTTTATTCGTTAAGCGCTGGATTACAGGCGTGAGTGTGGGAAAGTGGTATAATGATGGCAAACGTTTCTTTTCGTGTTGTTTCCAAAACTCCACAGAAGCTTCCGGTAAAGTTGCCACCACTTTACTAGGAGTATGACTTGACTAGACTAGACTAGGATTGTGACTTGACTTGACATAATATACATTCATTCACTTGAGAAATTATCAATTGCTTGACACTGGCTAAATACAGAAAAGTGTGGAGCCAAACAAAAAAAAACTCGCAGTCGGTACCGCGGGTAGTCATGGCGGCCTCGGCAGGGCGGCTCCCTGCGAGATCTGGCAGATATATTTTTAATTTCTGCTGCGTGATGCAGCGGAAATGGAAGGGGAGGAAGGGGAAGCGGAGACGTCCCTGGGATATCTATTCCAAGTAAATGTATACTGACACGTTGGTCGAGAGGAGTCTGTGGCCCAGTGCATTCATAATGATAATAAATATTTGTTAACATTACACACACTCCCAAGCTGAGCAAAGCTTGCACTATGACCATATGAAGATATATGAGGATGGAGATGTAACTGATACAATACTTTTTGTTTGTAAAAGACATAATATATTATATTGTATTCTATGCGTGTATATACACCCTGATCTACGATAAATATTGATGTTCATCACTCGAATGACGTCCTGGATGGGAATCGAACCCACATCCTACAGTTCAGAAGGCAGGGTGACTACCAACTGAGCTATTGGGTTAGTGAATTATAATCGCTTTTATCATACACAACTCATAAACACATTTGTTTGGAAGAGATCGCTGTAGAGATAAGACCGCCCATTGTATTTAGCTTCGAAATGTTTTTTTGTTCTTTACGCACACTTGACTTGGGGAGTAAGCTGGTGAATGTAAACGGAAGTTGAAAGTTACTAGTTCACGTAGATCTCCATTGTTAACATTACAAAGTTAAAATTACTTAAACGTGTACAATAATAAAGTTGTTGTATAGTATTGTTCCACAATATAAAGTTTCCGCCCGCCGCACCCACGTTATAAGGTTTCATTCCAAAATATTACATAAAAAATATTGCGTTAATTTTGAATTTAACGACTAATTTAAAAGCAATAATGAATACCTATTTAATTAAACACTTTAATTTGCAGTACAATATCTGTTCCACGTGTGGAACCGTCCTGCCGCAGTATGCGTGCTTGCGTACCGTTCGTGTTCTGTGAGTACCTGGTACCTAGTACCGAGTGCGTGGTACTAGTACCGAGTGCGTGGTACTAGTACCGAGTGCGTGGTACTACTACCACCTACTTTAATATTAATATGACGAGGAGCAGAGCGAGCCTGAGTAAGGTCGCGGATGGTTTCGGTGTCTACCTAATTGATTCCAATGCAGAGCTTACCCAAGCTAAAAATAGATTGATAATACACGGTGGAATTTATTTCGTTCTTTTTGTTAAATATATGTACTCAGTCCATGATAAAGGACGTTCCCATGTGTAACGAAATACCAAAAGTATTTATGGAATAAAACTTAAATCTAGGTAAGTATTATCAAATTTAAAATGAAATGTCTATTTAACGGTACACAGCGCGGGCACCAGCTGAGTGCTTTGTAAATGTTTCGTAGGCAATAAAACACCTGCTTTATTCAATGTCGCATGGCTTTTCTTTAGAATTTGAATTCGCAGTATTTGGTAATACCTAAATTTAAGTTTAATTAAAATAAAATAAAAACAAAATATAAATATGTGTGGACATTTCACACAGTGCCATCTAGCTCCAAACTAAGCAAAGCTTGTACTATGGGAACCAGATAACTGATACAATATTTAGATACTTTTTTTTTTGTTTGTAAATACATACATAGAATACTTTATAAACACCCAGACACAGAACAAACATCGATGTTCATCATACAAATGTTTGTCCTCCATCCTATTTCATAAAAACTTTTGATATTTAGTTATACATAGGAGCGTTCTATAACATGGACTGAGTACACACATTTAAGGAAAATAACGAATTATATTCCACCGTGTATATAAATAGTAAGAGTATTTTGGGGCCAGCTGTATTAAAGTACGGTACATAAATTAGTGTCGCTAAGAGAAGTAGGATTTTGTTGTAGACTTGTTGCAGTGTTAACTAGGTCGCGTTGCAGTGTGTGCGGCGGTGGGGGCGAGGCGGTTCCTCTCCACCCGCGACCACGACTTCGTGGGCGAGGACCCGCAGATAGCGCGAGCCCTGGCGCGGCGGATGGGCGCCGCCCCGCCGCCGCGGGCGGGTCGCCCCCCGAGGGCGGGCGGGCCGGCCGAGCTGCTGCCCCGGCCGCCGCGGCCGGCCGCCACGCGCGCCGATCTCGCCCGCCTCGGCATCGACCCGCCACCCTCGCCCTTTCCGCCGCCGCCGCCTAACGAAACCCGCCGCACCTGGGAGAGAACACATCTAACTTTTCCAGGTGCGCTGATCGGCTGATACTTACCCCTAGTAGAGACCCCAAGACGCGGCTCATCAAACTAACCCTCTTGTAGGCCAGACCCGTACCCGCCCGAAATACGGTATGGGTACCCTGTGCAGACGGACCTTTGACAGCTATGGCATCGGCAGCACTAGGACCGTTAAGCCTACATCGTCAATACGATCAACCTACCCCCCGTAGGTTAGTTTTTTAGCAACTTTCCGTGACGTCCATTTCTTCTAGTCGAAGTGTTCTCTCAGCAATGGCCTAAGCCGATGGTTACCTCTCTTTCTGACGACTGGGTCTAAAAGTTGGACGGCGTTATAATTCGTAAAGGTCGGTAGAGACTAGAAAAGAAAAATGGTTCTAATTTTGTAACGGACATGAGATTTTGATTGAGGGAAACAACGTGATGATTCATAACATTACCTGCGTACCTGCATATAACTAGTGTGTGACCTCCGCAGCGGACACGTTTCCGAACAACTTGTACGCGATGCAGCTGAAGGCAATGGAACAAGCCATCTACTCCACGCAGTACCGGATCATGGAGATGGAGCAGATCATGCGCGGGCACGAGGAGGACCCGCGGTTCCGCATCGCCTTCATCTTCCGGAGGCTGGACGAGTGGATGCGGGACGCGCGCATCTACTACGAGTACGTGACGCACGCTGACCGGAAGGATGTGTGGAGCTTCCCAATATACAGGCACATAGTGTACTACTCGTACATCCTGCGGCGGGTCATCGACGTCGCCTACAGCTTCGACTACCTGCTGGAGCTGCACAGCGCCATGGCCAAGAAGTCCAAGACGGCGATCAATCCGGAGATAGCCAAGTATATGAAACTTATAAATACCGAAGCGTGGACACCTGGAAAATAAACAGCAATAATTAAAAAATTTACAATGTTATTCCACAGATGATGTCAGAAATACTTACGACTCTTCTAAAAACTTACCATCTTAATAGTGAGCATTCAATAAGCTTACAACAGTTGTACCTATAATCTACTATCCCGCTTTCACGCGTGATTTTATTAGTTTACACAGCGTTTCTGAATATAGGGTAATCAATAAAACAATTAATTTGTTGTGATCAAACTCTGATAATACAGACATCAGTAAAAATGTTCAATGCCGAAGGTTTTTTACATAATACCAGCGTTGGAAGCCACGGAACAGTGCGTTCTCCAGCCAATCGGCAGCGACCATGTATCTTACACGCACTCTCCGAAGTCAACACATTTTGCAGGTCATGGTCGCTGATCGTCCACCGCATCATCCACTCTACACTTTACCAGTACAAAAAACTCCTTAAAAAGTTGTTTACACAATTTCGCTAAAGTTTTTCGCCACCCCCAACTTGGACTCTCCGCTCTGTTCTGCCTCGTAGTCTTCTTCTACTCTCAGCAGCGTGTCCAGGACGTGTCGTTTGACTACGTTCTGGTACCTCTTGGGAAGCCGCTTGGTGGACTGGCAGACGCTAGCAAAGAAGAGGTCTATGGCGTCGTGTTCAGAATGCCCAGGGTCCCAAACCTCAGGGTCTTTTGACTGGGTCTGGTCCAAGTCCGAGGGTACCTCTGAATCGTCTAATTTGATGTCTGATTTAATGCCCCGCCTTCTGAAACAGGTAAAAATTAAATTGTGAAAATAAAATGTTGTTGCCATAATCACCGTGCTTGGCGTCTGGGTGACTACAACCCGAGGGAAATGCAGCTGACCATACCCTAAGCCAGCTCTTACGGAATGGGGTGGTCCATTTTTTACGCCGGAACCGCACGGCGACACGGACTGAGAAATGTTGTTACATACACAGCTTTGTAAACATTGAGTTATGCTAACATACCGACTTTAGTTAAAAATTATTCATGATGACGTAGACTTGAATTTGGTCTATGAAACCATCTTGGATCTGATACCATCTTTCTGACTACACGTCATGATACATTGTAGAAGGTGTACTCACTCCCTCATGGTGATGTAGGGAAGCACGAAGGCCATCCGGTTCTGGAAGCGCCAGCGCTTGCAGGGCGTGCCCGACTTGGTCTTGGCGCCCTGCTTGCTGCGCTTCATGGCCTGCCGCATGCTGTCGCGTAGGATCTTCCATTCCCGCTTCAGGGATTCACCTGTGACATGCAATTTAAGAAACCTAAAGTGTCTGGGCGGGAATAGGAACAAGGACTCTTACTCTCTGCAGAATCATTGAATCGGTCCAGTAGTTTTAAAATCAATATATGTATATAAAGGTTAGTTAGGGTCGAAAATTGCCAAAATCGCCTGAGATAATTAATGGATGCCTTCTTGATACAATTCACTATAAGCTTCATCATCATCAAGCAAGAATCATCATACAAAACATCATTCTGTCAAATGTTCATCAAAATGTGTATCAGCATTATATACATAGATGAGATAAAAATTAACTTCGGTGCTGTTTAAGGCATACATCTCATATTATTTAGCTGGTCAATTATGCCGTACTTAACACCTACAATAGTCCACTCTGAAAAAATTGTGCCATTCATTTAACAATAAACATAACTATGTCAGTCACGTGTATTGTTAAATGTCTAATCATTGTCCTTGTTTACGTGTGGCAAAAATTCACTTATTCAAAAGAACGTTCTAGAACCTACGTAGGAAGGTATACCTTATTTATTAGTACCATGCATGGTACTAACAAATGGCTACCTAAATTCCTACACAATACAAACAACGTAAGTATGTATCTTTTGCTTAATTTATGAAATCATCTCGACTCTCCTGAAGGATGCTCTACAAAGGTAGAGTCCAACTACTTCTGCCAACGGGGTCATTACTGAATAAATGAAATCTCGAAGATCAAAAGTAGGACATAAGTAACATGGCAACAATGGTAATGCTCGCTGAATGTTGAATGTATGTGTCGTTCAATGAACGCGAGCACGAGCGCGAGCACGAGCGCGAGCACGAGTGGGGCAGCATACTAGCAGATAGATGGAACACGTATCAGAAATAAGTAACGGATACTGCACTAAGCAGGCGATTCGGGTACCGCTCATTATCTTCAGATAAGTTAATCTCATGGACGTATCATTGTTAATCTTTATAAAACGGTACCTACTTAAAAGTTCTTAATTTGTTCTGTGGCAAACCCCTATCTGCCTATAAACTATATTAACGTAATAATATAATGATAATATGGCTTTAGTGATAGAATAGAAGCTGGGAGAGGAAAGACACGATCCTAAACGGGACCACAGAATAAATAATAGTATGGAGGGACCGCAGCCTTTTATCGCCCACGTACGATGTGGAATTAAAAATAAAATTTTCGGAAGACGTGCGTGCGATGCCGTGCGATGCCATGCGTTGGCACTTGAAAAGTCCTGACGAAAACGGGAGAGGTATACGTATTTTGCATTTACAAACTATATTCGCATTTATAAGTTCAGGTAGAATTTTAGCCCGACATGTATTCTTTTCACTTATTTAAATATATAATTATGTTGAAGAAAAACATTTTTGACAATAAATTCGTTACCTTTACCATTTACTAAACATCTTTCTAAAAGTTAAAACAGTCAAAAAACAGGCATAAAGTCAAAAGCCGGACGTATCCGGAGGTGGGTGCGGGGGCGGGGCGGGGCGGGGCGGGGCACTCACTGCTGGCCCCGAGCCGCTCCGAGATGTCGAGCCAGCAGCGGTCGCGCACGTCGATGTCGCGGTGCTGCTCGTGCTTGGTGTCGTACAGCACGGGGAACTTCTTCACCTCGTCGATCAGCTTCTCGCGGTAGCGCGTGGACTCCATGCCGCTCGCGGCGACACGCGACACGCGCCTCGCCGAGCGACGCGCGAGCGATACTGAAGCGAGACGGAGCGATGCGCTTCGCTGCCATCTCCTCGCGCCGTGCGGTGTGCGCCTGGTTAACGTTCCGTACTGGCTCGCTGCAGTTGCCAAGCTTACCATGTTTTATTGGTTCGTCAAACTTTGGTCATATCATCAATTTAGTTTGAACTGTGAACAGTCTACCGATTTTCAAAAAGATTTAAGTAATTTGTAAATTGTAAAATTATTAGCTACCTTACCTTACCTCCTACCTTACTTACCAATCGCATCATACACCTATTTTTGACACTCTGTGGTAAACGGTGCTGGTACCACGTGGATTACTTTCATTGTATATTACTCATAAGCTATAATTTTAATGTGAAACTGTTTGTTTTCCCATATTAAGTAAAAAAAAAAATTTTCAGGTATTGAGGTTCATAAGTTGGTCAATTATTTACAAATAAATGCCGATTTATGCTCCTAATCCTAAGTTAAAAGATGTGACACAATCGGGATGTAGGTACCTACTGATCTGATCTCACAGTCGAGTAAACTTATTACCAGACTGTGTTGATGTCTCAGGATGATGTGCGCAATGCAGCAGTCATGCGAAACTTTACATGTTAGAGTTCCTAGTGACACTGTTCTGTTATGGGCGGCCGTGTCACTTAACATCAGGTGAACGACTAGCTCGTCACATCAATCAATAACATAAAAAAAAAAAAAAAATACTGATAAGGTTTTATTGTCTACGCTCTCGGTATGTAGTAAGCTGCGGTCGGTCGTCAACGGTAAGCAACGCATTACTGGCACTGGTCTAGTTTTACACGTCCGTAGGCTCTTCCCACCAGGAGGAGCATGTTCTTGTTTTATACTTACAGCATTACTCTAAGTTTACAGCAACAAAATCAAGTCTAGAGGTATACCTACTGATTTAAAAGATCTCTGATGCTTAAAGTTTACTGCAGAGAGCTGAGAATGCAGTGGCTAGACTATAGTAGTATACAAGCAGTTCATAGCTGAGACGATCATCGCTTAATATTTCGCTGATTCAATAGCAGATTTTCAGGGGAGATTACGTACTGTCCGCGAGTTGTTATATAACCTATGTGCCTATAGTTACCATACTGTTTAATTGAATACTACATTTAGCTATATCTTGTTTGTAGTACTTATCTGTACATAGTATGGATGATATAATTTGTCCTGCGAGCCGGCGTGCGGCGCTGCCAGCTCGCTGTCGGCTCGCAGCGGGCGGCGTGCGGCGCTGCCAGCTCGCTGTCGGCTCGCACCGCGCGCTGATGCATTCACCGAGTACAGCGAGCGAGCTGGCACGAACATGCAAACAGGTAATTTACAAACGCGAAACATTCGCGTGTAACAAGAGAGCTTACTTCCGAGGACTCCCAAACGATGTGGAGACTATTCATAAAGTAGGTGAAAGCCTGATTGATGTGTCATTACCTTAGAATAACAATATTATTTCCATTGTTATATTTTTTAAGTAGACCTGGATTTTTTCCTACTGTACGACTCCGCGTGACGATGTCCTCCCGATTGTAAAGTCGCTCTCCCTCTAGATGTCATAAATAACGCCAGTTCCGCCAAAACGGCGGCGCTTTACTTCTCTCTTAGAACGGAAATTGCGTAGTAGTCCCCTTGCTGCAGCCGACATCACCTTTATCTCGAAAGCCATAAACGTCATTTTCCATTGTTACAAGATCGATATGAATTTGTTCGTTTGAAAAGAACACGCTTCGATACCAACCCGGTCCTGCTCTTTTCCCAAGCTTTATGTCGAAGGTGTTTAGGTTGATATTTCGTTAGCAATGTTTTGTTAAGTTGGTAGATGGTTTCCATTGGGTAAAGTTGGGAAAATGGTATTTTCTATTATGAGTTGCTTTTTGCTCGCGTCGCAGTTAGTGAATTGAATTGATGATAATGGCATAACGTATTGTTACATCGCTCGCGGTACATGTATTGCAGACAGGGACTACTTGTATTATTGAAAATGTTCGATATTACGCGATCGTTTGATTACCTTTTTATCAAAGACCCGATGCACGCGAGGGATGTGATCGATTGACAAGAGTCGCGGTGATCGGAGAAGATTTCAGTGTATCGAGGAGAATAGTACTCTTTCCTGGAATATTCCCTCAGCCGACTCTTACGGCGCCCGCGGGGAGAGGAGGTAGTGCTGATGTGATACAATTCTCACATCGGGATAACCCATCAAATGACCGTGGCAAATGTTATTCTTCTCACAACAATCCATAGCTCTCGCGGCCGGACCACGGGAGGTGGAAACAATGTTCCAAACAATGTCCCAAACAAAAGGTTGTTGTGTTGAACATGACTAAATCTTTCGTTAATAAAACGTTATAACTGATACTTACTAATTTTAGAGTTTATGTTTAGTGTTTGATCCAGCTAAATTTAGAGTCAAACCGGTGTTTACAGACGAGCTAGATCACGTCTAGGTGACCTGGCCAAGCGAAGGTCAGGTTTACATACTAGTTTAGAATGTAAACAATGAATTAACAAGCGATGTGGGGGGAAACGGATTCTGTTTATGCAAAAGATAAGTTATCGTGTTGCTCGGTAACTTGACGACATGAAAAGAAAGAAAAAAAGATGAAAGAAAGGAAATTTTGACTGTAATTCTGTAATTGCAGATTATAGTTACTGATGAGTCTACTACTACCATTTAATATGGCTAGTTCCTGCATTATAGAAAGATGAAAAATCCAACACTACAGCAGCACGTGTGGTTGCCGGCAAGTAGATGCGTCCTGCAGCCAGCTGCACGTGTGGTTGCCGGCGAGTAGATGCGTCCTGCAGTCAGCTGCACGTGTGGTTGCCGGCGAGTAGATGCGTCCTGCAGTCAGCTGCACGTGTGGTTGCCGGCGAGTAGATGCGTCCTGCAGTCAGCTGCACGTGTGGTTGCCGGCGAGTAGATGAGTCCTGCAGTCAGCTGCACGTGTGGTTGCCGGCGAGTAGATGCGTCCTGCAGTCAGCTGCACGTGTGGTTGCCGGCGAGTAGATGCGTCCTGCAGTCAGCTGCACGTGTGGTTGCCGGCGAGTAGATGAGTCCTGCAGTCAGCTGCACGTGTGGTTGCCGGCGAGTAGATGCGTCCTGCAGTCCGCTGCCCGCCGCGAGCTCGTGCAGTATTCATGGCTCGCCTTCCTCGCATGTAACGTTTTGTAGCGATGCACGTTCTGCCAGAAAAACTGGCCATAACACGGATAACCTCCCGGCCGATTGACGCAGTCACGATCCTGATGTATGGCCAGCGAGGCAGCAAAAAAGTTTTTGTTTGCAAACAAAAAATGTTAGGCGTTGAATCAAATGCCACCTTACAGCTTGAAGATAAGGTTCTGATTTAGTTTCTAGCTCACACAGGTTTCAAATAAGGTACCCGCACTATAGAGATGTACCTGCGAAACCGGGTTCAAGTGTAGTGCGCAGGTTGCGTCTACGGGAACACGTTGACAGGTACTATATTACTGTTGGATATAAAACGGTTCACGGTTACAATAGGCACTGGGACGTTATCAGAAATGTGGTCAAATATTACTTAGTTCCATTTATAAAACTAGCTGTTGTTTGATCGTATTACTTTGACGTCTGATGTCGTGCGTCTGCCAGTATACAATAAGCTGCAGCCGCTGGCACATCGAGCACGCGTTCTTCAACTGAAGCTCTTGGTTCTCTTGGTCATTTGAGGAGAGGAAGAGCAGCCATAGCAGACTTTGGGAAGTCTATTGAATTACATACAAGACCATTATTTGATGAATACACTATTTAAGTGTATTTTTTTTGCATTTAATTTAATTTTTGTTTTATATTTATCATTGACATTTATTGGTTATTATAATTATGATATTGGTGTTAATAATAGTGTAAAGGTCAATAGCGTTTTAGGGTAAGAATATTTACATTATCCAGTTCTGTACACGTCTTGTGCAGTTCGCGCCCTATTTCTGTTAAAATACATCGATACGTAAGTACTATGAACTCCATTCTTAGGAAGTGAAAATGAAGTAGGTAATAGAAACCGATGGCGGCAAAAAAGCGCCGCTTTGATTGGTCGGCGCACTGTTCTCATTGGTCAACTAGATGGATGGCTCCGCTCGCGCGAATTAAATGCATAATATCAATTTAACTCATTAATGACCCCATAACTTTCCACACCACTCTCGTAGTAACTCCCTGTATCTATTAAATGTATATTTACATGGTATTACAATTTTAAATCAACCATCTGAAGCAGTTTCAAGGACATGACTTCATACTGACTTGTATCTCTTTCTATTGTGTACAAAGCTTCACGTTGGAGTAGGACAGGATTATTATTATGACGCACTGTTGCCACATACTTTGTCCTTGTCTTGCAGGTAGAGGTTCTGTAGTGCGTCTCGCTCTCCAGCATGGAAGCGCAGCTAGACAGTGTGTCGCCGCCGTGCCCGGCCTGCCATGACGTAAAGGTTATTTCACACAAGTATTTCTTGGAAGTAAAAATCATGGCTTTTTGTAGTCACGCAATGAGGTTTTTGTAAAATGATTGTATGGCAAGCTCATGTGAAGGGTCGCCTGTTATGGATTTTTTACCTTTACGACAGTTTTTAAACTCTTTGATTGTTTACTTTTGTGTACATATGCAGTTTTTTAGCATTACATTTATTTTTGCTATTAGATGACTATTTAGTAATAGTTATCTTATAGCAAAAATAAATAACCAGATCCGACAGAAGACAAGAATAACGATTATTTTCTCTCTTTCAAATCCTCTTCTCCGGGCAACGAACACAAGCCGAGGCTCGCCCTCCCTGCCCTGCGCTGTACCCTGGCGGGCCAGCACCCATTAGGTGCCCTTGAGCTAGTAGCCCCCCACCTCCTTTGGACGGCTTGGAGCCTCGTAGCAAGGTGACGTGTACATATACCTAGGTATAATACAGGCGACAATATTTCAACCTGAATTATTTTTTAATACTCATTTTTCCGCGGAAACTATCATATTTCCAACAAAAAGTATTCAATGTTACTCCGGTAATATAAGCAACCCTTAAGCTTAAGCCGTTTTGGGGTTGTGATGAAACATCAAAATTTCATTTTGAATACCTGTAACTAGTACTACTCTACCAAAAATGTAAGTTGTCAGATCTAGGGGGCAGGAAGATCTAGGGGGCAGAAAGATCTAGGGGGCAGAGAAGAAAAGAAAAGAAGATTTACCTTCTACCTATATAGGTAGATCCAGATGAGGTAATTAGACTTGTACAAGGTAAAGCAAAGCATATTTTAATCCATATATCCCGGTATTCGTGCAGAGCTTAACACAAAAACCTTCAAATAGCATTATAAAACACAGAGTTAACAAATAAAATGACACAGACTATTTTAAGTTGTAACGTGAGCTGCATAATTATTACAATTAGATATATTTACATCACCCGATTTCTTTGTAATTAATTTTATAGGCGATTATTTTACAACTTATCAAATATATGAAACCTAAGGATTACGCGTAATTTTTTAAAATAATAGAAATCAGAAGATAAAATATTATTTAATAGAAAAAGAAATATTATTGGAACTTGTCGTTAATTTTTTGCTATGCAGCAGTTATGCAGCTTCCAAATTATTATTGGATTCCACTCATTATAGTTACCGTTACTTTATTGTTTGTGATCAGCGAAAGTATTTTTCTAAACAGCTGATGTTGCGTCGCAATCGTATCGTAAGCTATAAAGAGGCATCGTCACAGGTCACCTTTGAAATTTGGAGGCTCCATTGTTAAGTTCCGCTGTAACGTTAGCTAACGCAACAAATATCAAGCGGCATTAAAGTAATTGTAGTAAATGCATAAATGTATAATTTACGATTGCAATAATAAGTTCCTCCGAGGTTTCGTACTTTGTACTTGCGTCTGTGAATCATATAGCAGGTAAAGTAAAAAAAATATAATTATAATAATAATAATAATATGTGTGGACATCTCACACAGCGCCATCTAGCCCCAAACTAAACAAAGCTTGTACTATGGGAACCAGATAACTGATACAATACTTAAATACTTTTTGTTTGTAAATTCATACACACCCAGACACAGAACAAACACCTATGTTCATCACACAAACGTTGGTCCTGGGTGGGAATCGAACCCACAGGCTACAGTTCAGAAGGCAGGATCACTACCAACTGAGCTATCGGTCCATTTGAATTTCAATGTAATCATTATTCCTTGTTAATTTATTAATAACGAGCTTCTGCCCGCAGCTTCGCCCGCGGCGTGGCCTATGGGAAAATAATTCAACCACCCATTTCACCCTCTTAAGGGTAGAATTTCGAAAAATCCTTTCTTAGCGGATGCCTACGTCATAACATCTACCTGCATGCAAAATTTTAGCCCGATCCGTCCAGTGGTTTGGGCTGTGCGTTGATAGATCACTATGTAAGTCAGTCAGTCGGTCACCTTTGAGTTATATATATTCAGATAGCTCATATTAATTGTTTTACAGTAATGTTTTTATAGTATTTTTTATAATAATTAATTTGAAAAGAATCTTTGTAGCGGGTGAGGAGAGAACGTATTATTTAAAAACAAATCTAATCGGAGTAGGGACCTATTTGAAATCAATTTCAATTTCCAAGTTTCACTTTAATCAGTACACTAAATTATTTAAAAAACTTGTTAAATGTAATAAAGTATTATAGATAATTGTTAATTCTTTCATTTTCTCTGAGTTAGATCTTAGAGTCTAGTCTAGAGTAGTCTGAGTCTAGAGTTGGACTATTCATAGATTGAATAATAATAAAGAGTTAGATACCTATCTCATTGGTTGTTTTTTCTTCAAAAGGACATTTAATCTTTGTTTAATGCCAACAGTGTGACCTTACCTTAATATTAAAATAAGTACATAGCAGTAATGATCTTTTTGCTCTGTTTGAAACCAAACGAATGCGGCACATGATGTCATGCGCCTTCGATGCACTTATTAAATGGCACATGTAATGAGTCGCACAAACTTCCACAACAAGTAGTCGAGTTTGTCCTTGATCTTAAGTTATACATAGAGTCGCCAGCCTAGTACATACACACTAGCTACATAGTTACACGTCGAATATACCTTACATGCACTAACTAATAACATATAATAATAACATAACTTTAATACACTACCAACTACAACACTACTTGACTATATATATATTGAGTTGTGGAGTCAAAAAAGGTGGAGAAGGCTTTGATATCTTTATACAGATATATCTCGAGACTACAAAATAACCATAAGTCCACAGCGGATCTAATTAGTATTGTTAACTTTGTTTTTTTCTGTGGCGATAAGTAAAATATTTACCTAGAATAATGAAAACAGCTAGCATTCTAAAAAAGTCCTTCGCATGGAGCTAGGTATTTATCAAATTACCTAATTGTTCGTCGGTATGTCACTGCAGGTCGTTATCAGGCTGACCTCGAGTCGAGGCCATATCGTTTCCGGCGGCGGTGTGTGTCTGCTGAGGACGGACTTATGTCCGGTGTAGTTGCTAGGGGCTACGAGGAGGGCTTCGTGCTGTGGGACGTGTGCTCACTTCCCACGTGGACATTATACATTAAGTCTTACTACCTTTTATATTGAGTTGTGTTGATTAAAAACTGATCTTCTTCTATCTCCTTCCTACCCCTCCTCAAACCAGATTCACACTTTCTCCAATCAAAAAGTTGTACAAAACATCTCGTGGTCATATAGTGCGTCGTGTTCGTGATTCCGTTTCCATCCCGCATCTCCGCCGTCGTCGCTCCTCGTGCTAACAACAATCACACTGGAGTTGTTGTCGCAACCGTTCCAAAGAATAACTCATAAAAGCGGATTGTATTCGCACATTTGCAACGCTACAACTGCAACAATGGCGTCGCAAAAAACAACAAAAATGCTCGTCATATGTAGCAAAACTAGAGCTCCGTCAATTAATATGGAAACCTACAAGTAAGGAGGCATTGTTTTTACGTGGGAATTCGGAGAAATCTACAGTAAAAATATAAGTACATGTAATTGAAGCGCGTTAAGGTTTATATTACAATGGACGTGGTGAGCAAACATCGTCAATAGATTCTGTTCTCGTGACTACATTGAAGAAATGTTGTTGCTACAGGCTTCGTAAGGCACGTTCGTTATATTTTTCATTCCTCTTGCTCAAAAAAATTTGTCATTGTAGCGTACCACAGCGGGAATTAAGTACATAGCATATTATTCTCTAGGGGATAAAGTTTATTTTTAATATTTATTTGTTACCAACGAGCCTATTTAGAGTCTTTATTTAAAAATATCAATAATCATAAAGACTTATTACTGTTTCATAATAAAGAACATTTTATTAATGAAAATGGCGGGCATACATATTTTGTCAGCTGAATAACTATAGTTTGATTTGGTGGTATTTTTTCAGGTTGCTTTCCTGACACCAGATAACTGCTTGAGGAAAACAGAAGAAAATGTAGACACAGCTCGACTGCCAGCAGTAAGCTACAGCTGCAAAGAGTCGTGCGAGTGACACTCGGCGGCCGCTGCCAGCTCGCGCAGCCTCCACCTCGACTGCCAGCAGTAAGCTACAGCTGCAAAGAGTCGTGCGAGTGACACTCGGCGGCCGCTGCCAGCTCGCGCAGCCTCCACCTCGACTGCCAGCAGTAAGCTACAGCTGCAAAGAGTCGTGCGAGTGACACTCGGCGGCCGCTGCCAGCTCGCGCAGCCTCCACCTCGACTGCCAGCAGTAAGCTACAGCTGCAAAGAGTCGTGCGAGTGACACTCGGCGGCCGCTGCCAGCTCGCGCAGCCTCCACCTCGACTGCCAGCAGTAAGCTACAGCTGCAAAGAGTCGTGCGAGTGACACTCGGCGGCCGCTGCCAGCTCGCGCAGCCTCCACCTCGACTGCCAGCAGTAAGCTACAGCTGCAAAGAGTCGTGCGAGTGACACTCGGCGGCCGCTGCCAGCTCGCGCAGCCTCCCCTCGACTTGTTATCGCATTTCTCTAGCTTCACAAGCGAGACGTCTACCTACGAGTACTACAAACCGCCAGTATAATTAGATATACGACAATGGTGAACGAAAACAGTAAATTTTTAATCGTTTTCCGTTTCCGTCGTTTTTTAACCGTGTCGCTTAACATCAGGTGAACAACTAGCTCATCACATCATTTTAAAAAATTATATTAGTTTCATAGTTATTTGTATAAGGTAAACTAACGGATACATACATAAAGTGATTTAGAGACATTTTGAGCACTAATATAAAGAATAATGTATAAAACTTTATTACATAACTCTCCTGTAAAGTCTATTATAGTTTTTATAGTGGGACTGGTACTCACTGAAACATTTCTCAAGATTTAAACAAAGCTATGCATCCTTCGGGATGGAACCGCTTATTTTTTTAAACTGCTCTGTATTACACTCTGTAATACGGTACACGAAAATAAATGACACATCTTTCATTGCAAAAATATATTTTTTGGTCTATACATTTCAACTAGAACCTGGCATGTATCCAAAAGGTTAAAGACCAGATCTAACCTTGGATTGCTCTAGAAGCCAGTTCCATAAACATGGAATCACAGAACTAGAATACAAGCCCGTTATCAGGAGTTGCCTGTGACCTTCGCCGAGTGCGCCGCAGTCCTCGGCCGTGCCCGAGTGGACGACTCCTCCGCCATGCGCGCCACGTAGAGAAAGGGTGAATCAACAATCTCTTACATAGCCAAGGGAGTCACTTTACTTTACTTTTTGATCGGAAGAGTTATTGGCGTTGATATTCTTGTGGTGGAACTCAACCTTCTATCCCAGTTCGGAACTAACTCTCTCAAGTTCTTCTTCGAATATTGATATTTGTGAACGAATGTTAAATGAATTCTAATCACATATTTAATCGTGCAAAGTTCCTTTGTTCTCTAAACATCAGGCATTAAAGCAAACGAGATTTAAATACAAGCCGACGAATCAACCTGGTGCTCACCAAACGTTCGATCAATCATTCGATAAGTGTAAGCTCGATCGAACGAACCGATATCCTTCGTTAGCGTACAATGGAACAGTCGCACACAATGCTTGATTGGTATTCTGGTCGTGCGCGCACGGCCGTCAGGCAGGGTCGAGCGGTTGCCGCGGGAGATACGATAGGTTTTACGATAGGTTTGGATAATTAATGTAAGGACTTGAATTGACGTTAGGCAAAACAAAAGGCAGGACAGATATGGACTAGCGCAGGGCAGGCCACGGTCATCGCGCGGAACCTGCAGCCAGCGTAATGGAGAAGAAAGGTTCTCGGGTGGTGACCACGAACAGGAGAAAGCTACGTTACTTGAAAATTAATCCCTACTTTTTTTTTTTCATTCTATTCCGATTATATGAATCGGAATCGGCGCACATTCATCGACTCCTAAACGTTCTATTGTTTTATACCAAGCATATAAGCATATCGGCCATCTCGGATACCTACCTGTTACGAGCGATAGGTACCGTAATGATACTGGTAGCATGGTATCTACGTGGTACTTTATTTGCGTTCTGCGCTTTAGGAACTTTGTAATAGGTGTAGGTAGAGTATCTAACGAGCGAAGCGTCACTTTTTATTTGACAGAACCTGCTATTGTATTGTCTACCCACTTGACTGTAATAAGTACAGGTATTTAAAAAAACAATAGACGAGTATTATACTCAATGTACCCGCTAAACAAATTAGGTCGATCACCGTCATTGGAGCCACTAGCAGGACCAGTATAATGTACCTACTTCTACCTACCTACACTCACTGTACTTTACTTACAATGAGTACATTCAGAATATAAAGCATGTTTGATTCCTGATTGAGCCACACTGGACCTTGGGGATGCTTGGTTTACGAGTATATTTGATTCCCTTCGTTTTCGTTGTCTTCGTTATTCAAAACTTATATTAAATTTAAGCAATTCCAATTAACGGAATTAGGTACTGTTAGCTAGAACCAAAGACGTGAGTACATTATACCTATTTGGCTAGAATTCGCAATCGAAGTCAAAGAGGTTTATATATATTATACCTGCGTGGAAATCCTTGATTGAGGTCCAAATTTCTTCTGATTAGAGAACTCTTCAACTGGAATATGTTTCCGCCTACTATACGATCTTTTGTCACACATTTAATAATAATATTATACAAAGGTAGCAAGGTAGGTATGTGACGAGCACAGTGTAGTCTAGTGAACGGGCACAGCGAATGAAGACTGGGGAGACAGGGAGAGGAGGAGGGTTTCAACAATGAATGCTACAGATATAATCTTTAGTTTTGGAATTTACCTAATGCTTGAATCGGATTGAACCAACATTTATCTACTAGCATCACACTCACCAGCCAACAGAATTCGCTTCACAACTGTAACTGATGAGTAAAAAAAGGAACGTGATATTCTAAGCGCGCGGTTGCCACGGGCAGTGGGCACGGCTACACAGCGAGCCAGATTTTTTGCAACGTTTGATTTGCACAAACCTTGAGTAGAAGTTTTTTGCTCCATTATGTCATGGGCCCGCTGCCTACACTTATTATTATCAAGCATCTTATCATAACAAAGTATATTCTCCACTCGAAAACAAATCTTATTTGTATAAAGCTAAGGAGTAAAAGTTTAGTTAAAAGTAGATACTCAAAATTGTTTTTTGCGTGTTCAAAATATTCTGCGAGTGGCTGAGCAGGATGGAGTAATGATGGAACATTTTCTTTAATAAGTATAAACTTTTTGTGACCTTACGTCATATCTTTCTTCGAACTTTTTAATTTATGAATTTGAAAATATTGAGGAAGCATCATGGAAGTAAGCAGATGTTTGGGAATAAACTAATTTCAATCAAGTATCTCGCACGACTATATTAATGTATTTGTGGGTCATCACCATCATCATCATCATCCGCTATTGAGTGTCAATGTCAATTACTGTAATAAACAGTGTAAAAACCAAATCCCTGTGTCTCTCTGACTGTTTGTCAGTTTACGATTATGGCTGAACCTATTTGAACGTGGTGTTGGCAGAAAGTTTGAACTTTGGGATAGATCATTTATCGATAGCGAATACCGCTCACGCCTTCGCGGTGTTGTTATAATATTTACCTAACAAAAGCACAAGTATGTGTAAGTATGGATTTTGTATAATATGTATGTATTAACTACGTAGATATTATTAAATCATCATTGTTCATAGTTTCTTCACAAGTTTTTGCTGTAAGTAATTTAAAACCAATTAATTTTTGCGAGAGATATAAATAGCGTCGTTAGCATAATGTCTGCAAGCTCTCGCTCGTTATGGAGAAACATATTCATAACTAATTGATTCAGTAACTTTTATTAATTAAGGTGAATTCTGAATATTTGCAAATGAATCTGTCTTAATTGGTTTATTTTTAGTAACTATATGTTGATTTCATTCACGAGTTTGTAGTTTTTTTGGAAATACAAAATAATAATTTGATATAAATATTTATCAAATTATATCGACACGAAGAGCTAATATGTATTTCCAGTTATTTTTGTGTTACTCTCACATCGTACATTTGTCTGGCTGGCACCGGGTGGGCGCTGGGGTCGCTAGCGCTACGCCTTATTCGGGAACTCCACGGCTCTCAATATAGTGAGCCTGCCAGAACAATGCTTTGCGACCCCTCCATCCCGAGGTTGGTGGGTAACCAGAAATTTATCGGTATTTAGCCGAAATCTCTAATGACAGCCATCGATCAAGTATGTTTTGACATTGGTCATCTAAATTGTTGTCCTAATAACCTGCAGCATATTGCGTAGGATGGATGGGACATAATAGGAAAAATTAAGAGGTTATTTCTTAATTATTATTTTGGAAGAAAATTTTAACAATTTATGTTTATGATTAGATTGAGCAAATTAATTATAGTGCAGTTAACCATACTGATTTTTTATTTTATCCTACGGCTGAACTAGCCCGTATAAAATAAATTCGAAGACCCAAAATTTTGCTTTAAGACTAAAGACGCAGTACCTCTGAAACTCAACAGAGGGCCGTTGAATCTCAGTACGAACAGCCAAACTCCATCTTGAAGCTTAATCCGATAATCGATTTCATTCGGTGCGACATCAAGTATATGCTTTAACAACAGATTAGATCCAGCTTTTCAAAATTTCATGGGCTTTTACAATTCATCGTGGTCTTCACCACAAGTCGCACCGCAATAGAACAGGATTTTTTGTGTCCACAATTAAAAAGTCGTGGCATGTCCAAAGACAAGCCGCGAGTAGTTTTCGACAAAAACTGTTCGTGTTCCACTCAAGCCAAACTTTTTGCTGCAAAAAATTAACACTTCAGTCACGTTGCGCGGACTTACGCATGTTACTTTCAAGGATGTAGTTTTTATGTAAATTTTACTCTAACCGATAGGCGGCCGAGTTACAGTTGGTAGTCCTGCAGAGACGGTAGCACCAACGTAACTGGATAGGAGTAGGAGCAGTAGGTTGGAAGTCTATGCATCGAATCTAGAAGCCGTTAGATTCAACGTCATCGATCAAGTGATATTCGAGGAGACGGCGGGCTCTACAGGAGGCGTCATTCGAGGAGACGGCGGGCTCTACAGGAGGCGTCGTTCCAGGAGACGGCGGGCTCTACAGGAGGCGTCATTCGAGGAGACGGCGGGCTCTACAGGAGGCGTCGTTCCAGGAGACGGCGGGCTCTACAGGAGGCGTCATTCGAGGAGACGGCGGGCTCTACAGGAGGCGTCATTCGAGGAGACGGCGGGCTCTACAGGAGGCGTCGTTCCAGGAGACGGCGGGCTCTACAGGAGGCGTCATTCGAGGAGACGGCGGGCTCTACAGGAGGCGTCGTTCCAGGAGACGGCGGGCTCTACAGGAGGCGTCATTCGAGGAGACGGCGGGCTCTACAGGAGGCGTCATTCGAGGAGACGGCGGGCTCTACAGGAGGCGTCGTTCCAGGAGACGGCGGGCTCTACAGGAGGCGTCATTCGAGGAGACGGCGGGCTCTACAGGAGGCGTCGTTCCAGGAGACGGCGGGCTCTACAGGAGGCGTCATTCGAGGAGACGGCGGGCTCTACAGGAGGCGTCGTTCCAGGAGACGGCGGGCTCTACAGGTGGCGTCATTCGAGGAGACGGCGGGCTCTACAGGAGGCGTCATTGTTCATTGTATTGATTGGTGTATCAATAAGTTATCTGGTTTTAATGGTATTTGATAGTGTATTTTGGGACAAAAATCGTGCTTAATTGGTATACAAAATCTATTATCGCTCTTTTCACGAAATCAAACAGTTCGTTGCTTTCTCTTCTTCTGTTTAGATATTTGTAAGATGTTTAGATATATGTAAGATGATTAATTATATGTATATTTTCAAAAAGCCTATCGGAATTTGACGCCCTCACAATTATCTTGGTCTCTTTCATTTTATTCTTATCAGAAGGAAACGGCACAGTTTTTGAAACCATTATAAGTATAAGGTATTAGTCTATTCTTATTTTACTCCCAAAACGTTTTCCTTGAATCTTAATTCTTAAATGGCCAACAGCAACGATCGCCTCGCATTCGCACTACACAACGATCGCCTCGCACTCGCACTACACAATGATCGCCTCGCACTCGCACTACACAACGATCGCCTCGCACTCGCACTACACAACGATCACCTCGCTCTCGCACTACACAATGATCGCCTCGCACTCGCACTACACAACGATCGCCTCGCACTCGCACTACACAACGATCGCCTCGCACTCTCACTACACAACGATCGCCTCGCACTCGCACTACACAACGATCGCCTCGCACTCGCACTACACAACGATCGCCTCGCACTCGCACTACACAACGATCGCCTCGCACTCGCACTACACAACGATCGCCTCGCACTCGCACTACACAACGTGCCTTTTGAACCGCTTCACTTCTCGTTACATTAGTGTGCCTCCAGCAAATAGACATCCTACCATCCGGTTCGCATCCAATACAACATATTTCAATTCGCAAACCACTCCAAACTCACCCATATTTAAACTGAATTAGACTTACAATTGTATGATGCTGTGATGGTGTATAAGTTTACACGTTCGTGATGTAGCAACCCGATGCTAGTTTACAGCGCAAACAAGTCTCGAGCACGTGTTCAGGCCAGCGCTGCACTGCAAGCGAGCGATGGTTGTTATTTACTCTGTGGCTACGGGCTGGTTGTTGGACCGAAAGGTTCATAAATAGGAAATTACTCTCTGTAACTTGACAGGTTACTTTTCCTTTCTTGATGTCGAGATTGTGTCATTTCACTTAAAGGTGGAAATTGAATTTCAGAAAACCATTGTCCAGAAAATGTTAGAGGAAAGTCATGAAAAATGTTATTGATATCATTACATTGGGTTACAATTGAAGAGGTGAGAACAAAAAGGGTTTAACTGATTATTTTCACAAAACGACTTATGGGTATCGTTGGATTCAGCGTGAAATTATCTACCATAATACATTCTCAAAATACCGTAAAGAGGCTTAAATCTCGAGATTTTGAGTCTGAAAACGGTTTATCTGTCACCGGAATACAGTTCGCTTAGCATAAAAACATTATTATATTTGTTTTATTATATTATGATAGCACTGTTGTGGAGAGATACCTGTCTGACGCGCGTGCTGGAGCAAGTGCCACACAGGCACAAAGGGAGGAGATGCTAAAAAGAATGAACTTAATCCTTGAAGCAGTATCCCATTGGGGTGCTGCTAATTTGGTTAAGTTTAATGCTTCCAAAACCCAGGCCTGTGTGTTCTCTGCTAAAAAGACACCTCTTTCTACCACTCCGCTTTTTGAGGGTTTAACAGTACCTTTTAGCGATCATCTTGAGCTCCTTGGTGTCCAAATCTCATCTACCCTAAACTTCGGTCGCTTTATTGAGTCCAGAGCCAAGATAGCTGCAAAGAAGCTTGGTGTTTTATCTAAGGTTAAGCAGTTTTTTTCGTCAAATCAGCTGCTTCACCTTTACCAAGCTCAGGTCAGGGCCTGCATGGAGTACTGTAGCCATCTGTGGGATGGCTCGGCCCGATACCAGCTTGCGACTTTGGACACAATTGAGCGGCGTGCTAAGAGGCTTATCAACGATGAGACACTAATTAAAGGGAAAGTTCAAAGCCTTGAGCACAGACGCAAGGTCGCCGGTCTGTCAGTCTTCTATAGGCTACATTTTGGAGAGTGTGCGCATGCCCTTCATCAACTCATTCCTTCATCTCCTTTCCATCATAGAACTACAAGACTTGGTGATTCGTCACACCCTTACGTTGTTAGTGTACCCCAAGTCCGCACTAAGCGTTTTGCTGACTCATTTATAGTCCGAACGGCCAAGGAATGGAATGCTCTCCCAAAAACACTATCCTTCAGGATATAACCTAGGTCTTTTTAAGTCAAGAGTGAATAGGCATCTCATGGGCAAGCGTGCTCCACCTTAGACAACTTCGTCACTTACCATCAGGTGAGTTGTTGTCAAACGCATGCCCATTTTATCATAAAAAAAAAAAAAAAAAAATATTATATTTTTACAGTAATTGTATAAATTAGTACTATATTTAGATTTTAAAATAGAATTAATACATTTTCAAGCAACTGAAACTTACATAAACCTTGTCAATTACCTTATAAGCACTCTACTTAAAATGACGTCGTTGACGTTTAAAGTCAATTTTCTCGAAACTGTCAATTTGATGGTTAAACCCTTTTTAATCTCAACCCTTCAATTGGGTTGCTTGATAGTTGGCTGTAACAGTATTAATTGAATAAGAACGAAAGTATTTAAATATTCCGGAGTCGATTTTGTTTTTGTGATTTTGCGAGTCGAGTGAGGAAATGTTAGGATAACGTGAAGTCGAGTGAGGAAATGTTAGGATAACGTGAAGTCGAGTGAGGAAATGTCAGGATAACGTGAATTCGAGTGAGGAAATGTTAGGATAACGTGAAGTCAAAATTCCAAAGAGGGTGAAATTGGTGGTTGAATTATCTATGAAAAAATTTCTTCTTCGTTTCCTATAGGCCACACGGGCGAAGCCGCGGACAGAAGCTAGTGTTGTATATATTCTGTCAAACTGGCCTTCTCTACAATCTGAACCAAGACGTGGTAACCGCGACAGTGCATTAGTCATGTCGGTAAACAGTAACCGTAGAGTTACACGCGGAGCTGTGTGCACTGGGAGCGGGTTGTTGCAGAGGCGTCCACCAATGTTGGAGCGCTCTATTAACATGCTGTCGTTTGTCACGAGGGTCAATGCACTTTGTTTAGCGTAAAATATTCCAACCGCTCTGAAGTGTGCTCTCTGAAGTCATGTCGCCGGATCTCAAAGCGACTGTAAAAAGACTTGACTACTAGACACACACGTACTGACTATAATATACCTGCATCCACGCGTGTCTTTATCGATTACTTATGAACAAAATAAAAGTAACTCTCCGAACGAGATTGTATTGTTTTCAAAAAGCACGACAAAATCAACAAGTCCTTTTTTATTCTTATAGTAAATAACCATTAAACAAAGACAATAAATCGATAAAGAAACCGATTGAGTACACCTATTATAGCTTCTATTATGTATATATTTGCGTAATCAATAAGAAAACCATACATAAAATCTTCTATTAAATTAACCGTAATTAAGTGGATATACTATGTTGTCCATCGCTTCCAGCTCTCGTTACGAGTAATTGTGGCAGTTACTGGCATCCTGCGTTGAACCGCTTGTTAGTTCACCTTCGCCCCGGTAGTATTAACCACATTCATTTTAACGGGCAAAAGTGTGTAAGTACTGAGCTCTCACGTTTTGTTGTTTCTAACCTAACATTCGTAATATTCGTATAACACTTCCTAAAGAGTTTCTGTTTTTATAATCACAAACATAAACGACACTTGTACATTTTGATAACTTCTACTCATTTGCATTTGAAGTAGTTTTTACTCACTGCTTCGCCCGCGGTGTTCTAGAAAAAAGAAATAATTCCTCTAAGCTAGAAAATAGTTTTGGCGGGAAAGCGAAAAATATCGCCTCACCGCATTGTATTATTTTCCAAAACTTGTGTTATTTTCAGTGTTAGTGCATAAAATTGGTGGCATTCTATTTGTTAAGTGCTGGATTACAGGCGTGAGTGTGGGAAAATTGTAAAATTATGGTGAAACGTTTCTTATCGTGTTGTTTCCAAAACTCCATACAAGCTTCAAGTAAAGTTGCCACCACTTTACTGTATGACTTTGACTAGACTATGATTTGATTATGACTTGACTTGATGACTTCGCCTGTGACTAGACACGTATTTGCGTGAAATATCATTAACTTGATAAATTATCAATTACTTGACACTGGCTGAATACACAAAAGTGTGGAGCCAAAACATTAAAAAAAAGGTAGAAAATATATGGTGTGAACAAAGCAGGCCGACTGACTGAGCTGATTAATTTTTTTTTGTGCATGACCTTCAATAATTTTGTCTGTGGTCTTGCGGTCGCTAGTTTGAGGCAGGTGTAGCGCTTACCATTAAGCTAATATCTGGCTCATTCGTCAAATATCAAGATGAAGTACTTACTAGCCACAGTACAGTGGCTGTACCTACGGTCTGCGCAGTTTACTAATAGATGGTTGCTTGTCGTCCGTCACTCCGCCTGGAGCCGCCGGCGCCGTGACAACTGATCGCAACAGCCATCAAGGCTACTGGTCTTTAATTACGTTTTATTGTCCTACCGACAACCATCAACTAACATAATCAGTCCTTTGTCACAGTAAACATTACTTACTTGTTATACATCTAATGGTATGTTCGAAGTACTCCAATGTTCGGCGACAAGGTAATTAATCGTACAGATTTTATTGTTCTTACGCGTTGGTTTTATGTTCGCTAATAGAATCTGAACTACGAGTCGTGGTATTTTCGACTTTATCACAAAGGATTAGGGGTCAGTGATGGACGGAATTGCGAGGCTAGGCCGAACACAGCTGCGATTGTTATGGTAATAAAGCCTTCCAGTCGCAAATAGGTATTAATTTATTAAATCGCTGTAACGGTGTAATGTAATAATCGGGCACATTATTATTATTTTTAGTAATCTATACATGTACACAAGATTACATACCTAGAGGCAATTATCCCAATAATTTAAAACGAGTTTATGGCAAACATAAGAGATGGACTATCTCTTTATTCTCCAAAATAAGTTTAGGTGTAATCATCTATAATAATTAGCGAGAACTTTAAATTCATATTAGATAATTTCTTACGCTTCTATTAGTCTGGAGGAGAGATATCTGACAGTGTTTAATGGAAAGAACCTTTTTGATCAACAGACGGATTAATCTGTTAGCACTAAATCATGACATGTCTGAAGTCTACCCATTACACATACATTAACCTCTTTTTGCACTTTATCAATGCTGACTGCATTCATTGTAAAAAATGCTTTGTTTAGTTATATTCCTAAACATTACCTGCTACAACATAAGTCAAAATTTAGCTTAGTTAGTACTGTGTCATAATAATATACTTATTAACACCAATAACACCTCTCGATACAACGGGAATCGTTTGCTAGGACACGGTCCTACAGTGGGCCACACTTCAGTTGCAGTGAACTTGGTAAGTATAACATTACCTGCTGGGCAGCCTTGGATTTGTGACTCATGGAGTCATGTCACACGAATACAGTACGGAGGGATCAACTAACGGCGGATACTAGTCTACGCACACACCGCCCGCCATAATGTTTTAATGTACTAAATCATATGGATCACAAAAGTGTAGTAGAGCCAATACACAAACAATAAAAAATCATATGGATCTCCTTGGAAATACACAATTTTTTTAAGGATCAGTAATTTCAGTTTCTTATTTAATTATCAGAAAAAGCCAGTCATATAATTTATTCAAAGCACCTTCACAAGTAAAGTGTCAGTTAGAAATATCATTCATTTTCTATTGTATAAACGCCAAGTCATTGGCCATGCATAGACCTATGACGCCATATTTGTGATCACGGTTCATCAATTCACACGTATTCCGCCGTGTAATCTGTGGTTCGTTTCCAGCGTTAATTCAGAGTTATCCTTCTGTTTATATAGGCTTTGTATTCACGTACAGAACAGACGAAGCGTCGCCTCGCCCAGTGTTTACATACATAGGCTGGTACCCGCACATACTCTGGGCTCGTGTGTTCGTGGGCTTGAGGTTTGTTACAACTTGATGCCGTATTAGTGTGCTAGTTACAGGTGCGGCTTACGTGAATAGGAAAATTTATGTAATAGAAACTAATCTGAACGTTAAGACGGAGAATATAAGTACCTAGTAATCATAGTGACCTTATGCCTGAGTAAATAATATACTATATCGTCGTCCCAGCCCCACGCGCCCACAGCTGGGACGCGGACCTTCTCTCTCAGGGAGAGTGTAAACCATTATCCACCACGCTGGTCAAATGCAGGTTGGTGTGTGTCACACATGTCCTCGACAGACGATTTTTTCTGAGCTATAGAGCTTATGTTAAATAAAATTTTATTATCTACGAACCTGAGCATTATGTGTGTGAATTATTTATAGTATAGTTTTCTATCGCCCATTTTTCTTTATCTGAGCGGCAACGGAGCGTCAACCATCATATCAACTAGGTACAGAGGCACCCATTACCGATGGCTTATACTCCACGGATCTTAAAAAAGGATTCACTGTCGTTTCTTATATGGCACACCTTTAACAAACCTTTTAACCCCCACAGGGGCTGAATTTTCAAGGACCTCTACGCCGTAAATAAAAAATGATACCTCCGAATATCTCACTAAGTTGTCCATCAATCACAATAATAGCTAAGTACTTATACTATTTATATCACGGTTGGAGGATTGATTCTTGGAAGTTGTAGGTTTTAATATTTTGCCATCAGCTTTCTCGCAGGAGCGTGCTGCATCGCATCGGAGAAAGAAAGAACCTAGCTCCTTAGATTTTATTTACATGTATGGTGGTAAGGTAGTAATTATGTATATTGTAAAATAGACGCAACCTAAAAAAAAATAGGTAACTTACAAGCTTTTATGATTATATGGAGGTGGAGACCCTGATATATACCTCGTTACATTTATTTAAAAAATTGATGCACGTCAATTGTCAAGGCTGTCATACTTAATGTTTCACGAAATCAAAAATAAGCGTCAATGAATATTCAGTTTGTATTTATAAATAAAGATGAAATGAAATGTAGTTTATTTTATTTAGCTATTTATTCATCTTGTTTACACAGCTGTGTTTGTTTACATACATTAGTATTTCAAAATATTATGTCCAGATTTATTAATATTAAGATGTTTTGCTTCTTCACATTAATTTTTTTGTAGTCTCTATGATCAGTGGCCATCGGACATTATAAGAAAAAAACAACAAATAATTTCACAACTTGGCATCCTGTCATCCACTCGTCATCTCATTGATTTTCACAGCAGCTGATTAGTTAACGAGTAAATGTGCATGCATTTGAGGGAATTCGTTCGAAAATTTTCCAAATGTTTTTTTGTAATCTGCAGACTATGTAAAATCAGCCGATTTATAGCATGTGAACTTCGTCCAGCACTCCTACCGCGTAACCGTTCTGGGAATCTGCTTCGCCTGCCATCCTGCACGCGCCAATTAACAAGTCCACGAGTGCGAACAAGAGAGAACACGATTACAATCTCCAACAGACTTACGTGATAAGGGCCCTGCTGGTGATTCGATGATCAGTGCCAGTGAAGTTGACTAAAGGGAGTTTGGGCGGGAAAACGAGAAAGATCGCATCACCACATTGTGTTATTTTCCAAAACTTTTGATATTTTCATGGTTAGTGCATAAACTGGATTACAGGCATGAGTGTGGAAAAGTGGTATAATGATGGTGAAACGTTTCTTCTCGTGTTGTTTCCAAAAACTACATAGGAACTTGTAGTAAAGTTGCCACCACTTTACTAGGAGTATGACTGGACTATAAGACACATATCTGCGTGAAATATCATAATGGTAAATTATCAATTACTTGACACTGGCTAAATACACAAAAGTGTGAAGCAAAAATTAAACTGTATAGTCTATACACCACTAATCTCTGTTGTGTAGCAATAATTATAGACGTTATATTTTTAGTTAGTAGGTATTTAAGTGTAGTTATTATCTAACTGTTTAATTGAATCACCACTTAATACACAAGGACCTATTGTCTTCTAAATGAACATAGCTTGTTAATTCACTCAATAAATACTCATTTACATTGTATTGTGTAATGAAGTCTAATTGGAAAGACAATGCGATGGAAGGACGATAATAGAATGCTAATATATTCCTCCACCAGCAGGATGGCGTCATGGGACACCTTGCTTTGACATGGAGTAGCATTCACTTTGATATCAATATTTAGTTGGTACCTACCAGTAGCAGTACTATCGATGCCCCCGGCTCTACCTGCGTTTGGTAGAAGGATGTTTCATATTTCTGGCACTCTATTAGTGCTATAATAGGAGTAAGCAGCGGTTTGTAAGCCCCTACATGGAGGGGCGAAGAATTGAACAGGTCGTGCCAATTTTGGTAATTTGAACCGGGCAAGTAGAGATAATTACATTATCGTTTCAATCACCGTTACAGTATTTTTTCATGTCGGTTTTCAAGAAGAGAGAGAGAGACCCGATCTTGGACAGAGGTGTCAGCCTGATGCATATTATATCATTTTATTCGAGGCCCAGGACACTCAAAACTTGAAGTTTATCATTTAGGACAATAGGAGAATACGTACCATTTGTGAGAATGAGATTAAATCTAAAACACAACACAAGCGATCAAACGTTCGCATGTTCGTTCATTTGAACAACTCGCTTGTACTTGCGTACTATTGTTCATTCTGTGGCCATGCTCAAAACTGTAAGAGAGGTACATAAATACCAACCAAAAGTTTGGCAGATAGATATCTAGCAAACAACATAACTATAAGTAGTAACATAAGCTGCTCGTCAAACATGATTACGCCTGCGGCTCTGAACGAGGCGATATCAGCTACATCACGTTTTTTGCCAGCCCATTGTGAGTTAATATATGCAACATGGCTGTCTCTACGGCGCGGGCGGACCAGTAGGTTCTGTATATCTGGACAGGTTGTTTGTACACGTAAACAAAGGTTCAAGCTTACACGTGACTTGGCTATGCTGGCTGTGCGGCATCCATCGAGCCGCAACAGGATCTCATTAGTGTATTATACTACAATTTCGTCAGTGGAGAATAACAAAAAGGTTTTCTTAATTTTCTTTCAAACTAGACGTGTGCAGTGCAGTGTCGCACGAAACTCTATATATTGGAGTTCCGAGTAGCACGGCAACTGCCATGGGTAGCCGTATCCACAGATTAGAGAAAAACAGTCGTGGAAATATCACGTCAGGCGAACGAGCGGCTCGTCACGAAATCATTAATACAAAAAAGAAAAACTTACACAATATTTACGTAAAATAATTAAATATACCTGTTTTTTTTTAAGTGCACCAGCCACCATCAGGAGAACAAATAATCGCTATCTCATTCCAAAAAGGCACAACTTAGAGTACTGCCTCCAAACTGTACTGTAAATATGATGTCATTGCAGTAAAAACGACTACAAAAACAAGGGTAAAAAGTTTGGCGAGCAACTCGGATGATTTTTTTCAGATTGAGACTTCAAGTGACAGACTGAACACCAGCGCGTCATACACACACTATGAGCTTAAAGTCGGCAACATTTACTGCTGTTCGTTGGATTACCAGAATTATTGAAGACAGTATAACTTAAGTAGTAACAGATCTAGTAATCTGTGGTATGCCGATGTATCTAATGTAAAATATGGTAAATGTAGATGGATAGATAGATTTATATTTCTATGGATACCTCTATATTGTCGCACCAATTAAATATATAAAGTATGAACGAAACCTTATAAACTAAATAATAAGGTTATAATGTGCGTTATTCAGATGCAAAACGGTAGACTGTGGTTAATGACAATTTAAAAGAGAAAATAAGTAAAAATAATAAAGTAGGTACTTACATTTTTGAACCGATAACACGGATGATACGTTCTTCTACAGAAAATATCGATTACCATCCTAAGGTCCGTACGGAACGATGCTCAGTCATCGATCGGTGCTTAAGCAGAGATTTCATTCACTAATTGATCACTTTATGAATGAAAACTCTGCTTGAGCACCGATCGATGACTGAGCATCGTTTTGTAATACGGACCTAAGTAACGCCACTGCAGTGTATAGCGTGGTGTATAAAACTAACAACAAATTAGGAGAAACAAAATTTAAAAAAAGTCCTTGTAATATTTATGAACCTAGTGGACACGTCCTATTTCCAAATCGACAGCAATGATGATGATGTGATGCTAAACAAAACAATGAAATGTTCATCGTTCATTTACCACGATCTGGTTCAGTAGGAAGGTACATTATTTTCTGATATGATAATTCCGCCACACATGTGTGCCTCCAAATCCCACTGCTGTCAATCCCATGCTACCGAATGTAATTTGATCCAGCCAAACTAAATAAAACCATAAAAACTGGCTGCTTTTTGCCTCAAGGCATGGTTGGGTCAGTTCTCACTGCTCCATGTAGAGTTATGCCAAGCTATATTGTGTTAGTTATAGTCATTTTCCATGACATAAGTGTATTAATGATACGTGGCGACACGATACTTGCGATGTATCATGTTCGTTATATCTCGGTATCGAGCGCGGTTGTCTCGTCAAGGTGAGGCGGTGGTCAAGTGCAAGCCGGTCATGGAATACACGGCAGTACGGAGCCTGGCCGGTGGAGCCAGACGGACGCCTACAAGTTTCGTATGTTATTTCCACGTACCTACCTGTTTACGAGCAAGAAATAGAAGACCATTTGAACTTTGTTGAAGACAACAGATTTTTATTCTTTCCTTGAACGGGCTAATGCTGTTGGTCTCTACCGACCTTTATAGCGTCAGCGGATGATGAACAGGCAACCAATGAGTGTTCAGTATTCGGTCTGCCCAGTTGTCAGTCTATTTTTAAATTAGTTTTAAGTTTGCCATCAAGCACAATAAACTTATTAAAAGAAAAATCATATTCCTTTAAAATCCTTTTACCGGCCGTCCATTTTGCCACCTGCGCCACATGTCCAGGTTGTGGTAAATGTGCATTTCCGTGACGTGACTAAAATCATTTTTGATAATTCACAATATTTCTTTGCAAAGAGAAGTAAAATAAACTAGTATCAGCAGTTCTACACTTTAGATCATTTCTATGCGCACTACAAGAGCTACGTACAGCTACGCTACGAAGCTCGGGGAATAGATCTGATGGCATTTCATTGGTTAACTACGGAGGATAAGGCAAAAGGATAAGAGAACATTAGTATATCTCAAGCGTTGAGAGAAGGGTAGAAACGAATGCTAACTCCTTCCTTACAAAATACAATAATGAATCGTCGTTTCTGTGCTCACGTCATAAAAGCTAAACAGATTTTGACGAAATTTTGATCACGGTTTGCCAATATTGCCAAGATAAATATAAAAATTAAGAATTTCCGCGAGAAAACGAGCAATTTTCGGGTGAAAACAGAACGAAGTGCGCTTCTTGTATTTTGAATAGTCAGTAATTGGTTAATTACTCTAGCACATGTAGATGTCTCTATAAATGGTTCAATGAAAGCCGACAGCGGTACAATGGTCGTTCACATGACCCGTGTCGCGCCATCATCCGTCATCATCACCAGCATCCATCGATTCGCGGAATTATTTCAATTTCCACGGATCATTGCCCCGCTAGACAATGGGACGCTCCTACCGAACCTAACTACAGTTGCAGGACTGTTTGGTACCTTGTCGTAATTACAAGTGTTATTTACAAAATACCGTGCTTCAGAGCGCACGTTAAGCCATCGGTCGCAGTTGTTGGAACGATAACGGCCATTAAGTCAAAAGACTTCGGGTGGACACATGCCTACACGAAGGATGGACAGGTGAAAGTTATAAAAGTGGAAAGATGAGACACGTCTTCGGGTATAGGTTACTCTTCTTGTTGTTTAAGGTTGCCGTATTGCTATTTCTTTCGCATTGCAAATTGCGTGCTGCCACGCTAATACAAGCGGCCTATTTTCGTAAAAGAGTCCATTCTTACAGTGGACGAAGTCTTCTCGATCCCCTCCACCCGGGAACTGCCAAGGGTCACACCCCGGGGGTGCGCCTGAACTAGCTGCCTCCCACTTCTAGCGGATAGGCTCCTTATGCAGCCGCCCGCCTGCTCAGTGACGATGTTAAGGTCGGTAGACACCAAAGAAATCAGGCCGTACAAAAAAAGCTGGCACCTGATCTTGCTTCTATTATTTATCCATGCTTGCTCCGAGTATTGATCTTATTTTGCTAAATTAAATGTTCAAAATCAAGGATGTACGTATTGTGATTGCGACAAAGTACTAAAACACCCGCGAGCCAACTCTGCTTCAATTAAATCTGTCACTCACAATGAAGTCGCATCAACCTTGGCGCATGTCAAATTCGGTTCATCAGCAGTACCAGCATATCCTGAACTCTCTGACCTCACGAGTCCTCACATCCTGTGAACATTGCGTCTGTTGCTGAGGCCTGGGTAGGCTGGTCGTTCAGAGCGTATTATGCCGAAAGCCAATTACAGGTCCGTAGAAGTAATTTGCTTACATCACCGTATTATGATGGAAATGGACGGAAACTTTCCATTTGCTTTGTGTTGGCGACTGTTGTTAACCGCAGTACTCATTATTGTGTAGAATACCTAGTGTTCGAGTAATTTGCTGGCATTTTTGTACAATTACAGCAAGTTTTGGTAGGTAAGTACATGGACTAAAAAAACCATCCAAAAATCATAATGGTATGTTTTGGATGTTTGTGCATAAAGCTCCACAGACCACGCGATATATTTGTATATTTGGGCAGTTGTTTCTAAAAGATGGTTAGGTATTACGTAAATATGTGTGATACTTAGTACCATGATACGGAGCCTAACGTGTACGACTGTACGTACTAACGTGTACGACTGTACGTACTAACGTGTACGACTGTACGTACTAACGTGTACGACTGTACGTACTAACGTGTACGACTGTACGTACTAACGTGTACGACTGTACGTACTAACGTGTACGACTGTACGTACTAACATCCGCTCACCGACGGCTCGCGGTGTTCATTTTAGTCCTATAACGAGGACTAAATGAATGTTCAAAATTATGCTCATTTCCTCATATGCACGCCTAATCAAATTGTTTCTCTGCATGCCTTGGTTGACTGGTAGAAAATGCTGTTAGCATTAAGTCCTCCTTTGTACTTTTTATGTGCATAAAGTATTAAATAAATAAATAATAATAAATAAATAAATTCTCCGCTGAGTGTAGGAGATGGTCGTAGATCACTTGAGGTGTAATGAGTTACACAAAATCATTGTTTACCTAAGAGTCAATAAGTTATAAAAATATCTGCAACAATGTTAACCCTTAACAAAATCTCTTGATGTAACAGAGAGCATCCCAATCGCCAGTAAAGATTTTGTACTGGAGAAGATAAATTTCCACACAAATCAGAATTCTCGTTAAAAGCATAAAAACGTCTACTAATAGGACGTAAAAATTCAAGATGCAAGACGTCAGCAGCCAACAAGCGATAAAAATAGAGCCTAAACATCGGGCGGGCCAGAGGCGAACTCGGGGCGCCTCGGGGGCCCTAGTGAGGGCTCGGCGGGGAGAGCGAGGGGCACTCTACACGCTTACGAGTTGTGAAGGGCTAGGGAAATAGGCGCTTCCATTTGGCAGCAAAAATATTATTACAAAAAGGAATTAAATATTGTAAAGATCTGAAGATAACATTATAAAAACATCTTTAAGCTTATATTATTTAAAACTTTAATACGATTAAAAATGGTTCTCTTGACGCTGTTGGTCCAATTTATCAATAACAAGTATGTAACAGTTTGAGATTTTCTTATACCTAAACACTCTATGGTTCTAAAACCTTCTTTCGAAAATATTCGGTCGTGATGACGAAGACAATGCTGATGATGAACGACTATTCATCATCAGCATTGTCTTCGTCATCTCTTCGCTAACGTAGTCTCTGTATTTATTGAAACTTAAAGCTGTAATGTTTGTGTAAGTATGTATAATTTATTTTAGCCAGACTTCTATGGAGGTGTCATACTACACACAGAAACGTATAATCCGCCGGATTACAATCAATCCAATCAAATTATTAATTAAAACTAGTTCACCGACCGAGATTTCAATACATTTCACACAAAAGACACTCCTAATGACTCAACTCACAAACTGCATTCGAACAAAAAGGACTCCATTTATTAATCTATTTAAAGAATAGCAATAACTTTTCAAACAAAGCGTTCGACCTCAGAAACACATGCGATATAAAATACCAACTTAAATTGACAAGCGATCAAATAAAAACTATCTTTAACGTTTCAGACGTAACGCATTTACTTAACGCAGATCAAGCCTTGCAAACCAGCAAGTTTATTTGAATGTCAGGCGTTCAATTTTAATCTTTACCACACAAAACTTAAAGACGTTACCAATAACTTTGTATTGAATTACATCGGGTCCGATGCACGTGTTATAAATTGAAGTGTCTTACGGCGACTCATCTGGTGGGATCACAAAAGGGTTAAATGTTGTTATTATTAAGCTCATGTTATGTGTGAAACTGTGATTTTAGTTATTATCCTATTTGGTTCGTTAGTTTATGGTTAATTTTCCATCGGCTTATGGGCAGTTGTGCTTGTTTACTGGCTGTTGGCGTAAGTAATGGCTTTACTTAAGGCTCGTCAAGTAATAACCTTACTTTGTATTTACGCTTTGTTTCGCTTTGAGTAGTTGGATTTTAATATATGTTAACATTTTCGTGCAGATTATAGCGTTCAATTAATTAATAAAAAGTAACTTTTTCTATTTTCCTTCTGTGATTGTTATCAGAATTAACGTGTTTGATGACGTTATAATTTACAACGATGATTAACATTTCATATTCCGCGTAAATATCTTGTAAAACTGTAGTAAAATCATGGACATTGTACGAGTGTGTACATCTTTATATTTGCATCCCACAATCCGAAAAGATTTCTCCATTAGCGCGTTATGTAATGCTAAATAAATACTCTACTTACTTACCAGATTAACTCCCGAGATGACTACAAGAAAACAGCATCAAGCGGACACCCCATCCCCCGGTAATCTCACGCCCCTGCGTAATTTGACTAATACCTGCACATTACCGGTACACGCTGGATCGCGCCAGTGCGTACCGGTATATACCGGTATAGCACCCGCGGCTAATACCGCTCCCAGCCGGCTGGAAGCAGATTACCGCTTTATCTAGCGAACGCGGTCGTCATTTGTTTGCCTCGTTAAGGATATGGTTGGCAGTGTTGCCATTACTGCGTGAAACAGAACGGGCGGGAAGCTGTTAAAAATTATATCCTCAAATTATGCTCGAATTGGTTCAGAAATTAAATGATAATTTGGCCGTGGGAGTACAGCTTATCTATACTGCTCAAATGAGTTTGTTTGTGACTTCGGCGGTATTCTTTACGACTACGAACAAAACTAAAAACGTAGCTCTCGTATTCTTAGAGGAGCATTTTGAAGGACTATATAGAAGATTTTTTCTTCCATCATACTAGGTACACCTCCGGTTTCGCAGGCGGTCGGAGGGGCAGTAAGCTTGTGCAATACCCTCCATCTCCATTGGCGACTGGCTCTCAAGTGTTAAGTGAAGCTCTCGGACCACAATGTTATGACCACTAGGTACTCCATCTGATGCCTCGCACTAGTTCATTATTTCTAAAATAAACTATTTATAATAATATTATATGTAAAGTATGGGTGGTGCCAGCCCTGCTGTAGTCAACCTTCGACGTCATCAGCATTATGTACATAACTTAATATGTAAGTATGTATAGTGTGACACGTTACATAATGCACTGAATTGGTAAAGGATTGACTGTACTGATTGTTGCCCGTAGTACTACGCGTAGATGTAGGAGATGAAGATCACGGAGGCGACGAAATAAAAGATGTATAGGTATAACATGAACGTATATAAACCGATGTAAACAGAAATATAAAGGGAAAATTAGCGCGGCAATCCAAACCGCCTGCTTGCTTTCACTTTTCGACACCGAATGTATTGACAATAACTTAAAAAGGGAATCTATAAATGTGTAAGGACAGCTTCTATGGTGTTGTGGTGGAGCAGGTCGGCTCAAAGCCTGGAGGCCGCGGGTTCGATTCCGGCGAGAGGACAAGTATTTGTCCACAGAAAAAAAAAGCGCAAATACTTGTTCTGAGTCTGGGTGTTGTGGGACCATGGTTCTCGTAGTTCCTGGGTCCCTAGACACAGGGTATCCTAGTTAGGGTCCAGGATCTATGTATGTGATCGTTGGGCGTTATTATTATTATTATAAAATAAAAAACCTAATATATAAAGCCTTCTTGAGCACGTCTCTAACATGGAGTGCGCGGTAGGACCATCCTCGATTACTTTTATCAAAATTACAGTTTCGATTGATGTAATAACGACTACTCATTTGTCTATTACATTATTTGTACTGTCAAAACTTAACAAGATAAAACCTCATTTATTTATTTCAGTTACTCTTTCAAATTCTACGCGTGCACTTATCAACCAAAAAAAACAAAGACTAATCAGAACAAATATAAAGTAAGTTAAGTAAGTACTTAACTTACGGCGGAGTTGACCCCTAGAAGTTAAGTACGACACGAATTAAAATTGATGAAGGTACCAAACTGATATATAAGAAGCTGTCAGCTAAGGCTCACCACACACTACTGCCATACTGTATATGTCATATACACAAGATTTTATTATAAATATTCGTGACTTTTTTTACTTGTAAATCATGACTTTTGTAAACTTGTAAAAGTGCGCGAAAGGTTTCTTTTAGTCGGATTTCTTGTTCATGCTAACTGATCAATCACTAGGTGGTAGGACTTTTCAGCAAAGTTCGTCTAGGTAGGTACCACCGCGTTGCCAGTTATTCTGCCGCCAAGCAGTAGTGCGCAAGCACTGCTGTGTTCCGTTTTGAAGGGCACTGTAGCTAGTGAAATTACTGGGCAAATGAGACTTTAAGACCTAATCTCACAGTATAGTTATCTTATTACTAGACTGAGCTGATGTCTCAGGATGACGTGCGCAGTGCAGTGTCACGTGAAACTCTATACTTCAGAGTTGCGAGTGACACTGCAACTGACATGGGCAGCCGTGTCGCTTAACATCAGGCGAACGACTAGCTCGTCATGTCATTCCTTAACATAAAAAACTATTTTATAAATGATTTTAGCAATTAAGAAGTTTGTCAACAATACTTTTTTCTATGTATCCACTGATTGACAGACCTGTGTTACACCTAATATAATTTAAACAGTCCAAATTATAAAACAATGTTTTCAAATTGAATCATAGTTTCAAACTAAAACATTTTGCCCCTTCAGAAAACAAAAGAACATTATAAAAAATAAAAGAAGTCTGACAATGTGCCCGCGCCCTTCCCGAACAAGACAAACGATAAAACCACGGCTATTAATTCCGCGGGATGAGAATAAAAAAACAAAAATAAAGAAAAAACATGAAAATTAAAGTCTGACTCCGAACCGGTCCGCTCCCGGGCGTGGGCGCGCCGCGCGGCCGGGACCGGTCCCACGACACTCCTGTAGAACCTCTTTAGAAGCTTGATAATAAACGATGAAAATTTGATAGAAAACAACCGCGGTTCAAACATACATTGATCGTTGTCAATGGACTGGATTCCGATCTATAGGAAAGATTAGGAAATTCTTAGTGTTCCTTAAAAAGAGGATCATTTAGGTATCCGCAATTACGGATCAAACCGCATTTTATATGCGTGAACATACATACCGTCATATTTTAATAAACCACCAGTTTTCTTTTAAGTCCATCCCCTGCTCCACAACCCAATTCCAATGTTTATCGCTAATGCCTAGCTAGTACTACTCTCTAGTATCTTTTTTAATCAAATATTTAACATTAATGAATATGATATTAATAGGGTTATAGAATAGAATATAATAGAAAGATATTTGACAGCCTGTGGCGTGGTGGTTGAGCAGGTCGGCTCATAACCCGGAGGCGGCGGGTTCGATTCCCGCGGCAGGACAAGTATTTGTGCACAAAAAAAAGCGCAAATACTCGTTCTGAGTCTGGGTGTTGTGGGACCATGGTCCTCGTAGTTCCTGGGTCCCTAGACACAGGAAATCCTAATTAGGGTCCAGGACCTATGTATGTGATCGTTAGGCGTTATTATTATTTATTATTTATTCAATACTTGCCTAAAATCAAAGTACAAAAACAAGTTATACATAATACCTACATAGCGAATAAAAAAACAAGTACAGAATGGGCGTCGGCTCAGCATATTGCTGGTCATCGGAGACATCCAGCGCTGATTTTCAGCCCAAATCCAGAGGGGGTGCGAACTAATGCACAAATCGAAAAATATAATTTCTTAAATTGATGTTTAAAAAGGGATAAACAAGACTACGTGTTAGTTAAGAGCTATAGGACATCTGCCAGAAAATTTTTAAAAATTACAGAATAATATTCATTATCAATTTGTGAATGAAATATTGACTTTAGCACAAATAATGAACGATTCCGCATTTATATATACCCTGTATGAGTTTATTAAAGAACTTATTATTAACAAATACATTAACCAAAACACAAACCATCCGCCCCACACCTACGTACAACTAGTAGGTACCTGAAGCACAAAAACCAAACCTATTTGGAGTTGTTAAATTACCCCATGTCCACATATCAAGTCGTGTCGACGAAAAAACCTTCACAAAAAGGTCGAGTTGTACCATAAACATACATTTAACGAAACCTTCGACCGGTCCGGGCAGTTTGTGGTTCTCTGTCTGGCGTGGGAGGTGCGAGAGGGACGGAGGAAGGAGTGGTCCGGCTGGTCCTGTAGGAAATGTCCTCTTTGTTCTTGAGATAAGGAAAGTTTGAGGTTTGGGCTCTTGTGGAGCATCATAGAGTGGAGGAAGTATATTAGGCAAGAACCTAGTGATGCGCACTCGTGGCTCGTCTGGATACTTAGTTGTACTTATCAGTTGGTATATATGTAGTATATGTACCTACCTGCTTTTCCTTTTTTCTATGATAAAGATTTTTTATGTTAGAATGTGCATTTCTCGTTTGCAGTTGCACACATTTTAGGAAAAAAGTTCCTACCGATAGCTCCAAGCGCCGACTACAGATCCGACCAAAGACTTGTAAAGATGTCAAAGTTTAAACCTTGCCCGACCACAAACAGCACAAAAGGTTCATACCCTACTGCCTGTTACAGCTATATACATAACTCAATATCTTGAGATACGAAAACGCTATCGCTGTCTCATTTATGCTTAGTAATAAATGTACCTCATTTGTCCTACAAAGTGGAACGAGGATTCTTATAGATTCACGAGTGAAACAATCTAATTGTCTAGATTAACTTAACATTACATTAACTTATTGACTACGCAAGGCATGCGATACTGCTATAATTCATAAATTTTTCCTATCACTTTGGTACCAGATTGCAATGAATAAGTATTGTTCATATTATGTCTATTGTATATGTTCATATGTATTATGTCTAATATCTTGTTCATGTTTGTTTTTGTTTATTGTATTTTTGTCCACAGTAAGTTTTGTTGCGTAAAATTATTATATTAATTAGTTAAGTATGTCCTGACGTTCGTGGTGCCACAAATGTCTTCCGACTGAATCAGTTATGAAGGTCTTAGGACCTTATAGTATGCTGAGTCGGAGTGACACCTTTTATTCTCTTTTTGTGTTATGTATTTGTTATAAGTTGTGTGTCACGAATAAATGTTTTTTTTTCTTTCTTTCTTACATGTTGCACATGAAATTAAATGCTACAATTGACCTCTCAACTTTGTATATTGTATAATCCCACATCAACAAAGCGTCTGAAGACCCTAACGATGCCCTTCAGCCAAACCTCCGAAGTGTAACGAAGGACGAACCGTAATGGAGGACCAATGATAGCTACGGTGGCCCTTGATACCTTATTACTTTGCCTACCTTTGTATTTTGCCTCCCTTTGTCCTCTTGTAGGTTTCCGGCTGAGGGCAAAGAAAAGGGAGTACAGGGACACGTTTTTGTTACTGATTCTCTTGTTTGAGTTGCCTACGAGATGAAATTGGCAAATGAGTTGATAGTTCAAAAGTATTTTAATTAAATGTACAGCCTCAGCGACGTAACTTCATCATACAAAATTATCTCTCAACCGAAGAGAATGATGATCCTAAAAATATCTCAAACTACCAAAAGCAGGTCCTAAAATATATCCAAGAATAGCGTCGAGTTGCGGCCCAAGGGCACATTACCAACTTAACTAGTTTAACTTAGTTCCAACTAGAGTAACTTAGATGGGAGTTTGGTAAACGGTGACAGTTCAGGAAATAGAGCCCCTCTGGGTCCCGCGCGCGGCAGTACTCTACATCTGTATGTTTCATTAAGCACTGGATCGTACAGGACATTAGGTAGTGGGCTATACAGCATAAAAGCTTCTCTCATTTTACTGATATTTTATTAGTTTTTTTTCTCTATCACAGTTCTACGAGTATAGGAAACTGTGCCGTGTGCCGGCCGGCCCAATAGGTCCACGGGTAATTTAATACACTCACGCGGTTAGTGTTGCTCTCACCATTAATATGCATAAATTGTAACGTAGTTCATTTGGTAATGTAGTAACATATAATACTGGACTGGCCCGATAGCTCAGTTGGTAGTAGCTCTGCCGTCTGAACTGTAAGTTATCGGTTCGACTTCCACCCAGAACTAATATTTGTGTGATAAATACCGATGTTTGTTCTGTGTCTGAGTGTTATATTGTATTATGTATTTACAAACAAAAAGTATCTCAGTATTGTATCAGTTATCTGGTTTCCATAGTACAAGCTTTGTTTAGTTTGGCACTAGATGGCGTTGTATAAAATGTCCTAACATATTTATTTATCTATACATATAAAATTCAAAGTCCTGACTGACTGACTTATATATCAACGCACAGACTAAACCACTAGTCCTAGAGATTTGAAATTTGGAGGGTGTGTTCTTTGTAAAATGTAGGTATCCACTGAGAAAGGGTTTTTCGAAATTCCACCTCTAAAAGGATGAAATGGGTGGTTGAATTATCTATTAAAAAATTTCTTCTTCGTTTCCTATAGGCCACGGTAGAAGCTAGTTTATAATATACTAAAGAACACAAGCTTCCTTTAGGCTATACCGTATACTTTTGAAGGATTTTACCACACATTGTCAAAGCACCAAAGCCATGTTTCTCGAGTTCAGTCACTGCCAGGTGAGTATACTGCACCGCGGCAGCGGCTAACTGTTATGATAAGCATTAGTGGTAATGAGTGGGTCTCCGGCGGAGGAGGTGGCTCGGCTCGTCCGTTGGTGAAACATCATTAAGAGCGAGCCGTGTTATATACCTACTTACTAAACTAACACAGTGTACCATTATGCTCTTCATTATACGGCCTTATTTATAAACCCCTCTTAGCTTTTAATCAATTGATTAGCAATTTACATAAACGCGATTTACCGTTAAAAGGTAGCTAAGTAATGTCTGAAAGTTTCCACTAACTTTAATTATGGTTCATGTACACTAGCTTAATTTTAATGTAATCGATTTTTTAAAATCACAAATGGATTTGTACCCGCATCTATCCGTCTGTAAAGCCGGAACATGATTTTTCGCCACCGTGACAAGTGATCGCATGTCCAAATCACTTTTTACAAGTAACTCTTGGGGCTGGCAGCGCCCGCGCCTTGTATTGAGAGACTCTTGTGATACTCGTAGGTACTGCTGCATGTCATAAACAATCATTCTTCTTTGTTTAATGGCTTTCTATCGCTTTTTAGTTATAATTCTGCCAATGTAAGGAATTTTGTACGGTTATGTCATGTCAAAGTCTTATTTTGTCAGTCAAAATGCCACAGTAAAATGATGGATATTTTACTGATGGCTCTAGGGGAGACCCATCAATCCTTCTCTTGATGAGAAAACATAAAGGGATGGTTTTAAAACTTGGAACCATTTGCCAACACTCATGCACGTTCACGAACACTTAACGGATAATAATAATCCGCCCTTATTACATGTTAAAATTCGAAAATACACGGGTTAGGGAAATAAATTCAAAATTCACTTCTCACTTCTTTTCAACGACCCCGTCATCACACTGATATTATAAAGGCGAAAGTTTGTATGTGTGTATGTTTGTTACTCCTTCACGCGCACACGGCTGAATGGATTTGGATGAAATTCGGTACCAAGATAGCTTATACACTGGATTAACATGGCTACATTTTATCCTGGAAAAGTGAAATTTTCCCGTAGGATGAGCAAATAATTAAAAAACTTTTTATCCGTGGGTTAAACCGCGGAGCGCAACTAGTAAACAATAGACATCTTTAGATTTGGAAGACATGTGCCGCTAGACTTCTGTAAATTTTTATGACGTACACTCGTCATAAAGAAAAAAGTGATTCTACGATAGTGCAGTCCCCACCCACCCAGGCAGGTCCGATCATACCAGTATATCAGGTTAGGGTCACACAGGTCGCATGGAGTGGGTGGTCTTATATTACCTACTAGACCATATATTAAAATAAACTTATTAAAGTATTATTTCCGTTCCGAATACGGAATAAAGTTTACGGTACCGGTTCCGAGATTAGTGGAGATTACACCCGGTTTTAGTTTATAATTATACGACGGACCCAAATTAAAATATGACCCGGTATTTCTTTCCCACCGCTGTAGGTGTATATTGTATATATGTATATATATATATATATATATATATACACATATATATACATTGAAACTAATTGAATTGAAATAAGTAAAATGAAATATACTTCAAAGGCAGTGTGTTTTTTATAAACACTTTTATTTAGGTACCCCAAATTTTATCTGTTACAAAACGCCACTGACGCTTACCATTGAGATGTGCCATAATCATGACGCTTGGCTGCCGGCTTGGTGATCGCGGAAGATTTGTGACAGCCTCTGTGGTGTGGTTGATGAGCAGGTCGTCTTATAGCCCGGAGGCGGCTGGTTCGATTCCCGCGTCGGGACAAGTATTTGTGCACAGGAAAAAAAGCTCTACTTGTTCTGAGTCTGGGTATTGTGGGACCATGGTCCTCGTAGTTCCTGGGTCCCTAGACACAAGGAATCCTAGTTAGGGTCCAGGATCTATGTATGTCATTGTTGGGCGTCCCAGACTCAGAACAAATATTTGCGCTTTTTTTGTGCTCAAATACTTGTCCCGCCGCGGGAATCGAACCTGCCGCCTCCGGGTTATTAGCTGACCTGCTCGACCACCACACCACAGATGCTGTCACATAGGATGTATTTGTGTTAAAATCCGCAAATATAGAAGGTGCAGAAAAAAAATTGATTCAGTTATGATCCTTGTGTGTACACGTCACCACCGCACAACACTACACGTATATATCTGGAAGTAGGCATGTTTGTGTGTACACAATACGACTCGACAACATGATGCCTTATCCAGAAAAAGAAGCGTAAGTCGGTAGCAAAACAACACACAGGGTTGTCAGACAAAATTTGATATTTTATTTTTATTATTTGTCTGAATTAATAATGTATTTATTACTAATCTAGTGTTGAAAAATGCTTAACAACCAAGTATTTGTGTCACACTAATATTATGAAGGCGAAAGTTTGTATGTGGGCATGTGTGTGTGTGTTGCTCAAACGGCTGAATGGATTTGGATGAAATTCGGTACTAAGATAGCTTATACACTAGATTAGCATATAGGCTACATTTTATCCCGGAAACTGAAATTTTCCCGTGGCATGAGTAAATAATTAAAATACTTTTAATCCACGGGTGAAATTGCGGTGCAAAACTTATTAAAATTTAAAATATAGCGTTAGTTAAATGTGATCTGAGTTTTGGCGGGAAAACGAAAAAGATTGCGTCACCGCATTGTATTATTTTCCGAAACTTGTGTTATTTTCAGTGTTATTGCATAAAATTGGTGGCATTTTATTCGTTAAGTGCTAGATTACATGCATGAGTGTGGGAAAGTGGTATAATAATGGTGAAACGTTTTTTTTGGTGTTGTTTCCAAAACTCCATAGAAGCTTGTGGTAAAGTTGCCACCGCTTTACTAGGAGTATGACTTGACTAGACTTGACTATGACTTGACTTGATTTCTCAAGTTAATTAATATCATGTATATGTGTACATATGATATAAATTAACTTGAAAATTATCAATTACTTCACACTGGCTAAATACATAAAAGTATGGAGTTAAAACAAAAAAAAGAACTTGTATTAGTAATTGTTAGCAGTGGTTCCAAAAACATATAACCTGATTCATCAAATAAACTATGTAATTTATATCATAACAAAAGAGGCTATAATGTACTTTCGATACTCGTACTATAATACTTCTGATATATTATAATTACACGAACAAAAACAAAATCATAAGATATTTATTACAATACAGAAGCTAATATCAAAAATCAATTATCATAAAACATGCGTGAAGAGCTTTTGCCTATCGAGGAAGTCGATTGGATTAAAATTATTGCCAGTAAAAAATAATAATGCGCAACTTTTGTAATAATTACAATAAGTTTTTTGTTTTGACGACCCTGAAACGAGAGGCAAGCCTCCGGTCACGACCAGTTTTTCGAGTTTCTCGCTGCCAACTGACGATACTAAAAGATTTATCTGCTTGATTCTTACGAACGAATCCCTACCTTATAACTGTATCCTAAATTCTAATTTTCCTTGTAATGCCTCTTGAAATAAAGACTTTCGTCGACGTTTAGAAAAGCTAGCCGTATACACCCTTTTCTCTCCCGGAGAAAATGTATCTATCCGTCCCTTTTCCAACCGCTGTCAAAGTTAATTTTCTCAATTGTAACTTGAAAAGTGGATAGGTATATCTAGTATACAATATTAAATGAACACAAGTTTGTATATTGGTTCCCGCTGAACACTCCACCTTAGATCCGGGGAATAGGTAGGTAAATAAATTGTCATTAGTGTCGTGCATGACGTCGTCCTCCTTCAGCAGTGACGTCACGTTAAGGAATCTTTGTTATTACTTTCATTTACTCGTCTTCAGAAATAAGTGAGTCGTTCAATCTGGGATGTAAATTAACCAGTTTAGTTCTCCTGCGGATCTTCTCATTTCAGATAAATACACAGTGCCATCTAACTGCAAACCATAAGCAAAGCTTGCAACTCGTAAAGCACTTACTTCGATCAACATTAATAAAAAATATTACTCATTTATACTTTTACTATAGACAGCCCAGTGGCGTGGTGGTTGAGGAGGTTGGCTCATAATTCGAAGGTGGCGGGTTCGATTCCCGTGACAGGACAAATATTTGTGCACAGATAAAATGCGCAAATACCTGTCCAGTGTCTGGGCGTCGTGGGAGCATGGTCCTCGTAGTTCCTGGGTCCCTAGATACAGGGAATCTTAGTTAGGATCCAGGATCTATGTATGTGATCGTTCAATCACATACTTTTTTTTCTGTGCGCAAATACTTTTCCTGTCGTGGGAATCGAACCCGCCGCCTCCAGGTTATGAGCCGACCTGCTCAACCACCACACCACAGAGGCTGTCAATTAAGAGGATTATGAATGACTCAGCAGGATCATTCTTAGGATGAAGTTGCGGCAGCTTTACCTATTTCTCTTTTCTATTAGGTATTTTAATAGCTAGTTTAATTAGGTAACTTATACACACAACTACATAAGCACTATTATATTAGGTGTACCTTCCACATGACTCAGTCCCTGTCCGAGGTCATTCACAACAATAAAGGTGGTATAAAAACACGAGCACAATGTTAACTAGGTAATTATTATATAGTTGTGGAACAAATCATGATGTCATATTTCACATCGAAGTGTTTGTTTGCGCTAGACACGAGCAGCCGGGTTATAGAACAAGTTTATTGAATACAAAATTGAACATATTTTTTGGAGAATAAGTTATCACTTTCTCTTCTACACTTCTTCTTCACTTTTTATACCTTTAATCTAATCCAGGTGGATTAAGTTACAGTAGTGATTATATTTTTAAATTGTTAAATTAATTGTTTTAGACCGCCGTGTTTTATCTTTTGATACTTTCCATCCAAAGGTTGTCTGGAAGAGATCGCTATTAGCGATAAGACCGCCCATTGTTGCACTAGTATGTAAGATTTAATAATTCTTGTATTGTATGAATTTCGTTGGTGAGACAATAAAGAGTTATCTATCTATCTATCTATCTATCTATCTATATTATAACAAGCAAATACTAAAATAACAAACGCAAAGCTTAAAAAACCGACTTCAGACTTATCGTTATCTCATGGATGCCATCGTCAGAACTGGGCCAAATTGAAATAAATTTCAAATTAAAATGAATCATCAAAATCGGTTCACACAGTCGAAAGTTCTGAGATAACAAAAAAATAACAACCGAATTGAGAAACTCTCCTCCTTTTGAAGTCGGTTAAATAGCAGTTATTATTATTATTACCTACATTATTATTATTTTCACTGACGCTTACGTTGACTTACGTGCGAAGCCACGAGATAACATATACCTAGATAGATAGATAGAAAATGCTTTATTGAACAAACAGCGAATGTAGGCACATGGACGAACTTAATGCTAGAGAGTATTATCTTCCAGTAAGCCTGAGTGTAACGTGGAAATTTTCAGGTCAGTTTAGAATTTGAACTTTCCACTACATAGTCACTAGTTATATATCCAGTCATCATGAAAACTTATAAAATTTTACTCTATACTAATATTATAAACACGAAAGTTTGTATTTCCGAATCTTTGTTACTCTTTCACGCTAAAACTATGGATGATGAATGAATGGATCTTAATGAAACTTGGAATGCAGATAGCTTATATGCTGGATTATCACATAGGATACTTTTTATCCGCGGGTGAAACCGCGAGGCGCAACTCGTACTCTATATTATTCCCTCTGTTAATTCAATACGACCATAAACTGTTTGTAATTGGTGTTTGGTCACCGTTTGGTCACAGTAAATGCACTATTACTATAATATTAATTGAATATCGAGTGTTGAGTCATTAAATGTAACACATGACCCGATGGCCATTATCCGTGAGCAGTTCGCCGGCTGCAGTGGCGGCGGCAGCACCGGCGCTGCACCAGACAGCGCGGCTTTGTTATAAAAGTAATAAAGCAAACATGTCACCAATAATTATATATAGAGACTAGCTTCAGCCCGTGGCTTCGCCCGCGTGGCCTATAGGAAACGAAGAATTTTTTTCATAGGTAATTCAACCACCCATTTCACCCTCTCAGGGGTGAAATTTCGAAAATCCCTTTTTTAGTGAACACCTAAACTTTCAAAGAACACACCCTCCAAATTTCAAGTCTTTAAGACCAGCGGTTTAGGCTGTGCGTTGATATATAAGTCAGTCAGTCAGGACTTTGAATTATATATAGATATAGAAGATTTCAGTAATTATAAGTACGTAATATAGATGTACGTGACGGCATGAAGTCACCTTTGAATAAATGAGAGAACAAGTTCAATCTCGTGTTGGGGGGATCTGGCGGGTGATCACGAAACATTGGTTGCAATGCAACACGAGAAATTTCCATACTAACTATGCACATAAACTGCGTATTCAAACTGTCAAATCCATACAAATTTGGGTTTCTATAGGTTGCAATTGAGTTACGTGATCGCTCAGCAAGTAGTGATAGCGTTTTTGAATAATAGGAATATAAAAAGGATTTTTTCAAGATGCGTTAAGACATCATTTCTCTTCAAAATCTTACAACAATGACTCTCGCTCGAGTCATGAATAGTGATAATGAAGAGGGAATTAAACATTTTTAGAATGAAGTCTCGTGTTGGGCGCCGCGCCGGTGCACGACTGAGTGTAGTCCTGTAACCGGCCGCTGGACGCCATCTTAGTTGTAAGATATTGAACGGAGAGTAGTAGACGCCGCACACATAAAGGTGCTTTTTGGTATTGATACGGTTTTTCTTGTAAAAGCGCTAAAATAGCTAAACTTTCAACAAAACTACTGTTTTTGAATTTTCCTTTGAACGGTTGCATCATGGTAGCGTTGATAATTATTATTTCTTATTATTATATCCGTAATAAATTCAGAAACACTATCCATAAATAAACTCAGATTTAACGTAATGTCCCAATAAAATACATTTGTTCCGGCTGTAGATGTGTCCCTTGCCCACGTGCCCACGCGTGGGCAACGCCGTCCATCACGTGGACGTCCCTAACGTCCCGTAAACATCGGCTCGAGACAGCTGATGGGCTCTGCATGTAAACTTATGTTAATTCTTGGACCGTGAACCTCGGGCGTGATTTAGTAATACTTAGGAAAATGGAGAAAAGGGACTTGAAAGGGCCAGTAGGTGGGCAAGTCGCTGGAAATGTGAATGCAATCACAGGTCGACGGGCAACACTTTTATAACTGCACAATTTTTAAGGTATATTAGTATGAAATATTTTTTTCTTTAAAGCGAATCTTATTGTCATGTAAATATAAAAATGTGATTTTTAGCGTTAGGCATTCGGTCCGGCGCTCGACTCGGAAGTCTATCAACGAAATCTAGCTGTCTGTGTAATATTGCGTGGGGTAGATTTTGTTTTATATAATACAAGCTTCTGCCCGCAGCTTCGCCCGCGGCGGCGTGGCTTATGGGAAAATAATTCAACCACCCATTTCACCCTCTTAAAGGTGGAATTTCGAAAAATCCTTTCTTGGTGGATGCCTACGTTATAACATCTACCTGCATGCCAAATTTCAGCCCGATTCGTCCAGTGGTTTGGGCTGTGCGTTGATAGATCACTATGTCAGTCAGTCTGTCACCTTTAAGTTATATATATTTAGACTAGCTTCTGCCCGCGGCCTAGCCCGCGTGGCCTATAGGAAACGAAGATTTTTTAAATAGATAATTCTACCACCTATTCACCTTCTTAGGGGTGGAATTTCGAAAAACCCTTTCTTAGTGGCTACCTACAAAGAACATACCCTCCAAATTTCAAATCTCTAGGACCAGCGGTTTAGGCTGTGCGTTGAGATATAAGTCAGTCAGTCAGGACTTTGAATTTTATATAGATAAAGATTAGTGAGAGGAACCTATTCCATTGATTCTGATACCTAAATATGTTTTGTGATATCGAGTAATATACCGTAATTGTGTTTTGTGTGTGATTTTAATACAGATTTACCAATAAATAGTACAATATCATCATATTCACATAATATTGTTATTGTAGTACTTATTGGTAAATCTGTATATATCATAAGGACAGCACTTAGGTCTTTACCTATGAAATTGCCGTTCTGTTTGAAAAAAGTTAAAGTATTTTTTTTTTCGAACTTATTTATTTCTTTTATTCAAAGTAATCACCCCTGCAATCAATGCATCTTTGCCAACGCAGTGGCAGTTTATGAATGCCCTTCTTGAAAAAATCAGCAGGACGGGAGACAACAAACTCTTCAAAGGCGTTTTGTACTGCCTCTCGGGAATTGAATTTTTTTCCCGCTAAAAAGTTGTCCAAATTTTGGAAAAAGTAATAGTCGGTAGGCGCAAGATCTGGTGAGTATGGCGGATGAGGGAGAGCTTCCAAACCCAACTCATGCAGCTTAGAGACGGTCTGTTGTGCAGTATGGGGTCGCGCGTTGTCGAGAAGTAGCAGTGGAGACGACCGATTGCGCAAAGCTGGTTGCAGACGTGCGAGTTTCGCCATCATTGTGGTCAGTTCTTCAATGTAAACATCTGCAGTAATGCTCTCGCCGTTTTGTAAAAAGCTATGATGAATCACACCAGCACTAGACCACCAAACTGTGACCATCACCTTTCTAGGGGTCATTTTTCGTTTTGCACATTGCTTTGGAACCAGGATCTAACCAACTTGCTGAGCGCTTTCGATTGTCAAAAAGAATCCATTTTTCGTCGCACGTAACAATTCGGTTCAAAATTCCTTCATTTCTGTGCCTGTTAAGCAGCGCAAGGCAAGTCTCGACGCGTACGTTGCGCTGGCGATCGTTAAGTTCGTGGTGCACCCATCTATCAAGCTTTTTTATCTTGCCAATATGTCGCAAATGGACCAATATTGTTTTGATGCTAACATCAAAAGCTGCTGCCAGCTCAGCTGTAGATTGAGATTCATCAGCTTCCACAATCGCCTTTAATTCATCATTGTTGACCAAAGTTTCCGGACGGCCACGAGGTTCATTTTTCAAGTCAAAATTCCCAGAACGGAACCGAGCAAACCAATAACGGGTTGTACGTTCGTTTGTACAGTTCTCTCCGTAAACGCCGTTGATGTTACGTGTCGTTTGTGCCGCGTTGGTGCCACGACGGAACTCATATTCCATAATTACACGAAATTTCAAAGTATCCATTATGAGGAAAAATGTTGAAATGTAATGAAAATACAACGCTAATCAATAATCAAAAGACTTATATTGTAAATAGAATGTCATATTTTTAAAACAAAATTAATTTGAATTTAGAATTCATAGCCAATCAAAACTTTTTCTGTTTGAAAAAGTCTGTACTGCAATACGGCAATTTCATAGGTAAAGACCTATTATATGTGTGTCTTATTTTATTCTTCCTGCATTCTAGGTACCTAAGTAGTCTAATCTTTCTGTCAAAGAATAAACAACAGTGTACAGTAAATAATAAGCTACAAAGTAATATATGATGTAAGGACACGCGCGTGCCTCATGTACCTGCCTACTTATACCTATCGGTGTTGAGACACTTCATATGAATAACAATCGGCCACGCAGGGGACCCGTGATCACACCATCTTCACGAATACCCACTACATTTTGGACTGTATGAATTTGTTATAAAGTTTATTTTCATTCAATATTGTGAAGATTATTTACCACCTTCTTAAGACTTATATTTGGCACAGTATTGCCAGGTTGTCCTTGAAATATTAGCATTTTGGAGATAATTAATTGACCATCATTTACTTACGACATTATAAATAATTATATGTTAACCACGCCACCATGTTTTTTATTTCATTATTACCAACATTTTGTTAAAACCACAACAGTTGAGAATGTCGGCAACACGGATAGTTTTATTCTATTATAACTTCTGGTCTATCTTATTATGTACTTTTTATAACTGATCTTACCATAATGAAAAGCATTTCTCGTCTCTACAAATTAATAAAAATCCCTAACTTTAGCCAATTTAATTCAACCGGCAACATTGAACTGAGCTTTTTTCAAGCAATTACAAGCAGTTTTATTAGCACTTCCAGAACAGTAGAGATCATTATGTAAATCACGAGCGCGTGTTTTATCTAGCATACTTAAATCTTGTCATCAGAGGACCTCTTGTATTTTTAATCACTTTTATGATTATCACACTCTTTAAGTGCTTCTATTTACATTAAACTTGTCTATCATTTGACCACGCTCTCACCTGATGGGAAGTGACGATGTGATCGAAGGTATAGCATGCTAGCCAAGTAAATACCTATTCACTCTTCTCTTGAACACGCCCGGGTCATATTATTTTTTTTCTAGATAGATCTACTACTATCTAATAGATGCGTACTACTGCCTACGCTTATAATGGCTCGGTATAAGGTTACATTTAGTGTATTTTATTCTCTAAATAACTTGTTATACACCTACTGTACCTAGCAATAGTTATTAAATTTTTTCATAGATGGCGCTACTAGTATTAAAAAATGGGCAGTTACACGGTACCTATGTACAATATAACTGCTGTTTTATATGTTATAAAGATTTGCTAAAATATTCGTAGGTTTGGAATATAGTTAATTTTTGTCTTTATATAAAAATGTAAATGGTGTTCTTTGAAAAAATTAATAATTAGATGAAATTATGACGATTGTATTGTTTCAAAATTAAAATATGAAGCGTACAAATGGAGCAAACGAAATCAAAATAATATGATTTCAAATTGTTTTGATTGAATAAATAAATCGATATTGAATAACTATTCCGATATTAAAATAAATATATGCAAATAATATAATGTAAGTACCAACTTACTTTTTATTTAAAAGGTAGACTCATGGTACTTCGAAGTGGGTCACAGCTGCCGATAGCAGTGCCCAAATATCATGTGTGGTGTGTGTGTGTGTGTGTGTGTGTGGGCACACAAACACGCACAGCACACATGCTTCGTGTCAATATTTACTCTCAGTACATTATTATAGGTAGTGGGACCACGCTAAAAGAAAATATATCTTTTAAGCCTCGATATTCATACATAACTTCGTCGAGAAGCATGAGACAGCATTATGAAAGTTGCATAAAACTGTAGAGCATAAAAAAATGGCTCCAGTCGAGAACTTAAATAGTCCTTTGGTTTGATCTCTCACCACTCGCATGCATTCTAAATGCCAATGTAGAACAATATTTTTGAAGCTATACTGAAGTAGGCATACTGATACTGAACTAGTAAATACTAGGCAAGCATGCTCCATTGTCGACCGCGTCGACATCTATCATCAAATGAGATCGTGGTAATATGTGCCTTAGCCTATTTATTATACAGAAGAATATTCTATTACAGTCACACCATACAAAGTACATAAGTATAACACTGATATAATATACCCATAAAGTAAATATGGTAAATATCTTTGTGCAAAAATATGTTTACCACATGTGCGAATCAGGTAGTAGGTATGCGATGTTCAAGGTTCCCTCGATATGGGTTACTAGGTAGGTTTTCGGAGTTTAAAACCGGTCGGATCACGCGCCAATGTATAATTTAAATTGTGAATTCAGGTGATTTTTTATTTCAAGAAAACAACAATATGTCTATACGTTTAAAACTTTTAACCGGTTTGTATAAAAATAAATCAGAATAACAATCTACCAACGCGGTGTTTTACATTAAAATTATTTGGTTGTACCGATCACTGTATTGTATATTTAGAACGAAACACTTCGCTGGATTTATGAACAAGTGTCTTTTAAACTTGTGGCCTTTACTCAGTAGAATAGACATGGGACGTATATCTAAAAATGAATGCTAAAACTATAAAAACACGGGGTAAGCAATGCATTGGTGACGCCTCCTCCGGTGGCAGATGTCCATAGGCTACGGTGACTACTTCCCATTAGGTGGGCCGCATGCTTGTTTGCTCCCTTTAACATGAAAAAAGAGTTAAGGAAAACTCTTGCCGCGTGGTCCGGGCGTAAGAATAGTGCCCCCCCATCTCATCCCGCCGGTGCCGCATAAGAGCAGGCTAAGGGCTATCCAGGAAGGACGCAGCGTTCTACTCGATCTGCATTATAATTGTATAGTCTACTGCGTGCCGCCTGCCGAGCGTGGTGGTTATGGCAACTTCCTGCCCTCTAATGTTGAGGAGGCCATGTTCAGTAGAGGTCTTCCGTCTGACGATGTACATGAAGCCGCTGGAGCTCCAACACCACACTGAGTCGATAAAATGGGACTGGCCACTGGCCAGGGCCTGTTTTCTGTATATTGGATGAGTTGTATCATGCCACTGCGAAACCAGTGACTCATAGTGAAAATAGTATTTAACTTTCTCGCATCTAAAAGATCACTTTAACTGCTTATTTAACTGCTATACCCGTGACTGGTGACTTGTGTTCAGTTAATAGTTTTATTCCATGTTGAAAAGAACAGCACGATTTTTTTATTGGCCATAAAGTTGTGTAATCCATACTGAGTCATATTTGTTGATGTTTTTAAACAGAGAGTGATTCATCAAATCAACGACACCAATCGGATGAATGCCATATCGTAACTATTCTCCGTTTACGTAACTTAATAAGTAGGTAACTATAATATAGCACAATGAGTAGCGCCATCTATTGGTGTTATAGATGCGGACCCGTGTGCCGTGCCGGTAGATGGCGCGGATAGATGAACAATGTCTGCGTTAGTGTGTTAGTGTTTCAATAAATACATTGATTTACAAAAATAGAAATTGTATTAATGAATGTGCAAATAATTGTGTCCATATTTTTTTAAACCGTTTTCTATTTGTATTTGTAGAATTAAATATTTTGTACAAATTTAGTCGAAGTGTTTTCCATCTTTGTCATTACAATCTATTTTCTTAATTTAATTTAATTTAATATTTATTCGCTGTGCCTGTTCTCAGTACCTATTTCGGCAAGTTCCTTTGAAGAAACTACTGTGTCACTAGATGGCGCTGAACAACTGTCGGATTGTGTTTTCCACTCGTTCACAAATAAATGAATTCTTCCATTATCATCATCAAACAACTCGCTGTTAACTCATTTCTCTAAGCATAGGTCGCTACCTATATACAGGAGTCCTTGAGTGGAGACCTGTGGAGTGGCGAGACATTTGTAGTAGACGCCTAGTTGTAATGTAGTAGAGCAGATGAAAACCGAGCCATCTTGGTAGGTACAGGCATCATTTGATTAAACTAGAGGTGGACTTTGGATTTCACCCACAAATAATACGAAAGAAGTAATTATGATTTTACACTTTAATCATAAACATTCTGTTTAGGTGGTGTTTCATTATAAGTACAAGATACTGAGTCTTATCTAGATCGATTAAAAAAAAAAATTTAAACCATAAAAATGATAAAATGACAATTCATTTTTATATACAAGCAGGATATAATGATACAGAGGATCTGGTGGAGGTGCAGGGTGTACTGGTGGAGGTGCAGGGTGTACTAGTGGAAGGTTTGTAGGTACTTTCAGAGTACAAGTAAACCAGCTAAATAAAGCCAGCCAATCACAAACCGATCAACACAGCAATCTGTTCAAACATAGGTGGGTATCTTTCCGTATTTGTAAGATAACTTGTTCAAGGACATTTAGCCCGCTTGTGTGCAAAGACAACAAACTTATATTGTATATAAATATCGTGTTTAGCGTGCCGTTTGAATTTAGCGAGTTGCAGATAGAAGACAGACGCGTGGAACCACGAGATACAGGGACCGCGCGGTCCTAGTAACCTAATAGCAGTTTTGAATTGCTCAAGTGGAACCACAAGCCGCTTGACTTTAATTGTACAGCCACTAACGAGGATGTTGAGATTTTAGTAATCTAAGTTCCAGACAAGAATGTTTCGTCGTAAAAGTGCTATTAAGTATTATTTATTAGCTCATTTGCGATAAAGTTCAAATTTGAATTTTGAATTTTGTTATTTGTCAGAATTTGTTTTGTTGTTGTTTTTTTAAATAGATATTCTGTCTTTCTTACTTACGTACCTTATTTTTTGCAAAATGAGAGGTACAGCACACCTGCCACGATATTGACACCATGTTTTGAGCAATGAAGTAGAAAATTGTTACAGTTGTCCGTCACCACCAATGGCTAGACACATATATTTTGTAACTTAAGTGCACCAATAACGTCTGATCAATTCCCAATTCATAAAATACCTACTACTAATAATACTACCGCACTAGATTGCCAGTTTGTAGCTACAATTTGCTAGTCTGACTCTGACGACGCGAGCCTTGATGTTGAGATGTAAACCTGATGACTAACTACGCTAAGCTGTACAGATTTTACATCAAAGTTTTCTCTTGTCATAGAAACATGTGTTTACATCTTCAGACAGCAACGTCAGGGTGTCCATCACACCAAACTGTGTAATATCATCAAACTGATCGACTGTGGATGATTCCAGATTTTCCACCAAACGTATAGCCATGAACCGAGTCTACAATTAGCTGGCCTGTAAACAAGCGCGGTATTTTGAGAAAGCGGCATGTGTAGGTAAGTCTGGCTGCTCTCTGTGTCGGTGATCTGGCATGGACCGAGGTTCCACTTGGGATTAAGGTGAATTTAATGTTGGGTTTACTGTAATGCGAACTTGGTAAGGAACTTTTGGTGAACGTGGAACTACTTTGGACATAGTGGACACATCGGAAAATCTTTTATATCTAAAAAAATGCAAGTTAAACATGACGGACCGAATAAGAAAGGAAAAGAAAACAATATTTTTTTTTACTAATAAGTTAATGTAAATGAAAAATGTACTTCATTAAGATCATATGTAAAGGTGTAGAGACAGTTGCGTTGGAAATACCACCACGACTTCACTCAAAGAAGCTACAAAGGTTATCAGAGTTTCATGAAACTCATCATTCGAATTATTAATAAAGATGAAGAATATATTTTATTATAAACCGTCTTGAACATTTGGAGCTTATTTACATTTCGAGTTAATCTAATGGAAAGATATCCATCATACAATGTTTATGATGTTAATTACAAATCGCATTTCACGTTACATTTTTTTGCCAATCAGCCAATCTAAACTTTTCCTCGTACATTTTACAGTCCTAGAATTTCACGAAAAACAGCCAACTCTAAATAGAAATAATTAAGAGCTGTAGTCCAAAGTTTTAATCAAAAAATACCATAGTAATGTTTGTTCTGTTAACTCCTAAACTGTTAACTCCTAAACTACTGAATGGATTTCAAAACGGTTTTCTGCACTCAATAGCTCATTTTTCACTCCAAATGTGAGGCTAGAGAAGTATCACTGTGATTTGACATCAAACATTGAGGTATCTTCAGAAAAGTGTTCGAAGTCGCAAATTAATTCAGGATAAATATAGAGAGCACGCGGAGACTGCATGGCGCGCGGCGTGCGCTGCGCGTGGGCACGCCGCGCCGCAGCGCACGCCGGCAGTAGGGCAGCTCAATGGCAACACGCGATCTGATAGGGCACTGACTGATACGCGGTTGTGTGTGATAAGGACACCGTAGAGATATGTAGAGAAGTGGAAGAGGTAGCTGAAATAGCGTTTACTGACGTCTTGTACCAAAAGTACAAAACAAACGATACCTGTAGTTCTGCTGCAGTGCCAAGTGAACTAGAAACTAATCTAATTGTTTTATTAGAGTTACTGGGCGTACGAGCAAAGGGTATATTAAACCAATATTATAAATAATAGGTTCTATTAAGCTTCTAAGAGCAAGACAAAAGATCAGGCCAAGTTTCCCTACTGGTGTTTCTTACACTGCAACTGTTGCAAATTGATCAGCTCCGTGGGTCGGAAAACAATTATGTGTGCTCAACGATAAAGAGACGCAAGTCTGTAGTATACATAGTAACGAAAATTACTCTGGGGCAATGAATAAATCTACATCACCATTCTTATAACATACAGAGTCTTATTTCGAGGCACTAGGTATCATTTTAAGTATCAGATAAGTAGGCAAGTATCGTATTTTTGTTATTTGCTCAGAATGGAAACAGCAGATATTATGGAGTTTTTGTAACAGCTAATCAAATATGTAGGTAGATATGGCAACAGGGAAGGGCCATAACAAACTTGATAATGCTGAAAATTGCGAGGCCAAGGACTGTCTGTTCAAACATTGAAGGTCATAAAATACGGAATGTCAAAGGAAAACTGAACAAAGTCACTAAACTCCATTATGGAAAGCTTCCATACAATACTATTTGTTATTTGCCAGCAAAATTAGCTGGCTCCTATTATTGTATTCAACGCGCCCATTAAATAGGCTCTCAAGGACATTTAGGTATTACGGAAACATTTATGAAACTGAAACAAATATATTGTTTGTAAAAGACATTGCTTGTTGGTTAACAAAGAGCTATTTTATAAACAAGAAGAAGTCGATCAACATTGATTACTTATAATTTATGAGATTTAACTACTCAAAACAGAATGAATAACCACTGGGTTATGGAAGAGTTCTTCTATGAAGACCACTATATCAAACGTGGTGTATATAATTATGTAGTGACCATCAACGTGGGTGACGGTTTGTGGGAGGTGGCTGGCAGAACCAAACTGGACGTAGAGAGTTGTTAAGTGAAGCCAAAGAATGTTGAATAGATATTAGGTTTTAGGCAGCGCCTCCAAAATCAGACGAGCGAGGGCGCAAAGCATCACAGAGCCTTTGAAAGCCGGAAGCAACGAACTTATAAAGCACCCTTGGGATGCAAACGTCGCCCTCGGCTAGGATCGGGAAGAGAATCTAGAAACGATTACGTGGATCACGTGGATCATGTCATAAACATGTCGTTGCGATTTCATTGGTAAAGCGCTTTCTCTAGAGAAGAGATATGTCAGTTTCTACAGTTCGCGTTACTCATGCATACTAGACTATACGTTGAAGATTATGGTAACCATTACAGACAGAAGTAATTGAACATCGTTTTTGCGTTTTTGGATCTGCTATTTCGGTTTCGTTTATTTTATCTTGCTGTGACAACCAAGTGTAGTGTAGAGTTATTCAGCACCGCGTCCAAATCCGCGTGCGTAAGCAGTCTCCACAAACACCGGTGCGTGTTTACCGCCCCCATCTATTTCGAAGACGCGCTGACGCCACTGCATCACTCCGTGCCGGCGTGCTGTTGGCGTTACATATCAGCTGCTTCAATATGTTATTATCGCACGATCTGTTGGTTCTGCAGATATACAACATACTACATACGCTTTGGATTTACACGCCCTAATTAATTTGTAAGACAGACGTCCCACTATGGTGAAGTCGGACAGCTTCGCTTTTTTAGTATCGATACTCAATAAGAAAAAGACGAAAGAGAAATGGACACTTTAGGAAGTGGACGAATTAGGATATGAAGGATACCAATTCAGAAAAAAGGACGTGACAGGTGGATAAATTTTGAAGTGAAAAGTTTTGCAAATGGACTAGTTAAGAAGTGGCCCAAGTCGAACGGAGGGCTACCAACGTGATTCTACTCATTTAAACAAAAAACACGGAAGTATTAATATATAACATAAAAAGTGTGATTAGATTATCATCAAATTATGACTGATCGTAATCTTTATATCTAGATACAACTTACCCTTAAGACTTAAAATAGTTATTATTTTTACTTATAATAATACCCTTGTTGATGGATTCCATGGGAAGACTGTAAATGGATGGTCTTCCACATCTATCAATTCACGTGAAGCGATACAAAAAATAAACAGACGCACATACGATGCATTATGTAGGTACTGTAGGTACCTTAAACAAAAATAAACAGCTCATACTCGTGCGTGAGATCGGTGTTGCTTTGGGGAAAATTATGTTCTTGTTTTCTCAAGAACTATGAATCTAAAAGATAATATACCTCGTGTAAGCATGTTTACGAAAATGTTTCATTCATTTATTTTGACAAGGTTGTTTGGGTTCTTTTACATCAAACGTGCATTAAGTGGGAAGTAATTGTGAGGCGGTCAAATTGTGCTAAATGTATAAGCACTTCAAATTTTCTTAGTTTATGTAAAGAATGCTTTAAATTTTAACCTTTTCTGCATTTATTTTGAGTGGTATCTCTCCATGGATCGTCACCACCAATTAACTCCAACCTGAAGAATGTCGCTCAAGTGCGTGTCGCAGGTTACGACTCAATCTGGGTCACTCCGCCATTGTAACTAGGTAGGTTGTTATATCTCCTGACCGCATCACTAACTGCGTGACTAATTAACGTCTCTAGTATATTGCCCTCCAATATGTTACATGATCCTAAGGTATCGGTATCACCAGATCCGCTGTCAATGCTCTGCCGATCCTTTTCAACGCTACTCAGAGTTCAGACCTTTAGCACGCCTTGAATAGGAACAGCTAGCTCGTTAGTTATGCTCCATAGAACAGCTAGCTCGTTAGTTATGCTCCATAGAAAAGAACACGCTTAGAGCAAACAGCAGCGGGACGCGTGTATTTCGCACGCGTTACTTATTTTGTGTACACGCACACTTTCGCAAATAAGGATAGGATTTTAAATTTAGCTAGAGATTTAGAAACGTATCCATGCCGTGACGGTACAGTGCCGTGGCGCAGTGTTTTTGGAGCTTTCGGTATTTTTGGGATATTAGAAGGATATTTTAGGATATTTTTGGAAATTAGAAGGTAATTTTGTCAAATTTTAGGGTTTTTGTAATGCTAGAGTCGCCAGAGTGTTGGTAATTTAATTAATATTCTGTTACGCAATAACTATAGATAGGTAACTGAAAAATCTAATATTCTCCATATGTGCTGCGCCGACCCTAACGAATACCTACCATATTGAGGTTGCGTTCTCTGAGTGAGTCAGCTGTTCCTTGCTAAGCCGCGCCTGTAGCGAAGAGGGAACTCATTCCATATTCAAGTACAAGTATGAGGTTATACTACGATTATTAATTTTTGGTCAACCCAGCTTGTCTCATGAGTGGGGAGGATAGGAGTATTAAATATATACACTTTTTTTCCCACCATTGCTAAAATTAGTTGGCGATTGAAAGATATTTAAGTTAAATAAACAAATTGCAAACAAGCCAGCAACAGTAGGTCCCAGCCCACCACACAGTAGGCTCAGCACCGGGTGCGGCTATCCTCGCCACGCGGTCCCTGACTGATACTGCCTCTGGCCATCCATCACTGTGACACGCGTGTGACCGTGACGTCAGCCCGATTATAATGTTCAAAACATTTGTGGATGAATAATAATCGCGCAACCAAAACATGCTGAGAAAATATGAAGATCAGTAAATTTGTTCAAGGCTGTGTGCGTTTTCGAATTAAATAAAAAATAAAAATTGACAAAAAAGAAACGGTTCTTGATATCATTTGAGCATAGTAAGTACCTACCTACTTGTAAAGATTCATATCATCCCAATTCAATTTCCTTTCTATTCTTCCCCAGATTTTTGATGCTTCATGAAACGAGCCGTCAAGGCGGGGCCCGGGTGGGCGCTCCAGAAGGCCCTTTTTCTGAACTCACTGTAACTTTAATTATAATAAAACTCACAAACACGATCGGAAAAAATTCAACGAAAAAAAAAAACAATTTTCACCCCTAATAAGGTCGAAATCGGAAATTTCTATTTCGCTTTTAAATTGAGGGCGGAATTTTATTAAAATCAAGGGAAAGGAATATTTTTATTTTTGACACCAGCGTTATTTTTTTTAAATTGCACACCCGATGGCGTCGCGAGGCAAAGGCTGCGATGGGGAGACTTGAATTTGCATTTTTATACGGTAATTAAGCTTCGAAACAGAAACGATTGAGTTTTATAGGGTTCAGTAACAATGGAGATGGGAGCTTTGCTATCAGTTTTGTTCAGTAATGAACTAGGAAACTGCCAGATGGGAGAACATCTTTTCCAAGATATGATATATTACACGCAGCCTCTGAACACTTCGTTATGGTACGAAAATGATTACTTAAGGCCACATCATCCAACTTGCCATCCAATTTGCCATCCAACCTGCCGTCCAATCTGCCATGCGATCTGCCACGCATCCTGGAATCGCGGTCAATCATTCACCTCCACACGCTGCGATTTGACTGATTGGTTGATTTGAAATTGTGTAGCAGATTGTATGGTGTGTACTTTAAGTTTTTCTAAAACCATTAAAGGCTCTGATTAAAGTGCACAGTGCATGTCGTTATACGTACAACTTCGACGCTAAAGGGCTATGGACAAAAATGCAGGGATCAAGGTAATCAAACAAGATACTCTTATTTCGTAAGCAAAAAAACATCAAAATGTACAATTGTGTTTGTATAACCGGAACCATTGCCCTCATATTTTCCACCTCTATAACTGCTTCAGGTACCTAACAGCGACGAAGGGATTACATCCGCATTTCTACGCGCTATTATACTGTTAATTGCGTAATAACTTATTTGATTAAGACCTCAAACTGGCACGAAATGCCTCTAACAGGGTTAATAGGGGTTTGCCTTCATCTCTTTGTATAAACGTAATTATAGTTATACCGTTATTGGTATCATAAGGGATGGAGAGATACTACTGCTTGTTGAAGAATCGATAGTGCACCACGTAGCTCGCAGACCTGAACCGATATGGAAGAATGGTTCCGATAGACGATCTGGAAGAGAGAGTGTGATACGGTCTCCACAATAATAATATAATAATAATAACGCCCAACGGTCACATACATAGATCCTGGACCCTAACTAAGATTCCCTGAGTCTACGGACCCAGGAACTACGAGGACCATGCTCCCCAACACCTAGACACGCAGAACAGGTATTTGCGCTTTTTTTTCTGTGCAAAAATACTTGTCATATTAGAGTAAATTACATTCATTGTCCCTAATAAATTTTAACTCAGGGTAAGCGGTCGTTTACTCGAACTACTTTTATACATTTTGAGTATTTAATTTGGTCATATTATATATTGGTTAGCGGTTACCGGTTAAGATATTGTTATCTTCTTTCGTCTAACCTTTCTACTCCTATCAATCCAGGTCAGATGGAAGTAGCATAATAAAGAATAAAACCTACAAACCCGATCCTTTGATACTCGTTTTACGGCCGCCGTAAAGCGCGGAGAACGACCGCCGCGAGAGGAGCCAGATCTTATTTACACGCAGTAACAGATGGGCCTAATTACTCGGGTTACGACGCGCGTGTACACTGGACTGATGATAGGACAACTGATTGTACAAACGTTTTATAAGACGACCTATAATCATTGTAAAGATCTACCTAGCTTAGTGTAAGCACAGCACTTATCTGAAAAGCTTTTTCTACTAACGACGACAATAAAGCTGGTCCGCTTTTTTAAAGTGTGTTTTGATGTCTAGGAGGTTTGGTGATCATTTTTATTTTACGTTATTTAGTTTCGACATTGCCAATTTAAGTTTTGTGAAATTATGATTTGACAGCCTCTATGGTGTGGTGGTTGAGCAGGTTGGCTCTTAAAACAGAGGCGGCGGGTTCGATTCCCGCGGCAGAACAAGTATTTGTGCACAGAAAAAAAGCGCTAATACTTGTTCCGAGTCTGGGTGTTGTGGGAGCATGGTCCTCGTAGTTCCTGGGTCCCTAGACATAGGGAATCGTAGTTAGGATCCAAGATCTATGTATGTGATCGTTGGGCGTCATTATTATTATTTATCTTAGAAATTGTCACTGTACGCTATTACTGTTACGTCGTTCTGCGTCACCGCGGCATCACACATTTAGGTCCATTGTTTTTATATACTTTATGTACTTAGAAAAAATACTAAAAATAAAATAAAATGAAAAGATAATATTTTTCTCGATTATTATCGATTGTGGTTTTCATCTCGTTTCAGCAGGCACTGGACAGTTTGCCTTCCACTGTACAAGCGCGGGTCGGATTTTATTAAACACTCGTAAAACAATACGTAATCACACGTTCGCGTACCAAAAGGTCCATCGTTTTACATAACTAATGTGAACTCTATCTCTTTGTAATAAAGGTCTAAAAGTATTCAGTTTTGAGGTCAACGAATGAAGTGAATTGGTCAAAAACTCGATTTTTTTTAGTGTCATTTGGTTAGTATTTTATTACTGTAGTCTGACGTTTTACGATTGTAAAATGTATAAATAAAATGGCAACTTTTTTGTTAGTTTTGAAGTAAAACTTCTTTACGCACGCTTGACTTGGGGAGTAAGCTGGTGAATGCGCGACGAGAGTGTTACGGAAATCGATCGAGCGAGGTGAACGGAAGTTGAGAGAGAGATATAAGTTAGTGAAGATAGAAACAGAGAGAGTTACGTTTCATGTAGAAGTTTTACTTCAGTCGTGTGGTCTAATGCACTATTTTTGCTGAAACCTAATTTTAGAACGCACTACCATGAAACCGCACTACATATTGTTTAACGTTATATTATACAATTTTATTATTTAAAACGATTTCCTTGTGCGTATTTTGCGTAATCGCAATTTTATTCTTAGTATCTTGAACTTTAAAGATCATTCGGGTCCTTCAGGAGCATGGAAAGGAAATGATGAAACTTGGAAAAGAATCGAGAATCTTAAAATCGTAAAATGTTAACATTTGCCACCTGGCAAATGTAGTAAAAAATGCGTCCCCTTCATGAAACCTCCACTTGTACTATCAACCTCTCTTTCCAGCAATACTTTAAGGGGTGTCACATTTTATAACCATCGTAATAAGTATCAACTTACATTATTAGGGTGCACTCACATCGTAAAGTACTAACGAAGTGGTACCCCTGCGGCCTCGTTACTGTGAGCTTAACGAATTGGCTAAAACTAGGCATGTACTCTCGGCTCGATGTTCGCTCGCTACACCGCGCGGGCCGCGCCCGTCCCGGACTATGGTGCTGGTGTGCTTCTGTAAGGCGTAATCTACATGGTCTGTATAGATATTATTCATAGTAATTTCCAGAAAACCTGAACGAAGACGTCCATAAATCATGATTGGAGGAGCTAATATTGGTTCAGCGAGAACGTGAGTGTGCGCTCAAATATTATGATTTAAGCTGTTTTCTTTAAAATTATCTCACCGGGCCTTATCTTAATTATTTTTATAGATAACTTAGTATAATCATTGTCATCACCTATTGATGTCATCTAGATAGTTTTGTCCCTGCGGCTCTACCCAGTGACGTTGTAAAGGTCGATAGAGACCAACAGCAATACCCTATAGCCCGCTCAAATAATTTGTCTTTGTGGCAAGTGTGCTTGATTTCAATTTAAAGCAAAAAAAATGTGGTGTTGGATAATAAATATTGTATCTACATAATTAAAGACGTTATTTCTTTCTGTTTTCGCATTTAACGTTCCCTATTTCAAAGTCTCGAAGGAAACCAGGAAATTATAGCAATTTTCCATCGTTACTGCGACCACAAAGGCGCTTTTCTTTTGAACCCAACATGCACCAAATTGTGTCAGGAAAAATTAGACCTTATTGGCGAAGACTTTGTGAGGAATAGTAATAATAAAGCTGTTCCTTGTGAACTTTTACACTAGAGGCAGTCCGCGGGACCGCTCGCGTTTCTCCATACAGTGTTTAACACTCCATTTGACCTTCTCGAAAGCTACTCTTAAAAGACCTGTTTAAACATACCCTGAAAAGATATGAGCTACGAACCTGTATATTTATGATGGTCACGCATAAAATAAAAGATGCGTAAAGTTGCCGTAAGAAATGTATTTTCGTGCCAACAAACTCTACCTACAAGCATCATCATCGTTTTCTTCAACAAGGTTTTTTTACCTTTCGATGGGTTTGCTTTTCACCACATCTCATCAGATGGTAAGTGATGATGAGGTCGAAAGTGTAGCACGCTTACCCAGAAATAACTTATATATTTTTAAAAGACACTTAAGTTGTAGGTAGACAGAAAATATTATGTAGTAATAGCTCTATTTTAAGAATCTTTGGCAATTATTAATGACGTAAATACGTTGCGTGAAAGTCGATGTAACGAAATGTGCCCATTTAAGAACAAAATGGCGTAACGTGACGTAAAAATATTATTTGAATCCGTAGAGGTTGGTTGATTTATATACATTTCTCTGAGATTATATTATTTCTAATAAGATAGCGGATGGCTCTCAAGCCGACGTTACTTCAGCCTTGTGTACTATTGACGCCACTTGAAATCGTACGGTTCTCGGTCACTTTGAAGTTTCTGGTCAATTGTTCCTTACAGGTTGTTGCAATCTAAACTTCAGATCGGAGTTTTCTTTTATTTGACATATGATTATAGTTTTATATGTACTAGTATTTGATAATTTCAGTATTTGTTTTATATGCTAAGAAAAATAACTTACATTGATTAACTTAAGTCATCTAAGTTTTACACGTAAATGTGCTAAAAGTTGCCTATTATTAGGTTTTTGACTATATTTACTTTCCCAAATACACTATTGAATTCATAAAAAAATAACCATTGCTTTGAAAGTTACATCTCCTGTCGGCTGGCGTTGATACTAGACTACTAGCTGCTAGCTACACTACTTTGAAAGTTACATCTCCTGTCGGCTGGCGTTGATACTAGACTACTAGCTGCTAGCTACACTACTTTGAAAGTTACATCTCCTGTCGGCTGGCGTTGATACTAGACTACTAGCTGCTAGCTACACTACTTTGAAAGTTACATCTCCTGTCGGCTGGCGTTGATACTAGACTACTAGCTGCTAGCTACACTACTTTGAAAGTTACATCTCCTGTCGGCTGGCGTTGATACTAGACTACTAGCTGCTAGCTACACTACTTACTACAAAACATTCTCGTCTCTTTCTATTCTAGGCAAGCATAATCCACCTTCGACCGCGTCGTCACTTACCATCAGGTGGGTACCATAAAAAAAACCTTGTAGACTTTAATAGACTTATAGACAGCCCAAAATGCTCCAGCGCACCTACAAACCATTTATACGTCTTCAAACATAATAATGTCAATCAATAGATTCCAAAACGTATACTTATATAGACAAAGAAACATGTCACGTAAGTAGGTACTTACGCCTATTGTTATAAAAGTACCTACTCGAACTATTATAAAAAGAAACAACAATGATACTAATAAGTAGGTACTACAAGGGTGTGGTCAGATAAAAGGCGCCCGTAATTCGATGCAACGGGTCACTGACCACTGATAAGACTGCAGTAAAGATAACTGATAGCGCAATCATGCTGATTTCGTTATAATGAAATATGATTTTGCTTAGTACCTACATAAAATGTTATAGTAGGTAGACGAGTAGTATGTCTATTTTATTGAGAATTGAGTTACATAAACACAATTTAAAAAGGAGAAAAGAAAAGGCGTAATAGTCAAGGAGCAAAGTAACACTTCCAAAAGAAAAGGAAACCGGACAAAAACCGCGCAAAGTCCCTTTTAAGCCAAACAAAAGTCAATAAGGATAAAGGCAAACCACTTTACCCGGGCTAAATAAAACAGAAAAAGTCAGAACAAGTCGGGATACGCAAAATTTGGTATCGTGAAGTGACCGCCCATCAAATATGGATGGACGGTCACCGACCACTTACCAAAAGCCCTGGGGGCCGTAATCTGATACTGAACTGGGGAATTTAATAGAATATTTATTAGAGGGGTAAGTTTTTAAGTAGGTCCAAGTGACTAAACTTTTCGCAGAAAACCTCTAAAGTTCTTCAGAGCTGTTTTTAAAGATAAGTACGTCATTCTGTTATTTAAATGAAGTCGTGATTTTTTTTTACTTTTCTCTAAACTCCTGTTGCACTGTCTGCATTAAACTATAATTACCTATGTAGTTTCATAGGCATCCAGTTCAATTATCCGCATATAGACATCAATCTTCAATCAATGCATCATTTCTTCTGCACATCCAACAAGAGTTTAGCTTTGACGGATAAATATCAGTAACATCTCGGAATCTGGATGACTTGTTGCCTTGACTTGTTTACTACGAGTTTTTATAGTACCACAGCCTTATTAATAAATACGAACTAGCTTTAGACTAGTTACACCATCTTTTGTCTCATTCGATCCAGCTAAATATTCCAGTAGCAAAAAAAGGACAAAAGCTCAAGTAACTAATCCGACACTAATACCCGTTTATTAATAAGGCTGCTAGTGTTTACATTAACTCATTTATGTATTTTAAATACGTAATAACCACTGCTGCAAATTACAAATCAATCAAGCAACAAATTGTATTCAAACATTTTATAAGCCACGCAATGATATTTACAACAATCTTGTACTACGAGTACCATGCAGACAGTATCAATGGATGGGAACGGAAATAACATTGGTAGAAACATGAAGCTGTGGAACATAAAGCTGCTACACAAATTAACACTTTATCAAAATTTCGGAGAAAGCTTCAAAACCACCTTAAAATATAAAATAACAAGTTCTGATTAAATCTTCCGAAACCATTTCAACGCATATGGTGCGCATCACGCCTGTACTTTACTCTTTCAACGTCGTCCCTAATCTAAATGTTAAAACTCACATTTGTTATTTATTTTCATTGCCTTCCTCTTTTGTTCAATCAAAATTATCTTCTATTTCTTTATCGTTAAGTTTCTCAATACCATCTGCGATTCCCGTCAGTTCTTATTTCATATTAATTAATGCATGCACTTCAATAAGAACATCCACTTGTCTTTCCAAATTTATAAATAGCATTTCTCCATCATTCAATTCTTAATCTTCACTGTTATCAATAAGGGTTATTCTGGCTTGTCCAGCAAAAGTCGGGATCACATATGCATCATTGATATTAGATTCTCCATCATTGATATTAAGGTCTATTATCGTTGCTTATTTAAGAGGATTACAGTTTTGGAAGCCTATGTGTCCTGTTTTGTTAGCATTAAGGTTGATATTAGATAATAAGTGGAGCGTATGTCAAAAGAGTAGTTCCACACGTGTAGCTTCATTAGACCAAGTGGTGTCTGGTCGGGTCCATTCGGCACTTGAAATAATACGTTGACAAGAGACTTTGTTCAGTTATCTTCAGTCATAACATTATCAAGATTGCTTGATAGCTCGTTAATTACGGCATGACTTGTGCATGATATAATAAAATACTGTGTTTGTTGTTTCCTTAATTTTGTTTTTGTTTTAATATTGTTTAATAAAAAATCATAGCATGAATGAAAGAAAGAACAAACGCACACACGTTTTCGCATTTTATAATATTAGTGTGATTTTTACACTTGAAAAAACAAAATAAACTGATGTTTGCCGTAAAATCTTTAATCTCATTACGTTAAGAGCTATTAACAGTGTACACCAATCACAGAATCTACAAACCTTTATATCACATGAATGAACTCCCATTTAAGTGACACAAACGTCAAAGCTCCCGAAGCTTCCTCGTGCGACTCGTCTACTGGTCTACTCAGTGAGGGAGCGAGACGGTCAAACCTTTCAACCTCAAGTTTGCCAGTATTAATGCGATATAGCTGTGTCAGTCAAACTTTGTTTTCCGTAACGATGGTAAATGAATTTACTTTCCCATGTTTAGCTTAAAGGTTGATTTTGTTAGAGTCGAGATAATTTAGAAGTTGATAGTAGACTGTGTGTGTTTACGTCACAGAGCTCAGGCTCGCGATTATATTGTAATCCCAGTTCTGTAAAGTATATAAGTATATAGATATAGAATAAGAACAATGATTGCTGGGTATACAAGTTAGCACTATCACATCATACTGTCCGATGGGAGAGCTGAAAACAAAATACAACAGCAGTTTCAAAAAACAAGAAGTCATACAAATAAAAACGAAATGGATAAGCGCGAACCCATTAAAATTTATTTTATTTTGTGCTGCAGCAAAGAGAAAACATGCAATGTATAAATAAAGACTCACATGGCGACAACACAATGAGCAAAAAAATATCATATTATAACTACTTATTTAGTATGTAGTACTTTAGAATGCATTTTATGGCACCTTCTACAATTATTCATATCAGTATTATTTTCTGGGAATCTACAATAAGCTCCTCGTGGAAAGAATACGCAGTTATGCTAATTATTCTAAAAATACATTTTGGAGAAAACTTAATGCATGTTAAAGTAAACATAATATGAAACGGTGAAATTCAAACCATACCGGTTTCAAAAAAACATGATGATTTGTTGAAATAAACTTTATGAAAAGTAAACAGAGCTCATATTTGTACGGAATGACAATCTTGATATGCCGTGATGGATAGTCTTGTTTTTAATGATAAAGATATATATTTGATTTATGTTTATCATAAATTCATGAGTTTTAGGTAATTAGTTCGAAGTAAATTGTGTGCAGGTACACAGTGTCAAGCAGGTAAGTGGGGCTAAATCTGGTTATGAGAGGGTTTAATCACGCGAACATAATTTGCGCTAAAACATTAATTTGTAATTATTCTAGTTGTGGCTTGTGAGTGATTTGGTTTTCGCTAAATGCCAACATTTTGTCTAAATTATTATTCCTTCGATAGTCTCAATGATCTATTTAGCGATATCCCTCTTAAATGTATGACTGTTTGGAAATGTGGCATAATTAATGACTTTTGTTTGATTTCTTTGCGTTATTGTCATAATAAGTAAGACTACAATTTTTTTTTATAATAAATTAAATATTATAGTTAGGCTTAGGAGCTCTAATATCTCAATGCCCCTATTTGATTATTTTACCTGCATGCCATCAAAAGATTTCATTATAACTCACAAATTATGTTGTACCTACCTAACTAGATGTAGGTCATTCTTACCCCACTATCCCATAATAGGTTGCTATGGTTGTTATCAGAAATGATAAAGCTTGCGGGCAAATGGACGAGAACGATGCGTTTACACGAGCGATTATTGTACGCGGTTACACTTATGTCCTTGCTGGGATGATGGGGTACGTATAAACTGGAAGTTTCTAGCAATTAATAATTATCTTTATCTCTCTCTTGACTGGCCCGATAGCTCAGTTGGTAGTAGCCCTGCCTTCTGAACTGCGGGTTGTGGGTTCGATTCCCACCCAGGACAAACATTTGTGTGATGAACATCGATGTTTGTTCTGTGTCTGGGTGTCATATTGTATTCTATGTATGTATTTACAAACAAAAAAGTATCTAAGTATTGTATCAGTTATCTGGTTCCCATAGCACAAGCTTTGCTTAGTTTGGGGCTAGATGGCGTTGTGTGATATGTCCACAGATATTATTATTATTATTATTATTATCTCTAAGGAGTATTGTTTATCCTATAAATTAAATAGTTCTAAAACGCAACATAGGCGCTAGAGCCTCTATTTATATTCGTAACCTTTTCCTAACTTATATACAACATTGAAAAATTACTTGATTTGCTTTCAAGTGAAGTGCAAGAAATATTCACTCCTCCCCAAGGACTCCCGGCTTTCCTCACCCACAATCGTCGACACGCTACAAGCGTACTCCAAACACTCTAACTTAGGGGTGGGAACTCTTCCACGAAATTGCTCTCAGCCCTGACTCAACAAACCAACAGATCGAGACCTTTCCAACCCTCCAAACATTTCTACAAACCTTACATAACCACGGTTCTTGCAAGCTGGTTGAAGTATACCATTACATCCAGACCCGCAAGGTTTAAGCTGTGACGTGAACACGCTGAAGGTTCAGGGGTCTGGGTGGGTGGTCAGGGCCCAGTATGATTGATTTGGCTGCTGCTAAGGCAAGGCAGTAAGTCTTGGCGTTTAGTAATTTGATACAGAATTAGGTAGACGTGGTGTGATTATGGTGCTACGTCATCAATCTTACATTTTGTTTGACGAGGTATGCAATTTTGTACCTTATTCAGGTACGGTGACCAGATTAAAGGCTTAGAATGTTTTTTTGAGTTACCAAAACAAATGCTATAATTGGGCCACCCGTACATAGTCATGTCTTGAAATGAGAAATGGCTGTTTTGGCGATGAGACAAAAATGGCTACAAATATTTGTGCCTATTTGAGATGAAATGTAGGCATATCACGTTGTATTGTTGTTGATATCATGTATATTTATGACCGACGTATAGTAATTGTAATAAATTATTTAAACGTTGTATGTAAGTATTGGTCCCGGGTCGTAATGTCACATATAATGATGTCGAATCCTGTCCTTACTTTGGAACCCGCCGTCGAGTGCGACCCTGCATTTTGTTAGTATGGAAACATTTTCATTAATTAAGTCACCTGGGTAGATTTCAGACAAGTTACTATCCTATGCACTAGTCCGCAGCAAGAGAACGTCAAGAATCCTGGTAGACTTTGGCGCCACATTGGTGTCGGAAACTTATACGAAGTCTACTTTCCCGACACTCACCTATCATCAGTAATATGCTATTATGCAAATAGACGCCTATTATTTTTGAAACAATTGCGTGATAATTCGATACATTTACATATAAATAGGTGTAGAAATTGGTCTGTAAATGTCCCCGCGATATCAGCTTGAATATCTTCTAGATTACGAATACTTACTTACTTTACGTTTGGTTATAAAAAATCCATATAAAATGGCCTTTACAAAAGTAATCAAAAATAATAGATACTTAAAAATTTCTTGCGTTTTGTACACATAGGGCGCCAACGGAACAAGAACTCATCATTTCATCATCATCATTGTCATCATCCATCTAGTTGTTCCCCGCTCATAGATGGATATTCAGTACTAGTTATTATATTATTTGATTCAGTAGTCTAAGTACAAATTATGCTAACTTTTATTTATCCTAGTTTTAATAATAATGTCCACCTGAATGTTGAAAGAGGATACATTACGTCGGCCTACCGTCTGCAGAATGGCGTTATTTATTCACTAAAACATTTCGCTACAACAGCATGCTGCCTGCAATCTTGAACCACTTAACTCGCCTCGCGAGGAAATGCCACAACCAGACCTTGACAAAAACTCCGCCGGAAACGGCGGACTCGCAGATAAACGCGCAGGGCTTGTAGAGTAACAAAGCCTCAGCCGACCGGAAGTGCTCGCATCCTAATGAATTCACGGAGGAAATATTCTTGAAGCTTGCCAACTTCATGAGTTTTCCGCGCCTCTCGCTTTAACTTGTACCTCCGTCCCGCTCCCACTCAATCTCCATTACAGCGATCAAGCGACATTGAGCGTGATATTGCGTGCAAGGATCTCCGAAAATTACTACCTGCCGAATATCCTTAGACATGCGAAACACAACCTTACTCGTTTAACTTAAGGTTTTAGTGTACAAGAGGGTAGACAAAGGAAACTTGGTGCAAAGATAAGGAAGTACTTCTTAAGAGGGTAAGCGTAAGAGTAAGTAGCGAGTTGTCAGCTGAAGCATCAACCCACCGATATGGAATATGCATGGATGAATAGACGCGGGGCTAATTCCTCTATCGTAATGAGGAAATGAGCTACCACGGGGACACAGATTAAATAACAGTGGATAGATACTGTATACTCATACAGTAAGAAAGGTCCTTCTTTACCCGTGTGGTGGAGGGAATCATTGCACAATGTAGATAGATGAATTTCAGCGTAGCGGATTTTCAAATTAGCACAATAGGTACAATAGGGCTTTTGAAAGAATACATAACTCTAGAGTGACCTTTAAAGTTATACCCTTAAAGCAAAAGTTAGATAACATACTACGCTACGAAGAATTAAATTTGATAACTTTTTGACTTAGAGGTCATAGTAGAAGAATTTGCGATTTCAATAAAACTTTTTACAGTTTTACTAAAACCCAAAGAACTGCTCATACAGGTTTTTTGTGCTTATGTTTTTACAATCTTTTTTCAAATCTGACGTCATCTACATCAAATTTCAGCGAGCACCTCGCCATGATGCTCCCCATGCACTCCACCCTCGCACCGACCCACCCCCGGCGCGGGAATGTTAACATCACCGTACTAGAAGATGTTAGCAGGGACTACCGAGGGACACGCGCTTCAAATCATACTCAAAGTAATCCGAAGTACTGTACTAGAGATGTACTGTTGGAATTGAAACTACTTACAGTCTTAGTCTTGGCACAGATTACTAAATACTCTTCTATGTTACGTAGTCTTATGTTTAAGAGTCAATAAACGTATAAACGTTCCATGTCTGTTTCAGTCTCGATCTGACAGAGTTTTCTTAGTAGCTTCATCAACATTTATGAACATAGGCCTGCCTACCTCATAGAACGCCACGTGCATCCTACGACCAGATTTTGACCAGACGTCAGTTAGCCGGCCTTCGCTGAGTCTTCCGGTTCGTAGTCGCCACTCAAGAATTGTTTTTATCCATCTTTTTGGTTCTGCAAGTGATGTGGCCTGCCCATTGCTATTTGAAAATAGCAAATGTTGAAGTTAGAGAGACAGGGAGTGTCTTCTACGCTCGGGGTTTCCGTGCGTGATAAAATCCGAACTAAGATCGACGGAGAACTAAATAAAAGCCCCCGACATAGCGTTCAAAATGAGCAATTAATTTGACTTGTAAGCTATCTTTTCTTAGATGAATTAACCAACACCAAAGGCAAGTTAAGCGGTATACTTGATCACTCCATTTTATGCCAAGACCAAGACCATATTAAGTAATGATATAGTCGGATCTCGGATATACTATTTTACATCAAGCAAGACTCTAGACTAAGACTGCGCCCCATCCCTAGCCCATCTGCATGTACACACTATACGCAAGCAGTAGTTCCCCCTGAGAGAGAGAGAGATATTTCCAAATGTCAATTATCTGTGTAAAGGCCCTGCCTTAATATTTGATGATCCACGTCGGGTAATATACGAGCTAGATGTATTGTGGGACATTTTGTATGTAACTATAATATCTACTCCTATTTTGATTAGAATTAAATTAGTTTTCAGAGTTTGGAACTGACTCTTCTTTGAAATTAATAGTATTTAAACTGTGGTATAGTGATATTTTAGTAGGTAAGTACTATTATTTATTCTATAGTCACGGCACTAAGTAATTATTTCGATTATACTTATTCTAAAACTATTTATCATTTCTAAGAAAATTTAATGGACATAATATGAAATGGCAGATTACCTGTAAAACGAAAGGTTATGTAGAGCATAAATAACTGATTACTTTACAACACATTTTAAACAAAGTTTTAATAAAATCTGCAAGCAGGGATCTATCAATAGTATAGTTACGAATCTCGTTTAAATGTTTAATTTTGAAAATAATAAAATAGGTATTATTTTCGGTGCAGCCTGATTTGTAAACGCAGATAGCGTTGAGATTAACAAGCCAAACGTTTCTTGCTGAAATCATTATTTATCTGACATACATATTATAGTTTCGTTGAAGAAGCCGCAAGTTGCCCCGGACTGAAGTACAGTAGCGAGCGCCGGATGCCATTTGACCAAAAGCCCCACATTTTTTACTGTCAACTTGCATCTGTAACGAAATTGCTTTAAAAATAACATCTGAATTCTGTCAGCTGACTGCCCCACCCTGTGAATAAACTTCCAGTAGAAAATCCACTCTATCCACCACGAAATAAAGTCAGATTTCAACTGAAGATTCAGGCTCAAGGGTGTAACCGACAACATAAAGGTATCAGCTGTTTGCGAAGAAATTGGAATTTAGAAGAGGGATGTTATTTTTTCAATTAATTGTTATTTCTGCCAACGAAATACTTTAGATCGTATAACTGAATTTTCTTTTCATTTTCAATCGAATAGGCAAGTGACGATTAAGTTACTGTCCCGTGTTTAAACACCGATGGGACACAAATTCTCAGTAATAGGTCATGTAACTGCCACACTTCAAATGTAGAGTAAAATATAAGATTCGCATAAAACTCACCACATTTGCTTTTGCAATACACTTTATCTAACTCGTAACTCAAAGACGTACTCAAAATACAAGCATCAATCACAAAGTTGCTTAATAAACATAAAGTGTGCGAGTGCAATGGAAGTTTACTACAAGTGATACACCGGGAGTGTTCGCGTACAATCACTGCGACGAACTCGCCGACACACGACGAACTCGCCGACACACGATGAACTCGCCGACACACGCTGCCGGCATGCCCAATGTATGCTGATAAAACAATAAAGAATGAATCGCATAAAACGGGCCTCTTTTACGCCCAGAGTTAACATATAAAACGGAGCATAAGCGTATGTACATTTTACGAGGCACTTACGCCATCTTAATATGAAACGCGATAAAGTGTCGCTTGCTACTCTCGCTTGCTACCCTTATTTTTTCGCCCCCACACCCTGTGGTGAGTCGTAAACGTAAGCTGTTTTATGTTCCGAATATAAAAGTCACATTTCAAAAATGGCGGAGAAAATCGCAGCTGGAAAGTGTCAAAAGCAAAATGGTTAAAATGTAGGGTCTTGTTGTATCGAATGGCGTTAACGATTGCAATGATTAACGAATGGCTTTACATTACCTTTTACATTTTATTACAATTTACTACAATACAGGATAGATTTTGTGACATTAATCGACAGTAAGGTTACACGTGTAACTTAAAATAACCATATCCAAAAACAGCATAATTTAGATAATATTACATAATAAAATTGTTCTCTAAATTTCAGCGTAACGACGTCCAAGTTTATATTGAAGTGTTAAGGGTCAGGTCAAAATGTTTGGCCGAAAATAGCGACAAAGATGCAAGCATAGCAAGTAAGGCAGAGCGTGGGAAGAACAGTGTACAGCAAAACGAAGTATTAGAACAGAAGGTAAACTTGGAATGAACGCCACTGGCAATGGATGGTGTCAAAGTCAAAGTCAAAAGATTTATTGCAAATAGGCTAATTTTAGCACTTTTACAAGTCAAAATTATATTAGGTATTTAAGATTAAGTTATTTCACTAAGCATATAAAATTACAAAGTGCTTATTGTCAAATAATACTTAGCAAGTCCATTACAATATATGAGTTTGAAAAAAAAGCAGTTGTCTTTCTCACTACTAGTGCAACCAATCCGGCACAATGCAGAATAGAAAACTTTGATCCGAAGCTTCGATTACAACTGTAAAGAAACACAAGGTGGACCACACCACCACGTCCTCGGGTTTTGTGGTTCTAGAACTCCTCACCGTTGTACGAGTGTTATACTGCACATTACTTAAAAAGGGCCGAGCTGTATTCAATGGCCTTTTTACTTATATAAAAATTATCGGATCTATTTAAACCCCCACTTACTGCTCGTATGTTTAAGGACCTATTAATATTCCTGGTTTCTGCAAGGCTAGCTAATTATATACGCGTGTGCCTAAAATAGAACGGAGCGGTGCCTATTTTAATATCAAACCTAAGGGAAGACACCCCAATCCCCTACCCTTATGAATATGTATAGATTGCAGCACGAGTATGGAAGCCGTTAGTGCAAGCTGAGCACGTTGATAGGTATAGGTAAATGAAAACTTTACATAATACCGTAGAGTTCCAGTAACTTATTTATACTTAAAGATCACACTGGTACATTATGATCCTAACACTTAAGTATATCTATATGTAATGTAACATTATGGAATGCAATAATCATTTGAACTTGAGATTCGACTTCTCACTTGGTGGCAATTTAACAACCGGAATTTACAAATTCCGTTTTTTCTGTGGTAGCATAAAAATTAGTGTTTCGCCCAACGGGGTGTCCAAATACTTTTCAAAAACTTGTTCCTTGTGTTTTTAGAGTGAACATAATTAAGTCAGACAAGGACCGCATCTTTACCATTAGTTTTTTTTTTCCATCATAGATTAGTTAATTTTTAATAACTACTCAATTTACTTTTAATTACTATTTTTAACCAACGATAAAAAGTGAGTACCTTAGAGCAGCTAAGAAAATTATGTTGGTATGTTGTTTGTGCGATCTATACAAGCTGCTGAGTACCGTAAAGGTTCTTACTAAAAGCTATTCTTTAAGCAACCCTTATTTTGAGACCCCTATGACCATTATTCAAGATACCTGCAGCAGCCCGGAGCCGGCCGTATCCCGACCGGTTACGGATAGATAAGTAGACGCCAATGGGTCCACGGATACTTCAGGATTGTTATTATTGCTTTGTTTGTTAGTGTTGAGGACGGACGGAAAAGTTTAGATATCATCAAACAAAAACAAAGTTCGATTTGTCGACCGATAATGCTAAAAAACTTGCAATACTTAGATGGGTGATCGGACATTACTTCCTACTGCTGGAACAATACGTTCTTACTGCTGGAACATGGGCATACTCTCATATGTAGAGAATGTAGTTAGTTGTAGTTATAGTCGACCGGGCTAAGTGCGGGTTGGTACATGATACAAGTTCTCAAATTTTGTGATTCTTGAACATATATTTCCGTGTGAGAGTGAGTAAAAATACAATGTTTGCATAATCATAAGTTCAGGGCCGAGTAGGATTGTACCTGGGGGCTGGGGGCGTCAATTTATGAAAGCCACACGGGCAACCGCTGATTTACACTCGGCATCACAGTGTCACTGGACAGCTATATGAATATTGTGATGGGCATCACTATGCTGATCATATAAATACCATAAATCTGATAGATAGATGCCAGTGCGAGTGTTGGTTCTTTGTTCCATCCAATACGGATGAGTTACAATCATAAAACCAAGGATATACATCAACTACAAATGGTTATAGCGTAGTAACTCGTAGATATGCATATATAACCGAATACGACGTCCATCGGATGTCAGGAACACAAGGATACTATACTACCGGAAGGAAAAGCAGTAAAGTTTTACTTGCAATCTGTGGAACACATAAATGGTTGTGGGTGGTATGTCCGTGCATATGTTACGATGGATGGTATAATGAGATGACTTTGTCGGCCGATGGTTGTATATGGAGCCTCTTGATGGAGGCGTTCATGAAGTCTCGTTCAGTAAAGTGAACTACTGCATCAGTCATTCAGAATTTTATTTCGATCTGTGAAACCGTGCGAGACCGATTCGTGTATGCTAGACCGCGTAAGATGACAAGAGTTAATCTGGATTCCCTTAAATGCGATTTTTTTATACTTCCCCAACAGAAAGACCCATTTAAAAACCATTTAAATTATCACGAAATTTCTTCCATTCTCATTCCATGTCTGCAACTATAATGTTATCGTAAAAACGTTAAATGAACACAAATAAAGCACCACCAGGAGACTGGGCCAAGCCGGGTGTCCGCCGGTAAGTGCCGCATCTAAACTTATCCTATGGCTCGTGTTACAGAACTACCCTCAGTTGTGAAACAGCTTAAATCAAGATTTCATTCACAAAATGTTGAAATATTGTATGTAATGTCTACTTGAGCATCAATCGATGACTGAGTATAGTTCTGTAATACGGCCCTATATCTATAGACCCAAGAATTAAATAGCTACAAGTTTAACTCTTCATTGAGACAAAATTTCCAAGTTTGCCTTGCCTATTCGCCGGCCAATATAAACTCTATACGGCGACGGGACCATTTATCTAGCGTCAGTAGCCCCGGACTTGTTACGGGCATTTTCCAATTGGAGTCAAGGTACGGAGGCAAATATACACGACCAATTGCACGACCAGTTGACCGTATTCAATTGATCGTTATTTTCACAAATAGGGCTGTGCCTTGGCATCGAGATTTATTTATAGCTATCTGTAGCCAGGCTCTCTCTTGGCGTTTTAAAAGTTGCGCTTGAACACAACATCGTAATTTTATATAGTGTTCAGTGGCGACCATTGGAAGTGCAATAGCTTAACAGTTTCAATAATAAGCCAATAAAGACACTTAGGTCACCTCAAACCGACTGTGACTTGGCACATTTAGTCCGGGCGAAAATTGTCCTAACCACCAACTGGCCCTATTTTACTCCCTATTTATCAGAACATGAATCCCTATAATTTAAACAAAAGCAATAAAACTCAATCCTTCGATAAAGAAAATAACCAATAGTCCAATCAATTACCGGGCGCTGTTGGCTAATGAATAATTCATCCTGTCGGGTCGGGGAGGGGTTCGAGCTCCGGGAATAGAGTCACTCGCCGCGCCACGGGAGCTGTCCAATCGAGAGACGGGGTTGGGCTCATTTTCATTTGATTGTTATGATTTTTTTTTATTTACGCATTATTGAACTTTAAACCATCGTCAAAAAAGGTCATCGATTCTGCCTCCAGAATACTTCACAGCTTAAATTATTAATATATGCAATACTTTTAAAACAATGTTGCGAAATAAACACCAACCAAAAATAAAATGAAATCAACATCGAGAGCAAGCCGTACTCCATAAAACACTCATCTACTCAAGAACAAAGAAAAACACAAACCTAAGCTCGCACTCAAAAAATCGTAAAGTAAAAGGAATTAATGACTGTAAGTCATAGATAACCATGGAGGCCCTCTAAACAAGGGAAATTCAGGGCTTGTGGGGTTTTTGAGGCAAATAGGCAATAAAAGGAACTACTCTCGCGGTGGTTTTATTGGCGGCCGGCCGATCCCGGCCTCGTCCTACTAAGTGATTTCGGTTTATTGTGATGATGCACACCGGAAATAAAGGTTCTTCAACTATTCAGGTACTCGCTATGAGGTCCTGAGCCGGTGTGATGGTAAAAAAAATTAACTGTTGAAGGCCTAAAAATGTTTCCAACCAATGTCGGGGGACAACAGCACCAAACTTGTAGTTATCAATAGGTTCGGGTAGCCTGTCCAAAGGAAAATCCCAAACCAGGCGAAATAATCGTCAATAATCATTGAAAGACTCTATGGTGTGATGGTTGAGCAGGTCGGCTCATAACCCGGAGGCAGCGGGTTCGATTCCCGCGGCAGGACAAATATTTGTGCACAGAAAAAAAAGCGCAAATACTTGTTCTGTGTCTGGGTGTTGTGCGACCATGGTCCTGGGTCTCTAGACACAGGGAATCCTAGTTAGGGTCCAGGATGTATGTGATTGTTGGGCGTTATTATTATTATTATCATTGTGGCTAGATGCAAGTGCACCGTAACACATGTACCTATTAGTATCATCCGAGACGTAGTGAGTACCGCCAGTAGTACATATAGTATAGTATAGTGTAATATAGTATAGTATGGGATCACAAATATTTAACATGTAGTCGGCCATACCACGGTTAAAGTTAATGTCAAAGTCAAAGGATTTATTGCAAAAAGGCTATTTTTAGCACTTTTACAAGTCAAAATTATATTAGGTATACTTACTTAAAATTAAGTTAATCAGCATATAAAATGACATAGAACTTAATGGTAAATGTTATATAGCACGCTATATGAGAGTTTGAAATAAAAAAGTTCTCTTTCCCACTCATGGTGCAAGCAATCCGGCACAAATAAAACAGAAAACTGCGATCCGAAGCTCGATTACACCAGAGAAGAAACTAGAAGAAACTTTACAGTGATGTATTTTTGTGTTTTTTCTGATAAGATGTACAATATTTATAATTTATGACAGTTGAGTTACGTAGCACTGGACAAAAGCTCGTTTGGTCGAGCGAGGAAAACAATGAAGCACCCACATCGAACCTGCGATTTAGTGCGCACTTGACGCGTGTATTTTGGTGTTGAATTGTGCGCTCTCCGCGGTGAAGCGACTTGCACCGAGAGGTTGCAGCAGCTTGCTACGAAAAGCCTAAGTTCTGTTGCGTACCTACATTAGGAGAGCTGCGGGGCTTTTGTCCAGCAGTGGATTTAGTACAGCTGGTTTAGATGAATCTCCAGAACTATACCGTAAACTATTTCTCAAGAATACACTATTGAACGACTATGTCCACGGCATTATTTAAATTATTCTATGACCCCGGTTTCAAGTATCCATTGAATCCAGTTGCCTGGCTCCTCCAAAAACTAGTTTCATGAGTGTCTAAGGTCCGTATTACAGAACGATGCTCAGTCATCGATCGGTGCTCAAGCAGAGATTTAATTCACTATTTGATGATTTTACGAATGAAATCTCTGCTTGAGTAACGTTCAATGACTGAGCATCGTTCTGTAATACGGACCTAAGACAAGCGCCACATTACCCCACAAACATTGTACACAACGATTATATTATAATCGGTCATCCATAATGATGCAACCCTACTCTACAATCTTTATTGTGTGGGTATAATTATGGCGTGAACCATCCCACACCCTCACGAATGCACAATACGCCGCGCCGGTCCACGGGTATAGCTCGGGCACCAGACTACAAGGACCGTGAAGATGGACATGTAGGACTAAAAACTTAGAACATCTAACTAGTAATACTAAAACGTAAAGTCAATTTCAAAATGACATTAAGTACATAATGGCATTATAATTACTAAACAGCCAGCCTCTGACAGCCTCTGTGGTGTGGTGGTTGAGTAGGTCGCTTCATAACCCGGAGGGAGTGGGTTCGATTCCCACGATACCACTATTTGTGCACAGGCAAAAAAAGCGCAAATACTTGTTCTTAATCTGGGTATTACAGGGTCTGTTGTGAGACAGGGAATCCTAGTTAGAGTCCAGGATCTATGTATGTGATCGATGGGCGTTATTATTATTATTATTATTAAAAAAAGCATGCCCATACTGTTCCATTCCATCCATCCATCCGTGTCCATCAGTTTTCAAGAAAGAAAGAAAGAAGCCTTTTTCAGACGTACCTGTAGATCGGTGATGCGATACACTATACGACTGGACTATGAGCAATCAAAACGTGCCCGAGAAATTCAAGTTTTATTCTGGGGATAAAATAAGCACCCTATATTGTTATAAATTAAAAAATAAGTTATCTTTGTATTAATCCAAACTAATTAAATCATATTGGCGTTAATTTAATATTCGGACTAGAAAAGAATACGGTCTTTATAACTGTTATCCATTGGTATTCCTTCAAATAAAATTCCCTTCTCATGATCGTTCGTCCTATGAATACCATCTACCCTGCTTTAGTCTGAGGGTAAGCCCATGGCACCCCATATACATATCCCTCATCAAAGTTTTCGTTTTTTGTCCACAACCTGTCCCGCAGCCTCGCTGGGTGCGTCTGATAAACTGGCTATGGTTATTGTTGAAACTTTATATGTTGTATAGATTTTTTATATGTGCCCGTGTTGGGATCAAAATATAAAAAATTATGTTGAGAGTTAGGTAGTTGGAATGGCCGGGAGAGGTGGTAAATGCTGGCGCGCTCCGTCTTGTCTATTATCGTGGCGGCGGATGGATCAGGGAGGGGTTTAGTAGGTTCGAGTCCAGGGAAGTGCGAGGGCATTTCCCCCCTCAAAACAGCTCTTAAATAAGTGGGTTACGAATGCAAATAGTAATTTTCACTCTTCTATTTAATTAACAATCAATAACTTCACATAAAAATTATCATGGAACGAAGAAATAAATGAGCTCAGAAGATCCCCTTATTCCATGCTCCGAAGCCATAAACGCTTTCAATAGTCGCTTGTAACGAGCGGTCGCGCTATTTTTATATCCCCTAATGAACTTTCTATTGTGCTCCAATAATGCCTTTTTAACGATTAGCACCGATAAAAGAAGTTGAAAACAATCAATTTCACCATAAAACCCTCGAACTTAATAAGGTGGATATTAGAAACGAAATAAAAGTTAATTTCTTTGTTACTGGTCTACCGAAGCATCGTAACTTAGTCTTTATGTCATTGTTATAGAGGTGAAACATCTGATGACAAGTGTAGGGCAGACGGGCATTACGCACTTACCTATTAAGGTCATAGGTAGGTAGATACCTAGCCTGAGAACTTATGCTTGTCTGTACTAAAGTTAGACAGCTCCTAAGTTCGTTCTTATTCCGGTGACATATCCGAATGCATGGCGGTAGTTGTCAAGTTGTCGTAGATGAATAAGTGCCAACTTACAAGCTGTCAAACTTTATAATGAACGGGCATTTCTAAAGTGCCTAAACCTCGACAGCCTCCGTGGTGTGGCGGTTGAGCAAGTCAGTTCATAGCCCGGAGGCGGCGGCGGCGGTTCGATTCCCGCGGCAGGACAAGTATTTGTGCACAGAAAAAAAGCGCAAATACTTGTTCTGAGTGTGTTGTGGGACCATGGTCCTCGTAGTGCCTGGATCTCTAAACAGGGAATCCTAGTTAGGGTCCAGGATCTATGCATATGATCGTAGGGCGTTATTATTATTAAACCTATCTACCCACAGAATACATAGTTTAAGTGACAGGTACACCATAACAATCGCTGTTTTTTTATGTTAAGGAATGACGCGACGAGCTAAAATTTCGCCTGATGTCACAGTCTAGTAATAAGATTACTAGACGTATTGCTGTACACTGTGACAATACGCAGTTTATGTGCATAGTTAGTATGGAAATTTCTCCTGTTACATTGCAATCAGTTTTGTGATGACCCCCAGATTATAAAGTCTCATTATCCAGCAATTTCGCTAGCTACGGTGCCCTTCAAACCGGGCTTGCGCATTACTACTCAGCAGTAGAATAACTGGTAAAGCGGTGGTACCTACCTAGATGAACTTTGCAGAAAAGTCCTTCCACCTAGTAAAAAATGTCCTTGTAATTTGTAAACGTACCTATTGTAGAGTATTAATATCCTTCTTATATCCATTGAACGAACCTACGCGGCGATCTATTCACGGGCCTACTTATTTATTATTACTTTAAGAGAAGACGATTCTTACAGTTAGAGATTATGTTTTGGTGGGGTTTCTTGGTTCAGTATTACTTAACTCGACTGGCCCGATAGCTCAGTTGGTAGTAAACCTACAGTCAGAACTGTAGGTTGTGGGTTCGATTCCTAACCAGAACAAAAAATTGTGTATTGAACATAGTATTTACAAAACAAAAATAATCTAAGTATTAGTTCTTAGTTATTATATCTGGTTCCCATAGTACAAGCTTTGCTTAGTTTGGGGCTAGATAATACTGTGTGAAAGTCCACAAATATTTATTTATTTTATTTTATATCAAGTTGGGAAGATAAGTAGGTATCGGTGACGTGAGAGGATTAAGACTAAAAATGGCATAAAAATAGAACGTCGGATCGGATTATGTCACATGAGCCAATTATTTAAATAATACTACTACATATCGCTGTAGGCTGTAGGCGACAAGTACAGAAACTTTTTCGCTTTGAGCTTCGATCAATAACTTTCTCTTACTATTCTAAAACCAACCGTAACTGTAACAATATACGGTAGAAATTCCAACGATTCCATGAGGATGCTTTCATTCGCCTGTTGCCAAGCAAGCCGGGACGAGCAAGCAGGGATCGCCAACCTTTTTCTAGGGCATCCTTATTCAGTACTTTCACCTTTCCTACAGCAATCCTAGTGTAGATAATTTAGTTTCACGAGAAGATGGGTTTTAAGCTTCAGAGGGTAATATAAGGCAAATAAATTCGTTTGAGTTGATTCAGTAACATGTATTTAGGTCGGTAGAGACGAGGCCTCGTGTTTTTATTAGGTCTTTACCTATGAAATTGCCGTTTTGTTTGAAAAAAGTTAAAGTATTTTTTTTTCGAACTTATTTATTTCTTTTATTCAAAGTAATCACCCTTGCAATCAATGCATCTTTGCCAACGCTGTGGCAGTTTATGGATGCCCTTCTTGAAAAAATCAGCAGGACGGGAGACAACAAACTCTTCAAAGGCGTTTTGTACTGCCTCTCGGGAATTGAATTTTTTTCCCGCTAAAAAGTTGTCCAAATTTTGGAAAAAGTAATAGTCGGTAGGCGCAAGATCTGGTGACTATGGCGGATGAGGGAGAGCTTCCAAACCCAACTCATGCAGCTTAGAGACGGTCTGTTGTGCAGTATGGGGTCGCGCGTTATCGTGAAGTAGCAGTGGAGACGACCGATTGACCAAAGCTGGTTGCAGACGTGCGAGTTTCGCCATCATTGTGGTCAGTTCTTCAATGTACACATCTGCAGTAATGCTCTCGCCGTTTTGTAAAAAGCTATGATGAATCACACCAGCACTAGACCACCAAACGGTGACCATCACCTTTCTATGGGTCATTTTTTGTTTTGCACATTGCTTTGGTACCGAACCAGGATCTAACCAACTTGCTGAGCGCTTTCGATTGTCAAAAAGAATCCATTTTTCGTCGCACGTAACAATTCGGTTCAAAATTCCTTTATTTCTGTGCCTGTTAAGCAGCGCAAGGGAAGTCTCGACGCGTACGTTGCGCTGGCGATCGTTAAGTTCGTGGGGCATCCATCTATCAAGCTTTTTTATCTTGCCAATCTGTCGCAAATGGACCAATATTGTTTTGATGCTAACATCAAAAGCTGCTGCCAGCTCAGCTGTAGATTGAGATTCATCAGCTTCCACAATCGCCTTTAATTCATCATTGTTGACCAAAGTTTCCGGACGACCATGAGGTTCATTTTTCAAGTCAAAATTCCCAGAACGGAACCGAGCAAACCAATAACGGGTTGTACGTTCGTTTGTACAGTTCTCTCCGTAAACGTCGTTGATGTTACGTGTCGTTTGTGCCGCGTTGGTGCCACGACGGAACTCATATTCCATAATTACACGAAATTTCAAAATATCCATTATGAGGAAAAATGTTGAAATGTAATGAAAATACAACGCTAATCAATAAACAAAAGACTTACATTGTAAATAGAATGTCATATTTTTAAAACAAAATTAATTTGAATTTAGAATTCATAGCCAATCAAAACTTTTTTTTGTTTGAAAAAGTCTGTACTGCAATACGGCAATTTCATAGGTAAAGACCTATTATTAAGTATCTTACAAACTCAAAGAGTCTGTATATGCTTAAATGGTTTATTTTGGGGGCTTTTCTATCTCATATTATTAGCGAGAATCTTTTACAAATAACCCTTTATTAGGGCTCCTTATTTTACATTGCTCCAAATCCGTAGGATTGAAATCACAATTTATACTTATAATTACTTAGTATACAAGTAGATACTTTACCGAATTTTACTAAATGCACACATTTAAGTACTTACTTTATTAAAACTAAATCTCGCATTATCTCGTAGAATAGAAACTAATCAATAACATTGTTAATATCATTTCACAGTTATACTCAAACAAAAAACACAGCAAAAAGGTTGACAACGCACTCCCTCCCATAAATGCAAGCGCAACGGGGATATTACCAACAAACATCTCGAACGGAGTAAGTGACTATCACTTCCAATTCTTAAATTGAACTTTAGCTTTGGAGCCATAAAGGCGACGGATGTGTTCATTTCTTTGTGAAGGTCGATGTCGCTTACGCCTTTCTCTTTCTACGTCAAGACTTAACCGCGCGAGTAGCTGTGTGCGCGTGTACACGTGTCCGTGTGCAGCTCCGCGCGCCTGTGTGCGTCGGCACATTGGTTCGGTCACGTAGGCTTGTTTAACCGAGGGTTGCTATAGAGTTTTTGGGACGTTTCTCCGACGTTATTCACGTTCTTTGTTCGGTGAGACAGTTTTTCGCCGTTTTCCTATACTTTAACACTAGAAATTACAGACTTTTCTATTGAAACGTAAATCTTAACGAAGCCTGCGTTTGCTGCGAGGTAAAAATTTACAGTTTTCATATAAAATTTAAAAAAAAAATGTGTTTTATATATATCAAACTCGTGTGACCATTGCATAGTTTCGCTCTCGTAAATATGTAAAAATTAAACAAATGATATATGAACGAATCTTTCGGAAGCACTTGTTATGACCGCTTCGTGCTAGTGAGGCGGCACATAGCAACAGTTCCCGTCAGCTGGGCCGAAGGTGCCCGAGCGCGCCCGACCTCCGCCGATTGATTCGCCGATGCGTCGAGAAAGTTTACTGTGTTATAATCTACTTTGTTAGGTTTCGGACCGTTTTAGAACAACTAGGAGAGGTCGTGACTATCGCCTATACTGTGGATGTTATTAGACAAAGATAAGTTACAACTTTGCCTAATTACAAACAGTTTGCGGGTGTTTGGCAGTTGTCACTTGTAGCTCGCTCCTAGGTCGCGCTGATATATGTTGGGCAGATTATAATAACCTTCAAACTGAACTTAAGCTTTTTTGGTACATTAATGTAAGTGTATAACTTAATCAATAGAAAAATAAATACAAAAAACATTTTTGTGCTAAAAGTTTTTTTTGTTTACTTCCCCTTGAGTTATTCCTTTGTTCTGTAATACTCTTTGAGTTGCCATTAATGAAAAAGTTTTGTGAGTATGTAATTATTTATATAAATACTTAAATAAATGTAGGAATAATTAATAAGAGTAGAAGTAGAGTAAGAAAAATAAATACGAGTGTTAATTGTGATAAAATGTGTGTTCCAATCAATCGAGCCTATACACATTTAAACTATTTACCTAGTTATAAAAATTGTATGATTTCTACTACTTCAGTAGTATTTATTTACTTATTAAAGTACGGTGTACCTACTCTATACTCAGACTCTACATAATGTCTATTTGCACAATTATTATCATAGATCATTATTTAAGAAATAAATGGCTTATTTATTGTGCTAATATTGTCAATTTAGACGTTTAGAAGAAATAAATATGTACATCTATCTTAAAATAATTAGTTATATTTAAGTCTATAAATAGTTACTTATGAAATGTAGAGTTTGAGAGTAGAGTAAAGCTATAATTTCATTTTCTTATTTAGAAAATGAAAATTGTAGAGACAGAACCGCATAACGTAAATAAGTACCTACACACTAAAACAAAGAAAATGTAGAGACAAAGAAAAGCCATAACACTACTGACAAATTAACTAAGCTCTTATCGTGATGCAATTACAATCTAATTTCTAAAATCACGCTTGAATCTTCATTTAGTCCTAAATATCACATTTAGTATACTGACAACTAAACCCGTGTCAGTCAGCTGTTTTCAACATCCAGCAGGTAGCATAGTAATAATAATCAAACAATGTTGAACTTAACTGCATTGAAATAAGATCTACACTTTACAGCGTCCTGGATAATACAGATGGAATTTTCCAGTCCGAATTGCACCTTAAAGTAAAGGAATAAAGGATACAAAAAGAGATTCGTAAATACTTTTGCTAGGGTCGTTGGGAAGCCAAGCGTGACCGCAATTCCCTTTTTTTACTTTTTAGTTGTTTCCTGCGTCACGTCACGGGTCGAAGGTAGAAGTTCTCTATGTGGTAGTAGTTGACATGGACCAGCAGAAAGTGTCTCCATACATGACAACGGGTGGGTAGGGAATAAGTATAATCTTTAATTACGGTCATATTTTTGTGTTGTCTCTGTGTGAGAATAGAAGTACGCTATCTCTTCCCGTAGGCGGATGCTGTACTGTGATGTAGAACTACACTGGAAGCGCTGAGATGAACCGAATACGTTTCGTCTTTTTGATTTGAAACGTGACCCCATAATCCAGGACTTAAAAAATGTTAAAACTTTTGTATTTTCTTAATAAAAATGTTAATAATTTTGTTGAAACCTGATGTTATATAGAACATGATTAAAGTAAACCTAAGCTAGTAGGTCCCTAAAGGTATTTAGTTTAGTAATTTTAGGCACATGTCCTTTGTTCAGGGCTCGGGTGAACGCTTCGGTCACCCCTTTGTATCTGTACCCTCGGAGTTGGTACACTCGGATGGACGCGCAATTTGGCAACTATTATAATAGTATTTTATAAACTTTCGTAAAATAAATCTTTGGTTTTACGGTCTGTGAGAGTCTGTAATAGATTTAGAACTTTGGTAATTCTGACTTAGAAGATTTTAATTTATGTCGTTGGATTACTTACTTATTTTGATTAGGTTTGTGATACTATGCTGATTTAAGCTTTTTATGATTTTTTGAGTTTAAAATTATATTTTCAACGAAACTTTTTTTTTTAACTTTTTCTTGGGCAACATTACCCAATACTCAGTTAGCACAGTACCTGCACACACAGCACACAGCACACAGCACACAGCACACAGCACACAGCACACCGCTACGAGCAATAAACATTGTATTATTTAAATTGAAGGGTTGAGAATAAAAAGGATTTAACTGACAAATTGACAGTTTCGAGAAAATTGACTTTAAACGTCAACGGCGTCATTTTTATGTAGAGTGCTTATAAGGTAATAGAAAAGGTTTATGTAAGTTTCAGTTGCTTGAAAATGTTTTATTTCTATTTAAAATTACCAAATATAGTACTAATTCATACAATTACTGTAAAAATATAATATTACCTATGAAATTGCCGTTTTGTTTGAAAAAAGTTAAAGTATTTTTTTTTTCGAACTTATTTATTTCTTTTATTCAAAGTAATCACCCCTGCAATCAATGCATCTTTGCCAACGCTGTGGCAGTTTATGGATGCCCTTCTTGAAAAAATCAGCAGGACGGGAGACAACAAACTCTTCAAAGGCGTTTTGTACTGCCTCTCGGGAATTGAATTTTTTTCCCGCTAAAAAGTTGTCCAAATTTTGGAAAAAGTAATAGTCGGTAGGCGCAAGATCTGGTGAGTATGGCGGATGAGGGAGAGCTTCCAAAGCCAACTCATGCAGCTTAGAGACGGTCTGTTGTGCAGTATGGGGTCGCGCGTTGTCGTGAAGTAGCAGTGGAGACGACCGATTGACCAAAGCTGGTTGCAGACGTGCGAGTTTCGCCATCATTGTGGTCAGTTCTTCAATGTACACATCTGCAGTAATGCTCTCGCCGTTTTGTAAAAAGCTATGATGAATCACACCAGCACTAGACCACCAAACTGTGACCATCACCTTTCTAGGGGTCATTTTTCGTTTTGCACATTGCTTTGGTACCGAACCAGGATCTAACCAACTTGCTGAGCGCTTTCGATTGTCAAAAAGAATCCATTTTTCGTCGCACGTAACAATTCGGTTCAAAATTCCTTCATTTCTGTGCCTGTTAAGCAGCGCAAGGCAAGTCTCGACGCGTACGTTGCGCTGGCGATCGTTAAGTTCGTGGGGCACCCATCTATCAAGCTTTTTTATCTTGCCAATCTGTCGCAAATGGACCAATATTGTTTTGATGCTAACATCAAAAGCTGCTGCCAGCTCAGCTGTAGATTGAGATTCATCAGCTTCCACAATCGCCTTTAATTCATCATTGTTGACCAAAGTTTCTGGACGACCACGAGGTTCATTTTTCAAGTCAAAATTCCCAGAACGGAACCGAGCAAACCAATAACGGGTTGTACGTTCGTTTGTACAGTTCTCTCCGTAAACGTCGTTGATGTTACGTGTCGTTTGTGCCGCGTTGGTGCCACGACGGAACTCATATTCCATAATTACACGAAATTTCAAAGTATCCATTATGAGGAAAAATGTTGAAATGTAATGAAAATACAACGTTAATCAATAAACAAAAGACTTATATTGTAAATAGAATGTCATATTTTTAAAACAAAATTAATTTGAATTTAGAATTCATAGCCAATCAAAACTTTTTTTTGTTTGAAAAAGTCTGTACTGCAATACGGCAATTTCATAGGTAAAGACCTATTATAATAAAAGAAATAAAGTAATGTTTTTATGTTAAGCGTACTGTATTCCTGTGACAGATAAACCATTTTTAGACTCCGAATCTCGAGATTTAAGCCTCATTTCGGTATTTTGAGAATGTATTATTGAAGATAATTTCACGCTGAATCCAACGATACCCATAAGTCATTTGGTCAAAAAAAACAGTTAAATCCTTTTTGTTCTCACCCCTTCAATTGTCAAAGAGTAATAATACATATTTTATATTTTTTGTTTGAAATTGTCCGTCTGTAGCAATAAATATACATGTTAGGTGAACTCCAATAAGCATATGATTCCTATCACATGTACGTTTACGTTTCTACGTAGTAGATATGATACGTGCGATGGTATACCATTCTGTGAACGCACAAACAAGACAATCATCCAACTTATCGAAAAGAGAAAACTAAGCAAACATTTACAACCTTTTACCTCCCATCCACCTCCGCATCCACAATTCATCCAACAGGCTCCATTAACGCGGCCGTGGCGGCCATACAAGCCACACAAGCCATACATTTGCCCATACACATCACATACGCCCACGCAATCTGCGCCCAAATAAAGAATACTAACGCACACATAACTCTAAGAAAATAAAGTATCGTGGTACAGGTTGATTACGTTGAGTTGTTACTATGTTATTTGGATAATGTGGCCTAACGTTTGTTGTTTTAAAAAATAAAATATGGCCCACATTTATAGTAAACCATTCTGTTGGAATACACCAGGTTAGGAAAAATCTATCTACAAAGCCACTCACATTTTATTTCGAACGATGGGCGTAATGAATCCATATCCATAAAAAAAAAAATGGGCGTAAAGAATCCATATCGCATGAAATAACAACTAAATAAACTGTTTATTAAAATAATTTATGACGATTATCTAAATGGGTCTTGATCAAAAATACATCTATATCTATCTATATCTACGTAATTTAAAACGCAATTAATATTTGATTTGGAGTAATGATTTTTTAAATTTATTTCTAAAATATTGTTCGTTAGAGACAATGACAATTTTAAATCTTATATAGAACTGCATTCGATGAACGTGATCAAGCCAACCGCAGATGTAAACAAGAAATATAAAGCGGACACCGCAGCCTCCGTTATCTCTGCCGGGCCCTATAAAACTTTACGAGGTATATTCAGCCTACGTCGTGACCCCCTCCGCCCCTCCACTCTACCCCCCCCCCCCTCTCGGAGAATCATGTAAATAAAATAAATCTCTAATTGTATGCCGACGTAAAGGGTTGGATGCGATAGTATAGGAGATAAGACTTGCCACGGTGATGTTATCTTTTCATAGTAAACAAAGTAAAACAAGTTTTTAATATGTTATAGGTAAGATTAATCTTCATTAAGTTCTGCATGATGATAAAAATTAATTAATGTATGCATACTTTGCTTAACATTTAAATTTTATGGTTTTGTTTTTTAACATAATGAAAATGCTAATAACTGTCAATTAATTAAATAATTTATGAAATGTCACAAAACCAGTTTTATAGAGTTCTATACTATAAAAAGTCAATATACAAAAATACGTAATATCACATGCCGTGACAATAACTGGAATTATTTGCGTTATTATTACCGATATACAAGGTGGAATTTAATTCGTTCTTTTCCTTTAATGTATGTATTCAGTCCATGCTGTAATAATAACTAAATAAAAAAGTACTTATGAAATAAAATCTAGGTATTATCAAATTTAAATTCTAAAGAAAAGCCTTGTGACATTGAACAAAGCAGGTGTTTTATTGCCTACGAAACATTTACAAAGCACTCAGCTGGTGCTCGCACTGTGTGCACCGTTAAATAGACATTTCGGCTGTCATGCAGTTATTTTAAGAGGACTTAATACTAAAACAAAATCAATTTTTTTTAATTGGACCTTGTACTTATATTCTATAGCATGGTCTGAGTACACACATTTACATACATTTAAAGAAAAGAGTGAATTAAATGCCACCTTGTATACGCTATTTAATTTTAATAAATTTTTTTTATGTTAAAGGGAGCAAACAAGCATACGGCCCACCTGATGGGAAGTGGTCACCGTAGCCTATGGACATCTGTAACACCGGAGGAGGCGTCACCAATGCATTGCTTACCTTGTATATAACATAAAAATAATTATATACCGTAGATAGCCTATAATAGTTATAAGCGTCCCATGTTACATGGCTTTTATTCTGAGATTAACCACGAGCTATCGTACTACGTTCATCCATTAGAAAACTTATTTACATAATATTAAAAGCGCGTGTGACGTAAGCCGATGTTTTTTTTTATTGGAAGCAGTTAAATATAACGGTCGTTATTGACCCGTTCGAGCCGCCTAGAGCGGGCGGCGCGCCAGCTGATTTACATCAATATTAGATTTATGCTTATCAAATAAGATAAACTGTTTCGCTTTAAATATGAATATCAGTGTAGATTACTTAACGCAAAAAACTAAAAAATATATTTGAAACAAATAAGTACCTACTTAACACAAACGCTCACATTTACAAAATTCAAAGTCCTGACTGACTGACTGACTTATATATCAGCGCATAGCCTGAACCGCTTGTCCTAGAGACTTGAAATTTGGAGGGTAGATATCCACTAAGAAAGGTTTTTTCGGAATTCCACCATTAAGAGGGTGAAATAGGTGGTTGAATTATCTATGAAAAATTTTCTTCTTCATTTCCAATAGGCCACGCGGGCAAAGCCACGGGCAGAAGCTAGTCTATATATATAAAAGAAAGTCGTGTTAGTTTCACTATTTATAACTCAAGAACAGCTGAACAGATTTGACTGAAAATTGGTGGGGAGGTAACTTAAAACCAGGAGACGGACATAGGATACTTTTTGTCCTGTTTTTTCTTCTTTTTTTTACAAACCTATGCACCAAAATACATGATCAATAAGGAATCATTAAAATACTACTTTTTAACTTGTACTTCCTAATAAAAAAATTGAACTTAATAAAATACAAAAGAGATAAATAAATATATATAATAAATACGGAAAAGTTAGTTTAAAAAAATATAGATAGCTTATACACTTTATAGCATATAAGCTATTTATTTTCCGCGGGTGAAACCGCGGGGAGCTGCTAGTAATTTATAATAAAGAACTTAAACAAACCCGGTGGCGGCAGGTTCGCTTCCCGCAGCAGGACAAGTATTTGTGCACAGAAAAAAGTGCAAATACTGGTTCTGAGGCTGGGTGTTGTGGGACCATGGTACTCGTAGTTCCCGGGTCCCTAGACACAGGGGATCCTAGTTAGGGTCCAGGATCTATGTATGTGATTGTTGGGCATTATTATCATTAAAATTAGAAAGAGAACTGCTTTTTTTTCAAACTCATATATTGTAATGGGCTTGCTATATTATTTGACAATAAGCACTTTGTAATTTTATATGCTTAATGAAATGACTTAATTTTAAGTACCTAGTATAATTTTGACTTGTAAAAGTGCTAAAATTAGCCTGTTTGCAATAAATCTTTTGACTTTGACTTTGACTTTGACTTTGAATTAATATAGATCCTTGACTCTGAACGGGGACCATGGTCCCGCAATATCTACATACAGAACAAGTACATCCTTGCGATTTTATCGTGTTGTCTAATAAGTATTTGTCCCATCGTGGTAAATGAACCCGCACTCTCCGAGTTATGACCCGACCTGAACCACCACCACACTATAGATGCTGGTTAATAAATCCTTACTAAAAACATTGCATCTTTTTAACATCTGTTTACAAGATTTAAGCACTATTCTAAAGTTTTGTAACTTTATCTATCTCTAACTCTCAGTCTATTATCACCCCACGCGATTAAGTCACACATACATCAAGTGCATCTCCATTCAAAAACTACCCTTATTCCAAAGAGGTAAGCTACATCTACCGATTGCATCAGTGCGAGGGTGCTCAAGGCTGTCATTACGTCATTAATTAGCCCCTTTTTAAGAAAGAGAGGGGTGTATTCCCATCTCAGTCTAAATATGGAAAAGTACTGGGTAATCCTTTGTTCGTGACTCGACTATTTTTGGACACGTTTTTGGGTCCCTGAGCTAAACTGGTTCCGCTAGATGTGGGTCGTACGAGTTTTAGAGATCAATAAACACAATCGATAAACTAACAAAATTTTGTTTCCAATAGAATTACATATTTTAACCGGTGTATTATATTCTATTTATTTATTTATTTAAGGATATTCGTTAAATGATCAAACATTAAAAAAACATTAAAAACCATTTTCGTTTAAACATTTTTAACCATTCTTCCCTAACAATAGGGAGAGCTTAAAAGCCGTTGTTTAAATTCATTTACACACTTTCGAGTTAATTATTATATTGCGTCGTACGTGATTCGAGCTTTAGCAATATAATTTTTTTTTGTTAGTTAAAAAATATATATGTTCTGCTCACTAAGGCAACCCGAATGCGTACAAACAAAGGAGTAAGTCCGTTCACAGTCCAGCACCTCCCGCGTCCTATCTCTCTCGTCCCTTTGATTTTCCAGCAGGTGAGCTCAGCAAACTTCGGCGGCAAATTTACAGTCGAAGGCGTTCGGAAATGTCTTGGGTGGGGCCGAAAATACAACTTTAAAAAGCTCTTTTCAGGTGACCTCCTATTCTGTAAACTTGTTGCGAATACGATGGGACTGACATGTAAAATAATTATAAAGATCCCTAATAATAAAAATGATTTAAAAAAAAATCTTCTTATTAATTCTTCTTATTTTAGGATTTTTGTTTGGAAAAGTGGTTGGAAGCAAATTTCGCGGTCTAAAATGCAGCTGTAGAGATGAAAAAGTACTAAACTCGGTTACATATTTGAGCCGTTCGGTGTTAGAACCTCCGGTCTGTTTGGAGCGGGAGCTCATCGCGTCTTCCAATGTTTAAGAGCGAATAGTCAATGCGACACGTGAGCATAATGCTGCCATTTATTTGGCACAACGCGTCCAGCAGTGACCAACTGACCGCAGCGATCACCGGAACGGAAAGTTGAGCTTTGCTATGAATGCTACAGTATTATTAGGTATACAACTATACATACAATATAGTATAATAGTGTAAAACGTCATTTGTTGATTTTTGTCTGGGTATCATGCCACAACGGCTAAACCTGCGTGAAATATTCATCCAAATGGTACATACCTAGATCAATCAATTTAGGAAACCTACTTTATGTACCAGAAAGTATACATTTATAAATGAAACGCATAATTGCGGACACTGTAGGTCACCTCCAGCTACAGAATAAATCATAGAAAGTATAATTATTTCACTCTCATTTCAAATAATTTTTATGGTATTAATTACAAGTATATTATTTATTGATAATTATTAATAAGCCAAGTTTTAAGTAAACCAGCCTCAAGTTTTTTTTGGGTTTTGGCTCCATAGTTTTGTGTATTTGGCCAATGTCAAGTAAAGTCACAGTCCAAGTCATCAAGTTAAGTCATAGTTTATTCTGATTAAGTCATACTCCTAGTAAAGTGGTGGCAACTTTACCAGAAGTTTATAAGTTTTGGAAACAAAATGAATAGAAACGTTTCACCATCATTATACCATTTTCCCATACTCGGGCTTGTATTCCAGCACTTAACGAATAAAATGCCACAAATTTTATGCACTAACACAGAAAATATCACAAGTTTTGGAAAAAAATACAATACGATGACGCGATCTTTTTCGTTTCCCCGCCAAAACTCCCAGCCTCATGTTATTGTTAATACTTTGAACGGAAGTCGGTGCCAGACTGATAACAGTCTTATCAAAAAGGTTGACATTGGAATTATCTTCGCAAATCTAGAATTTAGTTTCAAAACATTATTCAAATGTCATTACCTCATTTTAAGACAACGTTATTGTCAAATACGTCAACTTTTTTTTTATCTCAGAGCAATAAGGATTTAATTATAGAGAGGCAAACGGGTTTTGTTTAACATAAAAAATGTAGCGAAGAAGTCATTAAGATATTATTGTGAAAATTCGTAATTTATTATGTATTACCTATCCATTAGACCCTTTGATTATTCAACCTTATTATAACCCAATTATATCTTTAAGATTAAAACGGGACGCTATTACTAAGCTACCAGTCTCCGTCTGTCTGTCTGTCTGTCCGATCTATACTGGCTGTATGTACCTCTTCAACCGTAATTTTCACGGAATATGTGTTATTACGGAGAGCTATTTTTATTTTATCGCTAATTTGAAAAATCTGAAGAACGTTTTGATGGAATTTGTCAAGTTATGGGCAGACGTTAGTAAACATTATGTTGGAAATGATGATGACGATGAATTCATAACAATATAGACATTCTAAAATAATAAAAGCTGCCCTTCCACATGCTAAAAGCCAGTAGCTAACAAAAAATGTCAAAAACAAGTTTCAAGATACACGTGTTATCTTTCAAATACACTTAACCCATTTTTTGTCAAGTTGGATGAAATAAATCTTCACTTTTTGTTATGTTTGGCAAAGAATAATGAAGAACGACCAGAAAAGACAACAAACTATCTTTACGCTGACTGCTATAGTAGACACTTACACAGCATAAAGGCAAACTTCTAAATAAAAAAATTAACATACTGTCCATGTACTAGAGTTGTTCTTGAAAAAAAAAGACTATCGTTTTTTAAATTATTTTATTATTAATTTTTTTTTAGAAATATATAGCATCTTCACATTTAATGGTGTAGCCAAGGTACGCTTCTATCACTCTAATATTATAAAGGCGAAATTTTGTATGTGTGTTTGTGTTTATGTGTGTACGTTTGTTACTTCTTCACGCTCAAACGGCTGAATGGATGAAATTCGGTACCAAGATAGCTTATACACTGGTTTAACATATAGGCTACATTTTATCCCGGAAAAGTGATTTTTTTCCGTGGGATGAGCAAATATTTAAAATACTTTTTATCCGCGGGTGAAACCGCGGGGCGCAACTAGTAATTTATATAAATCAAAATAAAACAAAAAACAGGAATGACCGAGCAAAACTGAACTAGACCCAGTTTAAAATCAAATTAAGATTTGCGATTTTCAACTTTAAACAGAGCACTGTAGAGACACTGTAAAAAAACGAGTGTGTTTTAGACCACACGAATGAAGTAAAACTTTTTTAGTTTAGCTCCATCTATCGGCCGGTATAACTTTGTTTTTGCTTTGTTTAATGTTAATGTCGCCATCTTGACAATTGTAAATTGTCATTTTACCGGACATACCAGCATAATAATACAACTTTTTAACTTTGTTGACAATGGAGATCCACGTCAACCAACAACTTTTAAATTTCCGTTCGCCTCGCTAGTTTACTTCCCAAGTCAAGCGTGCGTAAAGAAGTTTTACTTTAAAAAACATGCTATGACGCAGCCTTTATACGAAAAGTTTCTCCGTCCGTCGGTGGAACCATTGCTCGCTCGGAATGGTAGGAAACGGCAACAAACATTTTAGGCTTTAGGACCGGCCTTAGTATTTTATTGCAAAGCAGCGAGAACTGCTATTTCTATTAATGGCTTTGCAAAGTGATTTTTCTGTACGTATTTATAAAATCACAGAGAATAATAAATTATTTTTCTTTCAGTTTGGTGGAGCAGTTCGTGCAGCCCTTGAGAACTCCGCTCATGAGTACTTCGAAAATTTGATTGAGTAAAGGTACTTTCATATTTTATTGGCATTAATGCTTCATCCATTAAATCTCTTCTATACATACATAATTAGTTAGTCTTTGTTTAAATTCACCTTCCAATAACACTTCAACCTTATGCGATTGACTTACAGTAGGTATTAGGTAAGAACATAATCGGGGGAAATGCACATAATTTAATTTGAAAATGCAATTTTGATATACGATTTTAATTTTTAATGGTTTCATTTCTAAGTTGAAAGTTAAACGAATACGGTAGCTACAGAGAGGCAATAAGTAAATTTAAGCTCTAATTCGGACGAATACAGTCTATTTTTAGTTAATTTATATTCCGTGGGATTATTATAAGCTCACAAAGGGAGGCTCATCAGCTGACGGTTGCTATGCAACGACTAAAGCCTAGCAATCGGGGTGTTATGCTATAATTGGTCCCCGAATAACTTGATAAGTGCATATTATTATAATATTTTACACAAAGAAAAATGACATGTGCAGATTTTGCACTCAGAACTATTAGAACAATAAAAAACAGAGAGACGGCGCGTAACGAGAAAATCAAGCCTAAAAAGGAATTTATTTAGCCAAAAATTATTAGACAAGTAACCACGTACTAGGTACTTTAGTTAGGATTTAAAAGAAGTTATTTTGCTTATTATAGAATATAATACTTACTGCTACATTCGTTTTGAAAAACAGCCCGTTCAGGTGTTTGTAGCTTTAGTTATTTTAGTTATTATTTATTTATTGTACAATGATCAGTCGTGGTAATGTTTGACCGTGCGTCACTGAAGCTACGCCGATACTGAGATACTGAAATAATAGTACTACCACAGACTATGTAATAGTACTACTTTCTACTGGTACTACGCTTGGCGACAGGTTTATAGCTTGTGGTAGGCAGCTCTTAGCTGTAGATATCCAGACGGGCACTAGAAAATTACCTTACTTAACTTCATTTAATTTTTCGAGTGTAAACTAATTTTCGACAGCCTCTGTGGTGTGGTGGTTGAGCAGGTTGGATCATAACCCGGGGGCGGCAGGTTCGATTCCCGCGGCAGTACAAGTATTTATGCAGAAAAAAAAGCGCAAACACTTGTTCTGAGTCTGGGTGTTGTGGGACCATGGTCCTCGTAGTTCCTGGGCTCCTAGACACAAGGAATCCTAGTTAGGGTCCAGGATCTATTTACCTATGTGATCATTGGACGATATTATTATTATTATTGCTTTGTTGTTATTATGAAGTAAAGTACAATTTTATATCCTTAATTACCTAACGTACGACTACCTATCTTTATAAAGTTTAGACAATACAGGTAAACTGATGCAAGTGTAGTGACTGACATTATTATATGTATACAAACTCTATCATACGTATAAAAGCTCTAAACCAAATGTTTTGTTTGGTTTTGGTATGGCTCCACACTTTTGTGTATTTAGCCACTGTCAAGTAATTGATAATTTATCAAGTTAATGATATTTCACGCAAATATGTGTCAAGTCACAGTCGAAGTCATCAAGTCAAGTCATAATCAAGTCATAGTCTAGTCAAAGTCATACTCCTAGTAAAGTGGTGGCAACTTTACTTGAAGCATCTATGGAGTTTTGGAAACACGAAAAGAAACGTTTCACCATCATTATACCACTTTCCCACACTCATGCATCTAGCACTTAAGGAATAGAATGCCACCAATTTTATGCACTAACACTGAAAATAACACAAGTTATGGAAAATAATACAATGCGGTGACGCAATCTTTTTCGCTTTCCCGCCAAAAAACTCTATACGAACTTAGTCCGTGTAATACAACACTCTACGCTTTGCTTTTGTGCCATGAACGCCGCTCGATACGGCTCACGCACACAAGCGCGCGCTCGCACACACGACTGCTGGTATGGAAGCGTGGTGGTGTGCGACACACACACACCTGGCAGCCATGCTCGCCGTGTTGGCCAATATAACTATGCAGTGGTGTGCGGGCCGACGGTGGACTCGGACGCGCGAAATGGCTCCTCCGCGAATTTATTGCTGCTCGAATGGCTGCCTCAACTCCTCGGTGCGGAGGCCTGAGCTGTCATTTTTCAAGCTTCCCCGTGATGCTGAAAGGTGAGGAAAAAGAAAAGTCCTTGGGACGCAACTTTTATGATAGAATTAAGAGCAGTGACGTAGGTACTTCTTACTGTATCGTAAGTATAGCGGACTATCGCTTAGTCTTCAACTCAAAAGAAGTGTGCTGTAGTCTGCCATGTCATAGAATGAGTTAGTACAAGCACGGAAGTAAGAAACAGGTTTTTATACATCCAAGTACACAGCCATGTTTACGATTGCAGTCAACATGGGCCCGATACAAACATTTATGACGGCTGGGTGTCAGATTATGTGCTTTTTTCATCGGAGCTTTTATAATCGGTAGAGACCGGATTTTAGGCAAAAGCATATCATTTGCATATTTTAGTATTTTTTCAGGTTATTAAATGTTTTACTTGAATTCTACGTTTACGAGTTACTTTACTAGAAAAATCTAGAAAACATTTCAAGCAACAGACAACTCTGACTTTGTGCCATCTGAATTCAAATTGAAACATTAACGTTTTTTTTTAGAATCAAAATAATAATGCATAATTTAATCATTTTCCTGTACAATAAGTATGTAAATACCTATATCATTATTTAAATTATCATGCATATGTTGCATATTTATAAATTTTTGGCGATTTTGATGCCTGTTTTTCTGTGTCTGGATCTTACATAGTATTCTATGTATGTATTTACAAACAAAAAGTATATAAATATTGTATCAGTTATCTGGTGCCCATAGTACTAGCTTAGCTTAATTTTGCTTATAGTTTGGGACTAGATGGCGCTGTCCACAAATGTTTGTTTATTTATTATTTCTTTTAGTATGTAATAAAATGGAATGAATCGATCGTATCGTTAAATATTTAGCTGTTGACCTACATACGCCGTATCAAATGATTTATCATAAACACTAGCTACAATACGTACATACTGAACCGCTGTATATTGCATCGGACGACGGATCATTAGTAGATTTATTAGACAAGTAGCCACAATCAGTCAGATCGAGAGATAATGACTGTATAATACTCACCAAATTGTATACAGCCTGAACATTTTTTTCTAACCAGTGTGGGGATATTCTAATCACGGTATTTTTCTTGCACCGGTGTGACGTGTGGTTTGTAACATATTCATTATCTCAACTGTAATGAATTATATACATTGTAAAAGACAGTAGAAAGAAGAAAAAAAATACATCACTGTAAAGTTTCTTGTAGCTTCTTCTTTACAGTTGTAATCAAAGCTTCGGATCAAAGTTTTCTATTCTGCATTGTACCGGATTGCTTGCACCAGTAGTGAGAAAGAGAACTGCTATTTTTTCAAACTCATATATTGTAATGGGCTTGCTATATATTATTTGACAATAAGCACTTTGTAATTTTATATGCTTAGTGAAATAACTTAATTTTAAATACCTAGTATAATTTTGACTTGTAAAAGTGCTAAAATTAGCCTATTTGCAATAAATCTTTTGACTTTGACTCTGACAATGAAATACTATGAAATCTTGAGCCAAATTTTGAGGTAACGAAAACTGATGACTACTGTAAAATTTGTTGTTAGGATCAATGTTTTTTATATAATAATAATATTGCCCAACGATCACATACCTAAACCCTGACTAGGATTCCCTGTGTCTAGGGACCGAGGAACTACGAGGACCATGGCCCACAACACCCAGACTCAGAACAAGCATTTTCGCTTTTTTCTGTGCACAAATACTTGTCATACCGTGCCATACTTTTTAAATATCGTTACGAACAAAATCATGTCAACAATCAATGTTCAAAGTGGCTAGAAGTTACGTACCAAGCTTTATTCCTTCGTCGGCCATTTCCTCTACAGGTACCTACCAACCTAATAGTGTAGTGTTTGACTAAACATTGCTTTTATTTGGATGAGTGACTGCTAACCAAAAGTGGTATTTACAACTAAGTGCTATTGCACTGCAAAAGATATTCATGCTGAAACTTGATGTAAATTGCACCGCTTAATATTTAGTCAACTTAAGTACTTAGTCACATAAAAATTTGCTTAGTTACGTGACTAATAAAATTAAGCAGTAACCACTAAACATCGCTAAGTATACTTAGATGTTTTAATTCGATCCAAAGTCAAACATATAAGAAAAAGTCAAAATCACAAGAGTATATTCATAAATATGTATTTGTTTTGTTTGTTTCAGACGTAATGAATGGCTTCGCTTAATATGCCGAGAAGATCTGACTGACAAGAAGGCGAAAAGCTACGTTCTGTGCGAGGAACATTTCCACGCGCATGAAATCCTGCGCGCTGAACATCGGAAGAACCTTAAGAAGAATGTACTACCTTCCCTCAATCTACCGAACATGCACAGCAAGGAAGTTGTTGCTTTTGAAGTGCTTCTAAAACTTGAAGTTGGCACGCAAACTGATACAAATATTAATAAAAAGGTAAAAAGGGAATCACCAAACAATTCTCGAAAAAGAAAGCTCAAATCAAAACAAAAGTATCGAACAAGTATAACACAGGTAGAAGAAATAGATGCTCAGTCTATAAAGCGGCAAAAAGAAGCATTTCACAAGCTGTGCGATAGATTTCTGATCGACGAATTCGCCGAATTAGTTAAAAGCCAAACCTTGTCAGATCCTAATGCAAAGAAAAAACCATACTTATCAGTTACAACTGAGATAAATGATAAAGTTATATCTATACTACAAAAGAAAGTTGAAAATATGACTGAGAAAGAAAAAAATTGTTCCGTCATTATAGATGCGATAGATTTGAAAGCAAACCTAGTATACAACACGAAAGAAGATAGAATCATCGGTTTTCATGAAGTAGATGGCGTGCAGACTCCGGAGCCAGCTACCATGGCTCTGGTACTAATGCTGCGCGGCATCGTTGTCAACTGGAAACAACCTGTCGGGTTCGCGCTGCTCTCAGAATACAGAAACTACGAAGAAATAATGAAATGGATAGACAAACTACTAGGCAGACTTTTTGATATCGGACTTAACATTAGAGCTTTTGTCTCAGATATGGAACCAGATATGTACAACTTAGCAAAGGAAAGATCGATCAGCCCTGAAAGACCGTTTTTTTTCGTGAGAAAGAAGAAAATCTTTCACGTTTTTGATGCGTCAGCTCTTATGGTGATGATACGCGATAGTTTATTAGTGAACGAATTTAATTTTCAAGGATGTGTTGCTAATTTCGAGCCGATTATGCAATTTTACTTACTAGATAAAGAAAAGGCCTGCAGTCTCGCTCCTAAGCTGACTGAAAGCCACATCCAGCCGAACAATATCGAGAAGAAAGATAAACGCTTAGCGATACAATTGATGAGTAACTCAGTAGCTGCTGCAATACTGACCTATATAGACTTCTACGTCATTGACGAATCTGGCCGAGACACTGTCAAAGTAATCAATCTAATAAATCACCTCTTTGATTTATTAAATTCGTTTAATCTACAAGATGACAACGTCTACAAGCAAGGGTTCAGCGGCCGCGCGGAACAACTAACACTATTTAATGACGCCATTAATTTCTTACGGAATTTAAAACTGGTCGATCCAAAAACTGGTCGTGATGTAACATCATCTGCAAAGTTTATCGAAGGTTTTCAAATAACAATAAGCTCTGTAATGCTGCTCCTAGAAGACCTTAGAAAGTCTAACATCACATATTTGCGAACCAGGCGGTTGAGCACAAATGCGACTAGAACGTTTTTCGGCCAGGTACGGAAAAAAAATGGGAACGAAGGTGAACCATCTAGTAGACAGTTTATATCTGCATTCCGGGAACTGTTCTTAACAGACATAATGAAGCCTCCGGCTGGCAGTGACTGTTCCATGGAGCTGGCAAAGCTTCTCACCGTTGGCAATGATTCCAGCGAGCCAGACGACGATTGCGAAGATCCAAACGAAACGAACGCGTTCACAATCGATGAATCTGAAAACAACGTCAAAGTCAAAAGCTCCGAATACAACCAACTAGAAATACCTGATAAGAACACCGTAGTTTACTTAAGCAGCTACCTCCTAAAACGGTGTTCTGAGAAGCACAAAGAATGTCAGATTCTCAATTCTTATTTAGCACCAGCGCCGGAACAGAGGATTCATAACTTCGGAGCTGACATCCGGTACCAGAGATACAGAGAATACAGCAAGGAAACTGGAACCAGCTTGCTGGTTGTACCTTACGATGACTTTATAAAGTACGTGGAGTTAATGGAGGAGGAGTTCCGGAGTGGATTTAAGAAGAAACATATAAGCAAGGACATCGCAGCGTCTATTTACAAGGAGATTAGTGAGCTTCATTTTGCGCCGCCTTGCCCTTGCTTCCCCATCGTCTATCTGAAGAAGCTGTTCATCCGGATGCGGATATTTCACACCATTCAGTTTAACAATAAAAAGCTGCGCGCCACTCGGACCAAACGAAAGTATTTCACAGTTCCAAATTTGTAAATTATTGTGTAAGGGTGTACTGAAGAGCTTGTCTGAGACTCCAAGTTATGCATAATGCAATCATGGTGCAATCGACCATTACGGTCAGTTCTTCCGATTTTTTTTTTGCATGGTACATCTGGATGATCTGTGGGCTGTTCCTTTACCACAGGCAATAAATGGCTGGATGTATAATGTAACAAAATTTACTGTTCAACAGTCAATATTGTAAAAAAAATAATTTGGTGAATTATACAATAAATGAAACTCTTTGAAATACTTATTTTTTTCTAATAACGAAGTGCATATTATGATAACAAATATTTATTAAATAAATTAAAGTATTATTTCCATATCGAAATAAAATTTTAATGTGGGATTTTGTAACAACTAAACACAAATGTAATTAAACAATCAGACGTCCAAACACAAGACCATTATAGCTCCGAAATGAAGAGTAACAGCCTACCGACCGAACCAAGGCATTTGCATAAGTGCTGTTTTAAGTTACTGTCAACCTTGAGCGTCTGCAAATAATAATTTTAATTAAAGCGCCACGTAGACGTAGCACAGCGTAGGCGTAGAGCAGCGTAGACGTAGTGTAGCGTAGGCGTAGAGCAGCGTAGACGTAGTGTAGCGTAGGCATAGAGCAGCGTAGACGTAGTGTAGCGTAGACGTAGAGCAGCGTAGGCGTAGAGCAGCGTAGACGTAGTGTAGCGTAGGCGTAGAGCAGCGTAGACGTAGTGTAGCGTAGGCGTAGAGCAGCGTAGACGTAGTGCAGCGTAGGCGTAGAGCAGCGTCGACGTAGTGCAGCGTAAGCGTAGAGCAGCGTAGACGTAGTGTAGCGTAAGCATAGAGCAGCGTAGACGTAGTGTAGCGTAGGCGTAGAGCAGCGTAGACGCAGTGTAGCGTAGGCGTAGAGCAGCGTAGACGTAGTGTAGCGTAGGCGTAGAGCAGCGTAGACGTAGTGCAGCGTAGGCGTAGAGCAGCATAGACGTAGCGAAGCATAGACGTAGCGAACGAGAGTAAACTGACACTAGTAGAATCGTGGGCGCAGTCATTTTTCTTAAAAACATAATTATGCTAATAAGCTAGTTAAGTAGATGATATTTATTATTTCATTTATTTAATTGAGAATACAAAGAGACGAAATTTATACAATTAAAAAATAATAAAGACATTAAGAAATAAATCTTAATTACACTAACATCAAAAAGAAAACAAAACTTAGTTAATGTAGAATAAGTTAGTAGGTACCACTGCTTTGCCAGTTATACTGCCGTCAAGCAGTAGTGTGCAAGCACTACTGTGTTCTGGTTTGCAAGGCACTATAGCTAGTAAAATTACTGGGCAAATGAGACTTTATGACCTAATTTCACAACGTAGTAATCTTATTTGTAGACTGTGCTGATATCTCAGGATAACGTGCGCAGTGCAGTGTCACGCAAAACTCTATATTTTAGAGTTCTGAGTGACACTGCAACTGATATGGGCAGTCGTGTCGCTTAACATCGAGCGAATGACTTGTTTATCACGTCATTTGTTAACATAATAAAAACAAACCTAGAGAGATGTAGGCGTATATATAGAAAATAATGAATATAAGCATGAATTGTAATAGATAAAAGCAAATATATTTCGAGTTGTAGTCTGACGAAGCACTCTCGTGTCACTGTGGTCGTTCAGGTGTGTCCAAAGCTTTATAATCACGGCGGGCCCCGCTAATCTGGGGAAAGCGCCCCAGGGCCCCGGGTGGGGAAGGAACGTAAGCCGCTTTTTGAAATGACATTCCGTGATCTCCTAATGTGTCTCGACGAGTAATTAAAAACGTACACTTCTGAAATGAAAACGGTGAAAGAGATTATACGTAGCGCATCCATCCAGGTAGGCATATGTACGAGTGGGCAACATGATAAGCCTTTTGAAACATATCATTTGACAGTAAGTATTTTGTAATTTTATATACTTAGTGAAATGACTTAATTTTAAGTATCTAATATAATTTTGACTTGAAAAAGTGCTAAAAATAGCCTGTTTGCAATAAATCTTTTTGACTTTGACTTTGACCTAAAGAGTACCAATCCTTGTAATGCGTTTATAATGAACGATGACTATATAAAGTGCAGTAATTAGAGATGTGCCAAATAATAGATAATTATTCGTTTTCGGCATAGTTTTTTCATGTTAGTTTTTTATGTTTGACCGAAAATTTTCTTGAATCTGATGTCCAATTGCCATTTAATACTTAATTATTTTGCATAGGAACGAAAACATTAGGGTTATTCCCGTTTGGTCCCACTTCTCCCCGTGGGGCCCAATGGCACTCCTTGACCTCTGGAGCCGCAGGCGGGGCCAATTGGGAGCTACTTGTATAAAAATTATCATCATATTTCAAATAAAACCACATCATACTAGGTGGTAGGACTTCACTGCAAAGTTCGTCTAGGTAGGTACCACCGCTTTGCCAGTTATTCCGCCGCCAAGCAGTAGTGCGCAAGCACTACTGTGTTCCGGTTTAAAGGGCACTGTAGTTAACTAATCTATACAGTACTTAGTTCCCAATATTACATTGTATGAGCCCTGTGAGGGCGTTGCACTTTAGAGCATACATTGCCTAACTCTCGTCACATTACAATAATATTCAGGTCGAAGGAAATTATGATTACTGTCACTTAAATTTTTAGGTTAATTGTCAAACTTTGATCATTATTCGTTTTAAATATTTATAGTATATACATATTTAGTGAAATTACTGGGCAAATTAGACTTTATAATCTGTTCCCACAGTTTAGTAATCTTATTACTAGATTGTGCTGATGTCTCTGGATGACGTGCGCAGTGCAGTGTCACGCGAACCTCTGTACTTTAGAGTTCCGAGTGACACTGCAGCTGATATGGGCAGCCGTGTCGTTTAACATCAGGCGAACGGCTAGCTCGTCAAGTCATTCCTTAACATAAAAAAAACATAACATTAAAGTACGGCTTTATTGCTATGAACTGAAAATTGTAACTCCAATCGATCAACACTAGTACCTATACCTAAATCTCTATGCACCTGTGCAGGCCGAGAGGAAAATAATTCAACCACCCATTTCACCCTCTTATGGATGGAATTTTGAAAAACCCTTTCTTAATGGATACTTACAGTTTACAAAGAACACACCCTCCAAATTTCAAGTCTCTAGGACCAGCGGTTGAGGCTGTGCGTTGATATATGTCGGTTATTCAGTCAGTCAGGACTTTGAATTTTATATGTATGGATTGAGAAAAATATTTCTAATTTTATTTAAAAGGAATGTATTATTTCCATAGAATTTTTATCAAAGTGGGTTTAATAGCTTGGTTTATCAATCAAAATACTTAACTGGATATATTTTAAACTGATAAATATCAGCCAAACATTTCTCAATATGAAATGAGGGCGATTTATGTCGGCGTGTCTATTTTTATTAACGCGATATGATCACTTCAAAAGCTTCTTTTCTAATATGAAACAAGTATTACATACCTTTAATTTTATTTAACGTGGAAAATTTATCAACTAGTCCAATATGCATATCGGAAATCAATCGATAAGATTAACTATACCATTATGGATGATAACCGCTATCAGATATAGACGATTTATGTAACAGCTTATAATAAGTTTCTATCCATAGACCTTCCTCGGTAAATATAGGTTAAATAATGTAAACTGACGTACTTGAAGAAATAGCCTTCCTTCCTTCCTAGGCACTTGCCTACATACATAGATAATATAATGAGAGATGAAAATGAAAATCAAATAAAAATTTATTGGCATAAAAATTGTTGAACCAATTATAAAGTTGAAATAATAGAGCTCGTAATAAACTAAGAGTTTTTTTTGTTTTGGTTTGGCTCCACACTTTAGTGTATTGAGCCAGTGTCAAGCAATTGATAATATTTCAAGTTACGAGTAAATAATATTGTTGGAAATCCTAAGTGGTTTTAGTTTTAAAAAAATAAGTTTACAATCAAGCTAAGAATATTTATTAAGATTTACTAAGAACCGACAATAATTAATAGCGTGATTTTATAAAACGTCCGTCGCCTCTGAGCGCTTCCCGAAAAGTGAGCCCGAGCCTTCTTCGTCACTCGTATATATACTACGCCGCTTGCATCAGCTCCCGAAGTAAAAGTATTTTGTAACACGGCCGTTCCTGCTTGCGTGTTGTCCTCAACAGCTGCTTCATCTTCAAGCGGCACATTTTCGTCGACCTCGACCGTTGTGTCTTCTATAACACAACAAAACATGATTTTAGGACCCGATGTACAGGCATAACGTTGGTAACTGAAACCATTTCAAAATTAAAATGAAGCTGTTGCTCAATTCAAAGAAATTTCAATTTTGAGAAATTCAATAGGTACTTGTAATAAACATTGAAAACGGAGACTGCAAAACAACTGTGTTAGAAGCACAAGCGTGCACTCAAGTACAACCAACGCAGTTCTCATAACAATTTTATGAAATTTTGTAAGAACAAGTAAGGTTCCAACCGCATGTAAGAAAGTACTTTAGAACCTTAGCATATAAAATAAAGAAAAATAAATGTATTGCGAATTTCAGAATTCCGGACTTCTAAACTTCGCCACACATTGTAATAGAAAACGGCGATAACATTCATAAGCCACATCATACATTGCAAAAACGGCAACCGTATGACGTGACACTCACAAATCACGTCAAACATTACAAAAACGGCAACTGTATGATGTAATACTCACAAATCACGTCATAAATAGCATAAACGGCAACTGTATGACATGGCACTCACAAACCACGTCATACATTGCAAAAACGGCAACTGTATGATATGATACTCACAAAACACGTCGTACATTGAAAACACGGCAACTGTATGACATAACACTCACAAATAACGTTCATACATTGCAAAAAACGGCAACTGTATGACATGGCACTCACAAACCACGTCATACATTGCAAAAACGGCAACTGTATGACATGGAAATCACAAGCCACGTCATACATTGCAAAAACGGCAACTATGTGGAGAGAATAATCTCGTCACATATTGCAAAAGGCAACTGCATGAAGAGGCATAGGCCACCTCACACATTGCAAATAGAGAGAAGGCAACTGTGCGAAATGATCACACATTGCAAACGACGCCACACAAAGTGCAGTCATCGCTGGGTCACATTGGTGAGACAGATATCCGCAGTGGAGAACGCAGAACCAGCCTCCAGCGTCCATTCGCCCCGCCAAAACACCATGTGATCGGCGGCCGCTTGCGTTGTCTTGCCATAAGACCCGCCGCGAAGTGTCGAGCTACAGCGGTGGGTGGCAGCACATGCAGGACCTTGTAGGGCCCCCGCATGCCAGAGTTCAGCTTTCCCGTAGATTGTGACGACCTGTTCACGAACACAAAATCGCCAACGGTGAAAGTTTGTGACTGCTGACGACCCTTGTTGACATAAGCGTCTTGGAGTTGCTGGTCAGCATCAGGTAGTGTGGACGCAGTATTATTCGTCACCGCATCTTAACGGTACACCATTGCGAGTTTTGTTTTGAATGAATAACCGGGGATGTACCGTCTAAAGTAACAAAAACTAACTTAGTAGCATTAAAAATGTCTAACCTCTTCAGACATTGCTTGGCACTTACGTGTTAACAGAAGCTTCTACCTTATGCTCGCTCGGTCTCACCTGACCATTATTAATCATTTGACCTTAGTAATATATTTCAGTTGTAATAAATTCACATTTCTCAACGCTGATGGAAAATCCTGCCTCAGTCAAAGTCTTTAGAATCACTATACTCGCGTTTTCGCTTGTTTTGTTGAACATAACCTTTGCGAAAACACCACGAGCTCGAACGGGTGTAATCTGATGAGGTTTCACATAAATGGGCAAAAAACTCACTAAATTCATAGCAGCTGCGCGAATTTGAGGATCAGTAACACCAGAGTGTAACTATCGCTACAATGAACTCATTCATCACTCAAATCGTTAACAATGCGTAACGTAACAACAAACGTTCAACAAAATTCTGCATACGTGGGGTAGTTATCAGAATCAGTTTTCATAGCATCAAATAAAATGTTCGCGATATTTACTCGTATAGGGCACAATGCCTTAAATTCACTCTTGAAATTTGGCCAACTACGATCATTACTAACCCAATCGTATAGCCACGACCTCGCGTCACCTTCAGACAATTACCTATACGTTCTAAACACTCACTGTCGTCCCATCTATTTAGTTTGCGCACATGATCAATTTGACCACACAAAGAATCAAAATCATGCAAAGACAGATCGAAATTTGACATAAATACATGGTTCGATCTTACCGGCATGGCATCATAGCATTAACGAGGTTTACGGTTACTTCACTTATAACCATATCCGCGGTGGGCGGAGGCGTGCTTGAACACGGCACGGACAGGTCCAGACTTGCAGGGTACGACTCGGCGCTCGACAGCGCAGTCAGCGGGCAGACGGCTCGCACGACGCGGCTGGCGTGCCGAAGCATCCGGTGCAGGCGCCGACATGGCGCGTGATGTACTCGCAACAAAACTTGCACTGCGTGTCCTGGAATCTTCCAAAACACCTAAGCGGCTTATGAAAGTTTGAAGCCGGGCTTCTAAACCAGGAATAGACGTTTGCTCTCTCGTATCTCGCTTACGACTTTTACGTTTACTAGTCTCAGACATAGCTACAAATATGTTACGCGGAAAATCTTTAAAATCACAACAGCAAAATCAAAGCAATATTTGAAATCAGAATAACCAAGTCAGAATTGAGTTAGATCCCGCTTCTGATGTTGGAAATCCTAAGTGGTTTTAGTTTTAAAAAAATAAGTTTACAATCAAGCTAAGAATATTTATTAAGATTTACTAAGAACCGACAATAATTAATAGCGTGATTTTATAAAACGTCCGTCGCCTCTGAGCGCTGCCCGAAAAGTGAGCCCGAGCCTTTTTTTTTTTTTTTTTGAACGAGCTAATGCTGTTGGTCTCTATCGACCTTTACAGCGTCACCGGGCGGGAGGGCGGGCGCTTAGGGCGCCCAGCCGTCAAAAGTGGGAGGCAACTAGCTCAAGGGCACCCCTGGGGTGCGAGCCTCGGCTTGGGCCGTTGCCGGGATAAGAGGATCGAGAAGACTACGTCCACTGGAAGAGTGGACCCTATTGAAAGTCGCGACCGTTCTAGCTAACCTACGGGGGGTACGTCGACCTCGCCGGCGGGGTCGGTGTCTAATTGTGTTACGCTGGTATCCTATACCGGTGCCGAAAGCGGTACCTGAGCCAGAAGGGCTAGACTGGTCCGGTGATCCTAGCGCAGCCGATACTACGGCTGCTATAGGATCATCCGGGTCGCTCAAGACGTGTCTCGGGCGGCGACGACGGGGTGGCGAGTCTGTCGTGTCTGTACAGTAGTTTGAAGCTCTGACTACGAGAGGGTTGGGGTGATGAGGTGCCGCATCAAAATAGCGGCGGGATGCATCCTTCATAAATTGACGGATGGATGGGAGTTCGAGATCGCAGTGGAGGTCGGAGTTTCGCTGGTACCAGCGAGCCCCGACCACCTTGCGGACAAAGCGGTTCTGGATCACCTGAAGTCGATCCAGATGTACTGAGGGAGTATGAGCAAACGCGACAGATGCGTAGGTCATAATGGGGCGAACGCAAGTTTTGTAAAGCGTCACCTTATTTCTAAGGGACAGCTTACTACGCTTGCAGATGAGAGGGTGGAGGCGGCCTAAGACAAAGGCAGCCCTATCGCGCACTCGCTTAATATGGTCCTTGAAGTTGAGTTTGGTGTCAAGGGTAACCCCCAGGTATTTGGTAGACGAAGCCCAGGGAATGGGCTTGTCGAACAAGGACAGTGGTTTCGCTGGCGGACCACGCTTGTAGTCAGAAAAGTACATCGCTGCACTTTTATCTGGGTTAACCGTGATCCGCCATTTCCTGAACCAAGCACCGATCTCGGTGAGGGCTCGTTGGAGGCGACCACGCATGTGAACTCTCTGCCATCCGGAGCAGTAGATAGCGGTGTCATCCGCAAAGAGTGCGAGCTGCACACTGGGATGAAATGACCGCGGGATATCGCTGGTGTACAGCGAGAAAAGCAAGGGGGAAAGCGCGGAGCCCTGGGGCACTCCGGCTCTGATAGGATGGGGAGACGATCGCTCCCCCTCGACGCGGTAGCGAAAGCTTCGATCCCTAAGGAAGTCTTGTATGATGTGCACAAGACGATCTGGCACGCCGATGTGGTACAGCTTGAAAATCAAGCCGTCGTGCCAGACTTTGTCGAAGGCTTTCGCCACGTCTAAGAAGACTGCGAGAGTCCCTTTCGGTTTTGGATTCGCGTTGAAGCCATCTAGAATGTGCTCCGTGATGCGGTGCACTTGTTGAACGCAAGAGTGTCTAGCTCTAAAGCCAAACTGCTCGTCGGGAAGGAGTTTATGTTCGTGGATATGGGACCAGAGACGCCTCCGAATGAGACGCTCGTAGATCTTCCCCAGAGTACTGAGGAGACTGATGGGCCGGTAGCTAGAGGGCTCGGTAGCCTTCTTGCCTGGCTTGTGGATGCCGATGACGTCGGCGGACTTCCACGCAACGGGGAAAGAGCAGTTGCTCATGGCCGCATTGAAGATGCTGACTAGGAGATAGATTAAGGGGACAGAAAAGTGTTTGACCACTTTGTTGCTGATACCATCAGCGCCGGAGGCTTTACGGATAGCGAGACCCTTGATGACAGACTCAACTTCGGCGGCCCTAATAAGCTCGAGCGGGGGGTCGGAAGGTGGTAGGGAGCTGCGACGTTCGACTTCACTGACCACCGTATGGAGGTGGGCAGGGTCAACGTGATCGGGGGAAAGGTTGCACTGGGCCTCGAGGCTCTCAGCCAAACACTCGGCTTTTTCCTCATCATCGAACGCGGGGACTTGGTTTGGCCTATCAAGAGGGGGCATCGTTCTAAGTGTGTCACTTTTCAGAGTTCGAGCCAGCCGCCAGTAAGCCTGGTGGGTTGGCTCGAGCCCTGAAAGTAGGTCTGTCCAGTTCTGGGCGCGAAGATCACTTATGCGTTTCTTAACAGCACGCTGTAAGAAATTCAAAGTGGATTTGTTATCACGGGAGGGAGCCGCGTCATATGCCCTAGTGGCGGCGTTCTTTGCTGTCAGCAGTCTCCTCACGTCCTCGGGCAAGTCCCAGCGGTGGTCCACCACCGGTACCTGCTTAGAAGACTCACCGATCACAGTGCGGAGGTGACTAGTGAGAGCATCGATCGCGGTGGAGACGTCATCTAGTGTCTGTATGTCGTCAGGTACCTTGTCTAAGTCTGGTGAACTGATAGCTTTCAGGGATTCCCCCAATCGCTTCCAGTCCACCACTGTCTTAGTCGAGCCAGAGCCTTCTTCGTCACTCGTATATATACTACGCCGCTTGCATCAGCTCCCGAAGTAAAAGTATTTTGTAACAATATCATATAATGTGTCAAGTCAAGTCAAGTTACAGTCCAAGTCATCAAGTCAAGTCATAGTCTAGTCTAGTCAAGTCATACTCCTAGTGAAGTGGTGGCAACTTTACCAAAAGCTCCTATGGGAAACAACACGAAAATAAACGTTTCACCGTCATTATACCACTTTCCCACACTCACGCCTGTAATCCAGCGATCTTTTTCGTTTTCCCGCTAAAACTCTTAAACTAAGGTCCGTATTACAGGATGATGCTCAGTCATCGACCGGTGCTTAGGCAGAGATTTCATTCATAAAGTGATCAATTAGTGAATGAAATCTCTGCTTGAGCACCGATCGATGACTGAGCAACGTTCTGTAATACCGACATAAGAGTTGTAGGAAACTTAAATCTGGGAGTTTTTCTTATTCCTTGCTGCCTTATATTTAAATTTCTTTAAATAAACGTTAAAGTACTTATTGGACTGATGATGAACGGATCTATTACACTTTTCAAAATTTCGCGACTTGAACTCATATCAGTCCCCTCGAGACCGCGGCCAATGTAACTTGGTTGAAACATCGAGGTTAGTCAAAATAATGTTTTCATATTTTTTGTGCGCGAATAGACCCGTTGTATCTTTACAAACGGATCTATTATTAACCGAGTGCTCAAACATACTCCTATTACCGTTTCAGTCAATTTCATCCTCAATCAATGCCACATCTTCCATTTTCAATCTGCGGTCACTACCGTACCGGGTCCTTTTTTCGCCCTCGTCGTAAAATTTAAGGGTTCGTGTGACCCCTAAGGTCAGCACGGGTTTTTGTCAGGGGCTGGTCAGCTTTTGTCCAGGGGTGATAAATAAACATGTTCAATGGTGCCTAGACATTATAACTTTATGTTAATGTCGCTCATAAAGTTGGAGTGATAGGGGTGAGAATTGAGTGGCTTGTTTAAATGAAAGGCAGAGGTTTTCTTATCGTGGTGGTAATATTTTTGTTTTGGGCTGTACCGTTGTGGGCAGCTTAACATCAGGTGAATGACAGGCTTGTCAGGTCATTTGCTTAAATAAATAAAAACTTCGAACTGTTGGCACCATTTTAATACTACGTAAGGTAGGTTTGTCTTAATGAACACTTTATTATTTACTAGTGGCCCGCCCCGGCTTCGCGCGGGTATAAAATATACAGCCTACGTCATTCACTGAAAAAAATCAGAGAAATTACGGCAAACCTGATTTATTTATAACTTCAACATGTAACCCAAATTGGCCGGAAATCAAAGAAAATATTAACACCAATTTATCGTAACTCACTTATAATTACTGATACATTGTCACGCTGAAAAGCACGTTTTTATTAAGTACCTATGGTTATTTTACTCGCTAGAGAGCTCCGATAATAAACGCGTCCGATCGCTGCTAAATTCAAAGTGCTTTCTTTAGGGAGAACCGCGGTCTCCGACGCGCTTATTTATAGGCACGCTCCCGCCCCGGCCGGCCGGAACCGCCGCAAACGCTACGTCCCGCAATTTTAAAATCTGTAATATATCCAAAAATATTCATTTAAATCATATGCTATAAGGGCCATATAGATTAAAGGTATTTAGTAAGATAAGGATTAATGCTGTATTAGTTAAAATCGCTTCTACAATTCGCCATTATTTGTTGTAAAAAGTAAATATTATGGCAAAAAATGTTATTGTGGGATATCCATGGGAGATAGACATATACCATAGCGGAGTTTTCTGTAGACCTTTTCAATATGTACAATACTTAGTAGATTATTTAGATTTTTTTAAAGACGGCAAATTGCCTTTATTTTCTAAATACTACAATGATTTAATAACTAATACTAAAAACTACCTACTACTACTACTACTACAAAAAAAATTTGGACTATATACTGGCCGCTATGAAATGATTATACGATTTATTTTGATAAATCTCGTAGGGAGCAGCCTGCGTTTGCAATGTAAGCGAAAAATTCATCACATTAGAAACCTTAAAAATAACAGTATTTCTCCACTATTTAATCGATGTTATCACATCACACTTAACACTAATATAATAAAGGCGCAAGTTGTATGTGTGTATGTTTGTTACTTCTTCACGCTCAAACGACTGAATGGATATGGATGAAATTCGGTACCAAGATATATAGGCTACATTTTATCCCAGAAAAGTGAAATTTTCCTGTGGGATGAGCAAATAATTAAAATACTTTTATGCGCGGGTGAAACCGCGGAGCGCAACTAGTTATACATATAAACCTTTCTCTTCAATCACTCTATCTATTAAAAAAACCGCATCAAAATCCGCTGCGTAGTTTTAAAGATTTAAAAATACATAGGGACAGAGAAAGCGACTTTGTTTTATACTATGTAGTGATAGTGATTGGTGGTGCTACACGAAGGTGAACATACAGCATACCAACGTTAGCTTATTCAATAAAAGTGATTATGTTAACCTAAATGTCAAAACTGCAATAAAAACAGGAAGCGGCTAAGTGAAAGTGTTCTGCACATCTTTTACAACAACTCACACCACAGGTGGGACGTGAGCTTTTACAACAACATGATGCATGGAGAGGCACTTGCTGTATCTCTAGACGTCTCTAAGGCATTTGATCGGGTCTGGCACGACGGTCTTCTGAATAAGCTTCCATCTTACGGACTACCTGCTGGTTTGTGCACTTGGATATCAGACTTTTTGAGGGAACGATCGCTTAGAGTGGTTCTTGATGGCTGCTCTTCCGATCAATTAGCTATTAATGCTGGTGTACCTCAGGGGTCAGTTCTTTCAGCAACACTATTCTTACTCCACATCAATGATTTGCTAAAGCCCGGTACCTTTGGGTATGCAGATGATAGTACTGTTGTTGAAAGATACACATCCAGTGCCCGAGCCAGTGGTGACGATGTCCGGATTGAGAGAGAGGCTATGGTTGAGCGCATGAACCTGGCTTTGAAAGCCGTGTCCGATTGGGGCGTTGCTAACTTGGTTAGGTTCAATGCTGCAAAAACACAGGCGTGTTTATTCACTGCTAAAAAGAGCCCACTCCATCTGGCTCCTTCATTCCGTGGTGTATCTGTAAGTTTAGGAAACCATCTTGAGCTTTTGGGTGTTGATCTCACGTCAAACCTAAACTTTGGATCCTACATCGAGTCCAAAGCCAAAGTAGCTTCAAAAAAACTCGGCATATTGTCCAAGGTAAGGCGGTACTTCTCACCTGGACAGCTTCTAAATCTGTATCAAGCACAAGTCCGATCGTGTATGGAGTACTGCTGCCACCTGTGGGACGGGTCTGCCAAGTACCAGCTTGAGGCTCTGGACTCGATTGAACGGCGTGCCAAAAGGCTCATTGACGACGACACTTTGGTTGGTGAAAGGCTCCAGAGCCTTGCACATCGACGTAAGGTGGCAAGTCTGTCGGTCTTCTACAGATTACACCACGGTGAATGCGCTCAAGAACTGCATGATCTCATTCTCCCATCACCATTCCACTACCGGACTACTAGACGCTCGGCTAAGCGCCATCCTTTCGTGGTCGAAATACCACCCATTCGTACCAAGCGATTTGACTCAACGTTTTTAATTAGAACGGCTAAGGAATGGAATGCCCTGCCAGCGTCTGTGTTTCCGGCGAAATATGACCCGGGCGTGTTCAAGAGAAGAGTGAATAGGTATTTACTTGGCTAGCATGCTACATCTTCGATCGCATCGTCACTTCCCATCAGGTGAGAGCGCGGTCAAATGCTAGACAAGTTTGAAGAAAAAAAAAAAAAAAAAAAAAAAAAAAAACTCACACCACAGGTGGGACGTGAGCTTTTACAACAACTCACACCACAGGTGGGACGTGAGCTTTTACAACAACTCACACCACAGGTGGGACGTGAGCTTTTTGCCTCTCCTATTAATAAAAAAATGTTCTCATCCGGAACGATCAGCTGTTTGGAAGGAAGCTAACGGGAAACGTGGTGCAGAATACTTATTAGCGTGAGTATTCCCAACAGCCCCGTGTGCAGTGGGAACCGAGCTATTAATTTAACAGTATTATTTTTTATCCAAAGTCAAAATCAAAGGATTTTATTGCAAATAAGCTATTTTTAGCACTAACATGTGACGAAAATGGGAATAGGTACTTAAAATTAAGTTATTGTACTAAGCATATAATATTACTAATTGTTACATCAATAATGAAAATAACTTTACAAGTAAAATAGTGTAATAAACTGAACTCAAAGTATAGTGGTACTCTAATAAAGAGGAAATGTAAATGTATATATGTATGGACACATATTAGGTCTTTACCTATGAAATTGCCGTTTTGTTTGAAAAAAGTTAAAGTATTTTTTTTTCGAACTTATTTATTTCTTTTATTCAAAGTAATCACCCCTGCAATCAATGCATCTTTACCAACGCTGTGGCAGTTTATGGATGCCCTTCTTGAAAAAATCAGCAGGACGGGAGACAACAAACTCTTCAAAGGCGTTTTGTACTGCCTCCCGGGAATTGAATTTTTTTCCCGCTAAAAAGTTGTCCAAATTTTGGAAAAAGTAATAGTCGGTAGGCGCAAGATCTGGTGAGTATGGCGGATGAGGGAGAGCTTTCAAACCCAACTCATGCAGCTTAGAGACGGTCTGTTGTGCAGTATGGGGTCGCGCGTTGTCGTGAAGTAGCAGTGGAGACGACCGATTGACCAAAGCTGGTTGCAGACGTGCGAGTTTCGCCATCATTGTGGTCAGTTCTTCAATGTACATATCTGCAGTAATTCTCTCGCCGTTTTGTAAAAAGCTATGATGAATCACACCAGCACTAGACCACCAAACTGTGACCATCACCTTTCTAGGGGTCATTTTTCGTTTTGCACATTGTTTTGGTACAGAACCAGGATCTAACCAACTGGTTGAGCGCTTTCGATTGTCAAAAAGAATCCATTTTTCGTCGCACGTAACAATTCGGTTCAAAATTCCTTCATTTCTGTGCCTGTTAAGCAGCGCAAGGCAAGTCTCGACGCGTACGTTGCGCTGGCGATCGTTAAGTTCGTGGGGCACCCATCTATCAAGCTTTTTTATCTTGCCAATCTGTCGCAAATGGACCAATATTGTGTTGATGCTAACATCAAAAGCTGCTGCCAGCTCAGCTGTAGATTGAGATTCATCAGCTTCCACAATCGCCTTTAATTCATCATTGTTGACCAAAGTTTCCGGACGACCACGAGGTTCATTTTTCAAGTCAAAATTCCCAGAACGGAACCGAGCAAACCAATAACGGGTTGTACGTTCGTTTGTACAGTTCTCTCCGTAAACGTCGTTGATGTTACGTGTCGTTTGTGCCGCGTTGGTGCCACGACGGAACTCATATTCCATAATTACACGAAATTTCAAAGTATCCATTATGAGGAAAAATGTTGAAATGTAATGAAAATACAACGCTAATCAATAAACAAAAGACGTATATTGTAAATAGAATGTCATATTTTTAAAACAAAATTAATTTGAATTTAGAATTCATAGCCAATCAAAACTTTTTTTTGTTTGAAAAAGTCTGTACTGCAAAACGGCCATTTCATAGGTAAAGACCTATTATATTTTTTGTTTAGTTTCGAATAATGCTACTTAGGGTCGACACCATTATCAAACTTAATACTAATGCAACGAAATAAAAAGATGACCTGAAATCTTGCCTTATTGACCAATTTTATTTGTTATTTAACAAGTCATCAAATCCTACAAGGTATTAACCTAGAACCTGGAAAACTTAGAAGGTTCAAATAAATATCGTAATTGCACATGTAAAGGAAAAAGTCTAAGCCATACTATTCACATGAAGAATTGTCACAAGACAAACTAGTTTTCTTTCATTAATCTCCGAAGAATTTTGTCATCAATATCATAAAGCGATAGAACCATTTATTCATATATTACTCCCAATATTATCCCAATTCTTCTTTAATTTTCATAATTTTCCTATTCAACCTTTGGCGTTTGAGTTTATACTTCCTGAGGTCACTTAAAAGCTTTCGTTTTCTTTGCGTTTTTAGGTTTTTCAAAGTGTTTACGTATATTGTTGGCTCTTCCGGTGGTTCCTTTTTGTCCTTATTTCGCAATGTTGTTACTTCGGTGGCTTGTGGTGATATATTCTGTCTGTTGGGGCACGATGAGAGTACATCTTCAGGTGATTGGTCCGATAAAAGTATTGTTGGATCAGCGAGTTTTTGTTTTATTTGCGTTCTGTTCTTTGAAGTATCTAAATTTACTTGCTCTTCCAGTGGTTCAATTTTAACCTTATGCAACAATGTAGTGACTTCAGCTTTGGTTTGTGCTGATGTAGTCTGTGCTTCGGAACATGAAGAACTTACGCCCTCTACGAGTAGTGATGTGTTGGGTAAAACCATGCTTGAAACGGCAAGTTTTTGTTTTATTCGTGCTAAGGTATTTGATCTATTTATGTTTATTTTCTCTTCCGTTGATTCTGTTTTAACTTTATGCAACAGCGTAGAACTTTCGGTTTTGGTTTGTGGTGATGTGATCTGTGCTTCTGAATACAATGAGCCCACAACTTCTGACGTTTGGTTGATTAAATGCATGGTTGGAACATCAGGTTCTTGTTTTATTTGCGTTCTATTCTTTGCCGTGTTCATGTCTATTTGTTCGTCCATTGCTTCTGTTTGACCCTTATTCAGTAATGTAGTAACGATGACTTTCGTTTGTGGTATTGTGCACTGTGCTTCGGGACACGAGCCTTCACTTTCTTGTGATTGTTTGGGTAAGAGCATTGTCGGAACAGCATCTTCTTTCAAATGTTTAATTATTTTTATGGAAGAGTCATCGAAGTGCGCGGAACAGACTAAATAGGTTTTCCTTTTTAAATCAGCTGCTTTTGGTAATAGGTCTGATCGGTTGACTATCGACAACCATTTCTGGCGCCTGAAATAAGAAAATTAAAAATGTGAAATATCTTATCCCACCTCGAGTGCACCAAACTTGCATCAGTAGCGACGTTGCTATTAATGTTTAAATATTGCTGCTGTCAGCGGAGCCTTTGCCACTCTCTTCTTTATTTTTGCTTACTTATATTAACTGCTATTAAGAAGAGCAGATAGATCTTTTTTAACCAAAAAATTAAGTAAGCAGGCAAAATGTATTTTATCCTATATAGCCTACATAGTAACTATGTAGGCTATGTAGGATAAAATACATTACGTATAGGATAGGTACAGTACCTATCCTATACGTATCAAGTTGTTATTATGAAGTAGAGAAGTAACCTTTTTTAAGATGGTATCCAATATTAAAATTCTTAAGGTGGTACTACATAAAGCTTTACAACACACTGACGCGGCCACTGGCGCGATCTAAAAGTACTACCGCCTGGCTGCCGCACCCGGCTCGAACTTAGACTAAGACGCGTCTCCTCAGGTAAATTAAGGAATAATTAAATGGAGGTTAATTAGTACCTACTATGTATAAGATTCATCCATACCTTTCGATGTCCGAAGGAAGGGAGAAAAACGTCAGGCTCTTGTCCTTGTCGTTATTTAAACAGCCAAAAGCGATGCAATATGATTTTGCCTTCATTTTAGCGCATTAAAAAGTATGACCTATGTGACGCGCCGGTTGGTGTGCCCGGAGGAGCGGCGCGCGGCGCGGCGCTCCGCCGACTGGTGGGGCCCGCCCGGGCGGGCGGCCGCGTGCTGGGCTCTGGAGTAGAGCAGTGGAGCTTCGCCACAGAATGCTGAATAGTACATAAGGATAAGTGATAAAGAACAGCGACTCTTGCTACGACGTAATAAAGTACAATGTAGCAGCGCTGCCAATTCTCATTGCACGCAGCATTCGAAATGTAAATTGTATGTCAAAGTCAAGGTCGAGTCAAAGTCAAAAGATTTATTGCAAATAGGCTATTTTTAGCACTTTTACAAGTCAGAATTAAATTAGGTACTTAAAATTAAGTTAGTAAATTGCTTACTAAAAGCGTATAAAATTACAAAGTGTTTATTGTCAAATAATATATAGCAAGCCCATTACAATATTATGAGTCTGAAAAAAAGAAGCTCTCTTTCTCACTACTCACAAGCAATTCGGCAGAATGCAGATCAGAAAACTCCAATCCAGAGCTTCGATTACACCTGTAACTTCTTTACATTATTCTTTACTTTATTGTAAACTAGCGGCCCACTCCGGCTTCGCACGGGTATAAAATATTTAGACTATGTCAAGGGTCTTCAACCCGCGGCCCGCGGGCCGCTTGCGGCCCGCCGATATGTTTTCTGCGGCCCGCCTCTCAATAACGACTACAATTAATTTATTAAATTATAAAAAGTACCTTTAGGTTGCCGAAATTACTGAAAACTGCACAGCTGTGTACGTACAGTCTTTTGTCGCCTTATTATCCTAGCCGCTAGCCTATAATTAACTCGACATCATCATCATGCATACCAAACTTTCTAAGAAATTCGTTCTTATCAAATTAGGATTGCTTGCACGTACAGACTGTTGTTGACGAAGACCAATGTTCAAAATAAAGTTGCTACTGTCGGCGCCATGAGAGTGATAGTAAAGCGGAGGTGGAAGCGGTTATAGCAGGCTGCAGGGGCGGGGGTGGCGGCGCGCGCGGCTAAAACGCGTTGCGTAGTTTGCTAGCTAGTCAGTCAGTGCCGAGCGTTGAACGGCATGTGTTGTACGGATGAGCGCCGATTATTTCAAGAAAAATGGACGATCTTATATTTCTTTGTTTGTGTTGGAGAAAAACCGATTTCCCTCGTATGCAATTAATCGGTCGCTGTAACCAAGGAATATAATATCAAACGTCATTACGATTCCAAACATTCAAGTCAGTTTGTCAGTCTCACCTTCAAGGACAACTCCGTATTGATAAGATGGAGTCCCTGAAGACGCAACTTAAACGACAGCAGCATTCATTCTGCAAACATAATGAAGACAGTGAGGCAGTAGTAAAAGTAAGCTATATTATTTCAGAAAAATTGCACGTAAGTCAAAACCATTTACTGACGGTGAATTCATGAAAAAATGTTTGTAGGATGCTGCAGAAGTGTCATCTATCACTTTTTGGATCCACATATACCTGTGAGCAGTTATTTTCACGCATGAAAAACGTGAAATCCAAAACGAAGACCAGAATCACCGATGTTCTCCTTGAAAACTGTTTGAGGATTGCAACCAGCAATATTAAACCAGATATTGATAAATTGGTTCAAAATAAGCAGTGTCAGACATCTCATTGACAAATTGCATTGTATTGATGTTTATTTACCCTTATTGTTGATGTTGGCTCAATAAATAAATGTTTTCTACTTATCTACTTGTTTAATCAACCTGACCATGGAAAATAAAAAATCCTTATAAAAATAACTATGGTGCGGCCCGCTGTGCAGAAAAAAAAATATTTTAGGCCCTTGATTTGTAAAACGTTGAAGACAGCTGGCCTATGTCATTCACTGAACCGACGCGCTATTTATAGGCACGCTCCCGCCCCGGCCGGCCGAAACCGAACCAAACGCTACGTTAGGCAATTTTTAAATCTGTAATATTTTCGAAAATATTCATTTAAATCTTATGATGTAAAGAGCCATATAGAAATAAATTAAATTAACAATGTACTTAAGGTATTTCATTAGATAAGGATTAATGCTGTTAAAATCGCTTCGAAAATTAGCCATTATTTTTCGTAAAAATAAATGACAAAAAATTGACGTCAGGCAATTTGTTGTAAAATACAGTTTCCCTAAATGAACCATTAACTTTCTGCAGTTTGAATCTTGGTACTTTCAGTTTATTTTTGTTCCTAGTAGGTACCTATTGAAGTTATGAATGTCGCAATATCTGGGAAAAGAGCCATGGAGATGATAAAGATGTACACAGTACCCTTTAGTACTTACAGAGGCAATATATATTTTTTTATAATCATTCAGGAGTTTTACTAATTTTAAAAGACAATAAATACTTCGCGATTGGCCCTGTGAATATCCGATGAAGGCATATAATATCAATATGAATAGAATACCTCTCATGAAGCTTATTTCCATCTTAATACCATAGTAACAAGTACGAAAATAAACTTTGTATCATGGGAAGTGCTAGGCTATCGGAAACAAATCTGTTTTCAACGTTATGTGTTAGGTATAAAGGTTGCAAGTTGAGTGATTTTGAATAGAAAATGTAATGTAACCGAATGAACAAAGAGAAGTAATTCACTGTGATAGCCTTTTGTGATCGGATACGCACAAGTGACCGCTGGACCCTTCAAAAGGGGTACAATTAGTACTTTACGGGCAAATTGTTTAAAATATGCACTTCGATAACGTAGCGAGCGACCAGTTTACATAGATCTCGGCCATTTTTAGAGTTGGTAGGCATTGAATTTTATGTGCAGGGGAATCTCAAGGTTCATGAAAAAACCCTAGATTTATTACTACATACTTATAGATCAAGAGATCAAAATACAATGAAAATAAGGATTAATAAGTACAAATAAATGAAGCTTTCCATCAGTGAAACTATATTCAGAATCGGATTAGTACTTCCAAAGATTAGCGCCTAAATAGGTGCATATAAACTCAAAAAATTGCTGACTCCACAGTAGTACTTATATAGATTTAAAAAAACTTTTAATTATTTTTGTTTATGTTCATCACATCATTTAACATTTTAGTCTTAGTATGAAGACATCAGCATTAAAGCTCCGAAGACTAAATACCAGTATGTAAATGTTTTTCGCCGAACTACCCCCTGGAAACCTAAGTAACTTAGGACAAAGAATATTTTGGACGTTCCGTACATTCCATAACTACTGATTGATTCCAAAGAACGGCATAATTAAAACGTTTATTATACAAAACTTAGAACTTACTCAATTTAAACTTATAATCGAATCATAATAAAGTTGGATATTCGTACAATTAACGTTTCATATATTTAATCCCGGAGCAAGTCCATTATTACCATACACGGTCTTGTAATTCCCTTAATTTAACCCGGAAAGGATGGACAAACAACACACCCCATCAAAAAGTTGTAAACAAGGACAGCCTTCATAAACAACCTAAAAATACAAGGAAAATGGCGGGCCTCTAAACACAATATGGCCGACCGCTAAGCTCAAAATGGCGGTGCTTAAATATGGCACAACCACAAGCTAAACAATCCCTTCTACATGAACATGGCAGCGTTTTAGATATATAATTTGGGAGACTTGCTTTGCCGCAAAAAGCATTAAATGAAAAGGTGACGAGTTTTCGCCTCCGGCCACCGATACCTAACTGCTAGCTCCATGGCCACGAGACCTGTGAACAAGGTGTGATCGAGAGATAATGATTTTAACCGCTATCGATGATTCTACGTTTGTACAATATTCATTTCTATATAGTCCTGTAAAATGATCACTATTGAATAGTTAATACCATAGATATACACAAATAGGAAGAGGTACAGAGATCTAAGAGATCTAAGACACATTCTGTCAAATGTAATTCAGAAGATTACAGAAAAAAACTGTAGCAAATCGTTACATTTTTACGTAAAGGATTTTTTTAAGGCTGTTTTACCTCGGACTCCTGGTTTTTTTAATATACTACTTACATATTTGATTCTTGTATTTTTTAACATCAATATACGGGAAGGACATATTTTTTTTCTTTTTTCTTACAATTTTGGACACTACACAATATAATCTATACCTGCAGAAACATAGTCCATAAACTGCAGGAGTCAATGGAATACCAAAATGGTAAAACTGTTAACTTATTTGGAAGCTAATGTATTATATCTATATTAAGCATATAAATAACCTAATAATCGGAGATGTAATCATTTACCGGTAGATAAAATTGTTCTTCGGAGCGAAAATTTTGATATATATCTTCACAGGAAAAGGAAGGATTAAATGTAATAACACCAGATTTTACTGTGGTACATCATTATGTACATATAAATGATGAATCAATCAATTGATAATGATCCTAATCTTTGTCTAACATTACGTTAGAGTACGTATTATGTGCCAACGTCAACAGTATGAAGACAAAAGCAGTAAGCAAAGTCAGCAAGCAGTTTTATTTCAAAAGCCCAAAACATTACCTCTGCCGGCGCAATCTACGCGTCGTATTTTGCCTCATCCGGCGCATAATTTTGTCACCTTTACGCATATAATCATAACGTGTAAAAGGCATATACCGAGCCTGGAGTGGCTATGGCTGTCATGTCAGAGCCTCCGTAGACCCCACAGCCTGATATAATACGCCATGGGTACCCAATTACCCACTTGATTTTATGGCGCATATAAATCGCGGTGTTAAAAAAGATAAGCTCTTTTTACCCCGGCCGGGCTGGCATTTGAGAGGTGTCATATAAAAGAACCCCTTCCCTAGAATGGAGGCCGAATTAATTGTTTGTTTACGGGAACGATGAAAGGATGGAAGTTGTCACGTGAAAGAGAAGAACAAAGAAAAACCCAATGCTTTTGAGTTTACAATGAATAATGTTTTCGTTGGTGTTGTTTCATAACTACAGGTTCGCGACTAGAATTTATCTTTCGAGATTCAGAAAGAGAACACACAGAGATAAAAGATATCCAAAGGACTTTCGCAGGACATGAATTTGAAGCACACTGTATATTTCCAGAATATTCCGAGGGAAAAGCAAGCATATTGTGAATTGTTAAAAGATATTATAAATAATTATGTTTACAACTGGACATTTGTTTGACACAGCGCCATCTAGCCCCAAACTAAGCAACGCTGGTTCTATGAGAACCGGATTAGTTATCTGATGTCCATGCTGTAAGATTTTAAGAATACTCATAATTATACCGGTTTTTAAAAGTTCTAAAGAACGTATTAGTATAATAACATTCAGCCACAAAACAAACATTAATATATTTCACATAAATGTTAAACTTGGGTGGGAATTGATCCTACAACCGACATTTCAGAAGGCAGAGCTATGAGGCCAATAAACATTGCGTGGTTGCTCTGTAACAAGCATTTCAATAAATAGTCCACATATAACTGAAAACTTGTATCAGCCTGCACTAGTAATGGGGGGCTGTCACCTGCGGCTGTGAAATAAATTATTAACAAAAGGGAAACCCGAATGACTAGAAGTTTCTTCTTTTACGTAACACCATTGTGCTCTATATAATTACAAAGAACGGTAAGTTTCTAGGCTATTATGTGAAAATGAGTTTGCGGCAAGGAAAATGTATGCATGTAATCATACCACTGCGCGGTGAGCATGGCTTCCATTCAATGTGGGATATAAATACTAGTAAGTAAGTAGGTGTGTAAAAGAATTGATTAACTAGTTTAACTTTTTAATAAGGAAGGTCAACTTCTTCATACATTTGCAAGTACGTTATTGGTCTACATTGTTAGTTTTCTTCAACCGTTATCTTGGCTATAGCTAATCATTATTCCAGTCGACTTTTCTGGAAGTATATTAAACAAATCAAAATTATCAAGCTTTTATTAGTAGAATATGATATATACCTATATAAAGTAGATGAGCGTTTCATGAACACACTTCAAAGACAAAACACACGCACATATAGTAGATTCCTAATAGTTTATTGGTTTTCTATTAATTATATAATAAATAAAAGATATTGCTAATAATAACGGCACTGAAGTAGAAAAACTTAACGAACTAAATGATTAGTTGCGAACTCCGCACGAAGTTCCCGAAGTCAGAACGAATCCGAACGTTCCATCGTTCCGCTCGGTTCCAAGTTTCCGAATAATGTCTGTTCAAGACAGCGCAGTGGGGTCGCCCCAGCAGCAGTAATGGGGCACGCACAATGGGCTGACTCGGCCAATAAAATACGAAGTTTAATGCGAGAACTATCGGAAAACCCCAAAAATAGTTTGTGGCACAAAGGAAAAGTTCTAAGGCGCTATTCGATTACAGTAAGAAAGGAAAGTGGTTACATAGAAACGGAAATAGAAAACATTGCAGAGTTGGATTTGGAGCAAATTTTACTGGATGGGTGTTACCATCACGAACCAGCAGATAATAATTTTATTTATGTCATAATGATATTATAATATTATAGGAACTGACGTAAGTAGTACTCATAACTACAACTATTACACGGCTAACACTCACGAGATACAGTCGAATCAGCGCCGAGCCACCACCGCCGCCGCGCGTACTCTTTTGGGGATGCGCATTAATATTGCTCGAACACCGGTCGAGTTATTGAACTGTATCTCGTGAGTGTTAGCCGTGTACTAGTTGTAGATAGGTAATAATATAACAGTTGAAAATGGAACTAATTCGACCGAACTCGGTCAGCCAGGTGAAACGTCCACTGAATCTATATATTGAAAATAATATAACAAATTTTGGATAAAATATATTTAAGTAGATAATAGAATCCCTATATATAATGTTTAGATTTTTTCTGTCTGTATAAACATTAATCTCGCAAAATATACTGGATAGGGTTGTTTGTTATTCTTTACTCTTTGAAGTGCCTAGCTGGTTCTCACGGTTCTTTCATCATAACTGGTTAATCCAAAAAGGAGCTACAGGCTCTTTTAGATAAGGACTCCACCGCATCACCGCCGCCGTATAGACCAGAGGGAGGAATCACAAATACATACCTATATATTATAAAATGAAAAAGGGAAGAAGCAAGGAGTAAGTGGGATAAGAAGGAAAAGATTGGGGAAAATGTAAAGTAAGGGAAAATAACTAGAATAGGGTTCTATTTTTCAGCTAGTGCTAAATAAGTCGGTACTGCCGTGATCTCCGCGTGTACGTAAACACTCACTGTAATGATTGCTGTAAAGCCAATATACTTATACTTAAGTACCTATTATAATAATTTGATCTCCTCGAATGACAAGCCAAGCCTTTTCCGTGTACGGACGCTAAGTTCACGGACCAAATATTGACCTCTGACCAAAAATTATTACCTTCCATACAAACTTATCTAAACATGGCATGCAAGCCTTTATTGTTTAGGCTTAAAGTTGAAAGTGGTACGGTTCTAAAGATTTGGAAAATTAGTTGAAAGTTTTCTCTCGGTTCTTTTGTTAGTTTTGAATGGTATGGTACAATCAGCTACATACTCCATAGACGTTTGATAATTGTATTTATTTTTAGGCTAGAAGTATACTTTTTTGACGGAATTACCTACCTATGGCAAATTTATAGGATATGGTCGATTCGAGATCGATAAGAGATCGACAAGCAGTTGCCCGAACCAACCCCACACGAAGTGCCCCCCACTCGTCGGTTCCCACAATGTTATGATACGATGTTGTCGACTTCACATGAATAATCAATAAAGAAACTAAAATATAAGTTTTATTAAACATCATTTATTAACCTGCCGCTAAGCAGTAGTGCGCAAGCATTGCTGTGTTCCGGTTTGAAGGGCACTATAGCTAGTGAAATTACTGGGCAAATGAGACTTTATGATCTGATCTCACAGTTTAGTAATCTTATTACTAGATTGTGCTGATGTCTCTGGATGACGTGCGTAGTGCAGTGTCACGCGAACCTCTATACTTTAGAGTTCCGAGTGACACTGCAGCTGATATGGGCAGCCGTGTCGTTTAACATCAGGCGAACGGCTAGCTCGTCACGTCATTCCTTAACATAAAAAAAAACCTTTTTTTCACTTGTTTTACTGACTCCTAAATTTATGCATCTGAGCGTACAAGAACATGTTTATTAACGTACCGTTATTCATTGTTTGTGGAGGTAGTTTGGAACATCGCGGGTAATTGAATACATCTCAAATTACTGGTTACCTCCAGCCGCCGCCGCCGGCCCCCGCTCCGAGCGCAAAAGTTGGCGTAAGTCTATACTTAGCAGCGACATGAGAAAACGAATACTTACCTACTTGTTTGTCAGACTCTGTGGTGTGGTGGTTGAGCAGGTCGGCTCATAACCTCGAGGCGACGGTTTCGATTCCCGCGATAGGACAAGTATTTGTGCACAGAAAAAGTCCCTAGATGCAGGGAGTCCTAGTTAGGGTCCTGTATCTATGTATATGATTGTTGTGCGTTATTTGTTTATTTATAAAAGTAGTGTCTTCTCCAGCCCGGAGCTTGGAGCCGGTACTTCCCTGGATATGATATCTACCCTGTGATATTGTCACCAACAATCAACGGGTTTTTTTAGGGTTTAAGCTAAAAACGGGACCCTTTTAGAACATTTACTTGCTGATAGTTTATAATTAAATTCGTGAGACTCATTTACTATGTTTGTGTTATTAAAGTTACTTAGTACGCTAATAGTACTCATGGTACATACCAATACTTGCAGGGCACGGTGCGGTGGCACTGGGCAGGGAAAGTCAAAATACCATATCGCGTAACCAACTGTACTAGGTGGTAGAACCTTTCTGAAATGGCACTGTAGCTAGTGAAATTACTGGGCAATTGAGACTTTATCATCTGATCTCACAGTCGAGTAATGTTATTACCAGACTGTACTAATGTCTCAGGATAATGTGCGCAGTGCAGAGTCACGCGAAACTTTTTATTTTGGAGTTCCGAGTGACACTGTTCTTTATGGGCGGCCGTGTCGCTTAACATTAGGTGAACGACTAGCTCGTCACATCATGCACTGACATAATACATAATGAACCTTTCCCGTATTTCTTTTAGTGTTCTGGATGGTCCCATGCAAAATCGAGATAGCAGTAATTTTATTTACTTTTATTCAAACGACTAACCTCAGATCACCTCGAGTGATTCACTCACCTCTGACACCACGAGATTTCGAACATTTGGGCGACACGCTCACAGTCATTGTAATTAATTACGAACTGAACCGAATAATATAATTTATAATAGTATGCTTACCCATTGCTTACCTATAAACTATTCATCCTCAGCCTCAACTAAGGTAAAGTCACCAATCATGGACAGTATAAGCGAATTTTTTTCGTATTTTCTTTGTCATTTCTTCATTTTTCAATATACATTCTTTGGAATTCGTAGGTAAATGAAAAGCTCTTTCTTTTTTTCTCAATCAGTATTTAATGTTTAATTTTAGTTTAGTACCCAGTACAATAAAATATTATAAATAAATGTCACTCCTACTTGGACACCATTAATGGACTGTATTAATCCAGTGTAGGACCTCCAATTATGGACATTATCTAATTATGAACAGCCATCAATGGACAGTAATAATCCATCCCCTAATTATGAACAGCCAGCTAAATTCAAAAAATGTCCATGGCTGGTCGGCGTCCAAAATAGGTGCCTTTACCTTACGAAATAAATGAATATAAATAAAATACATACATTTACCTCTTTGGTAAAATACAATGATGTTGAATACGTCCCACGGAACGGGGCTTCTTTGATTCTAATTGTTTTTTATTTTTAATTTACGCCACGCTTCATAGAATGCAGTAGAAACACTAAAAATGAACTAACACATCTACTTACTGCCATAGATAAACATTTTACTTGCATTTTATTTGTTTTACGATTCCAAATGGAAGCAGGAGGCTCGGTAGTTCCGCTATTTTCCGCATAAATTCCGCAATAAAACGGCAAATCTCGTTCATCGATCAAATAACTCGAGATCAAGTAAAAAGATCGAGTAAGTTACAGTCGAAGAAAAACTACAACCCTATTTGATGAATCGCGGGACAAGCCCCTCGGTCCCAGGCGGGATATAAAACGGGTCGTGGTCCAGATTAGGGTTGCCAATGACAAAATAGCGAAAAAAGTGGGACATCATTGTACAAAAATCTTAAACTTAAATTGACAGCTCCAAAACTATTGCGATTCTTGTGATTTTGACCTACTTACATAAAAGACATGTGGTGTCCGTGTGATTATAGAAGCACCCAATATCATCCCGTGGGAGCCGTGAGAGTAAGGGAATCCAGAGAATGAGCAACATTTTCGAAGCCTTTGTTCAGCAGTAGACTTCTTCTGGCTGTTGCAATGTGTATGTATAGAAGGAATATGCCTTAATCAGAAACCCTGTTTCCTCCATATTATGCGTAATGGAAGAACAGAGTTCTCATTGAGGTAAGTAATTTGACAGACCTATTTTATACACACCTATGTATCTAGATTTGATTTGACGGCCTCTGTGGTGGTTGAACAGGTCGGCTCATAGCCCGGAGGCAGCGGGTTCGATTCCTGGGGTATGACTTGTATTTGTGCACAGAAAAAAAACCGCAAATAGTTGTTCTGAGTCTGGGTGTTGTGGGAGCATGGTCCTCGTAGTTCCTGGGTCTTCACAGGGAATCTTAGTTAGGGTCCAGGATCCATGTATGCGATCGTTGGGCGTTAATATTATTATTATAGATTATCATCCTGGGAACCAGTCCAAGTGTAGCACTCACTGATCTTAATAATACCTACATTACCAATATCCAGCTATTACGATAACCCATACATCTATGCCCTCTGGCAGAGAACTAGGCCGACAGTTCGTTCAGATATTAAAATTTAAAATATAGCGTTAGTTAAATGTGACCTGAGTTTTGGAGGGAACGCGAAAAAGATTGCGTCACCGCATTGCATTATTTTCCAAAACTTGTGTTATTTTCAGTGTTATTGCATAAAATTGGTGGTATTTTATTCGTTAAGTGCTGGATTACAGGCATGAGTGTGGGAAAGTGGTATAATGATGGTGAAACGTTTATTTTCGTGTTGTTTCCAAAACTACATGGAAGCTTCATGGACTTGACTTGACTAGACTATGACTTGGACTGTAACTTGACTTGACATACATACATTATTAATTAACTTGAAAAATTACCAATTACTTGACACTAGCTAAATACACTAAAGTGTGGAGCCAACAAAAAAAAATGTGACTTACTCTCAGTTCGGCACTCCACCGATAATCAGACCGTAAGAGTAACATATTAGAATAATGACCATTTTAGATGCAGACCTGCATCCGTGAATTTCGTAAACTAATTATAAAACAAATAGTAAAAAAAGATGTCAAATAGGAGAATGTTCTTCGTCTATTACTTTGTAGTCTTCAAAGATGTTCTGCGGGTCAACTGGCAACCCTGCCCGAGATCCGGAATGACCTCGTAAAACTGACAGTTTAGCGGAACCGATCCCGTTTTGTAACGTAAACAATTGGGAACGGAATTTAGGAAGCCCTTTTCCATTTTGTATTACAAGTCTAGTGCAGTGCTAGCTACTGATGGTTATGTTCCATCAGGAACATAATATCGCTGTGATCCATTAAGACGCCGGTTCCTCACGTTATATTATTATTCCTTCAGTGTTGTCAAAGTGCCTATCCCGCACATAACTTGAAAAGTCAGTTTGACGGCACGGGCTACCGCTAAGCCACGCTCGCTTTTCTATTTTTGTGTCGGCACTCGACAGTAAGCAGGTTTGGATTTTGTACGATAATTATCGTATTTGTACGATAATTTGTCATAATGTACGATACTATCCACTTTCAATGATCGTACGCAAAAATACGATAATTTCTGAGTTGACAAGTTATTTTCAATAGATACTTATTTTTATAAGTATCTATTGAAAATAACAAACAAAACATTTGAAACAAAATAATTGAATTGTGTAGTGCAAATGCAGATTGTGAAAGAATATTGAATAAGATCAACCTAACCAAACTAAGCCAAATACTCGGCACAGTTGTAACACGAACTGTAGATGCAGTAAAACTTAGCAAAAGTGGACTATTTCAAACCAATTTTAAGAAGAGCCAATAATAAAAATAATAACGGTATGCAGACTATTGAACAAGTTGCAAATATAAGTTAATTGATAATAGAAAGTTTTTTTTTTAGTTGTTAAATTGACGATTAAATTGTGGCTTCCATATTTTCTTAGTTCCTTTAATTATTCTTCCTTTACAGTGTAATACTGCGAGAGAGTATCCTATGAAACTGGTGTTTTTCCAATATGTACGATCGTATTTTATAAATACTATCTTTATGAACGAAACGTACAATTGTTTTTCATCTATCCAATTCCAACACTGGCAGTAAGCAGTAACTCCTATCTAATCTGTGCGTTGTCCGCGCTCGACTCGCGGGCACGGAATGAAGACTCGGGCCTCGGGGCTCAGCGCGGGTGGCTCGGCGGACGGCCCAGCTGCCTCAGGCCCCGCCTCCCCTCGCGCGCGGTCACGTCGCATACGCGTCGCAGCCGGCCGGTCGGGCCCGCCAGTCGCTCACTTACCAGTTAGTCGGCCGCGCCGCGTCGGACCTCATCGAGGCGCCGCGTCTCCAATTTGTTCCTGTGAACACGAAATCCAGATGGCAGTAACGTGCACGGTGCTTGGCTGCATTTCCAACTACAGGATCCACAAGACTAGAAGATTTTTTCGATTCCCACTGGACCTGAAAAGGTGTTTATATCGTTCTGATCCTTATATTATGTAGTTATTACCTACAATGCGGTTAAAATATGAATGACACAAAACGCAGTACAGTGCACGTGCCGGGCCGGCTGAGGCTGGTATTTATTATTTTGTACTAATGTAAAAGTGAAACGACGTGTTTATATTTTTGTGTAGCTTTTACGCAGCGGCTGAACCAATATGGGTATCGTATTGAAAATGAGATTGTAAGGGAGCATTTGTATTATTAATATAATGTTTAACGGTTCCAGTCTAGCGATTCATATGGTTTGCATTGTGTGTTCGCACGCCCACGTACTATTATTTATGTTGCGACCTAAGTTAGGTACTACTACAGTACAGACTGGCCAATGTATTGCAGGCACCAGCCGGAAAAACTCCACTGCTGAACATAACCCTCCTTCATAGAGCGACCATCATTCCCAGAGTACTACGTAAACTATTCACTTTTTTACCTACTCTAGTTTTTTATTTATTTAGTATTTTATACAAGTTGGGTCTTTTATTTATTTATAATATTACTGACTAAATAACATATAGTTTTATTTATCCATAATGCTATACATAAGGTTGCTACAAACCGACGCGGTCGGCGCCACCGTATTGACTGTTTAGTCGATGATTACGATAGACATGATAATGATTTTCCACCTGTCCGGCTTCTATAAAATTCTATAACAGTATTGAGCGAGATGTCTCTATCAGGGCGCTAGCGTTTCTTTTCATGTTCTGTGCAATACACAGATTTCAACCGTATCTTTCCGTACCATATAATAACAAGTAATGTAAAACAATTTACATAATGTTTATTATTTACAGATGTAAACAATGGGCGGATGCTTCCGGTTGTCCTGAACTATGGGAGCAGGGCCCAGAGTACCTTCACCGACATAACAGTATTTGCGATTTGCATTTCAAAAAGTCCGACCGTTTAAAAATAAAGTTGCAACGTAACGCAGTTCCTGTCCCATATGATAGAGAAGTAGTAGAACGTCTACAAAAGTACAATTTTGTATTACATGAGAATACACAACCACATACCGAAATCAAAGAAGAAATTGACAATGACGTTGATATTGATGATCACGGTCCCACCCCTAGTATTGTAATGTCAACGCCGGCACTGGAACAAACACACGCCCAAACACACGAACAAATACACGCCCAAACACATGAACAAGCATACGCCCAAACACACGAACAAACACACGCCCAAACACACGCCCAAACACACGCCCAAACACACGAACAAACACACGCTCAAAGTAACGTGCAAATTGAGGGTCAAGCTGATGATACAGATGATGGTCCTAGTACTTCAAAGTCATCTACGGCAAACATGATGGAAATATCATCACCGAGCTCTAGTGGCATGACAAATGGTCGCCCCTTGGCACCTAATTTACTAAAAAAGTTACAAAATCTGCAAAGCAAATGCCAAAAATTTTGTGATGATAAACGGTCAGCCACTGGATTCAAATTATTTGCTTTGTATTTGTTCCTTTCTTGTCCTAAGGCATACAGAGTTCTAAGAAATACTTTATGCTTACCAACAGAAAAATCGTTGCGTGAAACAAATATTGAACTCGATACGTTTATCGACCCCATCGTTGAAAAATGCTTGGCGTCAAAAATGAAAGCGTTGAAAGAGTCTGAAAAATACTGCACAATCGGCCTTGCTACCATGGAATTGCAACGTTTCTTATTCTACCATATAAATAAGGACAAAATAATTGGTTTGCACGACATTGGTGGAGTTCAAAATCTGGGAGTTGCATCGAAAGTCTATGTTATCATGGCTAGAGGAATATCTCTGGAGTGGGAGCAACTAATAAGCTATTGTTTCGTTCGTGAAGACCACAATATTGACCTAGTTGGCGTCTGGGCTGACAACATTATTTCAAAAATTATGGATATTGGTATGAATGTAGTTGCATTGGTGACGGACGTCGAAGATTCAATGTTGCATTGCCTTATGAGAAAGCGAAATGTATCGCCCAATGCACCTTTCTTCTATAATACTGTAAATGCTAAGAAAATCTACTGCATTTTCGCTGTTCCTCAATTGATAATGTCATTAAGAAATGCTTTGATGGTGCATCGATTCGAATTTGACTTGTTAAAGGCTGACTGGGATTCAATCAAACTGCTTTACACCCAGGAGCGCAGTGAATACAAACATCGCTTTATTGTACCAAAATTAACTGAATCTCATATAAACCCCAGTGAAACAGAAAAGAAAGAAATAAAATACGCAGCTCAAGTTTTCAGTAAATCAGTTTCGGAAGCACTGGCTATGGAAATGAAGGCACGGTCTAGTATTCGAAATGAATGGCAAAATCAAACTATCGAAGGAACACAGAAATTAACAGGCTTAGTAAATAACGTTTATGACATTCTAAACTCATCTACTGTTGATCACGACAATAAATTTAAAAAGGCTTACACCGCAGAGCCGTATCAAGTGGCTGAATTAAATTATTTCATGGAACTTTTGAATAAAATCCACGTTACTGACAACACTGGCAATGATATAACGAGCTCGATCAGATGCATCGAGGGTCTCGAAACAAGTATAATGAGCATTATTTGTATTTTTCGAGATTTGAGACTTAAAGGTGTTGATTCGTTGCTAACATCTCGCCTTAACCTGGATGCTCATCACAGCTTTCTTGATTCAGTGAGACGGGCAGCCAAGGGCGAATCTCCCAAACCAGTGGAATTTTATAAAACTTACCGTAAGATATTTAAAAAGGAGTTGTTCCAATTCCCGAGCACCACCAATCGCTCCGACGATTTGAAACAATTTCTTATGAACGTGGATACTAAAAACTTAACACAACGTGTGCTTCGGGCCTCTAAGCTAAATAAAGACTACTGCATAGCAGTATGGACCGTTGATTATCGGTTTGATTTGCCCACCACCGAAACGTTTAAGTACATTTGTGGCTATTTATTAAAGAAAGTTTATAAGGTCCATAAATGCGAGGCAATGAATAGATACATCCACGCTAGTGCCTCAATTATAGATTGGAACGCTTATCCTTGCTCGAACAAAACTTGTAACTATTTCCAAATCCCTGATACATTTATTGACTTAATTGAAAGAATGGATGACCGTTTTATTGCTGCTTTTGGAAAGATCAAATCACCAATAATACCTGGCATTGGGAATAGTGTGTTGATGGCATTATCCAGCGTTATATTTGATAGCGCATGTGATTGTTTCCCGTATGTTTACCTGAGGAAGCTCTTCGTCCGACTTCGCTTGTTTAATATAACTCGGTTCTTTAATAACCATAATCGCAGGAACCGCCCTGTCTTTGACTCTATCGATGTGCCTTTCATACTGAAAGATATGTTACGTCCAGCGTAAACTTATTGGTTTACCCCCTTTTCAGTTAAGCTGTTAAAATTGAAGGGTTGAGAATAAAAAGGGTTTAACTGACAAATTGATAGTTTCGAGAAAATTGACTTTAAACTTCAACGGCGTCATTTTAATGTAGAGTGCTTATAAGGAAATAGAAAAGGTTTATGTAAGTTTCAGTAGCTTGAAAATGTTTTAATTCTATTTTATAAATATAGTACTAATTCATACAATTACTGTAAAAATATAATATAATAAAATAAATATAATAATAATGTTTTTATGCTAAGTTAACTGTATTCCTGTGAAAGATAAACCGTTTTTAGAGTCAAAATCTCGAGATTTAAGCCTCATTTCGGTATTTTGAGAATGTATTATTGTAGATAATTTTACGCTGAATCCAATGATACCCATAAGTCATTTTGTGAAAAAATCGGTTAAACCCCTTTTGTTTTCACCCCTTCAATTGTAAGGTATATTTTTACATTCTACTAATAAACGTAATTAATTAAATTAATTAAAAAATAAATAAATTATATACTTGCATATAATATTTGGTTTTTATACGTATCGTTATTTTATCCTATGACTGTAAGTTGATCACTTTATTTGTTGAAAATATATCAACTGGCTGACCTGATAGCTCAGTTGGTAGTAACGCTGCCTTCTGAACTGTGGGTTCGATTTCCACCTTTTTTTTGATTTTAACATTTTTGTGATGAACATGTGTGTAAATACATACATAGAATATAATATAACACCCAGACACAGAACAAGTATTTGGGTTTTTTTTCTGTGCACAAATAATTATCGAACCCGCCGCCTTTGGGTTATGAGCCGATCTGCTCAACCACCGCACCACAGAGGCCGTCTGTGTAATAGATTGTAACAACAATGTTTTATATTAATGTTCAACATTGGACCCTAGCAGCCACAGCCTGCCGAGCTAATAACTAGGTTTGTTAGTTAATTTCACTAGGTGGTAGGACTTTTCGGCAAAGTTCGTCTAGGTAGGTACCACCGCTTTACCAGTTATTCTGCCGCCAAGCAGTAGTGTGCAAGCACTACTGTGTTCCGGTTTGAAGGGCACTGTAGCTAGTGAAATTACTGGGCAAATGAAACTTTATGACCTGATCTCACAGTTTAGTAATCTTATTACTAGATTGTGCTGATGTCTCTGGATGACGTGCGCAGTGCAGTCTCACGCGAAACTGTATACTTTAGTTTAGAGTTCCGAGTGACACTGCAACTGATATGGGCAGTCGTGTCACTTAACATCAGGCGAACGGTTAGCTCGTCACGTGATACCGTAACATAAAAAAAATGACCACGACATAAGTTGACTACATCAACCATATTTATTCGTACGTGAAAAAAATCAAAACATCTATAAATCTAAACATTTTTTATTGTTTAAAATATACCTAATTATTAGTAGATAGGTAATGTGGGCAGAATAAATATGTTGCCATATTTACCAATTGCCAATACAAGAATGACAAAAGACTGAAAAATTCATTAAAAATTACTTTCAGAAAATATTTTCGTTTTAGTAATATTTTACAATTTACATAGTTATGTTGTTCCTGAAAAATATTAGTGCATGCAGATTTCAGAATAAATTAAGCATCATCTTGATGTATAATAAATCGATCTGTTACAATTACATTTTTCTTTTATCCGGAAGTTTTGCTCATATTTGTCGCCTTGGAAATGTAATGATCGCCGTTGCTGTAATCAAGGACACGTTTCCATCAAAACACCATTGTTTTCATCCATCAATCAGAACTCGGTACTCTTGTAAATATTTCATGGTAATTTCAACATTATCTCGCTGAAATAAGAGCGATGAAGTGGCAGCCCCCACACCACCCGTGGTTCACAACCAACAACATTACTTCAACCAAGCGATTTTGAGTCTTACTTTCTAATGTATAAGAGCGTTATAATTTAATGATCATAGTAAACAAAGTATTGCATCATAATGAAGAGGAAAACTCGTTCTGTTAAGTTTATGGTAAAGGGCGAGTCTTAATAACCGGTAAATTATTACTTTACGATGTTTTGTTACATCAGAAAGCCAATAACCATCCATAACTATAAACTTAAAATATTAAGGTTCAAATTTACAGTAATTTATTGAAAGACTAGTAGAGAGTATAATCATTTAGCGTCCCACTGTTAACACAAAGCGCTGGTAAAAAACGCTACTGTATGGTAATGCTGACTCGTGCCGACTCATTGCCAGCATTTCGTTTTCCTAGAATTCAACAGGGCAATGCTGCCAGCGTGTTGGGTACGCTGCCTACCGTAAGGAATGACATGACAAGCTAGTCGTTCATCAGATGTTAAGCGACACGACTGTTCATATTAGTAGCAGTGTCATTCGGAACTCTAAAGTATAGAGTTTCGTTTCACTGCGCTCGTCATCCTGAGACATCACACTGTCTAGTAATAAGATTACTAGGCTTTGAGATTAAGTCATAAAGTCTCATTTTCCCAGTTAAATCCACCAGTTAAAATGCCCTTTAAACCAAAGCACAATAGTGTTTGCATACTGCTTGGCGGTAGAATAACTGGTAAAGCGATGGTATCTGCCTAGACTAACTTTGCAGATAAGTCCTGCCACCTAGTAAACGCCTAGTAACTACTACCTACTACTAGCTTTGTGGCTATACACTGGTACTATTACATATTCTGTAGTGTTGTGTATAAGCTATTTTGTGGACATCGATTTCCACTTTAGAACATTCATGGGTGACGTCACTCCCACCGGATATTTGTGAGCATGTTTGGTAAGTCGAGCCGCTGGAAGCGAAACAACAAATAAATGGAGGAAGCGAGCAGTAAACATGGAATTGGGAAAGTGCATGGATTGCAGACAATTTATTGTTCTGGTCTACAAAGAACTTACTTACATTTGCATGTCCATCAGCAGCCTGAAGACGTCCACTCACCCATAGAGCGCCACTTTGAGCGGCTGTTGCTCTAATGTACTTAACTTAGAAAGTCACTGGCTGAGCGGGATTCGAACCGTGCCATGCGTAGTGTTTAAAGTCGCAGAAACTACTGCAAGCCACTCGAGTTCAATTAATCACGACACTATCGAAATAAAATAGAAAGGTACTTACTGAAAAGTAACCTGGTATCTAAATATATATAACTCAAAGGTGAGACTGATTGACTGACTAATATAGTGATCTATCAACGCACAGCCCAAACCACTGGACGGATCGGGCTGAAATTTGGAATGCAGTTAGATGTTATGACGTAAGCATCCGCTAAGAAAGGATTTTTCGAAATCCCCCTTCAGAGGGTGAAATGGGTTGTTCAATTAATTTCCCATAGGCCACGCCGCGGGTGAAGCTGCGGGCAGAAGCTCGTTTTTCCATAAACGCGCTCACAATACGCAGTGCTCAAGTTAGACAAAAATAAAGTATTAAAAAGTCAATGTCAGACGCAAAAAAACATTAACGTTTTTAGGTATGTACCTATTTCTGGTACTTAGGTTACTATAGGTACCTAATTCTAATTACTTACGTGTTGTTACCGCATGAGTCAGCTGTCAGCACCTAGACTAGGTCCTAGATGTCACCCTGACTAGGTATTAGGTATAATACATATACCTTTGTTGAGAGACAAATGTTCTACTGGTTTTCATCTGTCGCCAAAAACACGATAATTTTAGTGTATATTTCAGATAATAAATAAATATTTGTGATAAATAAAGCTTATACCACAGTTTTAATACGATAGATTCAGTTGACGTCGGTTTCCCAGAACGTCAAGTCTTCTAAAGTCGAGCTCTTCCTCGTTGAGTTCAATCCGCGACGAGTTCCTTCACGTCGAATTCCCGCTACGTCGATTCCTTGCATGTCGATCGTGCTTTTACATCAACTCAAACATTACGCACGCTTGACTAGGGGAGTAAGCTGGGGAGGCGAACGGAACTTGAAGGAATGGAAGTTGTTGGTTAATGCAGATCTCCATTGTCAACATAACTAAGTTAAAAAATATTAAAATTTGTATTATTATGTATAATGTATAATTAATAATAATAATAAGTGTGGACATCTCACGCAACGCCATCTAGCCCCAAACTAAGCAAAGCTTGTATTACGGGAATCAGATAAATGATACAATACTTAGATAATTTTTATTTGTAAATACATACATAGAATACAATATAACACCCACACACAGAACAAACACTTATGTTCATCACACAAATGTTTGTCCTGGGTGGGAATCGAACCCACGACCCGCAGTTCAGAAGGCAGGGTCACTAAATCACTACCAACTGAACTATCGGGCCAATAATTACATTTGTATTATTATGTACATACTATGTGTACTATGTATATGTATGTATGTCTGTCCGGTAACGTGACAATTTACAATTGTCAAGATGGCGACAGAAAACTTCGAAATCCAAACTTTATACTTGTTCAGCCGGCATTTTTAATCGTTCACCGTGCCTATTGCATAGTAACCAATACTTGTATAATGGTTGTAGTCCCCTGCCTGTCCCGGCCAGTCCAGGGGTGCAGGTGACAGGGTATCGATCCAGCCGCTCGCTGCTGCCAAGCCGATAACTCCCCTAATGATAGTGACACATAGCTATATTGTTGTGATTGTGAAAATGATCTAAAACAGCTACATACAGCTGATTCTCTTAAAGTTCTGTACTATTTCATACGAGCCTAAATAAAATGGGTCAATTTTAATAAAAGTACATATTGTCACACACTAGTATCTAACAAAACGGTAACAGTAAAAATAAAGAAATTTAAAAGTTTAAATCAATCCAAAGCTATGCTCACCTGCGTAAAATTGACAGATCCTTTTTTTTATTAGGTTAAGGCTGTTAGTCGCTACCGACCTTTACAGCGTCACCGGGCGGGAGGGCAGGCGCTTAAGGCGCCAGCTGTCAAAAGTGGGAGGCAACTAGCTGGCGGGCATCCTTGGGGTGCGAGCCTCGGCTTGGGCCGTTGCCGGGATAAGAGGATCGAGATGACTGCGTCCACTGGAAGAGTGGACCCTATTGAAAGTTAAAATTGATAGATCCTTAGTTCACTCTATTCTATGACGTATCTACATTAACGCATTTGGGTACGTCCTATAGAAAAAGGGCGAACTTAAGAACTGTCAAACTAGTGCAGACGGTAATTAATTTCATAAATAGCATGGACGGGGGTAACATAAACAGTCAACACTGCCGTTGCTAAGCCAAATTAGGATGCTATTTACTGTAGCAGCAGTTAGCGGGCGCATGTCATTTTGGCAAACGAATTCGGGTGCTAATGACAGCTGTCAATATTTTCGACCAAATCTGACTGTTCATCAGTTGCCCATTGGTTACTAGATTCGTCTATTATATTCGTACACGTGCAAATTGTTAAAATGGTTAATATTTAATGATCCAGTTAAGAATTTTCCTTTATTTATGAGTTTATTTTGAACTAGCTCAAGGGCACCTCTGGGGTGCGAGCCTCGGCTTGGGCCGTTGCCGGGAGAAGATAATCCAGAAGGCTACGTCCACTGGAAGAGTGGACCCTATTAAAGAATACGTACACAGTTCGTCCTATGGGAGCCGAAGAACCGTGAGCCGAGTCGTCCAAGATTTCTCCCGCGATGAGGACGATAAAATGTAGATGTGTGGCCACATTTATTACATCACAAACGCATAATGATCACGATTACTTACTTTAATCCCATTTAATCCAGTTACGACTGACATAAACTCTTTTCACATATAACTGTACCGAGTTGACAGGTGACAAGTGACAATTATCACAACCGTAATAGGATTAGCGGCGAACATCAAATTAATAATACTAAGAAATGGCAATATTTGTGAATTGATGACACTTTTTTTAGAGAACAGTCGATAAATACAATACCTCGCTTTATCTAAGTAGGTACGTAAAATTTCCATAAAAAGTTCTATGCGAGCATGTAAATATTGTTTACAGGCCAGGGTATCAAGGCCGTATGGTAGATATACCATATTACTAGTACTAGACTGAAGTAAAACTTCTTTAGTTTAGCTCCATCCATCGGCTGGTATAACTTTGTTGTTACTTTGATTAATGTTAATGTCGCCATCTTGACAATTGTAAAATGTCATTTTAACGGATATATACCAACATAATAGTACAAATTTTGTTATGTTCACAATGGAGATCTACGTGACAACTTCCGTTCGCCTGACATTCACCAGCTTACTCCCCAAGTATGCATAAAGAAGTTTTACTTTAAAAAGGTCAGTGTTATTTTATAGGTAGACATAATAGGTCTTTACCTATGAAATTGCCGTATTGCAGTACAGACTTTTTCAAACAAAAAAAAGTTTTGATTGGCTATGTTTTCTAAATTCAAATAAATTTTGTTTTAAAAATATGACATTCTATTTACAATATAAGTCTTTTGTTTATTGATTAGCGTGGTATTTTCATTACATTTCAACATTTTTCCTCATAATGGATACTTTGAAATTTCGTGTAATTATGGAATATGAGTTCCGTCGTCGCACCAACGCGGCACAAACGACACGTAACATCAACGACGTTTACGGAGAGAACTGTACAAACGAACGTACAACCCGTTATTGGTTTGCTCGGTTCCGTTCTGGGAATTTTGACTTGATAAATGAACCTCGTGGTCGTCCGGAAACTTTGGTCAACAATGATGAATTAAAGGCGATTGTGGAAGCTGATGAATCTCAATCTACAGCTGAGCTGGCAGCAGCTTTTGATGTTAGCATCAAAACAATATTGGTCCATTTGCGACAGATTGGCAAGATAAAAAAGCTTGATAGATGGGTGCCCCACGAACTTAACGATCGCCAGCGCAACGTACGCTTCGAGACTTGCCTTGCGCTGCTTAACGGGCACAGAAATGAAGGAATTTTGAACCGAATTGTTACGTGCGACGAAAAATGGATTCTTTTTGACAATCGAAAGCGCTCAGCAAGTTGGTTAGATCCTGGTTCGGTACCAAAGCAATGTGCAAAACGAAAAATGACCCCTAGAAAGGTGATGGTCACAGTTTGGTGGTCTAGTGCTGGTGTGATTCATCATAGCTTTTTACAAAACGGCGAGAGCATTACTGCAGATGTGTACATTGAAGAACTGACCACAATGATGGCGAAACTCGCACGTCTGCAACCAGCTTTGGTCAATCGGTCGTCTCCACTGCTACTTCACGACAACGCGCAACCCCATACTGCACAACAGACCGTCTCTAAGCTGCATGAGTTGGGTTTGGAAGCTCTCCCTCATCCGCCATACTCACCAGATCTTGCGCCTACCGACTATTACTTTTTCCAAAATTTGGACAACTTTTTAGTGGGAAAAAAATTCAATTCCCGAGAGGCAGTACAAAACGCCTTTGAAGAGTTTGTTGTCTCCCGTCCTGCTGATTTTTTCAAGAAGGGCATCCATAAACTGCCACAGCGTTGGCAAAGATGCATTGATTGCAGGGTTGATTACTTTGAATAAAAGAAATAAATAAGTTCGAAAAAAAAATACTTTAACTTTTTTCAAACAAAACGGCAATTTCATAGGTAAAGACCTAATATTATTGTGGTGATTATATTGTAAGTATTGCAAGAGTTCCTTATAAATGCACGAAAACCTTAGAACACCCGCGCGCTGCAGCGCAAGTAGTCTGTAATCCAGTTAGCGCCCGTAAGCCCGTCTAGGCCCTAGATCAGACGAGGCATGGCTTCTGCAATTATGCACTGAAACTGCAGTTACCTGGTTTTAATACATTATAAGTATTCTAATACAATTTATAGATATTCTATTATATAGCCTAGGATGCACATTCAGATCCACCGGGTGTTTCAACTTTTAACAATCTTCGAATTTTTTGACTTGACTAGCCGAATAGCTCAGTTGGTAGTACCCCTGCCTTCTGAGCTGCAGGTTGTGGGTTCAATTCCCACTTAGGACAAACATTTGTGTGATGAGCATCGATGTTTGTATGTATTCTATGTATGTATTTACAAACAAAAGTATAGTATGTAGTAAGTATTGTATCAGTTATCTGGTTCCTATAGTACTATATCACGCGTGAACGCAAAGAACACTTTCGCTAATTCTTTTGTTATTGTGTTTATTATTTTCAGGAGAAGGTTCTTATGAAAGAAAAAGTTAAGAATGTATGGAAAATTTTCACCACGCGGGTGAAACCGCGGGGTGTTGCTAGTTATTTATATTGAAAACACAATAAAATTCTCACTCAAAAAACTCTCGCTCAATCCAAAAAATTATTTCTATAAGAAAGTTTCCAAGTTGTGTTTATCTATAAATATATCGCTATCGGCTAAATATCTCTTCAATTTGTAGATTCAATTAGTGTTTAGTATGCTGTTGTTCAAACAAATAAATAAACTATCACATACGTAGATCCTGGACCCTAACTAGGATTCCCTGTATCTAGGACCCAGGAACTACGAGGACCATGGTCGCACAACACTCACGACTCTGAACAAATATTTGTGCTCTTTTTTCCTGTGCACATTTCTCGTGTAAATTGAACCCGCCGCCTCCTAGTTATGAGCCAATCTGCTTATCAACCAGACGACAGAGGCTGTCAATTACGACCAAAACCAAAACTTGTGTCTTGTTGTAAGCTAAATTGTTTGTAAACGTTATAAAATCAAAAGACAGAGGTACCGCTTAAAACTGGCATTCGCCGAATAACAAATAATTTGCATCAAAAAGCACATTAGAAAGTATTCACCTCGTGTCACCTCGTGTCACCCCTCGACAATGGAGTCACACGTCGCTGCAACGCGGCGGCGCGGTGCCGCACGGCAACAACCATTGACTGGCAACACAATGGCGACACAGATTCGTACCAAGTTACTGAGCCGGTCAACTAGACAATACGTAAATATGTAATTTATTGATTAATGACTGCCTTTTGATGGTACCTAAGGACATATACAATGTATATTGAGAAGGCTCAAACGTACATTGAAAGTGAATGACTGGCCCGATAGCTCAGTTGGTAGTGACCCTGCCTTCTGAACTGCTTGTGGGTTCGATCCCCACCCTGGACAAACATTTGTGTGATGAACATCGATGTTTGTTCTGTGTCTGGGTGTTATATTGTATTTTATGTATGTATTTACAAACAAAAAGTATCTAAGTATTGTATCAGCTATCTGGTTCCCATAGTACAAGCTTTGCTTAGGTTGGGGCTAGATGGCGTTGTGTGAGATGTCCACCCATATTTGGTTCTAAACACAGAGAATCCTAGTTAGGGTCCAGGATCTATGTATATGATCGTTAAGGGTTTAATATTTTAATTTTAATGAATATGTGATATAATAATGAATATGTGAGATGTCCACCCAAATATGGGTGGACATCTCACACAACGCCATCTAGCCCCAATCAATATTATTAAAGTTATATACTACACTACTTTTCATTCATTAAAATTAAATTTATATTGTTATTTATTATTATTACATGGTTATTAATTTAAACAAATTTAGACTAACCGAAAGTTTTTCTCGTGCAGTTATTTTTCTTAGACTGGGAACACCTCCGAGGTTTAAAAAAAATTGTGCAGTCGCCGCTTTATTATTCGATTCGTTCAATCCTCGGACCCGAATGTAATTCACCTATTAGGTAGATTATATAGGTATTTTCGTATGTTGAGGACTTGAAAAGTGTTGTGCATAAAATTGAGGGCGGTCTTATAATCATTAATCAATGCGTATCACAAGATAAACGCAATCATCATAAAAATATTAGAAATATCCATGAGAGCAACTGTACCAGTACTAGTATAGCACCTATTATATAATCTGTGTGTATCAAAGTAGGTACTGGCTTACTTATTATATAGCAGGTATATAAAGTAGGTACTTAAGAATGTTTTGAACTTTTTCGGGTCAAAAAATGTGCAGTACCTCTGAAATGTCGCTTTGACACTGACATTTTTGACATTTCTTTGTTTACCTTTTTGATCTCTAATTCTGAACACGGGTGTAGTAATGTAGGCTACTGATAAGCCCTTTTAAGCACTTTTAATCAATCTTATGTGTTTTATTTATAAAACATCTATGTATAATACGGTATTAAGTTATTATCGCTTATTACTGCTACCAAGCAGTTCTCGTTTATCAAGTCAATTAAGCCACTCGTCCAGCTTCAAAAGTTTATGTATATTCAATTTGGAAGGGTTGCAGCGCCCTTGATTTGAAGTATTGATTGAAACGCTGAAGGGCGGTCAAGGGGTGGCTTGGAACCCTAACTGTTTGGCCTATTCTCTTCTCAGCATGTGTTCAAAGAGCTACGGGTAAATGCAAAATATGGAATGTGTAGGCATAAACGTATTTAGAGTAAATTCATTTTGTGTAAACCGTTTTCTTATTTATATTGTGATTGATTACTACGTTCATTCCATTAGAATACCAAGTTTGATTATCTAAGAGGAGAAAACGTTCTTTTTACATTACTGGTTATGAAGTAGGAATTTATTTTCTCTGTAGAATAGTAAGTTTAATAACTGTTGTCGAACGGGAAAAATATTTACTGTCCAATTACTGATTATCTATAAAGATCTACCTTTCCTTCCAGAAAACCAATTTGATAACTGGTTATAAAATAAGAAAAAAATCTGTTTTCCGTTAGATTATTCGGTTTTAATGGGAATAAATAGATTACTAAGAGTTGTTCTGGAAGAGAATGCTTTTAGTAAGAAGTCAGCCACAAAATGTAATTTGTAATTAACCTCTCATGACTTTTTTCTAGAGAAGTGAAATGTATTATACTTGCATCATCATCGACAGCGTGCAGAAGGCCACTGCTGCAGGAAAAAATACTTTATTCTTCAGATCTTAGAATACACAAATATAAGCCAAGATGTTGTTTTTGCCATCGACGCGCTGAGAAGAAGCCAAGATGTTGAATTACCGTCTCAATATTTTAATTTATACAATAAACAAGCTTGCCTGACGACTTGGCTTTTACGCCTAAGCCATTTACGCCGTAACTTTACTCATAAAATCATTCCCAGCACTCGGACTAAGTATTTAACAAAGGACAAAGAAAAACCTTCATCCCGGACCTACACAGGGTGTTCCGCTCCCTTATTACACGGGGTGGTCATAAACCGCGTCCCACCTATTTTGCAATCGTAAAAATGTCTCGTAAATTTTGTGTCACAAATGCGTCTCATTGTTGGTGGCAGATAGGGACCCCTCCGCGACCCCCCTCGCCCCCGGAGGTCCCCTCGGTAATCGCGGGCTCGATAAGTTGTGATGATGCACACTCCTGACGGAGCTTCGATAGTTTTTGATGGTTACTTCGGAGGGGATGTAAGGGACGCGGGAGATTTCAAACGGGTTTCTTTGTGGAAAGGATTTTTTTATCTTTGTGATAAATGTAAATTTTTGCTTCTAAAGCAGCAGTTTATTATAATACAGGTACGTTCTATGAAAGCTAAAAGAATAGTTTCCTCACGTCGATTCTATTGTATCCCCAAACACATAGGTAATTATTAAATGTAAAAAAAATAAAGTAAATAAAAATGCTTAAATAAATAATAATAATAGCGCCCAACATACATTATGGCCCTAACTAGGATTCCCTGTATCTAGGGACCCAGGAACTACGAGGACCATGGAAAATGTTTTCTTCAAGACTTAGTAAGCACGAGTTTGATGAGTAGCTGTGCCTTTTTTATGTTAGTGAATGATGTAACGAGCAAGTCGTTCACTTGATGTTAAGCGACACGGCCGCCCATAACAGAACACTATCACTCAGAACGCCAAAATATAAAGTTTCGTGTGACACTGCACTGCGCACATCATCTTGAGACATCAGCACAGTCTGGTAATAAGATTACACGACTGTGAGATCAGATAATAAAGTCTCGATTGCCCAGAAATGTCACTAGCTATAGTGCCCTTCAAATCGGAACACAGTAGTGCTTGCACACGAGTTGCAGTTGCTTGGCGGCAGAATAACTGGCAAAGCGGTGGTACCTACCTAGACGAACTTTGCAGAAAAGTCCTACTACCTAGTGAAACTTTATTACGATAAACCCACATTATGATAGTCGCCAATAAAATAGTCTTTTTTCCTGTCTATACTTACTTTTAATCACTCTGACCACATGCTTTATTTAAATGTAAAAAAATCTCCTTTAATTCTTTGCCACCCAAGCTAACTTATTTATACTTATTCTTTCGTTTTCTTCCTCGACGCCATATTGTTTTTAAGCTACGACAGTTTTGGACAATGATTCGGAAATCCGTAGAGAAGCGACATCCAGCGCCATTAAAGTCATAAGCTTCAATAGCTTTCACATAATTTACGCAAGTTATCGCTGGCGAAAAAATGAGGGTCCGTGATTTGTGAACATTCTGTATGTAAAATTTATTTGCTTTTAAAATTTGAGTAAGTTGGTTTGAATCTTGATTTTTTTTGAGTTGGGCATTTTATATGCACTATTTATTGTATAACAAATTATTTGTCACTTATTTTTTTTCAAACTCTATATTCTAATGGGCAATAAGCATTTTGTAATTTTATATGCTTAGTATGATAACTTAATTTTAAGTACCTACCTAACTAATATAATTTTCACTTGTAAAAGTTCTAAAAATAGCCTATTAGCAAAAATATTTTGACTTTTACTTTTGGTTTTATATTTTACATATAATATATAATTATAAAATAATAAAATATAAACTTTTGACTTTATATTTTAGTTACATAAAAAAAATTCAAGGTCAACCATACTTGGAACCGGTTTATATTGAAATTACTATACAGTGACGCTATCCTACTAAAATCTACATAGGTTATGTACTTATATCCCGGAAATTTTACAATTTCTCCCGGAAAACAGTGAATAAAATCGCAGGCAAAATTATTTTCACTGTCTCACTTTTTTCACGCCCAGTTTACAATCAGAATGATCGCCGGGGTCCAATCAACCTTGAGTACAATTTAACCGTTAACCCTAATGAAACGCACCCTCCCCCATCCCTCACTAAGTGGCCAAAGTGCTGCCATCCCCATCCATCTTAATAAACGTAAATGACAAACTATAAAATTAACAATGCTGTGTAGACAAAATAGGTCCCGTTACCGAGGTACTTTAATTAGGACCACAGATATATTTAATTAAAATTAGATAGACGAGCCATTTACGAGTATTACTCATATCTTCTTTTTTGGCTTTTTCGCTTAAGCGTCAATTTCTGCCAGTGTCAAGTGAGGAAAAATTAATATTTACAGTTTAGCATGGTTATGTACGTCAAAGTCATAGTTTGGCAAAGTAACAAACGATGCAGTAATATGGTGGATATTTTCCTGAAGGCAGAATGCTCTAAAAGACTTAAAGCGATCACAAAAAGGCATGTTTTTAAAGCTACGAACCATTTTCCAACACAAAAATCTTAAAATAAAAATTTTAATTTCCATTCCGCATTTCACTCGCTTTGTTTCTGCGCTCGCGCTTTATTGTCGCTCAAGACACGTAAGAGCAAATCGTGTGCGCTGCACCTAATTTAGGCTTTCTAGTTCCTTATCTTCCCTTTTCTAATTATGTACATCTATGGTCAGGACCTCCTATTTTACGTGCCCTCAGAAGACGGGCCGCTTATAGCGGGCCTCAATCCCGGCCCTATATTAACACAAAAAAGCATAACTACCCATACGTCTTCATAACTTACGTCCGTTTTCCTCTGCGCGTGTTTTCAGTGAATGACTAGAGTTTCCACTTCACTTGACCCCTGTCCTCGTTAAAGTTTCTTGTTGCTCCAACAGAGACGATGGGTCTCCCACACCGGTCGGTAAGTTACATCAGCCAGCGTAGCGTGAGCCGCGCGTTGAAGTCTTATCCAAGGCGAGGAGGGTCTTGGTATTCGGTTAATATTTATGACATTTTCTTTGTCCCCGAGGCATAGATTTTACTTACGTTTTTTTTTTGGGTAAGTATATCAGAGATATGATACGTGATGCGACTTTAGATATCGTCTCCTGGATTCACTTATGGAGTAGGTAGTACCGTCTTACATTTATTTTGGAAATGTATGCTTCCTGAAAGGTGACTGAAGGTTTGCGATACTCCGCTGCCAACATAGTGCTCCTAAAAATTTGCGACGAGCAATAAGATCGTCCATTGTCACATGCTTTACTAGCATTTGGTCCCATTCGAAAATAATCACGATGTTGGTAAAGGTCCATACGAAGTTTGTGATTGTTTATTAAGTTTACTCCGATAATTGTTGAGATTTTAAAAATAAGTATATAATAAATTTAATTTATAAATCAAGACGACAATCAAAAACCTAGCTTTACCGTTACGAGCCATTTTTTCAGTCAGCCTTCGCCTTCGTCAATCGCTTTTGGCGATAAGATCACCCATTGCTACAGTTTTTGTGAGTAAAAGTAAGTAGGTAGGTACACAATGCTTGATTACATATTTTGTATAAAATTTTAATTTTGTTTGGTGCTTACAATAAAGTTTATCTATCCATTTAGTGGCTTTTCTACCTCATTTTCTTTTTTTTAATGAATTATTTTTTATTGCCTTTCCCAGCACCCTATATACATATATATATATATTAAATTTCCTGGCTTTTAATAATTTAATTTAATTTAAACTGTACGCCGCAGTACCTATTGTAAAGGTGTTATGTACAAAAACGAATTTTTCAAAAACATTAAAATCCATGACCCAAGTCTATTTAAATCGCATTTGCGTCCATCTAACATTCGTCAGTTTTTGACAGATAACATGACAGTTAAGCTAAGTTAAGCCTGTGTGCTTTATACCACACGTCAAGTAAAACTTCTTTAGTTTAGTTAGCCCCATCTATCGGCCGGTATAACTTTGTTTTTGCTTTGTTTACTGTTAATGTCGTCATCTTGACAATTGTAAATTGTCATTTTACCGGACATACCAACATAACAAAATACAAACTTTTCACTTTGTTATGTTGACAACGGAGTTACGTTAAACAACAACTTACAACTTCCGTTCGCGCCAGCGCCAAACTCAATCGTCAAGAAGTTTTACTTCAAAACTATGTTATTATGAATTGGAGAACATTACCTACTACGACTCAACGAATTAATTCCATTTGTAGAATAACAAACAATAAGGTTTTATAAATTCTTGGACCTGAAATGAAAGGAAAGCGAGCACGCAACGCCGCGTGCTGCTGTCGCCCGCACGAGCACGCAACGCCGCGCACCGCCGCCGCCCGTCGATAACGAACGAGCGGCCGAGCGCGAACGAGCGAGCGAGACCGAGCATTCCCCTCGCAGCTGCGCGCCAGTCGCAGCCCTCGCTCGCCCGGCGAGCCCGCGCCGAATTCGCGTTCGCGTCATTTATTTATCGAACATTCCGTTCGCGATTTAAGTGTGAGTTATTTCCATGTTACGGGTAATTATTGTTTGTCTGGGTAACCCAGGTTATACAGGCGTATGTAAGGTAAGTAGGTAATGTTATCAACCGTTTGTAAACTAGGGATCTAGCTCAGTAATGTAGCAGGAAGTAATGCTGCCAAAGAAAGGAACGCTTTGCCAGCGTATTTCCCGAAAACTACAATCTTGTAGTCAGTCTTCCATTCCAGACTGACAGGTATACGTTGACAGGTGTATTAATAACGCCTAACGATCACATACATAGAACCTGGACACTTAAGATTTCCTGTATCTAGGACACAGGAACAACAAGGACGGCTCCCAGGGCACCCAGATACAGAACGTATATTTGCGCTAATTTTTTTCTGTGCACAAATACTTGCCGCGGGAATCCAATCCACCCTCCGGGTCATGAGCCGTCCTGCTCAACCACTACACCACAGAAGCGGTCAAAATCTCTTATATTCTAGGCCAAAGTGTTACATCCTAGACCGCATCGTCACTTACCATTCAGTGAGATAGTAGTCAAGCGCAAGCTTTATAAACAGTTTAACTGACTTAAGCCCGTATTACAGAACTATGTTTAGTCGTGAATGTGTGCTCAAGACGAGATTTCATTCACATATCGATCATTTTGTGACTGAAACCTCGTCTTGAGCCTAGATCAATGAGAGCGTCGTTCTGTAATACGGACCTTAGATTCTTGGGATTGGAAGTGTTTAGTTACTAGTAAAAGTTACACGCATTAACTATTATGAAAATAAATAAATAAAATAAAATAAATAACAAATAAATGAGGAGTTAAGTAAGTACCTATGTACTCCTCATTTATTATTTATGTGGTTTTCGTAGTTTAACATTCATCGCATTCTTTTCATTTTCCATACATTTTTGATTCCACCGACAGACGCCGAAGCGCTAAGTATTATTATAACAGTATCAGAGCTACATACATATTATTATATCTTGATATTTATAAAAGTTCCAGTATGAACAAATTTATTTTTAACTTTCAACAGTTTTGAGGCAAACTACAAACTAAATTATTTGTTAACGTACCAATTGTAAAGAAATATACTGCCTTCTCGAACAATTCAGTTCTTTTTTTCATCTGTTCTTGAATTTTTCCGTTAAAAACCTGCGGGATAGTGGAATAGATTCATAGAGTAAAATAATAGGTACATCGGTACCTACTATTTAAAGGTATGGGAGCGAGTGTGGCTCAGCGGTGCGACTTTCATATCCACGCAACAGGTTAAAATCCCGCTCGGCCCTGCACCAATTAGTTTACAAGCAAAATGCGGAATTTGGAAATTTTGAGTCGTTGTCTTGTTGATTGGCCCTATAGCTCAGTTGTTAGTAACCCTGCCTTCTGAACTGTGGGTTGTGGGTTCGGTTCCAACCCAGGACAAACATTTGTGTGATGAACATAATTCTTTGTTCTGTGTCTGGGCGTTATATTCTATTCTATGTATGTATTTTAAAAAAAAGTATCTAAGTATTGTATCAGTTATCTGGTCATCCCACAAGCTTTGCTTAGTTTGGCGCTAGATGACGGTGTGTGAGATGTCCACACATATTATTATTATAATTATTGTACAAAAAGTTATACAGTGAAGGAAAACATCGCGAAGAAACCGATATACCACGAAATGTTTGAAGGATATAATGTGACAGCAGCCACCTACCCGCATTTGGCCAGTGGCAGCACCAGCAGCCTGGTAGACTATGAGCTACTCTCTATCTATGAGAGAAAGCCCAGCAGTGGGAACGTTTTGGGCTGACGATGACTTACCATATTTATGTTCACAGACTAACAATTTTAAACTTTCCATCCAGGCACATACACAAGTACCTAGGTACTAAGTACAGATTTGTAAGTGCCGAGTAATAAGGAGCCAGTGCAGCAATGATGTCGGACATCGAGTGGACCAACGAGTCCGTGATCCGGTTGATCCAGGAGTACAAGCGGCGCCGGGAGCTGTGGGACAAGAACCACGACCTGTACCGCGTGCAGTCCGCCAAGTACGAGGCGTGGGCGTCTCTGGCTAGGTAACTACGCTTAACTTCAGATAAACGAAAGCTTCGAGCCATTCGAGTTATAAAAAAACTAGCCAAGTGTGTGTCGGACTCGCGCACACGGGGTTCCGTGCACTACTCTTTGTGATAAATAAAATGCTCCAACTATTGAATGGTGATTGAATATAGCGCTGGGATGGCACACCTTCATTTTACGACGTTACCATAATTAGTGTTAATCTTTGTTGGCGTCTTGGTGATCGCAGCAGATAATAATTGCTGCAAATGCAGAATTCGCTAAGGCGCCTCTTGACAGCCTCTCTGGTGTAGTGGTTGAGTAGTTTGGCTCATAACCTGGAGGCGGCGGGTTTATTCCCGCGGCAGGACAAGTATTGTACACAGAAAAAAAAAGAGCTAATACTTGTTCCAAGTCTGGGTGTTGAGGGATCATGGTCCTTGTAGTTCCTGGGTCCCTAAACAGAGGGAATCCTAATTAGGGTCCGGGATCTATGTATGTGATCGTTGGGCGTTATTATTATTATTATCTATTGCGAATCGGAATTATAATCTATTGGGAGAATGGGGAGCAGCTCCCTAGATATTCACGTTACCAGCTCACGGCATCCACGGGAAGAGGAAGGGTTGTTTTATTTTTACCCCGGGACAACACGGTACAGGCCCGTAGCTCTTAAATATCACACTAATATTATAAAGGCGAATGTGTGTATGTGTGAATGCTTGTTACTTCTTTACACTCAAACGGCTGAATAGATTTGGATGAAATTCGGTATCAAGATAGCTTATACACTAGATTAACATATAGGCTACATTCTATTCAGGAAAAGTGAAGTTTCCCGTGGGATGAGGAAATAATTAAAATACTTTTTATCCGCGGGTGAAACCGCAGGGCGCAACTAGTAAAAAATATTAATAATGACATGTGCGTTAAATCGGTAGATACCTACCACTTGACGGCCTTTACTCAATTTATGAATTAACGCCATGTACATGTAAGCTGGTATCTAAACATTCGTGTACATTTATATTGCCCTCCTTGGTCCAGCCTCTTCGAGTGCGACATAGCAGACCTGAGGAAGAAGTTCAACTCGGTCCTCGCGTCTCACAGGAGAGAGAAAGCCAAGATAAGGGGAGGAGGCCGGTCTTCTTGGTTCCTCTACCGGTACCTTAACTTCCTGTCGAACCACCTGGACCAGCCTGAGAAAGACGTAAGTATATTAGCAGGAAGTATAGGAAGCTGGAATTTTCAACAATCACAATTCACATACCTACTTAAGTAAGGATGATATTGTTATCGTTGCTATTGTTTGCTGAAATAAATCATATCCTTATTCTTACATACAGTATCTCTCACCAACATATATCGGAGCCTTCTCCGTGTGGGAGTAGGCCTGTGTCCCAGCTGTGGGAACGTATTGAGCTGATGACGATGATAATAATAATAACGCCCAACGATCACATACATAGATCCTGAATCCCAACTACCAACCCAAGAACTACGAGGACCATGATCCCACATCACCCAGACTCAGAACAAATATTAGCGCTTTTTTCTGTCAACAAATACTTGTCCTGCCGCGGGAATCGAACCCGTCGCCTCCAGGCTATGAGCCGACCTGCTCAACCACCACACCACAGAGGCTGACGATGACTCTGAAATATGCTGATGAGGCTAAATCACAACTTACCAATACAATAAAGCAGATATATAGGTACCTACTATTAAAGAAGTTCAAAAGTTTGTGATTTATACCGTTTTTTACTTGCTTTAAAATTGTCAATCTCGCATAATGCATAAATATTTATGATGTTATATATCTAAAAAACATTGTTAGATTACATATATGTTTTTAAATAATCATTTATTTTTCAACCGCTTGTAACCTTGATCTTTAACGATGTAAGGCTCACGAACAGGTCTATTATTAATTTACCTTAACATTATTAATAATAACAAACCAATTTATATGATTGTAAATATTTCCGTTACTGTGTCAAATATATTGGTAGCCTCTATGGTGTGGTAGTTGAACAGGTCGGCTCATAACCCAGGGTGTGGGTTCGATTCCTGCGGCAGCACAAGACAAGTATTTGTGCAGACGTAAAAAAGCGCAAATACCTGTTCTGAGTCTGGGTGTTGTGGGACCATGGTCCTCGTAGTTCCTGGGTCCCTAGACACAGGGAATTTTAATTAGGTCCAGGATCTATGTATGTGATCGTTGGACGTTATTTATTTATTATAACTGTATAACACAAACGCGTGTGTTGTTTTCAGTATCAGCCGATAAACTGGCGATAGCGCGCAAACATTTTTTATTATTTCTCTTCCGCAAATAACTACGCTTGATATAAATACACATAAATAAAGCTTACTGTCCGTGATGTCTGTCTGAGATTATATGTTGGTCACGTATTTATATAATCTACGTAACAAACAAAATCAAAGATTTTGACACAAATATATATAATAAGCAAATGGTTTTTAAATATCCTTGTTTTATTTACAATCTCATTTCGTTAAATTAAAAGATACAAAATGCTATTAATGCATTTGAAAAACAGTCTTCTATCCTTGCAACATTTATCCCCGTCTGTGCTAAAGTCTATTTACGAGAAACTGAGGGCTCTATGGATGTAGCTGCGAAATTAAAAGTGAAACTTTAGCACAGACGGTCATTATAGTGTCAATTCGGGTGGTAGGCAAGCACTGTCATATCACAAAATAGTATAAAATAACACATATTGATAAACGACCGTCCTTGGCCATATTTACCATCTAAATTGTATACTTAGGTATAGGCTTAGGTCATGTCATTCCTAAGCTACATATAAAACTGGGATAATCTCATACAAAGCTGGCAACACTCTGGCCGAAGTAGGAATAAGTATCACTTTGTTTGGTATTTTAGAAGATTTAGGCGGGAAAGTTCATGGCTTTCCTGTTGAGTTATGCTGCTTTTCTGATTTGTTATGACATGATTTTACTCACATACTGTCATTTCAAATAATTTTGTGGATTTCAATACTAACTCCTGACTAAGAGCATTGACTGCGCAAGCGTCGTACGGTGCCATTTATGGCCCCAATGGAACTGCTTACATTTCGCGAATGTACTTGTTTTCTAAAGGTAGTTTGAAGTACTCTTTGGATAATAGTTAAAATTATGTAAATATGGCTTCATTTCAATATCAGAGGAATATTATTTATTATTTGTTTGCTCTATTATTTATATTATATGTATCTACTGACCGCAACCTTGATCACATTTATGTTATTAATGGTACACCTCAATAGCCGGAAGATTTCCACTGCTAAACCTAGACCTCTCCCGTAAAACGCCACTTCGGACGCTTATGCTTGCGTTTGTATAGAGGACCTACGTTGTCACCACGCATAAGCGTGAAATACGTGTTGTTTATATATTTCTAGCAGACTTGCACTTGAAACCAGCTGTTTTCCTTCCCATCACCGGTATTCATGGCCTGACAGGATAAATAAGGACCGTTATAATGTTTTATCAACACTCACAATTAATTGTTTTCAGTAATTGTTGTAACAATAACATGATATCATCAAATGAGATTTAATGTAGGTCAGCCAATAAATGGTTTAGTGTCGACAACTATACAACTAAGTAATATTGTGATATAAATCACATTTAAAAGATTTTAGTACCATTTTAATATCATAAAAAATCAAACTTTCAATTATAATATATAAATATCTTACAAATTATTTATTTATCTAAGAATTTGTTCTGCAGGACGTTCCAGAACAAGAAACTATCATCGAAGAAGACTTCGTGTCAGAACAAGAAGAGGTAGAAGAAGACTCTGACGACCGCGATCACGGGGTCCTGATCAAGCAGGAGCCAGCAGTAGAATACATCCACGCCAAAAGACTTCCCCCTCTCAAAAATTCTAAACGCCTCACAAGAACTGTCAAAAAAAAGTTCGTTAAAGACACTCCAATCACTCAGCAAACAGCAAATAGCCATATCGACAGCAAGCTGCTAGAAATGTTGAGGCTGTTGAGAAAATCAACAGTGATTTCCAAAAAGAAGGACGAGTGCGATAGCTTCGGAGAGTACATAGCGATATCGCTAAGAAAACATGACGAGAGGACGCAGTCGATGATAAAGCAAGCCATCAATAATATACTTTTTGAACAGGAAATGAAGAAGTACAGCGCTGGACAGTATACTGTGGTGATCACTGGTGATGAGAATCCCTTGATTTTAGGAGAGGCGGAAGCCACAACTTCTTGAGTCGCTGTTCACCAGTTGTTTTAGATACAATAGAATGTGTGTCTGTCGGTGAAAGTCGATACTGGTGGTAAAAAAAGATGAGAATCTAATACGAGTATAGCTTGAGTGAATTATTTTATTATTTGAAAACCGGAAACCAATGGACAAGACGGAAAGGTTCTCAAGGGGTGACGTCGAATCGGAAGACGCCACGTAGAGATCGTTGGATGCAAGAGGAAAGTAGCCGTCCAAAGTGGTACTTTACGAGGATGAGGAGGCCTGTGTCCAGCAATGGACGTCTTCAGGTTGTTGATGGGTAAATTCTCTACTATTTTCGCATGTGATATCTCTGTTATCATGTAATATTGATGTAAGTATGTTGATTTATACTTTGGAACTTTTGATAGGTTAGTGGACAATTGGATATTATTAAGAAATGTATGAAAGATTACACAAACCTGTATTATAATAAGCATACGTTTCGATTAATGCTCGTGTTCAATATGTAATTTTTTTTTTAATTCAGTACCTGTGTGATATAATTTAAATTGTGAAAATAACAAATGTAAAGCAGAAGCAAACGAGTCGACCTCTGAGAAAATTGGTTTTTGCAAATTTTGCATAACAATTCACTCCTGATTGATTAAACCTATTTACAATTAAAATTCGTTGTTTTGCATTTTATGTTGATTTATGGAAGCAAAACAATTTAAAACCAAATCAAGCTCGGTAAGCTGCCATTTCCTGGTATTCTGTAGATTTTTAAGATTTCAAGTGTAATTTTGATCCAATCGGGTCGCGTGCCGACGTACTTGATAATTTTTAACTTTTCGGTTTTGCTTAACCACAGTTTATAAAGTGGTTATTATTATACGTTAACGTTATAATATACCTTTGTTGTTTTTGGTTAAAACAATTACAACTCTTAATGTTAATATAATCAGTAAAATATACCTATTCTTATTGATTTTGATTTAGCATTCCAATTGGTACTCAATTATCTATATACTTTGGGTAACGCCCACTCAGGTACATTTACTGTACTCAAAGTATAGAAGTCATACCAAAAGTATATTTAGAAGTCCAAATCATAATAATGCACCACAAACCACCGGGTATTTAATACCATCTGTAATTGCAGCGCCTACACCAACTTTTAATTACTGAAAAACTACGAAGAAATATTCTCTATCAAATCATACATTATCAACATAACAATGTTGTTCAGATCCATATTTTTACTTTTTTGCTACCATTCAAATGTAGAGCGGCTACGTGATGCTCCACACGATCTTTCAAGACAACCTTCATCATTATATTATCATCCACATTGATAACAGTTCCGATATGTTTATCATTCATTAACAGTTCTTCGTTTGTATTGGAACTAGTGCTGTTTTTCAAATCTTCAATGGTTTTAAAACTATTATTACTCTCTTGGTGCAATTCGTTGTTAGTCACATCTATTTCAAATAGAAATACTGTTGCTATCGATGCTATCTCACCAAACTCATGCATTGCGTTTTCTATTCTAAAATCGTCATAAGCGTCTCAGTTGCGAGTAGCAATGTATGTTGAATTATCAATAGGGTTTCTAGCGTTTTCTAGTATGCTTGTGGTAGGCGTTAAGTAGTGCACAGCTAGATCACGCCACCCGACGTCACGCGGTCTACGTGACCGTTTTTACTGCAGCTATATTATCTGTGCATTTGCATTTAATTGTATTACTTGTTTTTGTTGTGCTGTTTTTGCTAATCTGTTTGTTTCTATCACTATTGCAATGTAGTTGTATAGGAAACTACAAATAAAAACACCGTTCTACACTTTTCAGCTATGTACTTACATTACCTTTTATCATTATGGCGAGATTAAGTAGAACATCAAATTATTTTCATTCATAAAAACTAAAATTTAATCAATGAATTCTGTTTTTGTAGCGTAATTATTAGTCAAAAAACTGTTGCATAAAACATCGAAAATTTATACACGCAGACTAACACATATTATGCTGTATTCTGTTAGAATACTATAAATACTTAATTCTACATTGTATAATTATATCCAGGTACATTAATTCTCCACCAAACTTCACTAAAAGAGTGTAATACTGAAGGTAGATTTTACCACAAAAATATTTTTAAGCAATTGAGTTCATCTTTTAGAACACCGGATTTTGAAATTATTTTCGAATCCACTATGTCGCAAATTTCATTATCTTCCATGCAACAAAATTTATTTATTTATTTAATTAATTAATTAATTAGTACGGTTACTCCAATTACACTACTACATAAATAAACTTACACAATTTGATTGGAATAAATTACAATTAAATAAAAATTAAAGAAATAAAACATAGATGATAAAAAAGTCAACTCAAAACAGTAAAAAATAAATTAGATTGTACAAAAAAAAAGAAAATACATTTGTCATATTGTTTTTAAAAATATATATATGAATAGTAAATAATAATCAAAATTAAAATTAAATTTAATCTATTTCACGATCAACTGTGACATATGTATGAGTATTGTATATAGGGGGTTGCGTCAGCCGTATGACTGCCGGCACGTTAGCCTTGCGTCAGATAATCGTTCCTAATAATGTGGTCAAGTAATTGAATGTATAGGAAAAATCCGAAGGAGATAAACGGTTTTTAGATGCATAGCAAACACTAGATTATATTAAGTTTCAGGAAATACGTTTGTTTCCTTGGCTGGAATATTTTAGTTCCGCGTAATTGACAATTGAAAGCAATTCTAAACATATCATATTCCTTTACTAATAACCCATTGAATATAATCGCTTTATTATCTTTGTAATAACCCTTGTGAAGGAGTTGACTCTTTTTTTCTCTCTATTAAAGATAAACTAAGATAAAACACTGACTAGATATTCTTGTATTATGCAGTGTTTATTAGTAAGAAGTTTATATATTACTAGTTTACAGCATCTATACTTACTGTAGAAATAACAGTGCTTCTTGTAACGCTAACGTGTATGGCAGCTAAAATTACAGAAATAAAATAATTATAGTTTTATCGGAAACTCTATTTCACGTAAATGTTTATGTTCATTTGAAAGAAGAAAGAGAAAATAGCACCATCGGTAAGTATATAATTGATTACAACAACAATATGCTCCCGAATGTTGGCAGCACAACACAAGCAGTGACACTTCAAACATGTCCCGAGCCCTCGATCCATACAATAATAGTTCCATAGATACGAGCGCACAACAACACGTATAGAGCAATTTCCCTCTCAGACATATTGTCGCCCAACTAAATATAACTCCTTGCGTAAGTACCTCTTAGTTGCACCTATCGGCGCCCTTCCCGCTTCAACTTTGAATCTTACCAGTTCAGCTTACGGTGTCATATCGATTGAAATATGTCCTGATATAACACGACCTCGCCCTATCTTACAGTCGATAATATTTGTTTTGTTGTTGTTATCACCAGGATGTAATAGCGCTTAGGTAATCAGGCATATCTTGATATGTACCTCTATCACAACTGCTTTTATGTTTTCAAAATCTTTTGAGTGCACGTGAAGGGAACGTGATCGGCGTTCGTTTATATTCGATGCAAAAAAACTGGTGAAGAAATGGAATAAATTATTTAATTATAATAAAATTGGTCATTTGGTTTATTGTCTTGTTGATTACTGAAACAGTTAGCTTGAGGTTTTGTGCTCGGTGAGAGTAGGTACGTTCGTCAAAGTACTGTAGTGGGAATGGTAGTTCGTTCTTTATCTTATGATGAAAAACAAAGAAAACTCTACAGCTGACACACGCGTTGCTCCAATTTCCTCCAAATTCCCATTCTCATGGAAATCTCTGAAATATGGCAAGACCTCGTACGATTTGTAGATAACTATGTAGACGTGTTACTTTATAACTTTTTATTTTAAAACAATAAAACTTGTGCTGTGCTGATTATGATAAATGAACAAAGATGTAGTGAGTCATCTGTTACGTCTTGAACCTATGATCAGTAATTACCTATTTAAGTAATTTAACCTACCTAATAATTCGGACATAGCAACAGTTGATAAATTAGCAGTTATATATTTATCATAAATACATAACTAAGCGTTATTATATTAATGCTTTTTGCTTAATTATATTACCTAATTATAAATGTTTAGTTCCAAATCGCAATACATTATATCTAGGTACAGTAGAACTACCGGAAATTCTTAAATAGGAGCTTTCTGCTATCAGTGGGCATCAGATCATCTATCTTATATTAATTTTATCTTCGTTTTTCAGTAAACGAGTTTAGCTATTTTTTTATATAATATTTCAGTGGCTATGCCCGCTTTCAAAGGTTATATGAGTTACGTGCTGACGCTCGCGAAAGCCGCCGCGGCTTGCGTTAGTAACTGGGTCCCAGAAGGACATCGAATGTGTCCGAAACCTGGTCGGAGTAATTTCGACTTTTTATTGACGTGAGTTTAGCCGTTATTTATCGTACAAAATGTGTCATACTCACGATAATTTTTAAACTAAAAAAAGTTATACATATATATAACCTATATACTAGGTTTTGATTTATTGTATTAGGTACTTCCTCTTTTGTTTCCTTTATGAATACCACGAGTGCCAAGAGCAATAAGACGATCTTCGACAAATATTTGACCGCAAGGGTCACCGGCGGCTATGAAGATGGCGTTCCATACAAACAACGGCCAATATTTACTGACCCAACCCTCCCAAATATAGTTCAGGAGGTTTTCTATTAGATTCAGTGTTCGCATACAGCGCATGTGATATTCCTAGCGACATAGAATATTTATATCCTACTTACCTTTGTTATCTACAAAATCGGCCCAATATTTTTTACGTAATATATTGAATCCTCGTAAACTATCTTTTCTTACTATCTCTTTTAATGTTCTTTGTATATTTTACTTTTTTTTTTCATCTCCCACAACGCCACCTCGCCCCAAACTAAGCAAAGCTTGTACACTATGAGAACCAGATAGCTGGTAGAATACTTAGATACTTTTTGTTTGTAAATATATACATAGAATACAATATAACACCTAGCCACAGAAGAAACATCTATGTTTGTCCTGGGTGGGAATCGAACCCACATTCCACAGTTCATAAGGCATGGTTACTATCAATTGAGCTATCGGGCCAGTCAAAATATCATCACACATCAAACAGTATTACTACATATATGAATGCCCGTCCGTACTTAACTTTGACAGCTCCTAAGTTCGTACTTGTCATGCTATGACATACCTACTGCAATACATTTGGATATGTCACCGTGGGATAAGTACGAACTAAAGTTCGCTGAGAAAGAGAAAGAGCTGTATCATTGTAGTATAGACGGGAATAAGTGTCTTTGACACTAAAGTTACGACTGCATCGTCACTTAACATCAGGTAATTAGCAGTCAAACGTTGACCAAATCGTACATTAAAAAAAGTAATTAACGTCAATGGATTATTTTGATTATTTTGATGCTAATCAAAATAATCCGGCTTAAACATCTGGCTTAAACTAACGTCGATACCACAGGATATAGAATAGATCTGTCAATAAACATGGTAAAAATACAGTCTTCTTATTTCTGATTCCCATCTTATAGGAAGTAAATACTAGGCCAAGGCCATAGATTATATAGTTTACATCGCCGCTGAATCCTATTAGTTCGTTTGACACATAGTTTATCTCCGTGACGCGGTGGTCGGCCTCAGCGAAAATACCTCTGAAAACATGTCGTGAGTCACAATAGAAATAGCGTAACTGCCATACAATTCTTCGGATCATACGTCCTTCTTCAGTGGAGCTATTACGTTGTTATTTTAACCTCTTTCTCTCTGTGACGATAGTAAGTGGATTGACAACATTTTCGTGCCGATTTGTTTAACTGGTGCTACTTGTAGGATAGGCACCAGTCCAAATGCTTAATGCCTTTATAGTATAAAGTTTAGATTATACACAGTGTTACAGCTGCGCTGGGCGGTATTTAGGGAACTTCGTCATGTCTTTTTATCGCCCATACCGCAATGTCCTAAGACGAAAGTCTTTAACCAGTGCGTCCTACCATTGCCGAAACGTGGACGCTCACGATAGGACTGGTTCACAAAGTTAAGGTCTCAGCGAGCTATGGCTCTCCATATAGCTGCTCTCTAGCTATGCTCGGTGTATCTCTGCGGGATCGGATCCAAAACAAAGTCTTTCACCATAGAACCGGACAAGAAAAAAAAAGCGCAAATACCTATTCTAGAGTTGCGATACCAAAGTTCTTTTGTCGATGTCAAGTAGACTGAAAAATTCAATATAATTATAATAATAGTTCATAATAAGGACGGTCGGTAAATTATACTACCTACATCAAAAATCAACGAGGTTCGACCAAATAATTTTGATAAACTTATCAAAGTGATACTTATTTCACATCGAGGACAACATTAGTAGTGACACTCGTTTATCGAAAGTAATTACGTCAAAGTGACGTCAAAATACCGAACTGTCAAAATATTTCTCATAAAAAACCTCTCGAGACGCACACGCTATCTGCCACGTCCCCGCACAACGTTAATGTTGAGACATCGCTGAATTTATTTCAAGCGATGACGGAATAATGAGACAAAAGAAAGTTCACTGTATCTTGTTAAATACCAACGTATTTTGATGAAGTCTGTTACCCACTGTTTCTTCTAGATTATTCTTTGACACAAACCGTCGTCGGTAGTTTAACTAACGAAATGGTGACATAGCGTCGTAATGCAGCATTCGCTGACTGAACTTCCGCATAATCTGTCTTGTATAGCACCACCTGTTTAACTACGTGACTGTTTCTTTTCACACACATTTACATAAATAAATCTTTACTACCGTTGGCTTTGTAAAACGCCAAAAATAGGCTCGAAATAACGATGCAAAAAGGAAATTATTGTACCCTAAGCCAGGTAGTGTTTATCCACACATCCCTTACCCTTGGTTTTTATCTCGCTCATTCACGTGAAGGTCGGTCTTGCCTCTCCCTCGCCGGCCGGTGAAAAGAGTCACGTAGGCCGAGTTGGCACCGTGTTTTTCCTTGTAGCTTTAGAATTGACTTTTCCATAGATTTTGATACTATATGATTGCAGTCATGTACGCCACTAATTTACGCAAGAATAATTATTGTTATGAGTATTATTTCAATAGAAAGTTAATGATAGATAATTGAAGACTAATTATGGATAGGTACTTAAATTGTGATGTTAATGGTGACTCCAGCAATTTTTTGACTAAAAACAATAATATAAATAACTTATAAAATTGTTGGAAAGAATTACTACCAGAGTCTGGTCTGTGTATTTCTTATCTTTTGATATTGAATGCACAAAAGCAAGTATCAGTTCACAGTGATTAATCCAATCAAAATTATAATTATAACTTTATAAAGTTAATGTTTTAGCTTTATAGTGACCGATTGATTGTCATTGTTCTTCCTACACCAGTAAGGGAGGCTCTAATCCTGCTGCAGTGGTCAGTTCGATGACCTCAGATTCCACCTTCAGCGCCTTCAGATGAGGTAAACTCTACAGTAGACCAGCTATGTACTTCCGGAAGATTTAGCTATATAGGTTTAGTACATTTTGTGACAATATTTTTAAATGCTTTAAGTCACTTACGGTCGTGTTTTTTTGTATCGGAACAAAAATCGTTTCTGATAGGTAGTATAATCCCTTGATTATACTTCCTTAAGTTTAATTGTATATTCTAGACTATACTTTCTCACCTCGAAGCAAGCACTAAGGCGTTATAATTTTTTTATTTCTGGCAGAAGCTAGAAAGCTAAAAGCTTAATTTAGCCTAACGATATCCAGTTTTTTTTAATCTAATTTTTTTTTACATTAAAAAATAAAAATTGAATCAATAAATGGGGCACAACATTTATAATGTTACATTTTTTATTTTTGTTATTTTATTGCGCGAACGAATTATTTCCCCTACCATTTAGATTTATCGCTCTTAAATTATGAGAACTGAATAAAGTGGGTTACAGACGTTTGGTGCCGGCATTTTAATTTTAGGTTCGGATCGGCATAGTTTCAGTAATGGCCATTCGCAAAAACTTTTACATCTGTGTCAATAAAAGATACGACACAATTTTATTGCGATGTCGACAGCTGGTGGTCGATCTATAAACATTTTGCAAGCGGTAGAGCTCACAGTGGAACAAAAAGATATATTTATTATTAAAACTTCGCTACTTATTTATCATTACTACGTTAAGTATTTATTTATCATTACTTCGCTAAATACTTATTTATTATTACTTTGCAGACTAGAAGGAAAATGTTCAGATTGTTCTTCTAGATATTATACTAGATAGATATTATTGTTATGCCCAGATATAAAATAATACTATAACCTCTGATTTCACCCGCAACTTACCTGTTTTCCCGTCGGTAATCTAAATTTTCCGGGATCGTTCGATCCCCGCGGCAAGACACGTATTTGTGCACAGAAAAAAAAGCTCAAATACTTGTTCAGAGTCTGGGTGTTGTTGGACCATGGTCCTCGTAGTTCCTGGGTCCCTAGACACAGGGAATCCTTGTTAGAGTCCAGGATCTATTGTGTGATCGTTGGGCGTTATTATTTATTTATTATGAAAATAAAGACACATACCCATGTGTCTTTACTAGAGCCAAATTAAGTGAATGATCTTATACTGAAAATTGTAAGAAAAAAACTAGTAATATTACACAAAAACCCTACAGTGATGCAAGAAAAATAAGCTTTTTATTTTACACGTTCAATTTTTATGAACGCAAGCAAAAAAAAGGGTTTTCACGTTCGACCTTTATTAAGTCGGCAGGTAGCCGGGAACACGGTCCAAATTAAGGTTGGGCCCGACGAGACCTCAAACTGGGACAATGATTTATGCCCACTAAGCCCATAAAAACCATTCGCCAATAAAAGTGTCAAATTACTAATCCGAAAACTTAAAAAAAGTATAACTTGTAATTTTACGATTGAAAATTTACAGAGCGGATTATTTTTATCGGTCGTAAAACCGAGATCAATATTAAAATAATATAAAGATTCGTGAAAAGGGGTTTTTCTTCATCGTAATAAAAAAATAATAGGTCTTTACCTATGAAATTGCCGTATTGCAGTACAGACTTTTTCAAACAAAAAAAGTTTTTATTGGCTATGAATTCTAAATTCAAATTAATTTTGTTTTAAAAATATGACATTCTATTTACAATATAAGTCTTTTGTTTATTGATTAGCGTTGTATTTTCATTACATTTCAACATTTTTCCTCATAATGGATACTTTGAAATTTCGTGTAATTATGGAATATGAGTTCCGTCGTGGCACCAACGCGGTACAAACCACACGTAACATCAACGACGTTTACGGAGAGAACTGTACAAACGAACGTACAACCCGTTATTGGTTTGCTCGGTTCCGTTCTGGGAATTTTGACTTGAAAAATGAACCTCGTGGTCGTCCGGAAACTTTGGTCAACAATGATGAATTAAAGGCGATTGTGGAAGCTGATGAATCTCAATCTACAGCTGAGCTGGCAGCAGCTTTTGATGTTAGCATCAAAACAATATTGGTCCATTTGCGACAGATTGGCAAGATAAAAAAGCTTAATAGATGGGTGCCCCACGAACTTAACGAACGCCAGCGCAACGTACGCGTCGAGACTTGCTTTGCGCTGCTTAACAGGCACAGAAATGAAGGAATTTTGAACCGAATTGTTACGTGCGACGAAAAATGGATTCTTTTTGACAATCGAAAGCGCTCAGCAAGTTGGTTAGATCCTGGTTCGGTACCAAAGCAATGTGCAAAACGAAAAATGACCCCTAGAAAGGTGATGGTCACAGTTTGGTGGTCTAGTGCTGGTGTGATTCATCATAGCTTTTTACAAAACGGCGAGAGCATTACTGCAGATGTTTACATTGAAGAACTGACCACAATGATGGCGAAACTCGCACGTCTGCAACCAGCTTTGGTCAATCGGTCGTCTCCACTGCTACTTCACGACAACGCGCGACCCCATACTGCACAACAGACCGTCTCTAAGCTGCATGAGTTGGGTTTGGAAGCTCTCCCTCATCCGCCATACTCACCAGATATTGCGCCTACCGACTATTACTTTTTCCAAAATTAGGACAACTTTTTAGCGGGAAAAAAATTCAATTCCCGAGAGGCAGTACAAAACGCCTTTGAAGAGTTTGTTGTCTCCCGTCCTGCTGATTTTTTCAAGAAGGGCATCCATAAACTGCCACAGCGTTGGCAAAGATGCATTGATTGCAGGGGTGATTACTTTGAATAAAAGAAATAAATAAGTTCGAAAAAAAAAATACTTTAACTTTTTTCAAACAAAACGGCAATTTCATAGGTAAAGACCTAATATCATCTACATAAAAACATATTATGAGTACATTAATTCAATTTGAATAGTCGAAAGATTTTTATAGATATTTTAGAGGTTTTAAGGGCTGTTTACAGCAAGCTTTAACATTTTGAAAATTCAATACACTGGAATGAAATTTTGAATCACTTTTTATCACCGCTCCAAGCCAGCCTGTCACACAAGTATACCTAGTGGAAGTGGTTCTATATTATGTGTGGTTAGGCATTTTTGTAGATAATTAATTACAATATTAATAATAATAACGCCCAACGATCACATACATAGATCCTGGACCTTGACCTTAGGATTCCCTGTGTCTAGGGACCCAGGAACTACGAGGACCATGGTCCCACAACACCTAGACTTTGAACTTTTTTTTGTGCACAAATACTTGTTCTGCTGTGGGAATTGAACCCGCCGCCTCCGGGTTATGAGGCGACCTGCGCAACCACCAAACCACAGAGGCTGTCAAGGCTGTAAATACAGGTTTATAGTTAGATTTATTGTTGATAATTGTAAAACCAAAATTGGATTACAGATTACTTTTCGTATGTAACTAGTTGACTACTCTTAAATGTTAGAGATGGTGTAAGTATGGCTATTGTAATTTTGTAGGTCATATGACCAAATGAGCGTGTAGCTGGCAACGCGCGTACCCAGTGTAATATTAGGCACCTACGGCAACCGAGACCACGGCATCTCAACTATTGGGGTAAGTAGACCAAACATTGTCCTTCCCCTTTTGATAATGATAACTGCCGAAACTGGTCCGAACCGGTTCATTTTTAGGCAACTTAGCAACCTTCCTTAAAGTGCGACGTGCCTTATCACACTCATCATATGGACAGCTATCAATAATCGAGGTCAGTGAAAAAAGGACCATTGTGCTAGAGTGTGGAATTATCAACCTTATGTTTTAGTAAATAAAGATTTTACCAGGTAATGATTCTAGTAAATTGGCTTATCCGTTATCTAAAAATAAAAATAAAGATGAAAATAGCCAGTTTTCGTTTGGATATCTGTTTCGTCATGCTGCTAGATCGCTGGTTAGTTTATGGCATAAAAATCCTTAGTCTGTATTAAAGTCAAATTCAAATGATTTATTGCAAGTGGGCTAATTTAAGCACTCTTTTACAAGGAAAAAATCGGAAACAGAATACATATACCTACACATTGTACTCGTCAAAATATAGCAAGCCTATTATAATTAAAGAGTTTGAAAAGAAGTTCTCTTTTTAACTACTGGTGCAAGCAATCCGGCACAATGCAGAACAGAAAACTCCGATCCGAAGCTTCGATTACACCTGTAAAGAAGAAGCTACAAGAAACTTTACAGTGATCAGCTGTGTATTCTACTTATCACTCTTATAGGTACCTTAAAACACCCCAAAGTATCAGATACAAAGATCTAAATTAAGGGTGTACATTTCATCAGGTGGGAGACGTAGACAGATAAACGTAGACAAACATAGGCCTCTCACATTGTCACTTCAAGCGGCTGGTTGCTTCTTGCATCCTTTGATTCGATTCAGAACCTAATATCTTAATATACAAGGTGGAATTTAATTCGTTCTTTTTCTTTAATGTATGTATTCAGTCCATGCTTTAGAATGCTCCCATATAACTAAATAAAATAATGTACTTATGAAATAAAACTTAAATTTAGGTATTATCAAATTTAAATTCAAATAAAAGCCTTGTGTCATTGAACAAAGCAGGTGTTTTATTGCCTACAAAATATTTACAAAACACTCAGCCGGTGCCCGCGCTGTGTGTACCGTCAAATAGATATTTCGGCTGTCATGCAGTTATTTTAAGAGGCACTAAAACTAAAACAAAATCTATTTTTTTTATCTTCTATAATATGACGTGACTACAACCCAGACACAGAACAATTATTTGCGCTTTCTTTTTCTGTGCACAAATAAGTATTTGTAAGGACAAGTGTCCTGCCGCGGGAATCGAACCCGCTGCCTCGCGGTTATGAGTCGACTTGCTCAACCATTACACAGAGGCTGCGAGATATACAAAAGGTCAGTATGTATTTGGTAAATAGCGACTAACGACTAGTTAATCTCACGTCAATTAAAAGGTCGTGGTTAGTATTCAGAAAATTTAAATTTAGAAACAATGGAATATAAATGTAAGCTAGCTAGGTATTATATAATATAAGATACAAGAAACAAATGATTAAACAATAGGTACTGTATAATTATCTATTAGTAGCACAGAGAAAAGGATCGCCTTTTAAACTCTAACACCCTAGCAATAAGGCAATCAATACATTGGAAGGTAGAAATCGGAGCAGTCGGCAGACATACTGGTACCAGTAATTGGCATAGGATTGCCTGATGACGTCACTGTCACGCCATAACCGTTGACGCGAAGGTGATGAAACAAAATTGCTCCACCATGACCATAGATAATATACTAGTAACCATGACAATGGAGTTTTGGCGGGAAAACGAAAAAGATCGCGTCACCGCATTGTATTATTTTCCAAAACTTGTGTTATTTTTAGTGTTAGTGCATAAAATTGGTGGCATTTTATTCGTTAAGTACTGGATTACATGCATGAGTGTGGGAAAGTGGTATAATGATGGTGAAACGTTTCTTTTCGTGTTATTATTACAAAAATCCATAGTAGCTTCTGGTAAAGCTGCCACCACCTTACTAGGAAAGTATGACTTGACTAGACTAGACTATGACGACCTGGTGACTTGGACTGTGACTTGACTTGACACATACAACATACATATATGTAATATAACTTATTAGTTATATACTATAATTACTTGATACTGGCTAAATACACAAAAGTGTGGAGCCAAAACCAAAACAAAAAAAAACCATGACAATGTTGGTAAAAATAGAGATGAATATTTAGTTCATCTTAAAACATGCAAAAACATAGACATATAAATAAGATTTCTTAAATTCTCGTGATAAACACTTATCTATTCGTTTAACACGCCCGGGTCATATTTCGCCGGAAACACAGACGCTGGCAGGGCATTCCATTCCTTAGCCGTTCTAACGAAAAGGTGGTATTTCGACCACGAAAGGATGGCGCTTAGCCGAGCCTCTAGTAGTCCGGTAGTGGAATGGTGATGGGGGAATGAGATCATGCAGTTCTTGTATTTACCTAGTATTAAGATATGATATCACGCTGGAAAAATAAAAAAATAAAAACGGAGCGGAAATAGCTATATTATAATTCAGCGTAGACCGGCATTGGAGTTGACTCTCCACCTACTTTATAACTTACAAACTAAACCTTGACCCTGACCTTCTTTACATAATCTATCAACTGGTAACAGTGACAACTATTGGATATTTTTAAACAGCTGAGCTCTAAAGGGTAACACGTCACTTTAATATCAATGCAAAAGTTGACATTTCGTTCTTATTTTAAAAAAACTCTATGTGGCTACATAAACTGCGTATTGAAACTATGAAACTCATACTGGTTTTTTGTCCTACCGCATTGTACTATTTTCCAAAATTTGTGTTATTTTCAGTGTTGGTGTATGGTGAAACGTTTTTTTTTGTGTTATTTCCAAAACTCCATAGAAGCTTCTGGTAAAGTTGCTACCACTTTACTAGGAGTATGACTTGATTAGACTAGACTATATTAACTTGACACACATGTATATAATATTAATGAACTTGATAAATTATCAATTACTTGACGCTGGCTAAATACACAAAAGTGTGGAGCCAAAAAAAAACCCGCACTGCGTGTTTCAATCGGTTGCAAATGTTTCAATAAAGTTATGTAATCTGGGGTTATCGAAACAGGATGTTCCATTTTGGCGCTGAAGTTGAAAAGATGCTGAAAGACAGTTTTATTATGCGTGTGTCACGTCCGGCCACGACTCACGTAATAATGTGTGTCTACGTGACTTTCTTTATGGTTACTTTTAGAATTATCGGCTTGCATTTGTGCGTCTTTCTCTGAAGTACTTCAACAGCCGAAAGGCGTTATCTACTGCACCCCCATAAAACGTTTCTTGGGGGAGAGGGGAGGGGGCGTTGATAATCACTACGCTTGGCAGGCGACTTAGTGATCACAGAAGATTTAATGGACCGAGGAAAATTCTGCTGTTTATTCTCTGGGTAATCCTTTAGTCAGCTTCATTATAGATGAGTGGTTCTATCCGTACACCGCTGGGACCTCGCGGCCACTCTATTGTACATTTCACATTATTTCAATAGGCTTGTACTGCCCTCATAGTGAAGAATGCAGTAACTAACATTTTTGGCAAAATTGAGTTAGATACATATTCGGAATCGCCCAAAAAAATACTATATTCTGTTCTTTCTCACGTACCAAAATTCTATCTGGAACCCAAAAACTCAGAAAGCAAGAGTGCAGCAACTCGAATTTCAGTAAACATTTTCCTTATGAAAAGTGCAGTGCGTATAACGTATTAACGCTATGATTATGTTATTCTAGTAAAGAATGCAGTATTTATAGATACTGTGCCTTTTTTATTTGTACATTGTTAAAAAAATATTTAACTACTATTATAAGTGCAGTATCTTCATATGAACTGCATTTATCACAAGTATATTTGCAAAACAAACTTAATTTAGCTAATAATGAACGCAGTATCTTATAGATGCTGCAGTTTCATTATGTAAACACCATAAAAGTCAAACCTGAGACTACCTAGTTAAAAGTGCAGTACCTATAAGATATTGCGGTTATCATTAGGATAAAACATAAAGTTTACAGTAAAAATACTATTAGCATCGTGATAACTTAGAAAGATACTGCAGGCATAACTCGCTAAATGATGCCTAGTGGCGTGTCCGTGGCAGGGTAATCTGAATAAAATAAGTCAACGCCCTACCTCCAGGCGGAATGCAATTGTTTTTCGCATAAATTATTTCTCGCGGTAAGTTTAATAATACCGATTTTTTATGAATACCTAGGTATCTGTAGATAACTCGTCACTCGTCAAAAGGTAAGTAATTTTTCTTTTAATCATTATTTCGATACATTTTACTAGCTTTCGCCAAATTAACTTTACCTGTATGTTTGTTTGTTTATTCAGATCAAACTTTACCATTGAATTTTAAACAGATTTAGCTGAAATTTCGTATACTTATCTTTTAGTATCAATACTATGCCACAGTGCCAGAGGTTAACTGATTGTGAAATCCTGACCTATTTCAAAGCTAGCATTTGATTGTATCGAACAATGCTCAATTAATGCTGATTCGCCATCTTTTTTGTCAATTTTTATATGTTTTTAATATTTCAGGTGAACATGTCAAGAAAACCAAAACATTAATACTAACAATTTTCAAAAAATCATCACATTTCGCAACATCATTACATTTCTATGAAAAACAAACCTATGGTCTTAACATATATAAAAACGGTATCGACCATACGACTTCAAAGCTATATCACATTAAAAAACTATATCACATAAAATACAAACATGTGATTTAGAAAATGTAATCCAGGTTTGATAAACAAATAAAAAACAACTATCGACAACTGAAACGTCTGAAATGCAACTATGCCAATGCTAATACACTGACTGCTAATACAAACACGTGATTTAGAAAATTTAATCCATGTTTAATAAACAAATAAAAAAACAACTATTGACAACTGAAACCTCTTAAATGAAACTATACCGATGCTAATACCTAACCAATGGAATTTACTGAAAAAAAAAAACTACTTTCCAGAAAATGGAACAAATCTACCAAATCGCCTGAATAAAAAAATACTACAGTGATATTATTTTCCTATAGCACGTTATTCTATGGCAAATGGACGTATATGGTACTCCCCAACAACAAAATATTGACAACACTTTTCAGAAAATACACACTAGAGAGTAATCTAGCATAAAAATTAGTGCTGCTCCCCAGATATTAAAACTACTTCCTGACAACAAGACATTGACGCTTCTTCATATTAAATAGACGTGGAAGGTGTGAACGTCAAAACAAAAGTGCTGTGAACATAATAATAAATAAATAATAATAATAATAATAAAATTTATGCGTTGATGATATATTATATGAAAAACATTCTGTAAGCCAGTAGCACTAGAAACATATCATCAAACTGTTAAACAAATGAATATTTCCTTCACTAATCTAGGTAGGTAATGAAAAGTGTGGAATCTGTGCTCTACATAACCAGCACATTGATAATAATAGATGCCACCGAAATTCAGTCATGTGAAACAATGTAATTGCAGCTAAATCAGTCATATTAAAATATTTTGAGCCTGGTCACTCATATATATGAGTGACCAGGCTCAGCAGACTACTTTCATGAAGCGGAAAACCCAATTGAAAATGAAGAAAAAAGGCTACGACCTTGATGACTTTGTGGATACTTTGACAATGTTTTTTTGACGTTTTAGGCCATTAAGTCCTCAAGTCTAAGTCAAAGTCATGACTGTATATTTGTGAGAAGAGCGCGAGCTGAGAATATTTTTGAAAGATGTTCATGGTGTGACTTTAAAAGTTAAGAGAGGGGATTTCACACTGCTATTTAAGGTTGGCCATGATTTGGGATGGCATGAATCTAAATTTCATTTTGCAACACAATTTAAAAAAAAATCACGAGTTTCCTGAAACAAAAAATAAAAAATGAAAGATGAAATAATCTCAAAACTGGTACCAATAATGCCAGAAACACGAAGTTGTTTTGGCAAAAATTGCCTGTATCTTACAATGCTGCAGACCTAAATTATTTCTACTACAGCAAGGGCAGATCTAGATATTGATACTATCACCTAAGCAAATTACTGTTTCTTATATTTGGATTAATTGAAAGAGTGGGATCATAATCCCACTCTTTCAATGAAGCAGTACGTCAAATCTAGCTTTGAGTAGGTACTTATATTAAACTGCAGAAATAACCAAAGGTTAAATCTATTTTTACACGTTTTTAAACAGTTTTAATGTAGTTGTAAGTAAAGTTCTAGTCAATAATGTAGTATCTATATGCAAACACAATGTGAAATACGTAGGATTATAATCATTAGTGCAGTAAGTACGTAGTTACTGTAACTGTTCTGTAAACCCAAAATTGCATTAAGTAATTTTTCTAATAATAAGTGCAGCAAGTAATGTACTTACTGCAATTATTACTAGAAAACTTCGTTTTGCCAGCTAAGCAACAACTAAGCATAAGCATATTTTTATAAATAATTCTTATTTAACTTAAATATAATAATAAAAATGTAGACCTCATAAAAACTATATTTAATTACCTTTTTTTTGGCGTATTGCATGTCTTATTAACTTGTATAGTTTTGAAGCTACAACAGATACAAAATATTTTTTTTGTTTCGCGTTTTTCTCGAAAACTTGTTTTACCTACATACTGCATTTTTCATAAGGACGGCAGTGTAGCTGTCTACAAACCTACAAAAGTCTAATTAATGTCTCATCTAGATAACTAGATTCAACCGATCCGTTATCAGCGAGTCTACAACTGCAACAATGATTAGAATTTCTTTGTAAATATTGAGTGAGATGTTACGTAATTTATGTTACCAGACATGACACGTTTGAAAGGATTTTGATGTTTGGTGTGTGGATATTTAGATCTCAGAGTAACATTGACACTCTCTTAAAAAATCTATGACTCTTTTGGTAAAGAATAGATATAAATCTCTAAAAAAACAGAACACCGAGGTTTTTTTAACAAAATTCAAAGTTAGCTCGTTGCGACAGAACACTTGTTTCACAGTACATTTGTATAAAATTAAATACCTACCCGACAACTATATGCAGAGAGTCAAGAATGCTTTAGTAATGATTAAATCGTCAAACACAAACAATTTTTTAATAGCATAGAAAAACAATAATTACTAAGATGACAATATAAATTGGTTGAATAGATGACGTTAGCTATATAACACAATAAATGCACACCTAAAGTAATTTACAAACGATAGCATCACAAAAGAGGTACACAAACCGTTCCACAATTCAGTCAATAATATTTTAATTAACACTATCTTCAAGCTAGGTACACGATAATATTTGACATGTCCCAGTATATTTTATCGGTGTGTTTATCAGGCAAACAACATCGGACGAGGGTTGCCGATAGCAGCCATATTAGTGTCACGATTCTCCAAAAATAGGCATTTTATACGTGACTGACAATATTTATTCCGATACTGAAGTTGACGCCGAAGTAGTATTGAATGCACAATAAGTTAAAACTTATAATAATGGTTTACTTATTGTTTTAGGTAATTTTGATCTGTCGTCAGTGCAATTAGTGGATGGACAGCCTACACGGAATTTTCCAGTTCGTAGTCGTTGAAAACTTTCTTCCCCATTTTCGGTTTTGCGAGTGATGTGGTGGATCACGGTCGTAAGTTTAAATCATTCGATGATAATGAGAATTTAGGTATCAATGCATATCATGCATAAACACTTGAATGATTCAATATCACTCGAATAAATATTAGTGCAGTCAAAATTAACACAAATAATACTTATTTGTGTTACCCACATTAGGTATTTGTAATGCAAGTCCTTGGCCTACAGTTCACGAGTAAAGACACGTCACCGTAAAATAAATCTAGAAATTTCTCGTACTTAAATAAAGTTACATAAATTTTCGTCAGTCAATACGTCAGTTGGTATGCCGCGACTGCTTATCAGTTTCAATAGTATCATCAAACATGTTGATACTTGTCTTAACAAGAAACTACAGTATAATTAAACTGAAAATTGTGAAATTATCAGCTATAACGTGAAATGATTCACATTGAATCGTTTTGCTGAGTCTAATGCCAGCTGTATCAATGACTCATCAGGTGCAATGGTATCTTTTGATTAAGGAACAATGTAAATGCCTACTGCGACGTGCTCACGTTTTGGGTTATTATTTACTTGGCAACTCTGCTGGGCTGGGCTGTTTTTTTTCTTTTCTAGACATATCATGTCTTTTACAAAAAAATAAAATTCTAATTTGATATTTCACCAATCATTACCACTGGGATTTAATTCTACTTCTACTATTAATTCTTCTGTGCTCCATCCATTCTGTTGTAGACCCTATCGTACTAAATATGCAGTTTGCTATTGAAGATTGAAATCCATCAGGCCAAAATATCTGCAGTTTTTTTAACCAAACGTTCATTTGATAAGACATGAAAAAGATTTTCGACAAAAAATTATTATGCCTTAAAATTAATTAAATTAAAAATTATTTATGCAATAACAAAACGCGCTTATCAGCCTTGTGATAAACAGCCAAATAAATTTCATTCTCCTGTATTAAATAAGTGTGTCTGATTGTCCACATACAGTTATGCTATACCTACGAGTTTCATCGTTGTAGGTATTGTTGAGACTTGAGACACGATTCTAGTAACAAGGCTGCAGATGATTAAACTTTCATGGAAATGTTCTCGAATTTTCGTTGTCATTCTGCTTCAGTATAATTTGTGAGATTCTTAAATCTTAATTGCTCTTCTTAAGTTTATTTTTTTTGTTATTTGTCTATTTTGGTGATTTTACCCACATATTACTATGATGGATTTAGGTAGTAAGAACGTAATAATATTCTCATCATCATCATCACCAGGCCACTTCAAGTCGACTGCTGGGACTCTCTCCTAAAGCATGCTACTGAGCACTATCTTAAGATCTTCTACTCCAGTCATTATCAGCCTCTCTACGGATGTCTTCGCTCCATGGAGTCACAATCTGACTCAGTACTGATATTTTTAAATGGGGTTAAAAACTAAAGTTATTATAAAATTAATATTATGGGCTTTCTGCACACTTTAGTGTAGGTAATGATTTGACTGTGTCACAGCAAGAGTGGCGAATGTCCTTATAATGTATCTTTTCAGTAGGTTTCTTGAGAAGTTCGCCAACATTCTTGGTGAACGCGTTCACCAATCCATCCATCTTCGCTTTCCATCAGATAGTAAATTGGTAACAGCCGGATATCGATCCAGCTCTAGAACAATAGGTGCGCGTGCGCGTGACTGATGTGATATATATTTTCCATTTCCGCTACATTTTGAGTAATACAATAAAAATGTTCATGCGTTATCCGTATCGTGATGGACATTAAAAGTTTCCTGTTGCTAAAGTTTATAGGTGCTAAAACAGTTTATTTTAAATAAATTATTTGACCTTTACTACGAGTTTTAGGCATAAATATTAAGTAGCAGTTACCGGAAACTTTTAGTGCGCTACGACAACGTATAGTAAGTAAGCATCGACATTATAATGGAACCATACGCTGAGTTGGTCAAAACAACATCTAACCCCAACACGGAACAACCTCACCCCAGCGAGGAAATAATATACTTTAACTTATAGAAAGAAAATATAAATGGAACATTTGTTTGTACGAAACGCTTTGCAGTTTCTTTTATTGTGTCTATTATATGGAACTCACTCCCATCGTCGTCGTTGTTTCCATCCACATACAGCTTGGATATCTTTAAGTCAAGAGTAAATAGGTTATTTACACCTCTGTGGTGTTGTGCTTGAGCAGGTTGGCTCATAACCCGAAGGCAGCGGGTTCGATTCCCGCGACAGGACAATTATTTGTGTACAGAAAAAAAAGCCGCCAATACTTGTTCTGAGTCTGGGTGTTGTGGGACCGTGATCCTCGTAGTTCCTGGGTCCCTAGACACAGGGAATCCTATTTAGGGTCTAGGATCTATATATGTGATTGTTGGGCGTTATTATTATTTCTGGGTAAGCGTGCTCCACTTTCAACCTCATCGTCACTTACCATCAGGTGAGGTGTAGTTAAAAGCAAACCCAACGACAGTAAAAAAACTTGATTTTCAACTAAGGTCACAGGCATCCAATAAATAATGAACACTCCACCTCTTCCCGTGGGTGCTGTCAGAGCTGCATAAGATAATATCCAGGGAGTGGGCAGCAGCATGCAGCTGCAGCTCTTCGCTCTGCATTATCAAGACGCCTAGTGCCTCTTGTGGTGAGTATGGCAACCCCTCCAGTTTATGTTTAGCAGACCACGGACGTACTCTAGCTGAGGATGATAAGTTTAAAGATTCCAGCAAATATTAAACTAATCAAAATCCTACTATGGATGGAATGGATGTTTGTTACCCTTTTACGCTCAAACTGCTGGACGGATTTGGATGAAATTTGGAACACAGATCTATACATATAAAATTCAAAGTCCTGGCTGACTGACTGACTTCTATATCAACGCACAGCCTAAACCGCTGGTCCTAGAGACTTGAAATTTGGAGGGTGTGTTCTTTGTATAGTGTAGGTATCCACTAAGAAAGGGTTTTTCGAAATTCAACCTATGGTAAGGTAATTGGATTATCTATGAAAAAATTTCTTCTTCGTTTCCTATAGGCCGGCGTATACCGTATACGCGCAGGCGTATACAGTGGATTAACACATAAGTTACTTTTATCCGCGAGCGAAACCGTGGGGGCGCAGCTAGTGTCATATAAATTTGGAAATAAGCTAATTTTAGCGCTCACATCAACATTAGAATAGGTACGTACAGATAGCTAACAAATAATCTTATATTCTAAATAATAATGCTAGAGTACTTATAGCTATAACATCAAATGTAGTTGCTAGTGCAATTACCAGAAATATTTGCATCTCTTAGATTTCAACATGTATGATGAAATACAATTATAAATTACCAAGATTGGTGACGCTGTAAAGGTCGATAGAGACCAACAGCATTAGACCGTTCAAAAAAAAAATCGACTTTCATCAAAGCGGTAGTCACTCATTTTAATCAAGTAGGTATTTGAACCACAGTCAGACATGTTGGAGCCTGTATACTGGGCAATACCATACTATTATTTATTCTGTGGGAATACCAACAGCGGTCGGTAATGGTGTAATATGGTACGATCGCATGACATGCGCACACGCACGCTGCCACCGCGCTGCGTGAGTCACTTCGTGACGACGTTCTTTCTTCAACGTTTTCTGTAGTATTTAAACATTGTGAATCATTTTAGGTTCTAGCTGTTATGTGAAAAGTTTAACGAATGGAGCCAAATGTCGGTTAGTCATAGGATAAGACATTGGTTGATTCTTTTATTGATGGTATTTTGCAGGTATTCTTAATATTTATATAATAATTTCACGTCTGTACTAAGGTAAGATAGCTCCTAAGTCCACACTTATCTCTCTAGCCCCCCGTTTCTCGTACGTTTGTCAAGCTTGTGTTAAATCACTACGTCAAGTACTATACGCTCATTGGTTGAAGACAGAAGACAGAAGACAGAAGACAGCCGATCAACAAGCAACCAATGAACTTTTAGTATTTTGTGTGCCAAGTGGACACGAATTTTACAAACGCATGAGAGCCCGAGGTAATTGTTGTTTTTTTTTTTTTCTTCAAACTTGTTTAGCATTTGACCACGCTCTCACCTGATGGGAAGTGACGATGCGATCGAAGGCGTAGCATGCTAGCCAAGTAAATACCTATTCACTCTTCTCTTGAAAACACGCCCGGGTCATATTTCGCCGGAAACACAGACGCTGGCAGGGCATTCCATTCTTTAGCCGTTCTAATTAAGAACGTTGAGTCAAATCGCTTGGTACGAATGGGTGGTAATCAACCACGACAGGATGGCGCTTAGCCGAGCGTCTAGTAGTCCGGTAGTGGAATGGTGATGGGAGGATGAGATCATGCAGTTCTTGAGCGCATTCACTGTTAGTATTACTTAGCTAAGTTGTATTTTAATAGATTCTTACATAGATGGGCATAAGTGTCTCATTCAAAGCGTATCCCTTTTCCTAATTGTCTGTTTGTTTGTTTATTTCACGTTCACGGCTGAACCAATTTGGATACCATTTTGCACCACAGATTGCTTATATCACCGATATCAACATGAGATACAATTTATCTCGGACAAGTGTGAATTCACGAGAAATTAAGCATACACGTGCGTCAATAATTTAAAAAAAAGAAAACATTTGAACTGCACGCGGGCTACTTTAACATCGACAGTCAAAATGCCCCAGCTCATGACTACCACCAGTATATCTGGCGTGTATACCCGACATGCAGTAGGTTGGAATGATTGTGATAGTACATTTGGAGCAACATTCCGCCCCCGCCCCTGAGCATCTCATCAAGCATATCGCCCGACGATCTGATCAGGCCAATCTACCCGCGGGCGACTTACCCAATCACAGTTCCCAACATGATTTCAATATAACCCGATATTCGTTCGAATCCCTCGTTCCTACTCCATTTGGAGTCGTTACTGAATTTCCTCAATATCGGGCGTACCTCGGGAGGTATTGCATCATCACGCAGGCTGGAGGGCGCTTGGGAGGGTAGGGAAGGGGAGCAGACGGGTGGTTGGAGCGCGGCGTTTATTACGCAAAATTGCAACAAGTAAATAATACATACGTACATATTTATAGTATTGCGATAAAAATATCACACAAATTAATCATTTGTCCCGCAGTAGGACCAACCAGTCTAAACTTAATAATAATAATAACTCTTACCTTATAGTTAGATATAGATAGATAGTTCATTGAGCTCATGGCGAGAATAGAACAGAAACTTTACAACGAGACAGAGAGAGAAAGTTCATTCATTGATTTGACACATTCATAGAGATTTGATTAATTTTTAGTCCACTGTTCTCCATTAATCCACTGTTCTGCATATTTCAAAAAAGCAATGGAAGGCACAAAGCGGTCGTATAAGTGTGTAGCTCCACATTTGTAGTCTTTTATCTCCCCTACACGAGCCTTTATAGTGTTAGTTGAAGTAGTAAACTGCGCTTTAAAGAGGCAATTTTTGCTTTGTTTTTTTGTTGTTTGATAGGCTTGCGTTTGACCACTATCGCACTTGATGGTAAGTAACGATGTGGATGTGTAACACGCTTGCCTAGAAGATACCTGTTCACTCTCGATTTGAAGACTATTTGGTACACAACTATTTTGGTAGAAGTGTCGAAGACCGCTCGTCTGCCGCTCCCCGCATCCGACAATCACACAAATGATTTTGGAATTTATGTGCGTGGCGCAGGTGGCGCCACCGCCCGGGTTTATTGCGACAAACGCTATTCCATCGCGCAGCTTGTGTACCTACGCACCCGGCAATTCTAGAGCACACTGTATATGAGCCGCCCTGACACACGGCACTTTTGGAACGTACTGTATACTGACGCTAGAATAGGTAATAATAAAGACGGTTCGCTCAAAACAATGAAGTGAAAATGAAGAAAAACTTTATATCATACGAGCTTCTGCCCGCCCGCGGCGTCGCCTATGGGAAAATAATTCAACCACCCATTTCACCCTCTTACGAGTGGAATTTCGAAAAATCCTTTCTTAGCGGATGCCTACGTCATAACATCTACCTGATTATGATACCTAGATTCAAATCAAAACCACCCCCGCATTACTTTCGAGCAAAGATCAGGAATATGCGGTCTGATCTAACGATCATATAACTTAACGAATATGCGTGATTGTTGTGTCATTCCCTACTGTTGATAGTGGATTTGAGTTTTGCAGTTGGGTTTTGCATCACTTTTAGAAAATTTCTAATGTTGAGTGTGTGCACAACTTAGTTCTTCTAGACTGCACTCGAGTGACATACAGACAAAACTACAGCCAAACCTGTCAATGCTTGGATAGGTGACTACAACGTGGCAGATAAGAGAGAGCATTTTTCAAATGCGAAATAAGTTTTAACTACTTCTTTCGCATTTGACCTTACTCTATCGTTATAAACCCACTTCAATGTTATTTTCTTAAAACTTTAATATAAACTTTTATTAGTTATCTAATTTAGACTTTTGAAAGCGCTAAAAATTGTCTATTTACAATAAATTATTAGGCTGACTTAATAATACAAGAAATTACTCGTTTTATTTTTTATTTCATCATGATGTCATCTAACGACAGTTGACTTACCGCTAACAATAAGGTCAACTGTGAAGCTTATGAAACAGAGACGAAATGATACGATATGTGAATATTGAAGGAAAACCCGACCGACTACCGGGAAATTGGTACAGCTGATGCAATGAGCACTCACTGTTATCATACGGTGCATATTGATGATTGCACGCGATAATTAAATAACTAATGTTTTATGAGGATCCCTTTCCATGAAACAACCTTTTAAAAAAGTGGTTAAGCTGATATTTGGTATCATATTTTTCAGTATTTTTTATTGTAAAAGTAAACTATTAAACCGATTTTGATGAATTTTCTATGGGATCATATGAGTGACTCCACGAGCTAGCCGTTCGCCTGATATTAAGATTAACGGCCGCCCATAACACTTTCTAAATCATTTTGTTTTGGTGATGATGATGGAGTTTTGGGGTAACATATATTTAAAAAAAAAATGAAAAACCGTGTTTATTTAGAACTTTCTCCGTTTTTCGAAGTCAACTGAGAATGAAATGTAAAGTCGTAAAAACTGGATCATTGATTCTCCTAGTGGCTGAGTCTTCCGGTTCGTGGTCACCACTCAGGAACCTTTCTTTCTTATTAGTTAACTCTGCCCCTATTTCCCATTTATTCTCAAACTAATTCTATTTACATATGTGTATTATTTAATCTGTGGTACCGTCTACCGTCTGAAAAGTAATGATTGCTTATCTATGGTCTAAAGGTTAAAGATTGCACAAGTTACTTCGACTTTACCACGTTTCTGCTGACGTACACAAACGCATCACAATCTGTCTGACTGTGTATGTACGTTGTACTTTTGATTATGCGCGTATTATTTCAATCTACAAACTAGACTAAGGAGAGATTGTTTGGAAGCAGTAGGTACTTGCAGTTAGTCATAACTTTCATAGACGTCAATTATTGATTCTGTGGTCATGCCCTCTATTCTAGAATGATCCAACTTTGGTGGAAGTTGCGTCAGACTCACAACTCCGTGATAAGCATAATAAAATTATGTCGTCATAATAATTTGGACCTGGCTAGAAGCACCAGATGGGACGAAATAAGAAAAATAGAAATATTCTTGCTTATTATTTATTCTTCTCCGTAGTGTGGTTGAGCAGGTTGGCTCATAACCCAGAGGCGGCGGTTTGGATTCCCGGGACAGGACAAGTATGTGTCTGAGTCTGGAAGTTGTAGGACCATGGTTTAGTAGTTCCTGGGACCCTATTTAGAGTGTAGGATCTATGTATGTGATCGTTGGGATTTTTTTATTATTTATTCTTCAGCCAAAACCGAACTAAATGTGGGCTGAAAGCGGATACTTTTATGTTGGCTGAAACTACGTTGGATTAATATGGAATAATTCAAGATAGACAAAAGCAATCCTCTTCTTCTTTTCGCGTAGGCATGTGGTTAGTCGCTAGTGTCAGAATTTTTAGGTCGTCCAGTGGGTTTTGGCTTAAAAACTAACCAGCCGGGACCGACGATCAAGCGCGACTTCCGAAGTACGCTAGCACTCCGTTATACCACTTGTAGCAGCGGTTACCCGTCCAAACAGTGAGCGGCAGCAAACGATGCTTACCTTTCCTGATTGGTAACAAACGGCTAGGTAATTTCGTTATGAGTGTTAAATGAGCAATGTTATGGGTTCTCAAGGAAACGGACAATCCATGTGGTAAAAGAAAATAAATAAGGTAAAATAAATAGTCAGGTATCCACAAGATGCAAGAGCTTTAGGTATAGGGGTACTTAATTAGTTTATTTTTACATAATATAATCAATAAGTCTTAAATCATTAATTAGCAGTTCCATAGTTCAAAGCACGTAGAAATTTTAGCTCTACTAAGTAACGTTCCATTTTCTAGACCGCATACAGTCTTGTGCAGGCAAATTATGGACAAAAAACTTGTTAGACAGGACCCGTTTAATTTGAGCTTTCTCTTAGGTCTAGCTCTTAGGTCACCTAGCAAAAGCTAGCCGACTAACTTATTTAAGCTTGATCTTTAATGAATTTCTGTTGCATTTATAGTACATATCCTACCCTCGAGCCTACGTCATAAGATAAGTGTTCAGTCAGTCAGTCCGTCAGTCGATGCAGAGTTTTTTTAATTGTGTGTTTATACCTACCATGAACCGATGAAAGTGTATACAGTGAAGTGTAGTGTTTACAATTTATTATCTTATTGTAACGGTGTTTATGAAATAATTTCTATGGTATTCTAAAACAAGAATATACCGTCAAAATAATATCTATTTAAAGTAAAGAGGTTCTATTTACTTCAGTCGCATTGATTTCATATTCAAAAGAGACTGTAATGATATTGTACTCACAGAATACGCCGTATTTAACAGTCCATAGTATAAAATGTCTATGGGACTAATCTGGAAAAAATACAGTTAAATAAAAAAAGGACTTCCGAAATTGGTTCATAAATGACGGGGATATGAAGAAAAAAACATGAAAAGTAGAAAAAAAACTTGTGAGAAGTCGGTTGAAAAATTAAATCTTGACATCCATTGTGACCCCTTTACTGACAAGAGCCACGGCCACCATACCATGGCAGACAAGAGTTTCGATGTAATCGTAAATTAATGATAAGACCTCTTCGTACAAAGACTATTGAGCAATCGTATTCCCCACTGAATCATTCCAGGAAAACCTTTATCGACATTTTGAGTTATCGTTTTCCAGCACGTTTACAAACATTTCTTTACGTCGGCTGTTGCCAAGCCAATGTCGCTTCACCGAAGCCGTTGAGGTCTAATTTATAGAGATTTCCTAAGCGGCTTCACTTAGTAACCTGCTTAAGTGGACAAATTACACTATACCTAGGTAATCAATCTGTGAATTTTATTCTAATAAAGATTTCTCCTCTGATAAACTGCTAAAATTACACATTTTAGTGTGTCAGAGACATCAAAAAGAGTCAGTTTTTGTGATAGGCTATCTCTTGACCACGGTTTTACCTGATGGTAACTGACGCGGTCAACTATGGAGCATCCAGGTTACCGGTTCACCTTAAAACTCCCAGGTTATATTTTTCAGGGAACAATGACGCATGACGTGAAACTCAATGACGAGGAATTTCTACCGCGTACGAGGCCGTGTTTTGCCGGGTGTGGTGTTTGTTGGTGTGGTTTTCATGTCTAGTTTTACGACGATAAAATAAGGATGGGGAATTAAGTTGTGCAATTCCATCGCACACTATCCGAAGTGCAGCTTGTGTAAACCGATAGGCTGGCAAACTTCCATCGGTGTACAAGACTTTGCTGCTTAGCCTTTACTAATTTGTGTCGCCAATGAGCTTTATGGCTCGGTTTTGTATTGAATCAAGGGCTTTGACTGGCTGCTTACTTACATACTACTTATACGTAGCTATGCATACTTCCTACTTATACGTTAGCAAACACATCCCGGAGATAACTGGTCTAATGAGCCTCTGCCGTAAAGCGCGAGAGCTCCTAAGTTCACACCTGCCCATCTATGACATACCTTCTGCCAGTACTGGAACGCATTTAGGTGCGTCCTAGAGACGTCAATGCTGTCAAACTTTAAGTCTATGAAAGTTTAGTATCGAATGCATAGCCTAGTACTAGCATGGATATGTCCGACCGGTCACGCGCCTAGCAACCGTCGGCCAACAGGCCAATCGGAGTGCGTCCGACGCACAGTTTACAAAACACAAGGTTCCTAGAACGGCAATGTTTTGCAACACGTCGCCGACACGCTGATTGTAAGAGAAAGACAAATTATGTGATTCAACTCTTGGATGGACTAAATATGGATTTACTAGAAACACTGAACGGTTTCATCCGCAATTTACTCGTTTTTCTCCAGGAACTCTGTATTTGCCGAGATAAAAAATATTCTATATTAATCATAGTAATATAAAAAATCTGTGGTAAAAATTTCATTGAAATCAGTTCAGACGTTTAAGCGTAACAGCCACATGCACACTCTAAGATAAACCAACAAAGTTTCATCACTTTTTAGGGAAGTATGGACTCTAATCAGATTATTACCATTGCAGTCAGTACTTGGATGGGTGACTGCTAATTTACAGATGAGTGCTTTTGTATCTTGGTGGGCAGTAGCTGTCATTCATTCCCTTTTATGAAGCATTTGGATGCCAAATATCTGACAAAAGGGCTTAATAATTACATGCTTAGAAGAAAAATTATGTAATATTTTCCTATCTCTAAATATATATTACTCAAAGGTCACTGACTGACTATCAAGGCACAGCCACTGGACGGAAATTTGGCATGCAGTTAGATGTTATGACGTAGGAATCCGCTAAGAAAGGATTTTTCGAAATTCCACCCTTAAGAGGGTGAAACGGGTGGTTGAATTATTTTCCCATAGGCCACGCCGCGGGCGAAGCTGCGGGCAGAAGCTCGTATCTTATATGATTGGTGATGTGTAAACTGAAAAGATAACAATCAAGTTGCAAAATTCAAAAATCTACAAAGTTAAACTCACCTCCAAGTAGTAGGTACATACGGTAAGTAAACAACCTGTTCGTAATATGCAAAAATATAAAATAATCCTAAAAAACCTACAACAATAAAATCATTTTATCTAAATCCATAAAATCTGCATTAAAACAAAAACGCTGCGCTCAAATCGGTTGGCAACAGCGCTGAGTCATCATACGTTACCTTATCACAAACCATGTGATGAAATATTTCTACACGACCCGGACGATTATGCAAATATCTCAGCGTTTTGATGTCACAGCGGGATGAGATATACTTTATCTTTTAGTTTTAAATCTAAGCTATCAAACTGTGTAAATCGTTACAAAACTAGTTAATTATTTTTTGAGTAATTTGAGTATAAGCCAAAGAGCCTATAGCCGCTCACTTACAGCCTTATTGATAAACGGGTATTAGTCTCGGGTTAGTTACTTCAGCTTTTGTCCTTTTTTTGCTACTGGAATATTTAGCTGGATCGAGAGAGACAAATGATGGTGTAACTAATCTAAAGCTACTTCGTGTTTATTAATAAGGCTGTTAGAGTACAAACAAGTTACTTTACAAGTTATTAAGTTAATGTTGAATAATTCATAATTCAATCAGTTCATTGATCTCTACACAAATATATAGGTTCCTAATTAAAAAAAAAAAACAATGTAGAGCGTTCTTACTGCAGTTTTATGATATCTACCTATGATAGCTATATACCTACCATATATCTATATATGATGAAATAATGTAGTACAATTACTGAAAATGCCAGTTAACGAGGTAGAGCTCGCAACGAAATCCGTTATTGAGTAACATGAGTCATAGAGTAGTGAATGGTAGAGACTGGTCCGTTCCTGTTTTCGATATGCTAATGTTATCGTTATTTCAGTTTTTATGAACCGGTAGAGAACGGTTTGAATTATGTTGATGTAGAGTTTTATCGTAGAGTTGTTACCAGATTTAACTGAAATAATAATTAAGATCTAGGTACTTCGTAATGTTCTTACAGACATCATTTATGACGTCATAGCAGTTGAGTTGGCAACGTTGCTTGTTATAAAAACGCCTTAGAGACTAATAGAGACAGCTATTTTTTATTGGGTGGTAACATTTATTTAAAAGTTGCAGACTAGAAACACAAAAAATGAAGTAATAATTCGGTCAGTTTGGGTTAAGGAATAATTAAAATAAATAACAATAAAAAAAACCTTTTCTTAAACTATCTATAAACACTTACAGCCTTATTGATAAATACGAAATAGCTTTGGATTAGTTACACCATCTTTTGTCTCATTCGATCCAGCTAAATATTCCTGTAGCAAAAAAAGGACATAAGTTGAAGTAACTAACCCAAGACTAATACCAGTTTATCAATAAGGCTGTTAGGTACTTACCACAGTTTAACTATCATATATTTAGCATGGATAATAGAGGAAAAATAATACACTAGCTTCTTGAAAGTGATGCGTTGAAATTAGGTGCAATGCACACAATTAACTGCACGTAGAATTACATAGCAATACGCATCAGTCTTACGTAACACGTAAAACCTGAAACAGCACGGGGCTGGTTAATTACAAGAAGTTGGAGCACTTACCCCATGTCATTCAGGAAAAACCGTTTCTAGCTATCTAATATTTGTTTAAACTGGCGTTTATCGAACCTAGAGCCTAAAAAACGGAAAATTTTAAGCGTTTGTATTTAAATTTTTGTCAGCCTCTGTGGTTGTGTAGGTCGGCTCACAACCCGGAGGCGGCGGGTTCGATTCCCGCGGCAGGACAAGTATTTGTGCACAGAAAAATGATAGCGCAAATATTAGTTCTGAGTCTGGGTGGTGTGGGACCATGGTCCTCGTAGTTCCTGGGTTCCTAGACACAGAAAATCCTAGTTAGGGTCCAGGATCTATGTATGTAATCGTTGGGCGTTATTATTATTATTGTTATTTTAAAGTCATTTACGATTCTCTCGTTTCGAGACTTAAAAAATTTTTCGCGGGCTTTTGGCCAAACGAAAACCGGTATCTACTTATAATTAAGAATTTTATTTTCCAGTGATAAAAGTTTTTAAGTTTTAAGCAGTATGAAGGTTAGTTGATGGATGCTGAGCGTTTGCAGGCTTGTGTGGAGCATATGCGGGATGATGCCGGCGGGAGGCAGGATGATGGGAACGTATTATTGTTATTATTAAAATTTTGGTACCAAAAATGAGCTAACATATCTATCATCATTATGATCATTAACAGCCTGAACATAGTCCTCCTCCACAGAGCGCCATCTTGAGCGACTACTTGCCTCCTGCCTCCAACGGCTCCCCGTGGTTTGACCTGATCGTCGGGCTCCTAGTGGGAGGCCTACGCCGCGTCTTCCAGTTCGTGGAAGATTCTTCCATTCTTCCCTTTCGGTTGCCGGTTTCACGAGCGACATGTCTAGCCTACTACCATTTCTACTTGTTAATTCTAAGAGCTATATCGACTATTTATAAAGATTAAATTAAAAATACAACAGTACCTACTCGCCAGCGCATGGCAACAAAGGTTCCGCGATGACGTCACACTAGGATACCACACTATCAGCGACCTCTAAGCTTGCCCCTTATCGAAGTCGCCAAAACATCTTGTAAAAATATCGGAAACAAAATATTTCCGTAATAGATAATTTCCTTTATTGCTACATATATTTTCATGACACAATTTTTATTTATATATTTATTAAAATTAGTCGAATTACCTGAATACTAAAATAATATAACAATTAAATGAGCAGGTTGGTTCAATTCCTGCGATAGGACAAGTATTTGTGCACAGAATAAAGCCCACGAGTAAAGCCCAAATACTTGTTCTGTCTGGGTGTTGTGAGACCATGGTCCTCGTAGTTCCTGGGTCCTTAGATACAGGTAATCTTAGTTGGGGTCCATGATCTGTGTATGTGATCGTTGGGCGTTTATTATATTATTATTATTATTATCATCATCTAAAAAATTCATTAAAACAAATTAATTTGCTTAATATTATAGTAAGTAGTAAATACAATTAAACTTAACAGCCAAAATAGGACAATCATTAAATTCATGTTATTTTATCAATAGCAAGTGACTGACCTGCAATGTTATTTAATTAAAAACTAATAAATAAAAATGTATAGTTTAGATTGTTAGGTCTAGTTTAGTTTTGTATTAACGATTATTGAAATAAAACTTAAAAGCCAATACATAAAGACTAATCGAATTTAATATTTTATAATAATAATCAGCTACCCACGCTGGGACGCGAACCTTCTCTCACAAGGAAAGAGTGTAGGAATCAACAACATTGGCCAAGTGGGGGTTGAAATCTCTTCGTCTTTTAAAGGTTTCTTAGATCAAATCAAATCAATAGTTTAGATGCAAGAATACACAATGAATTAGGTAGAAGAGTGTGTGTATGTACGAGTATGTAGATACGTGTATTCAGTGCCCCAGAGGGGGCGTACAAATATTAAAAAATAACATATGTTATTGCATATTCACTAGATTAGATTCACTAGATTATTAAAAAGGAGGAGTCTCATATTATAGTTTTATCTATATTTGATACCTCAGAACTCCGTTATTTATAAACCGTTTTGGAAAAATATTTTTTATTTAATAGTGTTATATAAAAATTATTTTACTTTGCAATTAGTTCCATAGAAATTTCATCGAAAACGGTTAAGTGGTTTGATTTTAAATCTAAATAACTGGAAAAAGTACATTCAAGTATTTTGATATACGTACTGAGAATTCTCAAGTACGAAATGACGATATAGTCGGTTTAACCCCTATTTTAAAATGAATCATGATTAAGGGCGCGTCGTGTCTCTTCCAATCAGTTCCATCAAAAGTAGGTAAGTAACACGTCACAGCAGATAGCCGCCGCTGTACGCGCGACCTGCATGTATAATCGTGAATCATTTTTATACTCGAAAAATACATTAATCATTTTTGCAATGAACGCAGAAAACTTTGCTTATCTTTTGCGAATACTTTTGTTTCTAAGGAGACTATTTTCAACCGACTTCTAAAATGGAGGAGGTTCTCCATTAGGTTGTATTTACCTTTATTTTTTTATTGGGTTATATTATTATTGAACCGATTTAAAAATCTTTTTATATTTGATGGATCAAAAACAATTCCAAATCGCTTCATATTTTATATATAGTGAAACTAAGGTGGCAGTGGCTGGAAAAAAATGAACCGACAAGAAGGGATGAGATCAAGAAGGGTTTAACTGATTTTTTTCACAAAATGACTTATGGGTGCATTCTCAAAATACCAAAATGAGGCTTAAATCTCGAGATTTTCAGTCTAAAAACGGTTTATCTAACACATGCGTACAGTTCGTTTAGCATAAAAAGATAATTATATTTATTATATTATAATTTTACAGTAATTGTACGAATTAGTGTTATGTTTTGTATTTTAAAATATAATTAATACATTTTCAAGCAACTGAAACTTACATAAACCTTTTTTATTACTTAATAAGTACTCTACATTATGTCTAATGTAGAGTGCTTATTAAGTAAAAGAAAAGTTGAAGTTTAAAGCCAATTTTCTCGAAACTATCAATTTGACAGTTAAACCCTTTTTTATCTCACCCCTTGAATTGTGATCAATGGCCTGATGATGGTTATGACGGTGATGTTAATGATGGTGGTGATGGTGGTGATAATGATCTTTTAAAAGTTTGTTAGTAAAAACAGATTACTGTAACTTAATAAATTGAATATTTAAATAACGCTCAACGATCACGTACATAGATCCTGGACCCTACTAAGATTCCCTGGGACCCAGGAACTACGAGGGCCATGCTCTCACAACACCCAAACACAGAACAAGTATTTGCGCTTTTTTCCATACACAAATACCGGTCCTATCGCGGGAATCGAACCCGTCCCCTCCGGGTTATGAGCTGATCTGCTCATTCATCATACCACCGACCCTGTAGCTGTTTGTGGCTGTTGGGTGGCTGCTGGGTGGCAGTTAGGTGGCTGTTGTAAATATACATAATTTGGTACTAAGGAAAATATGAAGCCAGAACAGTACACCCATTGTCCATAGTACATAGGTACTTGTTTTTGTTTCATTGCGTTTACATTAATTAATATTTCTCAGAACGGGTTGATTGTGTTTTTTATTGTAACACTAACAAGAAAAAATGTACTAATTTCGTTGATTAATGTATACATAATTGGTAAGTATTTTTAATGTTAACGAATGACGTGACGGTATAATCATTCCCCGGGACCGTCACCAGGTCCCGTAAGTTGCATTGCAGCCACTCAGAACTTTACAAAGTCATTATAAAGTCTTGCATGGCACTGCACTGTTCACGTCATCCTGAGACACACAGTCTAATGATATGATTAGAATTATATTGCTAGACTGCGAGATTTGGTTCCAAATTTTCATTTTCCCAGTAATTATTAGCTACATTGTCCTTCAAAGCGACAAACAGTAGTACGTGCACACTACTGCTTGGCGGCTGAATATCAAGCAAAGCAGCGGTGCTTAGCTAGACGAACTCTTGCAGAGAATCCCGACCACCTAGTACATGGAATATGATAAATTAATCTTTGTATGAATATTGTTTAGTTACATTTACATTAAGTCAAAGTCAAAGGAATTAATTACAAATAAACAATTTTTAGCACTTATATAATATTAAATAAGCCTTGATAGATACAAAAATTATATCTATCAAGGAATATTTTAGTTGAGTATTTTTTGAATGAATGTAACAAGCGTGTAGTTTTCTACAACAAAGAATACATTTAAAACTTAAATTTATTACTTATGAATGACCTAACTTGTTGTTGTTAATTAATTTTTCTTTGTCCACGTGTCTCCAAAGTAGGTATCCAGCGACCGCGTTGTTTCTACGTAAGGAGATTTCCCTTTTACAGAGATAAACACGTTTCTATAGATGGACGACGAAATTTATTGATTTAATTAATTAGCCATTTATATGGCAGTGACGAGGGAAGAATTCAGTGACGTCATTAAACCGCATTACTGATTTCAAAAAGGATTTATTATAAAGAATGACACGACGAGCTAGTCATTTGTTTGATGTTTACCCGGCTACCCACATCAGTTACAGTGTCGCTCAGAAGTCTCTAAAGATTCGCGTGACACTGCACTGCATATGTCGTCCTGCCTGAGACATCAGCACAGTCTAGTAACAAGATTATTAATCTGGTTACTAGACTGTGCTGATGTCTCAGACATTACTAGTCTATGAGATTAGGTCATAAAGTCTCATTTACCCAGTCATTTCACTACAGTGCCTTTCAAACCAGAACACAGTAGTGTTTGCGTACTACTGCTTTGCGGTAGAATAACTAGCTAAGCGGTGGTACCTACCTAGACGAACTTTCCAGAAAAGTCCTACCACCTAGTAAATTCAATTATATCGAAGATTTATACGGAATTATAACGAAGATCTCTTCTTTATAGAAAAGATCTTCGTTAGATTAAATTGTATCTCTCTTACATAAACAGAGGTGTGAAGATAATTATGTAATAAAGCCCAATATTTTCTCCTTGTAGAACGAGTTTTGTTGCTAACACAAGTCGAATGCAAAAACAGATATTAACATTGTTATTATTACTTCTAAATACAAAATTGCATGTTTTTACGTGAACGTTTGACCGCTATATAACCTAATGATATTTATTATCCTCAACAATCATTAACAGCAATTAAATAACAATTACGACATAATAAAATACAAAAGACAAAAAATAACTTTCAACACTAAACACGATAATTTCGCAATCGCATGCAAAGTTGTTTGCCCAGATTTATTGTTATCCATATTTAATAGCCAAGTGAACTGTTATATTATTATTTATTTATTAGTTTGATTATACTTTATTCAATAAAAAAATCAAAGTTGTACTTTTTTTTAAAATTTGTGGTATGTACCTCTCGCCTACACCGAGGCCTTTTTAAACCGGCTTTAAAAATGGCAGAGATTCTCAATTCGACTGTATTTTTTATGTTCGTTACCTCAGAACTTTTGACTGGGTGAACCGATTATGATGATTCTTTTTTAATTTGAAAGCTGGTGCTTCCCGTGTGGTCCCATTTTACTTTGGTCCAGTTCTGACAATAAAATCCATGAGAAAACCATATAAGTCTGAAGTCGGTTTTCACGCTTTGCATTTGCTATAGTTATTTTGTAGATATTCTATGCCTCTCCATCATCATCATTTGTCCATTGCTGAAAGTAATCATCATCACCATTGCACGCCACAATGAACGGTTTTGAGCCATTTATAACCTCCAACGCAAACAGTAGGATATTATAAGTTAGCATGTGGCATCTATGCTCTCACACGGACGAACCAACTCGGATTGTTTTGTTTGAAAGGTGATTTGATCGAGAATGTTCTTAGCTATTAGAAGAGTTTTTCCTTGCGTCGAGTTTTTGAAATAAACTTCTTTACGCCCACTTGACTTGGGGAGTAGGCTGGTGAATGCGAGGCGAACGGAAGTTGAAGTTGGTTCACGTAGATCTCCATTGTAAACATAAGTTAAAAATTTGTGTTATTATGTTGGTATCCGGCAAAATGACAATTTTCATTAGTGTCAAGATGGTGACATTAACATTAAACAAAGCAAAAACAAAGTTATAACGGCCGATAGATGGAGCTAAACTACTTTTACTTCAGTCAGTTGCATACCCCTCTATGATGTGTGTGTGTGTGTGTGTGCGTGCGTGCGTGCCTGCGTGCGCGCGCGTGGGTGTGTGTGTGTGTGTGTGATTTTTTTTTTTACTTCAAACTTGTCTAGCATTTGATCGCGCTCTCACCTGATGGGAAGTGACGATGCGATCGAAGGTGTAGCATGTTAGCCAAGTACATACCTATAATAATAATAAAAAATAATATTCCATAGTAACCAGTAGTGTGTAACCTGCAGCAAACTGGATCCAAGCAGAGTACCGCATTGAGGTTTAATCTATTATTTAATAATTAAGAAAATTGCATGTGTCATTACTAAATAATTAAGAAAATTGCATATGCCGTAACTAAATAATTGGATGTCTACGTGACTCTACGCTTGTAGTCCTACTGACTGATACCTACGCTGTGGCCTTTGCTCTGGTTGTCCTCAATAACTCATGCGTATACTGTGGGATTTACTCTCATTCTAAATTAATAATTCTTTTCGTATTGTTTCCAAAACTCCATAGAAGCTTCTAGTAAAGTTTACTAGGAGTATGACTTAGACTACACTATGACTTAACTTGATGACTTGGACTGTGACTTGACTTGACTTGACTTGACCCATTATATGATATTAATTAACTAGAGATATTATCAATTACTTGACAATGGCTAAATACACAAAAGTGTGGAGCCAAAACCAAACAAAAAACTCTACATAAGCTTAGCTGTCATCTTATCTGTCAAAAACTGACAAATATCAGATCGACGCAAATGCGATTTAAATAGACTTGGCTCATGGGTTTTAATGTTTTTGAATATTTTGTACATAGAATTTTGCTTTTGACTTGTCATTATTACACCTTTACAATACCTTTCATTGGTACCTACGGCGGCTTACAGTTTAAATTAAATTAAATATATTATCGCTTTTTTTTATTTGTACACTGTATGAAAATACGCCATAAAAACACCACACCTCTGCATTTGAAAAATTAGTTTGCACAAGTACTTGCATCATTTCATCATACTCGGCTGCGGACAATAAAGATATGAGTGATACGGTGGTGGGACAGCCGAGCGGTTGGCAACCAACACACGTACACACACTGACTAGTAGGTATACTGTGACGCGATCGGTGACATGCCGCTCAAAGAAATATTGTTCGTTGCACAGTCAGAACAACCTGCAGTGGGATGATTCATTCTAGGAATAACTGCAACTGGAAAAGCGGTACCTACTTAGAGTGATTAATTAATTCAACAGTGAAGGTACGGCGTACTATGGCTTTAGCCAGATATTCTTAATTAAAATATATTGGCCTCTGTGGTGAAGTGGTTGAGCACGTCAGATCATAACCCGGAGGCGGTGGGTTCGATTCTCGCGACAGGACAAGTATTTGAGCACAGAAAAAAAAAGCGCAAATACTTGTTCTGAGTCTGGGTGCTGTGGGACCATGGTCCTCGTAGTTCCTGGGTCGCTAAACACAGGGAATCCTAGTTAGGTTCCAGGATCTATGTATGTGATCTTGGGCGTTATATTTTTACAGGTGAATTCTGCCTCAAAGCAATGAAACAAGTAGTCATCGTCGTGCCCACTTGTGGGATGCGGCCTGCTCTCACTTCGAGAGAGTACTACTAATTATCATGTTTAGTCATCGACACGCTAACAAGAGAAGTGTACGAGTAGTGTAGGTTTATAATCACGTTGGCTCAGCGCGGGTTTGTAGATTTCCTCAAGATGTTTTCTTTAATCGTTGTAAGAGCTAGGTTACAAAACAAAGCTAGATAGGTAGTTATCAAATATTTTAGGTAGGTGAAAAATTAATAAGAACTTAATAGCAGTACTTTAGTATAAAAAAATGCGATATTGGGCAAGACATGGAGATCATATTACAGCGTTATACCACAGACTACTAGGTATGTAATCAATAATACAATCCTTTAAAATAATTTCAAATAAATACTTTAGAAATTAAAGGTTTGTATAAAAATGTTTTTATACGTGTAGTGAAGAACTAACCAACTTTGCACTCGCAGCACAGCAGAAATAATCTTTTAATTGCCAATTCAATCGATTTTATTTAAAACGTAAAATATTTTTTATATTTATGCGGTCACTATATGTTGTTAGGTTAGCTAATTACGTAATAATTTAAGTCAGAAGGACCCTTAAGTAGGGACTTAATAAACTGACTTGGTATTACATCGATCTCACAACTTTTTACGGTAGAAAAACTGAATTGCGAGCCTTGTTTTTGTTTGTGATGGTATATTCATTTACATGAATTAAAAGCAACAAAAACTCTTGACTGTACTTAAGAAAATTACGTCACTGTGTCAGCGCAAATAATTTCACAATTTCATCATATTAATCCAGTAACGGTACCGACGCAAGCAGCACATAGCAACCGACCTCACGTACGTTGCGACTGGCAGGAACACTGTGACGCGATCGGAGATGGTCAACTGCCAACTGAGTACAGTAACTGTGGTAAAGCAGTAGTGTAACTGTCTAATGTGTAATGTTATTACATAGACAACAATTTGTTGATGACGATATGGATTAACAAAAGTAGATCCTATTTGAAAAGCTTAAACTATAACATTATAAATTATGTTTTATTTATGACCCATTTATACCTACAATATTACTATTTAAAAAAAAAAAAAATAGTTTAGTATTATGTTTATATGCAAATTGAATCTTTAATTTAGTAATAATTTTTTATTTTAAAAAACATTATAAATAGATTTTTTTTAATCATTTAATCTTACGTTGTAATTTTTGATGTAATTTTTCTAAATGGTATATTTTATATCATCATTCAACTACATGATCATCAACATTTGTTGAAAGATCAACTATTCCATCAAAAGATTGATAAACATTTGCTAACGGCTTCTCTGTTCTTTCCCCACTGCACCATCTGCGCTAGTGCGGGTTCGAGTCCGTACGTGAGCGACGTGCCCGGAGCGGTTAGTAACCGCACGCGGATTGCGTCAGAATCGTCGTCTTTTGTCCAGCCGCGGTACGTCACAATGCAGATGACGATGCGAGGCGAGCTACATGATAATTATTAATTTATTATGATATTCATGGTTTTATTATTATTGCTATTTAAATGATAGTGTGTTGACGTCATCTGTAATCTGGTTGGGGATATCGGAACTTTAATTGTAATGGAACAGGAGAATTTCATTTCTAATTCTCGAGTCTGGGTGTTGTGGGACCATGGCCTTCCGGGGTCCCTAGACACAAGGAATCTTAGCGTTATTATTATTTATTAGTTTACAATCAATCTATTGAGGAGCCGGTTCGTAAACGGCATTACATTATCAGCCCAATACTTCCCCACTGCTGGGACACGGCCCTTCTCTCACATGGATAGAATATAGGCTAATCCACGCTGGCCAAGCGCGGGTTGGTTGACACAGTCTAATTTAATGATTCTTGAACGACTCAAGATGTTTTCTTTCACCGAGTGATAATTTTAGTGCAGCGCCAAGCGGGATTCGAACGAGATTGTGAGGCTCTTATCCGTGGGCACAATGAGTTCAATCGATGAATACGGCCCATTAACTCTGTACCAACCGCTTCAACAACCACATATATAAATAGGTAATGTTCATGCAACTGAAATATCACGTAGCGATAACAATCATTGTTGTAAGTCGGACGTAGTGATTCTTTGAACAGTTATTCTTTATGCGTAGGCTTGCGTGTTTGTTTGTCAGTTTTAGAGCGCGGCCGTTAATTGGACACGTTGCACTCTTGCACTTTCATTAGTACGGCTTTATATTCTGTGGGAAACGATTGCTACCTGACATTGAATTGTAATGTGAGAAATTATTTCTGCATTTTTAAAGTAAAGGAAAATTGCATTGTAATGTCAGAAATTATCAATTTATTTTTTAAGTAAAAGAAAATTACATTGTAATGTGACAAATTATTACTTTATTTTTTAAGTAAAGGTTTTTGTATTACGGTCGGTTCGCATCCATCCGTTCCTAAAGCCCATTCAAAATTTTCCTTTACGCTATAAAAAATTAACTGATCATTACGCTGAGCAAGCTATACTATAAATCATGAATTAATATGTTCATTTTTTTGACTGGCCCGATAGCTCAGTTGGTAGTGACCCTGCCTTCTAAACTGCGGGTTGTGGGTTCGATTCCCACCCAGGACAAACATTTGTGTGATGAATATAGGTGTTTGTTCTGTGTCTGGGTGTTATATTGTATTCTATGTATGTATTTACAAACAAAAAGTATCTTAGTATTGTATCAGTTATCCGGTTCCCATAGTACAAGCTTTGCTTAGTTTGGCGCAGATGACGTTGTGTGAGATGTCCACACATATTATTATTATTATTATTTTTTTAAGTAATCAAATATACTCGTGCTAACTCTCGACTGCTGCGGTAGTCACAATGCAAAAAACATTTTTGCTTTTAAATTCATATCCGTTTATACCACAAGAAAGCCTCCATACTTTTTTCCAAAACCAACTTTCGCTTGACGCTTCTACCACAGACTACATCATGTTTTCAATCGCTGCGTTCTAAAACGACTCCTTCATTTCACCCTCGGTGCGGGTGTGGCGGTAGTGCTCGGTGACGATTGGAACATATTAGGCCGAGTAGGCAGTAGCCGAGTAGGTAGAGAGTATTAATCATTTGACAGCCTCTGTGGTGTGGTAGTTGAGTAGGTCAGTTCATAACCTGGAGGCGACGGGTTCGATTCCCACGGCAGGACAAGTATTTGTGCACTGAAAAAATACGCAAATACTTATTCTGAGTCTGGGTGTTGTGGGACCATGGTCCTCGTAGTTCCTGGGTCCCTAAACACAGGGAATCCTAGTTAGGGTCCAGGATCCATGTATGTGATCGTTGGGCGTTATTATTATATTATTATTATTACTTATAAAAAAATTCAACTTCGACATATACCTAAGTGTTTAATTTTTATCCGTGCCATTATATGGCAGAAAGCGTGCTCTGAGGCTTAAAAATTGAAAAGAAAGTCTTTTCTCAACCAAATAAAGGATAGATTTAATAACTCTGTTCTAAAGAAAAAACTTTTTGCTTGCAGCCTTTTTGAAAATCTATTTTAAACCACCAAACTATAAAGACCTCTACCGCAATGTATATTATGTGTATGAAAAGCCCAGTTACTGCTGGGCATTTCATTACCGTTACTCTAGGTCATTCCCTCTGGCGGTACCAACTGGTTTCTAATCTGCGGTCTTCAATTATTTGGTAATCGTTTTGGTAAATATTTTTCTAGACTATTTCTGTGAGCAACTAATATAGTGGGCACAAAAGCCCACGCCCACGCCTGGCCCATAGGTAGCGAAGTGTTGCTAATGCGGTAGCTTGTGAAAATAAAAATATTTTGGTCATATTTGCACCCATCAGAGTACATCAGTTTTTGAAGTAGAACTTCTTTGCGCACGCTTGACTTGGGGAGTAAGTTGGTGTGTGCAAGGCGAACGGAAGTTGAAGATGGTTCACTTAGACCTCCATTGTCAACATAACAAAGTAAAAAAAAATGTTATATTGGTATGTCCGGTAAAATGACAATTTACAATTGTCAAGATGGCGACATTAATATAGGTCTTTACCTATGAAATTGCCGTTTTGTTTGAAAAAAGGTAAAGTATTTATTTTTCGAACTTATTTATTTCTTTTATTCAAAGTAATCACCCCTGCAATCAATGCATCTTTGCCAACGCTGTGGCAGTTTATGGATGCCCTTCTTGAAAAAATCAGCAGGACGGGAGACAACAAACTCTTCAAAGGCGTTTTGTACTGCCTCTCGGGAATTGAATTTTTTTGCCGCTAAAAAGTTGTCCAAATTTTGGAAAAAGTAATAGTCGGTAGGCGCAAGATCTGGTGAGTATGGCGGATAAGGGAGAGCTTCCAAACCCAACTCATGCAGCTTAGAGACGGTCTGTTGTGCAGTATGGGGTCGCGCGTTGTCGTGAAGTAGCAGTGGAGACGACCGATTGACCAAAGCTGGTTGCAGACGTGCGAGTTTCGCCATCATTGTGGTCAGTTCTTCAATGTACACATCTGCAGTAATGCTCTTGCCGTTTTGTAAAAAGCTATGATGAATCACACCAGCACTAGACCACCAAACTGTGACCATCACCTTTCTAGGGGTCATTTTTCGTTTTGCACATTGCTTTGGTACCGAACCAGGATCTAACCAACTTGCTGAGCGCTTTCGATTGTCAAAAAGAATCCATTTTTCGTCGTACGTAACAATTCGGTTCAAAATTCCTTCATTTCTGTGCCTGTTAAGCAGCGCAAGGCAAGTCTCGACGCGTACGTTGCGCTGGCGATCGTTAAGTTCGTGGGGCACCCATCTATCAAGCTTTTTTATCTTGCCAATCTGTCACAAATGGACCAATATTGTTTTGATGCTAACATCAAAAGCTGCTGCCAGCTCAGCTGTAGATTGAGATTCATCAGCTTCCACAATCGCCTTTAATTCATCATTGTTGACCAAAGTTTCCGGACGACCACGAGGTTCATTTTTCAAGTCAAAATTCCCAGAACGGAACCGAGCAAACCAATAACGGGTTGTACGTTCGTTTGTACAGTTCTCTCCGTAAACGTCGTTGATGTTACGTGTCGTTTGTGCCGCGTTGGTGCCACGACGGAACTCATATTCCATAATTACACGAAATTTCAAAGTATCCATTATGAGGAAAAATGTTGAAATGTAATGAAAATACAACGCTAATCAATAAACAAAAGACTTATATTGTAAATAGAATGTCATATTTTTAAAACAAAATTAATTTGAATTTAGAATTCATAGCCAATCAAAACTTTTTTTTGTTTGAAAAAGTCTGTACTGCAATACGGCAATTTCATAGGTAAAGACCTATTATTAAACAATGCCGATACCGGCTGATAGATGGAACTAAACTAAAGAAGTTTTACTTCAGTGGTGTGGTCTAAAGCACACTCGTCTTTTTTTTGCGGCTAGAATGAGAAAATTATATATTTTTTTAGCATTTAATGATCAATGTCGACGATATTGGATCTATAGTACCTATGTACTGTCACTAGAATATTTTACAAAGTTATCTTAGCCTTTGATAGAGTTCCTACGAATAATGTACAATAAAAATGTAGAGTTCAATCAGGACGCTGGTTTTTTTTTATTATTTATGCTATTGAATGATGTGAGCTCGTCACATCATTCAATAGCATAAATAAAGTAGTCCACCTGAAAAAAAAAAACAAATAAAAACGAAACTTCCTGGTGGAAACCGAATTACTTTTTACTTGTCGGTTGCTTAGACCAAACCAAACCTTGATAGATAATAACGTGCGTATTCCAGACGATGCTCCTCACAATTGAGGCCATGAGAGCCAAAGTGGCCTAACTGCATTTTTTTTTCAATATTCATATTTTTATTGGAGTCTGCTCTAAATGGTAAAAGCTATAGCGCAATAAATAAATCTAGCAATAAAAGGCTTCCAATAAATAGGGATTAAAATAGGATGACAGAAGAAGTGAGAAAATGGCTCCTCCCCTTTATTATAATGTACATAGAGTACAATATAATAAAGGTATTTAAAAATGCAGTTAGGCCACTTTGGCTCTCATGGCTTCAATTTAATATGCAACGTATTACTTTTTTGCTTTACAACTATTGTTAGTACGCCATTTTTATTGATCTTCAGTGTAACGTCGCGTATACTTTTAAATAGTCTACTCTTCATGAATATTTTTTGTAGATCCCATAAACCACGTAAAAAAACACCATTCAACTCTCTCGCCGCGCGATAATGATTGTAAAAATAATAAATACCAATTGTCAGCTGCCACCCCTACAGAGCTAGGGTTGGCACGACCTTGAAGTATCCTGCTTAGCAACAGCGAGTGGCGTAGAATAGGTAATAGTAATTGTGTGACATTGTAATGTAACGTTTGTGGCGCATTTACATTTTTACTCACATAACTATTATTATAAGTGGAAAATCTTAATTTTCCGGGATTAAAAGTATTACAACTACTGATCTGAGTTACTATTTCTTTCTTTCTTGCAAAAATAACATCAAAATTTGTTCTGCCGTTAAATGACGTCACACAACCAATAACTAAAAAATTGCCATACAAATTTCATGTCTTTCTACTTTCATATCTTAAACCAATAGGGAAGTAACCGTAGGGTAGGGACCCTACGGTTACTTCCCTATTGGTTACCCCTACTACTAGATCATAAGTGATTACTTAAGCCTTAAAAGCTAGACGTGGAACAAAGAAAATCGAGTTCCAACATTAGTGTAAACTATTCTACATTCTATTCATTCATAAATTCTATTATTATTACTATAATTTTCTACTTTGACAGCTTCTGTGGTGCTTAAGCAGGTCGGCTCATAATCTGGATGCGGCGGGTTTGATTTTCGCGACAAGACAAGTAATTATGCACAAAAAAACGCAATCACTTGTTCTGGGTATAGTGTAGTGGGACCATAGTCCTCGTAGTTCCTGGGTCCCTAGACACAGGGAATCTTAGTTAGGGTCCGGGATCTATGTATGTGATCGTTGGCGTTGTTATTATTATTATTATTCTATGACAGTAGCACCTACTTCATTCAACCTATATAAACGCCGTCTACACTGCCCGAGCTACGTTTCGCGATCGATCTGACATGATTGTCAATCACATGTCACCCAGCATCCCTCCTGCACTCAGAACCAAACGCGAATAGTAATGCGTTCCCCTCTCTCTTTTATTTAAACCAATCAGCGGCGAGGGGAAACTGGGGAGAGCGGGGCAGATGCGAATTTATTTATATTTTTCCACGCCGTTTGAGCCGAGATTAGACCCTGTTTGAATAAAAGTGCCACGCATCTGTATTTTTATTGCAATTAGGTGCTCGAATGTAAATTAAATGGATTGTAATATTTTAATTTGGACTTTTACTGGAGTCGTAAAATGTTACGCAATTTTGGGATATCCACAGTTATTAATCCAATTATGAATTTGGTATTTTCCGGGCTATGGGAGTTCAGAACATTAACTTTATGGCTCTTAAGCCGCATTTACGGAATATTTGAATAAGAACTTGTTTTGCCTGTCACATAAACATAAAAGATCTGGCACACAGAGTTCTAACACTACCAGTATCTACTTGTATATTATTATTTATTTGTGGTTCTATTAGCATAGCTTAAGATTAAGAAGAGTTGACTTAAAAAGCATACGTTTTCAGTTTAAGCTGTCCCGGAGGTCCCTCGAAACCTTATTCCCAGCAGCTCTATAGGGGAAGGCACTCACGGGAACACGAAGTAGTATAAGTAGAATTGGGAGTATTAATAATAATTTAGATCGTAGTTAGTCACAAAAATCAAATAAGGTATTATTAAATACTACAATTTTAATTTTAAAGAAACAGCGAGGATAAAACTTTAGGCCTCGGCGTATGTTAGTGGAATCCAAAAATGTCTGGAAAATGAAAATGCGACTAATGTTCTAAAGTTGAATTTGAGTCTCGAATCTTCAAATTTGAATTTGATTCGACAGCCTATGTGGTGTGATGGTTGAGCAGATCGGCTCATAGCCCAGAGGCGGCAGGTTCGATTCCCGCGGCAGGACAAATATTTGTGCACAGAAAAAAACGCAATTACCTTTTCTGAATCTGGGTGTTGTGGGACCATGGTCTTAGTTCCTGGGTCCCTAACCATGGAATCCTAGTTAGGATCCAGGTTCTATGGATGTAATCGTTGGGCATTATTATTATTAATCTAAGTTGTGAATGGCTAATGTTTGATGCGAAAACTACGAAAGCAGGTGGAAAGCTGGAATGATGATGAAAGAGGATGATATCGTCACAAAGCCAGTAAGTACATAACTTGACTGGCCCGATAGCTCAGTTAGCAGTAACCCTGCCTTCTGAACTATGGGGTGTGGGTTCGATTCCCACCCAGGACAAACATTTATGTCATGAACATAGGTGTTTGTTCTGGGTCTGGGTGTTATATTGTATTCTATGTATGTATTTATAAACAAAAAGTATCTAGTTAATGTATGGTTCCCATAGTACTAGCTTTGCTCAGTTTGGGGCTAGATGACGCTGTGTGAAATGTCCACACATATTAGGTATTATTATTATTATTATAAGCCGGACTTGTTGAGAATATACACGCCCGATCTTTTATTAATAAGTATCTACGTTAAACATTTTTCACAAGAAACTGCGTTCGTAAATAGAACTGAACTTACACACCATCAATCAACATAACATAACATACAAAACGAAAGAAAAAACTGCAAATGGAACCAATTCACTTCGTCACAAAACGGTCGAGCGGCAGTCATGCGCGACTACCACAAAAACGTCGACTAGTGACTACTTAGCCAACTTGACTGCCCATATAGATTCCCCTCTAGCGCTATAAACACGCTATCAATAGTGTATTATTTTTATTCCACTAATCACATATCGATAGTATCACATAATAAATAATAGTACAAAACACGAAACGCACATGTAGAATGAATTGTTCTGCGGTGTACTCTTATGACAGCCTCCGTGGTGGTTGATCAGGTCGGCTCATAACCCAGAGACAGCGATTCGATTCCCGCGGCAGGACAAGTATTTGTGCACAGAAAATAGCGTAAATACTTGTTCTGAATCTGGGTGCTGTTCCCACAACCATGGTCCTCGTAGTTCCTGGGTCCCTAGACACAGGGAATCCTAGTTAGGGTCCAGGATCTTTGTATGTGATCGTTGGGATTTATTGTTATGTATTCCCTGGTACGGGGCAGAAGCTGTGCCCACTCCACTGGGTACTTACCTTATCCCACATACAGTAGTTGTTGCCATGCGTCCGATCTCAACTCGAACGGTCGAGTTTTATAAGTAGGTAACTAATGAAAACTGTGGTAGGCAACAATAATTATGATATCATACAATTGTAAGACTAAATCTATAAATACCTAAGTCAAAGTCAAAATCCAATACATAATTTAAGTTTTTGAAGTAAAACTTCTTTACGCATGCTTGACTTGGGGAGTGCCTAAGCCAGTGAATGCGAAGCGAACGGAAGTGGAAGTTGGTTCACGTAGATTTCCTTTGTCAACATAACAAAGTTAAAATTTTGTATTATTATGTTGGTATGTCCGGTAAAATGGTAAAACTGTCAAAATGGCGACATTAACATTAAGCAAAGCAAAAAGTTATACCGGCCGATAGGTGGATCTAAACTAAAGAAGTTTTACTTCAGTAGTGTAGTCTAAATCACACTCATGTTTTGTTGATGAGTTACTCCGATTGAGTTTGTAAAAGTTCAACGCGATCTTACTAGATGTCGCTTAAGGCGCACGGTACAAAAGCTGAATCGCGGTATCGTTTAACGCATTGTTTCATAGGTGTAAGTTAGCAAACAAAATATATTTGCCTTCGAGATCAAGATACAGTGGTTTTAATTAAAATACACTAGTATCCCAAGTTAAGAGGAACCACCTCTAACAAGGTCCGGCTAGCCACAACTTTTGTTCTAAACATATATGAAATTATAATGTGCTTAGTGTCACCTGTGTCGGTAGCAATCTAGGCTTAGCCTATTAAAATAAGATTAAGAATCTTAATTGAAGGAGTATATTTCCACTACCAAATATAACAATGCCAATTATTTTTATTTGGCACAACGAATCAGCATTGTAATTCAGAAGGGAAATGCTACTAGTATGAGAAAGTTCTAGAAATAAGTTAATATTTGGCTTAGTTTGTAATCTTCTTTGATTTGTTAACTTTTGTCCACGAGTACGAGAGAGATTTTATGTTTTATATGAGTATTTGTTATGTTAAGCGACGTGGGTGCCCATAACAGTTGCAGTGTCACTCGGAACTCTAAAATATAATGTTTCAAGTGGCACTGCACTGCACACATCATCCTGAGACATCTTCACGGTCTAGTACCTAATGAGGTTACCATATAAACTGCATTTCTAGTCTTCTTAATGGTCACCAAATTATTATTTTTTATTTATTATGATTCGCATGCGTGGCAGTTTAGTATCCCTACATTATATGTTTTTTTCTAGAGCTCAAATTCATCAAATTACATGAAAATTCACTCAGCCATTTAGTCGTGAAAAGGTAAGAATTTATATTGATTAATTTTAATGAGGAGGAAAAATTTGAATAACGAAAGTGTTTTAAACCTATTTACATCCCTAAAGCTCGGAGATTTTATTCTACTATCTACAGCCTACTAGAACTAACTAACGTGGTATATTATGTGATATATGTGTCATATATAAGGATAGACATATAGGTAATACCGGCTTATACAGCAGAAGGCCCCCGAAACTGATTTCACCGAAATATCATTACCTACCCTAAGTAATTATTAATCGCTTACCGCCCTTCCCACGAGACTTCTAACCCACCAACCATTACCACATAAACCTGGGCAAAATAAAGAAAAAACACTGAGAAAGGTCAAAACATACAACACTTTCAGGATTGTTATAGATAGGAACCGAGATTTCAGCCAGTTTTCATACATTTTTGTGATTGTCTGCAGATGCTGGTGGGCTTCAGCCATAATGACGCGAGCTATGGGAGCCATAACAACATAAATCACCGAAATAGCCTCAAATATTAGTAATTTCGGATCCACGCACCATACAAACGCAAGTTCGAATCATAGAGCGGAAAGCAAACCAGAAGTTCTAAATGCAGATTAAACTGAGGCACCTACTCTAAAATAGAGTACATATACTTTTCGACACTAATTCAGTGGATATTAAATAATTATCGCCGCAAAGAGCCTATCGGACTTTTACAAGCTGTACTTCGAAACTTGTGCGATGGAATTACATAATTTGATTCCCTTATGTACTTTTTACCACCAGCCTTTCGCTTCAACAAAGAGGATTTGAGAGAGAGAGAGATATTTTGTGTCCACCAGTGGACTATTGAAGGCTGATGATAATAATGGCAGAGTTCAATAAAACAGTTTATATGCTTAGTACAATAACTTAATTTTAAGTACCATATATCATTTTGACTTGTAAATGTGCTAAAAAAGTCTATTTGCAATAAAAAAAAATGATTTTGACTTTGACAGAGCAGTTGAGTGGTGGTATGGTCGTACCATTATTTATTTTGTGGTGGAGCCAGGAAGTGTAAAAATGTGAAAGTGACGCTTAAGCGTGGCTTCAGGGCGGATTACGGAACTAAGAAAGAAGGATGTATCTGATTTATTCTATCAGCAATGGCTCCGATATAACCTTCCCGAGGTAATGGCTTTGGTCGAATGAAGAGTCACGGCATACGTACTTTTAATATAATATAGGATGAGTGCTCACTGATATTTGGCTTAAGAGCCGTTTTATCATGTGGCCTAACTTCAGTGCTCTTTTGTCAAGCTAATATAATGTATAAATTACTCAATGAATCGCTTTGAATGGAATCGTTTATATAATATTGATCGAACTTCAAATGGTAAGTTGGTTTGATCCTCAAATACTTTAACTACTACTACTAATTAACTTGCGCTAGAACAGAATAAGAAGAGAGCAAGAAGAAGCGACATGAAGAAGACAGCTACATGGGTTTTTTGTGAATAGATAGATATATCTAGCCCTGAAAAGCTGGTCAGCTCGTGGTGTATACGCAAATAGAAATAGTCTTTCACAGTGTTCCAAATTATAAGAAAAAAATGTCCCTTCCGTATTGATTTTGTATAAACAAAAATACAACAAACAAATATGTAAGTGGTATATTAAAAAAGAGCACAGACCATGGAGTCTGTGGTAAAGCATAATTTTAAAAAATGTATTACGTATAAAAGTTACTTAAATTTAATATCTATGTCTCCTTTTCGCTTGTGACGTTTCACGTCAGCTAAAAGTAACATTTAATTCATAACTTTCACTCAGAAGTAGTCCTGGGAGTTTTGGCGGGAAAACGAAAAAGATCGCGTCACCGCATTGTATTATTTTCCAAAACTTGTGTTATTTTCAGTGTTAGTGCATAAAATTGGTGGCATTTTATTCGTTAAGTGCTGAATTACAGGCATGAGTGTGGGAAAATGGTATAATGACGGTGAAACGTTTCTTTTCGTGTTGTTTGCAAAACTCCATAGAAGCTTCTGGTAAAGTTGCCACCAATTTACTAGGAGTATGACTTGACTAGACTAGACTTTGACTTAACTTGATGACTTGGACTGTGACTTGACTTGACACATTATATGATATTAATTAACTTGAGATGTTATCAATAACTTGACACTGGCTAAATACATAAAAGCGTGGAGCCAAAACCAAACAAAAAAGAAAAAGAAAAAGTAAAGTCCTGTGTGCTTACTATTATTTATTCTGTGGCTTCACATTAAAGTTTTTTTACCTTTAGTCTAGCTCCAACACCTTATTTGAGTTGATTCATATCCGTCTCCTTGACAATAGATTTGAATAAATTATCATGTAGATATATTGAACACAATACGAATTAGCGTCTTTATACTGACCCTGAGGTAGTCAGGTATAGCTAGGTAGGTATAGTCCAGTTCAAGGATAGCCGACTTCCGGTCTAGCCGAGTCAAGGATGTGGTTCCTGTGACTTCCTGTAATTAATAGATTGGTGATAGAGAGCTAGTGGCCTTGGTTACATATTAATGCTACTCTAATCCTTCGAGAAATACGAGAATACAGTTTTATTTAAATTTTTTTCAAGTAAAACTTCTTTACGGAAGCTTGACTTGCGGAGTAATCTAGCGAGGCGAACGGAAGTCGAAAATTGTTGGTTAACGTAGATCTATATACAAAATGTTAATGTGAATAGGAATAAAAGAAAATTAAATTTATTTTAGTGTATTTATATATTACTTAGACAATCAATATTTAAGCTGCGTTGCACTGCCCTGCAAAATATTCCACGTTACACCCAGGTTAACTGGAAGATAATGCTTTCTAGCATTAAGTTTGCCTATGCACCTACATTTTTGAAAAAAATAAAGCATTTTGTATCTACCTATCTGTCTTTCTAGATATTGTCAACATAAAAAAATAAAAAATGGTGTCATTATGTTGGTAAGTATGTCCTGAAAAATGACAATTTACAATTGTCAAGATGCCGACATTAAGTAAAGTAAAAACAAAAGTCGCTTTGGTCTAAAGCACACTCGTTTTTTAGGCATTTGACCACTGTCTCACCTGAAGGTAAGTGATGACGCGGCCTACGGTGGTGCTAGCTTGCCTAGATGATACATACATTGTGATATTATTGAAGATATTAAATGACTAAATCACCTTTTTTTGAACGGGCTAACGCTGTTGGTCTCTATCAAACTTTACAGCGTCACCAGACGGGAAGGCTAAATCACCAAATATCTGACTAAATCACCAAATATCTGACTAAACCACCAAATATCTGGCTAAACAAGCATTAGCTGGATAGAGGATCCGTAACCATCGAGGGTGGTAGCTTGCCAGACGAGCACTAAAACATGTCCAACCTATTCCAGTTTCATCACAGTATGTTCCTTCACTAAAATGCAGGATTCGAACCCACAACCCAGAGAAGTCAAGTCAATTTTTACTACCATCTGATATAAAAAACTGAACTCACTAACAATCTTATTTTCTGAGGTCGGTTCAAACATACGTAGCTCCATTTGCTATAACAACAGTGTCGATTTAACGATACCGAAACTATCAATAGCTTTATTTGAAATACCACCCTATAAACGCCACCCTTCCAGAATGGCTGCCCTTGTACAACCCCTGTTGCCATGCGCCTATCGAACCGCGCAGCTGGTAGTAAGGCCCATCGCGTACTGAAGCAGAGCGGAGTGTTCTTTGTCTAATACATCGAAACAATCAATATAACAGTGGCTAAATAAATTCCCTGCTTAAGTTATAAGACAGGAAAAAGAAAACAATGCCAGATTTTTCTTGATGTTTTTCTCTATCAGGCAATGTACTGAGCGAGGCTCAGAGAAGATAGACGACTGGAGACGCCGTCGAAATTGACTTTAGTAGGTGAAGCATCATTGTAAAGTTTATTTCGCTTCCCATAACTATTTGCCAAACCCAGTTTTATCGATAAGCTTGAGCACCGTAGTTGGGTGAAATCATGGAACAATTTGTTCCATGGTGAAACGTCATTGCTAAGTTCCCTGGTGTTGCTGCCCATAATAAGTTGTTAAACCTACTTGTCACTAAACTTGAGCCCTTTAGTTCTTTGACGAGTAGTTAAAAAGTTTGTGGAGTCGCTATTAATAAAATATTTTACAATACTACTCGTATTTATAAAAAAATGGAAACGTTTGTCCCCGCTCATGCTAGGGAGCCGGATTTTATAAGAACAAAGAAAATGTTGATGCTATAAATTCGGTGTATTTTTGTTTATTGGCCGTGGTACTACCAATTTTCCTACCATTAGAAACACGTTAATGTATCTTTAAATTGGTTATTAAAATATTAATCTAGCCCAACCCTACAGCAGTGTGTGATGCGCCTGCATAGGGTGGGACCTGTAGGGATGACGCAAATCTAGGGCTTGTATCTATGTATTTGAAAGTCTTCAGCTACCTACCTAAATAGACAAGAAAAGTATTAAGTTTCAGTAGAAATGAAACCTCAGCTTTGAGTAAACCAAGTAAGTAAGGATATGTATTTATTGTCTATATTCTATAATACCAACACAATATACTTAGACATCATCAGTTATCATCACCATCATCAAAACGTCTTCTGTTGAACATATGCCTCTCGCATATATGTAGGACGCCACTCCGTACGGCTAATACTTACCTCATTCATTTCATTCTATGTATGTGATCGTTGGGCGTTATTATTATTATTGTTATTATTATTCATTCAACTGCTCTTTACGATTTTTTTTTGAGTAGGCATTTACTCGTATTTCAAGTTTTCCAAAAAAGTGTTTCAATTTGAAAGAGCATTGTACATAATTTTCAACTATTTATTGATTTAAATATATTAAAACGTATAAAGCAGCCCTTTGCATGTATATGGTAGGATTATGTACGATCAGCAGCATAAATAATTGAACATTAAATTTACCTACTTTAAATTCATGAATACTTACAACGCATAGTAATTGGATCACAGCGTACAATAGGCTTCATTTTGCTCAGCGACTTTTGTTGCTAACTGTACCTACGTGTTAAATCTAGATAATTTTAAGTGCCTGCTATCAGCTTATTATTTTAATTTTAATTACCGAATATTGTGCAGTTACGTGACACAATAACCTTTGATAAATATTCGTTAAGGTCTTTGATAACCTTAATTTTTGGTAATACTTACCTACTAAATTATTCAATAGACTTCTAACATTAATAATAAATGTAATATTACCATTATAAAAATAATCTTTCTTTAGAAAGAGTAATAATTTTAAGCCTAGTTAAAATGAATTTTGTCTCAATTTGCCTCGTATAAATCGGGAGAGCCTTGCAAAACTTAGTTTAAATAACTATCATAAAAGTTAACCTTCGTTGTTTAAAGTTAATAGAGCCAGCAATCAAGTTATTTGCATAAAGATTACTAAGTTAAACGATACTAGAGGATTTAAAGACAAAGGAAAAACGAAATTTTATAAAACCATTTATTTTTCAACATAATTATCATGTATCAACTTCCGTGTTTCGTCAAGTGTAGAAAATCGTACAGATATAATTAATCCTATCTAAGTACTTAGGTACACTATCCGTAATTACATTTAACTATTTTATAATTATTTTATGAATATTATTTTAACAATCCTGAATACAGAAATAATACTGAGACAAATAAAATTAACACATATGAAAAAGTTAAGAAGGCTATGAATAAAATTAAATTTCTTAAAAAAAAAACAGAGAATATATATTTTTTTAATATGTGAGAACACTGCAGTAATATATGTTATATGCTCTATGAATACACATTGTAACAAAACGAACTATAACATACGGTAGTCGGCAGAAAAAAACTACATGTTCATCGTGATTGTCTTTTTTTCCCAGATTAAAACGAGTACCTATACTCATGTTAAGCTGGAAAAGATATAAATTACAGTGAAAAAATATAATTTGAGATAAACAAAAGTTGAACATTGTCAGTATATGCAAATTATTACCACAAGAACGTAGAGATAAAGACGCGAGATCGTATAAAGCACTCGTGTATAGTGTAACATCAATGTTGGTACTTTGTCCTAATAAGTATACTGAAAATGAAAAAGGAATTTTTCTAAGTTTGCTTTGACAAAGCTTTACAGTTTCAAGAAATACAAAAAGAATAAATAGGTTTGTGTAATAATAATAAGTTGAAAATAGCTAAATAAGTCTGTCTCAACCTACTACACTATCAACATAATAGTTGAAAAGAGGAAACAATTTTATCATCAGAATCGCTATTCGGGTCATATTAATATTTTTATACATAACGCTGTTGACTTCTCTTATATGAATAATAATACTCATAAAAACATATGCAAATTATACAATGTCAACATAACAGTTGTAGCACCCTGTCACAATACATCGTCACAATACATCTCCGCCCAAAGAAGGAAGTCGCGTTAAACCGGCAAGGTACTGAAACCATATCCGAACGCTAAATGAATACCGATGTGTAATAATAAAACGAAACAACAATGGCACACGTGTACACTGACATAAACAAAGCTTTAAAATGGTAATTAGTTTGGTGTTGCCTAAACTTGGCACAACGCCGCACGTGCCCTGCACGACGATCAGGCCATCGTTGGCCATACCAATGAGAGAAGCAAACTTGCCAGCTTCGTTGGACAAGCTACCTAAGAAACTAAACACACATTGATTTACAAATGAAAATACATTTCATTTAGCTGTAACAGAACTTATAGAATTATTAACAATGTACGGTGTTGGTGAATACATAATTATATTACATATCTACGTGACACTACATTTTTGTGATATAGTTTGATACTATCTTGAGTCATTTATGTTCTTCAATGATAATAAGCTGACAAACAATATCGATAACGCATAATCAAAAGAAATGCTACTTAAATTTAAAATATTTAGACTTAAAATCACTACACAAATTAAAAAATAAGACTGACAAATTACAATTTGGCGAATCTCACGATACGTAGCGTTATATCTTAAAACTTATGTAACCGGTATATCGGGATTTAGTCTTATCATGACATAGTTACTGTTTCAGAAACCGTAGTAGAAGTGGTTGAAGTAGACTTGGATCAAAATGTTTCTGTATTTTATGGCGAAATTTTTTAAGACCTGTAAAGGTAGTACGCAGGAACAACACAAATAAGTAACAATTTACCAAAAGTTTATTTGGACACATAAGCAATCAGTTCATTCACGTACAAACTTTACAATACTTGTCTTAAGCTAAACGATCATAAAACTTATATTAAAAATAATATTCTATAGCACTACAGCTACAATTGAAAAAGTTTGTACGTGCAAACGTTGGCCGTATATAAATAGGCAAATAACAGAGCGTGAGGCAATCGAATACATTATAAATTCAAGTAATAATTAATACTTTATTTCCAGCGCCGGCGGTAGATACCGACTTTTGTTTTCAACAACGTTTTGCAATTCGATTCGAATCTTACTTTTAAAGCGTTGAGTTTTATTGTATTGTTTACGACTCTATTTTTTTCAACATGTGCACAATTCTCATCTTTCATTATTAACAGTGGATTAATCATGAACTAAAAACTGCATTTTTTTAAACTTATAAGACGTTTTTCTATAAAATATTTTATTAGTACCCACCAAACTAGTTAAAATGAAGACAGTACCTAGGTAGCAGCATAAAAAAATTGCATAAGAACTTGTTCCAAACAGGAAGGTGTCGTATACGAACGAATCAAGTAGGGACAAGTCGCGGCGCATCGTAACTTCCACAATCGACCTTCTTGTTGCTAGGTGGATCCGGTGGATCCTTCCATTGTGCCCAAAATATTGAAAGAAGGGATCAGAGCTCTTTGTTAGAGGCTTTTGGGACAGGTTGATACTTGGTAGCGGGATTTCGTTAAATCCATATCTGACAATAGGTTTTATTCATAATTTTCTCAATCGAATTTATTCATATGTGAAATTCGGTAATATGTTTTCTGGAGCAAAGAACTGTGAAATTTTTATGAGCATTATTGAAAAAAATCTGATAGCATGACCTACCAGAAAAAAAAAACACTTTTTAACAATGCCATCACACAAGGAATAATGGATCTTTAATTACGATATAACATTTAATAAAAGAAGACGAGTGTATACATAATTATATCATAAAGTAAATGAATGTAGCGCGACGCTATCAGGAAAACTTTAATATGCCACATTATCTTTTTATTGACTTTGCTTGCACTCGATTTAATGGAGTGCGGAAACATTAAGATAAGATTTGATTTTGCCAACATAGTGATATAATTTAAATTCAAAACCTACCTTATGTAACACTTTGATGATCAATGACGCAAGATGGGAGAGACATAATTATATACCTTTAATTAAAATTACTAAAGATGTTGATTGTGAGAAATTGAGAAGAATTAGATTATGGAATTTTAGATGTTAAGATACAAAGAATGATGCTGAAGTTACATTTTGAAGGGGACCCATGAACTTTGGTGCACAAATTCGTATTGCAGAGGTTTGTATCGATATTCTCCGTCACGATATCGACGTGTTGTTCGATTCGCCGCGCTGTGCATGAGTCACGGCGCTCCAAGGCCGACCCGCCGGCCGGCGCGGCGTGGCAACCGGCTTCCCTCATTTATCTTTTTGTCCAATTGTTTTTGTGGCTTTACAGCCATTACGGCTTAGAAATTGGTTACTGTTTCGCAGATTGCCTCTGTTGCTGTTACTAACCGGAGAGCCTAATCATTCGCACATTTGCCACGAATGGTATGCTTCACTTTCTACATCTGCGAATATTGTATTCGCTTATTCGAGTTCTGTAATCGCTTGCTTGTTTCAGCTGAAATGAAACTTGGAAATGTTGTTTGTCACAGTAATGTCATGCAATGATAAAATTTGAATTGCTGATAAACGTTTGTTATTCTGTCATGAAATAACTTTATTTTGTAAATAGTGACATGAGAATATTTTAGTGAAGTTGAGATTTAAATCAATGATATCACTTTTGACAGTTCTATAAAATTTTCTGTCACTGTTATCAAAGATTTTAGTCATAAAATAAAATAAAATTTACCTCGAAAATGTAAAATGTCATCATTTGTAACTAATAATGATACAAAGACAAAGACCTTGTTCGCCAAAACAATTACTTAACGGACAAAGGGTATGAGGGATCCTGAGCGATTACCTTTTTGTTGAGAAATAACAAAGAAAGTTTGGAAGGGGAAACTTCTAGGTGGTGGCTGACGTAATATCGACCCCAAATTGTAGGGACGACATTGGAATGGTTTTTGGGTAGGAATCCAAAAGCATTGGTTAGAATCTCCATATTTGTGCTTAAAATATAGCGATAGCAGCAAATACTTTAAATGTGTTTAAAATATATATACTTGGCTCGCTAGATACTGGGAATCCTAGTTAGGGTCCAAGATCTATATATGTGATCATTGAGAGTTATTATTATTTATTAAAAGATTTTGTCACTGATTTGACTTTTCCAGATTTTGTTGTTCTTTAGTATGTTTGGAAATCTCCTGACGATATTTATATCTGTATGTAAATTACTAGATTTTTGCCAAATTTTATTATCTAATTTATTGAAGTAGTTTTTCATCTTTGTTTTAATATTATTGTTTTGACACTTGGGAAATAAAATTTATAGTCTCGGTCAGAAACGATGATTGATGTTAGTTGATGCACGAGAACCGTTATCTGTATCATTGCCAACTTTTCTGTGGATTCAAATAGCAGTATTAAAATAATTTTGAAAATAATGTATCTTATTTATTATTTTATTTATAATATGTATTTCAGGTATTATTAAGCGTAGAGTTATTGATTATTTAACTATTATTTTACATTAGTGCCATTTAGTTAAACTGATAAAGCATTATTTTATTTTTATTATATATTTTTTTTGTAAAAAGTTTGTTTAATTAATTTATAAACTTCTATGATTAAAACAAAAACCAATTCTCCATGTTACGGTTGATAAGATAAAATGTAGACTATTACTATTTTTGATTCAAAAAACTTATGCAAGTTTAGATTCAGAAAACAGAATTTAAAAGCACTTTAACCTATCCCACCTCAGCTCTGTTACTTACCTTATGTTTAGCATTTATTATTATAATAAACTGTGTGCCGCTGTTAACATTTCAAAATTTCACATTAGGTACCTAAAGTGTACAAGACAAACATAAGTAATCTTATCTGCTAAAGTCTTTATCTACAGAGACAAATGGCCTGACTAGCCAACTCGACGCCCGATACCGCCCGTAATCTATTCGCTACATACGGTTTCAACATAGGCTTATACGAGAAAATTCTAGCAAGTTCTACAACAAAATTGAAAGAACCAGCGTGAACGCAATCAAAATGGACTTATTGAAACACTAATAGGCGTTAGATTTTCAAAATTTAACACTTTGAATTGGAAAAACTCTTGTTCCACCGGAGGAACACGAAAAAAGAAAGCCGGCCGGCGACCGCCCGATGCCGGCGCAGAGCGACGTGGAGACGACCGTCGCACACCGAGACCCGGCGAAACTGGCGCGCGGGGCCCCCGCGACCGCCCGCGGACTCTCCCCTCGCCACCCCGCCGCGCCGCTCTATAAAACCAGCCGGTGTTTCCCGGTGCTGTCAGTCCGTGACAGAGAGCGACAGGGTCGGGTGGGTCCATAAGCCGAGGGCGAGAATCGAAGCCCTGTGGTTACGAGATCAGATCTGATGCGGTCGTGAGCTTTGGACGTTTTCTATTTCCCATCGATCTCTTCACGATAACTAGTCGCCGGTCGGAAGCCGGTTCGTTCCGAGTGCGTTAGCAGTACAAAAGAGACTTGTGATATTTTTCAACTAGTTGTTCCGCGTCGGAACGTTTTAATTTTTTTCGGTATAAAAAGTGTACAATATAAGTAAAAATTTGGAAAACATGGAAATCCTGTCGGTCACCAATCAGTTTAATGTCGGATTCAACAGTGAAAAAGGTGAGTCTACTTTCTATTCAGCGGAGGGAGGGAAGCGGCTTTCTAACCGGGCGCAGTTGTTGCTAGGCGGCGCGCGCAGAGCTCGCCGTTGCCACCGAACAGCTGATCCGCGGCCCTCGGCTGCCGTCAGCTGTTCCGCTCAGATGCGCTCCCTTGCCCTCGGTCGCGGCTCTAGATCGATCGCTAGCTTCGCACTCTCTTTTATTATCGTTACTTTAAAAAAGTATGAATTTTATTAAATTCTTATCGCATTTGAAAACTTGCGACTGATTATATTGAATATATTGAAATAACAATTTTTTTAAACTTGCTGTAAAGTTACGTATTACTTGAGTTTCGATCATCTATTATCATTGATCTTTAAGCAGTTTCTACCATGAATGGTGGTAGAGGTGTAAGACATCGCCGTAACGTTAGTTTCGTATTGTTTTAGCGTGGAACGGGCCGACATGGCGGGACGCGCCGATGCCGGTGCCGACGGAGGCGGCGCTGGCGGCGCGGCTGGAGCGCGAGCTGCGCGCGGCGAAGGGCGCCAGCGAGCTAGCGGCGGCCGAGGTGCTGGTGCCGGCCGAGCTGCTGGCGCGCGCGGCGCGGCAGACGCTGGCGCTGGCCGAGGGCGAGCCGTGCGGCGCGCGCGGCGCCGCGCTCATCGTGGACGTGGCCGGCCGCCGCCTCGCCGCCTTCAAGATCGACCCCACCACGCTCACCACGCACGAGATCCACCTCCACCTCGAGCACGACGCCACCAACTGGACTAGCATGTTGCCGCAATTCTTAAAGTGAGTTTGCTTTCTTTCTCTTGCGAGATCCTTTTGTTGTTCCGTCGGTGCGTACCTCCGCGCTGCCTCTCGAAGGCCTCGATGCTAATGTTTCGTTTCTTTCCAGAAATTTAACGCGAAGCGGCACCATCATCATCAGCCCCCAGTTCACGATAGAGAAGCAGAAGTTGTTCAGGAGCCAGGCGGAGTGAGCGAGCCTGTGATAGCGCGTGATGCGAGCGAGCCGACTGACTGCCCTCCTCGATATCTACGTATCGTTAATTTTAACAAATATCAATATTATTATTATATATTATTATATATTTTTAATAAGAGAAAAAAGCACAGCGTGATATGAATACATAGTTGTAGTGTAAGGGTAGCGCCGCCGCAGCTAGGGATGCGACACGCGGCTTGTAGCCGACAAGGCGCGCCGTCGCCGGCTGCGGCGGCGGGCGGCGCGCGGCGGCGACCGTCGGACGCCCGCGTCCCCCACCGCCCCGCCTCGCCCCGCCCCGCCCCGCGCCGCCTGTACTTACGTTAATCATTGTTCGTATTTTATTACTGATGAATGCCTGTGTCCGGTGATTGCAGCGTGAGTGGCGTGGCGGCGTTAGGTGCGCATCCAATGATCTCAGTCGCCGCCGCGCGTGTGATAATGATACCCTGATCGATTTAGTCTTAGGTATTATTTTTTGTTTCGAGTTCGATTCTATTCTGAAGTTGTGTAGAGTTTGTATTTTCATGTATGTAATTGTATTTATTAGAGGCGACCGACGAGGTCGGATATGTGTACGGTTTTCGTATTCGTACTAGTTCGTACATTTGTTTGTGATACTACTTTTGTAATGTATAAAATTTAAAAGAAAAAATATACTTTTATGAATGAGAGTAAAACGAATGCAGATTTATACGTTAGAGAGGAGAGGTGTATCATGTAGAGTGCCGAGAGCGAGGGAGCCAATAGGGAGAGGGGCGGCGTCCCGGCGCGGGCGCCGCACTCCGGTATACTGCAAAGATCTCAGGTTAATATTATAGTTATTAAAAGTATTAAGTTATTTAAGTTAATATAAAGATTGTAATTTTTTGTAAGATTGTTTTCTATCGCCGCGCAGAGCAGCGTTACTGTAGTCCAGTGGGAAGAGACAGGATTTTTATCAACAAGAGATGTTATTGCAGTCTAATGCATTTTCTTCATCCAGTGTAAATTACTACATTAAATGTAAATCAATAGACTAACAGTTTTTAAACGAAATCTAAATGTTTGTAGGGTCCAGTGTTTAAAACGCACAATATCATAGTACTAGAACTCACTTTCATCAATAAACATTTAAAAAATGATACAAATACATTTTACTTCTTTGGAATGTCAATATATACAAACTAACAATCATTATTAATGTATCAATTGTTTATAATTGATATTTATTTGATAGACCGTAAAAGAAAATGTAGAAATTATTGAAGAAAAATACATAGATTCAAAAATTACATAAATTGTTTTAATACTTCTTACTCCTTATTCCTTCCGTAGTAATAATAACCTTCATTAGGTAGATATTGTATGAAAGCTGTAGGTCTAATCTCTATCTATAATAAATATCTAAGAATAAAACTTATTTTTGGAGATTCACGCAACATAATTATGTATTTCAAAACGATTTTATATTCAACACGGATGATTCTACCAGAAACAACAAAAAAAAAAACAAAGTGTAATTTCAATAAATTAACATAAAGTTAACCTAGCTATAAACAAGCGGAGAGACATGGTAATAAATTGGATGGTAGCTGGTTGGAGCAGGTTCGAACCGGTTACACTTCGCAACCGGTCTCGGCTAGAGATTAGTGCAACCCCATCCTCCATTTTTTGTTCAATTAGTAAGTACCCAAACCTGTCCTATACAGTTTTCTATACGTTTATATCGATATTAAGTAATTAAAAATCGATTTTATATGGACACGAAGCTAGCTATAATAACATGGAGTTAGAAACTTGGAACGAAGCCCATTTTATACACTACACGGTTAAAACTAGTCACTCGGAAGCTAAACAGGTTCAAGACCAATCTAATGAAATAAAACTGAGGAGAAAAAGATTTTAGTAGCTCGAAAGTAGGATACAGCTATCAATAAAAGACGGAGTGGCTCTAGATACACAAAATCCAATTTAAATATACGAAAATGGATACATAACAGCGGCCATTTTTAGCATCTGCTAAAATCACGCATGCCAAAATAGGCGCTACTTTATTGATCCGCCTTTGCATAGAGTAAATAATTGCTTAAACAGAAAACTCTGTGCTCGTTATTAGTGTCAATTTTAAGAATTGGCTTCTAGAAATTAAAATTTAAGCCATTCATTTTTATTATTCAAACGAGTTAGTCTGGTTTAGTATTTATTATAAAAGCTATTGAAATAAATACTAATTTACTTGTTTTTAGGCAGCGGTTAATTCTATCAAAACAATGGTTATTTCACTTTCTAACCGCAGCAAACGACGTGATTGTAGCAACGATCGTGACTTTAATGCTGATCAGGTATCGACAACGTCGCGAATAACAAGTCGATATCGATAGTCGGCAGGCGTAAAGGCACATCACTATGATTTTCAATCTGTCTGAAAGCCCTTATATGACACTTATTATAATATGGCTGAGAGCATAATGTAGCTAATAATTTTAAATTATATAGTAAGTACACGCACAGCCTACGTTTCTATCTAAAAGTATTACTTAAATTGAATTACTTTCAGAAGTACACTATCTGAGAATCTACGTAGATATAAAACCTAATCTAAGGTACTTTTAGTATCTATTCCGTAAGTGCACTCAACAACTATAAAGCTGATTTAAAAATTACGAAATATACTTTGCTGTCTATTTCAAAACCATTGATTTCGTTGTTGCTAGGCCGGGGAAGTAACACAAAACGATACTGCTAGCGCCATCTGTGGTCGGCGGCGGGAAGTAGCGCTATCTTTGTTGAACCAATAAAGCCTGAAGGCTCGCTCAGTTTGTTATTTTAGGTGCATTTTACGGATTACAGTGTATTCAACACACAGTTGCTACGTGAAATATTTAACATAAAAATACTGAAAAACAAGTTCCTATTAGTAATTTTCACGCGATTTTAGACTCTACCATAAGAACTTAAAGACAAATCTTGTTGGTTCTTAAGAATTCCTTCGCTAGATATTTGCCCAGCTATACCAATATTGATCCAATTGCGCTAAAGGCCGTTCTATTTTGGTCGATTATCATCACATTATTATTTTGAATATCCTAAAACACTAAATCGATAGGTACTTATGCTATATCAATTTTGATGGTGTTATTATACTCTTTCAGTTTGGATATCCTGTTTTTATTAGCCGCTGAAATAATTTTCAGCAGATTTAATAGCGGTTGCTTGCCTAAAATAATATAATGGATTTGCTTATGATCTATTCCTAACCTACTATAATACGAATGTGAAAGTATGTATTTTATCGACACTGAGGGCTGAACGAATTGTGATGAAGTTTGGCATGGAGATACCATCGTAATCAAATCATTATGATAAATAAATAACGCCCAATGATCACGTTCATACATCCTGGACCCTAACTAACATTTCCTGTATCTAGGACCCAGGAACTACAAGGACCATGCTCTCACAACACCCAGACTTGAAATAAATATTTGTGATTTTTTTATGCACAAATACTTGTCTTGTCGCGGGAATTGAACCCGCAGCTCCACGCTATGAGTGGATCTGCTCAATCATCACACCACAAAGGCTGTCAAATATATAGGATACTAAGATAAGTAAATAAGACACCTGTATCTCGGGAAGCTGTCATCCAATGTCACTCTTCAATGGTAGAGTTTAGAGGTGAGGTAGAGCCTGCGGTTTCACTGGCTTCTTACCCATTTTCCCGTACAACCTTGTAATATTCCAGATTAAAAATTAAATTTTTCGCTAATCTAGGATATATAAGCAATTATAATAGCCCAAGTAAATAAAATACAGTACTAATGGTGGTGATTCAAATCCAAACATTTCCACTTGCGACAGATTATGAAGATGGTGGGATTTTAATTCTTAAGCGTCAGTAGGAACGTTTTTTTTTTTTTCTTTTTTATTGTATGATAGGCTCGCGTTTGACCACTATCGCACGTGATGGTAAGTGACAATGCGGTCTAGGATGTAACACGACATGAAAAAAAATATGAACGTAAATGTGGACATTGTGAAAGAATACTTTTCTTCCAGTTATACTTACAGTTTATTTAAGCAGTATCGCCTGCTTAACGTAATCAGCAGATTAATTTTAAACGTAAAGGTTAAAATTAATCTCGACCGGTATCCGGTATCGGACCGGTATCGGAATCCGCATCCATCCGTCCTTAAAGCCGTTACATGCTTTACTTAACCTGTCGTGAAAAGGGATGTCATGTCCAACATTTTATTTTCACCTTTTTACATGTTGGTAACATCATCTATGAACAATCAGTTATATAAACTAGCTTCTGCCCGCGGCTTCGCACGTGTGGCGTATAGGAAACGCAGAAGATATTTTTCATAGATAATTCAACCACCCATTTCACTCTCTTAGGGGTGGAATTTAGAAAAGTGGTGGATACCTACACTAAAAAAAAAACACTCCTTCCAAATTTCAAGTCTCTAGGGCCAGCGGTTGAATAATAATTTGGTCTTTTTTGTAGTAGTAGTAGGTAGTTTTTAGTATTAGTTATTAAATCATTGTAGTATTTGGAAAATAAAGGCAAGTTGTTAAAAAAAAGTCTTTGAATTTGTTCTAGAATTTTATATGTATAGATTTAGTAGGCGCAATGGACGCAACGTTTTTCCAGTTTAAACCAAAAAATATTAATATAAAAATGACGCATTATCTCATTATATCTGTCCCAGAATTTAAACGGGGAGCATAGATGGTGACCTGTTATCACTCACACCCGTGCCCCGCCTTATCACGCCGTGATAACGGTGATAAGGGACGGGCGGCCCGTGTGTGGTATACCACCTACGTTATATACACTAAACAACCATATTACATTTTTATATTTTTTAAGTAAAACTTCTTTACGCACGCTTGACTTGAGGAGTAAGTTGGTGAATGCGAGACGAGAGCGTTACGGAAATTGATCGGGCGAGACGAACGGAAGTTGAGAGGGAGATGTAAGTTACTGAAGATAGAGAGAGAGTTACGTTTCATATAGAAGTTTTACTGCAGTCCTGTGGTCTAAAGCTCATTCATTTGTTCATTTTAAAATGATCTTAATAGACTGAATTAGGGTTTATTGAAAGAAAAAATGGAGAAGATTCTCCAGAAAGAATATTTAATAAAATTTTGAAAAATCTGATCAATGACACACAGACAGAAGAATTTACTTTTTTTATATACTTTTGTGTTGTAAATTTGGACAGCACAATGTTTGTTGGTTCATTCAGTGAAAAATAAATAAACAAACAAGATTATTCATAATTTACGTCATTGAGTCCTCCAGGAAAAGGCTCTCGTAGACATCTTATATTGAACTTATATATATAACATCTTTTATTGAAATTCAATTTTTAAATGTTACTAAAGCTTATGCGAAAAATGTTCAATACTTCACCTGCTGAATCAATAAAAAATAATTTCGAAAATTGGGGCAATATAACCAATACGGATGAAATACGATACCAATAATGCCTGCACAGAATTCAAGGGGTGAGAACAAAAAGGGTTTAGTTGTCAGATTGATAGTTTCAAGAAAATTGACTTTAAATTTCAACGGCTTCATTTTAATGTAGAGTGCGTTTTAAGAAACAGAAAAGGTTCATGTAAGTTTCAGTTGCTTGAAAATGTATTAATTCTATTTTAAAATACAAAATATAGAACTAATTTGTATAATTACTGTAAAAATATAATATAACGTAATAAATATAATGTGTTTATGCTAAACGAACTGTATTCCTGAGTCAGATAAACCGTTTTTAGACTGAAAATCTTGAGATTTAAGCTTCATTTTGGTGTTTTGAGAATGTATTATTGTAGATAATTTCACGCTGAATCCCGTTGGATTTTTTTCATAAAATGACTTATGGGTATCGTTATATCCATGTCATTTTATGAAAAAAATCAGTTAAACCCTTTCGACCTCATCCCTTCAATTGATAAATCTACCATTTTGAAAGTCAGAAAGCTACCAAATGGGAAATGACAATTTCATTTTCATATATGGATATAATGCTTATCATATTTTTAAACACATTCGTAAATCGTCGTTTAAATACAATCGTAGTGATTTAGTAATGTAAATTAACAGTTATAAACGAAACTTCCATCGGCAAAAATGTTAAATCATACTCTCACCTTTCCGTCGCTGTAAAAGTTAGTAAAGATTAACGTACAAAGTCCATTCAATGAAAGTAATATACACACGGGCCGACATTTTTCCATAACAATCATGCAATGAGGGTAATGGAACGCAAAAAACAACCTATTTCCAATAATTGGGGCAGGCAATGTTGACGTTAACCAATAATTAATCTTGCGTTAAATGTGACAACACATCTGTTCTATTATGCCGGTGACGGGCCGGCAGGGCTACCTGGCGATCAGCTGATCTGCAAGGTTACCTGGCGATCAGCTGATCGTTATACCTCTGAGACACCTTTGGCAGATGTGTACACAACCGTCAAATTCCTTATCGCCGTTTTTTAAGGTTGTGTAGTAGTTTACCAAACCTATGGTTGCGATTGTGAATTTTTAAGAATAGTGTTGGTAAATGCGCCTACTCGCATTTAAAAATATTATTTTGTATTTTCACATAACCTAAAAAAAAATTTTTTGTTATTTTGATAATGATGGTTGAGGTAAAAAGATTAACTGGATGTGGTACATACTAATACACTGCATAAAGCTGCTTACATTGAATTTTCTCAAAAATTATTTATCTGAATCTCGAAACGTATCAAAACTAGATTAATGTTTTCAAAAAACAAATAATTACATTCAAATTTCGAATTATTGTTTCAATAAACTTACCAAACGTAAACGATTACTAAAATTAAAGATAATTTAAATTTAAATTGAGATTCTACCTACCTTTAAATTTCCTGAAACGTAATTGTACCTAATAATCTCAGCCATTAGCCTGAAATTGGAGTTTTCAGGGAAGTTTCTACGTGTAATTCTACGTTTGTTACCATTCCGTTAACGTAATTTACGTTAATTACAAAACTTTCCCAGATTCGTAATAATTGAAGCTAAAGTTAGAAATATTAATTTAATCTTTGAACTGAGGTACCTACCCTTCTCTAAGTTATTAATTTCCCTTTATTTATGTGTAGTAGTTTATAATGTTTGAAACTAAATATTTCTTGTTCGGAAGATTTTGCGAGATTCTGGAGTAGGCATATACTGAAGGTACTTTGAAGGGAAGTTTTGAGCTGCAGTTATTTCCAGCTGACTGGTGGATCTATATTTTTTAAATAGTTTCTTAGTCAAGATTATAAGCAATTTTTAGGTTTTCTAATTATTCACCGTCGACGTCAAGACCAAGTCCAAGGTTAGTCTAGTCACGGTCAAGTCATGCCCCAGTCAGTTTGATGGTGATGATATCTCTATTAAACGTAATTTTCTACTACTTGTTTGAATTCATTAAGAAGTTACAAGAACTGTCGTTTTGTTGTCATAATTGTATCAGCTTATTTCCATCCATTGAGCGGTGCGCGCTCGATATTAGTTGTAACAGAGTTGAATTCTTGGAAACCTACGCATCAGTCGTCAACTCGGTCTCATCAGCATTTTGTTGTATTTGAGCGTTATTCCATCATCATCGTCATTACACTGGCCTGATAGCTCAGTTGGTAGTAGCTCTGCCTTCTGAACTGCAGGTTGGTTGGGGTTCGATTTCCCAAACATTTGTGTTTGTTCTGTGTTTGGGTGTTCTCACTTCAACTTGCTTCATCCACCAACCTTAAAATAGTCCTCAGTCATGACCAGATGAAAAATAGGCCAGCACCAGTTAAGCTAGTTGTTGACAATCTCACCTCCAGCTACTTCCATTACAATACCCCTTTTAACCTACTGCAAACGGCTGTTAATTCAATTTAGCTGTCAAACACGCTCCTACATGCGTACAGTAGAAATACAGTCAGTTGGTCACGTCAAAATTATTTAGCCTATCTAGCAATCATTTTAATCTACCAGTTTCGGTAACTGCACCTCGCAATTAAAAATTTCTTCTGTTAATATTCATATCTATATAAAACAGAAATAGAAACTTAAATTTTTCAAAATGTTAATGAATGATGTGACGAGCTAGTCGTTCACCTGATGTTAAGTGACACGGCCGCTTACTAGTCTCAATTGCCCAGTAAGTTCACTAGCTACAGTGCCCTTCAAACCGGAACACAACAGTGCTTGCACATTACTGCTTGCAGAAAAGTCCTACCAGCTAGTGACAAGTTGTTGCAAGTGAGTTGCAAGTTTTGGTAGTTTTTGACTGTCGATTTCAGTGATAAACAGCGTATTGCCGCAACTAACTAGTCACACTCACAATGTACTGGTTGTAAGTACATTGTAAGTCACAATGTGCCAGTTGCCGCCACCACCGATACACACCGATGTATTTTGAACAATCTGTACTGAAAATCTTACATCTAATTATGCGGAATACTTTGGACCTAATAAGTGTTATATATTTTCTCTCTCGTCGTATATTTACATAATATGATCTGACCTGATCCCTTCCCGCCTAAATGATGCAGCCTGATGCTAACTGACCTTAGTCGATGGTGGTGTTTAGTAGTATACTCGCCAAGAGGAAACCTATTAAATCTACTTTTAAAAAAATCATAATTATAACTATTGATAATAAGCGTACTAAATATATCAAAGAAAAAACATATAAAGAGTACTGTTTTTGTAACTTTAGTCACTGTGTCCTAATTACACGACTACGACCCAGTAGGTACTTATACATACATACATACAAATCGTACTCGCGTACTTTACTATAAATAGCTAACTACAAGGGCCACTTATGAACCTAACCACTTTATTGACACATCCAACGAACAACTATACAACTCTAATCCGAAGAAACAGAGTCCAATTTAACTTATCACAACGTTTCAGTTTATTTGGTGCGCATGCACTTGACAACTTTATCGGTGCAGACAGGGAACTGGTCATTAAGTTCTATGTGTTTGAAAATAAGGTTGATTTTTGTATATTGTTTGGTGTGAAGTAAATTTTGTGATTATGAACGATTTTATTAGATCCTGGCTAATTTATTTGTTTGTTAGTCCGAGTTGCCACTTGCCTCCGCGACAGAACTGGGCCTAAATATAAAACTGGTTAGATAAATGGATTTATATGACGTGCCTTTTATACTGATGCCTTGGAACTTGGATATTATTCTACTCTTTGTGTTTTGTAGGTAGTAAACAACTTTACAAAGATTATACATAGAGGTATGGACGGGCTTTGATAAAAATTGTAAGCACGAAGTAAATTAAATCACAGTTTCTGGTAGTATCTAAATTATACAGAGTTTATAGGAAAGACATTTAGCTGAGTTATTATACAAAAAATTATATAATAATATATTATATTTGCCTCTGTGGTGTGGTTGTTGAGCAGGTCGGCTCATAACCCTGTGGAAGCGGGTTCGATTCCCGCGGCAGGGCAAGCATTTGTGCACAGAAAAAAAGCGCAAATACTTTTTCTGAGTCTGGGTGTTGTGGGATCATGGTACTCGCAGTTTCTGGAATCCTAGGGAATCCTAGTAACAGGATCTATATTATTATATGTGATCGGTTGGCGTTATTATTATTTTTTGAGAAGAAGTCGCTGGAAATTTTAATTCTATGGACCTTTACATAAATTTACAAAAACTTTTCTTATTCAAAGTTTTAATGCGCAAGAAATTCAATTCTTCATAGTAATAAAATAATATTATAAATTTTGATCCATTTTCATGAATTTAGATTCGTTTTGATGATGGTTAAAAGAAACGCTAAAGTCGTTTGAAAGATTGCGTTTTGATCCGTTTTGTTTATTTCGAGTTATTTAGAGTACAACTTTCGTGTGCTCGTAATGGAATACATTGCCCTTGTTTACGCGGCGCTGAGTGGGTGCGTCCTGTCCCGACCGTACAGTTTTCTAAAACAAGACTCTTTGAAGTTCCTCAAACAACAGATTCTTGCCTTTTACGTAGGTCCCAGATCAACTCTCTGTTGGTTCTCATACTTTTCTATGAACCCTTATTGATTGTGAAATCCCTAAACACACAAAGGGAGCTAGTTCAATGCGCCTACCCGACACTTTTTTTATGTTAAGGAATGGCGTGACGAGCTAACCGTTCACTTGATGTTAAGCGACACGGCTGCCCATATCAGTTGCAGTGTCACTCGAAACTCTAAAGTATAGAGTTTCGCGTGACACTGCACTGCGCACGTCATTCTGAGACATCAGCACAATCTAGTAAGATACTAGACTGTGAGATCAGGTCATAAAGTCTCATTTGCCTAGTAATTTCACAAGCTACAGTGCCCTTCAAACCGAAATACAGTACTGCTTGGCGGCAGAATAACTGGCAAAGCGGTGGTACCTACCTAGACATACTTTGCAGAAAAGTCCTGCCACCTAGTAAAACATAGTAACTTGTTTCAACCTGTGATCTATTGAAAATGTGTAAATATTTGTAGTTTCATAACAAATTTTTTATTTCATTAAAAACTGAAGTTCTAAAGTCTCATCAAGGACTTCTAGAAAACTCGTGGTATATAGAGTCTAAGTGGCCCTTAATGGTGTTAGATATTAGCCATCGAGGGCAGGCTCGTTAGGGGCTCGTAAACCGCGCATTAGACGCGATAACGTATCTGTAAGTATCACGGTGATGTCAAGTCGAACCATTTACAACATCTAACTAACCGCCGCTAGTTGTGGTTAGTCTGGCCTTACATAACAAACACTGAAAAAATACATTTACGTTTTCAAAAATAAAAACAAATTGGAATTTACAAAAACTAGTCATATATGTAATTATTGAACAAGTTTTCACGAGAATCGGTAGAAAAATACGATCTGTAGAGCATATCTATATATATGTAATAGCAATCGGACATACGAAATATTTTTGCCCAATCTGAAACAATGATACTATTCGTGCTTCACGCTCATTTGATCAATAAGTTCTGCTAAAGAATAGGCTTATCCTTACCGTCTCTACCGTCTTCATAAAGTCTATCATAGGCCCCCAAACGGCGTAGTATTGTATGTAAAATTAACTCTCGTTAATTCAGACCTGTGATAATTCGAAGTTCTCTATAATTCAAAGTTATCACGTTATCACCCTAGAAAATCTCTTTATATTTCGAACTAAGTCAATACATTTTTATGCACTCGGCACTCGATAATTCGAACGAAAAAATCAACGCTACGCAACAAAATTACGCGTTAATTTGAACTTATCGGCATTACTCGACAATTCGTAAAGAATAAGTAACTCGATCCTCTTTTAAACAAGTCCGAGTAATCCATCCCGCCGCGGAGTATATTGCAGAACAAGTTGAAGCTTGTATCATCGTACACGAGCCTTTGTTTTGGAAATGATTAGTTTGACATACACTTCCGCACGAATTGGTTTATTTAGTTAGGTTTCAGTTACTTTTACTCAATAATTCGTCATTTTTTCTATTAAAAATTTCGAACCATTTGATATTTCAAACACTCGATAGTTCGTAACATTTTAAGAGTCCCTCGAGTTTCGAATTAAAAAAGCTAAAGGTAGGCAACGTATCGGCAGCGCCCCCGGTGTTGCAGGCGTCTATAGGCGACGGTAACTGCTTACCATCAGGCGGGCAGTCTGCTCGTTTGTATGCCTATGTGAATAGGTGTCTTCTAGACAAGCGTATTACATCCTAGACCGCATCGTCACTACCATCATCATCATCAAATTAAAACACGATTTGGACAGAAATCTTACCGCTTTCTCGGATACTATATCTACGGGAAACTGAATAAAATACTTGGTATCCGGAATGACACTAAGCAAGTTTGCAAACGTAAAATAATCAATTACCTATCTGGATTGAGTCACAAAGCCACTGAAGAGATATTACGTGTTATCTATTAGTATATAATATATGTTGAATGCATAAACAGTCAATAGTTCCACAAACACAATAGGACTTAAACAGCTTAAATTGAAATGATTAAGAAGCAATTCTATGTACTAGACACCATTACACAATTAACTACCTACTCATTTTGCTACAGACAATACCAACAATCCTACATACACATACACGCACATGTACACTATATATCACGCACTCTCAAAATTTTTAACAGACAAAAATATATATATATATATATGCAAAACATTCACACAGCTGACGATTATTCCTCTGTTGTCGGTCAGAACCTACGTTTAAAACGCACAGATTCAAATTTATATACACATAATACCATCCAAATACACTCATACCTCATATCACTCATACATGCAACTCATGCATACAAATGAACTTTCCAGTAATAGTAATGGGTAAAGAAACTATTGTTGCTAAAATTGTTGAAAATAATTTGTTATTCTTTCATTATTATTGTATTGTTATATATTGTAATATGCTTGATAGTTTATGATAAGTTTATTGTTATGTTTCATTGGAGGAGTACTGTTCAGCACAACACAGGGAATCCTACTGTGCTGAACAGCGAAATTGTGAGAATCAGCTTAAATCATTTATATACTTATTTTGTTGATTGTAAACTGAATGTATTATTTTTGCACAAATAAATAAATATTCTATTCTATTCTATTCTATCAGGTGCGATAGTGGTCAAACGCGAGCCTATCAAACAATTTAAAAAAATATATAAAAAAATTAAATAATTACACACAAAATTAGTTACTTTAGGCCTCAGTAACAAGTTTGATCGTAGCAGAGACCTAGAAATCATCGTTCGCTTATGTAACACAACAATTGAAAGAGCGCTTCCAATTGCCGATGTTAGTGTGACCATCAGGTCTAGAAATTTTAGGATACTGTACTTAATTAAAAGGTAAAACTGTGTGAGAGCACTTCAACGCTGACATCTTATTTGGATTAATCTTTCCAAATAACTTTTGCTCCTCTTTCTGATGTATCTGCTTCTGTTTTTGCTTCTGCTTCTGTATTCTTGCTACTATTCTGGCAAATCGCGAAACTTTAATAAAAATTTAAAAGTTTTTTATAGTTACTAATGCGCTATTTTGATACACGTACTTAAGTTTATTAATCTTCTGCACGGGTAGAAAATTAGTTCTAAAGAAATAAATGAGTGGAAACAGATAAAATTGTTATTATTTTTGAGTGAAAAATTTGGTCGAAATTCGGCTCATCGTATCTCAACTATAATTTCAGAGTTTTTGCCTTAAATCCGCCATAATTAAGAGTAAACCGTATAAGGGTAAAACCGCAAGAGCACTTACCTACTTCTTGCTTATTCTATGCAGTAGATGATAATGTCCGAAAAACAAATGGCCACCATATTCCAGCGTCAGCATCTCAATTGCAGCAGATTGACTAACTGCGGTGAATATTTTTAGACCTTCAAGTGATCATGTGATTGCTGACAAGTGCCTGCGCTGGCCTATTTGTGTTAATGAAGAAAGGACAGTGCTTATACATGCGCTACAAGCTACAAAAAAAAAGTTGGATCTGTTTTTTAAGCCGATTTATTCATTGTGTACCGATAACGTCACAACCATTAAAACTTGCAGACAACTGGGCCAACGGCAATATTTACACTTCTTATTAATCATTAAGTATTCTGTGTAAGTGTTTTATTTGATATGTAGAATAGTTTAATTATCGATCTAATCCAATTCTTCATTCTTTGTTTCCTGGAGCGTTTCTGAAGAAAGACTCCAGTCGATTTTACTCGTACTTCTGAATAGCGATAGCGTTAATCACTTAATTCAGTATTAATAACGAGATCAAGCACCGAGCAAAAACTGCCAACAATTCCAAAAATTCACCAGCCGTGAAACAAGCCCGTCGTAAAATCAAAAGCAATTTTAATAAAGATCCATTTAAAACAAAAAAGTTAAACGCTCTTCGCCATTGTGTTAGAAATAAACAATAGGCAACATAATGGTGGATCAGGATTTGCATAATTCAGCAAAAAATAACAATACCTCGTTTCAGAGATTGCCTCGGGTAATTTTATTTTTAATTTCTTGATCTTTTTTTACCTGTTGCTATGTGAGTGCTGATATTAGTATGACTAAGACCACAATTTTTAGACTGTTACTGTGCTAAGATTCATCTGATTCGGTGATTCCGAAGTTTGTTTCGTTGTGCGCGTGGATTTTCTCTCCCAGTGTAGAGCACCACTTTGAGAGGCTGCTGCCTCTTGCATACAACGGCCCTGGCTGTTTTGACCGGGGAGTGATCACGAAACTTAGATTGCAATGCATCAGAAGAAATTTCCATACTAACTATGCACATAAACTGCGTATTCAAACTGTCAAATCCATACAAATTTGTGTTTCGCAACCGAGCTACGTGATCGCCCAGCAGGTTATGGGTCCGCCAACTGTGGGGCCGCGTCTTCCGGTCTCCAAACCTCTTCCCATCGGTTATCGATTCTACGGGCTACTTGTTATTTCAATTCTCTAATTCCAAAGGTTCTTGTTACATTTTCGAATAGAAGTTTCAAAAGTGAAATCTATCACCTAGGCATAAAATAAATTTTAGTAGCACTACTGCAGTAACCCATTTCATTGACACCAAGGCTAAAGGTACGCTAGCTATCTCTCCATCTCCTGTATATTTTGAATCTAGCTCGCAACAGTCAGAATCCTCACATGGTAAGTAACACAACTTTACCACAAAATTCATATAGGTTTGTAAGTAATCGATCACGATGCTGCCCACGTCTCAGGGATACCTGTCAGAAAGCTCCGAAGCATCAGATGTGATGTGACCCCTGCGATAGATCATAATGACGGATCTTTAATCGATGGCCACACGCCCACAAATAGAACTTGGCACTCTTGGCCGGAGTGCAGCAGACACTTGTGTTACTATGCATGTGTACAAGGTCTTGTCGATTAAACTGTTGATATGTGCTGGACTTTACAAAACCGTTCTTTGGGAATGTTGCGAAGCTGGACTTGCCTCTTAGATGACCGGTAAAGTAATGTTCCTCTCAGTCTCTCCGAAGGGTGACTAGCTACCAAACAAGTGATACCTAATTGCAACTGGGCCCAACCACACCGTTGTTACAGGTTGTTACCGAGTAAGCAAAACAAATCTGACACCATCAGGGCTAACCACTTGCCTATACAAGAAGGAAGACAGGATTAACTAATACATTCATTTGTATCCCCATCTCTAATAATATATGAAAGTTGTCTTGCTTTGATATTAAAGTTATAATATGATATGAAAGTTAAAAAAAAAGTCTCTTTGTTTGTTTGGAATTCACACTGAAACGGCTGGACGGATTTGAATGCAATTTTGCACACGATTGCTTACTTTATTGAAATCAACACATACTACTTTTTATATCGGAAAATTTAGATTTCTTGCAGGAAAAATTGTAAATTGTGAGTGAAACCGCGTGACACCGTGTACAGTACAGTCGATAGTAAGGTTCATTCACACAGGGCCTTGACACAGATCTGGTCAATGTATAGTGAGCGTGGATCGTAACGCTCGCAGCCGCGCTAGTGTGCGTGCCATACGTATGTGTGTGTAACGTAATAAATGCTATAATACACGGGTTTGTTAGACACGTTTCAGCACTACCATTTTATGGTTTACACGTTTTGGGAGGAACATCGGTATAAACGAGCAAGCGAGATCTAAAAGATTTTTAGTGACATAATAGATAGGAGTAATGCGTATGTAGTATTAGTTGTAGTGGAAATAGCAACGGGCAGGCCATATCGCTTGCAGAACTGATCACTAATGGGGAAGAATTGTTCTCGAGTGGTGACCACAAACCAGAAAATGCAATGTAGACCGTTTACTAGGCGGACCGACGACCTTTGGTGAAAAAGGGGAGGTGTTGGATGCAAGAGGAAAAACAGCCACTCAAAGTGGCGCTCTATGTGGAAGGCCTATATTCAGCAGTGGAACTCTAAAGGCTGATGATGATGATGATGATGACAAGTTGTAGATCTCATTGTCATCTATATAGCTCATTTGGGTTTAAGAACTTTAACCAAAGTTAATATAAGTCGCACCTTTTTGGGGCATTCTCTTTTTACAGGCAACATCTACTCACGTCTACTTCCAACTCACTGAGCTAGACGTGCTTAATTTGCGCGTCACACTTTATATTAATTATCTGGTACGCGATAACTAATTCCTAAAGATTAATTTCTTGTCCAAATAAATGGCAAAATGTATCACTTTCAGCAAAATTATACGCGAAACATTCGCGTACGTATGGTTTTAAACTAGTTTTACATCACAAAAACAGAAAACAACTAAATGAGCTAGAAATAATAAATTATTATTGAAATCTGACAAACATACAATAATTATGAGATAACATAACTCAACAAATTATAATAATTCAGTTCTGGTTTTATCACGGGTCGTAATCTCGCTGTAGGTAACTCGAGGTTCTAGAGAGATCCGAGAGAATGTTGCCATGTTGTGGTGACGTAGTCTGCGCCATCATCACTTTCCATCTGAGATAAAACACTGGAGATTATGTGCAGGTTATTTTACTCATCAAAAGAAGTGGCCAAAGGGTTATTGAAAAAATGCTATTTACCTTAAAAATTCATAACAAAACCGTAAAAATATCTATGACTCTTTTGAAAACCTAATCTCCAAAATCAATAAGATTGTAGGTACTATAGTATAATATATATAGTATAGTATAATAAGTAATACGGCACGTTTTTGTTACTGTGAACAGTTCGTGCGATTAGAGCGATTCGTATACCTTTCTTAGTGTTCTTATTTATTTATTTCGGTATTTGTGTCTTGGAGTAAACCATAGCAACAATGCCTCCCGCGATCTTATAGCATAGGCCTTTTAGATATTCAAATCGCGTTACTATTATCTAGTTCTATTTATAGCACGCAGTCCATTTTTTTATAGACTGCGTGCTAGTGGCGTCTAGTAGTTTGTATTATTGAAATAGTGTAAGGACTACATACACAGTCCAAATGCCAGCACACTACCAGTAGGTAGCGTACCTACCCCACAATTTTTTTAGTTATAAGCTAACATTTTAGGATAAAATGACAACAATAAATAGGTCAAAACAAAACTTATAATTATCAAAACGGTTCTCAAGGAAGTATGTTCTCTGACACGTGCCATTAATTTTATTAACTTTTGGTAAGTTGAATAAACAAGTTGTTGCCGAGCGAGCGTATCGCGCGCACTCGGACCGCGCTGCCAACGGTCGGCGGGAACCGAGCGTACCTTTCCAGGTTCCGCATAATATTTACAATTTTATTTTATAAAAATAGCACCTATTTAGTTAGGTGTTTAACTTGCTATTTTTCTATCTTTTCGGTCTTTTCGGATCATGCTTACTCAAATTTCGCTATTTAAGGCGTCCAAGCTAACTTGTGTTCTTTTTATAAAGATTTTCTTCCTCATCATTCATATCAATATTGTAATATGAACGAGGAAGACGGAGGCAGAGTACATTACTTGCTTGGTTACGTAAATACTTGTCGGATCGTCAGGAATTTGTCCGTTACAATCAGACATTATGCAGGCGTACGGTGGGTAATCGAGCAATGATACTAAGACAAAGTTCACAACACTGATTTTATTTCACACTGATTTGGTAAGTAAACAACAATGTCACTAACGAAACGGTAGGACAGTTCCGAGTAGTCTGTACTTCGTGGCAACTAGGAAGCAAGTGAGAGCCCGCCACGCCAAGCAAGACACATAGACTCTGTCAAGCACACCGGTGTGAAGTTGGTAGATGAACGCCAACCAATCGGTGCGCTTTCGTTCCGTTTAAACACCATCTTGACCGGATGCGACATACTATTATTTATTCAGATTTGAAGTTTGATGGTTTGGATTAATGCATTGATTAATGAATGAGTTATATCAACATGTTAGAATTTCACATTTCAAAAATTGTCATTGTTGTCATATTTCATAATCATTGAAAAAAATCCGAAAATGGATGGTGCATTGATTTATTTTCCATATCCGTGTATTTTTTTCTTTTCGTTTTCTCTTCAAAGCTTCCAATTTCAAGAGCCTTTAGTAAAATATCCACCATTTTACTAAGGCATTCTAACTAACAAAATCAACTTGACTGCCAAAGTCTGACATGACATAACCGTACAAAAATTCCTTGTCATTGGCAGAATTATCGGTGAAAAGCGATAGAAAGCCATTAAACGAAGAAAAGAAGAAGATGACTCGATGAAGAAAAAAGATCTTGAGAAGAAGAACCATTGACATCAAATATGAATTTGATGCCAATGGTTTTTCTTGGCAACCGGCGGGACTCCAACACCGACAAAACACTCGCACCCATCCGTAGATAATGCCTTATCTCAAGGATGAATTAAAAAAATAGAATTACGTAAGCATATGTAGTGTAAACATGTTTTCCATTGCATTATCCAACAGAATATGCACCTTATGGTACTTGGAAGAGAGCAGACATTCCTTTGTGTTTTTTTAAATAATGTTATAATGAACTGAGTAGGTAGGTTTAAATCTAGGTGTTTACTCAATTTCTCTAGTGTCGGCAATTTGGTCTAAAGGTCAACGGTCTAGGAGAAAAACAAGCTCATAATTATACTCTAATGTTATTTTGGATGGCATCCGTTTTGGTTGCGAAAACACCGTGTTGCCATGTAGCCGTTTATAGGTACTTTCTTTGCGGGCTACTTTTTAGGGGTACCTACATACCCAGAGGGAAAACGTATCGCTGTGGCCCATAGAATCCACTCTTCCAGTAGACGTCTTCTCGATCCTCTTCTTCCAGCAATGGCCCCAGCCGAAGTTTGTACTCCAGTGGTAGCCTAGACCTAATTACCTTACTCTTGATGGGGCGCCTTCACAGCTCCCTCTTGGTGACAATAAAGGTCGACATTAGAGTGTTCAAAAACATCCGTGTGTTACAGGTTTCTAGTTCCTAAACGGAATAAGCTCTGGACCTCTCTGAACAACATGACAGAACACACTGCCAAGTGTTGGATGACAGGTCCTTAACTTGACAGGTGGTAGCCAGGTTATGTTGGATCAGCTGGATGTTATTCAGTAGGTAGGTACCTAAATGAGTGCTTATTTAGTTCAATACAGAGGATGGTAGAGTAATAATGAGAAAACGAAGCTTACGTCAGATATGACATGAATTCGAAATGATAAAGATACGCTTAAAAGTCCTGCCAGATGTTCCGCTCCTGACACCGACAAAATGTAATAATAATACCATGCCGAATAAAAATTCTCCAACAAGTTACACACACTCCAACTGCATGGATCCTACCTCGCCTGACCAGTATCTCTAAATATATATAACTCAAAGGTGACTGACTGATTGACTGACTGACATAGTGATCTATCAACGCACAGCCCAAGCCACTGGACGGACCGGGCTGAAATTTTGCATGCAGGTAGATGTTATGACGTAGGCATCCGCTAAGAAAGGATTCTTCGAAATTCTACCCTTAAGAGGATGAAATGGGTGGTTGAATTATTTTCCCATAGGCCACGCCGCGGGCGAAGCTGCAGGCAGAAGCTCGTTTAATAATAATTATGTATGTATACACTTATACAGCACCAACCGCCATATACACGATATGACGCGGCTGTCGTCAGCCTTCTCGATACCTAACTATCTCGTAGGTATTTTAGGACTACACAAACGTGGATAATACTTTAATAATAATAACATTAATAATATGTGTGGACATCTCACACAGCGCCATCTAGCCCCAAACTAAGCAAAGCTTGTACTATGGGAACCAGATAGCTGATACAATACTTAGATACTTTTTTGTAAATACATACATTCAATACAATATAACACCCAGGCATAGAACAAACACATATGTTCGTCACACAAATGTTAGTCCTGGGTGGGAATCGTACCCACAACCCACAGTTCAGTAGACAGGGTTACTACCAACTGAGCTATCGGGCCAGTCATTTTTTTAACTTTTTAACGTCAAATTGGAACTAACATAATGTGCGCGTGAACCTAATCAAACAATGAGGACAAGAACACACTTCATGTTGCCGAAACCTCCTAAACACCTCTTGTGTAGGCATATGTCATACATCCAAAAGAGTCCAAAGGACCACTTACTAATCCTATAAGCTACGTAGTAACATACTTAGTAATCTGCGCCATGAGTACAGAATAGGTAATAGCTATAAGGTTCCGTATTACAAGTACTTACGACTGCCTCTTGTGGTTCCCGCGATAGGACAAGTATTCTATACATTCATATATATAAAAAATCTCAAATACTTGTTCTGTTTCTTGATGTTGTGGAACCATGATCCTCGTAGTTCTTCGGTCTCTAGACACAAGGAATCCTAGTTAGGGTCCAGGATCTATGTATGTGATCGTCTGGCGAGACACCAGCATAGTCTGGTAATAAGATTACTCGACTGTGAGATCAGATCATAAAGTCCGAGGATTTTAACTAGCTACTAACCTAGCAGCTAAAGTTCATTCAAACCGGAAGACAGCAGTGCTTGCGCACTACTGCTTGACGGTAGAATAACTGGCAAAGCGATGGTACCTACCTAGGCAAACTTTGCAGAAAAGTCCTACCACCTAGTAAAACAAATATGGTTCCTGTTTTTCGGAACCCTAAAAATAAGTGGAATATTTTAAAATGAAAGAATAAACTACTTTGTTAAGATTTTTCTATTAATATGATCTTATCAAATGGCGACATGGAGTCTATTATTTATTGATAAAGCTTTGTAAACTCAACTCTAAATATCGTTAATAGAACCTTTTCACAATAAAAAACTTGACATGCCTTTCAATTTACAAGTAATACCCAAGAACTTACTGCGACAAGGTGCTAAAATTACTAACGTAATGAATTGCTGAATAACCATAATGTTATTAAAAGCAGACTTTACAGTATTGCTGTGAGTCAGCGGTCGGTTTACATACAATAGGGTCGCGGGTTCGAGTCCAGGTGTACCCGTGACCTGGATGGAACTAGAGCGACCCGAAGGTTGAATAGTAAGTGGGTGGTGTGAGTATGTACATAATTAACTCTAGTGTTCCTGACTCGTGTGTGACTCGGTGTGTTATGACACATCAAATCAATCGCAGATCACACTTCACACTAATATTATAAAGGCGAAAGTTTGAATGTGTGTATGTTTGTTACTCCTTCACGCTCAAACGGCTGAATGGATTTCGATGAAATTCGGTACCAAGATAGCTTATACACTGGATATAGCCTACATTTTATCCCGGAAAAGTGAAATGTTCCCGTGGGATGACCAAATAATTAAAATACTTTTTATCCGCGGGTGAAACCGTGGGGCGCAGCTAGTTGAATAATAAAATAATAATAATAACGCTGAGCGATCACATACATACGAGTAGATCCTCGACCCTAACTAGGATTCCCTGTATCTAGGGACCCAGGAACTACGAGGACCACGGTCCCACAACACCTAAATTCAGAACAAGTGTTTGCGCTTTTTTTCTGTGCATAAATACTTGTCCTGCCGCGGGAATCGAACCCGCCGCCTCCGGGATATGAGCCAACCTGCTCAACCACCACACCACAGAAGCTGCGAGTGCCTAACTAAATACTTTTTGTTTGCAAATACATACATAGAATACAATATAACACCCAGACACAGAACAAACACATATATTCATCACACAAACGTTTGTCCTGGGTGGGAATCGAACTCACAACCTACAGTTCAGAAAGCACTACCAACTGAGCTATCAGGCCAGTCGTCATGATGATGATGACGGAAAAATGCGCTATTGGGCCTGCCATCATTAATTTCCATTTAAAAAAAAGTTAATTTCAATTGAAACTGCGCGGTGTTCATACATACCATAGTTTATGTATGTTAGTCTCTTAACGCTTTAATAGTTTAATCAGCCCAAGCAGTCCTGTAGAAAGCGGGGACAAAGCGAGCCGACTCCGAACGAGCTGGGAACGTTGAGATACCAGGACGTGTAGGGTGACCATGGCATTGACAATCCTTTTTTTTTTTAACGAGCCAATGCTGTTGGTCTCTATCGACCTTTACAGCGTCACCGGGCGGGAGGGCGGGCGCTTAAGGCACCCAGCCGTCAAAAGTGGGAGGCAACTAGCTGGCGGGCACCCCTGGGGTGCGAGCCTCGGCTTGGGCCGTTGCCGGGATAAGGGGATCGAGATGACTGCGTCCACTGGAAGAGTGGATCCTATTGAAAGTCGCGACCGTTCTAGCTAACCTACGGGGAGTACGTCGACCTCGCCGGCGGGGTCGGTGTCTGATTGTGTTACGCTGGTATCCTATACCGGTGCCGAAAGCGGTACCTGAGCCAGAAGGGCTAGACTGGTCCGGTGATCCTAGCGCAGCCGATTCTACGGCTGCTATAGGATCATCCGGGTTGCTCAAGAAGTGTCTCGGGCGGCGACGACGGGGTAAATTGACAATGACGACAATTGATGACAATTCAGTTCTAGCTGAAATTGTACGAGGAATAATCCAACGCTGCCTATTCTACGGAATGGGTTCAAGAACTCTCAAACAATTGTACACAATAGTAAATAAGTTATTTTTAATCACCGCGTCACGTCATTGCTTAACATCAGGCGGCTATGCCTACACCAATAAAATCTTGTAGATCAAAAATTTAAAAATAATTTTACTAGGTGGTATGACTTTTCTGCAACTTGGTAGGTACCACCGCTTTGCCAGTTATTCTGCCGCCAAGCAGTAGTGCGCAAGCTTTGCTGTGTTCCGGTTTGAAGGGCACTAGTGAGAAAGAGAACTGCTTTTTTTTTTCAAACTCATATATTGTAATGGGCTTGCTATATATTATATTATATGACAATAAGCACTTTGTAATTTTATATGCTTAGTGAAATAACTTAATTTTAAGTACCTAATATAATTTTGACTTGTAAAAGTGCTAAAATTAGCTTATTCGCAATAAATATTTTGACTTTGACTTTGACTGTAGCTAGAGAAATTACTGGGCAAATGAGACTTTATGACCTGGTGTCACAGTCTGGTAATCTTACTAGATTGTGCTGATGTCTCAGGATGACGTGCGCAGTGCAGTGTAACGCGAAACTCTATACTTTAGACTGTCGAGTGACACTGCAACTGATATGGGCAGCCATGTCGCTTAACATCAGGCGAGCGGTTAGCTCGTCACGTCATTAATTAATACAAGAAAAACAAAACAGCTGCTTAAAACGTAATTTCCCCTTTTGCGTGTTTGTTGATAATGCAATACCGGCGTATCATTTTATTTCATTGAGTAATCACACGTATTATAGAAATGGTTATGACTGTAAAAGAGGACCAAACATTTATCGTGAAAAAAGAATTATATTTTTAAAGTTGAGAACCAAAGCTTTTTTCTGATTATGTGTTACAAAAGATTTCAAATTAAAAATAACCAATAGACATTTTATATCATACTAGTTGCGCGCCGCGGATAAAAAGTATTTTAATTATTTGCTCATCCAACGGGAGCATTTCACTTTTCCGGGATTAAATGTAGCCTATGTGTTAATCCAGCGTATAAGCTATCTTGGTACTGAATTTCATCCATATCCATTCAGCCGTTTGAGCGTGAAGGAGTAACAAACATACACACATACCCACATTCAAACTTTCGCCTTTATAATATTAGTGTGATTATTCTGTGGCCGAGTGTACCTATTGGAGCCCAAGCTCAGGGCTGAGGTACCACATGACTTATGCAAGACATATTTTTTTTAAACTTGTTAGATTGTACGAATCGTAGTAGCTTATACTATTGTTGTCAAAGATGTTGTGGTGCCGTTGGCTACTGTTCGACTGCTGGCGATAAAATAAAACTTGAGGTTCAATAATTCGTGTTTTATTTACAAAGTATCGGCCTTATATAGTAATCTAAGCTAAAAGTAATAATAATAATTAACCTACTATCCTATGTCTAAACCTTACCTTCTAGAGAGCACCTATGTACAAAATAATGAATTACTAATCTATTTATCATCTTATTTCTAACTATCCTAAGGGAAATAATACTACGCACATATCTAGATCTTTATTAAATACTGTCTTAAAGCTAAGTCTATAATATTAACAAACATTTACATCGAATGCCGCAGTCGGCGTCCATATAAATATACGGTGTAACTGCGTGCCCACAGAATGCAGCGCGCCGCCAGCCGATGCACGCGTCCGTTGCATGCCGCCACATGACCCCCCTTCAAGCGAAGCGTACTCTCTGCTTTACGATGCGCCCTGATCTTGTAGTGTAGGGCTTCGCCGACTCGGATTCGTGTGCTGGTGGCATGGAGCTTGATGCAGTCTGCAGTGGAGGCATCGCCGACTCAGGTGCGGTTGCGATCGCCGTATGTTTAGACTCGACTCGCTCGTTGTCTTCGCCGAGTATCTAGGCAGGCTTCAGTCGATCGATCGATACGTTCGACGTACGCAGTGGTAGTTGCAGTTTGAAGTACTTGCTGCGTCGCTCGAGCACCTGGTATGGCCCGTCGTAAGGCGGCTTCAGTGCGCCTCTCACGCTATCGTTACGTATGAACACGTGACTGCAGGTCGCCAGGTCTTTGTAAACAAAGGGCTGTTTACATGTGGCGCGTCTCTGGGCAGGCGCCAGTGATGACATCGTTTCTGTAAGGCGGCGTACGAACTCTGCGTCTTCGATGTTCGTCTTGATAGTTACGAAGAAATCCGACGGCATTCGTAGCGTTGATCCGTATGTCATCAGAGCGGGACTCAGATTCGTGTCCGCACATAGGGCTGTCCGTAGACCAAGTAGTACGGTGGGTAGTTCTTCGCTCCACCGCGTGCAGGCACCCCTAGCCATGAGTGCGGCCTTGAGCGTGCGGTGCCATCTTTCTATTTTTCCGTTCGACGAGGGATGATAGGCAGTAGTTTTGATGTGCGCGATGCCGAATTTCTTCATCAGGGCGTCGAATAGTGATGACTGAAACTGAAGTCCGCGATCTGTAGTCGCACGGAGTGGGCATCCGAACCTTGATATCCATCCCTCGTAGACAGCCTTAGCGACAGTTTCTGCGGTTATGTCTCGGATTGGAATCGCCTCGGGCCATCGTGTGAAGCGATCGATGATCGTGACAAGGTAGCGGAACTCGTTAGATACAGCTAGAGGTCCGACTATATCTATGTGGATCTGAGAAAACCGCGCTGATTCTGGAAACTCGCCCACGGGACTGATCACGTGACGGTGTACTTTTGCGCGTTGGCATCCAATGCATGACCTTGTCCAGATACCAACGTCTCTGTTCATTGCGGGCCAAAAATATTTTGACGTCATCAACTTGCGCGTTGTCCGAATTCCCGGGTGACTCATATCGTGTTGTGCTTGGAAAGCTGCATAACGATAAGCCGTCGGTAAGTACGGTCGCAAGTTGCCAGTGGACGACTCGCAGGTGATCGCTTGCGTAACGCCTGGCAGGTTCACGTTGGCAAAAGTCAAGTTGCGATTTTCTTTCAATAATTTCAATTCTTCATCTGCGTTTTGATCTTCGGCAAGTTTTTTAAAATCGATGCTTGATGATAGTATGACTTCATCTATCTTGCTCAGTCGGCTCATAGCATCTGCTGCTTTGTTTCGAGTACCGTCTATGTACTTGATATGGCTACAGAACTGACTGATGAAGTGCAGCTGACGTTCTCGCCGTGGTGTGTCGCAACTAGTGGATGGCTTCGACAGCGCGTAGGACAGTGGCTTATGATCTGTATAGATAGTTACATCGTTGCCTTCTATGAGTCGTCGCAAGTGTTTCACAGCTGTGTACATAGCTAGAAGTTCGCGATCGTACACGCTGTATCTTCGCTGTGTTTCACTCATTGATTTTGAGAAGAATGCAAGTGGCTTCCATATGTTGTGAACTTTCTGCTGCAGAACACCTCCAAGACTTATGTCTGATGCGTCTGTCAGGAGGCACAGAGGAGCGTTCGGCACTGGATGTGTCAGCGTCGTAGCGTCAATAATGCTTTGGCGGCACTTATCAAATGCTTTCTCTGCTTCTGGCGTCCATTGTATTAGTGTCTTGTCGTTCTTTTTGCTGTTGTGCAGGTATTTGTTCAGCTCATGTTGATGCTCAGCTTGATGTGGTAGACAGTCACGGTAAAAGTTGACCATGCCCAGAAATCTTCTTAGTTCCTGAATTGTTTTCGGCTTGGGGTAATTTGTGATAGCTTCAATGCGATCTGCTGTAGGCTTGATTCCTTCGGACGTGACTTCATACCCGAGAAACTGGATCTTCTGTTTGCCGAATTCACACTTGTCTATGTTAAGTGAAATGCCGAATTGGTTCAGACGGTGGAGTACTTCTTCTACATGTCTTCTGTGGAGTTCTGGATTTTTCGAGTGAATCAAGATGTCGTCAACGAAGCAGAAGGAGTGGTCATCGAGCCCTCTCAGCACTTCGTGCATAAAACGTTGAAAAGTTTGCCCAGAATTGCGGAGGCCGAACGTCATGCAGTTGAATTCGAATAAACCAAATGGTGTGATGATGGCTGTCTTCTCCGCATCTTTTTTTCTGTTTGGTATCCAGAAGTATGCCGATTTAATATCAAGTTTTGAAAATATTGTTTTTCCATGTAGCTGGTACGTGAAATCTTGAATACGTGGTATCGGGTAGCGGTCTGGTACGGTCACGGCATTCAGTCGTCGATAGTCTCCGCACACTCGTAGTGAGCCGTCCTTTTTGTTGACTACATGTAATGGACTAGCCCAGGAACTCTTCGATGGCCGGCATATGCCCATGTCAATCATCTTGTCAAATTCGAGTTTTGCCGCTTTGTACTTGTCCGGCGGTAGTGGCCGTGGCCTAGCGTACAACGGCGGTCCCGTTGTTTCAATATGATGAGTCACGCTATGTATCGGCGGAGTCTTCAGTGACATGGGTCGCAGCACATCTGGATACTTCATCAAAATGTCATGGTAGGTATGATCACGATTAACCATGTATACGGCGGAATCGTAATTGTTTATTTTGATTGCGTCTATGTCGATATCGGTTACTTGATCCAGTAACTTGCGGCGGTGCAGGTCCACTATGAGCTTATGGTATCTCAAGAAATCGGCACCCAGGATTGAAGTCTTCACATCAGCAACAATGAAAGTCCACCGGAAGCGACGCCGCAGCCCTAGGTTGAGCTCTAATGTGCGCTCTCCATAGGTGCGTATGGGCGTGTTGTTCGCTGCATAAAGCTTGTATTCTGCTGTAGACGAGGGTCCTTGGCTTTTATTTCGCGCCGCCAGGACGGATATGTCGGCGCCAGTGTCTACCAGGAAACGTTCCCGCGTGTTGATGTCGACGACGCATAGGCGGTGGCTTACAGGAGGCACATCGACGGCCGCCACGGTCGATGTCGGCGTTAGTTTCCCGACTTTTTTGATTTCGCGCACGATGACTCGCAGCGCCGGGCATTGTTGCCGTACCGGAAATGGTAGCGGCATTGCCAATCTGGATCCCCTGGCTTTCTTCTATTACTAGATGGCGTACGGGAACGTGAGCGATAGCGTGTGCGTGCGCCTGATCGTTGATTCATCCGCAGTTCTGCTATCTCAAGCGAGAGCTTTTCTATTTGCTTCGTGAGTAGCTCGAAATGCGTGTTCTCTGAACTGGAGCTGGATACGGTAGTGGTCACAGCAGCGACGGTAGAATGTCCGGTGTGCTCCATCATCTTGTCTGCCATAGCCGCCAGACAGTCAAGTGACGATTCGGCGTTTACAGATAATACAGCGCGTACTTGTGTGGGCATCTGGTTCATCCACATGACCTTTAATGCATCGTCCGGGAACGTGTGGTTACCGAGGTCACGCATCCGCCGGAGCAGCTGTGTGGGTTTCTGGTCACCCAGTTCTAAACCGCTGAGAAGCTTTTGGAGTTGGCGGTGTTCCGATTCTTGGTACACGGATATTAACCGATCTTTCAGTATCTCGTATCGTCCCGTCGTAGGTGGTTTCAATATTATGTCGCTCACTTGTTCAATATCTGAGCGCTGAAGTACGGGAATCACAAGATTATACTTGTGGTCATCGCTGATTTTTTGCGGGGCGATGACTGCCTCGAATTGAGCAAACCATAATCGTGGATTTTCTCTCCAAAAGGGTGGAATTCGTGCTTGAAGTGAGACGGATGCCAATTCACTCTTCACCTCCGATAATTCTTCTTGTGACATGTTAAGATGATTTCTTTTAGCGGTCGGCAGGTCACCAAATTGTTGTGGTGCCGTTGGCTACTGTTCGACTGCTGGCGATAAAATAAAACTTGAGGTTCAATAATTCGTGTTTTATTTACAAAGTATCGGCCTTATATAGTAATCTAAGCTAAAAGTAATAATTTTTTTTTTTTTTTGAACGAGCTAATGCTGTTGGTCTCTATCGACCTTTACAGCGTCACCGGGCGGGAGGGCGGGTGCTTAGGGCGCCCAGCCGTCAAAAGTGGGAGGCAACTAGCTCAAGGGCACCCCTGGGGTGCGAGCCTCGGCTTGGGCCGTTGCCGGGATAAGAGGATCGAGAAGACTACGTCCACTGGAAGAGTGGACCCTATTGAAAGTCGCGACCGTTCTAGCTAACCTACGGGGGGTACGTCGACCTCGCCGGCGGGGTCGGTGTCTGATTGTGTTACGCTGGTATCCTATACCGGTGCCGAAAGCGGTACCTGAGCCAGAAGGGCTAGACTGGTCCGGTGATCCTAGCGCAGCCGATACTACGGCTGCTATAGGATCATCCGGGTCGCTCAAGACGTGTCTCGGGCGGCGACGACGGGGTGAGTAAAAGTAATAATAATAATTAACCTACTATCCTATGTCTAAACCTTACCTTCTAGAGAGCACCTATGTACAAAATAATGAATTACTAATCTATTTATCATCTTATTTCTAACTATCCTAAGGGAAATAATACTACGAACATATCTAGATCTTTATTAAATACTGTCTTAAAGCTAAGTCTATAATATTAACAAATATTTACATCGAATGCCGCAGTCGGCGTCCATATAAATATACGGTGGAGCTGCGTGCTCTCAGAATGCAGCGCGCCGCCAGCCGATGCACACGTCCGTTGCATGCCGCCACAAAGATAATAGAGCCCGTAAATAATTGTTATAAATATTCTGTGGTAGAAACTCCACGCAAAGTAGGCGTACTTACATATACCTGGGTGCTACGTAGCTTCGTAGCTGATCTCCGCTACGAGTCTCGCAGAAGGCATTGTTTTGCTAATTGTTAACTATGGCCATAAATTGTTTACACTTTACTTGCACAAGTGAAACCGCGAGCTTCCCCTAGTTGAACAATGAAGTCATTAGCCTTCTGCTCATCCTTGGATATTCCCTTAGCCAACTTTTACGGCACTCACAGGAAGAAATAAACTGGTCCGATTTGTCACTACTAAGAGTACTAGGGCCAAAATTATTTTATCCTGTTATAGTATCCTAGGTGCATGGTTACCGTACCCCAACACTATCTCTCCTATGTCACGTCTAGCGATAAAGCTCAGCGGTATTTATCTATCTCTGCAAATAGAAACATTTCTGTTTGTCTGTCACACACATACAGCCAGAGTGTAGAGAGTTATGTAATGCTCTGTGATTACTCTACTCGTATGTTATTTGGATTGTGGTAGTAGATATATATATACATAGGGTAGACTTTTTTTTTGGTTTGGTTTTGGCACCACACTTTTGTGTATTAAGCCAGTGTCAAGTAATTATTTTTTCAAGTTAATTTATATTATACATATGTATGTTGTATGTGTCAAATCAAGTCACAGTCCAAGTCAACAAGTCAAGTCATAGTCTAGTCTAGTCAAGTCATACTCCTAGTAAAGTGGTGGCAACTTTACCAGAAGCTTCATAGAGTTTTGAAACAACACGAAAAGAAACGTTTCACCATGATTACACCACTTTCCCACACTCATGCCTGTAATCCAGCACTTAACGAATAAAATGCCACCAATTTTATGCACTAACACTGAAAATAACACAAGTTTTGGAAAATAATACAATGCGGCGATGCGATCTTTTTTGTTTTCCCGCCAAAACTCCCAGGGTAGACTTTTGTAGGATGGCATTATATAAAGCCTAACGATCACAAATATAGATCTTGGATCTTAACTAGGATTTCCTGTATTTAGGGACCCAGAAACTACGAGGACTATGGTCCTACAATACTCAGACTCTGAACAAGCTTTTTTTATCCGTATGGTATGGATTGCTTTATCCTTGAAATAGAGAGTAGTGGTGTAAAAATCTCAAAGTCAACGTTAAAGGATTTACACTTCTTTTTTACAAGATCTTGATTTATTTACCTGTTTCAGAAGCAGGAATTTCGTTTTCTTCCCTAAAAATATGAAATAGACTTTATTGATTTGATAAAGACTATTTCATATTGAAAACGTTTATGGATTCGTCGGCTTGCTTTTACGGTTTGCGTCTTTGACTGATACTTATGGAAGTGCCTGCGTGGTCGTTTTCCTTTTCAAAAATAGCCTATTTGCTATAATTTTTTAACTTACCTGATAGGAATTCTGAGTCTGACATAATGCTACTTGGTCGAATGGCCCCTTAGAAGTTTTACATATTGCTTCTTGGTCGTACTCGCCTGCTCCGCCAATAGAAATAGTTTTTTTTTTTCCAATAATTACAATTCCTCGCATGATTTTATAGTGCGAATGAATATCCAAAATGTGGATTTGAACTTGTCTTTTGAAACGTCGATCTGTCTCCCTTATACCAAAACTAGTTGCGCCCCGCAGTTTCACCCGCGGATAAAAAGCATTATAATTATTTGCTCATCCCACGGGAAAATTTCACTTTTCCGGGATAACATGTAGCCTATATGTTAATCTAGTGTGTAAGCTATCTTGGTACCGAATTTCATCTAAATCCATTCAGCCGTTTGAGCGTGAAGGAGTATCAAACATACACACAAACACACATACAAACTTTCGCCTTTGTAATATTAGTGTGAAAGTGTGAATTAGTGTGATATTTTAGTGTGCAATAGTTTGGTTTACCAAAATCTATCCTACTAATATTATAAATGCGAAAATTTGTGAGTATGGATGTATGTTTGTTACTCTTTCACGCAAAAACTACTGAACGGACTTGGATGAAATTTGGAACACATATAGTTTATAAATACCTGGTTTAACATATAGGATACTTTTTAACGGGCGAAGCCACGGGGCGCAACTAGTAAAATATATATTGTAAGCACCTGCGCGGAGCAGTTTTGTAATATCAAGCATTGTTTTTATGTCAGTTTATCATTTTCTATCTACTTGCACGTGAATACAATATTAGTTATCATATTGTATACTTTGTTTTGTTATGTTACACAGTTACACACATTGCATTAGATACTCATACGACCAGAACAAAGCTATATTGTTTTACGATTGTGCTTTGCAACTATGAAAAATCAACTCTTTACTAGATAAGTATGTCGAAGTGAATCAACCCGCCGCCTCTGTGTTATGAGCCGACCTGCTCACCCACCACACCACAGAGGCTGTCTGATTATTATTAATTAAGTTAATTAATCGGTATCTACAGTTATTACGTAACCTATATATTGAAGTCATTTATCATGTATATTGCTATAAAACAAACATACCTAATAGTTATAATTATAAACGATTTAATTTATCAACAAATGATAGACGCTGTAGGTACGATTATCGTCCAACGTTCGACCTCCATTGCGTTCCTTTATCACAACTAAAATATAATATTATTTGAATAAATTCATCTTCAACCGCAAATTACTATAACTACAGATACACAACTGTTCAAAAATCAATCTTATGCTAACATGAATAGAGAATAAAACGAATTACAGGGAGGCTAGAATAATGTAAGCGATTTGCAAAAAGGAAGATATCAAAGTAGGTTGTTCGAACTAGATTTAACTGGTTACAGCACACATGTGTGTATTACGTGTATGGAAACTGTGAAATCGGAGTGTCGCCAATTTTTTGTTAATTAATTACCGCAAATTGGTAACTTTTATTTAATTAAGGGATCTTTTATTCTTAGCATTAGCCGTTAATGCTCTATTAAGTATTTCTTTGTTTTGTTAATACCTAAATAGATTATATCAAATTGATACCTACACGTAATTCTCTTAATAGGCACAAACCAAAGTGTTTTTCTTAACAGTAATTTTCCACCGCTAGATAAATGTTATTCTAAAAATACGAACCAAGCAAAAGTAAAGTCAAAACCTTCCATTGACTTTCATTCTAGAAATCTATAACATGTTTTCTCCTTTCTTTATATTATTACCTAACAAGCTGACCCGGCGAAATTCGTACGTGGTAACTTTTAGGTAAACATTTTATTAACATAATAATCACTTTCCCACCTTACCTCACTTCCCTTACTTCCTCCCTCTTTCCCTTACCTTCTCACCTTTTACTTAGGTACCTTCATTAATAGCCCCTGTCGTTTCTTATGTAACAAAGTTTCTCTACAGATTTTCAAAGAAGATAATCTTTTTAAAATGATTTAGTAAATTGTTGAATATAAAAATTTACGAAACAAAAGCTTCCAAATCCAGCTAAAATGGAACAAAAAGGCAGGTGAGTAATTAATTTTCAATTTAGCTTCCTTTATCAAACTGTAGCAAAGATGAGTCAGTGCATATGTACCTACAATAATACACACAAAGCACTGGTGGGTAGAGTCACCATCGTTTCAGAATATTAAAATAGTAGTTGTTTTGAATAGGATAATATATTTTTGCTTATAAGCGGTAATTTTTGTAATTTGTACGTATCTACATACTATAAGCGCAGTTTTTGTTTCTCAGTAAAATGTAAAGATGATATAAATTGAGAATGTGCTTTTATTTTCTTATAATTGGTACTTGGTTTTTAAAGAAAAATGCTTTATGCTCCGTTTACTTCAAGTTGCAGTGCAGCATAAGATAAAATTATAATTAATTAGATAGTTAAAATATACATGTAATCACATCACTGTAAAGTTTCTTGTGGATTCTTCTTTACAGTTGTAATCGAGCTTTGGATCGCAGTTTTCTGTTCTGCATTGTGCCGGATTGCTTGCACCAGTAGTGGGAAACAGAACTTCTTTTTTTTTCAATCTCATATAAGTATTGTAATGGGCTTGTTTTAAAGTATTGTAGTTTTAGATGCTTAGTACAATAGCTTAATTTTAAGTACCTTATATGATTTTGACTTGTATAAGTGCTAAAAATAGCTTTTTGCGGAAAATATCCAAGAAAAAGAGCAAACTATAGTCACTCTGCAAAAGTTGTGGAAGATAAAGGCGTGTGAATAATTTCGCGAGCAATAATTGTGTTCAGCTTACGACCGAGTGTATTTGTGCAAGTAACACATGATCGAGGGTCGCCGCTATTTTAGGGTCTGACCTCAGAGGCTAAGGACACCACTCTGCCATGCCAGTGAATACTTATTCCAACATAAAACTTTTATATCATTTAACAAAGATTTTCGTTTCGAAATAGCCTTCGTTTCGAGGACATAATTATAATAAAAAGACGGAAAAAGTTGTACCTTTAGTTTTATACCTCCAGAAAATATCTATCGAAGATCAAATTTAATGATACAATAACGCCCAACGATCACATACATAGATCCTGAACCTTAACTAGGGTTCCCTGTGTTTAAGGACCCAGGTGGCACGAGGACCATGTTCTCACAAAACCCAGACTCAAAACAAATATTTGCGCTTTTTTTCTGTGTACAAATACTTGTCCTGCTGCGGGAATCGAACCCGCCGCTCCGGGTTATGAGCCGACCTGCTCCACCACCACAGCACAAAGGCTGAAATGACTCTTTCAATACATTGGCTAGTGTAGGTATTTCGTTTTTAGGGAAATTACTATAAAATACCTTCACCATTTAGGTAGTGAATGAGATAAACTAAAACATTATTTTAGCCATCTCTTTATTCGAATATGAAAGAACCAGAAAAAAAAAAATATGATGAAAAATATCTTGTATTTCGGTTTAGTCTTGTTCAAGCCTTTTTAATTCAAATGTTGTTGAAATTATCTACATGAAAACCTCCACTAGCAAAGAGATTACGTACAATGTCTATTACCATCACCATACGCAATACGGTATCACGATACGGCAAATAGGTCAAACTGATTAACGCGTATAAGAAATAGATTCCAATTGTCTCGGCGTGCCGTCTTATCTGGCCCCCATAATCCTCGCGCTATTGATTTATACTAAAAACTATGATAAAAGAAAAACTAAGCAATACATATTTGTTTAAAATGATCTTGGATATGCTGTGTAAGTGTGTAATTGCGATACTTACTCTATACTGATCTTTTCATCGTAATCCTAGATACGTCTTGAGCGACTCGGATGATGTTAAGGTAAGTGCCAGCATTTTGGTCACGCGCCGCTTCGACCAGGCGCTCTGAGATTAGAAAACGCGATAAACTCTCGGTCCTCACGGACCCAGGGTTTTAACACCAAACGGCTCAAATATGTACCAAGATTAGTATAATTTGCACCATTTTAGCTGCTCAACCGAATGAGCCGGCCCCAACGTGTCTCTCGGGAAGATGTGACGGCACCATAGTGTCAACACAAGTAGCGTCCCACATTAAAGGCCGCCCATCTTCCAGGGAACCAGAGTCATTCCGTCAGGTCTTTTACCACCGTCACGCATGAGACCATTCGATTGGGAATGGCTGCAACATTGGCGGTGGCAAAAGACCAGCCCTTTTCGAACAAGAGAGACCGAAACATATCGCATTTAACATTTGACATTTTTATAAAATGGTGTAAAAGTAGCATTATTTTATTACTTCTATTACAATGTAGCGAAATAAAAAGAGCGTTACTCCCTCCAAATTATCCCATTAGAAGCACGTAAATCCGTCTACCTACGAGTATAATAGAGTGATGATATCAACTCATTATTTTTTGCCTCAAAAATAGATAATAGGTGCCGTCCTGGTGGACGTAGCGAGGTTGGGTTGAGGGGGGCGAGTTTAACCTGAGTTGTTATTTTCTATGCTATACAAATGTAAGATAACTTGTTCCGATTAATATATTTTAATGTTATTTTTGAGGTCCTACTCAAGCCAGATTATTTCAAGATAATTCAGTCATATCTCTAAAAAATTCTCAAGTGTGAGTATATAAAGGATCCAGATAACATGAAATCGTTCTGGGACCGCACCGCGCTTTTCAGTTTTCTAGTGTATTTGTTGTTTGCTTCACAATTACATGAATATTGGTAGAGTCTTTCAGAAGCTGATGAAGAGAGACTGAAGAAATAACGTACCTATCCTTGCATTTCGAAACAACAGAGTATTTGTAAGTATTCCCCCTGTCGCCCCCTCCCTAGCTTAGCACACGCCGTCCCACGCTTTCCATACAGCGGAATTAGAATAATTCACCGATGTTTATCTAAATTGTTAATCTCATTGGACGGCCTCGCCGTTTGGCCTGCTTTTTTAATTCAACATTGTGTTTCACTACATCGTTAGATAAATATGTTTTTGAAACGAACACGCGTGTTGTGGTCTAGCAATTAACGAGGAAAATGGTTTTTTTTTTTTCAATTGTTACTTTTGAGTTTAACGAAGCGCAGATTTTAATGGGCCATTTCGTTTGGTGTTTGGCTCATTTTGGTAATCCATAGACAGCTGATATAATTTAAATATATTTTAAATTTAGATTTTTTAAATACAAATAGTAAAGAATATCAAAACGACAATTGGGGATTGTTATCTAGTGAAATTACTGGGCAAATGAGGCTTTATGATCTGATCTCACAGTCTAGTAATCTTACTAGATTTTGACGATGTCTCAGGATGACGTGCGCAGTGCAGTGTCACGAGAAACTCTATACTTTTAGAGTTCCGAGTGACAATGCAACTGATATGGGCAGCCGTGTCGCTTAACATCAAGCGAACGCTTAGCTCGTTATGTCATTCGTTAATATATAAAAATAAAATCATTTTTTCTAGATTAAAACAAAGTTCCTACTTACATTATAATGTACCTAAGTAGGTGAAATATATATGTTTCATACATATGAATTCCGAAGTCTATGCACGCACGCACCCAAGGCCAATCGCCGAAGGAAATTACAGCAAAACACTACAAAAGAAATGAAAACATGAATAGCACCTTTGTTCTCGTGTTTACTTAAAACATATTAAAAGTCTGACTCCACATACCTACCAGGCTTTGTGCTCGGTTTTATTTGTATGCGTTGAGATTTGTTATATCTAAGGTATAAAAATGCATATCAAACAATAATGAAATCATGTATGCAATATACTAAAAAAAATCTATTATTTTGTTTCCACTGTGAGGCAATTTGATTTAATTGACCTTTCTAAGGGAAATCTCGTTTATTTTAGTTTATTATCAGGGTTATATTGATTATTGAATGTTAATGGGTGGAAAAAAGTTGTTGGCATATATAAGATTGATGGATTTGTAAGGACGAGATATTCTGAACTTAATAATAATAATAATATAATATGTGTGGACATCTCACACAACGCCATCTAGCCCCAAACTAAGCAAGCTTGTGCTATGGGAACCAGATAACTGATGCAATACTTAGATACTTTTTTGTTTGTAAATACATACATAGAATACAATATGACACCCAGACACAGAACAAACACCTATGTTCATCAAACAAATGTTTGTCCTGAGTGGGAATCGAACCCACAACCCACTAGCTATCGGCTATCGGGCTGAGCTATCGGGCCAGTCAACCGGCCAACTTACTTCCAGAAAGCGAAATAAAAATTATACCTCAAAGGGGAGAGCGAAACATAAAGCCTACTGAGTATTACATCAAAAATAATTTTGACGCTAAATTACATTCTCGCTTTTTCCCATTTCGTGACAGTCCATCGAATCTGTAAGATGTCAGGAAAGAAAAAAAGTAAACATTTATTCAACACACATTTGCAAAAACAACCTAGTTAAGTATATGAAAGGAGAAATAAAACAGAAAAATAAAAACAAAAAAAAGATAAATAAAAGTGAAACAAAGGAGAAATTTAAGAGGCGTGAATCACATTCGAGAGGTGCACAAATTGAATTCATAAAAATTACATCTATTGTTGTATTCCACCAGTTTAACTGCCCAATGTCCACTGTATTTTTTTTTTTTGACAGCCTCTGTGTTGTGGTGGTTGAGCAAGTCGGCTCATAATCCGGAGGCGGCGGGTTCAATTCCCGCGGAATGACAAGTATTTGTGCACTGCAAAAAAAAGCGCAAATACTTGTTCTGCGCCTGGGTGTTGTGGGACCATGGTCCTCGTAGTTGCTGGGTCCCTAGATACAGGGAATTCTAGTTAGGGTCCAGGATCTATGTATGTGATCGTTGGGTGTTATTATTATTTTTTTTTTTTGTGTGATATAGTCTAGTGAAATTCTTTGGTTTCATAAAACGATCTACTATGAGTCACATTTTCATACGGCGGTGGATTTATTGATATTGTCAAATAAGCATTGCATTAAACCCATTCAAAGTTATCCCCAGCCGCATACCACACACGTTAATGTACTACACAAATATTTGTAAACTTGTGTGTGCGCCGCTCGTGGCTGTAGGTATTTTAATTAATTTCTATTCATTGGCACCACATGCTCATAAGTTTTGTACCACTTGGCCAAATACTGAGTAATCTTCGAAAGAAGGTCCATTATGTTGGGCTATGCTAACATCCTTTACTCATGCATTTTCAAGACTTTAATTTCTGGATTTTTGTAGTAAAATTTTATTACACATAGAAAGAAAGAGTAACGTTTCGTTTATTAGTGTCGGGGCAAGAGAGATGGAGCTAAAGCAGTTTTACTTCAGTCGTGTGATCTAAAGCGCACTCGTTTTTTAAGCCACTAAATTTCTGACGTGGCTTAACGACTGATGTTTTACGACAGCTGGGACTAATGGCATAACGTGCTCTTCGAAGCACGGTAGCGCTCAGTGCTAGTTTCCACTTTTTGAAGCGGTCACCCATCCAAGTATTGACAACAGCAAACGTTGCTTAACTTTACCGATCGATTAAAAATGATTAATCGCTTTGCTATAAGGTTGTAACTCAATAATAAAATAAAAGCACAGATTCATTTTATATTTATTTTATTTTATTTATAGATACAGATATACTGTAGAAGCAACATAACTATTTGTATTCAAGCTAAATCTGTTAATTCTGCTTTCTTGTTTTTATGTTAAAGGATGACTTGACGAGCTAACCATTCGTCTGATGTTAAGCAACACGACTGCCCATATCAGCTGCAGTATCACGCGGAACTCTAAAGTATAGAGTTTCGCGTGACACTGCAAGGCATCCGAGACATCAGCACAATCGAGTAATAAGATTACTCGACTGTGAGATCAGTTCGTAAAGTCTCATTTTCCCAGTAATTTCGTTAGCCACAGTGCTCTTCAAACTGGAACACAGCAGTTTTACACACTACTGCTTGGCGGCAGAATAACTGGCGAAACAGTGGTAACCACCTTGATGAACTTTGTATAATTGTCCTACCACCTAGTAAAACCTACAGAACTAACTACCTACAGATATGCAATGAAGAAATCATCTGGATATCAACGCATGAGGGCTGCACAAACCGGTATTGTCTAGTTATGACCGGTAATGTGGTAGATAAGGGCCGTATCCTGCGCAAACTCAAATAAACCTCAATATCTGTTCGACACATACATATATTGTTTTGTAGTATAAATTTAACGCTATTTAAATTATTGGTTTAAGAGCTAACGCTATAGAATACCGTCTTAATTGGTAAATTTTCAGTTTTCTTAAGGAAGCTTTAGGAATAATTTGAACCATATAAAATAAATAAAATAAATATTTAGTGATATTGCAATTTGCGTTGCTAAACCACATTTTCCAGTACAATTGTGTTTTTAATGCATTATTTTGGGAACGAATATGAAGTTGACGGTAGTAAATAGAGTGTTGCGAAGCTTTTATACTACAATTTTTTATGTGTAATAGCGATTAGTAAATATTCATAATAATAATAAATATGTGTGGACTTTTAACACAGCGCCATCTAGCCCCAAAGTATGCAAAGCTTGTAATATGGGAACCAGATAACTGATACAATACTTTTTATTTGTTAATACATACACAGAATACAATATAACATCCAGACACAGAACAAACATCGAAATTTATCACACAAATATTTGTGCTAGGTTGGAATTGAACCCACAACCCACAGTTGAGAAGGCAGGGTTAGTACTAAGCTATCAGCCAGTCGTATTATTTCGTCTTTAATGTTTAATAATAATTAAAATAGGAAAATATCGAATCAACTGCATAATTATATAGTTTATCACTTCATTCGTTTAATTAATAGAAAATAAAGAAGAAATAAACATAAATCGGGAAAAGGGAACATTTGGAATTATTTAGGCTCCTATCCGAGACTTGGTAGATAATTGGGCTGTAATACACGGGCTAATTAATTAATCAAACTTTATTCCATGGATGGTAATAAGAAGGTACATATACGAGTATAAGTGCGCGGAAAGCTTATCCACGAGTAGTGACGTCAGAGGCGAAAAAGAGCGGTAGTCTTCTCGATCCCCTTATCCCGGCAACGGCCCAAGTCGAGGCTCGCACCCCAGGGGTGCCCTTGAGCTAGTTGCCTCCCACTTTTGAAGGCGCCTTAAGCGCCTACCCAGTCGGTAGAGACCAACAGCATTAGCCCGTTAAAAAAAAGCTGAAGAAGAGCGGCGCCTTGTGGCTGCGGCAACGGATTCAGGTCCGCCCGCGCTAGAACAATGATCCAAATATTACAGAAGAGAAACGCCTCATTATTTACATATAAAATGATTTTAATGTAACCAAAATCATCTCCGGATTCCAAGCTATGCGTATCGAACACTTGCCCAGACGCACGCCGCATAAATCATGCGTTATCTCTGCGCATGCGCACCGCCACAGAATACCAATCAGTTAGTGAGAAGCACAGGTCGAAAACCTAGGCTGTTTTGTACTGTACATAGCTTGTTATTGTGTATGACGGCGGCTACGTCCAGTTATAAACTCTATGCACAGCGATTGAGCACCGTAATTTACCCTGTGGTGGCATTAAATTTATTACAGTGGCAGCACCGGCAACTGTCATGGCGCCCCTACCTGTCTGACTATATAAAGGGATCGATTGGTGTGCTACGGATCATTCTTGTTCCAGACACGGCGCGGTGCGGACATGCTGAAGGCCTATAGTTATATAGGTTGCAACCTACCCTCAACCCGTTCCAGCCGACATCAGAAGTGGGATTGCCCATTTACACATCACTGTTCAAGTAACGCCGAAAATATGGTAACGTGACGGCGGGTAACACTAATATCAAATTTAGTTGCAGGGTTAACCCGGACCAGTGAAAAAAAAAAGAGAATAAAAGTTATGGTAAAAAAAGTAATGATTCGTGAGAGAAAAAAAAAGAGAAAAAGGGTAAGAAAAAAGTTAAAAAAAAAAGTGAAAAAAAGAGAAAAAAAAAACTGAAAAAAGAGAATAAAAAGGAAAAAAGAAAGAATGTAAGAATGATGACAAAAAATGTGTCTGAATGCTAAAGGGATAATCTATCCGGTCTAGCACTAATTGGTATTAGTTGGAAAGATGATTTTTGGTTGCTAAAGGGATATCTATCCGGTCTAGCACTATCCGGTCCATTTTTTTATAAATGAAGGGATAAGGTAAATGATGATTTTTGGTTGCTAAAGGGATATCTATCCGGTCTAGCACTATCCGGTCCATTTTTATAAATGAAGGGATAAGGTATTAGTTTGTTGATTTTTGGTTGCTAAAGGGATATCTATCCGGTCTAGCACCATCCAGTCCACTTTTTGTAAATGAATGGATACTGATGGTCCTGAAGGGTTAACCCTTCAATTACAACTCTTTGTAAATGGCCTTTGTGGAGAGGAGACCAGGGTTAACCCTGACAATGACTGGCAGGTTAAAATGCTTTTGACTAATCAAATTGAAACCTGATCTTTTGACTTTGACTCCAAGTTTAACTCAATTTAATTGTCAGGATGAACGAGCAATAACACTGATACTTATGTCCCTCACCAGGTACCAAGTGAAGCTAAGCGTACGAGGACGTACGCACGTCAGTATGGCCGTGACGGCGGCTACGTCCAGTTATAATCTCTATGCACAGCGATTGAGCACCGTAATTTACCCTGTGGTGGCATTAAATTTATTACAGTGGCAGCACCGGCAACTTTCATGGCGCCCCTACCTGTCTGACTATATAAAGGGATCGATTGGTGTGCTACGGATCATTCTTGTTCCAGACACGGCGCGGTGCGGACATGCTGAAGGCCTATAATTATATAGGTTGCAACCTACGCAGAACCCATTTCTGCCGACATGTATATAGCTATGTAGGGTGCCGATACTGTTTGTTTGTCAATTATAAATAACTCTTAGATTTGTATATATTGTAAATGTTACATGCAGTAGTGGTGGGTTGAAGGATAATTTACTATATTATGACAGCTTTGTGATGTCATAAGGTATGGACATGACACTTAATTATAATAATAATAATAATAATAACGCCCAACGATCACACATCAGATCCTGGACCCTAACTAGGATTCCGTGTCTAGGGACCCAGGAACTACGAGGACCATGGTTCTACAACACCCGGACACAGAAAAGTATATGCGCTTTTTTTTCTTGCATAAATACTTGTCCTGCCACGGGAATCGAACCCGCCGTCTCCGGGTTATGAGCCGACCTGCTCAACCACTACACCACATAGGCAGACTTGTTTGGATTAATATGATATCTTAATATATATAAATCTCGTGTCACAATGTTTGTCCTCAATGGACTCCTAAACCACTTAACCGATTATAATAAAATTCGCACACCATGTGCAGTTCGATCCAACTTGAGAGATAGGATAGTTTATATCTCAATCTATAATAGATATATATTAAATACCCGTGCGAAGCCGGGGCGGGCCGCTGGTTTACATATATAATTCAAAGTCCTGACTGACTGACTGGCTTATAATCAACGCACAGCCTAAGCCGCTGTTCCTAGAGAGACATTTAGGGGGTGTGTTCTTTGTAAGTGTAGGTATCCACTAAGAAAGGGTTTCTCGAAATTCTACCACAAAGAGGATGAAATGGGTGGTTGAATTATCTATGAAAAAATTTCTTCTTCGTTTCCTATGGCTACGCGGGTAAAGCCGGGGCAGAAGCTAGTGGTTTAATACAGCTCTTTAACAAATTTTTGGTGGTTAAAAATACTATGGTTTGCATAATTCTGATATTTTTGGGAAGACTTCCGAACACTTAGTGTTTATGATATTAAAGGTACTTTTAAGACCACTTTTGCAAATACAAGGATTTGAATTTGAATTATTTCAACTAGTTCTTTTTTTAGCTTACGTGCGACCACATATCACCTGCCAAGTTTTCCAAGGTTTCACATCTTAAAACAAACATTCATTGTCTTCAGAGGTTATCAAAATAGGATTTCATTTCTTATGTCGTTTACATAAATAATTCAGAGCCAATGAAAACAATTTTCAGAATGTTGAGCTTTCGTAAAGTCAGCGCTCGTTATTATATAACCACTTCAACAAATGAAATGAAATGAAATGAAATAAATGAAATGAAATGAAATATATTTATTCTAGACACACACAATGTAACACAATAATATAAATACAAATGAAAACAATACAATAAGAGAGAAGAACATTATTAAGTGTCACATTATGTGATGTCAGGAATAGGTTCCGGCTCAGCATACAACTGAGGTTGAAAATTACAACCTCAGTTACTGATTTTCAGCTCACTGACAAGAGCTCGCGGGCGGAAGGTGTCCCATAAAACAAGTAATCGTTAGAATTTGAACAACAACACACAAGTGTCAGCTACAGTTTATCTACAGTGCGGCCGTCACCCACTTTGAGGTCGTCGAGTTATGCAGATAAGCAGGCTGTGAACTAGCTAGGGGCTATTCTATGGCAGAACTATTCACTAATGCTTAATCTGCGGCAGTGACTGCGGCACTACAGCTACACGGCAGTTAGTACTGTGGTGTACAATTGCTTAGTAACTCGCTAGTTAATTACTTACTTAGCACTCGGTAATTATTGTAGCGAAGACTAATTTTCTCTGTTGTTATTATCATCGTGGCTTGGTCCTATCGAAACCGATACATCGTCCCCGCCACCCGGGTCGATTAAAAAGAAAGTGCCATCCATCCCGGGTCACGGCGGGTCTCAACGGGGCCAATGGCACAGAAAATGCGATGAACTTGTGTTATAAATTGACGTAAGCATCTGGTAAGGTATACCAACGTAGTCTGGTAACTTAAGATGATCTGAGGGGTGGTAGAGTTGTTTATTTTTTCAAATACACCCAGAATTTTCAAAGCGATGATAATAATTGATTAGTAGTTTATTATGTATCGTTGGCTTTCAATCTGAAACTCGTACGTCCAAATCCAAATCCTTGACCTTGAACTTGACTTTTCGGTGAAAGGAATAAAATATTTTAATGAAACCGTAGCGCGGTGGTATCGCGTAGCATATTTTGGTGTTCCCCTGGTTGGGTAGGTCTCAAGTTATACTAGAAATCTGTTATTTGCGACAGGCTTCCTTGAGAGCCAGCAGTGTTTCCAGTTTTAAGGATTTCTCCCCTTTTTAGGGTAAAGATATCAATATTCTGTATATTCACCATAAAACGTCCACTGCTGAACACAGGCCTGAATATTTACGGTTAAAGAATTTATTTCTCATAAGAATTTACAAATTCTTTTACAGACAAATGTAGTTTTATATTAAAACTGAAAGCCAGTGAGCTGCGGGTTAAACATCTACAAGTAAACTTATCAGGTAATGTTAATATTATTCCTTATTATATTTACTAGCTTAGAAATTACGTGTATTATATCTCCAGGGCCATATCTCTTTTTGTTATCTGTTGGTATTGAGCAAAAAATATAATCCGGCTAAATCAGAACTTATAAGCCAGATTTTGTATGCTTTAGGTTAGAAATATTTCATGTCGATAGTGATTTAGATAATTGTTGTCTAAAATTGAATTACAGTGTCGATCTATAAACCTAGTTATAGGCACTCGCCACCTGCCAGTTCCCATTATAGGCGTTGCTGTGTGGCGTCCTTTTTGCCAAATTTGGTCAAACTATATTATGATAAAGTTTTTCCAAATTTAAAAAACAAGATAAAAGTAAATTATAAAAAAGGTAATTGATTTGAATACATGTATAGTAATTGTCAATCCAAATCATTCTCGCTGCCAAATCCCCGTCCAATCCGCTGCGGCGATCACACAAACAGAAATTACGACGATTGTTTTAATAGCTTTTAATTCAATTTTGCCACGCTATAAGCAATCAATGGTACTGTATCAACAGCATAAATACAACTCTCCATCTTGTGTAGTTTTATTTAAGGTTTATTTTCAGCTGGAGGAGTGTAATCTAGGTGTCCTTGACAGGATGTTGACCTGTGTGCAGTTGCAATTATGCTTCGGAGTTGAAAGTGATTACATTTATGTATGTTATGCCTTTTATGATAGGAAAACTAACATACTTACATAATTTATACATCGTAATAATACCTAGAGTATGAGAGCCTTCGTGGTGTGGTGGTTAAGCAGGTCACCTTATAGCTCAGAGGCGGCGGGTTCGATTCCCGCGGCAGGACAAGTATTTGTGCCCAGAAAAAAAGCGCAAATACTTGTTCTGAGTTTGGGTGTTGTGGGAACACGATCCTCGTAGTTGGGTCCCTAGAAAACACGAAAAAGATAAAACGAGAAAACACCGATCGAGTATTCCGTTGTTATGCAATAATGTCTGAAGTTTTAATATTTCGCTGTTTTATAGAATGAGTGGCAAACAAACAAACGCCCCACCTGATGGTGAGTGGTGCCTGCCTGTGGACATCCGCAACTCCGGATGCATTGATGCGTTGCCGACGCTGAGGTCGAAAAATTATGGATATATTATTGTTCGATACCTTTTGTGTGTAATTTCTATGGATCTGCTAGCGCTAGGCAGCTTACGTTACTTAGTTGTAAGGTTGCAATCTATTGAACTAAACATTGAATGGATTTTTTACCTTACGTAGTTTAGGTACCTACATACTTTTTAATTTAATAATTAAATGTCGTCTCTTGCATTGCTATCAAAGTTACGTGATCACCTCCAGGGTCTCTTTTAAGTACCTTCCTACTTAAAAATCTGATGTGGATGATGAAAAAGGATTTTTTAACTTAACTATAACTACAATTTTGCCAATGTCGCGTCGATTTGATTTTTGAAGTAAAACTTCTTTACGCACGCTTGACTTGGGGAGATAAGCCGGTGAATGTGATGCGAACGGAAATTTAAGGTGTTTCACGTAGATCTCTAATATTGTTAACATACCTAACAAAATCAAAAATTTGTAATATTATGTTGTTATGTCCGGTAAAATGACAGTTCACGATTGAAGGAGTGAGAACAAAAAGGGTTTAACTGATTTTTTTCACAAAACTTATGGGTATCGTTTGATTCAGCGTGAAATTAACCTCAATAATACATTCTCAAAATACCGAAATGAGGCTTAAATCTCGAGATTTTGAGTCTAAAAACGGCTTATCTGTCACAGGAATACAGTTCGCTTAGCATAAAAACGTTATTATATTTATATTATTACAGTATCAGTATATCATATTTTTACAGTAATTGTATGAATTAGTACTATATTTAGCATTTTAAAATAGAATTAATACATTTTCAAGTAACTGAAACTTACATAAACCTTTTCTATTACCTTATAAGCACTCTACATTAAAATGACGCCGTTGAAGTTTAAAGTAAATTTTCTCGAAACTATCAATTTGACAGTTAAACCCTTTTTATTCTCAACCCTTCAATTATTTTCAAGATGGCGACATTAACATTAAACAAAGCAAAAACTAGTTATACCGGCCGATAGATGGAGCTAAACTAAAGAAGTTTTACTTCAGTCGTGTAGTCTAAAGCACACTCGATTTTATTCCAGTGTTTTTCAAAACTGTCCGGTACCTTGCCGCTACATTTCTTCTTACACATATTTCTATTCTAATATTTACCTGATCTATGGTTTTATTGACTGTTCCTGGATTCAGGCCAACCGCATATTTTGACGCCCCCTCTTGTACTAGTGATGTGACATTAAATCTGCCGATATATTGACACCTAAATAAAGCTAGCTAGTATATCAATCCATCTTCTTTTCTATATCATTCATAAGTAACCGGCGCTCACTTTACATAGTATTTTTTAAAGCAATGAACTGAAATGAATAAATAAATAACAACCAACGATCACACAGATCCAGGACGCTAACTTGGATTCCCTGTGTCTAGGGACCCAGGAACTACGACGACCATGGTCCCACAACACCCAGACTCAGAACAAGTATTTGCACAAATACTTGTCCTGCTGCGGGAATCGAACCCGCCGCCTCCGGGTTATGAGCCGACCTGTTCAACCACCACACCACAGAGACTGTCAAAGAAAGAAAGAAAGAAATACATTTAGTCGTGATAACCAATAACACCATAAGTATAAAACAATGCTACATGGTGTCAAGAATGGGCTCCAACTCAGCATACAATAAGGTCCTAAGACCTTCATAACTGATTCAGTCGGAACATATTTGTGGCACCACGAACGTCAGGACATACTTAGCAAATTAATATAATAATTTTACTACACAAAACTTACTGTAGACAAAAATACAATAAACAAAAACAAACATGAAAAAACATATAATAAAAAAAAATATTAAATACAAATAATCTTCTGTGCTCTGTGGAAGTCGAAATATATTTTAAAGTCTATCGAAGAGTTTTGGAGAGAGTATTATTTTCCAAAATTTGTGTTATTTTCAGTGTTAGTGCATAAAATTGGTGACTTTTTATTCGTTAAGTGCTGGATTACAGGCATATTGAGTGTGGGAAAGTGGTATAATGATGGTGAAACGTTTCTTTTCGTGTTGTTTCCAAAACTCCATAGGAGCTTCTGGTAAAGTTGCCTCCACTTTGCTAGGAGTATGACTTGACTAGACTAAACTTTGACTTAAGTTGATGACTTGGACTGTGACTTGACTTGATACATTATATGATATTAATTAACTTGAGATATTATCAATTACTTGACACTGGCTAAATACACAAAAGTGTGGAGCCAAAACCAAACAAAAAAAAAATCTATCGAACAGTAAGCAACCAGTCGACGTAGCGGTGAGTGGTCACCGCCTCCCATGGATATGCAACACTGAAGGCATTGTCAGTACGTTGCCTACCCTTAGAGAGGACTCTTTCTATTATGCATATTAACACACCACAGTTTATACTTGTAGTCATATTTCTAGTCTATCTAGTCATTAACAAAAGAGCCGTTCCAGCAAACGAGTTTAGGAGACAGCGTGTCGGCGAGTGTAAGGCAAGACGCCCTTGGGTCATGTGAGAAAACAACCTCCCAGAGAATTGTGGTTAAAGTTAATCATAGTTTTAATCATTCCTCATGTACCTTAATGATAACAGTTTAAATTAGTTCATAACTCCGTTTTATAACTACTATGCAATTCTTCCAGTTTCCAGTTAAAATTTATCGTTTCGGGACAGTCTCTGTAGTGAGTAGGTCAGCTCATAACCCGGAGGTGGCGGGCTCGGTTCCCGCGGCAGGACAAGTATTTGTGCACAAATACTATAAAAAAAGCGCAAATAGTTTTTCTGAGTCTGGGTTTTGTGGGACCATGATCCTCGTAGTTCCTAGGTCTCTAGACACAGGGAATCCTAGTTAGGGTCCAGGATCTACGTATGTGATCGTTGAACGTTATTATTATTATTATATCGATGAAATATATCGAATGTTCCATCCCTAGTTGCATATCGAGCGTGTCGTTGAACTGTAATTACCTAATCATCACCTCCGAGCCACATCTAGAGGAAACAAACATGTGTCAGTCTATTCATTACCTTTCTAAATATTTGATAATTTCCTCAACTAAAAGCTGCACGTACAGGACGCATAAATAGCCATGAGCTAGAATTTGAACCAACACTAGTTTTATTCTTGTCATTTAACGTGCAGCCAGGGTTTGCTAACATTTTTTCAGTGAGATATAGTATTTTTTAAAACCTAAAAAGAATACTAGGGCACTTTTTTTTATGTTAAGGAATGACGTGATGAGCTAGCCGTTCGCCTGATGTTAAACGACAAGGCTGCCCATATCAGCTGCAGTGTCACTCGGAACTCTAAAGTATAGAGGTTCGCGTGACACTGCACTACGCACGTCATCCAGAGACATCAGCACAATCTAGTAATAAGATTACTAAACTGTGAGATCAGATCATAAAGTCTCATTTGCCCAGTAATTTCACTAGCTACAGTGCCCTTCAAACCGGAACGCAGCAGCGCTTGCGCACTGCTGTTTGGCGGCAGAATAACTGGCAAAGCGGTGGTACCTACCTAGACGACCTTTGCAGTAAAGTCCTACCACTTAAAAAAAATAGTACAAAACAGACCAAAAAATTCTTTAGATGTTGTCAATTTGATATTGACAACTTTGACGTGCTGCCAGCGCCTCCAGTTAGTATAGAGATCAGTGGGAGCCGAAGACAAAAGATTGTAGATGCGTTCGGAGTCCGGAATTCGGTTACACAAGCTCGCTTCACTCAAAATTGAATGTGTAAAGGCGCATTCATTATTTTTAATAATAATTGTTCATTAGATTTCGTTTTATGTAGAAAATATAATATTTTTCCGCACTATATATTTCTTCAACAGTATATAGTACGCCGACCCGAAACAGTACAATAGTATATATTATAGTACGGTTGGCAACCCTACGTGCAGCAGAGGTAGGTATAGGTGCACTGTATATATTCATATTCTCGTGGAGTGAAAGTGGAAATTGTACTCGCATATTTATAGTTTTTATGTTAAAATGTGCTAACGAGCGTCCGACCCACTTCATGGGAAGTGGTCACCGTAGCCTATGGACATCTGTAACATTGGAGGTATAATTAATGCGTTGTTGGTTTTAATTAGGACGCTTTTACCTTCTGAAAGTGCTCCATTTTGTAGCTCTGTACACACCGGTGTTGGCTCATTTCGCATTTTGCAGGTGTATGGCAAGACATAACGTATGAAAGTGTTTGATTTATACGACTCTACAATATGTGGATAAGCTTTTAATTAATAATCAAGCAAGTATTGACTCGGCGATAGCGTAACTCTGAAACATCCGATCTATAAGATTTTATAAGATAGACAATATAAAAAAAAATTTGAACGGGCTAATACTGTTAGTCTCTACCGCCCTTTACAGCATCACCGGGCAAGGGGGTAGGCGCTTAAGGCTCCCAGCTGTCTAAAGAGGGAGGCAACTAGCTCAAGGGCACCCCTGGGGTGCGAGCCTCGGCTTGGGCCGTTGCCGGGATAAATCGAGAAGACTACGTCCACTGGAAGAGTGGATCCTATTGAAAGTCGCGACCGTTCTAGCTAACCTACGGGGGGTACGTAGATTATATACGAGCACTTGGCTTGTTGGATGAAAAGAAAACGACTGGTAGTGGTGGGAGTTCAGACTCTTTTCAACTCCCACCACTTTGAGAAAAAGTCCTGCTACAGGAGTAAATCGATTGGATATGACTTGTTCTCCTAGATTATTGACTAAACTAGGTGACTGATACTCTCCAAAGTTTAGGTACAGCTGGTATAATATTCGTGCGCGAGCTCCGTACGAGCCGGCTAAGGGAATATCCAGGGAATGGGCAGTCTCCTGAATCTTCATTATAATTTACTGCGATCACCAAGTCACCTGCCAAGCTTATGGCACCTTATGATCAGCACCCAAAGTGGCGTTTTATGGGGAAGGTCTGCGTGAAGCAGTGGCCGTGTTCCAGCGGTAGATGTGTGGTATAATATTCAATGCCTAAGTACTATTACTTATTCTGTGACCAAAGTTAAGGAAAACCGATCGGATTATCAAACTTTTTTCATCGCCTGCATTATTTATCTGATCTTCACTTTTCTTTGACTGCATATTTTTTATCTTTCCCTCAGGTTCCGCCTGAATTATGTATTCTCTTCGACAGTAATCTTAACAACGACAGAATATAAAATTACTACACAATACGCGCTGTATGACCGTTGCGTACGTGCGCACGCGCATGTGTTGCAACAGTTCAATACACTGCAATCGTTGCCAGTATCTGCGAGCGAAAATCACTCTTGCAGTAATTTGTGATGTTAAATACGTTTAATTAGCTATTATCAACAGTAATTAACTAATGTGAATCTTTAAACTTAGCATAAAACTAGCTCTAACTGCATCTATATTTTTGATACAATCCAATTTTCGAACGTCACTCCGCCGAAAACCACCGCTGACTCCACGCAGCAGGCGACATGTCGCCGCGACACTACTGGTTTCTAAGTATTTCTATAAAATACTCCGTACCTTCATCACCTTAAGGTATTTTATACAGAAACAATGGAGACGTAGTGAAACGTAGCTGCTTCGTGGACGTCGGCTACGAACGGTGGTTTTCGGCGGAGTGACGTTTGAAAATCGATTTGTATTAGAAACATAGGTGCAGGCAGAGCTCCAGTTTGAACTTTTGGGTTTGAACAAGCGAGGCTCTGATGATGATGAAAATTTGAGATCATTAAGATAACACCTGAAGATCACATACTTAGATCCTGGACCCTAACTAGGATTTCCTGTGTCTAGGACCCAGGAACTACGAGAACCAGGGTCCCACAACACCCAGCCTCAGACCAAGTATTTGCGCTTTTCTTTTTCTGTGTACAAATACTTGTCCTGTCGCGAGAATTGAACCCGCCGCCTCTGGGTTTTGAGCCGACCTGCTCAACCACCACACCACAGAGGTTAGATAGATTTTAAACGCCTATTTTGGGTAAAACATTAAACAAGACAAGGACAAAATAATCACATAAACACCAATGCAGATCATTTTGTGTAACTCATAAGGTTTTAACAAATAAATTATCTTTATTATCAACAACTTCATATAATAATAATAGTAATAATATTTGTGGACATTTCACATTGCATCATCTAGCCCCAAACTAAGCAAACCAGATAATTGATACAATACTTAGATACTTTTTTGTTTATAAATACACACATAGAATAAAATGTAACAAATAAATAATGATAAATTCGACTTCAATTCTTTTTGAGGCAATGTTAAGCACGAGTTGCGCCCCGCGGTTTTACCCGCGGATAAAAAGTAATTTAATTATTTGCTCATCCCACGGGAACATTTCACTTTTCCGGGATAAAATGCAGTATATGTTAATCCAGTGTATAAGCTATCTTGGTACCGAATTTCATCCAATTCCATTCAGCCATTTGAGCGTGAAGGAGTGGATACATACACACATACACACATACAAACTTTCTCCTTTATAATATTAGTGTGATGATCATTTTGCTATCAGTAGAGATGGGTTAAGTTTTCTACTGATTAGTAATATTATGTTAAAAAAATATTTATTTCACGTGACTAGTTTCTCTAACAAAATAAAAACGAAGTAATAAGCAACAATAACAAGTGGTATTGTTTACCACCGCGCGACCCAGTTATCCACAGGAAGCTTTGGGCTAATGAACATAAATTAATTCATTTAATTATACCTAAACATATCGCTTAATTATAGAGGCTGCTTGAACTCAGAACTACGCGATAAAATGGCATAGAACTTTGTCACAGTAGAATTACTAAAATAAGCTTTTCTGTTCAAAGCTGCTGGAGATTTTCCTTGTGGTGATATAGTACTAAAGTGGTTACAGTAATAATAGTATTTTTCAGACCAATGTTATCACATTTTTAAATTAGTTTTAATTTTATTTGGGTCATGAAGGATTAATGGTTTGCAAGGATGGTTCTAATTCCATTTGTTAAAAATATAACAAACTAAAGGATAGCTTTGCTATTTTTCATTAGCTCACATTGTTATGGAAAATAATTCCTTTTTATTAAACTCAGTTTTCTTGCATTCTCTTCTTCGCTGCGTCTTCCCGTTCTCGGTCACCATTCTAGAACCTTTCTTACTGTCTAACATTAACATTTTTAGGTCTAATTACTACAGGTACTAACCTGTTTAACTTTCTGGTGATACATTATCATCTTTTATTACTAAAAATAATCGTAATATCAAACTGTAGTCGTTTTCATTTAATAACTATTCGTTTAAATAATAATTTCATATATATATGGTGTTAAATAAATATTAATTTGGACATATCCAATACTTGTTCGATTATCTATGTCAGTTTTTTTAAATGCAAACGATTAAATTGGTTCCAGAAAAATCTACTAAAATTATTAACACGAGTAGAGAACACAAATAAAATGATTAATCGAACTGATTAGTATAATATAAATAATTAAAATCCATGGCCATGTTGTTTCCTGTGATTCATCAATACACGGGTCACTTTCACACGAGTGAGGGAATATAATACAGCGCAAGTGACAAAACATGACAAGCGTGTGTGAGTGTGCGTTTGTGCTTATATAGATTTATACACTTTGCCAGTACAATCATAGAATAGTGAAAATTCAGCTAGTGTTTATACGCTTGGGGAGTAGTAATACAGTAATCTAGTAGTAGGACTTTTCTGCAGAGTTTGTCTAGGTAGGTACCACCGCTTCGCCAGTTATTCTGCCGCCCAGCAGTAGTGCGCAAGCACTACTGTGTTCCTTCAATACAGGGAATTTTAGTTAGGGTCATGGATTTGCGTGATCGTTGGGCGTTATTTATTTATTTAATTATAAGTCTGTCTTCTAGTCCCAAAGACTTTCGCAGGGTGGGGCATGCGACCATAGATTAGTTGGAAGGTGATTTGAAAGGCGAAATTCGGATGAAATTCAGCCGGTTACAAAAAAAAATTAGGAACTATAATGTCTTTGTAGATTTTATAAAATTGTAGCTGTTAAACTTTGAAATAATAATATAGTTTTCTTTTTTTTTTATGAAATGAATTTAGCCACCTAATTGTGAAAACTTTTAATTAGCCATAAGTATATTACGTGTATATGTATTGTAATATATTTAGCTGTTAGTTTTCCGAAGAAAATAAAATAAAATAAGCAAATGGTTCAATGATTTAGTTTTACAGGAAGTTTTACACGTGTGATGTACGTAATGTAATGCAATGACAAACCGTCCACTCGATTTAATTACCTGTTTACATTATTATTGCCAAGGCAAAGTAAACACCTAAAGGCCACAAAGCTAAATATTGATGAATCATTGGAAACAATGAAATTTATTTAAATAGCTTGTCAGAAATCAATCAAATTGAATATTTTGCATTTGAAACGTGTACCTTGTGACTTGTGACTCGGCTCCGGGAACATGTTTTCCTTGTTTTTGCTTTTCCTGAAAGCAGAATTATTTTCTATTGTAACGTTCATTGGCAAAGATAATTAAGATAATATTATAAAATGATCGTTGTAATCAAACGTTTAAATCAATGACTGGCTTGATAGCTCAGTTGATAGTAGCTCTGCCTTCTGAACTGTAGGTAATGCGTTCGATTCCCACCCAGAACAAACATTTGTGTAATGAATATCGATATTTGTTCTGTGACTGGGTGGTATATTGTATTCTTTGTATTTACGAACAAAAAGTATATAAGTATTGTATTGGTTAGCTGGTTTCCATCGTACAAGCTTTGCTTAGTTCGGGACTTGATGGCGGCGTGTGAGTGTAAAAATAAAGGGCTGCATTCTTCTCGATCTACAATATAATCTACTTTGATCACTAAGATGCCAAACATGGTGATTATGTAAACCCTGCCCTCTGAATGAGGGAGGCCTATATGTTCAGCACTGGATGTGCTGATGATGTGATGAAATTTCAGGAAATAAAACTGTCACTATTTCGGACTTAGACTTGAGAAAATTAAAACCTTTATTTAAAATAATTTAAAATGATGTAGTAAGTAAACACACAGGTTAAAAGTTTCATATAAATAATAATTTTATTTATAACCCCTTTTTACGTACAATTTTCCTTTTCTCAATTAAATATATATAGTTTAGTAAAATATTAGATTTTTTTTAGGTTATATAAATAAGTTTTTAACCAACTTAAAAATAATGTTTGCGGTGAACAACATATTGTATAAAGTTTAATTAAAATAATGCCAACGATATATAGGAAGTGCTTCATGTAAAAGTGCTTAAAGTTAATATGAAATTCATTGTTATAAGCTCGCTATAATTCTATCAGAAAACGGTTACGCTGCCAAGTGGTGGGTGGGCCATTCTCACAGTCAGCATTTTACTCAGCAGCACGATATAGTATGTGAATAAATAGTTGTGATTTGTATTTATCAAAATTATTTATAGTTTTTTTAAAGTCATATCACCCAAATGATCAGCTGGAAGACTTCCACTGCTGCACTGCCCTTAGCCAGCTCTTACGGTGCGGAAAAAGATACTACTACTCAAAAACCGGCATCAACCGGAAGTAAAATTATAATTATAATTATTATTAGCACCATTATAATTATTTATTGTAACACTATTCTTCACCAGCTGTTTCTATTCCATGGTTTTTACCTCCACGGTGACGTTTACAATACGATATTAAAAATAATAAATATAATAAAAATATTTATTCAAAATTTACATGAATGGAATTAGAAATACAATATCAATCTAAGGAAACTAGTCTTCCGATGACGTCACAGTATGTGTGAGTCTCCACTGACGCGGTGTTTGTCTCCCGAGTTCATAGATTGTGCATGTAGTTTGGAAAACCACACCTTTGTTAGAATTGCATAGGGGTATTTTGTTCATGGGGCATTTCATTTACTGACGCGGCTGTGAGAATAATATACTTACTTAAAAATTGCTAACTTGATTAGCATTTTCATCACTACCACCAACATAATCATCATTATGACCACATTATCACGTTAACGTAGCCTTTAATTGACGATACGTTAGCCTTTATATTTATTAAAAAATCAATCCCTAGACTCGGTAAAATAATTCCAGGGTTTGTTTTTTTATGCCAGATAATAATTTGACATTTACCTTGGTGACCTTTACGTATGTGCCGTGAACTTTGTTCGTAGTATGCAAATTGTGATAAGAGAAAGAGAGGACAATATAAACGTTTCCAACTCAAAAAGCTTTTCACAACACCAATAACAAAACACTGGCCGCTTACTTCCTCATTTAGCTTTCCTTTATATCTCACGATTCAAATAACATTACGAAGGACCATAATAATTGCATAATGCTTTTAGTCCCAGTCGCTGTCCTTTTTCCTTTCGTCTTAATTTGATATCTCTATCCTCTTCTACAGTCCCTCCCTTCGTTAATGCAAATGCTAGGCCGTAATTCATACTATATCCAGGACTCGAGGAGTAGCGATTGAAATGTCGAGTTAGTGTTGAGTATCGATATCGGCAACCGGTCCGGCCTTAGTACTCAATAAATTCGCAACCCTATAATTTAAATATAATTAATTAAGGTTTTTAGCTATTCTTCTGTGATATAAAACTTAGCTAATTTGCGCGCAAATGTTGCAACCATGTCGGCTGTAGTTTAGTACTTATCTACACATAAGGTTATTAATGACTTATCATACTAAATTATGTTTTCGGCTTGTTGATAAATATAAGCTATAAGTTTGGTGGTAAGAATAATTAATTTATGCGATAGATTTAATAAATAGTAAAAAAAAACAATAATAATAAATATATGTGAACATTTCATACAGCGCCACCTAGCCCCAAACTAAGCAAAGTACTATGAGAAACTATAACTAGGTACAATACTTAGACACTTTTTGTATGTAAATACAAACATAGAACACAATATAACACCCAGACACAGAACAAACACTGATGCTTATCACACAAATATTTGGTGGGAATCGAACCAACAAACTACAGTTCAGAAGGCGTAGCTACTACCAACTGAGCTATCAGGTCAGTTATTTATCTACAAAGTATTGTAAGAAGTCGTAAAGTATCGATATACCACGCTGGTAACATGTTTCAGTCACTACTGTAGCCCCAAGAGCAATAAAAGGCTGTGAGTTTGCAGTACATTAGCTCCTGTGAAGTAAATTGAGAATCTAAGATGTTATTATTTTACACTACCTATTGTAAATATTTTTTCCTTTACACGTTGTAAGAAAATACGTCTATGCAGTTTTACGTTATAGTATGGAGATAAAAGTAGATAAAACGAATATTCCTCTTGTATACCTTTTTCTTTATACTATGATAAACATGCAGGCCCACCTTAGATGGTAAGTTGGTCATCGTAGTTTATCATGGACATCCACCGAAAGTGCTGACGATGCATTGCCAACCCTATTATAATGATAGATAGATACAGTCTTTATTGTACACACCAAACATTAACAAACTTACAAAAAATGTTATATTGACAGCCTCTGTGGTGTGGTGGTTCAGCAGGTCGGCTCATAACCCGGAGGCGGTGTGTTTGATTCTCGCAGCAGGACAATTATATGAGCACAGAAAAAAAAAGCACAAATACTTGTTCTGTGTCTGGGTGTTGTGGGACCATGGTCCTCGTAGCTCCTGGGTCCCTAGACACAGGGAATCTTAGTTAGGGTCCAGGAATCTATATATGTGATCGTTGGGCGTCATTATTATTTAATAATAATAATTTTAGTTGCATTGTTCCCCACTTCTTGTAATAATTTACAAGAAGTGGGGAACAATGCAACTGTATCAAGAAACTTCGTCAAAGGCTTCTACACACGGCCTTAAAAAAACGTACATTGAATAGGTACTCGATTATATAGATTTTATCAAAAATCTTTTAAAAATTGTATATATCATCGGATATAAACAAACCATTTTACGGTTAATAATAGGTCTTTACCTATGAAATTGACGTATTGCAGTACAGACTTTTTCAAACAAAAAAAAGTTTTGATTGGCTATGAATTCTAAATTCAAATTAATTTTGTTTTAAAAATATGACATTCTATTTACAATATAAGTCTTTTGTTTATTGATTAGCGTTGTATTTTCATTACATTTCAACATTTTTCCTCATAATGGATACTTTGAAATTTCGTGTAATTATGGAATATGAGTTCCGTCGTGGCACCAACGCGGCACAAACGACACGTAACATCAACGACGTTTACGGAGAGAACTGTACAAACGAACGTACAACCCGTTATAGGTTTGCTCGGTTCCGTTCTGGGAATTTTGACTTGAAAAATGAACCTCGTGGTCGTCCGGAAACTTTGGTCAACAATGATGAATTAAAGGCGATTGTGGAAGCTGATGAATCTCAATCTACAGCTGAGCTGGCAGCAGCTTTTGATGTTAGCATCAAAACAATATTGGTCCATTTGCGACATATTGGCAAGATAAAAAAGCTTGATAGATGGGTGCACCACGAACTTAACGATCGCCAGCGCAACGTACGCGTCGAGACTTGCCTTGCGCTGCTTAACAGGCACAGAAATGAAGGAATTTTGAACCGAATTGTTACGTGCGACGAAAAATGGATTCTTTTTGACAATCGAAAGCGCTCTGCAAGTTGGTTAGATCCTGGTTCGGTACCAAAGCAATGTGCAAAACGAAAAATGACCCCTAGAAAGGTGATGGTCACAGTTTGGTGGTCTAGTGCTGGTGTGATTCATCATAGCTTTTTACAAAACGGCGAGAGCATTACTGCAGATGTTTACATTGAAGAACTGACCACAATGATGGCGAAACTCGCACGTCTGCAACCAGCTTTGGGCAATCGGTCGTCTCCACTGCTACTTCACGGCAACGCGCGACCCCATACTGCACAACAGACCGTCTCTAAGCTGCATGAGTTGGGTTTGGAAGCTCTCCCTCATCCGCCATACTCACCAGATCTTGCGCCTACCGACTATTACTTTTTCCAAAATTTGGACAACTTTTTAGCGGGAAAAAAATTCAATTCCCGAGAGGCAGTACAAAACGCCTTTGAAGAGTTTGTTGTCTCCCGTCCTGCTGATTTTTTCAAGAAGGGCATTCATAAACTGCCACTGCGTTGGCAAAGATGCATTGATTGCAGGGGTGATTACTTTGAATAAAAGAAATAAATAAGTTCGAAAAAAAAACTTTTTTCAAACAAAACGGCAATTTCATAGGTAAAGACCTAATATTATCATAATTATACCCGTGGGAGGTGAGATGAAACGAGAGGAAGCTTTGTCGTGTGCACGTCCTGAATGCCGTAATTATAAGGACCAGTTGCTTAATAATTTGTCCCTTTATTGTTCTTCACCTAAATTAAAACAAGAAAATACAAATACTACCTAAAATAATGACCATTTTACGTTTATAAAAATGTTTAGACCACACGACTGAAGTAAAACTTTTTTAATTTAACTCCATCTATCGGCCGCTATAACTTTGTTTTTGCTTTGTTTAATGTTAATGTCGCCATCTTGACAATTTTACTATTTTACAAGGTGGTAGGTGGTGGTGGACTTTTCTGCAAAGTTCGTCTAGGTAGGTACCACCGCTTTGCCAGTTATTCTGCCGCCAAGTACAAATTTTTAACTTTCTTATGTTGACAATTGATGAACAACTTCCGTTCGCCTCGCATTCACCAGCTTCTTTCCCAAGTCAAGCGTGCGTAAAGAAATTTCCTTCAAAAATGCTACTGTCTCAAATTTAAAATTATTTGTCAATAATATAGGGTTTTACAGACATACATTCTTGCAATACATGTTGATTCAACACAGTAATCATCAAACGATATGAAGGGTGTTGATATGAATCATCTATTAATTTAGACAGCCTCTTTGGTGTGGTGGTTGAGCAGATCGGCTCGTAACCTGGAGGCGGCAGGTTTGGTTCCCGTGGCAGGACAAGTATTTGCGCAGAGAAAAAAAGGCGCAAATACTTGTTCTGAGTCTGGGTGTTATGGGACCACGGTCCTCGTAGTTCCTGGGACCCTAGACACAGGGAATCCTAGTTAGGGTCCAGTATCTAAATATGTGATCTTTGGGCGTCATTATTATTATTATAATTATCTATAATGTCCTCACCTCAGCCTATTACTAAAACTTTGTTGATGATTTTGGTAGCAATATGACACAAGCAAACATAACAATTTCCAAAAGCGCAGCTAGCAACTATTTACAGTTGTTCACAGCTCGACCTGACTTGTTCATGTTGTTCACAGCTCGGCCTGACTTGTTCATGTTGTTCACAGCTCGACCTGACTTGTTCTTGTTGTTCACAGCTCGACCTGACTTGTTCATGTTGTTCACAGCTCGGCCTGACTTGTTCATGTTGTTCACAGCTCGACCTGACTTGTTCATGTTGTTCGCAGCTCGACCTGACTTGTTCATGTTGTTCACAGCTCGGCCTGACTTGTTCATGTTGTTCACAGCTCGTCCTGACTTGTTCATGTTGTTCACAGCTCGACCTGACTTGTTCATGTTGTTCACAGCTCGTCCTGACTTGTTCATGTTGTTCACAGCTCGACCTGACTTGTTCATGTTGTTCACAGCTCGTCCTGACTTGTTCATGTTGTTCACAGCTCGACCTGACTTGTTCATGTTGTTCACAGCTCGTTCTGACTTGTTCATGTTGTTCACAGCTCGACCTGACTTGTTCATGTTGTTCACAGCTCGTCCTGACTTGTTCATGTTGTTCACAGCTCGACCTGACTTGTTCATGTTGTTCACAGCTCGTCCTGACTTGTTCATGTTGTTCACAGCTCGACCTGACTTGTTCATGTTGTTCACAGCTCGACCTGACTTGTTCATGTTGTTCACAGCTCGACCTGACTTGTTCATGTTGTGAGTTGATGATGGTGACGATATTAATTACGTTACAACTACAACTAATAATTTGCGATGCGATGCGATGATACGGTTACATGATACATAAATACACTAACCATTATACAACTGACAAGTAAATAAGTATTATATATTAAATAAATACTTGGTAATGTTCTAAGTATGTCAGGTAAACAACTTGCGGAATCGTAAAAGTGTTTAGCAGCTAAAACATAAATCAATAATGTATAGATATAAAGCAACCGGTGCGGAATTAAGTAATAATTAATTCTATACGTTGATTATTATGATTTAAATTTCTTTGAATATTATTTTAAAGGTAAAAAATAGACGAGAACATTGATTGGTCATATGGAGATCAGAACCTCTACTCCAAGTATCAACGAACCACTTCTAAGTGACATTTGACATTTTCATTTAAGACTACCAATATAAATATACATCAAAAAACTATGTAAATTATACCTACTTTTAATTCTGAAAAGAATAATATCAAATTATATACAAATACAAAAGAAATTACAGATTTAAAATCCAATAAAACTGGCCCGATAGCTCAGTTGGTAGTAACCCTGCCTTCTAAACTGTGGGTTGTGGGTTCGATTCCCATTCAGGACAAACATTTGTGTGATGAACATTGATGTTTGTTCTGTGTCTGAATGTTATATTGTATTCTATATATGTATTTACAAACAAAGACTATCTAAGTATTGTATCAGTTATCTGGTTCCCATAATACTAGATTTGCTTAGTTTAAGGCTAGATGGCGTTGTTTGAGATGTCCACACATATTATTAATATTATCAATAATACAGAAATGAAGCTTAAGTTTATTTACATGCAAAACTGACAAATCTTGGAACAGATATGTTAGTGAAGACTACGGTAGGTGGTATGATGATCTGTGACGATTTCGGAAGACTACGTCCAGCCAGCTGATCGATGATGATGGTGACAATATCTTATTGCTAAACTGTTGTCGTCCTGCTGCAGGACTCCTGCACCCCTACCGCGTAACTATTCTCGGAATCGGCTTCACCTGCCATCCTGCACGCGCCAATTAACAAGTCCACGAGTGCGAGCAAGAGAGAACACGATTACCGTCTCCACCAGACTTACGCGGTAAGGCCCTGTTCTAACTATCAAGGACCCTTGCATTACACCACAGTATTACAATAATGATTTTAAAACTGTCATTATACCTCTAGGATACAATGCACTCGACGCAATGTTGCATAACAATGCATAATAAACCACAGTATATGTCGGACAGGCTATAGTTAGCTATGTACAAAGACGTCTACATCTGAATTGAATACTTTATAAGCTTTTATGGCGGTATTCTGCCATTTATCACCTTTATGCTGCTATTGAAATGATAATAATATGTGTGGATATTTCACACAGCGCCATCTAGTCCCAAACTAGGCAAAGCAACCAGATAACGGTTACAATACTTAGATACTTTTTGTTTGTAAGTCTAATCTAAATATATATAATAGGTCTTTACCTATGAAATTGCCGTTTTGCAGTACAGACTTTTTCAAACAAAAAAAAGTTTTGATTGGCTATGAATTCTAAATTCAAATTAATTTTGTTTTAAAAATATGACATTCTATTTACAATATAAGTCTTTTGTTTATTGATTAGCGTTGTATTTTCATTACATTTCAACATTTTTCCTCATAATGGATACTTTGAAATTTCGTGTAATTATGGAATATGAGTTCCGTCGTGGCACCAACGCGGCACAAACGACACGTAACATCAACGACGTTTACGGAGAGAACTGTACAAACGAACGTACAACCCGTTATTGGTTTGCTCGGTTCCGTTCTGGGAATTTTGACTTGATAAATGAACCTCGTGGTCGTCCGGAAACTTTGGTCAACAATGATGAATTAAAGGCGATTGTGGAAGCTGATGAATCTCAATCTACAGCTGAGCTGGCAGCAGCTTTTGATGTTAGCATCAAAACAATATTGGTCCATTTACGACAGATTGGCAAGATAAAAAAGCTTGATAGATGGGTGCCCCACGAACTTAACGATCGCCAGCGCAACGTACGCGTCGAGACTTGCGTTGCGCTGCATAACAGGCACAGAAATGAAGGAATTTTGAACCGAATTGTTACGTGCGACGAAAAATGGATTCTTTTTGACAATCGAAAGCGCTCAGCAAGTTGGTTAGATCCTGGTTCGGTACCAAAGCAATGTGCAAAACGAAAAATGACCCCTAGAAAGGTGATGGTCACAGTTTGGTGGTCTAGTGCTGGTGTGATTCATCATAGCTTTTTACAAAACGGCGAGAGCATTACTGCAGATGTGTACATTGAAAAACTGGCCACCATGATGGTGAAACTCGCACGTCTGCAACCAGCTTTGGTCAATCGGTCGTCTCCACTGCTACTTCACGACAACGCGCGACCCCATACTGCACAACAGACCGTCTCTAAGCTGCATGAGTTGGGTTTGGAAGCTCTCCCTCATCCGCCATACTCACCAGATCTTGCGCCTACCGTCTATTACTTTTTCCAAAATTTGGACAACTTTTTAGCGGGAAAAAAATTCAATTCCCGAGAGGCAGTACAAAACGCCTTTGAAGAGTTTGTTGTCTCCCGTCCTGCTGATTTTTTCAAGAAGGGCATCCATAAACTGCCACAGCGTTGGCAAAGATGCATTGATTGCAGGGGTGATTACTTTGAATAAAAGAAATAAATAACTTCGAAAAAAAAAATACTTTAACTTTTTTCAAACAAAACGGCAATTTCATAGGTAAAGACCTAATATAACTCAACTGTGTCAACGGTGACTGACTGATTGACTGACTGACATAGTGATCTATCAACGCACAGCCCAAACCACTGCACGTATCGGACTGAAATTTGGCATGCAGTTAGATGTTATGACGTAGGCATCCGCTAAGAAAGGATTTGTCGAAATTCCACCCTTAAGAGGGTGAAATGAATGGTTGAATTATTTTCCCATAGGCCACGCCGCGGGCGAAGCTGCAGGCAGAAGCTCGTACATACATAAAATACGAGTACAGTATAACATCCAGACACAGAACAAACATCGATGTTCATCACACAAATGTTTGTCCTGAGTGGGAATCGAACCCATAACCCATAAGTCAGAAGACAGCGATACCAACTGAGCTATCAGGGTAGTCAAAAATAAAATCTTATTCAATATTCATAGTTTAATGAAGACTTCAATCGTTTTTAGGAAAACAGGTGTAGAATCTTAAACCTATAGTATATTTGTTGATATACTTGTTCAGGATCTGGGTGTTGTGGGACCATGGTCCTCGTAGTTCCTGGGTCCTTAGACACAGGGAATCCTAGTTAGGGTCCGGGATCTATGTATGTGATCGTTAGACGTTATAATTATTATTTTACGGCTGAGAGTATAAAATTGGTAGCAAAATACAGATGACTAAAACGAAACATTGCTTAGTCAGTGGCTGTTGAAGAAATAATATTTATGTAATATACTGTCGCTATGCGTAACTTGAGTATCGGATGAAAACTGATACCATCGTATGACTCTGAACCGTGTCGTCAGTCAGTCTGGAACACTCGCTCTGATACTTGGCCGCTAACGAGTACTTGCAGGCAGTTACCAGTTGCGGCGTACCTTGAACTAACATTCTTACGTAACGTATTTATATATATATAGCTACTCCACAAGTACACAGTCTTATTTAAATACGCGACTTTACTCGATGATTTCATTTGCATATATAATTTATAAGCTACTGTTGTATAGTTGTGTAGGGCGGCTCCATAGCTTGGAGGCGCGTTCGATTCCCGCGGCAGGACAAGTATTTGTGCACAGAAAAAAAAGCGAGCAAATGCTTTTTGGGTGTTTTGGGACCATGGTCCTCGTAGTTCCTCAGTCCCTAAACACAGGGGATCAAGATTTATTATTCACTAGTTGCGCCGCGCGGTTTCACCCGCGGATAAAAAGTATTTTAATAGTTTGCTCATCCCACGAGCGCATTTCACTTTTCCGGGATAAAATGTAGCCTATATGTTAATCCAGCGTATAAAAATGGTACCGAAATTCATTCAAATCCATTCAGCCGTTTGACCGTGAAGGAGTAACAAACACAACATACAAACTTTCGCCTTTATAATATTAGTGTGAAATGTGATAAATCTTGTCAAAACCTACTACTATATTTGATCATTATGACATAATCTGAGTTTTCTAGACCGCCATATAGAGGCATACGTACGTACGTATTTCTTGTAGCTGAAAAACCAGAATATTTTAAATGGAAGTACCTATACTGGCGGCTTGATGATTTCAATTTCAATTTTTATTTGCATTCCACAATGTTGTACAGGTGTAGGTAGTTTTTTAAAATAACAGTTCATCGTGGACCTGTCGGGCAACATTAGAAGGGAGGAAGACAAAATTAAATTTTATTAGATTAGAAAGAGGAGCAGTTACTTATTTTATACTAAAATTAAATGAATTATTATTTTTATATAATAGCTTAAATTTTATCATTTAAATATTCTAGTATAATAGCTTTTATTTATTAGAAAGTGCTTTAATTGTTTTATAAAGATTACATTACTTGATTCCTTTTTCATTGCTTCTGGAAGCTTGTACCAGAAGCATGCAGCTTAAGCCGGGAAGAAGGTAATACCAATCGGTTTCCGTGACGAACTGAACGGTTTATGTCTCTTTCTTTATTTGTAGAATGAGTAATAGGTACTATTAAGTATTCTGTGGTAATAATGAGGCCATAAACAGGAGCGGAGTGACCTATAAACAGTTGCTTAAAAGCAAATTCCATACAAAACTGCATATACCATAGAACAAATAAATAGACTGGTCGCCATACCGGGATGCCTCATGCCACGCCGAGATCAAAGCAACGAGAGTTTACGAAGCACTCGCACAATGAAGCCGGTGCCTTCATTATTCCGCTCTTGTAGGATTTCCGAGCAATTAGGTCGGTAGGGACACCATATGTAAAAAAAATTACTTTAAAGTACTTTTTTTTTTAAGCTACTGCTGTTGGAACTTTACAGCGTCACCGGATGGGAGGAACGTCAAAAGTGGGAAGCAAATAACTCAAGGGCAGCCCTGGGGTGCGAGCCTCGGCTTGGGCCGTTGCCGGGATTAGAGGATCGAGAAGACCACGTCCACTTGAAGATCGGACCCTATTGAAAGTCGTGACTATCCCAGATAACCTACGGGAAGTGCTTTCTTAAGTCTCGTAGAGGCATAGATGTCAGAATTTTTAAGCCATACACTCGAAGTTTGGCTTGACATATTAAGTCAGTGTAATATTCTAAACAATAACTACATATCTAATAATTCCAATTCCATTCCATATCATCTTCATCATCACCAACGGCCTGAAGAAGTCCACTGTACTGACTTTAATTGACTGGTAGTAACCCTGCCTTCTGGATTGTGGGTTGTGGGTTCGATTCCCACCCAGGACAAACGTTTGTGTGATGGATATCGATATTTGCCCTGTGTCTGGGTGTTATATTGTATTCCATGTATGTATTATATTATATTTTGACTGGCCCGATAGCTCAGTTGGTAGTAGCTATGCCTTCTAAACTGTGGGTTGTGGGTTCGATTCCCACCCAGAACCAACATTTGTGTTCTGAACATAGGTGTTTGTTCTGTGTCTGGGTGTTATATTGTATTCTATGTATGTATTTACAAACAAAAAGTATCTAAGTATTGTATCAGTTATCTGGTATCCATTGTACAAGCTTTGTTTAGTTTGGTGCTAGATGGCGCTATGTCTAATATCCACAAATGGATTATATTATATTTATGATCCATTCTTTGGCGCCACTTTGAGCTGGCCTTTCCTCCTTGCTTTTTCATATTCCATTGGCTCCCCGCGGATTTAGCTATAGGGTTTTATTTGATTATGAGTGACGTCATTGAATTCTAGTAAACTTAAGTTCAGTTAGTCTAGCTTTTAGTCTAGCTAATAATAATTAAGTAACGAAGTAAATTTAATTTTCGATAAAAAAAAAACGAGTGCCTATGCTTTATGCCCACACGACTGAAGTAAAACTTTAGATCCATCTCTCTTACCCCTACAGTAATATACGTGACATCTCTTTCGTTCTTCTTCCGTGCGCCTCACCGGCTTACTCCCAAGTCAAGCGTGCGTAAAGAAGTTTAACTTCAAAACAATATATTTTTTCACACTGTCCCGGAAAAACAGGTGAACATGGCAACCCCGCGTCCCCGTATCCAAGAAATTGTTCAGATATTTTTTGGTTTCCAATTTATAAACAGTAGCTTTATGTGCGGAACATTAAGGGAAGTGGGACAAGGACAGCGCTATTCCCGAGCTACCCGGAGATAGGAAATATTCAATAAATGGAATGAACCGAGCGTGAATTTGATAAATCGGGATTCTCTTATGTTTAAATGACAATAGATTTTTGGAGATTGATTGTTTCCATTCCGAATGTTTCCACCTGAGCTCTCCTTCTCGTTACACATAAGTTTGTTAGTTTAACGAGTGCCTAAGTATGTTTTCGAAGTAAAACTTCTCTAAGCTCGCTTGATAGTGGTGTCGATTCTGTGTTACATTCTCTAAAACTAAAATAAAATTAAAGTATGGTAGTACTCTTCTGATAAAGTGGAAATGAAAAAGACGGAAATATTTTAATTTAGTTTAACTTTAGAGTACGCGACACAGAATCTACACCAATATTATTATATGATAACGTAACTTGATAAATTTATATTGGTTATGGTATTTGGTTTTGGCCGTCTGTACTCCGTAGTATTATATAACAGAAGAGTTTAGTTTAGTGAGCAACACTGCAGTACTTACCGTCGCACAGTAGTGGATCCGCGGATGTGCCAATCATAACTTATCTAGCCTTAGATAGCCCACGCGGGCGAAGCCGCGGCCGGAAGCTAGTTTAATATAGTAATATAGGATGCCAATCGTAATCTTCTGACAGAAACACAAATTTTCTTGGCCCATCGGTTACAGGCTCGTAGCACCTATCAGTTACGAGTTACTGGCTCCTTCCTATATGTACGCACCCCAAGGTGAAAGTTAAATAAATAAATAATATGTGTGGACATCTCACACAACGCCATCTAGCCCCACACTAAGCAAAGCTTGTGCTATGGGAACCAGATAACTGATACAATACTTAGATACTTTTTTGTTTGTAAATACATACATAGAATACAATATGACACCCAGACACAGAACAAACACCTATGTTCATCACACAAATGTTTGTCCTGGGTGGGATTCGAACCCACGACCCACAGCTCAGAAGGCAGGGCTACTACCAACTGAGCTATCGGGCCAATCAGTTCCTTTTAAGGCCACAGAAGTATAATTTGATATTAAGCAAGGCATACAACCGTATCCGTTTATGCTCGTTAAATCTTCATTATTCATCAAATTTTCATGTGAGCAGTGGTCAAATCAACTAAGCAAAAAAAATTACTACGTAAATCTGTCCAGAAATATCGCAAAATCGTTGAACATACATAATGAAATATACAGTCGTAAATAGAACCCGTCCTTTTTTCAGTCGGTTAAAAGTACATTCATTTTTAATTCAGATACATCTATAGTTTTTTTAATAACATTTAGGATTGATTGACATTTACATTGACATTGACCGACAAACAAGCTGACGGCCCGCCTGATGGTAAGCAGATACCGTCGCCTAATATCACCTGCAACACCGGGGGCGCTGCCGATGCGTTGCCTACCTTTAAATACGTGTGCTTCTTGAGAAACATGGTAAGCTTTTACCATTAAATATAACTATTACTTAAGTTACTTGGCTAGCATGCTACACCTTCGATCGCATCGTCACTTCCCATCAGGTGAGAGCGTGGACAAGTGTGAAGTAAAAAAAAGTACTTAAAACTCTTTTTTTTTAATCAAACAAACAGATAAACCAAAGTGAGTACAAACTTATAAAGGATAAATTGACGATGTGACCTCCGACCCGGCCCGGACCATTGAGGTCGAGTGCCTTGTTCTTTATTTACTCAATTTATTATACAATTGGCTTTAAAACCACGAATAATTTGATTATAAGGATGTTTCATTTTATGCAACTATATTTTTATAATGTGACGCTTATTGCACCTCGTCCAAAAATAAGTTGAATCTTGAGAAGGTCATCGAAGTCAACGCGGTCAGTTATTGTGTAAAATTGACTACAAAATTTGGTGTTTTTGCTATTTTTTAATATTAATATAGAAAACATTCCTATAGAAACACTTAAAACTAATATACATTAAGAATTCCCATCAGAAGTTAAAACAAGACCAAACTAATCAGATCTACCCAACTCTAAAAACAAAGTAGCATCGCCAACCAAAACAGTAGTAACACAGTAACAGCCGATTACAGTAACAATTTTTAATTAAGCGCTCTGTTACCTAACCGTTAATTAAGGAACTTTAACCACTAACCACCGGTTAAGAGGCAGTTAGGCAGTTTCATGCGGAAGCTGAGGTCGTAGAATTGGTTTAGTGACTACTAATAGCCGATTCGGAGGGAGGGTTAATTAATTGGGTGGAAATAGTTAGGAAGGGCTTAAAAGTCCCTGTGGGTCGGTACCTACTTTATATAGCTGAGTGAAATTATGCATATATGGATTTGGTATACTTTTCAAGTTAATAGATAATAATAATAATAACACCCAACGATCCTGTATCTAGGGACCCAGGAACTACGAGTACCCATGGTCCCACAACACCCAGATAAAGAACAAGTATATACGCTTTTTTTCTGTGCACAAATACCTACTGGTCCTGTGTCACGGGAATTGAACCTACCACCTCCGGGCTATGAGCCAACCTGCTAGTCAACCACCATACCGCAGAGCCTGTCGAAGTTAAACTTGCAGTGACGACATGACATTTCCCGAAATCCCGATCTCGATACATACTTATTAGCTGGTACCACAGATATATAATTTGTGTGACAGTGTTTGTTACCATACTTCTCCGAAACGGCTGAAACGATTTTGATGAAATTTTATATTCACGCTTAAACGTAAGTCACGTAAGTCTGAGAATAAGTTGTTATCTATTTTGCATCCCCCTAAGTGAGAAGGGTAGCCCTTTTATTTATTTTGGAAAGATTTTTTTTCATGATGTGGCATTAAAACCCTTAATTTTCTACCTTTTTCCAACGTCCCTTTTTTATTTATATGTCAAAACAACGTTTGCCGGGTCAGTTAGTATTTTATAAATATTATATTTCCCATAAATGACTTGATTCTTTCAGCCTCAGGTGCTTTTGTCCCACCACTAGGGCTGATGAGAAAATAGTGCCATAGGATAAGGTCCGTATTAAAAGCACCCGGCCCTGAGGTTTCATTCATTAATTGTTCAATTAATGAATGAAACCTCTGCTTGAGCACTGATCGATGACTGAGCATCGTTCTGTAATACGGACCTAAGTTTCATTAGCCCCGCTAGGGCAGGGTGCTTTTACCGGGGAGGATGACAAACATCTACTTTCACCTAGTATATTAGGTGGGGATAATTTAAGGAATCTGCCTGATTTACTTAATATGTATGAATAAAAGAGAGTCTGTAATATCGTGAAACAAATAATTGTATTAAAATCTGTATTTTTTCTATATGACCTACGGAAAGCTTATGTCTGCTTGATTGAATCGTCAAATTTCAACAGAGATTTCGGGAAATCGAGACATCAAAAGGTTAACCAATGTATCAAAAAGCATTCACATACTCAGAACACAGTAGGAGAGTGAACTGTTATTACAATAACTCGGTGGAAGCAAAACAAAACCTTTGGGTTAATGTAGGGCGCGCCATTTGCTAAGGTCGCTCTGAACTTTGTGTTGCGCAAACGGCGCCACAGATAACTAATGTTTTTATTGCAGTGGGGACAGTTGGGCGTAATGAAATTATTGTTCACCGTCATCATGATTATATCGTGCCCATGATGATGTATATAACATTGATTGATTGTAGAATAAATCGAAATAAAATTATCACCGTTTTGGAAATTAGCCGTGAGTTAGCAAATGTTAAAAAAAAAGAAAAACGCTTTTTTTCTGACTGTAAGTCCTTACTTACATTTGCATACGCATTCATATTATATTTTATAGTATTTAGTTATTATTTGTCCCTATTGTCTTAAATTTAAATAAAGATAGGGTCCAGAATCTATGTATGTGATAGTTGGACGTTATCATTTATCCCGTACTTTCTCCACTGCGTCTCCACTGTGTCCCTGCTATGACCCTTGCTATAAATCTGTCACGAGGTGGTTTCCACTACATTGGCCAGGTTATGTTCAAAACGGAGATGGGTATTGGGCTGCCCATTATGCGGGCGCGTAAACTTTCGGCCCGTACGTACTTATAGAGGTAGGTATAGATAGGTAAACTAACTGTTAGTACGGGAACATGTGTATAGGCAGGGCATTAGTAGGTTACGTCTAATGGTCTATGAAGCAAACTGCGGGATTCATTTAAGCTTATACTAACCCCTACTTTCCTACTCCCCACTAAGTAAATAATAAATAAATAAATATCTGTGGACATTTCACACAGCGCCATCTAGCCCCTAACTAAGCAAAGCTTGTACTATGTGAACCGGATAACTGATACAATAATTAGATACTTTTTGTTCGTAAATACATACATAGAATACAATATAACACCTAGACACAAGACAAACATCGATGTTCATCACACAAATGTTTGTCCTGAGTGGGAATCAAACCCACAACCCGCAGTTTAGAAGGCAGGGATACTACTAAACTGAACGGGCCTGTCAATATATAAGAACCAGTAAAAAATAAGTAAAGTTGAACCGTAGTCTGTATGTTTATGTAGCTTTTATTATTCACACGACTGAAATCAATAACTGGTTACTTTTTATCCCGGAAAACTAAGTTGATGGATAAATTCCCGGGCAGCTGATGCTACAGTAGCAAAACTGTAACTTCAAAGAGGGACTAAATAATGAAAACTACACAAAAACAATCCAAAATCCTATTTCCAGGATTTAAGCTCGTACACTGCACAGCAATGTATTCTACTACCGCACAAAGAGAATAATGTGAATATACACTGCATTGCACAAAAACAGCCCGCTCGGTTACAGACAAAGAACTCAATGAAAAGTTGGCTGTTCATGGAAATAGCCGAAAAAAGTACAACGCGCTTTTAGCTCGCGTGCTTCCACGGCGTGTCCTCGTGTACAGTGCTGGCCACAGGAAAGTGTACATTAGAAAAAATAAAACATTACAATAGAAAAAAATATAACGCGTGTCAGTAAAAATTAAAAATCTTTATACAAAAAATATCAGATATTCTATTTTTTTTTTAAACCATCACATTGCCTTTATTGTTTCAATGATTACAATGATATAATAATTAATACTAACTAACTACTACAAAAAACATTTGGACTATATACTGGCCGCGATGACCTATAGAGTCCAAATGCTCCAGCCTACTACCAGTAGGTAGCGTACCCAACATTCTCAAAGCATTGCCCGTTGAATTGCAATGCTGATTCGTTGTGCCAAATAAGTGCCAGCATTTTGGTCACGCGTAGCATCGACTAGGTGCTCTAATAGATTTTGAAAAACGCGTTTTTTTTGAATGGCAATATAGATTGGGAGTTTATATATTGTTACAAAATACTTCACTTCGGGAGCTGATGCAAGCGGCGTAGTATATATACGAGCGACGGAGAAGGCTCGGGCTCACTTTTCGGGCAGCGCTCAGAGGCGACGGACGTTTTATAATTATTGTCGGTTCTTAGTAAATCTTAATAAATATTCTTAGCTTGATTGTAAACTTACTTTTTTTTAAAACTAAAACCACTTAGGATTTCCAACATCAGAAGTGGGATATAACCCTATTCTGACTTGGTTATTCTGATTTCAAATATTGTTTTGATTTTGCAGTTGTGATTTTAAAGATTTTCCGCTTAACATATTTGTAGCTATGTCTGAGACTAGTAAACGTAAAAGTCGTAAGCGAAATCGATCGTCTATTCCTGGTTTAGAAGCCCAGCTTCAAACTTTCATAAGCTGCTTAGGTGTTTTGGAAGATTCCAGGACACGCAGTGCATGTGTTGTTGCGAGTACATCGCGCGCCATGTCGGCGCCTGCACCGGATGCTCCGGCACGCCAGCCGCGTCGTGCGAGCCGTCTGCCCGCTGACTGCGCCGTCGAGCGCCGAGTCGTACCCTGCAAGTCTGGACCTGTCCGTGCCGTGTACAAGCACGCCTCCGCCCACCGCGGATATGGTTATAAGTAGCCGAAAAGCTCGTTAATGCTATGATGCCATGCCGGTAAGATCGAACCATGTATTTATGTCAAATTTCGATCTGTCTTTGCATGATTTTGATTCGTTGTGTGGTCAAATTGATCATGTGCGCAAACTAAATAGATGGGACGACAGTGAGTGTTTAGCACGTATAGGTAATTGTCTGAAGGTGACGCAAGGTCGTGGCTATACGATTGGGTTAGTAATGATCGTAGTTGGCCAAATTTCAAGAGTGAATTTAAGGCATTGTGCCCTATACGAGTAAATATCGCGAACATTTTATTTGATGCTATGAAAACTGATTCTGATAACTACCCCACGTATGCAGAATATGCTAGACGTTTGTTGTTACGTTACGCATTGTTAACGATTTGAGTGATGAATGAGTTCATTGTAGCGATAGTTACACGCTGGTGTTACTGATACTCAAATTCGCGCAGCTGCAATGAATTTAGTGAGTTTTTTGCCCATTTATGTGAAACCTCATCAGATTACACCCGTTCGAGCTCGTGGTGTTTTTCGCAAAGGTTATGTTCAACAAAACAAGCGAAAACGCGAGTATAGTGATTCTAAAGAGTGAGGCAGAATTTTCCATCAACGTTGAATTTTTTACAACTGAAATAGATTACTAAGGTCAAATGATTACTAATGGTCAGGTGAGACCGAGCGAGCACAAGGTAGAAGCTTCTGTTAACACGTAAGTGCCAAGCAATGTCTAAAGAGGTTAGACATTTTTAATGCTACTAAGTTAGTTTTTGTTACTTTAGACGGTACATCCCCGGTTATTCATTCAAAACAGAACTCGCATGGTGTACCGTTAAGATGCGGTGATGAATAATACTGCGTCCACACTACCAGACGCTGACCAGCAACTCAAAGACGCTTATGTCAACAAGGGTCGTCAGCAGTCACGAACCTTCACCGTTGGCGATTTTGTGTTCGTGAACAGGTCGTCACAATCTACGGGAAAGCTGGACTCTGGCATGCGGGGGCCCTACAAGGTCCTGCATGTGCTGCCACCCACCGCTGTAGCTCGAAACTTCGCGGGGGTCTTATGGCAAGACAACGCAAGCGGCCGCCGATCACATGGTGTTTTGGCGGGGCGAATGGACGCTGGAGGCTTGTTCTGCGTTCTCCACTGCGGATATCTGTCTCACCAATGTGACTCAGCGATGACTGCACTTTGTGTGGCGTCGTTTGCAATGTGTGATCATTTCGCACAGTTGCCTTCTCTCTATTTGCAATGTGTGAGGTGGCCTATGCCTCTTCATGCAGTTGCCTTTTGCAATATGTGACGAGATTATTCTCTCCACATAGTTGCCGTTTTTTGCAATGTATGACGTGGTTTGTGAGTGCCATATCGTACAGTTGCCGTTTTTGCAATGTAAGACGTGGTATGTGAGTGCCATATCATACAGTTGCCGTTTTTGCAATGTATGACGTGGTTTGTGAGTGCCATGTCACACAGTTGCCGTTTTTGAAATGTATGACGTTATTTGTGAGTGTTATGTCATACAGTTGCCGTTTTTGAAATGTATGACGTTATTTGTGAGTGTTATGTCATACAGTTGCCGTTTTTGCAATGTATGACGTGATTTGTGAGTGTCACGTCATACAGTTGCCGTGTTTTCAATGTACGACGTGTTTTGTGAGTATCATATCATACAGTTGCCGTTTTTGCAATGTATGACGTGGTTTGTGAGTGCCATGTCATACAGTTGCCGTTTATGCTATTTATGACGTGATTTGTGAGTATTACATCATACAGTTGCCGTTTTTGTAATGTTTGACGTGATTTGTGAGTGTCACGTCATACGGTTGCCGTTTCTGCAATGTATGATGTGGTTTATGAATGTTATTCCATACAGTTGCCGTTTTCTATTACAATGTGTGGCGAAGTTTAGAAGTCCGGAATTCTGAAATTCGCAATACATTTATTTTTCTTTATTTTCTATGCTAAAGTACTTTCTTACATGCGGTTGGAACCTTACTTTTTCTTACAAATTTTCATAAAATTAGTATGCGAGACCTGTGTTGGTTGTACTTGAGTGCACGCTTGTGCTTCTAACACAGTTGTTTTGCAGTCTCCGTTTTCAATGTTTATTACAAGTACCTGTTGAATTTCTCTAAATTGAAATTTCTTTGAATTGAGCAACAGCTTCATTTTAATTTTGAAATGGTTTCAGTTACCAACGTTATGCCTGTACATCGGGTCCTAAAATCATGTTTTGTTGTGTTATAGAAGAAGACACAACGGTCGAGGTCGACGACAATGTGCCGCTTGAAGATGAAGCAGCTGTTGAGGACAACACGCAAGCAGGAACGGCCGTGTTACAAAATACTTCACTTCGGGAGCTGATGCAAGCGGCGTAGTATATATACGAGCGACGGAGAAGGCTCGGGCTCACTTTTCGGGCAGCGCTCAGAGGCGACGGACGTTTTATAATTATTGTCGGTTCTTAGTAAATCTTAATAAATATTCTTAGCTTGATTGTAAACTTACTTTTTTTTAAAACTAAAACCACTTAGGATTTCCAACAATATTATTACAATTGTCAAGATGGCGACACTAACATTAAACAAAGTTATACCGGCCAATAGATGGAGCTAAATTAAAGAAGTTTTACTTCAGTCGTGCGGTCTAAAGCGTTTCTTAAAACGCGTTATACTAGTTTTCAGGCAAAAATGTCAAATAAGTGAATAATAAAATTGTTTATACCGTTTAGCAATAATAAAGCAGTTTCCGGTAGGCAGTATTATTACTAAGTTTTTAAATATCATCGGTCCTACATTACTACCGTGTTGATGATTGGTCCAAAGGTCACACTTATTATTAACTCCTAACACGTTTATTAATAATGTATATTCATATTCTTAAATTGTATACTAAATAGCGTGGTAATATTATTTACAGATTATAATAAACATTTGGTGTGGATTATTTCAAAAAAGTTGTGTCATCAACCAACTATTAATATTTGTTTTTGAAGTGACACATGCTTGACTTGGGGACAAATGGAAGTTATTAGTTTGTAGTGTTATAGATCTTCATTGTCAACATAACAAAGTTAAAAATTCGCGTTATTATTTTGGTATGTTCGGTAAAATGTCAAGATGGCGACATTAACATTAAACAAAGCAAAAACAAAGTTATACCGGCCGATAGATGGAGTTAAACTCAAGAAGTTTTACTTCAGTCGTGTGGTTTAATTTACACTATCTATGATTTCCAAAAAAATTATAGATTTAATTTTTATTATAAATATTCCTGAGTGGAATCTTATTCACATCATAATTTCCCTTGTAAAGTTCTCAAATCAATGCTTTTGTTATTTTTTTTTTTTATTTTTTTTTAATAACTTGTGCTTACAGGAATTATTGTCCCGCTGTGTATTTCATTTTCAGGAAATACTTGGATACACAAACAAATATAGGTATAATGGTGGCAACACTGCGGTACGTAATTTATTCCCTCTAGTGAAGGGACTTACAGACACACATTCCTTCCGTACTTTGTTATTAGCTTTTACATAATTATAGCGCATTTCTGACATTTTATAAGGGAAGTAGTTAATTAAATAATTGTGTTTGTAGTGAAATTTTATGCAAAGTTTATCCTTTATGGAAAAGCACAAGGGCTTAATTACTCATGCGTAGTTACAATAGAGTTTTAGTTACTATTGTTTTTTTTATTAAGCTGCTTAACTACAGACTCCTGGGTCCATGCTCTCTTTTAATTATTTCGTTACCAAAATCAACGCAGGAGGGACCTTATATAATTTTTTTTCTTTTAGTCTTAAATTTTTGGACACTATATACGTAGTTACTATTAATATGTTATCCTTGACGTAACAGATGGACTACCTACACTTCTAAATTAACTTTGTCAGTTTGTTTGTAAGGTAGGCTTCACCACTTGATGATTGACACGATCTTGTTTGAATTCGGTATGAAAGTTAGAACCATGAAGACCTCTGAAGAAGAATAAGGAAACTTTACGTAGCGATAAACTGCATTTCACGTTTACAAACTCAGCGGTTAGCTAGTAGCTAATAATAATTTATTAAACTTTTTTGACACAACACAAGTCCTCGGACGAGGAGGAATTCTAACTCTGAAAAAAAAAGTAATAGCAACTTTATTTTAATTCTAAAATTATTCAAAAGTAACAATCTATATACAAATAAAAATAACACTGGGATTATATTGTACAATAGTAAATATAAGAATCTTTTGTTAATAATTTTTGGGTCAGGGTAGCAGGAATAAAATCCGTAACACTGTTTTAGTATCTTCACGTTTTATTATTACATATTTATATTTTACAACAAATTCGCACTTATTATTTATTTCACTCGCTTCCATGCTAACGCTCAACTCAGACTGCCAGCCCGCGCGCCCGCATCGTCTGATCACGCCACGAGGCCCATACTGGAGGGGATCGTGCTGTGATTGGCCGATGCTTCGGATTGGCCAACGTTCCTGATTGGCCTTTGTAAATCTAGTCAACTTAGCACTAACGAAAACGGAAGTTATAATAACTCCATAATCTATATCAGACAAAATAAATCAAATTTACTAATAATGTATTGTTACAATCCGAAAAACAATTTTATATGTATATGTTGATATAATAAAAAAAAAGTAATTATAGCTATAAAACCTAACAGCTCGGCCATCCTACTCTGAGCATGTCCCATCGCTCCTTAAATACATAATTACGATGTTGTAATTGAAATCACTTATACAAACTCATTTAACTCTACATTGACTTTTGACATTTCAACACAACATATATATCGTAATTACTAAACTTAATTATGAGAGGTAAGACCTCATTGTAATGAATTAATACAATAGTTCGGTATATTAATTTTTAAGTATTATTTGACTTTACGCTATCAATAAGTAATGCATAAAATCATTAATCAATTCAAAATTTTTGAGCGAAGACACAGGTAGATTTAATTTATTTTAAATCATAAATCTTTTTCAGTATCATTGTCAGATGATTCAGATTCAAAATTTCTATTGAAGTTCATCCAAGGTTGAATTTTATCTAGAGCAACAACCGCTTCATATCTACGACCATGTTTCCGAGTCAGGGGTGTGTCCTCGATCAAAAATCTGTCATTATCGAGCATTTTTACTATACGATAAGGTCCTTGATATTTTACGCTTAGTTTCTGTGATTTACCATCGTGAGCTACTTGCCGCTCTACTCGTACTAGATCACCCTCCTTGTATTGTGTTGCCGCTTTTCTGTGTTTATTGTAACTATTAGCGTCTCTTACCTGTTGTTGTCTTATTTTCTCTCCAGCCTCCTGTCTCAGATCGTCCAATGCCTCTAGCGGAATTCTGTTTTGTGTATCGTTAAGGATTTCACTCAACTTACCTTCGGTTCTACCGATAATGTTAAAGCCAAACAGTAGTTCCGAGGGGCTTTTTTGAGTAGTTTTGTGCTTTGTGCTGTTGATACCAACCTGTATGTCTGTAATATGGTCATCCCAGGATTTCTCGTCTCCGTTATGGTTAGATGTAGACAACGCGTCTAAAATAGTCCTGTTGAACCTTTCAACTTGGCCGTTGGCCCTTGGTGTAGCAACAGCGTTTTGAATATGTTTTATGCCATACGTTTTAACAAAACTCTGAAAGGTTTTGCTTGTGAAGCTCGTGCCTTTGTCTGTGATTAAACGTGTTGGTACCCCGAAGTAACTTATATATTGTTTTATAATTTGTATTGAAGTAGTAGATTTTGTGTTCCTGACCGCGTTTATGCTAATATATTTAGTGAAGCCGTCCACAATTACTAACAGATAGCAATTACCTTTCTTGCTTTTAATGAATGGTCCTAAATGGTCTGCATGTATTGTGTGAAAAGGTGCGCACACCTTTTCAATGGGGTGTAACTCTCCTTCGCGTTTTCCACCTGGAGCTTTGTGATGTGCGCACTCTAGACATGAGGTAACATATTTTTTTACAAACCTGCGCATCTTTGCGAACCAATAATGTTCCTTGATGCGTTGAAGGGTTTTCTCAAAACCCCAGTGCCCCACGTCATCGTGATTCATTTTAAGAATCTGCCATATTACACCTCGAGGAACGAGCCATTTCATCCCTTCCCCTTCAATGCGATAAACTTTACCGTCTTTGAGTTTGTAGTTTTTATGCACATCCATGATTTCCTTAACCGATGAGTCAGAGAGAATTTCTTTGATTTTACTTACCTCTGCATCAGCGGACTGCACCGTCGATATCCAGTCCTGGTCAGTTGCGTCTATTGGTAAAACATCTAAAATATGTTGTTCACTTACGTCACTGCCTACTGGGTTCCTACTGAGTGCGTCTGCATGGCTCATCCGAGAACCGGGTCGGTAATCTATTGTGCAGTCATATTCTTGCAGTTGGACCCACCACCGAGATACGCGGGGTATCAAGTCTCTCTTGACTAATGTTGACCTAAGTGCATTACAATCCGTCAGAATTTTGAACGGTACTCCCACTAAATATACTCTGAACCGACTCAAGGAAGCGATAACTGCTAGGGTCTCTAACTCGTAGGAATGTAACTTACGTTCGTCATTCGTAGTCTTACGACTGAAATAAGATACTGGTTGCAGCACCCCGTTTGAATTTCGTTGAAGCAGTATACCTGCCAACCCTTCCTTGCAGGCATCTGTATGCAATTCTACTTCAGCCTTAGGGTCATACAGTGCAAGAATAGGTCGACTTGTAAGCAACTCTTTTACCTTTTCAAACGCTTGTTCTTGCTCCTTGTTCCAGTACCAGGCCACATTTTTCTTTAACAGGTCGGTTAGAGGAGCTGTGATCATGGCGTACCCTTTAACAAAACGTCTGAAAAATCCAGACAGACCAAGAAATTGGCGTACCTCATGTTGGTTGGTAGGTCGTGGAAACTTGGATACCGCTTCGCTTTTTCTACTGCCTGGTCTTATACCTGCAGCACTCACGTCGAATCCTAGAAAATCTACAGTGTCGAGAAAGAAATGACACTTACTCAACTTTAAAGTTAATCCTCCTTCTTTCAGCAGCTGTAGTACTTCTCATAACCTTTGCAAACCTTCATTAAAGTCTTTCGAAGGAATCAGGATATCATCCATGTAGACAATGGCATACTTAACTTTCGCTGCCATTAGTATTTTGTTTATTGCCCTTTGAAACACTGATGGCGCATTAACCAGACCAAAAGGCATGCGGTTGAACTCGAACTGCCCGTCAGGTGTCACGAACGCGGTTTTGGGCCGTGACTCTTCCGATATCGGGATCTGGTAATAGCCTGAGGCTAAGTGTAAAGATGTAAATAAAGTGTTACCCGACAGTAGATCCAGCTGATCCTCTACCCGAGGCATTGGGTAATGATCCTTTTTGGTCTTCCTGTTAAGGGCTCTATAATCAACACACAACCGCTTGTCACCTGTTTTCTTCTGGACCATGATGATTGGGCTTGCATAAGGTGACGATGACTCTCTAATAATGTTATTGTCCAGCATTTCTTGAATCATATTCCTTACCGTCAGTTTTTCAGCATGTGACATACGGTATGGGCGATATACAATTGGTTCACCATCAATTAATTCTATGGTCATTTCTGTAACTGTTGTAAATCCTAAATCATGCATTCCACTAGAAAAGCAGTCACTGTACCTTGCGAGTAAATCTTTCAGTTCATGCCGCTGGTTCTCTTCCAATTTCGGGTTATAATTTACAGATGTATCCATTATAGCGTCGTCAAAGGTAACGCTAAATGTGTTTCTGATGTTTTACCTTGAACATCTACAGTGCCAACAACTACCCCTACCGGGCTGACAAGGCTAGCCCCAATACCCCTGAGTGTCGGTAAATTTGGACGAGAGATCATGTGCAGCCCTAGAGCCTTAACATTACTAATCCTGATGAGAGAGCATTGACTCCCTAGATCTACATGGCATGTAATAGCAGACCCATTTAATTTTATCTCCATTATGTACTTGTTAATCCCGGTGTCCTCAGTCATTACTTCAGCTACCTGTTTGTGGTTTTGTTCATTACCTAATGTTGAACTCTTAACTCCATCGTTACCTGATTTTTTTGTGTTTTTATAGCAGTTTGAAGCAAGATGGCCTATTCTATCGCATACCGTGCATTTGTTAAGAGGTTTATCACATTTTGGGATTTTGTGACCTATCTCATTGCAGTTATGGCACTTTACAGAAGACATTGATTTTTCACATTTGTAGCTAGGGTGACCAAGTTCATTACAGTTATAGCATCTAATCGTAGGATTGATGGCGTTACCTGATTTGGATGTATCTGCTCTGTTCATGTTGATTCCAAACCGCCCTCTTCGTGTCGTGTCCTGGTAGTCTCTGCTCTGCCCTGTCTTAACAGTCTTTAAATATTTAAGTACCTGTTCTGGCTCTCGAAACTGGGCAGCCTGTGCACCGACCTTTACTGCTCTGTCTTCTATGCCATAGAGCAGGCAGTCTACTGCCTGTCTCCCGGTGATATTACATTTATTTAACAAGTTGACCTTTGTATAATAATAAAGCTCTAATGACTCACCATATTTGACTTTCTTAGCTAACATTTCGGTTAAGAGTTCAGCATAGTCCTCTCTGCACGGAAAGGACTCCAACAATTTCTTTTTCCACTCTGACCATGTATGCAGCATCGAAGTTAGACCCTGATACCAAGTTTTTGCAACACCACACAATTTCGGCAATGAATAGTGAATTATTTCTCTCTCTTCCCAACCATAAAGTTCGGCACATTCTTCTACTTTGGTGAGCCATATCAAAATAGTTTGATCTTTTGATAAAGGGTCGAACTCCGGTACCACGTTGGTGTTAAATGTAATTTTAGGCTTATCCAAATTCTTAACCTTACCTAGAATAGACAGAAATTTATCCACTAATTTAATATCCTGTTCACCTTCCTTGTATGTAGACAACCTTACTCTTTTCGGAGATCGAGAACCACTTCTTGAATTCGATGGTGAGCAGCCTCTCTTCCTTCTGCCATCAAAGCCACGTTCTCTCCGTAACGGTTGTTCTTCGTCAGTGTCAAACGGTGTGGAGTAGCGCTGCTTCTTCATCTTTGATCGTGACCAACGTCTTCCTTTAATGTAGCCTTGATTTAGGTCAGAACTAGTATGTGCACGCTCTTGCCTAGAGTACCGTGCATTCCCATTGGCACCACTTTGTGCACGCTCTTGCCTAGAGTACCGTGCATTCCCATTGGCACCACTTTGTGCACGCTCTTGCCTATAGTACCGTGTATTCCTGTCAGAACAAGTTTGTGCACGCTCTTGCCTGGAGTACCGTGCATTTCCTTTTAAACCAGTTTGAGCACGCTCCGGCCTAGAGTACCGTGCCTTCCCCTTTGGACTAATTTGTGCACGCTCTTGCCTGGAGTACCGTGCACTATCATCTGAACTAGTTTGTGCACGCTCTTGCCTAGAGTACCGTACACTCTCGTCTGAACTAGTTTGTGCACGCTCTTGCCTAGAGTACCGTACACTCTCGTCTGAACTAGTTTGTGCACGCTCTTGCCTAGAGTACCGTACACTCACGTCTGAATCTGATTCGTGACCCCTTTGACCTATTTCCTTGGGTCTTCTTTCGTACCTCAACCTCAACTCACCACCTCGGGTTTCCTTTTTCAAATCTTCATCTAGGGCTTCCTTCCTTTCCAGCCCTCCTCCTGGGGTATGCTCGTCATTGTCGCTCATCGTTTATGCCTTTGCCTTATCTGAAACTTTCAGAAACCATCGTTACTACACGTCGTAATCGTCGCACAACTTAGTAAAACATTGCACTAGACAACTTTAATTGACCGCCGTGGTAAGGCGTCAATTGACCACTACATAACATTTACAGCAACATAAAATTCTAGGTTAGAAGAAATTTAAAATAAATAAATACACACTAAATAAATAAATACTTAAAACATTCAATTGTGTCATTTTAAGCAGTAAATCTTATTATGTTGAATTTCTACGAAATCAAGCTTAAATTCGTAATACTCCCGTTTCTTTACCTACTAGCAAACAAAAATTAGTGCAACATGATGGGGAGGGCACTATACGCTGAAGCAAGGGCTAAGAGCCAAAACGCATTAGTAACTCAATGCTATGTCTTTTTACTCTAGCCATATAAGTTCGATATTGAAATATTGTACTTTTTCTTGTAACAGGCTATTATGATTATTGTAATAAAACGAACAAAACAAAAAAAAAAAAAAAAAAAAAGTGTGACTGTGCGTGTGTGAGTGGCAGCAGTAACCGAGTGCTATGTGTCTTCTTACACCAACCATATTAGTTTAATATTAAAATATTGTACACTTCTAATAGACAACTATAATTATTATTATTTTACATATTTTTCATAATAAATAAAGCGTTACTTACGTTTTCTTTTTGTCGAGCAGTGGGCGTGACAAGAAAATAACACAATTTTCTCGTTTATCCCACTTCTGACCTTTTGGGTCAGGGTAGCAGGAATAAAATCCGTAACACTGTTTTAGTATCTTCACGTTTTATTATTACTTATTTATATTTTACAACAAATTCGCACTTATTATTTATTTCACTCGCTTCCATGCTAACGCTCAACTCAGACTGCCAGCCCGCGCGCCCGCATCGTCTGATCACGCCACGAGGCCCATACTGGAGGGGATCGTGCTGTGATTGGCCGATGCTTCGGATTGGCCAACGTTCCTGATTGGCCTTTGTAAATCTAGTCAACTTAGCACTAACGAAAACGGAAGTTATAATAACTCCATAATCTATATCAGACAAAATAAATCAAATTTACTAATAATGTATTGTTACAATCCGAAAAACAATTTTATATGTATATGTTGATATAATAAAAAAAAAGTAATTATAGCTATAAAACCTAACATAATTAACAATCATTAATCGACTAAGCACAATAACAAGCAGATAATTATAATTTAAGCAAACAGCTACAATTGATGGCGTGCTTAAACGGTGTTGTTACGTTTTATAGCTTGGAAACTGAATACCTACGACTTAGACCACAAAAATAACAAGACGGCGCGAAATGAACTATAGAAAGTGAAGCCGTTTAAAGGAATACCAATTTGAAAAATCATATCATTGCGCCTGCGTAATGCAGTACTCAAAGTCAAAGTTAAATAAATTATTGGAATATACTGTTTTTAGGACTATAACAAGTCAAATCAGGTTTATAAGTGTGATTAAATTTTATTTATTTATTCAATTAGTAAGATTACACCAATTACACTAATCACTACATAAATACAATTACAATTTGATTAAAATAAATTACAATTAAATGAAAACGAAATAAATAAAACACAGATACTTAAACAGTGAAGTCAAAACAAAAATTGTCATATTGTTTTTAAAATGTACATATGCATAGTAAATTATTATAATCGAAATTAGAATTAATGATACATAGTTGCAAGAATGAAACGCATAATTAGATTGATGTTAAAATTACTAATCGCTGTTATAATATCACATCATCGGCTGGAATAATTGCAGTACGCATACGCATACGAGTACATATATAATATAACGAGCTTCTGCCCGCAGCTCCGCCCGCGGCGTGGCCTATGGGAAAATAATTCAACCACCCATTACACCCTCTTAAGGATGGAACTTCGAAAAATCCTTTCTTAGCGCATGCCTACGTCATAACATCTACCTGCATGCCAAATTTCAGCCCGATCCGTCCAGTGGTTTGGGCTGTGCGTTGATAGATCACTTTGTCAGTCAGTCAGTCAATCACCTTTGAGTTATATATATTTAGAAGAAGAAGATGCCATCCGAGAAGAATGCTGCTATGCGCGCCATCTAATCAATTATTTTAGTCTAAGGTGAACAACACTCATTTAAATAATTGAACTCGGCTACTATTGCCTCATGCATTAGCAAGTGTAAATGGTGGGTTACCACGACTGAGAATGGTCTAGGACATAGAAATTCTAGATTTTTATTTTGGTTTTACCAGGAAAAACATTTTTGGACACGCGCAGAGATACTCAGAAATAATAATAAAATAACAAGCTCTATCCTTTTATTTTGTCTTACTACTCTAAGGAATATTGGAAATAGTGTTAAGGGCGTACCAGACCTGTACTTTATTATTATTATAATTATTTTTTTTATCGTACTGATTCTGTTGGTCTCTACCGACCTTTACAGCCAAATCAGGACGCAACTTTGGGAGGCAACTATCTCAAGGGCATCCCTGGGACTATTAGACTGGCTGGCCTAATAGCTCAGTTGGTTAGCACTGCCTTCCGAACTATCGGTGGTGGATTCGATTCCCACCCAAGACATATTTGTGTAAAACATAGATGTTTGTTCTGTGTCTGGGTGTTATATTGTATTTTATGTATGTACACAAACAAAAGTATATAAGTATTGTATTTGGTTCACATAGTACAAGCTTTGCTTAATTTGGGGCTAGATAGCGCTGTGTGAAATGTCCACACATATTTATATATTTAGTGTTAAGAGATTACAAAACTTTAAACTATATTAAAAAGATAGAAGATGGGAGTTTTGGCGGGGAAAAGAAAAGATTATGGCACCGCATTGTATTATTTTCCAAACCTTGTGTTATTTTCAGTGTTAGTGCATAAAATTGGTAACATTTCATTAAGTGCTGGATTACAGGCGTGAGTGTGGGAAAGTGGTATAATGATGGGCAACGTTTCTTTTCGTGTTGTTTCCAAAACTCCATAGAAGCTTCTGGTAAAGTTGCCACCACTTTACTAGGAGTATGACTTGACTAGACTAGACTATGACTTGGACTATGACTTCACTTGACACACATAAAATTAACTTTTATCAATTACTTGACACTGGCTAAATACACAAAAGTGTGGAGCCAAAACAAAAAAAAAGATAGAAGCTGATGGCCATGGCAAAATAAAATATACTCTGTGGTCTACCTATGTACGTCACCGATATCTACAAGACAACCTTTAATTCTGAAAAATAGAAGTCGGTATAATCCTTTTTAAATATGATTATATTTATTCTAGTTTTCCAAATAAATCCAAAGCCACGGTCACTTCTGGCGTAGACTGGTTATTCACTTGTATTGTTGAGTTAGTTGATCATAACAAGCCATAAATTGTTATTAGCAGGTGATCAACAATCAACATTACTGTCCAGCAACGATTGCGTGACCACAACACGGTTAGTGGACACCACAGGATATGTCCTAGCCACTACACGTACTTAGTACAACTAAATAATTAATTAATGAATTAAACCTAATCATAAGAAAGTATTGTGTATATGAGTGCGTGCGTGCATGCGTGTGTGTGTGTGTGTGTGTGTGTGTGTGTGTGTGTGTGTGTGTGTGTGTGTGTGTGTGTGTGTGTGTGTGTGTGTTGCACATATATGCTACTAGTTGCGCCTCGCGGTTCGACCCGCTGAAAAAAAGACCCGCTAATTTTTTTATTTGCTCATCCCACGGGGAAATTTCATTTATCGAGATAACATGTAGCCTTGATTTTAATCCAGTGTATAAGCTATCTTTTTGCCGAATTTCATCCAAATCCATTCAGCCGTTTGAGCGTGAAAAAGTAACAAACATACACACATACACACATACAAACTTTCGCCTTTATAATATTACTGTGATTTTTAGCACCTTTACAAATAAAAATAAAGAAATTCATATGTGGATTTCGCTTGTTGCTCTATCTTCAGCCCTAGTGCTACTTAGCATCAAGTAAAAAGTGGTAAAAAGCTACTCTATCTAATATAAAAAACACCATATCGCATGTACAAGCTGTAAACAAGTCAAGGTGTTTATGAGTTACCATTAATACGGCCCTGCGGTACCACGCCTGACATTGTCGGAAGGCACGCGAGCTTTGACAGATTGGATCGTGCTGTTCGTAGCTGGAAATAGGTATAACATTTTTATATATTAATTGGCGAGCAAAGCCTTTGCAACAACTGGTAAAATCAGCTTTAATAGGTAATTTGATTCGTATTTTTAACAGACTTTAAAAAACCATTTTCACCTGTTCTCAACTCAACTTATTTTTAATGTTTGTTACCTGTAACTCAGAACTTTGGACTGGGTGAACCGATTTTGATGATTTTTATTTTGTTTCAAAGCAGGTACATTCAGTGTGGTCCCATTTTAATTTGGTCTATTTCTGACAATGGCGTCCATGAGAAAACCATGTAAGTCTGAAGACGGTTTTTTACGCATTACGTTTGTTACTTGTTAGGTCTAAGTTTCAAAGATTTTTGTTTACAGCGATTTTTGATTGAAGGGTTATTTCATCCCAAAAAGGGATAGTTTGCTGCGATGCAGAAAAGATGGCAGAAATACTCTGTACTAAATTCTAAACAACAAATTTGAATATGAACAATATTAGTCGATAAGTTGTTAAGATAAGGTCATGATCGTAACTCCCAAAAGGTGAGATGTCTTCAAACGAATGCTCATTTTAGTATTTAAAAAATGTGTGAGGTCTCAGTGTGGGACTAATTACTATGATAATTAACACCGTCTGAACACAATTGTTCCAAAAACATGCTACGACTGGGTAGGGATATGCTGATGCTCATGAGTGCTGCTGACACCATAGTGATTAATCAAATATGATTTTTTTTGCACGAAATCGCATTAGGACTTTTCATATTGTACCACAGGTCTTCGGTTCCTTACTTCCACCTTCCACCTGGCCTTAGGCATTCTCTATACCCGTTTAAACATTTAAAAAAAACGACTGTGCTTTAGACCACACGACTCAAGTAAAGCTTTAGTTTAGCTCCATCTATCGGCCGGCATAACGTCGTTTTTGCTTTGCTTAATGTTAATGTCGCCAACTTGACCATTGCAAATTTTATCGGAACTACTAACATAATGATACAAATTTTAAACTTTATTTTGATGACAATGGTGATATGCGTGAACCAGCTTCAACGTCCGTTCGCCTCGGATTCACCAGCTTACTCCTCAAGTCAAGCGTACGTAAAGAACTTTTACTTTAATAAGTTATTAAAAACACGGCGGTATACCTAAAGCAAGCCAGCACAGCCATGGGCCGACATTGTAGTTACCTTGTTCCCCGAACTCTCCAGGCCTTAAAACAATGAACAAACTTTCTTCGTTTGCTCCTCGTAAATCGTCCTTGTCTTTGTTTCCAAAAAACAATGCGTATGTATGATTAAGTCAGTGACAGAGCTCGTCATAATAATCTTAATGAATACACAGGTGTAAAACTCAATATTCTACCATAATAATAATAATAACGCCCAACGATCACATAAATCGATCCTGGACCCTAACTAGGATTCCCTGTGTCTAGAGACCCGGGAACTACGAGGACCATGGTCACACCCAGACAGAACCAGTATTTGCGCTTTTTTATGTGCACAAGTACTTGTCTTGCCGCGGGAATCAAACCTGCCACCTCCGGGTTTAGCCGACCGATAAATCGAAAATGCAGACTATAGTACTGTTTCGGACTGATACAACACCGTACCGTACTATTATCTTTCTCTTTCACCCCAACCCTTACCTATAAAGCTATCCCTTTCTGTCAAACTTGAAACAGCTTTTTTGAAACTTCCTGTTGTTTTAGATTGGTTGTCAGCGTAAAAAGATTTAAATTAATTTCGATAAAATCTTTCATTGTTGACTTTATTAACATGGTCGAGGGTGGCCGGGTTTATGGTTATGGTGTACAACCATTGTGTGGTGGTCTTTATTACTGTATCGTGAGCAGTAGATTACAGTTGTTTAGTGAATTGGGTGCGGTGTAAGTAGCTTATTTGATGAGACATATGCAACGCATAATCGCTAGCTAGCCGTAATAAAGTCTCATTTGCCCAGTAATTTCACTTGCTACAATGCCGGAACACAGCAGTGCTTGCGCACTACTGCTTGGCGGCAGAATAACTGGCAAACCGGTGGTACCTACCGAGACGAACTTTGCAGTAAAATCCTACCACCTAGTCACACTGTGATGATAGAGAGAGTGCAACGGAAGTTTGCTCGATACATCTTGTACGACGAATGTATGGGCTTTATCCTTGCCTCTTTGCGTCAGGAATGATCGGACTAGACACATTCTAATACATGCGTAAACTACTGCTTGTGTTGAAGTTGAAGTTGGTGCGCGTAGATTTCCATTATCAATATAACAAATGTCTTATGATGTTAGTATTATATATAGCGACATTAATACTAAACAATGTTACACCGGCCGATAGATGGAGCTAAACTAAAGAAGTTTTACTTCAGTCGTGTGATCTAAGGCACGCACGCACGCACGTTTTACTATAACGTAAAAGTCTATCTACCACAATAAACCCATACTACCTAAATGAAAAAAGTACCTACTAAAATCTGAATTTCTAAAATACCTTTAAAGCGCACCACCCTTACCACCTGCGCATACATACCCGCGCCCCGCCACGAATACCCTTTACGCCACATTATCACGGCACGAATTGACCCAGAAACAGTTAAATAAAAGCTACTATCCGACCCGGCTGTTCCTCGATCTATCTTCCGTTTCCATCTATCGCTCGTTTGTTATGACGATAGCCATCGGGAAGCGTGTGCGGCTCCATTTACTCACGGTTATGGTGATTAGAATAGGAAAAGTACAGAGACGTCATGACCTCACTACTGAAGTAAAACTTCTTTAGTTTGTCTCCATCTATCCGCCGCCGCCGGTATAACTTTTGTTTAATGTTCACAATTGTAAATTGTCATTATACTAACAATATATACATGTACATGTATTTTTAACATAATAATAAAAAAAGCTTTATTATGTTGACAATGGAGATCTACGTTAACCAACAACTTTCAACTTCCGTTCGCCTCGTCAGCTTACTCCTCAAGTCAAGTGTGCTAAAGAAGTTTCACACAGCGCCATCTAGTCTCAAACTAAGCAAAGCTTACTACTATGGAAACCATATATCTGATACAATACTTAGATTCCTTTTGTTTGTAAATAGATACTTAGGTCCGTATTACAGAACGATGCTCAGTCATCGATCGGTGCTCAAGCAGAGATGTCGTTCATAAAGTTATCAATTGATGAATAAAATTTCTGCTTGAGCATCGATCGATGACTGACCATCGTTCTGTTTACCCTTTAGAACCTTACCCTTACCTTAGAATACAATATAACACCCGGACACTAAGTAAACATTGATGTTCGTCACACAAATGTTTGTCCTGGGTAGGAATCGAACCCGCAACCTACAGTTCAGAAGGCAGGGTTATTACCAACTGAGCTATCAGGCTAGTGAAATAGTTGACTATTGATCAAATCACGACTACAACTCTTACCTCAAATTTTTATCTTTTTATAACCGTGCTGTATTTGTGTGTATTATAAGTAAACGCACGGCTTTCCGTGTCGTGCCATCTCCAACAGTGAACCCGCACCGCTCGGAGATACACTCCGCTGGCCACTTTCCACCTACCTCCTGGCTCCCTTTGTGCATGCCAACTGGAACGGCAAATTTAATTTAACATTACGCCACTCATTCACTAATTACTGCCGATGTTGAGGAAATTAACTTTTTAACCGATTGTCATGATCGGAAATTGTGCTTTTGAAATAAAAATCAAATAATAATAGGAGACTAGATGTCGTCTCACCTGATAGTAACTGACAGATGTCAGTAAGGCGGTCTTCATCAGGTGGAAAGACATCAATCGCTGAACACAGGTCTCCCCTATAAAACATCACTTTGGATGCTTATCATAGGGTTTGCCATCATCCATAAGGCTTGGTGTCACCCCGTCGTCGCCGCCCGAGACACGTCTTGAGCGACCCGGATGATCCTATAGCAGCCGTAGTATCGGCTGCGCTAGGATCACCGGACCCTATAGCCCTTCTGGCTCAGGTACCGCGCCCGGCACCGGTATAGGATACCAGCATAACACAATCAGACACCGACCCCGCCGGCGAGGTCGACGTACCCCCGTAGGCTAGCTAGAACAGCCGCGACTTACAATAGGGTCCAAAGGTAGTTTTCTCGATCCTCTTACCGGCAACGGCCCAAGCCGAGGCTCGCACCCCAGAGGTGTACTTGAGCTAGTTGCCTCCCACTTTTGACGGGTGGGCGCCTTAAGCGCCTGCCCTCTCGCTGTAAAGGTCGGTAGAGACCAACAAAATTAGCCTGTTAAAAAAAAAGCGGCTTGGTGATCGCAGATGAACACACACATACTTCACCAAACAAATGTTGTTTTCTGTAGATACTTGTACGTATATTGTATTACCACAGACGTTTTTAAACCCCTAAAAATATGTTTAGGTACTAAGTCAACTTTAATATTATAATACTACATAACCCCGGATTACCCCGCACGTTAATGGCCAACCTGTTATAATGTTTAAAAGGTATTCATTTACTAGAGCATGTTTCCGTATTTACCCGGAAGGCAATCCCTTTATAGCTATTTAGCCGTCCTTAGAGAAACATAAAATAAATAAAACGGACCAAAACATAAATTAATGGCGACCCTTTAAAATGATCATAAAACTAAAACAATGTCAATTAAAATTAGGGTAAAATGAATCCTATTGTAACATTACAGGGTTCGTTTTAGTAATGGGGTTGTAGAACAAACGATGGGTTGTCACGGAATGGTATGTCCATTTCGTGAAAAAAAATATTCAAAGTTATGATTAACTAAACTATGATTTTAAGGATGGTCAAGTCGTTTTATTATGTTTTGAAAATGTTGTTGCTCGCTTTAGCTTTTATAACATCGGTTACAATTAGTATTTTTGTTACATTACGGAATTCAGGCGATTCAAGTTGTAACACTTCATAAATATCCTTATTTAGTTTATTTAGTGAAATTACCTATTTCCAGCCTCTGTGGTGTGGTGGTTGAACAGATAGGCTCATAACGCGGAGACGGCGGGTTCGATTCCCGCAGCAGGACAGGTATTTGTGCACAGAAGAAAAAAAAAGCAATTACTTGTTCTGAGTCTGGGTGTTGTGGGACCATGGTCCTCGTTATTATCGTTATTATTATCATTATCATTCCAAACTAAATGAATAGCTTGTTTGCTTGTTTGTTTTTGCATGTATGTGACTTTCACGTCACAACGTTAGAAAGTAGAAGAAACAAAAAGTATAATCTATTTACAATATAATATAAGCAAAACAAAAATGTTGTACAACAGAACTACGGTTTTAATTATCTGTTACAAATCGAATAATCGATTTCGATAGCTCACAGATTGTTATTATTGAGTATAGAATATAATAATTATCATGTAGTTTTATCCCAGAATATTAAAATATCACGCGGGAAAACAGATGAACTGCGAAGCGCTTTAAGATCCTGCTCGGTGACGCTGTAAAGTTCGGTAGAGACCAACTACATTAGCATTGGGTAGCGCTTATAATAGTTATATTATATTTATTTTTCGCTTTTGAGTGCATATTTGTGGTTTTGAAATCGGCTAAATTTAAAAAAAAAAATTTTTTTACATGTTTTTTAGTTACTAAACTTAGGTAGGTATGTAAAACTTCATCTCAATCGAAAACCAGGGTGTGGGTTTAAAATTGACTTCTAAGATTTTATTACATTGTTAGTTAGTTTTCCCTTGATTTCCTTGAGATTCCATCATCAGATCCTGACTTGATGACAATGGGATCACCTCGGGAGTATACCGTTGCAAAATATAATAGAAAAGAATTTTTGAAATCGGTTCACAAAAGGCGAAGATATCGATGAACATACACAAAAAAAAAAAACATACAGACGAACATAGTACCACCTCCTTTTTGGAAGTCAGTTAAAACGGCTGTCAAATTAGAAAGTGTAACGTGACAGTTGTGTTGACATGTTAGTTTAATTTAATGTAATTCCACCACATGAAAATGCTTGCAAATTACAAAATAACAGCCCCAATTACACAAAACATCCACGGTCAAAAGGTAAATCACCCGGAGTTATTATTACGCCAACAATAAACTAATTTAGTCTATTGTTAATCAATAATGATTAACGATGCAAAATGACGGGATAATTGCTCAAAATGTTTAATGTAAGCGCTTGCGCACACTCGATGCATTTTAGTCATTCTAATCTATTAAAGTGTGATTTTTTAACTGTGAGGTATACTACTCGGCACAAAATTAGTATTAGGGTAAGTCTCAACGCATCCCACTAAACCAATCCCATTTAATATTTTTTTCAATTTTGACAAGCCTGATAGCTCAGTTGGTAGTAGCTCTGCCTTCTGAGCTGTAGGTTGTGGGTTCGATTCCCACCTAGGACAAACATTTGTGTGATGAGCATCGATGTTTGTTCTGTGTCTGGGTGTTATATTGTATTCTATGTATGTATTTACAAACAAAAAGTATATAGGTATTGTATCAGTTATCTGGTTCCCATAGTACAAGCTTTGCTTAGTTTGGGACTAGATGGCTCTGTGTGCAATGTCCACACAAAAAAAAAAAACAAAAAAAAATGGATCCCACAAAGTATTATTTTGATTTCCTGTCTGATCCTAATCAAAATGTTTTGAAGTAAAACTTATCTACGCTGGACTTGGGGAGTAAGCTGGTGAATGCGAGGCGAACGGAAGTTGAAGTTGGTTCACGAAGATTTCCATTGTCATCATAACGAAGTTAAAATTTTGTATTATTATGTTGGTATGTCATGGAATGTAAAATGACCATTTATAATTGTCAAGGTAGCGATATTAACAACAGAGCAAAAACAAAGTTATACCGGCCGATAGATGGAGCTAAACTAATGAAGTTTTACTTCAGTCGTGCAGTCTAAGCACACTCGCTTTTTTTTTTTCAAAGTAAATATATTTTTGATGACAAATAAACATGTAAAATATATCATAACGTATTCGATCTTATCCCACTATTACAACCTTTTTAATGACTATAATTAGTGTAATTTAAGTGGTTAATTAAGTTGAGCGAGTGTTGCTCAGCAGCAGTTTATGCGACTTAAATACTAACGCCCCAGGTTCAAATCCCGCTCGACCCTTCACTAATAACTTATCGTAAAGTAAAACATCCTGAGGAAAACCAACATGTTCTAAAGGACCACAAATTGGAGGTCAATTTATCCAATAAAAGATGATGTAGATGCGCCTGTGATAATGTACCAAGTGTACGCAGGCGCTTTATGGTGATTGAAGTGACGCGATAGTTTCATCAGACTAGATACAGCCGGACAAGGCTACGGATCACGTAACGTTAGGCATTGGAGAAAGAAATACCAATTTCAACTTAGATTAGTGTGGCTATAATTACCTCCGTCACTATATCAAGGCGAGATGTTAATAAACGATGTTTATTGAACACCTCCATGTTTTTTAGATTATTTTAAAGTCAATTACACGATTCGAAATTATAATCACTAGATGGTAGGACTTTTCTGCAAAGTTCGTCTAGGTAGGTGCCATCGGTTTGCCAGTTATTCTGGCAACAAGCAGTAGTGTGCAAGCACTACTGTATTCCAGGTTGAACGGCACTGTACTAGTGAAATTACTGGGCAAATGAGATTTTGTGATCTGCTGGGCGATCACGTAACTCGATTGCAACCCATAGAATCACAAATTTGTATAGATTTGACAGTTTGAATACGCAGTTTATGTGCATAGTTATGGAAATTTCTCCTGTTGCATTGCAATCAAAGTTTCGTGATCATCCCCCTGACCTCACAGTCGAGTAATTTTATTACCAGACTGTGCTGATGTCTCAGGATGACGTGCGCAGTGCAGTGTCACGTGGAACTTTATATTTTGGATTTTCGAGTGACACTGGTCTGCTATGGGCGGCCGTGTCGCTTAACATCAGCTTAACGACTAGCTCGTCATTCACTAACATAAAATAAGAATAAAAATACAAAGAGTCTTTTCTAAGGGTAGGCAACACACTGTAAATGCCCTTGGTGATTAAGATGCCCATGCGGTGATGACTATTTACCATCAGGCGAGCAGCCTGCTTGTTTGCCAGACTATAAAAAATACTATAAATAATTAGTGAGTAACTATAGAAATAGCCTCTTCAAGAAATGTAAAAGGAATTCCGTAGAGGTAGTACCTACTATTGAGTAGAGATACTCGTATAAATGTACAAGACATAAATAAAAGAAAAACGTTGTTTTTTGGTGTGACTTTCAAATCAAAACGGTGTTTAAGAAACATTTGAACATGGGTTGCTTTATTATCGGAATCAATATAGGATATACTATTTAGAGTTTGAGTGAGAATGGGTAAGTAACGGGGGGAACTGCGGGGCGCCCTCTCCTTTTTAATCAATTCAATTTAATTAACAATTAAAATATGACGATGACGTGCTCTTCACAAGTTGAAACGGTAGCCACATGCTCGCGAAACTAGGTCAAAATAATAAGCAAATATAACCGGCTGTAATCATAACACTTCGCGAAAACAACGGCCGGTTATTCTTGCTTCTATAAACAGTTGCGTATTGCAATAACTCATGCGAGTTTGTTGACTTTTCGCTCGGAGGAAGTACAAAGACTTTTTTATTGCAAAGTATGCTATGGTTTTCAAAAGGTCATAGGATTCTATTCGGTCATAGTTCTAGGATCTAGATAGGTAGCAGCGCTTTGCCACATTTATTCTGCGGTCAAGCATTAGTGTGCAAGCACTAATGTGTTCCGGTTTGAAGGACACTGTAACTAGGAAATGGAGTAATTGAGATTTTATGACCTGATCTCTCATCAGATTAGAAATTTTAAAACAAGACTGCGCTACGATGACTTGTGCAGTGCAGTATTAATAATAATAATAGCGGCCAACATCCTGGACCCTAACTAGGATCCCCTGTGTCTAGGGACCGAGAAACGACGTGGACCATGGTCCACAACACCCAGACTCATAACAAGTATTTGAGCTTTTTTCTGAGCACAAATACTTGTCCTCTCACGGGAATCGAACCCGCCACCTACTACCACCGCAACTTAATCTAAACACAAACTTTATATTTTCAAAATTATTTCAAATTTCAAATTATTTATTCATTATACCTTTGGGTTACATGATTCTTAAGTAGGATAACTTATAATTAAACATATTTTCCATAATTAATTAATACAACTAGTCTTATCCAACTTAAGTATTGAGTCCGTGTACCCTGTACTAGTATAAAACTGTGTTACAGGGTACAGGCACTTCCAGATAATGTCACTGTGAATTATACATATAATTTATAACAAAATATAAATATGTATTTAAAGTTTTATCTTTTTTAAGAGACTAAAGCTACACTACAAGATTATAATATGAGAATATATTTTAATAAAACTATGCTATTTTAGACTTCCGAGTGGTGCTGGAACTGGTATGGGTGACTGTGACAAATCTCAGTCGAAACCCAACGTCCGTCGCAAAATAACAGATAATAAAGTATTAACTACAACTATTACACGGCTAAAACTCACGAGATACAGTCGAATAACTCGACCGGTGTTCGGGCAATATAGATGCCCATCCTCAAGGAGTACGCGCGGCGGCGGTGGTGGCGGCTCGGCGCTGACTGCGGACGGTGAGATTGCTCGTCATCCGAACTTTAACCGGGACCGAGGATGGACCTTACCACCTGCGTGGAATCCAGCTCTTAATGTTGTCTCAGCCAGAGTCGAACCATTTATGCGTGAATTGGATACGGTCGGTGTGGTATGTGACAATCCCATACGCTGTGGTAATGTTTGTGACAGTGACAGTGATAGTGACACTGACGTAAGCGTGTGCGCCGCCGCTCTGACAACTGAGCACCTGTCGCCGCGGCCTGCGTCCCCCGCGCCGCTCTCACAGCGGGCGACGCGAGCCATGGTCCGCAGTCAGCGCCGAGCCGCCACCACCGCCGCCGCGCGTACTCCTTGAGGATGGGCATCTTTATTGCCCGAACACCGGTCGAGTTATTCGACTGTATCTCGTGAGTGTTAGCCGTGTAATAGTTGTAGTTATGAGTACTACTCACGTCAGTTTCTATAATAATAAAGTATTAGACATAAAACCCACCATCCCAACCCTATTAGACGTAGACAATAGAAACAGTAAACAAAGTCTCTGATCACGTTAGAGGTTCCTAGCTCGCAGTTCCTTAAACCTGTCCGGGCCATAGCGCCCGGACAGGTTTAAAAAAAATAAAAAAAAAAACGTCTGTCGCAAATCGACGTCACCATTATACCTTGTCATCATCATCATCATGAGCAGCCTGGAAACTTCCACCGGTGGACTAGGCCTCCTCCACAGAGCGCCACTTTATGCAACACCTCGCCTTTTGCATCCATCAGCTCCCTGCGGTTTTGATCAGGGGCTTTACCTCGTTTAGTGGAGATGGTAATCGTGTTCTCTCTTGCTCGCACTCGTGGACTTGTTAATTGGTGCGTGCAGGATGGCAGGCGAAGCCGATTCCCAGGACAGTAAGCGGTAAGGGTGCTGGTCATCGATCAACCTAGTGAGGGGCCGTTACGTCTTCCGGTTAGTGGACCACTCGAGAACCTTTCTTCCTATTTCTGTCTTACATAAACATATAGGTCTAGTTTTAGTACCTGTATAACTTTTTGTATTACTCAGTATAGGCCTGCGCTGTGTATTCCAGTTCGTAGTCACCACGAGCGACCCTTTTTTCCACATCGGTTGTCAGTTCTACGAGAGATGTTGTCTGCCTGACAACTCGTTTATTCTAAAAGCACCTAATACCTGATAGTTCATACAAAAAACTGTGCTTTAGACGACACGACTGAAGTAAAACTATAGTTTAGCTCCATCTATCGGCCGGTATAACTTTGTTTATGCTTTGTTTAATGTTAACGTCGCCACCTTAATAATTGTAAATTGTTTTTTTACCGGACATGCCAACATTATAATACAAATTTTTAACTTTGTTATGTTGACAATGGAGATCTACATGAACCAACATAAACTTCCGCTCGCCTCGCATTCACCAGCTTACTCTCTAAGTTAAACGTGCGTAAAGAAGTTTTACTTCAAAAAAAACAGACGAACATAGTACCACATTCTTTTCGGAAGTCGGTTAAAAAGTAGGCACAGGAAACGGTACCAATGCAAGGCATAGGTAATAATATAATCCATATCTAGCTATAAAGAGCACTCTACGACACCGACTACCTCCCTGTCCGGCTCACCAAGCCCGTCATCTCGATTATTTACCGCCGTGCGCCGGTAGGTGTAACATAAACGCAGCCTTGACGCTACTCAGCCTTTTACCCATCCCTGAGACAAATAGCTGTCGGACAATGGAGGCCTTCATGGACAATATCACGGGGTAATGTGGCTCTCGGGGACCTCTGGGGGAAAGTGCACACTTTTGTACAAACATCTTACGAAGCAGGGTGAAGTGTGGAAGGCTTAGATTAGGGAGATATTTTTCTTATATACCTCAATGGGAATAATATGTGCCACTGCTTTTTCCTTTTGGGAATAGATGGGACAATTTTTTTTCGGTTAGCGACGCCGATGAGACAGATAAAACTTATTTAGATATCAAAAAGTTCTGTTTATAGTTAGTAGTAAGTACATACTTCGCTAGCGATGGTGGGACAGATAAAACGTTCACTCCTGTTTCTCCTGTCTCCTGGGTCAGGTGGGAATATTTCCCACAGAGTCGAGTGATAAATTCCATCACAAAAATAATGATTGTGGATTACTTCTGTCACATTGTAGATTACGCCCCTTCTTTTATAAACGTGAAAATGAATAAATAATACACACACTACAAAATTATAGATATAAGTACTTACATACACAAACAAAACTAAAGTACGTCTTATTAAGAAAAAAAACGTGTATCCTTTAGACCACACGACTGAAGTAAAACTTCTTTAGTTTAGCTCCATCTATCGGCCGGTATAACTTTGTTTTTGCTTTGTTTAATGTAATGTCGCCATCTTGACAATTGTGAATTGACTTTTCACCTAACTTTTTTTAAATATTGGTCTTTACCTATGAAATTGCCGTTTTGTTTGAAAAAAGTTAAAGTATTTTTTTTTCGAACTTATTTATTTCTTTTATTCAAAGTAATCACCCCTGCAATCAATGCATCTTTGCCAACGCTGTGGCAGTTTATGGATGCCCTTCTTGAAAAAATCAGCAGGACGGGAGACAACAAACTCTTCAAAGGCGTTTTGTACTGCCTCTCGGGAATCGAATTTTTATCCCGCTAAAAAGTTGTCCAAATTTTGGAAAAAGTAATAGTCGGTAGGCGCAAGATCTGGTGAGTATGGCGGATGAGGGAGAGCTTCCAAACCCAACTCATGCAGCTTAGAGACGGTCTGTTGTGCAGTATGGGATCGCGCGTTGTCGTGAAGTAGCAGTGGAGACGACCGATTGACCAAAGCTGGTTGCAGACGTGCGAGTTTCGCCATCATTGTGGTCAGTTCTTCAATGTACACATCTGCAGTAATGCTCTCGCCGTTTTGTAAAAAGCTATGATGAATCACACCAGCACTAGATCACCAAACTGTGACCATCACCTTTCTAGGGGTCATTTTTCGTTTTGCACATTGCTTTGGTACCGAACCAGGATCTAACCAACTTGCTGAGCGCTTTCGATTGTCAAAAAGAATCAATTTTTCGTCGCACGTAACAATTCGGTTCAAAATTCCTTCATTTCTGTGCCGTATCGTGCCGTACGTTGCGCTGGCGATCGTTAAGTTCGTGGGGCACCCATCTATCAAGCTTTTTTATCTTGCCAATCTGTCGCAAATGGACCAATATTGTTTTGATGCTAACATCAAAAGCTGCTGCTAGCTCAGCTGTAGATTGAGATTCATCAGCTTCCACAATCGCCTTTAATTCATCATTGTTGACCAAAGTTTCCGGACGACCACGAGGTTCATTTTTCAAGTCAAAATTCCCAGAACGGAACCGAGCAAACCAATAACGGGTTGTACGTTCGTTTGTACAGTTCTCTCCGTAAACGTCGTTGATGTTACGTGTCGTTTGTGCCGCGTTGGTGCCACGACGGAACTCATATTCCATAATTACACGAAATTTCAAAGTATCCATTATGAGGAAAAATGTTGAAATGTAATGAAAATACAACGCTAATCAATAAACAAAAGACTTATATTGTAAATAGAATGTCATATTTTTAAAACAAAATTAATTTGAATTTAGAATTCATAGCCAATCAAAACTTTTTTTTGTTTGAAAAAGTCTGTACTGCAATACGGCAATTTCATAGGTAAAGACCTATTATTTTTTTAACTTAGTTATGTTCGCTAAGGAGATCTACGTGAATCAAGTTCCGTTCGCCTCGCCACGCATTCACCAGATTACTCCCCAAGTCAAGCGTGCGTAAAGAAGCTTTACTTCAAAAATGAACATAAATCTGTAATTCATCGTAGTTACCAGCATTTCTAAAACAAATCTAACTACAACAAGCTACAAACTTATAGGTACTATAGAGATAAAAGTAAAAAGACGAATCGGCTGATTTATAGCAAAGAAAGGAAAAAACACCTTTGTTTTTGTTCCCCGCTGCGAGATAAGTTCGCTTCACCTATAAAATATTACGAAAATAACCTTATAAATTATAGGTCGGAACGAAATAAAACAAAGTTAGGTAATAAACTATCCGGTTACGTCAGCTCCGTAGATATTATTTGTTTAATGTTGTGAACGAAAAACAAAGATCCCAAATCGAATATAAGGACACACATGCTTAGGTACTTATTTAGATCGAGCTAATGTATAGAGTTTCTAGATGAATTTCGTGCCCGGTTCTTGAGTAATAAACGCCCAACGATTACATACATAGATCCTGAACCCTAACTAAGATAAACCAGGAACTACGAGGACCATGCTCCCACAACACCCAGAAACAGAACAAGTATTTAATTTTTTTTCTATGCACAAATACTTGCCCGCGGCAATCGAACCCACCGCCTCGGGGTTATGAGCTGGCCTGGCCTAGAGCGGGTTTAACCACCACACCACAGAGGCTGTGTCCTAGTTCAAATCTTTATGTTCGCGCAGATTTTTCTGACAATAATTTTATATGCTTAGTCAAATAACTTAATTTTAAATATACTTGATATAATTTTGACTTCTAAAAGTGCTAAAAATTGCTTATTTGCAATAAATATTTTGACTTTGACTTAACTCAAAGTGGTGCTCTATGGGGGAAGTCTATGTCCAGCAGTAGACTTCTTCCGGCTAGTGATGATAATGAGATGATGACGATATCATCGTCGATTACTTGGTTCCCATCCCTAGACATACCATTAAGACAGTTTGACCACCACGCCTTGTTTGAAACTAAGACGAACTAATTTCTTTGGGGTTTGATTTGAAAATTAAGTATTATGAAAATAATAAGGTACCACTGTATTAAAATTGATCTTTATAAAAATATTTTCGGTTTACAGTATAATACAATCAGATGAGTTATAATATATGCAAAATCAATATTAAAACATTAACGTTTTAATAACAAACTCAAGGAAAATAGACTGCTTACTGCTTAAAAAACAAACAAAACAATTAAAAACCAATGACTTAATGATAATCGTGAATTGATTTGTTTTTCTTAGATAAATTAATTAATAAAAATTGTATTTACTTAAGAATACTTGCTCAACTTCATAAGAATAAAATTACAAACTTAATTCACGCCTCGGTTCCTGGCAGGTTCGGACCATAGACTCAAACTTTTACTATTGGTTTTCCTTTAGGTCTCATCATCTCATAAGAAATCTTCCACGTGATCAAAAAAAACTAAAATCATAAGTGTTTAAACAATATAACTATAGAAACATTAAACTATATTTATTTTATTTTTATTGCTTAAAAACTTATGATTAAAAACTATGCATTAGCAAAACTTAATCTAAGAAGCCGCTACCAGTAAGCAATGCACCGAAAATGCTAGCGGCATTGCCCAATTGAATGACAACAGTTAGTCTTTAGGCTAAATAGAGACCAGTATTTTGGTCACGTGTTGCCTCGATCAGTCGTTCCGAAAGATCTTTGTAAATTTTGAAAACTGAAATTATACTTTTATTTTCCGTATATTACATTTACTTTTGCGTAACATATTACGCCTTTCGGACGGAGAGGAGACACGTGTCTGTCGGTTTGTTTGTCAACGGTAGACACCGTGTGGACTGGGGCCAAGAGATAATTAATCGTGGACATGGCGGACGTCATCTCAGATTATGACGCGTGAAGAGATTGACATATGCACTAGATTATTTTGGATTTAAATGAAAATATACATAAATTAAGGCGTATATGTGGTCAAGCGCTTAAATGTAATATATCACAAATAAAAAAATAAAAACCTCTATAACAAACTTTAAAACGGTATTGTGCATTGAAAAATTATTTTCTCTTCCGACAGGCTGTCTGCCAACTATCTTTAAAAAAAACCTATTCGGTACTGGCCAACGACACGAACAAATTTTGGCGTCGTTTTAAAAACATGTTTTTGATTACATAGATAACAAATATAATTTATGACGTCAGGTGCGGTCTGTTTATCACACAGGTCAACGGGACGATAGGTCGTACAGAAATAGGCTGCGTCACTTTTGATGTTGTTTTGACTTTTGAGTTACTATCTAACGAGCGATTTGAGTGGGATGGTCATTAAACTAAAGTGGGGACAGGGTTTACACCATTTACATCGCTTTATTCCTTCTCGAATATCGTCTTACACACTTTTAATAGGTGGTAGAACTTTTCTGCAAAGTTCGTCTAGATAGGTACCACCGCTTTGCCAGTTATTCTGCCGCCAAGCAGTAGTGCTTCCGCACTACTGTGTTCCGGTTTGAAGGGCATTGTAGCTAGTGATATTACTGGGTGATTGAGACTTTACAATCTGATCACACAGTCGAGTAATCTTATTACCAGACTGTGCTTATGTTTCAGGATGATAAGCGCAGTGCAGTGTCGCGTGAAACTTTATAGTTTAGAGTTCTGTCTGAGTGGCACTGTACTGTTATGGGCAGCCGTGTCGTTTAACATCAGGTGAACGACTAAAAAATAAATAAAAACAAACACAAATAGCTAGAAAAATTATGTATACGAGAACAGCTTTTGTTTTTAAAAAACATAACTAATGTCTTCTTCTTCGTCGATCGATCAACCTGGTCAGAATTTTTAGGCCGCCCAAAAGCTTTTGACTTGGCGTAACGACTGTTGTCTTACGACAACCACCGGGACGGACGGAGAAAGTGTCCTCCGAAGCACTGTCACTCAGTAAATACCACATTTTGGAGCGGTCACCTACTTTGTAACCTATTAACTCTATTTCTACTCTCTAACTCTCTAATTCTTACTGCCTCTTAACCGATCGGTAGATTGATTGAGAATAGCCGAGCGTTTGGTGTGGCAATGCGTTTTTTTTTATCAATTTTAAGGCAACCTTAGGCTTAGGCTTAAGACGGGAAATATCCTGACTTACTAGAATATAAATTCCTGTTTACCAAAATCGATATTCATCGCCTAAATAATATTTGAATTATGAAATTTTACTATAAATAGGTGCTCATAATTTATAGCATAAATTATAATTTTTATCTTATTCTACTGATATTATAAATGCAAAAGTTTACGTGTGCGTGCGTGCGTGCGTGCGTGCGTGCGTGCGTGCGTTCGTGCGTGCGTAAGTGCGTGCGTGCGTGCGTTCGTGCGTGTGTGTGTGATAGATCTATCAACTTACTCATGGATACCTACTTCTCGGGAAATACCTAATCAATAATGGAGTCGAGTACCCCATCCCCTAAAAATAAAAATAACTGACTTTTTAGCGGAAGGTGAAATGATCCAATTCTTTCCTAATAAGTAAAAAAAAAATCAATGAACGCATAAATTTTCATTTCCTTTGTTCGAAATTGTCATCGGCAGTGAACCGGAAGCGTTGGTCCGTGTCTTATCGACGCCATGTCACTAACGAAAGCACATTTTTCGACCCTTTTCGGAAAGTACTCGTCGTATGCTTACCTTTAAGATTTTTTTGGATTTTACTTTTTAGTATTTAATTTTAATAGTTTATTTTTCAACCGGAGAAGAACAGTGGCGTGATATAAGTTTAAGGTATTTGTTCCTTTATTTGTGTGGCATCTTAGCTCACAAATGGATGTACAGATTTGGATTTCTTTATCTTAATAAAGTGTTTTCTTTGCTATTTTTTTGTAACTTAAGTTTAAGTTTTATGTTTGCGTTTTATTTGCTCCAATTTTTGTGTGGGATTCCTATACTAAGCTCGCCTGTTTGATCACATGTATACAAATGATGGTGGACCTGAAAAAAAACATAAGGGGAGCGCATTTCGAGTGGAAAGAGGGCACGTGCGAAGCTGATCCCTTCGACCTACTTACTTCACTTCGTAACTGGTTACGAAAATCTGTAACTGAATTTTTGTAACCAGCTGCAGTTAATGACAATTTTATTGTACACCTGCAGATTTTTGGCACCGAAGCTCACTGCTGCTGGACGTATCATATGTTACAGAAGACACTTTGACGCCCTACTAATGGTGCCCTACCGTGGCGCTGAGTTTTTGCAGTAAAACTTTTTTACGCACGCTTGACTGGGGGAGTAAGTTTCCACAGAAGTCAAAAGTTGTTGGTCAACGTAGATCTCCATTGTCGATATAGCAAAGTAAAAAAGTTATGTTGGTATGTCCGGTAAAGTACAATTTACAAATGTCAAGGTGGCAACATTAACATTAAACAAAGCAAAGACATAGTTGTGCCGACCGATAGATGGAGCTAAACTAAAGAAGTTTTACTTCAGTCGTGTGTAGTGTGGTCTTAAGCGCACTGGTTTTTTAGGGTGATTTTCGCACGTCAATGAACACGGCACTCGGTTGCGGTAACCCTGGCTCCCAGCCAGCCCCTGTTTCTCGTCACTCCTCGCGCCCGCTTTCGCGGCTAAATTTAACAGAATCTTCCAAATAGTGACTGAGATTTACGACTGACTAATGGCTAATTAATACGTGGCTAACATGTGTTATTTGATTTAACTTGTTAGTTTTAACCTTTTAGTGGAAAATGCCCGCTAATGCGTTTTGTGTTGTTTGTTGGTGTGTTTTCAGAAGGCTATCTGCGGGTGATTATTTTTACTCCAATTTGCTAAAAACGTCGGTCAGTTCATAATAAATCCTATTTCACTTAAATTTACTATATTAGGAACAATATTTTATATTCTGTTTATAAGAAGACACCAAATTAAAGTGGTTATAAATATTTATTTTTGCCATATATTTATACTGTATTATTTGTCAGCTGAAGTCTTATCATCTTGTAAATGCATACCTAGGTCCCCGCGATACAGGCTGGGACTAGTGTGGGGGTCATTAGACAACGTTGGGTATCTGATAACGAACCTTTCTGGATAAATTCTAAGAATCATTGAATTTTTATATTTAAATTTATAAGTTAGACAATGAGTTTTATTGTATTCGTAAATACTCACTAAATTAAAGATTCAATTTACATATAAACATAATACTAAACTATATTTTATTATTTGAAAAAAAGTAATATTGTAGGTAAAAAGGGGTCATATATAAAACACACAATTAAGATCACCTTCTGCAGGAAGCGTACTGAAAAAGCTGGCAACATTTCCTCGTTGAATAAATAAATAAATAAATATGTCTGGACATTTCACACAGCGCCATCTAGCCCCAAACTAAGCAAAGCTTACTTTTTTTTTGTATGTATTTACAAAAAAAAAGTATCTAAGTATTGTATCAGTTATCTGATACAATACTTAGATACTTTTTTTTTGTAAATACATACATAGAACACAATATAACACCCAGACACGGAACAAACATCGATGTTCATCACACAAATGTTTGTCCTGGGTGGGAATCGAACCCACAACCCACAGTTCAGAAGGCAGGGTTACTACCAACTGAGCTAGGCTAATTCGTTGGCAGAGGTATGTGCCAGCCTATAAGCTAAGTTATTAAGTAATAAAGTAAGAAGTAAATTAAGTAAGTAAGATAAGTTAGTAAGTAAAAGTATAAAGGTATACGCGAGCCTATTACCTAAGTAGGTACCTTTACTTTACTTTGTTTACCTAAGTAATATACCTACATTTTTTTCATTTTTAATTTTAAATGATAGAAAAAAAATTACGAGATACAATGATCACTTGCAATATACGTTTTTCTCAGTCACACGTATTTGAATTATTCACAATTCCATGTTTTTTTTTTATATTTTTAATATACGTTTACCAAAATGAATGATATTTGAAGATAAAAGCAATCAATGGAAAAAATTCTGCCACTGGGTAAATAAAACACTATATAAAATAGATTAGAGTAGGTAAATAATAAAATAGAGGACTAACCTTGAGTTCAGTTATTTATTTAGTTAAACTGGGTTAAAATGGAACGCGCAAGTGGACCTTAGAAACAGAACGCTAAAAAGCTTTATAATTTTCCAGCTACGTTATAACCTTCTATGTAATATCTTTACAGAAATTAAATGACACGTGGACGTACCTAATCCATTACAATGTTCAACGCGTGCGTGTTGGCAGCCACACAACTTTACAGTTACGAGTGCCACGCTGGCGAGTTTACCATGATTACGCTCTCACTACGCTGTCAGATTTGACAGATGACAGTTGACGTAATTGACTCGTGCGCCCTTGCAATCGAACATTTATTTTCAATAGCTACTCGTGCTACTGTGCTATGTTTATAATGCATGTTTTAGGAAATAAAAAATACAAACATGCGAAAGCGCAAATAAAAGCTACATAATTTTTTTTTAACAAGTGCCCGTGGTTTCTCTCGCAACTACACGTTTCCCGGTGGTAACTCTCAGTTTTCCGGAAATAAAGTACCACATATTAATATTGATATTGTTAGCAATTTTTATGCAAAATTTCAACCAAATTGATTCAGCCATTTTGACGTGAAAAACACAAACAGACTTGCAAACAAGATGACAATGTGTTCATTATGCCGGATTGCTTGCACCAGCTCCGGGAACTTCTTTTGAAGTAAAGCTTCTTTACGCACGCTTGACTTGGGGATAGGCTGGTGAGGCGAACGGAAGTAGAGAGGGAGATATGCTTATATCTCCCTCTACGTGAAGATAGAAAGAAACACCTACGCTTCGTATATTACTATAGGTGCAAGAGAGATGGAGCCAAAGAAGTTTTACTTCAGCCGTGTGGTCTAAAGTACACTCGTTTTTTTTCAAACTCACTTATTGTACATAATAATAATAAAAATAATAATAACGCCCAACAGTCACATACATAGATCCTGGACCCTAACTAGGATTCCCTGTGTCTAGGGACCCAGGAACTACAAGGACCATGGTACCACAACACCCAGACTCAGAACAAATATTTGCGCTTTTTTTCTGTGCACAAATACTTGTCTTGCCGCGGGAATCGAACCCGCCGACTCCGGGTCATGAGCCGACCTACTCAACCACCACAACACAGAGGCTGTGTGAAATAACTGCCTCAATATTTGACATTAATCGATTTTTAATTTTATATGCTTAGTAAAACAACTTAATTTTTAGTACCTAACCTCCATTTGACTTAAAAATAGCCTATTTGCAATAAATCCTTTGACTTCGACTATAATTATAAAGTGAACGGAACGTGTCATTTTTCATTATCCCAAGAAATATTATTGTAATAACTGAATAGCGTTTCATTTGCAATGCAACCAGCTATTGCAGTCTAAATAATAAAATTAATTATTAGATAACTTGTGTCTTTTTTGCGATCGGTTGCAAAATGTCAACTTAACAGCTAAGTAGCATCAAAGAAGCCCGGGTGTGCGTTAAAACCCCATTTACATGTTTTGTAATATATTATGTTACTAAAAACACAGCAGTCGTTACACGTAAACATGTTGTTTAAAACAATAGAAGTTTTTGTAAACAATCCTGTTCAGAGATGTTTTCCAAATTATAATTTTAAATACAAAATGCAGGTTTTCGCCGGCCTTGGAGTCCGCAAAAAAGAACTACACGTGTAAAGACCGAGTCACTACATCTTGTTGGAAATTTAGTAAACAAGTTTTATTATTATCTATGGTTAGAGACGATAAAATTCTATATTGGTCCTTGAGGGCTTGATATCAAACAAATATTTATTTGATGATTCTGTTATTTGTACAACTGTAACTCACAGCAGTTCAAAAATATTGTACCTATCTACTCATGCTTATTTTTCTGATATCATTTATTTTTTCTGGTATTGTTCAGTTATTTCGATTATGCAGTGTTGTCAAAAACATCATATTATTCAGGAAACGACGTCGATAAAATTTATCATCTTTATATATAAAAATAAATCTCTAATCCCCTTGGTCAAGTCCTATTTTGTCAAAATAAAAAACACCACAGAGATATGGAGATTTATGGATTTACTAGGTGGTAGGACTTTACTGCAAAGTTCGTCTACGTAGGTACCACCGCTTTGCCAGTTATTCTGCCGCCAAGCAGTAGTGCGCAAGCACTGCTGTATTCCGGTTTGAAGGGCACTGTAGCTAGTGAAACTACTGGGCAAATGAGACTTTATGATCTGATCTCACAGTTTAGTAATTTTATTACTAGATTGTGCTGATGTCTCAGGATGACGTGCGCAGTGCAGTGTCACGCGAAACTCTATACTTTAGAGTTCCGAGTGACACTGCAGCTGATATGGGCAGTCGTGTCATTTAACATCAGGCGAACGGCTAGCTCGTCACGTCATTCCTTAACATAATAAAAAAAAATAAAACAATAAAAAAATGGAGGATAGTTTACTGAAAGCTTTGGAAAGACTTGAAGAGAAAATAAAAATTGATAGTTTTGGAACTTGGAACTATTTGCCAACACTCGTAGACAATTAACTGACAATAATCCACCCATAGACTTGTATGATAATAGGGAGAATTCTGTGAATCCAACCTCATCTTCTTCTACTTCTAAATATATATAACTCAAAGGTGACTGACTGATTGACTGACTGACATAGTGATCTATCAACGCACAGCCCAAACCACTGGACGGATCGGGCTGAAATTTTACATGCAGGTAGATGTTATGACGTAGGCATCTGCTAAGAAAGGATTTTTCGAAATAGAATTTCACCCTTAAGAGGGTGAAATCGGTGGTTATTAATTATATTCCCATAAGCTACGACGCGGGCGAAGCTGCGGGCAGAAGCTCTTCCTACTATAAAAATTAATCTCTCTCTCATCTCAAAAATTAATATTTCCCTTCCCTTCACGTGTCAACGGATGGAACATTTTCGCAAAATCTTTTTTTGTTGTGTTTGTTATTGTCAAGAAAAGGTTCTTACAAAAGAAAAAACTAAGAAAGTTAGAATGTTTAGCACGCATAATACAATGTGATAAATTTTATCGTTATACTTATATATAAGTAAATACCTATTTAAATAAAAAAACGACTGTGCTTTAGACTACACGACTGAAGTAAAACTTTTATACGAACGTAACTCTCTCTTTCTATCTGCACTAACTTATATCTCCCTCTCAACTTCCGTTCACCTCGCCTGATAAATTTTGGAGTACGTAACGCTCTCGTCACGTACTCACCAGTTTACTCTCCAAGTCAAGCGTGCATAAAGAAGTTTTACTTCAAAATGATTTTAAATGATGGAATTCTGAGGTAACAAATATAAAAACACACCATGGAATTGAATAACCCCAGCTTTTATGAAGTCGGTTGAAAATAACCTGTGCGGCAGCAAATCCATACAACCGAAATATATTATACTGTCACGCATCCTGCAAAACAAAACAAATAAATCAGTGTGTAATCGAATCGGACAGGCCTGCATTATGGATGGTCGCGATTCAATATTTAGGAAATAGCCAGATAGCTAGTAGGTAGGTCGTTTATCAAACGGACTGATTAATGTAATGTGGACACAGTGGTTCACGAAATGGTGGAATTCAGTGATCTGGGCAGCTCAAGTGGCCATGGGCAAAGTGGCGAATAACCGTGGAACGGATGATCATAATCATTTCAAGAAGTGGTCTGTGTATGTAAACCGTAAGTAGGACAATTTTAATATTCCGCACCAACAGACAAAGTCATTTTAGAAAATATCCAAACTTTATATAATTACTAGTTGCGCCCCGCGGTTTAACCCGTGGATAAAAATATTTTAATTATTTGCAAATAAATATTCCATACCGACTCTAATACACTAATACACATAAGCCACAACGTCTCATATTATTATTTGCCAGTAGTACTTGCCTGTTATATTTTGTATTATTTGCTTATCCCACGGAAGCATTTCACTTTTCCGGGATAAAATGTAGCCTATGTGTTAATCCAGTGTATAAGCTATCTTGGTACTGAATTTCATCTAAATCTATTCAGCTGTTTGAGCGTGAAGAAGTAACAAATATACACACATACAAACATTCGCCTTTATAATATTAGTGTGATTTGCCAGTTCTGAGCTTTCTAGCAATAAATACTTTCCCTAAATGCTTGTACAATCGATGCGCCTTTAGAAAAATAAAAATCCCGTCTGCAAATTAATTTCAGAGGATATTTAGCTCCAAAGAGAAAAATGAGACCTTGTCTTGAAATGCAAAAAGGTAAGCTAAACTATGACCCGTCCGCTACGAATATCCTATATCTACTATATATACCTAGATATATCTATACCTAGAACAAAACAACGGCCAGATAATTCATTTAACAATAAAATTTATAGAAATAAGGTTTATTTATATGCAAAAAGTTTAATAATTAGCTGCGACACGAGTGACTTTTAACGTGTAAAATGTATTTATAAAGTAATTTTGTCACTGGCAATTAACAATAAAAGTTCGATCGGAAGATGGGAGACGGGCAAACGGGGAAGATGCAAACGCGTCTGCGCGGGACGCGGGGTGCTCAGTAAAACGAAAACCACAGAAGAGACTGCACGCGTTCCGTTCAACAAAATATTGAAACCAAAATGCCCCTATCCAAAGCAGCACTAATGTGCCTCGAAACTAGCGCATTTATGAAGATGGACATCCTATTTTCTAAAACCAGATCAAGCATTAAACGCCGCAAAAAGGAACCTTTGCCGAAACCCAGTCTGTTCTCCGCCAAATATGCATATCTCAGAGAGGATCCGGACAATTTCTTTGCAAACGTAAAAATCAGCATGGAAACGTTCGATTACATTCTAGAAATTGTGAGGGAGGATCTAACGGTACCTGTCAGGTCGGCGAGAAACTTCACGCCGGAAGAAAGACTTTTCATGACTCTGAAGTGAGTATTAATGCTAAGTTATATAGCTTTAGGCTTAAGAGCATAATGGAAATTAGAGAACTATAGATTTATACCTCAGGATATGCCTGAACTAAATTTTTTTGCCAAAATGGTGGCAAAAACTCAACGCCATCTTTCAGGTTTCTCATGAACTACACCTAACTAACTGAGTTGGAAACACGTTGGCAAGATGACGCCGCCATGACGTCTTCTCATAGTTTGTTTATAATGATTTTCCAAATAGAAAATAGATAGTTTTGTTACAAAACGAAGTATATTCAAAACTTGAGTTAGTTATGGTAAAAAATGCTGCCTTTCTTTTTATTACGCCTTTGGAAGTAGTTCGTGCAACCCTTCACAGCACAACTGGGCATGATTTCTATGTGGCAGTAGAGCGATCTCGCCTGACTTACATCACAGACTAAGCGAAAATGTAGGCTAATATCTGAATTCAGCTCACAATTTGAAGCCAAGTTGTACTCACTGCTTACGAAGCAATTTATATGTCAATGGGAAAAACAATAGATATTACTTAATTACTCGAGTGTCTTCAGTAAAATAAAAAAATCACGGGTTTGAGTTATTTGATATCAATGATGGAGATATTAATTTTGTACTTTTAGAGAAGAGTAAGGAACAAAAGTTACATATCATCTAGCGGGATGAGAACCTGTGTCTCTCGAGCCTATCCCGTTCACCACCCTGCGAACCGAGTGATGATCATGCATGCTGGTTGAAATGTTCATTCATATTTGTTTATTTATTATACACAAAAAGCTTACAGTATTATAACCAAACGCTTTTGTAACATATGCATCTTTTGTAGATAAAATTCACACCTGGTACAGCCATTGTACAGTTTGTCAAAGTAGCTGTCCACTTTAATCCATGTTTGATAATGCAGGGGGGCTAAGCATGTTGAACTTAGGGGCACAGTTAAATAAAACGCAGTAGCTAAACCATTCTTTACAACATTTACAACAATATTTTTTTGATTTAATGCAGTACCCAAACTCTTACTTCTACCTTTTTGCAAACATTAACTTTTTGTCTTGATTATATTTATCTTATCAGTCATGATTATGGAATGAACAGATTCTAATACTTTTCGATTTAAGTACAATTTTATTAATATTTTAATTTGTTCTTAATAATGAAGTAGATATGAATTAGGCATCTTAAAAAAAAACAAAGTAACAAGACTTCTTAAAATAACAAACCATTTTGATTCTTATATTACAGCACTTAATTTATACACAATAAAACAATAACAGCCACATGTTTACTTACAATTATTTAACTTACTTAAAAATGTACAAATTATAGTTACAATATTTAATCGTACATATTAATTGCCTCTTCTTTTATTATATTGTTTTCCTCTGGAGCTGCTACGAAATGAATTTGGTCTTGAATCTGCACCTCGCCATAACTTTGCTGGTCATCATACATAGCTAAAGATACCTCGTCTAAAACTGCCTGGCTGATTTTTGTCCTTAACCTCATCTTCTGCAAAGGGGGTAATTTATCCATCTCTGGCAGCAAACTCATCAAAAAATGATAGTTATCTGACTTCAGATACTCGTTGGTTCTAGCTATTTCTTCTTCTAAAATCTTCATTTTTCTCTTCTCTATTTTTAAGAACTCTGCTTTTATTTCCACCGCATCTTTCCTGTTCGATCCAGAAGGAAGTTCAGGCATTTCGTCGTCGGATCTAGAAGACGCAGGTGACGCTGGGGACTGGCTAGAAGCTTCTGTATATTTTTCTGGTTCTATTTGGCTCGAACTAGCATCTTCTACTAATTCTTTATTTGAGAAAGAAAACTCGTCTTTTAAAAAGAACAGAGAGTCGTAGTACCTCCAGCCTGACTTAAAGTTATCGGCGGGAACGCCGGGACGTGATTGTGGGAGTCTTTTTAGCTCTTTACGATATGTGTCTTTCAGATTTTTCCATCGTTTTTTCAACTCGTCAACTGAAAATAAAATTGAATTTGAAATATTTACATAAAACACATCTTTTGTTCCAGGTTTCTGGCAACGGGGATGTCAGTAAAGAAACTTGCGAGTTGTTTTGGAACAGTACCCGTTACGGGGAACAACATAATTTTCTCGACGCTTAACGTTATTTGGAGCAGGCTGCACCCCATCCACCTGCGTGATCCCTCTCATGCAGAAATGAACAACTTGGCAAAAGAATACAACGATAAATGGAAGTTTCCAAACTGCGTGGGAGCTATTGGTGGCAAATACGTTCGCACTATTAACCCAACTAAGGGCATAGCACGAAAAGTAATCATGAACGCTGTAGTGGACGCCAATTTCCGGTTCTTGGGCACTCATGTTATCAGAAGGCGGAGCTCTGAAGACATGTTAGTACGAAACGTGTTCAATATAATGGGAATGCAGTGTCTTCCAAATACAGAAGTGATGCTACCGCTGGTTATAATAGGAAACGAGGCGTATCCTCTGAAGAGTAATTTAATGAAGCCGTACCCGGCTAGAACCGCTGCTATTTGCGAGGGAAAGAGGATGTTTAATGATAGGCTGAAGCAAGCGAGGATTCCTGTAGACTGTGCGTTCGAGATCCTCACGGAGAAATGGAAAGTGTTCACCAGGCCGTTTGTTCTGAGTCTGGCAGATACCAGAGTGGTCATCAAAGCAACCTGCTTATTGTATAATATCGTAAAGGATCGGGAAGGTGACCGAGACCCGCACTTCAGCAAGTTCGGCCACGTTGACAATGGCATTATCTATTTGAATTTGGTGACACATAAATCGAGGAAGAATAATCGAGCATCGTCCATAGCTATATCTATTCGAGACCAGTTACGAGATTATATTCGAAATAATTGAAGTCAGTTTTTTAATCAGAGAAGTACCTCACTAATACAATAACAAACTAAATGGATGCGAGCCGTACAGTGTGTGTGACGATATACGATACGAAAAGCCTTAGTACCTGTAACGTACCTATGTATTCATATAACATAATAACCCATACCTAAAAATTATAAAAAGATCACATAAAAAATAATAATAATAAAAAATCCTCACTTACTCGAAGCAAAACATCAACGAATTACTTATCGCCTTATCTAACCAGACCACAATCAAATAAACGAGGCAAATGCGGCCAGCTATCTGTTAAACGATGCCTACACAGCACACGTAGGCTAGTAGGTAACATTACCTACTTGCCTACGTGTGCTGTGTCACTGAGCCACAGCCTCATCCACAGTCACTCCTGCAGCGCCTGGTGATGTGCCACAGAATGGGCAGCAGTTACTACAGATGCGGCACAGATTAAGCTGTAGTCAGTCATACGTACATCGCGGGAGAATGATTCCTCGTCTGTATCGAGACCGAACACTGAGTTCAGTTGTGAGTCTGCAACGCCCTCGAGAACACTATTGATTACTTTACTGTGCGTTGAATTTAATAAACTATTGCGCAAACTTTGTGTTTACTTTACCTACTGCGCTTCGCTATCGCTACAAAACTACCTACGTAAAAGAATTTGGACTGCTAACAAACAAACATGTAGGTATGTAAATTACCTGTGAATTCCGGATACTTCTTCCTGACCTCGTCCCAGTGTTTCTTGACCTTGAACTTGTTCTTGCGGTCGGGGTGCTTCAGCATCCATATCTCGGGGTGCGCCATGATCTCCTGGATGAAGCGGTCGCAGTCCATGGCATAGGCGGATGACATGCCGGCCGCGCGAGGTCGCGGCGAGTGCTCGCGGCGGTGTGCGCCGCAGTGCGCCGTCGCGCCGCCCGCCGCGCCGCCCGCCGCCCTCGCCGCCCGCCGCGCCGCGCCGCCCGCCGCCCTCGCCGCTTGCTTCGATCGAGCGATCGGTTACGTCATTCGCCCCCTGCCCCAACAACTATCGCCTAAGCTGTGCTCGGTCCATCTCGCTCGTTTGTTTCCACCGCTCGCCGTCTATCTCGCTCGCTTGCCCCCCTTCTGGGTCGTTTTGTTTCCGCCGCTCGCTACCTGCGGGATACGTGATCGATACCAGCCAGCTGTTGGATGGTGCTTTGTTTGGTTTCTTGTTACTATGTTGAGATAGGTAGGATCATAGAAATAAGCGTAATTCCTTTAAGGGTAGGATGTATACAACCGGCCTTCGGAATATTTTGGAGAGGTTTTAATTAGATCGCCTTGTTCGCCTATCAAGGTAGTAAGGTTACACAACTTGTTAATTGTTTTGAGCTCTAATGTCATTAAGATAAGAACTAATTTTTTTATTACACACAACCATTTTTATTTTTTGTATAAAATTTATTTAAATATTTATTTATTGAGGTCACATAATTATGAGGTTTGACAATCTAGCGACAAAGGAGTATCGTGACATCTAGTCGGACAACGGGCAAACAGTAAAAATCGCTCACTCGCTCGTTTCTAGGATTCTGTACCCAAAGGGTAACAACGGGAATTTGTTAGGAACCCTCCAGTCCCGCTTGTCCGACCTATAAATGGCTGTATCTTTTGAGCCGTAACATTTAGTTGAAATTTTCACAGAATATAAATTGTTACGGATTACCTAACAGCTAATACTTATTAAAAAATTACAATACGAAAAAAAATTATAATATAACCCATTCAAAAAACGTGTTTTTACCGTTTTTATTGATTTTTCGTATCTGTAAAACGGTCGCATATATACAAACCTGAAAGTCAGTATAGTTGTAGTCATACACAGAGAACTTCAAGTTGGATTTGCGACAAAGGTAATGTGTACGGAACCCTCGGTACGCAAGTCCGACTCGAACTCGGCTGGTTTATTTTCTTTATATTAAATTTAGTCTGGTGCTCCTGTTGGTTCTTGTATAAGGATTATGAAGGCGTGACATCCTTGTATGTCGTCGCATCAAAATAATCCAGTGTGGAACTATGTTCGGTTGTGGATGTTCTTCAGGCTGTTGATGATGATACCAATTTTTATTTATTTATTGTGATAAAAACGACAAAATCAATAATATTTACCACACAAAGTTTCATACATTAAGAACAAACAAATCAGGGTTATAAAATAAAAGAATCCAATGTCATGTCAATGTCAAATAAAATAAAATAATTTCAGAGTTAATTAGATTAAAATAAAAATTATTCACTATCGCTACAGTCGGGATTACCGTATTGCTCCCTTGGTCACTCATGCTTTCACAATATGTCAATACTGCAGCAACAATGCTAGACCACCTGTCAAAAGAAAAATTTAAATCAGCGTTGTCGTCGCGGAGTGCATTGAGGTTGCGTAGAGGGCGAACCAGCGGAGACACCGCTCGTGCCCTTGTATGACCGCTACCAACTGAGAAGAGTTTATGCTGTCTTCTGTCACCACGCCTACTTGATGATGATTTGTGAAATGGTTTACCATTATTTGAAATAATAGATTTGTATGGTGGTGCGTGGCAGGACATCCACGCACTTGCAACTTGAGGAGAGGGTGACCCGAATACATGCATTTTTTCAAACACAAGTATAAATACTTGGATTTAAAAATACAACGCCATTTAAATATATTAATGACTAGCTAAGCCCCGCGGTTTCACCCGGGTAACTTTCTTAACTTTTCCTTTCATAAGAACCTTTTCCTGACAATAATAAACCTAACAAAAAAAGATATATCGAAAATGTTCTATCCGTTGACCGTTCACTCATGATGCGATGACCAAGGGAAAAAAGATTCATTTTTATATGATAAAATTTACAACAGCATTAAAAGTAATACTGTTGTAAATCTTAATATATAATTATAATCACTGGCGAGAGTAAAGACTCTCGCTAGTGATTATAATTATGATTCACTTTGAGTATCGCATAACCATAGTATTCATTACAACCAACTTACGCGGTTGGCAGCGCCATCTATTGAGAAGTTCTCGAGAATCACCCCAACCTCCTGTTTGGGGTTCCTGGTTGGGGTGATTCAAGGTGATTTATTCTGGTTAAGTTGGTACGAATGCTATAAAGATAACGCCTCCCATGATTTATGATTTATGTAGCCTGCTTAGCGTAATCAACGCATTAAATTTAATATAATCCAATAAATGTTCCATGCACGAGCGGAATTTCAACGCCCATCCATTTGTCTCCCTTTAGCCGGGACCTTAGAAAAGCCGGGACATACTTTTGGTGTCAAATGACATCAGAGCATGCTCAAACTAAAATTTAAATACACACACTACCGGGAGAAGGATTCGAATCCACGATCGTCAGGAACGTCGGCTTTTTTTAGTTTTGGCTCCACACTTTTGTGTATTTAGCCAGTGTCAAGTAATCGATAATTCATCAAGAACGATATTTCACGCAAATATGTGTCAAGTCACAGTCCAAGTGAAGACATAGTCAAGTCATAGTATAGTCAAAGTCATACTCCTAGTAAAGCGGTGGCAACTTTACTTGAAGCTTCTATGGAGTTTTGGAAACAACACGAAAAGAAACGTTTCAACATCATCATTATACCACTTTCTCACACTCATGCCTGTAATCCAGTACTTAACGAATAAAATGCCACCAATTTTATGCACTAACACTGAAAATAGCACAAGTTTTGGAAAATAATACAATACGTCGATGCAATCTTTGTCGTTTTCTCGCCAAAACCTCGTTGGCATCTTCAAGAATGACATAAAAATGAGAACATGTGTCATCCTTATCCACCAACCCGCACTTGACCATCGTCATGGTTAATTCATAATGTCAGCAATAAGAAAGTCTGATTACGGGTAATAAGACCATTGCTGGTTGAGAAGAAATGATGAAATGATTTAAATCAAATCACATGTACCTATTTTCCTAATTGAGTGAGTGATCTGTGTTGTCGACGGTCCATGTAGTTCCGGCGTGAGAATAGTAATAAATTTATAATGACACCTCTTCCCGTTGGTGCCTTAAGAGCTGGCTAAGGGAATATCCAGGAAATGGCAGTGAATGTATTGTCACTGTAATCACCAAGCCTGCCGAGCGGGGATCATAGTAAACTACTCCACGAAGTCTTACGACCTTAATTGCATGCTGAGGGACCTATATCATGACGTCACGCAACATTGTATTTTTTAGTTTCTCTTTTTTTCGTGTAAGCTGTCTTGTATAAGTGCCTATTTGTGAAAATGTAATGTTGTGTGATATCTTGAACAAATGTATTTTCTTCCTTTCTTTCTTTCTCTTTTAACATCTTTCGTCGCCATCTTCCGGTTGCTGATGGTGATCAGGATTTGTAAAGTGGTAGCATTCAACGGTATCCCCGAATACTCGTCTGATCATGTTGAAAAATCGTGAATTCCGGCAGGTTAGCTGATAATATACAAATTTCAAACACAAGGTGAAACTTTTTCCATTTTTACACACTTTGTTTCAAGTGACTTTAAGCGAGTTCGCTAAAGTGTTTTTACTTCGGTAATCCGCTTATCAAATTCACTTCGGAAAAGATTTTATTTAAAATTTATTATTTCTTGATAAGTGATTATTTTACGTATATCTACTTATTTCATAATTATAAGGAATACGATACAAATGTTTTTAAATGGACGATTTTTTAACGGATCCATCATTCCATTATGCATTCTGTGTCCTTAGAAACAATTACCAATTCACCTTGAGCCGATATCAATAATACGACCTCATCTCCCCATATAAATGTCATACATTTCGTATTCAATCACGAAATCGCAACCACTAAATCATTTCAGTAATGAAAACAACTGCCTTATCGGTAACACAGTACTGCTTCACGACACTCAACTCACTGCTTTTGTTTACTGAAAACAATGCAAGCTATTATGCCCTGTAACTGCGAACAATTAAAGAGCATGTTTCTAGATTGATGTTCAAGTTAATTGATGAAACGTGGTTACGTGAGCCATGACCATCCGCAAGTTGGAAAATATGCACAAGCCGCGGTGTTAAGTTACATATTGCATACTTTATGGCATGCTCGTGATAATTCTTTGATCGGCGATTTGTATTGGCACCAAATGGCACGCTCGCCACCTTATATATTCTTGTAAGTACGTAATATTCTTATTTTCTTTTAACACTTCAGAGAATCGTGATGAGATGAGTCTGAGGTCTTTTTTCGGAGTTTGATCCATGACTCTGCAACCCACGAATCTAGGTGCAAGGAAGGATCCTTTTTTATAGGATCCGTGTCTAGGTGAGTAAGGTAATAATATTGGTAAAAAATAACAATAATGTTTAAGCTTGGTAAAATATTTTAATCACTAAACCATTCGCCATCTTTAGCCCAATACGTTCCCACAGCTGGGACACGAGCCATTTCTCACATGGCGACAGTGTATGATATATAAGCCAGCACCGACCAAGTACCAATTTTGTGGTTCTTGAACACGCCGTTTACCTTCCTTCCTTTATCATTTAGTAGTAAGTTCCGTTTTTTACTAGGTGATAGGACTTTTCTGCAAAGTTTGTCTAGGTAGGTACCCACCGCTTTGCCAGTTATTCTGCCGCCAAGCAGTAGTGTGCAAGCACTACTGTGTTCCGGTTTGAAGGCCACTGTAGCTAGTGAAATTACCGGGCATCTGACTGTGTCTGATGTGTGATGACTGTGCTAATGTGTTAGGATGATGTGCGCAGTGCAGTGTTACGCGAAACTTTACATTTTGGAGTTCCGAGTGACACTGTTCTGTTATGGGCAGCCGTGTCGCTTGACATCAGGTGAACGACTAGCTTGTCACATCATTCAATAACATAAAAAAGAGCGAGTGCAAGTCAGAACATAAATATAAAAGTCAAGTCGGTTCGAAAGACGCACTGATCACCACTGAGCCACACTATAAGTTCTCAACTTTTGTCCATTTTTTATCGGAACTAACGTACATAGAAAAACCGAATTACCAATTGACCTTGGACCGATATCTATCTATTATAAAAGAGTAGTGTTAGTTTCACTATTTATAACTCAAGAACGGCTGAACCGATTTGGTTAAAAATTGGTGGAGAGGTAGCTTAGAACCAGGAGATGGACAAAGGCTACTTTTATCCCGTTTTTTTTTTCAAATCTATGCACCAAAATACATGAACAATAAAGAATGATTAAAATAGTTAAGTTAAAAACTTTGTATTTCCTAATAAAAATACGAACGTAATAAAATCCAAAATCTGATTATTATTATCTGATATATTGCCTCTAAGGCGAAACAGAATTAGATATTTAAATTTTAGTTTTTTTTAATATAGATACCTAGCTTATACAAGGTGGAATTTAGTTCATTATTTTCCTTTAATGTATGTATTCAGTCCATGCTATAGAATACCCATATAACGAAATAAAAAAGGTACATATGAAATAAAACTTAAATCTAGGTATTATCAAATTTAATTTCTAAAGAAAAGCCTTGTGGCATTGAACAAAGCAGGTGTTTTATTGCCTACGAAACATTTACAAAGCACTCAGCTGGTGCCCGCGCTGTGTGTACCGTCAAATAGACATTTCGGTTGTCATGCAGTTATTTAAGAGGCACTAAATACTAAAACAAAATCATTTTTTTTATTTGGACTTTGTACTAATATTTTATAGCATGGTCTGAGTACACACATTTAATTTTAAGGAAAAGAGTGAATTAAATGCCACCTTGTATAGTGGATTCACACATAGGCTACTTTTTATCCGGGGGTGAAACCGCAGGGCAGCTAGTCTATAATAATTGAAGGGTTGAGATCAAAAAGGGTTTAACTGTCAAATTTACAGTTTTGAGAAAATTGACTTTAAACTTCAACGGCTTCATTTTAATGTAGAGTTTATAAGGTAATAAAAAAGGTTTATGTAAGTTTCGGTTGCTTAAAAATGTATTTATTCTATTTTAAAATACTAAATATAGTACTAATTCATACAATTACTGTAAAAATATAATATAATGAAATAATAATATAATAATAATAATAATATGTGTGTGGACATTTCACACAGCGCCATCTAGCCCCAAACTAAGCAAATAATAATAATATATATAATAATAATATTAGTGGACATCTTGCTTGTACTATGGGAACCAGATAACTGATAGAATACTTAGATACTTTTTGTTTGTAAATATATACATAGAATACAATATAACACCCAGACACAGAACAAACATCGATGTTCATCACACAAATGTTTGTCCTGGGTGGGGATCGAACCCACAACCCGCAGTTCAGAAGGCAGGGTCACTACCAACTGAGCTATCGGGTCAGTCGAAATAAATATAATAATGTTTTTATGCTAAGCGAACTGTATTCCTGTGACAGATAAATTGTTTTTAGACTCAAAATCTCGAGATTTATGCCTCATTTCGATATTTTGAGAATGTATTAGTGTAGATTTTACGCTGAATCCAACAATACCCATGAGTCATTTTGTGAAAAAAAAATAGTTTAACCCTTTTTATTCTCACCCCTTCAATTATGAATGGGGGCGATATGCACTTGTTCTCTAAAACCAAACCATTTCATTTCAAAATAACCAGTACTACCGCCACATCCTTCATCAACCCCTAAAGGCCGTCGCAACGACGCAATAAAAATATATTATTTTTATCTAAATATATATAACTCAAAGGTGACTGACTGACTGACTGACATAGTGATCTATCAACGCACAGCCCAAACCACTGGACTGATCGGACTGAAATTTAGCATGCAGGTAAATGTTATGACGTAGACATCCGCTAAGAAAGGATTTTTCGAAATTACACCCTTAAGAGGGTGAAATGTGTGGTTGAATCATTTTCCCATAGGCCACGCCGCGGGCGAAGCTGCGGGCAGAAGCTCGCAAAATATAAACCATAAAAGAAACCTCACAAATCAGCCGCTTTTTAATCAAAAAATGCAAAGCGCATTTCTAGACCATTTTAGAAGAACCACAGTCAGATGGCGAATGCATCCGTCGCTTGGAATATAAACCCATGTGCGAACATATTTTTTACCAATCTAACTGCTACACAACCTACAAAATAGACGCAGTTCTATGAAGTGACTGCATAAACCTTTCACAGCGGCGTTTCCAGCACTGTTCTCTTCACTGCTCTTTTTGCTTTCATACACGTTGCAGTGCAGGAATAAAGCCAGCAGTGTAGCGCGTCCATAATGTAAAATGTCAGTTGTAAGTGTTAGTGGGTACACAGACAGTGTAGTAGATCTTTCTGCCTTCACTTTAGTTGCCAGCCGAGCGGCTTCCATGTGTGGGTGAGTGCAGTGCCCGCGGCGTAGTGGTGGCCCACGAGGTTACCGACTTTGTCAATATCGATGTTTGTTGCTTGATTTGACAACGTTATAACTTTACTGTGTTTGACTGGTTAAGTTATGCATGAGGGCAATATTGTTTGAGCTGTTTAGTTTATTAATTGTAATATTTTTGTTAGGTTTTATTTGAAATAAAATTTCACTGTAACAAAAATAGGCATAACTTTTTATGTAACCTATAAGATACAGTATTAAGGTATACCTAATGCTTATAACATACATATAATTTAGCAACCTCACGATTTGTCATACAATCTTCTTAATAACAAGGTTAAAGGTTACATTAAATTTCAAAGGTCACAATTCGTCACAAAATTACTCGTTTGGAAATAATTTTAAAAGTTAGTATAATAACATATACTTAAGCATACCATAAGTATTACTTTCAAAGATTAAGATTCCAAATGAATACTTTCAAAAGGAACTAATATTATTAAGCTTTTATGTACTTACACGTATAGCACGCTGTATAAATTCGATTCAGTAGTGAACAACAGTAAAAACTTCTCTAAAGTTCAACTTCAATTAACACCATAATTGATTGGTCACAATGAATCAAACGGAACAAAACAACCTGACGAGTTCAGTTAACAAAGAAAGCCACTTGAAATTAAATAAATTGCCCAATTACATAGATTTCATAATCACCGCCGCTCTAACGAACACGCAATAATAAAATAAATCATTATAAAACCGGCGATCGGGTGATACCAATGTCTTATTAGGCGATTCGACAAAAACTTCGCAATAATTTCCCAACACTATTATTATCTTTCGAGCGGCACGCACACTAGCACAAATTGCATTTGATTATAGAAAACGCAAAGTGCGTTTTGCGGGTGATAAAAATTCTATCTAACGATTTTAGATCTTATTTCTAGAGCGGTTATATTTTGAGGTTAGTTTCAAACCGCAGCGGTAGTGTGTTCGTGTTCAAAACGACGCTCTCTTTGTGTGAGTGGCAGAATAGTGTTGAGTGTACCTACCTAGAGTCATCGACCTGTATCTAGAATGAACCTACCCCAATATGAAAAATACATGTATTTCCGATAGCGTTCAGTTTTGTAATATCTTCAGCCATTTTGGTTTCACACCACTTTCATAACCTCATGTTTTGCGGATACGTTTGCGCAACGCTCATGTTTTGTAGACTCGTGCCTGAATCACTTATGTGACATAATAACCTACACGTTACATATTTATGGTAATAAAATTCAATTTATACGGCCCTTTTAAGAAAATGTTCGAGCGAACGACGCGCGCTGTTCTGGAGGGGTTTTTCATGATAACAATATTATAATGGGATACGTAAAATTGGTACTTACAAAAGTTGAAAGGTTTTTTAATGTTATAGCAGCGATGAAACTTCCTAATCAGTTTTACCGAGTAGAAATCTTTTGTACTAATAATAATAACGCTCAACGATCACATACATAGATCCGAGACCCTAACTAGGATTCCTTGTGTTTAGGGACCTAGGAACTACGAGGATCATGGTCCCACAACACCCAGACTCAGAACAAGTAATTGCGTATTTTTTACTGTGCACAAATACTTGTCCTGCCGCGGGAATCGAACCCACCGACTCCGGGTTATGAGCTGACCTGCTCAACCACCACACCAAAGAGGCCGCTGAAAAGTAATGTAGGAAGAAGAAGCTGTTGGCCTACCTACACTCTCCTAATGGAGCCATACGACAACTTAGCCTTTCCCATAGGTTCCATAAAAACCGGCCAAGAGAATATCCAGGAAATGGGGAGCAGCATTTCCTCGATCTGCATGATAATCTATTACTGCAAACACTAAGAGGCCTGCAGCGTGAGCAAGCGTGGTGGTTATGGCAAGCCCTCCCCTTTTCCCTAATAGGGGAGGCCTATGTTTAACAGTGGACGTCTTCTGGCGTGATATTGTAATTTGGTCCACAGCATGACCCAACGAGGATATATTATATATGCTAGTGACGCGCTCCATAACTACGGCATCTCTAACTATTTATTATGCTCGGTGGTATAATCTACGGCTAAGTCCTAAATCAACTTACTTTTTCTGTGCCTAAATTTATAAGCCAAGTCAAGACAGAAGATACTTTAGAGTAAATGTCAAACGAGCAACATTGTATCCAACAATAAATCTAGCTAACTAACGAAACGCTGAACTCTGCCCTTCGAGGGTTTATCGTGAGATGTATTTATTGCCTTCATTACATCGCCTTCCTACAATTACTGCAATATAGATATAGTGCAGTAGGATAACTGAACACAAAATATATAGAAGTGATGGCTTAGATTGGTATATAAAATTTTGCTGCTACTGGGAGAAGGGGCTTCTCTCATAAATAGAAAGTGTTGGCCATTACCTACCACGATGGATAAGCGACTTCTTAGATGACACATGGCCTAAAATTTTGTGATTCTTAAACATGTATTAAAAATATAGATTATAGATAGATATAGATAATAGATTTAAAATTCATTGCGCTCGGTGTTTTTCCTGGGCCGTTGTGAGAGCGACTTTAAATTCAGCACATAGCTCGAAAAGTCGTTAGAGCTGGTCCGAGCGGAGTTTGAACCTCGATCCATTGGTTAGAAAGTCACACGGGCTATTTTACATAATCTTCTTTTGACTTTTAAACGTGCTAAATTTAGCCTATTCACAATGAAACTCTTTGGCTTTGACTTTGACTACCATTGAGCCGCACACTCTTTCACCAAATATGTGATGCATAGAGGATTCGAGTAGTTAGCTACTCAAGTGTTATATACAAAAAATCTTTCAGAACTATCCTTACTGCGTCTAAAATAATATATTGAGCAATTACAAGTTAATGTTATTTATATAGAAGTTAATTTACGAGGCGCTGATTTCTCCGGCTTCCTGCGCAGTAATGAAGGAAACACTTAATAACAGTTTTATGACGAGCCAGTCGTATAAATGATTTAATGTCTAACACAATTTTACACAAACCATTGTAGTTGGGTAACTGTAGTAGTTTATATGCAGTTGTTATGATTTATGATACAATAGCTGGCGCGCACGGCTTTGCATGCGTCTGTAGTCTGTCAAAGTTAAAACTATCCTGATGCCCGACTCCACTAAAGTTTGACAGACTCCCCTACTGTGCAACGCATTTATGTACGTCATAGAGAGATAAGTGTGAATTTATGTGCTGTCAAGTTTAGTGTAGATACCTAAAGCATTCACGCTCACTAAAAAGCTTCTTCTTGCGGCGGCGTCGTGTGTCGGGTCGTCCTCTTTCCACAAACATGGTCGAGGAGGGCGATGGCTTGCACATGCGTCAAGCTCGTGAACGGGTGCTGCTTGCGGGAGCTGGTCTGCTCGTGGTGTATACGCAAATAGAAATAAAGTAATTGATGTTCCCAATATTTATATAGTGTCTATAAATTTAAGAAAATAAGAAAAAAAAAATGTAAATAAGTCTCTCCTGTATTTAATAAATAATAATAATAACACAACAACATATAAGTATGTCGGAACGGCATAGCGTGACGCATCAGAAGCGGTTCTACGGCGCGGGTATAGCGGGCGAGGAGAATGAGACATCGTTACCAGGAATCAGTTTTATTGTTACAATTAATGGAAGCACGTAATTACAATATTCAAGAAAGTAGCTTGGGGACAAGGTGTTCCGCTAGGTACCGAGCGCTCTCACTGTCCAACGACAACTGTGCTCCACCGAGCAAGTCCACGCGCCCCTCCCAGCGCCTCTACTGGACACTATCGTAAACTTCACTGAACGCTGATTGGTTGCCGATCAACCAATCGAGCAACGCACGTTACCAGCGTTACACCAGAGATGGCGCCATTTCGCATCTCTAGTCCACCAAAACTAAACTAGATGGCGCTTACAAAAATTATTAAGTCCTTAGAAACTAAGCGCCGTCACGGCCAGACTGACGCTTGCACGTCCTCGGGCAATCATCTTGAATGTCTGTAACAAAAGAACCAAGTTAACACTTTGCTACCGTTCGTTCATCCTGACAGTTGCGACATGTTTCAAATCATTTGAGCTGGTTTGCGATGATGCTCTCAATCCGGATAGCATAGACACGCTACTACGCTACATGCACTTCGTGTCAACGAAACCAAAATTACCACCAGAGCAGTGCAGACCGGATAACAGCGCCCCTTCGATCTACGACTACCGCAGCAGTCCGTACGACCCGGGCAACTGCACCCCTTCGACTCACTCTCTCTCTCTGGTCTATAAAATATGTAGCGTCCCTTCGATCTACAACCCAGTGTACGACCCGGACAACTGCATATCTTTGACTATCTGTCCACACACACACACACACAGTGTAACAGTGTCTAATCCATCCGAAATTGAGCACATCATACAGCAACTTCATTAATGACTCGGCATTATTACATACAAGATAAAGTGCATAGCTTTGTAGTAAGTACTACTACTTTAAAGTTGAATTTCTTACCTGACATGATTGGATTAAGACATTTCCGAAGAGGCGGTCAAAGTATCACTATGAGCCGACAAAGTGTCGCTGCAAACTGACATGGTGTCACTTGATGCTGATATGGTATCACTCTCAACATCATCGTTATTTATGACCGCCGTCACGGACTCATTATTATCTTCACAATTAGTCAATATTTCCGAAATTTCAGCTAAACCGGCATAGCCTCTCGGCACCACGCGCAAATTTTCGTGAGAGTATTTATACAAACGGTTGGAGCCCGCAAAGCTTTTCAATTCATAACGATGATTTTCTAAGACGCGATTAATTATGAAGGGACCCCTGAATTTTCTATCTAATTTAGTTTGATTTCGCTCACTGCATTTAACGAAAACGAACTCGCCTACCTGAAATGGATTTACTCTTGCCTTTCGCTTATTAAAACGCAAAGCATCTGAATTAGCAGCCTTCTGAATATTTTCAGATGCTGTGCTTCGAGTGGTTTCCAGATTTAATTGTACATCGGAGTCTTCTCGTGGCGAGACCCTCGCTTCGCCAAGAGACAGAGCTTTGATACCAAACATCAGTTCTGTCGGGGAGTAACCGGTTGTACGAGATCGCGTGCTGTTTAAAGCGAGTTGTATGTTTCCTAATTCGTCCCGCCAAATTTTGTGAGGGTCGTTTTCTACTATAGTAAGTAGGCTTTTGAGGGTACGCATGACACGCTCAACTTGTCCGTTAGCCCTGCTTGAACCAGTTGCAATAAAATGAAGTTCTATCCCGTGGGTATTACAAAATTGCTTAAATTCTAGACTAGCATAACTTCTACCCTGATCAGCTATAACACGTTTGGGGGCACCAAAAAGAGTAACGGCCTTTTTTAAAGCATTTACTGCACTACAAGCATCAAGTGAGGTCGTATGCTCGAGGAGCACGTATTTGGTGAACCCATCTATGATTACTGACGCGTATTCCTTTCTGTCGCTTTTGCCGGTGAGTTTCCCAGTAATGTCAATATGAACAGTGTGCCAAGGTATACTTGGCTTGGGGATCGGGTGAAGTTCGATTTGTTGAGCTCCTGAAGGCCCTTTAGAAGCTTTACATACAATGCACGAGTCTATGAATTTGCGAACATTTTTGGACATCTGAGGAAACCAATATTGGTCGTACAATTTGTTCAATGTTTTCTCATGACCAAGATGCTGAATTTCGGCGTGAACATGATTAATAAGGCTCCAAATGAGCGATCGGGGTACGATGGGCAGCCAGGAAGTACACTTATTTCTTTCAATTTTCCTATACAAAATATTATCCCTAACATCATATGTACGAGCTACGGATTCAGGAAGCTCATTAACAGTGTGCTTTTGGATAATTTCCTGGATTTCATGATCCCTTTGTTGTTCGACCGAAAGCCAGCCTTTATGTAATTCAACAAAGTTCACATGTTTCTTAAAGGTTGAAACTTGTTCCTCATATTTCGGGGGGTGATTACGTGAAAGAAAATCCGCGTGTTCCATATTACGACCTTCGCGATAAATAATATCAAATGAGTAGGCTTGTAGGTCTGCCCACCAACGGTGTACACGGGGGGTCAAATCAGTTTTCGATTTAGAGGCTTTCAAAGAATTGCAGTCAGTGACAACAGTGAAATGTTGTCCATAAAGATAGTGTCGAAAGTGTTCAACTGCTCGCACGACCGCTAGTGTCTCAAGTTCATATGAGTGGTATCTCGATTCCACCTCGGTCGTGCGGCGACTGAAATACTCGACGACGTGTGGTACGTTATCGTTTTTCTGGATTAATATTGCACCGTATCCTTCAGCACTAGCATCCGTATGTAGCTCGACTGGTAAATCGGGGTTAAAGATAGTCAGTACCGGTTCCGAAGTTAGTATTTTGATAATGTTTTTGTGAACCTGATCATGGCGGTCGTCCCATTTAATAGGGCCCTTTAACTTAGTCAACGGATATAAGGGACCAGCTACCTTAGAAAAATTAGGTATGAAACGCCGAAAATATGAGGCTAGGCCCAAAAATTGGCGAACCTGAGAAGCTGTTTTGGGCGTCGGGGCTTCAATTAAAGCTTGTATTTTCTTAGTGTTGGGTCTCACTTCACCGGCTTGGATAGAGTAACCCAAGTAATTTACCTCCTTTTTCATGAATTTACATTTGTGGATATTTAGGGAGAAACCAGCTTCGGACAGCGATTTTAAAACCAAGTCTAGACGATACAGGCCATCAGATATATCTGATGAGTAACAGAGTACATCATCCATGTAAGCTGTAGCGAAATCTTTAACGGGTTTGAGAGCATTGTTAATGCACCTTTGGTACACAGAAGGTGCATTTCGCAAACCAAATGGCATAGCTAGATATTCATACTGTCCATCTGGTGTCACAAAGGCCGTACGTTCAACAGAATCAGGATGTACCAAAATCTGGTTGAAACCCGATGCCATGTCAAGGGTTGAGAAGAAATGAGCGCCATTCAAGCGATCAATCTGTTCGTCAATACGCGGAAGTGGGTAGTGTTCAGGTTTAGTGTTAGCATTAAGCTCCCTATAATCGACACACATTCTATCTGACCCGTCATGCTTTTTGACCAGTAAAATGGGGCTAGCGAAGGGAGACCTACTTTCACGTATAACACCAGCATCTAAAAGAGATTGCACTTTTTCTCGCACAATTTCTTTTTCAGAAGCCGATAGCCTATAGGGATGTCTTTGCACCTTCTTGTTGGGATCTACTAAATTAATGTCTATTTGTCCCGTATTCACACGACGAGTAGGGATGCCATCGATAAAAGAGTCTTTGTATTTAGAAAGGATTCTAAGCAACTCCTTTTTATTTTCCCCCTCAAGGTCCGTATCAATGTCAGAAAAGTCAAGGTTTTCGCATAAGTTACAACTTTGCGTAATTTTGAAATCAATGTTCTCATTGCTAATTTGAACGCTTACTCCCTGTTGGAGAATATCCCTACCTAGTATAACTGATTCTGAAATACTCTCAGGTGGAACAATGTGAAACAAAACTGTGAGTGGAATACCTTTGACCTGTATGTTACTGAGAAGTTGGGCTTCGCTTAAAATATTTCCTTGACCTACCCCCGAAAGGAATATTTTTTCATTACGCGCAGTGCCGGGAAATTTAGCAATCAAATCCGATTTAATCAAAGAGCAAACAGAACCACTATCAAACAAAAATTGGACGAGCTCACCCGATGATGTTGCCAGCGTACTCCTCGCAGTTTGATGATTGCAGACGTGGACCTCTTTGACCACCTTCTCCGGACAGGCTGTAGCAATGTGTCCTGGGTTGCCGCACACGAAGCAGGATCTCTTGTCAGTGACTTCCTTGGATCTTGATGGAGGATTCAAATTTACACGAGGTTTCTTGCAATCCACTTGTTTATGCCCTGAAGCGCCGCAGCGATGACAGTTGCCCTTGAATCTCGAGTCGTTGCTTTTGTCATTATTTTTGAATCGCTTGGGTTCAAAATCATACTCGGTGCCGTCGTGTCTTCTTTTATTTGAAATCCCGTTCAGTTTCCGAAATAATTGCGCTCTTGTAGTTATATCTAGTCCATTCAGTTCTTTCTTTATCATATTATCCTTGAAGCAGAGAATAGACACGACAAATCCAGCCATGATATCTTCTGGCATGGTCACGCGGGGAATGCGTTCCACTATATTCCACAGCCGTGTTGCTGCTTAGCATGCAGTCTCTTTACTAGTGATTTGAAATCTCAATATATCATCAAAGTAATCCTGGGGCAGCATAGGCCGAGCAAATTTGGTAATTAATAGTTCTTTCACACGTGGCCAAGTCATTTCTACCAGGCTAAGTGCAGTCAGTGCGGTGGCTGCACGTCCTTTCAACGAATGTGTCAAAGCAAGAAGTAGGTCAATGCCTTCTAGCTTTCTGCTCGTAACAATTATTTCAGTGAGCTTGCACCAACCTTCAATATCAGCATCCTCGTCGTCAGGGTCAAACTTGATGAGTTTAGTTGACTCATGATTCACCGTCGCCGAAGTTTGTGCAGCAGCCAGTAGCCGAGAAAGCAGCGCCTCCATTCCAGTGAGAACATTAGATTCGGCTGAAGATTGATGTCGCTCTCCTCTTTTCTCAAAGTTTAGCCCTTCGGATCCCACTTCTGATGTCGGAACGGCATAGCGTGACGCATCAGAAGCGGTTCTACGGCGCGGGTATAGCGGGCGAGGAGAATGAGACATCGTTACCAGGAATCAGTTTTATTGTTACAATTAATGGAAGCACGTAATTACAATATTCAAGAAAGTAGCTTGGGGACAAGGTGTTCCGCTAGGTACCGAGCGCTCTCACTGTCCAACGACAACTGTGCTCCACCGAGCAAGTCCACGCGCCCCTCCCAGCGCCTCTACTGGACACTATCGTAAACTTCACTGAACGCTGATTGGTTGCCGATCAACCAATCGAGCAACGCACGTTACCAGCGTTACACCAGAGATGGCGCCATTTCGCATCTCTAGTCCACCAAAACTAAACTAGATGGCGCTTACAAAAATTATTAAGTCCTTAGAAACTAAGCGCCGTCAAGTAGTATATTATAAACGAGCACGGACCCAGGAGTCTGTGGTGATGCAGCATAAAAAAAATATTTAAAAAAACTTAGTGTAGACGACGGTCATAAGTGTTCAAACTATCTTCTTTACGTCGTGAATTGTCTTCCAATTCGAACTCAGCGTTTTAGTAAATCATTCATAATCAGAGCAGCCAAGGAATTAAATGCGCTTCTAGCATCATGCAGTACATCCGCTAAGTATACACAGGGTCTCTTCAAGTCAAGTTAATAGGCATCTCATGAGCAAGCGTGTCCTAAGATGTTTTACTTACTTAGATATTAGATATAGGATAAAGGAATGGAAAAAGAAAATGGGAAAAGCATGCATCCATCGGGTCACCGCGGTTTTGACCAGATTGTCGGTCCACCTTACTAGGTGGATAATAATAATATAAACATCAATATAATAAATAATAATAATAATAATACTAATAACTTTAATACTACTGTATTTTTCATTAGTTTAAAGGAACACATCATACACACAGGAAAAGATAATTTGCTAAAGCAATGTCAGAGTTACTGCCTTATGAATCCGTTGTTCAGTTCTGTCAGTGTCAACTGTATTGGCTATAAATTGATAGACAGCCTCTGTAGTGTGTTGGCTGAGCAGGTCGGCTCATAACCCGGAGGTGGCGGGCTCGATTCCTGCGGCAGGACAAATATTTGCGCGCAGAAAAACCTCAAATACTTGTTCTGAGTCTGGGTGTTGTGGGACCGTGGTCCTCGTATTTCCTGGGTCCCTAGACACGGAATCCTAGTTAGGGTCCAGGATTTATTTATGTGATCTTTGAGCGTTATTATTACATATTATTTGTTTCTTTTTTTTTTTACAAGGGAAACAAAAATCTGCTAAACACTAATAGGTAAATTCAAAATTTGAATACTGGAATAGCCAAGAACAGCCAAGAACAGTTTGCACTAATAGAAAATAAATTATTTAAATAAATATTGTTAAACTAGCTATGCTAGTAGCTGGTATATATGACTATATATACGATATATGTGCCTATTAGTATGTTGGCGTGGAGTACAATTCGTGATCTCCAAACCGGTGCGGTTGCTAGGCGCGGTACCAATTGCCCTACTCACATGCACTGACAAGTCGAAAAGTGGTTTAGCTTTTCGACAAAGCCTATTTAAAAAGGTTTTCTTTAAAACTTTTTGCAAGTCGACGAAACTGCAGTAAACTCCAGAATTGTCTGCTATTTGGCAAATTTCACCCAGGTTTAAGTTCCGATGCACCGATGAGTTTTCAAGTATTTTTTCAAGAACAAATTATAAGTTTTACACAAGTTTTTTCAAGTTATGTGCGGAGTCTGCTTTTAAATTTCCTTACAACGGTGAAGAAAAATGTCTTGAAGATACCGGCACGTTTAAGAACCACCATATTCTAGAACATGTGTCACCCACCAACCCACCCAGCCAGTGGTGGGTTGTAGCCTATCTTAACCATGTGAGAGAAAATCCGTGTCCCAGCAGTAGGAACACTGGGCAAGTGACAAATCATTGCAGAATCGAGCGCACCCGTTCCATAAATCCATTATTATGCCGTTCTCCGACACTTGAGGAGTTCAACAGTCCGTCTAAACTCTAAGGAACGTTCGTAATTTAATTATTCATTTATTATATAATAAAATACACACACACACCTACATAAATTACATTATAATCACAAGAATTGAATTACATTTGGATATTGTTTATTTTTTTATTATGTTCTGTAAAACTAATTAATATGACATAGCTTAAGTAACATTAATAAATAATGGGAGAAGCCACTGACTCCTGAAATACAGTTTCCACTAGTTGGTGAGTCTATGGGTCCATTATAACTTATATAACTTCCATTATAAATTTATATTTATATCTAAATCACTTTCTCTGGTCAAGAAAAATGTTGTGACGCCGCCATGTTCAGAATCACAAAATTCGAAGATATTCTGCGGTACACCAATCTACTCTTGCGCAGAGATTAGATGTTCTATTCCTTCTTTCTATGACGGGTTCGTTCTAATAGAACCCGTAATGGGCTAGTGGTGTACCTACTTGGGCGTTCCCTGAAGAAACGACATGGCGCAGCAGTCAAGCAGTTCGATTGTGATATAGAAATACAATTACCGGAGACAAACGGGCAGTTTCCAGCAAAGAGCAAAGATCAATGCGTTGACCCGCCGGCTGTACCAGTCGATATTAGAAAGCGCTGGCGCCGGCGCGGGCGCCGCTGGTAATTATGCCGAACAACAATATGAAAGCTGTTTTTACGATTACTATCAACAGAGTTTTCCTAAATTAATGCTGGTGGAGGTGTCTCTTGTAAACATTTCTATCACAATAAGAAAACCTATCCTCTGGAGTGGAAATGAAAACAGAAGTGTTTGAAAACTTAGAAAAAACTAATATATATAGAAAAATACTATTCTATTTAAGTACTTGAGTAAATAAATAATTATACTCATTAAGCTTTAAAGTTTAAAGCCAAAAGCAAAGGAAAGTAATGAAGTACTGATCTCACTTTTAAGCATAGGCAAATGGTAATAAAGTTATACCTTTCTTTACAACAGTATTTTAATAGCTAATCAAACTGCTGCCTTCAGCTTTTCAGGCTCTTCCTTCTGAATAAAGGATTGAAAATGGTTTTCCCGATTTTGTAAAAACATAAGCTACAATCACCAAACAGGTACAGCAAAATGTAAATACATACTTTTTTTACCTAATAATAAATAAATAAATAGCTGTGAATATTTCACAGAGCGCCATCTAGCCCCAAACTAAGCAAAGCTTGTACTATGGGCTATGGGACCCAGATAACTGATACAATACCTATATACTTTTTGTTTGTTAATACATACATAGAATACAATATAACACCCGGACACAGAACAAACATCGATGCTCATCACACAAATATTTGTCCTAGGTGGGAATCGAACCCACAACCTACAGCTCAGAAGGCAGAGCTACTACCAACTGAGCTATCGGTCCAGTCAATAATATGGGCTTGCATTTGACCACTGGCTCACCTGATGAAAAGTAATGATGCGGTGGACGATAGAATATATTTGCCTAGAAGACACCCGTTCACTCTAGCCTTGAATACTCCCAAATTATATCTTTCAGGAAAGAAAGACACTGGTAAGTTGTTCCATTCCCTTGCGGTCCGCGAAGGCAAAACGCTTTATACTGATTGGATTAATACCTCTCACATACAGATGCCGTGTTTCCGTGCGTCATGTTAAAAGATATGTGGAATTAAGTTGCGCACACTCTTCGAAGTGGTTGCAGTGCTATTGAACTGAAGAGCTTGAATGTGTGTGAATTGACTTTTATTGAAGAGTGGTTGATATTACAATCATTGGTGGTAATATTTAGCACCCATTTTAAAAGATAAGTCTTAAGTTCATTGATTGCTGAAAGTTTGGTAAAGGATATAGATCCAGTAGTAGTCCAAAACGACGTCAGCACTGAAATTTTGACTTAGAATAACATTGATCTCCTTTTTTATATATTTTACATACTAAAACATTAATAGAGGTATTATTATATCATACGCCTGTGCTTCACTACCATTCCAATCCAAAAATAGCAATGACGACAGTTTTGGAAAAATAACAACCAGTTTTTATGTATGCAAATGAGGACTCGTTCGTTTATAAAACTTTTATATTTAGTCGTAACAAAAGATTTCTTTTTTATTTTATTGCTGAGAATACTGATGCTTTTGAGTATTTTTTTTAAATAAATAAACCGTTGAGGATTATTCTTTTGTGTTTAAAATAACTTATCTCTACAGAATAAAGAGAGATTTGCTGAAACAACTAAATCTTTTTTTATAATAATGACCTGACGAGCTAGTCTTTCATCTGATGTTATTTGTCACGGCCACCCATAACAGTGTAACTCAGCACTCTAAAACAAAGTTTCACGTCACACTGCACTGCGCACGTCATCCTGAGATCGTTATAAATTATTATTTGCCCATTCATTTCACTAGGCACTGTAGGCCATTCAAAATAGAACGCATGAGTGCTTGCACAGTACTGCTTGGTACCAGAATACGTGGCAAAGCGGTGGTTTCTACCTCAACTTTGCAGAAAAGTCCATCTAATAGTAAAATGAAGCTTTGATAAATTCGTTTTTTTTATGTTATTGAATGATGTGACGAGCTAGCCGTTCACCTGATGATAAGCGATGGCTCACGGCTGCCTATAACAGAACAGTGTCACTCGGAACTCTAAATATAAAGTTTCGCGTGACACTGCACTGCGCACATCATCCTGAGACATCAGCACAGTCTGGTAATAAAATTACTCAACTGTTAGATCAGATCATAGTCTCATTTGCCCAGTAATTTTACTAGCTACAGTGTCCTTCAAACCGGAACACAGTAGTGCTTGTACACTACTGCTTGGCGGCAGAATAACTGGCAAAACGGTACCTACCTAGACGAACTTTGCAGAAAAGTCCTACCACCTAGTCGTTGCATTTTTTAAAGTTTATCTATCACCTTCCATTTTGTTCGATGATATTATGTGCCTACTTTCATATATAGTTATGTAGTTTCTGTTTCAGCTACAAAGTTAGGGCCGGCCGCGTGTCGACGGGCGGAGCACAACACGCGTGTCCGTCTGTCTGTCTGTCAAGCGATATGAACTGACATTTCGCCTCAGTCATATCGTGCCAGAGGTGTACTGGCAACAAAACAAGTCGACTTTCAACATTTAATGTTATTTTTAACAAATATCACATCCCACTATCACACTTTACACTAATCACACTATAATATAATATATATAATATTATAAAGGCGAAAGTTTGTATGTGTGTATGTGTGTTTGTGTGTATGTTTGTTAATCCTTCGCGCTCAAACGGCTTAATGTATTTGGATAAAATTCGGTGCTAAGATAGCTTTATACATAAGATTAACATATAGGCTACATTTTGTCCCGGAAAAGTGAAAATAGTAAATAATTAAATAATTAAAATACTTTGTATCCGCGGGTGAAAAAGCGGGGTGCAACTAGTTTTTAAATAAAATTAAAAGAGTCCTACAGGGTAAGCAATGCATTGGTGACGCCTCCTCCAGTGTTACAGATGTCCATAGGCTACGGTGACCACTTCCCTTCAGGTGGGCCGCATGCACGTTTGCTCCCTTTAACATAAAAAAAACTTTTTTCGAATTATATTATATATATGTATGTTGTATGTGTCAAGTCAAGTCGCAGTCTAAGTTATCAAATCAAGTCATAGTATAGTCTAGTTAAGTCATACTCCTAGTAAAGTGGTGACAACTTTACCTGAAGTTTCTATGGAGTTTTAGAAACAACGTTTCACCATCATTATACCACTTTCCCATACTCATGCCTGTAATCGAACACTTAACGAATAAAATACCACCAATTTTCTGCACTAACACTGAAAATAACACAAGTTTTGAAAAATAATACAATGCGGTGACGCGATCTTTTTCGTTATCCCGCCAAAACTGATTGTTCTTCATAGTCAACATAACAAAGTAAAAAATTTGTATAATTATGTTGGTGTGTCCGGTAAAATTAAATTTACAATTATCGAGATGGCAACATTAACATTAAACAAAACAAAAACATAGATATACCGGCCGATAGATGGAGCTAAACTAAAGTAGCTTTACTTCAGTCGCGTGGTCTAAAGTACACTCGTTTTTATTTAGCTTCCGATTGTTCTGCGAACGGTACATGTTGTTTGTTCAAATGAAAGTTAGCTCTATCCTGACATTTAGGAAAATAATTATTTGCCTTTGTACCAATCCCACTAAACAAACATAGGCTCGAGCGGGATGGTAACCTTTGCCGTCTATTCTATCCACCTTTAATGTTCAAGTATGGATCAAAGGGAACTTTGTGGTGGCTTTGTATTTGGTTATTGTTTGTTGAGTTTTTAGAGTATTTTAAGATCAATGCCGACATTTCCATCTTTTCTCGTTACCAATCTCAATTTATTGTTTTACGCGTTTCAGAGATAACCTCAAAGACAACGTAACTCTTGAAACATTTTTATTGCCCACATATTTCAAGGCGATTTTTAAAGTAATTCACATTCATAGTCCAAGTTTCTAAAAATGCACTCAAACAGATATATTTACGTCAACATGTGGACGTGTTAAGAATTAGAAATCAAGCATGATAGCAGATTAGATCTCATAGCACAGAGGGAAAGACATCTGACCCTCAGACTAGAACATTGTAATACTCTGTAATAAAATTCTAAAACTACGAATCACTTCTCGGTAGAGATACAAAGTGATACACTTTTTCAGAATAAAAAATAACATAAATACAAATAAAAATTATTTAAAAATACACGGCTGGGACACGATCTTTCTCTCACAGGGAGAAAATCAAGGCCTTAGTGCACCACTCTAGCCAAATGCGGGGCGGTTAATAACGCATTTTGTTATTTTTGAACATGCTGATGTTCTTGCGATGTGTTCTTTCATCTTTGTAAGTGTTACTCAATTTCTTCACATAATTTCAGTCATTGGTGCAGCGCCAAATTGGATTCGAACCAGGTGTGCGTCGGTGAAAGTCACACGGGTGTACTGCTGGGTCACACTTGCTACAAGAAACCTCACGATGCTAAGTCAATTACTATGAATTATTATTATTAATTATTTAACAGTTTTGATGACGTCTGTGAGATTTCCGACTGGTTTTAAAAAAAAGCAAAGAGGAGGTACTATATCAGACTAATTTTTTATGTGTGTTCGCTGAATTCTCAGAGATTTCGTTTTTTTATGGTTTAGTAGTAGAATGTTGCGAGGTTTAGTTAGAGAACGGAACTCCTCAAATCTATATATAAAAGAAAGTCGTGTTAGTTACACTATTTATAACTCATGAACAGCTGAACCGACTTGGCTGAAAATTGGTAGAGAGGTAGCTTAGAGCCAGGAGACGGACATAGGATACTTTTTATCCCGTTCGACCGCGTTTTACTAATACACCCGAAGCCGGGACGGGTCAACTGGTATCAAAACAATTGGAAAATATGTCATCAAAGTTCTGTGTTTCCTTTTTTCATCACTATGAATTTCGTTATTTTGTTTTTCTTGGTATATTTAATTGGTGGAATTATAAAGAGTTCTCTATCTATCTATGAAATAGGGGGATTGAAGTCGGTTTAAGGAGTTCCGGCGGGAAAACGAAAAAGATCGCGTCGCTGCATTGTATTATTTTCCAAAACTTGTGTTATTTTCAGTGTTAGTGCATAAAATTGGTGGCATTTTATTCGTTAAGTGCTGAATTACAGGCATAAGTGTGGGAAAGTGGTATAATGACGGTGAAACGTTTCTTTTTGTGTTGTTTCCAAAACTCCATATAAGCTTCTGGTAAAGTTGCCACCACTTTACTAGGAGTATGACTTGACTAGACTAGACTATGACTTGACTTGATGACTTGGACTGTGACTTGACTTCACACATACAACAAACATATATATAAAATGAAACATTAATCACTTGACACTGGCTAAATACACAAAAGTATGTGTGTGCGTTTTTTTTCGTGTTGTTTCCAAAGCTCCATAGAAGCTTTTGGTAAAGTTGCCACCACTTTACCGGGAGTATGACTTGATTAGACTAGACTATGACTTAACTTGATGACTTGGACTGTGACTTGACTTGACACATTATATGATATTAATTAACTTGAGATATTATCAATTACTTGACACTGGCTAAATACACAAAAGTGTGGAGTCAAAACCAAACAAAAAAAAGTCGGTTTAATTCTTTTTTCAAAAGGATATTATTCAACAACATATTGTATTATTATTGGTAGAGCTGTGCAGGTCGTAGTATAGTAAGTTATATATAAGAGCGAGCTCCGCCGGCGGTACCCGCCATAAACCAGCATTTACGACCTGCTACCAGTCACCGCTACCATCCGCTGCGTTCGTATGACACGCACCCATCTACGAATAGACTCGATGTTGTACACACTTATAAAATTTCTATCAAGTTTTACTTTACCTAGAAATTTGTACCATAAACACCCGTGTCTCTAATATTGTCCCGAAAATAACAATGTACTTACAAAAAAATCTTTTGGAAAATACTTTTTTACGCACGCTTGAATTGGGGAGTAAGCTGGTGGATGCGTAGCGAGGAGAACGGAAGCTGTTTCACGTAGATCTCTATTACCAACGTAACAAAGTTAAAAATTTGTATTATTATCTTGGTATATCCGGTAAAATGGCGGCATTAAAATTAAACAAAGTTATACCGGCCGAAAGATAGAGCTAAAGTAGTTTTACTTCAGTCGTGTGGTCTAAAGCAGACTCGTTTTTTAAATAATTTATAGGCTTATAGCATTTGACCACCGTCTCACCTGTGGTAAGTGATGAAGATAAAGATAAAGATCAATTATTGTAAAACATGGGTAAATACATTACTTGTCAAATGAAGGTGATAAAATTTCATAAAAGTAGCGGACATGTTTGGCCTGGTTAGGCATACAAAAAACATTAATCAAGATGGCCATGCAATTAAATAACAAACATTTTAGTGAATTTATATCACAGATAGGGAAAAAAATATATATACATGCAGATTCAATAATACAATCTTCTCTAAATATATATAACTCAAAGGTGACTGACTGACTGACATACTGGTCTATCAACGCACAGCCCAAACCACTGGACGGATCGGGCTGAAATTTGGCATGCAGGTAGATGTTATGATGTAAGCATCCGCTAAGAAAGGATTTTTCAAAATTTCACCCTTAAGAGGAAATGGGTGATTGAATTATTGTTCCATAGGCCACGCCGCGGGCGAAGCTGCGGGCAGAAGCTTGTTAATTAATAAAAATATAAAATAATTTAGTCAAGTACATAATTCAATTTTAAAAAGAAATTGATAATGGCATTATTACGATGTCATGCGTATTGGATATGGTTAAAAAAGAAAGTGTCCAAGAATGTGACCATTGCGGTCAATTAATTATTTATCTAGCAATTTATGTCCAAGAAATAGTTATCTATTGTCTTAGTTAAATGTGATATTAAAACTTGTCATTCAAAAAATCCTGTATTGAGTTAGCATTTATCAATTAATAATGTTTTCAATTTCTTTTTAAAACTACATTCATATCTTTTATCGTATACGCATCAATGTTGTCTTGGCGCGGTGTAAGCACAGTTCATTGTGGTGCCAATTCCGCTTATGGTGCAATCATATGGTGGTGCATGCTTGTCTAGAAGATACCTGTTTACTCTTGACTTGATGACTAAGGGTTATATTCAGCTGGAAACAAATCTTTTAGCGCTCTTTGTAACCCATGTTCAAGCAAATTAAGAGTTGAGTTAAAGTTCGACCTGCTTAATGATTACTACTACGATCTGGTTAATTATCAATGTTCCGAGCTTCCCACTCTCCCTGCTACATCGCCATAAACGCTCGCGTGGCAACAAGCAGCGCGCGCGCAGATCTGGGTCAGATCGATGACCCGCGCCGAGAGACGCCGAGCGCGCCCGATCTCGCACGAACCACAGCTACGATGGCAGCGGCAGTGGGTGACAGCCTCTGTGGTGTGGTGGTTGAGCAGGTCGGCTCATATCCTGGAGGTGGCGGGTTTGATTCCCGCAGCAGGACAAGTAATTATGCAGAGAAAAAAGCACAAATACTTGTTTTGGGTCTGGGTGCTGTGGAACAAACGTCCTTGTAGTTCTTGGGTGCCTAGACCCAGGGAATCCTGGTTAGGGTCCAGGATCTATGTATGTGATCGTTGGGCGTTATTACTAAAAATATTAACCCGCAGACTTGGTATGCGTCTAATAATGATGGGTGGTTCTGAAATGGCCTTTTGCTAAGATGATGATTTAAACTTATCTCAAAGACTTTAAATAATACGTAGTATGAATTGAAAAGGATGACGCTAAAAGACATTTTATAATTATGATAAAACATTTGCAGTAACAAAGAAGAAATATACGATAGTTGTGTGGTCGTAAATCACACATAAGTGGGGGGTGCGGGAAAAATATAGGTAGCGGTCCGAAACTCCAAAAAAACACGGATAATGAGAACAAAGGCCAGTAGGAAGATATAAGCAGACACTAACCTGCCAGGTCCTCCTGAAGGCTCGCGTAGTTTTATCCAGCCGAGGTTAGATGACCTAGGGCTTGCGCCGGCGCGATAAGCAACAACAACGAATCACTACACAAACTGCGGTTGATCCGATGCCCGTGTATTAGATCTTTTCTTGGAGTCTCTTCTTTACAGTGGAAGATCACAAGTATGTGCTCTTCTTTGCAGAAAACAAACGATGAATTAAATGCGAAGTTCAATGGAGAATGACTTGTAGTATTCTGTTTAGTCTGACGTTTCTTCTCATCTTCATGGCAAGCAGCGCCTCTGGTGGCGCAGATGCGCACACGCTGACAGTTTGGCCTGCATATAATCTACGCTACTGGCCGTAGAGAGAGAGAATAGACAATAACGCATAGAAAGGCGTAAACAATAGTAAAAAAACCATAAATGATAATTGGTATTAAAGACGCTATTCTTAAATACCAATTATCATTTCAGTAATTTTATAGACCTATTTTATTTTATATAGGTACTTACTTTTTTCAGTGAATGCATTAATAATTTATTATTTATTAATATATTCACTGAAAAAAGTAAGTATAAATATATAAATAATAAAATGATATTTATAATATGGAAACGTATAACATTCTTAGAGATATTATGATATTGATCAATTGTAGCATCTGTAAAAAAATGTCACGTGCCCCAATTGAGAAGTGGATGTTCTGTCTGTAATTACTCTGTGGCCGGGACCTACGCGAATGCAATTTATATAAAATCTTTTATTTAATTTATTACCCAATGATGGCCATTTCTTTTTTTATGCCAGATGTAGGAGACAGATGTAGGTAACGTATTTCGGGGCTATTTATTGCACAGGTCATGCTGAAAGATACGTTTCGCTATCGTCGACAAAATTAATAAAAAAGTTCGTAATAAACAAAAATAATCGCCAAACCTCTGGGGATTAATTTAATTGGGATTATAACAAATTAATGTTTGTTACTTTTGAACTTTGCTTAAATTAACGAATGTCAATTAAGTTCTGCTCAATACTATACTATATTGTATGCAGTTTTGAATGATGTTATTTAGATGTGTTTAAAAGTAAGGTCCAATATCTTTGTAAATCGAACGTAACTGGCTTTTTATGTTAAGGAATGGTATGACGAGCTAGTCATTCGCCTGATGTTAAGCGACACGCCCATAGTAGAGTTTCGCGTGACACTGCACTGCGCACGTCACCCTGAGACATTACAGAGTTCAGTAAGATTACTAGACTGTGAGATTAGGTCATAAAGTCTCATTTGCCCAGTAATTTCACTAGTTACAGGATTAAACAAGCGATAAATGAAACAAAAGTGATTTTATGTTTTTTTTTTTATATTTGGAAACACAGATGCTGGTAAAGTGTACCACTTCAACGCCGTTCCGCATTATAGAGATCGAATCAAAACGCTTGTATGAAAATTGTATAAAAATATGTATGGGAGGGGTGGCAAATAGCAACCATGTATGAATGATGCATGCATGTGTAACTCCTATTTTATACGTGTAAAATTGGTAGTAATTAACTAGTTATGTATGTGAATAGGGATACAAGAAATTTAAATTTTATGTTAAGGTTTTTACATGTTTAATTAGACAATCTATATTTAAGCTGTGTTGCACAACAAAAAGTTCCACGTTACACCCAGGTTAACTGGAAGATAATGCTCTCTAACATTAAGTTCGCCTATGCACCTACACTTGTTGTTTGTGCAATGCATTTTCTATCTATCTAATGATGTGATGCTGCACGTTACGTCAGGTCTTCCGATGATGAAATGGAGATGAGGGAATCAAATCGCGAAACTCCATCACACACATACTGAAACGTCACCACATAGTATAAAACAAAGTCGCTTTCTCTGTCCCTATGTATGCTTCAATCTTTAAAACTACGCAACGGATTTTGATGCGGTTTTTTTAATAGATAGAGTGATTGAAGAGGAAGGTTTATATGTATTATAATAACATCCATTAAATAGTGGAGAAATACTGTTATTTTTGAGGTTTCTAATGTGATGTCGTAAATAATTACATTTTTCCGCTTACATTGCAAACGCAGGCTGAACCCTACGACATTTATCAAAATAATGTACACATTGAAAAGGTCTACAGAAAACTCCGCTATGGTATATGTCTATCTCTTATGGATATCCCACAATAGCATTTTTTTGTCATTTACTTTTTACGACAAGTAATGGCTAATTTTCGAAGCGATTTTAACCAATACAGCATTAATCCTTATCTAATTAAATACCCTAAATACATTGTTGATTTAATATATATCTATATGGCCTTTACATCATAAGATTTAAATGAATATTTTCGAAAATATTACAGATTTAAAAGTTGCGGGACGTAGCGTTTGCGGCGGTTTCGGCCGGCCGGGGCGGGAGCGTGCCTATAAATAGCGCGTCGGTTCAGTGAATGACATATGCTATATATTTTATACCCGTGCGAAGCCGAAGAAGGCCGCTAGTATCCTATAAAACTCCGATAGAGTAACTTTGCGTCGATGCCACAATGGTTTACAGTCTCGCTTCAACCAAGTATTGCTGTTTATGCTTGGCATAAAACACCTAAAGCTGGATAAAACAGCAAATTAAAAGAGATTGCCGCCATAATACAGCTAAATATCAACGATGATCGTGGTATCGGATGCTTCAAAGAGTACCTGATACTTCATGACTGTTAGATCCATCGTCCATTCGTACTTGTTCTGTGTCTGGGTGTTGTGAGACCATGGTCCTCGTAGTTCCTGCATCCCTAGACATAGGGAATCCTAGTTAGTGCTAGTATCTATTTATGTGATCGTTAGGCGTGATTATTATCATCATTAATTTATTTTCAATCTTAAATCTAAGTTTTTACAATATTTCTATAAAAGTAATATTACAAAAATAGAATAAAAAACCTAAACCTATTGTGCCGCCAGCAACGGGGCAAGGTATATTATTATATATTACTAGTTGCGCCCCGTGGTTACACCCGCGGATAAAAAGTATTTTAATTATCTGCTCATCCCACGGGAAAATTTCTCTTTTCCGGGATAGAATGTAGCCTATATGTTCCATGTATCCAGTGTATAAGCTATCTTGGTATCGAATTACATCCAAATCCATTCAGCAGTTTGAGCGTGAAGGAGCAACAAACATACACATATACACACAAACACACGTACAAACTTTCGCCTTTATAATATTAGTGTGATGTGATAGTGTGATTATTATTATCGTCTCCAGCGACGTCTTACATAAAAAGTATACTAAATATTGTAATAATGCCGAGTGACGTCACCATATTGTATAACCTTACCACAGCTCTACATTGTCATTATGTAGGTACTATGTACCCGTAGGTGACAGCACACTGTCTACTGTGTAATAATGCCGAGTGACGTCACCATATTGTATAACCTTACCACAGCTCTACATTGTCATTATGTAGGTACTATGTACCCGTAGGTGACAGCACACTGTCTACTGTGTAATAATGCCGAGTGACGTCACCATATTGTATAACCTTACCACAGCTCTACATTGTCATTATGTAGGTACTATGTACCCGTAGGTGACAGCACACTGTCTACTGTGTAATAATGCCGAGTGACGTCACCATATTGTATAACCTTACCACAGCTCTACATTGTCATTATGTAGGTACTATGTACCCGTAGGTGACAGCACACTGTCTACTGGGTAACCCTTTCGAGTGCGACATAAAAGGGCCATTACTGCGTTACGCTATCATTAGAGAAGACCACAGATTGTTAATGCACTTCTCTGCTAAAACAAGTTATTCTTTGTCACCATAAATACGCTATTATAAGTTTATATTCTTGCTACTCATTACTAAAAAAGTCTAGGAAAGCAGTACCTATACTATTGACTGGCCCGATAGCTCAGTTGGTAGTGACCCTGCCTTCTGAACTGCGGGTTGTGGGTTCGATTCCCACCCAGGACAAACATTTGTGTGATGAACATGGATGTTTGTTCTGTGTCTGGGTGTTATATTGTATTCTATGTATGTATTTACAAACAAAAAGTATCTAAGTATTGTATCAGTTATCTAGTTCCCATAGTACTAGCTTTGCTTAGTTTGGGGCTAGATGGCGTTGTGTGAGATGTCCACACATATTATTATTATTATTATATTTACTCACTATATTTTTCTTCAGCAAAAGCTTTTAAAGTTATACGATATTACCTCCCTAAAATAGACATACTTTTAAGTAAATAGCTAAACTTTTAAAATACATTTAAATAAATATTTAAAAAATAAATTATTTATTTCGTCTCAATTACAGACATGTTCGGTACATTCATTCGGTACAAACAATATAGTATTTATATACCTATACATATTACCGTACCCTTGGTATTAAAAATAGCTTTGGCAAGCAAAAATCCGGCTTTTAATAATTGTGACACTTACTTCCATCTCTACATTCTCCGGATGAATAATTTTTGGTAATGGGCATTACTAAAACACATATAGATAATATATTAACATAATAAAGTTTTGTCGGTTAATCGTTTAGAAGTTATGTCGCCGAAACGTTGGTCGCTGGTCCACGGTCAATTCAACAGAGAAACTACAATCAGAGATAAGTTTCACCATTTACTATCGATACCACACAATAGACAAAAACTATTTACATACTGCACGTCGTAAATAAAATTAGATAACTACTTTCAAAACTTTCCAAAACATCTTCTTGTCTATCTCATGCGTAAACTAAGTTTCCTGTTATGTAACGCGTGTAGCCTAGAGCCTCCTCTGAAAATGCTTCAAATTACATTTTAATAGATGTCATAGAAGAAAAATATGATGTTACCACATACTATCAGCTATTAGACCGGTTGCTTGTCTGATTTCAATTCGTTAAATATTGACACCCGCGCGGGAAGGCACACCTCGCCTATTGGGGTAATTAATGGTTACCCTGTTATCACACAAATCATGGCCGCCACAGTTGTATTATTGTGGCCCATAATAATAATTATTAATAATTTATCGTATGTGTAGTGCTTGTATGTATTCTGTGATATATGTATTTATTGTATATATACACATAAAATTCAAAGTCTTGACTGACTGACTTATATATCAACGCACAGACTATGCCGCTAGTCCTAGAGACTTGAGATTTGGAGGGTGTGTTCTTTGTAAAGTTTAGGTATCCACTAAGAAAGGGTTTTTTGAAATTCCATCCCCAAGAGGGTGAAATGGGTGGTTGAATTATCTATGAAAAATCTTCTTTGTTTCCTATTGGCCACGCGGGCGAAGCCGCGGGCAGAAGCTAGTCGCTCTATGTAATTTTCTTTTAAACGAATAATCCTCGGAGTTGGAAGGCGCGGGTTCAAATCATGGTTGCAAAAAATATAGGAATTATAATTTATTTTTAAAAGTAAGAATAAATTATAGTTCCTATATTTTTTTAAGCAAAGGCTTATCGTATTAATATATTTTCTTCAATTACCCATTTGTGAAGAGCAGCATCGCTATTTTATTAGTTAATTTTAAAAAACTTGCCGATTGAATTAAGAAACATATCTTATTAAAGTCGGTAAAGTACGCATTGAATTCAGGCGATATTTTGGCTATTATATTTACCCATAGACTTAGAACTATTTTCGCTTATTTCTAACCCCAGATACCTAAGTACTAAGTTTCTTAAATAAAAATTTACTTTCTCGGACAAGACAACTCAAACATGAAAATGTTTATTTTCTATCGAGGCCAAGAAAATGTATCATTTCCCGACCTGAAAACCCAAAATACCACTTGAACATCTCCGCGATCGCATTTTACTTTGATCCGTAAATTGTCTTGTCATCACTTTTGTAATGCTGACATATTTATGACTCTAAAAGTCTTTTTTGAGTCAAATTTATAGTTGTTTAATTATAATTACTATTTACGATCCTCACTAACATCACACTAATGATATAAATGCGAAAGTGTTTGTGTGTGTTTGTTATCTTGACGCTGCCATGGCTAAAAGGATAGGGATGAAATTTGGTTTATAGGTGATGACTTTTTATCTTCGGGTGTAAGCAGAGGGCGCAGCGCACGCATTCAATTTACAGCCGGGAGACGTAACACGGGCCTTCTCAATAAAACGCCACTTTGGGCACTTATCATATTGTTTGCCATAATCACCACACTTGGCTTGGTGATCACAGATTTGAAATGTACCGAGAAAACGCTGCTGCCTAGTCAAAAAAATACGTGTATAAAAATATAGTCCTACCTCTCCATGATCGAAATAACAATTCTGCTATATTGATCATCATCATCATCACCATCACCATCACCAAAACCATCATCATCATCACCATCACCATCATCATCATCGCCATTATCATCATCATCATCACCACCACCACCATCATCATCATCATCAGCAGCCTGAAGACATCCACTGCTGAACCTGATGGGAGACCTATCTCCCACATAGAGCGCACTTTTTTACTTATATCGTATTAGTTAGCGTTAGTGACCTTTACTGCGGTCGGTAATTGGGTGGTTGACTGTTGAGATGGGATGCTGCGTCGGGCACGATGCTGGTCGCGAAGCTTAGCGTTAGCTGAGTTGGTAGTATCCCTGCCTTCTGAACTGCAGGTTGTGGGTTCGATTCCCACCCAGGACAAACATTTGTGTGATGAATATCGATGTTTGTTCTGTGTTTGGGTGTTATATTATATTCTATGTATGTATGTAATATTTACAAACAAAAAGTATCTGAGTATTGTATCAGTTATCTGGTTCCCATAGTACAAGCTTTGCTTAGTTTGGGGCTAGATGGCGTTGTGTGAAACGTCCACATATATTTATTTTATTTTTTATTAAATACAATACAATACATAACTGGGATAGATAAAGCGATTTGTAAAAAACTTTACTGACGCTTTTATTTAACTTGCCCAATAACTCAGTGTGGGTTCGATTCTCACCCAGGCCAAAATATTTGTCTGATGAATATTGATGTTTGTTGTGTGTCTGGGTATTTTTATTGTGTTCTATAAAATACCCAGTATGTATTTACAAACAAAAACTATCTAAGTATTGTATCAGTTATCTGGTTCCCAAAGCAAGCTTTGCTTAGTTTGAGGCTAGATGTCAGTGTGTGAAATGTCCACAAATATTAATTAATTATTTTTTATTCATAACTTAAATACCATGTAAACTTTTTTACTGATTTAAGCCTACTTTTTATTAAAAAAAAAAAAACAGATCAAAAGTTATGCTTTTTCTATTGAAATAATTCAAAGCGTGTTCCTTAGATTCTGCCAATTAAAACAATTTAAAAAAAACCATTTGCTAACCCTCTCCTTTTTGAATTTGGTATAAAAGGTTTATTGCCCATTGAGACACCTCGCCGTACAGTATACGGAACCTTAAACACATCACGAAAACATCGTAAACAACGAGCTAAAAAAGTCTATTCACGTAACTCGAACTACCATAAACTGTTACTTTGTGTCTCAGCAGCGTTCAATCTTTAACTCTGTGCACTTGTGTTTAACGCTTACATTTGTAGTGCAAAGTTTTAATTTAATATGGCTGCAGCATGCCCATCTAACTTTAGAAACGTAATCGTCCGTTAACCGGCGCAATCCGGTTCGAGTGACACTCGTTTACACACGAGACCGGCTGTTCTGTTTGCTAAACTTATCACCATGTATAAGTAAGTAGGTACACGACGAATTAAAGATTTTCTTCTTTCACAATTAACTTTTTTTTCTATCTTCATTTCTCGGGTCCGTTATCTTTTTGTTAAATTATAAATTATTAACATGAACATAATATATGACGGCGGCAACGTCCTGTTATAAACTCTATGCGCAGCGAGTAATACCGTAATGTATCCTGTGGTGGCATTAAATTTATTACAGTGGCAACACCGGCAACTGCCATAGCGCCCCTACCCGTCTGGCTATAAAAAAGGAGCGCTCGGTGTATTACGAATCATTCTTGTTCCAGACACGGCGCGGTGTGGACATGCTGAAGGCCTATAGTTATATAGGTTGCAACCTACGCACAACCCGTTCTGCCGATATATACTATACAGGAAAGACAATACAACCAATAACAAAAATATAAGTACTTATTTACATACACAACGAGCAAACCAGCTTCCGCAAGCAGCACCCGTTCACGAGCTTGACGCATGTGCCAGCCATCGCCCTCCTCGACCATGTTTGAGGGAAGGGGACAACCCGACACTCGACGCCGCCGTAAGAAGAAGCTTTTTAGTGAGCGTGAATGCTCCGGGTGTACACAATTTACATTCCAATTAAAATACCCTTATTACTATTTTATTCATACGAGCGGGATAATTGACAGGCTCCTTTGAGCCCATCAATGATCCCGTTAGAAATTTCAAAATTACCTTTATTTACATATTGTTTTTTTACTTTAACAATGGCTTTGTACGGATTTTGCCCAATACCAGACTGACTGTTTTAGAACTACTTTAACAAATAGTCGATTATTACGTTACGAAACTAAGTTTTAGTAGGATGACGGTAATATCTAAATACTGCGAGTCATGGCTTCTATATTAGTAATTGTATTTATAGCATCAAAAAACATTATATATTAACCATCGGTTATTTCAAATTTGATGAAACTTTTTTTATGTTAATGAATGATGTGACGAGTTTGTTGTTCACCTGATGTTAAGCGACACGGCTGCCCATAACAGAACACTGTCACTTGGAACTCCAAAATATAAAGTTTCGCGCAACACTGCACTGCGCACATCATCCTGAGACATAAGAACAGTCTGGTAAATAACATAGTGATTGGGCAAAAATCTAAACATTTTATTTTATTTCTTAGTTAGTTGAGTAGGTAAGTAGATGGATAAGTGATTAAGTGGGTAGGTAGGTTAGTTATATTATACATCAAAAGAAGCATGTCTTCGCCTTCTCTTCGCTCCTGAAACAAAAATACATAGTCAAATCAGTAAAACGGGAATTATAGAGGAAAAGTTATTAAATTTTGATACACATAAAAAAAAGAAATTAAATTTTGCCTGCAATTTCCGCTTGTTTGAGAATTAACAAAAAAACAACATAAATAAACCACTGGATGAATTTAATGACACCGACTCCAATGGCCATATCGTAGAAATTTTATATATTCAGTGGCGCCTTTTTTTACATAGGATAAATAAATGGGACGTTCATTCTTCCCCAAACTAATTAACCCATGCGAAGCCGGGTCCGGAACGCTAGTAGCTTATAAATAAACCCTCATCAATATATTTATAATGGATATACCCCCGTACTTGTTATTTTCCTGTTTTCTCCCATCGAATATTTTATTCGGGCAACACTGTCACACTCATTATTGTGATCTATTTATAAAGAAGGAAAATATTCATTGCTTTTTCTGGATTACGTAAACAATTTTGTGACGTTGCGTAGGTTTTGAGGTTATAATTACAGAGCAGGAAAAAAATACGTTTTGTTATCATGCTCTATGATTATAGTATATCTTAAGATCGGTCCATAATAATAATTATTTAAAATGGTACATTAAAAGATGTTATATGATTTATGGAATAATATAATTTCTAATCTATAATCACAGATTATAATCACAAGGGCTCGACCAATTTTTTTATGGAAGCCACAGAATGCTATATCTTATTTTGCAAAAAAAAAATAAGCATTGCCATTCAACGTGGTAATGCTGCCAGCATCCCCTAGGCAGACTTCCTTCCACCAACGGGTTATTTTAAGTTTTTTAGTTTTATCTATTTTAAGTTTTTATGTTTAGTTTAGATTATAGTTAGTTTTAGATTTTTAGGTCTAGTATAGTTTAATATAATATTTCTATGTAATTTGAAGAATAATAAATCTAAATTGTATATTTATACTCTATTTATTTTGTGCCTTTAATTGGCTTCCTTATACATCCATACTTTAAGTTTCTACGAAGATGGTACCAAGTTCCTAATTATAAATAATTAGATAAATAAATAATAAATATTACTTAGTTACTATTATTTATTCGGTGCCACAGTACCAAGAACTAGAGCAATACTTATGATCTTTTTTAATTATTTCTTTCGATGATTATCCGAACCGAACTTAGCTTCATAAACCAGCCCAATTACTACACCACAAAGCGAAGGCTGTATGCCAAGTCCTAATTACAAGCCTGACTCATCTCACGGGTTCAATCCGAATGAATAATTAAAATGGTGAACGTAGATGGAATATTATAGCGACCTGCGGAAAAATGCGTTAATTAAACCCCGGTTATAATATAACCAGGGGCTACTTCGGGGAAATATGGCTCCCGTATGCCGCCTTGAAATTTTGTAAAGCTTAAGAAGACTCATGAAGGTTATTTTGAAAATGATCATTTCGTAGTTCGTGATTGTAAAATTGTAGTTATATCGAGAATATTCACTGTTTACATATAAAAAGATGTGGAATGGGCTTTTACATTTTTTCTTATAACCATTTTATAACGGAGGACAAAAAGACGCTGCAAACTGCTGACGTCACTGGGTGTCCTCGACCCTTTTATTTTCATTGTTTTTTTGCTAAAGTACTAAATTATGAGTATGGTTTCCGATAAAGGAGCTTTCACTTTTAAGACTGAGATGACATTTTGAACTAAAACTTCTTTACGCACGCTTGACTTGGGGAGTAAGCTGTTGAATGCGATGCGAACGGAAGTTGAAGTTGGCTCACGTAGATCGTCATTGTCAACATAACAAAGTTAAAATTACTTGAAATTTGTAATATTATGTTGGTATGTCCTGTAAAATAACCATTCACAAGATGGAGACATTAACGTTAAACAAAGCAAAAACAAATTTATACCGGCCGATAGATGGAGCTAAAGAAATTTTACTTCAGTCGTGTGGTCTAAAGCACACTCGTTTTGTTTTGCATATCTGTCTTTTGATTGCAATATCAAAATATTCTAATGATTTATTACATTTTTACATTTCGATTGGCATTCATTAGTTGCCTCATATATATGTATATACTAGTTTACCCACCCCAGCTTCGCACGACTAAATTAGTAAAATGCTGTTGAACGGGATAAAAAGTATGGCCGTTTCCTGGTTCTAAGCTACCTCCCCACCAATTTTCAGCCAAATTGGTTCAGCCGTTCTTGAGTTATAAATAGTGTAACTGACACGACCTTCTTTTATATATATTTTATTTATATAGATTTACGCTTCGCGCATTGATACAACTGTAAACAAAACAAATGTGTTAATGTCTCACACTAATGTCCTACATGTAATCTCTAATGAGTTACAACTGAAACACGCAATTTTATTAGAAAGTAGCGCAGATGTTTCCGAATATTTTGTGTCGCGGGGATTTCCGAGGTGGCCATTTTTACGTGCTCTAGAAACGTGAAATATTTTAATGTACAATGTTGTGATATTAAACATAGCTATAACAAAGGTTGACTTATTCTTCGGTATTTTGGTTTTGGCCACAATCCACTTCAACTAACAATAAAGTTACCTAAGTAATTACCTAATTTACTTATAATGCACTTATGGGACCGATATTTCAACAGGCAGATATATTTTTACGTAAATGAAGAAAATGGCGTCACTCATATTGTTCATATTAAAATAATTAAATATTCCACACAGCCCACAGTTCAGAAGGCAGGGTTACTTCCAACTAAGCTACCGGGTCAGTCATAATATTATATAATATTTACCAGGAAATAACTGACTTTATTTCATTGCATTGACCAACTTCGATTTGTTTACTCCTATCATCAAATAATTTATTTCTTTCTACGCGCGAAACAGCGACTTTAAGTGGTCTCGAGAAGTCTACCAACATTAAAAAACTTAGATCATTTTCCCCGTCTTTTTACCATAAAAATTGAATAAGAGGGATCATAAAAAGCGGCGCACTTTTAATGAATCTAATAAATAACTTTTAATCGTAAACAGGAAGCGAAAAAATTGAGTTTGATTGTAAAAAAAAGTTCACATCCGGCTGTTGATGCCAGCTTATGAATTATTTTCGAAATGATTTAATGCTATAATTTGTTTACGTAAGTATATACTTATTAAGATTTCCGTCTCTGTCGTGTTTTCAGCTTAACGAAACATCTAGTTACAAAAGGTGTAATTAGAGACTGAAATCATTGTCTATGCATGGACAGAACGATTAGGTACCAATAACTTCTATGTACTACTATTTTTATGTTTTATGAATTTATGAGTGGAGGCCAAAAAAAAATTGGGCCCACCCGATGGGATCGGCCGAAGCGATCAACCTTACCTATGGACAACTATCAACAATTAGGGGCACTGATGATGCGTAAACCTTAAGGACTCTATATTGACGCCCTTCTTAAGGACTCTATGTTGTAATCCTGAAGACCGCGTTGAAGACAACCTTCAAATCAAACTCAAAACTAAAATAGCATGGCATTGAAACGTAAGCGCCACCTCGTTGACTCAGGTTAAAAATTCTACAGAATAAAATTTATAGCGTACATTTTTTAACTAGCTACTTATTCGCTTTGTTACGTTCGCATTTTTTGGCAACCATGCTTCTCTTCCGTGCGGTTGTAAGAATTTCTTCAAACAATTTTTTGCCCATCGGAGACCTTGAAACCTAATGGGATTGCTTACTCAAATAGATGTTTTTTCTAGAATAGAACGCTAACTTTATATTTTTAAATTTTCATGTTTTGATTTATATTTTTACTTATAATTCTATATCATTATTTACATTTGATTTTATTAATTAAAGCTACAAAGAAACATTAATATGTACAGGCACTCTATAAATAAAAAGTTACAACTAATAAAACATTATTTACAAAATAAATATGCTATCCAACTCACCGCCGCGCGGTAAGGTTCCCAGAACACTGGCAGCATTACCTCGCTTAATTAGAAGACTTGGCTTCTGAGCGAAGTATGTGCCAGCTCTGGGATCCCCCGAGGCAAGAACCAATCGAGTTGAAACTTGTCGAATTTTTTTTGTGTCGGACGACCACGGGCCTAATGTTTCTACGGCCAGCGCAACAAACTCCTGATTTGCGCTGATCTATGCGTATTCGCGTTGTTTTTTCATTTGCGCTTATTCAGCTGCGGCCCCGACGCGACGCTTTGAACCGTGCTGGAGACGTGAGAAGGTGCCAGGGTAGGGTTTTACTTATTAGAATGTTTATGAAATATACATTTAATTATATTTATTTCTATTAAAAACATGCCGTCATGTAGATTAGGAAACGTCAACAAACATGTCAATACAGACGATTGCATATCATTACACGTCACTCCCTCCCCACCCTTGCACACCCTCGTGCATGATAAATGATACACTTAAGTATATTACCTAACGCAAATGAAAAAATGAATATTCTAACCCAAATTATACTTAATGTAACAATAACGGATACCGATTTATACATACCTGTTACACATTCATTGTTTTTTATTAAAAAAATTATGTTTGAGTTAAAATTAGACTCTGTACCCTACATAACGGGATTCTTATTGAGTATGTTCATGAAGGCGAAATAAAAAAAGTAAATAGAATAAATTAATAAAATACCAACAAAAAACTTTTATGTTCAGTATTTGGTACAATGGGTACAGAATTACGCATAGGTACTACAGACACCTTTTTTATGAATCGAAGAATCTTTATTAAAACTAGAATTGCGTATCTTTTTTGTGTCACAAAACTAAAGAAATACCTTGCACCAGAACATCCAAATGAAAGAAATAAACTCGCAATTTTTTTTCTAAGCAATATTTTGTGTAGCATATTTATACCTTATGTTGGTTGATCTAACTTAATAAATAATGACTTCTCGTAATTCACTAGTAAAATTCTAATCCATTATTATACAGTCTCGGACTATGCAAGTGGGGATACTATTTATCTAAACTAATATCATATATAATATATATATAGAATAGGCTTTTAAGCTTCTGGACCGATTTGAAAAATCCTTTCACCATTAGAATCCAACATTAATAAATAATTATATAACACCCATGTGAAACCGGGGCGTGCCGCTTGTATTTATTATTCATTCAGTGCCCATAGAAAAATTATAATTAAAAGAGTACATATTTTCCCGTTGTAGTAGTCTCCGGCCAAAACTGCACACCTTTTTTCGAGTAACGTATGTTATGTATAAAGCATATAAAATATTTGTTTGATAACCAAGCTTCGTGTTATTATGCAAACCACAATATATACGCTAGAATGTTGTCGCCCGTCTCTCCGTCCGTAATGAATTGAGCAGATTTATTTGATTGTGACAGTTTACTACTCGCCAACATTTTAGTTTCGCTTTTATTTGATTTTATTTTGATTCTCTTCCGGGTATTTTGGCGCATTGGCTTAATTTTTGTTTTTAACTTGTAGTCACTCTTTTGTTGTATACTAGTTGTATTTGTATTAACTGTGACAGAACAGAGATAGTATATCTATTAAGACGCCATTAGCAAAGAGTGCAGTGTGCAAGCATTAATATTGAGTTCCAGTTCTAGTTAATAAAAATAGGTTATGACTTCTTAGAAATGACAGTTCATTAGATGAGTAATGCGAATCTGTTCTAAAGTTACACAGCTCCTAAGTTCGCTCTTACCTCCCTAGCCCCCGGTTTCTCGTACGTTTGTTAAACTCGTGTCAGTCAGTCAACACGCCAAACACTGTATGTTCATTGGTTGAGGCAGCCGAAGATCAACACGCATTCAATAAGCGTTTAGTATTTGGTTATCTGTCGTATTTTAATACACTTTAGTACAGACGGTAATTAGTATCCAAATGTAGTATTAAAATTATCCTGAAATATTAAAATACCTATATAAAAAGTATATTTAATTTATTATACCCACAATTAACATTAAATTAAAGATTCAATTTACATATAAACATAATCCTAAATTATATTTAACGAGCTTCTGCCCGCAGCTCCACCTGCGGCGTGGCCTATGGGAAAATAATTCAACCATCCATTTCACCCTCTTAAGGGTGGAATTTAGAAAAATCCTTTCTTAGCGGATGCCTACGTCATAACATCTACCTGCATGCCAAATTTCAGCCCGATCCGTCTAGTGGTTTGGGCTGTACGTTGATAGATCACAATGTCAGTCAGTCAGTCAGTCACCTTTGAGTTATATATATTTAAGATTATTATTTGAAAAAGAGTAATATTGTAAGTCAAAAGGGGTCATAAGAAAAACACAGAATTTAGATCACCTTCTGCGGGAAGCGTACCCAAAAAGCTGGCAACATTCCCTCGGTGAATAACTAGGCTAATTCGTTGGCCGAGGTACTAGTACTAGTATGTGCCAGCCTTTTGGTCGTGCGTCAGCTCAACCAGGCTTCTGGAAAGCTCCTTGACAAGAAGCCGCACCCAGGGACCCATTGTTTCAACGCCAAACGGAACAAATATGTAACCCTCATCTAGGGATTCATACTTCTTCCGTTTGAGGTTAAAAAGTTATACTTAATATTATAGTATCATCAAGAAAAATCACAACTTTTTTATAAACGGCTAAACTAAAAATTTTTGTCGAAAAACGGGGCAACTATTGCTGCGGGAACAAAGAGTTTTGATCGCGGGAGTGTTAACTGTACTGGTTGTAATTATGAAACTAACTCACATCAGGTTCTATTGGTATTTTATATTATCAAATGTACCTAATAATATACCTACATTTCACATCACAAATATCTTTTACAACTGTGCTCCAAATCAAAATCATTTCCGTATGACGTCAAATAGAAAATAAGGAAGAAGCTTTTGCATTCTAATTTTACATTGTCATTCTAGAACATTCTAACTCGAGCGCTTCCCGGTGTAACGAAAGCAACCGCGAGCGTTACCGTAAATATCGGTGCCAAGGTTGATTCCTGAATTTCAAATATAACACGTCACTGCATTCTGATGCAACAATTAAGGGACGTGAAAAACAATACCCGGGTTTTGGCAAGTATTACACTTCCTCCAATCCCGAATTTAAACAAATCAAAACATTTCGTAAATAATTTTTACAAAAGCTTATATACAAAGTGGAATTTAATTCGTGCTTTACCTTTAATGTATGTATTCAGTCCATGCTATAGAACGCTCCCAAATAACTAAATAAAAAAAGTACTTGTGAAATAAAACTTAAATCTAGGTATTATCAAATTTGAATTTTAAAGAAAAGCCTTGTGACATTGACCTACGAAGCATTTACAAAGCACTCGACCGGTGCCCGCGCTATATGTACCGTTAAATAGACATTTCGGATGTCATGCAGTTATTTTAGGAGGCACTAAATACTAAAACAAAATCTTTTTTTTATTGGACCTTGTAATTACCTTGGAATATTCTATAGCATGGTCTGAGTTTATACATTTAAGGAAAAGAGTGAATTAAATTCCACCTTGTATACATATAAAATTGAAAGTCCTGACTGACTGACTTATATATCAACGCACAGCCTAAACCACTGGTCCTAGAGACTTGAAATTTGGTGGGGGTGTTCTTTGGACAATGTAAATATCCACTAAAAAGGTTTTTTCGAAACTCCACCCCTAAGAGGGTGAAATTGGTGGTTGAATTATCTATGAAAAAATTTCTTCTTCGTTTCCTATAGGTAGGCCTCGTGGGCGAAGCCGTGGGCAGAAGCTAGTAGTACCTATTATTTATATACATGGACCATTTTGTTCACATCTGCTAGTCTAAGATCCGATATAAGAAATACTCGTACCTTCATCTGTTACATATTCGTGAGGAGAAATAAATGATAGGTAATATTCACATTGACATCGTCTATCTATACGAATATATTGCAAATAGATTGCCTACTTGAATCGCGCCCGGAAAATATTAAAGAATTAATTTTTTATTAAACATCCCTCATGGGTTATTTAAAAAAAATATGCTAGTTAAAAGAATATACCCAACAGAATACCGAAATACATTTCTTATACCGGAAAATAAAAAACACTTTCTATAAATACTTTCTACGTCTGCGGTTATGAGGGTGGAAGTGGTTTTTATCTTTCTACAGCTTATGCGTAGTCGAAGGGTATTCTATATTATTTTTCTATGTCGTGGTTCTTATTTTTTTGAGGGGGTGAAATGCTCTCGCACTTCTTGCCACCACCCCCGTGGTGGCAGGGGTATGGGGGACTCGAACCCACTAAAACCCCCCCGTAAGCCCTCGTCCGCCGTACCGGGGCGAGAAGGGGTCGCGACTGCAGTCCAGCCAACTCGCCCCCGGCGGCAGGCCCTTTCGGGCCTCTCCATGCCAATGGATGGGTGACCTTGCTCACCAAGGTCACCCACCAGACGTGTGGGGCCGTGCAAGCTGCGGAGAGTCCCCCGACTCTCCATCGGTGGCCCCACTACGGGGGAGGGAGGAGGTGCGCGTAACGCCTCCTCCTCCCTCCCACTCGTCTGCGCCGGAGCGGGTCAGCTCCAGCGGCCTCCTCTCTGACCCGCTCCGCGGTCTCCTTCTGCGCCATCACGTACTTGCAGAAGGAGACCACCGCCTGCCACGATCTCTCGCTGTCAAGCATGGCTCTCACCACGCTCGGCAGCGAGAGATCGTGGCCTACTGCCATGGAAAGTGTGTGCCGCTGCGGGTCCCAAGCGGCACACACTTCCAGTGTGTGGGGCGCTGTATCCTCCAGCGGACACTCGCGGAGGTCACTTCCCGCCTCGCGATTTGGTGCAGGTACTTTCCAAAGCATCCGTACCCAGAAAGCCCCTGCACCAATCGGAAGGTCAGCGACCCGTGGGGCCGCCTCACCCATGTCGCGGTTTACCCCAACCCCAACAGTGATCGATTCCACAGCCAATAATGATTAACCCAGAACTCTTTGACCTTTAGTTAAAATAACATTAATGTATTATTATCATTAGGTATATACGTGAGTGTTTAGCCTCTTGTAAATTAGCTTGTTCCAACTAATTTCAATTAATTTATCTAATTTAATTAATAACAATCTATTTTCTTCTCCCGTTTGAATTCAAGTGGGCTGCCCAGAATGATTATTTGAAGTGATAATTTGGATTGCGTGGGCGTGATCGTGATCCGCGTGACCTATATACGTGTGGTCTGGATTGAATCAGGACAAAGAATAGAGTGTAGATGCGGCAAGTTAAAATTTACACGATGAATGCTTTAGGAAGATTGTTTAATTGTGGATTGTTTATACACGGTGGAATTTAATTCACTCTTTTCTTTAAATGTACTTAGACCATGTTATAGAATATTCATACAAGGTCCAATAAAAAAATAATGGTTTGGTTTTAGTATTTAGTGCCTCCAAAAATAACTGCATGACATCCTAAATGTCAATATAACGGTACACAAAGCGCGGGCGCCGGTCGAGTGCTTTGTAAATGCTTCGTAGGCAATAAAACCTAGGTTTGGTAAATGTCACAGGGCTTTTCTTTAGAATTTAAATTTGATAATACCTAGATTTAAGTTTTAGTTCATAGGTACTTTTTTATTTAGTTATATGGGAGTATTCTATAGCATGGACTGAATACATACATTAAAGGAAAAGAACGAATTAAATTCCACCTTGTAATTTCAGATTGTAACAGTGGAAATATTTTCTTAAATTACAGTAATAGGTATTAGTACCATCATACTAATATTTCAACCATTTTAAAAGCGTATAACATTATAATCATCGTAAAAATTTATAAAAACCGGTCTTGTCGTGTTTACAGAAAAATTAAGTATTATTTACGATCGTGTTGATATTTAGATTGAAATTAATTTTAATTTTAATCTGTACCGTAACAAAACATATTTGTAACCAGTTGCATATAATGAATGAATTACTGGTATAAAATTAAGCCCCGATTAACATTTTGATCGATAACAAATTATCATAAAGCATAATTTTATTGATTTTAACTGTTATTATTTTTATAAATAATCAAAAATAAGCAGATACATTATTATTATCACGGTAGAAGGGGTAATAAAAATAAAATACAGAGTTTAGAAGTTTTGTCCAAAGTAAAAACAAATGTTGTAGGTAAATTAATCTATAAGTACTTACTCTTATTTTTCTATGAGTGCCTGACAAGCGAGGGCGCTGATGATGCGTAGCTGACTTAAGAACTCTACCTCACAGATGCATCAGTATATTAGGCAAACAGCGTACTTATACTGATTTCGCATCTGGTTAACTGAGCTAAACATCGTGAGCGACGCTTAACAAGTAGGTAGAGATGTTATAACAAACACGAATAATTCAGAATCGTACAAGAACGTGCCCTAGAATTTTAATATTCGTGATATTTACGTCAGTGAACGAGGTGCGTGATAATTTCAGATATGCTGATCAACGTAATGCCTCAGGATACTTTACTAGATGGGATTTTTCGTCTTCATTCATTTAGGTAGGTTTTTTTTGAACGGGCTAATGTTGTTGGTCTCTACCGACATTTACATGGTCACAGGCGGGAGGGCGGGCGCTTAAGGCGCCATCAAAAGTGGGAGGCAACTAGCTCAAGGGCACCCCTGGGTTGCGAGCCTCGACTTGAGCCGTTGCCGGGATAAGAGGATCGAGAAGGCTACGACCACTGGAAGAGTGGACCCTATTGAAAGTCGCGACCGTTCTAGCTAACCTACGGGGGATACGTCGACCTCGCCGGCGGTCGGGGTCTGATTGTGTTACACTTGTATCCTATACCGAAAGCGGTACCTGAGCCAGAAGGGTTAGGCTGGTCCGATGATCCTAGCGCAGCCGATACTAGGGCTATGAGATCGTCCGGGTCGCTCAAGAGGTGTCTCGGGTGGCGACGACGGGGTGTCATTTAGGTAGGTACCAACGCGCCGCTTTGCCAGATATTCTGCTTCCATACTGTCTGGGCACTACGGGGCGATGCCAGGGGACTGTATTTATAGAGAAAGGCCAATTCGGAGACCCTATTTAACATATTTTCCCAATTAAGCCCGCGGAAATGCTTGTCTGGATACCCTGAGTGCTTTTTAGACTCAGTGGCCAGTGTGAGATAGAAAAACAAATCAAAATTCGTAAAATGCACTAAAGCTAGTTGTAAGATATTACTACTCTAAATTACTTTATTTACTAGGTGGTAGGACTTTTCTGCAAAGTTCGTCTAGGTAGGTACCACCGCTTTGCCAGTTATTCTGCCGCCAAGTAGTAGTGCGCAAGCACTGCTGTGTTCCGGTTTGAAGGGCACTGTAGCTAGTGAAATGACTGGGCAAATGAGACTTTATGACCTAATCTCACAGTCTAGTAATTTTATTGCTAGACTGTGCTGATGTCTCAGAATGGCGTGCGCAGTGCAGTGTTACGCGAAACTTTAGAGTTTCAAGTGTAACTGCAACTGATATGGGCAGTCGTGTTGCTTAACATCAGGCGAGCGACTAGCTCGTCACGTCATTTAGTAATATAAAAAAAAAAATAGTATGTAATTATGTAGATGCACTTCATGGTGAGTATATATATCTAGTCATGGGAAAACTGCTTTCTGTACTCCTACATACCCTATCCACCATTTTCACTTTTTATGCTATGCTATTTGAAACTAGTATAGCATAGCTTCGCATATCTTAGCTTATCTGATCAGAGACCCCGCAGCGGTCCTAACCAGATCCCGAATGATGACGTTTTAATGCTATTTAAGTTGCTATTTGCATAACAGCTTTCTAAGGAGGTCTCCTAACTCCGCGCTTGCTTTCCACGGACGCGACGGCGAATTCGAAAACAGGGGTGGTTTTTTATAAGCACTTCTTAAGGCCGGTTTTTTAATAGACATCTGACTTCTAAGGTGTAAGGTTAAAGAGATTAACTAACCGTTCGCTTTATCCTGCAATTAAAGAACTTAGGATGTTCGAAACAGTGACTAAATTCTCACCATGGCATCTCACTCTCACACTCATCTCACCATACTTCTATGTTCATATAATTTGTGGTTGTAGGCGCTGTGGCTCATAAGTAATGTATTAATAACGAAGATTATTACACGCAAGCGCGCGGTAGATCTTGCCGAAGACCAGTTCCCTCGGGCAGCTGCGACGTCATCGAGCAGCCAGCTTCAATCTGTGAAAAAAATTATAATAATAATAATGACCAACGATCACATACATAGATTCTGGACTCTAACCAGGATTCCCTGTATCTAGAACCCAGGAACTACGACGATCATGGTCCCACAACACCCAGACACAGATCAAGTTTTTGCGCTTTTTTTCTGTGCGCAAATATTTGTCTTATCGCGGGAACCGAACCCGCCGCCTCCGGGCTATGACCCGACCTGTTCATACTCCCACACCACAGAGGCTATCAAAAGATTAATTTAAAATTATCTTGATGAGAAAAACGACTAAATTGTTATTCATAAGAAATGTCAAGGTTTTTTATATAAGTGTTGTTTTTTGTATAAATTGATTATTTATATGTTAAAAGATTTTCCTTATGACCGACCTTTCATCTGTACAGAACTTCTACTTTATTCTAGGTCCGTTTGCTTTATAGTATTTAGCTAGTCCCTGTAGAAGGTCATTAAAACAACTCCATCTTAAAGATGAAGATCAGGAAGCGTCTGAGAGGCCCTTTGCATCATCCTCATCATAAAATATACAAAAACAACCTTCAAATAAACACGAATCAAAAATTAAATTTATTCATTCCAATATTGATATACCCTTACCCGTTTCCTAGTTAAATGTGTAAGGGCCTGTCATACAAACAAAGGCCCTCGGAAGCCAGATCTCGTATTTATCTATCTTATACCAATCTATTTGTTTGGCCCTTGGACGCAGTATATGGGTATCCAGTAGCGCAAGTGATGCTTATATTTCATTTTGGTTACTTCAGTGCGTACATTCGGGAGGTGCAGTACATTGTTTGGCGTGCGGCCTCCTTCGGCAACATAAGTTTTTGTTTCAAAATGAAACAAAAACTTATGTTGCCGAATCTCTTTTGACACACACTACATCTTTTTCACCTCATCTTTTCATTTTTTGAAGGTGGTTAAAAATAACCAGCTACAAAAAATGTAGAGGTTCTCAATTTGACTGTTTTTTTAATGTTTGTTATGTTAATGTGATAACAATATATATATAGATGCCATTCTTAGACTAGACCAAATTTAAATGGGATCAATCATCATTTTTTTATTATTTGAAAGCTGGTGCTTCCCGTGTGATCCCATTTTAATTTGGTCTAGCTCTAAGAATGGTATCTATTAGAAAACCATATATTTCGGAAATCGGTTTTTTGAAGTTGGTATATAAATTGAGTTTATTGCATTTAATTTAAGCGGACTACCATCGAAAAGCTAGTCCTTTACCTCCCCTCTTTTAAAAACATAGAAAAAAAAGAAGGAAAGAAAATATGTTTATTCTAAAAAACCGAATGTGCTTTAGATCACACGCCTGAAGTAAAACTTCTACAAGAAACGTAACTATCTCTATTTCTATCTTTACAAACGTATATCTCCATCTCAACTTCCGTTCGCCTCGTCACGCATTCACCAGCTTACTCCCCAAGTCAATAGTGAGCAAAGATATTTCACTCCAAAAAAACAAATTCATAAAACCAACAAAAAGGTTAATAAAATAAATAGACATACTATATAGTGTAACCACAAAATATTTAAAAACAAGCCTGAGACAAATGTTATACTACTTTTTATGTATTTGTGGTAACACGTAGATCTCTGTCTCATTGCCGACGTCGCGGTAGAAAGGCCCTAATAGTGCCCTTACTGTTGGTGCGCACCGTGCCCCAGGCCCTTGGTGCTAAATAAATATAATTTAAGGTCGTGAGAGAACAAACAATCTCGTGACCTCATTCGAACAGATATCGAAATGAATGCATTACCTTGGTGCTGGTTCTATTGGCCGCCCGGCAGCTGGCCGACGTGATAACTATTAGGAAATTACTTTTTTATAATTAATTATCTAAATATATATAACTCAGCACAATCCAAACCACTAGACGGATCGGGCTGAAATTTGGCATGCAGGCAGATGTTATGACGTAGGCATCCGCTAAGAAAAGATTTTTCGAAATTCCACACTTAAGAGGGTGAAATGCGTGATTGAATTATTTTCCCATAGATGGCGCCGCGGGCAAAGCTGCGGGCAGAAGCTCGTTACTGTATAAAAACGTCGGCGTAAATGATTTTGATGTTTGGAAATCAACTCGTATTTATTTGGTATATCATAATAATTGAAGTAAATCTTCTTTACACACGCTTGACTTGGAGAGTAAGCTGGTGAGTGCGAGGCGAACGGAAGTTGAAGTTGGTTCACGTAGATCTCCATTGTCAACATAACAAAGTAAAAAAATTTTAAAATGTTGGTATGTCCGGTAAAATGACAATTTAGAATTGTCAAGACATTAACGTCAAACAAAGTTTGGCTGCTTGGCGGCAGAATAACTGGCAAAGCGGTGGTACCTACCTACACGAACTTTGCAGAAAAGTTCTACCACCTAGTAGGTTCTCAAGGAACTGACAAGCTGACTGGATGTGGGGAAAGGAGTGGCCTTGGAAATAAAATGTTGAACATCGATAACTGATAAATCGTGGAATATAATTTGGTCACGTCACATCACAAAATTTTCCTGAATTTATCACGTACGGTCGCAGTAGCTGCTATAATAACGCCATAAAAATATTAAATTATGGCCAAATTATACGACGGCCGGCCTTCACGGCCTGGAGCTTTTCTATGACCATTTTGTTGAGCAACCTCGGCTGTTTGTAGATGTAGATGGATTTTTCTTTCTATGTCCAATTGCTTTGGTTTTTCGACTTTATAGGGAGCTTCTGGATTATAACACTCGAGGCGATATTATGCGCGCGCACCGAAGGCGAGAGTGATAAGGGAGCCGAGAGTGTAATGATCAATGCATATGACGAATATTAAAAAATAGTGAAAAATGGCAGGTTTGCGCCGTTCACACGCCCTGTACCTAGTGAAGGTTTAATATATACGCTAGCGCCCGCTCGTGCAGCATTACGCATACGTCCATACATTAGAGAAATAGCCGTGTTAATAAGTATTATAAAAATTAATTAATTAATTGTTAATAAAAGAAATATTAATTAGTTGAATTTACTGTATTATTATTTCTTTTTTATTTTATTTAATACTATCGTACTTGCAATCTATATATATAAAACTCAAAGGTGACTGACTGACATAGTGATCTATCAACGCACAGCCCAAACCACTGGACGGATCGGGCTGAAATGTTGCATGTAGGTAGATGTTATGACGTAGGCATCCGCTAAGAAAGGATTTTTCGAAATTCCATCCTTAAGACGGTGAAATGGGTGGTTGAATTATTTTTCCATAGGCCACGCCGCGGGCGAAGCTGCGGACAGAAGCTCGTTTTTTATAAATTTATCATTATTACTATCAATATCATCATCGTTGGTGCGAGCTAAATCGACATGCAGCTGATATTTATTAAAAATATCCAGAAAATATGAAATAAATAATACATTGAGCAAATAAATACTTTCGTAATAAGAACATTAACTTATTGTGAATAATTTAATCAAATTAAACATTTACCAAAAGGAGGTACAATTCATTTATTCAAGAAAATGTAGCACCTGCTACTTTCGTCGCATAAAAACTCTTTGTTAGTAAAACACTGAATATGAATAATTGAGTTAAATTAAGAATAATTATTTTATATTCGAATATCTAGCAGTGAGATACAAACTAAACTGAATCGGAATATAAAACACTAGCGCAGTAATATAAAGTAAAAAGTGCACGTGCAAAATATTTTGGATTATGAGCCTAAAAGCGGTGTATTAAGAGCCACTTTAGTAGCAAGTGTGAAGGAAAAATATTAGAATTCCATGATTCATTCAGTAAGTTTTACACGTGTTTCTATAAACCGTTCACACGATGGTTGGTATGTACATACCATTTACCAATATAACCCGCCCTCCCTAACAAAGCTCGGCACATAAAGGCAGCGCCACACTGGCACAAAGCTCGGCTAAGAGCCGGGCACACGTGCGCAAATATAAAGCCGTATACACACCGGCGCGTTACACAATGATGCATGACTTTATTTGCTGGCGCGAGGTCACGTTAAACAATGCTTTATACCATAGAATATAATTTCGGATGATCCATAAATTACAAAACTAATGTGCCTATTCTTTATTTTTAAAGTTTGATAGTAATACGCGCAATAGATGAAGAATCTCTATTTTATTTTTGTGTAGTAAATTGAGCTTTATAATTCATAACTTTATTGTGTCGATAATATTATATACTTTCGTTATTTGGTTACAGTGTCGAGTCACATAGTCTGTGTAGGTAAGGATTTGATTACTCGATTAGTAAAAAAAAAGTTACGACTTTTGAGTAAGTTGGTACCTATAAAAAAAATTGTTTATATATACATATATATTATGTGTAAATATGTTTGTAATTGAAAAATAAAATACGAAATTTTATCTAGGGAATAGGCACTTTAATTATTTGACACATCTGCACCTCACTCCTTCATCGCAGTGAATCCTTCGTGTGGTATTAAGTCGATGTAACACGTAAGAAGATTTGTATTAACTCCGGCCTTGTAATAATTTGACAACACAGACCAATATTGGATACTTGGGACGCGGTACTGGAGCAAATATTTGCGATCGAAGTGGCTCAACTATTATTTTTTTAAATTAATTTATTTTACGATGACATAAGGACTATTTGTAATAACTTTAAATTTACACGTAAGTAATCATTAAAATAGCGTTTTGGTCATAAACTGTCTGCTAATTATTATAAATTATATATATATAATTTATATATTATATATAATAAATAAATAAATAAAACTATTAAAACAATAATACGTCTGCACTTTTTAAAATAGGCACTATAATATCTCTACGGAATCTTTGAATATGGAATCTTCTTTTTCCCGTGTAGATGGTCAACTCTCAACTCAACTGTCAAAATATTTAGACAGCCCAAAGGCTTCTGTCTTGGCTTAAGGAGTATTTGTGCTACGACAACAGCTGGGCTCGACGGATAACGTGCCCTCAGAAGCAAGGTCTCTTTTTAAAAGCATTATGAATATGAACTCTGCAAAGACGCAGTATAAACAACAATAGGTTAAGACTGAAAGAAAATATTCTGTTTGTAATTATGTAGATTTATTTTTCTTCTCTACGATGAAATTTCTCTTATTCAACTAGTTATAAACAGAATGGGATGAAAGTTGGGAAATAAGCACAGAATACTATAAGGAAATAAGGCACCCACAAAAAAGAGTGTAGTAAAACTTCTTTAGTTTAGCTCCATCTATTGGCCGGTATAACTTTGTTTTTGCTTTATTTAATGTTAATGTCGCCATCTTTACAATTGTGAATTGTCATTTTACCGAACATACCAACATAATAATACATATTTTTAACTTTTTATGTTGACAATGGAGATCTACATGAACCAACAACTTTTAACTTCCGTTTGGCTCGCATTCACCAGCTTACTCTCCAAGTCAAGCGTGCGTAGATAAATTTTACTTTAAAATGTAGATACATATTTTCATCCTGCAAATTTTGCACTTAAAAGTATGTATTTATCTTAGACTTTTCTTCTTTGTTGCGAACAACGTAGGTATAATAAAAATGACTTCACTTACACGTGTAAAATTCTCTAAGCACTCTCTCAATAAACCAAATATTAAACAAACAATTTCACATAAAGCATTTACAGCGGAATCAAAATACAATATTGCATCGAGCTGGCACCGAGTCAAATAACCTCGTTCCCCACAAATGTGCAGGTATATACAATAACTAGAGAGTACGCGGAAGTACTTTTAGTTTTAGCACTATTTATAATTTTACAAAACTATTTTTCTAGACTTGTTTATCTAGAACAGAAACGTGACTCACTCTCGTCCATTGGATTCAAGAGGCAAGTATAGCCGCTAAAGTGGGAGGCCTATTTACAGCAGTGGACGTCTTGAAGCTGGTAATCATGATGATGATGATGAACCATACAGTTCGTAATTCGTAAGTATAATCCTTACTTCAATGCTAATCTTATCAATTCTAAAGGACCTAGCTCTATGTCTATCTCTGTGTATGGATGTAGTTGGAATCTTGGGGAAGGACATAGAATATTTTATCGCGATATATTTTGCGCTGTCCAGGCAGTAAATGAACTATAAATAATAATACGCCTTGCCTTTGACTGGCCTAATTGCTCAGTTGGTATTAGCTCTGCTTTCTGAACTGTAGGTTGTGGGTTCGATTACTGCCCAGGACAAACATTTGTGTGATGAACACAGGTGTTTTTCTGTGTCTGGGTGTCATATTGTATTCTATGTATGTATTTACTAACAGAAAGTGTCTAGGTATGTATTCTATCAGTTACCTGATTTCCATAGTTAATTACCGTATCTCCATTAACAAACTTTACTTGTTTTGGGGCTAGATGGCGTTGCGTGAAATGTCCATAAATATTTATTTTATTTTAATATTCTGTAAAAAAAAGATTAAACTTCAACCGCCTTAATACTTAAATACAGGACGAAAGAAAGAAAAAATATTTATTAATGTATAATTATATTTTAGTAGTTTAATATCTTACGAGATAGCTAAATAAAAATACACATATGAAAAATCTTAATTCTAACCGTAGAAAAGTTTACTAAATAAATACAAAAATACATAATTACACTCACTCAATTGGGCGATAATAATTATCGTACCCGATATTTTTCTGTTATTTTGATTAAAAAACAGAATAACAGTAATCGATTTTGATGAAATTTCTATGGAATAACTGAGTTGCAAACGTTTTTTTTGTCTAAGTCGGTTGAAAAGTCTGAGTAAACCATGATTGCGCCAGAAACTGATTAAGCGCCACCTACAAGATAAGTTTGCGTTTCACAGACAACTGTCACATTTGACGGTGGAGTTACAATATTTGCTAGTGCTTACCTAATATTTGTCTAAATAAAGTATTAAGAAAAGTTACTTTTTATATTAATGAATGAGCTAGTCGTTCACCTGATGTTAAGCGACACGGCCACCCATAACAGAACAGTGTCACACGGAACTCCAAAATATAAAGATTCGCGCAACACTGCACTGCGCACATCATTCTAAGACATCAGCACAGTCTGGGAATAAGATTAATCAACTGTGAGATTATATCATAAAGTCTCATTTGCCCAGTAATTTCACTGGGGCCTTATTACCATTACCTCCCCGCGCAATTCAATTGACGGCCTCTAGTGGATCGCTACCACACAGTTTGTACTTTTCGATTTCACATTTTTATACTTTTCTTTTTGTACGATTCACTTTAAAAAAGGGCCTTCCTAGTTGAATATTTTATTGCAATCACTCTTCTTGGTGTTTATACGAGTAAGTGTAATAGAGAGAATAGAATTCATGGAAATTTAGTTATCATTCTCATTAACTTAAACTTCATTTTTGTGTCAATCGTTTGAGTGGATTATAAATATGCATACATTACTAGCTTCTGCCCGCGGCTTCACCCGCGTGACCTATAGGAAACGGAAAAGATTTTTTTCATAGTTAATTCAACCTCTCTTAGGGGTGGAATTTCGAAAAATTCTTTCCTAGTGGATTCCTACACTTTACAAAGAACACACCCTCCAAATTTCAAGTCTCTAGGACCAGCGGTTTAGGCTGTGCATTGATATATAAGTCAGTCAGTCAGGCAGGACTTTGAATTTTATATGTATAGATGACTTCTTTGAAAATAAGTATTGTATTTTATATTCTAATTACAACTACTTTTCATTGTTATAATTTTGAGGCAATAAATTCGTCGGTGTATGTGGCTTTTCATCGAAATTGGATAATATTTAGGAGTAGATTTTGTATGGACAGAGGGGATACTACTTTATGTTAAAAATATTTATTTATTGATTACAGGAGGACCTAATGTGGTGCTACGACAAACTCCTGCGAGGTTTATTTGTACTATACACTACGTAATCCTTAAATAACGTACTCGTATAAAGATATAAATAAATTTAACTAAATTGTCCAGTCGCGCTAAGAGGTTATGGTAGCACTATAGCCCAGAAAATATGTGTTATGTATTAAAATCCCTAAAAGGGCCTAAAACTAGGCCATGACTAAGCCCAATAACTCAAGACACTGGTGTCGATTCTGTGTCACATTCTCTAAAACTATTAAATAATAATATAATATGTGTGGACATTTCACACAGCGCCATCTAGCCCCAAACTAAGCAAAGCTTGTACTATGGGAACCAGATAACTGATACAATACTTAGATACTTTTGGTTTGTAAATATATACATAGAATACAATATAACACCCAGACACAGAACAAACATCGATGTTCATCACACAAATGTTTGTCCTGGGTGGGGATCGAACCCACAACCCGCAGTTCAGAAGGCAGGGTCACTACCATTTGAGCTATCGGGTCAGTCAAAAAGGTATTGTAAAGTAAAATTAAAGTATGGCGGCACTATTCTTATAAAGGGGAAATGAAAAAGACGGAAATATGTTAATTTCGTTTAGCTTTAGAATATGCGACACAGAATCGACACCAGTGTGATGGTAACTTTAATAATAGAGAATTTGTGGAGAGGTTCACAATTCACCCGTAGCGTTTCGTGCTACGCGCGTAGCACATCTGGTAAGACCAGGTTATGAGCCAACCTGCTCGGCCACCACACCACACAGGCTATAATAGAAGGTAGTATGGTAGAAAAATAATTATACATTTAAAAACAGGATTAACTAGTATTTAGTATCAGGATGCAGAGGGAAACTAGGTTTTGTTTTAAAGGAAGAGTACAAAGATGGAGACGAGTAAAGACTTGTATGTTCAAGGACTAGGATAGTAATTCGTATCTCAATATTACCATAGTGAAGATTTTTGTGATGACTGCGACACAAGACATTTTTTTTTTTATATATTTATTAATTAAGCCTATTATTAACATGAACGCCATAAGAAAAGATATATGCTGAGTGCAGATGCAACTGATGAAGTAGCTATTAAAAGCCTACACCGAAACTTCTCGCTTCAACTCAGTTGAACAGTCGCCAGCACTACAAATCTCTTGTGCCGGCTGGAACATGCGTCAAGCTCGTGAACAGGTGCTGCTTGCGGAAGCTGGTTTGCTCGGTGGTGTGTGCACAATTAGAAATAAGTACTTATGGTTACGTGTATACGGCTGTATTGTCCGCCCTGTATTATAATAGGTCTTTACCTATGAAATTGCCGTATTGCAGTACAGACTTTATCAAACAAAAAAAAATTTTGATTGGCTATGAATTCTAAATTCAAATTAATTTTGTTTTAAAAATATGACATTCTATTTACAATATAAGTCTTTTGTTTATTGATTAGCGTTGTATTTTCATTACATTTCAACATTTTTCCTCATAATGGATACTTTGAAATTTCGTGTAATTATGGAATATGAGTTCCGTCGTGGCACCAACGCGGCACAAACGATACGTAACATCAACGACGTTTACGGAGAGAACTGTACAAACGAACGTACAACCCGTTATTAGTTTGCTCGGTTCCGTTCTGGGAATTTTGACTTGAAAAATGAACCTCGTGGTCGTCCGGAAACTTTGGTCAACAATGATGAATTAAAGGCGATTTTTTTAAGCTTATGAATCTCAATCTACAGCTGAGCTTGCAGCAGCTTTTGATGTTAGCATCAAAACAATATTGGTCCATTTGCGACAGATTGGCAAGATAAAAAAGCTTGATAGATGGGTGCCCCACGAACTTAACGACCGCCAGCGCAACGTACGCGTCGAGACTTGCCTTGCGCTGCTTAACAGGCACAGAAATCAAGGAATTTTGAACCGAATTGTTACGTGCGACGAAAAATGGATTCTTTTTGACAATCGAAAGCGCTCAGCAAGTTGGTTAGATCCTGGTTCGGTACCAAAGCAATGTGCGAAACGAAAAATGACCCCTAGAAAGGTGATGGTCACAGTTTGGTGGTCTAGTGCTGGTGTGATTCATCATAGCTTTTTACAAAACGGCGAGAGCATTACTGCATATGTGTACATTGAAGAACTGACCACAATGATGGCGAAACTCGCACGTCTGCAACCAGCTTTGGTCAATCGGTCGTCTCCACTGCTACTTCACGACAACGCGCGACCCTATACTGCACAACAGACCGTCTCTAAGCTGCATGAGTTGGGTTTGGAAGCTCTCCCTCATCCGCCATACTCACCAGATCTTGCGCCTACCGACTATTACTTTTTCCAAAATTTGGACAACTTTTTAGCGGGAAAAAAATTCAATTCCCGAGAGGCAGTACAAAACGCCTTTGAAGAGTTTGTTGTCTCCCATCCTGCTGATTTTTTCAAGAAGGGCATCCATAAACTGCCACAGCGTTGGCAAAGATGCATTGATTGCAGGGGTGATTACTTTGAATAAAAGAAATAAATAAGTTCGAAAAAAAAATACTTTAACTTTTTTCAAACAAAACGGCAATTTCATATGTTATTGGCTAATAACACGTAACCATAAGTACTTATTTCTAATTGTGCACACACCACCGAGCAAACCAGCTTCCGCAAGCAGCACCTGTTCACGAGCTTGACGCATGTTCCAGCCGGCACAAGAGATTTGTAGTGCTGGCGACTGTGCAACTGAGTTGAAGCGAGAAGTTTCGGTGTAGGCTTTTAATAGCTACTTCATCAGTTGCATATTCACTCAGCATATATCTTTTTGAAGTATAACTTCTCTACTCACGCTTGACTTGGGGAGTAAGCTGGTGAATGCGAGGCGAATGGAAGTTGAAGATGGTTCACGTAGATCTTCATGTCGACATAACTAAAAAGTTACAAATTTATATTATTATGTTGGTATGTCCAGTAAAATGATAACTTACAATTATTAAGATGGAGACACAAACATTAAACCAAGCAATAACAATGCTATACCGGCCGATAGATGAAGCTAAACTAAAGAAGTTTTTCTTCAGTTGTGTGGTCTAAAGCACACTGCTTTTTTAGTTCACTGTTTCTTTCTTATAGATATCTACAATCAATCCGGGATCCGAGCCAGCTCAGGTCGTGCCCAAAAATCTGCCAGGCGATCACGGTGCTTGCTTACAACCCGGGCCTAAGAGCGTAAAGTTTGAGAATAGTTTTCTTATCCAAAATACGCGTTGGTTGTGAGCCATTAAAGTGACCCGAAGTTCTGAAATCGGCAGTTTTACGTTTGCTATGTAAACGGTCTGGTGTTGATTTGTGTTGCTTCCGTGTAGGGTGACCATGAGTATCGAAAAAGAAAAAGAAAAATTTACGGCAAACGGTAAACCGATGTCGTTTAACTTCTTTTTTGATTATTGGCTTTTTATCGCTTTTATTCGTTACGAGCTTCTGCCCGCAGCTTCGCCCGCGGCGTGGCCTATGGGAATATAATTCAACCACCCATATCACCCTCTTAAGGGTGGAATTTCGAAAAATCCTTTCTTAGCGGATGCCTACGTCATAACATCTACCTGCATGCCAAATTTCAGCCCGATCCGTCCAGTGGTTTGGGCTGTGCGTTGATAGATCACTATGTCAGTCAGTCCGTCAGTCAGTCACTTTTAAATTATACATATTTAGATTTTCTGTCAGTGTCGAGTGGGGAAAAATAATAATAAAATATAGCGCTCATAGCAAAGCATGACTAGCCTCCTAACCGATGGTAGAATTAAGCAATATTTGCTGCGGCTACTACTGTCATGGGTGACCGCTAAAATAAGCTACCGTACTTCGGAAGCTGTCGGCTGTGGCCGTAAGAAAAATACACGGATATTGAAAAAAAACTTCAAAAATTCATAAACCGCCATTTTTGGCTTCTTTTCAAGATTTCTTTTAAATCATAAGTCATTTCGTATATAGCACTGTTCAAGCTGAGCTTTCTCTAAGTAAATGTTAGTGGCAATCAAGAATATTACATCCTCAATTTTGGTTGCAATGAACTGACAGTTGACAGCTGAACCCACAGTGGCTGCCGTATCGCATTACAGGTCCGCTCAGGCTGAAGCAACCGTAACTTTTAATAAATCAAGTTATAAATAACTAGCGAAATTTTTCTATATTTACTTGGAAGTTGGATTTTTTGCAAAGTTCGTCTAGGTGAAGGGCACTGTAGCTAATGAAATTACTGTCCTTAAGGCTCTTTATAACCTGCTGAGCGATCACGTAACTCGATTGCAACCGATAAAAACAAATTAGTATAGATTTGACAGTTGAATACGCAGTTTATGTGCATAGTTAGTATGTATAAAAATGTCTCCTGTTGCATTGCAATCAAAATTTCGTGATTCGCTCCCTGATCCCACAGTCTAATAATCACATCACGAGTAGACTGTGACATCTCGGGGTGACGTACGCAGTGGAAGTATCACTCGAAAATTTAGATCAGGGAACCCCCTGATCACGAAACGTAGATTGCAATGCAATAGAATTTCATAACTATAACTATGTTATAATGTATATAACTATGCACATAAACTGCGTATTGAAACTGTCAAATCCATAATAATTTTTGGATTTTTTATGATTGCAATCAAGTACGTGATCGCCCAGCAGCTCGACACAGGTTTATGTATTTCATCAAAAAATTATACTTATATCAAAACTCTACCCGCAAGATATTTTACTTCCTACAATTTATTTCGTTAAAAGTAACAAAAGTAGGTCATGTCCTTGAAAGTACTGAAGCCTGGCGAGCCTAGCGTCGTGCCCCGGCAGGGCCCGTAAACACGAGCATGAAACACGAAACTAAATTAAAACGTTCGCAACTTGATTTGTGGCTTGTTATTTTTTCGGCGAAATGAATGCTTTTATTTTAATTTAAGCTTTTATTTATTTAAGCATTTATTATGGTTTTACGATTTTCCTGTGACAGGCGTAGATAAAGTTATATTGTGTGGCAGGTTATTCAGGTCCACTGTCAAAGTGAATTTTTTTAGCTAATTTAAAGGTCGATTTGCTAAAAATACGTTCAAGAGTTACAGCTTCGTTAACTTTGGAGTTAGTACTTATAGACCACCTGAAGGGCTCCGACGGGGGCTAACGACTGTCGTCTTACGATAGCACGTGAGATGAACAGCAATTATTCTGTGTCATGGTACAGCTAAGTTCTCTCTGCCTTTTGATAAGGTAGAGACCTCATCATAAGGTAGACACCTCATCATAAGGTAGATACCTCATCATATATCGTGTATCTGGAATAATATTATACGTCCTCAGCTGCTTACTCGGTACAAAAACATAGTGCCAAAGGTTTTTATAGCCACTGGAGCATGTAACCTTAGCTCAGTTGGCATAGTGTCTTACCCTGTGATTAGGAATGCACTGGTTCAAATTCCGCTAGTTGCTAATTTTTTTTATCAGATACCATCTTCAAATAGATGAGTGGGTAGCGCTAATAATAATTATATTTATTCATTTTTCGCTTTTGAGTGCCTGTTCGTGGTTTTGAAGACGGTTCATTTAAAAAAAATATTTTATAATTTTTTTTAAATATTGTTACTAAACTTAGATAAGTATCAGCTCAATCGGAAACCGGTAAGTGGGTCATAACTGACTCCTGGGATTTTATTACATTGTTAGTTAGTTTTCCCTCATTTCCTTGAGATTCCATCATCAGATCCTGACTTGATGATAATGGGATCACCTCGGGAGTATACCGTTGCGAACTAAAAAAGAACTAAAAGATGCCCTGTTAAGGTGATTATATACCTGTATATAGAGCATCTACAATTTCTTTTTTTTTTATAATTAAGGAAATGAAAAGATCACTATCGCGCTTCTTTCTTTTTTTTTCTTAAGTAGTAGAACTAATAATACCTTAATATTGCTATTATCACTTTAAATTATTTATGTGTATTTAGTGTGCGTGCTGGGTTGTATGTTTCTGATCGTGTGTGAAGTTTACTATGTATGTATGGTGTGTATGTGAATGCCAATGAAAGAATATGCATGTATTGTTGTGTAGTGGTGCTGAGAATGATTGTCGAATGGAGTGAGAGGATGAAGATAATTAATTTATACGAACAAGTAAAAGTATGTTACGGTTGTATGTATCAATGACTTATTACAATATACAACGACTATTATGTCACTTATTTTTAAAAATCAAACTGAATTAAAGCTTCAGTTTCTACATAGTTTAGGCCTAGGAGCCAGCTTGTAACTTTAGTTTTAGTCTCATATATAGACAGCGGGAATATGCAAAGATATTTATTGACTCTGTTGTATAATTGATTGCCTATGATCGGGAAGAGGCGGTATGGCCGCCTCTTCCCGATCCCGAAGCTGGTGCGATGCCTATCCACAACACAAACTATATCATTCCTACGCTTTTTTGCAGGCTCATTTGCGTTGTAAGGTATCAATGGATGTTTACGGAGTATTGTTTGAAGAATAAAGAGACGTCTGACTGAAAGAACTTTGGTATCTAAGTATAGGGCAGTAGTTGGGAATCGAAATGGTTTTTTAAACATAACTTTTAATATAGCTCTTTGGGCTCTTTCGAGTTGCAACATTTTAGTTTTGGGCGTACCTCCCCCTTTATAATATTAGTGTGACAATATGTTCATCTTTCTTAGTTTTGGTTCCTAACTCATTTAGATTATTAAATTAACTATTACTTCGTGGTACATTAAGTGTTACATCATCAGAAAACACAAAAATTGCCAGTACCTAAAGTACCGAAGGACAGTACCGAAAATCCTGGTTCTCAAAATCAATACTGGTTCTGGAAACCCTAGTAGTAGCCTCAGCCAGAATTAACTTATTTTCCGTCCACAACAAATTAACGACGTAAATAATAACTGTATTATTATAATTAATAGTGTATTTTTAAATTGGTATTGAAATAGCCTCTGGCCTGCAGTCCGCGTACCCCCGCGATAACCCGCCGCAAGCGCGCTCTCTGAACTCTATAGCGATAACAAGTTCATAATAAATACATTCTACCTAATCAGTAGGAATATGTAATAATTTTGACAGTCTGTGGTGTGGTGGTTGAGCAGGTAGGCTAAGTAAGTGTAAGCTTGGAGGTGGCAGGTTCAATTCCCACGGCAGGATAAGTATTTGTGCACTAAAAAAGCGCAAATACTTTTCTTTCTTTTTTCTTTCTCTAAGTTATTTCCGTTATCGATGGTTTTTGACGGAGCAAAGGGAGTGAAGGAAGTCTCTGATACGCGATATTTTATTTTCTGATATGCATCTATCCAAACGATCGACACTAAAAACAAAAGATTTTTTTTTACATTATTGTACATTGAATGAAATAATTGCAATGAAATAAATACAATTGTTATAAACATTTTACACCAGCGTTAGGCTTCCTGCTCGGGGTGTCGAAATCGAATCAAAGTATCATCAATAACTTTTAAAATGCTAAAATTTATAATAGTGCATAAAAAATATTGCTATAAATAGCCTATTTGCAATAAAATCTTACTTGTCCTTCGTATTCCTGTATAATTAAAAATAGCACTTTCGCCTGACCATCCCAATATGGAGAACTCAAAAAAAAAATGTGTGGACATTTCACACAGCATCATCTATCCCCAAACTAAGCAAATCTTGTACTATAAGAACCAGGTAACTGATACAATACTTAGATACTTTTTGTTTGTAAATACATACATAGAATACAATATAACATCCAGACACGGAACAAACATCGATGTTCATCACATAAATGTTTGTCCTGGGTGGAGATCGAACCCACAACCCAAAGTTCAGAAGGCAGGGTTACTACCAACTGAGCTACCGGGCCAATCAAAAATGATTCTAATTACGATAAACATCCCGTAAGTAATATGAAATATGTGGAAAAAATATTGTTTAGTTTATATATACGTAGCCAGCTGCGTGCGTACAGCTCGCACTTGGCCTCTTTTATTTTACGAAGGTGCCTATTGGTTTATCTATATTCCATCTCCGAGCAAAGTGTGGTGGTAGGTAAGTCAAACCAATCGACTCTCGCTTTATGTAGTTAATTAAAGTGCTATTGCTTTAATTGCACTCTCAAGGGTACGACGTGATGTGTCGGTAACAGTATTATACGCCAGTTAGTTAGTTACATAATTTGAATTTTAATTTGAGTACAATAATATTTAAATTTGTATCACAGCACGAATTATTATAAAAAAACGAGTGTGCTTTAGAACACATGACTGAAGTAAAACTTCTTTAGATCATCTCTCTTGCCCCTACACTAATAAACAAAACGCTACTCTTTCTTTCTATCTTCAGGTTCGCCTCACGAGCTGACCTCCATTCAAACGTGCCTAAAGAAGTTTTACTTCAAAAATATCACATCCATCACCAAATAAACAAAGGGTACCTGATCTTATGCATTTTCAACCTAGCAGAAAGAAATCACGTGCTGAAATGAGACTTGTACGCATCGAAAGCGTAAATAAAAATATATTACATCATTTTTGTACAAGATGGGAGAAAAAATGTTATTAGAAAACCTCGTCAACTCACTCAAGTAAATTTAGTGCACACGGGCTTTAGTTTTAAACTACCCTACTAATAAAGGTTTGCGCCTAAAATAACGTCAATGCCTAACAACAACACCATATTCATTTAGGTTACACTCACACATGTAGGGTGGCTCTGTGTGTGTGTGTGCATCGCTCAGCTGTAGTTTGTTAGTATCGGAGGCCTCCAGTGAAGGGTTAACGACCGCGTCACAGAGTATGGAAGCAGAAGGCACAGATATGAACTTTCTAACTAGGTTAAACTACATCGATTATCGAGATGTACCTACCTTATTTGTATATACGAAATTATAAAGAGGTTGTGAATAATAATGTAGGCGTTCATCTCGTTAACTATCGCTCCCATTCTAAAACATCTTTCTCTGATAGGAAGCGGCGTAGGCTTTGCTTAAAATAATTTAAATCTAGGTCGATCACCTAGTTAGTGCCTTTTAGGTTTGTGTTTATAAATACACATTTCAATAGCTGGTGATAGAGTAATGTGGACTACAAATGGTAGGATAAGACTTGCACAAAACTGCCTCAAAAAACAGATATCAAACCCTTGATGTTTTTTAGCTTGAGAGTACCCATTATTAACAGATATCTACTGGAGATTATTTTGATCCAGAAAAGACATTATTTTCAAGTAGCTGGTAGTTATGATCCAGACTGAATTACCAAACGGCTGACCATTTGACCACGATTTTCCTATGACAACGGTAAAACGTCACAATATCCATGCAGTAATTACAAGAAATGTATCGCTAGCATCAACCAGTTCTAAAGAAAACCATTCCCAGATACAGACAACCACTGACGATGCAATATTACATAAAGGTAACAAAATAGCTGACGGTTAGTTAACAGCTGCTTAAATAATATATTTGCAACCGTTTTGTGCAATCCGCTGTTTAACCGATAACCAACTGTTTTAATTCTATGAGCTCCGCCTTAAGTAGGTACATAGAACCGAAGGCGGCATCTGCGGTGTCCGCTCTATGGTCCCTAGCAACAACAAGTGGCGGTTGCGCAACTAGCCGCTCAAGGCCCGCTCAATATAAACAACTTATTGTTTATTGTTCTACACACGTCCTACCTGCGGTACAGTACCCAGGGAAGCTTGGATAGGATATCTAGTATAGCCAAAGAGGTTTCACATAAGTACTTAATTCAATTCAATTCAATTAATTTATTTATAAGAAATATCTTACATGTCAATTGTCATTTAGTACACTTTGGTCGTAAAAGCTTTTGCTAGAAATCCGACGTTATGCAGAGTGGAATTAATCACAGATGATTCTATGTAGGATGGACTTTGGATACCCCACGCCATCACATTTTCCTGGAACACAAGGTAAGGCTTAAGGGTCTGCTGGTCTGTTAAATCTGCTGAGGACCTAAAAAGACGCAAATATTAGTACCTACACTTATTAGCGCCAGATGTTGAGTACACCGGCATGAACGCTGAGTTAAGCCCTTTTCGATACCTCTGTTATCTATTTATATCTACTCTTATATTTCTCTTTTCATGTTAACTAGGTACTGTCTTTATTTTTTTATTTGTTAAATACACTGTGAATTTTGCGGCTAGTCCACCGACTTAAAATCGCTCAGAGAGCTATGGAGAGGGCTATGCTTGGAGTTTCTCTGAAGGATCGAATCAGAAATGAGGTGATCCGTCAGAGAACTAAGGTCACCGACATAGCCTATCGAATTAGCAGACTGAAGTGGCAGTGGGCTGGCCATATTTGCCGCAGAACCGACAACCGTTGAGGAAAGCGTGTTCTTGAGAGGAGACCGCGACTTGGCAAACGTAGTGTAGGACGCCCGCCGACTAGGTGGATGAGAAAAGCCGAAGACCGGGCTAAATGGCGTACCTTGGGAGAGGCCTATGTCCAGCAGTGGACTAACACAGGCTGATGATGATGATGATGATGACTGTGAATTTACAGCTACGCCAAAACACTCACATTGTTATACTAAGTTCTTATATGGACTAAGCAATATATATTTATAAAGGGGTCTAATGGGGTCAGTATCTATGTCAGCATCTTGGACTTCGCATAGGAATATATGTATTCATGTAATTTATTATTGAGATTGTTTAATAGATATTTCCTTTCTTTCTATCTTTACACTGACCTGCCTACAATTTTTGCATGACCGATCTACACGCACAAAAGGATTACGATATCTTCGGCAGTTGCTACCTGATTTGGATGATTTTTTATTCTGTATTTCCAGGACCCATATCTAAATGAGGAGATCTGATGACATTTACAGGAAGTGCACTGGGAATTGTGTTTCATGTATTGGATGTCCAATTCTGTAAGACACACTTTAGAACTTATCTGGTTGATTGTTTATAGTAGCCACTTTGGCCCCATTTTTACAATCTTTGTGATGCAATATAAAATCTTTATAATGCAAAGATATTTTTTTATCTGTGATAAGGAGATGATCATAGCTACATGGTACGGTTAGGACTAGCTGATCTGTCATAAAACTTAGGCTTAGCAAGCGAGAGACAAACATATTCCACTGTTGACAATGATCTCTTTGTTAATTCTTTTTAATTCCGGCCAAGTGCAAATTGTAATTGCGATGAAGATTATGAAACACAAAGTCAAACAGTATTCAATTCATAGAGCTATTGTATTGTATAGTCTGGCCGTGTGTCCCGCTGGTGTGGGAATATAATAATAATAACATGTGTGGACATTTCACACAGCGCCATCTAGCCCCAAACTAAGCAAAGCTTGTATACTATGGGAACCAGATAACTGATACAACACTTAGATACTTTTTATGTGTACATACATAAAATACAATATGACACTCAGACACAGAACAAACACCTATGTTCATCACAAAAATGTTTGTCCATTGTGGGAATCGAACCCACAACCCACAGTTCAGAAGGCAGGGTTACTACCAACTGAGCTATCGGGCCAGTCAGAATATGACAATCTCTTCCCGTGGGCGCCGTAACAGCCGGCTATGGGAATATCCAGGGAATGAGGACTGTTCATCATATACTACTTGGTACATTAAAATCATCTGCGATCACCAAGTCACCTGCCAAGCGTGGTGATCATGGCAACCCCGCCTGTGATAAGCGCCCAAGGTAGCGTTTTATGGAGAAGGCCTGTGTGCAGCAGTGGATGTCTTCCAGCTGTTGATGATGATCACTTTACACTAATAATATAAAGGCGAAAGTTTGTATGCGTGTATGTGTGTATGTTTGTTACTCCTTCACGCTCAAACAAAATGAATGGATTTGGATGAAATTCGGTACCAAGATAGCTTATATACTGGATTAACATATAGGCTACATTTTATCCCGGAAACATGATATTTTCCCATGCGATGAGCAAATAATTAAAATACTTATCCGTGGGTAAAACCGCGGGGCGCAACTAGTAATAATATAATATAATATCGCCCAACGATCACATACATAGATCCTGGACCCTAACTAAGATTCCCTGTGTCTGGAGACCCAGGAACTGCGAGGACCATGGTCCCACAAGACACAGAGACATAACAAGTATTTGCGCTTTTTTTTTTCAGTGCACAAATATTTATCTTGCCGCGGGAATCGAACCCGCCACCTCCGGGTTATGAGCCGACTTACTCAACAACCACACCACAGAGGCTGTCAAGTGTGGTGGTGGTGGTGTGTTGTGTATTGTATTTAGTCCTTTTCACAAAAGTTTGCAAGGAGCCTTAGGTGTGCGAGTCCGATTAGCACTTGGCTGGGTTTTATAAATACGGAATAGATAATATGAAAGCCAGCTGTAGTTCTGCACCGTTCGACGACTCAAGATTTATATGCTACTTGTTAAAGTTGCCCAAATGCGATGACTTTCTAAAATTATGAGCACATTTCTTTGTAAAATTTGCATTGGTTGAATCTTTTGTTGTGTTGAAATATATTTTTTTTTTTTTTTTTTACTTCAAACTTGTCTAGCATTTGACCACGCTCTCACCTGATGGGAAGTGACGATGCGATCGAAGGTGTAGCATGCTAGCCAAGTAAATACCTATTCACTCTTCTCTTGAACACGCCCGGGTCATATTTCGCCGGAAACACAGACGCTGGCAGGGCATTCCATATAGCATTCATTCCTTCGTTCAGAGAATGAAAAGCTAAAAAGGCTACGAAATTTAGATACATTTTCTCATTACATCCTATTTTTGTGTAATTCAACTAAAAACTTTTTTCTCAGCGGATCTACGACGCCGATACTTGCACTATCTATAAAAAAACCTCGTTAAATAAAATTGTGAGGATGCGTTTCTTCAAGTTACCTCCAAGTAATACAGCGCCATAATATAAAGTCTTTAAACATTCATGAATTTGATATCACAGATTAAAATACATATACGGCAGATCACCCTGAAATATTAGGTCTACAAATATACGTATTGCATAATCAATGGCGAAGTACCTACTCCACCGGCAGTCCGTCATGTTTGAACCTCAAGGCGGAGCGGCTCATTTCCATATTCACCATAATTATTGACTGTTAGGGTTACCATCTGCTTTACAACAAGTTAGGATAAAGATTATTATTTATATATTACAATTATTTTAGAGTCCCGATGGTAAATATAAAAAAGGTTGTTTACTAATTTTCCTGCTTAATGATTTCTTTACGCATGCGTTGTATTTTGAGTCTGGGTGTTGTGGCACCATGCTCCTCGTGACTCCTAGATACAGGGAATCCTAGTTAGAGTCCAGGATCTACGTATGTGATCGTTGGGTGATATTATTTTTTATTTTTTAATAGTGACCCACTCCGGCTTTGTACAGTAATCACTTTAACGCTCAAACCCTGTTCAAGGGAAGAGGGAAGAGAAATGAAAAAAGAAACCGGGGAAAAGGATAAATGGATGACCGAAAGACGCAGCGTAAGCCGGTCCTTCACAAGGTGGTCCGAACACCTGAACAGGACCGCGGGGAACCATTGGATGCAAGAGCTAAGCAGTTGAACCAAGTAGCGGTTAATGTGGGAGGCCTATTTTTAGCAGTGGACGTCTTTCTACTGACCCCAAGAGCCTAAAGTCTTGAGAGCAGAAAAGTCATATACTTTTGAAGTAAAACTTCTTTAGGCACTCTTGACTTGAGGAGTAAGCTGATGAATGCGAGGCGAACGGAAGTTGAACTTAGTTCACGTAGATCTCCATTGTCAATATAACAAAGTATTTTTTTATTATTATGTATGTCCGTTAAATGATAATTTGCAATTGTCAAGATGGCGACATTAGCATTAATCAAAGCAAAAACAATGTTATAACGGCCGATAGATGGAGCTAAACTAAAGAAGTTTTACTTCAGTCGTGTGTCTAAAAGACACTCTTTTTTTTTAAATCCGAATATCCTATAAAACAGTATCACGTGGTGTCCCCAGGTACACGCGCCGCGTATGGCGTTATGGTGGCGCCATAAATGGTGGCTATTAGGTAACCTGTCGCGCTATAACCGAGAGAGTGTAGGCGGGGAAAAAACGGCGCTCTTACAAATGTTAGAACTTTTCTTACGACTTACGACCGGTTTCACATACGTTTGATAACTTACGGTTAACTAAAACAGCCTCTAATGTATATTGGTAGAGTAGGTCGGCTCTCGGAGAACAAGTGTTTGCGCTTTTTTTTTCAATATGCACAAATACTTGCCCTGCCGCGGGAATCAAACCCGCTGCCTCCGGGTTATGAGCCGACCTGCTCAACCACCACACCACAGAGGTGCCTATCGAGCCCATAAAAGTTGTCTCCCCTTTAGTTGTTAAGGAAAGCAGCGTCACCCAACACACTTGATTCTCGACAGAACCACTAATTAAAATTCAATATACCATTCCAAAACACAATGTAAAACTTTAGGTACACAAGCGAGTGGAACGCTACGTCATCCATCGACAAAAACAAAGCTATTAGCATATTTAATAAACGTTTTATTATTTCTGTCTGTGGAACCGGTACCGTGGTTTGAAGAGAAGATCTCGATACATACAAATAAAAGCGTAGAGACAGAAGGCTGTGGAGGATGTTTTTTTTTATGTTAGTGAATGATGTGACGAGCTAGTCGTTCACCTGATGTCAAGCGACACGGCTGCCCATAACAGGACAGTGTCTCTCGGAACTCCAAAATATAAAGTTTACACTGCACTGCGCACATCATCCTGAGACATCAGCACAGTCTGGTAAAAGATTACTCGACTGTGAGATCAGATCATAAGGTCTCATTTGCCCAGTAATTTCACTATCTACAGTGCCCTTCAAACCGGAACACAGCAGTACTTGCACACTACTGTTTGGCGGCAGAATAACTGTCAAAGCGGTGTTACCCACCTAGACGAACTTTACAGAAAAGTCCTACCACCTAGTAAATTAATGTTTTAATTTACTAGGAGTTAGCAATTATCACCGATCTGCGTAGGTCCAACATCTCTTAATACTATACAGGTGAAAGATCTTCAACCAATGGGGAAGAAAGGTGCGCGAGTGGCGACCGAACCGGAAGACTTAAGGACAAAGGACCAGAACCCCTACCGCGTTACTGTTCTGGGAATCGGCTTCGCCTGCCGTCATGCACGTGCCATTTAAAAAGTCCACGAGTGCGAGCTAGAGAGAACACGATTGCCATCTCCACCAGACTTGCGCGGTAAGGCCCCTGGTCAGAACTGCGGAGAGTCGTTGGATGTAATAGTAACCGCTCAAAGTTGCACTCCATGGGAGGCCTACGTTTAACAGTGAACTTCTTCCGGTTAATGATGATGATGATGATGAATGTCCCACAGCTGGTGAAGGTCTCCTATTTCTTTCTTGTCTCTATCTTTGGTGATTTCTATCCACCCTGTGCGTTACTATTTTGCCCACATATCCAGGCATCCTGACTATGCCCTGCCCAGTCCCATTTCAATCTTTTCGCACTTACATAATAACACATCTACATAACACTATCTACCACGGAATAATGAGATTGGATACCATAAAGTTAAAGAGAACATATAAGCTTGTTCTCTACCGTACGGTGAAATATTTTCAAATCAATTTTCCAACATTTCGGTTATAAATAAGACCACGATTTATTTTATTACCTATTTTGTGAGAAAAAAAATTGCGTAATTATTTAGCTATTTCAATTTTCAAGCCAATTCCGAATTCAATTTATTTAGTTAATTTGTAAATTTCCGTGATGAGCGAGATCTTTCATTTTTCACAAATCACACATGACTATTAATCACCAGAGATTCCCAAAACGCAGGCGAAGCCGCAATTAAGCACTAGTGTTATTTACATGTTGCACATGAATGCTATGAATATAATACGGGTGTACTACCTACATCTACATTATATTGATAAACATTTCAATGTGTTTGATTTAATTCTGTAGCCAAGTTGCATCATCTTCTATTTTGGTTGATAATAATAAATACATTATTACAACTTCCCGTCTCTGCCAACCCATCATAAGTAGCTACATTTAGATAAAGTCATCATCATTGACGATGACACTTTGGTTGGTGAAAGGCTCCAGAGCCTAGCGCACCGACGTAAGGTGGCAAGTCTGTCGGTCTTTTACAGATTACACCACGGCGAAAGAACTGCATGATCTCATTCTCCCGTCACCATTCCACTACCGGACTACTAGACGCTCGGCTAAGCGCCATCCTTTCGTGGTCGAAATACCACCCATTCGTACCAAGCGATTTGATTCCACGTTCTTAATTAGAACGGCTAAGGAATGGAATGCCCTGCCAGCGTCTGTGTTTCCGGCGAAATATGACCCGGGCGTGTTCAAGAGAAGAGTGAATAGGTATTTACTTGGCTAGCATGCTATACCTTCGATCACATCGTCACTTCCCATCAGGTGAGAGCGTGGTCAAATGCTAGACAAATATGAAGTAAAAAAAAAAAAGTCAAAGTCTAAGTCAAACTATTTCTTATAAATAGACAATTTTTAGCACTTTTACAAGTCATAATGTGATTAGGTAGTTATAATTAAGTTATTGTACTAAGCATATAAAATTACTAAGTGCTTAATGTCAAATATATAGAAAACACATTACGATATTTGAATTTGAAAAAAAAGGTCTCTTTGGCAGTACTGGTGCAAGCAATCTGACACAAGTTTTCAATTCCAATATATGTTTTTTTTTTGTATCCTCTTATATCCGGCATTCGGCTTTGCTTAGTTTGGGGCTAAATGAAGCTGTGAAAAAAAAACAAATAAACAGATTTCAATTCTTTTATGTGATACTTTCAAATTAGTCCCATAGCATTTTTATCATAATCAGTTCAGTAGTTGGGTTTTTAAATCTATATTTCAATTTAAAAACCTGGAAAAAGTTTGTTTTATAATATCATCTAAAGTGTGAAACGAGTGCGATTTTAACAAGGATTTTATTTAAAATATGGTAACCGTAATATGTTTAAGCACAGTTGTAGTCCTATAGAAGCTTTCAAGTTGTCAACTTTAGATGACTCCTTCTACTAATATGTAAAGAAAGCGCTTCACATTAATACGTGAAAATTGGTGAAGCACGATTCTTGTGTAATCACAAGACGAGACCTTAAAAAGATGTTTTGTCTGTTTGTTTGCTTTCAAGAGATGGGTACATCCATTAGCTCCGGCGTTGAAATTGTGATGCACCTTGTCAGGTTCAAATAGAAAGCAGGACGCCGTAAAATGTATGGGGATAGAAGGGAGGGCGAGTTACAAAAGTCTGAAACAGATTCAAAGATCTTTCTTAATTTGTCACAAGAAATATTTCTCATCATCAGCCTGGGGTTAGTCCACTGCTGGACATAAGCATAAGCCTCTCCCAAGGTACGCCATTGACAGTCTCTGTGGTGTGGTGGTTGAGCAGGTCGGCTCATAGCCCGGAGGCGGCGAGTTCGATTCCCGAGGCAGGACAAGTATTTGTGCACAGAAAAAAAAACGCAAATACTTCAGGGCACAGGACACAGGGAATCCCAGTTAGGGTCCAGGATCTATGTATGTGATCTTTGGGCGTTATTATATTATTATTATATTATTAAGCCCGGTCTTCGGCTCGTCTCATCCGAATTTCTCAAGAAACATTGTGTCTCGCTTATTTGTGGTAAATATAATAAACAAATATATACACATCAACAGCCGGAAGGCCTCCATTGCTGAACAAAGACCCTCCCCCCATCCCCCCTCCCCCTCTCCCCATAAAACACCACTTTAAACGCTTAACATTTTTATTTGCTTTATCCTAAAAGGTTGTGAAATGCTTTTTGATAAAGCTTACAACGTTTCCGTTCTCGAAGCTTTCACTAAAGAATAGCGGTAGCCACGACCCGCGGGTTACACGGCACCATGGAGTAAGTAACCAGTGGAGTACTACCACACGCGACAGTAATAACTGGTGTGCTACTTACCAGTGCAGAATAAATTACTCTACTACGTACAGAATTATTACTCCGCAAAGGTAATAAAATAAAAGACAGAAAGAAGAAAGAAAAATCAAGAATTGTAACAAGATATCTCTTGCATCCACCACCACGCAATTAAAATAGCATGCAATCCTTGCACTCTTCTTCTTCTTCTTGCAATCTTGCATCTTCTGCTCGTTTCTATCAATCGTATATTTTTGAAGTAAAACTTCTATATGCACGCTTGACTTGAGGAGTAAATTGGTGAATGCTAGATCTCCATTGTCAACATAACAAATTATTTTTTGGAGTTTTTGTGGGAAAACGAAAAAGATCGCGTCGCCGCATTGTATTATTTTCAAAAACTTGTGTTATTTTCAGTGTTAGGGCATAAAATTGGTGGTATTTCATTAAGTGCTGGATTACAGGCATGAGTGTGGGAAAGTGGTATAATGATGGTGAAACGTTTCTTTTCGTGTTGTTTCCAAAACTACATAGAAGCTTCTGGTAAAGTAGCCCCCACTTTACTAGGAGTATGACTTAACTAGACTAGACTATGACTTAACTAGATATCTTGGACTGTGACTTGACTTGACTTGACACATAATACATATCTAATATTAATTAACTTGAGAAATTATTAATTACTTGACACTGGCTAAATACACAAAAGTGTGGAACCAAGTTATTTTTTTTCCTATAAAATGACAATTTAAAATAGTCAAGATTTAACATTAAACAAACCAAAAACAAAATCATACCGGCCGATAGATGGAGCTAAACTAAAGCAGTTTTACTTCTGTCGTGTGGTCTAAACTCTAAAGCACACTTTTTTTTTAACTTCATGCGTTTTTTTAACGAGAATGGCACCGCCAACGAGCAAGTAAATTGGATTTATTGCAAATAGGCTAAAAATAGCCTATTTGCAATAAATCATTTAACTTTGACTTTGTCTTTTGTGCTTATAGGATCAGCTGCAGCATTACAATCGTAGTTGTACAAAGCCACGGGCAGCAGCCCATATTTAGTGATAAAGCGTACTTTCAAGTTCTCAGAGTTTCCATACACGGCGCGTATACCATCACATCTTCAAACCTCGTCGCGGAAGGGCACACAGAATGCTAATGCATTATGAGAAAGCTTTAACACTGGCACAGATAACATAATATACTTTTTTTTTTTTTTTTTTACTTCAACTTGTCTAGCATTTGACCACGCTCTCACCTGATGGGAAGTGACGATGCGATCGAAGGTGTAGCATGCTAGCCAAGTAAATACCTATTCACTCTTCTCTTGAACACGCCCGGGTCATATTTCGCCGGAAACACAGACGCTGGCAGGGCATTCCATTCCTTAGCCGTTCTAATTAAGAACGTTGAGTCAAATCGCTTGGTACGAATGGGTGGTATTTCGACCACAAAAGGATGGCGCTTAGCCGAGCGTCTAGTAGTCCGGTAGTGGAATGGTGATGGGAGAATTAGATCATGCAGTTCTTGAGCGCATTCACCGTGGTGTAATCTGTAAAAAACCGACAGACTTGCCACCTTACGTCGATGTGCAAGGCTCTGGAGCCTTTCACCAACCAAAGTGTCGTCGTCAATGAGCCTTTTGGCACGCCGTTCAATCGAGTCCAGAGCCTCAAGCTGGTACTTGGCAGACCCGTCCCACAGGTGGCAGCAGTACTCCATACACGATCGGACTTGTGCTTGATACAGATTTAGAAGCTGTCCAGGTGTGAAGTACCGCCTTACCTTGGACAATATGCCGAGTTTTTTTGAAGCTACTTTGGCTTTGGACTCTATGTAGGATCCAAAGTTTAGGTTTGACGTGAGATCAACGCCCAAAAGCTCAAGATGGTTTCCTAAACTTACAGATACACCACGGAATGAAGGAGCCAGATGGAGTGGGCTCTTTTTAGCAGTGAATAAACACGCCTGTGTTTTTGCAGCATTGAACCTAACCAAGTTAGCATCGCCCTAATCGGACACGGCTTTCAAAGCCAGGTTCATGCGCTCAACCATAGCCTCTCTCTCAATCCGGACATCGTCACCACTGGCTCGGGCACTGGATGTGTATCTTTCAACAACAGTACTATCATCTGCATACCCAAAGGTACCGGGCTTTAGCAAATCATTGATGTGGAGTAAGAATAGTGTTGCTGAAAGAACTGACCCCTGAGGTACACCAGCATTAATAGCTAATTGATCGGAAGAGCAGCCATCAAGAACTACTCTAAGCGATCGTTCCCTCAAAAAGTCTGATATCCAAGTGCACAAACCAGCAGGTAGTCCGTAAGATGGAAGCTTATTCAGAAGACCGTCGTGCCAGACCCGATCAAATGCCTTAGAGACGTCTAGAGATACAGCAAGTGCCTCTCCATGCATCTCTAAGGCTTCGCTCAATATGTGAGTGGCATACGCGAGAAGATCCCCAGTGGACCGGTTTCGGCGAAATCCGTATTGCCGGTCACTGAGGAGATCATTGTCTTCAAGGTATGCCAAGAGCTTGTTGTTAATTATACGCTCCATACTCTTACAGAGAATGGAGGTAATTGAGATGGGTCGATAGTTGGCAGGATCAGCACGACTGCCCTTCTTAGGTACAGGTTGTACGTTGGCTAGCTTCCAACTCATAGGGACTATTCCGGTGTCTAGAGAGAGGCGAAATAGGCGTGTTAGAATGGGAGACAACTCGGGTGCACGGCTCTTAAGTACAATTGCAGGTATACCATCGGGACCACTGGCTTTGTTCACGTCTAGACTGCGTAATGTTTTTAGTACTTCCTTCTGACGTATGCGTATTTCCGGCATGAAAACACCGCATTGTGGAAGGCAGGGAGGTACCTCATTAGCAGTATCTAAACGCGAAGCTTCTGCAAAGAGAGTGGCAAACAAGTTTGCTTTTTCTTTTGCAGTGTGAGCCAGCGATCCGTCTGGTTTCAATAATGGAGGCAGTGAGGATCGACAGAAGTTCGCTTCAATCGATTTGGCTAGGGACCAAAAAGCCTTACTACCCGCTGGGTAGGAAGCAAGTTTAGTCCCTATTCGACCAATATGATTGAAACGAGCCTTGCTTAATTCCTTCTTACAGGCCTTGGCGGCAACGTTAAAGGCTTTCTTCTTAGCTCGAGTGTCCGAGGCCTTGCGTTTTCGAGCGTCAGCCCATGCCAGATATGCCGCATGCTTCTGCGCTTCAGCACGTGCACATTCGGCTCCAAACCATGGGCTGGCTTTGCTGGTCACGGGCTTATCGGAAAATGGAATAAAATATTCCATAGCCCGACATACTACCTCAGTAACCGCATTCGCGCAGACCGTCGGATCTCCAGAAGAAAAACACGTTTGCCGCCAAGGATATGAAGCGAAGAAATGTCGCATCTCGTCCCAGTCTGCTAAGTTGTATCTCCAGACACGCCGATTGCTCTTAGGGCTTGGGTCAGGCGGGGAGTATACTGAAACGGACTTGACCAGACAGTGATCGGAACTACCAATGGGTGAGGATACCGCCACAGAGTATCGGTCTGGTTCAGTCGTGAGCAGAAGGTCGAGGCAGTTAGCAGTGTGGCTATCAATATCAGGCACTCGCGTTGGCTCTTTAACAATCTGCGTTAAATTGAGCGCCAAAGCGAGCTTACGCGTCTCTCTCCCAGCGTGGTCCGTGATCCGGTGTGGGACTAACCACTCCTGGTGGTGAGCATTAAAGTCCCCCAGAACAACAAGCTGAGCCGAAGGATAGCGTTGCTGAGCCACATCTGCCGTTTCACTGAGATACTCCATTAGAAGAGTTGTCTCCCGGTCACCGCTATGTGATCTGTACACACCGGCATAGAGAATTTTCTCAATGCCGGTGTCCACAAGCACCCAAATCACCGAAAAGTGGGGATGTTCAAGGTTTCGGAGACGCAAACAGCAAATGTCATCACGGACGTAAACGCAGATACCAGCGCGTGGAAGGAAGCGGTTTTCCAAGATGAATCCTGGATAGTCCAGATATGCCGTGTCTGATGGACATCCTATTTGCGTCTCAGTCAAGAAGAGCAAGTGCGGTTTGTTGGTCTCCAGATGATGATGGACCGCTTGCAGATTTGAGTGCAGCCCACGAATATTTGTGAGGTGCACTTTAAGAGTGAGGACGTGCATCTGCCGTTTAAACTTGCTCAATTTATTTGACTTTTTCATAGTTGGGTGAGTTAGGTAGACAAGTAGGAAGTGGACGAGATATTGGGATGCTAACCCTCAGTAATAGAGAAGCTCCTACGCCAATGGAGAACTTGCGCGGAGACTGCGGGGACGCCCGAACCCCCCTGAAATTGCCCACAAGTTCCTCACTTCCAGTCGCCAACTGGCCCTGTGGACAACCTCAGGATTTTACACAAGCGGTGGGGCAGCCTTTTGTAGTTGGCTAGACTACTACTTGGGCCCCCTACAACTTGCGGTCGGCCAGCAGAGAGCACCGTGCTTCGGATCCCGCTACCCTCCGAAGCAAGGTCTCCGACGCGAAAGCATCTCCATCACCAATACCGGTCTGCATACCCAACACAACTGTCCACATCTACTCGTCAGAATACCATACGTAGCGCTTGGAAACAATACTTATACGTGATCTGTAAGCTTCTTGGTAAAATAATTACATTTCTTATTTTTTTGGCTCCACACTTTTATGTATTTAGCCAGTGTCAAGTAATTAATTTCTCAAGCTAATTAATTAATAAATTAATTATGTGTGTCAAGTCATCAAGTCAAGTCATAGTCTAGTCTAGTCAAGTCCTACTCCTAATAAAGTGGTGGCAACTTTACCAGAAGCTTCTATGGAGTTTTGGACACATACGAAAAAGAAGTGTTTCACCATCGTTATACCACTTTCCCACACTCATGCCTGTAATCCAGCACTTAACGAATAAAATGCTACCAATTTTATGCACTAACACTGAAAATAACACAAGTTTTGGAAAATAATACAATGCGCTAACGCGATCTTTTTCGTTTTCCCGCCAAAACTCCTTTTTTATCTTTAAATGGTGGTGTGGGAGTCATATTACCTATATATTAGATTTACCGCACCAAGCGTTTCGCAGACTCTTTTATAATGCATTTGTTTTGTTAAGAAATGACATGACGAGCTAGTCGCTCGCCTAATGTTAAGCGACACGACTGCCCATATCAGTTGCAGTGACATTTGAAACTCGAAAAACGTGAAAAACTTGAAATTGCTAGCGATTGGAACATACTCCCATTTTCTTTGTTTCCTGGCAAATATAGTTTCGATCGTGTAATTTCACTGCAACAAATAGAAACACAAATTTCTATGGATTTGAGCATTTCAATACGCAGTTTATGTGGATAGTTACTAAAGAAATTTTCAAATCAGGAATTATATTTCTCCAGTTGTCAGTTGTGAACCAACGACAATATGCATTAGACATTTTTATACATTATCTTTTACCTTTTATGGAAATGACGTGTTACGTTTCGAATCTCGTCTTTTGAAAGCATAAACGACGAAATAAATTAGCTTCTAAAATGAAAAAGAAAGCAATACAGAAAAAGAAAAGTGCGAAAGTTGGTTTACGATATACCAATATAAGTAAGTTTTTATTAGTCAGCTTTGTATCAGCTTTTACTGTTTTGTATACGGTGTTTTTTAGAATAAGAGTGGCGTACAAGCGGACAGTCCATCTGAAGGCAATTTTTTTTTCGAACACACTAATGCGGTTGGTCTCTTCCGACCTTTACAGCGTCACCAGGCGAGAGGGCAGACGCTCAAGGTGCCCAACCGTCGCCCATTTGATGGTTAGTGGTCACCGTCGCTTCTGGGCATCTGCAACACCCTAATGACGCAGGGAATTTAACTGATTAAAATTAGGTCTTGAAATGACACAGCATTTTATGTTTTTCGCAAAATTGTACTATAAGACTAATCCGTCTCTTCTAGTGGGTGACGTAAAAGCAAGCAAGGGAATATCCAGAATATCAATAATATATAATATAATATATAGGCCGGTGAGTTTTGGCGGGAATGCGAAAAAGATTGCGTCACCGCATTGTATTATTTTCCAAAACTTGTGTTATTTTCAGTGTTAGTGCATAAAATTGGTGGCATTCTATTCGTTAAGTGCTGGATTACAGGCGTGAGTGTGGGAAAATGGTATAATGATGGTGAAACGTTTCTTTTCGTGTTGTTTCCAAAACTCCATAGAAGCTTCAAGTAAAGTTGCCACCACTTTACTTGGAGTATGACTTTGACTAGACTATGACTTGACTTGATGACTTCGACTGTGACCTGATACATATTTGCGTGAAATATCATTAACTTGATAAATTATTTATTACTTGACACTGGCTAAATACACACAAGTGTGGAGCCAAAACATTTTAAAAAAATATATATATGGGCCGCAGCACTCTCCTAGGTAGATGAAATCTTCTGCGGTCACCAAGTCGCCTGTCTCAAAGGGGTGTTTTATGGGGGAGGCATGTGTTCAACGGTGGCCGTCTTCCCGCTGTAGATGTGTGTGTTGTGTGTGTTACTCGATATGACTAATGATGACTTTCAAAATTAGTAGATCTTAAAGTGACTTATTGTGACTGATCTTCTTTCATATCTCGCGTAGTTTTGAATTTACTGTATAACTAGCTGCGCCCCGCGGCTTTACCCGCATAGTAAAAAACTTCTACACTTTCTGAAATTTTTCTTTCATAAGAAACTTCTTCTGACTTACAGTATATAAACACAACAAAAAAAGAAGTAGCGAAAATTTTCCATCCGTTGACGCGTGATGCGATGACCAAGGGAAATAGAGATTCATTTTTATATATTAGAATGAAGTTGGATTCAGAATTCTCCCGTTTATCACAGAAGTCCACACGTGGATTATTATCAGTTAATTGTTTACGAGTTTTGGCAAATAGTTTCAAGTTCCAAAACCATGCCATTTTTGTTTTCTCTTCAAGACTTTCCAAAGATTTCAGTAAAGTCCATTTCACTGTGGTATTTTGCGTTTGACAAAATAGGACTTTGGCCGTATAATTTTTTTTTACTTGACTTTGATAGAATTATTTAATAGCGATAGCAAGCCATATACGAAAGAAAATAAGACTGGTTCTGATAATGTCTGGTTCTTATCGAGCCATTTAACTAACGTTCCTAAAATATCTAGTAGGTATCCAAATAGACCCACATTTCATAATGGCGACTTAAAGAGGAAATTTAAAATTATAATTCAGATTATAAATAATTTCTCTTTTTGTAACAGGTTTTTTATGTTCTCCAAACATAAAATTCATTTACATAGAGTTCATTTATTCAGTTTTCATCGAAATCAAACTAGATACTTTTTTATATCATTTTGTATTAAGGATGAACTTTCGTGAAGTCACGCCTGAATCAATTGAATTTCTAAACATATTTTATTCTATTCTAGATAGATAACTAATACCTATACATTAACCCTCTTACTAATAAACGCTGCATAACGGTGGAATAGGTTTTCACCGTTTTCTCTTGTTTTATCGTTGCCATCTCCCAATTCTATACACAAAGACAAAACACGAAATAACTATTCTTTCGCTACCTACACAACGCTTATTGGTGAACGAGCTTCTGCTCGCAGCTTCGCCTGCGGCGTGGCCTATGGTAAAATAATTCAACCACCCATTTTCACCCTCTTAAGGGTGGAATTTCAAAAAATCCTTTCTTAGCGGATGCCTACGTCATAACATCTACCTGCATGCCAAATTTCAGCCCAATCCGTCCAGTGGTTTGGGCTGTGCGTTGATAGATCACTATGTCAATCAGTCAGTCAGTCAGTCACCTTTGAGTTACATATATTTAGATAGGAAACTGTTTAGTTGAATCAATTTAATCACTATAAACACAACACCAATCAAAAGTCTACATAATAAAAACCTAAGCTTGAAACCAACGATTTGCAAACTGTCTCCCTCCTCCCTCCCTATCTCCTCCTTACCCCCTTCATCATCAGGTCGCGGCCTAGTGTAGACCAGCATACCAATAGCTGTATAGTCTTTGTTTACATGTGGTCACTACACACCTGACGTCCAAGGAATATAAGTTTAGTAGTGCAGGAGGTGGGTACAAAAATGGTAAGGTTCTTGAAAGTACAAATATCGGCAATTTTCATTCGGATTCTGCCACCAATGATGTGGGTTGTGATTTGAATAATTTACTTTTGAGAAGATTTAAGACGCAACCTTGACAAAATTCCCACTGCTACGTTACAGAAAGCATCTATCATATTTTGTAAGATAAATAACGGCTAAAACTCACGTCAATTAAAAGTCGAAATTACTCCGACCAGGTTTCGGACATATTCGACGTCAGTTACGTCAACGCGGCTTGCGTTAGTAACTGGCTCCCAGAAGAAGGACGTCGAATATGTCCGAAACCTGGTCGGAGTAATTTCGACTTTTAATTAACGTGAGTTTTAGCCGTTATTTATCTTACAAAATGTGCCATACTCACGATAGTTTTCAAACTAAAATTTATCATATTGTTAAGTTTTAAGCATTATTTGCAACTATTTTGACAATGCTATTGCAGATACTGTTATTATATTGTCTTTTTCTTGTTGTATTTTTAGTATGCATTCCTGTGTGTAATGATTTTTAGAGTAAATAGTTATGACTGACTTATCTAAGTACATGTAATATTTCTAAAGATGAATAAACAATTGAATTGAATTAAATTAATCTATTTTACAGCTATAAACCATCACTTACTTAGTCTGTGTTTAAGAGATGGGAAAAATCTTTTAAATCCAACGTACACTTTTGTACCTATCTACTTAAGTAATGAAATCTATAGAGCTACCAGCTCCTGGCCTAAAGCTTTGATCCACGTTATCACGTATCAGTACGCACATCGCATACGAATACTCCCAATAATGTCGGCGGCGTATAGGAATAGCTAAAATTATAATTATCGTAATAATATGCGCGCACCGTCTGGCATACAGAGGCCATACTAGCAGTATTCTAACCTCGCCGGGTACTCATACCTAGTATTGTACCTGTAACTATTGTACCTAGTATCATAGTATCTAGTATCTCATACGTATCTCATTAGTATCGCTACGAGAGAACATAGTATGTATGTAATACATAACCTTTTCCGGCTTTTGCAGACTATTTAAGATGTGTAGTAATACATTTGAGGCGTATCATATTACTAAAATTGCTTATTTCATAATACCTATAACATTTCAAATGAACTGCAAAATTAGAAAAAATTATAAACATATTGCTTGTAGCTCTCAATCCAGTTTTGAAGTATTTATTATTTTAGATTTAAGTATCTTATATCTTTGAATAATTTATTACTGACTGGCCCGATAGCTCAGTTGGTAGTAACCTTGCCGTCTGAGCTGTAGATTGTGGGTTCGATTTCCACCCAGGACAAACATTTGTGAGATAAACATCGATGTTTGTTCTGTGTTTGGATGTTATATTGTATTCTATGTATGTATTTCCAACAAAAAGTACCTAAATATTCTATCAGTTATCTGGTTCCCATAGCACAAGCTTTGCTTAGAAAATGTGTACAAATCGGAATTAATATAAATACTAGCGGCCCGCCCCGGCTTCGCACGGGTATTTAATATATATCTATTATAGATTGAGATATAAACTATCCTATCTCTCAAGTTGGATCGAACTGCACATGGTGTGCGAATTTTATTATAGTCGGTTAAGTGGTTTAGGAGTCCATTGAGGACAAACATTGTGACACGAGATTTATTTATATTAAGGTTAACAATTATTATTAATTAATTATAGACCATTCAATTCGGTACAGTAGTAATACCCAATTAGAATTTAAGATTAACATCTAATATCCTAAAGGAACGAGTACGTGATATCGAGTCTTGCATAGTATTTGTATTATGTACCTACTCCGTAGAGTGGTACTCCATACCAGTATCAAGAATCTTTCAATCCCTAAGTCTGGCTTTAACAATGGCCGATCAGTCTTTAATATGCAAGCTTTTGCATAGAAAGAGCCTGCTTTATGCCGACCTCAATCCGGAGTAACAATATGCAAATGCAGGCTGTTGTTTACTGAGCAGTGAGATATAGCATAATATTGATCATATAAAAATACTAGTTGCGCTCGTGGTTTCACCCGCGGATAAAAAGTATTTTAATTATTTGCTCATCCTACAGGAAAATTTCACTTTTTCGGGACAAAATGTAGCCTATATGTTAATCCAGTGTATAAGCTATCTTGGTACCGAATTTCATCCAAATCTATGCAGCCGTTTGCGCGTGAAGAAGTAACAAACATACACACAAACACACATACAAACATTCGCCTTTATCTTTATTATATGACAGTGGCAGGTTCACTCGAAACTCTAAATTATAAAGTTTCGCGTGACCCCGCACTGCGCACGTCATCCTGAGGCAGCACAATCTAGTAATAAGATTACTAGATTGTGAGATCAGGTCATAAAGTTTCATTTGCCCAGTAATTTTACTAGCTACAGTGCCCTTCAGACCCGAACACAGTAGTGTTTGCACACTACTGCTTGGCGGCAGAATAACTGGCAAAGCGGTGGCACCTACCTAAATTAACTTTGCAGAAAAGTCTTACCACCTAGTAAAATAATAATAACTGGGTCTAAAACAAATCAGCAGGATGGAAAAACCGCAAAATGTCGAAGAAAACTTCACGGACTTCAGTGTTCAGCTAAATTGAAATCAACCAGTAAAGCAAGTCTATTCTTCAGTTCTATTCTATAAAGGGAAAGTTGGCAGCGCGCAGATTAAAAACATACCTAAAGCTATAACTTACGTCCAACGTTCTGGGAAAGGCACAGACAGAGAAAAATGGCCGCTCTCAAAGTTAATAACACTTTAAGTTCAGTATTTTGAGGATCCCGAGGGAAATCTCCCGTTTCTGACGAGCTTATGGGATATATCAAGTTTCTTGCGGACAAGACAACTTGTATCAAGGAGAGATATTGTGAAATCGTTTTTCAAAATGGCGGCCGTTTTGCAGGACTTTTTATTTATTTATTTTGTTTTGGCTCCACACTTTTGTGTACCAAAGTTTTCAAGTTAAAAGGTATTAGATATATGTGTCAAGTCAAGTCACAGTTCAAGTCATCAAGTCAAGTCATAATCTAGTCTAGTCTAGTCAAGTCATACTCCTAGTAAAGTGGTGGCAACTTTACCAGAAACTCCTATGGAGTTTTGGAAACAACACGAAAAAACGTTTCACCATCATTACACCACTTTCACACACTCATGCCTGTAAACCAGCACTTAACGAATAAAATGCCACCAATTTTATGCACTAACACTGAAAATAACACAAGTTTTGAAAAATAATACAATGCGGTGACGCGATCTTTTTCGTTTTCAAGTTATTTTAAGAAATTATTTTATTTCTACTTGACTACGTCTTGACGTACTAACGTAAATTTTTTCTCGGACTTAAACGGAAATTTAGTTTCAAGTATTCACACAAGCTCCATTTTCATTTTCAGCCGCGTCATTATGAACTCTAGTATAATTCAATTAGATTCCATTAACAATTTGAAAAGGAAGCTTTTCCCAGAAATTTCTTAATTACTGTTCTATTCCACTTGAGTAATTAATAAATTATCGCAATTCCCGGAACTTCCTTGAAGCTGTATAGCTTAAACAAAAAAGCTTTTCATTATACCAAAATACGCGGTGCTTAATAAAGCAGCTACATTGTCACTTGTAAGATTTCTTGGCACTGAAATAAACAATTTAAGGTATATTATCAAAAGGCTTGATGACGAAAATTTTTGTAAATGTTATAGGAATGGAAAATTAAGATACTAGAGACGCTCGGCATTTTCACGTGTTATTTACCCGTTTTCCCGTTAAAACTCGTTATTTTGCGGAGATAAAAAATATTCTATGATGAACTTGGTAGTACTAGCCATGGTTGCAGGATTTCATACAAATCGTTTTGACGTAAAATTCACACAGTCAAACAAACAAAAAAGTAAAGAAATTGTATCGTACGCAAGTACTATAGACTAAGGATTGTTTCGCATACTACCGGTAATAACTACCAAAGAAAAAATACAATCATGAAAATAACTAACCAAGAGGTGTATGACGCAGGAAATCGCTCCGAATGAAACTATTCATATAGTTTTTGATCGTACGACATTTAAGTTCATTTGACCACAGTTATGACCGTAAAATAAGCCCACACGTGTACCTAAAACCTCAGCAAATAACTGTAAAAACACAAATTATTCAACAACTATTATATATTGATATCAACCTTCTATCAAATCGCGCTTATGACCTTCGCTGGCTAAATATAAATACATCTCTCGTTTGTATGTTAATACTCGTATCGTAGGCGCCAGCGATATCTACTTATAAGCAATAATATATATGTGTCTGTGTGTCTGTAACTAACGCGTCCATGTTTATTAATCAGATCGTAAATTGAAGTTTTTGCATTACCTATATACATAATACATAGATAAAATAATTTAATAAATTTATAAAGAAAACGTGACATAATTAAAATCTTTGTGATTTCAATGTAGAAATACAGATAAAAAGTGTTTTTTTAATGGTTTTTGTGAATAAAGCATTAGACCGTGCCACTGATGGACAGTATTCATGCGGCCTACGTAATGGAAATGAATAGAATAGAATAGAATATTATTTATTGGCCATACAACTTTGCGTGTTACACAAGGCAGGTCAGATTACATTTCAACTTAAAATAATATAATAATAATAATAAATAGTCGTCCAACAACAAAAATAGATAACTGCACTATAAACACCGCTTTGCCAGTTATTCCGCCGCCTAGCAGTAATGTGTAAGCACTACTGTGTTCCGGTTTGAATGGCACTGTAGCTAGTGAAATTACTGGGCAAATGAGACTTTATGACCTGATCTCACAGTCGAGTAATCATATTACCAGACTGTGCTGATGTCTCGGGATGTTGTGCGTAGTGCAGTGTCACGCAAAACTTTATATTTTAGAGTTCTGAATGACACTGTTCTGTCATGGGCGGTCGTATCGTTTAACATCAGGCGAACGACTTGCTCGTCACTTCATTCACTAATATAAAAAAAAAACTAAATATTGGAAAATAATAATAACAGTATTACATAAGTCAATTTCAAAAATACCAATTACAATACTATTTTTTTATTCTGTTAATCATATAATTCAAATGATGATTCCGTTAAATGCATAGTCATAAACTGATTAAGTGAGTATAATGGATTCGATTCGAAGAAACTTTTGAAACTTAGTGCATACTAGGTGGTAGGACTTTACTGCAAAGTTCGTCTAGGTAGGTAGCACCGCTTTGCCAGTTATTCTGCCGCCAAGCAGTAGTGCGCAAGCACTGCTGTGTTCCGGTTTGAAGGGCACTGTAGCTAGTGAAATTACTGGGCAAATGAGACTCTATGATCTGATCTCACAGTTTAGTAATCTTATTACTAGAGTGTGCTGATGTCTCAGGATGACGTGCGCAGTGCAGTGTCACGCGAGACTCTATACTTTGGAGTTCCGAGTGACACTGCAGCTGATATGGGCAGCCGTGTCATTTAACATCAGGTGAACGGCTAGCTCGTCACGTCATTCATTAACATTACAAAAAAAAAAATGCTTGCTTAGAAGATACCTGTTTACTATTGACTTGAAGACTCCCGGATCATGGTTATTCCTTTTAGGATAATAGACCGTTTATGTGCAAAGGATACATTGCCACGCTGGATGGCTATGGCCAAACGTTGCACCAGGTACGAGCCGGAGCGGGAGGGAACGTTTATCTTAGGTAAAAAATCAGTTGGTTTTTGCACATTAAGGTGTAAGCTAACACTTTTAAACGTTCACGGCTTAAACTCATATTATAAATATAAAACGGTTAGTTTAAATTGTGTTTTGAAATTTTTTATGGGCGAATAGACCCGTTTTATTTTTATAATAACCTTGTATTATAAATGTTGTTTTATAACCAAAATGTTGTATCGTAACCAAATCGTTCATGTCAAAAGCCTTCGGCCTACACGGCTAGCCGCTAGCCTGAAGGCTGCTTTTCTCGTTTCTCGAAGTTAAGCAGATGAAATGGTAAACCTTCAGGTTGTTAGTAAACAAAGCCGTGGAGATGCTACTGAGGCTACTATACTTATTTTATTATACTGTGGTTTATTGCATCAATTTGTGGCTTTAATTTTATTTGTGGTCTGGTAATTTATGGCCGTCCGTTAATGTCGTATTTTTACTTTTTATTTTTTATAGTTTCTGTCGGACAACTGGTTTTTCATTTTGTGTATAAGTTTACATTTTAATTTATTCGAATGTTTATGTTCATTATAATATATAGGAAAGCTCTAGAATTTTACCACTGTTAAGTATTATAATGTTTAAAATTTATAAATTATTTAAATAATAATAATAATGTAATGTGTGTAATTTTATACAATGTATGTACTGACGTTAGTCTGTAAAGTATTAAAATAGGGTCCTAGATTTCTTAGATTTCATGTTTTATTATGTTACTGGAAATAAAGTTTTTTTTTAAAATTGATCTTACATATTAATAAGGATACTTTTAGTATTTCAATTAACTACTACAATGGAAAATGGGGTAGCCTTTAGATATAGAATAGAAATTATGCATTAACAGCCTTATTAAATAAACGGGTAGTAGTTTTGGGTTACTTCAGCTTTTATCCTTTTTTGCTACTGGAATATTTAACTGGATCGAAAAAGACAAAAGGTGGTGTAACTAGTCTAAAGCTAGTTCGTGTTTATTAATAAGGCTGTTAATGTTCCTTCCCATTTAGTACTATTATTTATACTGTCTATGGTCCTATAAATATGGGACCACAACCATTCAAATCTATGAAAAAATAATTAATGAAAACACACTTATAATAAATACTCTAGTGCATGCACTCGCACATTTATTTAAGCCATGAAATTCAAATTAAAAACTGTAGGCTTGTTAACGCCGATTGGAAATTAAATTACATTAAAATAAGATACGTATTATTCAATGATCAATGGAAACGTGCTGAAGCTATTGTGGGTAGTAGTATTAATGTGTGTAATGTGTATGTATGAGTGTGTGGATGTGTGAATGTGTATTCCCATATGCGTATATGGGATATATTTATTTAGTGACTTAGATATATTTATTTAGTGTGGATAATAGTTTATTTTTATCTGTATTTCTTTTTATTCTAAATTGTTTTAGACCGCCGTGTATTATCTTTTGATGCTTTCCATCCAAAGGTTGTCTGGAAGAAATTATCGCTATTAGCGATAAGACCGCCCATTGTTGCACTAGTATGTATGATTTAATAATTCCTGTATTGTATGAATTTCGTTGGTGAGACAATAAAGAGTTATCTATCTATCTATCTATCTACGTAGCCACACTAAATAAATATGTGTGGACATTTCACACAGCACCATCTAGCCCCAAACTAAGCAAAGCTTGTACTATGGGAACCAGATAACTGATACAATACTTATATACTTTTTGTTTGTAAATACATACATAGAATACAATATAACACCCAGACACAGAACAAACATTGATGTTCATCACACAAATGCTTGTCCTGGGTGGGAATCGAATCCACAACCAACAGTTCAGAAGGCAGGGTTACTGCCGACTGAGCTACTAGTCAACATCATGGTATCCAGACCACACCGCCTCATGAACATCCTCTACTACAACTACACAAATTATTAAATGTTTTTGGTCTAATATTTATTTCGGCCAAACCGATATTATTAATACATTTCCGTGGTGATAGTTCCGCTTCCGCTAGTTCTCGCGCAAACAGGGTGTAATTCTGAATAATCGCGACAAAACGTACACCGCTCACCTTTCCCTCCCCGCTTCTGATACAGTTCCAAACATAACCAGTAAGAAGTTATCCGCATTTAAAAACATTCTATTAGGTACACAATTTTGTTCACCTACCGACTAATTTAAAAAAAACGAAAGTGCATTCCACACGACGGACTGAAACTTCTTTAATTTAGCTCCATCTATCGGTCGGTATAACTTTGTTTTTGCTTGTTTAATCTTTATGTCTGGACAGTTGTAAATTGTCATTTTACAGATATAATAATACACATTTTTAACTTTGGTATATTGTAAATGGAGATCTACGTAAACCAACTGCAACTTCCGTTTGCCTCGCATTCACCAACTTACTCCCGTGAAGCGTGCTTAAAGAAGTTTTACTTCAATAAACTTTAGCTGCTAATAATTTCTGTCACCTAAATTTACTAAAGATTTATGATTTATAGCAGTATCGCCTGCTTAATATTAGCGTAATCAACAAGTAAATTAGAATGTCAAGGGGTTCAAATCCCGTTCGTGAGTCAATTTTTTCCTTTACTTTAAAATTTATCAATAAATTACTAAATATAGCCGATAAAAACAAAAGAAAATGGGTATTCAGTGTAAAGTTGACCTACTGCCAACTATCTATATACTGCGTTCCATTATCAGGGTGGAATTATACAAATTACAGCATAGAATTTTACGATATGCCTTCATATGGGAAATCCGGATAATTCTGGATAATATATAGGAATTCCCGCGGGGTTATGAAGCCGTTTTCTGAATTGGTGGAAAAATTGTTATTGGTTCGGACAGTATGAATGGAGGGGACGGATGAACACAATACAAAGTTATTTGGCAAAAAATAAATGGGATTTAAAAAGAAGTCATTACTCGATTGAACAAAAACACCTACAAAAGTCTTTAATCAGACCTGCATGGAATCCTTCAAAAACACCTACCAAAGTCTTTCCACAGGGCTACATGTAACCCTTCAAAAACACATACCAAAGCCTTTCCTCAGGGCTACATGGAACCCTTCAAAAACACCTACCAAAGTCTTTCCTCAGGGCTACATGGAACCCTTCAAAAACACCTACCAATGTCTTTCCTCAGGGCTACATGGAACCCTTCAAAAACACCTACCAAAGTCTTTCCTCAGGGCTACATGGAACCCTTCAAAAACACCTACCAAAGTATTTCCTTAGGGCTACATGGAACCTTTCAATAACACCTACCAAAATCTTTCCTCAGGGCTACATGGAACCCTTTTAAAACACCTACCAAAGTCTTTCCTCAGGGCTACATGGAACCCTTCAAAAACACCTACCAAAGTATTTCCTCAGACCTGCATCGAATCCTTCAAAAACACCTACCAAAGTCTTTCCACAGGGCTACATGTAACCCTTCAAAAACACCTACCAAAGTCTTTCCTCAGGGCTACATGGAACCCTTCAAAAACACCTACCAAAGTCTTTCCTCAGGGCTACATGGAACCCTTCAAAAACACCTACCAATGTCTTTCCTCAGGGCTACATGGAACCCTTCAAAAACACCTACCAAAGTCTTTCCTCAGGGCTACATGGAACCCTTCAAAAACACCTACCAAAGTATTTCCTTAGGGCTACATGGAACCTTTCAATAACACCTACCAAAATCTTTCCTCAGGGCTACATGGAACCCTTTTAAAACACCAACCAAAGTCTTTCATGAGGGCTACATGGAACCCTTCAAAAACTCCTACCAAAGTCTTTCTTCAGGGCTACATGGACCTTTAAAAAACAACTACCAAAGTCTTTCCTCAGGGTTACATGGAATCCTTCAAAAACACCTACCAAAGTCTTTCCTCAGGGCTACATGGAATCCTTCAAAAACACCTACCAAAGTCTTTCCTCAGGGCTACATGGAATCCTTCAAAAACACCAGTCTTTCCTCGGGGTGAAATAGAATCCTTCACAAAGAGTGTCAGTACAGCCTTGGTGTGGCAGATGTCCGCAAGCAAAGATGAACACCGTACACTTACAACCATCAAGGCCATGACGTTCTCCAAAAATATATAAAACATTTGAAAAAGTAGTCGTCGTATATTTTTATGGTTATGGATTAAAAATTCCAATTCACAACAAAATCTTTAGAGATCATAAATAATTTATTACATAAATATCCTTTGAAAAATAGACTTGAGTGTAGCAAAAATAGATATTCTAGGTCTGTGGGTTGACGACTTTCATCGTCTTAAGTCATACTTGCTGTTATTTTGATTCAAATATCAAACCACTAAAACGGTTTTGATGAATATTTTATGGGACCAATCTTAAAGTATAACGAATCATATGAAAATAATTTTCAAAATCGTTAATAAATTCCAGAGTTCACCTTCGAACTATTGAACGTTATTCGTTATACGTTGAACGTATTTCATGATAATGTTTTTTTACCTAATTTTAAATATGTCTGTTTAAGTAAGTATTTAAAATTTCCATTTGACTATTAGTCACCGGTACTCTTGTATAATTTAAACAGTTGTTAAGTAACACTTGTTCAAAACAAATGGCGGTAAAACCAGATATACAGCAAACAGAATCGGCAATGCAAATTTAGACAAGGCCGTCTCTGAAATATGGGTCGCTAAGCGACACAGGTAAATGATAAAACGTTAGTAAAAATATTTTACTTTACTCATCATCATTTAATCCACCTGCTGGCCTGGCCAAGAGCCGGTTGGTGTTTAGACTGGGAATTTGGTACACTGTCTACTCTACAGAGTTTATCATTCTACCGAATTTGATTTAATGTTAGGTACTTTTGGAACACGTCGCTCGCAGAACCGACAATCGGTGGGGAAGAAAGGATCTCGAGTGGGGACCACGAGCCGGAGACGCAACGAAGGCCGGCCCTTCACAATATAGACCGACGACCTGGTCAGAACCGCGAAGACGATGGATGCAAGAGGCAAACCGACACTCGTCGCTGTGGACGTCTTCTGACTGATAATTGAAGGGATGACACCAAGAACGATTTAACTGATTTTTTCACTTATGGGTATCGTTGGATTCAGCGTAAAATTATCTACTATAATACATTCTCAAAATACCGAAATGAGGCTTAAATCTCGAGATTGTCAGTCTAAAAACGGTTTATCTGACACAGGAATACAGTTCGCTTAGCATAAAAGCATTATTATATTTAATAAATACGTCACATCACGATGTTTTATTATAAGTATTTCTAACATTATATTATATATATATTATATTTTAACATTATAATTGTATAGCATTCTGGGCACATTCCCCTCCACCAACGGGCTATTCTAAAATTTTTAGTTTTATTTTTTTATATTTTAAGTTCTTAGGTATAATTTAGTTTTTTGGGTTTAATAAATTATATTATATTTTTACAGTAGTTGTACGAATCAGTACTATACTTTGTATTTTAAAATAGAATTAATACGGTTTCAAGCAACTGAAACTTACAAAAACCTTTTCTATTACTTAATAAGCACTCTACATTAAAATGAAGCCGTTGAAGTTTAAAATCAATATTCTCGAAACTATCAATTTGCCAGTTAAACCCATTTTGATCTTACCCCTTGAATTATGATGGTGAAACTGATTCTGTGTGTAGGTATCATGGTGTTTGTAGTTCTAGTAGGGTCCAGGATCTTTGCATGAGAACATCGTGAGCTATCATAAAAAAACAAACGTTTATGTAAACAAATGGCTGAAATTACACGCGCCAAGCAGTTAGCATTCCTATCAGTTTTTATCGGTCAGTCGCGGATCGCCATTGGTCACGTGATCGGAAATGGAACCCTACCCAACCGGTTTCGGTTTCTACACGTGTAACTGGTACGAGCACTAACTGGTGTTTCATCTGTGGCTGTGTGCTTGTTTATGGTGTAATTTTTTGTAAATAATCACTGGAAATTCTCGTGAATAATTTTTAATATATTCGTAAAAAAAAAGCAACGGACAAGCAACGGGAAGCTAAGTAATTTCTGATGTAGGTCCGGACTAAAAGACGTAGGGGCCTACGTCTTTTAGTGGATAATCAATTGTTATCCAAATTGTCAGGATTGTGCTTCCAAGCACAGACAAAATTAGCATAAATAAAACCAGGAGCACCTGATAAACTTCTGTTTATCATTCATCCTCCAATATCTACATTGTAACTTTTCACTAGCCAAGCTCAATACTAATAGGTAGAGATTGGTCGATTTTCTAGCAACCCCATTGGTCTAATCTCACGATTTGACACTCTCGTCAAATCACGCGCCAGTCAAAGAGCCAAATCTTTCCGCAAATGCCTTCAGGATGCGGTTGGAGTGTGAACATACTTCGACCCAAGGATGAGCGCCGTTTTCACATTGTTGTATAAAAACACATCTATCGGCTGGTATGACTTTGTTTTTGCTTTGTTTAATGTTAATGTCGCCACCTTGACAATTGTAAATTGTCATTTTTTTTTTAAATATAAAAAATTATCTAACAAAAATCACGGACCCAGGTGTCTGTGGAAATGCAGATTAATAAAAAAAAATTTTTTTAAAAATTGTCATTTTACCGAACATACCAACATAATAATACATGATAATGGTACTATGTAAACCAACTTCAACTTCCGTTCACTTCGCATTTACCAGAAAACTCCCCAAGTCAAGGGTGCGTATAAAATTTTAATTTAAAAAAATCCCATTAGAGAAGTAGTGTGTAAGTAGTAAAAGTAGAGCCAACAAAAATATTCATTCAGTGTCTATAGATTATTTAAAATTCTAAAATAAACGCATAGCACGCACGTAGTCTATAAAAATAACCTTAAATGAGAACATTACGTTGCACCGTGGCTCTCGTGCACGTTCGCAGCGCCCGCGGCCATTGTTTACTATACAGCACTTAATTTTTACTACCTTTTAACTACATCTAAAACTGTTGATTTGAATGTAAAACCTCGGGCATAAATTCTAACTTGTTAAGTTATTGGTTAAATAGCTTGGGTTATAAACAACGTCGTAAAATGGTTAAGTTTAGTTCTCACTGTTTGTTGAGTAGGCACTAACTCGTTTTTTATCTTTAGGTAAAAATTAACGTGCATTGAAGATTTTACGTAATGCTTTGGGTTGCCAGCTTAAGCTTTGTTACTCTTTACCATAGAGTAATAATATTAAATACTAGACCCGCCCCGGCTTCGCACGGGTGAATTAGTAAAACGCGGTCGAACGAGATAAAAAGTATCCTATGTCCGTCTCCTGGTTTTAAGTTACCTCCTCACCAATTTTCGGCCAAATCGGTTCAGCTGTTCCTGAGTTATAAATAGTGTAAGTAGCACGACGTTCTTTTATATATATATAGATTAAGGATTCTATGATTCCGGAGTAATCTGGAAAAAAAAAATTTAAATTTATTCCTCTGCTCTCAAAATTAACAGAATCACATGGCAATGGGCAGGCCATATCACTCGTTACGGAAAAAATATAGGGAAGAATGGTTTTCGAGTGGTGAACGCGAACCGGAAGAGCGATAGCCCGGCTCGCCACTAGGGAGGTAAACGACCAGGGGAGTGATCACGAAACTTTGATTGCAAAGCAACAGAAAAATATTCGTTCTTAATTTGAAAATTTCCATACTAACTCTGCACATCAGCTGCAGGTCAAAACTGCGGGGAACTGGTGGTTGCAAGAAGCAATCTGCCGCCCAAAATGGTGCTCTATGAGGTAGAACAATGTTAAATAATAGTCTTCAGTCCGATGATGATGATGTTGATGATGAATATAAAAAAGTATATACCTATGTATATGATGATATGACTAATAAGAACAGTATAGAGTTAGTAAGATAACGTTTGTAGCCCTAGATTTTACTTTCACAGCCTCTTCAGCTTCGGCTTTCCCAACTAATATATAGTTACCTACTAACAGCTAGTCACTAATCTATTGTCGTTTGTAATGTCACAGTCATTTGGATTTGAACCAGTGACAATTACTTTCAATAAAATTCAAAGTCAGGCCACCAAAACCTCATTACACTTTGTAGTCAGTTTGTCGTCGCAGTTAAAATTTATTAGTCGTAAAGTGGACAGGGCAGTGTCCCGTGTGTATGGTACAGATTAAATAACTGTAAGTTTGGAGAGTAAGACTTGAAAGGTATTAAGGTGACTATGTGGTAGGACTTTTCTGTAAACTTCGTCTTGGAAGGTACCACCGCTTTGCTTGTTATTCTACCGCCAAGCAGTAGTGTGCAAACACTACTGCGGTCCAATTTAAAGGGCACACTGTAGCTCACTAGCTTCACTAAATTACTGGGCAAATGGGACTTTATGATCTGATCTCACAGTTTAGTAATATTATTATTAGGCTAGGTAGAAGTTTGATTTTTTCACAGCTCTAAGAGACAGTAGACTTTAGTATTAGATATGAATTTTAGATTGATACCTCCACGCGCTCCTGTGAAAAAGGGTCTTGAGAGACAACAAAGTGACCTAATAAGAGTTCCTTTTTTTTGAGGTGCGGAACCCAATTTTTTTATAATAGGGATAAAATTATATTGTCGTCATTTGATATTTATCCATTCACCTCGAACGTAACATGTAATTACGAATCGGTATTAGTCCATTAACTTCCTTCCTTCCTTTTTGTGTATACAATTAGTGTCGGAATAGTTAAAACCACCCGAAAACTTCTGGTTAATGTCAGGACAAATCGCTTTGGTTCAATGTATCAAGCATCAAAGCTGACCGATCTCACAGTCAAGAACAATGCTGGATAAAAATAGTTTTACAGCAGGAAGCCACATAACCTCACTGACGTCTCATCAACCACGGTATCCTGTCACACGGCGTATATAAACGCCATAACTGATGCAGTGTCACTCGAAACACTGAATTAAAAGTTTCGCTTGAGATTGCGCTGCGCATGTCATTCCGAGACATCATCCATCAGCACTATCTAGTATTAAGATTTATAGACTGTAGGATTGGTCATTAAGTCCCATTTGCCCAGCAATTTCACTAACTACAGTGTCCTTCAAACTAGAACATTGCATTTTGTTATTATTTGTCTTCCCGCGACTTAAACTTGAATGGGCTCTGGACCCTTACTAGGATTCCCTGTATCTAGAAACCCAGAAACTACGAGGACCACGGTCCCACAACACCCAGACTCAGAACAAATATTTGCGCTTTTTTTCTGTGCACAAATACTTGTACTACCGCGGTGATCGAACCCACCACTTCAAGATTATCAGTCGACCACCTCAACCACCACACCACAGAGGCTGTGAAAAATAATAATACTTGTAGTAGTAGTAAAGTACTTGTAAAGGTAGGTGTAGTTTTCTCTGGTCTTGTTCCAATAAGAAGATGGTAAGAAGATCTAGAACTTTTAATAAACTCATATAAAATGTACAGCAAAATATTGGCGAAGCGTCGCCGTCGCAATGTAGCGCAAAGTGCGAGAAACTCCCGAAAGATGTTAATTAATTCACCCGATCATCGTGGGAAGTGGGAAGTTTTGTAAATAAACTGCCAGCACGGGAAGGGTTGGGTTGGTTGGCCAGTGGAAGCAGAGAGATTAAAATCAAATACTATATAAGCAACCATAGCACAACAAAGGCTGTATTTTTATCCTTAGGATAATATCTTGTTATGTGGTTGAAAACGGCTGAATCGTTAAGGATGATATATGGCACAAACATTGCTTACTCTACCGAAACCAACATAGAATACTTTAATTCGGCTTTGATTGTGAGTGAACCCACATGGCGCTCAACATTAAAATTGATTAAATTTTTAATGGAACAGCTTTTTCATTCATTAAAAACCTCTTACTAATCACGCTGATGGTTATAATTATGTAAATTGGACGCGTTGTTATGTCCCCATCAGAATTCAACATTGCATCAGCTTAAACAAGTTTTATCGGACAATTAACTTAATAAAAATGATTTATGACTTCATAAGCATTTAATTTGTATTTTATGCAATGTATAAGCTTACGTTACGAGGTTTTTAGCTTCTGTTTTGAATAAGTTCATTTAGAAGTGAAGGCCTTGACACGGGGCGAATGTATTGTCATGAGACTCTCAAGGGTATTTTCATTTACACATGTTAATTTCAGAGTAACTTTTTAGCGCAACGTGGTAAGTTTATTGATTTTGATTTTGATTCTTTTTATTGACATTATAATACATTTTATTTTGTAAGACTTAGCGTTAGTTTCTAAATTACAAATTTATTATAATAACGTAAATTGTTTTGTAGGCTGAAGGCGCCTTCAATTCTCTTCTCTTAAAATTAATAATACTTAGCAAAGTTTACAAAGATCCAGTTCTATTTATATCATAAATGTTAGGGTAGATGGAAAAAAAAGAAAATATTAACACCACGCATTACTTTGCTACTTAGTGCGTTTTTGCCATGCCAACATATAATATATGTTACACATATTATAATCATGCTATGGTACATATTAACATTAAGCTAATAACATAACTAAAAGTAGGTAAAAAGGTAAGTTTATTGAGTACCTCACCATCGTCCGTATTCCCAGCTAACTTACTTTCAGCAATATACCAGCACCAAGCCTTGAACTCAGTTCAAAGACGGGCAAAAAGGCTCAACGGAGTCGATGCGTTGGTGGAAGCTAAGCTTCAGAGCTTGACCACCGACGTAAAGTTGCTGGCTTATCTGTGTTTTGTAAGCTGCATTTTTTGGAGAGTGTGCGAAGAAATTACTCGATTTTTTTTTTATCAATTTGACAGCCTCTGTGGTGGCTGGGCAGGTCGGCTCATTCCCCGGAAGCGGCGGGTTCGATTCCCGCGGCAGGACAAGTATTTGTGCACAGAAAAAAAGCGCAATAATTTGTTCTGAGTCTGGGTGTTGTGGGACCACGGTCATCGTAGTTTCTGGGTCCCTAGACATAGGGTATCCTAGTTAGGGTACAAGATCTATGTGTTATTAAAATAAAATAAACTTAGTATATAGTATAGCTCCATGGTGTGCAGAGCAAGCTTGTCTCGGCGCCCAACACACAATCTGCAAAGAAGGGCAGTTTGGCTAAAACTTGGGAAACATTTCGTGGACTCTCAAGGGCTTGCTTCGTAAATGATAAATTAGCTGCTACGGAGTTTGGAAGTTGCTAAAATGCCTGATGAATAAGGCAGATTAGTTGGAAATATAATGTTTGTAAAACATTTCATACTAACAAGGTTTTCATAAAGTAAAAGCGACTAAATAAGTGGTTTAATAGAGAAGATACAAGAAAATTTAAAGCTTAAAAATAAGAACTTCTACACAATGCTTTAGACCACACGACTGAAGTAAACTTTTTTAGTTTAGCTCCATTATGTTATCAGTCATCGATTGATGCTCAAATAGAGATTTCATTAACTATTACATCATTTTGTGAATGAAATCTCGTCTTAAGTAGAGACTCAAAACTGAGCGTAGTTCTGTAATACGGGCATAAGAACGGTGTCATGGTTGGAGTAATTGAAATAATGTGTTTTATTGAACTCTATTCTTATTGATTTGACAGCAAACAGGTTTTTGTTATTAGTTGAAAGTCAGACGTACTGTAGTAGTATTGTAATAGGAAACATAATATTTATTCCGAAAGCGCGGGCGGTAAATGATACCGCATACAATAAACATAATTATAGTTAATGCAAATCCCAATAACAACAACAATTGAATCAAATATCAGTTTAATTTATAGTATTATCTACAGGCTTAATGATATTTGGTAAAGCGATACAAAAGGCATTAATCCACATGCCGGGAAGCATGGCCTCGGACTCGCTGAAATTTGTTTATCATCTCCACACTATTGGTAAATTCAACTCAATTAAATTAAGGTTAAAGATCAAAATACAATGGTTTATTGATGCCGTGAATTACATAGAATAATAGTCGATAGTGTCTATAAAATAAAACACAATTTCCAACGCCATCTTCGTTAATCGTAGCAGCAGAGGTTTGGTCACAATAACCTTTAATATGCCATTGAATTTTGATCATTGGGTGTATGCAAATTAAGTTTATTTTTATTCGATTTGTGTGTTAGCTTTGTGTGTTCCAAGGTCACAGATATCGGATAAATTTGCGCGTGTTCCTTGTCAAATTATAATATGGATGGTAATTAGGATAATTGAATTTGACGAGTAAATGCATTTTGATTCGTTTTCATAGTTTTTCTTCTCTGGGACACAAAAGATGAAATGATGATAACTAGACATAAAATATGCAGTCTTATCACAAAACGTAGACTAAGCGTGGACTAAAGTTAGTACTGGGTTTAAGCCATGACTAGTTAAAAACTTTATTACAAAAACAAGTTTATCGCTGATCCGGGGATCGTCCATGGTCTAAAGTTAGTACTCCAATATCCCTAGTATAACTATGGTATTATTGTTTCAAACTGGAAGGCACTTGTGACAGGTCGATAGAACGTAAACTGTTTTGTAAGAAAAAAGGTGACGTCATCCAAAACATTAAACATTTCTATTTTGTGGCGAAAATTCAATGCTCATATTTAAGAAAAACTACTAAAAGGAACAGTAAAATATACAAAAAATGAAATAAAGGCAATTATTTCGCTTTTAACTCACTTTTCAATAAAAAAGATATAAATAAAATATGAAATTGAGTTTTGGCGGTAAAGCGAAAAGGATTGCGTTACCGCATTGTATTATTTTCCTAAACTTGTGTTATTTTCAGTGTTAGTGCGTAAAATTGGTGGCATTCTATTCGTTAAGTGCTGGATTACAGGCGTGAGTGTGGGAAAATGGTATAATGATGGTGAAACGTTTCTTTTCGTGTTGTTCCCAAAACTCCATAGAAACTTCAAGTAAAGTTGCCACCACTTTACTAGGAGTATGACTTTGACTAGACTATGACTTGACTGACTTGACTTGATGACTTCGACTGTGACTTGATACAAATTTGCGTGAAATATCATTAACTTGATAAATTATCAATTACTTGACACTGGCTAAATACACAAATGTGTAGAGCCATAAAACATACAAAAAAAAAAAAGAAAAAAAATGCAATTCGTTGATTGAAAAATTACGTTCTACTGTTGAATAATGATACTGGACCATAGGGGCGGGACTTCAACGATTACTACAATCGAAGAATAATCAAAAACCAAATGATAAATCGTTTGGATTACTTTTATTGCAAAACAGCGTGGTCACAAAATACAGTGTTGCCAACCGTAAAAAAGGATACGGCGAAATCACCTGAAAAATCGGTATTTAAAAAAAATCGATAGTTTGAATTAAAAAAAGATGCTGTAAAATTGAATTTTCACAAATAAGCACTCATCCATTGCTCGTCTGGATTCAACTTGTGACTTTTGAATCCCTTAACACGCTAAATACTTATCGAAGCAAAATAATAAAGGAAATGCACAGGTTCATACCGCTGATTGCACTTATTTGGTACAGTCCGCCTGCACAAAAAATCTAGGATCTAGGTACATAAATATGTGATGTTGAAACTTTAGTAAAGTAAAACTTTAAGTTGAAAGTTTTTGGTTAACGTAGATCTCCATTGCCAACATAACAAAGTAAAAAAAAATATATTATGCTTGTATGTCCGGTCAAATGACAATTTACATTTTCAAGATGGCGACATTAACATTAAACAAAGCAAATACATTTATACCGGCCGATAGATGGAGCTAAAGAAGTTTTAGTTAGGTACTTCAGTCGTGGTGTAAAGCACACTCGTTTTTATAACTTTATTATAATACCACTGCTAGGTACTCTGCTAGGTACTAGACATTATTTAAAATATTATGTAAAGTTCCAGTCAGAGGAGTGGATTATTGACAGATAATTATTGACCGACCTGACCTGACTTATCGCCAAAAAACTTGTCACACAACATTGCCTAACGCTTCAACAGTTTTAGTTTTACTTCCTCGTAGTTATTAATGATCTTGCTAAGTAGCCATTAGGTAAGCGAAGCATACGCTACTCGCTTATATGGAAAAACGACCGATATTATACTTACTAGTTATCAAATGTAAGAGCAACTCACTGCGCTGCTAAGATATCCTTAAAAAGTTGCCACCACTTTACTACGAGTATGAATTGACTTGATGGCTTGGACTGTGACTTGACTTAATACATACAACATACATATATATAAATATATAATATTAATTAGTTCGAAAAATTAATTACTTGACACTGGCTAAATACACAAAAGTGTGAAGCCAAAACCAAAACAAAAAATAACTGAAAAACTGAAAAGTTCTGCATCAACTCATAGCAAGGCCATTAAGGCATACTGAAAATTCTACAAAATAATTTAGTCTCCATTAATCCCTGGGGATTATAATAAATATATAATTATCTACTGAAACATAATTGTACAATAATGATTGCATCTTCTTCTTCTTACTGACTTATAAAAATGATTTGCTGTTCGTTAGTTGCGCCAAAACTAAAAACGACTTGACCGATTTGAATAATTCTTCTTTTGTTTTTTTCGCTTCAACACGGGGGTAGTTAAAAATAAAAAAAATAGGGAAAACCTATAAAAAACAAGTATGCTTTAGACCACACGACTGAAGTAGAACTTCTTTAGTTTAGCTCCATCTATCGGCCGATATAACTTTGTTTTTGATTAGCTTATTGTTAATGTAATCTTGACAATTGTAAATTGTCATTTTATCTGATATACCTACATAATAACGTTTTTTTTTTACTTTGATATGTTAGCAATGGAGAATTACGTGAACAAACTTCAACTTCCGTTCGCCTCGCATTCACCAGCTTACTCCCCAAGTCAAGCGTGCGTAAAGAAGATTTACTTCAACTTATGAATTCGATTGAAGCCGGGGCGGATGAGCTAGTGTAACATATTATTTGGCAATAAGCACTTTGTAATTTTATATGCTTAGTGAAATAACTTAGTTTTAGTACCTAATATAATTTTGACTTTTAAAAATGCTAAAAATAGCCTATCTATTATAAATATATGTAACTCAAAGGTGACTGACTGACTGACATAGTGATCTATCAACGCACAGCCCAAACCACTGGACGGATCGGGCTGAAATTTGGCATGCAGGTAGATGTTATGACGTAACCATCCGTTAAGAAAGGATTTTTCGAAATTCCACCCTTAAGAGGGTGAAATGGGTGATTGAAGAAAATATTCCTATAGGCCACGCCGCGGGTGAAGCTGCGGGCAGAAGCTCGTTTGCAATAAATCTTTTGACTTTGACTTTGAATATATTTAATGATGAGATGTACATTATCTATGAACGGATGATAAATCCATGGTGAACTAGTCTTCCAGCCGCAGACTCCCGGGCGCTGCATGATATAAACAACAAATTAATGACAATACCTACCACGTGCGACCTTGGTCGAGTAATCGACCGTGTACACTATAATACTGTGTGCATTGTGTACTACACGCGTTGTACTTGCAGCTCTACACGTGGAAGGACAGAGATGGATTCATTCATCCTACCACGTTAGATTGGGATGTGGGGCTGCCATATTTACCATGTGCGAAAATACTAAGCTAATTTTGGATTGAAAAAACGAGTGTGCTTTAGACCACACGACTGAAGTAAAACTTCTTTAGCCTTATTAATAAACACGAACTAGCTTTAGAACTAGTTACACCATCTTTTGTCTCTTTCGATCCAGCTAAATAAACCTTCATTGTTTCCTTAGTATTTGTATATTATGTATTATTTGTGTATGTTTATGTATAGTATTATTGTATTTTAAGTAGTATATAATTTTATATTTGTCTTAGTATGTATGTACACAGTAACTTTTTAGCACCACCGTCCTTGCTCGTTGATCTATCTCTGTCCATCCAAAGGTTGTCTGGAAGAGATCGCTTTTTAGCGATAAGACCGCCCATTGTTACCTACTCATTAGTTATTTCCTGTTTTTGTATTTGTTGCCTTGGTGTCAATAAAGAGTTTATCTATCTATCTATCTTAATATTCCAGTAGCAAAAAAAGGACAAAAGCTGAAGTAACTAGTCCGAGACTAATACCCGTTTATTAATAAGGCTGCTTTAGTTTAGCTCCATCTATCGGCCGGTATAACTTTGTTTTTGCTTTCTTTAATGTTAATGTCGCCATCTTGACAATAATTGTGAATTGTCATTTTACCGGAAATACCAACATGATAATGCAAATTTTTCACTTTGATATGCTGGCGATGGAGATCTACGTGAATCAATTTCCGTTCGCCACGCTTCGCATTCACCAGCTTACTCCCCAAGTCAAGCGTGCGTATGAAGTTTTACTTCAAAAAAGATTTGGATGGTTGCTTGTCAATGTTGATAGCCCATGGTTATTTTATTCTCTATAAAAGTACCGGGTATTTGAGTTAATTCAGATATTTAATTGTTTTTTTTCCTTCTCCAACGCTAATTAATTTTATTCGAAAGGCCATACTTGTTTTCATTATATAACAAAGCTGTCTAAGAAAAAAGGAATAACCTGCTTTAAATCTTTAAATAGTGGCTGCGAATTGGATGCCTTTACCTTGAAACAACCTAATAGGTATTTACTGTACAGTCACCATCATGAGCAGCTTATGCTAGCCCACTGCTAGACATAATCCTCGCCCGAGGCACGCCACTGAGTAGACCAGGAGACGAGAACAGGTAACATAATAGTACTAATAATATATTAGTTACTAATAGTAATAATACAATATAGTGGACATATAGTGGAGTAGACTGGCCCGACAGCTCAGTTGGTAGTGACCCTGCCTTCTGAACTGCGGGTTGTGGGTTCGATTCCCACCCAGGACAAACATTTGTGTGATGAACACAGAACAAACACACATTTGTGTGTTTGTTCTGTGTCTGGGTGTTATATTGTATTCTATGTATGTATTTACAAACAAAAAGTATATAAGTATTGTATCAGTTATCTGGTTCCCATAGTACAAGCTTTGCTTAGTTTGGGGCTAGATGGTGCTGTGTGAAATGTCCACACATATTATTATTATTATTATTATTAATATACTGTTGCAAATTTAATAAATATCAGGACAAATAAAAATAAATAAATAACGCCCAACGATCACATACATAGATATTGGACCCTAATTAGGATTCCCTGTGTCTAGGGACCCAGGAACTACGAGGACTATGGTCCCACAACACCCAGACTCAGAACAGGTATTTGCGCTTTTTTTTGTGCACAAATACTTGTCCTGCCGCGGGAATCGAACCCGCCGCCTCGGGATTATGAGCGGACCTGCTCAACCACCACACCACAAAAGCTGTCAAGACGTCTATAAAGATTTTATCTATCTCTCAAAAAAATAAAGTCCATTCCCTGTATTACCTTGTACTATTATTTATTCTGTGCCATACCGTATTAATATACAGACAGCCCCACCCATGGTACAAACTTAAATGTTATCTATGTGATCTTATCTGTAAGTAGGTGTGCATATAGATATAAATGCATAATTATAAATTATGCATATAATATGTACATCTGGTAAGTCTATAAACACGTGCGAAATGGAAATTAATTACAATAAAGCCGTAATCAAATTAATTATTGTATTGCTAATAATTTAATTTACTTATATTGTTTGCGGATAGATTAGTCATACCAATAATGAGAGTTAGTATACATAAACAAGTATTGTGTATGTATCTAGTATATAACCCACTCATTATTGGTTAGTGCTTATCTATAAAATAAAAGGATATAGGTTTTTAATGAGTACATTGCGTTATGTATATATAATAAATAATAATAATATAATAATATGTGTGGACATTTCACACAACGCCATCTAGCCCCAAACTAAGCAAAACTTGTGCTATGGGAACCAGATAACTGATACAATACTTAGATAGTTTTTGTTTGTAAATACATACATAGAATACAATATGACACTCAGACACAGAACAAACACCTATGTTCATCACACAAATGTTTGTCTTGAGTGGGAATCGAACCCACAACCCACAGTTCAGAAGGCAGGGCTACTACCAACTGAGCTATCGGGCCAGTCATAATATAATAAGTATATAATAATATAATAAAAAAAAATAGCGCCTAATGTATATAACGATCACATATAGACCCTGGACCCTAACTAAGATACTCCTGAGGAACTCCTGGGCCCCTAGGTACAGGGAATCTCGTAGTTACGAGGACGATGGTCCTACAACACCTAGACACAGAATAAGTATTTTCCCGTGTACAAATACTTGTGCTGTAGCGGGAATCGAGCCCGTTACCTTCGTGTTATGAGCCAACCTGCTCAACCACCGCACCACAGGGGCTGTCGGCGTATTTATTTGTGAATATAATTGTTTTCGGACTGGCACCTGTGAAACATATGAAATGTTATCATTCAAATGTCAAAAATCAATTTTAGTGATGTGTACGCCAATATTCTATTGAAATAGAAATTATATATATACAAATGTTTAATGTTTTGGATGACGTCACCTGTTTTTCTTACATAACATTTTACGTGACAATAATAGTGAAGGTAATGTTATGTATTTAATCTATGTTGTATCTTTTAGGTAACAAGTGTGCATTTCCCAAAACGGGGATGGCACAGGGTAATTAAATTTATCGTCATTTATCTCTAAGGTCAAACGCGAACTTTTATTCTAGAATACGTCATCACCCCAAATCGTCCCCTCCTGTTACTAGTTCCTTCTGCTGGAATATAAATAAATAAATAAATATGTGTCGACATTTCACACAGCGCCATCTAGCCCCAAACTAAGCAAAGCTTGTACTTTGGGAACCAGATAACTGATACAATACTTAGATACTTTTTTGTTTTGCAGATACATACATAGAATACAATATAAACACCCAGACACAGAACAAACATCGATGTTCATCACACAAACGTTTGTCCTGGGTGGGAATCGAACCCACGACCTGCAGTTCAGACGGCAGGGATACTACCAACTGAGCTATCGGGCCAGTCGGGAATATGGAACTTCCCGCGGGAAGAGGGGTGTAGTATCCACCACGCTGACCTACTGCGGCTTAGTGGATGACACATAAATATCCTCAGATTTCTTGTGATTCTTTAACTGACCATGGGCCTTACCACGTAAATCTTGTGGAGATGGTAATCGTGTTCTCTCTTGCTCGCACTCGTGGAATTGTTAATTGGCGCGTGCAGGATGGCAGGCGAAGCCGATTCCCAGAACAGTTACGCGGTAGGGATGCAGTTTCTTCACGATGTTCTTCTTTATCATTGAAGAACGATGCAAAGTCTACACATTACCTGAACATGAAAGTCATTACTGTAAGAGTTAAGCGCCAACTTAGGTAAGCTAGGTTAAAGCTAACGCGGTGGTTATTATTTTCAATCGCATTTTCTTAGCACGCCCCTATCTTTATCAAGCTAACCACCTTTCACGTTGCTAGAACCCGTTTAAGCTAAGCTCTGCGTTGAACAGCTGAGTGGTCGCTGGCATTTAATTTTACCAGTCCATCAGATCCTTTTTTTGTTTTGGCCCTATACTTATGTGTATTTAGCCAGTGTCAAGTAATTGATCATTTTCAAGTTAATGATCACACTAATATTATAAAGGCGAAAGTTTGTGTGTATGTGTGTATGTTTGTTACTCCTTCACGCTCAAACGGCTAAATAGATTTGGATGAAATTCGGTACCAAGATAGCTTATACACTGAATTAATATACAGGCTACATTTTATCCCGGAAAAGTGAAATTTTCTCGTAGGATGAGCAAATAATTAAAATACTTTTTATCCGCGGGTGAAACCGCGGGGCGCAACTAGTATTTCATAAATATACTCGTGTATGTGTCAAGTTAACTCAAGTCACAGTCCAAGTCATAGTCTAGTTAAGTCATACTCCTAGTAAAGTGGTGGCAACTTTACCAGAAGTTTGTATGGAGTTTTGGAAACAACACGAAAAGAAACGTTTCACCATCATTATACAACTTTCCTCTCACTCTCATTATACAACTCATGCCTGTAATCAAGCACTTAACGAATAAAACGCCACCGTTGCCATTGTATGCACTAACACTGAAAAAACACAAGTTTTGAAAAATAATACAATGCAACGACAAGATTTTCTCGTTTTCCCGCCAAAACTCCTCAGAACTTATTCTTCAAAAGCTTAAAACTAGATAATAAGGCTCGATAAAAGTTATTCAAATTCTCATTTTCCTTCTGATCTGTATTCAAATGATAGGCTGAAGTTGTAATCGGTAGCGCCATCTAGCGGACCGGCCTTGTATTACGGACGTCTATTTATTGAATGCCTTTTTAAGCTTTTATTACCATTCGACCAACTTGGAGTACACTTGATCACAAAATTATAAAAAACTATTGATTTATTTATTAAGTATAATAAGAACGGCAATGCCAATTACACTTATTATTAAATCCATTACATTAAAAACATGCATGATAAACGATTAAAAATACTTTATAAATATTTTTTTATAGTCAAATATTAGTAGAAAGTCTAAAAAATCATTTAAAAATAAATAATTAACAAAAATCATTAGTACAAACATAAAAATAATTTGAATAATTTAATTTTTGAATACCAACATGATAGATTACATGGGTGGACTAGTTTGTTGGCCTGCATGGGTGATCATGTTTTGATTGCAATGCAAAAGGGGTCGTCTTGATTTGGAAAATTCCATAAAAACTATGCACATAAACTGCGTTTTGAAACTGTCAAATCTATACATAATATAATACACATTTCAACGTTTCTATTGGTTGCAATTAAGTATATGATCGCCAAGCAAAAGACATATCATTTTCTCCTGGCAACACCTATCTACTTACTTTAGTTCTTTCTATTCTTATTGAATTTACTGCTAAGAGCAAGTACCAAGAAAAATAAACCAAGTAGTAAAATGTCGAACATGGCAATGGGGTGAAATGGCAATTCGCCCAAGTCAAAGGCTCCAAATATCTACTCTACTATTTATAAAACACTTAACACGATAACACTTTTTTCCCCAAGAATCACCATTTCTGAGAAATAAAATTCAAAATGTTTATAGAGAATTTTCATAATTAATTTATAGTTTCCCAACATCTGCAATAATGTTCAGCTCTTTGCGAATTATTGTAACCTTGAATGTCTTATTGGACCAAACTATAAGCAACGCAACCAATCAGGCAAAACGCGATGCAAATCGTACAAACAAGCCAACCAATTAGCAAAATGTCAAACTTCTAACTTTTTTTTCGAGTTTGAGTGTATTTCATATTATATAGATATTCCTATACAACAAATTAAAAATCATACTGTATTACATTACGTATCGTATTTGTATAAATGTAATGCTTTAATGTAAAATTAAATCTTAAACTTGTAACTGGAAATACATTTAACAGCAATCTAAAGGAATAGTTAATTGCTAAAGCCTATTATAATCTAAATGAGTATTTCAATAATTAAGAGATCACTATTAATCCTCACTATGTTAGATGGGTCACATAATTTCATCCCGAGTCAGTAAGAAATTTTCTGATTTTTTTATGTAAACGCTTTAATTTGTTTTGTGTATTTTAACTGTAAGTTCTAGTGTCGGTGTATTAATTGAAACTACATTTTGTTCTTTAAATTGTTATAATGCCTATTTTACGTTCGAAATGGACAAAACTGTTGGAACATAGTACTTAGTAGTGGTGGGTCGTTGACGCCTTTACAGTCGACGCAACGAGATCGTCAACTATAGACTAGTTGAAACAGTTCAATATTCGACTAGTTTATGTCGTAGACGCTTAGACGTCCCGTCTTAGCGTCTACGACGGTTTATGCGACGGACGAGCGAACCAATAGATATGCCGTTCATGCGTAAACATTTTTTTTTTTTTTTGTTTTTATGTTAAGGAATGACGTGACGAGCTAGCCGTTCGCCTGATGTTAAACGACACGGCTGCCCATATCAGCTGCAGTGTCACTCGGAACTCTAAAGTATAGAGGTTCGCGTGACACTGCACTGCGCCCGTCATCCAGAGACATCAGCACAATCAAGTAATAAGATTACTAAACTGTGAGATCAAATCATAAAGTCTCATTTGCCCAGTAATTTTACTAGCTACAGTGCCCTTCAAACCGGAACACAGCAGTGCTTGCGCACTACTGCTTGGCGGCAGAATAACTGGCAAAGCTGTGGTACCTACCTAGATGAACTTTGCAACAAAGTCCTACCACCTAGTAAAACATGTTTATCAGTGAACTATAAACTAGTCTATTCGTTCACGTCAGAGAAACAGTTGAAAAAAACTGTTCGTTTATTCAACGACCACTACTAGTACTTAAAAACATACGATCATCTTGTACATAGTTAAACAATAAAAAATATTGTATTCTATTCTGTTCACTAACTTAACTTTTTTTTACTAAAACTTTTGTCTCCAACAGTAAGTGGCCCACGTCCCAAGACCACGTGTCTCGGCTATAATTTTTAGATGTCATGGTGTCGCCCGCCCACGACACGTGTTTATATGCACACGCATGCCTGGAGATGTATCTGATAGCCAAACAACATTGTAAAAGATTTAGCTTTCGTTTGACACCCCATAGATAGGAAGCGGTGGATCATTAACTTATTTCTTATCGTGAACGACTTTTGCAATATTATAGGTTTAGATGATAAAAATAGTCCCCATTAAATAGAAATTATATAACTGTGAAGTTTCTTTTTGCTTCTTTGTATAAGCATAAGTTAACCAGTTCGGTACTTTCTTTTCTGTGTTTAAGCAATCAGTTGGTAGTAGGAAAGGGAACTTCTGTTTTATTATTCTGTCAAACTTACTATATTTTGACATTAAGTAACTTTTTAATTTAATTAACTAAAAACATTAATCAGAGCTGAAACGGCTAAAAGGACAAAGGTTGATTAAATTTTATATTAGATATTCTAGATCTTGAAATAAAACGTAAGTAGAATATTTTTATCCCTGAAATTAGTTTCCACGTGAGTAAAACTGAGTAGTGCGACTACAGTTGACCAAGACTGCACTCAAGAATCAAATACTCCCTTTTTCTTATAAAAAGTAAAACAAACTTGAGTCCTCAATCCTAATAAGACGAAAATAAGTTGAACAACTTTGAGAGCAGTTCGGAACTCCATCGGACGAAGTACTCTTTAAAAATCATCGACAGTAAACAAGTAATGTGCTGAAGAGAAAATCATTTGTTTTGCGAAAGCATGTAAGGATTGCTGTAGGTGGTTTTGCCGGATTAATGCCGGATGAACCGGCAAACCTACGGTGTGTTTGAGAAAAGGGTTGACAGTAGATTAAGCTTCTCTCCTTCTTCTTAACTGTATGTTAAGATATGAAGGGGGAGATGGATTGATTATTCAAAAAAGTGTGATAAAACATCCTTTACAATTGCGATGTGGAAGAACACTGATGATGTTTTTATTAAGATTTAGAAGGGAAGCATTGGAAGCACCAGCCAGCTACCGTCTATTGTGGCGTTTTTAATTTTACTAATGTCGATGAAGCTCTCTGATGACCCATTAGCATTACCATTTATGTCATCAATAAAATATCAACTGATATTATGATATCACATTATGTCACATTAAAAAATATTTTATTTTGAAACATACAACATAATATTATTTAATAAATATAAAAAAAAAATAAAAAAATGTAAATCAAATTAGGATTAGTAAAAATGATACATAATGCCCAACAATCGTATACATAGATACCGGACCCTAACTAAAATTCTTTATACCTAGGGATCCAGGCCTAACTGGCCCGATAGCTCAGTTGGTAGTAACCCTGCCTTCTGAACTATGGGTTGTGGGTTCGATTCCCACCCAGGAAAAACATGAACATAGGTGTTTGTTCTGTGTCTGGGTGTTATATCGTATTACAAGTATATATTTACAAAAAAAAAGTATTTAAGTATTGTATCAGTTATCTGGTTCCCATAATACGAGCTTTACTTAGTTTGGGGCTAGATGGCGTTGTGTGAGATGTCCGCACATATTATTATTATTATTATTATTATCCAGGCACTACGAAGACCATGGAATATTAGGAATAGAGTTTTTTTTTTTGTGATGTTAAATCGAACAAACGAAGTCAAAATTAGTTTATTCCATCTAATCTTATAGCAACCTATGCTACGTACGCACCGCCTACGTAGGGGCTTCTCACATAGGTGAGAGGCCAGGGGATATGGGAGAGGCCGGGCTACCTTTGTGAAATTATAATAAAGTCAGTATAAATCTTAATGAAGTCTTTTGTATGTTAGCGTGTTCTGTCCGGATAAGCCGGAATAAAATCTATCGATCACATCTCTAGTGAAAAGTTCAACATTTTTCCTTGTTCCTTGATAACTTTATAAGTAATGTAGATCCCTTCCGGAAAAGTTTGGATTCATTTTTTTCTGTCGGAATATCATTTTGTCTTCTAAATTGATTCCTTTACGAAAATAAACAAAGTATTCTGAAATATATCTACTTATAATGAAACCGAGGGAGGTCCTGATTGATATCTTAATATCTAAATTATAAATCACGGTTCGATCTTTAATCCGAATAATGATAACATCATTTTATAAATGAAACCCTAAGCTATTGGATATTCTGTGCCCTGAGTGAGCACTAGATTTGTTAGTGAGCGTTGCGCTCTCACGGGCCTATAAATGCGTAGGTATCAAGTTAAAATAGCTGTTGAGTTGAGTTGAGTATCAGAAATACAATAAAAGAGCGCTGAACCAATGATGTCCACTGCTGGGCTACGGGCCTTTTCTCAATGGCGAGACATTGTAGACCAATCCAGCCGCTGGCCAAGTGCAGATTGGTGGATGACACACGTTCTCGAATTGTATGATCCTTGAACATGCTGGTTTCAAACTCGGCACATAACTTGAACAGTCATTGGTGCAGGACCGAGTGGGATTTGAACCTCGGTACGTCAGTTTGGAAATCGCACGGCCTACCACTTAGCTACACTCGTTCTCAACTTGTACCGTTTATTGTATTTTCGGCTCGTCTTTGATGTTTCAATAATTCTCAATTTCTCAGTCTTTCTTAAAAGTACACCAAAATGATTTTACCGTATTATTTTCATACCGGTTAACAGCTTAACTTCTGTCAGTCCTACCCTAAAATAGATGATCAAAGGGTTCCGCCATAAAATAGAGATGGTTTCACACATGGCCGTTCAGTATTTATGGCGGTAATTGAACGGCTCGTATATTATCGTGGATAATGCGAGGAAGCATGGTTATGGAGCGTTTTAGCTTAACTTAGGCCAGGTTGCACCAACTCCGGTTAAAGCTTTTTAAATTAATAATCTGGAATTTCAGACTTACAGGGAGTAAGTCTGAAATTCACTTTTACTTTTTTTAACAGCTTTTTGAGCATGATCGGCAATTTTAATAATAAAAATAATAAAATGAAACACCAGTTAAATGGTCGAACATCGGTCGAGTTATTCGACTGTATCTCGTGAGTGTTAGCCGTGTACTAGTTGTAGTTAAATGGTGCAGCATTTTTCAGGTTACCTAAAGTTTGATGCAGATATGACTGTAGTTTAAAGTTAACTGTTGGTGGTAAAATTGAGCCTTAGTTGTAAACATGATATCGCTTGGTTAATTTTATGTGTCAATTATATTCCTATTTTATTTGGTTAACGTTTACTGTGAACTGTAGTTAAATTGGTTTGTGTGGATTAGGCGTGTAACGACACAGGAAGACACATTTTTTACATTGTTTTTACTGCATTCTGATGATATATAATTAAAGAAACAAATAGATTCTGTGTTAAAATTTTAAACTTCATTTCTAAAGTTCGTTTATAAAAATATATTTTCGTGAAATAAATTTCATGAAAACTTCGCTTTTCTTAAATCAGTTAGGCTCGTCTCTCTGCTAACTAGCAGATAGTTTTAATATAAATATTCCGGGTCAGTGGTTTTACTAGTCACCATCAAGGAGTTTTATTTTCACCATATATGATTACCATTAATTACCAACAATTAAAGGTTACATAAATAATTATTAAAAATTCTTATCCATGACTCAATTGTTTTTTCTCTAGTCTGTGTCCACAACTCGCCAAGTGATACTCAGACACAGAATAAATATTATCCCTTTTTTTCTGTAGACATATACTTGTGATGTTGCGGGAATCGAACCCACAGCGACCGGGTAATATCCTGACAACCATTCGGAACTCTTGTTTGCTCCTCTCAAATAAATAAATAAATAAATAAATAAATATCTGTGGACATCTCACACAACGCCATCTAGCCCCAAACTAAGCAAAGCTTATACTATGGGAACCAGATAACTGATACAATACTTAGATACTTTTTGTTTGTAAATACATACATAGAATACAATATAACACCCAGACACAGAACAAACTTCGATGTTCATCACACAAATGTTTGTCCTGGGTGGGAATCGAACCCACAACCCGCAGTTCAGAAGGCAGGGTCACTACCAACTGAGCTATCGGGCCAGTCTAAATGATGAATGTATTTTAAGTCTGTGGCAAGTATTTTTTATCGAGACCGTGATGGGAATCGCTATTTAGTTTACTGAGTGTATTATATATATTTCTTCACAACCTAGTCTACCGTTACAGTACTATCTGTCGACCGTAGAACGCAAACAAGCAAATAATTACTTTCGACAGTTACCATCTCAAGGTTTAAACAATGGTGAGCAACTGTACCTATACAGCTACACCACGACAAAAATAAGTCGTTAATATTTTAATAACCTTAATTAAAAATTAGGCACTCGGCTGAAAATGGGGAGTGATCACGTAACTTTGATATGGTTTCGCAAAAGCAAGCAAAATTTCATTCATAATTTCTTTCTATTTTACTATGCACATAAACTCATAAAGTGCATATTATAACTGTCAAATCCATAAAAATATCAGTGCTCGATGTTAATTCAATACATAAGGCGCCCGTAGTTCCTCTGGTAATTTTCCTGTTATCTACTGGAGATCTTCATTTTTTGGAATAAAAAACCCTATGTAAACAAATAATAGGTCTTTACCTATGAAATTGCCGTATTGCAGTACAGACTTTTTCAAACAAAAAAAGTTTTGATTGGCTATGAATTCTAAATTCAAATTAATTTTGTTTTAAAAATATGACATTCTATTTACAATATAAGTCTTTTGTTTATTGATTAGCGTTGTATTTTCATTACATTTCAACATTTTTCCTCTTTTTTTTTTTTTTTTTTTTTTTTTTAATGTTAAGGAATTACGTGACGAGCTAGCCGTTCGCCTGATGTTAAACGACACGGCTGCCCATATCAGCTGCAATGTCACTCGGAACTCTAAAGTATAGAGTTTCGCGTTACACTGCACTGCGCACGTCATCCTGAGACATCAGCACAATTTAGTAATAAGATTACTAAACTGTGAGATCCGATCATAAAGTCTCAATTGCCCAGTAATTTCACTAGCTACAGTGCCCTTCAAACCGGAACACAGCAGTGCTTGCGCACTACTGCTTAGCGGCAGAATAACTGGCAAAGCGGTGGTACCTACCTAGACGAACTTTGCAGTAAAGTCCTACCACCTAGTAAAATCCTCATAATGGATACTTTGAAATTTCGTGTAATTATGGAATATGAGTTCCGTCGTGGCACCAACGCGGCACAAACGACACGTAACATCAACGACGTTTACGGAGAGAACTGTACAAACGAACGTACAACCCGTTATTGGTTTGCTCGGTTCCGTTCTGGGAATTTTGACTTGAAAAATGAACCTCGTGATCGTCCGGAAACTTTGGTCAACAATGATGAATTAAAGGCGATTGTGGAAGCTGATGAATCTCAATCTACAGCTGAGCTGGCAGCAGATTTTGATGTTAGCATCAAAACAATATTGGTCCATTTGCGACAGATTGGCAAGATAAAAAGCTTGATAGATGGGTGCCCCACGAACTTCACGATCACCAGCGCAACGTACGCGTCGAGACTTGCCTTGCGCTGCTTAACAGGCACAGAAATGAAGGAATTTTGAACCGAATTGTTACGTGCGACGAAAAATGGATTCTTTTTGACAATCGAAAGCGCTCAGCAAGTTGGTTAGATCCTGGTTCGGTACCAAAGCAATGTGCAAAACGAAAAATGACCCCTAGATGGTGACGGTCACAGTTTGGTGGTCTAGTGCTGGTGTGATTCATCATAGCTTTTTACAAAACGGCGAGAGCATTACTGCAGATGTGTACATTGAAGAACTGACCACAATGATGGCGAAACTCGCACGTCTGCAACCAGCTTTGGTCAATCGGTCGTCTCCACTGCTACTTCACGACAACGCGCGACCCCATACTGCACAACAGACCGTCTCTAAGCTGCATGAGTTGGGTTTGGAAGCTCTCCCTCATCCGCCATACTCACCAGATCTTGCGCCTACCGACTATTACTTTTTCCAAAATTTGGACAACTTTTTAGCGGGAAAAAAATTCAATTCCCGAGAGGCAGTACAAAACGCCTTTGAAGAGTTTGTTGTCTCCCGTCCTGCTGATTTTTTTAAGAAGGGCATCCATAAACTGCCACAGCGTTGGCTAAGATGCATTGATTGCAGGGGTGATTACTTTGAATAAAAGAAATAAATAAGTTCGAAAAAAAAATACTTTAACTATTTTCAAACAAAACGGCAATTTCATAGGTAAAGACCTATATATAGATTACCAAATTCAAAACTATAAGTTTATTTATTGAAATCACACTAAACATTATTTTATTATTTTTCCGTGAGATCAGCACGCCTGACTATCGAATTTACTATGAATTATTGAGGTCAAAAAATTAATTAGTAAATAACCTATTTTCTAGCCATCTGCATAAAATGCTGAAAAAACTTATGTTAACAAAACTATTCCAGCAGCGTTAGAAAGAGAGACCCATCAACGTGGTCCGCCTGTATCTCCAAAGGGCACTGTATGCCCTAACTGTAAAACCGGATCTAAAGGTCAATACGGCCATCTAGTGCTGTACTATGCACGCGGAAAGAAATGTGGTAATCATTTAACTTGGAGCTATACACGTCCATAGCATACATAATATAGACCTTTATATCGAAGCGAGAAAATAGTAAAAAGGTTACAACTACAGCTACTTACAAAAAAACAATTGACTATATTCATTTGTCAATTGTTTTTTCTCTATTCTGTGCCTTAACTGTAGTGGTTCTCTATTCTTTTGGTAACAAAAGAACTTTAGAACAAAAAAAAACAAAGTATAAGTACCCTTTTTTCAAACGTAAAGTAAAATATTTTGAAAGTAAATCGGAAACCGCCGAAACTTGATCCAACAATATTCTTGTAAAAGAATGAGATATCTCTAGGCCATTATGTTTATTTTCTCTGGTCAAAAAGAAAAGAGAAAAGAAAAAAAAGAGTTACAGATTAATGCTAATTTGGTACATGTGGTTATTCATAATTTATAAGTCATCGATGCAGGATTATATTTTGACTGGCCCGATAGCTTAATTGGTAGTAACCCTGCCTTCTGAACTATGAGTTGTGGGTTAGATTCCGACCCAGGACAAACATTTGTGTGATTAACATAGGTGTTTGTTCTGTGTCTGGGTGTTATATTTTATTCTATGTATGTATTTACAAAAAAAAAGGTACCTAAGTATCAGTTATCTGGTTCCCATAATAAAAGCTTTGCTTAGTTTGGGGCTAGATGGCGTTGTGTGAGATGTCCACACATATTATTATTATTATATTTTTAAATTTAATGCTTGTCATAGACTTACTACGATAAACAAAAAATCAAATGACTGTTAATCGTATAACGCACAGACAGACAGCCTCTGTGGTGTGGTGGTTGAGCAGGTCGCCTCATAACCCGAGGGCGGCGGGTTTGATTCTCGCGGCACGACAAGTATTTGTGCACAGGAAAAAAAGCGCAAGTACTTGTTCTGAGTTTGGGTGTTGTGGGACCATGGTCCCTGTAGTTCCTGGGTCCATAGACTCAGGAAATCCCAGTTAGGGTCTAGAATGTATGTATGTGATCGCATGGCGTTATTATTATTATTGATAATAATAATGATCGAAACCTTATACATTTTTTTTTTATTTGGATTGCATAATTATTTTCGTATGTATTGTCAGCCTATCCTGTAGGTTTCATTGCGATTTAACCTGAAAATATATACCCATGGGATTGGGAACTCTAAGTATTATTTAATCTGTGCCAAAAGAAGGATGGTTGTAACATTAACAGTGGTACCCTGTAAAGTGGTTGTAAAGGGTGAATAATAATTTTCGACTGAGATCACTTGTGCCCCGACTAAAGGGACGGACTGAGGTGGGCTCGAATCCCACTCCTGGGGGGTGATCACGAAACTTTGATTGCAATGCAACAGGAGATATTTCCATACTAACTATGCACATAAACTGCGTATTCAAACTGTCAAATCCATACAAATTTGTGTTTCTAATGATTGCAATCGAGTTACGTGATCGCCCAGCTGATAATTTTACTTTTATATCAAAATTAACCTTTACAGTTTTTACAGCCTTTACGTCTCTAGGTGATACAAAAGCCAGTAATAATAGCAGAATATTGTATGTAAGTATACCTTTTCGTTTATCGGTAGGCGCGGCGCTTTCTTCTGTCCGGTGCTGGCGCCGCTCTGCCATTAGAAAGGTTTCCGAAAGGCGTCACAGAATTACAATTATACAGTAGAACGTATGCTGATCAGGCTCTTTGACTACTATTAAAAATGAACAAGTAAATATTGTTTTGATAAAGCAGGTTAAAAATGTTTTTTTTTGGCTTCATACTTTTGTGTATTCAGCCAGTGTCAAGTAATTGATAATTTCTCAAGTTAATTAATATTCTATATATATTATATGTGTCAAGTCACAGTCCAAGTCATCAAGTTAAGCCATAGTCTAGTCTAGTCAAGTCATAGGTACTCCAAGTAAAGTGGTGGCAACTTTACCAGAAGCTTCCATGTAGTTTTGGAAACAATACGAAAGGAAACATTTCACCATCATTATACCACTTTCCTTCACTCATGTACTCTGTAATCCAGCACTTAACGAACAAAACGCCACCAATTTTATGCACTTACACTGAAAATAACACAAGTTTTGGCATATAAAATACAATGCGGTGACGATATCTTTTTCGTTTTCCCGCCAAAATTCTATTATCTATTTATGCCATAAAAAAGCATTCAAATAGCTTATGAAAACTAGGAGTCTATGAGAACCTATGAGAACTACCGAATTGGCCAAGTGCGTATTGGTACACATATCATGTTATCGAATTTTGTAAACACGCCATTTTCCTCTGCGATATTTTTGTTCGCCGTTGTGAGAGCGAATGTTAACTTGAAAAGTTACTGATGAAGGGTCGAGTGGGATTAGATTATTATTATTATATTAGAGCCATACTGCACTGTTATTTAACTTACTGCGTGCAATGACACTGTGTTTAACTGCTCCAGCCGGCGCCCGCTCCGCCTCTGGCTACGCAAAACGTTTGTGTCTGATCATTAATATTCATAAACTCATAAAAGACATAAATAACAACTCTATATTAATTTCGTTAGGTATTAAACATATATTGATGTAGAGAATGAAGTAACTGGACGTAAAAAGGTCAAACTGACCTCAGAGAACTGTCTCGTACCATGTCATCCGTGATTCCTGTGTACAATGGGTAAAAGAAATCAGGGTTAAATGTAGATAAAAACATTAGCAGATTCACAAAATATACACGTTTCACCGAAAAAAGCTACATAGAACCAAGGATTAGTCGTTTCGTTTTGTTCCAGCTAGTAACTGCATATCGAGACGAGTTTCAGAAGAATGGACACAATTTTCCACAATTAAAATTATATTTTATGTAGTTTCGATCCTTTTCTAGAACCTGGATGGAACCTGGATCTGCATACCAAATGCCATCAAATTTTTTGTTTTATATTTGTAATATAATAATAATAATATGTGTGGACATATCACACAGCGCCATCTAGCCCCAAACTAAGCAAAGCTTGTATTATGGGAACCAGATAACTGATACAAACTTAAATACTTTTTGTTTGTAAATACATACATATAATACAATATAACACCCAGACACAGAACAAACACTTATGTTCATTACACAAATGTTTGTAATGGGTGGGATTCAAACCCACAACCCACAGTTCATAAGGCAGGGTTACTATTATTACTATTACTGTTGTTACTGGCCCGATAACTCACTTGGTAGTAACCCTACCAAGTGAGCTATCGGGCCAGTCAAATATCGGTAGGATTAATATAGTTTAGAAATAGAACTTTAATAGTATTTTAACTATTACTTGGTTTTGTTAAAACAAAAATACAACAAACAAATATGTAAGTAGTATATTATTAAAGAGCACGGACCCAGGAGTCTGTGGTAAAGCATAATTTTTGGCCGTAAATATGTAAGTAAATACTTTTTTTTGGTTTTTTCATTCTTCCCCTTTCGAAGTAAATACTGGATAGTGGTTGTCTTTTTATCTAGCAATAAGTAATTATTTATTTACATTATTCTCTTCTAGAACCCAAAAAGAGATAATATCCTTCGAAAAACGAGAATAAAGCATCATGGCACCGCTAACCCCTTGTTTATGGAACAAACAGTACATCCCATAACATCTTACTTCCGGTAAACAAGCAACCCTTGGGCGGAAGGAAGGAACGGAACGTAAATATCGGATCAGCTCCCGGTTATATCCTAAAACAACAAATTACCTACATTCCTATTTGATTAGCTTAATGTTCGATAAACAAACGGATTACAGTATAGAAGAATGGTGTAGACAACATTCATTATGAAAACAGAAAATAGTTCTTTCACATAAGAACCGAATATGAGTATTTGGGTGTAAGTATTGGGGGGAGGATTAGATAGATAGATGAGTTTTTTGTACACACCACATAATAACAAAAATATCAAATAATACAAAGAATCACAAGTAGTGGGGAACAATGGGCGACCTTATCGCTAAAAGCGATCTCTTCCAGGTTTCTAATACAATGAGTTATATTAAACCCCCCTACCTTTTCCACCCTCCATGGAATGAAATACCCTTAAAAAATACCCTTAATAAAATGAAAGAACTACCATGCAAATTTATCTAAAATTGATAAAATGTTGTGTGAATAAAACGTTTTCTCCCGAAGTAATAGCAAAGAAGATACTTTTTGTCCCGGAACATGAAGCGGAAAGTTCTATACGGGAAGCCCGGGCTGCAACTAAGACCACGTGTCATGTCTTTCAAACATATAGAAGTTTTTATCTTGTAGCAGAACTCGGTAGTAGAAAGCAGCCCTTAAAAGATTTAACAAAATGTGATTATACAAACACACACAAAATTATTTAGATAAGATAACTGTACTAATACATACAAGTGAAACGTTGTCTGTTTATTTATTTGTATCTATTTTATGCCATAATGACTGGACTGATGTGAAATTTTACACCCACGCAGATTGATCACACCACCAAGATAGCATTAGGCATCACTCTGTAAAATAAAGAATCCAACGGGAAAAAGGGTAAGTTGCGGGTGAAACGATGAGGTACCTCAAGTAATTAGTAAAAAGTTTATCTAAAGCCACCTCTGCAACTTCCCGGAAGGTTTAAACAAGCTGAAAGTTTCATTTATAAAAGTTCAAACTCCCCATCGCCGAGTCCCTCCGAATTTTAATAATATTTAGTTTAAAAGAAACGCTGTCAAGGAAAAACGAGCTACGCACTAATAAAAGTCTTTCTGTCTGACGTTTTGTAGACAACACAATCTTGATAAGACTGTTTGAATGAAAAACGTGGAGCATCAGGAATGCGCGGAGTCCCGGGACGTCCTCACGCTCACTCACAATCTCTTGATATATTTTTTCTTGTTTATTTTGCTAGTAAACACTGATTTGTTGTTTTTCATCAACATTTTTCAGGTGGAATAGGTGTGTTACCTATTTTGCATGATTCTCTTATTTCTGTGTTCGTTTTATCGACGCAAGTTTTGATAAATTAATTTTATCGTAAAGGAAATATTTGAATCACGACTGGCGGTGTACCTCTCGCCAAACAGGCGGGTGATGCTGTTATATGAATCATTACTCATTAATCTTTGGTGCGAATAGAAAATAGCCCCAAATCTACTTATTTGTATATTTTTAACTTCACCCCGCAGTTTCACCGAAGTGGTGAAAATTTTCTAATTTTCCGCTTACTTTCTTAATTTTATAAGAACCTTTTGCTGACAATAATAAACACAACAAAAAAAGAATTAACGAAAATGCCCCATCCGTTCACGCGTGATGCAAAGACGAAGGGAAATAGAGATTCATTTTTATATATAAAAAAGATTTACGGAAACTATGTACCTACTTCTAAACGTTACGTACCAATAAAATTGGGTTGAATACCCTGTAGGGCCTTTCACACATTGCAAGATCATTAAATAAACGTAGTCTAAAAATAACCGCTTTTTTATTACACTGAATTTCCGAAATAATAATAATTTATGCCAATATCACACTTCATTAACATTTGTTCGGTATAAAACCCGGTATAATTTCAATGAGTAACCAAAAGGCGCATGCACTTGTTACAACAAGTGTACCAACATCCATTCTTATTTCGGCCACCATTTGCCAAGATACGACGCGTTTATCATATTTACATAAAAAATGCAATTACTCCGCGTGTGGGAGGCTGGCGTGCCATGAACATAAATATATGATCACTATGTCCCTGGTTTATGGCTCGGCGTGACAAATGCCTTTACGCTGCCGAAGATTATGTGTGGAATTTCTGGGATAAATAATGACACTCTTTATGGAAAGTACGTTTTATGTGCTGTTGTTTTGGTTGCTGAATATTACGGGGAAAGATTGTTTTTTTTTTTTATTCTCTTGCTCAAATACTCCGTCATTGTAGCGTACCATATCGGGGATAAAGTAGCATATATTCTTGTAGGGGCTAAAGTTATTCTAATTTTTGCTTTTTACCAATTATCCTACAAAAATGAATAAGTCTTCATTAGATCAGTAGAATAATACTGTTTAAAAAATACGAGAACATTTTACTTTTTAGAATGGAGCTAATATTGGCGATATCTTTGGTAGATCGCGTGCAATCGTGCACGCTTTGAGGGTGTTACGTTCTTAGTTGCGGCAACAGAAAAAAATAAAAACACGCATTGCCGCATTAGCCGCTTAGAAATATTCTCTACATGAGTTGGCGACCGTAATTTATTTTACAGCAGTGCAAATGTCATTATCTATCTAGTAAGTATATGGAAATTAATAATAATAATAATAATATGTGTGGACATCTCACACAACGCCATCTAGCCCCAAACTAAGCAAAGCTTGTGCTATGGGAACCAGATAACTGATACAATACTTAGATACTTTTTTTGTTTGTAAATACATACATAGAATACAATATAACACCCAGACACAGAACAAACACCTATGTTCATCACGCAAATGTTTGTCCTGGGTGGGAATCGAACCCACAACCCACAGTTCAGAAGGCAGGGTTACTACCAACTGAGCTATCGGGCCAGTCAAATTGCAGATGGAAGTGTAAAGAAAAGAAATAATTTTCAATCTTTTGCCGTCAAATCTATTTAAATACTTACGAAGAGTTCATGAAAGTGGAGGACAGAAAAACAAGAAAATCGATTAGCAATACCCATGACCTTTCTGAACATTACATAGTATAAATTACATAAAGGACTTATATCATTATATAGAAGTAGGTTACGATAGGCGAACATTAAACGAGCATACCGCACTACACACACTTCTTGTTTGTTTTTAGCAGAATTACACTAGATATTCTTATTTAATTTTGTATTTAAACAAAAGAAACCAAACCTTACAAATATAAAATAACAATAATTTTTATTTTTATTCTTTAATATATTTTTCGATCAAAGTGCATCATACATCTTGCCGCCCTATCCCCTGACCCACCTTTGATGATGCTCTGATAACAAATAGGTGCCTTTATCCCGTTTTTTTTTATTAGGACATAGGATCGCTTTGATGTGAGGAATGAAAGGAAACTTATGATACTCATTAGTCAAAGAGATGGAGAAAGTCTTAAGAGGACCGTCGGGGTATTTGAAAATTATGTTGCCGTCGCTCTGCTGTCTGCGCGCGTGATAGAAACAATAGAGCTTGTGAGGGAATTTATATATCTACATTTTAGCGTTTCCGGAGAAAATGGTTTTCACTCTCCAAATTTTAACAAGACCCTTTATTTTTGGTGTCAATCATCTAAATAGATTAGTAAACAAAGCTGACATGTTTTGATGATTTAAATAATATATGATTTATATTCTATTTACAATTAATTGACTTCGTCGTAATTTTAACCCAAAAGATTCGTTACTTTATGTGGCTAGTAGTTAAAGTAAAAAAGATTTTGCAAAAAAAAAAAAAAAGGAGAGAGACTATGTTTTTTTCTAGTGTAGACATTATACTGAAACATCATCGAAATCTGATAACATTTAGGGGTACAAAAATACTGGCGGTTTTTGTATAGACAGGAGAGGGGCAGTACACCCTCATCCAAAAAATTACAAACACTGGTTTGTGATTTATTCGTTTCGATAAATATAAAAATATACTGATTGGGAATAGTTTAGGTAACCTATTCTGTATCTACCCTATCACAATCTTTTTCATTTCATCACCTCTAATTCTTAATTTTTACTACGCTCTGTTTTTAAGTTTTATTTATAAACGAGCTTCTGCCCGCAGATTCGCCCGCGGCGTGGCCTATGGGAAAATAATTCAACTACCCGTTTCAACCTATTAAGAGTGAAATTTCGAAAAATCCTTTCTTAGCGGATGCCTACGTCATAACATTTACCTGCATGCAAAATTTCAGCCCGATCCGTCCAGTGGCTTGGGCTGTGCGTTGATAGATCACTATATCAATGAGTCAATCAATCAGTCACCTTTGAGTTATATATATTTAGATATTTTCATCGTATTCTAAAACAGTTTTTAGTTGAGTCTCTGCTTAAGAAGGAATGCTTAGTCTAAAGAAAGTCACCTTTAATTTTCGACAGGTATTCCTTTTAAAATGCCGACGGAAGCCCTCAGTCCTCCCTAATACTTGCAACTGCTTGCTTAAGCGTAAAAAAAACGTAAAATCCTTAATTAACCTAAATTTAAAAATATTATCCTCCGCTCGTGTCTAAAGGGGTGGAATTAAAATAGATAAACATTTTACTACCCACGCTATTTATAAAAATACCTCAGTTTCTTTTTAAAAACCTTTCGATGTTTCTTGAAATTGAGTTTATTTTTAACTTATTATTTCATGTTTGATAAAAATAACAAATAAAAATGAGCACATACCTTCTTTTATTACATTTGGTTGTCTCTTTAGGGAATTCTAAAATATTTTGTGCTGCTATAGACTGCCACAGAATAAATATTAGTACAGTAACAGGTGTACTACTAGGTGGTAGGACTTTGTTGCAAAGTTCGTCTAGGTAGGTACCACCGCTTTGCCAGTTATTCTGCCGCCAAGCAGTAGTGCGCAAGCACTGCTGTGTTCCGGTTTGAAGGGCACTGTAGCTAGTGAAATTACTGGGCAAATATTACTATGTTCTGATCTCACAGTTTAGTAATCTTATTACTAGATTGTGCTGATGTCTCTGGATGACGTGCGCAGTGCAGTGTCACGCGAACCTCTATACTTTAGAGTTCCGAGTGACACTGCAGCTGATATGGGCAGCCGTGTCGTTTAACATCAGGTGAACGGCTAGCTCGTCACGTCATTCCTTAACATAAAAAAAGGTATTGAATAAAGGTGCTGACACATATATGTACATATATATACAATAGTTAGTTTAAGAACTTAACTTACTAACTACTTTACCTAGATAAGTATTTATGAAAGAATATGTACAATACTACAGGATTGCAAAGCTATGGAGATAGCCATATTTTCAAGAAGCTATATGAGTCTGGTTCAGCTTAGTTTTGTTGCATATATCATTATTTCTTACCCTTCAGGAAGAGAGTACACCCCGCTTCCTTATCTAGACAAAAAGCACCAACGTTTTTCTACCCCTGAATCTTATCCAAAATAGACGATTTTTGTATATCTTGTCTAAACTACGTACGCTTTTTTCGCAATATCTTAGTAGGTTTAGCCACATAAAGTGACGATTTTTTTGCGTCAAAGTTATGACTAGAAGAAATATGAAAAGTAAGTATACAAGCACTATGCTTATATGCTATATTGTTCTATCCAAACGATTGACGCCAAAAAATGCTTAGCTAAGATTTAGAGGGAAAACCGTTTTCCCACGAAATGTCAAAAAGTAGGTAAATTCAGTCACGGGGTCTAGTGTCTCTACCACTCGTGTGGATAGAAATGCGACAGCAATAACATTTTCAAATACCATGACTTAGGATAGGTCCTCTTAAATTAATCTTTTCTCAAATAAATAGCACAGATCCTATACAAAACTTTTTATAGGATCTGTGATAAATAGATACACTTATCAAAAAAGTATTAAATAAAAAATGGTTCCTTGAATAATAATAAATAACAAATAGGTATTAAGATGTCGAGATCCCGTCAAGTGTTTCTCGTTAGGGCGGCGAAGGTCCGCGATTGATAAAGGACCCTAAAAGGTCCGGCCAGGGAGAGGGATGAAACCCCACGGATAACATCAATTTTCTTTCAAGATGAAATTCTATTTTTGCGGGAAAATAAAACGTACTTTTTTGGGTGTAGCTAAAAACTGTACGAGGCAGACTCGATGCTGTTATTGACGTCATCAATAGTGACCTTTATAATGCTGTATACAAAGGTGGTAAACAGTAACGTACCTATTTATATAAAAAATGGTTATTCTTGCAGGAACAAATAATAAATGTTTTGTGTAGGCATTTATTTAGTTTTTAGATAAATTTTACATGTTGCAATTCATTAGGATTACGTGGTTTTTTCTTTATAATTTTTACTCGCTGTCTTTTGTTTCAACGGATAAGGTGTGAGTAATAATTTTCTACTTTTGTAGTACGTAGAGTAAAGAGGCGGGAACAATGGTTATCGATTCAAATGTATAATTTTGTTAACTTCACTGAGCAGGAAAACATAGTTCGTGTAATTTTTCTACTACTCCGTGGTTAACTCCCATCCGTCTCCCATCCTATCCCTCCCATTGCTGTTGGGAACCAAGCATTCCCTCAGGCGTTGAGTCTAGTATTTAAACCTATATCTAATAATAATAATGTGAAAGTTTGCGTGTGTTTGTTCCCTCTTGACGCCGCAATGGCTAAAAGGATTTGAATTGATATAGCTTAGACGCTTTACTAACACATGGATATGTTTAATTCGCGAGTCTAACCGCAGAGTATGGTTACATCGCAATTTTTTGACCCTTCTGACAAATAACACAAATACATAAAAATTAATCTTACTGTTCTAAACAATTTTTCATATTCAGAAAGATCAAAATTGTCCCCAATGACCCTTGGAGTTTATAAATGCCCAACAATGAAACCCGTAATCCCTTGAAGTTCGAAGGCAACAGCCAAATATAATTAAACCGAGTCCGTTCTATGGGTAGTATTAAGGGCGGAATTTCATTCATGAATGAGATTATGAGAGGGCCGCCCTCAAGGGCAGTTTTGTATTAGGGCGCGTGAGGGCGGCCACACATATCTACTTCATTTCTGCTTACTATAGACGTTACACAATGTTTTGGTATTATTTTAAAGAGAACTATTGGTAATTAATGATTTTGAGCTTTTTAAATGTTATCAAATGTGTTTAGTTTATTTTAGAAGTGGAACAACTGAACAAAACACAAACAGATATTAGCCACAGTAATATTAAATACAGATAAATATCAAATTAAAACTTTAAGAGACAATTACAACCCGGATATTACTTACTAGATTCTGCTTCGCCCGCGAGCCTATAGGAAGCGATAAAGAAATTTTTTCATAGATAATTCAAACACCTATTTCACCCCCTTAGGGATAGAATTTTGAAAAATTATTTCTTAGTGGATGCCTACACTTTACAAAGAACACACCCTCCAAATTTCAAGTTTTTAAAACCAGTGGTTTAGGCTGCGTTGATATATAAATCAGTCAGTCAGTCAGGACTTTGAATTTTATATGTATAGATGTAAATAAATAACTTGACGAGAGGCCCATTTGCCTGGCCTTTATTTACCTTTAGGCTTAGGCGATGACGTTTGACCACTATCTCACTCTCACCTGATGGTAAGTGACTACGCGATCGATGCCGATGATAGAACGTGCTTGCCTAGAAGATGCCTGCCATTTACCATGCTTACTACCCAGCGCTATTAATTTTCCATATAGGTAGTAGACATATGACTTGCTAGCATGCTACACTTTCGATGGCATCATCACTTCCCATCAGGTGAGAGCGTGGTCAAATGCTAGACAGTTTTGAAGTAAAAAAAAAAGATGTCAGACGTAATCATAAGGACCGATTTTGCATGCAAAGGTTCAATGATTTATATGACGTTATCAGCCTAATAAGCTATTGCTGGGTCACAAGCATTGTCTTATCTCTGGGCAAGTGAGATTGGTGGATGAAACATGGTTGCGATGCTTGAACATTTTTTGAAGTAACACTTCTATACGCACGCATGACTCGGGGAGTAAACTGGAGAATGCGAGGCGAACGGAAGGTGAAGTTGGTTCACGTAGATCTCTATTATCAACATAACAAAGTAAAAAAATTGTATTATTATGTTGGCATGTCCGGTAAAATAACAATTTACAATTGTCAAGATAGCAACATTAACATTAAACAAAGCAAAAACAAAGTTATACCGGCCGATAGATGGAGCTAAACTAAAGAAGTTTTACTTCAGTCGTGTGGTCTAAAGCACACTCGTTTTTTTATGTAGGCAAAGCATTAAATCACTGCCTCGCATGATGTTAAGCAATGACGTGGTCTAAAACGGGGCATTCTTGCCTAGAAGAGACCTGTTCATGCTGGTATCTTCACGATGTTTTCCTTTACGGTAAGAGCGAGTGCGAATTCCGCACACATAACAAAAAAGTTATTGGTGCGGGCGATTCATATTTACTTACACCAAAATAAAACCTTAGGCGGAGGGCGCAGCTGAACCATGCAAAGATCCCATCTCAACCATAAACAAAACAAATGATGAGATGGCATCAAGTCCAAATAGGATCGTTTCAGGGAATGCAGACGATGTGGCGGACGGGGGCTATTTTCGTGAAGAACCCTTTTGAAAAGGATGGCAGCCCTGATATGAAGGATACTGGCGTGGAAATATGCTAGGATGCCAAAGGAATCTCACCCTATACATTCATTAAGATCTATTGATAGCTCAGTTGGTAGTTGCCCTGCCTTCTGAACTGTGAGGTTGTGAGTTCGATTCCCACCCAAGACAAACATTGGTGTGATGAACATTGATGTTTGTTATGTGTGTGTATTATATTGTATTCTATGTATGCATTTACAAACAAAAAAGTATATAAGTATTCTATCAGTTATTTAGTTGTCATATTATTAGCTTTGCTTAGTTTGGGAATAGATTTCAAATTTTAGTTATTTTTTCAATTACATGACAGATGGCGCTGCGTGAAGTGTTCACAAATATATATGTTTATATGATTTCCATAGGTTAACCTTAAACCTGCCCACTTTCAGGATGGAGTAGTAAACCATAGAATAAAGATATCGAAAAAATGAAGACAGAAAAGATGAAGAATTCTGCCAATAATTGTTTGCTTGACTTGCTCTATGTTGTTCACTGTACTTGTCTTCTTGGTTCAGGAACCTGGCATATCCAGAACCTAACCTAAACAGAATCTGCCCTAAACCTAACAATCGCTCACTACTATAATAATTATGTTAAAAGGATACGAGTAAATAAAGCAGCGCATTTCTGAGTAATGCATTTACTGAACGCACGTTCAAAGTGGAAATTTACGAATTTGTAAAATTAAAAATGTAAATTTAGTGATGCCGAAAATTCAGAAAATGGGAAGAACAGATTTACCTACACTTTTAACGTGCCAATGTTGTTGGTCTCCACCGACCTTAGTGGCACCGGGCGGGCGATTTTTGATTTTGATTTGATTTAATAATTCGGAAAGAAACGCTGATCGGATGATACATCGTAGTGCAAATAGTTGGACAATGTATTTCTTGGACTCCGTAATGAACAGACAGATTTTCCAAAGCATTCAATAACCATAACAATAAAGCCTGTAAAGTTATAACACAGCATAGCTTCGTCTTGGTATTTTCCATTGCCACTTTGACAGCCTCTGTGGTGTGTCGGTTGAGCCGGTCTGCTGATGACGCGGCTTCAATTACCGCTTCTGCACAAGTATTTGTGCTTAGAATGAAAAGCGCAAATACTTGTTTTGAGTCTAGGTGTTGTGCGATGGTCCTCGGAGTTCCTGGGTCCCTAGATACAGGGACTCTTAGGGTCCGGGATCTATGTATGTGATCGTTGGGTGTTATTATTATTATGTTCTACTACCAACACGTCCCTAAAAGGGTCGTCCATCGATCTCCGTGGACAAATATCATTCGTCACTCTTCGACAGCACGCGACGCCGCCGCCGCTGCCATTGTTTGCACATTTGGAAGATGATATCAGCCTTAACGACTCAGTGGCTAGGTATATAGGCTAAACACTTGAAGGTGCAGGTTCGAACCTTGCTATTGTGTAAGTATTTGTGATTATTTTTACAGCCTCTGAGGCGTGGTGCTTGAGCCTGTCGGCTCAAGACCCGGAGGCAGCGGGTTCGATTCCCGCGGCAGGTCAAGTATTTGTGCAAAAATTGCAAGTACTTGTTCTGAGTCTGGGTGTTGTGGGACCACGGTCCTCGTAGTTTCTCGGTCCCTAGATACAGAATCCTAGTTAGGGTTCAGGATCTATGTATGCGATCGTTGGGCGTTATTATTCTTATTATATAATAATAAGAAATTAGCCATGTGTGTATTGGACAATACCTATTAGATTTCTGTGGTTTTATATTTATAACTATATATACATATATTGTCGAAATAAAATAAACAAATAACAGACTATAATATATATTTTGGTTAGGTAACAAAAAATGGTACAAATAAAAAAGTTCTCCGTAATGAATCTGTCAGTATATATCTACGGAATGAATAATACAAAAACTGTCTATTTAACGCTACATACAGCGCGGGCAGTGCTTTGTAAATGTTTCGTAGGCAATAAAACACATGCTTTGTTCAATGTCGCAAGGCTTTTCTTAAGAATTTAAATATGCAGTAATTTGATAACACCTAGATTTAAGTTCTATTTCATAAGTACTTTTTTTATTTAGTTATATGGGATGCGTTCTATAGCATGGTCTGAATACAAACATTAAAGGAAAAGTACGAATTAAATTCCACCGTGTACAGCTTGAAAACGACCTATCTCCCTCCAAATATTATTATTTTCAACCGTCACCGTCCGCTTAAATACGTACATAGAATCACTCTGAATTTAAAAACCATACTATTAAAGTAGACACAAGCTACTTTAAAGTATATTAAAGTAAATATAATTATATAACCAAATCCATTCGTAACTCGCTGGAGCTGTGATTTGGCCAAATTGCAGCATACGTTTATTTTCTCTTCACAGGTTCGCCTGGTGGAGTATCTATTTTCTCTGATGATATCTCGTATTGGGTATCCAATCTGGAAACAAGAAATAAAAAAATAATTACAGTAACGTATTGTGTCTACGTGAAATACTAAGAGGAGGGGAGGACTACCTCACCATTAAACTTGGTTTTTAAATATTATAGACAAAAATAAAACACGAAGTGGTAATTAGTGCATACAAGTTTTTCAGATTTTGCTATATAATATAAAAAAGGCTAATAACATGTTTTTTTTTATTGTTAGATAGGCTTGCGTTTGACCTCTATCGCACCTGATGTTAAGTAACAATGCGGTCTAGGATGTAACACGCTCGCCTAGAAGACACCTGTTCTCTCTCGATTGTCGAAAATATCTGGCTAACTGACTGATTTATTTACTGATTGATAAAGAACATACATCCCAAACCGCTGGATCTAGAGATGTGATATTTTGAGATTTTAAAGGTGTCTTCCTTTATGCGTAGGGGTTTTTAATTTGGCAAATCATCTGATCTTACAACATCATCAACGCGAATGAATTTTTGAGAAATTCCTAGTGCCTACACAGCCTCTGTGGTGTGGTGGTAGAGCAGCTTGGCTCATAGCCCGGAAGTGGCGGGTCCGATTTCCGCGACAGGACAAGTACTTGTGTACAAAAAAAAGCGCAAATACTTGTTCTGTGTCTGGGTGTAGGACCATGGTCCTCGTAGTTCCTGGGCCCGTAGATACAGGGAATCCTAGTTAAGGTCCGTCTATGTATGTGGTTATTGGGCGTTATTATTATTATTACTATCGCCGACACCATTAAAATGAAGGTATACTAGGATGCTGTAGCTGGTAAGTTAACACGATCATTACTGTTCCAAATATCTACTACTGCAGGTACTACAAAAGATTGCTTTCTATACCATTGGTATGATTACCGAGGTAACCCAGGTAGATATCAGGCGTTGCTCCCGTGGGAGTGAACCTTGAGCGTGACTCCAGAGTGATCATACTTGCTAAATGGGCGAGGTTTTTCGGTGATTTCATTAGAATAGATGCGTTCTATGGTGACAACGTTTTAGGATTTCAGAAAGATGGCCCCTACAAATTTGATCTTTTGGTGACACAAATGCACGTGGATTCTGACAGACAAGTTTTTAAGTGCCAAGTTGTCTCTATGAGATTTGGAGCGTTATATTTTATAACTATAACGCCCAACGATCACATATATAGATCCTGGACCCTAATTAGGATTCCCTGTGTCTAGGGACTCAAGAAATACGAGGACCGCGGTCCCACAACACCCAGACTCAGAACAAGTATTTGCGCTTTTTTTTGTACACAAATACTTGTCCTGCCGCGGGAATCGAACGCCGCCTCCGGGTTATGAGCCGACCTGCTCAACTACCACACCACAGAGGCTGTCAAACCTGTCAAAACTGTTCTGATTCCTTTTTTGGCGAATAATGCATAATATGTTTATACTCAGAAGATCCTATCCTGAACCCGATTGGCTTAACAGATCTGACCGTGAGACAGCGAGATTATATGAACAAGGCTAGGGGAGATTACGTACGTTACGTACACAAGTATTTGACAGCCTCTGTGGTGTAGTGGTTGAGCAGGTCGGCTCATAACCCGGAGGCGGCAGGTTCAATCAACCCGCAGCACTCCCGGACAGGTATTTGTGCACAGAAAAAAAAAGCGTAAATACTTTTCCGTCCCTAGACACAGGGAATCCTATTTAGGGTCCAGGATCTATGTATGTGACCGTTGGGCGTTATTATTATTATATTAGGTATTATTGCTGCGCTGGCATCTCTAATCGGTTATTATAATATGTATAGGTAATGCTAAAGATGTTTACGGCCATCTCTTGAAAGTGCAAAGTTTCTAACTCAGTGAATTGGAAAACTTCAGTTCAGATCTGGTTCAAACCCGCATAGCGTGTGTCCATTTTTAAGCGAATTCAAGCAAGAGGTTTTTAATTATACAGTTATATTTTTTTACTCACAATAAGATGGTTGGATAATGATCTATGAAAAGATCTGTAATGGTATTTAGTAAATTTTTTTAACAAGAAGAATCTATTTAATCAGTCTTTAATGGACTGGCCTGATAGCTCAGTTGCTCACACCCTGCCTTCCGAGCTGTAGGTTGTGGGTCGATTCCCACCCAGAACCAAAATTTATGTGATGAACATCAATGTTTGTTCTGTGTCTGGATGTTATATTATATTCTATGTTTTATATATATATATTACAAACAAAAAGTATTTAAGTATTCAATCAGTTATCTGGCTGCCCATGGTACAAGCTTAGCTTGGTTAGGGGCTAGATGGCACTGTGCGCATTTTACACATATATTTATTTATTTATTAATGAAGTAAAACTTCTTTACGCACGCTTGACTTGGGGAGTAAGCTGGTGAATACGTAAGAAAGCGAACGAAAGTTGCTGGTTCACGTAATTCTCCTTTGTCAACATAACAAACTTAAAAATTACTTAAAATTTGTTTTATTATGATAGATAGATAAACTCTTTATTGAAACACCACATCTTAAATAATTTAAAAAAAGTGAACAAACTTAAACAAAGTGTAACAATGGGCGGCCTTATCGCTCAGAGCGATCTCTTCCAGACAACCTTGCACGGAAAGGAATAACGCAGTAATATATGGACGGTGGTTTTCATATAAAAAAAAAACAAACAAAAACACTGTAGATATACGTACATAATATACCTATAAATATACAGTAAATACATATCATAAAGAAACCTACATAAACATAATACATATACTACATACATTTGCTAATAAAAATAAATATAATAAATATACATTATAATTATTGGAGTAAAAGTAGGTTAATAATATTATGTTGGTATGTCCGGTAAAATGAAAATTTACAATTGTCAAGATAACATTAAAAAAAGCAAAAACAAAGTTATACCGGCCGATAGATGGAGCTAAAGAAGTTTTACATCAGTCGTGTGGTCTAAAGCACACTCGTTTTTTATTTTATCTTCATCGTCAATGAAAAATCTTCTGTATGGCAAGATTTGTACACCGTTCATGGTGGTCCTACAGTGAAGTCAACGTGGGGTGCTTGACCTGCCAGCCCGAAGGTGACTTGTAGATGACGCTGGAAGAATCTGCATGCATAATGCGCGTGCGCATGAGAGTAGCCTCGTTTGTAATGCAGAATATCGAGAGACAAGTTACACGTTTTGGTTACTAGGAGGAATACATCATTCGGTATTCGGTATAATATGTATACATGGTAGAAAATACCAACTGGCCTAACTCAAAATATAACCTCATCCTGCCAGAATTTCTACATACGAGGCTTAGAGGAATATTTTCTATGATACATGTAAGTATATGTGTTGACATATAGACTGCATAATTAAAGTAACTGTTCTACTACCTGAGTATTTGATGGACCGATAGTTCAGTTGGTAGTAACCCTGTCTTCTGAACTGTAGGTTGTGGGTTTGATTCCTATCCAGGACAAACATTTCTGTGCAGGTGTTTGTTCTGTGTCTGGGTGTTATATTGTATTCCATGTGTGTATTTTCAAAACAAAAAGTTTTTTTTTTATGTTTAGGAATGAGATGACGAGCTATCCGTTCGCCTGATGTTAAACGACACGGCTGCTCATATCAGATGCAGTGTCACTCGGAACTCTAAAGTATAGAGTTTCGCGTGACAGTGCACCGCGCACGTCATCCTGAGACATCAGCACAATCTAGTAATAAGATTACTAAACTGCGAGATCAGATCATAAAGTCTCATTTGCCCAGTAATTTCACTAGCTACAGTGCCCTTCAAACCGGAACACAGCTGTGCTTGCGCACTACTGCTTGGCGGCAGAATAACTGGCAAAGCGGTGGTACCTCCTACCTAGACGAACTTTGCAGTAAAGTCCTACCACCTAGTAAATTTATGTATTCTATCAGTTATCTGATTCCTATAGTACAAGCATTGCTTAGTTTGGGGCTAGATGGCGCTGTGCGAAATGTCCACACATATTTTTATATATTTATATATTTACAGACACTTACTACAATTATAATCCTCCAATCACTGAAATTAAATACATCGTGTCTACTAATAAATGTATAGAAACCATACGAAATGTCCATTAGCCATAATGACAGCCCAAAAAGTAACAAGACAAGACAGTGTCCGGCAAACAAAGGATCATTCTTATAACGCTGCCGCCCACAGTTTCTATTTTCTACCCTCATAATATCAACGACGCCCGATTTTCAACTGTATCCCTCTATCTTACGGTTCATATATTTTTTTCAATTCGCTAAATTGTTTTGTGTAAAAAAATAGGGAATTAAGATAAATGCCTAGTAGTTTCGGGACGCGGCCCAAATGTTGTTTTTATTGGATTAATAGCTGTCACCGTGAGCCCCGGTTACGTTTAGAAAACAAGTGCCTATAGCCGTTTAGTTGTTAGCTGTTCTCTAACATTAGGTAGAGCTTAAATGGGATACAGCTTAGGTTTCCGCACGAAACAATCCGTTACAAAGTTTATATTCTTTTTTTTATGTTTTGGCTCCACACTTTTGTATATTTAGCCAGTGTCAAGTAATTGTTAATTTATCAAGTTAATGATATTTCACGCAAATATGTGTCAATTCACAGTCGAAGTCATCAAGTAAACGCGAAAAAGGTTGCGTCACCGCATTGTATTATTTTCCAAAACTTGTGTTAGTTTCAGTGTTAGTGCATAAAATTGGTGGCATTCTATTCGTTGAGTGCTGGATTACAGGCGTGAGTGTGAGAAAATAATATAATGATGGTGAAACGTTTCTTTACGTGTTGTTTCCAAAACTCCATAGAAGCTTCAAGTAAAGTTGCCACCACTTTACTAGGAGTATGACTTTGACTAGACTATGACTTGACTATGACTTGACTTGATGACTTCGACTATGACTTGACACATATTATTTGCGTGAAATATCATTAACTTGATAAATTATCAATTACTTGACACTGGCTAAATACACAAAAGTGTGGAGCCAAAACATAAAATAAAAAAAATACCACAGTGAAATGGTGGATATTTTACTGAAGGTTCGAGGAAGCCTTGAAGAGAAAACGAAAAGGCATGGTTTTAAAACTTCGAACCATTTGCCAACACTCGTGCACGTTCACGAACACTTAACGGAAAATAATCTACCCTTATTACACATTAAAATTAAAAAATACAGGGGTAATGGAAAAAAGTTCAAAATTCACAACCGTCATTTTCTGATACTTTTCAACGATCAAAGTTTATATTTTTGTTTCCTCCGATTATATCCATGGCTCGTTGAACTTCAACATAACTCTTGTTTCGTGGCTTTTGTGGAGATGCCACCACAATTGTCAATTGTTTGCCAATGTCACGTTTTTTCTGATAGACCATCAAACGAAGGAGGCTGTTCTGTGTAGAATATATGTTGGGCAATGTAATAGAGATTAATCACCGGTGTTCTACCCTTTTAAGTTTTATCCCCCTTGTCTAAGTCAAAACCAGTCTATACTAAAAAACACAAAAGACACGCACACAAACAATATATACAATATTTACAGTAGTATAAGAAGTATAAAACATACACGTTTTGTTACGTTATACTAGTTGACCCGCCCCGGCTTCGCCCGGGTGAATTAGTAAAATGCGATCGAACGGGATAAAAAGTATCCAATGTCCGTTCCGTCTCCTAGTTCTAAGCTACCTCCCCATCAATTTTCAGCTAAATCGGGTCAGCTATTCTTGAGGTATAAATAGTGTAACACGCCATTCTTTTATATAATATAAGATTTACAATCTAATTTTGTTTGGCTCAGTGAAATTAGGTTATTTTTCTGACGTCTCCCTTAATAACACAGAAGTGCAAGCGAGTTCAGTGGCTTCTCAGAACCCTATGCATTAATGAATGATTGAACGTGTCCCGGGGCACCACGAGCCGACGGCATGATACTACTGTTTGGTTATTAGAAACCTCATCCATTCACATTACAGCAGGGCTAGAATGGGCTATAAAAATCGACATACTATCTCTTCTCTAAAGAAACGTTTGACGTTGACGTGTGACGCCCTGCCCGCAGTTTCGCCCGCGGCGTGGCCTAAGGGAAAATAATTCAACCACCCATTTCACCCTCTTAAGGGTGGAATTTCGAAAAATCCTTTCTTAGCGGATGCCTACGTCATAACATCTAACCTGCATGCCAAATTTCAGCCCGATCCGTCCAGTGGTTTGGGCTGTGCGTTGATAGATCACTATATATGTCAGTCAGTCAGTCACCTTTGAGATATATATATATTTAGATTACCGCATTAGTGTTTTATGACGATATGTCGACTCAGTGAAGTTTGTGTCTCCGTGCAACATAAACGGATATAGAAAAATAATTCTTCAATTTACCCGAATTATACAGATTCAGTATTTTACCAACGAAAAGATTTTATACGACTTAAATAGCAGGTGCACGTATTGTTGAACAAATAAATCATACCTCCTGAGTAAATACTTATTTTATCAAATATTGCACAATAAGTTATGTTCAAAATACGTTTTTTTTTCTCTTTTTATTTACTTGTTGACCCGCCCCGGCTTCGCACGGGTGAATTATTAAAACGCGGTCGAACGGGATAAAAGGTATCCTATATCCGTCTCCGGGTTCTAAGCTACCTCCCCACCAATTTTCAGCCAAATCAGTTCAGCCGTTCTTGTGTTATAAATAATGCAACTAACACAAATTTCTTTTATGTAGGTATATAGATTTTATATTTTCTACTTATTTTTAATATCGGCTGCATGATTTTGTTACCGCCAACAAAACGAGTGCATTCATCCATCTAGCTTTATGTCATAATAATATACTAATTTCACGTGATAAACTTTAATATTAACTTAATTTTTAACTATCATATTATATGTACTATTATTGAAATTGGTTCATTCGTTTCAGCGTAAAAACTCACAAACAAACATACAAAGAAACAGGATAATGTTTTACTGTTAAATATAAACAGATTCTGGTTTATTAAAATCGTCCTGTCGGACGAGGGGAAATCCTGCATATATTTTAACGTTTCGAGAAAAATGTTCCTACAAGAGTCAATGCCGTAGGTGAGTGCCCCGCCGTGCCCCGCCGGACGGGACCCACGACCAGCTGGGCGATCACGTAACTCGATTGCAACCTTTAGAAACACAAATTTGTATGGATTTGACAGTTTGAATACACAGTTTATGTGCATAGGGGAATTTCTCCTGTTGCATTGCAATCAAAGTTTCGTGATCACCCCCCCAGGTCCGGACGCCGACGGCACTGACCTGCACTCTTGTGTGACACATTATACAAAGTTATTTCAAAATCTGTAAATTAAATCACGAGGAATTTTGAGATGTTGAAATATGTAAATCAATGATAAGATATCGAGGAATATATATACAATAAGACAAGATTGATCGCATTATTGTTGCTGGCTGAGCGACGTTTGGAAGTAGATACTTACTATACTGCTATAATAGGTACGTACTATACCGCGGTCTACCCTCCCCACCACAAACTACAATAGTCACCCGCCCGTGTGGAATGCGATAATTTTGTTATTAATAACTAGCTTCTGCCCGCGGCTTCGCCTGCTTGTACTATAGGAAACGAAGAAGATTTTTTTTATAGATAATTCAACCACCCATTTCTGCCTCTTAGGGCTGGAATTTCTAAAAAGCCCTTCTTAGTGAATACCTACTCTTTACAAAGAACAAACCCTCCAAATTTCAAGTCTCTAGGATCAGTGGTTTAGGCTGTACGTTGTCTAGGGACCCAGGAACTATGAGGACCATGGTCCCACAACACCCAGACGCAGAACAAGTCATTGCGGTTTTTTTCTGTGCACAAGTACTTGTCATGACGCGGGAATCGAACCCGCCGCCTCCGGGCTATGAGCCGACCTGCTCAACCACCACACCAGAGGCTGTCAATTATTAGTATTTTATTATTTTTTCATTAGAATGTCATTATTAAGTAGTAGTAAGTATTAAGTATACATGCAAACTCTTCTAAATTACATAGCTAACAATTACAAAGAGGATTTACGCCCTTGAGTTTAAACGATTCAAAGAGGTTAAACTCATAGCTAACCTGTTGTAACTGACGTTTGTATCAAATAAACTTATTCTTAACTAGTTCGCACGGGAGAGTTAGTAAAACGCGGTTGAACGGGATAAAAAGTATCCTATGCCCGTCTCCTGGCTCTAAGCTACCTCCCCACCAATATTTATATATATATATAATTATATGTATAGAATATAGATTCTAAGTCGGGCGATTACAGATACAAATTCTATGCGTGGAGACATTCAAAGCTTAATTTCCTTGATACTGCGGTAATTAAAGAATTAGCGAACCGGCACACGAGTAGACGCGACATCCCCAGACCTCATAATCACTAGCAATTAACCTCTTTTGTTATCTACAAGACGACCGCATTTTGATTTTAAACGCAGTAATGTTGGCACGTGTCGAACTAGGTACTCGTAGATATGCAAAGGGTACTGATTTTGCCGGTTACTACGATCTTTCAGCATAAAACGGCTAACGGTTAAAGAATTTATTTCTCATAAGAAAACTACTTACAAGATCCTTTGATATAAATAAATAAATATTTGTGGACATATCAGACAGCGCCATCTAGCCCTAAGCAAAGCTTGTACTATGGGAACCAGATAACTGGTACAATACTTAGATACTTCTTGTTTTTTCATACATACATAGAATACAATATAACACGCAGACACAGAACAAACATCGATGTTCATTACACAAATATGTGTCCTGGGTGGGAGTCGAACCCACAACCTACAGTTCAGAAGGCAGGGTTACTACCAACTGAGCTATCAGGCTGGTTTGATATAGGCAAGTAGTCATGGTCTGGTATGAGCTATGAAAATCGACACTCTCTCTCGAGAAAGCGATTGAACAATGGAAGTCTAACGTTAACCAACAACCATTTGGGAGTTTTGGCGGGAAAACGAAAAAGATCACGTCGCCGCATTGTATTATTTTGCAAAACTTGTGTTATTTTCAGTGTTAGTGCATAAAATTAGTGGCATTTTATTCGTTAAGTGCTTGATTACAGGCATGAGTGTAGGAAAGTGGTATAATGATGGTGAAACGTTTCTTTTCGTGTTGTTTCCAAAACTCCATAGAAGCTTCAAATAAAGTTGCCACCACTTTACTAGGAGTATGACTTTGACTCGACTATGACTTGACTATGACTTGACTTCCGGATAAATCTATAAGATGATATATTAAATCCGGAATCGTGTAAGTAGCCGGACGCAAGAAGCATCTCCAAAACAAACCAAACGATAGTAAACCTTCAACCGTTTCAAATTAATGGCGAATGCGCATTAATTGAATAGCGCAAATATCCCCGGAATTAGGGCAGAGCTCTCTTCTTTGTCCCATTCATGGCACAGTAGCGGGACATGAGCAGTAGATCAACTTTACACAAACTGCTAGGTCTTGGTCATATCTTGGAATTGAGAGACCTTGCCACTCCAAACTTTTTTGACGTGACAACATCTTATAAATCAATAAAATGTCGGCTGCACGCACGAAAAATTGTCACGTAGCGCCTGAGCCGAGCGTGCAAGCGAGAGCGTGGAACAAGCAATAGAGAGGCACAATAAGCCTTATGACGCTATCGCGTAAAATTGTCGTCCGTAAACTAGACAACCATTTTTTAATGCTGTGTTCGTTTCTGTCGAGCAGATTCCGTTTAATAATCCCTAATTTCCACGCTTATAAGTACATATCATCTATTTAATCTACCTCCAACTTGTGCCACAGAATAGACAACACACACTATATGAGTTTTCTTTTCGTCACTGTCAATGAAAAGTGGACGATGCGTATAGCTCGCGCAAAACTCTTCGAAAACTTCCTTCAAAACTTCTTTCAAAAGCGCGGATGTCTGCGCATATTATAGTTACTGAATGGCCGCTATACCATGCGCAGTTTGGGCCTAACTTCCGAGAGCTCAAAAACTTTTGAGAGAGCTATACCAATCAGGAGAACCCTAAAGAGGATCCCTTGTCTCGCGAGGTTAGTATAGACATCGGTTACTGTTATTACTCAATATTGCGCGGGTAGTTGGGCCCCTTTGATTAAAACGCGTTCTCGATAGAGTGGGGTCCTAGCTCGGGGCCACGGGCCCCCTCCCTCCCAACACCCGAGCTGATGGACTCCTTGTTTTGTGCAAGCGCCGCGACGTGACAACTTGTTCTATGTCACACGTGTTCTCCATTGTTCACAACTTGGCGACCGACGAAGTAATGGAACAAAATAAATTTGTTCTTCCCCTTTTGAAATAGGACGGAATTATTGACATTGTTTGATTCTTTTTAGGTTTCCTTTTGTGTTACCTTGACGAAATGTTCGGGAAATATATTGTAATGTTGGTACCCAGCGACTTTAACCTCATTTACTTTACGCCCATTTTCGCCGCCGTAACGCTGAGATGAAAGTATTCCATCTTGATCTGTGCCTATTTGTGAAGTTTATTAAACAAAATCGGTCCAGCGATTTTTTTGCACACTAAGCAAATAAAAAGATTACGTTTTAGTTTTATATATAGCAAGGATATAGGAGGTAGGGAAGGGTTAAGATGGGAAATTACGTAGGGACCCAGATCAATCACCGCATTTCCTTTTGAACCGACTTCAAAGAGTAGGTTCTCAATTCGATTGTTTTTTTAATGTTTGATCCTCATACTCTCGCCTTTCGTTTTTTATTCGAAATAATATAGTTTAATCTTTATAAATAAAAATGAATCTCTATATTCCTTGGTCATCGCATCACGCGTAAACGGATGGAACATTTTCGCTAATTCTTTTTTGTTGTGTTTATTATTGTCAGAAGATCTTATGAAAGAAAAACTAAGAAAATTAGAAAATTTTCACCAGGAGGGTTAAACCGCGGGGCGCAGCTAGTACGAAATAAATTTCTCAGAATCGTTCCCCTAGTTTGATTTTGATCGCTAAAACCAACTAAATCTGTAAAAAATATAGAGAAGATAAAAATGATCACAGTATGACACGTTTTTTACGATTACGAGGGATATTATTGATCGTGGTCGTAATATTTGTACCTTGATCATATCTCAAACTGTGCAGCCTCTACTTCACCCTCTACCCCTAGTAACGCAGTTCGGAACACCTGAATGGGTAACCCTAATCTCTAACAGCCTTATTAATAAACGGGTATTATTCTCGGGTTAGTTACTTGAGCTTTTGTCCTTTTTTTGCTACTGGAATATTTTGCTACATCGAAAGAGGCAAAAGATGGTGTAAGTAATCCAAAGCTATTTCGTGTTTATTAATAAGGCTGTAACAGCCTTATTAATAAACGGGTATTAGTCTCGGATTAGTTACTTCAGCTTTTGTCCTTTTCTTGCTACTGGAATATTCCGCTGGATCGAAAGAGACAAAAGATGGTGTAACTAGTCTCAAGCTAGTTCGTGTTTATTAATAAGGCTGTAAATGATCCCACCTACAACAGAGTGCTACCGTGCCTCGGAAGCCAAGTGAAGCACATAACTCATTCGGTCCCATTTATTAACGTCTGATCGTTATTTATTTTAAAAGGTTTGAGCTTTGGGTGGCTTAAACACTTTGGCGTACACGTATAGATGTAAATAATTATAAGAGATGATAAGACACAAGGTTCTCTAAAGCTGTGCGATAGCGCTCTTCCAGTCTGTCAGGGCCGATTTTTATAATAATAATAACGCCCAACGATCTTAACATACATAGATCTTGGATTCTAAATAGGATTCCCTGTGTCTAGGGACCTAGAAACTACGAGAACTATGGTCCCACAACATCCAATAAGACTTTTTACAAATTCTTCACAAATTATATAAGATAATCATGAGCACAAATATCTTTGAATATTCAATTTTTCATTAATAAAGGAATCCAATTATTCGACCCTAGCTTTATTAACTCACGTTTTAAATTTTTTTGGACAACTCAACAAGTTTAGATGCGCATTATTCGCTATGGTCAGTTTGACTCGATGTTATCTCGTACAATGTCGCGACCAGCTATCAGTTGAACAATAGGCTCTATTCCTGAGGTAATTAGTGCGCCACAATGGACGCTCGGAGCTTGATAACTGAGCTTGACATCAAAGCCGATGGATCGATCCAATTAGCGATATTTTAGCTAGTTTTAATTAGGTAATGGGCCGAAGATATTTCATCACGAGTCCGTTTGTTTGAGAATTAGCGTGAGAATTGATAAGGCATTTGGTGGCATTGAAGAGTAACAGGATGAAACCTGGGGTCCTGGTGTGCGAATAAGACTTCCCCATCTCTCCTCTGGGGTAAGAGTTGGTTAAGGAAATATCCAGGGGATGGATAGCAGCATTCTCCTCGATACATTAAAATCTTCTGCGATCACCAAGACGCCTGCCGAGCGTAGTGAATCATGATAATATATGATAAGCATCCAAAATGGCGTTTATAAGTAAACATCAGCTGATGGTGAGGAAGAAAAGAGGCACATTGACGCATGATCTTTTTTTAAAATTTACTTTTTAGTCAGTGTTATTAAATGCGTTTGAAACGAGAATTTCAAAGGTTTATTCAGAATAGTAACTTTACTGATACAGTAGGCTAGTATACTGACTTTGAATCTAATTGTACTAAAAAAAATTACGCCTGTTGTGTTTAATTTACAAGCAAAAGTGGCTCTACCTAAATACTTCCTTGTAAATTGAATATCTGTAAGTACCTACTATCTTTTTGTAACGAATAACATTATGTGCTCATTGACAGCCTCTATGGTGTGGTGGTTGAACAAGGCGGCTCATAACCCGGAGGCGGTGGGTTCGATACCCGCGGCATAACAAGCATTTGTACACAGAAAAAAGCGCAAATACTTGTTCTGAGTCTGGGTGTTGTGGGACCATGGTTCTCGTAGTTCTTGCTTGTGATTGTTGGACGTTAGACATTTATATATATACTTTAGCTATATATAAGTAAATCTAGCTTCTGCCCGCGGCTTCGCCTGCGTATAGGAAACGAAGAAGAATTTTTTTCATAGATAATTCAATCACCCATTTGACTCTCTTAGGGGTAGAATTTCGAAAAACTCTTAGTGGATACCTACACTTTACCTTTGAAATGAAATGAAATGAAATAGTTTATTATTACATGTTTACAAACATCGGCTTAAACATAAAAACAGTCTACGAAAAATACAAATAAACTAAGGTAACTTAAAGTGACGTTGAAACAAAATGATAATTTACGATCATCAGCCGCCATAACGCAATTCTCATCGCTTTTGGGATGAAAACTACACAACGGCGTCCATGACCTTGTCTATACACCAATATCTTATCTTATTTTAAGGTTCTAACTTTATTAACAACGTATAGGTACGTAATAATGTGTAAGTAGCTAATGTATTCAAAGCAAATTATTCGAAAGATTTACGACTACCCTCCGTACTAGTTTGCACTGTATGACGGCAGGGAGTTATTCCTCGTCCAAAACATTGCATTGTTACAGTATATGCGAACAATTCAGATGATTTGACTAAAAGAAAGTGGTTTACAAAATATAAGTTAGGGTTCTTCTTTATTTTATTCTATAACAGTATATAGAATGTGTATATTATACTTAGTAGGATTTAATGACTTAATTTAAAAGCTCAAAATTAACAGACGTATAAACTATGATTATAATGCTTTGATTGAATGTTTACAGAATTAATCTGCAGGCAAGTTAGGTACGTAAATAAGTACACACTATGTATGTGTATGTAATTATGTTTCATTGAATCCACTTTTAGTGTGTGGTTTGTGTGTGTGTGTTAGCGTGTATCTGCATGTGTGTGCTTGTGTAAGTGTGCGTTTTGTGCAATTAATAAAGATATCAAAGGAAAGAAAAAAAAAAAAAATACATATGATAAATAAAAATAAATTATATAGATAAATAAATGTATATGATATATAATATACAATAAATGATAAAAAAGCATAATAGATAGGTATGATAGACAGACAAATACATAAGGTATTTTAATTAATATTTCTTAAGTTGCGACTGTTAATAGTGTTTCAGTTTCATCGTAATTCAATGATTTTAGGTAGTTATCAAGCTTTAATTTGCAAGAATAAAAAGATGATTCCGAAAGTTTTAAGCGCTTGTTAATTTTGTTATATACGAATGGGCCTAGACAAAAAGAGAATTTGTGGCTTAGTTTTAGTTTACATTTAGTAGATCTGTAGACAATATCACTACGTCGCTTGTCTGTATGACCCACGATCATAGGTTTTTTATGTTGGTTTAGGACTAAAGTCTTAATATAGAGCTGGCGTACAGTCAGGACATTTATGTCTTTATATAACGAAATAGTTGGGTAGCGGTAGGGTTTACAATACATAACCTTTAAGACTGCCCTCTGCGCTCTCTCTAGATCTAAAAGTAGTGTTTTGCCAACTCCCCCCCATCCAAGGATACCATAGGCCAGGATAGATTGGCAAAGACAAAAATAAACACTTTTCAAAATGTCATAGTCGCCAATGTGTCTCAAGTTTTTAAATAAATAAATAAATTTCCGTATTCGTCCTATAAGTAACTTCACATGAGGTTCCCACCTTAGGAATTGGTCTATGACTATACCCAAGTACTTTAGGTTATTTACCCGGCTTAAAAGGTAGCAGTTACATACCTCAGACTGCATACAGGAATGAACCCTTAGTTTAAATGCATTATCCGGTTGGAGGTTGCTTTTTACACTGAAGGTAATGTATTTAGTTTTCGTCAAGTTCAATGTTAGCAAATTATAGTCTAACCATTTAACAACTTTAGACAAGCCTTCTTCAGCAAATCTTTTAGCTTCTCCCCACGTATCTCCAGTGAATAGTATAACTGTGTCATCGGCAAATGTTATAACTTGTGCATTTTTTAGATCTATATTACATAGTCCGTTTATATAGATAAGGAACAGCGTCGGACCGAGCACGCTGCCCTGTGGCACGCCATACGAGACAGTTTCTTCGTGACTGTGGACCGATCCTATTCTAGCTGTTTGTTTCCGGTCTTGTAAGTATCTTTTAAATAGATCCTGGGCAATACCTCTGATACCAGTAAGTTCCAACTTCTTCAAGAGTAGAGGAATAGAGACAGTGTCAAATGCTTTTGCCAAATCAAGGAAAACCCCTACACACTTTTTGGATTTATCTAACTGTTTGATTACATGAGTTACTAATTTGTCTATTGCATCGGAGGTTGATATTTTTATTCTAAAGCCAAACTGATTAGGAGATATTAAATTGTATTTTTCTAAGAAATTGAGAAGCCTAATATTAATAATTTTTTCAAAAATTTTTGAGAGGGTAGGTAAAAGTGAGATTGGTCGATAATTATCAACACTGTCTCTATTCCCGGCCTTGTGAATTGGAACCATAACTGACAACTTGAGTTCCCTCGGAAAGACGCCAGTATTCATAGACGTATTACAGAGATAAGCAATCGGTGCCGATAGGATATCTATGGCTTGTTTGTAGAGAGTTGACGGAATTCCATCCCAACCAAAAGACGAAGTGTTGCGGAGGGAAAGTATTACTTTTTTTATCTCAGTTTCATCTGTTGGTAAAAGGACCAGTGAGTTAGAAGGAGTTAAGTGTGGTTTATTACTTTTGTACTCACTTATAAGATCATTTTCATTTTTTTTAAGACGATTTAATATTTTATTTGCCAGTTTCTGTCCTACATTTGCAAAGTGTTTGTTTACATGTGATATTGCCTCCTGTGAGTTTTGTGAGATGTTTAGCAATTCAGATGGTGGTTTTTCACCCTGTTTCAAATTACAAATACTTTTGATTACTTGCCATGTTTTTTTAATGTCTCCTTTGCTTTCTTGTATTTTTCTTCTTTCATATTTATTCTTAAGCTTTTTTAGGATTCTATTACAATGATTGCGATATCTTAAATATGTTGTTTTTATAGAATCATCGTTAGGATTCTTCTTAGATTTTAGGTGTAGTTTATCTCTAAATTTAATGCAGCGAAGTAACCTTTACTTTACTTAAGAACATACCCTCCAAATTTCAAGTTTCTAGGTTGTAGTGGTTTAAGCAGTGCGTTGATACTTATATAAGTCAGTCAATCAGTCAGGACTTTGAACTTTATATGTATAAATAGTGCCCTAACAAGAGTGGTGTTCACAATCGAAACTGAAGTATTATGGTAATGTTTAATGCATAGCGCTGATGCCACAGTTCACTGGCCCAGCACGACCCGTACACCTGGGCCGACCCTAGTCCAACGGTCATTAGGGTTGTCGATAATGGATACGATAGCTGCGTTTTCGACCTTTTATACATTTTCACGAGAATAAGCCTCCGACTTCAAAAAATTGCTTCTATAGCTCTACGCTGTATCGAGTTGGACTTGATACTTGGATGCTCCATTCCAGAGGTGAGAGCAGTACTCCACGTGAGGTCGGACTTGCGCTTTGTAAAGTACAAGTCTTTGGCTCGGTGTAAAGTACCGCTTCGCCTTATTGAGCACGCCAAGTTTATTTGACGCAATCTTATCGCATTGCCTGCAATGTGACAGCGGAACTGCACGTTGGCAGAAATGTCAATACACAATACTGTCTGAAAACGTAAGGCAAGCATCCTGAAATTCGGGAGACACAACCAATTAGGTAAGCTTTTGTTTTGTTCGACAGTAGAACCTTGCGCGGTGGTATCATGTAAAATAAAGGTCTTCGGAGATACGACAATAGAACTAAACGGCACGGAACAGAAAATTAAGGCAATTGATTGACCTCTTATTTTAAAAGGACATTATGTCCGAGTACAAAGCGTTTAAGTATTATTCTTATAAGATTCAATGATAGATAACCCTTATTATTTATTTTAAAGAGAAATGTTTGTCTATCCGTATTATAAATTTCTGTCTCCTATATTTTTTATTATTTCCGTGTGCCATCCCTACCAGTCCCTTCACAAGTGTCCACTGCATCAATAAAACGTCGCATTATATGCCTTGCATTGATCAAATACGAGTTTTTTACTTCCCTTCTCTTACCTGGTCTTTCCTTCCACAGGCCGTGTATCATCCCACATTTTTGATGGCGTTAAATGAAGACAAAGGTATAAGAGCAATGAACCGATGAGGTACAGGATGGACAAGTTTTATAACCTTATTTATATACGGAATTAATTTTGTTTGGTGCTGTAAAACAAAGTATTTTATATATACGCATGGCTCCCTGTGGAGCCATATAAATTATCTGGGATAAAAATTACACAAACAATAAGCATTCAGCAACATTCTTCTGAACAATGCTGTTGATGTTAATATCGCTAACTTGACAATTGTAAATTGTCATTTTACTAGACGTATGTCAACATAATAAAAAAAAAACTATTTTGTTATGTTGACAATGGAGATCTACGTGAACCTTCTTTAACTTCCGTTTGCCTCGCTTTCACCAGTTTACTCCCCAAGTCAAGCGTGCGTAAAAAAGTTTTACTTCAATAATTTTGTTCTTAATTTTTATGAAAAATTTACAAAAGTATTGTTATGGAATACCTATAATATATTGAGCCACGTATAAACGTAATCATCCCGTATATACAAGGGTTATCGCAGTGGAAAGGCGCGTATTGTTATTTCGCACGTGCGCCTCGCACCGCGCCAGACACATGATTATTTTATTTTCCCACGGGCAACGCTATTTACTTTTTTTTATTGATGCTAACGGGGAACTTAACCGGCAATTTCTTTAAAAGAGCCTGAATCAATGGCTTGTTCCTTTTTACGGGCTTATAAAAGTAATGTAGGTATTCATTCAATTTGTCTAATCATTTTTTTGCTCTTAATGAAAATCTATGCAAAAACCGAACGTTGCCCCATTTTTGTATAAAACCCCGTGATGATGATCGAAGATGGTGACACGCACCTGAGGTTCCTCAACCGGCAGTCAGAGATGACACTGACTCTGGACCGCGAGTCTCTGTCCAGTGGTGGTAAGGCCGCCCGAGACCGACCCGCCACGCTGAAAAAAACAAAACAAATTAAAAAGAAATAAAAATGAGTGTGCTTTTAGTCCACACGACTGAAGTAAAGCTTCTTCAGTTTAGCTCCATCTAACTTTGTTTTTGCTTTGCTTAATGTTAATGTCGCCATCTTGACAATTGTAAATTTGTCATTTTACCGGACATACCGAGATAATAATACAAATTCTTAACTTTTTTTATGTTTACAAAGGAGATCTACGGAGACCAACTTCAGCTTCCAATCGTCTCACCAGCTTACTCCCCAAGTCAAGCGTGCGAAAAAAAGTGTTACTTACGTAAAAGACCGATGCTGGCTTTAACGGTTTTCAAAACCAGCCTTCCGGCAGTGAAATCAAATTATGAAAATGATGATGAAGTTCTGTTTTTGATGACGATGCTGATGAGAGTGATGAGTGCCCTACCTGGCCCTGCTAAACGTCTTGATCTTGTCTGGTTTCTTCTTGAGCCGTGCCAGGTTAGAGTCCCCGGCCCCGTGCAGGGACCCTTCCACCGGTGTCGTGGTCTTCAGAGCGCTATATGTCGACTCCTATCGATGGAAACATTTCTAAGTAGGTCTCTTCTTGGTAGGCAGAAGGCTTTTATATTATTTGTCACAAGAGCCACTTAATATCTGCATGCGAAATGTCACGTTATACTATATATTGGTAATACTAGCTGGTGCCTCAGCTAGTATTTATCTTCCTAAGCCATCCAAATTAAACTGGCATTGTGCGGTTTGATTGTAAAAATGAAAATAGCTACCAACCGTTTACTTACCTTATAATTTGTATGAAAGTTCGCGCCTACAAATATTTTTATCGCAACAGTCTATCAGGCGTATAGGTAGGGGAGGCAGAGAAAAAAGTTTAATCTATTTTCAGGATTTACGAAAAACATCGTGAGCATATTATTATACATCTACAAAGTCTACAAAGTCTAAACAAGAGATCAACAAAACCAAATTCAGGTACACGTAACATCGCTTGTACAGTCGGATCAAAATAAGAACAAAAACAAAAATAAAATAAAAATGACATAAAGCTGTAACCTTCTTTAAGAGTTCCTCTTTGCTATAATCGGTGACACGTTGTAGCAGCTCACTTTCAGCTGCCAGGTCTTCGGACGTTGAGTCATGTGAGTGCGCCGATTCCTGCACATAATCCCACACTCCGCTGACGTCGGTCAATACCAACAGAGGCTTGCGAGGGTCCTGGCGAATGCACGGGCAGGTTCCTCCCCATACAACTTTAATCTCAAGTTCATGGAGAGGAGATTAACACTTTGACAATACCGAGACTCATATGTGAGTAGACAAGCCGAATAAGTCACGGTAACACAAAGGATACACAGTGCGGTCACTTTGTTGAAAAAATTATTGTGACGGACTTAAAGTACGGGATTTTCAAAGTGTTAACTTTTGTTACTAGACTACACAGCACACAGCCCAAAATAATAAAACGTGAAACTCGTGATACGAGCACGCAGTAGTGCGTAGATTTTTCATCAGTGATAAAAACATATTACAGGACCCAGATAAATCCACTATTATTAAGATATTTGGGGGAAGTATAGTATACAATCACTTTGGACTGTGTAGATGATGATTTTTGGCCTCATGCATGAATAATAATAAATTATAATAATAACGCCCGGCGATCACATACACAGATCCTGGACCCTAACTAGGATTCCTTGTGTCTAGGGTCCCAAGAACTACGAGGAACATGGATACAACATCCAGACTCAGAACAAGTATGTATTTGCGCTTTTTTTTCTGTGCACAAATACTTGTCCTGCCGCGGGAATCGAACCCGCCACCGCCGCCGCCAAATATCCTGGAATAGGATACGTAAAATCCTAGGGTCCTACGGTTGTAAAGCATGAACTAGCACGAGCACGTAATCATGAATAATCAGAGTAAGAAGTAATAAATCTAAAAGACATCTAGGCAATACAAGAATGACAAAATATTTTACAAGTTTCAAATACAAAAATACGATGAACTTACATAGCTTGCAGATACATTTAGCTGTTCATCACCACTTGTCTCGGATTCAGGCCACTTCACTTTACCAGGGAACCTGGAGAATATGGCTAAGGTTATAATTTTGAAAACAATCACACATCACTAACTACATTTGGTAAACTCAATAATCTCATGCCAGTTGGAAATCTCTCAAATACAGGAACTTATACTAAAGCAAATAATAGGTACCTTCATGAGGTCATAAAAATCTACTCTTGCAAATCTTAAAAACCATACAAGTTCCGTAAATTCATTTACCTAAGCTGACGTAAGCTATTGTATTCTGACTAGGTATCAAAAAAATATCTATAATTTAAAATTATCCTCACCAATATTTAGCCGGGATTGGTTCAATAACGGGCACATCAATTGAAGACGAGCTGGGCCACCTTTGCAAGCTTTCATCCAAATCGACTCCTTCCTCGATCACGTTAAGGTTTTGCCTGCACCAGCTGTCTTTTGGAGAGGGGTCCGGTAGCTCATCTGGCTCCCATGATTCATTTCTCTTGGGGATGTAGCAAGGGGGGTAAGCGCTTGGGTCCTCGCCAGGGTCGTGACGGTAGAAGTGCCTGGAATAAGATGAAGGCAATGCATCAATATATTATAGCAGAGTTAGATATCTGACAAAATCAAATAGGTAATATCGCGTATATCGTTGGGATGGCATAAGTAATAATGAACTGTACTTTACCAATTAATCAGCTTAAGCCATGCCTCAGCAGCGCAGTAGACTGTGAACGGTGAGATTTGTCTGTCCATGTATCGTTCGTAGCCAATTTTTAGTGCGTTCTCTAGTATTTCTTCTCGCATGTCAAAGATTATCAGGTCATTCTCCTCCTTTTGCAGGACTTCTGCCCTTGAAGGAAAGCAGAGTTATCCAAAAGACTAAGAGCCTCAGATTTACCGGTTTCCCAGAGGGAAGCTACCTATTTAACCAAAGTACCTACTTTTCACACTACAACAGAGAACGGCAAAACAAATGGTTACGAATTTATAATTACTGTGTAAATAGGTAATTTTGTGTAATTACCAAGTCCTTTCTGGGACTTCCTTAGGTAAAGCAACTAAAGTTCTGGCATCATCAGAGATCTGAAGCTTTCTGCCTCGTCGAGATATTTTATACTTGCTGATTTGTGGTGATAACGAGCTATTCATAATTCACGTATAAATCGTTAAGTTAAAAAGTATACTACAAAATTTAATTGAATCTTAGTTATTGGCTTCTGCGGCAATGTCACCACAATTTTGCCAAATAAACTGTAAAATAAAACACAAAGAGAATGTAACCACTACTTTTATAAAACGGATCGAAACGAGTTAATTCTCACGTCAAGTATTTTTTATTATTCAAAAACTAATTGTTTTATCATACATAGTTGCCGCCTCTTTTTATGTTTACTTTTTGGTAAAATTCGAACCCACCCTAACTCATTGACTATTCATCAAATATAAACTTATTGTGTGGCCCTCAAAAAGTTTACAATAATATTCTTGGTGGTGGTAGACATATCGTCTTTGATCATATCATAATCAAATAGTGTATAACTATATGTATGTAGTGGTATGTACCCGTGATCATATTACATTTATATGGCCGATTTCATTTTGTCTATGCATATATTCTGAGTCCGTGTTTCACTTTGTGTCTATATAAGTTGGTGGTTTTCTCTTATCTATCTACTATATTATTGTCGCCATAGGATTATTCACCAAGGTAATTTCTGTGATACACAAATAGTGATTTTGGTCATACATATTACATTTCAAAAATCAAAAACATAAATCGGACCGGATGCACATTGCCGGAAGTACGAAAACAGTTAACTCAAGAGTGGCCAGAAACAAATTAATGTTGGCCATAAACTAACTTGACAAAATGACAGATGTTTGAAAAAGTGACAAAAACCGAGCGTAACTACAAAAATCTTTGAATTTTTATTTAGAAAATATTTATAAGTGCTTTACGATGATCAGTTGCAAATATTAGGGAAGTATACCATCTGTTGGACTCTAAATAATGAGTGCTTATTTTCTTTGTTTCGATTTTGTTACTGCATCATTGTAGCAATGTATACTTTGAAGGGTATTTTTCCTGAGCCAAGTGAGTACTTTTGACTTTATAACGTCAAAGCCAAATTCCCCATCTTCGGAATAGCTTCAAATACAATTTTTATTTCAGAGAAAGAGCAAAAAAAGAATTTCATAAGAGAAAATATGAAGCAACTTAAATTAATACAGGGAAAGTCGCCGAAAGAACCTAAATACACCATGAAAGTCGTGCACCCTCCTCGCCTGATCAACCCTGTTGCCGCAGGCTCTTCACTCGGCCAAGTCAAGTCTTCGCCGTCCACTAAAAGTGGAAAGATCTCTCTGACGGTTGGAAAGACTAGCTCTACTAACACTCGTAAAAAGCATCCAGAAATTCGGATTAAAAAAGGCGATATGGCAGAGTTTTTAAAACGGAAAGAAATGAGACTGTCTAAACCGGTTGAAGACTCGGGTGATGAGGAAGTTAAGTCTACAGAATCTTCTGGTCGTCTCAGAGACATTGGTTGCCAGACTATTGAGTCTAATCTTGCTCAGAAGCTATCAGAGTGTGCTAAATTGACAGTTCTTTATCCTAAGAAAGAAGGTGAAGATGATGCTAAAATGAAAGCGAGTGGAGACACTGGTCATCATCGGAGTCCTCCTCCTTCATCACATATGCCCCGTCGTGCTGGAGATGAGCCAATAAATGGAGAAAGGAACCATAGTCGGTTAAATTCTATTCTTGAAAGGAAAGATAAAGACCCATATCTACCATCAGGTAACTTACTATTCTTGTGACATTAGTTAAGTTCTATGCAATTTGATGTTATAGATAATTTGATAGTTATTATAATATATACAAAATTTTAAAATTCTGCTGCCTTATGGTATTCTTACAAGCATGCAACGCTACAAGTACTTACTAATTACTGATATAGCAAATTTGATTGATGTCTCATCTGCAAATGTCTAGAAATCTAACAAAGATTTCCTGTATTGAGAGAAAAATGAGGAAGTCCACAGCACCAAAATAATAACTTTACAGCTACAAGCTTGGCAATATTTACACATTATATCAGTTAAGCTTGTTGACATGACAACAGAACTGTCATAATAATTATGCACTGATTTCATGAGGGCTCCCTTATGCTAAGCATTTACTGACCTTGTAACCAAACTACCTAGCAAATAAAGAAAAGTTTAATATAACTTTTTTATTGTTGCCTTAGATTACTAATACACCAGGATATATTGTATACAAGTGTAACTAATCAGAAATGGGTGCAACTGACTGATAAAATTTGAAAACACTATCAATGCATGCAATACTTTGTTAATAATAATAATTAAAGGGAGTGGTGATGTTTCCTCTCTTCATAAACTTTAAATGGAATTTATGAAAATTGGATGGACTGGATGACAGATGATAACAGAGTTGTAAACTTTTTATAAACTGTTTATAAACTTTCATGGTCATTAACATTATATCTCTCTTATAGTGTGGTGGTAGAGCAGGTTGGCTCATAACAAAGGACAACTCAGGACAAGTATTTGTACACAGAAAAAATAATACTTAATAATAATACTTATGCTTAATAATAACATTTAACCATCATACAATAGGGCTATTCCTCTATCAACATGCAACACACACCCCTCTGGTGACCTGGTGATATATGCCCTTGTCAGAAAGTGGTTTTATCCACTTATTTGCAATAGGGATATCTACATCCCTGCTAACAAGTGTACTAATAAGTGGGAAAAGCCATTTCCAACAAGGGCATTGAGATCACCAGGTCACTAGTTAATTTTCAGGTCTACATTTCTTTTGACACAGACATCGTAATATTCCAGGTTACCAAAAAGGCGTGGTTCCGAAGTACTTGCGCGAGCGTAAAGAGCCGGCGCCGCGGGCCGAAGGAGCGGGTGCTGGCGCCGGCGAGCTGTGCCCACCAGGACATGTCGTGCTCCCCGACACAGAACGAAAAGAAACACTCAGGATGCTTAGGAATAGTCAGTACCTGTCATACTGCATTGGGTAGTTTAGTGCTAGTTGGTCGGATCCTAGACAGTATGGACACAGTTCAGAGTTGTAAGAGCATTGATATGTGCTGTGTTCTTTTAGAAACTAAGTCACTCAGATTTTTTCAAGAATATCTTTGAAACCCATTGTTTATTTATCTTGTCTTATTCTAAATTCTAGTTGGTCCAATAAATAATTTAATTGAATTAAATTATCTTTATGTGAAGACCTGATGATGATGATGGCTCAGTAGTCAGTATCAACCAGTGTCAAAACACACTTTAGAATGTAGTTCTTTAGTTGTGTGTAGTTGTTATCATACACCTATTATGAAATCTAATGGAGTATTGATTTTATTATAGATCATTTTATTAGTTGTAACTTTTTAGTTATAGAGTGCCTGTACATATTAATATTTCTTTGCATAAATATGGAAAGATTTTAAGATTATGGTAAGCCATGAAAAATTTCAGAGCTTTCAGAATGAGCCCCTTGAGTATGCTCAAGTGCTGCCCATCTTAATTAATTTCATATAATTTTACACCTCGCACTTGATATAAAAACATAAACATAAATTGGTAACACATTTTTCCTAGTGTGCTAATTTTTGTGTATCAGTGTGAATAAACTTAATTTTCTTTTCAGGTTTTGCAGAGTTAGTAAGTGAATTGAACAAGTTGCCGGTGAAGACGGACACACTGAGGATGCGTAACAGGAAGATGGAGTTGGAGAAGCAGCTGGCCAAACTGGAGGAGGGTATAAAGGTGTTCTCTAGACCCAAGGTCTTTGTTAAGATTGGAGAGTAACCATTTCAATGTATATACAACATTTGGGACCTACTAGTGACAAATTTTAGTAATGTTTTCAGACTAGTGGTTTACTGCAAAAATGCAGTTCTATTTTTGTAAGTGTAAATTATGAATGGTTTGTAGTTATTCCGTCCAAAGCCAAATTGCATGTAGACTTTTTGCCACACAAAATTATTGTGATCTCATATATGATTGTGTAAGTTATGTTGCCATCTAGTATTCTTAGTTTAATTGTATGTTATTGTTATATTGTAACTAATATAATGTAATTTTTGTATGGTGTACAGTGTTTCTATAACTTTTAGATATTTAAATACAATTTATTGTGTTATCCAAATCATTTAATTCTTTGAAAATAATAAAAGGGGTTATATTTGTATAGAAATTGTATTTCTATAACTTTAAAACTAATGATCCTGAATCACATTCAACATAAATATCTAAGATTATTTATTATTACTTACTTGAGCCAGATATTTATCATGACAGGGCACTTTTGCATAAATGGATGCCACTTAACTGGGAGAAAAATTCCTAATAACTAATTTATTCAGACTTAACACAACTGATAATGTAAAGAATATTAAAATTGGGTTCCTGTGAGGGCACTTGTGCAAGTTACTTGCTTATGTCTATATCTAATCATATCTGGCTTCATTTAATTAACAGAACACAGCCTTTAATCCCTAAAAAGGTTCTAAATTAATTTTAACAGATAGTACTTTGGTTCAATATTTCCATCCCATCACAAAAATAATTTAAGAATTGTGAGAAAACAGCCAATGACAGTAGTATTAATCCAGTGGAATTAATCTTAAACAAATGGTAACTTTAATGGCAAAATATGTGCAAACAAACATCACTAATGATGAGATCTATTGTAATTGTAACATTCTTTTGATGAGACTTCATTTACATAATATCAAATTTGTGCTATAATTTCCTAACATGTTGAAATAAATAATTGTTAAATATTATTGGGCCTTTCCTATATTGGATCTCTTCATCATTGTGCCACTTGTGGAATGAGAAGTCAGGGAAAAAGAATTTTATTTCCCGCTCAGCAGATATTGGAGAATCTAAAACATACAATTTGAGATGAATTAGAACTTTATGTAGCATTGCATCAAAACAGTGGCTAAATTATCTAGCATTACAGAGTTGGTAAAATGATCATACAAGATTCATTAAATTATTAAACAAAATTCACATAACAATTCAAACCTTAGAGTTCATCTTTAATTTTGTAATGGATTTTTCTTACTAATGCATTTATTCCTACTAATACAAAAATTCTATACTATCTGTTTTAAGAAAACCAATGTGGATAAACAGCAGCATGTGAATAAACTTAGGAATTTCAAATTTAGCCCAGAAATTAAGTTTTAGCTACTTATATACATACTTATTCCAAAGGGGAATGGTCAAAAAGTTACCTGATCCATGAGCCACATTCCTTGTATCTGATATACCAAACATCCCCCTCAAGCAGTAAGGGTCTTGAAATTGTGCCTTGTACACACTTGTGGGTCCCAGCATTTGTCTCCAAAGCTGTATTGCATCCTTATGTCCTATTACATGTAGATCTATAGAGCCACTGAAACAAGCAATTTTATTAGTCTACAAGGATCTTCATGCCATCTAGAAAATAGAAATCACACCGATTAGTTGGCATCGTTCACGTTCTTTAATGCTAGCATTACAATTCAATGAGGCAGTTATAATATGTAACAAGGTCTTGGTGACCCATAATCAGGTGAAGGTCTTAAAATAAACTATATAAATGAGCTAGGAAAACATTTACCTTGTCATGAATGTAACCAATCGGTTGTAGAAGAACTTTCCTGCATGTTCCTTGTAGAAGTCACCAGCTATTTTTGAGTCTAAGGCCACTCTTTTCGTCTTGACGACCACAAACTTATTCTTGAGAATATTTCTGATGTAAGATAGTGCAATCGGATTTTTTATGGCATGAGGCTTTATTATAGCTAGCGTTAGCTCCAATCTTGTCATTGTTTATTAATAGTCTAGAAAATTTCACACATGTTTTAAATAAATTGCAATTTTTAGTTTGTCAAAAATATTTTTTGTTATTTGAAGTTTTTTTCTGACTCCACACTTTTGTTTATTTAGCCAGTGTCAAGTAATTGATAATATTTCAATTTAATTAATATCATATACTGTGTCAAGCCAAGTCACAGTCCAAGTCATCAAGTTAAGTCATAGTCTAGTCAAGTCATACTCCTAGTAAAGTGGTGGCAACTTTAGCAGAAACTTCTATGGAGTTTTGGAAACAACGCGAAAAGAAACGATTCACTATCATTATACCACTTTCCCACACTCATGCCTGTAATTCAGCACTTAACGAATAAAATGCTACCCATTTTATGCACTAAGGTCCGTATTACAGAACGATGCTCAGTCATTGAGCATCGTTCTGTAATACGGACCTGTGGCTTCTGCGGCAATTTCTTAAAAAGATTAATTGGCAAATTTCTTTTTAAGATTCAATTCAATTCAAGAAGTTGGAGTTTTGGCGGGAAAACTATAGCTTGGCAAAAAAGTCTTGAAACGGAACTAATTTTTTTTTTTCTCTGGCAATAGTTCGTGTATTCTATCTTGTCTATGGTCTATTTGTTGAAGATTGTAAACAAAGTGATTTTAGTTACTTAAATTCTAATTTTCGCATCGATACAAGTGTCTGAAATACGTCAAACGTAATTAATTATGAACAAAACTATCCGCAGTACCACACGAGCAGTGATTTATAAAGTTTACCAGCGATTTGTCTCTGACTTGGAGGCTCAAACTATATATTCGAAACTCGACGACGTTTACCGAAGAACTACCGATATGACGGGTTTGTTATAATGTATTCTGCTTTTTTTGATCGAATAATTTGTCTGTTGATTATTGTAAAGTGTTATAACGGCCTTACTTACGATGTTTTCGTAATATTTGCCTCGGTAAACAATATAGGTTATGTTGACAAAGTGCGCATAGTGTACATAAACTAAATTGATACTTAACGTCATGTACGACTAAATCGGTAAAAAAATTTAAAACCAATCTTGGATGGATTATTCGTTATTTGGTCTTTAAGTATTTACGTATATTATGATCTTAATCTACGTAAATACACAAGTATTATTGTATATATTGTTTGTTTGTTTTTGTTTTTAAAATATCTTTATTCAATCAATATTTATCGTAATAATGTAATAACTATAAGACACAGTCAAAGAGCTTATATATAGTATTTAGTAATGTGACTTACAGACTAAAAAGCCCTTTACTAAGTCTATTAACAAATCAACTTTTTAATTTAATATAACGCGTGTATTTCATTACAACAATGTTTGTTCGAATACTACGTGCATATAGGATATGATCTTTATTTCATATGGTTTTTTTATTGACGAAATTTTGGAAGCCCGTGGCATCCATACCACTGTGATTCGAATCCAATAGAGCTGATTTCTGGAATTGCCATGCACAAGATAGCTTCACAAAATGTTGGGTTGATTGACATGACGGTATATAATTAATGATAGAATTATGTATAAGTATACGTTTATTTATTGTGATGTTTTACGTAGTAATGATGCGTATTGTTCCTCTGTTTTAGGAAGCAGTGGAACGAGCATTTCAAGATGTTTCTGCAAATGATTGGAATAGTTTATGCAAACATTGTTATTTAAATAGAAAATGAGTATTACGAGAGACGCATTACGTTTTATGATAACAGTGATCGCCTTGTAATAAATATCCAAAACTATAGTAGCAGTGATGAAGCAGAAACATCTAAATCTGAAAATGATATTACCGCCGGCTCAATTTAAGAAATGGAAGGAGACTTTTCAGGAATTGATTATTTAGATGAATATTTATTTACCGAATAAAAATTTTTAAAACCATCTGTTTTTATTCACTACAATCATGTGCTAGTTATGATACACTGGATATTTAGTTTATCTTGATTTATGTGATTTCCTACCACACTAATATTATAAAGGTGAAAGTTTGTATGTGTGTATGTTTGTTATTCCTTCACGCTCAAACGGCTGAATGGATTTGGATGAAATTCGGTACCAAGATAGCTTATACACTGGATTAACATATAGGCTACATGTTATCCCGGAAAAATGAAATTTCCCCGTGGGATGAGCAAATAATGAAAATACTTTTATCCACGGGTGAAACCGCGGGGCGCAACTAGTTTATTCATAAAAACCAGTGTTGTTTGTTGTTCATACTCACGACAGCAACAGCGAACCAGTTTTATAAACAACATTGATAATTGTACAGTATAGTCAATAAACATTACTGTTATATTTATACGAGTAAAGCTTTTGGGATAATTTTTGTTAACGGCTAAAAGGTATTTAGTTGAACAAATTAAAAAAATCTTATTCTTACTCACTATTACTTTATAAGTATCAAAATTACGCTGTCGTAGTATCGGGGTTGCTAGCGTTTAGACTCATTAGCGATAGTGGCGCCCCTATAAATTTCTACTCTATTTTGCCAAGCTTATAAAATGATCGCGTCGCCGCATTGTATTATTTTCCAAAACTTGTGTTATTTTCAGCGTTAGTGCATAAAATTGGTGGCATTTTATTCGATAGTGTGGGAAAGTGGTATAATGATGGTGAATCGTTTCATTTCGTGTTGTTTCCAAAACTCAATAGAAGCTTCTGGTAAAGTTGCCACGACTTTACTTACTAGGAGTATGACTTGACTAGACTAGACTATGACTTAACTTGATGACTTGGACTGTGACTTGACTTGACTTGAAGTATATTATATGATATTAATTCACTTGAGATATTATCAATTACTTGACACTGGCTAAATACACAAAAGCGTGGAGCCAAACCAAAACAAAAAAATAAATTCAAGAAGTTGAAGTTAGTCCCAAAGAGCATATAACCATATACATAGTATCCTCTACTTGGTCTGTGATAGTATCCTCTACTTGGTCTGTGCATATAACCACTACGTTTTAGTTCTTCAAATAATGGTGGTTTGCAAGTTCTTCCAGCAAGGTACCTGTCGTTACGGACAGAATTGCCGATTTGAACATATTTACGGGTCCAAGTACTCCTATCACTGTAAGTACTTTGTAAACAGCTCATGACGAATCAATTAAAAAGACTACGCAACAGAAACAATATTTTACATTGATTAATTTTACAGCAAATGCACCACCACAAGCCGCACCAACTACCCCTGCAGTCACGGATGAACAACTGATCAACCAAGTGCACTCAGATGTTCAGGCCGTACTCAGAGGAGGCCAGTGGATATTATCCAGCTATGCACCATTTAAGGAGAAGGCAGCATTTCCCGGCATTATTGACTTATCGCCCGAGGAAGCGAGGCTGTTCATATATGAAGCTAAATCTGGCAACAATGTTGAACAGGCTGTAGGTACCTATTTAGTAGCACTCATTTTTGGTGATACTTTTCTAAACAAAAGCTTCAAAAGATTTATTGAGTATAAGTTATTGCATGATTGACTAGATTTTACGGACATTAATATAACAAACTGATTCCAGGTTACCTACATGAATGAACTTTTTAAAGAAGCAAGAGCGAAATATGAACAGCTACTACTTAAGAACTCAAACATAACGAGAGTGTTTCGATGCCTTTACAAAGGAGAGAATGTGGCATCTCCTTTTGGAAGTACATCTCAAGAAAATTCATTTGGAAATAACAATGCAGCTTCCTCAATTTTCCGCAGCGCTGTTCAAACTTCACCTTTCACTCAAAATAATCAGACGCCTTCAATATTCAATCAAAACAACACATCAACTTCGGTTTTTGCACAAAATGCTGGTTTTTCTGTTTTCACTCAAAATAATGATATGAATACAGACCCAGCTAAGTCGATCTTTGCTCAGGCAAATCAAAGTACCTTTACAAATCAAACTCCAAATGTGTTTCCAGGACAGAGTCCAAATAACAATTCTAATATATTTGGTCCTCAGACAAATTCTGCTGCCAAATCCATATTTGCCCAGGCTGCACAGAATGTTTTCGCTCCTCCAGCTCAAAATGACCCAGCAGATTTATTTGCTAAAGCTTCACAGTCTATCTTCACCCAAAATCAGCAGAACACACCATTTGCTCAAAATCAAGGCAATGTGTTCCAGAAACAAGATCAGAATGTGATCAGCTTGAGCCAGAATGTGTTCCAACAAACTGACGCAAGTGATACAAGTATCTACAGCAGGATGGAAGATTTGTCACCTGAAGATATTGAAGCTTTCAATAGCAATGATTTTAAAATGGGTTTCATACCAGAACTACCCCCACCGCAATCACTCTGTTTTTAGTGTCAATTTTGTAATTTGCCTGTGCTCATGTGCTGTGATATTTGCCCTGTAAAATGTTTACCTAAGATTTAATTACTGACTGATAGTTTATGTACATAAGGTAAGACACCTAATGCTAGACACTTTAAGAACAACACAAATTTCAGTATTCATATTTCAATATATTTTGTTCCAACATTACAGTTAAAACTTTTTTAATCTACTAAAGAAATACTTAGAACTATTCTTTCACAAAAAACATTGTAATTATAAACATACTTTAATTATAAGCTTGTATTTTGTAAACTTTGTAGTAGGAACTAATAGACGACATCTCAAAAAATCGTTATCACTAATAATAGACAGCACTAAGCACTAATACTAGACATGGCTTTGAATCACAGTTAAGGTAGGTTTTCATAGCAAAATAACTGAAATTAAATTTTAAAAAACATTTAAACTGAATCTATATTTGGGCTATCTATCTATATTTACTTATCACCTATTTTAATATTAGGTCTTTACCTATGAAATTGCCGTTGTTTGAAAAAAGTTAAAGTATTTTTTTTTCGAACTTATTTATTTCTTTTATTCAAAGTAATCACCCCTGCAATCAATGCATCTTTGCCAACGCTGTGGCAGTTTATGGATGCCCTTCTTGAAAAAATCAGCAGGACGGGAGACAACAAACTCTTCAAAGGCGTTTTGTACTGCCTCTCGGGAATTGAATTTTTTTCCCGCTAAAAAGTTGTCCAAATTTTGGAAAAAGTAATAGTCGGTAGGCGCAAGATCTGGTGAGTATGGCGGATGAGGGAGAGCTTTCAAACCCAACTCATGCAGCTTAGAGACGGTCTGTTGTGCAGTATGGGGTCGCGCGTTGTCGTGAAGTAGCAGTGGAGACGACCGATTGACCAAAGCTGGTTGCAGACGTGCGAGTTTCGCCATCATTGTGGTCAGTTCTTCAATGTACACATCTGCAGTAATGCTCTCGCCGTTTTGTAAAAAGCTATGATGAATCACACCAGCACTAGACCACCAAACTGTGACCATCACCTTTCTAGGGGTCATTTTTCGTTTTGCACATTGCTTTGGTACCGAACCAGGATCTAACCAACTTGCTGAGCGCTTTCGATTGTCAAAAAGAATCCATTTTTCGTCGCACGTAACAATTCGGTTCAAAATTCCTTCATTTCTGTGCCTGTTAAGCAGCGCAAGGCAAGTCTCGACGCGTACGTTGCGCTGGCGATCGTTAAGTTCGTGGGGCACCCATCTATCAAGCTTTTTTATCTTGCCAATCTGTCGCAAATGGACCAATATTGTTTTGATGCTAACATCAAAAGCTGCTGCCAGCTCAGCTGTTACTAACATGTTTTCGATGTCATCGGACATATAGCAGCTTCTTCCCATTTTACGCTTTATAGGTGTCTTCCCTTTAACTTTATTAAGTAAAGTGACTCTTGGCACTCCATATTTTCTTGCTGCTGTAGCTGTTGCGACACCTCTTCTGCATTCTGGTATGGCAGCTTCCATATCAGCTTCACTATACCTAAACATCTGACCCTTTATGGGCGGCATCACGCTCGACCAAATCTGAAATCAACAAAACTAATAGTTGACACCTACTTTACCCCATTAGTAGACATCCTGTCTACTATTAGGCATAGTAAAGTAAAAGTAACAAAATTGATACAGTATTCTATACGCACGGAATAGAAGCTATTTTTGTATGAATTTGAACATTTTGATGCGATCTAATAGATGACACTAGTGTCATCTTTTAGGTTTTCACATATTATGGTACCTAATAGTAGACACAACAACAATCGTTACAAAAACTGAACTAAACATAAAAACAATAGCCTTAGTACACAAATGAATCTTACATATTTCTAAAATCAATACTGAATCCACAAAAATCGTAAATATGTATAACAAAATCATACCTGACCGATGTCAGCCTCCTTACGAAAATGTTTAAGAATCACAAAGCACGTGTCTACTTTTCTGCGTTGTTTGCTGCCAACTGACGCCATTTGTAAATTTCGTTGGGAAAGGTGTTATAAGTTTTTGACCATGCGTCATAGATGACGCTAGGCGTCTTTTAGATCAGTAGTCAAATAGATTCATTGTTTATTATTCTTAGCAGGAAGGATTTTTTCGAAAGTGTCATCTTTTAGTTCCATGTCGAGCATTAGGTGTCTTACCTTACTTGTTTCATTAAAATAAAAATAAAAACAATTTATCATAAACTATGTAGTTTATTTTCTTAACATCTAGTTACAATAAAATTATTATAATACACAAGGGACCACCATTTCTTAACAAATATGCTAAGTGGTCTTTTACAAAGGGGTCCCGCTGTTGCACCCGCATTTCACACTTGTACTCGCATAAACATTGACATTTTTCAGAATAATGGTACCAAGTTAGTGTAAACATGTTTTGCACAAACATTCAAATAGGCGGAACCGTCAATCGTCGAATGTTTATGGGTTTTTGAAGGGTTGTTCCTTTTCTCCCCACCAGCTTTATCCCAGTGGGGGGACGGTGAAACTTAGTCTGACAATTATTATTTGGCAGTGGCGAATGATGGACAATACAAAGTTTTACGTAGATCATACATCAATTTTTGACTCTATTTGCTTGAAACATCTATAACATAAATAAATGAGATATTTACAAACTATTACAGTTAGACCTATATTAATACTATCTACCTAAACTCAGCAAAAAAATATAATAAGTTTTTAAACAATGGCGCCATACTTGCCGGACTGTAAATAAAGTATGGCCTTTCTCCTTTTTTTAAATGGGCTAAAGGGTTTGGTCTCTACCGACCTTTACAGCGTCACCGAGTACATACGGATTTGACTTATGACTTATAATTAAACACAAATAAATTTATATGACAGTCAACTGTAAAATCCAATCCGAATGTTTGAACTCGCCGCGGTTAATCTGGTCAGCCCATACAGTCAGTATCTTCCTTAGGTGCTAGGATTATCAAATACAGCAGACAAGATGATGGGTATCTTTTAATGGAAGCATTCTTCACTAACACCGGTGTCCAATATCAGGGCATCTTCTATTGTAATCACAATACCTATTTCAATGTAAGATCAACATATTTACTATGTAAGTCTTCGAGTCCGCGCAGTTAGCTTTCTCCCCACTAGTGGGACAACGCTGGTGTGGACAAAGGAATTAACCCTGTTTAAAGACTGTATATTCATCATCAGCCTGTACTAGTCCACAGCTGGACATAGGCCTCTCCTAAAGACGCCACTGGGTCAGGTCTTCAGCCCTTCTCAACAAATTTCTGCCTGCAGCTTTTCGCAGGTCATCGCTCCACCTGGCCGGCGGGCGTCCCACACTACGCTTGCTGAGTCGTGGTCTCCACTCAAGGACGTGCTAACCCCAACGGTTATCCATCCTTTTGGCCCACTGCCACTTCAGCCTACTAATCCTTTGAGCTATGTCGGTGACCTTGGTTCTTTGTTGGATCACTTCATTTTCGGAACTTATCCTCAAAAAAAACATAGTTCTGTCCATAGCATGCTGTGCGACTTCTAATTTGTGGACCAGCCTCACTGTTAGTGGCTGCGTGTTTCGGCTCCGTAGGTCATCACTGGTAGGACATACGCATTGAAGACTTTTCTCATCAGGCATTGTGGTATGGGCGCCGAGAAAACTACGCAGACTAAAGAAACAGACTGTATATTCTGAAGCGAGAAATAAAAGATTCTTACGTTTTTTTGCCTTTGTATCAAGTTAATGACGATAGCGGGCAGAAGAGACTAATATTCCCTACATTGCCACATAAAGAATATTTTACTATAAGTGATGATGCAGTATTTCTAGGCATCATTTACCATCAGGTGTGACAGCTACATAGAGCAAACAATAACTCATATTTATCATTTCCAACCAGAAGCTGGTTGCCACAGTAATCGGCCAAGCGCGAAGCGTCTCCTTTTCAGGTTTTCAAAACCGATTCTTGTGAAAGTTTTGTGAGCAGGTTGGATGATCTTACAGATGATTTTTGTCGGTAATGGCGGAGTCATCTGGGATGAACACGTAAAAAATGTCGTATTTCACAGGTAGACTTGCGAGGTCTGCAGTTCGCAGGGCCACTAATGCCAGCCAGTGGTGGCGCGGCCCGTCAGTGGTCGATCTCCCCGAGGTAGAGCTGCTTGTCGGAGGAGGCGGAGAGCAGGATGGGCTCGGCGGGGTGGAAGCGCACGTCGTTGACGGCGCCGTTGTGGCCGGGCAGCTTGTACAGCACGCGCCGCGACGTCGTGTCCCACACCACCACGGCGCGGTCCGACGACCCCGCTGCCACCTGCGCGCCAGATTACATATAATGTACTGTAAAAATACACTCAAGCTTTGGTGGCATATGTACGGTGACCTAGGATTCATAATAATATATGTGGACTAGGGTGTAGAGCGTTCAATTTTCTACAAAAATATTCAATGGGATTTGCAGAAAAATTTATGGTTCAGTAGTTACAAAATTCAGAAAAAAAAAATCTTTTTCTGTGTTATTCTTATGGGAAATCGAAAAGTGCGATGCGGAACACCTTAATATTAATATTAAGGGCTCATATTTTCAGAGGCCTATTTTGGCATCCAAACGAAACTTTTGAGCCTGGTTCCAAGATGAAAAAAAAATATTTTTTTTTAAACGCCCTAATGTGGACACTTCATACAACGCCATCTAGCCCTAAACTAAGCAAAGCTTGTATTATGGGAACCAGATAACTGATACTTAGATACTTTTTGTTTATAAATACATACATAGAATACAATATAACAACCAGACACAGAACAAACACTTATGGTCATCACACAAATGTTTATCCTGAGTGGGAATCGAACCCCCAAACCACAATTCAGAAGGCTTACTACCTGACTTAACTGAGTTATCAGGCTAGTCAACGGTTGCCAACCGTACTATAATAGTCCACTATTGTACTATGTTTCTTAAGAAATATATAGTACGCAAAAATACTATATTTTCAACACCGAACGAAATCAAACAAATATTAATTTTTAAAATCAAATAACGTGCCTTTTCATTAAATACACATACATAAATACATTACATTAAATTTTGAGTGAGGCGACTTCGTGTAACCGAATTCCGGTCTACGCATCCCAACAATCTTTTGCCTTCGGCTCCCACTGATCTCTATACTAACTGGAGGCGCTGGCAGCACGTCAAATTGACAACATCTAAAGAATTTTTTGGTCTGTTTTGTTATGTACTATATTTTTTATATCTTATTTTGAAAAGTACTGTATTTTGCTGAAAAGGTGTTAGCAAGTGACGCCAAGATTTAAAAAAAAAACGAAAGAGAATCAAAGGCGTACACATTGTTTTCATGCTAGGGTTCGAGGGATCAAAGGCCTCTAGTAGATTATACCTCTTTGGGTATAAGTAGATAAGATAATTCAAGGGGCGAGATCAAAAAGGGTTTAACTGTCAAATTGATAGTTTTGAGAAAATTGACTTTAAACTTCAACGGCTTCATTTTAATGTAGAGTTCTTATTAAGTAATAGAAAAGGTTTATTTAAGTTTCAGTTGTTTGAAAATGTATTAATTCTATTTTAAAATACATAATGTCGTCATTGCGCGTGCAAAAGTCGCTATGTAGTAGTCGCTAAATAGCAATTTAGTTATTTTCCGTTTTAGATGCAGTTTTAATCGTTGTTATACAAACATACAGAATTATTGTTAAAAATATAATATAATAAATATAATAATGTGTTTACGCTAAGCGAACTGTATTCCTGTGTCAGATAAATCGTTTTTAGACTGACAATCTCGAGATTTAAGCCGCATTTCGGTATTTTGAGAATGTATTCATTTTATTTCAAAAATTCTTTATATTAATTTTACGTACAATTTAGCGTTAGAATCTAAGCTATATCTGTCTTAAAATTAAAATGTTTTACAGGTTAATATAAATTATATATAATAATACAATATATATAATAAATTATATAAATAATAAATTAAAAAGGCGGTCTTTTTAAACTTTCAGTACAATACGTAATAAATTTGAAGTCATTTTGGGAAAAATATCAGTTAAACCCTTCTTGATCCCTTCAATTATCATCAGCCTGAACCGGGGCCTCCCCATTAGTCCCGAGCCAGGTACCTTGGAGCCGTCGGGCGCCCAGGAGCAGCGCAGCAGGTTGCGCTCGTAGTTGTGCGCGTGTCCGGCGAGCAGCTTGACGCAGCGCTCGGCCGGCGCGAAGGGCCGCACGTCCCAGATGCGCAGCGTGCTGTCCATCGCGTTCGACAGCAGGTACGACCCGTCCGCCGACAGGGACATGCCTGGGCCGTCAGTGATCACGTGGGGGCGGGGAGGGGCCTCGGGAAATATCACGGAATTAAAAATCACGTGATATTTACCGTAGTAGCTCTAGCGTAGTAGTTAAGTATGTAGATAAGGAGCAGGGTTTAGCAGCAGTGGAAACAGCGTGTATTGAGTATAAGAAATAATATTTCATTATCAAACATAAATATATAATAAATATCACATTAGATTAGGGTGGAGCGGGGAGAATGTCGAGCCAAATCTTACCGTCACCAAGAGGAGATGAGTGGGGGAGGTAGAAAAATCAACATTCTCGTGTAATTAATGGACTCCCCCATACACTATAAATATGTATAGGTAATATAATGTGTATAAATAAAGATCTGGAAAGGACAGATATTTGTATAGCTGTTTCACTCCGACATCACTTAGACACAAAGGCGTTATTGTTCGAGATTCCAAGAAAAAGAGGGGAAACTATATTTTATGTTCTTGCTTTCACCTTTCTTTCAATGATACCCGGTTACTAAACACTTCATTAACATGTCAATATCCAATCACATTCAAAACACTTGGAAACAAAAATAAAACTGTTTGCCCTTGTTGCCTACGCATGCAGACGCAATAGTCTATTTGACTACTATAAAAAAATGAAGTAAATATTATTTTTAAAAAAGTAGTTTAATAAAGCATGTAATAATTGAAAAAATAAGTAAAATCGGTAAATTAACCACGGAGTAGTGTGTAGGCGCGGGAAAAGCGAATTTTTGCGAAAACGAAATCAAAAAGTAAGTTGCTGCAATGAAAGGATGATGCGATAGAACTGCGTAGGAATTCGGAGAGAAAAAACACAGTTCCAAATAGGAAAGGAGCACAATACCTTAATAGTCCAATAGTGCTGGTCCTTTAAGAGTCCTTCCAAATGCGGGAGCATCCAAATACACCACAATTTCACACACACAGTTCTAAATTCAACGACGAAAGCGGAGGTCGGTCGGCCATGCGAAATTTTCGAGCGCGATCTGGTTTGGCCCACTCGCGTTAGGGTACGCTACTGTCGGAGGGCGCATGTAGCGGTCTCCGTTGCACATATGCAGATAGGTATGTGCAGGAGTGGGATAGAGGTATAGGGAAATAATTGCAGCAACTAAGACGTTACGTTTTACTAAGAAACTTAACATTGAATCAGCGCAACCATTCCCCCGGACTTGAAGGAACGCCTTCAAAATGTGTCCTATTATTTATGCTAAAATATCGACTATAATGCTAATCTAACAAAACCTAAGCTAATCCCCTAACCTAAACTAAAGCTTTCTGAACTATTGATCAGGTATAGGGCAGAGACGTACAACCGGACGTAAGTAAGATCCAGTCGCAGTCCTAACACGTACTATTCGTGTCACTCCGTTCGAACCGGGAAAAACTTCCTCTACAATACCCAAAGGCCAGTGAAGAGGAGGCGAGTTTTCAGTTATGAGAATCACAACAGTCCCGACCGCGATTGGGTTAACTGGTGTATTCCATTTTTGACGCGACTGTAGAGTATGTAGGTAGTCAGTTCTCCAGCGCTTCCAGAATGATTGAACTAGTTTATTGAGCAAATCGTGACGCGAAAGAGTGTGCAAATTATCATCGATTTCTACGGCTGGTAAGCACTTCAGCGGCGTAAGATTCAGAAAATGTGCTGGAGTCAATGCGAGCGGTTCCGAAGGATCATTAGAGAGCGTTCTACAAAGAGGTCTAGTATTCATAACCGATTCGATTTGAGCGAGCACAGTATTGAGCTCTTCAAATGACAGAATTTGTTCACCTATCACGCGGTATAAATGATTCTTTAGACTCTTGATATTTGCTTCCCAGTTTCCGCCAAAATGACTAGCAGCTGGGGCGTTAAGCGACCAATCTATGCGGTTTTCAGCTAATACATGACCAAATTCTGTGTTGTGATGTTTTGAAATCAAATATTCATGGAGTTCCGAAAGTATGCGCTTAGCACCGATATAATTACTACCATTATCCGAGTAAACTCTAGCTACTGGACCACGGCGCGATAAAAACCGCTTAAAAGCTCCCATAAAGCTTGCGGTACTCAAGTCACCAGCTAGCTCGATGTGCACTGCACGAGTTGTCATACAAACGAAAAGGCACACGTATGCCTTTGTTGATCTAATGCCACGACCGCGACTCGTAGTGACCTTGAAAGGGCCAGCATAATCTGTACCCGTATGAACGAAGGGCTTCGCGGATTGTACGACACGACATGAGCGGTGATCCGCCATCTCAGGAAAAAATGGGTTAGGTCGAAGAAGAAAGCAAGGGAGACATTTATGAACTCTATTTCTAATTAAGTTACGTGCCGAAAGTATCCAATACTTCTGACGTAAGAGCGACATTAACAAGTCTGGACCTGCATGACAATGTACCTTGTGATGGTAATCCACAAGCAAATCCAGAATGTGGTGCTTTCGCGGAAGCACGACAGGATGTTTTTGGCAATAATTCAAGTTTGAATTATTCAAACGACCACCAACTCTAATCAAACCGTCCTCAAGGAAAGGTTTGAGGTGTTGAATGGAGCGACTACAAGCCTGACCAGCTTGCAGCTTAGAAATCTCAACAGCGAAATGCAAGCGTTGAATTTCGCGAAGAATCAGTACTTCTGCGAAGTCAAGATCCGAAGACGATATACGATCACGCGGCGGTAAGAGTTTTGCAAATCTACAAATGTAAACTACACAACGCAATAGTTTCGACCACGACGATAAGCGATTAGCTAACGAAATTATGACAGATTCTACAGGCGGCGCAGATGTTACTAGCGAGTGTTTCTTTTCTTCAAACACTTCTGTCACTGTGGAAGGATTGAAGGCAACCACAGGCCACTGCGAAATGTCTGAGCGAGCCCAAGGCGGGCCATCAAACCAAAGCGGATGGTCAATGATTTGCGAAGGAGTAAGTCCACGGGACAGACAATCTGCTGGATTATCCGTACCGGATATGTGATACAAATGTTTTGGTGACAAATCATTTTGTATCTTTGCCACTCTGTTGGCCACAAAAGTATCCCACCGATGTGGTGACGAATGCGCCCAACAAAGAGCAACGGTCGAATCCGAAAACGCAAATATGTTTCGAATTACGAAACGATTTTTGCAAGCGTCGATTATGCTCTTCATTAGCTGAGCAAGAACGAGTATAGCGCAAAGTTCAAGACGAGCAAGTGAAACGACTTTACGAGGGGAAACCCTTGACTTCGCACTAATAAGACTTAAGGTATTCCTATCATCGTTTTGAACGTGGAAGTAGACCACTGCCCCGTACGCTTTCTCACTAGCGTCTGCGAATCCGAGAACTGTAACGACACTATCAGCGGTGATTCCCACATAGCGAGGAATTTTAATCTCGGAGAGACAAGAAAGCTCTTCTCTAAAGCGTGACCATACGCGAACTATGTCGTCAGGGGGTGTGTCATCCCAATCACATTCGCATAACCAAAGCTGCTTTATTATCAGCTTCGCGTATAAGACAACAGGTGCGACAAATCCCATTACATCCCATATTTTCGCGACACATGATAATATGGTGCGTTTCGTACAAGTTTGAGCGGGCGTATTAATTTTAAGACTAAACTGGTCTGTTGTGGGTGACCAACATAAGCCGAGTATCTTATGTTGTTCAGATTCATCGAATTCCTTAACCGATGAAAGTCGATGCGATGGTGGTATCGAATCTACAACTGACTGCGAATTACTCGTCCATTTTACAAGTTCAAACTGACCAGATTTCATAAGGCCAATCATTTCAGAAGCAGTAGATATGCCCTCTTCTTCATTTTGGACAGAATAGACCACATCGTCCATGTAAAGACCAGAGTCAATAACCTCTCTAGCCTTGGGGTAAGAGTCACCCTCATCAGTCGCGAGCTGTCTGATTGTGCGCAGCGCATGATAGGGGCTCGACTTCAATCTAAAAACGACTCGATTAAACTCGAAAACCTGTAAAGGCTCTTGCGGGGAGAAGCGATATAGAATGCGTTGAAACCGACGGTCGCATTCACGAACGCCAATGCTGAGAAACATTTGACGAATGTCAGCCGAAAGTGCGATCGAAAACAAGCGAAAATTAACGATTATATCAAACAAATTACCTTGAAGGTTTTGACCACTATATAGTAGGTCATTCAGCGATACTTGAGTACTAGTCTTGGAACTACCGTCCAGTACAACACGAAGTTTAGATGTCACCTTGTCCTCTCTAATAACCCCGTGATGCGGTATAATATACGACTGAGATTCCGATGTATGTATGTCTATAGATGCAGGAGATATATAGCCTTTATCTAAATATTCCCTTACAACACTATCATAGGCAGCCCTCAACTTAGGAGAAGCTTGCAATTTTTTCTCTAAGCAGAAAAATCGCCGTTCGCTTACTTGGCGAGAGTCACCAAGAGAAAGAATATTTCCTTTGAAAGGCAGCGCCACTACGTAGCGGCCATCATCATCACGAGAGGTCGTGCTGCTATATATATCTTCACAGATTTTATCGTCTGGGCTGAGTATAGGTGGGACGTTCACCTCTTCAATTTCCCAAAATTTACGGACGGTTGAATTAAGAGAATCATCGATACAACAATAAGAAGCGGTTTCGTAACTACCAACGTGAACCGGAGCTTCACCAACGATCACGTATCCGAGGACAGTTTCTAAAGCGAGCGGGGAATGATGCGAAGATTGTCCTTGAACCTTGTGAGACAAGAGAAGATGCGGGAAAATCGAAGCTCCGATCAAAACTTCAATAGGACCGGATACGGAGTAAGTATCATCGGCCAATGGTAGATTTTTAAAGTTCGACAAGCGCGAGATATCGACTGCGACAGTCGGCAAACGTTCAGTAATTTTATCTACCACTAGCGATTCCATTTCGTAATTAATATTACGATCAAAGCGCGAGAAAAACTTAATATTTACTGACCCTTGAACGGGTTTTGTTGAACCTCCTATTCCCTTTACTACGGAACAAGAAGAGTTTCGATTTATATTAAATCCTAAGCGTTGACAACAATCACGACTAATAAAATTACTTTGGGACGCGCTATCTAACATAGCGCGTACGCTATGTTCCTTACCACGAGAATCAACAATAATTACACGCGCGGTCGCGAGTAATATCGTAGTAGGGCCTCGAGACACGAGTTTGGTTTTGTTGTTATCTGATAACGAACATAGAGTGACGTCATCATTTCGAGCCGGGCGAGCGAGTGCGATGGACGCGCCGTCGGACCCCGCTGATTGCCCAGGGGCGGCGTGCGCGCACGATACGAGCGAACTATTGCGAGCGGCAGATGCATCCCGGAAACACAACAAAGTATGATGTTTCGAATTGCATTTTTTACACAAGGAATTGGATCCACACACGGACACGCGATGTCCTCCACTCAAGCAATTAATACACAAATTATTTGCCTTAACGAATTTAAACCGTTCATTTGGGTTGTAGTTGTTAAATGCGGTACATTTGTATAAATGATCATGTTGACTATTACACAACGAGCACGAAGATTGCTGAGAACTGGATGCGGCATTTACATAAGCATGCGTAGTTTTATTAAATTTAGAGGCCGTCTCCACTTTACGATCAACGTACTTTTTTGTAATTTCCGGTTTGACGGGGGAAGTGCGTTGCAATATTTTAATTTGATCGCGAACAAATGATGACAAATCATTGAAGGATGGCATTTCAGAAGTACGATTGAATGACTCAAACGAACGTGCGGTCTCTGGATCCAATTTATTTAAACATCGCGTTAAGAATACGAAATCCGAAAGGTCATTGACCTTCAGGTTTTTCAAAGCGGCGACCGATGATGCGAATTTATCTAGAAACTGTTCTAGATTAAATGGAGATGCGGACGAAATACTTTTAAAATCGAATATTTGATCTAAGTACGTAGCGGCTACTAACCGTTTATCTTCGTACTTATTTTTAAGCATATCGAAAATCAAAGAATAATTCTCGGCGCACGGAGTTATGCCGGCACATACCGAGCGAGCCTTGCCGGACAACCTTCCGATTAAATAATACAATTTTTCCGATTCGGTTAGTGACGCATTATCATGTACGGCGTTTTTGAAACTAGCGAAAAATAACGACCAATTTTTTATATCACCGTTGAATTCGGGAATTTCAATCGGCGGAAGTCTAAGCGCCTTATATTGGCTTGATCGTGGCGGTTTGACATCAGTTTGCAACTGGAACGCCTTCGCGGCGCGTTTGACACAACCTAGCAAATCCTCAAATGATGAAAGCGCCTGGTAACTGATAACAAACTCGGGGTTTTCTTTTACCTCAAGGTTGACTATTTGATCCAGCACACTTTCGAAATCATGATGTAATGAGTCTACGGTTTCCATTTCGCACAGAAACGCTTCCCTAGCCGACTCTAAATCAAGACTGTTTACGCGATTAGAAATACATTGCATGCGAGCAAATATTCTATCTCTTTTGGCATGTAGCATCTTCAACTTTGTTAAATAATCAGCAGGTGCCATTATAATCAATTCACAACAATATAATAACAAACAAAAAACGTAGATAAGCGGCGGAGAACCGTAATTACCTACACACACCGGTGTGAAAGAAGTGATCTATATACGACACCGATGTAATTGTAAACGTATCTATTTATTGCAAGATGCAGTTAGAACGAAAGCGAATATAATCTACGAAACCAATACTATGTGGACTGTATAATAAGTTAATAAATTATTTACCTATGCGGGGCGAACGAAATAAGTAGGTAAATAAAATATTTATTGCGAAACGACAGCGAAAATTATGAATAATTATTAATGCGAGATGATTTACTAATCTAGTACATAACTTATGAAGTATGTAGGTAAAAGTTACGGTTACGGTCAACTGTACCTACTGTTTACCTACTTCATGCGGGATGAGCGAAATAACTACAAATTAGTTATGTATCTAAATAATAATAATAAATAATAAAGTATCTAAATTATAACAAGAATTAAAGCGAAAGATAACGATTACGAAAGCGAAGATTCCTTTGAGGCGAAGGAATAAACGAAAAATGGGGGTAGGTGTTTTAAACCGTACCGACCGACGCGAATATTAAGCGATTTATTACGACAATTACTATAATTTGAACAAATATCTAGATGGCTAGGCACTGATTCAATATCCGGATCGATAGGACCAAAAAATGTAGGCGCGGGAAAAGCGAATTTTTGCGAAAACGAAATCAAAAAGTAAGTTGCTGCAATGAAAGGATGATGCGATAGAACTGCGTAGGAATTCGGAGAGAAAAAACACAGTTCCAAATAGGAAAGGAGCACAATACCTTAATAATCCAATAGTGCTGGTCCTTTAAGAGTCCTTCCAAATGCGGGAGCATCCAAATACACCACAATTTCACACACACAGTTCTAAATTCAACGACGAAAGCGGAGGTCGGTCGGCCATGCGAAATTTTCGAGCGCGATCTGGTTTGGCCCACTCGCGTTAGAGTACGCTACTGTCGGAGGGCGCATGTAGCGGTCTCCGTTGCACATATGCAGATAGGTATGTGCAGGAGTGGGATAGAGGTATAGGGAAATAATTGCAGCAACTAAGACGTTACGTTTTACTAAGAAACTTAACATTGAATCAGCGCAACCATAGTGCGCTTTTAAAGTTTCATCGCCTGTCCCTTTCTCGCAACACATATCGTGTGGAGCTTCCTCAAAGCTACTATGAAGGTACACCTTGTGACGTCACATGCCAAAGAGATTGTATGTAGAGCTACCATAGAGGTACCACAGCTTAGTAATGAGTTACAATAAGGACTGGTAACTGACGTCATTGCGTGTTTCAGCTGTCTCTTTCTATTCCTGTATTTTAAAATGCCTGTAACTTTGTCATTTTTTGACGTATTTAATTTTTGTTTTCACGATTATCTATTTTTTTGAAGTATATTATTTATGCGTGCAATAAAAATATAGCAGTAAAATAGCCTATTCAATAAAATTATGAGATAAAAAACTTGGGCGTTTATCGCACTCGCGCTTCCGGTTAAACCGGAAGCGCGAGTGCGATAAACGATAGATAAATAAGATAGATAAACGCTTTCACACTCGCGTTTCGGTCCCACACACTATCGGTTTTACAACCGCTCTATTCCTTACCCTCCATCTATGTTTCATTCCATTCGTTACAAAGAAAGCCGTTTTATTTCATCAAACGTCTTCCAAAATTCATTTGATAACAGTAATAGACAAATTAACAAATAAGAGGATCTATGATTTGATTTTAAAATCTGTGTAAGAGGACTAGTATAAGAGGTAACGAATACGGACCTGTAACTGTATCCGTGTGGCCCTTTATCTTGTAAGAGATTTGATTGTTCCGGATGTCCCACACTTTGATTACGTTGTCGACGCCGCCTGATATTATCTGAAAAAATACAAATTTTGGATATTATTAATTAAGCAGAACACAATATGCCCCATGATGAACGTTGCACACAGCGCCATCTAGCCCCTAAGCAAGAATTATACAATGGGCCTCAGATATGAATGAACTTTATTCCTGCCTAGTTGCGCCCCGCGGTTTCACCCGCGGATAAAAAGTATTTTAATTATTTACTCATCCCCGGGAAAATTTCACTTTTCCAGGATAAAATGTAGCCTATATGTTAATGTAGTTGTATAAGCTATCTTGGTACCGAATTTCATCCAAATCCATTCATCCGCTTCAGCGTGAAGAAGTAACAAACATACACACATACACACAAACACATACACTTTCGCCTTTATAATATTAGTGTGATTATGAATAATATAAAATTGATAAATATTGCACAGTATCGCATACTATGATTGTGTGTGTGTGTGTGTGTGTGTGTGTGTAAGTTTTTATTGTCTTTAGATTCCTGTTGCACAATATCGCATAGGTAACATAAGGAAACTCAAGGAAACTTACACACACACACAATCATAGTATGTGATACTGCTCAATATATAGGTCCCGGCTCAGCATACAACTGAGGCTGCAAACTAAAGTTACTAAATTGAAATTGAGTTACTGATTTTCAGCCGGAACCCATTTCATGACATCACGGACGCAACACACGAGATAGAAAAATAAATGAAATCCAAAACAGAATATAGTCTTAGACAAAGAATAAAAGAACATTAAAACTGATAGAATACAATATACATATTATGATTTCGTTCAAATACGAGTATACACTATCACCCAAGCACGAAATATCATAAAACGTAATAGAAGTAAGTCTTAGAAGTCTTAATATGAAGTCTAAGGTCTGTATTACAGAACGATGCTCAGTCATAGATCGGTGCTCAAGCAGAGATTTCATTCACTAATTGATCACTTTATGAATGAAATCTCTACTTGAGCGCCGATCGATGACTGAGCATCGTTCTATAATACAGACCTTAGTATGGTAAGTTGTAACAACACCAACCGCAATGTTGGTCCTTTAATTCCTGTCCATCCTTAGGTAGCCTGGAAGAAATCGCTTAATGTGATAAGGCCGCCCTTTGTTCTACCATTTTTGTAAGTTTTTTTAAGGTGCGTTGTTATGTATCAGTTGGTGTTCAATAAAGTATTATTGTATTGTCTTGTAAAACAACGGGAACTAACCTTTTCTGCAGTGTCATTGAAAAGCACGCTGGTAACCGGGTAGTGGCTGTCAAACGAGGCGACCGGGTTCCGTTTCCGCGCGTCCCACAGCTTGATAGTGTTGTCATCTGACGCTGACACCAGCATTTCAGGCCCCCTTCTCGCTCCTATGGACATGGCATGTGGACAAATAGAGAAGCTAGTTGGCAAGTGGACTTTTTTTGCGATTATTTTAATATTAATAATAATACAATAGAAACAAAACTCGATATATGTTTACTGGGAAACTAATTTCAATCTAGATAGAATACCACATGGTTGCAGGGGACAAGAAACCGCTAAGGTGGCGCTCTACGGGGGAGGTCTATGTTCAGCATTTAGACGTCTTCTTCGGCTGTTGATGAAATATGCTATTTTTTTTACGCCCAACGATCACACACATATATCCTTAACCATAACTAGGATTCCCTGTGTCTAGGGACCCAGGCACTAGGTGGACCATGGTCCCACAACACCTAGACTCAGAACAAATATTTGCACTTATTTCTGTGCACAAAAACTTGTTCTGTCGCGGGAATTGAACCCGCCGCCTCCGGGTTATGAGCCGACCTGCTCAACCACCACACCACAGAAGCCGTCAAATTAATGAGTGACGTGACGAGCTAGTCGTTCGCCTGGTGTTAAACGCCACCCACATCAGTTGCAGTGTCACTTGTAACTCTAATTATAAAGTTTCACGTGACACTGCACTGTGCACATCACCCTGAGTCTAGGAATAAGATTTCTAGACTGATGTCTCACTTGCGCGGTAATTTCACTAGCTACAGTGTCCTCCAAACCAGAACATGGTAGTGCTTGCACACTACTGTTTGGCGACCAAATATATTTGTATCTTGGCGATTAGAAGCTTCATATGTAATTTTATTTATTAAATTGAAATGTTCTTTTCTAGTTTCACTTTCAAATTACTTCAATTGCCTTAATTTTGTACTGCGAAGTACTTGGACTACATTTATTCCAGTTATTCTGATTTAAAAACTAAACAAATTAACCGAATTTGGTGTAATTGGAACCAATCTGAAAGTATATTGTTGATTTTCTGTATTGGTTTATAAATGACAAAGCTCTTAGGTAACTAACATAAAAATACATTTAAATTGACAAACTCCCTTTTTTTGTAGTTGCTTATAAATAGCTATGTGAATATTTAACAAACCTGACACAGAGTTAACAAAGTTAGAATGCCCCTTTAGTTTCTTGACCCTGGTGCCGGTGGGCACATCCCACACTGCCACCGTCATGTCCGTGGCACATGTGTAGAGGTGCGCTCCATCAGGAGAGAAACACAGCTCCATGATCGCACCCGTGTGACCTTTCATCACCATCACGTTCTCGCATTGGCCGTATACATTCCATAAGACTGGAATGTTAATGAACACTTTATTTCACAAGTTGACTAGCAGTAATTGGGGGATTCATTGTAAAAAGTTACAGTAATTGTTCCTCACTTTAACATGGGTTAACACTTTAAAATATATTACAAGGTGTCTTATTTTGTGTTTAGGAAAAACACAACCTAAATTTATGGTGAAATTAAATTTTGCCCAATTTGGAAATAAAATAGTTGCAGAAAAACAAATTGCCATAGAATAACAAGTTTGAGTAAAGACTATAGATAATACTATATGCTGTGTATCATATACACTACTGTCTTCTATTTGTAATTTAAAAATCATATCACTGTTAGGTATAAAAATAAATAGATAATAAAAATAAATATTTGTAGATCTTTCACACAGCGCCATCTAAGCCCCAAACTAAGCAAATCTTGTAATATAACAAAGTAACTGATAGAATACTTATGATACTTTTTGTTTGTTAATACATAAATAAAATACAATATAACACCCAAACACATTATATATAGCTTATTTTGTGTCTATATTAAAGAATACCATAAAATTGTCAATGTTATTTAACAACTACAAATTGGAAAGTGCAAAGCTCAACCAAAATGCTGGCACATATTTGGGACAACAAATCAACATTGCAATGCAATTCAATGGAGCTATGTAGCGAGCATGCTGACCATACTACCTGAGGTAGAGGCTGGAGGGAGCATTAGAAGGTACTGTCTGTCAGTAGCGTCCAATAAAAAAATTTTAGGAAGTAAAAAGTTGTATTTAGTATGTTTGCTTTATTGTAACTTACATATCTGTCTGTCAAACCCAGCAGAGGCCAAATGTTTCCCTTCTGGATGAAAGTTAGTCGTGAATATCTCTCCTTGGTGACCTTCCAACAACATAATCGGTGCATAGAGGTTGGAGGTACGGGGCACCTGAAGAATAATCAAGTAAGGCCATGAGATTAAATACATAAACAAAGTATTGATTCAAACATTTTTGAGAATTCTATTAGTACATTTAAATGCCTAAATACCAAGTAGCGTAAATAAAAACAAATGATCGGCAACTTACGGCTGAAGTGACTACAGCTTTCTCTCTTGTACCAACTACGGATATTTCATGACGTGTTCGTTTTGATGGGACTACGGAGTAATCGTCCGTTTTTCGTTTTAGATCAATTTCGGGCATATTTGTTTTTATACAAAACTGTTTACCGTGCAAAGTGACTTTAAAAAATTATTAAAATAACCTCTAAGATTGTTTTGTTGCTTTTTTTTTTGTACGCCCTATTGGGCAGGCTAAAGTCATGAGACCATGCTGCCTAGTCTTTCGTAGAAACTTTTTGATTCTTTTAATAGCAGCAATAATTTTAATTCATCAAAAAAGTATATAAATTTTTTCTTTTTTTGTAGATAATTTTTGTTTGATATATTAAAGGGGGTGCCCGGTTTTTTGGCGGGAAAACGAAAAATATCGCGTTGCTGCATTGTATTATTTTCCAAAACTTGTGTTATTTTCAGTGTTAGTGCATAAAATTGTTGGCATTCTATTCGTTACGTGCTGGATTACAGGCGTGAATGTGAGAAAATGGTATAATGATGGTGAAACGTTTCTTTTCGTGTTGTTTCCAAAACTCCATAGAAGCTTCTAGTAAAGTTGCCACCACTTTACTAGGGGTATGACTTTGACTAGACTATGACTTCGACTGTGACTTGACACATATTTGCGTGAAATATCATTAACTTGATAAATTATCAATTACTTGACAGTGGCTAAATACACAAAAGTGTGAAGCCAAAACAAAAAAAATGTCTTGGGCAACAAAGAAAAACAACGTTTCATACATAGAGTGGTATAAGTATGTTTCATACATACATAACATACACAACGAGTTTTGGCGGGAAAGCGAAAAAAATCGCGTCGCCGCGTTGTATTATTTTCCAAAACTTGTGTTATTTTCAGTGTTAGTGCATAAAATTGGTGGCATTCTATTCGTTAAGTGCTGAATTATAGGCATGAGTGTGGGAAAGTGGTATAATGATGGTGAAACGTTTCTTTTCGTGTTGTTTGCAAAACTCCATAGAAGCTTCTGGTAAAGTTGCCACCACTTTACTAGGAGTATGACTTGACTAGACTAGACTATGGCTTAACTTGATGACTTGGACTGTGACTTGACTTGACACATTATATGATATTAATTAACTTGAGATACTATCAATTACTTGACACTGGCTAAATACACAAAAGTGTGGAGCCAAAACCTACCAAAAAAATAACATACACAACCTATTATTCACAGACCAAGTAGAGGATTGCTATTATTTTTAGTTTTTTTTTTATAAATTCATAACATACACAGCGTATCTATTATTTTTAATAAAATGTTAACTGTATAATTTGTGATTTATACAAACTTTCAAGCAATGGTTATCTATTGCATTCTGTTGCATCCAGTGTGCTCTTATTTATGGGGCTGATGTAGGTATGTAAATTAAATGTAACCCTATTTTCAAATAAGTTATTTATTTATTTATTTGGTTCACCAACAGTTGATACACAGTTTCTATAACAATAATAAAGCTTAAAAATATTATCTATATGCACAACCAATTATAGGCAAACACAGCATGCACAATTTTGAGATTTAAAAAGTATATAATTTTACCTTTAATAAGTATAAACTATCTTATTAATATATACTTGTACAATACCAAGCAAGAAAATATTATTGAATATTTATTAAACATGTTTAAATTATAAAGATCTTAGTTAGGTAAGTACTCACTAATTATTATTATTATTTTATTATCATGAATCCACTGAGCCCATCAACAAGCGACGGAGTTTGGGAAGGCTGTCGTAATGCAAGTCAAACGTGTCATTGTGGTTGTAAAGTTTACAAAAACGGGGAATAGGGGAATTTGCACTGTTCTCCTAAGAGGGGGCACTAAAGGAGTAATTTTGAACCTGGGATATCTACGTGGTACTCTAAATCAGATTTTTTCTAAAAGCAAGGGGCGGTCTATTTCATTTCGTAATAGTTTATATAAAAATGACAAATCAATACACTCTCTTCTTTTCTATAAGGATACGAATCTGAAATGTTTGAGCCTATCATTAATATGAGACAGTTCTTCATGCCAATTTAGTATATCATGCTAGATGCCACAAAAATCTTTTCTGTACCCTTTCTATTCTTAGCGTATATAACTACACTACAATATTCCAAAATACTGCGTACTAAGGTGTTATAAAGAATTTTTTAGTGTTTGTCTTTCGAAACAATTTAAAGCTACATTTGTCCCCATGTTTTCATGACCTATGTAAATTTTTCACCATATTGTGTGGTTCTAGTTGCATGTAACATATGTACACACATATATAAATATACATAACATCAATTATTTAATTTTCTAATAAATATAAGTATATATTACAAACAGAGAACTTGATGCTATGTAGTATTTTCTGCCTGTCAATAATTATACTGTAAAATTAATAAGTAAACTAAACATGTGATAACCACATAACAGTGAAAAATTATTCATCTGGGAATGGTATTTTATAGCTCAATAGTAGATTTGCAATATGTGGGCCATGAGTTCTAATCCTGCAAAGAGCTTTCAGTAAAGGAAAATATAACGATGAAACCATGACATACTGCTTAGACATTTCCGGGTTAATTAATAAATAAAGAAAAAATAATATTTTTTTCAGTCCACTACCCCATCTCCTCCCATGGGTAAGAGCCGGCTAAGGAAATATGCAGAGAATGTGCAGCATTATAATATTGCATATAATATTTACCTTGTATATATTGCATATGTTTTTTTCTTATAGGCTTGCGTTTGACCACTATCGCACCTGATGGTAAGTAATGATGCGGTCTAGGATGTAACATGCTTGCCTAGAAGATACCTGTTCACTCTCGATTTGAAGACTCCCAGGTTGTAGTTATCGGGAAATATGGATGCCGGTAAAGTGTTCCACTCTTTGGCTATTTGCATGATAAATGTCGATCCAAATCATTTTGTCTGCACATGTGGGGACAATTATAATTATTATGCCCTCAGTATAAACTATTTGGTTACCCATCCTTTACCACTTCTTTAAATTCTCTATCCAAAAGTTGCCTGGAGAACATTGCTTTTAGCGATAAGGTTTCCCATTGTTACACTATTTTTTTAAATTTTATTGTTTGATGTGTACAACAGAGTTTATCTATCTACTTTGTTGTTCTTGTTTGATTATTGAATTAGACATTTATCAAACTACTGCTTTATCAAAATGCACAATGGTTAAGTCTATCATTAATAAACTGTAAATCAATTATTGTTTCTCTGTAAGTTTCATATGTGTATTAGTCTTTAAAAGCTGTGACTTTTGTTGAATAATCAATAGATATTTTTTATTTTTATTTAAGATTTAAGTTTATTATTTGTTTGTTGGTTTCAGATCCAAAAAATAAAATATGAATAATTGGTACATCTATTTCACACAGATTCTTTTTGCATCTGGAATTGCAATTGGTAAGTATTGTGAATTTGTACTACTCCCTTTAATAGCCAATATCCACCTCAAGTAATTGTCAATATGTCTCACACAAAAAATAAAATTTTTATTCTGATTAGTCCATGTATTATTATGTCCTAATAATTTTTTTTATATTTTTTTTTTTTATAATAAAATTTTATCCAAATCTTGTTTTCAACCTACTTCAAAAAAGGAGGGGGTTAACGATTTGACTGTATTTTTTTTAAATGTTTGCTACCTCTTGAACTTTCGACTGGGTTAACCGATTTTTATGATTAATTTTTTTGAGCAAGATCTCATTGGTAGTATTTCAGGTATCCTCAATAATGTGTATTTTGACTTCAACTACATTGATGATGTATAAATACACACGTCCTCGTGAGAGTGAAGTCGTAGAACCGGGTAATGAAACTCCGTTGCTACTAGAGCATTTATTTATTTATTTTATTTATTTATTTATTTCGATTACCAACATAATGTACACCGTAGCCAGATCCGATAACACAATTAAAAAGGAAACATTGCTAAGTGTCATCACAGTTACAGGTAAAGACTGCATGCACAATAAAAGAGAGTATAATAATAATAACAGCTGTTCGAAAAATCGATAAAACTCTAGGAATACACAGTCATAATAGTTAATATTGATTGAATGAATTCAGCATTTTCGACTCAATTTATTCAGATTTAGTAAAAGGTACATGCATATCCATGAAAACATCGCCACCGCGATTCAGAATCAATTAGCTCAAATGGTGGGCGCCATCTAGTTCCATATTTATAAAACTAAGCCAAACACAGACCAGAACCTAAACAATAACAATAGTTCCGATCCCCGACACATCACACATCGGCTCTGCCTACTAGTTATAAATAAAATACAAAGTTACTTCAACATACAGATGATGTTCTCATTTTTGTGATAAACAAATGTGGTGGGCTGTGGGATTGAACTCGGAAGTCTTTTTTTCTCAAAATAATTATGCCAATGCCAATAATGCCATACATTATTGATCTACTGCCTACACCACATTCCACAGATAATAAAAGACCATTCTTAGAATGTAATCTAAAACATTTATTATACTTAGTAATACTTTAATAATACACAGCTTCTTCTTTGTATAAGCTTATCAGTAGCTTACGAGTACAACATTTATCATAGTACTTCAATAACACACAGCTTCATTGTATAAGCTTCAATAGTTTACAAGTATAATATTTATCATATTAGCCAGGTAGTCAGCTGAAAACGCGTTTCTTCAGTTTTGAGTAGCTTCACCAAAAATTTAATCAACCTTGGACCTTGGTGCAATTAGTCCATAGGGCGCAGGGTTTTTTTTGTTTGTTTCCACACTTTTGTGTATTTAGCCAGTGTCAAGTAATTCATAATTTCTCGAGTTAATTAATATATGTGTATATATGTCAAGTCACAGTCCAAGTCATCAAGTCAAGTCTAGCCAAGTCATACTCCTAGTAAAGTGGTGGCAACTTTACCAGAAGCTTCTATGGAGTTTTGGAAACAACACGAAAAGAAACGTTTGACCATCATTATACCACTTTCCCACACTCATGCTTGTAATCTAACACTTAACGAATAAAATGCCACCAATTTTATACAATAACACTGAAAATAACACAAGTTATGGAAAATAATACAATGCGGTGACGCGATCTTTTTCGTTTTCTCGCCAAAACCTCGGGCACAGGGTTTAGTGAAAGTGGAAATAACCTAGGTATAAAGAGTATAAGAGATCGTATTTAATTTCAGTGAAACAACTTCAAAATGTTTTCTAATAGTTACTACAGTAATAAGGTAAAAAAACCATTCATCAGCTAACTAGATGATCACATAGAAGATTATCTTGTTTGCAACCAATAGAAACACAAGTCTGGTTTAACATTTTCAATGTGCAGTTTACATGCATAGTTACTATGGACATTTTCAAATTAGGAATGTAACTAATAATAATAATAATGCCCAATGATCACATACATAGATTAATTAAGAATGATTCTTAATTAATAATAAAAAAGATGTCTATGGTTCTCTCGCCCATTTCCGTCTCCGATATATTATCAATCGAGTAAAATGCCTGATGCTGGTATTTAAAAGATATATTAAATACCAGCATCAGTTTCAATTATTCTGCCGCCAAGCAGTAGTGTGCAAGCACTACTGTGTTTCGGTTTGAAGGGCACTGTAGCTAGTGAAATTACTGGGCAAATGAGACTTTATGATCTGATCTCACAGTCGAGTCATTAAGACTGTGCTGATGTCTCAGGATGATGTGCGCAGTGGAGTGTTGCGCGAAACTTTACATTTTGGAGTTCCGAGTGACAGTGTTCTGTTATGGGCAGCCGTGTTGCTTAACATCAGGTAAACGACTAGCTCATCACATCATTCACTAAAATAAAAAAATATTATTTACCTATTAAGCTATGAAATGTTCTGAAATATTTGAATTTAATTTAAAATACAATATGATTGTCAGTAAACCGCACATTACTTTGTGGCAAACTGTACTTTATCAAACTCTAATAAAAATACAGTATGTGGGTAATACAATGAAGTTTCTGTATCGCGTTTTACTTTTCAGTTTAAGGATAGACATCAGTGAAATCATACCCACCTAAAATAAGCTTAAATTTTATTTTTTATTTTTGAAGTAAAACTTCTTTTCGCACGCTTGACTTGAGGAGTAAGCTGATGAACGCGAGGCGAACGTAAGTTGAAATTGGTTCACGCAGATCTCCATTGTCAACATAACACATGTCAATGTAAATACATGTAAAAAATGTAACATACATAATATGTTAAAAATTAAAAATAAATAATTATTATGTTGGTATGTCCGGTAAAATGACAATTTACAATTGTCAAGATGGCGACATTAATATTAAGCAAATCAAAAACAAAGTTATACTGGCCGATAGATGGAGCTAATCTAAAGAAGTTTTACTTCAGCCGTGTGGTCTAAAGCACACTCGTTGTTGTTTTACTGTAATTTTTTATTTTGTTCTGCAGGGTCAGCAAGCTTGAGTGAAGGAGATGAGCACAAGTGGCTAAATGTTGGTGAGTAATTGAGTATGTATATGATATACTAACAGCCTCTGTAGTGCGGTGGATGAGCAGGCGGCCGGTAGCCCGAAGGCGGCGGGTTCAATTACCGCGGCAGGACAAGTTATTATGCCCAAAAAAAAATAGCGCAGATACTTGTTCTATGACTGGGTATTGTGGGACCATGGTCCTCGTAGTTCCTGGGTGCCTACATACAGGGAATCCTAGTTAGGGTCCAGGATCTATGTATGTGATCGTTGACGCTTTATCATTATATAATACTGAGACAAGACATTGTGGACTAACAATTCCTTTTAAAAAAAGAGTCCAACCGACTTCAATCCCACCGCATGTTTATCACAAAAATGAGAACATCATCAGTGAAGTCGAAATACAAATTATTAAGGATATCTCAAAAAGTACTTGTCAGATCTTGATCAAATTGAAATGGGACCACACGGGAAGCACCAGTTTCAAATAAAAAAAAATCACCAAAATCAGTTCACCCAGTCGAAAATTCTGTGGTAATTGAAAACCTCATTTTTTGAAGTCTCTTGTTAAACACCATAACATCAATGCATGTATTTTTGTAAATGTCTCTCAGTGTTTAAACAAATAAAATAGCGTTATCTCTTTTATATAATACTTAAGTTGATTTTATCTTTAATTTTCGAAATTCAAGTTCACATGTTTATTGCAATCCATAATGTAAATTATAATAAGTTCCAGTAAGTAACTCGATAGCTCAGTTGGCAGTAAACATGCCTCCTGAACTGCAGGTTGTGGGTTCGAATCCCACCCAGGACAAATATTTGTGTTACAAACATCAATGTGTATTATGTGACTGGGTGTTTTATTATATTCTATGGATGTATTTACAACCAAAAAGTATCTGTATAATTCATCATCAGTTTCAGATTCATCAGATTCATCAGTTATCTCAAGAAGTTTACATCCATTATCTGGTTCCCATAGTACAAGCTTTGCTTAGTTTGGGGCTAGATGGCGCTGTGTGAAATGTTCGTAAATATATATTTATATCTTGATACTCCTTGGTCTTGATACTACTTGGTTTAAAATAGAATACCAAAAGTCTCATCAAAAATCTATCAGTAAATGGCACCGCAGCAAACGTTCGCAGCAAATATATACATATAATACAATATACACCCAGACACAGAACAAACACCAATGTTCATCCCACAAATGTTTGTCCTGGTTAGAAATTGAACCCACAACCAGAAATTCAGAAGGCAGAGCCGCCAACTGAGCTATCAGGCCATTCGATAATCGTTATTTCAGCTCGATACGCCTTCTACATTCTGACAATCATGGCTGTCCCCGAAGGTTTGAAGATCCGTCAGAGCCTTCGAACCAGGATACATGAGAAGGCTGCTGTTTACGCGGAGCTCGAAAGAGTTATATCGTACATTCTCATTTACGGGGCCTGCGCGGGCTCGCTGGTTTACTGCGGACAGAGCCTGTTCAACCAGGACTTTGTTTATGTTTTTTTTGCTTATCTGATCGTGAAGTATTTGGAAATGGTAAGATTTTTTAGATTCTCATCATCATCTTTATAACCATAATCATTATCACACAACCGTTTTCTTTATCGTCATTAATCACGAAAATGAATTCTTCATTTTTGAATTAGCCGTTAATTATTTCTGAATATGCCCTTAAAATTTTGGAAACTAAACATTGCAATGTATTCCATCATCGTTGATTTTATTTACATAAATATTGAAATAGACGGAGTTTGTACTCTTTCTCAAAATATCAATTAAATAGGTTTCAAACCGACTTTAATCGCTTTAATTCCATACTGAGTTCGTTAATTTGATTTAAAAATCAAACCACGGAACTGATTTTGATAATAATAACAAAGTTCTTTCAAAATATTATAAAAAAAAGACTGTAAAAAAAGTACAGTTGTTTTTTTTTTTTACCACAGGACTGAAGTAAAACTTCTTTAGCTCCATCTCTCTTGCCCCTACAGTAATATACGAAACGTAACTCCTTTCTATCTTCACGTAGAGAGGGAGATATACTTATATCTCTCTCTCAGCTTTCGTTCGCTTACCCTAAAGAGAAGCGCGCCTAAAGAAGTTTTCAAAAATTATTTAATCGGCTTATAAATAACGAAGGTACGAGTTAACAATGTTTTAAAAATATATAATCGAAAGGAAACCTCGTCTTTAATGTCGGTTGAATATTCAATTAGTATTTCTTTTATAAATTAAAATGATATAGATCCAAGATCAAAGAGTGATGTATAAAAACATTATTTTTTCTTAAAGAGTAATATAAGTTCAACCGTTTCTTTCAGTAGGTATAATCTTTTTAAAGGTAGTTAATTTAGACAGTGGCGGAGTCATCTTGCGAACTCTTACAATGCTGTGATTTTTACTAGTTACTATACTAACTGCTACTAAAAAAACTATAAAGCGGTTGAGCCTTTTAGAGCTAAATCAACAACAATAATTAATATTATTGTTTCAATAGTACTTGAGCCAACAGAATGGTTTATCAATTTACGAGTTAACTGTTATTATTAGCACATTATGTTTCCTTGTATCTATTGTCTTGTTTTCATCTACTTATATCTTATTTTTATTGTTTTTGTTATTTTATATATCCCCTGCTGAATAACACAACTATGTAAGCCAAGCACCTTACTCCATTATTATTTAAGTTCATGTTATTTGTATAATCATCTTTTGGCCTTATTGTAACCTAAAATGTAAATCCTTTAAACGTATATAAAATGTAACGCTGTAGGATTATCGAAAAAAAAAATTGGTTGACATCCACTTCGTTTCAGGCGTTCCCACCGCCGCCTCCCGAACCCCAACCGCCAACGATCAGCTACGGAGTAGGCATGGCTTGTTCCTTCTTCGAAGGTTACCTTACACATGTCCTACCCTCCGACGGAGCCCAGTTCGTGGGCTTCGAAGAGAACATCCGAGCACTCGAGGACAGGGAGGGCGTTTTGTTCCCGGTGAAGAAACTGTTCATCATCGTCGCCAAGAACCTTTTCTCGCCGCCTGATCTTAAGGCGTTTAATAAAGGGACGGATCGGACGGACATTCCGTACTTGGAGGCTTTTAATGTGAGTAATAGTGAATGCAGTTTTTCACTAGGTGGTAGGACTTTGTTGCAAAGTTCGTCTAGGTAGGTACCACCGGGCCACCGCAGTTATTCTGCCGCCAAGCAGTAGTGTGCAAGCACTACTGTGTTCCGTAGCTAGTGAAATTACTAGGCAATTGAGACTTTATGATCTGATCTCACAGTCGAGTAATCTTATTACCAGACTGCGCTGATGTCTCAGGATGATGTGCGCAGTGCAGTGTCGCTGGAAACTATGTTTTGGGGTTCTGATTGACACTCTTCTGTTATGGGCGGCAGTGGCGCTTAACATCAGGTGAACGACTAGCCCGTCACATCATTCACTTCATTCACAAAAAAAATGCAGAATCATTACTGACCTATCTCATAAAATGTATGTCTTATGTCAGGGCTTCTTCCAGTAGATGGATCATGGAGAGGTTAAAAGATGGTGCGATTTTTCATGAGATCGGCAAGATTTCTTTACCGATTAAATGCTTTTTAGGTTTCCAAAAATCACGCTTATGGGATCACCATTGTCCGTCTGTCTGTCAAGGAAAGTATACAACGGAATTTGGTAACAAAGGTCCGCGTGGTCTCACAATCCTATAAAAATTCCAAGTTTCTATCGAAATAACAAACATGAGAAATAATGATTTCTGAGCCTTCTTAGGCATTCGAACCCTCAGCCCGAGAGCGCACTTTAACTATAAAGTGACTGTAATTTTTTTTAGTCTCCCTCCTTGTTAAAGGTCCTCCCCGAGATAAAGAAGAGCGTGGCGGGGACCCGCGACCGCAGGTACCACAACACGGCGTACAAGATCAACCGGCCCGGCGCCCCCTCCGTCTGCCTCGCCGCCGAGTGCGCCACGCCCGTGCACACCCTCTACCGCGTCCTCAACAACCGCGCGCTCTACGCAGGTCGGTGACCCCGTGCACACCCTCTACCGCGTCCTCAACAACCGCGCGCTCTACGCAGGTCGGTGACCCCGTGCACACCCTCTACCGCGTCCTCAACAACCGCGCGCTCTACGCAGGTCGGTGACCCCGTGCACACCCTCTACCGCGTCCTCAACAACCGCGCGCTCTACGCAGGTCGGTGACCCCGTGCACACCCTCTACCGCGTCCTCAACAACCGCGCGCTCTACGCAGGTCGGTGACCCCGTGCACACCCTCTACTGCGTCCTCAACAACCGCGCGCTCTACGCAGGTCGGTGACCCCGTGCACACCCTCTACCGCGTCCTCAACAACCGCGCGCTCTACGCAGGTCGGTGACCCCGTGCACACCCTCTACCGCGTCCTCAACAACCGCGCGCTCTACGCAGGTCGGTGACCCCGTGCACACCCTCTACCGCGTCCTCAACAACCGCGCGCTCTACGCAGGTCGGTGACCCCGTGCACACCCTCTACTGCGTCCTCAACAACCGCGCGCTCTACGCAGGTCGGTGACCCCGTGCACACCCTCTACCGCGTCCTCAACAACCGCGCGCTCTACGCAGGTCGGTGACCCCGTGCACACCCTCTACCGCGTCCTCAACAACCGCGCGCTCTACGCAGGTCGGTGACCCCGTGCACACCCTCTACCGCGTCCTCAACAACCGCGCGCTCTACGCAGGTCGGTGACCCCGTGCACACCCTCTACCGCGTCCTCAACAACCGCGCGCTCTACGCAGGTCGGTGACCCCGTGCACACCCTCTACCGCGTCCTCAACAACCGCGCGCTCTACGCAGGTCGGTGACCCCGTGCACACCCTCTACCGCGTCCTCAACAACCGCGCGCTCTACGCAGGTCGGTGACCCCGTGCACACCCTCTACCGCGTCCTCAACAACCGCGCGCTCTACGCAGGTCGGTGACCCCGTGCACACCCTCTACTGCGTCCTCAACAACCGCGCGCTCTACGCAGGTCGGTGACCCCGTGCACACCCTCTACCGCGTCCTCAACAACCGCGCGCTCTACGCAGGTCGGTGACCCCGTGCACACCCTCTACCGCGTCCTCAACAACCGCGCGCTCTACGCAGGTCGGTGACCCCGTGCACACCCTCTACCGCGTCCTCAACAACCGCGCGCTCTACGCAGGTCGGTGACCCCGTGCACACCCTCTACCGCGTCCTCAACAACCGCGCGCTCTACGCAGGTCGGTGACCCCGTGCACACCCTCTACCGCGTCCTCAACAACCGCGCGCTCTACGCAGGTCGATGACCTTTTTAGGGGTTTCCAATCACCGCCATATTTATTAATGGTTAAATTCGAAAACTTTCACAGCAAATGAATCATTATTTATGATTTAGACAGCGGCGGATCTTCTTGGAATTAGAATTTGGCGTCGCTGTTATTGACGCCTAGTTGAATGAAGTGTCGTATTCCAGAGGTGGCGGACATCGACGCCCCGCGCGTGGTGGAGGACTTCTGCGCGACGCTCCGCCGCGTGCTGCGCCACAGCGCGCCCTGCCGCGGCAAGTGCGAGCTGGTGTATTTCGACCGTGGGTCTATTGCTTCCCCCGCCACTAACTCTAAATCTAATTAAAGTAAAACTTATTTACGCACGCTTGACTTGGGAAGTAAGCGAGGCGGAAGTTTAAAGTTGTTGATTCCCGTTATTCAACATAACAAATTTAAAAATTTGTATTATCATGTTGGTATGTCCGGTAAAATGACAATTTACATTTGTCAAGATGACGACATTAACATGAAACAAAGCAAAGACAAGTTATACCGTCCGATAGATGGAGCTAAAGAAGTTCTACATCAGTCGTGGGGTCTAAAGCACATTCGTGGGTGCCGTAAGACCCTGTAATTTATAATATAAAATTCAAAGTCCTGACTGAATTACTTATATATCAACGCACAGCCTAAACTAGTCTATAGTCCTATAGTTTTCTTTCCCACTACTAGTGAAAGCAATCCAAGCAGATAAGGAAACTCCGATTACGCCTGTAAAGAAGGAGGAACAAGAAACTTTACATATCATATTTTCTTTATTTTTTGTGATCCATTTCATAATGCAACTACTTACATCTACGTCCTAGAATACTTTATACGGCAATAAATATTTTTCTACTAGTTGTGCCCCGCGGTTTCCCCCGCGGATAAAAAGTGTTTTAATTATTTGCTCATCCCACTGGAAAATTCACTTTTCCGGGATAAAATGTAGCCTATATGTTAAACCAGTGTATAAGCTATCTTGGTACTGAATTTCATCCAAATCCATTCAGCCGTTTGAGCGTGAAGGAGTAACAAACATATACACATACACACAAACACACATACAAACTTTTGCCTTTATAATATTAGTGTGATTCTAGAAGTAAAATGCACAATTTGACTGTTCCAGCCGACGACCCCGCACAAAACTTGGCGGACATTTTGCTCGCGCGGATACGAGAGCTGGAACCTGACTTTGAGCAGAAAATCATCGCGCGACGGGAACAAAATGCTGTATTAGATGATTGAAATATTTACATGACATTCATATCCATGTAAAAAGGAATACTGATAATACTTTACTGACGCGAGGAATATGACATAATGAGAAATGATCTGACTTTACTGACATAACCAGGATTTAGTGATCATGGCAATGGGATTACCCATAATATTATTATCAACTTCAACTCATTATTATATAATTGGATAAGCGTTTCTTCAAAACTTACAATATTTAAAAATGTAGCTATCACACTCCCACCACTGTCGAAACTTTAGTGGGAATGAAATAGAAATATAATAATAGACATGGAACATTCCCATGTTTATTTTCATTTTTTTGTCATTTTGATGATTTTATAATAATATAATATGTGTAGACATCTCACACAACGCCATCTAGCCCCAAATTAAGCAAAGCTTGTACTATGGGAACCAGATAACTGATACAATACTTAGATACTTTTTGTTTGTAAATACATACATAGAATACAATATAACACCCAGAAACAGAACAAACACCTATGTTCATCACACAAATGTTTGTCCTGGGTGGGAATCCAACCCACAACCCACACTTCAGAAGGCAAGCCTACTACCAACTATCGAGCCAGTCTTATTTTATATTGTTTTACATCGTTATATTTTTTATATTAAGTCTGTATTAGTCTAGGTAAGTTTAATATTTAGTACCGAGGGTGGCCTCAATAAATTAATGGCAAGACACAAATTAAAAGTCTGTGTCAGATAAAAATTAAATTGTATGTTTGTGTACATTATTATAAATAATGTTTATACATTAGTATAAACTATATACTTATACAGTATAGTATTCCATAAACTACAAGGTAATATTGTTGCTAGCAACGAATAAATGAAAAAGTAGTTATATTTTTGTTACATATACTGTATGTATACAGAGTGAGGTTAAATAATAGGAACCATTCTGTATAGTAGAGTACCTATAGGTATGACATAAATTATCTGTTAAACGGTACGTATAAATACTGGTAAGTTTTATTCTTAATATTTAGTATAAGTATGTAATACTCATTTGCACTATAGTTTGACAGGTGACAGGACCTAAATTCGCACTTATGAAAGAAGAAAGAAAGAGTTTTTTTATTCATGGCAAAAAGTACGCATAAGATAATAAATGTAGTTTTGGCGGGAAAACGAAAAAGATCGTGTCACCGCATTGTATTATTTTCCAAAACTTGTGTTATTTTCAGTGTTAGTGCATAAAATTGGTGGCATTTTATTCGTTAAGTGCTGGATCACATGCATGAGTGTGGGAAAGTGGTATAGTGATGGTGAAACGTATCTTTTCGTGTTGTTTCCAAAACTCCATAGAAGCTTCTGGTAAAGTCGCCACCACTTTACTAGGAGTATGACTTGACTAGACTATGACTTGACTTGACATACATATATATTACTTGAAAAATTATCAATTACTTGACACTGGCTAAATACACAAAAGTGTGGAGCCATACCAAAACAAAAAAAGATAATAAATTTAATCTTATCCCTTAACACTTACCCTCTATGAGCTAGCTGGCTACATGGTAGGTCAAATAGAGGCATAGATTGCATTGCAGTACTTGCAGTATCTACTGCAAGTACTGCAATGCAAAAATTAGATGCCTATATGCCATATCTATATTAATATAAAAATTTAAGTGCAAACTTACGAACTGTCAATCCCTTTGTGCAGACGGGCATAAGTGTTATAACTGTATTTTAACTGATGTTCAAATTAAATTATTTTTTGATCGTGTTCTATCTAACTTAGTCTAAGAAATGAATGGTGTTTAAAGGAGAACGGTTATGAAATCACGCCGTACACTACGATCTCACCGAAACTACAGAATCAAGATTACAATTACGTAGTACTACATAGTGTTCTGTAATGGCCTACGCAGACCGGGACGGCATTTTTTTGTTGCCGTCACTCCGTAGTACCTACTGTTCCCGCCATTGTGAATTTGAAATTATCTGACATATTTAATTTTGTCTCCCACTACTCAACTTATTGATGGAGGCAAGTGAGCGTTTGCCAGAACGCTTAAAAAAGGCGCAATGTGTATCTATCGATTTTAATGAAGATTTAATTAGCTTAGAATATCATAATGTTGTAAACTCTTGTACTTTTTACATGATACTAGAGTACTAAATGAAATTGGCAAAGCCACTAAGTAAACACAAACTTTTGTATCAGTAAGTATATTATATATATAAGTATGTATGTTGTGAGAATATTTAAAGGCATAGGTTTTACTATCGTATTATATTATATATCCATATATTATCATAAATATGTATTATCATAGTAATTATATTATTATCATATTAATTATCCGTAGTAATTATATAATAGTAATAGTTTTGATTATTTTATTTATTTTTATGTGTACGTAATATTGATTTTGATTTTTGTTCTATTTTTTCATTCTATTCTGTATTTGTATTCTAAGTTAATAATATTGTGCTATGAAATATGACTAGATAAATTCACGTATATTGATTATGGTAATTGGCTCTGGCCGTGTAATTGATGAAATAAATAAATAAATAAAATAAATAAATAAATCATTTATCACATATGCACCTTCTTTCTCACACAAATAATATCATGACATGACTTGTGTAGCTGCACTCTTTCAATGACAGTTGAACAACACAATCACATGTACCTAATTTTAAAAATGTAAAACCGTATTTGGCTGTAAGTTTTGCTAATTAAGATATGTTAATGTTAAATTTTAAGAGCTGTGGTTTTTGTTTCATAAATAAAAAAAAAGATTAAAAATTATCGTTAAGTGCATTTAATAAGAATTCAATAAATTGCGCCAATATAAGCTAATGGAATTGACTTCAAAAAACCCTTTTACTTCAGTTACGAATTGTAAAACAACATAGTTGTATATATTTGAGTAATTTTTTTACTCGAATAATAAAAAAATCCAAATTTTTATACCAATTGTATCGTTTGTTTTTTTAAATTTTATGATAGACCATACGTTTCTCGTAGGTATTTGTCCAAAAATGTCCAGGCTAAGCAACAAAAGGTTCATTGGTCAAACGATGTCTCGAGAGAAGAGATTTCGATTTCTACAGCTCGCGCTACCCGTGCTGCACCCTTACCGCGTAACCGTTCTGGGAATCGGCTTCGCCTGCCGTCCTGCACGCGCCAATTAACAAGTCCACGAGTGCGAGTAAGAGAGAACACGATTACGATCTCCACCAGACTTACGCGGTAAAGCTCCTGATGTCGTATCGAATTTTCTTCCTTCACATTGGACCAAGGTTACATACAATATACGATTGCAAGGTGTTGTTATGCGACATTCACATACACCCCCCACTCTTCTCTTATGGTTATTGGCATATGCGGCAATTTCGCCAATGTCATGTGTTACATAAACCATCAAACGCAGGAGATTTTTCGGTAATTTAAAGATTTTGGCCAATAGTGAAAATGAGTGAAAATGAATGTTATGATAAATTTTACACTGAAACTAATCTGAAAAAAAAAACACTAACCTAAATCTCATCTACCAACATCTAAAAAATCAATTAGCATGTTATGCTAATTGATTTTTTAGATGTATGCTAATTGATTTTTTAAGATTTTTTTTTCGGTCTGACACTGGTAGGTAATATTATAATCTATCAGTGTCGGGCCGGACATACATACTACGTCTCCTGTACCTTTTTCACTAAAGAGCATGTTCCTTTTTCATAAAGTACAGTAAGTAGGTAGGTAAGTATAGTAAGCAGGGTGTTACAATTTCAAAAAGTATTCAAACTCATGGTCCACACAAAAGTAAGAGTTTTGCTGAGCTGGCTGTTAAAGCTGTTTAAGCTGAGCAGTGCTGTTTATAATTACTGAGCTTAGGTGATGGTTACTCAAGACGTTTATATCTTTAAATAACATAACGCAAGAATTGAAACTAATCTAATTAATTTTTGGTGTCAGGAATAGGTACATATAGGTATTTAAAAAAAATGACCACAGGAATGTAGGATGGTTAAAAAAAATGGTTAAACGTTCATGGTGATCAATGTCAGTGTCAATTATAAAAACACCAAACTTGACAATGACAATCAATCAATTGACGTACGGACACCAAAATCAAAATAAACTCACGTGGTTGTGTTTTCCAATAAAATAAAATTCTATTAAGTTTTAAATTGCGAAAGATCGATGAGGCGAAATGGGGAAACGAAAATATGATAATGAAAAAGAGGAATCACCTAAAAAGAATATAAGTATTGAAACTGATAATGGAAATAATGAACAACCTCAAAACGATCAAACAAGGGATGAAGAAAAGCAGCGAAACCCTCGAGGATTTGATGTAAAACACTTCCGCAAAGAGTTAGCAGGCAAGCAGGGTCAAACTATGGGTAAGTTACAAAACTTAATATAAATTTCTAACAATTTAGCTAAAATAAAAACGACGCTCAGTCGTCGACCGGTGCTTAATTTGAGGTTTCATTCATTATAAAATAATAAGTTTGTGACCAAATATTACCTACTACCTATACCTACTGTATATTTTTTTGTCACCATCTATTTTAGTTAGATTGTTAGCTATTCACACTATTTACTTTTGTGAGTGACAAAAATGTTATACAACTAATATCAGAGATCACAAAATTATTATGTTATTATGAATGAAATCTCGAATTGAGCACCGGTAGACAACTGAATGTTGTCCTCTATCATCAAATCCAGTGAGACAAGTATAACAGTGTGAGACATTCACAATAATTGAAGGGGTGAGAACAAAAAGGATTTAACTGATTTTTTTCACAAAATGACTTATGGGTATCGTTGGATTCAGCATGAAATTATCTTCAATAATACATTCTCGAAATACCGAAATGAGATTTTGAGTCTAAAAACGGTTTATCTGTCACAGGAATACAGTTCGCTTAGCATAAACACATTATTATATTTATTTTATTATGGTATATTTTTACAGTAATTGTATGAATTAGTACTATATTTAGTATTTTAAAATAGAATTAAAATATTTTCAAGCAACTGAAACTTACATAAACCTGTTCTATTACCTTTTAAGCACTCTACATTAAAATGAAGCCGTTGATGTTTAAAGTCAATTTTCTCGAAACTGTCAATTTGACAGTTAAACCCTTTTTATTCTCAACCCTTCAATTAAGATCATGTTAATGTTTTGGTTACTCTAATAATATCCATTTAAAGGTTGCCTGGAAGAGGTTAATTGTAATGATAAATCTGCATGCTGTAGTACCTCCCAGAAATAATTTATTAATTGATAATAATTATTTCATAAAAGTCAGATTATTTGTGTAATTTTATGGTATATATAGATAATAAGTAATATGTATTTGTATTGTATTGTTGTTTCAGTGTTAACACAATTTCTCCAAGCATGTCTAAACCCTGATAATGAAGTGGACTACATGTTAGAGTACCTCAAATGTGGTGGTAACTCTCACGAGATCCTTCGTCAAATAACTCCAGACAGTAAGAAAAACCTAACACTAGCAACACCAGCATTTCATTTGTTCCACTTGGTCATAATAAAGGTACAATCCTCTCTCCCTCATATGATCACTATAACAGAAGAGGCTTGCCGTTACTACCTGAACACATTTATGTCTACTGTTGAAATTATGATAAGTGATAGCTCCAGTCCGAGACACAGAAAAATTGTCCTGAAACTGTTAACTTCAATGGTGACCCTGAATTCTGATTTAGGCATTGAAATTCTTAACCAGGCTCCATTGACACCAAAGCATCTACAGCATATTGTTGAGAAACCTAATTATAAAGAAAAAGACAATGTTAGAACATGTTTTGTGCACTTTATGACTTCATTCCTCGTAGAGGGCCACCTTCCTCTTATAAAAGCATTGTTAGAAAAGCAAGGGCTGCTCGGACTTATCATCCCGGGCTTGTTCCATGATGAGGCAGAAGCTGTGTTGATGTTCTTAAATATTCTAAAATCTAATGTTATTGACAATACACTTGTCTCCAAGAGTTTAAAATTAAAAACTTTCAACCAGCACATGTTGCATAACATGTTTAAAATATTTTCATGGAGAGGACCACCTGAAATTAATTATGCTGATAAAAATGAAGCCCGACTAGAAATTATAGCTCTTTTATCTGATATCCTGGTGACACTTTTCACTAATCATAAAATTGGTCTACATTTCATTGACAATTCGTTAGGAATGACCGAAATAAATAAAAATCCTAATCTGTACAAAGCATTGTTAAGTTTGAAGCGACCATGGGAGAATGTATCAGAATGTGACGTGATTCTTGGGATAATATGCAAATGTCCTGAGTTGCACAGGGCAATAATAAGTGTCATTGAACAAAGTTTTGAACCAAAACATTCACCAATATGGGAAAGGGCAGTAGATTTCACTGTGAAGTTATTAAACAAATTAAAACCAGAAAATATTACGGCAAAAATGGCTAAGTTGCCACCTCCACAAATGGCTAACTTTGTAAGATTTATAACATTACCAGTTCCTTTGCTAAAATTTATTCAAGCAAGTCTCGGGAAAGACCAGACTATTTCTCTTTATTGTGTAAAGGTGTTGGTTAAGATGCTACAAACATTGAGAAGGTATATGCAGATTTTAGAAGCAAATGAATCTACAATTCCCATTTCTGATTTAAAGAACAGGCTGGAGTATTTTTTACCCAAGCACATACCCACTCCAACAGCAGTGGTAACACTTATTGAAGATATTATTGCTGGCAAGGGGAAGTTAGACTCCACTAAAGATTATACACTCCCGAAGATTAGTGACACAGATGCACTAATATCATTGATAGACCTCTTGTTGTTGTACAATGACATCCATCCTACATTTTTCGAGACACTGGAGGGAACCATAGACATGAAAAAGATTTTAGATTACTCTGTAACACTTTCTGATGGCAATGTATCACTCTTGAAGTTCAAAGTTGTATCATTATGGCTCATTTTGGATAGTACAGCAATATCTTTGAAAAACCCAATGTTTAAAGAGTTACTTCGCATAATGTTGGATGTTTACGCACGCGATGACGACAGCACGTGTGTTGAAGCAAAAGACACTCTGAGGAGCTTTTTTAAAAGCACAGGGATATTTGAAACAGACGAGGATGAAATAGATTTAATCCTTTATACATTGCGATATTCAAAATGGGATCCGCCGTCATTGATAGGCAATGTCGTGGAGTATGTTTTAGAAAATATTAAGGGCTTGTCTGAATATGTTAGAAGTCAGTTGGTCAACTTTGAAATTGTTGACCAAAACAGTGCTACATCATTGGATAAGTTGTTTGGCGATCTTATGGAAAACCGGATCGATGGGGATGACACGTTTTTGGAAAACAAAGTTCCATCTCCCTTCATTATTGGTTGTATCCAATACTACCAATTGAATAAGGATAAAAATAAAAACTTAAAACCTTTCCTATCACTGTATGTAGTCAATTTACTTCATAGTAATTATTCTCCAGAACTGACGGAAGTTTTGATTGGCGATTGTAAACTTGATGCTAGGGCATACGTCGGAAGTTGGACAAGTCAACCGATCGCGTTGTCTGACGCCATCGTGGTAGCTGATGAGCCGCTAGTGAACATTTCTAAATCTCTTATTGAGAATGAAGATCTTTCGTTAACAAATATATTTCCATTTCTAAAAGAATCGAGTACAGAAGACAGTGAAATTGTTATAAATGACAATCTATTTAAGTTTGATGTTGACAAAAACTATGATAGCTCAGAGTTATTAATTTGGTCTAAGTACCTTATATTTTGTATAGTAAGGCTTTCAGACATGGATCAGCTGACTCAGGAACAACAAACGAAGATAAGAAATTATTTCCAGTGCATTATCGCCTTTGGCAGAAAACATCATAAAGTTGATATTTGTCGCACTATAATATTGAATCTACTCAAAAACCCCCATGTGCTCAAAACTTATAAACCTCTCGATTTAAACAAAGGTGTATCTGGTTTATTCGCAACACAATTTATACTGCAAGTGATCAATGACAATAAAGATATAGTAAACTATTTAAATAATAAACAAAAAGTACTTAAAGCATATCAACAGAAGAACTACAATGAGATAGTGAAAGCATTTATTAAAATAAACAAAAAGAAAAATATAAACGCCGACCATACAATAAATGTGCTAGAAACCGTTGGATTAGCCAATGAAGATGACGTACGAGTGTTTAAAGAGGTGTTCAACACGGAAGCCAGTAACTCCGTGAGAGATGACAAAGAACCGAGTTTTGTACTTGAACTACTGAGAAATCTCATTGATAAATATTCAAAGACGGTAGCGTTAGAACTGCAACCGCAAATATTGAGAAAATGCATGATATTATACACAGAGCTATTGACGAACAAAGAAATAAACGCAAATTTGACTAAATTAGAATCTTCACTGGCACAATACTTTGAAAACAAACCACATCAAGTGAACAAAGTATCCGACGAACTCTTTAAGAAGTTCTTTGAAGCAAATACTATAAGGAAATCGACGTCACACTTGGCGTTCGTTTTACTAAAGAATAATATGAAATTGTGCAACATATTTAAGGTCCACGTGGTTAAACCAGAAATATTAAGCCAGAGGGAATTGGCATTGCCTTTGGGCAGTGCGATCGTTACTCACAAGTCATTCTTATTGGAGAACCAACAATTGCTTGTTGACTATAACAATGTATACAAATCCAATATCATTAAAATGCTTGAGAAGCCGCACAAAGCCGGTCAAATTTATATAACGAACTCGAAATTCATACGGAAACTGATTCTTGAGTGCATGGACTATCAAGAATGCGCTAAGTTGTTCTCTAAAATCCATAAATTTGAGTCGGTAGAACTAAGCCACGTGTGTTTGATGCAGACGATATTTTTAAAACTGTGCACTTCAGAGATGTTGAAGAAAGATCATCTAATACATTATTTCTCGTCAATGCTGCATTTGAGTACCATTGAACTGAAAGAAGGAAAGGAGGTACAGGTGGTAAATGAAATTATAACAAACATTTACCGAGTGGTACAGATTAGCAAGACTGTACAAACACTCAATAGTATAGAAAAAGAAGAATTTAAAAAAGTTACGGAGAGCGCGCTTTGGCAGAACTTTTGCAAAGCTGTTCTGAAAGATTCTCTCAGAGTGAAGACGGTAGATCAAGGCCTCACCTCGGGGCCACAGCTTCTGTGTCTGTTGACTCATTTGGTGAAACTATTCTACCCGCTCGAACACGAGGACATTGGCTCTCTCTTCGACATGGTCACCTCGCATTCGGAGTTTTTGAATGTGATGCTCAGCTATCACAGTTCGGAGATTAAATCTAGACTCGTTGAATTTCTATACACGTTGATCAGAATGAACAAATCCGTGATGAAGACCCAACAGATCCCCGTATACTTGAGCTCGTATCACGCTACTCGAAGTCCTTGCGACCGTCTCATCCTAGCAATACTGCACCACTACGAAACGAGCGGGCTTCCTGTGAACGAGTTCAAACCTTATGTTTGGGGTGATTCCGGAGCTAACTACTACGCCGTCAGAAAAAATAGGACCTCTTCTCTCTGGGCGCACCCCTCTCCCAACCAAGTTTTAAATCTATTCGAGAAGGACATCATCGAAAAGACAGTGCGCAATTTCCCCGTGACGCAGAAACTGGATTACCATTACGAGCTGCCGCTTAACATCTACGAAATAGATAACGAGTCAGTTAGAAACATTTTGGATAAGATGAGCGGTGACGGTGTGTTTAGATCGGCTGCAGCGAAAGATATCGAAGGGGCAGTGAATAGTTTGGTACTGAGAGGGAAGTACGCTGAAGACATGGAAATGTTGAGACGACCTGAGATTGTGTGTGTGTCACACGAGATAGACGAAGAGGGCGTGTACGATCCGTTGTTCGTGTTACCATTACTCAGTCACCTGCTAGCGCCGGGGTCGGCAGCGTCGTGCTTCCGGCTGGTCCGTGCCGGATTGCTGGCATTGCCGGTGGCAGCGCTCGCGGCACATTGCCCGCGAATGCGTGCTGCTGCCTGCCACGTGCTGCACCGGTTCTGCATGCTGCTAGAAACTGAAACGTAAGCCATACTAATTTCTTTAAAATATACTCTTTCATTTTATTGATTTACAAATTTACCTAATTTATTTTATTCTATTTAATTAATTAAATTAACAATATACAACTTTTAATAATCCTTCAAATGATGAATGAGAATGACTTAACGAGCCACTTCCGTATTGATGTGGTTTATATCTCTTTACTGTCTAAATTTTTTACAGGTTTGTCTAAATTATTTTAGTTCCTGATCTGCTTCCGCACTTCAAAACTGATCTATACAATATAAATTCCAGACGACACAAAAACGACAAACTGTTCCTCACGGACTTCATCAGCACCCTCCGTCGAAGCATCCCGCCAGCCCCTGAGGGCGAAGGCGCCGTCCCCCGGCTACCAGCTGCAGCCGCGCAGTACCTGGCCCGAGCCCTTTTAGTCTCTACAGCACCCGCGGACCCACTCTACAAACCGGTCAACAACTTCCTCATCGCTAAACAAGTTCTCGACCTGACCATAGTCCCCGACTTCCTCAGCCTCTTCCACGATAGCGACATTGAAGCGTCCGACCGGAGGATGTGGATTCTGGACGTGGTCGGAGAATCCACCCGAACTACCCGCGACTTGAACGTCGTTTTCAAAACCATGTGCATTAAAATGATCATGGACTACTACTCGTCTGTGCTCAGCGATAAAAAGACCAGGGAGAAGATTCTGAATGTTATAGGATCGATGGTGGCTGTGCCGAGAGCTTATGAGATATTAGTCGAAGGATACGGCCTGATATCCTGGCTACACGCCGTCGGGAGACATATCAAGAAGCAGGATAGATCTCTAGCCAAAGGTGTCCTGAACATCGTTAGAAATATAATCTACAGTATGAAACTCAACTCGCTTGCGAAAAGCGCTTCCTACAGAAACAGCGCGCGAACCGGCAAGTTTTCTGACTTTCCAGAATTGAAGATCAATAAGGACATCGAAAACGAAATCTTGGTTATACTTTACGATAGTTTTCGAAGTGTCGATGGGTTAGAGGCGAATGATGTTGTGGAGTATTTGAAAGTGTTTAATTTAATGACGAAAAGGACTATTAAGATCTTGTCTAAGAACCAGGTGGCCAGTGTAGTGAGCGCAGTCGGCGCGGTGAATGACTGTGAATGTGTATCTTTGTTAAATAAATCGCTAGCAGCAAATGACTGCAATATGTTGAAGAGTAAAATCGTCGACTCTGCGTCGGAAGGCAGTCGGTTACTTCAAGAGTTGGTTTTGTTCGTGCAGTCGTATCTTGTGTAGGTCAGTTTCGTTAATAGTTTTTGTACAAAATAGTTTTAATTAAAATAATACGTTGTGTTTATGTATGTAAATATATTTTATTTATTGTTCTATTAAAGGTAGGCAATGTCTGAAAGTTAGCAATGTTAACAAACCCCTCAATTTATTATGTACTAGATGACCCGCCCCGGCTTCGCACGGGTGAATTAGTAAAACGCTCGAACGGGATAAAAAGCATCCTATGTCCGTCTCCTGGTTCTTAACTACCTCCCCACCAGTTTTCAGCCAAATAGGTTCAGCCGTTTTTGAGTTATAAATAGAGTAACTAACACGACTTTCTTTTACATATATAGATAAGTAGGTAGGTATTCTAAAAAGGGTTTTTTTTTGTTTATGTAGTATTCGAGATCCTGGAGACCGATTCGCAAAAAGAAATGTGTACGACATTCATTTCACAAAATGGCGATTCATAGAGCAACTCTATTCATGTAAATTACGGTAACCACATGTACTATTAATTAATCTGTATTGGGTATGAGCTAGCTTTAGAGTATGGCGGTACTCTTTTGATGAAGATGAACTGAAAAAGACGGAGATAGAGAATGTTACGTAGAATTAGCCCGTACCACCCTACGCCAGGTTAGCAAAGTAATAAACCGCGACCTATATCAGTAGATCGGCATTCAATTCCTTATCTATATGGTACATCAAGGCACGGTAGACATAAAGTCAGTGGGCTACATGACCGGCCTCATTCATGAAATGTCTCTTCGAATTGCCGCAGAAGGGCAATGCTTTGTGTAGGTAGGTACATTCGCTTCATTGCATTGTGTGTGATGTGCAGTTTATCAATGGGCGATACCATTCAATTCTTCGCTGGGAAGGTGTATCAGTTCTCTGGTTCTCACGCTGTGGTGGCGCTGGGAAGGCGAATAAAAATAAAAGTGAGTAAATTCGTTTTTATCTGCTATTATTTCAAATCGTAAAATAAGGTTGAATGATAAAATTAATGTAAAATTAGGATATTTTTAATGTGTCCCGTGTAGGTAGATATAAGCTTTTTTTCTTTTCCTTAGCAAATAAACAATTTTACCTAGTTAGGTAACTACGTAGGCAAAAAATGGAATGACTTGACATACAATATCACAGAATGAAATAGTATACATTGTAAGTACTTACCTAAGTCGTTGCGGCATTATATGGTTTTTTAACTATTTATTTTGATGAATCTTTTTCTTGCAAACAAGTAAAATGCACTCAGATTCTATCTCATATCAAATCTATCTTTATAAACGCTCCAGACACGGGACACCTCGCTTAATTAAAACTGCAACGGCAAAAGCTTGAACATGAACTTTGCAATAAAAAGACTGCATTTAATTTTGTTAGTCAATTTAACGTCCCATCAATCAAAGATCAAAGCTGAACAAATGTGTCTATATAATAAACGCAACCTTTCTCTTTCTGTCCATAACAAATTAGTTAAAGAGGGAAAAGGTCACGCACGCATCGTAAAGCCTACAAAATCGTGCGCGGTCACCGGAGACGCACGGCCGCGATTCGCTTTTCATTTGGTGACAATAACATGCAGACTAAGTACTCGTACACATGTTTAAACAAATTAACTTCTAACCTTTTCTTTTAAACTTATATAGTGTCTTATATAAAACTTTCTTATATTATAATGAAAAGTGATCGTGATGTGAGGTGGCTGTTTACCATCAATGTAATCATTTATAAATAGGTAAGTAAATAGTAAATAATAATTTTAAGTAAGCGAGCTCGTTTAATCGGGCTTTATTTTCGAAACAAGTCATACAGCGAGTGAGGCGCAAAAAATCCGAAATTTAAATAATAGATTTATATGAAATATTAACATTACATTAAAGCAAATCTTAATCCGTGTCGACGGCTCGATGTAAGAAACGAAAGTGATTCATTTCCTCATAATTGTAGCCGATGTCCACAGGTGCCCGTATCGAAATCCCTGTATCAGCAATCTGCAGCGCCGGTATTAGGAAATGCAGGCATGAGTCGCTGTTGTCCCATTGTCTTGTATTTGACGGTAGCATATAACAAACGAAACAAGGTCCATAAAACAGTACTTGGTGGTAGGAATTTTCTGCAAAGTTCGTCTAGGTAGGTTGCACCGCTTTGCCAGTTATTCTGCCGCCAAACAGCAGTGTGCAAACACTACTGTGTTCCGGCTTGAAGGGCATTGTAGCTAGTAAAATTACTGAGCAATGAGACTATGATCTGTCTAGTAATCTTATTATTAGACTGTGCTGATGTCTCAGAATGACACGCGCAGTCCAGAGTCACGCGAAACTTTATTCAGGTGAATGACTAGCTCGTCACGTCATAAAAATTTAAATAAAAAATAATAAAATGCCCACAATTTGCAAATGTATATTAATACAAATAATATCTAATATAACGCCCAACGATCACATACATAGATCCTGGACCCTAACTGGAATTTCCTGTGTCTAGGGATCCAGGAACTATGAGGACCATGGTCGCACAACACTCAGACTCGGAACAAGTATTTGCGCTATTTTTTCTGTGCACAAACACTTGGCCTGTCGCGGGAATCTAACCCGCCGCCTCCGGGCTCTGAGCCGACCTGCTCAACCACCACACCTGACTCCCAAAAATTACTTTGCCAACGTAGTGCTCCAAATTTTCAGGGATAATAACACTTTTTTGTACGACATAAATACGCAGACTGGTGTTTGAAATATATGAATAACACCAGTTACTTTTATATTTGATATGCATATTTCACTTAATTCGCATTAAAACCCGCAAAATTGTCTCGGTACCCACACTTGCAGTCCCGAGGTCCTTAGAATAAATAAAGATTGGAAAATAAAAAAGGCTTCGCAGCTTAAACAGATAAAGTTACTGCACTTGCGAGTTATCGTGTAATGGACACTGCAACCGATATCCTGCTGTAAACAAGAGTAACATAACGTGTTACGCGAAACATAACGCCTCGCGAAACTTTAAGAAATAGTTACCTTTTATAAACTACTAGCTTCTGCTCGTGGCTTCGCCCGCGTGGCCTATAGTAAGCAAAGATTTTTTTATAGATGATTCAACCACCCATTTCACCCTCTTAGGGGTGGAATTTCGAAAAACCCTTTGTTAGTGGTTATACATTTTACAAAGAACACACTCCAAATTTCAAATCTCTAGGACCAGCGGTTTAGGCTGTGCTTTGATATATAAGTCGGTCAGGACTTTGAATTTTATATGTATAGAGTTTACATTTTACTTTTGCCGTACCGCATCTGCGTGATGTCGCATCTCAGTGTAAGACACGCTTCCATAGAGTATATCCGTCTGATATCAGATATCAGTAGAAGCCACCTCAAGGCCACCACGTTCGAAATCAACGTGCTAACTAACTTATATCTCACTCTCAACTTCCGTTCGTCACGCATTCACCAGCTTACTCCCCAAGTACATCTACTTACATATTGATTATTATAATGTTGCGTTTCTGTATTAGCGGACCGGCCGTCATGGTGGCACCCGTGCGCGGTACGCCGACCGACATCGGTACCGGTTGAGCAACGATCGTCCTATACGGTACACGCAATATTGTACTATTACGTGCTATATGGCAGTACTTAATACACGTCAATGCTTTTGATGATGATGAAATGACTTCTTCAGTTTGTGATTTTAGTCGTTAAATCAAAATCGTTTATATCGAGCAAGGGGCTCTCGGTCTTTGTTTTTTTTTATATTTCATACTGAATCTTGAGGACAAGAAATTAAGACCCATTTTACGTCTCTTACGACTTAATTATACTTACTAAGGGTTGTCGAGGTACTAATGATACCACAGAGCACCGTGTATTAGCTCTAAAATTAGTACCTACCCTTAATCACCCGCCTCGCAGATAATATAACCGTGATGTATTTTCATCCTTTTTAGTACCTACTATTACTATACTGTGTATATATAATATCCAAACTTATATTATTACTACTTATTAATATCATAATACTTCTTTTGGTTATTTTTTCATGATTAAAGGTTAAACCGCTATTTATTTATTTAATTTGCTTTGAATAAATTAATACTTGGGTAATTTTTAATTGCTTTAAAACCGTAGTCGTCATACGTAAGAAAATAATAGATAATATACCTACTTACAGAAAGTCCAAAACAAATCAAGGTCTTAGGTATTGTCATTTATTGTATTGACCTGTGTCGTCAGTAGGTACAGTATTAGCGAAGTGTTTTTTTTTGTTAATTTAAACCTTTTACACAGTATGATAGAAAATATTATGCAATTGTCGATCTACCGATATCAATTATTTATCTATGATTTTGTACACAATCTAATCTTTCACTTTTGTTTGGCCTTGACGTATCATCGCACTCAAGATTATAAATAAAAATATAGGTAATGACGTACCAATGAAATATGGTAGGTAAGTATTTCACTAAATAAATCTAACAATAGCCTCCAACTTGAGTCTTGACTTCCGGACGTCCGTTTCACGCTGGATGCTTTAGTCATAGGTAGTACTTGTTATAACTGAGCATCGGTCTATACCGGAGCTACTTGCAAATGCCATCAGGATGTAAAATATATAAAAAGACGTACAGGATCACTAGGTGGTAGAACTTTTCTGCAAAGTTCGTCTAGGTAGGTACCTACTACCGCTTTGTCAGTTAATCTGCCGCCAAGAAGTAGTGTGCAAGCACTACTGTGTTCCGGTTTGAAGGGCACTGTAGCTAGTGAAATTACTGGGCAAATGAGATTTTATGATCTGATCTTACAGTCTAGTAATCTTATTACTAGATTGTGTTGATGTCTCAGGATGACGTGCGCAGTGCAGTGTCACGCGAAACTCTATATTTTAGAGTTCCGAATGACACTGCAACTGATATGGGCAGCCGTGTCGCTTAACATGAGGCGAGCGGTTAGCTCATTCCTTAACATAAAAAAAGGATATTTTTATTAGATAGTAGGATTTTTCTGCAAAGCTCATCAATAGATGAGTAGCTACATATAGCTACCATCGCTTTACCCAGTAGTGTGCAAACACTAATGTATGCCGGTTTGAAGGGCATTGAAGCTATTGGATGGATAGCGGCGACAGGAAAAGTATATGGGTATCGGGAAAAAAAGCTCAAATAATATTGTTCTGTTTCTGGATTTCAGCATGGTCCTCGTAGTTCCTGGGTCTCTAGACACAAGAAATGCTAGTTATGTATGTGATAGTTGGGCGTTATTATTATTATTAAGGCATAGAAATATAATGCGTAAGGTTGGATTTATTCCTTGTTAGCTTTAAGCTGTTAGATTAGAAGACTTAATCGTGCAAAACTTTTAGTTTAAACATTTATAATGTTTTGCCTACGTAATCGCTTTTAGTTTATTTGAGGATAGGGCGGGCAACCTGAAAGAGTGAATAGTGTGCTAATTTGTGAATATTTAAAAGCTCGCTGTTTGTTCCATCCTCCAATTTGATTATTTGAGTATTTTACTACACCACATACTGCATAACCAAGCTGGTTTCACGTCGGCATTTGTCTTGCGTCATCACAACAAACATAAGTAGCTTGCATGCAATTTTCAGGTTAAAATAAAGTTTTTGTTAATTTAATGCTTTATTACCTTTACAATAATTGAATATCTATCTAAATACTTAAAGTTATTTGTTGTAGAAATACAAATACTTATAATAAGAGCAATCTTTCGCTTCAACCTTTAAATGTTCGTGAAATATTCTCAGCATAGTTTGCTTACGGGAGTATTCTTCTTCTTTAAAGTCATTCGCCAAGTCAAGGTATAACTTACCTTTTGTGTCGTCAGGATTGTCTTCTATGTAATGCTTCATACAGTCTCTCATGTAATTGAAATGGTCCAAGAAGCACGAGCACGGTCCGAACTGTGGAAGCACTGGCGTGCTTACCGTCATCTCGATCACTTGGCTATCTTTACGTGTAGACGAAGGCACAGCTCCTGCGGTGGGCAACACTGATATTGTATTCAGAGGTGGCGTAGGCGGATCGCCGTACTTCTTTAGATATAGTCTCCGTATGAGTGTGGATGTCTTCACTGGCATCTGACACATCTGCACGGGGAGGGTTCCTTGTTCCATGTAGTACCTGTCTATGGCTACGATTCTTTTGACTTCTGTGATGATCGACTCTAAGTCTAGCTTGTGAGCGAGCTGGTCGATCGTTTTGCAAAGTGATTGGATGAACCAGGAGCCGTCGACTTCGTGCCGAATCGCGGGGCTACCGATGTAGCTACTGTGTAATACAAGTATATCGGCCTCCTCAGGCAAGTGGTAGGGCTCTAGATCTGTGCCCGTATCTGTGCGCAGGGCTCCGTATGGAGCCAGCACTGGTACCGCTGGTTTTATCTTTGTGCCTCGACAAGCTTGAATGAAGAGAAACTTGGGCTTCGTCACCAGAGTGGGTTTGTTTCTGACCTTCAGTTGATTGATGATCTCTATTTCATTGTACACCCTGTCCTTTGCTCGCAGGCGGCCGTAGTGCGAGCCGTGTGTCAGCACACACACACCGATGCAGCCGTACTCCGTGTAGTCTCTATTAATAAATTCATTCATCTTCTCAAAAATTTCATCCTTTGTTAGATCATTGTGTGTGTTGGGTCTTACTTCAAATCCAAATTTTTCAAACGTGTTCGTAAGAGCTTCCACGTCCGTCTGCGTGCCATGTCTTTTTGGTTCATCGTCTATATCTTCCTGGTTAAAAATGATAAGAGCGTTTTTCTTAAACTTCTCCAACTGATACGTTTCTGCGAATCTTGATAAAGCATTTTCATTAAATTGAGTTTGGAAATATTCTTCGGGTTCTTGGTCTTCGTTTTCTAGGCTGTGTTCTGAAAATTCTTGTTTATCTGGTGGAGATGGTGGCGTCTGATGAACTTGCCCAAATCCATCCACAACTACTATTCGAGGTGAAGGTGTAGACGGTTCCTCAATGGATATTTGTAAGGATTCGTCTTCGGTAATCAACGTCGCTGCATCCTCATCTGACTGTGATTGATGTATATTAAGAACAAGTTTTGGTTTTGGTTTTCTTCGGCCTTTCTTCTTTCTGAACTCTTTGTATGAGACGTATTCTGGAGTTTTTGGGGTCTCATCCCCCATTTCTATTTCTTTTATCTATGCAGAATGTGATGAAATGTTTCTTCGATCACAAAATTTCACTTGTATATCTTAGATATCACTAAACACCGGTATTATTTATGTTAGCACTATAAATTAATGACTGAACTACTGACTTAGGTTCCGGAGACGAAAATGAGTGCGACACTTGTTAAACCGTGGCTTTGTTTTAAAATATGTTTATGCCAAAGAGCATCGCCGCTCTGATTCACAGTTATTTTGTGTTATCAAACGGATGGTATCTTATCAACTTACCGTTCGATATCTGTTGCAGCGATAGAGGATTAATAGCTGATGTCATATTATGTTTTCTCATGCCACTTCAATTGTCTACCTACACAATATAGAGTGCGACTTTTGGAAATACCTGAGAATTATATTTTCTTAGCCCATTCATTGTTAGAGATAGCAGCTGAAGTTTGAACTCGTTGACTTTATGAAAATCCGGTTGTGTATGTATCCGGTTTATTGCTACATACAAGATATGTTTTTCTGTGCTATAAATGTTATTTTCTATGCTATTTTCTGTGCAATTTTGGAAGCATCAGGTGACCAGAATGCTGGCTTTTATTTTGCATAAAAAATAAGCAATGCCATTCAACGTGGTAATGCTGCCAGCATTCTGGAAACTTCCCCTCTACCAACGGGTTATTTTAAATATTTAGATTTTTTTTTTAAGTTCTTAGGTATAGTTTAGTTTTTTTGGTCTAGTTTAGTTTAGTTATTGTTAATTCATTTGATTTGCTATTAATTAAAAATATCTCTTTTTTAATTTAGGCATTCGCTATTACTTAAAATGCGAATGCAATTGATTTACAATCATCATTTACGTCATCATCGTCACCAACCTAACTGTGTACCTACTACTGCAGAGCTCGCACCTAAGATTTACGACCCATACTCCCTCTTTATAATAGGTCTTTACCTATGAAATTGCCGTATTGCAGTACAGACTTTTTCAAACAAAAAAAAGTTTTGATTGGCTATGAATTCCAAATTCAAATTAATTTTATTTTAAAAATATGACATTCTTTTTACAATATAAGTCTTTTGTTTATTGATTAGCGTTGTATTTTCATTACATATCAACATTTTTCCTCATAATGGATACTTTGAAATTTCGTGTAATTATGGAATATGAGTTCTGTCGTGGCACCAACGCGGCACAAACGACACGTAACATCAATGACGTTTACGGAGAGAACTGTACAAACGAACGTACAACCCGTTATTGGTTTGCTCGGTTCCGTTCTGGGAATTTTGACTTGAAAAATGAACCTCGTGGTCGTCCGGAAACTTTGGTCAACAATGATGAATTAAAGGCGATTGTGGAAGCTGATGAATCTCAATCTACAGCTGAGCTGGCAGCAGCTTTTGATGTTAGCATCAAAACAATATTGGTCCATTTGCGACAGATTGGCAAGATAAAAAAGCTTGATAGATGGGTGCCCCACGAACTTAACGATCGCCAGCGCAACGTACGCGTCGAGACTTGCCTTGCGCTGCTTAACAGGCACAGAAATGAAGGAATTTTGAACCGAATTGTTACGTGCGACGAAAAATGGATTCTTTTTGACAATCGAAAGCGCTCAGCAAGTTGGTTAGATCCTGGTCCGGTACCAAAGCAATGTGCAAAATGAAAAATGACCCCTAGAAAGGTGATGGTTACAGTTTGGTGGTCTAGTGCTGGTGTGATTCATCATAGCTTTTTACAAAACGGCGAGAGCATTACTGCAGATGTGTACATTGAAGAACTGACCACAATGATGGTGAAACTCGCACGTCTGCAACCAGCTTTGCTCAATCGGTCGTCTCCACTGCTACTTCACGACAACGCGCGACCCCATACTGCACAACAGACCGTCTCTAAGCTGCGTGAGTTGGGTTTGGAAGCTCTCCCTCATCCGCCATACTCACCAGATCTTGCGCCTACCGACTATTACTTTTTCCAAAATTTGGACAACTTTTTAGCGGGAAAAAAATTCAAATCCCGAGAGGCAGTACAAAACGCCTTTGAAGAGTTTGTTGTCTCCCGTCCTGCTGATTTTTTCAAGAAGGGCATCCATAAACTGCCACAGCGTTGGCAAAGATGCATTGATTGCAGGGGTGATTACTTTGAATAAAAGAAATAAATAAGTTCGAAAAAAAAATACTTTAACTTTTTTCAAACAAAACGGCAATTTCATAGGTAAAGACCTAATATTTATATAGATGACATCTTGGCTGCGAGTTTTTTTGGTTCTGGACCACGCTGCTTCAGCGCGCTTCTTTCGCGAGCGTCAGCACGTAACTGAAAGCCGCCGCAGCTTGCGTTAGTAACTAGTAGCCAGTTACTAACTCTTACTTTAGTTTCTTTTTTTTTTTTTCGGACATATTTGATGTCCTTCTTCTGGGGGCTCCCAGAAGAAGGACATCTATACCTGGCCGGAATAATTTCGACTTCTTTGCCTTTGTTCACTTTTATACCTCTACCGAGTGTAAGTGTTGACAAATCCGGAAAACTTGCTGGGATTAAGTCACACTTATCTACCCACTTGTTATCTCGTGTTTGTCGTTAGCAGTAAATTACTACTTCATAATATGTGTAGGCTGTATCCAAAATAGCCTTTCAAGCTTCAAAAAGCTATTAAGTTTCTATATATTTTGACACGGCCATTCCAGCCTTGAGAAAGCGTGATGGTGGCCAGACGATATTTCGTCGAGATATCATCTGACTGTAATGGCTCTCCCACGAATGTAGAGCAGACACAATGCTGCGGGTACATTATACAAAACACAGATTTCTTATAGATTGAGTGTGAAGTATATTATACGATTTGCTTCGTTGATTATAGTACCTATATATATGGATGGCGTTACACGAAGGGCCCGCTACCTACCAAAAATCAGCAGATCAGTTCTTGCCCCATTAAAGAACGAAACCAGCCTCGACTTTATGCACTTCAACGTTTGTGAAAATATGCTACTTTTTTAAAAATTAATACGCGAGCGTATTTAATTTAATTCCTGATTTATTAAATGTTGATATATAGTATCTTTCTACGTGTTAAAGTTTAGGTAAAAATATTACGTAATAAGTCGAACCGATAATAATAATAATAACCCGAGTCTGGCTAGCATGCTGCACCTTCGATCGCATCGTCACTTCCCATCAGGTGAGAGCGCGGTCAAATGCTAGACTATTTTGAAGTAAAAAAAAGCCAATGGCAATCGCCAACTTGATCCAGCCGATGCTACCTACATGTTTTGATCACTCAGATAGAAGAAAAAAGTTAAACAATCAACTTATCGACGTTTGCTCTAGGTCTTTACCTATGAAATTGCCGTTTTGTTTGAAAAAAGTTAAAGTATTTTTTTTTCGAACTTATTTATTTCTTTTATTCAAAGTAATCACCCCTGCAATCAATGCATCTTTGCCAACGCTGTGGCAGTTTATGGATGCCCTTCTTGAAAAAATCAGCAGGACGGGAGACAACAAACTCTTCAAAGGCGTTTTGTACTGCCTCTCGGGAATTGAATTTTTTTCCCGCAAAAAGTTGTCCAAATTTTGGAAAAAGTAATAGTCGGTAGGCGCAAGATCTGGTGAGTATGGCGGATGAGGGAGAGCTTCCAAACCCAACTCATGCAGCTTAGAGACGGTCTGTTGTGCAGTATGGGATCGCGCGTTGTCGTGAAGTAGCAGTGGAGACGACCGATTGACCAAAGCTGGTTGCAGACGTGCGAGTTTCGCCATCATTGTGGTCAGTTCTTCAATGTACACATCTGCAGTAATGCTCTCGCCGTTTTGTAAAAGGCTATGATGAATCACACCAGCACTAGACCACCAAACTGTGACCATCACCTTTCTAGGGGTCATTTTTCGTTTTGCACATTGCTTTGGTACCGAACCAGGATCTAACCAACTTGCTGAGCGCTTTCAATTGTCAAAAAGAATCCATTTTTCGTCGCACGTAACAATTCGGTTCAAAATTCCTTCATTTCTGTGCCTGTTAAGCAGCGCAAGGCAAGTCTCGACGCGTACGTTGCGCTGGCGATCGTTAAGTTCGTGGGGCACCCATCTATCAAGCTTTTTTATCTTGCCAATCTGTCGCAAATGGACCAATATTGTTTTGATGCTAACATCAAAAGCTGCTGCCAGCTCAGCTGTAGATTGAGCTTCCACAATCGCCTTTAATTCATCATTGTTGACCAAAGTTTCCGGACGACCACGAGGTTCATTTTTCAAGTCAAAATTCCCAGAACGGAACCGAGCAAACCAATAACGGGTTGTACATTCGTTTGTACAGTTCTCTCCGTAAACGTCGTTGATGTTACGTGTCGTTTGTGCCGCGTTGGTGCCACGACGGAACTCATATTCCATAATTACACGAAATTTCAAAGTATCCATTATGAGGAAAAATGTTGAAATGTAATGAAAATACAACGCTAATCAATAAACAAAAGACTTATATTGTAAATAGAATGTCATATTTTTAAAACAAAATTAATTTGAATTTAGAATTCATAGCCAATCAAAACTTTTTTTTGTTTGAAAAAGTCTGTACTGCAATACGGCAATTTCATAGGTAAAGACCTATTATATCTCCAGAAACTAACTCCAAAATCTATTTTAACCTAAGCCTGATTTCATATTGATACTATAATAGTAGCTAGCAATATACATTTTATATAATACGTACGCTATAATTATATATAAATCGGTTACACTATATTGCATATTACCCAGAGTTTCGCCATGCGCGCATCGCAGGTAAATTAAATAAAGATTTATGTACGTTAACAAAAATGCGAGCACGAATCGAGCAACCTCGTTTTAATTGAATTATTAGCTTAAAACTTGACTTCCGCCACATTAATGCACGTGACTCGGCAACATCGCGCCCGGCATACCAGCCGAACCATAAGAGCCACCTTCTGCTTCAGAAAGGTACTTCATGATGAAGCATCTCTTTAAAGTTAATTTACAACAATGCTACTGGGGCAGTTAATTACCGTGATACCTTTTTTTATTGTTAGATAGGCTTGCGTTTGACCACTATCGCACCTGATGGTAAGTAACGATGCGGTCTAGGATGTAGCACGCTTGCCTAGAAGATACCTGTTCACTCTCGATTTGAAGACTCCAGGGTTGTAGTTATCGGGAAATACGGACGCCGGTAAAACGTTCCACTCTTTGGCTGTTCGCATGATAAATGTGTAGCCAAATCGCTTTGTTCGCACGTGTGGGATATTGACCATGTAACGATGGCGTTTTTTCGTACATCTGACAATTGAATGGTTTTTAAATGGCAATGGTTCGTCAAATAGCAGACTCGGCCCCCTGGTTGTTCGATGGTGGTACCGTATTTCTGCATTAATAGTCATTTTCAAAGGTCTTAGCCGTTCTCCCGTCCTTACACTTCCCTGCCACCACGGGTGGCGGTCTGAAGGATCTTGCGAGAAAGTTTGCTATTATAAATTCAGGTAGCTCTCCGCCTATAGACTAGGTAGCTGTTATTATGATACCATTCCAAATTATAGGGTTCACATCGTGATACGTCGATATTATGCTGCTAATATACTATTAACAACACTTTCTCACTTATCCCTTTCTCTTATTATACTATACTATGCATATATTTGAAGCTAGCCAGAGCTACATGAACGGTTTTATAAATAATCGTAAAATTAATATATGATTAATAGCATAACTTTTTAATTTGGTGGGTACTTGAGTATTTAAGTATTCGTGGAGTAAATAATGGAGTTAAAATAGAATAGAAAGATGTTTATTCAATACTTGACTAAAATTAAAGTACCGTAATGCCCCATAATGCTGAATAAGATTATGATTCGTGTTTCAGGAATTTCTAACAATAAAGGTGCCATATTTACGTGCGGCTAATGATGCGACGGTAAAATGTCTGCCATTTTCGTCAAAAAAGTTGAAATTTTGCACATAGATTGCTAACGTTACTGAATAAACATAGAGTAATACTTCTTAAGCTTTCGTAACTTGAACTCATATTATAAAGTTAAAACGGGTCTATTCGCGCATAGAAAATTATCAAAATATAATTTTGACGTTTCAACAATAACAACATATAAGTAAGTACTTACTTTTTATTCTGGTGAATTAAGATTTCTTTAAGAGGCGCGTCGAGTTTTAAGGCTATTCCATGAATCCACCTATTTAAATACAATTCAATTCGAACCTAGTCTATATAAAAGAATAAAATATATCAGCTTGAGTCGCAAAACAAGACTTCTTTTAGACCGTCAAAAATGGCTGATTTTAAAATGAATGCAAAATAACAAACGGACAAGAAAGAAATAAAAATAAACGATAACGCTTTAATCACAATAATAAACCGTTTTGTTATTCTATGGTTCAATAAAACCAGTCTCTAAAGTGTCTGTTCTTCTGATGATATATTGTAATGGTATGGTAATGATAAACAGGTGATAAATCCCTGGCAGAAAACTATAGGCCTATTGCAGTACTGTCATGTTTTGCTAAAGTTTTTGAGAGTACATTGCATGATGGAATTTACAGGCAACTGGAGCCGTTCCTAAACAACGCTCAACACGCTTTTCGGAAAAGACGTTCAGTAAATACCAACTTACTTACAATCGTGGACTATGTATCAAAAAGTCTTGACCAGGGTACCCAAGTAGATGTCATTTATCTTGATTTTCGAAAAGCATTTGACCAAGTTGATAATGATGTTCTTCTTACAAAACTTGCTTCCATCGGGTGTGCCCCAAAATTAGTACACCTATTTGCTAACTACCTACGAGATCGAACACAGTTTGTACGCCTAGGTTGCTTTGATTCGGCACTCTATCACACACGCTCTGGAGTCAGTCAGGGATCTTCTTTAGGGCCATTACTTTTTTCTATCATGATAAATGACTTACCCGAATGCCTGATGTATGCCAAGTGTTTACTTTATGCAGATGACCTTAAACTTTTTATTAAAATCAAAACACCTGAAGATGGCGAAGTCCTTCAAAGAGATCTTAATGCAGTTTTGACTTGGTGCAATAATAATAGGTTATTACTCAATACGTCCAAGTGCCAAGTAATGAGTTTCACTCGTGCTAACAAGCCGATAAATATCGATTATAATTTGAACGGTGAACAAATTACTAGATGTCAGTCTGTAAAAGATTTAGGCGTTCTGTTCGATCCCAGCCTTACATTTCATGACCATATGCGAGCCCTTGCAGCTGATTGTTTTCAAAAGCTAGGGTTTGTCACACGTAACTGTAAACAGTTCACCAATATTAAGGCAATCAAACTTTTATATACAGCACTGGTTAGGTCGAAGCTGGAAACAAGCGCCTGTGTATGGAACCCATACGAATCATCGTACACCCTCATGTTGGAAAAGGTACAAAAACGTTTCTTACGCTTTTTGTATCAGAAAATGTTTGTATACTATCCTTTTATGTATCCCACAAAGTTTCTACAAGGGACTCTAGGATTTCAGTCGCTTCAAACTCGTAGGATGTACGACCAAATTATCACGGCAATACAAATACTACGCGGTAGGCTGGATAGCCCAGAGCTCCTTTGTGAGGTGAGCAGACTGTGTATACCGGAGCAGCGTGCTCGGTTCCGAAGTGGGCGTGTCCCTCTATTTGCACCTACACCAGCGCGCACTGCAGCGCGTCAACAATCTCCCGTCTGCCGTGCACAGCGCCATCTCAATGGCCTTAATGCAAAACGTCCATACTTAGATATATTTGCGGATGAATGGAAGGCAGTTGAAGCAATGTGCCTTAACTATTGTGAATAGGACTGATTAGTTTATAGATATTGGATAAGTGTTATTATTATTATAAGTGTTACCTGTTAGGTATTTTGTTATTCAGAAGTTTTTGTTAATATTTTATGTTTTGTTTTGTTTTATACATATGTATGTATACTATAGGTTAAAGTTTTTATATTTATATTGATTCCATAGTTTAAGTGTAAATAATAATTGTAGAATAATAAGGTTATAAATATTTTCCTTTTTTAAATTGTGATAAAATGTAACGCATTAGAACATTCTGTAATGTTATGTTTTATATATAAATAAATAAATAAATAAATAAATAAATAAATTGTTTAGAAACTCGTGATTTATGGACCAATCATAAATTATGCTAGAAAAAGTCCGTTCCATTTGATGCGATTGTAAAAATAAAAGGTATAGCTGGTATTGGTACCTATCTCTTTTCCGACCAATCAGAGTCTACGGGTGAAGCCTGTGGCTAGGCATTGGATTAAAAAAGGGTTCTGTGTGTGTGTGTGTGTGTGTGTTGTTATTTGTTGTAATACAAGTTAATTAGTATAAGTTGTTGATATGATATTTGGAATGGAGATAGTATGTTGGAATTGTTATTCCACGCACAGCGGGTGAAACCGCGGGTTGCAGCTAGTAGAAACATAAATATCCAATTTCTATTTCTAAGTTTTCACAAAATAAGTCCCAGAAACTCGAGCAGCTAGCTAAAACAAGTTTAGTATTGAATGTCAAATCGGTAGGTTGGTGGTCTGAGGTGTCAAAAGTCATTAAATTAATATTTCAAATTATCACAAGGTTTAGAGATTTTAAAGGTAAAACCTACATATTGACGTGCGACTGATCACAATTAGCGTGCTGGTGACGTGCCACGCACTTTTCGCACTAGTTCCACACTGCTAAAATACCCAGTCAAGTCTACTATTTAAACTTCGATTACATTGGTTTACAAATTGTTAGTGACAGAAAATATATGTCAACAATAGGCGATTGTAAAGCATTGTAACCGCAATTTACAGTAGGTTTATATATCCACAACCATTATGTATCCATTATATATATTTTTTTATCTACCTTAAAAATTCCCTCGCACTTACCACGGGAGTGGTGGCAGGGGGTATGTGGGACTCAAACCCACTAAAACCCCCCCCGTGATCCGACCGCTGGGGCGCGATGGAGACGCACTGCATTAACCATCTCGCCCCGGAGATAAAGTACATACCATCACTTATTATTAATTAATACGAGATATTGAACCGAGTTTCTTGTTGGCTCGTGGTAACTCTTTGTCTTCAGTTTTGGTTTTTTGAGTTAACGTGGCAATTTAGATAAGATAATGAATTTGTGGATATTGCATCTCATGACATAACATGGCTACAGCTATACACAGAGAGGCTTCTTAAGCATGCTAATGCTTTTGGTGTCTACCGAGTATAAATACAAACACAAAATTTTTTATTAACATAAATATTACTACATTATTTTAACGAATCCATAAATTCCCGAACTTGTTTTAACTGTATTTTAGATATCAGTGGCTTATCCCGATATTTTAAATTTTATTATTATGTGACACACAGAAAAACATAACACAACGGTAAAATCTAGAGAGAAAAATTAAGTATTAGGTAGGTACAGCGTCACCGAACGACACAGGCATTCGCGTCATGCTCCTTGTGCAACTTACACAAGCACCTAACACAAATCGCGCTCAACGCACCAATGTCTGTTTGCGCCTTTACAAATGATAAAGAATAGATACAGTAGCTAGGCGGGAACTACCTGACGCTCGCTGGCGGTTACTGAAATACTATATCCATTACGGTGTGAATTTAATATCATATTCGGCCCAGTGATTCTTTTAAACACGATCACAAAACTGTCAAATCAAATAACCGTATCTCAAGCTAAAAAGCATTTGCATTTGTGTGAGTAGGTAAAACGTGTGATCAATATACTTTCAAATAAATGGTAGTGAAGTCGAATTGGTTTCAATTAATCCCACAGTGTGACTAAGCTTTTAATGAAACACACACAAGTACAACGAGCTGGAGTACTTTGTACTTCGTGCTAATCCTGCTTATATAAGTAAAATACCCTTTCAAACTAAAAAAAAAATTTTTAATTAGTTCACAATTGGCGAATATATCGATGAACATACACAACATACAGACGAACATAGTAATACCTCCTCCTTTTTGGAAGTCGGTTAAAAATCTGAAAATTACAATTCCGTTGTCTCACATTTAAAAAAGTAATTTTCCGATGTATTTAAGGAGGTTATAGGTGCGTTCAAAACCGAGATTAAATTACAAGTAAAAGACACCAAGCCGATATTTTGTAAAGCTCGTCCGATTCCATTAGCGCTGCGCATTCCTGTTGAATGCGAGTTGCAACGCTTAGAAGCAGAGGGTATTATCGTTAAGGTGAGTTGTTGAGAGTTTTGACAACGGAACACCGATTGTTCCAATTATAAAAAGGCACGGGTCTATACGTATATGTGGCGATTATAAAAGAACGATCAATATAATTGAAGAAAATGGAAATCTTTCAATATAAGCAATTGAAATATTTCCATTTTCCGTTGCCTCGTATTGAGCAATTGTTCGCTGCGCTCAGTGGTGCATTTATACAGCATTATACAAAATTAGATTTGAAAAATGCTTAATCAAAATCAATCACACACACACAGTCTGTGTGGTGTGGTGGTTGAACAGGTTGGCTCAAAACCCGGAGGTGGCGGGTTCGATTCCCGCGACAGGACAATTAATTGTGCACCGAAACAAAGCGCATATACTTGTTCTGAGTCCAGGTGCTATGGGACCATGGTCCTCGTAGTTTCTGGGTCCCTAGATACAGGGAATCTTTGGATCCAGGATCAATGTGTGTGATCGTTGGGCGTTATTATTATTATTACTATTATTATTAATTGTTTTTGAAGAACGCTAAGTCATATAACAAAATCTTATAATTGATAACCGTTATTATCAGTCTCTGGACGTAACTACTCTATGTAGTGCTACCATATTGACTTAACTATATCAATCAAGTTATTAAAATCGTAGCAATCTTTTGGTTATAAAATAAAGCACAACCGTAGTGCGTAGGCGGTGTAAATAATATAAAACTGGCCTCGGGCCGGGTGGTCTGCTTGTTTAGCGGACGTTTACATTAATCAATTAATTATCGTGGCAAGTTTGATTATACGTACGTAATGATAATGAGGTTGCAGTCATATCCCACGAACAACGACTCTCACGAGATAGACTCACGAAATAACGACAGTCAAATATTACGTTTGGCCAAACTTTACACGGATTAGTCAGCCTCGTGGTGGTTGACCAGGACGGCTCATAACCTGGAGGCGGTTGGTTCGATTCCCTCGGCAGAACAAGTATTTGTGCACAGAAAAAAAAGTCCAAATACTTGTTCTGAGTCTGGGTCTTGTGGACCATGGTCCTCGTAGTTGCTGGGTCCTTAGACACAGGGAATCCTAGTTCCCTAACTATATAACTATATCACAAATATAGACCCTTCCAGGATCTATATATGTGATCGTTGAGCGTTATTATTTTTATTTTTTTTATCATTATTATTAGCCTATTGGCTATGGTCTAGGGATAAGGCCGAGGTCAGCCTCTATTGCTGTCAAAGTAACGACTGAAAGCTTAAAGTAATTAGTTTGCTTTGAAGATAGAAATAGGTACATATGCTAATACAACACAACTATTTTTTTTTTCTTACCTATATACCTGTTCACTCACCATTTAAATACTTAAAGGTTGTAGTTATTATATAACACTTAAGTTGAAATATTGCTAAGGATAATTTCACTCTGGGAAGTACTGGGATAATATATTTTTTCAGTTATATTAATTTAAAACCAAACTACTCTCTAAAAACTAAACTCTTTTCGATAATATTTCTATGGGACTAATCTGAATAGTAATCCAAATAAAATAAAATAACGAAATCAGTTTATGAATTTCTGTTTTGTCTGATTCAGTTTATAAGATATGTGGAAACAATCATAAACTCCTTTTGATGAAGTTTATTGAGAAGGGTCTGCTTTGGTTTTTCTCCACCGTTGCCTACTAAACCTGAAGGCGTTTTAACACGTGCTTATAACTGAAATTTTCACGCAAGAGATCATTGTCACACTAATAAGAAGACGAGATATTCGGAAGAGTAATAAACATTATAACTTAAAATATTATATTCCATCATTGTTCTAACGTTCGCCTTTACATAATAGTATCATTATGTTATTAAAAGACCCACAAAAGCGAGAGCCTACGGGCTGCCTTCACAGGCCCTCTGATTGCAGTTATTAAGAAGTTTGTTTTATTGTTAAGCATTCTTCGACATATCAGCCCAATAATTACTGAGAAATGAATGTCATATTACCTCGCGTTTACCGTTATCGACGACAAATGTTTGTCTTGCAGTACCGACTGGTTCCCTATCGTTCGACCTCCATATAAAAATTACAACTTTTTCGTAACGCATCAAAAGCCTTCATTCCATCGAAGCCTCAATTAATCATATTTCTATCTTTTTCAGATCAATTCGGGGGGCGCTACGAGAGGGAAAGAGAGCAGCGGCTTGCGCAAAGGCTTCGCCGAAGGTGCGCATGCGCCTCGATCGTAGCGGCCTCTGCCCTCAGTCTATGAGAAATAGTCGTATTTGCCGGCCGTACTGCGTACCCGTATAGGTTTTTTGGGATTATTCTAGCGATAACCGTGTACAGTGTGTCGAAAAAATTGCAATTAGTGTGTAATTTATGAGTGCTGTGATATAAATCGTTAATGAAGCGGTGTGGTTGTGGAGTTCACCGCGTGCAGGACAGATGTTTTTAACGTGTTGATGGATGGAGTGCATTGTTACCCGCGGATTCGTGCTGTATAGCTTGTGCAGTGGTGTGTGTATGCGTATTTGAGGACATACTTGGAGTCCTATTGGATGAATTAGAGGTGAGTTTTGTTACAATAGCCTTTTGTTATTTAAATTCATTATGTATAGTTGTTTTTTCATAGTTACGAGCTATAAAAGTTTAGTAACAAAATAACTACATCATATCTAGTAGTACCTAATAGTTAAAGCAAACTATAACTTTATGATTATTCGTAAAGCTGGTTACGTGTTATTGTATGCATAATTTTCTCTTTACAAGATAATGAGTGAATTATTGTGCTACAAATTCATTGTATGTTCTTTACAAACTAAGTTTAACTTTTTTGGTAACTTGATGATGAACAAAAATAGCTACTTAATTGATAGCTAAAGGTAATGGCGAAGTAAAGGCAAAGCCGATGGTGATAAAAATCATTGTACAAATAAGTGTAAAGCGAAACAAACCAAAAACGGCTCCAGCTTTAGTTCGAGCCAATCATCGACCATCATTAATCACTCGTGTGGATAAAATCTTTAATGACAATGGATCGTTAGTTCCGAAACAGGTCTGACAAACAAACTGCGATGGCTGTGTAAAAACAACGGATTTTATGCCTTAGCAAATATTATAACATTTATAACGCCTGTGTTTGTAAAATGGCAAATTTTACCGCTTTATTAGCACCAACAAATGTTATTGATATAATTTTTGATTTACAAATTTTAAACTGATTAATTTTAACGATAAGTAAAAATATGAATCACGAGGGTTTTACTCCCTTAAATTTAACATTAATCTGTTAGAATAAAATGAAATTTATTCTATAGTAAGTAAATTTATGCTAAAAAATTACATTAAATGCACCCAAAAAGATAGTCATGAAAGGCATATCATATTGCTGGTTGTCGACGAAATCCGCCCCCGGTTAAATAAATGTTCATTAGGTACGCTAAGCAGGCGATACTGCTCTACTTTAAAATCTTTTATTAAGCTAGTTTTAAAATTAAACTATATGGATTATTTACTTGGACGGTGGTCTCCAAAATAAGGCCGCCATTAAAGATTCTACTACGCCATTCAATATCTAAAGAAATAAAAATGCTTTCGGTGGAATAAAACCAAAGTTTTAACCAACTTACTTGAAGTAACATAGAAAATAATTTCAAGAATATATTTCTTTTCTGTTATTTTCTCTTTCCAATTATCTATAAATTAGACTATACTGTATCAATTATTTACAACCTCTTACTTATAAGCACAAAAACCAGTACGTAAAAATTTGTCAATAAAAACTTTGTATTTGAACTTATTTTTTAAACTAATGACATTTAAATATTAATACCTGCACTACTTATGACAGACTCTTTGGTGTGGTGGTTGAGCAAGCGGCTCATAACCTAGAGGCGGTGGGTTCGATTCCCACATCCCACATCCCACATTCGACAGGACAAGTATTTGTGCACAGGAAAAAAAACGCTAATACTAGTTCCGTGTCTGGGTGTTGTGGAACCATGGTCCTTGTAGTTCCTGGGTCCCTAGACACAGAGAATCTTAGTTAGGGTTCAGAATCTAAGTATATATATCGTTGGACATTATTGTTATTACTTATTATTTAAAAAAATGCCTACAATCCTATAGACAGTCATAATGCTCCACCAGTAGTGGGCTGGAGCACCCAACATGTTAAATGGAACTGAATTGACAGTAGACAAGTAGTCCAGGTATATTTAAATCAAAGCCATGAGAGCTGAATAAGGAAAACTTGTGATATATTATAAAATTTCACAAAGTGATTCGCTCTTGGTCATGCGTAGAATGCCTCCGCGTCTACGCGTCGATGTTACGAACAAAAGACATCAACGCGCTCGACTTTCTATTTGCCCAGCGAGATCTGCCAGATTGGGTGTTGCAACTTGTAATACATACACAGACTAGCTTCTGCCTGCGCCTTCGCCCGCGTGGCCTATAGGAAAATAATTCAACCACCCATTTCACTCTTAGGGATTTAATAGGGTAATTTCAAAAATACCATTTTTTAGTGGATTCCTACCATTTACAAAGAAAACACCCTCCAAATTTCAAGTCTCTAAGACCAGCGGTTTAAGCTGCTCGTGGATATATAAGTCATTCAGTCAGTCAGCCAGGACTTTCAATTTTATATGTATAGATCATCCATTGAGTTTATGATCTTTATTCGTCACACACAGATAAGAAAATAAACAGTAAATGAGTTCTAACCGATATTATTTTATTTTTAATTTGTACATTGAGTACATTATTGTAAGAAATACAAATGACATTGTACATACATTTTATACGTAAAAACTTATGTTCATCTACACTAACGTTGGACAGTCCTAGAGATATGAGTAAAAACTTACGAACTGTCAAACTTAGTGCAGACCGACATCGGTGATATAAATGTCTTACTTAAGCACTTACGATTTAAGTCATTATTTAAGTCAGATCTAAGCTCAATATACCGAGAAACATTGTGTGAAGTTAAACTTGTTTTATTTTGGTTCTCTTTGAACTCTGTTATTGTAACAAACATCTTAAAATATATGTAGATATTTAAAATTAAGACATTGGCAGTTAAAAACATTATTATCGTCATAAAATCCCCGTATAGTATTTAAAAGCGGCGACATTTGAAATCTGTGCTTTCCGATGAAGCCATGAAAATGTCAATCGCAAAGATAAATAAGCTTTAATAAAGTAAAAAAAACTTTAAAACGGGCGAGTAGAGTCGTTAATAGCATAACTTATGGTAAGACTTGGGTGTATCGCAAAATTTATTTTATGGCTTCTCCAACATTTCCTTTGGAATGTATTAGGTCTTTACCTATGAAATTGCCGTTTTGTTTGAAAAAAGTTAAAGTATTTTTTTTTCGAACTTATTTATTTCTTTTATTCAAAGTAATCACCCCTGCAATCAATGCATCTTTGCCAACGCTGTGGCAGTTTATGGATGCCCTTCTTGAAAAAATCAGCAGGACGGGAGACATCAAACTCTTCAAAGGCGTTTTGTACTGCCTCTCGGGAATTGAATTTTTTTCCCGCTAAAAAGTTGCCCAAATTGTGGAAAAAGTAATAGTCGGTAGGCGCAAGATCTGGTGAGTATGGCGGATGAGGGAGAGCTTCCAAACCCAACTCATGCAGCTTAGAGACGGTCTGTTGTGCAGTATGGGGTCGCGCGTTGTCGTGAAGTAGCAGTGGAGACGACCGATTGACCAAAGCTGGTTGCAGACGTGCGAGTTTCGCCATCATTGTGGTCAGTTCTTCAATGTACACATCTGCAGTAATGCTCTCGCCGTTTTGTAAAAAGCTATGATGAATCACACCAGCACTAGACCACCAAACTGTGACCATCACCTTTCTAGGGGTCATTTTTCGTTTTGCGCATTGCTTTGGTACCGAACCAGGATCTAACCAACTTGCTGAGCGCTTTCGGTTGTCAAAAAGAATCCATTTTTCGTCGCACGTCACAATTCGGTTCAAAATTCCTTCATTTCTGTGCCTGTTAAGCAGCGCAAGGCAAGTCTCGACGCGTACGTTGCGCTGGCGATCGTTAAGTTCGTGGGGCACCCATCTATCAAGCTTTTTTATCTTGCCAATCTGTCGCAAATGGACCAATATTGTTTTGATGCTAACATCAAATGCTGCTGCCAGCTTAGCTGTAGATTGAAATTCATCAGCTTCCACAATCGCCTTTAATTCATCATTGTTGACCAAAGTTTCCGGACGACCACGAGGTTCATTTTTCAAGTCAAAATTCCCAGAACGGAACCGAGCAAATCAATAACGGGTTGTACGTTCGTTTGTACAGTTCTCTCCGTAAACGTCGTTTATGTTACGTGTCGTTTGTGCCGCGTTGGTGCCACGACGGAACTCATATTCCATAATTACACGAAATTTCAAAGTATCCATTATGAGGAAAAATGTTGAAATGTAATGAAAATACAACGCTAATCAATAAACAAAAGACTTATATTGTAAATAGAATGTCATATTTTTAAAACAAAATTAATTTGAATTTAGAATTCATAGCCAATCAAAACTTTTTTTTGTTTGAAAAAGTCTGTACTGCAATACGGCAATTTCATAGGTAAAGACCTATTATTTAAAATCTCGAACGATATCTATACCTACTTTACAAGGTTTCGTTTGCTTGAAATAACACGTGTTCTGAATATAAATAAATAACGGTATTTTTTATATAATTTAGGTATTTAGTTACTTTTTTTCGGCCAGTATTTATAAAGAAAACTGCATTTTATTAAACTGATTTATTAGATTAAATCTTAAACTAATGCATGTACTTACAGTAACTAACAACACAGTCATATTAGTGACATGTCTACTTAAACTTAACTGTTATCTCGCGGAAATCCTCAATTTCTCTAAATGAAAAGTATTTTATATCGTATTCGTCTAATGATAATATAAGCAATCCGTGTGCGAAATTTTGTCAAAAACTCCTCAGTCTTTTTGGTGTGAAAGCCACACAAACCAACAAACAGTATAGTATGTAAGCAGAAACGTGTTGTGGGTAGATAGGTTGCAACCTATATAACTATAGGCCTTCAGCATGTCCGCACCGCGCCGTGTCTGGAACAAGAATGCTCCGTAGCACACCAATCGATCCCTTTATATAGCCAGACAGGTAGGGCCGCCATGACAGTTGCCGGTGCTGCCCCTGTAATACATTTAATGCCACCACAGGGTAAATTACGGTGCTCGATCGCTGTGCATAGAGTTTATAACTGGACGTAGCCGCCGTCACGGCCATACTGACGTGCGTACGTCCTCGTACGCTTAGCTTCACTATGTACCTGGTGAGGGACATCAGTGTTATTGCTCGTTCATCCTGACAATTAAATTGAGTTAAACTTGGAGTCTAAGTCAAAGTCAAAACATTAGTTTTCAATTTGATTAGTCAAAAGTATTTTAACCTTCCAGTCATCGTCAGGGTTAACCCATCGACAACCCAGTTCAGGACCATCAGTATCCCTTCATTTATAAAAAATGGACCGCATAGTGCTAGACCGGATAGATATCCCTTTAGCAACCAAAAATCATTATTCCAACCAATACCTTATCCCTTCATTTATGAAAAATGGACCGGATAGTGCTAGACCGGATAGATATCCCTTTAGCATTCAGACACATTTTTTTTTTCATCATTTTTACATTCTCTTTCCTTACTTTTTTTTTTCTTTCTTTAAATTTTTTTTTTACTTTTTTTTTTCTTTTGCTTACCCTTTTTTCTAATTTTTTTTTCTCAAACGAATCATTACTTTTTTTTACCATAACTTTCATTCTCTTTTTTTTTTCACTGGTCTGGGTTAACCCTGCAACTAAAATTGATATTAGTGTCACCCGCCGTCACGTCATCATTCACATAACGTCACGTCACATTTTGCGTTGCTTGATGTGGAGATGGGCATTGGGCAATCCCACTTCTGATGTGGGCAGAAACGTGTTGTGGGTAGATAGGTTGCAACCTATATAACTATAGGCCTTCAGCATGTCCGCACCGCGCCGTGTCTGGAACAAGAATGCTCCGTAGCACACCAATCGATCCCTTTATATAGCCAGACAGGTAGGGCCGCCATGACAGTTGCCGGTGCTGCCCCTGTAATACATTTAATGCCACCACAGGGTAAATTACGGTGCTCGATCGCTGTGCATAGAGTTTATAACTGGACGTAGCCGCCGTCAAGTACATATTAGTACTATTAGTAGCGCAATAAAACATTTTAATCTCTGTGTAATTCCATTATGGAGAAACGTGAATTTTCTATTATGATGTACTAGCCTAACGTACTAAAAACCTGCGGAATGATTCGATAGTAATATTCAAACCCAGCAATGCTTCCAGCATGTTGGTGCGCTACCTACTGGTAAAGGACTGAAACGTTTGGACTCTATAAGGTCATCGCGGCTAGTATATACAGTCCAAATGTTTTTTGTAGTAGTGTAACTGGCATTTAATGGTAGTTGTTGTTATTTAGTACCTACTTAGTTTACAGAATGAAGGCACTTTGCCCGTTAAAAATATATAACTAATTATAAAACTAGGTAGGTACCTAGTTTTATAATTAGTTATACATTTATTTAGTTATATATTTATTATTGGTAACTGATTTATTAAATTTATATATATTTATAAATAATTTATTTTACGACATACATAAAAATCTCTATACCTACTATATAAAAGTGAAATATCGTCTGTTTGTTTGAACGTTTGTTCATTCTCTCATGCTAAAATGGGAAGCGTTTTGACTTAAATTTTGCAGACAGATTGCTTCCAAAAGATACATAGGGTAGTTATTTATTGTGGAATATAATGTTTCCATGGGAAAATGGGTAAGTTGGAAGTGAAACAGCAGGGCGTGTCTAGTTTACCATAAATTGAATATATAAAAGTATAGAAAGACAATGCTCGATCCACATTTTCCTCCCACGCAGTCACGAAGCTAATAATTTAAATCATATTCAACATCGAACCAAGGGCAGTCTGCGTGTTTCAAGATCCATAATATTACATCAATAATCGAATATTTATACAGTTATTTAGATTGCTGCTTGATGTATTTCTGGGCCTGACTTATAAACTTTAGTTAAAGGGCTAAAGTTAATCAATGCTTCAAGCATTTTGAAAACAAGACAGGACGACTCGTTTTCGCTCTTGATATCTCACGTCAGCGAGAAATTATCAGAGCGCTTTAAATAAAGTTTACATTATAACCAAGGTCAGCTATGTTGACCGTGATTGGAATCATTTCTGAGTTCACGATATTGCGGCGCAGTTACATGTAAGTACTATGTTCATGAGTAGATTTAAATATTCGTATAATCTTAAAAAAGCGGCTGCAAGAACAAACTGCTTTTAATTATAACAACAACAACAATAAAGCTCAATGATCACATACATAGATCCAGGACCCTAACTTGGATTCCCTGTCATATTATAGAAACTGACGTGAGTAGTATTCATAACTACAACAAGTACACGGCTAACACTCACGAGATTCAGTCGAATAACTCGACCGGTGTTCGGGCAATATAGATGATTATCCTCAAGGAGTACGCGCGGCGGCGGTGGCGGCCGCTGAGTTATTCGACTGTATCTCGTGAGTGTAAGCCGTGTACTAGTTGTAGTTAGGGTTCCCTGTGTCTATAGGCTGTCTTCAGGCTGTGACAAATGCACGTGCATATCTGTTACTCCCAGACGTCATTGTAGGACGTCTGGGAGTACCAGATGTAGATTTGCTACCTGGGTAGGGACCCAGGTGGTCCCACAACACCCAGATTCAGAACAAGTATTTGCGCTTTTTCTTCTGTGCTCAAATACTTGTAGAATCTAACCAGTTTGTGAAAATGTTTATTAATCACGATTTCACATGTTGAAGTGCACGGCTTACTGTGGTGTTAGTGTTACTGCCAAACGTTGGGGCATACATACTCGTAGCTGTATTTTTAAGACACCTGCCTAATTATACATTCACTTTTTCTACCTCTTTATACTACTACTATTACTATACTATTGAAACGCGCTCCCTCCGGGGTATGAGCCGACCTGCTCAACTACCACACCACAGAAGCTGTCAACATTTATCACAAGGTTACATATCCCAATACCAGCGATAGTAGGGGACGAAGCTGTCCCACTTGATGAGGTAATCGGTGGGCCACCACGAGTCCGTGGTCTCGTCCGTGACCCACGGGTCCGGGATCTTGCGCGGCAGGTCCGAGGTGCCATACAACGTGATCTCCACTACCGCCTTGAACGAAAAGTAGAAACGAAACTCGACGAACGCCGCTGTTTTGAAGTATAAAAAGCAATCTTGCCTGAAAAAAAAAAACTTCCTTTTTATCTACTGAAAATATGTTACAAATTAATCAATGCAGAGTTCTCAAATATCCCAAGAGCTTTCGTTTGTGCAAGACATGCCTTATTAGATAAAAAAAAAAACGAGCGTGCTTTAGACCACACGACTTGTAAAAAGTAAAACTTACTCATAACTTTGTTTTGCTTTGTTTAATGTTAATGTCGCCATCTTGACAACTGTAAATTGTAATTTTACCGGATTTACCAAAATAATAATACAAATTTTATGTAATTTTTAACTTTGTTATGTTGACAGTGGAGATCGTTAACCAACAACTTTCAACTTTCGTTCGACTTGTCATGCATTTACCAGGTTACTCTCCAAGTCAAGCGTGCGTAAAGAAGTTGTACTTCAAAAGGAAAGTAAGTCTTAGTTGAAGTTAGACCTTACTTGTGATAGTTCCTGGGTTTGCCTTCACCTAACGCGTGGCCATACAGCTCCCGGTGGCAGTAGTGCTCGAGCCATACGACCGAGTTGGAGCGCTTGCTTGCTTCCTCAACGTAGATGATGGCACAGTTGAACTGAGCGATTTGGGTCACTATCACCTACGCAGAAAGTACAAATTTGCTGTTCTTTTTTTCAATGGCTGCATGAGTCTTAACAATGTACAGCCGCGTGATCTCTTTGAATATCAATATCCTATAAGCCAGATGCGCTATGTGCTAAACTTACATAGAAGAACCCTTGTCCAAAGTTCTTGGTCATGAGCACCTCAAAAGAGTCCTTGTAGAGAATACCCCCTCGCTGCTTGCGCTCGCACGTGCCGAGCTCGCCGTTTACTTTTTTGTTCACTGCAAACACCACGCTCACGTCAACCTACATAGACTTCTTTATAGATCTAATATATCATATTAAGTAATATTAGTGGAACGTTGATAATACCTCTTTGTTTTATTCTATTATCACTAGTATCGACAAAACACGCGTATTCTTATTTATACAGATGTCTTCTATTCGAAAATCATTAACTTAAAACGATCTACAAACATTTCTTAAATTTGATCGAACGACTTAGTCGTCAATCGGTGCTCAAGTCGAGATTTCATTTATAAAGTAGTAATTTGTGAATGAAATCCCGACGTGAGCGCAGATCTATGACTGAGTGCTGTTCTTACGGGCCTAAATCACAATTCTGATAGGTGTACTCAAGCGCATCTCAAAATACTGAAATACGATCCATCATCTGTTCCGTAAAAGTCTTATAGGTACTCTAGTAGGTACTGACTGTTATAAAGTACGATCTCTACAGGCGAGATCCTCCTGGCACTAAGAGTGTGAACCTCTTCACCGATGCCAGGTGGACCCTGCGTCAGGGAAACCACGTCGTGGATCCAGGACATGTAGTCGTTTATGGCCAGGAACCGCGCCGGTGCGCCGCAACCTGGACCGCGGACGCTGAACCCCATCTAAACATAACCAAACTTATCACTGATCTCATTTATCGATAATTTTATCTCTGACCGACATGGCATGATAGGTTGAACAAGCTAACACCACAAGTTCTAACACAATCGAGTTACGTGATCGCCCAGCTGGGCATCTATGGCATGGGAATAGGCATAGTAGACGTACCAGTTTCCAGAACCCCCAGGCCTGTCGCGTGATGAGCGCGACGCCGCCGTCCCAGATGCAGGGGTCCGCGGGCCGCTCGCCTTGCGCGCATATCGACGCCACCGGCGTCATCTTGTCGTACATCAGCTGCAAGTTGGCCACACATTATAAAATAGAGTAGAATAGGCGGCAAAACCTTAATGCAATTTGAATGAAACAACTCTACAGAGCACTTGTAACTGTTTCCTTCACCCCTTATAGGATCATCCATAAACTACTGATTCATAATATCTTGTAACAAATCAGACACCGACCCCGCCGGCGAGGTAAACGTACCCCCCCGTAGGTTAGCTAGAACGGTTGCGACTTTCAATAGGGTCCACTCTTCCAGTGACTTTTATCCCGGCAACGGCCCAAGCCGAGGCTCGCACCCCAGGGGTGCCCTTGAGCTAGTCGCCTACCACTTTTAACGGCTGGGCGCCTTAAATGTCTGCCCGCCCGGTGACGCTGTAAAGGTTGGCAGAGACCAACAGCATTAGCCCGTTAAAAAAAACTGTTTAAAAAAAACTTCAATCAGCCGAGGCCTAGTCTACCATGTCATGGCAATCGGACAATTATTCAGATATGGATGATTTCGATAGTGTTTTCTGCTACATTGCTATAGGTCCTACCTACTTGTCTATTTTCTGTGGTAGTCTCAATAGAAACAAAACGAAAGGTGTTACAGCTACACTCCCCTCACCCCTGGCAACATATCGTGAACAAAATGTTCAGACTGTTTGGTTTGTGTGCAGCATTTATTGGACTCCTTTATTATTTTATGTGTGAGTGAGAGCCAGTAAATTAATACGTGTATATCTCATCCCTCAAGAAAAAACTAACGAGTAGGCTTTAAAACCCACGACTGAAATAAAACTTCTTTAGCTCCGTATATCGGACGGTTTAACTTTGTTTTTGCTTTGTTTAATGTTGACAATTCACAATTGTAAATTGTCATTTTACCGCACATACCAACATAATAATAGGTACAAATTTTAAGTAATTTTCAACTTTGTTATGTTGAATATGGAGATCTTCGTGAACCAACAATATTTAACTTCCGTTTGCTTCGTTACGTATTCACCAGCTTACTCCTCAAGCCAAGCATGCGTAAAGAGCTTTACTTTTAAAATAGCAGTTGTTTTTACCACCTTTGTTATGTATGATGAAAGGTGGTAATAGACTGGAATGTCGATGGCATGATGCCTCGTTCTTGGTGTTTTTTATTTATTCGTGTTCACAATGTGCTCGTAAAATGTGTATACAACGCCTCCGTGCTGAGATGGCAGCTTTGTGGTTTAATGCATGCAAGCGGTGCACCGATACACGAACTTTAGAGGTTTTTGATACAATGTCTCCTAAATCACCAGTGTGAAGTCTCTCTTTTACAAAGAAGATTATGATAGAATGTTTTTCTTTTTTTATGTTAGTGAATGATGTGACGAGCTAGTCGTTCACCTGATGTTAAGCGACACGGCCGCCCATAACAGAACAGTGTCACTCGGAACTCCAAAATATAAAGCTTCGCATGACACTGCACTGCGCACATCATCCTGAGACATCAGCACAGTCTGGTAATAAGATTACTCGACTGTGAGATCAGGTCATAAAGTCTCATTTGCCCAGTAATTTCACTAGCTACATTACCCTTCAAACCGGAACACAGTAGTATTTTCACACTACTGCTTGGCGGCAGAATAACTGGCAAAGCGGTGGTACCTACCTAGACGAACTTTGCAGAAAAGTCCTACCACCTAGTGTACCATCAATTCAGTCTTCTCAATTCACTATAATTTCGAGAGTGCATTCATGAAGTCAATGGTGAGTAGGAGAGGAAAAGAGAAGAGAAGAACGAGTTTTAGTGCCTGTGGGTAGTGCGAGGACATCCAATAGTTTTGATTTTGATAGAAACATAACCAAGGATTATCTATCAGTTACTAATTTAATAATTAGAATAATGACCGTACATTATTGCTGTAGTAAAAATCCTTGCATTTTTCTTCATCGACGTATTTCACTTTATAAACTTCTTTCTGCAACTCGTTGTTTTCTGAAAGGACAATTACACAATTTTGTTAATCGAATCATCTTTTTATGATCCCAGTAATAAAGCGTAATGACAAATTTAAAGGTATAGGGTAGTGCTCTATAAGAGAAGGTCGTGGTTCTGCAGTTTTTTTTGTTTTGGTTTTAACTTCACACTTCTGTGTATTTAGCCAGTGTCAAGTAATTAATTTTTCAAGTTAATTAATATTATGTATATGTATGCGTCAAGTCAAGTCACAATCCAAGTCATCAAGTCAAGTCATAGTCTAATCTAGTCAAGTCATACTCCTAGTAAAGTGGTGGCAACTTTACCAGTAGCTTCTATGTAGTTTTGGAAACAACACGAAAAGAAACGTTTCACCATCATTACACCACTTTCCCACACTCATGCCAGTAATCCAGCACTTAACGGATAAAATGTCACCAATTTGATGCATTAACACTGAAAAATACACATGTTTTGGAAAATAATACAATGCGGTGACGCGAACTTTTTCGTTTTCCCGCCAAAACTCCAACTTCTGCAGTTAAAACTTGTGAAGATGGTGAGAGCTTCACTTACCATCTGTCATTTTGACAGCGTACATATCCGTGAACGTGCCGCCACCTGTGATGGGCAAACAAATCGGCAGCACGGGATCTGTAATTTTTATTATCACTATATTATAATAATAAAAAAACGAGTGTGCTTTAGACCACACGACTGAAGCAAAACTTCTTCTTAGTCTAGCTCTATCGGCTGGTATAACTATGTTTTTACTTAGTATAATGTTCATGTCGCCATCTTGACAATTGTAAATTGCTATTTTACCGGACATACCAACATAATAGTACAAATTTTTAACTTTGTTATCTTGACAATGGAGATCTTAGAAACCAACTTCAACTTCTGTTCGCCTTGTATTCACTAGCTTACTCCCCAAATCAAGCGTGCGTAAAATACATAAAATGTACTCTTAATGCCTTTTTTTTAACATAAATTAACATCACAAAGATCACAATTATTTTGGAAGCAAAAGGGATGACTTCAGCATTGTGCAGCATGTACGTATTCACGTGCACACTGCCCTGTTTTTCAAGCCACCCCTTGCTCGGACTGATGATAAAGAAGTTTTACTTTAAAAGAAGCAGTAACTTCAGTCGAAACACTTGCATACAATAGTGGCCTTATACGTACGTGCGTTATCTCCAACACCGGTCTCTCCAGACGTAGTCAACTGAAGTATCGCGATGGTGGCGAGGACGCCGCGCTCCGAGTAGTCCGGGTGCATGCCGAAGTCGGTCACCTCCACGGCGTACTTGATGCTACGGCTGTGCCACAGGATCAACTTCGTGTTGTTCCTGACAAAATTAACAATTTTTTGCATTATTTTCTTATTCTTTTTCTTTTCTTTTTTCTTTTTTATTAACAATACTTATATTTGCCATGCATAACCATCCACACGTGCTGTACCAAGATCTGCTAATCTCTAGTGCCCCCATATTGGAGCTGTGTGATCATCGGTGTGGGTGCGACAATATATTGGCCATATTACTCTTGTAAATTTTCTGAAGAATAGTTCTTAAAGTCAAATAAGTCAGTCCTTAATCAACTAGATGATTTCTGACGCTCTTAATTTGCTATGCGCTTCCATACTGTCCCGTTTTGTAGCGTCCAGTGCAAGGGTGACAGAGAACTATGTTAATAAGCATATACTATCTATATGCAAACAAAATAACCAATGCTAGAACATTTATAAACAGACACACAGTACCTATTATATTAAGAAAGTATTTAGTTACAAGCGATTAAGAATATGGAACTCACGCCATTTGCTCGGGTACAATCTTGGAGATGTCTTCAGCTGGCGCGATGGCATACGCTGGATGGATGAGTACACCAGCCGTTATAGCGAACCGCGTCATACCTCCAACGTCTGCAAAAACAAGTTCCTGCTGTGACCAGCGCAGCGCAGTGTCACACAGTAACGATACAAACTTACAAAGTTTACGTAGTTTTACGTAGTTTTTGCGGGAAAACGAAAAAGATCGCGTCACCGCATTGTTGTATTTTCCAAAACGTGTTTTGTTTTCAGTGTTAGTGCATAAAATTGGTGGCATTTTATTCGTTAAGTGCTGGATTACAGGCATGAGTTTGAGAAAGTGGTAATGATGGTGAAACGTTTCTTTTCGAGTTGTTTCCAAAACTCCTAGAAGCTTCTAGTAAAATTGCCACCACTTTACTAGGAGTATAACTGTGACTTGACACATATCTGCGTGAATATCATTAACTTGATAAATTATCATTTACTTGACACTGGCTAAACACACAAAAAAAAAGTTTAACGTAAGTGGTATTTGCCATAAACGCAAGGCTTTTCTCGCATATAGAGTAGAGGATGGTAAAGACATGTGGCAAACCAAGTATATACTCACAGAAGCTATGCTGCACGACACCAAGCCACGGGAACCGGCCGATGTCAGCCGTGGTGCCTTCTGGCACGTTTGAGTCGGTGTCAACTGAGCACCGCACGCGGTCCCATAGGAGGCTTGCGGTATTGTTCACTGCACAATCGAATAAACACATTATAGATTTTAATAAACAGTCCGCATCGTCGCAGTCATCCGCAGTTAAGATTTTCATTCAATGCAGTTTGCTGAATGTTCGAATGCGATCTCTTGGATGTTAAACTAACCTTTCCAAATAATCAGTAAGCAACACAGCAGCGTTTTAACATATGTATTGTACATTTTGAAAACTTGTTACCAATAAACCACTATGAAATGATAACGCCTCGTACTTCCCACCATCGATAGAATACTACTAACAATTAGTAACGTGTTCTATTCTCAAAGACACAGTTTACAGAATGGTGTTGTGTTTACAATCACTTCACCAAATCATAACTATATTCGCGAATTCCCACATTAACTCACGGTAATGTTGATTTTGAACTAACAGTATACTGTCGTATTAGAGACTAGTTGCACCCCGCAGTTTCACCCGCGGATAAAATGTATTTTAATTATTTGCTCATCCCACGGGAACATTTCACTTTGTACACTATCGTGTGTTGTAACAAATGTAGCCTATATGTTAATCCAGTGTATAAGCTATCTTCATACCGCATTTAATCCAAATCCATTCAGCCGTTTGAGCGTGAAGGAGTAACAAACATACACACATACATACTTTCGCCTTTATAATGTTAGTGTGATACTACAGTAGTGTAGTAGGTATAAGAACACTATAAGAGTCTTATTTATTTATTATTTTTAAAGTAGAGAACTTCTTTACGTACGCTTGACTTGGAGAGTAAGCTGGTGAATGCGCAGCGAGGTGAACGGCAGTTGATTCACGTAGATCTCCATTGCCAACATAATAAAGTTACAAATTTGTATTATTATGTTCACCATCAGCAGTTTGTATTATTATATGCGGCAGGACAAGTATTTGTGCATTAAAAAAAGCGCGAGGTGTTGTGTGGGATCATGGTCTTCGCAGTTCCTAGACACAGGGAATCTTAGTTAGGGTCCAGAATTTATGTATGTGATCGTTGGGCGTTATTATTATCAATATTATTATTATGTTGGTACGTCCGGTAAAATAATAATTTACCATAAATATTAAACAAAGCAAAAACAAAGTTATACCGGCCGGTAGATAGAGCTAAATAAGTTTTATTTCAGTCGTGTTGTCTAAAGCACACTCTTTTTTATATAGGTTTGGCTTTTCTCTTTATTCAGTGATGGTGCGGTGACTGTGTCCCAAGGGACTGAGGTTCGCTCCTAGCTAGGCATTCCAGGGATGCCAATAATTTGCACACCCCCTACGTCCACTATTATGACTGGGCATCTCATGAATCGAGTTGTGGATATAATAGGTCTTTACCTATGAAATTGCCGTATTGCAGTACAGACTTTTTCAAACAAAAAAAAGTTTTGAATGGCTATGAATTCTAAATTCAAATTAATTTTGTTTTAAAAATATGACATTCTATTTACAATATAAGTCTTTAGTTTATTGATTAGCGTTGTATTTTCATTACATTTCAACATTTTTCCTCATAATGGATACCTTGAAATTTCGTGTAATTATGGAATATGAGTTCCGTCGTGGCACCAACGCGGCACAAACGACACGTAACATCAACGACGTTTACGGAGAGAACTGTACAAACGAACATACAACCCGTTATTAGTTTGCTCGGTTCCGTTCTGGGAATTTTGACTTGAAAAATGAACCTCGTGGTCGTCCGGAAACTTTGGTCAACAATGATGAATTAAAGGCGATTGTGGAAGCTGATGAATCTCAATCTACAGCTGAGCTGGCAGCAGCTTTTGACGTTAGCATCAAAACAATATTGGTCCATTTGCGACAGATTGGCAAGATAAAAAAGCTTGATAGATGGGTGCCCCACGAACTTAACGATCGCCAGCGCAACGTACGCGTCGAGACTTGCCTTGCGCTGCTTAACAGGCACAGAAATGAAGGGATTTTGAACCGAATTGTTACGTGCGACGAAAAATGGATTCTTTTTGACAATCGAAAGCGCTCAGCAAGTTGGTTAGATCCTGTTTCGGTACCAAAGCAATGTGCAAAACGAAAAATGACCCCTAGAAAGGTGATGGTCACAGTTTGGTGGTCTAGTGCTGGTGTGATTCATCATAGCTTTTTACAAAACGGTGAGAGCATTACTGCAGATGTGTACATTGAAGAACTGACCACAATGATGGCGAAACTCGCACGTCTGCAACCAGCTTTTGTCAATCGGTCGTCTCCACTGCTACTTCACGACAATGCGCGACCCCATACTGCACAACAGACCGTCTCTAAGCTGCATGAGTTGGGTTTGCAAGCTCTCCCTCATCCGCCATACTCACCAGATCTTGCGCCTACCGACTATTACTTTTTCCAAAATTTGGACAACTTTTTAGCGGGAAAAAAATTCAATTCCCGAGAGGCAGTACAAAACGCCTTTGAAGAGTTTCTTGTCTCCCGTCCTGCTGATTTTTTCAAGAAAGGCATCCATAAACTGCCACAGCGTTGGCAAAGATGCATTGATTGCAGGGGTGATTACTTTGAATAAAAGAAATAAATAATTTCGAAAAAAAAAATACTTTAACTTTTTTCAAACAAAACGGCAATTTCATAGGTAAAGACCTAATATATCTATTAAGCTCTTTAATCTCTATAGCTTGACTCCGAAATAAAGCTGTAAAGTTTCTTGTAGCTACTTCTTTAAAGATTTAATCGAAGCTTCGGATCGGAGTTTTCTATTCTGCATTGTGCCGGTTTGCTTGCACCAGTAGTGAGAAATAGAAAATTTTTTTTTTCAAACTCATATATTGTAATGGGCTTGCTATGTAATATTTTACAATAAGCACTTCGTAATTCTGTAATGTTTAGTACAATAACTTAATTACAACTACCTAATATAATTTTGACTTGTAAAAGTGCTAAAGATTGCCTATTTGCAATAAAATCTTTTGACTTTGACTTTGACGTTCACTGTATCCTTAGTATTAATATATGTGTTTATGTATTTGTATTATGTGTAGTAGTAGTATGTATTGTATATTAAGTAGTGTACTATTGTATATTTTTCTTAGGATGTATATAGTCACTTACATTTTATAGCACCACCGTTCATGCTCATTGATCTATCTCTGTCCATCCGAAGGTTGTCTGGAAGAGATCGCTATTTAGCGATAAGACAGCCCATTGTAGGTTGCAATTAGCTTATAAGCTTTCCTGTTTTGTATCTTGTCATCTTGGTGTCAATAAAGAGTTTATTTATTTATCTATCTATCTACTGTACAAAGAAATGATGGTCTAAGCTTATGGAAGTAAAAATGAGCATGTCTTTCTTATGCCTACTAAATTAAACATGTTAAATTCAGCTGGTTTCTAACTGAACAACCAAAACTCTCTAGAAAGCAAACAATGTACGAGTATGTACACAAAGCACGCGCCCGTCGATTCTTTGTTCGTCGATTATAACAGGCATTATTTTGTGAGGAAGACAAGGTTCGAAGAGTTTTCATGTTTTTGATTTCAAATTTGTGAGAACAACGTTGGTTTTAGATACTTAGAACTTTGTGTACTATTGAAGTAAAGATATTTTCTCTATTGATCCAAGCAAATAACTATGTAAAAGTGAAGCTTTGCCTGTTTATTTGTTTGGCCGTCACGCCAAAAAGGCTACATCAACTTTGCTGATATTTTGCATAAACATTGATGACACTGATATTAATATTAGCCTACTTGTATCACGGAAGAAAAATCCTACGGTAAACGGGTAAAATGCGTATGAAACAGCGGGGCACCTCTAATTAATAAAACGCCAGTGCAAAGTTTTGATTGAACTCTGTACGCATGTGCATTCTTATTATGTACTATATAGTACCTATACCATAGAACACAGGCGATAGGGTCCCGCGCCGGGAGGGCTTTGTTCACCTTAATTAGAGGGCACTAAAGCTGATTGGATCACGGAGGGTGGCACTGGTAACAGCAGGAACGGTGGAGGCTGGTTTATGAGATTCAATGCCGCTTTTGTCCAACATCCGTTTCGTATTATTTTTGATTTCTATGGCGTACATTAGGCCATAAAGCAAACAGCCTAAGACGTCTGAATTTCATGGTTAAATATGGTTTACAATAAGTTCATACAGTTTCTATCGCTCATACCAAAGCTCGACAGACAAGCTGGTGACCGCTACAAAAAGCGACAGACATTTATAAGAACGTTACGGCCCTCCAAGGACGTTCATTACCCTCACTACCAAGCTGCTCTACCCTGCTCTCGAAATAATATTTTCCCCTTCTGCACGTCTGTAGTACCGAGTCAGCAATTTTAATCGGGCTTCAACCTTCATTCATCTTACTAATCGTCATAAACTAAAATTTGTTGTTTTACATTGAGATAAAAACCGCTTAAAAATAAAATGGAGGAAGTTCTGGGCTGACCACCGTTGAGGTAAGCCTTGCTTGGAGACCATATAAATAATTAAGCTCACGATTTGGAAGACGGATATAGACTAGATGGACTAGAATACTAGATTAAGCCGCAAAATTACACGTCAGTAAAGAGCCGAAGACCGGGCTCGGCGTGCGTTGCGAGAGGTTTACGTCTATTTCAAGACTTGTAAGATTATTAAACTCTAATTCACCTAAAATAAACTCTAAAATAAAGAACTAGCTAGTCATTAAAACCACTTTTAACAAGCGCCCGGTTCACTAATGTGTCCCCCTATCCCACGCCGGAAATGTCGGCTCACTATTATTGCATGCACTTTCACTATAAGCCCTCGTATGGAATTAAGTCACTAACGCGGGCTGAAGCCGGAACCGTGATAAGCCGTCACATGTTACGTCACATCCTGGTCTTTCACGTCATAATAACACAGTTTGTTGTAGCGGATATCTCGATCAATTTATAGAAGTTGGGAGTACGTAAAGCGGGCCTATCTAATTATGGTGACAAAAAACTAGGTACCTACATTATCCTTAGTGAATTTAGCCACCGTCGTTTTGTCTGAAAGTCAAAGTCAAAGTCAAAAGATTTATTGCAAATAGGCTAATTTTAGCACTTTTACAAATCAAAATTATATTAGGTACTTAAAATTAAGTTATTTCACTAAGCATATAAAATTACAAAGTGCTTATTGTCAAATAATATATAGCAAGCCCATTACAATATATGAGTTTGAAAAAAGAAGCAGTTCTCTTTTTCACTACTGGTGCAAGCAATCCGGCACAATGCAGAATTGAAAACTTTGATCCGAAGCTTCGATTACAACTGTAAAGAAGAAGCTACAAGAAACTTTACAGTGATGTATTTTTTTTTTCTTCTTTCTATTGTCTTTTATTTACAATGTATATAATTCATTACAGTTGAGATCATGAATATGTTACAAAAGTAACATATTACAAAAGTAAAATATTACAAAAGTAACATATTCATGATCTCAACTGTACATAGATACATACAGCACACCAGAAAAATCTGATTACATCAGTTGAAGAAGCGTTGAAAATAAATCGTAGTCGTATAGTATTATGTAATCTGGGACTATACTATTGAAAGGGAAATTGTTGTAAGTTATTTGAGAAATAAACCAAATTTTCAGTTCGTTAGTGTTCAAATCGGTAAACCTTACCAAAAATCTGAACTTGATAAAACTATTGAATCTATATCTGTATATCATCCATAGGTAATGTACATAAAATGTAATGCTATACACCCAGATATAGTCTTGTTTGACAGACTGTCTACTTTGTTTTGTTTTTGTTTTGGCCCCACCCTTTTGTGTATTTAACCAGTGTCAAGTAATTGATAATTTCTCAAGTTACTTAATATTATTGTATCAAGTCAAGTCACAGTCAAGTTATCAAGTCAAGTCGTAGTCTAGTCTAGTCAAGTCATACTCCTAGTAAAGTGGTGGCAACTTTACCAGAAGCTTCTATGTAGTTTAGGAAACAACACGAAGAAGAACGTTTTACCATCGTTATACCACCACCCATGCCTGTAATCCAGTACTTAACGAATAAAATGCCACCAATTTTATGCACTAGGTACTCCTAACTAAAATAACAAAAGCCTATCGAGCTTGGGGAATAAAATAAAAACTGTAATATTAGGGTTTATTTTCAACTACTTAGGGAAAAAATCAAGTCTATATGTTTTCAACAATGCACCGATCGGTTATTAGATATACCATACTAGCGGTAGTATTGTCGGCGGTTCTTCGTTCCAATTAACCTTTGGCTGGGCGACCTCGGTAACCATGGTTATAGCTAACAAATACATGAACCGTAAACACTGCTACGTTATTTAATGTTTTTGTACACACATATTTAGTGTTAGTGTATGTTTTTGTCTTGAATATATTGTAGAGAAACTGGTTATAAAGTAATTTGTTTAAATAGAGTCTAACCGGTTAGTGAAATGTTTTAAAATGGCGAATTCACATGTTGAAACGCACGGCTTATTGTGGTGTTAGTGTTACTGCCAAACGTTGGGGCAACATGCGGGACAGTCATCATGGTAAACATACTCGCAGCTGTATTTTTAAGACATCTGCCTACATATATACATTTTCACTTTTTCTACCTCTTTATAGAATAGAATAGAAAGACTTTAATTCAATACTTGCATAAAATAAAAGTACAAATGATGAGATTTACCACAAATAAAATAAAGGATTAATTATTAAATAATTTTAATATTATTATTATTAAATTTTAATATTAAAATAAATATTATTTACTTTACATTATTTTTGGTTTCGTCACAATATAAAACGGTAGGTACGATATTCTTCTACATATTTTAATGTTTTCTTTTTTGGCGGAAACGCGAAAAAGATTGTGTCACCGCATTGTATTATTTTCCAAAACTTGTGTTAGTGTGGGAAAATGTTGTAATGATGGTGAAACGTTTCTTTTAGTGTTGTTTCCAAAACTCCATAGAAGCTTCCAAGTAAAGTTGCCACCACTTTACTAGGAGCATGACTTTGACTAGACTATGACTTGACTTGATGACTTCGACTGTGACTTGACACATATTTACGTGAAATATCATTAACTTGATACATTATCAATTACTTGACACTGGCTAAATACACAAAAGTGTGGAGCCAAAAAAAATAAAATAATAATGTTTTTCTATCGCGTTTAAGCAATAATTCTGTCAATGTCAAGTAAGGAACTTTTGTACAGTTATGTCATGTCAAAGTCTTATTTTGTCAATCAAAATTCCACAGTAAAATTGGAAACTTGGATATTTTACTGAAGGCTTGAGGAAGCCTTGAACAGAAGAAAAACGAAAAGGCATGGTTTAAATCTTGGAACCATTTGCCAACACTCGTGCACTGCACATTCACGAACACTTAACGGATATAATAATCCATCACACGTTAAAATTCAAAAATGCACGGGCTGTGGAAAACAAATCAAAATTCCCAACCGCCATTTTTGGATTCTTTTCAACGAACTCGTCTAAGATATTAAAATGCTCAGCTATAAACAAACAAACCAAATAGAATGCCAGTGTGACAGCCGTGAGATTAATATAAAATGCTCAGCTATAAACAAACAAACCAAATAGAATGCCAGTGTGACAGCCGTGAGATTAATATAAAATGCTCAGCTATAAACAAACAAACCAAATAGAATGCCAGTGTGACAGCCGTGAGATTAATATAAAATGCTCAGCTATAAACAAACAAACCAAATAGAATGCCAGTGTGACAGCCGTGAGATTAATATAAAATGCTCAGCTATAAACAAACAAACCAAATAGAATGCCAGTGTGACAGCCGTGAGATTAATATAAATGGGATCGTTCACGGTCACTTGTTTAACTGCCGTGATTGACTTTTATAATGTCCGAAAAACCGAGTCCCAGCTTATAATAATCATTATCTTCCTATAAGTTCCCACTGTGGGGCACCGGCTCTCTCACAGCGAGAGATTAAGAAGGCCATAATCCACCACGCTGGCCAAATGCGGGTGGGTGAATAATAAATAATAATAATAACCAACGATCACATACGTTGATCCTGGACCCTAACTAGGGTTCTCTGTATTTACCACAACACCCAGGAACAGTATAAGTTACGTACAGTAAGTATTTGCGCTTTTTTCTGTGCACAAATACTTATCTTGCCGCGGGAATCGAACCCGCCACCACCGGGTTATAAGCCAACCTGCTCAACCACCACACCGCAGAGGCTGACAAATTAATGCCTCATATCTTCGAATTATGTGATCCCTGAACATATATGACTATGTTTTCGTTCACCGTTGTATAGCGAATGCAAGCGTACATGACTTGGTCCGCCATCATTACTTAATTACGGATATTGTGTTTGATATTACTCCTTTACAAACATAATTACCTACACAGGCACCTGCTTGAAGTTATTAAAACAAGCCAGCAAAAAGAAACAAGGTGCACAAACGACTTTAATCACCCAATTACCTATAATAGGTATTTGTACCCTATCTACTTTAATAGTCTCTAGAAATAGAAAAGTACTCAGTCAGTCTAAAGATTTTATTGCAAACTAGCTTCTGACCGCGGCTTCACCCGCGTGGCCTATAGGAAACAAAGAAGAAAATTTTTCATAGATAATTCAACCACCCATTTCACCCTCTTAGGGATGGAATTACGAAAAACCCTTTCTTGGTGGATACCTACACTTTACAAAGAAAACACCCTTCAAATTTCAAGTCTCTAGAACCAGCGGTTTAGGCTGTGCGTTGATATAAAAGTCAGATTCCGTCAGTCAGTCAGGACTTTGAATTTTATATGTATAGGATAATATAAGCACTTTTACAAGTCAAAGTTATATTAGGTACTTAAAATTAAGTTATTTGACTGTACTGTATTCACACTACATCAAATACCGTTCTATATAAAAACGGCCGAGGTTTTGGCGGGAAACCGAAAAAGATCACGTCACCGCATTGTATTATTTTTTATTCAAAAGCTTGGCCTGAATATCCCAAGCTTAACGGTATGAAATCTTAGGTACTTTGCCTATTGTCTATTCCTATCTATAAATTCAGTTTCTATTTGTAATGTTTATAATAAGATAATCACGGTATTTTTCTTGCACCGGTGTGACGTGGTGGTTATTTTTGTAACATATTCATTATCTCAACTGTAATGAATTATATACATTGTAAAAGACAGTAGAAAGAAGACTAAAAAAAATACATCACTGTAAAGTTTCTTGTAGCTTCTTCTTTACAGTTGTAATCGAAGCTTCGGATCAAAGTTTTCAATTCTGCATTGTGCCGGATTGCTTGCACCAGTAGTGAGAAAGAGAACTGCTTTTTTTCAAACTCATATATTGTAATGGGCTTGCTATATTATTTGACAATAAGCACTTTGTAATTTTATATGCTTATAGAATAACTTAATTTTAAGTACCTTATATAATTTTGACTTGTAAAAGTGCTAAAATTAGCCTATTTGCAATAAATCTTTTGACTTTGACTTTGACTTTTCAAAACTTGTGTTATTTTCTTTGTCAGTGCATAAAATTGGTGACATTTTATTTGTTAAGTGCTGGATTACAGGCATGAGTGTGGGAAAGTGGTATAATGATGGTGAAACGTTTCTTTTCGTGTTGTTTCCAGAACTCCATAGAAGCTTCTGGTAAAGTTGCCACCACTTTACTAGGAGTATAACTTGACTAGACTAGACTATAAATTGGACTGTGACTTGACTTGACACGCATATATATAATTAATTAACTTGAGAAATTATCAAATACTTGACACTGGCTAAATACAAAAAAGTGTGGAGCCAAACAAAAAAAAAAAAAACGGCTAATCTAAACCAAGCTCGACTCGAAGGTATAACGGACAAGGCTGTCCAAACACTGGTTAAAACAAGGTTATGTTATTCTAATTTACGCACGAGCACAGGTTTCGAGTGTGTTCGACTTATGACACTTATTTTTTTGTCACTGTAATATTTATCTTGGTAGCTGTGATTTAGTTTAGTGTTGTGCAGCTTTGCCAGTCATAAAGTATCGACCAATTTAATCGTACTTACGACTACGTAGTAAGTACTATTATTTATTCTGTTACTACTCAGTAAGCAATGAATGAATGAATACTTAATTTAATGGACTATAAACTATGGATATTTTCGCTCTGTGTATAATAAATTTCATTTTCAAAAATCCCACAAGATTTTGTAATAAAATAAATACCATAATAGATACCTATTATTTCTTTTCATTATAGATAGATCAACACTTTATTGTACACCGTAAAAAGAAAGAAAAGAAAACAATTTACAAAAAGAAAAACTTACATAATAAACTAGTACTAGTACAACAGGCGGTCCTATCGCTTAGAGCGATCTCTTCCAGACAACCTTTGAATCGGAGGAATCTGTAGCTTAGAATTTTGGGCTTTGGTGTACAGGTAAAAACAAAATGAACTAATACTATTTCAATAAGTTGTCCTACAATATTAACTAAAATAAGTATATACAAATAATATCTAAACTACAAACAAATATATATATATATATATATATATATATAAGTATAAATATAAACATATATAATAGGTCTTTACCTATGAAATTGCCGTATTGCAGTACAGACTTTTTCAAACAAAAAAAAGTTTTGATTGGCTTTGAATTCTAAATTCAAATTAATTTTGTTTTAAAAATATGACATTCTATTTACAATATAAGTCTTTTGTTTATTGATTAGCGTTGTATTTTCATTACATTTCAACATTTTTCCTCATAATAGATACTTTGAAATTTCGTGTAATTATGGAATATGAGTTCCGTCGTGGCACCAACGCGGCACAAACGACACGTAACATCAACGACGTTTACGGAGAGAACTGTACAAACGAACGTACAACCCGTTATTGGTTTGCTCGGTTCCGTTCTGGGAATTTTGACTTGAAAAATGAACCTCGTGGTCGTCCGGAAACTTTGGTCAACAATGATGAATTAAAGGCGATTGTGGAAGCTGATGAATCTCAATCTACAGCTGAGCTGGCAGCAGCTTTTGATGTTTGCATCAAAACAATATTGGTCCATTTGCGACAGATTGGCAAGATAAAAAACCTTGATAGATGGGTGCCCCACGAACTTAACGATCGCCAGCGCAACGTACGCGTCGAGACTTGCCTTGCGCTGCTTAACAGGCACAGAAATGAAGGAATTTTGAACCGAATTGTTACGTGCGACGAAAAATGGATTCTTTTTGACAATCGAAAGCGCTCAGCAAGTTGGTTAGATCCTGGTTCGGTACCAAAGCAATGTGCAAAACGAAAAATGACCCCTAGAAAGGTGATGGTCACAGTTTGGTGGTCTAGTGCTGGTGTGATTCATCATAGCTTTTTACAAAACGGCGAGAGCATTACTGCAGATGTGTACATTGAAGAACTGACCACAATGATGGCGAAACTCGCACGTCTGCAACCAGCTTTGGTCAATCGGTCGTCTCCACTGCTACTTCACGACAACGCGCGACCCCATACTGCACAACGGACCGTCTCTAAGCTGCATGAGTTGGGTTTGGAAGCTCTCCCTCATCCGCCATACTCACCAGATCTTGCGCCTACCGACTATTACTTTTTCCAAAATTTGGACAACTTTTTAGCAGGAAAAAAATTCAATTCCCGAGAGGCAGTACAAAACGCCTTTGAAGAGTTTGTTGTCTCCCGTCCTGCTGATTTTTTCAAGAAGGGCATCCATAAACTGCCACAGCGTTGGCAAAAATGCATTGATTGCAGGGGTGATTACTTTGAATAAAAGAAATAAATAAGTTCGAAAAAAAAAATACTTTAACTTTTTTCAAACGAAACGGCAATTTCATAGGTAAAGACCTAATATATATATATATATACCGATTGATTAACATATTTATATATACCTTCTTTAACAAAAATTAAATAAATAAAAATTGATTGGAGTTGTACCAACTACCAGTAAATTACTTCACACCGACATGCGACAAATAAAAGTTTTAAAAGTTTGTTTTAATTATACAAAGGGGTATTAATTGTCCGACCCGAATTTTGTGGTAATAGTTGCAAAAAATGTTAGCTAGGATCTGAAAAATTTTCCCTACCTTCTAACTATGATTCGGCGCGGAATATTCGTTTTTTTTTTATTTGAAAAACGGAACTCTTTAGACTCCAACCAAGGAAGTTCTTTACTTAATATGCAATAGAAGTCCCTTAGTTCCAATTCAATGGAAATGACAACAGCACGAGAAAATGGTCGTTACGACAATTATTGTCCCCCACGCGGACATTGTCTAGGGCGTATAGTCGATGGTAAACAAATAGCTCATTATTCCACCAGACCCCCGTAATAGCGTTGCATGCAGTAACAAATTAACATTGTTATGCTTATTAACCGCATCGTACTCAGCTAATCATTAAAACAACACTACACAAGTTTCTACATTGTTCGGCCATGGGAATTTAAATTCTTAGATTTGAAATTTCATACAGAAAAAGGACTTATCCTTTTTTATTTTTTGGCTCCACACTTTTGTGTATTTAGCCAGTGTCAAGTAATTGATAATTTATCAAGTAAATGATATTTCACACAAATATGTGTCAAGTCACAGTCGAAGTCATCAAGTCAAATCATAGTCTAGTCAAAGTCATACTCCTAGTAAAGCAACTTTACTTGAAGCTTCTATGGAGCTATGGAAACAAGACGAAAAGAAATGTTTCACCATCATTATACCATTTTCCCACACACACGCCTGTAATCTCCAGCACTTAACGAATAGAATGCCACCAATTTTATGCACTAACGCTGAAAATAACACAAGATTTGGAAAATAGTACAATGCGGTGACGCAATCTTTTTCGCTTTCCCGCCAAAGCTTCACTTATCCCTTTTTCCTACGCTTATCCTGCATTACGCACTCTTTGAAGTAATTTTTTTTTGTTTGGCTCCACACTTTTCTGTTTTTAGCTAGTGTCAAGTAATTGATAATTTTTATAATAAGTCATATATGGACTAGACTATAGCTAGTCTAGCCGAGCCATGCTCCTAGTAAAGTGGTGGCAACTTTACGAGAAGCTTCTAGGAGTTTTGGAAACAACTCGAAAAGAAACGTTTCACCATCATTATACCACTTTCCTACATTCATGCTTGTAATCCAGCACTTAGCGAATAAAATGCCACCAATTTTATGCACTAACACTGAAAATAATACAAGTTTTAGAAAATAATAGAATGCGGTGACGCGATATTTTCATTTTCCCGCCAAAACTTCATAAAATATTTACAAATTAATATATTAGGTCTTTACCTATGAAATTGCCGTTTTGTTTGAAAAAAGTTAAAGTATTTTTTTTTCGAACTTATTTATTTCTTTTATTCAAAGTAATCACCCCTGCAATCAATGCATCTTTGCCAACGCTGTGGCAGTTTATGGATGCCCTTCTTGAAAAAATCAGCAGGACGGAAGACAACAAACTCTTCAAAGGCGTTTTGTACTGCCTCTCGGGAATTGAATTTTTTTCCCTCTAAAAATCGTCCAAATTTTGGAAAAAGTAATAGTCGGTAGGCGCAAGATCTGGTGAGTATGGCGGATGAGGGAGAGCTTCCAAACCCAACTCACGCAGCTTAGAGACGGTCTGTTGTGCAGTATGGGGTCGCGCGTTGTCGTGAAGTAGCAGTGGAGACGACCGATTGAGCAAAGCTGGTTGCAGACGTGCGAGTTTCACCATCATTGTGGTCAGTTCTTCAATGTACACATCTGCAGTAATGCTCTCGCCGTTTTGTAAAAAGCTATGATGAATCACACCAGCACTAGACCACCAAACTGTGACCATCACCTTTCTAGGGGTCATTTTTCGTTTTGCACATTGCTTTGGTACCGAACCAGGATCTAACCAACTTGCTGAGCGCTTTCGATTGTCAAAAAGAATCCATTTTTCGTCGCACGTAACAATTCGGTTCAAAATTCCTTCATTTCTGTGCCTGTTAAGCAGCGCAAGGCAAGTCTCGACGCGTACGTTGCGCTGGCGATCGTTAAGTTCGTGGGGCACCCATCTATCAAGCTTTTTTATCTTGCCAATCTGTCGCAAATGGACCAATATTGTTTTGATGCTAACATCAAAAGCTGCTGCCAGCTCAGCTGTAGATTGAGATTCATCAGCTTCCACAATCGCCTTTAATTCATCATTGTTGACCAAAGTTACCGGACGACCACGAGGTTCATTTTTCAAGTCAAAATTCCCAGAACGGAACCGAGCAAACCAATAACGGGTTGTACGTTCGTTTGTACAGTTCTCTCCGTAAACGTCGTTGATGTTACGTGTCGTTTGTGCCGCGTTGGTGCCACGACGGAACTCATATTCTATAATTACACGAAATTTCAAAGTATCCATTATGAGGAAAAATGTTGAAATGTAATGAAAATACAACGCTAATCAATAAACAAAGGACTTATATTGTAAATAGAATGTCATATTTTTAAAACAAAATTAATTTAAATTTAGAATTCATAGCCAATCAAAACTTTTTTTTGTTTGAAAAAGTCTGTACTGCAATACGGCAATTTCATAGGTAAAGACCTATTATATAAATAATATATTATATGTATAATATAGATAAATTATGAATTTCATGTTACGGAACGTTATCTCTCTCCGTATACTTAATGAAATTCATTCCACCCACGCTAGCCTAGAGTTTAATTAGGAGCTAAAAATACTAAGACATTACCTAACTTTTTGTAAACTAATTATTTGCTGTGTACAATAAAGAGTTTATCTTTCACAGAAACGTATCAAATCTCCTTAAGTGCCACATAGACGCTTCGTATAAATTATTCATGGAGAAAACTAGTCCTTTTTAAATAGGTGCGAAAGATATCCATTGATTGGGTCCAGATGTAGAAAAACCTGGAAGGTATAGGAATAAATAAATACTTCATTATAAAACCACTCTAATTACGCCCATATAGATAGTCGAAATGAAATTACTTGGAACCACTGAACTTTATCTTTTTTTACAAATAAAGAAATAATAAACATTTGTAGACATTTCACACAGCGTCATCAAGTCCCAATCTAAGAAAAGCTTGCACTGAATACTTATATACTTTTTTTGTTTGTAAATACATTCTTAGAATACAATCTAAGGTCCGTATTACAGAACGATGCTCAGTCATCGATCAGTGCTCAAGCAGAGATTTTATTCATAATGTGATCGATTGGTGAATGAAATCTCTGCTTGAGCACCGATCGATGACTGAGCATCGTTCTGTAATACGAGCATAACACCCAGATATGAGAGTTTTGGGGGAAAAACGAAAAACATAGCGTCACCGCATTGTATTATTTTCCAAAACTTATGTTATATTCAGTGTTAGTGCATAGAATTGGTTGCATTTTATTCGTTAAGTGCTGGATTACATGCATGAGTGTGGGATAGTGGTATAATGATGGTGAAACGTTTCTTTTCGTGTTGTTTCTAAAACTCCATAGAAGCTTCTGGTAAAGTTGCCACCACTTTACTAGGAGTATGGCTTGACTAGACTAGACTATGACTTGACTTGATGACTTGGACTGTGACTTGACTTGATTTGACATATATACATATATATTAATTAACTCGCGAAATTATCAATAACTTGACACTGGCTAAATACACAAAAGTGTGGAGCCATAAAAAAAAACACCCAGATATCGATGTTCATCACACGAAATACGTTAAGCTGTACGATCATAGGTAAACTATACATAGGTGAAAAATAATAGTGGTCAATACAATTAATGGATTGATTATTTTACATTATACCTAGTATATTATGTAGAGTTCTATTATAAGGCTCGCAACGCAATGTGCTACAAAAAATTAAATATTTAAGAATCAACTAAAGTAGGCGGGTATTACGCATACTATTGAATTCATTTTGATCGTCTACCCACTGTATTTTTTGTAGAGAACCCGTTTTGAAAGAAACGCATTCCCATTCCAAGGGGTAAGCAACAATATTATAATCTTGAATGGGTTTTCGATCGAATGCTCCGGTGAAACCGCGCCGTAACAAGAATAACGCTATCACCTTTCTTCAATAGCATGCATCCCACCTCACATCATTATTATTTATCTTGTCTACTTGCATTGTTTTTGCCGCCATCTTTAAAGCGTTTGTCACGGGGATCCGATCCGTTCGATGCCTTCCGCGTGCCGACCAAGTAATCTATTCTGTGGTACCGACAGCGGCTCTCCAGAAAGATAATGAGGTTTTTTAACGTGTACACATTGTCACGAAATCAAAAAAAAAAGGTTCTTTAACGTTGATACATGTTTAAGACGGAGATGCTTCATGGTTCGTGGAAGAAATGTTGTCACCGCCGCGTCGCCCGCCGGAAGATCTATGCACTTTATAAGGTTAGAGAAGATGGATGGTTTAATCTACGTTGACGTTAAACATAACTATTTATCGGTGTGAGATATAGTCGTGCCGAGCATTGTACAGATTTACTTGCTTTTAAGCTGCTTTAAGAACATCGAATGTGAGGACTACTACTCAGGTATATTCTCTTCCCGCCCAATATATATATATGCATGCGAGTGCCCTCACAGAATAGACAGTTTTCAGTCCCCACGTTGCCCACCGTTACCGTTACCACTAGCCCTTTTTTTGAATGGGCTAATGCTGTTGGTCTCTATCTACCTTTACAGCGTCACAGGATGGAGTTACCTCTAGCCCTATAGTATCACTCTGCACAACTTCAATGCACTAACTTCGATACCTACCTACTGAAGAGTTTTCAAGTTATTGAAAGCCAGTCCATTATCATCATCGATCAAGTAATGACTCTGACGTACAGCTGTTTTAAACAGCTTATCATAATAGGAAACCAGCAGTCCCTTACCATCTGGCCTCAGGTGGGGTCAATAAATAAGACGAATAACAGAGGAAACCGTCGACATGCTGCAATTCCGGAAGGGCACGGCGCGCGGTGGACCGCGGATGATTCCTTATTGTTGCTTTAGATTGTGGACATGCTGGAAGACGACGCGATTTCCAATAAGATCTGATAGTAGACATTTCCCTATCTTCTCGTCCCAGAAACGACCCAAGTTGACTCTTGCACCAAAGTAATATAATCACACACTTAGAACGCACACGTACAAGATTAAATATTTTAGGTGAAATTTGCATAACTTCTCATTTTGTAGGTTGGTGCACCTTTCGTGTAAGGTGAAGCTGCAAAATTCGGTAAAATAAACTTCCAACTTAAACATTTCGTTCAAAAAATAACTAGCGCTGCAGAATTTGTCTAAATGTTCTTTCTGAATTAAGTAATCGATACCGTTTTAGTTTTCATTCGCTCAACTTCTGCCGAGACGTAGAAATCGCTCTCATTCAGCCCGCTACTGCTTATCCAAAGCATGTGAACCCTAACAATATCCGCGGAAGTATCAGCATATTGTTACCACACCTACTGTAATCCAGCAATCATCGACGATCATTCCCATCACTGCAGTATTGTATCAAGCGATTCAAACGCAACATGTGTGGTGATGGTAACGTTTTACATTTAAAATACAACTTAATACCCACACTACTGATACTCCAGTAGATACTTTTTTATTGTGCAAATAGATATATATGCGTTATTTAAATTAACCAATTATTAAAATTTTATTAAGAAGTGTCAGTGCTTAATTGCAAGAATAGGTACCGGTGAATGTTATAGTGAAAACTAAGTTTTCAGGTGAGAAATAATAAAACGTCTAAGTTTTTTTTTTATGTATTTACAAGATGCTGTGCTATGCAAGAGTTTATAGCAGACTTCAAATAAAGGACGAGGTGCTCAATACAGTTGTATTTTTTTTTAATATTTGTTACCTCTGAACTCTGTCATTTATTAATTATTCATTTCATTCATTGAATATTATAAATTATTAATTTTTTTATATTTATAGATAAACGTGCCTACTATCAGATCGGTCGGTTCTTCAATATGTATTAATTCGCTAGTATGGAGCCACCTCCATATATAATAACGGTTCCTAAATAAAAATGGAAAAATAAAATATAATATCATCCAAGTACTTTTCATTTCAGTATAAACTAAGGTGATAGAAGTCTCGCTTTCCCGTTAGCTACATGTTGGTACATTGTTGTTATATTATAATTACCTATTATGTTGCCTATGACTTCCTGCATATCATCATGTGGTTATGCAACCTAAACTAAGTACCTGCTTAACTTTATGTGTGAAATATTCGTTGCGAAATATTTACAAAATAATTTAGAATCCAACGTGTGAACTTCACACATTGTTTCGACTATTTCGAAAACAAATAACGGCCTTTCGAAAAAAAAAAATGAAAACCGTTGCTGCAATGATTTCGTTCATAAAACACAAACCATGAAATCGATCTTGCGTGTCCCGTTAAAATCGATTATTCCTCTCCACGCGAATAAACAAAAAACGTGTACGTAATACCGACCTACCCACTATATAATACCTACATTGTTTTCGATAATTCATATTCAGTAGACGTAAGTACGTTGTTAAATAACTCTATCTAAATATATATAACTTAAAGGTGACTGACTGACTGACTGACATAGTGATTTATCAACGCACAGCCCATACCACTGGACGGATCGGGCTGAAATTCGGCATGCAGGTAGATGTTATGACGTAGGCATCCGCTATGAAAGGATTTTTCGAAATTCTACGCTTAAGAGGGTGAAATGGGTGGTTGAATTATTTTCCCATAGGCCACGCCGCGGGCAGAAGCTCGTTTAAGATATAGATAGTAGATTTCAATTTACATGACAAATGATTTTATGTTTATCTTAATATATAAAAATGAATCTCTATTTCCCTTGGTTATCGCATCACGGGTAAACGGATACAACATTTTCGCTAATTCTTTTTTATTGTGTTTATTATTTTCAGGAAAAGGTTCTTATGAAAGAAAAACTTAAGAAAGTATGGAAAATTATCACCACACGGGTGAAACCGCTGGGTATAGCTAGTATCTAATACCATCGAATTATATTTATTAATCGATTTCACGGTTTGTGTTTACATAAGTATGTGTTTATTTAATATGTATTTTTGTTGTAGGTATAGTAATTTGAATTTGACTTATTTAATTAATTATGACTTGTAAATATGTTATTTGAAATAAATGTATTATATTAAGATTTAACTAACATTTATATATACAAACAAATAACAAAAAATCTCACCAAAAGTTCTCTCACTTGACTACATTATTTACTCGCCATTGGTTTAAATAGATATACCTTTTTATGGAATCCATAGAAATCTGTTCCAATGAATTTATTATTGCTTTCAAGGTTATTTATTCTGCAAAGATCGTTTCTTCACACTTTTTTGCGATGTGTTTGAACTTCGATATTCTCATACATTAAATTATTACAATGTTTTATAATTGCCGTAACAGAACGGATACGTAATTGCCACTCATCAGAGATTTCTCATTTTAATAAACACAGTTTAGAGATTTTATGTTGCTACACTCTCTAAATAATATTCATTAGAGTATTTATTTGTAGAGTGCTAAGTCGAAACTTTGTCTATTTGATCTCGAGGAAGTTTATCCATATTACTACAAATATATAAACAAGGCTTAGACAGACGTCCAGCGTATGTTTAACAATACAAGACAGCAGTTTAACAATAATAATAATAATAAATCTTTATTGCAGATACTGAGATCCATATTTTAAAATTAATTAGATACATAGAATAGACACACACAGAACACATAATAATACATAGAGCCTTTTAGGTGGCAATAGCCACCCAACGTTTATACGTGGCAGTCAGCAGCAGTCTGTCCACCAGACTTCTAACGATTGAGTTTGAGGCTAGTTTGAGGCTTGTTTAAATCTTTTGTGGTCAAACCGTATGTCTCAGAGCTTTAATTTGACATAAAAATGGTTTAAAATACTACTTACCTCTAAGACTCATTGACACAGCCTACTGTCGCCGGGCTGCAATTTAAATCTCATAATAATATCTTGCGGTCGCTAAAAGACTCTTGGAGTTAAAAGCAACACTTAAATCGTGGTTACAGTAGAAAACTTTTCAATTTTCGCCAGTGGGACTTTCAAATAAGGTCCAGATTTAAAAATTCTTCAAATGACGGTAGCTATAAAACTACATAATAGAGGTTTGCGAATTTTATTTCAGGGTTGCCGTAATATCCTCTCACTTCGGTTTTTTTATGTGGTTATTTATCTGATGTATGATTATTCATAATAACAACAACTTTATTACCCCTGATCATTAACTTGCAGAACTTGCATAACGGTAAAACATCTCCAGACAAATAAGTTGAATTCCCATAAAAGCCACAGCCTAGAGCACGTAGATCTGCTATATTGTAGATTTCAAGGCAACCCTCATTATACGCCGGGCTGCTCTAATGATGCCCATTCAGAAACGCTGCGGTGTCACTAATAAGAAGACATTACGCGCAGATATTGTTCGTCTTAGAAACTGCTTTTTATTTAGAACCAAAATCAATTATATTCATTACCAACAATTAACACTAAATTAAAGATTCAATTTCCATATAAACATAATCCTAAACTAACTATTTAATTATTTGTAAAAAAAGGGTTATCTTGTAGATAAGAAGGGGTCATAAATAAAACACAGAATTTAGATCACCTTCTGCGGGAAGCATACCCAAAAAGCTGGCAACATTCCCTCGTTGTATAGCTAGCTTTTTATTTTGCATAGTTTTAGCAAAATGGTTTTAAGGACTTCGCCATGAATATAAGATTCAAAAGTTATTTAAAGCTTTATATTTACTAAGTACTATTTTGTACATAACACAACACAACACAAAAAATACTGTGGTATTGTTGACTGGCCTGATGCTCAGTTGGTAGTGACCCTACCCACAACACCCTGCAGTTCAGAAGGCAGGAATACTACCAACTGAGCCATCGGGCTGGTTAATTATAAACAATAATTACTGTAGATACATATTACGTACTTTACAAGCTATTTAGAACTTTAAAACAACTGGAATTAAACAAAACCGTCCGTGCGCAGGTCCACCAACCAGCGTTCTTCTTACGTAACGGGACCTATATAAACAGCACAGTAATAATAAAATAAACAAGAACAAGTTTCTTACTATTGGACTGTATTATATATTGGCCATATAGCTCAGTTGGTAATAACCCTGCCTTCTGAACAGCGGGTTGTGGGTTCGATTCCTACCCAGGACAAACAGTTGAACATAGGTGTTTGTTCTGTGTCTGGATGCTATATTGTATTCAATGTACGTATTTACAAACAAAAAGTATTTAAGTATTGTATCAGTTATCTGGTTTCCATAGTACAAGCTTTGCTTAGTTTGGGGCTAGATGGCGTTGTGTGAGATGTCAACAAAAAAATATCTACTGTCGATACTTCATACTACTATAGTCGGTGGTGGTGTTGTGCAGTACCTAACCAGGTTGTAATGTTGCAGTGATGGCGTGACCGCATGGGAGGCGGCGGCGGCGGGCCGCTGCTGGAGGCGGCGTCGCGCGGCGACGCGGGCCCCATCGCTGCCGCGCTCGCATCCGACGCGCGCGCGCTTGCTGCCACTGACGAGGTAACCGGTGCCTGGGCTCATCACGGAACTGAATCCAACATGAAAAACTTCATTCTTAATTCTTAATTTTCAAAAAGTGTCTAAGTATTGTATCAGCTATCTGGTTCCCATAGTACTAGCTTTGCTTAGTTTGGGGCTAGATGGCGTTGTGTGAAATGTCTACACATATTATTATTATTATTAATTTGAAAATGTCCATAATAACTGTGCACGTAAGCTGTGTGTTAAAAACTGTCATGATTTTTGGCGGGAAACGAGAACGATCTTGCCACTGCATTGTATTATAATTATTGTACTTATGTTATTTAAAGTGTTCGTATTGGTGGCGTTTTATTCGTTAAGTGCTGGATTACAGGCATGAGTGTGGGAAAGTGGTATAATGATGGTGAAACGTTTCTTTTCGTGGTGTTTCCAAAACTCCATAGAAACTTCTGGTAAAGTTGCCACCACTTTACTAGGAGTATGACTTGACTAGATAGCTTGGACTGTGACTGGACATGACAAATATATATATGATATATCATTAACTTAAAAATTATCAATCACTTGACACTGGCTAAATACACAAAGGGTGAAGCAAAAAAAATGCTGTTATAATCATACAAATTTGTGTTTCTTATGGTTGCAATTAAGTTCCGTGATTAGCAGAGCTCATCGAGCGATCTTACAAGGACAGCTCGAGCATTGTCAACTTTTTGAGCAGACGCTGCTAACTGCTAAAGTCTACATTCCCCAAATGTTCAGGCTTAGTGTATTTGAGACAAGGCCTAGGCACGCACGTATTAGTACTATATTTACTCTGTGTCTACGTGTCTCTTATAACATTTAATAAAGGATAGTAATTAAAGGCCGAGTGGTCATTATATGTGGAATCAACTAAATAAGAACATGTTTGAATGTGGCGGGTACTCTACGATCTTCCAGAACTCTATCATATAATATAACTATATATATCTCACAGCACAAAACATTTTTCTTCGTTAGACTTACTTTTTTGCCAATAACCCCAAAACAACGAAACATATAAGATAGATGGTAAGTAGGTAAAAATATTGAAACACATTTAACTTTTTATTGCAGCTATTAATTTAGCCTGACATTTAAGTAGCAAATCTGTTAGGAATCGGCGCCCTACAGCGAACAAATTAATGTCACGCAAAATTAATAAGTCGGTAAGTATTACTTTAGAATGACAGTGAAATGTGCACTATAAAACCTTATTTGTTAGAGTTTAGTTTAGCGGTGTTAAGACTGGCATTGGTATTGGTTGGTGCATCATTTAAGTGTGATGTGCCGTACTTCGCGGGCGTCCCTTTCAGAATCGATTATTGAATAAATTATTCTTATAGATTTATGTTTCGATTCAACGGCGGTCGGTTGTATCAATTAATCTTTTATGTCTTGACAACTCTGATAAACCTTGTAGCAAATAAAACAAAACCAGTTCGAAATAGTTTTTTTCTCTGTACCAGCTCGAAGGAAATAGTGATTGTGTTCTTTCACATTGTTCCAGAGTCTCCAGATCGATACTTTAATACTCTAAATTGGCGGGAAATAGATTAAAGGAAAAATATGAATTATGAATCAATACGATCGTCGATTAGAATCCGAAAATGGCGGTTGTGAATTTTGACACACACATTTTTTCCACGTTTGGTACTACCTGTTCTGCAAGATAATAAATTGTTTAATTGTTCAAGTTTTAAAACCATGCCTTTTCGTTTTCTTTTCAAGGCTTTCTAGAGCCTTGTAAAATGTAAAGCCTAAGTAAAATATCCATCATTTTACTGTGGTTGTTGTAAGAAGAAAATGAATCAAGACCGTGAATTTTCCTTTAAATATTAAAATTAATTTGTAGGCTAAGGCAATACCACACTCAAAGCCACGCCTGGTTGAACCTAATTATGCCAAGTCACAGAGTATCGTATGCCTTGCCATGAATAGAAAATACGTAACGTGTGCAGTTTTGCACATTATTTGTTTTCTAGCTACACTATTGCTTGGCAATTTATTTTTAATTAATTTTACTAACACAATACTGCAGTGATATATTAAATACTTACTGAAACCACTAAACGTAAAATTATAATAATAATAAGTACTTAATCTACGCAGAAATCTTTCACGAAATAAAGACTGTACAACCCGATCTTATTAGAAAATTAGGAACCTTTCTCTACTCAATGGTTATGTAACATGAGTATTCAGTAACTATTATTTATTCTGCAGTAAAGTATGCACCTATCCCAAGTACGGCAATGATCGATCTTGGTAGGTATCACCCGAGCTTGCGTCGAGAGAAAGCTCGACGTTATCTTGATAGTTGGAAAAACACTCCAGTTTTTGTGACAGCTCTGACGGGAATGTTATTTATATCGAAGTCATGAATTATTATCCGACTCAATGTTTAAGCCGTTAATAGCATTAAGTTCCAACAAGGTAGTTAAAACAGCCACCTAATTTGTAATTTGAGAAAAAATCAGTGGGGTGATTGCAATACAACAGGAGAAATTACCTACATTCCTAATTTGAAAATTATCTTAGTAATTATGCACATAAACTACGATTGAAACTGTCAAATCCATACAAATTTATGTTTCTCTTGGTTGCAATTAACTTCTATAGGTAATGGTGACTCTAAGCATGATTAAAGGCCTCTACACACCATGCAATCCGTCACTCATTTTGCTCTATGGGAGCCGCAACACGATGCAATTTGACTGATTGAGTTGACAAATCATATGGCAGATTGTGGTGTGTAGAGTACATAAGCAGTACCTACCGAATTATCTCAGGAGTAACGTTGACGTTACTTATTCGGGTTGCCAGCAATGAGCGTTAAAAAGATACAATAAGTAAATGTTTGGATTTAAACTAGCCTTGCGCATTTTAGTTCGCGACAGGGAGCGCTCCTTTTAGTTCGCAGGTCGTCGGTGAACTAGGTCGTTCTTCTAGTTCAGTAGTTCGCAACAGCCAAAGAGCTGTAGTTATATCTACTACTATGCTCTATTTTGTTTATAAATTGTTATAGCTTCTGTTGTAATAACTACTAAATAGGTACATTTGCATATTATTTTATTAATTTAATGCCATTGCATTGATTGCATGGTATTTAAGAAAAAAGCATTTTTTTATTAGTACCTATAGGTACTCAGTCTACTTAGGTAATGATATAAAAATATTATACTAGGTAAGTACCTACTAAAAATATGATATACCTAGGTACTTAGTTTCGATGAACATATTAAGTAAGTATTTATTAAAACTGTGTAGGTATTCTTAATATTTGTTAAAGAAAAAAAGACTTTAAAATTAACCATCATTTATGTAATCAATATTTAAAATATTCTAAGTAAGAATGATATGTACGATCATCGCTCTCTCCCGCTCGGAGCGCGGCGCGCTGGGGAGCGCGGCTCTCGCCGCTCGCCGCAAGTCGGTCGGTCAAAGAACGAACGAACTAAAATCAGACGCAACCGACACCTAGTTTGCGTCGTTCGCTCAAAGGAGCGCTCTTTTGAACTAGGTCGTTCGCGACCTACACAAGGCTAATTTAAACTATGAGCAGAGTTTTGGCGGGATCACCGCATTATAGTATTTTCTTAAACTTATGTTATTTTCAATGTTAGTGCATAAAATTGGTGGCATTTTATTCGTCAAGTGCTGGATTACAGGCATGAGTGTGGGAAAGTGGTATAATGATGTTGAAACGTTTCTTTTCGTATTGTTTCCAAAAATCCATAGAAGCTTCTGGTAAAGTTGCCACCACTTTACTAGGAGTATGACTTGACTAGACTAGACTATGACTTCATTTGATGACTTGAACTGTGACTTGACTTGACACAAATATACATAATATTAATTAACTTGAGAAATTATCAATTACTTGACACTGGCTAAATACACAAAAGTGTGAAGCCAAAAATTATGAGCACTGATAAAAGTATGGTATGAGTAATATAAACTAAAAGCGATAGTTTATTGACGGGTAGCTTAAAAGTCCTAATTCCCTTTTATTTCTGCCGTAACTCAGTAGTAAAGAGCCATAAAGTTTATTATAACTTGTAACAGAAGCTTTAAAACCGTATAATTTCAGAAGGTGCTCCATAAATTCTTATTTTTAAATAAACGTTGGTTCGTTTCTCTCCACCAGCTCCTTTAACGAGTGGTGATGGGAAAATCATAACCCATAGACACTCAATCCGTAATCAAACAAATTAGTGAAATTACTAAGCAAATGAGACTTTATGACCTGGGGTTAATCACAAAGCTTTGATTGCAATGTAACAGGAGAAATTTCCACACTGACTATTCACATAAACTGCGTATTCAACTGTCAAATCCATACAAATTTGTTTCTCTTAGTTGCAATCGAGTTACAAAATCGCCGATCTCACAGTAGGTATAGTAATACGATTGTACTGCTGGGCAATCAGTAACTCGATTGCAACCCATAGAAACACATATTTGTATGGATTTGACAGTTTGAATACGCAGCTTATGTGCATAGTTAGTATGGAAATTTCTCCTGTTGCATTGCAATCTAAGTTTCGTAATCACTCTCCTGATGTTTTGGGATGACGATATATTAGTGCAGTCATTCAATGTTACGTGATATTTATATTTTTAGAGTTCCGATTAACACTGCAGACTGCCATGAAAAAAATCAAGCAAAAGACTAGCTCTACACGTCATTCATTAAAATAAAAACGATAGGTCTTCTCGTTTAGAATAAAAAACAACTTGCATTGAAATCTTTCAAGCATATCCTGAGTTACGTAAACAAACAGACAGGCTGAGTGACATTTCGTTTATAAATAGAGACAAAGTTGTCTTGCATCGACCCGCACTGCACCTGGCAAACGGCGCCGGCCGGCGTCTTGTAACCGTCCTCGCTCGCGTTCCGAACTCCAAACAATTAATTATTTATTCACTATCGTACATTTTATCATCTGTCATCTAGCAACCGAGCCTTCCCGTATCGGTCCCGCCCGTGGACCATTAAAAAACTAGTTATCTTACTTACGACCGGTTTTTGAACGCACTCTTGTTATACTTTTTTTTTGTTTCGTCTGTCCTGGCATTTTGTTTGTACGACAAGAGGAGCCTGAAGCACAGCTTGGCTTAAAACGGTATATAAATACAATACCTGTACCTCCTTGAAATCCATTGTAGAAGTATCTAACGTATTCATTGTAAAAAAATCGCAATTAAGAGCTAAAAAAACAGCACAGACTAAAACTTATTAAAAGAAGACTAGTTTAAAACTGACACAAATTTACTACCTATACCAGCGCTGTATTAATAATAACAATATGTGTGGACATCTCACACAACGCCACCTAGCCCTAAACTAAGCAAGCTTGTGCTATGGGAACCAGATAACTGATACAATACTTAGATAGTTATGTACCCATAACCGGCCTCCTCCGGCCGCTGCCTAGAGTCACGCCACGGTCCCAGACGCATGATCAGCGGAATGTTATCGCATCCGTCGCTGGAACGGTGGCCAGAGCCGATCGGAAGGCAGTCGTTCTTGTATCAAATTCTACAGACGGTCGCTTACTGTAAAACTCTATTAATATTAAATAAATTTCGTAAAATCCGAAATAATAGTTTTAAAAATCACCTCAAAGCGCTCCCGAAAGTTATCTGGCGCAGCCGGTACGATTGCTGGCCGTCGCCATCGCGAATAGTAGCGCTAAAGTTTTCGTGATATTCGGAAAAGTGTGAAAAATCGCGTGTGGTGACTAACAGTGAGAGTGTTATAAAATATATATGTATGCCTAAAATCGGTATCGCGCTCTCCCCGGCAATCTATACGAACCAAATAAAATAAGATACTTAGTGGGACCTGGAACGTGATGACTATGGCGGTTGGACAGTGAGTAATAGAAGTAAAATCCTTCTACTTTCCTTCCCTGCCTAATTCCTAACTGGTGTTAATATTAAGTTATTTTTGGTTAGATATATTTTGTGGTTGGCTAAAATCGCACCATTTAACTAGACTAGTAAGACGCATAAATTCTCTTATATTATATTATATTATATTATATTATATTATATTATATTATATTATATTATATTATATTATATTATATTATATAGTGTGTATTAAATAGTTTAAAATGGCTCAATCTCAAATGCAAGCTATGGCCGCGCCCTCACCTGCCTCGGTACCGCAAAAGCCTTCAGAACTGCAAGTACCACGGGATGTTTTAAGTTTAGTACCAGAGTATAATGGTGAAACTAAGACTCTAAGCTTGTTTTTAAGAAAATGCAAATATGTAATTGAACGGTACCAGGGCACAAGGGCACGTAATGAGTATTTGATGCAGTGCTTTACTAGTAAGTTAACTGGTAAAGCAGCGGCACTGATTAGCGAAAGAGGGGATTTTGAAACATTCGATGAGCTTCAATCACTGTTGATTCAGCATTTCGGAGACCCTAGGAGTGAAGAATGTGTTGCTATAGAGCTGGAGACCCTTAAGATTAAGCCTAGTGAATCTTACCTCGAGTTTTGTGGCCGGATCCAGGATATTCGCGCGATCCTTTTGTCCAAGGTCAATCAAAGCTCCTCACCCACATTACGGGAAGCGAAGCGAGTAATTTACAATAATACATCACTAAATGTATTTTTATACAATTTATCAGAACATATGGTTAGAACAGTTAGAATTAAAAATCCGAGCTCGTTAGAGGAAGCGTTACAACATGTCTTGGAGGAAGTTAATTTTCAAGAGCAATATAACATGCGTTCTAAAATGCTGCAAAGCAAACCAGTGCAAATTAACTTTAGGCCATCACCTCTGCCTCAAGGTCAATTTAAATTTGGTATACCAAATAAGGCAAACAGTTTCGTGCGTCCTAATGTACCCAGCTTTGCATATCGTGCACCGATTCCAACACAATTTGGATATAGACCACAGTTCAATACCGCACCAGCTCAACCACAGTTTGGACAGCGACCACAATTTGGCTTCAGACCACAACCGCAGGTAGGTCAGACTGGCTTTAGACCGCAAGCAGGACAGTTCGGGTACAAGCCGCAAGCAGGTCAGTTTGGTTTCAAGCCACAACCAGGTCAGTTCGGATATAGGCACCCACAGCCACAAGGTTATCGTCCACCTCATCAATACTCAAACGACGTGTCCATGCGAACAGCCCCAGCAAGACCCCAGCAGTTACCTGTAAATGAAACATATGCGTTAGAAGGTCAGTACCATGATTATTATTATCCCTACGAAACTTACGAGACCTACGATAATATGACTCCCGATGCCTATGACGGTATGTATGGTTATCACGAACCTTCAGTTGACCACCCCGCTGAAAATGATAGGAGTGAAAATAGTGAGCACGGTATTACGCCCTCAGCACCTAATGAGCAAGAGACAGTTAATGCTCCTGAAAATTTTCACGTAGGTGTATTTCCAATGAATACGAAATGATACAAATAAATTATGACGCCTCATTAAAATTACCATATATATACGTACCGGATATAGACGGAAAGTTCATGCTGGACTCTGGAAGCACGCGATCGTTTTTAGGTTCTGCAAAAGCCAACAAACATTTTGCGGCATTAAAATCCCATGAACCATTCATGGTAACAAGTACTCATGCCTCCAGTATCCATCATGAGGTGGTTAACATTCCAGTTTTCTCCATTTTCCAAGAAAACGGTGAACATAAATTTTATGTCTATGACGTTGACAATCGTTACGATGGAGTGATAGGATGTGACCTGATATCACGGCTTCAAGCCAAAATAAATTTAAAAGATAAGATTTTAGAAACCCCACGAGCTAAAATACCGATCATTTATAATGATGACCACATTATCACAATTCAGCCTCGGTCAGAACATAGAGTAAAATTGCCAGTAAATTTAGAAAATGGCGACGCTATTTTAAATTTCAAACAGTTCTACGATGGCGTACGTATGCCAACGGCGATAGTTAAGTGTAAAAACTATTCTGCTACTACGGTAATACAAAACATCACCGAAAATTTGATCATACTAACAATAACGGCACCTTTTACAGTAACTGAATTTAACGATGACATAGCGTGCGATATAAACTATTCTGAGCTTACCGACGTAGAAGTGGATGACCTCTTGACCGACAATTTGACTAAGTTGAGATTAGACCATCTTAATGACGAAGAGACTAAAGCAATTCAACAATTGTGCCATGACTATAAGGACATATTTTATTGTGAGAGCTTACCTCTCACCTTTACGAACCAGGTGAAACATCGTATTAGAACGGTTAATGAAGACCCAATTTACATTAAACCCTACAGGCAGGCACCGGCTCAAGCCGAGGAAATCAAACAACAAGTCGAAAAGTTGCTCAAGGATAATGTGATCAAAGAATCGCATTCTCCTTGGAGTGCACCGGTCCACATAGTGCCCAAAAAGATGGATGCTTCGGGTCAGGTCAAGTATAGAATGGTCGTGGATTATCGTAGACTTAACGAAATCACAATTGATGATAGGTACCCCATCCCAAACATATGTGACTTGTTCGATAAACTGGGTAAAAGTAATTACTACACCACTCTCGATTTGGCATCAGGCTACCACCAAATCGAAATCGAGGAATCTGATAGAGAGAAGACCGGCTTCTCAACCCAAAATGGACATTACGAATTTCTCCGGATGCCATTTGGCTTAAAGACGGCTCCGGCAACCTTTCAAAGAACCATGAACAACGTTCTGAGGGGCCTGCAGGGCATTCATTGTCTCGTTTATTTAGATGATATCCTGGTCTATTCGAATGGTTTACAGGACCACCTTCAAAAACTACGAGCCGTATTTGACAGACTTAGACAAACAAACTTTAAAATACAACTTGACAAATCGGAATTCTTGCGCAAAGAAGTACAGTACCTAGGACATACTTTGACTAAAGATGGACTTCGACCAAATAACGACAAAATAGAAGCAGTTCTGAAATATCCCGTACCACAGACACAAACTGAAATAAAGCGGTTCTTGGGATTTGTCGGTTATTACCGCAGATTTGTTAAAGACTTTTCTAAAATCACCCAACCTTTGACAGCTTGTCTAAAAAAGGGCAAGAAAGTAGTGACAGATACCAAGTTCATAGAATCATTCGAAAAATGTAAGGAGCTATTGGTTAATGCTCCCATATTACAATACCCTGACATGACTAAACCGTTTATCTTAACGACTGACGCCTCCGAGGTAGCAATCGGTGCAGTACTATCGCAAGGGCCAGTAGGTTCGGATAAACCAGTTGCATATGCAAGCCGAACCCTAACAGAAACCGAAAGGAGATATAGTGCGATCGAACGCGAGCTATTAGCAATAGTCTGGGCGACGAAACACTTTAGGCCCTACTTATATGGCAATAAATTTACCGTGTACACCGATCACCAACCCCTTGCATGGTTAAATAAGTTCAAAGAGGTCAGTAGCAAATTAACACGTTGGCGATTACGTTTATTAGAATACGATTTTGATATTATACACAAAAACGGAAAACAAAATGCAAACGCGGATGCACTATCTCGCATACAACTAAACGCACTGGGAAATGACGACAACGCCTCCATGATTGTTAACATTGACGATAAAGAGCAACGACTCCAGGAACATTTGCAACAAGTGACGGAACAAAGCTCGACTTTAGCAAAACGACGTGATACCAATGACTCAGGGACTATAACGATATCTGACTCCGACAGGACGGCTACCGCTAGCCCTATGACTATACCAGACTCAGACATAGAAGAAACACAGGAGTATCCCATACGATCAGAATCTAGCACTACACAAACGATTCATTCAGCTAGGGATATGGAATCATTGGGCATTCCCATACTTCATGAAGCAGTAGACACCAAACCTAACCAGATTCTAGTGTTCAGCTGGTTCCGTAATAATATGCAAGTCCGCGACTTGTCTAGGAATAATCAGAAGGTAATCGAGGTCTTTTTACCCCTTCATAATGAGGAACTGATAAAAGAGTTTTTAAAGAAATACATTAGGCCGAAAGTCAAGTACTTTGTCTACTTTGAAGATCAAGAACATCGGAAAGATTTTAGCAGGGTTATTATAGCACTATTTAAGAGAGGGACAGTAAATTTCTATGAATGTACGGAAAGGGTTATTTATATAGAGGATGAAAAAGAACAAAAAGCGATAGTAGATAAAATGCATGACGGAAAAACGTGTCACCGTGGAATCACGGAGACCATTAAGAGAATTAGGCGTACTTACCACTGGCCTAACATGCAGGAAACGGTGGCGGCTATGCTTAACTCCTGTGAAAAATGCAAAACTTCTAAGTATGATCGTAACCCTATAAAACCGGTACTACAGCTTACACAGTCGCATGACTCTCCATTTCAAGAAATATTCATTGATATATTTTCAATAGAGTCTAAACACTATCTTACTCTCATAGACGCATTTAGTAAAATTGGACAGGCTATTGAAGTACCATCGAGATCGACCCCCGAAATAGTTAGGGCATTGTTAAAATACTTTTCATTTTATGGTATACCGCGAAAAATAAGCTGTGATCCGGGGACTGAATTTAATAATGAACTACTCAAAGAATTGACAAACCTTCACAAAATACAATTACACATAGGTACGCCCAATAACCCTAATTCCATGGGCATGATAGAGACATTCCACTCTACAATAATCGAAATATACCGCTTAGCTAAGTATGACAAGAAGTGTACAGACGCTGCGTCTGTAATGACATACGCTGTTATGGCCTACAATAACACTATACACAGTGCAACAGACTTAACGCCATTTGAGGTTGTATTCGGACACACAGATCTAAACTCTGCATTCGACATTGACTTTGACAAAGCGTACAGACAACAGCTGATAAAAGACCACAGAAAAAGAACACACGAACTGTACAAACACCTTTCTGACAAGATGGTTAACTTCAAAAATAAGGTAGTAACTAAACGTGGTGGTGAAACAGGACTAGATTTTAACTTAGGGCAAACAATATTCGCAAAGGCTGTAAACAAAAGGCAGTCCAAGGACAAACCTAAATTCCAAAAAGCCATAGTAACTGGTCAGGTCGAACGCAATGTTTTGCCAATTAAAATAAATGAGAGGCAGACCAAAGTCCCAATTAAAAATATTAAACGTCCTCCGCAGGTGGTGCAAACTCCTGATATGGACGTCGATGATCAGGACCATCATTTGTCAAGTTGCCCCCAGCCAGAACCTTCAAGTGATAAAACTTGAACAAAATCCTGGCATATTACCGGTAAAGCAGGGTCACGCTTTCCTGCAACACGATAAATGGTCGATTGTTAAAACTTACAGCCTCAAAGGCATTATAACCGATTTGAACTATAACATAGATAAATATTCGGAGTTTAATAAAATTATTAGCCAGAATAAGTCATACGTCAATGAGATCCTGGAACTAAAGACTCAGGTAGATTACCTCCGTGACGAAACTACGAACAAGATTCAGCAATTAATTCCCTCCAAGAGATACAAGCGCGGTCTCATCAACCCCCTCGGATCTGTCATTAAAATTATAACCGGTAACCTTGACCACGATGACGCAATACGTTATGACAAACTTATTACAGGACTCAAGACTCGAGAACAGGGCATATCAAATAAAATTACTCTTGTATCCGAAATGTTGGACCACTTCCTGAACTCTACTCAAGTCATTGATGACAATATTAATGTAATGAATGAGCGTTTGCGACGCATTGAAACTATTGTAGCAGATTTGTCGAGAGAGAACATGTATATCTTTATATCATATTTGACTAATGTATTGAATATGTTTATTGTTAATTTCAGAACTCTATATATAAAACTTAATGAATTGGAAACTGCTATTGCACTCAGTAAGGTATCCATATTACATAAATCTGTGATCGATTCAAAGGAACTCTTAACCTTGCTGTCCGAAATCTCAAGATATGATAATTTGATGTATTCTGTCACTGAGCAAAGTCTAGTTAATATAGAAGAAACACTTTCAGTGAAAACTTGCCTTAAGAATGATGAAATAAGATTCATAATTGATGTTCCATTAGTTGCTAACAGTACGTATAATTATTTTAAATTGTACCCCTTACCCATATCACGTGACTCTCAAACCTACGTCATTGTTCCCGAATTCCCATTCCTATTAGTAGAAGGTACGAAATATCGTCCAACCGCTCGCCAATGCCGAGAAATAACGGCCGAAGAATACTTATGTTCCCAAGACGACCTCGTCCCATATGCTCCAGAGACCTGTATCGAGCAGCTGATGGAGTACCGGCGCAATTTATCCAGATGTTTCCCACGTAGAGTTCTTTCAGAGGACCTGAAATTGCAGAGAATAGCATCAACCCGTTGGATATTATACTCTAAATGTAATAAAATATTGACACAAACCTGTGGTCATGACGTAGTCCGTGAAGCCTTACAGGGAACATACATATTAACTACCCCGGAAGCATGCGATGTTTCTATCGATGGCGTTGTAATATACGGACGACGCTACCACCCACTGGATACCGGATATAAACCTGTTCCGCTTCTTACTCTACCTGAAGTACATGAACAAAAGCAGAACCACCTGGTGGAGAATACCGAACCTGTCGACCTCAAGGGAGTTGACCTAGAAGACGTGCATCACCTAAACTACCTGTTGAAGAAAAGTGTAAAAAGTGTTGAAAGTGATAATGGGCAATATAATAGTGATCAAATCAACAGTGTCAGTGTCGCGACTATAGTACTTTATGTTATCGTCTTTATATGTGTTAGTTATTTAGTCTACCCTAGGCTTAAAAATATAGTTATAAGAAAGTGTGGAAGAGGACAGGTCCATGATGATCAGCAAGAGAACCAGCCTCAGCCACCCTTATTGTTAATTTCACGATAAATGTTAACGAAGTTATTGGAAAACTCTGTATTCCCAATAACTTCGAGCTAAGGGGGGAGGAGTTATGTACCCATAACCGGCCTCCTCCGGCCGCTGCCTAGAGTCACGCCACGGTCCCAGACGCATGATCAGCGGAATGTTATCGCATCCGTCGCTGGAACGGTGGCCAGAGCCGATCGGAAGGCAGTCGTTCTTGTATCAAATTCTACAGACGGTCGCTTACTGTAAAACTCTATTAATATTAAATAAATTTCGTAAAATCCGAAATAATAGTTTTAAAAATCACCTCAAAGCGCTCCCGAAAGTTATCTAGATACTTTTTGTTTGTAAATATATACATAGAATACAATATAACACCCAGACATAGAATAAACACTTATGTTCATCACACAAATGTTTGTTCTGGGTGGGAGTCGAACCCACAACCCACAGTTCAGAAGGCGGGGCTGCTACCAACTGGGCTATCGAGCCAGTCAATAACATGAATATATCAGACATACAAAGTTGCCATGATACGACTGAACTCTTTAATTTTGTTACGTCATAGGACTAAGGATAGCCAAAGGATGCCTCTATCGTTGTACTTTTATCATTTTTTTCATAGGTTCTGATCCCACAATCACAAAAATATTTCGTGAGACTAGTTACCTAAGCAGCCTCACTTCTGCAGCAGACGCTATAGATTATCATCCGATCTTATCCAGTACTAGCAGTAGATATGCATCTACGTGTACATTCCAATACAACTTACTTAAGTCTCGTTCTCATTTTTTCTAGACCACTTCTTAGCCCAAGTAACCATTTGGCTTGTCTCGTTGGATGTTCTACGCAATAGTTTACATTAACTTAAATGGTTCGCATGTCCACGCGTAGGTACAGAATAAATAATAGTACTACGTATAGGGCTCACCGTAAATATAGTGGGCTTAATATAAGGGATAGCCACGGCATATACGGACACAGAATGTATACTTTCTAATAAATCTGTAGGTACCGTACTGTTCCAACTAACCTTCCTTCTGTGACTACAGCCTAACTAACCTTTAGTTAGGCTGGATCTTGTCCGCGGCTCATTCAGTATCTCATTTTATTTCATTTATATGAGATTACTAGCTTCTACCCGCGGCTTCGCCCGCGTGGTCTATAGGAAACGAAGAGGAAATTTTTTCATAGATAATTCAACCACCCATTTCACCCTCTTAGGGGTGGAATTTCGAAAAGCCCTTTAGTGGATACTTACACTTTACAAAGAACACACCCTCCAAATTTTAAGTCTCTAGGACCAGCGGTTTAGGCTGCGTTGATATATATAAGTCAGTCAGTCAGTCAGGACTTTGAATTTTATGTGTATAAACATGATGTATACGGGGTAGTACAAAATAGTTAGTTGTTGTTTCTATAATAAAATCATATGTTTTTTGTAAGAAATCGGATAATGAACTAGATGTAGGTACCCAAAACTTCAAACTCGACAGCTTACGTAAAATTGTAAAACAAGGCAAGGCAAGCAAATAAGAGGAGGACTTTGGTTGCGTAACATTAGCACCAATAATTACACATGATACACAACAAATGATGGTCTAAGTATGTACACAGCAATGCACTAGCTCACTGTGCACGTTCGACCAAAGCCCGGTTTGCCGGGGCCTGGCTGTTGCTGTCACGAGTTGTCAGGGAACAAAAAGCGGGACAGCAACCAGTGACCATGTCGGCGGTAGAATTAACTTTTATAATCCAGTTGTAGAATGTAGACGGTTAGTCTTAGTAATGGTACTAATGAAATTCGCGTGGAACTCGAATGACTTTATTGGTTATGACACAATTGCGAGAGAGGTATATGTATAGCTATACCTACAAATTAAATGCATTGTAAAAAAGCAGAAAACTTTTTTCCCGTGGACATCCGTATCAAAATGTCTAGTCTGGCACTCCGGCTCATGGTTAATTTTTTTACATGTACTGTTGCTGGCGTTGGCTTCAACTTCAACAGTGGTAGGTAGTGTCAGTTGATCGGACCACGGGACAAATATTTAATCTCAGAGATCGTACAAAATGAACGTGTTCCATTGCGTGCTTTTTTTATTTACTCATATTTTTGACAGCCTCTGTGGTGTGGTGGTTGAGCAGGTCGGCTCATAACCTGGAGGCGGTGGTATCGATTCTCGCGACAGGACCAGTATTTGTGCACAGAAAAAAAAACAAATACTTGTTCTGTGTCTGGGTGTTGTGGGACCGTGGTCTTCGTACTTCCTGGGTCCCTAGACACAGGGAATCCTAGTTAGTGTCCAGGATATCTATGTATATGATCGTTGGGCGTTTATTATTATTATTATTTATACGAATACCTAATAAGTATTAGGCAAAATAGTCGTTGCCCTGAACCCCAACGTAAATCATAAATCTAAATATAGTCAAACGAAAGGTTATTACGTAGGCACTTCAGTTCAGTTCGGATATAATTTGAAATATTCAAAAATCTAATTACGGGTAGAATTGAAATAAAAACTAGCACGGACCAGCCACAGCCGGTAGTACTTCTATAAATTCCAATTAGCTCTACAAAACTTGTTAAATCGAAAACCACAAAAAGGCAACCTGATCGAGAACAAGTCGTAGCTCCGGTTATTTATGATCAAGCAGCAAATCAGACAGTGCGAAGCGAATCTTAATCTACTTTTAAATATGTAGACCACAAAACTGTAATGGACACGTGACTAAATACTTGAATAGTCTGTCTGGTATAGATTTAGTAATATGTAAGTACTTAATACTAAAATCTTGAAAGAATATCAAAAGGAAAAACCGGACGAATACGTGACCAAGCGAAGTTATGTGAAGGAAGAAATTATAAGAAACAATAGTACATAATGATAGTGCATTAAATATTAAAAATTATCACTGACTTTATTATGACATAATAAATGGAGTGTGACTTGACTAGACTAGATTATGACTTGGCTTGATGACTTGGACTGTGACTTGATTTGACACACATATATTAAATAACTTGAAAAATTATCAATTACTTGACACTGCCTAAATACACAAAAGTGTGGAGCCAATCCAAAAACAAAAAAAAAAAACGCTTGTCACATCCTGCACTGCACTGCAAATGTCCTTATAAAGGGCTAAAAAAGTAAAGACACAAATAATCAAGACTAAAAAAATGCGCTCCACGCTGCTACCACAGCTAATCTATATTCACTGTAAACCCACCTTATTGATTGCTTGGTTGCTTTAACGCTCGTGTTATCGATTCAAATTAGCCGTTACCATTCTAATTGCTATTACGAATTGATTAACTAACGGTCCACACTTTTTAAGGCTTGTTAATAAACAGTAAGAGATTATCTTTTACGATCCACAGGAAGTGTCAAATTTTATTAAAATGATTGATTGATTTATCATACAAAAACATAAAAATAAATTGGCAGCTGTCTCTGTATATGTGGCAACACAGCAAAATACCTAGATGTCATAATAGTTTGACAGCTGACTTTCTTGGTTTCCAACACGCAATCCTTAACATTTTTTACAGGTTTTATTACTCTCCCGGTTTCTACGTATTGGATGTGGGATTTGAATAAAGTGATGGTCAATCTATCGAAAACGACTTTGCCACCTGCGGAGAAGCGTACAATTATATAGTTTATGATAAGATCTCGATAACTATGTTATTTATATTATTTGAAATAGAAAGGTTAACATAATCACAGTTTAGATGCAGATAGCAACTATTTCGTAAACAAGTTGTTATAAATTAATACATTACTACAGCAATTATGCAAGGTTTCAAGGTAGTAATTATCCATTTTATTCTCAATTTTAACGGAACAAGTATTTAACATACATTTTATGGTTCTATGGAGAAAGCTACATATTAAGAAGTCGAAACATTTTATGACTTGTTTTGTCGTTTCAAATTAAAAATGTTTTATTTACCTACTTGCGGTAAAAACACTTTTATCACGATTAATTGTTATGGCGGGAAAGTGTGACTTTTAACATTTTTATAACTATACATTTAAAGTGAATTGACTATTAACAAAATCTGACGTTTGTATTTACATGTCATGCCGCGGATAATGGAAATAGAGATAATGTTACTTATAATAAATTTATAATATGTATTAATGATGAATTATTATTAAAGCCCAACGATCTCTCCGCGAGTCCTTGTAACGTTGTAACCTTTGTAGGTACCAAATCCGTCTAAAACTTTGGTTTAGTTAGGTAGAGTTATCGAAGACGAAATTTAATTGACCTATTATATATATATATAACAATAACATCAGGATGTAAATCTATCTAAATTAGGTGCCAATCATATTAAAGCTTTTTTGCCGCAATAAAGTGTTAAAATGCTTCGGTTTCATTATATACTTTGCAAAAACAGCTGTCTGTACGCAAACTTTAATTTGGTTTGGTCACTTCCGCTATTAATTTGATTACCATCACAAAAGGCATTTGTGTAAAAAGATTGAATATTATTTCGTTATGTATTATAATGTTGACCTTCATGTGTATTATTATTTGGTGATAGAGCACTCCGGCAAATTAGATTAGAGCGTACATAAGTTTACAAAGAAATATAATTCAGAATAACAAACCAGCAAATGTACCAGCGGCGTGAAATACGACTGGCAACACCGTTACAACGCCAATAAATTGTTCGGAGCGACATCTACAAGTTTATCGACGGTTTCGCATCACTACAGGCTAGTGTTGTATCCACGGACACGACACGCTCGAGGCCGTTCATAGATCGATATAAGAAGGCAATATTTTTTAATACCTTACTCGTATTGTTCGTTTCAGTCGCCTTTGAATTGAAGAGGACTATGGAAATATTTAACCGAGCAGACGAAGTTTCTGCTTCAACTTGCGAAAGCTTTTACCCGTCCGGATGTATTTTGGTACCTATTCGTGAACACGTCCAAAAACGTGTATCCTTTAGACCACACGACTGAAGTAAAACTTCTTTAGTTTAGCTCCATCTATCGACCGGTACAACCTTGTTTTTGCTTTGTTTAACGTTAATGTCGCCATCTTGACAATGGTAAATTGTCATTTGCCGGAAATACCAACATATTAATATAAATTTTTAACTTTGTTATGTTGACAATTGAGATCTACGTAAACCAACTGCAACTTCCGTTCGCTTCGCATTCACCAACTTACTCCCCAAGTCAAGCGTGCGTAAAAAAGTTTTACTTCAAAAAGGTGAAATTTTGCTACGGCGTCATTTAGCGGCTCATTTTGTTAATTAATCAATCAATCATTCAAGTTTTTATTTGAGAAAAACATTACAAAGTTAATGATATATAATATTATTTGGAAGAAACATTTCTAAAGTTACACCTATTTCAAATATGAACAAAATCGTTCAAGAGGATGTCTCTAGATACTATAAAGTCCGAGCTTAGATACTAATTTTTATAATATGAGGTAGTGGGTAAATAAGATTCTAAGAAAATGGTGTGTATAAACTTTCGTGACCACGAAGGTTGCGTATTAAAGAGGTTTGAGATCAATGTAGTTGACATAAATCAGGGATGGAGTTTTGGCGGGAAAACGAAAATGATCGCGTTGCCGCATTGTATTATTTTCCAAAACTTGTGTTATTTTCAGTGTTAGTCCATAAAATTGGTGGCATTTTATTCGTTAAGTGCTGAATTACAGGCATGAGTGTGGGAAAGTGGTATAATGATGGTGAAACGTTTCATTTCATGTTGTTTCCAAAACTCCATAGAAGCTTCTGGTAAAGTTGCCACCACTTTACTAGGAGTATGACTTGACTAGACTAAACTATGACTTAACTTGATGACTTGGACTGTGACTTGACTTGACTTGAAGTATTATATGATATTAATTCACTTGAGATATTATCAATTACTTGACACTGGCTAAATACACAAAAGTGTGGCCCAAACCAAAACAAAAAAAAAATCAGAGATGCGGACGGTGCTGAAACAACATCCTCTACTTGGTCTGTGGTGAAACAAAACCGAGTCTTATCAACAGCATGATCATGAAGTCATATTTTGCCGACCCCGCCTGTAGGGATAAGGATATTGATGATCGATGGGTCAGAATTGTAAACAAAAGCTCGACAAAACGCAACGTCAGGTTTTGCGCTATTCCTTATAGATTCCATGCACGGCACGACTCAAGCCATACAACGTATTTCGTGTCCATTTGTCCCGGTACGCCACGTTCCATGACAATCGCATTGTACACGCCATCGTTGGATAGGCTTCTTAAGCTATAAGAAGATAAGGTACAGTTTCGAGTGTAAAATAAGTAGTATTAACACATAATGTGAAAATATCGTTTTGTAGAGGTGCGAAAGCGTCTGGCTGGACTGGACATGGTAAGCGGAATGTGGGAACGGTATTTTATATGCCAAAGAACAATAAACAAGTTCATACGTACATACTTACATTGTTAGATACTTATCTAAACGCATGAAATAGTGAGACTATGTAGGTACCTACTCATAAACACTGCATAACAGAGGAATAGCTTTATTTTGTTTTTTGGCGAAATTGCCGCAGAAGCCACTACCTAAGATTCAATTCAATTCAATTTATTTTGTTTTGACAATTAGGCGCGGAGTAAGCCCAAAAAAAAACTATTTCGAGGAGTTTTGGCGGGAAAACGAATAAAAATCGCGTACCCGCATTATATATTATTTTCCAAAAGTTATGTTATTTTCAGTGTTAGTGTATAAAATTGGTGGCATTTTATTCGTTTAGTGCTGGATAACAGGCATGAGTGTGGAAAAGTGGTATAATGATGGTGAAACGTTTATTTTCGTGTTGTTTCCAAAACTGCCTAGAAGCTTCTGGTAAAGTTGCCACCACTTTACTAGGAGTATGACTTGACTAGACTAGACTATGACTTAACTTGATGACTTGGACTGCAACTTGACACATAATATTTATATATAATATTAATTACCTAACTTGAGAAATTATCAATTACTTGACACTGGCTAAATACACAAAAGTGTGGAGCCAACCCCCATGCGCCCACGCACGCACACGCGAACGTGGAGCGAGTGAAAAAGAAGTAGCCTCTCCATTTATAAAAACATTCCGCTTTTTCATCATTTATTATAATAAAATACTTATTTTCATCAGCCTGTGTATAAATTGCAGGCTCGAAATAAAGTCGTTTAGGTACTACGACCGTCCAATCACAGCGGCTTTCAGTGGAAACTATAAATAATATGTTGCGTTCAACGCCGCAAGTCGCAACACTTTCAATTACAACTGGATATATTTTAATTCATTTATTAATGCAAATCTGCGGAGGTGTCTATTAAATATGCAGGATGGAGCGATGATACACGCAAGGTAACTGGTAGTGCATCGAAAACTAGAGCCGAAGATCGGGGTCAGAGGCTTATGTTTTTTTTAACGGGCTAATGCTGTTGGTCTCTTCAACATTTACAGCGTGTTCGGGGGAAGGCAGGCGCTTAAGGCGCCCAAGCGAAGGCAAAATGAAGCAAATGAAAGGCAACTAGCTCAAGGACACCCCTTTTTTTGAGGGGGGAAATGCCCTCGCACTTCCACCCCTGTAGTGGCACCATAGGGGTGGTGGCATGTGGGACTCGAACCCACTAAAACCCCCCGTGATCCGACCGCCGGGATGGGGCGAGATGGAGACGCCGCACTACATTAACCACCTCGCCCCGTTCGACACCCCTGGGGTGCAAGCCTCGGCTTGGGCCGTTGCCGGGATAAGAGGATCGAGAAGACTACGTCCACTGGAAGAGTGGACCCTATTGAAAGTCGCGACCGTTCTAGCTAACCTACGGGGGGTACGGCAATCTCGCTGGCGGGGCGGTGTCTGATTGTGTTACACTGTTATAGTATCGGCCGGATGGCTCTCACACGTGTCTCGGGCGGCGTCGACGGGGTGGGAGAGCTACGTCCGAAACCGGGGGAAAGACAATTTGTCCACATACCGTGCTAAGCCTGCAGGAGTGGACTTGGTATAAGTTAATAATGATATGCAGGATTCTTCAGTTTATGTATGCTGTCTTGCTGAGCACGGAGGGCGGCGGGTTATTGGGGTTTTTGTATATGGGTGCCAACTTTCTATGAGCTGACTTAAAACGGTCTACTAATATAATCTACTATATAAAAATAAGTCGGGTTTTCCTTCCTGACGCTTTAACTCCAGAACGCACGAACCGATTTCCACGGTTTTGCATTCGTTGGAAAGGTCTCGGGCTCCGTGAGGTTTATAGCAAAGAAAATTCAGGAAAAATTCAGGACAAACTAACATTTTAAGTAGATGGCACCGGTGCGTGATACATTGTTTTTCGTATATTATAAAATATTTAATAAAAAAACGTCCACCCGAGCGAAGCCGGGACGGGCCGCTAGTTATAACATATAATTATAGCTATAAACATACCAATTATAAATTATTGCTTAAAAAGAACACTGCTATAAGCTTATGCCATTAGAGCAACAAAAAGTCTGGTAACCTATAAAAAAACTTTGAATATCCAAGAACATATTTCATAATTATTATTACGAACGCTCCTACCAATTTTCATAGTGAAATTAATATCCTTAAATATTGAGAGCCATTTCGTGTGACCATGAGCAACCACGGCCGCTGGAAATGTGTTACAAATGCGAAAACAAGAAATGATTCTGTTTAAAAAAAATTAATATACATATCACTTACAATTGAAGGGGTGAGAACAAAAAGGGTTTAACTGATTTTTGTCACAAATTGACTTATGGGTATCGTTGGATTCAGCGTGAAATTATCTACAATAATACATACACATCGAAATGAGGCTTAAATCTCGAGATTTTGAGTCTAAAAACGGTTTATATCTCACAGGAATACAGTTTTCTTAGCATAAAAACATTATTATATTTATTTTATTATATTATATTTTTACAATAATTTACAGTATGAATTATTACTATATTTAGTATTTTAAAATATAATTAAAACATTTTCAAGCTACTGAAACTTACATAAACCTTTTCTATTACCTTATAAGCACTCTACATTAAAATGACGCAATTGAAGTTTAAAGTCAATTTTCTCCGAACTATCAGTTTGACAGTTAAACCCTTTTTATTCTGAACCCTTCAATTACAATATATGCTAAGTATACTTATAGATTCTATAGATACGACTTCCCAAGAGTTTCTTAGATAGTTGATCACTGATGCAATGTTGCGTTGTTTGTTACAGATCGGCCGCACGGCGTTGCAGCGCGCGGCCGCGGAGGGACACGTGGAGGTGGTGCAACTGTTGCTGCAGAACGGCGCCGATCCCAACAAACAGGATCATGTGGTAGGTACAATCAGACTCCCGTTTTATTCTTCTTTAAAATAAAGCTGGATCTGATCAGGACTACGGTAATTAGCTTTGGGAGTTAGTTAAAAACTTTTTTTTTTATGTTACTGAGTGATGTGACGAGCTAGTCGTTCACCTGATGTTAAGCGCCACGGCCGCCCATAACATAACATATGTATATATATATATATATATATAAATATATAAATAAATTATTTATATATATATAAATTATTATAAAAACGTTTATTTATCTATATAAATAAACGATTTCTAACTATCTCCCAAAGCTAATTTTCAAAACTAAACGAGCGAATCGTAACTTCATTCTACTTTGCAATTATTATTTTTGCCCTGTTCTTAATTCTTTCCACCTCCCAATGCATTAGTTAGTAAGTGTGCTCTTTTTCTTTGCGTGATAAGATCCGAAATAAAGAGATCCGCAGAACTAAAGTTACCGAAATAGCCACTGGTCTTTATTATATCTACTAGTAGCTATATATTGGATAGTCATACAAAAATTGTTAATTTCTTGTGTCGATTTGTAGCAAGTTGAAGTTGCAGTAGGCACTGGGCAGGCAACATCACTTGCAGAACCGACAACAGATGCATAGAAAAAAGCGCACATACTTGTTCTGAGCTAGGTGTTGTGGGACCATGGTCCTCGTAGTTGAAAATGAAAAAAACATTTATTTGACAAAAGCCAAAATTACTTTTTTTTTGTTAGATAGGCTTGCGTTTGATCACTATCGCACCTGATGGTAAGTAACGATGCGGTCTAAGATGTAGCACGCTTGCCTAGAAGATACCTGTTCACTCTCGATTTGAAGACTCCAAGGGAAACACGGACGCCGTGGACGTGCCGTACTTAATGGTGGAGATTGGAACACCTGGCTCCCACTAGGCTCAAAACTACTAATATACAAAATATACAAAGTTCCTGGGTCCCTAGACACAGGGAATCCTAGTTAGGGTCCAGGATCTGTAGGTGATCGTTGGGCGTTAATTATTATGATACTCGGTGCAGTACGGCAACACAGCGGCGCACGAGGCCGCGTGGAAGGGCTACTCGTGCTGCGTGCGGCTGCTGGCGCGCGCGGGCGCCGACCTGCGCCTGCTCAACGGCGCCGGCTTCACGCCGCTGCACTTCGCCTGCCAGAACGGGCACAACCAGTCCTGCAGGGAGGCGCTGCTGGCCGGCGCACAGCCCGACTTGCACAACACGGTCAGCTTCCTTTTCAACCTTACTTTCTCCAGACCTTCATAATAACTTGCAAATAATAAGTCCTGTAAGCTAATATTATTTTTTGAAGGAAAACTTCTTTACGCACGCTTGACTTTTTATATGTTTTGGCTCCACATTCTTGTGTATTTAGCCAGTGTCAAGTAATTGATAACTTATCAAGTTAATGATTCTGAATAAGCTTCCATCTTACGGACTACCTGTTGGTCTGTGCACTTGGATATCAGACTTTTTGAGGGAACGATCGCTAAGAGTAGTTCTTGATGGCTGCTCCTCCGATCAATTAGCTATTAATGCTGGTGTACCTCAGGGGTCAGTTCTTTCAGCAACACTATTCTTACTCCACATCAATGATCTGCTAAAGCCCGGTACCTTTGGGTATGCAGATGATAGTACTGTTGTTGAAAGATACACATCCAGTGCCCGTGCCAGTGGTGACGACGTCCGGATTGAGAGAGAGGCTATGGTTGAGCGCATGAACCTGGCTTTGAAAGCCGTGTCCGATTGGGGCGATGCTAACTTGGTTAGGTTCAATGCTGCAAAAACACAGGCGTGTTTATTCACTGCTAAAAAGAGCCCACTCCATCTGGCTCCTTCATTCCGTGGTGTATCTGTAAGTTTAGGAAACCATCTTGAGCTTTTGGGTGTTGATCTCACGTCAAACCTAAACTTTGGATCCTACATCGAGTCCAAAGCCAAAGTAGCTTCAAAAAAACTCGGCATATTGTCCAAGGTAAGGCGGTACTTCACACCTGGACAGCTTCTAAATCTGTATCAGGCACAGGTCCGATCGTGTATGGAGTACTGCTGCCACCTGTGGGACGGGTCTGCCAAGTACCAGCTTGAGGCTCTGGACTCGATTGAACGGCGTGCCAAAAGGCTCATTGACGACGACACTTTGGTTGGTAAAAGGCTCCTGAGCCTTGCACATCGACGTAAGGTGGCAAGTCTGTCGGTCTTTTACAGAATACACCACGGTGAATGCGCTCAAGAACTGCATGATCTCATTCTCCCATCACCATTCCACTACCGGACTACTAGACGCTCGGCTAAGCGCCATCCTTTCGTGGTCGAAATACCACCCATTCGTACCAAGCGATTTGACTCAACGTTCTTAATTAGAACGGCTAAGGAATGGAATGCCCTGCCAGCGTCTGTGTTTCCGGCGAAATATGACCCGGGCGTGTTCAAGAGAAGAGTGAATAGGTATTTACTTGGCTAGCATGCTACACCTTCGATCGCATCGTCACTTCCCATCAGGTGAGAGCGTGGTCAAATGCTAGACAAGTTTGAAGAAAAAAAAAAAAAAAAAAAAAAAAAAAAACCACTCGCAGCCCGTTCTCACCACATAGGTCCAAGCGATTTGACTCAACGTTCTTAATTAGAACGGCTAAGGAATGGAATGCCCTGCCAGCGTCTGTGTTTCCGGCGAAATATGACCCGGGCGTGTTCAAGAGAAGAGTGAATAGGTATTTGCTTGGCTAGCATGCTACACCTTCGATCGCATCGTCACTTCCCATCAGGTGAGAGCGTGGTCAAATGCTAGACAAGTTTGAAGAAAAAAAAAAAAAAAAAAAAAAAAAAACCACTCGCAGCCCGCACTCACCACATAGGTCCGTATACATCTACCAGGAGGTGGTGGAGTACGCCGCGCCGCCGCCGCCCGACCACCCGCCGCCGCCCGACCACTCGCAGCCCGCAAAAAATGATATTTCACGTATTTATTTGTCAAGTCACAGTCGAAGTCATAGTCTAGTCAAGTCATACTCCTAGTAAAGAGGTGGACACTTTACCAGAAGCTTCTATGTAGTTTAGGAAACAACACGAAAAGAAACGTTTCACCATCATTATACCACTTTCCCACACTCACGCCTGTAATCCAGCACTTAACGAACAAAATGCCACCAATTTTATGCACTAACACTGAACATACTAGGAGTATGACTGGACTAGACTCGACTTAACTTGCCAGTGTCAAGTAATTATTACTTGACACTGGCTAAATACACAAATGTAGAGCCAAAAAAAAACTCCAATCCTTGCCTTGACTGACATGAAATCGCTTTCCCGCCAAAACTCGATTTTATTATGTTTATATGTCCGGTAAAATGACAACTTACAAATATGAAGATGGCGACATTAACATTAAACAAAGCCAAAATACCGGCTGATAGATGGAGCTAAAATAAAGAAATTTTATTTCAGTCGTGTGGTCTAAAGTGGTCGTTTTTTTTGTCCATCAAAATTGTCATGATGTTTTCTCAAGTTGCAATTAATAATGAAATATACTTATTTTAAACATACACAAAATTAGGGACGGAGACTACTAATAATAATAAAAAAGTGAATTCTGAATAAGTTCTTGAGCGAGAGTGGTTCAGCAGTGGGCCGTGCGACTTTCAAACCAACGCACTGATGTTCAAATACGACCCTTGACCAATGACTTTTCAAGTTATCTTGCACTCGCACAACAGTGAAAGAAAACATCGTAAGCAAATAGGCGTGTTCAAAAATAAAAAAAAATTAGAACATGTGTAATCCACCAACCAGCACTCCAGCGTGCTGGATTCTGGCCTATACTCTGTGTGAGAGACGGCCCTCGTCCCAGCAGTGGGAACGTATAGGCTGATGACAAGTTCTAAATATGTCCATGTATCATTCCAGTACGGCGACACGCCGCTGCACACGGCGGCGCGGTACGGGCACGCAGGCGTCACGCGCATCCTCATCTCCGCGCAGTGCAAGGTGTCCGAGCAGAACCGGAACGGCGACACGGCGCTGCACATTGCCGCCGCTATGGGCCGCCGCAAGCTCACGCGCATCCTCCTCGAGGCGGGCTGCGACAAGGCCGTCCGCAACCTCCAGGGAGAAACTGCCCGCGACATCGCAACCAGGAAGAATCTCGACGAAATCGTCCAGATCCTAAACACACCCGTCGCTAAGCAAGCCAAAAAGAAACGTGACAAGAGCAAGGAGCGCGTTCTCGATGAACCAGATTCTAAGAGGGACAAAAGTAAAGAGAAGAAAAAGAAGAACGTCCACTTTGAAAGCCCACCCAAGGTGCAGTGGTCTCCGTACGGGTGCCACTACTACCCTGACCCGAAATTCTTCCCGAAGCCCAAGTTGAGCTCGCTCCCCACCGACCCTTTAAGAAAAGGCGAGCAGTACTACTTGGACTTAGCGGGGAACATTAAAAAAGGACCCATAGGTGCGGGATACACCTGCTATTGCGCGCCGTTCTTTAAGCACATGGAAGATAAGTTAAATGAAGACAAGAAGGACCTGAAAAGGCACATCGATAGGGCTCATGAGAGGTTGGATCAGAAGGTGACCGATTTGGAGATGAAAACTCAGGGTCAGATATCTGAGTTGACCAGGTTCGTCGCGGCAGAGAGAGCCCTGTGCAAGGAGAGGCACAAACATTTGGAGCATTGGCTCACGCGAGGCTTGATGTTCCGGGCGTCTGAAAGAGTCAAGAAATTGGACTTTAGTCCAAAAGGTTCACTGGATATTCCACCTTTAAAAAGGACGAGGAGTTTAGAAGTTCTAGACACGGAGGAGTGGAATCGAGTCCACCGGATAGTCAAAACCTTCAACAAGAATTGTGAGCAGTACGAGAGCCACGCCAATGACTTGAACGATAGCAAAGTTACGTCTAAGAGCAACGAGGTTCTAGATAGAAGGTCGCCTAGTCCAAGAAGAAGGCATCTGAAAAGTTCGAGAAGTAGCGACCAACTGGATGCAGGCCCCAGTCGACGCTCGCGGTCACCTCGCAGGATCGTCATCCCAGACCCTGAACAGGGGCACATGCAAAATGTAACGGCAGAAATCCACGTGAAATCCAATCGGGTTTCCGTCTCTCAGTCACCCGTTTCGACGGAAGTTCGGGGATGCAACCAACGGTACACGTCTCCTAGTCTACATTCGGAAGCCCGATCACCCATCAGACAAAGCGATCCCGAAGAAATCCAGAGAGAACCGGGACCTTCATGGAAGAGCCAAGTATTGCAGAGAACAGCTGATGATATAAAAAAAAGAATCGAGATAGAAAAAGAAATGTCGGAAATTATGGCTCGCAATAATTCCAAATCTTTGGACATCTCCCAGGATGGATACGTTAAACTTAGAAAACACCTGGCAGATGAAGGCGTAGAAAGAGAACCGAGAAAATCTGTGCAGGAGCTAGTAGCTCAAGTTGAACAGCAGCGGAGCAAGACGCCTGAACCCATCCCCGTACCGATGCCGACGATGAGAAAAGCACAACCCACCGAAAGTATAGAACCACCCATAGTTCCCGCCCCACCTAACCCCAGCATTCTGAAAATGCCCCAGCAGCCGCAACGGCCGGCACCAGTACTAAAGGAAAAGCCACCGAAAAGCAAGCGATTTAGCTTACACAACCTCATACCCTTTCCCACGAGGAAAACGTTTCACCAGCCGCCGAAGGATAACGGGAACTACTCCGAGAGCAGCGACGAAGAGGACAACCCGATCCGCAGTACCACTCAGCCGTCGCCGATCAGAAACACCAACTTACTGCAGACTCTGCCACTGCCCAACTACGAGGCGATGTCAAACAAGTCTCCGTCACCAAGTCAACCGAGTTATCCCCACGACCACCGTCCGGCTGTACCCAAAGACGCGTACTTCCATGAAATTCCGAACAGGCAGATGCCGTACCGAGAGATGCTGGAAAACGGGCTCCCGCAGTATCCTTGCCAAAGCCAGTACGACTACAACCAGCCGGGGCTGCCACAGGAGCCGGTTCAGCCGAGAAACCGAAACCCGCTGTACCACTCGCAGACCGGAGTCTTTGGCGCCATGATGCAGGATCACATCCGGCGAGAAATGGAGCGGATCCCTCACTGCTACAGCGAGCGGTTAGACCAGAACACAGAAGTGGAAATATCGAACCAAAACGACCACTTTCGCGGCATGTACTACGATAACCGTGCGCCAGTGTACGACTTTAGAGGAAACCTGAGGAAGCCCGCCCCTGATCACAGTTTGCTGCACACTAGGCTGCAGTCCCTGGCCATTAACACCCATTTGACGGAGACCCAGAGTCAGACCGACAGGGAGTCTCACAACGACTCCGGCTACAGTACGAAGGTGTACGGAAGCTCGCAGGGACCGAGCCCGAGCCTGTCGGGGAACGTGGAGGGGTCGGATGCGTCGGGCAGGAAGGTGGGCCACATCGGGGCTTCGAGCTTGGTTTAGGAGTGAGTCTAAGATGGATCAAAACTATGACTGATGGTGGAAAAATAAAACTGATCTGCCAAAAAATTCGCAGGTAGCACAAGATCTGTTTTTACGCGGTTACACCTCTCGTCGTGAGTGAGATATCGTTTATGTTGATATCTCGCAGCAGATATTTCTCCATAACAATCACATTATTGTGACAAATGAAGGTCCTTTTAACAATAACTTTAATTTTTATCGATCATGGAACTGGATCATCGTATTACAAGGCATGTTTGGAGACTTAATACACACAGATCATTGCACGATTGTAAGTAGATTTTATAATAGTTGTATAGAATGTTTAAATGTTGCCAGACTATTCAAAATTTCAATTATGTATTAGTAATTTAAGGTACAACTGCCTTATTAAAACTAAGAACACAAGTATAATTTTCATAATATAAATAAATACTTGTGGGCAGAAGGGGTTGTGAGTAGGTTGCAACCTATATAACTATAGGCCTTCAGCATGTCCACACCGCACCGTGTCTGGAACAAGAATGATCCGTAGTACACCGAGCGGTCCTTTTTTATAGCCAGACGGGTAGGGGCGCCATGGCAGTTGCCGGTGTTGCCACTGTAATAAATTTAATGCCACCACAGGGTAAATTACGGTGCTCGATCGCTACCCGCTGCTCATAGAGTTTATAACTGGACGTTGCCGCCGTCATACTCAAAAAGTAGTGCTATGTCAAAATACTCGCGTACCTCAGTCACTTTGCCTGTAAGTTTAACATAGGTAATAATAAGTCACAAAGCACAGAAAAATCTGACAAAACATTAAATTTAACAAAAATATTATAAGAAGTACAAATTTATAACACAGAAGATGCCATAACACTAGTTTAGATTAGGAACACTGTTGACTCTTATATTCAATTTTTTTATAAGTTTATATCACAATAATTTTATGGTTTTTTATCACACCAGCGTCCTAGCACAGACTGTAAACAAAAAGCTTAATGTTTGTCCCCGGTCTGTGATAGGCGTGGCAAGAGAAAGTAAAACCGGGCTAATGAAAATATATTTTATGTTAGCTAAGTCGTAAATATGGAATCTTACAGCCTTATTAATAAACGGGTATTAGTCTCGGATTAGTTACTTCAGCTTTTGTCCTTTTCTTGCTACTGGAATATTTAGCTGGATCGAAAGAGACAAAAGATGGTGTAACTAGTCTAAAGCTAGTTCGTGTTTATTAATAAGGCTGTTAGATTGTATAAAAAGCCGATTCTTGATAAATATCAACAAATTGAACGAATTTCACAAACAAATAACATTACGAAAATTTTGTATGAATAAATAACACATGATAAACAAAATTTTGTACCAACTGCTAAAAAAACTAATTGTACGAATTGATCATTTGTAATGCTTACAGACACGATCATAAAATATACCATTTGGTGGCTGAATTCTTGATGCATTTTAGTAAAGTCAATTATTTCCTTTAATTTTTAGTTTATGACAGGTACCTACCTATTCAAAAGTTTTCTCTCAAATGATACACTTTTGCAGTGCATTCATACAAATATTTTATAGTCTCAAATCTAGTATTTAGAAAATAAAACTAGTGGTATTCGACACTTAAGTATTTTATTGTATTATTAGTAAACACGTTTGTATTTTTGTGAAATAAATAACTTAATTTATTGTTTTAATTTTGTACTGTTTGTAATTATTGATAATTAATTTTCTACTGATTATATTGATTCTAATAAAATTCACTTTGCAAGTGTCACAAACTAACGTTGCCGCTTTCATTCAAATTCCTTACATCGATAACTTAATTCCTATCAAATAAATGGAAAAACACGGAAAGTTACCGTTTTTGACATAAATATTTTTTTGCTCTATGGACCATAATTTTGAACAATGGCAATAAAAAGTTAAAGGTGTTGTCAAGCATAAGTCAAAAAACCCCTTTATAATGTCTTGGGATAGATTTTTAAATTAAAAAACGTCGTTTTTTGTTCAATATACCGATATAACTACTAATATAATAAAACTGAAACGTTATCCGTTTGTGTGGCTTTCAAGCCAAAACAGCTGAACCAACTTGGATGAATTTTGCACACGATTCAATTATATTATTGGGGTCGACATAGGATTCTTTTTATCCCGCTTAATTGTGAGATCTCGCGCGAAAACGGGTATTTTCCAGGAGAACCCGCGGGGCACCTCTAGTGCTAATATAAACTCGCCTACCAATTATAATATAATACTAGATAGATTCACAGAAAAATAAGCACAAATACTTGTTCTGAGTCTGGGTGTTGCGGGACCATGGTCCTCGTAGTTCCTGGGACCCCAGACACAGGGAATCCTAGTTAGGGTCCAGGATGTATGTACTTATGTGATCGTTGGGCGTTATTTATTTTTTATTTATTGTCCCATTTTTAAAGCTATTTCCTTCGACACTTCTCTCCTATCCGCCCACCCTTTCTCTTTATAAAACTCAGTCAAACGTGTCCTAAAAAGCGGCACCCCAGTTAAAACCGAAGCTTTAGCCCCGACAATCCTAACCGCTACATAATCACCCTTTAAAACCTCTCTTCTACCCTCATTTCCGTCCAAAACATGCTGATCGAAAACCACCTTTATGTACAGTTCGTTACGACCTACAAGTTGGCCGGTTTTCTTGACAATTCCTTCGACTAGAACCAGGTGAATGTTTCCTATTTCTGCTTCGTTCAGCAGTTGGCACTTGCGTCGATATATTTCTATCATGCGATTGTGTCGGTCTTTTTTTACGTCGTCGGGTACGTCGTCCTTGTAGCGGCGATGTGCTGTCGTTTTCTGAAAAGATAAATTACCAACGTAATCAATAAATATTACTAAAAACTAAGCAAAGCTTGTACTATGGAAACCCGATAACTGATACAATACTTATATACTTTTGAAGTGAAAATCCTTTAGGCACGCTTGACTTGGGGAGTAAGTAAATGCAGGCGAACGGAAGTTAAAGTTGGTTTACGTAGAATCCATTGTCAACATAACAAAGTAAAAAAAATGTATTATTGTGTGTGTTTGTCCGGTAAAATGGCAATTTATAATTGTCAAGAGGGCGACATATAGGGGTGGAATTTTGAAAAACCCTTTCTTAGTGGATACCTACACTTTACAACGAAAACACCCTACAAATTTCAAGTCAAATAATTAAAATACTTTATATCCGCGGGTGAAACCGCGAGGTGCAATTAGTTAAAAAATAAAGAGAGAATGATGTCGACGCGTGAAGCCTAAATTAAAAACTCTTACAATGACAGTTATAAAAAAGACTTCAGCACTAAGGCAATTAATGAGATATGAAATCCTTACCTCTCTCATACTATAGGGGAAGAGAAACGCGGAGTTATAGTCTACTTGCTCCAATAATGAAAGCGTCTCTTGAAATTCTTCCTCCGTTTCACCGCAGAAGCCACAGATCATATCCGTTGATAGACCCACTGCGGAACAATGGAAATTATCTCTTATTTACAAGCCGATAAGGCACACTTAGAAAATACTGTTAATTTATTCGATTTCATTGCATGTATTGACTGTTATATTACTTCTGTAAAAAGGATTTTGCGATACAGACAAGCAAGTTTAGGCAAAAAATGCGGGCAGCTCTAGGTGGCTAAATAAGCTAATTGCTTGGATCCAAACATAAAATATACCCGAAACTTGGTCGGAGTAATTTCGACTTTTTAACTGACGTGAGTTTTGCCGCTATTTATCTTTCAGAATGAGTCATACTCACGATAGTTTTCAAACTAAGAAAATAAAAAATAAACATACGTAATATATTTTTTTTTTACTAAATACGCGCGATTTGTTGGAGCGTCAAACTTCAGTCAGCTTCCCGAATCATTTACCGTCTCATTTACACTGACTGTAGATGAAAGAGATAGAGAGTATAGAACTGTTCCGGTTGAGATTGTGAATCAGACAGCTGACTGAAGTTAGGCTCTTATTTTACTACTAGCTACGCCCCGCGGTTTTACCTGCGTGGTGAGAATTTCTAGTTTTCCGCTCTTTTTTCTTTCATAATTACCTTCTGACAATAATAAACACAACAAACAATTATTAGCGAAAATGTTCTATCCGTTCACGCGTGATGCGATGACCAATATCTTGACCAACGGAAATAGAGATTTATTTTTATAGATATAGATGTACATTGTACCTCTATTTATAGGCAATATAGAACATTTGATTTTTGCCATTTCAGCAGTGTGCGTAAACTGGCGTAGTTCACGTTCTCAGAACTAATGAAACACGATCGGAAATTAACTATTTTTGTATGCATGGGAGGGGCTTGTCAGATAATGTACCGAGAAGAATGCTGCTACCCATTATCCCTGGATGCTCTATCTTATCTTTCTCTGGCTCTTGCGGTTCCGGCACCCACGAGAAGAGGTGGGACCACCGGAACCGGGTGCAATGGTCACCAAATAGAGATCATTCAGTCATAATGGATTCCTCCTCAATTTTTTTTTTTGTCTAGCTCCACGCGAGTACCGTATTTAGCCAGTATGGTGCTGCGAGCTGCAGAGTCGTTAAACGATAGTGTACCTCCAGGTATGGCCCTTGTGACGCGGTGCACGAGGCCGAGGTAGGCCTCCCGCGAGTGCCCGCGTCGCATGCGCTGGAGAACGGCGGAGGAGCCCGACTGGGCCGGCAGGTGTAACATCTTGCAGATGTTGGGCCGGGACGCGATCACATCCAGCACCTTGGGTACATTCATATAGGCACTCTTTATTGGCGACACCAAACAATGACCCCTATGGTAAAAGTCAAATAATTTATTACAAGCAATTCAATATCAGACTTAACTTAACTTATTAGCTTTGACAGCCTCTGTGGTGTGGTGGTTGAGCAGGTCGGCTACATAGCCCGAAGGCGGCGGGTTTGATTCCCGCGACAGGACAAATATTTGTGCACAGAAAAAAAGCGCAAATACTTGTTCGAGTCTGGGTGTTCTGTGAGCATGGTCCTCGTAGTTCCTGAATCCCTATACACAGGGTATCCTAGTTATTATTATTATTGTTATTACTTAAAATAATAATAAATGAGTTGGAAAACCAGTTCTCTTTCCTACTACTGGTGCAAGCAATCCGGCACAATGCAGAAATGAAAACTCCGATCCGGAACTACGATTACACCTGTAAAGAAAAAGCTACAAGAAACTTTGCAGTGATGATTCATACTATGACTGTATTGTAATTAAGTACTTCCTGTGAAAGAAGGTCCGTGTCCCAGCAGTGGGAATATAACGGGTAGACGATGCTATAGTACCCTCACCTCATCAGGGAAGTCCTTAGGATGCGCTGCGGTGAACCGGATCCTCATCTCAGGGTCTACAGCTGACACCCTCTCCAAGAGATCAGCGAACCTCAACCCGCCTTTCTTCGGTTTGTATACTGTCTTGAACCCTGAACGGAAATAATTTGGCCCGTTTCAGATTGCCCAAGCTTGCTGATTATCTCCCTCTCTATCTCGCTATCCGTTAGTGAAACATGTGTGTGAAAACACACAATAAAAATAGAAACACAAATTTGTATGGATTTGACAGTTTCAATACGTTTATTGTGCATAGTGATTATGGAAATTTTTAAATTAGGAAATAAATTGTTCTTTTTGCATTGTAATCAAAGTTCTGTGATCACCCCCCAGCAGGCTTAGCACGGCATGTGGAGAAATTGTCTTTCCCCCGGTTTTTTCCACCTGTCAGTTAAAATAATCCCCCTCTCCACCTTACGTAGCACGGCAACGAGGACAGGAAAGAAATATTTCCCTTTGACATTATCGTAGACATTATATCCCGCTACTCCCCGCTTCAGAGCACGGACTCGGAATAAAGTGGATAATATTCTCTTGAATTGACACAATGCAGAGAGTATTTATCTTCGACTCTTGTAGGTGGGTATAAGGAAGTCAAAGTGTTTTAATAGGCACAAAAATGTCGCGTGCCTATTATAAATACGTTTAATCGCGGGAACTCGAATTTTGGAGCGAAAGTTACACCGGGAGAAGCATTTGGAATGCAAGTAATCCCTTCTGAATCCCGGGAAATTAGTTTCAATACAAAAAAATACATAGCGAAATATTCGAGAAAAGAAAAAAAAGCAATTTATTTAATTTACGTAATTAACTTAAATGATGCATATATTTATTTAGTATATTTTATTATAAAATATATACATATAAAAATTTAAAATATAACTACTACACAATAATTAATCACGTTTTTCCGCTCATATTACAAACAAAATAAAAATTTAATATAAACTACTCACTTACTCTCACTCATATACATGGTAGTCGTTACATACTCTTTGATTAACACAAGGACACAGACTCAACAACCTTAATTTTTCTTCATTTTTATATTTTGTCTTCAATCCCAGTATATTTAGCCGAACAATTATCGATGGTTTGATTGACTGAACAAAATATTGAAGCATGCAATGTCATTTTAGTTAAATTTTCTCGTACTGGCAACAATACGGTAGAGAAATCTAAAAACGCTACTCCCGCCGTTTATCCCCCGGATAAAGCTTTCCACTGTCGCGGCCGTGCTCGCAGAGTGGAATAAAGTGACAGTGAGGATAAGTTTGTTATCTACTCCCTGGGGAGAAGTTGTCCACCGGCCGTGCTAGGCCTGCAGGGCTACATAAAGCCCCACACGGTACGATCCGTATTTATGATCAATCTGAAAGGACACCAAAAAAAACTTAAAGGACAAAGTTTACCGCTCACATACGAAACGATCGGTCGTTTCGAATTGCGATCATACATCACGAAACTTTGATGCAATGCTACAGGACAAATCTCCATAAACTATGCACATAAACTGCGTATTAAAAACTGTCAAATCCATACAAATTTGTGTTTCTCTCGGTTGCAATCGAGCTACGTGATCGCCCAGCAGATCCGTCGTTTCAATCAGTCTGAAACTAGGGTGCGTAACTATTGTAACATTGGATCGTAGCTATGTCTCTTAAGAACTGTGACATTAGGGTTGAGTCACATCTGTCAGCACGTAATCATACTTCTCAATGCTATCCTTTTCTATCGCTCACGCTCGATACTTCCCAAAGCAAGAAAGATTGCGCGAGCGATATCGCATCGCTTAACTACCGCGCGCTATAACACTCACGCTATCCTGCTCACTCCAGGATACGACGATCCAGGATAGAGCATGAAAATATGCGATTCCGTGCTGACAGATTTTTCTCAACCCTTTCTTGTAGCTTCTTCTTTACAGGTGTAATCGAAGCTTCGGATCGTAGTTTTCTGTTCTGCATTGTGCCGGATTGCTTGCACCAGTAGTGAGAAACCAAACTACTTTTTTTCAAACTCATATATTGTAATGGGCTTGCTATATATTATTTGACAATAAGCACTTTGTAATTTTATACGCTTAGTAAAATACCATAATTTTAAGTACCTAATATAATTTCACTAGTAAAAGTGCAAAAAATAGCCTATTCTTCTACTATATAAAAATAATCTACTATATAAAAATAAGTCGGGTTTTCCTTCCTGACGCTATAACTCCAGAACGCACGAACCGATTTCCACGGGTTTGCATTCGTTGGAAAGGTCTCGGGCTCCGTGAGGTTTATAGCAAAGAAAATTCAGGAAAAATTCAGGACAAACCAACATTTTAAGTAGATGGCACCGGTGCGTGATACATTGTTTGACAGCTACTGTTACATAAAACGAAGCCATCTGGTGGCGAAACGGAGTTCGCCGGGTTTGCTAGTTTGCAATAAATCTTTTGACTTTGACTTTGATTTAGGGTATACAAGCGACCCACATACCTTCAGCGGCCCTTTCGTAGGTCCCACCCTCGCTGGTGTCCCGGTAGCTGTTGACGTTCTGGCCGAGCAGCGTGACCTCCCGCACCCCCCGCGCCGCCAGGGCGGCCACCTCCCCCTCCACCGAGCGGGCGGCGCGCGACCGCTCGCGGCCCCGCGTGAACGGGACTATGCAGTATGTGCACATGTTGTCGCACCCACGCATTATTGAACTGCAATTTGATAAATTAGCGAAGCTATTATCATCAGTTATGCAATGTCACAATTACACTCTCAGGCCCCTATTACAGAACTACGCTCCGAGATTTAAGTTTAGGTTTAAAGAAATTTATTCTCAAATAAGACAAAAAAGTCACTTCCATGAGAACATAGTTAGACTTAAAAAATTCATTACAAGTACATTCGTCGTCACTTTGAATAATGTAAGTAAAGTAACATAAATATAAATATGTGCTTAAGTAACATTAAATTTCAACAAGACTTAATTTAAAATGTTTACTTCAGCAACTCATCCATTGTAAGGTATTGAGTCAATTGTTTCTTGAATGTGTTAAATGAATATATTTTTTTAATATGTGAGGGTATTTTATAATAAAGTTGTGCTCCTTCAAAAGTAAGCATTGTTTTTCCATAATTAGTTCTAGGTTTCGAAAGATTTCATTCACAAATTGGTCATTTAGTGAGCCTACTACACAGTCCTTGGGAAAGGTTCCTGAATGTAATAAAACTTAAAAACCAGAAGTAAAATTTAAAAAATTTACATGAAGGCAGAGACGCTGTCCTGATTTAGCCTAACAGGTACAACATCAGCATATGTCTCGTCGAGTGACAGCAGCACATTGACAGCAGTCTGACCACTCTTGGTGAGGGCAAGGAGACGAGGCAGGTCTCGGTAGCTGTCCGGGCCTGCCACTGAAACAAATATGTATGTACGTATGTGATGAGGGATGAAAGGCAACATTGGTTGATAACACCATACAATTTAAAAATGTAAACACTATATAGAAATATACAAATAAACAACTCACCTATATCTACTGCTTTTTCCTTCTCAATCAGTTTTTCCTTTAACCTCTCAGCCATACATCCCAAAATACCAATTTTAACTTCTCTGTTCTTATTCTTTGCCATCGCGCGTCTTTTGTACCCCCGCAAATGGTCTAACCTATGCCATATCTTACTTTCTGCGCCTTCTCTTATTGCACACGTCATAACTAGGAAAATATCAGCTTCTTCTTCTTCTTCAGTCTTTTCAAAGCCTTCTTTCTTCAATATTGACCACACTATTTCGGTGTCGTTCAGGTTCATCTGACAACCATAAACGTCGAAGAAAACCTTTCGACTCGTAGTTATTTCAACATTATCAGGCAAATAAGGTATATGTGGACGCTCAGTAAGAATAGGCTCGGAACTACCAGTTATAAAATCCTTTAACCCTGGGCCCTGTTTTAATTTATTCTTGATCGAAGTGCCACCTAAAGAATCAGAGTAGCATCTACATTTTTTGTAAGAAGTTTTGTTGATATATCTTACTAGACGCTGTGAGCGACGTAAAGACCACATCATTCACTCTTTACAATGCAGTCTCACAAGGATTTAATAAAGTTTTTTTTTTCTGTTTATATTAACAATACTAATAACAACCTCAAAAAAAGTCACAGCTGATTTTGTTTTTTTTTGTCTCTACACTTTTGTGTATTTAGCCAGTGTCAAGTAATTAATAATTTCTCAAGTTGAGGTTTTTGGCAGATAAAAGAAAATGATCGCGTCGCCGCATTGTATTATTTTCCAAAACTTGTGTTATTTTCAGTATTAGTGCATAAAATTGGTGGGGTTTTATTCGTTAAGTGCTGGATTACAGGCATGAGTGTGGGAAAATGGTATAATGATGGTGAAACGTTTCTTTTCGTGTTGTTTCCAAAACTCCATAGAAGCTTCAAGTAAAGTTGCCACCACTTTACTAGGAGTATGACTGACTAGACTGACTTGACTATGACTTGACTTGATGACTTCGACTGTGACTTGATACATATTTGCGTGAAATATCGATAACTTGATAAATTATCAATTACTTGACACTGGCTAAATAAACAAAAGTGTGGAGCCAAAACGTAAAAAAAAAATTTAAAAAAAAAAGAAACATGGCGAACACTTCTAAAGTCATTTTCTTGTCAAAGGGTATTTTTTAGAAAATCAGACATTGTGAAACACATTTTCCAGTATTTTTAACACTACGCAAGTCATACACGATGAGTGGCCGATACGGCGACTATAAAGGTATTCGAATGGCACGGCGTTCAGTTATAAATTGAGACCATTTGTTATGACACAATCACCCAATTTTCCACTCATTTAATTGATAATTATTTATTCAAATGTGTCTTTTTATTTATCTTTGCCAGTGTTTTCACATTGGCAGGGTCGTCTCGATCCACGCGTGATGATTCTAGGCAGTACAAGGACGTGAGCAAAGGATACAAAGAGGAATACGAGAGGCGACGCTCGAGGACACGATCGCGGTCGCCTAGACGACGGCAGTCGCCCCCGAGGAGCAGTAAATACTCCTCGCCTCCGAAATACAGTAAATCACATAACCAAGAAAGAGATCGGAGGCATAATGAAGGTAATTTTTAAATTGCATCACTGTCAGCCTGATGACATACACTGCTGAACAAATACATTCCCAAAGACGTACCGAGAGGCTGCTTGCCTCTTGCGTCTAATTGTTCTTCTCATTTCCAGCCTTAAATTGCTTATCTTGAGTATAACAGTACTATATTTTAGGGAATATAAATAGGTATTACTTTGGCTAAATATGTAACAATTTTCAGATAATAGAAACCCCAGAATGTCTCCCACAGACTGGGACAGCTCAGAAGAAGAGGTACCAGCACCACCCCCACCTCCGCGCATCACTCCTATATCCATCGGATTTACCAAACCTAAAGGACCCATCAAGATGAACCTTGGAGGGCCCTCCAAAAACCCAGCTAAGAAGCCCATTGTGGCATCCGTATTTAATGAAGATGATGATGAGCCTGAGGAGATGCCAGCTGAAGCAAAGATGAGGATGAGGAATATTGGAAGGTGAGGAAACTGCTTCAATAACAAAATAGTAATGATGTATAATGCCAAATATCTGGAATGGACTTAGTAAATTAATTGTGGAACCAAATCTTGGAAATACTGCACTAAAAATAATCTATGGGTTTGGGTAGGTTATTGTTTCAAAATGACTGATACTTAAAATGGCTTATTCAGGGCATGACATTAAATAAAAAACTTTAATTTACAGAGAAACACCAACTTCTGCAGGGCCCAACTCATTTGGGAAGACAAAGCAAGGTTTCTGTGATGCCAAGAAAGTCTTTGAGAAGAATCTAAAGCAAGCACTGGATACTGTAGAAAAACCAGCATTAACTAAATTTCCACAGACAATATACAAAATCAAAGGCCCTTGATAATGCAAAGTACTGGCCCTGGATATACCACTTTCTGATTAAGTTTTAACTGGCAAATATAGCTTAACCTGCAGAATATGGACATATTATAATATAGTAAACATCAATAGACCATTAAAATGAGAAATATTAAAATTATTAATAGTTGTGGTAAAACAGGGCTTGTTCATATATATAGGTTTGATTTTGAATGTTATTTGTTCTTTTCTGTAATAGCTAAGTAATCTTTACATTTATTATCATGCCAGAGATTGGTAGTTTTAATAATGAAAACTAAAGAAATATGCATTTTTTTAAAGTATACTTACTCTACTGTAGTCTCAGTCAAATATAAAAAGTTCAGTGGTTGGAAAAAAGTTGCAATTACTATGATTTGTATAAATGTATTGTTAGATAAATATTATGTCTTATTATCAGAAGGCCAGGTCTTTTCCCTTTGCTTAAATTTGGAACGGCATAAAGGGTAAGGGTAAAAGCAAATTACATAGCTATGTATTTTCAGTAGACTACAAAACAAACAAAAGTAGGTGTTTTATTGGGGAGAAAGGTTATAGGTTTAGTCACTAACACTTAGCTTTTTATTCTTTCTATTAGGACAGCCAGTGAATAACCCGCAGAACCTAGGCTTCGGTTATTTGTTGCATTGTTTACAGACAGTATACAGTTGTTAGGGTTTACTTAAGTATCATTCAATATTTACATTTAAATTGGGTTTTTTTTAGGATGGTGAAAATGTAATTTTCGTGTGCTTGTGCCGTTCTACATTAATGATTCATAGTATTAAATACAGAAGTAAACTGAAGTAGTTTTATTTTATTTAGCTACTAGTATAAAATAGTATCCTAACATGTTTTTTATTAACTGCTGCTGCTGTAATGTTTTGGTAATGGGAAGAAAATAATGAAAAAGCATTGAAAGATTTTATTGCCTAAAAATTAATATTTTTATTCCCAATGGCCTCCACTGGGGGTGGTCCGATATGAAACGCCGATTTACTGGGAGTTATTTCCAACGACCCCAACTGGGAATGGTTGATACTTATTACTAATAAAATTGTGCTAAAAACTCGGAAGTAATAGTATTCTGTGGCTAACCACCCCCAGTGGAGGCCATTATACAAACAATCCCTGCGTAAATCTGAGACTATTTTACTCAAACCCAGTCTCAATATTCCAATATTGAGACTGGGTTTGAGTAGTTTAAAAACCAGAAAGATGCAAATCCATCCCCCAATCGATTCACTTATCCCTATATAGAACCTTTCAGTTATATTTGCCTATCCATGATCTTTCAAATCATATGGTATTATCATAAATTCTCTGGTCTCAAAGTCTAGTTCTGAAAAATAGCAAGACTATTTTAAAATAAATCTAGATAAAATAAAAACAATGAAATTGATGGTGCTTTATCCTACCAACTAATATTACAAAATGTTATTATATAGCACTCAATCAATCTATTTTAATGAAACTGTGTTATGTTATAATTGTAGTTCAAATGATACTTTTAAAAGCAAAGCAGCAGAGATAGTGTAATTAGGAAATGATGATTAAAACAACAATTTTAGTTATGTTTTATTTACAAACTACTTCCTCTGCACATTCTGTGGGCGATTCATGTCCCTTGGGAAGTTGCTCTTGGGTGGTGTGCGGATACGTCTGTCCTTCTTTGACCTGTTGCGCACCACTTTGCTGTGGATTGCGCATGACACGCAATAGTGGAGCTTGGCGTACAGCTTAGGCAGCTGGAATGCTGTGGAATGGAGAATATGTTAGTTACTATTTTTCTTCTACCTAGTGATTTTCTGGTTAGCCAGGAATAGACTCATTAGTTCTCAAAACTACACTTTGAAAAAAGATAGATAGAGGAGCAAAGTGGCAGAGGAGCAACATTCCAAAAAGATCCAGATGTTATTACGCAAATTTACAATGATTTTCGTGGGCCGAGGGGTTTTTACTATGAGAGAACATATTTGCCTCAACCATCAAAGTTTAGGCCATGTAGCACAAACCAAGTGGATCACTAACATTGCAAATTTCAGCTGATATGGATACATTTATTTCCTAGTATAAATTAGTTGTCTAACATTATATAAATACAGCGTTGCAGACAAGGATAAAGTTTATGCAGGTTATGCAGCTACCTGCCATAGATGATCAACAATGTTGACAATCAATCTATCTGAATGCAATGACAAAAATAAAAGTGGTAGCTGGTAGTAAACTAACGTACATGAATAGACGGAGGCTTCATTGATGTCCCTAACGGCAGCCGCTTCAACAATATTCCTGATCACAAATTTCTTGATTGCTTTATCCTTGGGCACGCAACGCGCGCAGTTGGTGCACCTCACGGCCTTGACGTGGCCGCGGCCGTGCTTGGCGCGTCCTCCATTGCGGCGTTTGCGAGTCTGAAAACAGAAATCTACTGTGTTACCACATGCTTGTCACCAACTACGGTGACGCGTGCGTTCATCGAAACTTGACGAAATCGACTTCACACATGCACCAATGTTCCAAAACACAATTGCATATCACTTTTCAAATCTCTGGGATAGTATTTTAACTGGTTTTATAGATTTTTAGTATTTATTTCACAAAAAACTTTACGCACCATGTTCCTAACCTCCGAGTCGGTGAACAAAGAACGATAGAAAAGAATTTCTGTTCACTTGTCAGCATAGACAACTTTTGTCGATGGTCAGAAATTGAACGGTTTCCTGTCCACCAAATGTGCTGCCAACTCGTTCTCATTTACCAAATGTCAAAAAAAATTATAAACTATAGAATATGGCCCGTATCACAGAACGATACTCAGTGGTGCTCAAGTCGAAATTTCATTCACAAATCGATCATTATCGGAGGAAAACTCTATTTGAGCATCAATCAACGACTGAGTATAGTTCTGTAATACGGGCCTAAGTAAATAAGTTCAATAGTGATTAAATATCCTATTTGAAAAATATTTTATTTTATTTATTTTATAGTGCAAGTTATAGTAACTATACATAATAGTAGACGTTAATTGTTATTATAATACTTTTGGTGAAACGCTTGTGTTTTGAGTATGACTAATCTATTAAATATCGTTCAATTCGTTCATATTGTTCATCTGTTCATTCTTAATTAGCAACAGAAAAAAATAATCGTCTGTCAGGAAGAATTTATTATTTCACTGTAATATTTATTTTTGTTGCAAAAACTATTTAGAATAGAATAATATAAAATTTGTTTCGCTTTTTAGTATACCCCTTGTTCATTTAAAATTAATTTCAATGTCGTCTCGTGACCAACTACGTAACTTTATTTACATCGTCATCGTGTGATTGTCCTAAAGTACATCGTATATATTTGCCTACAAACGATTTTTTCTAAAGTGTTTTGTCTGGTGCGATGTTGTGCAGATAGTGAACAGTGAAACGCGTGTGAAATGTCACAACATGGATGTCCGGAGAGACTGTCGAATAGATCCAAAGGTTTCCAGGAGGATGGTCCTAGCCAGCCCACGATGGAAGTGCTGGTGGAAACTCTCACTGGAACCGCCTTCGAAATGACGGTGTCGCCTTCGGACACGATATTTGCTATCAAGTCCAAGATATTCCGGGTAGAAGGTGAGTTCCGGATTCCTCACTCACTATTACACAATCTGTAGATGGTTTGACAAGGCATGTGGAGCGTGCGTCATCTTCGTTCCACAAAGAACGTTGTGGTATTTACGCAGCGCTAGCAGCCTCTGCTGGTTTGTAAACAAGGCTGGACAATGGGATTGTGCTTGAAGTATATGTAAAAATGCATAACCAATGTGATGTGCTTGCTATGCTGTAATCTAATTAGTTGAAAGCCTTCAATGTGGAGGGAAGTGGCTTTGGTATTGTAAAAATACAAAGTAGGTATTCATGCAATCAAAGAGTCTTATAAAATATTCCATATTAAACAATTTATTGTTGATTGGTGCTAAATCACTTTATTCAAAAAGCATTGATTAACATGCCATAATAGGTTTAATTTGTGGTAATATTCTAATTGAGACCTTATCATACTATGACTAATCTAGGGTTTTCCTGAAATTGGGATAATTCATTTTATCATTTATTTGCAAACATGACTTGTTACAAATATGTAGATAATTTATAATGAAAAGTTAGAGTATTAGTAAAAGTTACAAAAGATTATAAAACAATGATAGGTAATGAGTGTTAGAGTGAAGTGGCATTTCACTTATTACAATTACCTACTAGGTGGTAGGACTAGGTAGGTACCACCGCTTTGCCAGTTATTCTGCCGCCAAGCAGTAGTGAGCAAGCACTACTGTGTTCCGGTTTGAAGGGCACTGTAGCTAGCGAAATTACTGGGCAAATGAGACTTTATGATCTGATTTCACAGTTTAGTAATCTTATTACTAGATTGTGCTGATGTCTCTGGATGACGTGCGCAGTGCAGTGTCACGCGAACCTCTATACTTTAGAGTTCCGAGTGACGCTGCAGCTGATATGGGCAGCCGTGATGTTTAACATCAGGCGAACGGCTAGCTCGTCAAGTCATTCCTTAACATTAAAAAAAAAAAAAAAACCTTTATTGAGCACTTGCCATGAGCATAGTAGTTTTTCAAATTACAGAGTAGATTAAGGATGAGATATTTTTACCTTTCTTTCTTTACTGGGTTAATTCATAAATACTTACTTACCTTCCTAATTAATATCATTATCACACTGCTGCTGCTGGAACATGAGCCTACTCTCATAGGGAGACAGTGTAGTCATAAGACTCTTTGCTGGCCAAGTCATTCATCAACCTGCGATGAATGATACATGTCCTTGAATTTTGTGATTTTTGAACATATCAGTTTCCTCACCATGTTTTCCTTCACTCTCGTATAAGAGAAACTGCATAATACATACTGAATTATTTATGAATATGAATAACACCATAAATTTGTCTAGGTAGGTACCACTGCTTTGCTAGTTATTCTGCTGCCAAGCAGTAGTGTACAAGCAATACTGTGTTCCAGTTTGAAGGGCGAATGAGACTTTATGACGTAATTTTACAGTCTAGTAATCTTATTACTAGACTCAGATGTTTCAGGATGACATGTGCAGTGCAGTGTCATGTGAAACTCCATACTTTAAGAGTTCCGAGTGACACTGCAACTGATATGGGCAGCCGTGTCGCTTTAAATTAGATGAACAACTAGCTAATCTTGTCATTCCATAAAATAAAAAATAATACTTAGGATTTGCTTTAGATTATGTATGAAGTAATTGCATAAACATCTTTAAAACTAGTTACCTAGACATGTCTTGATTTTGTATGTGATTTTTCATGTCAACCAAGAATAGACAGGACATTTTAAGCTTAATTAAATTTTACTAACATTTATAAGCAAGGCTGAGACAACGTAGAAGTGATTAACTCTGTCACTCTCACAATATTCTGTTTGTAATCACCAAATTATATGTAAGTCGGTCTGAGGCTATTTATAACCCACATCCAAGCACTTATCTACTTATTGTAAATTTACGATGGAGGCCAGGTGGTTTAACTGAAGTTATTATGAGTATGCTGCAAAAGTGGGTATGTTATTGTTCATCATATTCTTTGCCTTAATAACTGAGTGAGCAGACGGTATATAGATTTCCAAGAATTCAATTCTGTTTGTGACCTAAATGGACCTCCATCCCCCAACTGTTTAAATATAGTAAAGTGGTGTAATATCTCCTTTACTGAACAGGCCACTACTAACCATCACTTGCTACTTATTATGGTTCAAGAGATGTGTTATTTTTTATGTTCACAAATGACTTGATGAGCTAGTTGTTCACCTGATGTTGGGCAACATGGCTGCTCATATCATTTTCAGTGTCACTCTGAACTCTAAAGAACAGTTTCACGTGACATTGCACTGCAAACATTATCCTGAGACAGCATATTCTAGTAATAAGATTACTAGACTATGAGATTAGTTCATAAAGTCTCAATTGCCCAGTAATTTGGTAAATTGTGTAGCTCAGACAGACGGACACTGAAGGTTTAGTAATAGGGTCCATGGTTAGCTAAAAATCAGTGAGCTAACCAAAGATATTGCACATGTACCTTTGTATCTCTATGAACTCATGAGGAGCTAATATTAGGTCTTTACCTATGAAATTGCCGTTTTGTTTGAAAAAAGTTAAAGTATTTTTTTTTTCGAACTTATTTATTTCTTTTATTCAAAGTAATCACCCCTGCAATCAATGCATCTTTGCCAACGCTGTGGCAGTTTATGGATGCCCTTCTTGAAAAAATCAGCAGGACGGGAGACAACAAACTCCTCAAAGGCGTTTTGTACTGCCTCTCGGGAATTGAATTTTTTTCCCGCTAAATGTTGTCCAAATTTTGGAAAAAGTAATAGTCGGTAGGCGCAAGATCTGGTGAGTATGGCGGATGAGGGAGAGCTTCCAAACCCAACTCATGCAGCTTAGAGACGGTCTGTTGTGCAGTATGGGGTCGCGCGTTGTCGTGAAGTAGCAGTGGAGACGACCGATTGACCAAAGCTGGTTGCAGACGTGCGAGTTTCGCCATCATTGTGGTCAGTTCTTCAATGTACACATCTGCAGTAATGCTCTCGCCGTTTTGTAAAAAGCTATGATGAATCACACCAGCACTAGACCACCAAACTGTGACCATCACCTTTGTAGGGGTCATTTTTCGTTTTGCACATTGCTTTGGTACCGAACCAGGATCTAACCAACTTGCTGAGCGCTTTCGATTGTCAAAAAGAATCCATTTTTCGTCGCACGTAACAATTCGGTTCAAAATTCCTTAATTTCTGTGCCTGTTAAGCAGCGCAAGGCAAGTCTCGACGCGTACGTTGCGCTGGCGATCGTTAAGTTCGTGGGGCACCCATCTATCAAGCTTTTTTATCTTGCCAATCTGTCGCAAATGGACCAATATTGTTTTGATGCTAACATCAAAAGCTGCTGCCAGCTCAGCTGTAGATTGAGATTCATTAGCTTCCACAATCGCCTTTAATTCATCATCGTTGACCAAAGTTTCCGGACGACCACGAGGTTCATGTTTTAAGTCAAAATTCCCAGAACGGAACCGAGCAAACCAATAACGGGTTGTACGTTCGTTTGTACAGTTCTCTCCGTAAACGTCGTTGATGTTACGTGTCGTTTGTGCCGCGTTAGTGCCACGACGGAACTCATATTCCATAATTACACGAAATTTCAAAGTATCCATTATGAGGAAAAATGTTGAAATGTAATGAAAATACAACGCTAATCAATAAACAAAAGACTTATATTGTAAATAGAATGTCATATTTTTAAAACAAAATTAATTTGAATTTAGAATTCATAGCCAATCAAAACTTTTTTTTGTTTGAAAAAGTCTGTACTGCAATACGGCAATTTCATAGGTAAAGACCTATTAGTTATAAATACTTTTTTGTTTTAAGTATACAATGCACTTTATTGTTTACACAAACAACTTATATGAACATACTTATGTAAAATGAAAAACAAAATTAGTCATTCTTGGCCTATGCAGTGTTGTTCACTCATAATGTAATAAGGTCAATCAACACTGTTCCTTGAACAACATGATGCTTTTCACTCGGTCACAACATGAATGCATGCACGATATACAATTAACATGTATAATAATAAACATTTATTTATTTGATTGTCCATTGACATATGTTCCACAATGTTATCTTCTATTGTAATCATTCTGTGTATAAAGATAACTACTTATATATCTCTTAGTGCTTTATTTGTGGAGAAAATAATATTAGTTTAGATTAGAATATGGACCAACCATGGGCCATAAAGCAATGCATAAAAACTTTTGAAAAACTTTGGTACTTTTGAATCAGAATTAGTTTTTTAAACTTCTGGTATTCATTGGCAAAGTATGCAAACTGCATCATTTTTAGTGAAACGGTTGACAAATGCCGATATATCAAATGTTGGCAACATGTTTCTTTTTGTTGTCTCCTGTTAGTTGTAATATTTGTAGATAGCAAGTTGATAGTTGAGTCAAATTTAGATTTTTTTTTTTATGTTAAGGTATGACGCGACGAGCTAACCGTTCGCCTGATGTTAAGCGACACGGCTGCCCATATCAGTTGCAGTGTCACTCGGAACTCTAAAGTATAGAGTTTCGCGTGACACTGCACTGCGCACGTCATCCTGAGACATCAACACAATCTAGTAACAAGATCACTAGACTGTGAGATCAGGTCATAAAGTCTCATTTGCCCAGTAATTTCACTAGCTACAGTGCCCTTCAAACCGAAACACAGTAGTTACATACTTTAGAATCACCTTTATTTATGTTTTATTATTTATTATTAAGTCTTTTTGGTTATTGTATAACAACATTAAAATGAAAAACAATGTATTAGGCGCTTTTTTATTTCTGTACGTAAACACTTGTCCTGCCGCGGAAATCTAACCGAACGATTATGAGCCGACCTGCTAAACCACCACACCACAGAAATATTGTATTGTTTGCATGTAAAATTAAAAAAAAAAGTTGAACTAAAATTTCATTGACATTAATTCAATTAAAGTTAGCAGTACCTAAACAATTTTTAACACATACAATTACATTACTAAAAAGGAACACTATCAAAATGATTTGTACGTGCCAAAAAAGTTTCCGATGCCCGTGTACAACATTTGTACAATAGCCGCTTATATTTTTAGCGTGTTAAGATATGGTCACGTTTCACGTGTTCGTGTCAATGAGATGTGCTGAGTTGATGCTTTGCCAGCACCACACCAATGTGAGGATGGCTCATATCAATGGGTGGGATTAATTATTATTAGCGAATATTTACGTAGGCAGATCATCAAATAGATTACAAAGTATTTTATATTATATTAGCTTCTGCCCGCGGCTTCGCCCGAGTGGCTTATAAGAAACGAAGAAGACAATTTTTCATAGATAATTCAACCACCCATTTCACCCTTTTAGGGATGGAATTTTGAAAACCCTTTCTTAGTGGATGTGCCTACACTTTACAAAGTCACCCTCCAAATTTCAAGTCTCTAGGACCAGAGGTTTAGGCTGTGCGTTGTTATATAAGTCAGTCAGTTAGTCAAGACTTTGAATTTTATATGTATAGAAGTGCTGCTCTGAAGTTTCACGCGCCTATAGCTACCGGGGTTTTGTAGGTTCTTATTAGGTAGTGAAATAAATTTTGATAATTCATACAGTATAACCAATTTTTTTTAATGTTAAGAAAAATCCTAAAAATAAGTATACAAAGAACTTTACCTCTTAACTCCTAAATTAAAATTCCTTGTATCTAGGTTAGGTTAGTTTTAATCACAATAATCGGCCTACATTAAACCACTGCTGTACGTAGGTCTTTCCCAAGTTACGCCACTGAGCCTGGTTTTCCGTTCTTGTCATCCAATTGCCCCAACCACTCGGCGCAATCGTCGCTCAACAGTGATTTGGTTTCGCATCACAAAATACATTATGTCCATATGTCATAACATGTCGGACAAGTGCGTCCTGGTGGTGGTGTGGAGTGGGTTGAATCCCTTTTTGTGTCAATGAATTTGATTCGCGACGAGAAATAAACATAATAACCTTCACATTTGTACAGGATACTCGGCCATAGCTATAACCGCCAGCTTGTATCTCTTGCAACATCGACAACGTCGTAAAATTTTCGTCGATTTATGTACCTGGAACATGCTAACAAAATACTTAGTGATTGTATTACATAATAGAGATCAAACTCTTCGTGTCAGGAGGTACCGATGCACAAAGTCAAAGGAAACAGGCCCTATTTCAGAACAATTTGTCTATTGCTTGAGTGATATCCACAGGAGCAAATCTATAAACACTAGAAAATTGTCGCCCACCAGGGAAAAGTGCGTAGGCCAAACCCAAAAAATAATGTTGACAAAGCCCTTCCACTCGTCGGCAGGTAAAACTCCCAAAGTTTTAAGATACGAGGTGCAGTAATGTCATCAAAATAAGAATAATAATAATAATAGTAATAATCATAATAATAAACGCCCAACGATCACATACATAGATCCTGGACCCTAACTAGGATTCCCTGTGTTTAGGAACCCAGTAACTACGAGGAGCATGGTCCCACAACACCCAGACTCAGAACAAGTATTTGCGCTTTTTTTCTGTGCACAAATACTTGTCCTGCCGCGGGAATCGAACCCGCCGCCTCCGGGTTATGAGCCTACTCAACCACCACATCGCAAAGGCTGTCGATTCACTGGTACGAGATATGCAGTCACTTTCCCGTTTCCAACACCGGTCATAAAACGTCATTGATAAAACCTTTATCGCCGCATTCCAAAGTTACGTTCACTGAAGGCATAGTTCAATTTACAGCACTTAAAATATTCTGCTCGCGTAATTCCTGCATTCCATTTGATACATTAAATGTTTTCTGACTTCATCAACATACAGTTAGTTTGTAAGCATATCTAAAATAGTTTGTGTGATGGCTACAACACCTGCTTTTTAAAGATGAATGGAAAGTTACAGCAATAAATCCCTCATCATCCTCGTCCATTCTTCAAGTGTAGGCAGAATAGCATAGTAACATAGTAGCATTCTATCACCGAATGCTTAACAAAATGGCTTCATAATCTAGAGGCACAGGAGGGTTTAACATATCCTCCGAAGCACAAATGCGGAAGCACTCAGATGTACCAAAACAAATTCTTGTAGCGGTCCATCCAAGATCGGTTAAAACGCACAGTCAAGCTTCGTTATGAGACGAACACTACGATTCATCACCATGAGTTTACTCATAAATTTCCATTGATAAAAGATCTCTAAGGTCAAAGAGAGAGAAACCACTATCGTAATCAGTAACGTCGGCACCAGCGCGGGTAAGTGGATGCCAGATGCCCTTGAACTTTGCGGTTCTTGAACATGCTTTACTGACAATGCATAATCCTTTCTTTTGCCGTGTTATTATTACCTACGTAGGTAGTGCTGTATCGGCACAATTTGCTCATTTGTATCGGTGCACTGTTTCGGCACAGTGTTTCGTCATAATTACGAAATTTAGTGTCCTGGCTTCGTAAAAATTCAATGCGCTGTTGATTAATTGTACTTGAATGTTCTCGAAGCACATTTAGCGAGGTTTTAAGTACCATAACGCCCAGCAAATGGGAATTAAGAAATGACAATTTGTAGAGCTTCTCATTCCCATGTAAAGCGATTAAAAGGAAACATTAAAATAATAGCAACGGCCCACCTATCTCTGTTTACTAAATACAAACAAGCGGAGTATTTTTAGCGGTAGATTTTTGTATCGAGAGAAAGTACAGCATGATGTCACGCAGTCTCCTTGGCCGCGGTCCAGGGTGATTCACGTGGCCACCTGTCTCCTCTGATGGACTGCTTTTATCAGATTTTGTCTTTGGAAACCTGACAACAGTTACCGATTCAATGGTACTTTGACCGCGTTTCGCCCACACGCTGTTTCCGTGAGATTTTACATAATTGTAGAGTGAACGCACTATTTATAGAATGGCGTTTGTTTTAAGTTAGGTTGGCAATACCAGGCACTAACAGGTCACGCGATTTATAAACTAAACCTCAACCTCAAAATGTTTCATATTACCAACAATCTTCTAAGTTACTTCCAACACCCAACATGAAAATGCATGCGGGATATTTCGTCATCATTATAATCATCAGTCGAAAGACTTGCACTGTTGAACGCCTCCTCTCATGGAACGCCACTTGAAACTTAAAGAGGCCGTTCACATTTTGCAAAGGATTCCTCGCGGTTTTGGCCTACACTGGGAGTCTTCAAGTCAAGAGTCAATAGGTATCTTCTTGGCAAGCATGCACCACCGTAGGCCGCGTCATCACTTACCATAAGGTGAGATAGTGATCAAATGCCATGCAAACTATACAGTAAAAAAAAAACGTGGATAGTGGTTTACGGAGAAGCGTTCATCATTATTCTACTATACAAAAGACTGATTACCCCATCATAATTTCAAGCAAGTAAATTGAACCACTGTATCCAGCTGAGATCACGATACAATGCGTGTTTAAAAAGAAGTTATCTCTACACGTGTACAATTAAACAGAAATGTACATGTTCCAATTTTGTCCGCCGTATAACCTGCGCTTCATATATGTTCCGTGTGATTCCAGGCATCCCAGTATCGCAGCAGCACCTGCTGTACAACCTGAAGGAGCTGGACGACGCGGCGTCGCTCCGCGAGCTGGCGATAGCGGACGGCGCGCGGCTGCGCCTGGTGCTGGGCATGCGCGGCGGGCCCATCTCCACGCGCCGCCTGCCGCCGCCCGCGCCCGCCGGCGCCGAGCCTTGGCCCGACATCGAGCGCTTGCTGGATTCTAACAGGTTTGTACTAGTCGTCGTCATCAAACGGAAAACAACCACCGCTGAACGTAAGCCTCTATCATAGAGCGCCACGGCTGTCAGTCAGTATAATAATAATAACGCCCAACGATCACTTTTTTTTTTATTGTTTTATATGCTCGCGTTTGATCACTATCGCACCTGATGGTAAGTGACGATATAATAGGTCTTTACCTATGAAATTGCCGTATTGCAGTACAGACTTTTTCAAACAAAAAAAAGTTTTGATTGGCTATGAATTCTAAATTCAAATTAATTTTGTTTTAAAAATATGACATTCTATTTACAATATAAGTCTTTTGTTTATTGATTAGCGTTGTATTTTCATTACATTTCAACATTTTTCCTCATAATGGATACTTTGAAATTTCGTGTAATTATGGAATATGAGTTCCGTCGTGGCACCAACGCGGCACAAACGACACGTAACATCAACGACATTTACAGAGAGAACTGTACAAACGAACGTACAACCCGTTATTGGTTTGCTCGGTTCCGTTCTGGAAATTCTGACTTGAAAAATGAACCTCGTGGTCGTCCGGAAACTTTGGTCAACAATGATGAATTAAAGGCGATTGTGGAAACTGATGAATCTCAATCTACAGCTGAGCTGGCAGCAGCTTTTGATGTTAGCATCAAAACAATATTGGTCCATTTGCGACAGATTGGCAAGATAAAAAAGCTTGATAGATGGGTGCCCCACGAACTTAACGATCGCCAGCGCAACGTACACGTCGAGACTTGCCTTGCGCTGCTTAACAGGCACAGAAATGAAGGAATTTTGAACCGAATTGTTACGTGCGACGAAAAATGGATTCTTTTTGACAATCGAAAGCGCTCAGCAAGTTGGTTAGATCCTGGTTCGGTACCAAAGCAATGTGCAAAACGAAAAATGACCCCTAGAAAGGTGATGGTCACAGTTTGGTGGTCTAGTGCTGGTGTGATTCATCATAGCTTTTTACAAAACGGCGAGAGCATTACTGCAGATGTGTACATTGAAGAACTGACCACAATGATGGCGAAACTCGCACGTCTGCAACCAGCTTTGGTCAATCGGTCGTCTCCACTGCTACTTCACGACAACGCGCGACCCCATACTGCACAACAGACCGTCTTTAAGCTGCATGAGTTGGGTTTGGAAGCTCTCCCTCATCCGCCATACTCACCAGATCTTGCGCCTACCGACTATTACTTTTTCCAAAATTTGGACAACTTTTTAGTGGGAAAAAAATTCAATTCCCGAGAGGCAGTACAAAACGCCTTTGAAGAGTTTGTTGTCTCCCGTCCTGCTGATTTTTCAAGACGGGCATCCATAAACTGCCACAGCGTTGGCAAAGATGCATTGATTGCAGGGGTGATTACTTTGAATAAAAGAAATAAATAAGTTCGAAAAAAAAATACTTTAACTTTTTTCAAACAAAACGGCAATTTCATAGGTAAAGACCAATATATATATACATACATAGATCCTAAACCATATACAGGATTCCCTGTTCTAGAGACCCAGGAACTACGAAAACCATGGTCCCACAACACCAAGACTCAGAACAAGTATTTGCGTTTTTTTCTGTGCACAAATACTGGTCCTTCTGGGGGAATCAAACCCGCTACCTGTTATGAGCCGACCTACTCTACCACCACACCACAGAGATTGTCAAAGTATCAGTTATAGTATCTTTTTAATACAGGTTGATGACTTTTTCAATATAAATATTGAAGCCAATCCATTTAAAATGTATCCGCATACAATGTCCATGTATTGTCCGTTGAATTACACAGTATGTGTGGTTGGTTTTTAAGGCATGTAATCACTGTCACTATCAATATGGTAGCCGCTGTGGTGTGGCGGTTGGCCGGTGACCACTGCCTGATGAATAATAATATCGCCCAACGATCACATACATAAATAATAATATCGCCCAACGATCACATACATAAATAATAATATCGCCCAACGATCACATACATAAATAATAATATCGCCCAACGATCACATACATAAATAATAATATCGCCCAACGATCACATACATAAATAATAATATCGCCCAACGATCACATACATAAATAATAATATCGCCCAACGATCACATACATAAATCCTGGACCCAAACTAGGATTCCCTGTATTTAGGGACCCAGGAACTACGAGGACCATGGTCCCACAACACCCAGACTCAGAACAAGTATTTGCGCCTTTTATTTTCTATCCACCCCCTCTGGGTCTAGGCTGAAAATCAGCGCTGGATGTCTCTGATGACCAGCAATATGCTGAGCCGACGCCCATTCGATACTTGTTTTTTCTATTCATTATGTACATATTATGTGTATAAATTTAACCTGTTTTTGTATTTTAATTTTAGACAAGTATTGAATAAATGTTTTTCTATTCTTGTATTCTATTCTTTCTATTCTACTTGTCCTGTCACAGGAATTGAACCCACTTCCGGGCTATGAGCCGAACTGTCAACCACCACACCACAGAGGCTGTCAAATAAGAATAACCGTCATTTATAAACCAGCTTGTTTATTTTTAAATTTGAAACGATATTATTGCTCTATAAGCAGTAAACATCAGTAGAACGTTTTCTTTACACTTCCCACACTACACAAGCATACACTAGCCACCTGTAATGGCCGGTCGCGTTCCAGGGACGACATCGAGTGGACCAGCAACGGCTGCAAGGTCACCGTGCTCGTGTTCCGGGACGGCGAGAGGGTCAACATGCTGCGAGTGCGCGAGAACCACGACGGGACCTACTCGCCGCTCGAAACCAAGCGTAAGCACTCAACACTGCCACTTCAATATATTTGCACTAGGCGCTAAGTCAAAAAGCCATATTGTATGTATTGTATTTTTCAAAGTCAATGCCAAAAGATTTATTGCAAATAGGCCTATCTTTAGGTTCTTTAATGTTGATAGTTTAAACGTTAACGTTAAATTGACTGGCCCGATAGCTCAGTTGGTAGTGACCCTGCCTTCTGAACTGCGGGTCGTGGGTTCGATTCCCACCCAGGACAAACATTTGTGTGATGAACATCGATGTTTGTTCTGTGTCTGGGTGTTATATTGTATTCTATCTATGTATGTATTTACAAACAAAAAGTATCTAAGTATTGTATCAGTTATCTGGTTCCCATAGTACAAGCTTTACTTAGTTTGGGGCTAGATGGCGTTGTGTGAGATGTCCACACATATTATTATTATTATTATTATTATCTTTTAGCACTTTTACAAGTCAAAATTATATTAAGTATTTAAAATTAAGTTATTGTATTAAGCATGTAAAATAAAAAGTGCTTATTGTCAAATATTATATAGCAAGCCCATTACAATTAATAATTACAACATTGATTTGAAAAAAAAAGTTCTCTTCCTCACTACTCGTGCTAGCAATCCAGTACAATGCAGAACAGGAAACTCCGATCCGAAGCTTCGATTACAACTGTAAAGTTACGTTACGCTAATATATCATTATTACAAACTGTAACAACCTGATTAATAAACACGAAATAGCTTTCGATTAGTTACACCATCTTTTGTCTCTCGATCCAGCAAAATATTCTAGTAGCAAAAAAAGGACAAAAGCTGAAGTAACTTCAGGCTGTAAGTGTTTTAGCACTTAAAGTTTAGTAATAGTGATAAATATAGCCTATTTCCAAGTGAACATGTAATCGAGAGCGTGTCGTGTAGCCGCGGGGGCGCGGGCGGGGCGGCCGGGCGGCGGCGCGGGCGCGCTGCACGAGAACGCCGTCACCATGGGCAAGATGCTGGAGCTCCGGAACAGGATGGAGGCGCTCACGCTGCAGCGGACAGGTACTGACTCCACTAGCTAGGGCACAACTTGGTGCAACTGGCCGCCATTACTTATTAGCCACTATTTACTACATTTGCATGAAATTACTTACATTCACGTAACGCCATCTGTGATCATGGTTTAACATTACCTTATCTATAAGCTTTCATTAGTTCACAATTTTTACCGTATGGAAACTAGCACGAAGTGGCCAGTGCACTAAAGTGGTCAGTTATTAGATGGTTTACCAAACTAAGCATCAGTCTAATCTTTGATTTATTGAAGTAAACCTTCTTCTTCTTTACCCACGTTTGACTTGGGGAGTAAGCTGGTAAATGTGAGACGAGGTCAATAGAAGTTGAAAGTTGTTAGTTATCTCTCATCGTCTCGTCATCTCCATTGTCAACATAACAAAGTCAAAAATAACTTAAAATTTCTATTATTATGTTGGTATGTCCGGTAAAATGACAATTTACAATCATCAAGATTAACATTAAACAAAGTTATACCGGCCGATAAATGGAGCTAAACTAAAACAGCCTTATTAATAAACACGAACTAGCTTTAGACTAGTTACAACATTTTTTGTCTCTTTCGGTCAGCTAAATATTCCAGTAGCAAAAAAAGGACATAAGCTGAAGTAACTAATCCGAGACTAATACCCGTTTATTAATAAGGCTGAAAAAGTTTAACTTCAGTCGTGTGCACGCGGTGAAAAATTTATATTCCTTTACCCGGATCTTGAAGAACTTTACCGGGACGTTTAATAACACTAAATAAATTTTACAAGAATATTCGATAAGCGGGTACTTAAAAACCAAATTCGAAGCAAATTGTTGCAAAAATGTTTGTGGTAGATATACATATATTTCTGTGTCTGGGTGTTACATTGTATTCAATGTATGTATTTACAAAAAATAAAGTAGATAGATACCTACTTTATTTTTTAAAATACTAAGATAGTATTGTATCAGTTATCTGGTTTTCATACATCATTTCGTATAAGCTTTGCTTAGTTTTGAGGCTAGGTGGCGCTGTGTGAAATGTGTATGCATTCTTGCAATTCAAATATATTAATCAGTGATAATGTAGCATTCAAATGGTGAAAGAATTTTTAAAATCCGTTCAGTACTTTTTGAGCCAATTCGTTACAAACATACTTACATACAAATCTTTCCTCTCTATAATATAGGTATAGATATACTGTTTGCAGAACTAGTAGCGAGTGATTGTTCCAGGCTCGCGCGTGGAGATCCAGAAGACGCGCAGCGAGGAGACGCTCCCGGGCTCCCTGCGGGCCGAGGTGGCGCCCTACGCCGCGCACGGCGCCTTCGCCCCCTGTCTCGATAACAACTACACCAGGTACACTCGTCTGCGGACTTTGAACACTACACTACTTTTATTATTGTATAAAATTGTATTTAAATTGCTCGTCTGATGTATTTATTAATTATTAATTCAATTGACAGCCTCTGTGGTGTGGGGGTTGAGCAGGTCGGCTCATAACCTGAAGGCGGCGGGTTCTATTCCCGCGACAGGACAAGTATTTGTGCACAGAAAAATAGCAAATACTTGTTCTGAGTCTGGGTGTTGTGGGACCATGGTCCTCGTAGTTTCTGGGTCCCTAGACATAAGGAATCCTAGTTAGGGTCCAGGATCTACGTATGTGATCGTTGGGCGTAATTATTATTATTAGCTGTACGTTGTGGGTTTGATTCCCACCTAAGACAAACATTTGTGTGATGAACATTGATGTTTATTCTGTATCTGGGTGTTATATTGTATTCTATGTATGTATTTACAAACAAAAGTATTTAAGTATTGTATCAGTTATCCAGTTCCCATAGTACAAGCATTGCTTAGTTTGTAGATGGCGCTGTGTGAAATGTTACAGATATTTATTTATTTAAGAACGGTAACATTCCCCCAGTGTATATACCGACGTGTGCTTCAGGTTCGGGGTGGAGTGCGGCGCGCGGTACGCGCTGCTGCCGGAGGAGGGGGGCGCGCGGCAGGTCGGTGGGGGGGGTCTACGGACCTAGGGGGTCATCTCTGTTCAAACTTAGGGAGTCATTTATCTTCAATCTCAAAAACTTTGGCACATTTAATCGTTTGTTTTACGACTGAAATTGGGAACAACAAAATATGTTGTTCCCAATGTGGACATTCAAAATAGAGATAGATAAATGAACTTTTTATTGTACACACCAAATTTAGGTTTGGGTTTAAGATATTTATTTTCACTTAAAGATATTGACTTGTAAGTGAAAATACAAAATGAAATTTTTAAATGCGAATAGGAACGGTAACATATAAATAAAGGTACTTAATGTTTTACGAAGTAAAAATGGCTTCAATAAATATTCAGTTTGTATTTATTATCACACTAATATTATAAAGGCGAAAGTTCGTACGTGTGTATGTGTGTGTGTTTGTTACTCCTTCACGCTCAAACGGCTGTGTGGATTTGGATGAAATTCGGTAACAAGATATACATTGGATTAATATATAGGCTAAATTTTATCCCGGAAAAGTGAAATGCTCCCGTGGGATGAGCAAATAATTAAAATATTTTTCATCCGCGGGTGAAACCGTGGGGCACAACTAGTTCAAAGTCAAAGTCAAAAGATTTATTGCAAATAGACTAATTTTAGCACTTTTACAAGTCAAAATTATACTAAGTACTTAAAATTAAGTTATTTCACTAAGCATATAAAATTACAAATAATATAGCAAGCCCATTACAATATATAATGTTTATAATATTAGTTTAGATAGTAATGAAATGTAATGTGTCAGCACGCGCGCGAGGGCTCGCAGGGCGCCATCCTGGAGGAGTGCCTCGGGGACCTGCGCGCGCCGCGGGACCTCGGGGACCTCGGGGACCTCGGGGACCTCGGGGACCTCGGGGACCTCGGGGACCTCGGGGACCTGCGCGCGCCGCCGCGGGACCTCGGTGCGTACCCCACGGACCCATGTCGTAAACATGAAACGGGTCTATTCCCGCACTAAAATTATCAAAACATAATCTTGACTAACCTCGACGTTTCGACCAAGTAACGTTGGCCGCGGTCACGAGGGGACTGGAGTAGCGGATGTCAGTTAGTCAAAATAATGTTTTGATAATGTTTGTGCGCGAATAGACCCGTTTTATCTTTACAATATGAGTTCAAGTCGCGAATGTTTAAAAAGTGTTATAGCCCTAAGGACCTTCAATATTGAAGACATTCATTTTATTGACAAATTTTACTCAAATGGGATCATTAATGCCCTTTTGTACTAAAGTTTGACAGCTTTTAAGTTCGTATTTATTCCTTTGTGACATACATACATATTGGAGTGTTTAGGTGTGTCATAGAAGGATAAGTGCAAACTTAAGAGTAACTTTAGTACAGTCGGATATTATTTTTAGAAATTTTAATAAAAATAACATTTCAAAGATTTTTTTAAAGTAACAATCATAGGTATAAATAACAATGAATTGATAATTATATATAGGTATAAAACTAGATCTTTTCTCAAATTAAAGCTTATATCTTAAAACAGATTTTAGACTTGTCATTGACTTAGATGGCTGTATTGTCCTCCCTGTATTATATATATATATATATATATTCATGTTAATAATAGGCTTAATTAATAAATATAAAAAATAATCTAACAAAAAGCATGGACCCAAGTGTCTGTGGAAATGCAGTACAAAAAAAAAACAGATTTTAGACTGTGATTATTTTGTTTTAAATCGTTCATAATTATTAAAGAACGGAAAACTTAAAATTTTATCGTGATAGTTTATATTCAAATGATTATTTTTCTATGCATTTTTTTGTGTTTTTTTAATTAAACTATTTTAGTCTGATGGTGACAATGGTATAATAATAATATCATGTATACACCCCGCACCCCCGGCGGCGGGGTGCGGGGTGCGGGGTGCCTTCCTGAGCGGTCGCCCACGAAGGCGGCGACCGGCGGTCGGAGGCGTCCAATGTCCGTGTGCGTGCAGGCGGGCTGGCGGCGCGCGTGGGCTGGCGGCCGGCGGCGCCGCTGCACGCCGCGCTGTTCTCCTCCTCCACCGGCGACCTCGAGAACCTCAAGCGGAACAGGTGCGCAAGGGAACACGCCCAAGGGACCTACCCCTGGGCCCTTGGACGGCTCCAACTTCGCACTTACATGCTGCAATGCAGATGCATAAATGCTGCAATGCAAATTTATTATTTATATTTAATTTCTATCGTTTTCATTTAATTGTAATTTATTTTAATCATTTATTTGGCTTATCGCTATTGTTATTTAACCAGTGTCAAATAATTGATAGGTTTTTTTTTTTAATTTATTTATTTAGGATCAACAAACATAATCTTAAAATATTATAAGCCTTAGAAAACATAATCTTAAAATAGTATAAGCTTTAATCTTAAAATGAAAATGGTTTTTGGTGGGAAAACGAAAAAGATTGCGTCACCGCATTGTATTATTTTCCAAAACTTGTGTTATTTTCAGTGTTAATGAATAAAATTGGTGGCATTTTATTCGTTAAGTGCTGGATTACAGGCGTGAGTGTGGGAAAGTGGTATAATAATGGTGAAACGTTTCTTTTCGTGTTGTTTCCAACATCACGAAAAGATGCGTTTCACTTTTCTATCGGGTCGGGTAGGCGTAGGTTGCATAAATTTTAAGAACTTCAACGCTTTAAAAATCCATTCATTTATAAGGCGTTACAAGTATTTAAAATAGTAATTGTTTATAAATATGATTTGTTCGTTATGTAAATATATAAAGTTAATTTAAAAAGAAACCTTGTGTGCTACCAATAATTTATTTATTTATCCATAAAACATAACATTACAGTGTGACATTACATTACAACAATAATGTGACCCCCCCACAGCCGCATCCTCCCGGCGCTGTCCCGCGCCCGCGTGAGGTCCCACCTGCACCTCAGCGACGAGGGCCTCCACCTCGCGCGCCGCGAGCCGTCCGCGGGGCCCCCCGTCTCACTCGCGGGGCCCTCCGTCTCGCCCGCGGCGACTCCTGCCTCGCTCGCGGGGCCCCCGGAGCCCCCGGCGCCACCCGCGCCGGAACACAAGGAAAAGAAAATCAGGTATGTAGCCAACGCGGAACGAATATATCACGTTACCATAGAGGGTTCCTTGAGATAGTGAAATGTACGAACAGGCTGGTTTACTCCGAGCTACCTTCGTCAAACTAAGTGCAGATATCTGTTCTATTGGTAATTATATAACTCTATTATTAACTAATTACTAATTCAATCTGATTTAGACAGCATCTGTGGTGTGGTGGTTGAGCAGCTAGGATCATAATCCGGAGGCGGCGGGTTCGATTCCCGCGGCAGAACAAGTATTTGTGCACAGAAATAAAACGTAAATACTTGTTCTGAGTCTGGGTGTGGGACCATGGTCTTCGTAGTTCCTGGGTGCCCTAGCCACAGAATCTTAAGGTCCAGGATCTATTTATGTGATCGTTGGGCGTTATTGTTATTATTATCTAAGATAACTACGTCCAGTTACGAAGTTGAAACTTGGAAATTGGCAATATGACTTGCACAAATCTAAAGTCGCTAAAAAGTAAAAGTACTTAAAATTAAGTTATTTTACTAAGCATATAAAATTACAAAGTTCTTATTTTCAAATAAAGACCATTACAATATATGAGTTTGAAAAAAAAAGGAGTTCTCTTTCACACTACTGGTGCAAGCAATCCGGCACAATGCAGAACAGAAAACATCGATCCGAAGCTTCGATTACAACTGTAAAGAAGAAGCTACAAGAAACTTTACAGTGATGTATCTTTTATTCAACTGTCTTTTACAATGTATATAATTTATTACAGTTGAGATAATGAATATATTACAAAAGTAACCACTACGTGCAAGAAAAATACTGTAATACTTACTGGTCGAGTTATTCGACTGTATCTCGTGAGTGTTAGCCGTGTACTAGTTGTAGTTATGAGTACTACTCTCGTCAGTTTCTATAATATGAGAGTGCAGAGTTGTTTATTGCACTGCGATTCACCTGATTTTAAGAGAATATGCACTCGAAGGTATCGCACGTTATCCTATGAGGAGCTTATTCACTCTATACCACACGACTTTTAATTCGATCCACGACTTGACAGCTAACAAATGATAAAACACGAAATAATGTTGCCACGGTGGACCGATAGTGTGGCTACAGCAGTTCAAATTAACACGTGAAACTATTCAAAATGTATCCATTTATCATGGCCGTAACTAACGATTACCCGGAAGCTTTTAACCAACTTTCAAAAAGGTAGATGTACTATGTTCGTCTGCATGTTTCTTTTTCTAATATAAGAATGATAGTAAAGGATGGTGTTTTATAACATTAAATTTAAACTGATACTCCAGCTCACTTGCTAACCATATCTGAGTCATACTTTTCCATAGCAGTTTCAAAGTAAAACTTCTTTTGGGGAATAAGCTGGTGAATTCGTGGCGAACGGAAGTTAAAGTCGGTTCACGTAGATCTCCATTGTCAACATTACAAAATTAAAAATTTGTCCTTTTTTGTTTGTCCGGTAATGTCAATTTACAACTGTCAATATGACGACATTAACATTAAACAAAGCTATACCGGCCCATAGATGGAGCCAAAGAAGTTATACTTCAGTAGTGTGGTCTAATGCACACTCTTTTTTTTAAATTGTCACCGCTATCATTCAAGTCATGAATCGAATAAAAAGTGGTGGTAGAGTGTTGGCATGCAAGAACGGTCGATGTTCCCCTGGCCTCACCCGTGCCCTTGGCAGGGTGCGGTGCTCGTGGTGCCGCAAGCGGCTGGCCGTGCCGGCCGTGCACGAGTGCCGCTGCGGCGCGCGGTTCTGTGCGCCGCACCGGTACGCGGAGGTGCACGGCTGCGCCTACGACTACAAGCGCCAGGCGCCGCTGCTGCAGCCGCGCCTGCAGGCGCCCAAGCTGCCCAAGATATAGGCCGCCGAACGTAGCACCGGTACTATTGCATCTTGTCAAATTATTGGAGTTTTTGATTTATTTTTAGACGATTAAGTCGACGTTCGGAAAGCTTAAAGTTGGAGAATTTTGAGCGTGGCTTAATTATATTAAATTTTTTTTTACTAACCTTTCGACCAAATTACTGCTTTTGTTTATTATTATTTCTTCACGATTTGGACGTAATAATGTATGTATAACAGTAACGTAAACAAAATACAGTTATCATTGTGTCCACCTTAACATCAGCGAACAGGATCCGAACGCCGAGTGACTCTCGAGACCTAAAATTAAGATGAAAATGTTAAAAATCTGCCATGCGTGTGTGTGTTTGTTTTTTCTAATGAAATAACTGTGAAAAAAATTTACAAAAAAATGTCGTAATTGTAAATTAGGGAGTGGTGGCCGTTGACGATTTCAGGTGCTTTTTTTCGTGCTAGTTCGCTCACGGGGTCTGCCGGGCGTGTGGTGACGCGATCGATTTGCGCTCTTGTTATTTATGTAATGTCACGTTTGCCTTGTAAATATTATTTTTTTACATTTTTTCTACTATATATTTAGCGCGTTTTTAATTAAGCGTCTAACTTTTCATTTATCGTTTTAAATTATAAAACGCATGAAAAGTGGTATTGACGAGAAATTTCATTTCGATTCGTGTTTTGCATGAGGCATTTAACCGCGCAACTCTTGCCAAATATCTATATGCTATTTCAACGCAATATCGTTTTATCAATTAAACTATTATTATTGTAGTTCTGTAATTAACGTTTTTATTTATATTAACATATTGTGTGCCAGGCAGAACGATAGCTAAATATAAAAGTTCCTACATATAACAGCGAATGTGAGTACCAGTACACGCCTGGCGGCTTGTTGTATATTACATAGCGTAATGAATGCTTTATCATTATAATACCTAATTGATTTTAGTATTCTCACCCGGTGTTGTTGTTGCGATGACATTCTTGAGGGGGCTGGTTTCCAAGAGTTTAATTTCCTCCGTGAGTGGAAGCAGGCGCAATTAAATTATGCAATCCGTGATAAATAAACGTTTGTGTAGGCAAAATATATATAAACCAAGTTCTTCCGTTTCTAACATTCAGGTTAATAATCAAGTTTAAAAATCTCGACGCCTTTTTTTCTAAATATACTGTGATATATACTCATACCCAAGAGCTAGAGAAATTATACAAAAATACTTTATTTAAGAGTCGTTATGCTTATTTGACTTCAGGAATGTCATCAACTCATTATCAATGGTTAATTTGATATTATGAAGGTTTGATCACTAAATTAACTAGAAAACCTGATGTGCAATTTGATTAATATATTGGGTGTACATATCCTAATAATCCAATATCGATTATTGGTTTGCTACTATTTTTCATTTTCATTTATCGATTTTTATTAGGTCAACTAATCGAATTGATTATTATTGGTCAAAATGTTTTCTCCCGCGTGTGTTGCATCACGAAATATTTCAAGGATTAGTTCACTTTTCAATTTTAAATCATAATTCCGTCTCTCATAAAATTATATTCAAAAATAATGTTAATTATTTATTGCTGTATAAAGGCTGATTTTCGGTTACGTAAAATTTCATCCATGACTCTATGACGTATCTACTAATCTAGATTGTCTCTTGCGACTTCGTTATTCTTTATTGAGCAACTCGGTGTAAATAATAACTGCAATGTATAATAATAAAAAATAAAGTATTGAAAACGGTAAAAAAGAAATCCGTCCAGTAGTTTTCAAGTAATAAATAAAACAAAATTTATCTGTCAAAGTTAGATTTACAAGCTTTAACGCGGTATCTACATATTAATTTAGGCACGTAATATAGTTGCAAGTTCTCAAGGCCGTCGTTGCTGTGACAGGAACGATAGATATTAAGAACACAAATTGCACGTTAGTTTTCGTCCGGCTTGCATTGTATATTAATCAATTTGGTGATCAAATGCTTCAATAAAGCCTTAACTAACGGCTCTAATATAAATAAGGTAATGTAAAGTTGGTACACGTGTTGTTATTGTATTTTGGACTTTAAATGTTGAAGCGTTTTCATATAGTTTTGTTAGACGAAAGGTCAATACAAAATGTTACACGCATCTTTATTTTTAAATCTGCTTGCGTTATAAATTTAAATTGCACGGCTTTAGCGTTGTTTTCATACGTTATGTGTGAATGCGCACACAACTGATAACTAAGTTGGGTAAATTGTTACGTAGTTGGTTTGGATGGACTAATTTCGTTTAGATATTGTTGTGACGGCGTAAAGTTTATTGACAGATGATGGAGGGGGGTCCATTCGATTGTTTTTGTGTCGTTGATGTAACTCAACGGTCAGCAAACTTGCCCGGTGTAAATACTATTTGTATTATAGTGTTGCCCGACACCGCTACAGTGAATCCGAGCGCCTCAGTATCGGTTACTACATCATCGAGTACATGCTGTTTTCATTTAACAAAAGGTTATGGTTACATTTTGAAATCGTTAATTATATCGATACTAGGCAGTCGGTTACACGAGTGGTGCGGGAAGTAAACATCCTAGATTATGTGAAATGGAAGTGTGATATTTCGCGAATATGATATTGTAACGCCGATCTTTGTTGGTGTCCGTATATTGTTCACTCGTAGCTATACAGAGTCAAAACACATAGAGATGTATTTTTTAACACGAGTAACAAATTTTTGACTATGTATAGGGTTATTATGATTATTTTCATTTACTGGCGGGCGCGCCACATTATAATATTCATAATAGATTTGTATATTTAAGTTTATAGATAATTTTTATTTGGGAGAAATAATTTTGGCTGATTTACGAAAAATAAAGTATTTATAATGCGAAAGCGAACTGTTGCTTTTTATTTATTTACAAATGACCTAATATAACATAATAATATGAAATAGTTCATTAACAATTTGGCATATAGAGAGTTTAATAATAAACTATGTTTTATAAACATTCTAAATACAATTTTAACAGATTATTGTAAACTTATTTTAAATTAACATAATAATTATTTTATACCTATTTAGCATGAATTTTCTATACAATAACAATTATTTAAGTAAATAAACAAAAACACAATAAAAGGCCAAGAGTGCTTAGATAATAAAATGCATACTTAGATCATTTTGTGATGGGCTTATTCCAAGACAGTTGTATTGTCAAGTATTGTTACTAGTAGGACCGCTGGTAATTTTCTTCCCAGTAGACCATTTCTAACCTTTAATAGATACTTAGAAATAAAAACTTAGCTATATAAAATGCATTATAGATAAATTCCAATCGATAATATGAATTTAATCCAAGCTTTTCTTATAATTTAACATAAGTAAAGTGCCGCCAACGTAAACGTGGAGTTAAGTGAATCCTCTTTAAACTTAGCGAAGCCGTTCCCTGCATTATTACAAAGAAACGGCGATATATTCAACTGAACAGGGAAGTTGACATTGTAAACTTATAAGAACACTAAAAACATCACAGTTAAATAACTTGATCATCGGTTTCCCTCAAGAAAAACTCAAAAATCTCCACGAAACTGTCGATACCCTCTCTAAAGTTATCATCCAACGTATCGTCATCCTCTTCGTTGAAGAACGCATGCGCAAAGTCTATGACCTTGACCGTGCCCCACGGGCTCGGGCTGGGCGAGTCGTCGTGCGCCAGCTGGTCCAGCGTCGCTCGGTAGTTCATCTTGATCTTGGAGAGCTTATCTTCGTAGTTATGTTCGAAGGAGTGGTTGTGGTTGAGCCGCTCCAAGGCGTCGGTCCAGGGGGAGCTGGCGGGCGGCGGCGAGAAGGCCACCTGCGCGAGCGTGAGCGGCGCCAGCGGCACGGGGGCCACCGGGCGGTACTGGGGGCCGCGCGCCGACACCTGCCCGCTGAAGGGGGAGCGCGCGGCGCCCGGCAGCGACAGCGAGCGGCGCCGCGCGCGGGGGCGGCGCCGGGGGCTGCGGGGGCCACGGGTGCATTCAAATGTATGCCGAAAATTTGTATTGACATGAGACCGCGATATGAAAAAAATCCAATTCTGAAATTTATGCTGAGCTGAATGCTCTTTCAGGTTCACGATGAAAATTGTAATGTGCACAGTATAATGAAGGTAATTAGGTTTATGGTTTTTGAAGTAAATCTTTACGCACTTGCGCTTGACTTGGGGAGTAAGCTGGCGGGGCGAGCGGAAGTTGAAAGTTGTAGGTTAACGTCAACATAAGAAAGTAAGAAAAAATATTATTATGTTGGTACTTCCGGCAAAATTACAATTTACAATCGTCAAGATGGTAACATTAACGCGAAATATGACCCGGGCGTGTTCAAGAGAAGAGTGAATAGGTATTTACTTGGCTAGCATGCTACACCTTCGGTCACATCGTCACTTCCCATCAGGTGAGAGCGTGGTCAAATGCTAAACAAGTTTGAAGTAAAAAAAAAAAAAAAAATTAAGCGTTATTCTATTCTAATTCGAAATCGAATAGAACGCCCTCGACGGTAGCTAGTTCCGTGGAGCTGTGAGTTCTGTGAAGCTGTTAATTCTGTGGAGCTATAAGTTCTGTAGAGTTGTGAGTTCCGAGGCCTGCGTCCAGTATCGAGCAGCGCGGGACGCACCCGGACGCGGCGCCGCAGCAGGCGCGCAGCTTGGCGGCGTCGTAGGCCAGCAGCAGCGAGGCGGCGTACAGCTTCACGCCGCGCTGCGAGCGGCTCCAGCGCTGGATGCGCCACAGCTGCGACAGGAACTGCAGCAGCAGCGCGCGGCACACGCTCGACCCCACGCCGTTCAGGTAGTTCCGCAGCGCTGGAACGTCGGGACACTTCGATTATAGAATTAGTAGAATCTGTAGAATGTTGCGACCCTTATTCCGCTAACTTATTCTAATCAATTTATTTGCTAGAACACCAATTAGACATTTTGTGTTCACCCTGCATGCAAGCATGTAAGTATTAAAAAGTAAATAGATAACTTCTATTGAAACACTATATCACAAATAATTTAAATGTAGGTGAACAAAAGTGTAACATTGGGTGGTTTTTACGCTCAAAGTGATCTTTTCCAGATAACCTTGCACGGAAAGGAATAACGCAAAGATATAAGGACGGTGGTTTGCCCAAAAACTTGTTACTTATATAAAGCTGCACGTCCACCACAGGGTGAAATTTTCTAATTTTCCGTTCAATTTCCTTAATTTTCTTTCAATAAATCGTGTAAGTGACGACCTGGAAGCCCGCGACTCACCGTCCAGCACGGCGTGCGAGTGCAGCCGCTTGCCGAACTCCTTGTTGTACTTGCACAGCTGGCCCGTGGCGAGCCGGTACACCTGGAAGCCGGGGATGCAGAACCCGTACTGCTGCTTGCACTGGGCGTACTTCGTTTGCTCCTTCTTTATCTTCTCTTCTGTTGCTAGGGGGTCCCACGTTCTTTTGCCTGAAACGTGAGATATTCAAGCATTATAATTTTATCAACTTGTGAACGGTCGGCTGGAAATCTTAATCGAATGTAATTTAACCGTATCATTAGTTTGAATTTACGTAGTTTAGTTAGACGTGTACTTAATACGTGATGTCTGCCTAATTTCAAATCCGTTCAAAATACAGGGAGGTGATCACGAAACTTTAATTGCAATTCAACAGGAGAAATTTCCATACTAACTATGCACATAAACTGCGTATTCAAACTATCAAATCGATACAAATTTATGTTTCTATTGGTTGCAATGGAGTTACGTGATCGCCCAGCAGATATAATTGTGATTACAAAAATAGAAATTAAACATTAATGTTTTTACTAACTGTAAAAACATTAGATTACCTTCAGCTTCGCCAGCGACGACTACTGGACTAGGTGTGATCCTAAAGTAAGACACTCGACACAAATAAATTACATATAATATCCCTGATAAATAAAATATCCCGATAACAAACAAAATTTTAGTTGTTTAACATTACAAAAATATAATTTGCACTTCATCATATAATTGCAAGAATAAAATAAAAAACGAGTGTGCTTTTAGAACACACGACTGAAGTAAAACTTCATCTATCGGCCGGTATAACTTCGTATTTGCTTTGTTTAATGTTAATGTCGCCATCTTTGCCTATCTACTGGACATCGCAAAACAATACAAATTTTCAATTTTTTTAACAATGGTGATCTACGTGACTCCAACTTCAACTTACGTTCGCCTCTTACTCCCCAAGTCAATCGTGCGTAGACTAACGAAGACTCACCAATTTTAACGTCCATGATGCACGGCTCCAGCATCCTGGCGCAGACGTCCTCGAGCACGATGTAGTCCTGCGCGACGCCGCCGTAGGCGTAGCGCGTGACGCCGAGGTAGCGCGGCACGCTGGGGCGCAGCTCCGCCAGCGCGGGCTCGGCGGCCGCCTGCAGCCGCGCGTAGAACGCCACCTCGCGCCGCTGCGACTCCTTCAGGATCGGCTTCAGGATCGTGCCGTTGTTGCATTGGAGCAGGCCTGCGGGATCACGGAACTTTGATTGCAATGCAACAGGAAAAACTTCATTCATAATTTCAAAACGTCTACAGTATATAACTATGCACAGTGGCGTAGCGTGGACTAATATTAAGTTTTTTTTTATGTTAGTGAATGTGACGAGCGAGTCGTGCGCCTGATGTTAAGCGATACGGCCGCCCATAACAGAAGTGTCATTCGGAACTCCAAAATATAAAGTTTCGCGTAACACTGCACTACGCACAACATCCCGAGACATCAGCACAGTCTGGTAATATGATTACTCGACTGTGAGATCATTAAGTCTCATTTGCCCAGTAATTTCACTAGCTACAGTGCCCTTCAAACCGGAACACAGTAGTGCTTGCATACTACTGCTTGGCGGCAGAATAACTGGTAAAGCGGTGGTACCTACCTAGACGAACTTTGCAGAAAAATCCTACCACCTAGTACCAAGACATGGACAAAGCCACATCAGCGAGGCCCCTTACGTTCCCAAGATCTACCCAATATATCTATCTTACTAAAATGCTTTGACATGACATACCTACTTATGATAGTGAAAAAATATAAATGCGCGGCGGGAGAATACTGAAAAGCATATAGATTTTGTAACTTAAGTGTTAATTTTTTTTACAAAAGTAATGTTCTTCGGCTTTTTGATTTGCAGAAGTCCTCGAGTAAGGATTTGTAATTCATTTTGGCACCTAGATCTGTAATATAATGTATACTATATAATTGGTGTCGATTCTGTATCGCATTCTCTAAAACTAAAGTAAACTTAAAGTATGGCGGCACTCTACTGATAAAGGGGAAATGAAAAAGACGGAAATGTGTTAATTTCGTTTAGCTTTATCGAATGCGACACAGAATCGATACCACTATAATAATAGGTCTTTACCTATGAAACTGCCGTATTGCAGTACAGACTTTTTCAAACAAAAAAAAGTTTTGATTGGCTATGAATTCTAAATTCAAATTAATTTTGTTTTAAAAATATGACATTCTATTTACAATATAAGTCTTTTGTTTATTGATTATCGTTGTATTTTCATTACATTTCAACATTTTTCCTTATAATGGATACTTTGAAATTTCGTGTAATTTTTGAATATGAGTTCCGTCGTAGCACCAACGCGGCACAAACGACACGTAACATCAACGACGTTTACGGAGAGAACTGTACAAACGAACGTACAACCCGTTATTGGTTTGCTCGGTTCCGTTCTGGGAATTTTGACTTGAAAAATGAACCTCGTGGTCGTCCGGAAACTTTGGTCAACAATGATGAATTAAAGGCGATTGTGGAAGCTGATGAATCTCAATCTACAGCTGAGCTGGCAGCAGCTTTTGATGTTAGCATCAAAACAATATTGGTCCATTTGCGACAGATTGGCAAGATAAAAAAGCTTGATAGATGGGTGCCCCACGAACTTAACGATCGCCAGCGCAACGTACGCGTCGAGACTTGCCTTGCGCTGCTTAACAGGCACAGAAATGAAGGAATTTTGAACCGAATTGTTACTTGCGACGAAAAATGGATTCTTTTTGACAATCGAAAGCGCTCAGCAAGTTGGTTAGATCCTGGTTCGGTACCAAAGCAATGTGCAAAACGAAAAATGACCCCTAGAAAGGTGATGGTCACAGTTTGGTGGTCTAGTGCTGGTGTGATTCATCATAGCTTTTTACAAAACGGCGAGAACATTACTGCAGATGTGCACATTGAAGAACTGACCACAATGATGGCGAAACTCGCACGTCTGCAACCAGCTTTGGTCAATCGGTCGTCTCCACTGCTACTTCACGACAACGCGCGACCCCATACTGCACAACAGACCGTCTCTAAGCTGCATGAGTTGGGTTTGGAAGCTCTCCCTCATCCGCCATACTGACCAGATTTTGCGCCTACCGACTATTACTTTTTCCAAAATTTGGAAAACTTTTTAACGGGAAAAAAATTCAATTCCCGAGAGGCAGTACAAAAAGCCTTTGAAGAGTTTGGTTGTCTCCCGTCCTGCTGATTTTTTCAAGAAGGGCATCCATAAACTGCCACAGCGTTGGCAAAGATGCATTGATTGCAGGGGTGATTACTTTGAATAAAAGAAATAAATAAGTTCGAAAAAAAATACTTTAACTTTTTTCAAATAAAACGGCAATTTCATAGGTAAAGACCTAATATAATGTATTGTTACACAATTATAACTACAATTTTTATAATTGTTAACTACTTGTTACTAGAAGAACTTCTTACGGGGAAAAAACTACTAAAAATAAACGGAGATTTCATCACATTTAAAGAGGCCTCGCGAGGCCCCTTTAAGTGCGAGGCCGTGGGGAGGGCCCACTTCGCCCACGCCTAGCTACGCTACTGACTATGTACGTAAACTATGTATTGAAACTAACAAATCCATACTGCTATAATATATAGCTGGTCAACGCGTACTGTTCAATATTTGACGGCCTGTGGTGTGGTGGAAAATTATTATTGTAAACACGTGGACATTGTTCAGAAGTCAGCCATATCGAGAATGAAAAACCTGTATCCAAACATGGGTCTTATCAAATCAAGGGCTAATGGGCATCTCATTAGAAATGCTCTCCGATTAAGATACCTACATCATTAAAGTGAGACATTATCAAACGTATTACTGTTATAATAAAGCCATAAGTTAAAAAAAAAGAGTGTTCTTTAGACCACACGACTGGAGTAAAACTTCTTTAGCTCCATCTATCGGCCAATATAACTTTGTTTAATGTTAATGACGCTATTTTAATATACCAACATAATAATACAAATTTTAAGTAATTTTTAACTTTGTTATGTCGACAATGGAGATCTACGTGAACCAACAACTTTCAACTTTCGCTCGCCTCGATACGCATTCACCAGCCTACTCCACAAATCGAGCGTGCGTAAAGAAGTTATACTTCAATAAATACAAGACCACCCACCAAGAAACTTAATTATAACTAACAAGCATCTGCCCGCGGCTTCATCCGCGTGGCCTATAGGAAACGACTTTTTTATATATAATTTCCCACCGATTTCACCCTCTTAGGGGTGGAATTCCAAAAAACCCTTTCTTAGTGGATACCTACATTTTACAAAGAACACACCCTCCAAATTTCAAGTCTCTAGGACCAGCGGTTTAGGCTGTGCGTTGATATATAACTCCGTCAGGACTTTGAATTTTATATGTATAGATTCGCAGTAAGTTGATAATACCTAGATTTAAGTTTTATTTCATAAGTACTTTAGTTATATAGAATAATTGTTTTTTTTTTTTATGTAAAGGAATGACGTGCCGAGCTAGCCGTTCGCCTGATGTTAAACGAAATAATAGTATTCTGTGTATAGAAGCGTTCTATAGCATGGACTAAGTACAAACATTTAAAAAAAACGAACGAATTATAAGTAAATAAGTATAACTTCAATAAATACAAGAGCACCCACTCACCAAGATACTTGGTATCCTCGGTGTCCTTATGGCCGGCCACCTGCCGGCCGTACTTCTGCACCTCGAGCGAGCTGGTCGGCATGACTAGAGGCTTCGCCGTCATCTCCTCGTCTCGCTTGATATTGTAGTGCACCTGGTGGATGGACCGCTGACGCCGAACGTTGGCCTTCTTTGACACCTCGCTTGACGCATCGCACATTTATATCGCCCTCTGGGGAAAAAGAAATTAAACTTTAATTTTTTTTTCTAAATGTTAGTCATCGTCATAGATTATTTCCTTTGTTCATTTATCCACGACAGGACAACACAGCACGCACAGAAAAAAAATCGCAAGTACCTACTTGTTTTGAGTCTGGGTGTTGTGGGACCATGGTCCTCGTAGTTCCTGGGTCCCTAGACACAGGGAATCCTAGTTACGGTCCAGGATTTATGTATGTGATCGTTGAGCGTTATTATTATTGAGTGATATTCATCATTCATTTCGCTTTATTTATATTACTAGGTACCTACTTTTCAATTCTTTTAGTCACGTACTCGTATAAACAGTTGGTACAAAATTCTACGGTCAAAAAAAATGTGAGTGGGTGTTGTGGACCATGGTCCTCATAGTTCCTGGTTCCTAGTTAGGGTCCAAGATCTACGTATATAATCGTTGAACATTATTGTTATTATTATTATTAAAATTATCAAAACTTTAATCTCTGTCCAAAATAATGTAGATTTTTGTTTCTAATCGATTTATTACTTTTGGACATACCTCAATTCATAGACACATTAGATCACTTTATGAATAGGTTTAGTTATGATAAGTCCAGAGTTACGATCACATTGACATTGGATCAAATCTGTCCGTCGTGAATTCGATCCAATCATACCTCGTAGTGTGAATACGGCGGAAAATCACAATTATTTTCCTTAATTACTTTGTTAATTTGTCTACAATTTAGAATGAAGATAAACGAAGTTGACTATTTGTATAATATCTAATTAAATGTTGGCGTTTATAAGACAACCTGATTCGCTTTCCTTACAAAATCATACATTTTGTATGCTTATATTCTTTTGTGAATGATTTTAGTTATAAATACCAACGTACCTACAATATTTATTAGACTATTGGAAAACCACACCTTATAAGCACAGACAAAATATTTACAGGCACTATAAATAAAATTATAACGTACCTACATAGATATTATTTCCCTTAATGATTTTTCATGATTTCATGGTCTTTTTTTTACAACGAGATTGTATATTCGTGATTATATTTCATGTATTTCTATTTTAGCGATCGAGTGGCTCAGCGGGAGCTAGTACAACCTTCAATCCTGCGTACGTAGGAGCGAATTTCGGTCGTCCCTCTCCAACGGTTTTCTTAGTTACGTAACGATTTCATAGTCGGCTCTTATAACGGACATTACTATATTGTGAGACAACTTTTTGTAATAGTTTTATCATTTTGATTTACCTGTACACCGAAGCCCAAAACCCTGTACTAGAAAAAAGGTTTGGAAGAGATCGCTCTAAGCGATAAGACAAATTGTACTAGTATTAGTTAATTAAGTTTTTTTTAAATCTGTTTTTACTGTAGAATAAAGTGTTGATCTATATATCTAAAAGAAAATATTATGAGGAAACTGCCAAGTTTAAGAATTACAATATTTCAGGCCAGGTGCGGAACAATCCGCAGTTGTATCCAGCTTGGTGGGTTGTGGCCTACACTATTCCTGTGAGAGAAGGCCCGAGTCCCAGCAGTGGGAACGTATGTGTTATATATATATATTATACAAAGTCTAACATTAGCATTATTTTTGCAGTGCAGTCACAGGTTCTGGCTTTGAACTTCATAGTTTTAGTCAGCTGGTCTAAGGTCAGCTTTGGGCTTCATACCGTTAGACAGCTGGTCTAAGTTCACACAAGAGTACGTTAGCATTCTGGCGCCAACTCGTATCGCAATCACAATGAATGATAGCATTTTTATAAGCCATTTTTATGCCTTTCGTCACAGGCCTAATCTGATACGGAATCGTTTTATGTATGATATAACTTATCCATAATAATATAAACTAAAAATAATAATAAAAATAAATAAAAAGCTGATGGCAACTTGAATGACAGTATCGAGACGACTTCTCACGAAATCACTGGTCACACCTACCTTCACGAACACCTTGATCTTTTAAGTTACAGATAGTTTCACAGTTATTTATGTATTAAAAGAATCTTAAGATACACCAAGCACAAACATTAGTTAACTCTAATACTTAAAAATCAACTCTGACAAATTTTTTAAACACTACCGTCGCTTTAACTTTTTCACTCACAATAATTTCTGGTAGGTAGTTAGATACACTGTTATTATAAAAACCTACATGAGTCAAAATAAAATGACTCTCGTTATTGTGGCGTATTCATTAAAAAAAAATCAAACACGTAATACCATACAACTCAATTAAAACTAGGAAGGCACCTGTTAGCAATTTGAAATGTTTTAATTTTAAAAGAACTAACGTTTTAAATCGTTCCGAGCGCATGCGCTTTACATATTATTAGGTCTTCTGTGACACAGACACACATTTCAGAATATTTCAAAATCAACCACAATATTATTAATTATAAAATAAACAAAACATATGACTACCTTAATTAGCACCGGACTAGGAAAACCCGCGAACAACTCGCAAATAGATATGAGTGTTTTTGCGAAACATTTGGGTTTCTGTATAAGATATTGAATTATCTAATCAAGACATAAATCAAGATTGACTTGGTGTTATCACGACGATAGCTTAGCAGCGTCCGCGGTTAGAGAAACGCATGGATGTTCTTTTGTTTGTAGTTCTGGGATTATGTAACAATAGAATAAATGGAGATTTACCCAGACATTGAGGCCAGGTATTTTATCAGCTGTAAAATAAATCCGATGGTTTCCGCCATTCAGTTTGGAAGGTTGTAATGCAAGTTCACTACGAGTTTACTTATAATCGTTTCTGTAAAATATCTTACGCGAATATAACCGACCTTCATGAGAGGCGAATAAGCTCCTTCTAACCTAATAACACAGAAAATTAGTTAATACTAGTACAAAGTCAATATTTCCAAAGTCCATTTGAAATGGAAAAAACGTCCTTCGTGTCGTTTCTGACCGCAACTTTAGCCACGTTTCTTCAGGGAAACCTCGAGTTTAACCTATTTGTATACAAATAGGTTCTATATATGAATATATATATATACGATTGAATCATAGACAGGTAGTACAGTAAAAGTAGGTGACTCAATCGTTGTGAATAACGCATGCATGTATTACGTGATCATCATTTTCATCAGCCTCAACGCCCTCAAGACAGCCACTGTTGAAATTAGCATTTAGCACATACCTATCATTTGACCGTTTGCATTCAATTTCCCGTGTTAATCGGTCCATGTGTTCAAATATCTGTACAGTATAGACGAACGCTTGCGCCCATACCTATTGGTTGGAGGGTCAACTTGGACCTATAGGTTCCAGATTCACGATCCATTTCCATCTACGTTGGAAAGTTTGATCCTTTATGAATTTCCTATTGAGTAGCGATTTGCGTTGCTTTTTTAAAGAAATATTTAGCCACGCATAGTATTTATATTGTGTGCCTACGCATTATTTACCAGATACGTAAATAAAGTTTAGAAATAATTTGTTTGGCTCTGTTGCAACACTGATTTATAAACAGAAAATAATATATATATTGTCTATAATCTAAAAGATATTTAAATAAAACTGCTTATATAAAAGTTTAATATTTTATTGTACGTATATTAATGGTCGTAGACCATTTGAATGAATTATAGTGAATTAATGAAAAAATATTTATATAAATAATTATTATGGCACTAAAAATACCAAACTTACAATCAAAATGAAGGAAAATGCAATAGAAGTATAGATAAATGTACACCTATGCCATAGACTTAGACAATCAGTCCATCGGACAACAGAACAACTGATCGCAAAACAACGCTGTACCATGATTGTTGTAGGTACCTAACGTAATACGTAGTACCTATCATTCTCATTTGGGTGGCGTCTCGTGTTTGACAAATATATTTTAACTATGAAAGACTGGCATTATGTACTTCCTGCATCACAATTAATTACTTTTTCACAAAATATTGGCTTGAGAATACACATGGCACTTAGGCCCGTATTACATAACGATGCTCTAATGGAGATTTCATTCAAAAATGATAGATAATTAATTTGGAAGGCATTGGCAAGAGGTTCACAATTCGGCTATTTTTTTTTGTACTTTAGAACTTCGTCATTTATAAACCGACTTGGAAAATTCTTTTTTAATTTAAAAAGATTTGCTTTCAAATTGGTCTCGTAGAAATTTTTTTCAAATCAGTTAAGTAATTTGGGTTTTAAATCAAAATAACACAATGTATATATATGAAATTAAGGCGGTCAAAGTCGGTAACCCCCTTTTTTTAATCAAACCTCGACCTCGACTTGAGCAACCGTTTCACGACTGAACAGCGTTCTGTAATACGGGCCATAAAAAAAAAGACTCATTTTGAGCTCATGCCGTCTAATTCTTAACATACTTATAGATTCCCTCCCCAGTCTTCCTTCCAAACTTCCCCTCGGCCACCAGTTTATCCAGCACCCGTATCGGTCTGAACACAGGGTCTCCCGTCTCATGCAGCATGATCGCCAGGATGTACTTCTTGAGGTCCAGGCCGGTGAAGTCTGCCAGTTCCAGGGGACCCATGGGGTAACCTGCACCTAGCTTCATGGCGGTGTCGATGTCTTCAGCGGACGCGTCTCCTGGGAATCACGGCTCTGATGGAGTTTGGGCATGATCTTGGAGAGCGATCATATTAAATCTCGGGTGCGGACTTTAGATTAATGAATACTATCTACCGACAGATTGAGAAGCATTTAATTTCATGTGCATCTCAAGATCGCTCTCAAAACTAATATTAAAAACCGCTAAAATAATAGCATACAAGCACTTTTTAAATTATCTTATCCCCACTTCTTAATCATATATAATTTGTTTGTGTAGAGTACTCCCCCCCCCAAATAGAGTTCCCGAGGGAAAATGAACAAGTTGAAACAAAGTGAAAACAAGGTAAACCGCGAGGTGCTTCTTAAAGTCAAATTTTCTATTATTTAATGAAAAATAAAAATGTTATCATAACAAACAAAACTTTATTACGCATTGCATTTCCATTCCACGAACTTCCCAAACTTATCAGATAAACACCATTCCTTCGGTTCTTTCCCGCTATACTTTATTACAGTTATTAAACTGACAAATATATGTATTATATATATTATATTGCATATGTATATTGATGATACATGTGACTGATGGAACAATATACCTTAGTAAAGTGGTATTTAAGTGGTGCTTATGTGTAACAAAGAAAAATGTATTGAGGAAATTGGGATTAGAATCCAAACAAAGAAAAGCATTACTGTTTTGGATAAATATGGCTTTATTTCAGTGTGCCATGTTAAAATAATTTGTTAAATAGCACCTTAATTTCCTAGTTATACTAATTACTTAATTTATAGAATTAATAATTTAATATATAGTATTAAATGAGCCAAAATAATACAACTTGTGCAATTATATTTTTATTGATAAAAATATAATTACAAATTTTGTGCTTACAAAATGGTTTTAATAGAATTATAATTTACACTAGCTGACCCGCCCCGGCTACGCACGGGTTAAGTTTTGCACCCTAACGCTGTTCAAGAGAATACTTCTTCTTCTCTCATCTCACCTTTTAAAACCTTTCCTAGACTATGACAAACATTTTAAAACCAAAATCAGCTAAATCGGCCCCGCCGTTCTCGAGTTTTAGCGAAACTAACGAACAGCAATTGATTTATACATAGATTATCAAAATATAGCAAATATTATTAATTTAGCAAAAGTTGCAAGACTTCAAACCGTTGGACGCTGAACCTTCACGGCTGTTTAATACATTATAATATCTTACCGGTGCTTGTAACCAAAGTGATGTGTTTGTTGCCGACAATATACCGGAAACTCAGATATGATTCCAATCACCGGGAGTACTTTTACAAATGGTCAAACCGTTAGAATACAGAGGATTCTGCAACTGTTAATATGGAATATGGGAGGGCGTGAACACTTACACCGCGCTACATTACGTAATACCGTAGTACTAATATGTTGTGGTAATATTACATCATTACATCATCATTTGATTTACAAATACAAATCAGCTAAAAATATCAAACCGTAAATGGACGATTTGTATTTATTTTTTATGGTCTGAATCCGATTAAAGTTTTACATAATCACCAACCCCGCAAATAAAAATAGTCATGCAATCTATACAATATAAATTGGTCAACTAACAAGCACTGAAGTAGTTCATTATCCAAACTTGAATGTCTTTGTCATAATAAAAATAAATTATCTAATAACTATACCATCTTAGCATTTGATACCAAAATTACAGTGCCACCAACTTATCCGTAGAACGGCCAAAAGCGGAACTACTGACGCCATTTTGAAAACGTCATATTGTTGTTGTTAGTCGATGATGTCTGTGCTGTTTAATCGCTTTACTTTTCGATCGTGGCGCCATCGCTACATTCTACAGATAAGTTGGTGGCACTATAGCTAATGTCACCAACTTTTGCGGGTAGAAAGACAACACGACCTACGTAAATAGTGTCATGAATCAATAAGAATGACACTCAAAAATTATAATTTGAATTAGAATTAAATTAAATTCAAAATTACAATTAAATAATTTTAATTTAAAATTAGATTTTTTTTAATTGGGTGGCATTTGATAATTCGATGAATGCAATTAATTATCTCCATTGAATTACATGATTATTACTACACTAATCAGGTTTGTTATTCAAATTTTCCCGTTACATTAAAAAAATATCAGTCAATTCAGTTATTTATTGACACAATATAGAATAAGGAGTGCTTGACACAATTATATTATTACAAATAGTAAAAGCATAGATAGTCACTCCCACAGTCTATTTCTTATACTTGTAGAACCCTTCCCCAGCTTTGATTCCAAGTTTTCCTTCCTCCACCATTTTGTCCAGCAGTGGGATGGGACGGAAAACGGGGTCCTTCGTCAAGTCGTGCAAGACTTGCAGGACGAACTTGTTGGTGTCCAGCCCGGTGTAGTCGGCGAGCTCGAAAGGTCCCATAGGGTAGCCGGCGCCGAGTTTCATACCGATGTCTATATCTTCTTTACTTGCATCACCTGAAAAGTTTTCTTTGGTTTATGGGTTGGTTTAATTCAGATATGATTCTAACCACAATAAAGGGTATAGTGAATAACCGTGAAAGTTTTGGTGATTATATTGTTAGAAATATTACGATATGAAAAGTATTGATAGATGTTTTTATGTTTTAATGTATTTGGAGAATTTACAAACTAATGTTATCTAATCTGTGATAATGTTTGTTTAGTCATATTAATTAAAATAAAAGTATCAAGACATTTTAATCCTGCCACCCCAGTGCTGCCTACTTTTACTACAAATTTTATTTTCCCCATTAGCCATCAGATTCTAGCAATTTTAAATGGGATTAATATTTTCGCGAAATATTTAATTTTTTTTTCTCTATTATTTCAATATACTTACATAGGATTTTAGAAAGTGATTTTTAAAGTGTCACTTTCTATAAGCTTCCTTTATTGAGTATTCTGTGATCGTGTTCCTTAACCTCAAGTTTTGCATAATTAATTATTATCGAAACCCGACCCACAGTTCGACCTTTTTTATACCATCGTTATTTATTTTACACTATATTATATTTCTGTTATTCATTTTACACGTGTCAACTCTGGACTGAATACACCTTGAAGGCGCACGACGCCATCAGGGTATCCTATAACAATATCTTTAGGCATTTCATGGGTAGCTATCAATTAATTTAAAGCGTTACTATGGATATCAGTTTATGAAATGAAGATTTATTATTAATATTATTATTATGACCTAATCAATAAAGTGATTGTATATACAAGTAGTAGAGTTACTTGTAGTATTATTGGTACTAGAGTTTATAATGTAAGCCCATGCACAATAAATATTTTACAAAACAAATAAAAAATTTTTTTTTAAGTAAAACTTCTTTACGCACTCTTTACTTGGGGAGTAAGCTGGTGAATGGGAGGCGAACTGAAGTTGAAGATGGTTCACATAGATCTCCATTGTCAAAGAAGTTTCACTTCAGTTGTGTGGTCTAAGGCACACTCGTTTTTTTTTACATCAAACTTGTCTAGAATTTGACCACATTTTCACCTGATGGGAAGTGACGGTGGTGAACCAAGCAACGCAATAAAGTATAAGTATAAGATATTAATGGATGTACAAACTTAAACACCAAACCTCAGCATATGATTTAAAACAATTTTAAAACCAAGCTACCAAATTATAATTATACATTAAAATCTCAATTTAAAATATTGATAAAACCTTAACCAACATTTAATTTCATATCAACAAACATTAGCATAATAAGCAAAGTAAATACTTACATACAAGAATAAGCCCCAAACTGTACCAATTTCACACATTTCAATAACACAATTAATTATATATAATCATTAGATATTTACAAAGATATCATATTTATCATTCCAGCTTCTTTTCAAATTCAAGCAGCACCAAAAAGTCACCTTACAGGTCTTGCCAAGAAGTTAGCAATAAAAAATTGGAAATCAACATTGCCCAAGCTCAAAAATCCAGCTCTAATCTCGAAACCCACCTCGTTCGTACATCCTCAAAGCCTCAGCGCTGTAAGGTCCCAGAAGTCTGTTGACAACGAACCCAGGTGTATCTTTACAGGTGATGCAGGTCTTGCCCACAGACTTGCCCCATTCCATCATCGTCTTGTATGTCTCTTCGGAGATATGCTCGCTTTTGATAACCTCCAGTAACCTCATTATGGGCACTGGATTGAAGAAATGGAGACCACCGAACCTGGAAAAGGTTGAAAATATAAAAGAATAAGAGGAGTGTGCATCCCTATGCGGCACCCCTGGGCTAGTTGTCTCCCACTTTTGACATAGCACACACGCAAATCGAAGTCTTAGGTCCGTATTACAGAACGATGCTCAGTCATCGATCGGTGCTCAAGCAGAGATTTCATTCACTAATTGATCACTTTATAAATGAAATGATTGATTTATTGATTTGACCTATGATATTGATCGATCAATTATAACTTATTGACTAGTAAGTAACTTACTTGTCTTTCCTCTTGATGCCGGCGCCGATAGCGTTGACAGAGATTGAAGACGTGTTGGTCGCCAATATCGTATGTGGCGGGGCTAGCTGGAATGTGTAAGACATAAAACACGGTCAAATGTACAACATTGAATGAATACCGCTGTTATTATACACTAAAACAACCGCCAAAATGTTAAAGTACCTACCGTTAGCCAACTGCTAACTCTCGAATTTAGTGATTCTTGAACATGCCGGATTCCTCAAGATGTTTTCTCTCACCATAGTAAGAGTGAGTGCAAATTCCGCATAAAGCTTGATAGGTTATTGGTGAAGGACCAAGCGGTATTGGAACTTGGGTGGTGTGGTAGCCACACGGGCTACCGCTACAATAAACACTAGAAAACTGTTGTTAAATTACCTGGTCAAGTTTATTGAAAAGCTCCTGTTTAATGTCCAGCTTCTCCACAATAGCTTCGACTATCAGGTCAGCTTGGACTCCATCTTCCACCTTGGTCGACACCTTGATTCTGTCAAGCGACTCTTTGACGAAACTATCGATTTTGGCCGCGTCATCCTTGTGTACCTTCTTGGCAACTCTTGTTAGGTTACCTTGGATCGACTTTTGTGCTTTTTCCAACAATTCTGGTTGGAGGTCGATCAGGGTTACATTTTGGCCTGCTTGTGCTGCAACCTTTGATGTGATTATAGATTTATTAAAGGTTATATGGTCATGAAAAATTTGGTTTTCTTACTATGATTTGGAGCTGGCTCTCAAATCAGACTGCAGGAATTGGAAAACTTCGAAAGATTCTATTAACGAAGATTTTGTTTGGAAGGAAATTCCTTCTCCTGACCTGCAGGCTTAGCACGGCATGTGGAGAAATTGTCTTTCCCCCGGTTTTTTCCACCTGTCAGTTAAAATAATCCCCCTCTCCACCTTACGTAGCACGGCAACGAGGAGAGGAAAGAAATATTTCCCTTTGACATTATCGTAGACATTATATCCCGCTACTCCCCGCTTCAGCAGGCTTAGCACGGCATGTGGAGAAATTGTCTTTCCCCCGGTTTTTTCCACCTGTCAGTTAAAATAATCCCCCTCTCCACCTTACGTAGCACGGCAACGAGGAGAGGAAAGAAATATTTCCCTATGACATTATCGTAGACATTATATCCCGCTACTCCCCGCTTCAGAGCACGGACTCGGAAGAAAGTGGATAATATTCTCTTGAATTGACATAAAGCAGAGAGTATTTATCTTCGACTCTTGTAGGTGGGTATAAGGAAGTCAAAGTGTTTTAATAGGCACAAAAATGTCGCGTGCCTATTATAACTATGTTTAATCGCGGGAACTCGAATTTTGGAGCGAAAGTTACACCGGGAGAAGCATTCGGAATACAATTAATCCCTTCTAAATCCCGGGAAATGAGTTTCAATACAAAAAAAAATACATGGCGAAATATTCGTGAAAATACAATTATTAGTTTAGTTTTAATAAGGAAATTATTTAATTTACGTAATTAACTTAAATGATGAATATTTTTTTTGAGTATATTTTATTATAAAATATATACATATGAAAATTTAAAATATAACTACTACACAATAATTAATCACGTTTTTCCGCTCATATTACAAACAAAATAAAATTTTAATTTAAACTACTCACTTACTCTCACTCATATACATAGTAGTCGTTACATACTCTTTGATTAACACAGGGACACAGACTCAAAAACCTTATATTTTCTTAATTTTTATATTTTGTCTTCAATCCCAGTATATTTAGCCGAACAATTATCGATGGTTTGATGGACTGAACAAAATATTGAAGCATGTAATGTCATTTTAGTTAAATTTTCTCGTACTGGCAACAATACGGTAGAGAAATCTAAAAACGCTACTCCCGCCGTTTATCCCCCGGATAAAGCTTTCCACTGTCGCGGCCGTGCTCGCAGAGTGGAATAAAGTGACAGTGAGGATAAGTTTGTTATCTACTCCCTGGGGAGAAGTTGTCCACCGGCCGTGCTAGGCCTGCAGAGCACGGACTCGGAAGAAAGTGGATAATATTCTCTTGAATTGACATAAAGCAGAGTATTTATCTTCGACTCTTGTAGGTGGGTATAAGGAAGTCAAAGTGTTTTAATAAGCACACAAATGTCGCGTGCCTATTATAACTATGTTTAATCGCGGGAACTTGAATTTTGGAGCGAAAGTTACACCGGGAGAAGCATTCGGAATACAAGTAATCCCTTCTAAATCCCGGGAAATGAGTTTAAATACAAAAAAGAATACATAGCGAAATATTCGTGAAAATACAATTATTAGTTTAGTTTTAATAAGGAAATTATTTAATTTACGTAATTAACTTAAATGATGCATATATTTTTTGAGTATATTTTATTATAAAATATATACATATAAAAATTTTAAATATAACTACTACACAATTGTTGAGTCCATGTAGTTGGAAGATTATTGATATTTATTTAAGCCTGTTGCAACTAGATGGCGTCACTAGAAAGGTTAGCTCGCGGTGGTGTTTTGTTCTTAGCAATTAAGTATATTTGTCAAATGCATTTCTGTTATTGGAGTTTTTTCTTGGAGTAAATGAACCTTATGGTATCTCGAAATAAGGCTATCATTTCGCGGGGATTTTTGGCTTGTTGGACGTTTCGCGCCGCGCTCAAACATTGGTCCATCGAGTCGGAGTAGTAGCGAAATCGCGAATAGTGCGTGCGTGTGCGTTCGGCAAGTGACAGTGCAGTGAAGTGAGTGACACGTTGGATTACAGTGAAGTGAGGACTTGGTAACCGTGAGTAATAGAATAGACGATATTGAACCTTATTTACAAGTGAAGTGGAACTTAGAAAAAATAGTGATAAAACTGGACTTGTAAAATATCTGTGAATAAAATATTAACTTAGAATAATTTGAACTAAAAAAGACTTGTAAAATTTCTGTGACCATCTTCAACTTAGAATAATTTGCAAGAAAAAAGACTTAGAAAAATTCGAACTATAAACACTTGTAAAATTTCTGTGACAATCTTCAACTTAGAATAATTTCCAAAAATAGACTGAAGTGTATATTACCTTTAACTTATCTTGGACTTTAATACATTTAAAAGAACTTAAATTAGTAAATTCAGTGTTAACATTCTGGACTAAATTCGTACAATAAATAGTGTCCTACCCACATTTTCATAAAATGGCAGAATTGATTAAGCAACAAGAAGAAATAATAAGACAACTTAAGTCGGCATTTGCTAATTTCAAAAAGACACCTAAGACACGATTGAACCGCATTTATGTTGATGTAAAATTAAAACTTCTTGAAGAGTTGTGGGACAAATTCATGCATAATCATATGAGTTTGATGAACAAAGATGTTAGTTCGGAAGAATATGTTACAAAAGATTTTTATGCACAAGCTGAAGATTTTTACACTATGGGGAAGTGTGAGATGCTCGAAATGTTAGGCAAATTTACGCCAGCCGCATCACAATTACAAGAAACTATTCAAGTATCACAATCACACCAACCAGAAATAAAATTGCCAAGAATTAATATACCCACATTTTCGGGCCGTTATTCAGAATGGATTTCTTTCCACGACTTATTTAACAGATCACAACAGATCATAACAGATCACTTACCAATGTTCAAAAATTACATTATTTAAAGTCCAGCTTAAGCGGAGAAGCAGAGTCTTTGTTGCGCCATATACCCGTAACGGATGCTAACTATGACGAAGCGTGGTCTACGTTAAAGAAGCGTTTTAGTAACAAACGTTTTGTTGTGAATGCATTATTGAAGAGAATGATGTCACAAAAATCTATTAATACAGAGTCATCACATGCAGTAAAAACAATTTTAGACACAACAAATGAATGCTTATTAAGCGCGCTTAAAAATATGGGTATCGCAGTATTTGATTGGGATCCTATGCTGGTTTATATTACTGTAATGAAGCTGGATGCGGAATCAGTTAGACTTTGGGAACAGCACATAAGTACTAGTGATGAGAGTGCAGATCAACTACCGACATATAAGCAACTGTGCGTTTTTCTAGAATCGCGCTTTAGAACGCTCGAAGTGCTCGAGTCTTCCAAGCCAACACATAGGTCTAGCACAAAACAAGCTTCTTTTCACGCCGCATTGGACACCAGCTGCAACTACTGTAATGGAAGCCACTTAATTTACCATTGCAAAGAATTTATAAATCTAAACTGCACTGACCGAAAGAAATTTATAGAAAGGAATGGCTTATGCTATAATTGTTTAATTCCTAATCACACTGTGTTTAATTGTAAACATAAAACATCTTGCCGCAGATGTGGTAAAAGACACCATTCCTTAATTCACCCCGAGAATAAAGTCACAGATAAAATTCCAGATCGAGCTGGAATTTCTAACATTCGAGATACACATTCACAAGTAACCAATACACCAGTCAACAATGTAGTGACCCATTACGCGGAAAAGGAGCTTCCCACAAACGTGCTGTTGGCCACAGCCGTGGTGAAGGTTATTACACAAAATGGGACTGCATACAACTTGAGAGCATTGATAGATCAGGGGTCCCAAGGATCATTTATTACAGAATCCGCATCACAGCTCCTTGGGTTGAAGAAAATACCAATCAATTGCAAAATTAATGGACTGGGCGAGCAAGGGAGGAGCCTCCACTCCAAAAACATGGTTTTATTCCAAGCGCATTCGAAATACGAAACCAACTTTTCTACACCTGTGAAAGCACTTGTACTCAAATCACTCACTCGAATGCTACCAACTACAGAAGTACACAACCGAGACTGGTCTCATCTGCACCAACTTCAGCTAGCGGATCCCGACTATGATAAACCAGGAAAGGTCGATCTATTGTTGGGTGCAGATGTCTATGGGGAGATAATTTCTCATGGACTGAAGAAGGGCCCCCGAGGAACACCTATAGCACAAAACACTCACCTCGGGTGGATATTGACAGGCCAGATAGCAAGTACTGAGGTTCTACAAGGTTACACCACTACACTTAGCATGCACATAAACATTGAAGATAATATACTTCAAAAATTTTGGGAGCTGGAAGATGTAGCATGCAAGAAAGTTTTATCGGAAGAAGAAGAACGATGTGAAAAACAGTTTAATGAGTCACATATAAGACAAAAGGACGGACGTTACACAGTGGCATTGCCATTTAAAGAAGAAGACCCGCCATGCCAATATGGTTCATCAAGAGAAGTTGCAAAAGCAAGACTATTACACATAGAGCGAAGACTAGAGAAAGATCCATGGTTGAAGAATGAATACAGTAAAGTCATGAAAGAATATTTGGAGCTAAACCACATGGAAGAAATCAAGAAGGAAGAAGACAGACACAAACCAACTGCTGTGTACCTACCGCATCACGCAGTGATTAGAACAGACAAATCCACAACCAAAGTACGAGTTGTCTTTGATGCCAGTTGTAAATACAAAAATCAAGTATCTTTGAATGATAACCTAATGGTTGGGCCTCGGTTACAACAAGATTTAAGACACATCATTTTGCGATGGCGACAGCATAAAGTAGGGTTGGTAGCCGATATAGTAAAAATGTATCGCCAGATTTTTGTTAGCCAACCCGACTTTCAACGAATACTATGGCGTGAAGATCCAAAGGGAAAGATAAAAGATTTTCGAATAAACAGAGTAACCTTCGGCACTGCTAGCGCACCTTATCTAGCTACTAAAGTGCTACAACAGTTGGCAGAAGACGAAAAGGAGGCCCACGCGTTGGCAGCAAGCATAGCAATGACTGATTTTTATATGGACGATCTTTTAACTGGAGGTGACAGCTACGAAGAAGGAATAGCTATTTACAATGACATGACAAAACTATTAGAATCTGGAGGGTTTAAGCTGCAAAAATGGAATAGTAACGACACTTACCTTTTAGAAGCCATGCACATGAACGAAAACAACGTCGATAAAGAGTTGAATCTCGATGCAACCACCAAAACGTTGGGAATAGCCTGGAACAATAAAAAAGATCAATTTCAATATTCTATTAACTTACCTGAACAGAGCGTCGTAACGAAGAGAACTATAGCAAGCGATGTATCTAAGCTTTTCGATCCAATGGGGTGGCTCGCTCCAACCATTATAATTGGAAAAGTCTTTTTGCAGAGACTATGGCTTTCTGGTGTGGCTTGGGATCAGGAAATACCTGCAACGATAAAAGAAGATTGGCTAAAATACCGTTCAGAACTACCTTGTCTATCTGAAATAAAAGTAGAACGATGGTTACACACAAATAAGACTAACACAAAACTGGAACTACATGGCTACGCTGATGCCAGTACCATGGCTTACGCTGCGGTGGTATACTCACGAGTGATTGGTCCTGATGGAGACATACACGTACATCTATTAACGGCAAAGACGAAGGTGGCTCCTGTAAAAACAATATCCATACCTCGTTTGGAGTTGTGCGGCGCTGCTCTGCTTGCTAAACTGCTAAACGAAGTCGCCGAATACCTGAAAGTACCTAGAGAAAATATATATGCTTACACAGATTCCCAAGTTTTACTGGCGTGGCTGCAAGGGCACCCTAGTAAATGGAAGACGTTCATCGCGAACCGCACATCTGAAATCATAACTACCTTACCTGCTCGTCACTGGAGTCACGTTGCGTCGAAAGAGAATCCTGCCGATGTTGCGTCTAGGGGAGTGCTGGGCTCGATGCTGAGTCGTGAAGCGCTGTGGTGGAGTGGACCTGAGTGATTACTGGAAGCTGAAACAAAACATAAAATACCTACAGACTTACCAAAAGATCTAGAGCTGGAAGAAACGGTAGTACACTTTATAGATACTTCAGAGACAATAGACGAGACAGATTTTGGAGAGTACATTTTTGAGAGATTTTCAACATTGGAGAAGCTACTGAGGGTCATTGCATGGTGCAAGAGATTTAAAAGAAAAGAGAAGTATCCTACTTACCTTAGTGCTGCAGAAACATCAGATGCATTGACGGTTTGCATTCTTCTTTGCCAGAAGAAAGAATTCGCAGACGACGTATGTTCCTTAAAGGAGAGCAAACCCCTTAAGAAAAGGAGTAAACTCCGATCGCTTAACCCATTTTTAGATGAAATGGACTGTTTAAGAGTTGGAGGCCGCTTACGTTATGCTAATATACCGGAATATGCCAAACATCAGATTATTTTGCCACACAATCATTTATTTTCCAAATTAATAATCGCTCATGCACATCGAAAGACTCTCCACGGGGGACCAACACTGATGCTAAATTTCATACGACAGAGATATTGGATTCTGGGTGGAAAAAGCATGATCAATCAAGAAGTACATCGCTGTATGATTTGCGTACGTCACAGAGCCGCAACCAGAACTCAATTGATGGCAGATCTCCCTCAACAACGAGTAACACCAACCAGGCCTTTCTTACATTCTGGTGTAGATTTTGCCGGACCCATTGATTTGAGAATGTCGAAAGGACGAGGATGCAAAACCTACAAAGGTTATTTGTGTATATTCATATGCATGGCCACACGAGCCATCCACATTGAGATTGTCAGCAGTCTAGAGAGCGAGAGTTTTGTGGCGGCATTCAAGAGATTCACGGCCAGGCGTGGGCATTGTAGTCATGTCTGGAGCGATAATGCTACAAATTTCACTGCTGGCAACAAACAGTTGAGAGACCTTTTTGAAGGACAATTAGAAACGGTGAAGAACCAGATTTACGATCAATTAGCCAGAGATGGCACAACATGGCACCACATTCCCGCGAGCGCGCCTCACTTCGGTGGACTCTGGGAGGCCGGAGTCCGCTCCATAAAACACCATCTGAGAAGAATTCTAGGAAATTCTACCCTAACATATGAAGAGATGACGACCGTTACTAACCAAATTGAAGCCTGCCTAAACTCACGACCGATTTCACCGATTAGCAATAATGTCGATGATTTGTTACCCTTGACCCCCGGTCATTTTTTGATCGGAGAGCCACCAATACTAGTGCCAGAACAGTCGCATTTAAACGCTAATATTAACAGATTGAGTCGATGGCAGCTTGTTCAGAGATTAGTCCAACATTTTTGGAACAGATGGTCGAGTGAGTATTTGGGCAGACTTCAACAGCGACCTAAGTGGGTTAAGCAAATGGACAATGACATCAAAATCGGTAGTTTGGTCTTAGTCAAAGATGATAACATGCCTCCAGGCAAATGGTCGCTAGCCAGAATCACTGATGTTCACCCAGGTGATGACGGACTTATCAGGGTAGTCTCACTTAAATGTAAAAATACCATAATCAAACGCCCTATCACAAAAATTTGCTTGTTACCAGTAGATGCATAAGAATCAATTAAATTGGTCATGATGGGTGGCAGATGCCCTTAAATTTAGTTTGATTTCTTCATGATGGGTGGTCAATGTTCAGAGTCAACTTAGTTTTGTATCGAATCGTGTTGTCAGTTTCATAATTTACCATTGTTTACCTTTTTATACTTTTTCCATTGTAAATGTTTTTCGAAGGACCATTATTTCCATAATGCTCCTTGATGGGTGGAATGTTGAGTCCATGTAGTTGGAAGATTATTGATATTTATTTAAGCCTGTTGCAACTAGATGGCGTCACTAGAAAGGTTAGCTCGCGGTGGTGTTTTGTTCTTAGCAATTAAGTATATTTGTCAAATGCATTTCTGTTATTGGTGTTTTTTCTTGGTACTCCAAGAAAAAACTCCAATAACAGAATGAACCTTATGGTATCTCGAAATAAGGCTATCATTTCGCGGGGATTTTTGGCTTGTTGGACGTTTCGCGCCGCGCTCAAACAACAATAATTAATCACGTTTTTCCGCTCATATTACAAACAAAATAAAATTTTAATTTAAACTACTCACTTACTCTCACTCATATACATAGTAGTCGTTACATACTCTTTGATTATCACAAGGACACAGACTCAAAAACCTTATTTTTTCTTAATTTTTATATTTTATTTTCAATCCCAGTATATTTAGCCGAACAATTATCGATGGTTTGATGGACTGAACAAAATGTTGAAGCATGTAATGTCATTTTAGTTAAATTTTCTCGTACTGGCAACAATACGGTAGAGAAATCTAAAAACGCTACTCCCGCCGTTTATCCCCCGGATAAAGCTTTCCACTGTCGCGGCCGTGCTCGCAGAGTGGAATAAAGTGACAGTGAGGATAAGTTTGTTATCTACTCCCTGGGGAGAAGTTGTCCACCGGCCGTGCTAGGCCTGCTGAGAGAAAATATAATTAAACAATCTCATGGTTCTATAGATTCACCCCATATAGGAGTTTTCAAAACTTATAAGAATTTATCGGCTCGCTACTACTGGCCGGGAATTTTCAAAGACGTAGCTAAATACATTAAAAAGTGTGAAAAGTGTTTATCATATAAACATTCTAATCACGCACCTTATGGCCCAATGGGGAAGCCAAAGATTTGTTCTAGACCATTGCAATGCATTTCTTTGGATCTAATGGGTCCTTTTCCTGAAACACCCGTAATTTAGGGAAAAACTTAGGGAAACGACACGTAAGATGTTCCTGTGATCTATATCTACCGATCCACTGCCAAAATAACCCATACCAAAGGCTTTAAGTACAATATTAGAGCACAACATTTTATTCACAATAACCAAGAAAACAAAAAGGTATTATTAAAGTGTTTTGGAACATTTCAGGAGCCTGCAAGGAACATTCAGATTATGCTTTACAGAAGAAATAAAATGAAAAACCAAAAACCGTAAAAATATCATAAAAAACTGAAACTATTCATTAAGAAAAGTGTGCTACTAAGCACTATGGCGTAGGGGTAACCCTACAAAACTACTATTAACTGTGCTTGGCGAAAAATCCTTTGTAGTATGTTGATAGGCAAGTGTTACAAAATGACCCACCATGAAACTAGGGTCTTATTAAACATTCCTTTTTTCTCATTTTAAACTGTCTTAAGGAACGACACCCAGTAGTTGATTAATGCTCAACGACCATCTCATTCTGATGAAATCACATGGTCACCGCTTCATGACTGAGCGTAGTTCTGTAATATGGGCTTTTTTCTACACTAATACATATAATTTATGTATGTGGTAGCTAGGCCATTTATTTATTTATAAGGTTTTATTATTAACCAGGTATTATCACAGAATAAGCAATAGTAGTAGCCTATTATTATCTAAGTCCAAAGTTTACATACATATGGTAAATAAGACCTATATTTATCTGACAAGTGGGGATTAAAACCACAATCACATGGCACTATCTTATCTACATTGTATGTGGTGCTGGTTCTAATCTTAGATGTTACATATATAATCAGGTAGTAACTTCAGTACAAATAATAAAGGATGGAAAGAAAAGAATGCTTTCAAAATATATACTTATGACATTTCTATTATGTGTTCAGATTGTAAAGATAAAACGGGTATATTAGCGTATCTTCACAATACAAGTTCAAGTTGCAAAAGTTTAAAAAGTGTTATATATTCAGATGTTCTATAACATGGGATCACAAAAAATTAACTCTCTTAGTTTTTATGACATTACAAGAATTATGGAAAAGAATCAAGCATCATCAGAGTTTGGTAATAATTACATATTATGGTAATTATTTTATGGCCAGTATAAAAATAGGCCAAGGAAGAGGCTATCTATATCCAGCAGTGAAATCTACTTGTAGTTTCACAGAGAAGCTTAACTATTCACTATTCAACCAATCGGCATTGTTTGCTATGGTTATTGCTAGAAAGGGTGACCTCTACATTTTCAACTGAGTGCTACACAAACACCTGAAACAAAGTACTACATACATTTTATTTTTTATTTCATATGTCACACATATATATCTCTACAATGCCTATATGCATTACATTTATATTAATAATATTCACATTGTTTCTGGTTGCTTTAAGTAGGTGCTGTAGAAAGTAGAAGTCGATATTCTCAAAAGAAACTTGTATTAAAGTTTAACTGCAAATTTTACATATTTATTAAGAAATCTAGCTTACCTGGGCAATCCCTGAGCCCATTAGGCCTCCGCCGACGACGGTCACATGTTTAATCGCATTAACAGTTACAGAACTAGAAAAGTTCCTTGAAAACCCAACTAACTTATTCATATTTGAAACCGTGCTAATAAAGCGAAAGCCACCGGAAGAATGTCGCACACAAGTAAACAAGTTGAACAACATACAATTCACTTCACGCTATTCAAGATAATTATACTAAACGAAGCGTTCGAAGTCCAAAACAAAACACGATATCGTCGATTCGTTGGTGAAATCACCTAGAGTTAGGTATTTGGTAGGAGTAATATATTACTTACCTTAACTGCCGCATAAGTAATTTCGGTAAGGCTGCAAGATTACACAATACATTTTGTTAAGTCACTCTTCACTCTTCTTGATAGGTTAAATTAAAGATACGACACGAAAGACATTACGAATATTACGATTAACGGAAAAGTACACTGGAAAGGAAAGGGAGATAGGAAATGACGAAAACTATATCAGCCTTATTAATAAACACGAACTAGCTTTAGACTAGTTACACCATCTTTTGTCTCTTTCGATCCAGTTAAATATTCCAGTAGCAAAAAAGGACAAAAGCTGAAGTAACTAATCCGAGACTAATACCCGTTTATTAATAAAGCTGTATAGGTATTTGGTACGAATTTTGAATTTTGATCAGCTGATAAGACTCACAGACCAAGGAGAAGATCACTCCATAGAAGAAATAATACTACGGCCGTGAACAAAACAGATACACAAATTTTCACTTTTTAGAAAAATTAACCCCATCTTTGACTGCTGTATCTCCACAAAAACAATGAAACTAAAGAGCTCAAAATATAACAAATTTAGACTTTCTTGCAAAAATATGGAGTGTAAGCATTCTAAAAACACTTCCCTACGGTAGTTTTTCGTAAAAAACTGTAACAAGTGCCAAAATTTCAAACACCATGGAAGCATAAGGTTTTCGGGGGCGAACTTGGTTATAAACCACTCTTAGGGACCCTAGTAACACATTACACATCAAAAAACGGTAGATACATGTGCATTTGTGATGTTTACCTTGTTTGTGTGCATATCATAGTATTCTGTGGTCCATATTGACTACTATCTTCTTTGATTACCTTTTTAGTTGTCATGTGTGCTATTCATGTAAATAGATTAAAGTAACCAAAAAGTAACGTCCAAGTTTAATCTTCACAGTCAAGTTAAACTCCTAACATTATCTTTACCCCAGTAAATCGCTATGTAAGCCGGTTAATATTTAACAGCCTTATTAATAAACGGGTATTAGTCTCGGATTAGTTACTTAAGCTTTTGTCCTTTTTTTTGCTACTGGAATATTTAACTTAATCGAAAGAGACAAAAGATGGTGTAACTAGTCTAAAGCCAGTTCGTGTTTATTAATAAGGCTGTACATGTTTATATCGTGTTTTTATTAAAGATTACCTTCAGAGAGCAAAAAGTCTCGTTTTTGCCTGTAAATATAGTTTAAGTACTTAAAACTCTCCATTATTGCGCATTAACATTATTAATCTGCGTATTAGTTGTCTGAGAATTGAGAAACTATATTATCAGCCTTATTAATAAACACGAAATAACTTTGGATTAGTTACACCATCTTTTGTCTTTTTCTATCCAGCTAAATATTCCAGTAGCAAAAAGAGGACAAAAGCTGAAGTAACTAACCCAAGGCTACTACGCGTTTTTTAATAATTCTGCAATTCAGCACTTAACGAATAAAATGCCATCAATTTTATGCACTAACATTGAAAATAGCACAAGTTTTGGAAAATAATACAATGTCGCAACACGATCTTTTTCGTTTTACCGCCAAAACTCGTATTAGTATAATAGTGTGTAAACTTTTTTTTTTGTGTTTTTGCTCCACACTTTGTGTATTTAGCCAGTGTCAAGTAATTGATAATTTAGCAAGTTAATGATATTTCACGTAAATAATGTGTCAGGTCACAGTCGAAATCATCAAGTCAAGTCAGAGTTAAGTCATAGTCTAGTCTAGTCAAGTCATACTCCTAGTAGTGGTGGCAACTTTACCAGAAAATTCTATGGAGTTTTGGAAACAACACGAAAAAAAACGTTTCACCATCATTATCCCACTTTCCCACACTCATGCTTGTAATCCAGCACTTAACGAATAAAATGCCACCAATTTTATGCACTAACACTGAAAATAACACAAGTTTTGTAAAATAATATAATGCGGCAACGTGATCTTTTTCGTTTTCCCGCCAAAACTCTCCGTGTGTAAACTTGTTTTAATATTTTTACTCCATTCCGGCCACAGGTTAGAGAAAAAAAGATCATTAGCCATTGCTGCTCCAGTCTTCCAAGAAGCTTAGATCTTTTTTATTTAGTCTGTGAATAAAGTTATGAACTTTGGATTGAGTAGAAAATTGGAATTAAAATTAATTCTACTATATACTTTTTTTTTAACTTTGAGCAACTTTTGAACTTATTATATATACTATAATACATTAAAGTTACTTTATTTCTTTTTACAATGTCTAAAATGATCCAATTCGGTGTAATCGCAAGAAACTTTTCAAGTTCAGCAGCTGTACAAAGTACAATAAAAAATGTTACCGTCATCGGAGGTGGTTTGATGGGATCCGGTATCGCTCAGGTAACTTGCAGCAGTATAATGATTGCAAAGAGTAATAATTAAGATCAAAGACATGAAAGAAAACATGAAACTTCCTTAGATAATGGCCTATTTAACGTTATTTTTCCATTCCCAGGTGTCTGCCCAAGTTGGCCAGAATGTGACTCTTGTTGATACAAACTCTCAAGTTTTAGAAAAAGCCCAAAAGTCTATTGCCGGTAATCTTAGCAGGGTTGCAAAAAAAATGTTCAAAGACAATCCGCAGGAAGGTCCAAAATTTGTATCAGAGGCACTTGCTAGGATCAAGACCACCACAGACCCAGTGGAAGCTGCCAAGTCTGCGGACTTGGTGGTGGAAGCTATTGTTGAAAACATGGATATCAAGCATCAGCTGTTCAAACAACTAGACGCGGTAAGACTATTGTAATTTATTTACACATCAATATCATAAATTCTAATAAATAGTTTTCATGACCAAGCCAATCTCTTATAAACAAAAGAAGTCTAAAAAATCAAAAAATTGTTACGCTCTAATGTTACTTTTTAAATGTCATATTTGATGATGTTGTTTTAATTTATGCAACACTGATTGTTTGCAGGCGGCCCCTGCTCATACCATCCTGGCATCTAACACATCTTCATTATCTATCAACGACATTTCTTCAGTTGTGAAGAGGAAAGACAAGTTAGTTGGTCTAAAAATACTTATATTTCTTTTATTGTATTATAACTCTATTTTTTTTGTTTTAGGCAACCTGTTATGTTCTACTATTTATCTGATTAAGATCATATACTTCAGATCCCACTTTCATCAGGGGGGTGATCACGAAACTTTGATTGCAATGCAACAGGAGAAATTTCCATACTAACTATGCACATAAACTGCATATTCAAACTGTCAAATCCATACAAATTTGTGTTTCTATAGATTGCAAACGAGTTACGTGATCGCCCAGCAGATCAGCTTAGCATACAACAGATTAATTGGTAAAAAAAAATTTTAATCATGAATGGGATTTGTCCCTGTATAGATGGATTTGAGTTTAAATTGTTCTTTTGCAAATTAATCTGTTTTACCACATTTATCTCAATTTTTATATTGGATATGAAACTACATTCTGTATGTATCTGATATCTTTTCTAATTGAATCCAGCTTTGTTTAGCCATTAAAAGATAGTCATATTCTATAGATCATTATGAATGTGTAATAGTGAATGTTCCTATATCCATCTGATGACCAAACACAGCTCTATCTCTCTTAAAAACTTCTCTTTCAGATTTGGTGGTCTCCATTTCTTCAACCCAGTGCCAGTGATGCGACTGCTTGAGGTGGTGAAAGGAGCTGAAACTTCTGAGGAGACCTACACCTCCATGATGGCATGGGGCAAGGCAGTGGGCAAGACTTGCATCACCTGCAAAGATACTCCTGGATTTGTGGTCAATAGGCTGCTGGTGCCCTACGTCTGTGAAGCTATCAGACTGTTTGAGAGAGGTATTTATATATTTCTAATTTTAATTAGTGCAGCAAACAAACTGGACATCATGAGGTTTATACATTTTGCTTTGTACTTTTTCAATTTTAATTAAATAAAATCACAATTGCAGGTGATGCTTCTGCCCGCGACATAGACATAGCTATGAAGCTTGGTGCAGGCCACCCAATGGGCCCTCTTGAACTAGCTGACTATGTAGGCCTGGACACCAACAAATTCATCCTTGATGGCTGGCACAAGAAGTACCCAGACCAACAGCTCTTTAAACCTATCCCGTTGCTAAACAAACTTGTTGCTGAGGGAAAGCTCGGAGTAAAGAGTGGTGAAGGCTTCTACAAGTATGATAAGAAATAATAATGTTAAAGTGAGGCATTATTACACAAGGCAGCGGGCAATGTGGTATGTTGTGAAACTGCTCGAAAATGTTCAAGTACTAAGAAGATAAATTTGAATTTAATAAATATATGGCATCTGTTGAAAACCAAAATTTTGCAGATACTCTTTAGTAATTAATGAGAAATAATTCCACTTTAAAATTAAGTGCAAACTGAAAAATAATTATTAAGTACTAAAAAATTTATTTCAGATTTTTATTTTAGCCTGTTTTCATAAGATTGAGCAAAGTATGTTTTACCATGTATATTTTTTATAAGACCGTTATTTAATAGTAAATATTAAACATTTGATCTAGCAAATCAGTTTTTCTCCGCTTCGCCTCAGTGACTCACTTTAAGTGATAAGAAGAATTTATAGATATATTTATATACCTACATGTTATATGAATGTTGAGTCTGATATTATATTAAAGGATTTCATCTTATTCTTTAAAATTTGAGATTTTTATTGTGCTGGGTCTCCCCAAGCCATCTGTTGAGTCCATTCCCAAGCAGGTCCTTTCCCACCAGAAAGAGTGTGGTTGGCAAACATCTAACTATATATTTACCTAACTGTCTTAAAATTAAGAAGGGGAGTGATTAGATTTTCCAGTGTATTATTATTATAAAAATTAGCAAGGGCTTTTTATGGTACCACATTAAATAAGCACATAGTACAAAAATTCTGTAATCATTAAAATATTCCTTATACATTATTACTCAAAAAATAACTTACAGTAAACTTAATACAACCTAATTTTACCATACTCTACATGTCATAGTCATCTTCAATCTCACGCTTCCGTTTCTGAGCATTGGGTTCATCAACCTCCATCTTGACAGGAGCCTGAGGAGGTCCTGCCGTCACTCGGACCGCTGGTTTGGCTACTACCTAAAAGTTACAACATAAGGAATAAGCCCAGTATCAGAAAATAATTAATATAATAAAAATAACAAAGTTACGGTTATTTTTACATATTGTTTGTTCAAAAAGCTTGTAGAATACAACAAACATGATGATTGAGCTTGAAAAAAAGCAGGTCAGTTATTCAGATATTGATAAAATTAATAAGAGCTTGCTCACACAAAACAAAGCACATCATATGATATGTTCTCTTTTGTACTGGTAAATAGACATGTCTCAGACCAGTTTAAGTATTTATGGTAAAATAAAATTCAAGTCAGCTATCCCTGATATGCATACTGTGCTGGAATTAGAGTATGCAGAATACAGTTTATCTTCCATAAATGAAGACAATGCAACAAGTTGTTTACCTTGCTCCCAGATGTAAACTTTAATACTGGTTTAGGCACAACACTAGGTTTAGCACCAGCAATGTTAACAATTGCTCCAGGTCTTTTCACCACTGTGCTCTGCAAAGGTGGGGGCTTGGCTGTTGTCACTGTTTTGACAGGTGCAGAGATGGTTTTAGTGATCACTTTTTTGGTGGCAGGCTTGAGGCGGTAGTTGCAGGCTGAGAGGCAGTATCTGGTGGGGTAAGATTACCAGTGAATACTAAATATAAATATAGAGATCATTGTGTCACTGTAAATGCTAGTAGCTTCTTCATGAACTCTCGTGTTAACAACTGAAATGTGCAGAAATATTTGTATGGATTTAGATACTTGTTTTTCCCAACAGAAACTAACCGATCAGGTGGCAGCCTCAAGCCACAATGTGGTTTGATAAGCGGCAGAGGGTTGACGTTTTTGACACGAGCTAGTTCTAGCAGCACCTCTCTAGGAGGTGGACTTGTGAACGACTTGTCCAACTGCATTTGCACTGCTAATCGAACATCATCCAAGTCAATTGTTTTCTTCTTCGCGTGGTTGGCAAATACTCGCGCGTCCTCCATCACAGAAGTCACGTATTTATAGGTGAACTCCAGAAGTTGGTTCACTACTCTGGGCTCATAGTCTGTGATGCCAACTTCTTTCATGATGGACATTATAACTTGGGCATCCTTTGGGACGTATTTGGTTTGGTTATTTGCCTTCGATTTATCCTTGTCCGCCATGATGCTGATTTTCGGGCTGCAAAATATTATCACTTTCAACTTACAACGCTTGTGAATCAATAAAAATTTATGGAATGTATTTTACAACAGCAAAAGCGAAATCGCAAAAATAAAAAGTAGTGGTTATATGCTCTTTGCGCAAAAATAAAAATAAAATATTGATGTCAACTTCAACAATGGCCTTTGTGGAGTGGTAACTACAATTTTGTCAATGTCATGTAGAATAATACCATATGAAAATATTAAGAAATTTTGGGTTGTAGTAGTAGTTTTCTATTGCTTTTGCGTTCTTTAAGTTTTTAATAATTTTGTATTTTGTTTACTTTTAATATTACGAGGAAACTTGATTTCAGATTATTAAAGTTTAATTATTTACAGTAGGTAATTCAAACATGAATAATAAAAAACGAGTGTGCTTTAGACCCTTAAGAGTAAGTAACTAGTACCTACCTTCTATACAGTCATGAACAGCGTGGCCACTTCGAGACAAAAAGATGATTATATATATATTTTTTTTATGTTTTGGCTCCACACTTTTGTGTATTTAGCCCATAAACTTCAAGTATAGCTTGGCAAAATAGAGTAGAAATTAATAGGGGCGCCACTATCGCTAATGAGTCTAAACGCTAGCAACCCCGATACTACGACAGCGTAATTTTGATACTTATAAAATAATAGTGAGTAAGAATAAGATTGTTTTAATTTGTTCAACTAAATACCTTTTAGCAGTTAACAAGAATAAACCCAAAAGCTTTACTCCTATAAATATAACAGTAATGTTTATTGACTACTGTACAATTATCAATGTTGTGTATAAAACTGGTTCGCTTTTGTTGTCGTGAGTATGAACAACAAACAACACTGGTTTATATGAATAAACTAGTTGCGCCCCGCGGTTTCACCCGTGGATAAAAAGTTTTTTGATTATTTGCTCATCCAACGGGGAAATTTCACTTTTACGGGATAAAATGTAGCCCATATGTTAATCCAGTGTATAAGCTATCTTGGTACCGAATTTCATCCAAATCCATTTATTTTATTTTCTACGAGTCCTTACAAAAAATATTATAATGATTTTATATAACAAGAGTAATTAAGTAAAATAGGTTCGACTTTATACGACGATATAATGAATGATATGACATCATCCTGAAAACCTCCACTGCTGAACATAGGCATCCCCTAGAGAGCGCCATTTGGGGCAACAGCTAGTCTCCTGCATCCATCGGCTCGGAATAAAAATAAATTTGTTGTATGTAAACTATGTGTTTACTATTGTCTTAAATTAACGAATCTTTTATATATTCGAAACATTGAGTTCTGTGACAACTCATAACAGTTTTTTTCGCTTCAAAATATACCTACTTTACTTGTGGAAACATTTTGTTTATTCTTTATAGCTCTTTATATAGCTAAAATCAACTACAAAATTAATGAAATTAAGTGATCATCACTAATACATAAAAGGATAAAGAGAACAGACGCTGGGAAATTTTCATATTTTTTTATTAGTTGCAAATACAAAGCTATTTCGAGGAATAGGCTTAGGTACTCATCCACATAGTGGTCCCGAACTCGACTGATATTTTAGGTATCTACTAAATGTGTTGATTCATATCGATATCATTACTAAATAGAATAAAAATCTAGTAAAAAAGAATTAATGAAAGAATCATCCGATCATATAACATTTTTAGTTACTAACTGAATGCTATCGGACCATTTAAAAAAAAAAAATGAGATACTCGAGACTGGCAGAATTCATGAATAATGCGATGCCAGAATAAGAAAAAAAGACTATTTTGCAACAATTAAGCACAAATTATAAAGTTTGTATATGTAATGTAGTATAGTATACTACAATTAAGCATTGCCGGAGGAAAAAATGACAACGAGAAATAAAACCATTTCATAATAACCATTTCGATTTATTCAGTTAAAATATGAAATAACTTACGTGTACAATAAAAATAAGTTGTTTTTGGATAGGTTAGATTAGTCATCGAAGTGTTCAACCCAAGTTTATTTCGCTAGAAGCCGCGCTGCTTGCGTTTAACATTGCGACTACCTTAACACCTTGTTCACCAAGAGCACTAAATACATATCTAAAGATTACATTATTGTAATTTGTATTAGGTACAATTTAAACGTATAAATGGACATTTTGGACGTACAGTTGTGATTCTCTCTATTTACTATAGTGATTAACAGAATGTTCAGGTTGGTTGTCTTCACTTTTGCTCCATACAATGACTTGGAAATATTTACAAAGATTCACACGTATATTGCAACCTTTTAATTGCGTGACCTGACGTGCGACAGCAAAACAATCTTTTACCACATACATATTAGAAATCACAAGGGACCGTGTTTACTAAATTATATTTTAAGATTTTGACTATACTTTGACTTAACTTAGATTTACCACAGGTAACTAAAATGTTCTCACTATGTAGTGACAAAACCATTATTAAATATATGGAGCAAAAACAATCCAACGAAGCGATCAGGCCGCCGTGCAGCGATGTTGTCCAAATAATACAAGCTATTGATTGTCCATGATATGTTGACCTAAATTAACAAAACGTCACGCATGGCGTCCGATCGCTCTGATTGAAATGGAAAATAACAAGATGTATTATTGCTTTCATTATTACGTTAATGGTTACCAAACGACTCCCCAACTTGTATCCGCCCAGCTTTTATTCTATAGCTAATAAATTGTGCTATATTCTGAAACCACCCGCTCATCATCATTCCTTATTCTTAATTTACAATATGTCACCTAGTAAGGTTTCAAACAATAGCCTACGATGACGTCCCTCACACGTGCACTGTTAAAATACTCAACTAGATATTAAATTATTGTTCGTAAATGTCTAACTTTACTCTTAATTTGACTGTATTATGGAACGTGTAAGTACATACAAAAAATGAAGCTAACAAAGTAGCAATAAGTCTATTATTGAATGTGACCAAATAAAGTTAACTTAAAAGGTAAAATGTCCCCTGATCGATACTTAAATTTAATGATTACTAGAAAACTCGTTAATTATTTACGTATTTCAGTTCTCTAGAGGAACGTGTGAGGAGATCTAACAGTGACTACTTAGGTAGAAATGTACTTACGATCTACTACCGTTCGGTAAATACAATATTATCAACAACGTAGCTAGGTTCTACTTACGAGAGACTATGAACATCACAAAACCCCAACTATTTGACAATGTGTATGTATGGCTAAAAAATAAATTCATAATTCACTTTCTAAACTCACTTATATACACACAACTAGCAGTAGTAGGTACTGTCGAGTACCAATGGCATACACTGAATGGCACTGTATACTTCAAATTCGTTTTGAAATTCACCAGGTCATTGGCAATAATTTGGAATCAGAAGTATTTGCAACAGTGTTCACCCAAACCAGACCGTTAAAGATTACATAATTTACAAATATGATTGCACATTCAATTAGATTTAAATTAAAGAAAATACGATAACACATCTAAGCTCAACACTATTACCGATAATATCAACATTTAATTCAATATATAAAATAAAATTAAAGTCTTCAGATAAAAATATTGCATGCCACAACACGAAATTACTTCCGTCTCATTATTTTATTAAAATGTCCTTCATTACAAAAATATTGTAACATATGGCAGTCAGTCCTTTAACTGTATAAATCACCATTTTATTAGCAATTCGCAAAAGGCACTCCTTAATGCAAATCAAACGTCTAAGTGTAAAACGGGGGTGGGCGCATAGGAACCGATCATCGAAAACCGTTGAGCTTAATATACTCGTAAAAGCATTGAAATACTTGTAAAGTAAAATTATAACTTACAACTATTTATATCATAAGAAACAGGAAAAACTACAAATAGACAAGATGATAACGGTTCGAAACGATACAAACAAACCAGTACATAATAAGAGTACAAATGTATCTCAGCTACGCTACGGGTTATCCTTTATGATGCTGCCTAACGTTTACAGTCTCCGAAACATTCACCCTCGTACACAAGAAAATGAATGACTCTTTTAATTATTTTGCACTTGATTTTATTCCGTCGAGTATTGCACATAACATTGTTCCACGGTAAATATATACAAGAGTTATTAAACGAGTTATTTAGGATCACTTGTAGCTACGTCCGCCGACGCGCGCCGCTCGGCCGAGCGGCGCGGCATTGTCCTTGCACCATACTCTCGGGTTAGATCTCGGCGGTTAGCTCGGCTGACACCTGCAGACACCACCGTGGGTCAGCTTACCGAGCTAGCGGTCAACTCAATCAAGGGATCAAATAAGCGGCACTAACTTATATCTGCAGCTAGCTAGTTATGCCATTCGTTTACATAAAAAAAAATGTTACGCTGACGACGTGGTGCTGTTGAGACATACAATTATTTTCTTAGGTTAAGGCTAGGATTATACTTACAGGTTCATGCCAATATATTAATAAAGTTAAACTACGACTGTAGTTATAGGCACAAATTATAAAAGACTAGCTTCTGCCCGCGGCTTCACCCGCGTGGCCTATAGGAAACGAATAATATTTTTCATAGATAATTTAACCACCCATTTCACCCTCTTAGGGGTGGAATTTCGAAAAACCCTTTGTTAGTGGATACCTACACTTGACATAGAATACACCCTCCAAATTTCATGTCTCTAGGACCAGCGGTTTAGGCTGTGCTGTGTATGGAAGTCAGTAACTTCAGGTATGTAAGTCAGTAACTTAAATTCAAAGTCAGGACTTTGAATTTTATATGTATAGATGAGTCCGCCTGCTGATGCATACGGACCTATGTGGTGAGTGCGGGCTGCGAGTGGTCGGGCGGCGGCGGGTGGTCGGGCGGCGGCGGCGCGGCGTACTCCTCCACCTCCTGGTAGATGTATACGGACCTATGTGGTGAGTGCGGGCTGCGAGTGGTCGGGCGGCGGCGGGTGGTCGGGCGGCGGCGGCGCGGCGTACTCCTCCACCTCCTGGTAGATGTATACGTACCTATGTGGTGAGTGCGGGCTGCGAGTGGTCGGGCGGCGGCGGGTGGTCGGGCGGCGGCGGCGCGGCGTACTCCTCCACCTCCTGGTAGATGTATACGGACCTATGTGGTGAGTGCGGGCTGCGAGTGGTCGGGCGGCGGCGGGTGGTCGGGCGGCGGCGGCGCGGCGTACTCCTCCACCTGCTGGTAGATGTATACCGACCTATGTGGTGAGTAAGGGCTGCGAGTGGTCGGGCGGCGGCGGGTGGTCGGGCGGCGGCGGCGCGGCGTACTCCTCCACCTGCTGGTAGATGTATACCGACCTATGTGGTGAGTGCGGGCTGCGAGTGGTCGGGCGGCGGCGGGTGGTCGGGCGGCGGCGGCGCGGCGTACTCCTCCACCTGCTGGTAGATGTATACGGACCTATGTGGTGAGTGCGGGCTGCGAGTGGTCGGGCGGCGGCGGGTGGTCGGGCGGCGGCGGCGCGGCGTACTCCATCACCTCCTGGTAGATGTATACGGACCTATGTAGTGAGTGCGGGCTGCGAGTGGTCGGGCGGCGGCGGGTGGTCGGGCGGCGGCGGCGCGGCGTACTCCATCACCTCCTGGTAGATGTATACGGACCTATGTGGTGAGTGCGGGCTGCGAGTGGTCGGGCGGCGGCGGGTGGTCGGGCGGCGGCGGCGCGGCGTACTCCTCCACCTCCTGGTAGATGTATACGGACCTATGTGGTGAGTGCGGGCTGCGAGTGGTCGGGCGGCGGCGGGTGGTCGGGCGGCGGCGGCGCGGCGTACTCCACCACCTCCTGGTAGATGTATACGTACCTATGTGGTGAGTGCGGGCTGCGAGTGGTCGGGCGGCGGCGGGTGGTCGGGCGGCGGCGGCGCGGCGTACTCCACCACCTCCTGGTAGATGTATACGTACCTATGTGGTGAGTGCGGGCTGCGAGTGGTCGGGCGGCGGCGGGTGGTCGGGCGGCGGCGGCGCGGCGTACTCCACCACCTCCTGGTAGATGAGCTGCTTCCACTGGTCCACCGTGTGCTCGCGCTCGTCCACCGAGTGGTCGTACGACGCGGGCGCCGGCTGCGCGACGGTTGCATTCAAACTCAAACTCAAATATTCTTTATTTATAAAAAATACACACACATTGTTATAGGAGAGCGAAAATTATTACAGTCATACAAACAATCTATTTATTAATAGATTCACCGGGGTAATTACACAATTACAATAACAGGGGGCAGATCTTAAGATCCCTTTATTTTACATTTAATTTAAGAAAAAGTGTTTTACGTGGTTCCTCTGAAAATTCATGGAAGCATACATTCTTGAAGCAAACAATTTACCGCTTTACTGTATGTAGCTTGACTTTGACTCGTGAATACACAATAGGTACGAAAATAACCCAATTTCTTCCTTTATAATACAAAATACAAATAATAACTTTTAAATCCGTAACTTAGGTAGGTAGTTACTTTATTGAAGTAAAACTACTTTACGCACGCTTGACTTGGGGAGTAAGATGGCGAGGCGAACGGAAGTTGAAAGTTGTTGGTTAACGTAAATCTCCATTGTCAACATAACAAAGTTAAAATTTTGTACTAAGTATTATGTTGGCATGTCCGGTAAAATGACAATTTACAATTGATGGCGTCAAGATGGCGACATTAACATTAAACAAAGCAAAGACAACGTTATACCGGCCGATAGATGGAGCTAAACTAATGCCGTATTATCACAAATACATAAACAAGGCTTAGACAGACGTCAAACGTGTTTAACAATACAAAACAGTAGTTTCACACTTGTTTAAATCATTTGTGGTTAAGCCGATGAAGTTTTACTTCATTTTTGAGGTCTAAAACACACTCGATTTTTGTTTTTTTTTTCGCTGTCTCAAGATTTTATTCCTACCTTTTTTTTGAAGGGAATATTCCCTCTCACTTGTGGGACTCGAACCCACTAAAAACCCCCCCGTGAGCCCTCGTTCGCCGTGCTGGGGCGAGAAGGAGTCGCGTTGGCAGTCCAGCCAACTATTTTGTTCTTACCTACCTTATAAGGTTGTAATAAAGGTAAGTACTGACCGCGTTGACCTCCCCCTCGTCGTACCAGACGTTGATGTAGGGGTGCAGCAGCGCCTCGTCCACCGAGATGCGGCGCTCCGGGTCGATCACTAGCATGCGGGACAGCAGGTCGCGCGCCTGCGACGCCTGCAGACATTTGTGTTTCATTATCGCGCGCCCGGACATGTATTCGTCGTCCGTATTTCCCGATAACTACAACCTTGGAGTCTTCAAATCGAGACTGAACAGGTATCTCCTAGGCAAGCGTGTTACATCCTAGACCGCATCGTTACTTTCCATCAGGTGCAATAGTGGTTAAACGGAAGCCTATCTTGCAATAAAAAATATTTGTGCACAGAAAAAAAAGCGCAAATACTTGTTCTGTGTCTGGGTGTTGTGGGACTGTGGTCTTCGTAGTTCCTACAAGTTTTAGAAAATAATACAATGCGGTGACGCAATCTTTTTCGTTTTCACGAAAAAAAAAAAAAACTAAATGACCTTGTATAGGAGCGGCGTATTCGAGTATTAGTGATGGTACCTTGAGCCGGTTGTGCTCGTTGCTGTCGCTGGGGAACAGGATGTCCGGGAAGAGGCGCTCGAAGCTGTAGCCCGAGTAGCGCGGCCGGTTCTCCACGTAGTTGCGCACCGTCGGCTGCAGCCGCGCCATGAACGCCGCCGACGGCGTGCCCAGTTGCTCTGCAATGTATGCAACACATCGCGTAACGCTTTTCAGTGGTCCCGGCGGGTCGGCACATTAACGGGGCCACGCACTGATCTCTGTTATACTATAGAGGTCAGTGAGTCCACGAGTCAACTTCTACCGGTCAAATCAGTTTGGTACCGAGAGGGGTGATCATGTTGAATATCTGCAGCACCAGAGAAAAAAGTTTCTACTGTTTTAAAACTTTTTAATAATATAATACAAAAGTAATATATCTCTTACTAGAGCTGTTTTATCGTATTCATGTCGTGAATTTATTCATGTGTTCCTATTTAGTTTTTTTAAATTAAGTTTGTTGAATTGTTTTTTTTGTCGGCAAATCGATCAATCACTTATGCCCGTCTGCACCCTATTAAAATACAACTTAGCTAAGCAACACTTTCCGCCGGGTTCTCGTATATATGTTTGTCAAATTCGTATCAACTTGACAGACCAAATACTGAACGCTCATTGGTTGCCTTTTGATCATCGGTTGTCACACACGGTTGTCGGACAGTATTTGTGTCAACTTGACATGAATTTGACAAACGTACGAGAAACCGGAGGTGTGGTAGGGTGATAAGTGCGAAATTAGGCGCTTTCTTACTTTAGTGCAGACGCGCATAAGTCTTTAGCTTGTTAGTGAAAAGTCACAATGTATTGTAGAATACACAGAAGTTTTTTTTATGTTAATGAATGATGTGACGAGCTGTTCGTTCACCTGATGTTAAGCGACACGACTGCCCATAACAGTGTCAATTTGAACTCTAAAATATTAATTTCCTTTATCTTGTACGGTCCCTTCAAACCGGAACTCAGTAGTGCTTGCGTTCTATTGATTGGCGGCAGAATAACTGGCCAAGCGAAGGTACCTACCTAGATGAACTTTGAAGAAAAGTCCTACCACCTAGTAAAAAAACCACCAGCTAGTAAAGTAATTAGTTGTTGTTTTATTGTACTGACCGATGATCTTGTTCCACTGGTCGATGTGGTCGGTCCCGGGGAACAGCACGCCGCCGCGGATCATCTCGCCCATGATGCAGCCCACGGACCAGATGTCCACGTTCTCCGTGTACCCCATGCCTAGGATCACCTGGACACAAGCATGCCGCCACGTTAAACTAGTCCTTAATACCTTGTTAACTGATGCAGTGTTAAATAAATAACGCCCAACGATCACATACACAGATCCTGGACCCTAATTAGGAAACCTGGTACCCAGGAACTACGAGGACCATGGTCCCACAACACCCAGACTCAGAACAAGTATTTGCGCTTTTTGTCTGTGCACAAATACTTGTCCTGTCGCGGGAGTAGAACCCGCCGCCTCCGGGTTATGAGCCGACCTGCTTAACCACCACACCACAGAGGCTGTCAATGAGGAGACAGGATTATCTGTGTTTAGGGACCTAATAACTACGAGTACCATGGCTCCACGACACCCAGACACAGAACAAGTATTTGCGCTTTTTGTCTATGCACAAATACTTGTCCTGTCGCGGGAATCGAACCCGCCACCCCCGGGCTATGAGCCAACCTGCACCCCTATCGCGGAACTGTTCTGGGAATCGGCTTCGCCTGCCATCCTGCACGCGCCAATTAATAATTCGACGAGTGCGAGCAAGAGAGAATACGATTACCATTTCCATCAGACATACACGGTAAGGCCACTGCTCAACTGACACACAGAAGCTGTCAAGTTAATGTATGGCGTAAGTTACCTCTGGCGCCCGGTAGTATCTGGTGACGACGTACGGCGTCATCATGAAGGTGGTCCCAGCGGTGCGCGCCAGACCGAAGTCCAGGATCTTCAGCGTGCAGTCACTCTTCACCACTATGTTGGACGGCTTTAGATCCTGCAACCGACATTCGTTTATTGGAGTAAAACTTCTTTACGCTTGGGGAGTGAGCTGGTGATTGCGAGGCGAATGGAAGTGGAAGTTGGTTAACGTAAATCTATATAGTCAACATAACAAAGCTAAAAATTTGTATTATTATGTTGGTATGTCCGGTAAAATGACAATTTAAAATTGTCAAGATGGTGACGTTAACATTTTTTTTTATTATGTTTTGGCTCCACACCTCCGTGTATTTAGCCAGTGTCAAGTATTAGTTTAATGTGTGTGTATCTGTGTACCTGTCTGTAGCATCATGGCTTCCAAACAGAGGACCAATTTTTGTTGTTGTTTGGTAATGAGTGTTCGTGACTTAGAGGTTTTTATGGTGTGTTCGATTCCCACCCAGGACCTACATTTGTGTGATGGACATAAATGTTTGTTGTGTGTCTGGGTGTTATATTGTATTCAAACAAATCGTTTCTAAGTATTGTATTATCTGTACCTAAGTGTTTTATTGTCTGTTAACTGGTTCCCACAAGCTTTGCTTAGTTTGAGGCTGAATGGCGCTGTGTGAAATATCCAAAAATATATTTCATATTTAATTTCCACATCGGGGGTTAGATAATTTTTTTTATTGAGGTTTTCTTGTTACTTTTATAATAGCTAGCTGACCCGCTAGCTTTGATTGGGCTCTAATTAGATTTGTTTCACGTGGTTTGTGTTTGTGCGCTTGTAATTATCCGTTCTTTTTCATTACGCTTTCGCACTTTAAATATTCCTTCGTCACGGACATAAAAACTCAAGTAAAACTGTCAACTCCGCAATAGTCTGCCTACTGAAATGTTTGCATTTATCTTACTAAGTGTAAATTTATGTACAAAAGCAATAGCAAAGTAGACGCACCCGATGAATAATCCCAGCTAAATGCAAATGCTTGATGCCGCACAGCATCTGGTAGAGCAGATAGCTCATCCGCTCGTGGTCCAGGTCCATCTGTATCACGTGGCACAGGTTCGCATCCATTAGCTCCATCACGAGGTACACGTCTTGGAACTCCTCGAGGCTCCGTTGCGGCGTGAACGCATTTAATAAACCGATTATCTGAAAGCGCCAAGACGATCACGTCAATAATGATAGGTGTGTATCAAATTTTGATAGAGTTATGAGGTTACTGGAGATGGAGGATCTCCTGCTTGGCGGTGGACTTTAAAAAAGATGGATGAAGTAACGCTTTTTAGGTGTATATCGTTTTAAAATAGAATGTTGTACAATAATTACGCCATACTTTCTAAATGAAGGTCGGTATAAAAATCGTAACTATAGGCCCTTCACTTGACTTCCTATAGAGAACATTTTGTATTAAATTTTATATATAAACTAAGCTGTAAATTGCTAAATTTTGTCCGAGATAACCAGTTTAGCATATATTAAGTTTCCAAGTAGACTTCTAAAATATAAATAACATTTACTGCTGCCGTGACAAAGTTACGAAAGTACCACGCTGGGCGCCATTAGAAGCAACTGGCGCCCAAAATGGGGCTTCACGGTTATGAAATTAGGACGTATAAAATTACTGTAACATAACATCGAAAAATTCTCTGAAACACGAGTGACGAAATGTTAAACTCACATTTTATTTACGAAATCCTTAACGTGATTGTCTTTATTATCATTCACCCGCATCTTCAGTCTATCCTGACCCTGCACAGTACATGTAACTGTGACGAAATATCGGGAACTCAGAAATGACTCTAATCACGGTATAGATCCCGTAAGTATCTACCTAATATTAAAATTTAGTGAACAACAGTGAAAGTTTAAAACGGTGTTATACTTACATTTTTGTGGTTGACTAGCTTCATGAGTTTGAACTCGCGATACGCGCGTTTAGCGTGCGTCACGTTCTGAAACGGCCGCGATAACTTCTTGATGGCGACATTCTGCTGTGTTACCGTATCGTAGGCGGCACTGCAACGAATAAACATCCATAAAGTATCGGCAAGAACATGCGTTTCACATCATTTTCCTTTGGAATAAAATATATACTTATCATTTTGCCGATTGGTTACACGGTAACAAATAGCATAAAATATAGCAGATAGGTAGGTAGGCGATGGTTGAAAGCCATGCATGTGATTAGTTTGGTTATGAACTTGGTTCGTGTGATTCGTCGTCGCGCCCGCGAAGTCTTATGATACATGGTGATATGGATTGTGATAGGAAGGTATTAGACACGATAATGGGAATGCATCCGATGAAAATTAATTAGATATTATCACATTTCCTAAATTATGTTAAGTTTCATGCGTGCTAACGCAGTAGTGCCGCCTTAGCTCGTGGATTAAAGACAGCCAAAATTGTGTTGAGGAATTATTAAAAAATTAAATCTTTATTCATCTCCGACGTCAAAAAAAGTGAAGTGGTAAATCTACTATGTGATTACATAATTTGACTGAAAGTATTGAGACGAATTGAATCTCAAAGTATGGAATATATATCATCTCTTCAATACGCAGTAGTAGTAGTAGTGGTAGTACGTGCATAGTTAATAGGAAAATTTTAAATTCAGATGAGGTTTTCACCTCTCTTGCTCTTTGATTCATCAAAGTTACGTGATTTTGCCCCTGATATTACTTAAGTAGGTATGGAGGTTTATTTTGTGGATAGTTTTTGACAATCAATTTTATTCTTACTGATTTACATTAATTTTAAACGCTTCTAGGCCATTGTAGTCGCTTACACAACTGAAAAATAATCCTTGAAAGGTAAATCATAAATACAACATCAAATTAGTTTCATAAATTAGTCCTGAAATAAGCATAACATTGAAAGCATCCGCCATTTTGCATATCAATACCGCCATTTTCCCGCGCTGTTGCGACACAACAAAATGGCGGCAGGTCCTTACCACACCATCCCCTGCGCGCCGGCGCCTCGGCTCACGAGCTCAGTGTACCGCGTCGGCACAGTGAACACCGTGTCACCGAGAGCCACTGAGTAAAACTCAACCATTTCTACTGGTTATTCACTACTCGATCAGCTATAAAGAGAAACAAATCACATTGGTGTGCTGGCGGTGTGTGCGTGTTCTACGTGTCTGTGTTGGAGTAGGGCTGTAACGAACGTATTCAACTCGACCGGAGTTGACTCGTCTGTAACACCTGCGGTGTTTCCTTTATCCTACAAGCAAGCGCACAAGAAGCTGCAATGATAGCTTACAATTTAGTTCCATGGTTCTTCGTTTCAGCCCCAAAAACGAAGCGTCATTGTTGTCAGAGTATAGTGTGGTATGGCTGTGCTGTACACATGCATAAAAAGAGTGCGTGCAAAAATAAAGATGATGGCATAATATACTACAGTAATAAACGCGATGCAAAACAATCTAATAATACCACGATGCACCGGATTATTGGCATGCCTTTCAGCCTTTGTTATACTGATGTTTTATGAACGTAAAATGAAAATGAGGTAGGAAAGTATAAATAATAGACAGGTTGAAGACTGAATCAACCAAGGAGTATAGAAAATTAAAATGAAACGTGAGTTGAATGTGTGTACGAGAATCAGCTCTATGTACATTATGTATAAGTAATTTAAATTCATTTTTGTTTGAAAGATGCAGGTAATCATTAAAACTCACAATTTATGAATTTAATCTACACTCTATACACGGTTATTGGCTTACCCTAGGGAATTGTTTAGGTCTCAGCTTCATGTTGACCGACAAAAAGTTTACTCTTCTATGAGAACTTTTATTGTCATTCTATTAGCTCTAAATTTTTAATGAAAAAACTACTTTTACACGAGCGTTCTCTAAGCTCTATCATAACATAAGGCTCTGTCATTATTAGATTGTTTCTCTACAAACTCACCGGATGATGAAAACGACTAACAATGCTGGCAGGCAATCTAAAGCCATATGCCAAACGTCAAGTTTAAAGGCTCGAAGACTCTTCATTCTCCGACTCCTGCCAAGGGCGCACACTTACCACACGATGCCCTGAGCTCCCGAGCCGATGGGCTTCAAGTTCTGGTAGCGCTTCAGGATAGTGAACCTCGTGTCGCCGACCTCGACGGTGTAGAAGTGCGGGTGGCGCGGCGGGGCCGACATGACAGGGGCTGGCGCCGCGTGGGGCATGGACTACCCCTACCTGTGCACGAACTATGTAGTTAGGATACGGTGTTCAAAATTGATAGTGTAGCGTCCTTAGAAACTTTAATCCACTGAAGTTTTAGTAGTCTAAAGCAGAGTTCATCCGTAGGCCTTATGCTTGTTTGCTGAAAAAGAGTTAAGCTACGAAAATTTCACTACAAAGGTCTTTAATACAAAAATTAAACTGCAATAAACTTAATAACGTAGTTTATAACGTCGATTTATGCGATATCCACTATAACTTGGAAATATGGAGCACATGGTATGAAAACAAAGTATTAATGTTATTTCAGTTACCATAAATTGTATTAAATATCCACCTATTAGCTCCCTGTAAGCTTGGATGTTCTGTAAAGTAATCTTGCGTCACAAGTCAGGTATAAATGAGGTTATATTATTTACCTACATTATATATTCATCATCAACAGCTATGTCAACAAGCTTGTCCCTAGGTACGCCATTAAGCCCGGTCTTCGGCTCTTTTCATCCAATTATTATTTAAATATATATTAAAAGATCAAACTTACTTTATTAAATTGTCCTTATATACGGTGTGCTCGCTCTCCATAAATCGCGTGCCGAATATTATTGTCGGGCAGCCTGAAGAGTACTTCGCTATCACAGGATCAGTCTTGGGGCCGATTGGAAGACTAGCTTTACTGGTTACGTCTGTGGACAAAATAAATAAACTGATTTTAAAAAAATATTGCAATTTTATACACATATATACATAAACAGCTACTGTGCGAAATAATGCATACAGAGATGCATTACGGCTTGGTAGAGCAACGTCCCTGTTACACACAGGGAGATAGTCGGCTTGGTAGAGCAACATCTCTGTTACACACAGGGAGATAGTCGGCTTGGTAGAGCAACGTCTCTGTTACACACAGGGAGATAGTCGGCTTGGTAGAGCGACGTCTCTTTAACTCGATGTGCATTGTTTACCGCCGGTATCTGTTAGTGCTTAGATATCTTATGAAGTGGAAAGAAAGTCACATAAAATTTCCCATCTCAAACTGACAAGTATATCAAGTAGTGGCCGTTTTCTGCGCGCTGCTTAATCGGTTAATAATCTTTAATATCTCTCGTGATAAAAAGCCCGTATACCAGCAGTAGGAATGTATCGGGCTGATGGCGAAGCAGCTGTAACCGTAAATTTAGTAGTTTTTTTATGTCACATATGTATTTGTATAATTGAGTTGGAGTTAGCATTTACCCAGTAAGCGTAACAAAACACAGAAATCAGCATGGATAATAAAAATGTACTTTCTAAAATGACCTCAGATAGGATCCTTTTAAACCGTGGGCCGCAACTAGTAATATAATCTACTAGTTACGCCCCACGGTTAAAAAGTATCCTATGTGTTATGATGTATTAGCTAAATTATTGTAAAGTTTCATTAAAATCCATTCAGTAGTTTTTGCGAGAAAGAGTAACAAACATCCATACATACACTTTGGTATTATACTTTTGCGTTTATAATATTAGTAAGAATGTCTTCAATTTGTACGAGAAGTGTAAATAACTTGACAATGACGATATCGCTCACAACTCCCGCAGCCAGCAATCCGAATAATAAGGATCGAAATGAAGCCAATTGTAGCCCGAAAGGCTTACCGCCTACAGCCTATGAGTACGAAACACTCGTTATAGCGAGCCAGAGGGCGACCACTCGAGCTCTCTCCACAACCCCACTCTCGTTGTTGGGCGTAGCCAGGATAGGGGTCAGCTAAGGTTTTAATCAAGCTATAAATAGATACAAAAACAACATGTGGCAAAAAAAAACATTGTCAGAAACGAAATTTCAGTGTTTAGGTATCGATGATTTCGTAATTTTAGAGAGGAGAGAGAACGTATATTTTTGGATACTTATTAAGCCGTAAAGTTCTGGGTACGACCACGCTATATTTCGCCAACATCCCTGGCTCTTGATAAGTTTTTAAGGAGTCCTTTATTGTTCCCATTATGGTGCTTTAGGGAATTGTGTTTTTATTGGGTTTCTATTTTGTAGCAGATTTACCGCTACGGTTTGACTGAAAATCGTTATTTATCTAATTTCACGCTGAGGTTGTTTCCTTTTTACAAACAAATTAATCATAATAAACTATTCTCTTCTAAGAATTTAATAAGATTACAGTTAATTTGCTCCAAGTACAAACATAAAATATTGAACGCACACTAGAGAAAGTAAAAAATCAAGTGTACTTTAGACCACACGGCTGAAGTATAACTTCTTTAGTTTCGCTCCATCTATCGGCCGGTATAACTTTGTTTTTGCTTTGTTTAATGTTAATATTGCCATCTTGACAATTGTAAATTGTAATTTTACCGGACACGGATGATAATATAAAGTTGTGACTGTGTTAAAGTTTAAACATGTCGACAGTGAAGATCTACATGAACCAACTTCAACTTCCGTTCGCCTCGCATTCACCAGCTTACTCCCCAAGTCAAGCGTAACTAAAAAAGTTTTACTTCAAAACTGTTCCGAAAACCTTGGTCAGCTAGAGGAACTTCAGGAAGTATCTAGACTCGGAAGTAGACATCCGAAAGATTTCATTATAAAATTAGTATTAGCTTTAACTCAAATTTAGGGTCGCAAAATTACTCATTTGCTTTTATAAGTGGCAATTTCCTTGTTAAGTAGAAAGATCGTAAAAGCTGTGATGATGAAATGACACGGCCTCAGGGTGTGCGTATACCCTTACGGAGATAAAATGTTTGATTTACACATCTAGATGTTTAAAATGAAATACCGCTATTTGTCTAAATTATAGTCTTTTATTGCATGTTTATCAAGGTTAGTGGAAACAGTAGTCAAAACACTCCAAGTACACGAATTAGTAAGTGATACTAATAATAATAATACGCCCAACGATCACATACATAGATCCTGAACACTAACTAAGACTCCCTGTCTGGGGACCCAGGAACTACAAGGACCATAGTTCCATAACACCCAGAGTCAGAACAAGTATTTGCGCTTTTTTTTCTATGCAAAAATGCTTGTTCTTCTGCGGGAATCGAACCCGCCACCTACAGGGTATGAGCCGACCTACTCAACCACAACACCACAAAGGGCGGGCTTTTTTAGTCGTTCACCTCATGTAAAACGTCACGGCCAAATGGTCACACTTTCGCTACAGGCAAGAAGCGGACGAATCGAGACGATTAACTTCCACCGATTTACTATCACGAACTTGCAGAAAGCAATCGTACACAAAACTTATATCGGTTAGCGTAAAAAAATAAAAAATAATAATAATATGTGTATTGGACATCTCACACAACGCCACCTAGCCCCAAACTAGTTTTTTGTTAGGTGGCGTTTCCTTAGGCTAAGCTTGTGCTATGGGAACCAGATAACTGATACAACACTTAGATACTTTTTGTTTGTAAATACATACACTAGAATACAATATAACACCCAGACACAGAACAAACATCCATGCTCATCACACAAATGTTTGTCCTGGGTGGGAATCGAACCCATTACCTGCAGTTGAGAAGGCAGGGATACTACCAACAGATCTTTCGGGCCAGTCAGAATCGAGACAATCAACTTTAATCGATTTACTAAGTATCACAAACTTGCAGGAAGCATAAAACATCGGTTAGCATAAAAATGACTGATTCAATTCAGTTCCTACCGTTTCAAGATCCTTCTTCGAGCTTCCACGGCCGTTTATTGAAAGGTGAATCTATAAATAGGTGCAGTCCTTCCAAGTGATCCTAACCATCCGTAATAGGTTCGTGATTTGCCGGAGCCGGGACGATAATGGCGGCACGGGCGGCAGGAGCGATGCCCGCGCCCTTTGAGCCGGCGAGGTCGGACATGGCGCGATTATTTATTCAGGGGATAATCCGGCGCGCTGTTTTACGCGATCCCCACGAATAAATGTTAGGGAACTTGCCACTTACGTCACGCGAATCTACGAAGCGTAGGCAGTATTACTTTTATTTTATTAATAGGCGGACTGACCGTTGATAGCTTTTAGGTAAGTACCCATAGAATAGAATAACTTTATACTGGAAAATGTAACTAAATAGTACCTATTACTAATGCCAATAGCTATTGAATACGACGGGCCTGATAGCTCGGTTGGTAGTAACTCTGCCTTCTGAACTGTAGGTTGTGGGTTCGATTCCTATTAAGGACAAACATTTGTGTGATGAACATCGATGTATGTTCTGTGTCTGGGTGTTATATTGTATTCTATGTATGTATTTACAAACAAAAAGTATCGAAGTATTGTATCAGTTATCTGGTTCCTATAGCTTTGTTTAGTTTGGGGCTAGATGGCGCTGTTTGAAATGTCCACATATATTTATTATTAATAAATAAACATGCAAAAGTCGTTCAATAATAATAATATAATATAATAACAATAATAATATAATATAATAACAATAATAATATAATATAATAACTTAATATATTTTATTAAATACTAACATAGATTAAAAGAATTAGGTAATTATTCTTATTACTAATTATTTCATAAATATTAATTTAAATAAACTGTTTGTTTGTTTTGAATAGTCCATGCCTAAAATAACGCCTTCACGATTTGGGGCGTCCTTTGTTTTCAAAATGCTTAACACCATTGTGACCGCATTCGTAAAGCATTTCAAAAGAATGGCGTTCACTATGTAGTGCACCAACAAGCTACAATCAGGCTGCAGCAATGCAGTAGAGATCCCGCGCTCGGGACGGACGAGTGCCCGCAACCATGTCAAGTGCCCGGGCGAGTAATTGGAGCGAGTGAATGCACTGCAGCTAAATGCGCAATTTTGTTTCCGTGTAAATATTTTGTGAAACTTTATTCAGGGATCATAAAGAACACGGCATGGAACAATACTTGTAAATGGGGTCGGTGTTGGATCGGAACAATCTGCCGTAGCACAGTATCTGACGCAAAGGTCAATTAGCAAAAATGTCTCAAGTGAATTTACTAGAAATATTAAGTACTTTTTTAATGAATAACCTTTTTACTTACAATTTCGTTTATTCCCCAATAATTAAATATGGTTTAATAATTAAATAAAGAACCTAAGTATATGTGGCATAATTTAAGCTATTTGCGAACTTTTTAAACTAAATTGTTTAAGTAGGTATAATATTATATCTTAATCCTTCTTGATTTCTCTATTCGCTCAACTTCCGTTTGAATTCACTATCTACATGTTGAATCTAATGGTTTACAATTAAAAAGCGCTAAAAATAGAAGCGGCTTTGTTATCAGATAACTAATAACGACTATCGTTCAATATTTTTAATTGTTTGATAGGCTAGCGTTTGACCACTATCGCACCTGATGGTAAGTGACGATGAGGTCTAGGATGAAAGACGCTTGCCTAAAAGTTACCTGTTAACTCTAGATATGAAGACTCCAAGGTTGTAGTTATCGGAAAATACAGTCGCCGGTAAAGCGTTCCACTCTTTGGCTGTTCGCATGATAAATGTGGAGCCGAATCGCTTTGTTCGCACGTGTGGGATATTGACCATGTAACGGTGGCGTTTCATCCATCCGATTTAAGTCAAAGCCTTACTTTTCTATTTGTGTTCTGCGGTGGCGCGCCGGATAATGCTTTGATACAGTTCTGGCTGGCTGCCAGCGAGCAGTCACTTTGCTCGGGGGCTCGGAGGCTACACTACGCCGTTCCAGTGACGAGAACAATGTAACCTTCAAATCTAGTGGACGGATATCAAAGGCAGAATATTATTCTGACAATAGTTAGATAGATAGATAACTCTTTAATGTCTCACCAATGAAATTTACATAATGAAATGATATTTATTTTCGGAAATAAAAATAGGTGACCACCTGCTCAAACATCGTAGCAATTTTAAGAAATTTAGTGCTACATTAAATATAAAATATATAAACTTAGATTTACATGTTTCGTTATTAAAACTGTGTACTTTTGAAACTTTAAAAGTTTATAGATGTAGGTGTAACTTGGCTCACATACAGATGACAGTACCTATGTGATACTATTAGTGTATCAATTCATACTGTCAAAGTATAACATAATTCGAGTAGGTATAAATGTCTGAGCACTAACTCTACACTAAATACAGGAATGAATAAATCTTACGTACTAGTGCAACAATGGGCGGTCTTATCGCTAATAGCGATATCGACAATGTACCTCTACTAAGCTATAAGATTAGGTAGAAGTTAGGTTAAGACTTCATTGTTAATTATTATATTGTATAGGTTATTAAGTAATGAGATCACCTATAAGTAACTTTAAAATAAACTAAATAAAATAATAAATATCCTTTGCTGATAACGCCGATTTTTACAAAGAGAAAAGTTTTAGTATTAAATATTTTTTCACAATATACATATTATTATAACTGTCGATAAAAATACAAGCTAAACCACCCCTAACCAATTTTAAATAAAGACGACTTTGTTGGTTGTTTGTAAATGTGGGCAGCTTTTGCAAGTTTTGTTTGAGTTATATTGTTTAACTACGTTTTTCATTCATGTTCAAAAGCCACAAAACCTAGGCTTGAATGAAGCACTATTTTAATTTCTTTGAGGAAAATAAATATATTTTACTTTACCTGGGGGCATTGACATAGGGACCAACGTGGGCAAGTTTCAAAGTTGATTTCAATTTTACAACGTTTATATAGGATTGTGTTGGAATAGGCTTGCATAAAGCAAGCTATGCCAAGCCAAGCTATAACTATGACTACCATAAAATTATCGGGGATAAAAGTAAACTAATAACGTCTCTTGCCTGTGTCACTGGCAGTAGTACTAGCAGTAGTAATACAAGTAATAAATATAGTAAGTAAGGAAGTGATTGCCTTTGTTAGGTTCAGTAGGTTCATACACGGAGGAATTAAATTTGTTATTTTCTTTAAATGTATGTACTCAGACCATGCTATAGAATAATCGAATGAACAATTAAAAAAAACCTCCAAAAATAGCTGTATGACAGCCGAAATGTCTGTTTAACACTACACACAGCGCGGGCACCGGCTGAGCACTTTGTAAATGTTTCATGGGTACTAAACATCTGCTTTGGTCAAAGTCGCAAGGCTTTTCTTTAGAATTTGAATTCGCAGTAATTTGATAATATGTACCTAGATTTAGGTTTTATTTCATAAGTACTATGGTATTTAGCTATATAGGAGCGTTCTATAGCGTGGACTGAGCACTAACATATATTTAAGGAGAATAATAAATTGAATTCCACCGTGTATAATAAAAGAAGAAGACAGGTCACTACCTCCTCGAATTTGATCGGTTTAAATCAGGTGTAAATCACACAATTTGTTGAGCAAAAAATAGAAGAGCGCGGCTTTGATCCTTTTTTTAAAATTACGATGTGTAAAAATTATTCCCTCAACGAAATCCGGCCGAAGGGCTTAATACATACCTCACCTTCTCTATTTATTAATATTTATTTATTGTTTGTCCTTTACTACACAGATATATCTATATAAGTCCTCAAATAAAAAGATACGTTCACCTGTACTTAGAACAGCGAGTGTTATAATTATTTCAAGAGCTCGAACGACAATTAGATATACGAACCAATTAGGTAATTAGACGCCGGATGTGCTAATTAGGCTCCGAGAGAGAGAGCTAACTATCAAATTGCGCGTCGGCAGCGGGCGGCTATTTTTACTCGGTTTTTCTTCGAAATGTGTATCTTTCCTTAAAGGTCGGAACAGACTGGCAGGGGATGGTAGGGCGCGCCGCTTATGGTAAGAATAATAATAACGCCCAACGATCACATACATAGGTCCTGGACCCTAACTAGGATTCCCTGTGTCTAGGGACCCAGGAGCTACGAGGACCATGGTCCTACAACACCCAGACTCAGAACGAGTATTTGAGCTTTTTTTTCTGTGCACAAATACTTGCTCTGCCGCGGGAATCGTACCCGCCGCCTTCGGGTTATAAGCCGACCTGCTCAACTACCACACCACAGAGGCTGTGTGTGATATTATTATTCATAGGAAATAAGTAGTCAATCTATATATTGAGCTGTGTAATCCGTTCACTCTAAAAGGCTCTCCGTGGGGCATTCTCGATAAACTTTAAAAATCGTGATACACCTTAACAACCCCATATTTGTGTCGAGGGTTAAAAATAATTGCTTAGTCTGTAGAAAAAAGTAACTAGATTTAAGATTGTTTTAATCTACCTTCAATTTGTAACTGAATAGAGCTTCTGGTCTTTAAGCGGGTTATCAAGAATCAGCTAAGAACACTCTCGATTAAGTCATCTTTCAAACTAAAAAGTCAATTCATAATAGCCACGCCCTGTTTTTTCGTAGGTTAAAAATGAACAAAACATAATAGTCCTCTATTACCGGAGCCCAGCAACACTACAACTAACAATAAGTTCCAAGAGTAACTGGCTGGTCAAACACACACATATGGCGCCTAGGGAAATGCAAAATGCAACCAGCTCTCGCCATACCTAAATCAAAACGTTCCAAATTCGCATTTAACTGCTAAGTTCTAAGGTTCAAAATTGGTATGAGTAAAAGTTTAATTTCTGTGCGGACTGCGGACAAGCCTCGACAATGACTTGCTACCGAGTGTCCACAATAACGGGGTATTGCAAATTGGCAAAGGAGCGAGGCGCAACTTCGACATGGCGGCGATAATACACTGAAAATTAGTAAGCTTCTTGTTTTTTCTATTTTATGCTCTTTTTTATTTTCCAATACACCACTGAATAGATAGTATAGCTTAATTAGTCACTTAAGCACCAGCGTGTTTTTAATTAATCCATTCCAGTTTACTATAACGGGCTACTGCTAAGCCAGAGAGAGAGCTAAGTGTGAGCTGTGTGAGTTTCAAGCCGACAAATAATTATAAAAAGCAAATAATTAAAGTAAACGTTACTCCTGCACGCTCTAACGGATTCTTTGGGTAAACTTGCAATGGAGATACGTTTTACATAAGAGATTTTTAACCGCGGGTGAAACCACGGGGCGCAGTTAGTATATATATATATATATATATATATAATAGGCACGTTACGTAACTAGCGAAATTAGAGCCCGTTGTAACCACCCTCCCACGCTTTATTAGCCATCATAACTAATTGAGGTTTTCAATGCCTAAAAGTTAATTAAACGATATAATTATGTTTCATCACGTTAACTTTATATATGCAGATTCCAAAGTTCAAGCAAATATTGAATGTTTAATAATAGATACCGAAGTTATCTAAGATACTTATCTAATAAGTACCGATAATAAATCACATACAAACAAAGGTCACCGTAAAATTGAGAAAAAGCAGTCTATTTATTTATTTATTCATTTGGCACACAAAACAGAATATAACCAACAAAAGAACAAAAAAAAAGTGTTTACAAACATTTTAAGCTAGGTTACATCCCAAAACATGTGTACACATCACGATTAACAAAACAATAAAATAAGTAGTTAGTAAAAAATTAAATATGTTTTCATGGTACGATTTGTATCTTAAATGCAAATCACAGTCGCATCCATCAAACAGAAAGGATATTATTCAGCCGTAGATAAAAGCATTTCGCAAAATGAGAATCAATGATCGGCAAAACGATTTAAACCAAAAGGATTTGCAATAGGTGAGATTACAATACTGAGCGTATCCGTCACGAAGCGCTGTGTCACCGCGCACCGAATCGACAAATATACCAGATTCACGTAAAAAATAATGCGAAATAACAGTTATTTACGCGATTCCACTAAAGGAGCCTGGGGCCTTACCGCGTAAGTCTGATGGAGATCGTAATCGTGTTCTCTCTTGCTCGCACTCGTGTACTTGTTAATTGGCGCGTGCAGGATGGCAGGCGAATCCGATTCCCAGAACGGTTACTCGTGTGCTGTTCTATTCGAGTGTATGTTTTTTGTGTATGTTATACGATATCTCCGCCAATTGTGACATCTTGGACATCTGACATTAAATTTAATAAATAAATAAATATGTGTGAACATTTCACAGAACGCCATCTAGGCCCAAACTAAGCACAGCTTGTACTATGGAAACCAGATAACTAATACAATACTTAAATACTTTTTGTTTGTAAATAAATATATAGAATACAATATAGCACCCAGACACAGAACAAACATCGATGTTCATCGCACATATGTATGTCCTGGGTGGGGATCGAAACCACAACCTACAGTTCAAAAGCTACTACCAATTGAGCTATCAGGCCAGTCTTTTTTTTCTTCAGTCAACTTGTTGTTTCTAAACCATTATCTGAAACAGTTAGGTCTAGATTCATATCTAGAGCTACTTTTTCGTAGATCTAGAGAAATGAACACAAAATCCGCTTAATTATATGTGGCTCTCCTCGCTGTCTTTTTGACCTACGCTTTCATTAAATCAAACCTTTAAGAAAATCTTTTAGCTGTTTTGACTTATGATATAATCAAGATAAATGTAAATATTTTTATGTGTGCTTGTGTTTTTTGGTATCAGTGGATTTTATCAAATTAGATGTAGGTCCGTTGTCAGTCGTTCGGGTGCTGATTATAATCTAAGCTAAGAGTAATAACTAACCTACTATCCTTTGTCTAAACCTTACCTCCTAGAAAGCACCTATGTACAAAATAATAAATTACTAACTGTTATAACTTGAAGGTTCCCTAGTTCCAGGTAATTAATTAATACACTAAACCAAATAGACACTTTAGTACGTAGACACTAACCTAAGGGAAATAATAGTACGCATTTATCTACAGCTTTATTATAAAGGAGCTTCTGCCCGCAGCGTCGCCCACGGCGTGGCCTATGGGAAAATAATTCAGCCACCCATTTCACCCTCTTAAGGGTAGAATTTCAAAAAATCCTTTCGTAGCGGATGCCTACGGCATAACATTTACCTGCATGCCAAATTTCAGCCCGATCCGTCCAGTGGTTTGGGCTGTGCGTTGATAGATCACTATGTCAGTCAGTCACCTTTGAGTTTTACGTACTTTTACCGTACGGCAACAAGGAAAAAAAGAAGAGAATAAGAAATGTAAAGCATAAATTAATAATAATAAAGTAAACAGTAATAAGGATGAAAATAAATAAGGTACTTATTTTTTCATAATCCTAAAATGTGTCTAAATTTTTGACTCCTCAAGCAATCTCATATTTAAATGAGGGGCACCCTATCTTTAAATAATGAGCGAGTTAGCTTCGTCTGGCCAAACATAGCCCCAACTGAGCCTCCGCAGTTCAAATTTAAACTTTCAAGATAATTCTTACTTAAATATTTAAAGAGGTTACTGGTAAGTTAAGCATAACGCCGGTTTAATGGTTACATCCTGATGAAGTACGGATATGATTAATTAACAAAATATATCTAAAAGGATGTAAGTAAATGTCAGTGTTCAGCGTAATGTCGACATTTTACCTTTAGTGCTCATTTTCAGCTCAGACCTTTGGTGTCACATGCTCAAGGCTATGTTTGGGTTGCTAATTAATCTAGATAGGAACCTAGGCAATGACACCAATCTTGGATGGGGATTATTAACGGCATAAATATATGTTTGCTGCCTTTATAATAAATTAAATTAAATAAAGCTACGGAAGGTGGCGGGACCGAGATGGGTGTGAGGGTTCGAGGCAGTGAAAGGGGTAAGCGGTGAGGAACGCGGCTCACGTCCGGCCGCCGCACGATGCCGTAGTCAAATGCGCCTACACGACAACTTCTCGCTTGCGACACAATCAGTCAAACAATTCCTTATTTTACGTGTGTTTAATTTGGCCCGTCTTCAGGGATGGATTTAATGAATCCAAGTCACAATTTCAATCATTCTTACGTTGTTTCTAAGGAGAAATATTATTGAAGAATTCAAAACGTTAGGGCAATATTTCTTTAAACTTACCATAAGCTCCGAATTTGCATTTTGTTTTAAATAATCACAATTTTTATGGTTGCACACCATCTGTAACAATCAAATTAAGAACTTTAAAATTGATGTAGGTAGTAGACTTATACTCGACTCTAAAGTAACGAACCTTTTATTCCCCGAGTGTACATTACACATTTGATAAAGCTTACTTATATGTCAACAATTTTTTTTTTTATACTCTAGCTTATAATTTTCCGTCCATATACAAATACAGCCTTATTAATAAACACGAACTAGCTTTAGACTAGTTACACCATCTTTTGTCTCTTTCGATCCAGCTAAATATTCCAGTAGCAAAAATGGGACAAAAGCTGAAGTAACTAATCCGAGACTAATACCCGTTTATTAATAAGGCTGATAAAGTTCACCATCGTAAATCCGCATTTAAAAAGGCAGGTAACAATAAGCTAAACGCTTTGCTTACATTGGAGATATAGCGATAGAACGACGCCTGTAGAAGTAAGCGGCTTGTGGAACTGCGTTCCTGTTTATTTGTGCACACAAAAAAAGCGCAGGTACTTGATCTCACCCAGGGTATTGTGGGACTATGGTCCTCGTAATTCCTGGGTCCCTAAATACAATTTTACAAGGTGGTAGGACTTTGTTACAAAGTTCGTCTAGGTAGGTACCACCGCTTTGCCAGTTATTCTGCCGCCAAGTAGTAGTGCGCAAGCACTATGTGTTCCGGTTTGAAGGGCACTGTAGCTAGTGAAATTACTGGGCAAATGAGACTTTATAACTAATCTCACAGTCTAGTAATCTTATTGCTAGACTGTGCTGATGTCTCAGAATGACGTGCGCAAAACTATACTTTAGTGTCAAGTGTCACTGCATCTTATATGGGCGGTCGTATCGCTTAACATCAGGCGAGCGACTAGCTCGCCATGTCATTTCGTAACATAAAAAAAGCAAGGAATCCTAGTTAGGGTCCAGGATCTATGTATGATCGGCTTTATTATTATTATTATTATAGTATATAAATTAGCACATGTAATATTGCGTGACGTCATGACAAAAACTTTCCAACAATCTGTTTAGAAATGATCCCGCTCAGTTCCACAAGCTCCGCGTACATTATGTAGATATCCATCTATTATCTGCATAGACATTTGCTGCACAATATATAAACAACCTCCAGATACGTTTCCTGTTTCACAGTATATCGGCAATAGTTTCGTGTTATTCACTCTGCTGCCGAGGACCAACTGAACCCCACTGAACAACGTTCTGCCCTTTTTAAAGAGGCGACGGAACAAGTTTCGGCCATGACAGTCGACAACGACGCCACCAAGTGGCAAGTCAACAAATCGTCCACAAGTCAATTACACTATTCAATACTACTTTTGACGATAAATATTGTAAATAACTTGACTAACTATAGCAACTCTTTTACATTTAATGTATGTAATGTGTAAATAATCCTATATTGTTAACACATCATAGCGGGTACTCATGAATCCTTAATCTTTCGGATAGGAACCATAGCATCTTTCGCAACAGTAGGACAGAATAGTTTTGAAGTGAAACTTCTTTACGCACGCTTGACTTACTAAGCTGGTAATGCCAGGCGAACGGAAGTTGAAGTTGGTTTACGTAGATCTCCATTGTCAACATAATAAAGTTAAAAATTTGTATTATTATGTTGCTGTGTCCGGTAAAATGACAATTCACAATTATCAAGATGGCGACATTAACTTTCGCCTTTATAATATTAGTGTGATAATGTGATGTGATGTGATAGTGTGGTTAGGTTTGTAGTCTCTCTACTACCCTACACTGTGGCAAGGGCTTAAGATTCGATATTCTGTGAACTGAGCTGGAATAATTCTGGATGCGCACGGACACGGGACTCGGAGCGTCGCCCTTTGAAAACATCTACTTATTATTAATTAATTACTTAATTTATTTAATAAACCTTTATTCACAAAGTGTTTTACCGGATTATTGCTAATTCTATGTAACTGAATCGAGTAGTGTTGATGGCAGAATCGAGTCACTACTTTTGTGAACTATGATTTTTTTACATAACTACAATACAAATGATAAACAAAAAACCATAGGCACGCAACGCATAGAAATATGACGGCGCGTCAGTGAAAATGTCAACAGAATGAACGGCCATATCACACTATCACACTCATATTATAAAGGCGAAAGTTTGTATGTGTGTATGTTTGTTACTCCTTCACGCTCAAACGGCTGGATGGTTTTGGATGAAATGCGGTACCAAGATAGCTTATACACTGGATTAACATATAGGTTACATTTTATCCCGGAAAAGTCAAATGTTCCCGTGGGATGAGAAAATAATTAAAATACGTTTTATATTTATATATTTTTATAACCATTGGAACGAGAGGCCCCCAGAGCACCATGTCTGCGACTATAGAGATAAGATAAATAGATAAATAGAGATTTATTGTGTAAATCCTGCGAAATTAGCGTGTAAATAGATCTAATTTGTGTGAAGCTATTATCCATCTGCCTGTTAGTTATCAGATTTTTTATTTATTGTGATCAGAAGAAGTTAAATTAAATTCTGTGATTTAGAGAAGGGCACACCCACGCCATCCAATAATTCTTTGTAAAAACCTACGTATCAATTGCTAAATATTTGGTTTCTCCCGGAGAACAATATTATAATGAAAACGATATTTTCGTAGGATCCTAAGAATTCGGTAACTAAGTAACGGTATTCGCGTAGGTGCTATTTTTCGAAGGTAAGATTGCTAATAATGTTTTTAATAGGATTACAACCCACTGGTTACATTTTCACTCGAGTTGAAAATAACTTTTATTTTATCACTACTCTCACGCTTCATTTCTTTGAATCTTTCATTTCTTCATCAGAATGAATCTTCGACAACCGTGTTATTTGAATTTCTATACAAATACAATGTTTTTGTTAACACGAACAAAACTAAATAAGTATGGCTTGTTAATTTTGAACAAGTTACTTTTAATAGCCGAGTAAGATTTTGGCAAATATAGCTACGACTACAACACGACGGCTACGATACTGTCTACGGCTACAATGCTTCGACTAAGATATTGTAGCTAAGACGCTACGGCTACTATACTATAGCTACGACACTGCAGCTACAACGCTACGGGTAGCAACGATTAAGATGCTATGGTTATTGTTACGGGTATTGTGCTACGGCTATGATGCTACGGCCACGATCGTACACAAACGACTTTATTATTTTATGACGCTACACGGCTGCGGCGCCAGGGCTACGATGTTACGGAAACAACTACGTAAATAAAAATGCGAAGCACCGTACTTTAAACTTCTGTTACTGGCACACACGTGCGCACATATAACGATAGGGTTGTCGCGAGCTTATTTGCTTTCCTTTAGCGTCAACGGGCGCCTATTCAGGCTCAGTGCTCGAGATTGCCGCAAACACTGCGCTTGGCGAGCCGTCAAATGGGAAATAGTGTTTGTTATGGTAGGGCTGCCACGATAAAAATATCGCTATATAGCCTTTTTTAAACCAATCGTTATGTCATGATAGCGCAGAATACTATTTTTAAAAACAAAAGAGATACAGGAAAATTTATTATTTTATGCACATTTAGTTTGAATAACTTTTTTCCTGCTAATATAAAATGATCTACGAGTACTATTGGCCACCCAATGTAGCGCCCGCAATAATATACATTTATCGTATATGCGTCCAGGATACGAACACTTTTCACGCTCGGTGGGTATCAACTACCAAACTGAAAGACCAGAAATAACTTTAACTCTATTTGAAAAAGTCACAGGCATTTCAAAGAAACATAAAAGCTATTTATACAACAAAACCCTTATTACACAAATGACGTGAAGGTGAAAACCTAAAAAGTAGATAAAAAACTTGTTTCTAAGAAGCCCGCTCTGGAGCCGGTTTCCTCATCAAGCACATTAATATAACGACAACCCTAAGTGGGAAGGGGATATAAATGGCGAATTTATTCAAAAATATCCTCTTTTGTCCGACTTCCTTCCTGTCACCATAGAGATTAACGTAAGGATTTCTTGAAACGGGATATATTTATTTGTATTCGTACATTCAATGTAATTGGTTTGTTAAGTTCTCGATGTTGCAAGCAGCCGTGATATCGAATTTCAAAACATTTTGTGTTTGTAACCATTACACATTTGAAAGTATTTTATTTTTAGGAGCCTGTCTGCTTAAGTAAAGAAAATTTTACAAGTTTGTATTAAGGACCTTACTTACAAAGTTTGTTTAAGTTTATTCAATACTTAAAATTTCCTGTTAGCTTCAAAAGCAGAAATGTCACGACCGAAAGTAGCCTTTTTAGCGTTCATTAAATTTAAGCAAGGTACTCGTAAATAAAAATAAAATATAGGTAAGGCTGTAAGAACGTAACCAAATACCATTATTACATTGATAAATAAAGATATTGATTCTTTTTACTTTTAAAATTTCTGCTTGCCATACGGGGTTTCTTTACCGACTGGAAGGTTTTTTTTTTAACAAGAATTGCCAGATAGATTATAAGAAACAAGTGCAATGTGAAACATTAATTCACTTTCGAGTTATTCTGTGCGTGATACCGCGGGCTACGTAGCTGTCTCTACAAATCAAGTTTTTAAAAGCCAGACCAGGCGCAAGCTTTTGATACTATTCAACCTCACGCGAGACCTAATTCAGACATTTGGCTACCCTTGGCAAAGGCCAATAGCTGTTTAAAAGTAACTTTGTTTAAACGATATATTCTACAGACTCTATCTCACAGTCTAGTAATATTCTTTCTAGACTGTGCTGATGTTCCAGGATGAAGTATACAGTGCAGTGTCGCGCGAAACATTATATCTCAGAGTTCAAAGTGACACTGCAAATGTTATGGGCATGTCGCATCCTACGAATAACATCAGGCGAACGACTAGGACATGTCATACATTAACATAAAAAGTATAGTACAACGAAACTGTACCGCATCTAACTATAACTGTACTAAGTATATCTAAAGTTGTAGTTATTAAATCAAAGAGCCTCATATGTTCCTGGACTATTGGATACCTAACCAATAAGCCGGTAACCAAAGCTGGTTATGTACGTAAAAAACGCTGGGCCCGTACAATAATAGGGAATAACAGGGAACTGTAATAGTTATTGGCCGGAAACGGACACGGTGGGTCACGGGGTCAGCGATATATTTTCTTTCCATTATTTACGTAATGGCGGATATACGTGATTCATAATGTATAAAGGGAAAGTAGGCATATTTTAAATATGGAAATGAATGCTAAACATTTACGGGAATCTACCCCATCGATGTTGTAAGTAGATTCATTTCTATTTTTCTTTGTGTTATGGTTTGAAGCAGGCAAACCATGCACTTTTTACTTATAGTCGATAAATTAAATTGTTGTAAAAACATCTTCGTGAGAGCAAAACGTTATGTTCAAATGAATAATGTTGACTTTTATATAATTACTCGTAGTGCCCAGCTCCCTTCACTACTTTATTCTAAATAGGACGTGACTGATCAATTTCTGCTGATCTACGAAACCAGTCTCTGGTTAAAGGTTTCTCTAAAACTAGCTCATATATCTGGAAGGAAATCAGAAGTGCCCAAGAGAGAAACTCTCCAGCTTCCTGCTATGACTACAGATTAGTATAATTGTTACACAATAGATTTTTGCATTTTTTGGCCGTCTCTCGGTCTATTTGTTTTAAACTATGTTTGTACAAGCAAACCCACACAACAACACTAACAATTGTATTTATTTATTTTATTTATTCATATTAAGAAAACTTACAGCCAAAATTCATATAAAAAGGTAAGCTTGAAGTAAAAGAAACTAGACCAGTTACAAGTTTCCACCTATAGATATGGTTATACACAACAAAAATCATTTTGTAAAATTTTGGCACGGCTCCTCTATTATTCCAAAGTGAACTAACTAGTCTACATGAAGCAACATCATACCATGTGGGGAGGGCGGTTCTCCGCGTATAAAGTGTGCATAACCCAGCAGCTCCCCCGTTAATTAACCGCTCCGCGAGCTGCCAGCCCGCGACAGATATAATCTGTATGTAAATTGACAATTCGCGCGCCGCCATATTGTCAACTGTCGGAACGTGCTCACTCGTCATTATTCGAAAAGCTGTATTGTAGGCTGTGAGTGATATTTATCGTTGATGTCTTATTTACCAATCATAATTACGAATTGAAGGGTTTATTCGTGATAAGATTAGATACTAAGTAATTTTTTTAACTATATAGATAGATAAACTCTTTATTGACACCAAGATGACGAAATACAAAACCATAAAACTTATAAGTAGGTTACAATAGGCGGTCTTATCACTAAAAAGCGATCTCTCCCAGACAACCTTTGGATGGACAGAGATCATTGATCTACAATGGTGCTATAAAATAAAAGTCGCTATATACATAATAAGATGTATATATACAATAGTAGACTACTTAGTACATACTATAAATATAAACTACCCAAAAGTTAATAATTAATAGAAACGATGTTTAATGATAATCTGCTGTTTGTTTTCCAAACAAATCAAAATAAAATTTACAGAATTCGCAATAATAACATAGGTCTATAATAAAAAATGAATTAATATATTGACTAACAATTTTAAATCGTTAATTTAAGTTTTTTTTTTTTTTTTTTTTTTATTTAGGATCAACAAACAGTACACAACAAACATAGTCTTAAAGTAGTTTAAGCCTTAGAATGTAGGTAGTTAGTGTACCAACAACGCTGACCACATATTTGTCACATGTTTCACGTCAAGCAAGCTTTACATATATTCTTAATTTGTTTTTCTTTACAATGTTAATCGCATATTCACTTTCGGGAAACAACCATGCAACGTCGCCACTCGCCACGCAACCTGTGTAAATCTGGCAACACCGCGCGCACACGTCACCAAGCTAATTATGCATTCCACCCCAGGGTTGCCCCTGAGGCCGTCATAGGCAGTTTCCCAGAGAACGGCGGGTATCGGTTACTTCAGGAATACGGGATAACGGGACCAATTGTTATGCCTGCGGCGAAAAAGTGGTACGTTGAGGCACTACATCACGCGTGGGTTGTAAAAACGTGAAAGGCAGCTTTTTAGGAATGGATATTGTTAAAAATATAACTACTTTGGCTGTATATTTTACAGGAACGTAATTATAATTGAATGTCACATTTCTCCAGTGCAGACCCCGCCCGGTGACGCTGTAAAGATTGATAGAGACCAGCATTAGCCCGTTCAAAAATGTCCGTTTTTTATCGTAATGGAGAAGCATAGCTAAACACCCCTGTACGCTTATTAAAACAACGTAATTAATCCGGTCCTTTAACACGAAGGATTCGTGTGCTAAGTATTCTCTTCCAAGAATAAAGCTATTTTTTATATTTACATCGAATTGAGATCTATCAACAATCCCTCATAAATGATCACAAGCGAAATTAAAAGTGGGGTGCGTACTACCGGAAATATCCGGCGCGGTCCGGTTAGCACCGGATTCGCGCAAATCGGGATCGCCTGTAACCCAGAGGGGTGAATGTGATGCGCTTCGGGGTGAAGGAGCTACTTGGATTCATGCTTAACTATGAACAAGGTGTAACCTAAAAGTGTTATACTTGATAATAATAATTTGACTATATCGTACCTACGTCGTTGCATTGGTTTTAAGTGTGATCGCTATCAAAAAGTGGTATTTACAACTAAGCGCTGCTACCTTATGTTTCGGAGGGCTCGGCAGCGGCGGTTCCAATTGCAATCGTAAGACCAGAGTCATTAAGTCAAGTCAGCAACCTTCAGTTAGTTAGGTTGAATTATGACATTAAGGCTAACTACTGATGAAGGAGAGAAGGATTGGTTACTACTAATACCTACAACTAAAACCTGTTTTGCTCTATAACGAGGATGAATTCAGTTATTGGCAGTATCACTACGTACGCACACGAATCTGATATAGTAGAAAAAGAATGCGGGTGGATGATAAAGATTTCAAAATATTAAGTTACCCCCTTCGCAGTCTTTACACGGGTACCATTGACATTCATACTCGATCGTAAATAAACTAAAGACGATAAGTTCCCGTAAATTCTATTAAAAATGTAGTTTCAATCTAGTTCGCAGTAAACTGTTTCAACGCAGGCGGCAACTACCCAAGCAATAAAATATGTACCGTTCCACGCAAAATAATCGAACAAAATACTAAATTCGAAACACAATGCCCACAAATACCTGAAGTATTTCATACCTCGTGCAATTGAAAATGAACATAAGCAAAATAAGTCTTTCCCGACCGCCCTCGACGTTATCATTTGAGATTACAGATATTCTGAGAAATTGAGTGAAAATATGAGAGAAAGCGTTCAGATTTTCGCTGAAGATTTATTCTGGAACTTTGATTATAATCCCAAATGGGAAAGATTTGGAAGCAGCTTGGAGTTTATTACGTTCGATTTACATGACATCTTTATTTAGGTCATATAGGTACGTTCTATTCTTGGAAAATTGATTTCATTTATAGTAAGCATCATAAAATGGTACAAAAAATGTGTATGACAGGGGCAGAGAGTACGCACGTTGGAGAAAATGACGTCAAGCAGGATGGAACGTGAGTCGTGGTGGGAACTGTCCGATGTCACGTCATCTCACAGTATATACTGTTAACTCTGTAAGGCGTGTCGACGTGGTAGTTTTATCTATCACTATATCATTGCGCCCCGCGGTTTCACCCGCGGATAAAATTATTTTAAATATTTAATTATTTACTCATCCTACGGGAAAATTTTACTTTTCCGGGATAAAATATAGCCTATATGTTAATCTAGTGTATAAGCTATCTTGGTACCGTATTTTATCCAAATCCATGCAGCCGTTTGAGCGTGAAGGAGTAACAAACATAAACACATACACACAAACACACATACAAACTATCGCCTTTATAATATTAGTGTGATGTGATAGTGTGATGTCATTTACGAAATTCAAATTTCACTTACACCAATCCAATAAGTACAAAACGCAACATATTGCTCACAAATCGAATCTACAACCAGAAAATCAGTTCAGTCTTGTGCGGCGTGAAAATCGAGTTTCCACGATGAAATTTAAAAATCCATCGCAGCGAATAAGCGCTTCAGCGGCTGGCAGCGCAACGCAACCTTCAACTTGGCGAGAGCTTCACCCCGCGTTCCGGCAAACAAAGCGCTACAACGGCTGAATAAAAATATGTTTGGGTATTTTTCAAAGTGTTGGACATGCATGCCAGACAGACGTAAAACCCCAGAGGATTTCAGTTTAAATATAGGTATTAGGTATTGAAAAAATATCAGAAAACATTGTTAACATTTCGTACAAATATAGAGTTCTTTATTTAGTTTTTACTAAATTCCGTTTTATAACGCGCAAAGTGTCTTTTAACTAACTAAATACTAGAATAATATAACGACTACTACTAAATACTACTAGCTATACTACCTACTACAAAAAAAAATTGAATTATACTAACTGCTATTTAATTTAATTAAGTACTAATTTCATATGTAAGAAGCAACAAGAACACGCCTTCGAAACTAAGTTGCGATGTAACTGCGCCAAATCTTACCAGAGTAAACGTCTACACCGTTTATCTAAATATATTGTATATAACTCAAAGGTGACTGACTGACTGACATAGTGATCTATCAACGCACAGCCCAAACCAATGGACGGATCGGGCTGAAATTTAGCATGCAGGTAGATGTTATGACGTAGGTATCCGCTAAGAAAGGATTTTTCGAAATTCTACCCTTAAGAGGTTGAAATGATGGTTGAATTATTTTCCCGTAGGCCACGCCGCGGGCGAAGCTGCGGGCAGAAACTGGTACTTGCATAAAACACTGATTGGTGTTTCGGAAACGTTTTCTCGACTATAGTACACTATTTTGCTGATTGGGTATATATTTCGGCAAGCTAATACGCAGTACGCCATGCTCGAGGCAAACACGTGCAAGCGTACAGTATAAATAAAATTACTTGCGACGCGTAGCTCCCGGCAGTTTTTTGTGCGGGAATGGCACCCACGGATGTGAAATGATTATGCTATTTTTGCTTAATTCGTGATAAGGATCCTGCATTATACCGATTCTGTGTTCATAACAGTTTGACAGCCTCCGTGGTATGGCGGTTGAGCAGGCCATAGCACGGAGTAAGTAATTATTTGTGCACAGAAAAACAAACACAAGTACTTGTTCTGAGTCTGGGTGTTGTGGGACCATGGCATTACTATTTTTACTATAACAGGTATATCTTTAACAATTTGATAATAGGCATATTCTTGAAATTTGTATTATAAGACACGGCCGTCATCATCAAACCCCTTAACCCGCATTTAATTAATTTTCACGAAATGTTTCCAAACTATCACAAATAACAGGAAGTCCAATTAACTCAGTGGCCCTTCGTTTCGTAATACCCACATTATGCCCGAATCAGATGTTTTGCCGAAAACCGAAAATATACGGGGCGTTATTTCAGACAACATGGAAGTTCATGTAATCTAAGTATATATGAATACAGTAATAAAATTAAGATCAAATGCTATGTTATAAATAAAGTTGAGATAATTTTTTTTTTGGACACGTTAATATTTTTATTTCATGAAATAAAATCTTATTATATCTATATATCATGCGACTTATAAAAGTCTACGCACAGCATGTATAATATGATAATTTTATTTTAGTTAGGTACATAACACTGCTGAATTTATTAAGTGTAAATATTTTGTGCACGCCATTCCGATAGAATTTAGGGGAACTTCAATGATTATGTTATCATCTTTGTATGTATGTACCCATGTTCAGGCAAATTAAGAGTTGAATTGAATAGGAGTATTCAGTTGCTTTTACACACTTGCTTTTATAATTGTTTTTTGTGAGTATTATCACAGGGTAAGCAACGCATTAGCAGCACGTCTTAGTGTTACAGATGTCCATACCTCTTCTCGTCAGGAGGGCCGTACGCTTATTCTACCTATGGCATGAAAAAAAAAAATAAAGGAGTAAAATAAAATAAAAAACGATATGCATTTCATCGGTTCCAATTGTTCGGGTCTCCGCATTTTCTTTACGTACATCCTTTCCCAAAACACATGGCTCGGCGTCCGTCGAACCGTGAAATCTCCTATTACAGTATTGTTCTATTCCGCAATACTACTAATTCATTTGATCGAGGAATTATAGACTTTATCCCGTCGGTTAAGAGCTTTTTACAGATGAAGAATGTTGGATCTGGATACTAGGATTACTTAAAACGAATGTTTATGACTATTGCCGGTATTGCCGGTCTTATACTGGGAGGTTGTGAGGGTGATTGACCTTTCAGATAAGGGAGCTGGATCAAAATAACTTTTAGAAAACGAACTGTGAATAGACAAAAATAATTTTGAGTTTTGGTGTGTGTAGTGTTGTAGGATCATAGTTCTAAGAAATATTCGATGGGTTCGGTTTGGAGGTATTTGTTGGGACCCAGTTAATCGCCGTAGATCTATAATACCTACTATTACGTTATCTGTACCCATGGTAATAATGATAACAATAATAGGAGTACATAGATCCTGGACCCTAACTAGGATTCCCTGCATCTAGGGACCCAAGAACTACGAAAACCATGGTCCCACAACACCCAGACTCAGTACAAGTATTTGCGCATTTTTTTCTGTGCACAAATATTTGTACTGCCGCGGAAATAGAACCCGCCGCCTCCGGGTTATGAGCCAACCTGCTCAACCACCACACCACAAAGGCTGTCGATAGTATCAATACAACCAATTTTTTATAGTGTAGAAATTAATTAAGATTTAGTAAGTATCAAAATATAAAAAAACTTGTGATTTAATTTTTTAAATAATAATATAAGTAGCAAACAAGCACATAGCTCTCCTGATGCTGATGATCCTGAGGTCACCATAGTCTTAGATAGACGTGCCTATATATCTCTCAATTTAATAGAAAAAATGCGGAAAAATAAAAAAACTTAAATTTTGGTCTGGAAAAGCCCGTTCTCCAAACAAAATAGTTTCCTCAGTACACGTCACACGAGAGTTCAATTTACGATGCGTGCATAATTTAGTTCTATCTTTTTATCTGTAAACTTTCCCCGCTGGCGGGAAATCGGGACTGAAAAAAGCTTGTTGGCTGAAAGTTACGGGCTGTTTGCAGAAAAATAAACCTGTTAGTTTGCAACTGTGAGCCCCAAAAAGTTCATTTGAAAAAAAAAACTGAGGTCAACTTGGTTATGTGAATGTTTGTTTTACTTTCACAATTCAAATAGAACGGAATTTCAATTGAGTGGTTATTTAAAATATATGAATGATATAGCTACAGGCTGTACAAGTCTTTGTTATAACTTATTAAATTTCATGGCCTATAGTCTACTAAAGAAAGAATGAAATTTTCACGGCCATGTAGAGCGTTCAAATTAAAAATAGGTTTGCAGTATGAAACAAGCTTATTATGTTAATATCAATAGGTCGGGTAGCGCACCGTGTCATTCTATGTTAGTTAAAAGTATATATGTATTCAGTATACTATTTATCAGTTATCTGGTAGCCCATAGTACAAGCTTTACTTAGTTTGGGGCTAGATAGCACTGTATTTATTTATTTATCATTATCGTCGCTAGCCAGTTATTTTGCACTGCTGGCGGCAGGCCTCCTTTTGGTTTTGTCATTCTCCTCGGTTCTCACGATAATATATATTATATTTATACTATATTGAATTATACTATGTATTACATTTATACTACTATTATATATTGTATTATGCATTTAAGTAATTGATATATACGCTAAAGCACTATTATTTCCAAAAGCACCATGCCATGAGCCGTTGACAATTGCCATGTAACTAAGAATTTTCGGTTCACAAAATGTCAATTTTCTAAACCAGCCAACTTTATTCTGGCTCCATTATCACGGGGGAAGGATCTAATTTGAAATAAATCAAGGGCTTTGCAAAATTCATGATATTTCAATCGGTGATATATTTATAATGGTCGTTATGATTTATGTCTACGATCTTTGTCATTTTGGCCCGAGGAGAGGGGGGGAAGGGAGGGGGTGGAGTTATTACTATGCAGAGCCGCTGAGGCGGTGTTTCATGGCTTGCTGCTTCAGGGATTTCGTAGTTGAAAAAATGATCAATAAATCTATATATAGAAAAGAAAGTCGTGTTAGTTACACTATTTATAACTCAACAACGTCTGAACCAATTTGGCTGAAAATTGGTGGGGAGGTAGCTTAAAAGTAGGAGATTAGGATACTTCTTATCCCGATTTTTTAAATTAGTTTTAAATTGGGATATAGATAACTTATATGTATAGTGGATTACACACAGGGCATTTTTTATCCATGAGTGTAACCGCGGGCGCGGCTGGTAATCTATAAAAGCTAACGCGTACTCACGGTCATTGGGTCTTATCTGCTTGAGGGCTTTTGAGGTTGAAAAGTCAACGCGCACTCGCAGGCATCTAAACTTTGCAATGACATATAATCAAGATCTAGATTTATTACTCGATGAATTCCAACACGGTCCAATATCCAATACAGTTTTTATGAGCGGAGAAAATTCGAGCAAAATTAATAACCTAATACAGTTATTTAATAATAATAATATGTATGGACATCTCACACGACGCCATCTAGCCCCAAACTAAGCAAAGCTTGTACTATGGGAACCAGATAACTGATACAATACTTAGATACTTTTTGTTTGTAAATACATACATAGAATACAATATAACACCCAGACACAGAACAAACACTTATGTTCATCACACAAATGTTTGTCCTGGGTGGGAATCGAACCCACAACCCACAGTTCAGAAGGCAGAGTTACTACCAACTGAGCTATCGGGCCAGTCGAATATTGAGCGAAGCATATTTCAAACTCGGTCTGAATCTATAAAAAACGCCTATGCTTTACTACCCAGACAATAGACCAATTAACCAATTAACGTATTGAACTATAATACCGTGGAAGTCAAGCAGGTGTTTCTTCCATCTGCCTGCTGAGGTACAAGGGAGGCACAGATGGACGCTGCCCTTATTTTATTGTATTGTATTGTTTAATAGGCTAGCGTTTGAGCACTATCGCACCTGATAAGTAACGATGCGGTCTAGGATGTAACACGCTTGCCTAGAAGATACCTGTTCACTCTCGATTTGAAGACTCCCAGGTTGTAGTTATCGGGAAATACGGACGCGGGTAAAGCGTTCCACTCTTTGGCTGTTCGCATGATAAATATCGAACCAAATCGCTTTGTCCGCACATGTGGGGTATTAACCATGTACCAGTGGCGTTTTTTCGTACATCTGGTTGTCCGGTGGTGGAAGATGGAATCAGGTAATGCAACTCCAATGCGCACTCTGCCCTGCCTCAGGTTGGATAACAGTTATTAATACGTGACTGTTAGATGTGTATGTTACATACCTAGCTAAAATTGTACTGCGAGAGCCGTGTGAGAGAAAGTATGAGCTACTTTCTGTTTTTAATTACCTAAATTTTAAGTAAATTAGAAGTTTTAGGCAGCTTAGTAATAGACTGCAGTCTATACAAAGAGACAAGATAGGACTATATAAAGTGCAAGCACTGGGATTTCACTAGTCACTCTGATAAAACCATTTAATGAAAGATTTTTTTGGTTTTGAGTTCGCTATGTGAAATGTCAGGATCAAAATTTCATTTTTTTTAAAGTGATAACTTCTTCGGCGCATTGTGCACTTATTAGGTGAACAAAAATCATAGAACTCGTCATGGTCACCGAACGCTTTCCATTAGCTATATGCCACAAGTTACAGTTTTCACTTCTATCGGCAGTTCCCAAAGACTGCCCCGCACATTTTTATTTTATTAATAAGCCAATCATGCTTCAGTACTTAAGTGTAATTATATAGAAAGTGCACTCGCGATCATGGAATCGTTAAGCCTTAAAACCATCATAAACAAAATCACAGTAAAAGCAAACACTACGCTCCATAATTACCATCTTCATTTCAAAAGCGGAACAAAACTTTCCACATTGGCATCATTAAAACCGAAACCTTCCATCAACCCTTCCAACCATAAAGAATAATTTGAAATTAATGTCCGCACTTAGGCCCTTTGTCCACCAACCACCACCAGAGTCCATCAGTGCAGATTAATTCAGTGGTAGGGGTTCAAACAGCCACCAGTTCTATCACTAAATTGGATTGGACCGGAGATAGCTCTGCATTTTCAGCAATGGCTTTTGGTGAATTTTAAAGATAAAAGTAAAATACAATGATTTTTTTATATTCGTGCATGCCCGGTTGTTTGTGTTGAAAAGTTTAAGCTGTTCGTTAGTGAATATTCAATATCTGAACTGCATTGCAACGTTATTTATGCGGTGTAAATAAATAAATACTGCATCGTAAGTCATTGTAATTGCGATTACCAGTGGTATATTCTTTAATGATTTCGTCCACCAAAGGCGCTTTCTTATCGAGTGGAACTTTTGCAATACAACTTAGCGAGAACATGTTCCGCTCGACTATCCAAACTCTGGCGGATCGCCTGCGAGGTTGTGGTTTATGTCAAATAAAATAGAATACTGCAGTGACATTGGCATTCAAGTTCGAATGTCTTTGTTCTGTTCCGTTCCAACAAGAATGTAGAAAAGAATCCGAAAATGGTGATTGTAAATTTTGATTTTTTTTCTTAACCCGTGTATTTTTATTTTTAACGTGTGATAAAGGTTGATTATTATTATTCGCATTTAAACTGACAAAATAAGACTTTGACATGACTTAACTGTACAAACTTTGTTACTTGACATTGGCAGAATTGTCGCTAAAAAGCGATAGAAGGCCATTAAACAAAGACAGGAAGAAGAATGTAAGAAATATGATTTGACAGCCTCTGTGGTGCGGTGGTTTAGCTCGAAGGCTCAAAGCCCGGAGGCGGCAGGTTCTATTCCCGCGACAGGACAAGTATTAGTGCACAAAAACAAAAAGCGCAACTACTTATTCTGAGTCTAGGTGTTGTAGGACGATGGTCCTCGTAGTTCCTTGGTCCTTAGATACAGGTAAAACTAGTTAGATTAAATGTATGTGGTCGTTGGGTGTTATTTTTATTTATTTATAATTCCAAGAAGCTAAACGCGGTTAAGGTTAAATCCACAAGCCGTAAGTACTTCCATACTATAGCATTATAGTTATAACATTAGTCTTTTCTTTCTTTACAACGATTACGTCACGGTTTAACGAAATAACGACTGTGTATGGTCGTAAAAATGTTGAACGCCTTTGGCCTACATTATTGTTCAAGGATATATATAGTCGATATACTACATCAAAGACCATCTGGCGGCTACCTTCAACACTAGAACCTGCTCATACCAAATGAACGAACTCAATAGAAATAAAAAAAAAAATGTTGGATCTATGTGTGTGATCGTTGGGCGTTATTTATTTCATTTAAAGAATGACATAATCAGCTAGTCGTTTGCCTGATGTTAAGCGACACGGCTGTTCGTATCAGTTGTGATATCGCTTGGAACTCTAAAGTATAGTTTCGCATGACACTGCACCGTGCATGTCATCCTGAGACAACAGCAAAATCTAGTAATAAGATTACTAGACTGATATCAGGTCATAAAGACTCTTTTGCCCAGTAATTTTACTAGCTACAGTGCCCTTCAAACCAGAACACAGTAGTTTTTGCACGCTTGGCGGCAGAATAACTAAAAAAGCGATGGTATCCAGAAGAACTTTGTCTTACCACTTAAGAAACTTCAAAGAAAAAGGGACAAATACAAAGGAAAAGATGATTCCTCTCATGGTGCCAATTGAATCAGCAACTCTTCGTTCGTAACAAAGCAGACTTTCACAGCTCAAGTTCACAACCAGTGTACAAAATCATATTCCTTCCCTCTTCTCCAATAACCCTCCTGGCTTAAATTACAATGTGGACCTAATTTTGAGGGTCGTAAAAGCTGCTTTTGTTTATACACCGCACCCCTAGGGTGATAGATCGGGTGCGTATTGACAAAGTGCCAATTCAATTGGTAGGTTAGTTGATAGATATAGTTTGAATTATTCAATGAAATAATGACGTCATTAGCTGTGGCGAGGGTGGTGGTGGTGGGGAGGGGGGTAGGTTGGCAGCAACTACCTTCAATGAGTGAAAGCATAATCTGTATTCATTTGTTGGATTCTAAAATAAATGCATCGGTATTAACAAAGCTCATTTATATTCATATTTGTAAAAAGAAAAGTTTTTTTTTGGATTTTAATGAAATTATTATTGTTGTATTGTTGTGTTTTTATACACTCTTTATTTATAATTTTAATGAGACTAGGTTTTACATATTAAATTTTTATTATAAAAATAGCAACACACAAAATATTATATACACCTAAACCTATCGAGTTACGTAACTAAGAAAGTGAGCTACGAGGAATTAATTTTCGTAAGAACAAATATATTGCACGATTGCTTCTGCCCGCAGCTTCGCCCGCGGCGTGGCCTATGGGAAAATAATTCAACCACCCATTTTACCCTCTTAAGGGTGGAATTTCGAAAAATCCTTTCTTAGCGGATGCCTACATCATAACATCTACCTGCATGCCAAATTTCAGCCCGATCGGTTCAGCGGTTTGGGCTGTGCGTTGATAGATCACTATGTCAATCAGTCAGTCAGTCAGTCACCATTGAGTTATATATATTTAGAAGTCATATTAAATTATTTGTTGTAACGGTTTTATTCCCACTCTTAAATGTTATGTATAATGTGTCTCATTCTTGTCCAAAGTCCATCGATGGTATTAACGCTAGCCCTGATTGAATTTAATCTTAGACTTACACATAGAGACGTACAAAATAAATATATAATATCGGTTGTTATTTATCACATTGTACTCAAAAAAGCACCACAGTATTTTTATTATAAGGTGTCTTTCCATCTAATATAAATCAAAGGGCGACCAAGACCGTACGATGAAAATGTTATTCCATTATTTAAAAATAACTATCTGCCATCTCCCCATACTAATAATTCATGAAGTAAAAAGAGATGAGCCATATCTTATTTATCGTCACCGTTATCATCACACTAAGACATCAAAGGTGCCAGCTGAGGGAATTATTCATAAGGCAATACAACCAGAGGGGCTTGTAGCGTAGAATTGTACACCACCTGAGTGAGCGAAAGTAAAGTGAGGCAACTTGTGGTAAGTCGTGGCTTAGTTTATCATATGCAGTCCCTCAGTAATTGTTTTAGTATATCGTTTTACTCGCTTAAAATATGATAACCATAAAAACGCTTTAAGAAATGTTCACTAACCAATTTTAGCCCAAATTATTGCGCCGTATCTGAAACAATAAAAGTCATATTAGAATTGCATAATTAATTATCAATGCAGATATTTAAACATAAAATACTAGATAGTTAAGTTGTCTGAAAAAAAATCTTAAAGCGTCAAGACCACATCGCTAGAAAATAATAAGCTAAAAAGCATAAGTCAGTTATTTTTAGTGTAGGTATACCATACTTTTCTTGTTATATACGTAAATCACGTAGCTTACTACGCCGTAGAGACGCTACGTGCTACGACACCACTACGCCTCGTAGGAGATTCGTAGACGCATAGAGGGTTGTAATTGGTTAACATTTACCATCATTCGTGACTGCGCATGAATAAACGGATATCGAGATGGATTAACAGGAAGGTTGAACATGTGAAGGGCCTCATTTCAAACTGTGCCCAAAAATAAAGGGCTTTATTTACTTGTCATAGTTTATATGGAGCGACTGTTCTAAAATCGTTACATTCACTTTACATTCGTTCATGTTGTTTATACCATAAAACGCACACCAAGCAATATAAAAAAAATACTAAGGCAAACCCTCCTGTAAGCGACACGGAGGAAAAAGCGTAAGACCTCTTTTGGTTGCTTTTTACATTTCGTTTTTTAGAACGTTGTACTTTGACGTAAGGAAAATGTCGGTTTAGTTTTATGTAAAATTTAATTTTTTTTTAACATATTTTTCGCCAACTCTGCCGCTACTTTATATTTCGCACAATAGTATTATTTTCTGGAAACAGCTAAGCCTGGCCGTCACCAACACCTCCAAATTACCGTTTCAAATTAACGAAATAAAATCTGAGTTGTTCCATAACATTCACCCTTAAACCTAAAAATCACCATTATACCACCATTATATAGCTAAACCAGCATAAGGTCATTAAAATCACCGACCGACATGGACGTCACAAATAAAAAACAATGGCACGAACGCGACGTCCAAATTTTTAACCCTTATAAGCTTCATTTAAATATTACGATTTTTTTATGAAGGTATTCTAAAGAAAAATTTAAATTAAAAGAGAAATTTAATTTAAAAATTCATCAGGGATGAAATCGTTTATGAGTTTTGTAAATGCTTTATTGCAAACGTAGCGGTAAAACTTTTTCAATATCAGTACAACAAAACACACAACAATTTGTGCGCAACTTTAGCAAGGACATGAAAAATAATGTTAAGGGATCACTAACATTTCTGACCTAAAAATACATATTCATATTTACAACAAACTACCATTTCAAAGGACAGAATAACAATGCAATATTGATTTTTACAGTTTCATGTCCAACTCATTAAATAAACAACTCTTCTCTCATTACCAGCAAACTTAAATTTAATTAAACTTACTGCATTTTAATATTTATGAATACGGAACAGCTAAAAATCTTCAACAGCTTTGAGTGCTACGTCGTAACGATATCGTAGCGCATTGCTACGGCGCGCGGCGTAGGCTCCATTATGATAATTTTACGGAATGGAAACGACTACCGGTAAATGGAAAGTCATTTAAAGCTTTATCATTATTTGACTTTTGAGGTAAAATAATCATTATTATTGAAAAAGATATTTATTAAGACCTAATTATTATTATACAAATCTTATTATTATTATCAATGATATAAAATAAGAATGGATTATGTCCAGCAGTAGACAAATACAGACAGTGGACTAACCGTCACAAAACATTAGACACTTCTGAGCCTCTATGCCTACTTCTGGACCTCTGTCCAGAAGTTGACCAATACTGGGCGATTAGGATTAATACCCTGTCTTCGGCACGTCTCATTCAAACGTGCCGAAGACTACTGCTGCCATCTGCTCTGAGTATGTCGTCGCTCCGCCTAGCTAGAGGGCGTCCTACACCACATTTGCCCTGGGCGCCTTAAGCGCCGGCCTTCCCGCCCTGTGACACTATAAAGGTCGGAGAAAGACCAACTGCATTAAACCCATTAAAAAAAAACACCACGTTTGCCCTAAATGGCTAAATTTTTATTTATGTTAGTGAGTGAAGTGACGAGCTAGTCGTTCACCTGATGTCAAGCGATATGGTCGTCCATAACAGAACAGTGTCACTCGAAGCTCCAAAATATAAAGTTTCGCATGACACTGCATTGCGCAAATCATCCTCAGACATCAGCACAGTCTGGTAATAAGGTTACTCGACTGTGAGATCAGATCATAAAGTCTCAATTGCCCAGTAATTTTACTAGATACAGTGCCCTTCAAACCGGAAAACAGTAGTGCTTCCACACTACTGCTTGGCGGCAGAATAACTGGCAAGCCCCTACCTAGACGATTCTCTAAGCATTGCGAAGTCACAATTATTATAAGTACGTTAACTCTGTTAGATGATAAATAAACCACTGAGACGATAATCTCTCCGTGATATATCATTACACAGCTCTCAGCTCGCAATTGAATAGCATGTGTACTCCATTACAGTTATGTAACAAAGCCGCGGCTATCAAACGCAGCTCAGGTACGCATTAGCGCGCCGCGGCTGCCAAATACGGCGGCCGTTAGATATCATCTCACTTATTGTGTAGTACAATACTAGCTGAAGCACTCCGCCTTCGCACGAGACCGTAAATTTTAAAGTAGCGAAGTGGAAGCTTGTATCACAATAAAACATAACCTATGTCACTCAGGGATAGTATAGCTTGTTTTATAGCAAGGGCAATAAAAAATAGGTTACAAATACCAATATTTATAATAATATGTCAATGTTTTTTGCATATAAACAGCGCTGATATAATCATATCATTAGATATAATCAGCGCTGTCTCCGATGTCCAGCAATATGCTGAGCCGACACGCATTCGATACTTGTTTTTTGTTTGTTATGTACATATTATGTATTAATATTACTTGTTTTTGTACTTTAATTTTAGGCAAGTGTTGAAAGTCTTTCTATTATATTCTATATATTTTTTAAAGTGATGTCAACGAATTAACGTAAGATTTTAAAACTATTTCAGCTGTAATATTTCTGTGCCTTGTCACCATACGCCGGCCATATTACTTCTCTAGACTTTGGACACGACCTGTGTACATCGATTTTTCCTTCGGTCACGTGACATCGCTAGTTATGCACGAGCGAGTCAGCTGTAAAAGTAGCTCCGCACTATGGCCATGACATTTAGGTTGAGATCGTGAAGTCGTGGAATTGATCGGGGGATATAGCGATGTTAACGCACATTTAAAAATGTCGCATGTTAATAATTATTTTGCCGTCGAATAAGTTAATGTCGCGTCGCGGTTAGGGCGAGTATCTTACAGTTTAAATTAATTATATGTCTAAATGTGTAATTTTAAATCTGCTTCTCGAAAATGGTCCACTTAAATTATGCAATACACACAACTTTAACTGCGAGGGAGAGAGATAGAAATACGCGTCTTGAGCGACAAGAGGAATGCGGCATAGGGCCAGTTTTTGACTAAGCGATGTCACGTGCCTTTCATTTTAATTAGATAATTGTTTCGATGAATAAACAGGACAGAATCCTAATAAATTTGGTATATAAACGTCATAATCATGTGTTGAGATTCCTACAGGAATGCATTAGCTCTTTTTTCTCTAGCAACAAATCAACAATGCATCTTATCTTCTTATATAAGCAATGGTGTAAAGCAAAGTAAAAAGAGATGAGCCTAAGCACTACACTAAGCACTGAGCACCTAAACTAAACAAAGCTTATTCTCTAATAAATAAGCAATGGTGCGTACGTCAACAAAGTACACAGTATAAAGGCGGTATCGTCAATGACCTTTAACGGTGTTTGCCCGATATATAATGCAGAGCGATCGATCGCAGTCGAGGTGAAGTGTCCTATCTCCATACACTCGCGACATTACTGTACCTGCCGTACCTACAATGTGTACAATGCCGTACCTACGTACCGCAATGAGGAATGAAAACCTTTGCACCTCGTTAAAAATAATAATAATAATAACGCCCAACGATCACATATCCTGGACCCTAACTAGGATTCCCTGTGTCGAAGGAATCAAGCTTCTTCTCACCAAACTTGCAATAGATTGCTGATAATTTGCGGTCCACCGCTTATGACTGGCCCGATAGCTCAGTTGGTAGTAACCTTCTGAACTGTGGGTTGTGGGTTCGATTTCCACCTAGAACAAACATTTGTGTGATGAACATCGATGTTTGTTCCGTGTCTGGGTGTTATATTGTATTGTTAGAAATCCTAAGTGGTTTTAGTTTTAAAAAAATAACCTTACAATCAAGCTAAAAATATTTATTAAGATTTACTAAGAACCGACAATAATTAATAGCGTGATTTTATAAAACATCCGTCGCCTCTGAGCGCTGCCCGAAAAGTGAGCCCGAGCCTTCTTCGTCGCTCGTATATATACTACGCCGCCTGCATCAGCTCCCGAAGTGAAAGTATTTGGTAACAGTATTGTATTCTATGTATGTATTTACAAACAAAAAGTATCTAAGTATCATATCAGTTATCTGGATCCCATAGTACAAGCTTTGCTTAGTTTGGGGCTAGATGGCGCTGTGTGAAATGTCCACAAATATTTATTTGTTATTATTATTATGTTAGTTTTTTATTATTATGAATGCTAAACCTTTGTATATTTATTATACCGAAGCCGTTCCAATCTATGCAAAAATAATACAACAGAAATATTTTGTGAGAAAGAAACGGTACAAAAACGACTGCAACATTAATTTATTCCCTGAAGCATCCTTTATCGGACCAACGTCAGTGAAATACGTAACCAACGATGCGACTCCATCAATCCGACGTTCAATGATTCCGAATAAATGAATATTTTAAAATACGCGACAAAGGCGATTCGGTCCGATTGGTTCGGCCACTCGTCGGCCAGTTGTCCGATTGGTTCAGGCACTGGTAGACCGTTTAGTCGATCCAGTCGATCGACCGGTTGGACAGATTTATTTGATTGTGTACGTTAATTGGTGCCGCATTCATCTGAATATTTATTAGGGTATATTTGTTGATTACGTTTAACGGCTTGTTTATTGGTTAAGTTTATATTCCGTAATTATAATGGTAACACAAACACTGTGATATTATATTAACGTTACATAGTTAGTACATTGCCTTTCATGTATGTTTTTATGCTTTAGGTACCAATAAAATTTATAAATAGGCGCCGTCGGATTAGAACCAGCTTTAATATTAAGTTTATAGCACAGAATAAATAAAAGTATTATTTACGTAGCTACTTTTTTTTGTATATTTTGGCTTCACACTTGCTGTGTATTTAGCCAGTGACGAGTAATTGATAATTTATCAAGTTAATGATATTTCACGCAGATATGTGTCACAGTCGAAGTCATCAAGTCATATTCTAGTCTAAGTCATGCTCCTAGTAAAGTGGTGGCAACTTTACTAGAAGCTTCTACGTAGTTTTGGAAACAACACGAAAAGAAACGTTTCACCATCATTATACTACTTTCCTACACTCATGCATGTAATCCAGCACTTAACGAATAAAATGCCACCAAATTTATGCACTAACACTGAAAATAACACAAGTTTTGGAAAATAATACAATGCGGTGACGCGATCTTTTTCGTTTTCCCGCCGAAACTCACGTAGGTACTTATTGCATTACTTTTGATGAACACTATATTTATTGCCATGTAAAAATATTTCATAACTAGAATATTGATAAATCTCTGAAGCACACTCATAAATATTTTACAGCTTTCAAGCCAAGTACTAAGATCTACGTTAACATGATACGAATTACGATGTATTGTAGGTACTTTTATAGCCATATTAAAATATTCGCGCTAATCTACAAGATACCAAGGTCGTAAGCTTCTAAATACACCTCATAAATACGTGTAAGTACTCCTTGGTTATAAGAAAACTTTTTTTTTATGTTTTGGCTCCACACTCTTGTGTATTTAGCCAGTGTCAAGTAATTGATAATTTATCAAGTTAATGATATTTCACGTAAATATATGTCAAGTCACAGTCGAAGTCATAGTCTAGTCAAAGTCATACTCCTAGTAAAGTGGTGGCAACTCTACTAGAAGCTTCTATGGAGTTTTGGAAACAACACGAAAAGAAACGTTTCACCATCATTATACCCTTTTCCCACACTCACGCCTGTAATCCAGCACTTAACGAATAGAATGCCACCAATTTTATGCACTAACACTGAAAATAACACAAGTTTTGGAAAATAATACAATGCGGTGACGCAATCTATTTCGCTTTCCCGCCAAAACTCATAAGAAAACTTTTAATGCTTAATTGGCAAAAGAGGATACTACAAATAAGATGTAACCAGTTCAATGCCTTTCTTGATACACGCACAAGAAAAACATAATTTATTTTTAGCTACAGATGTCGCGGAATGTTTAGAGAGTTTAGCTCCATCTATCGGCCGGCATTACTTTGTTTAATGTTAATGTCGCCATCTTGACACTTGTAAATTGACATTTCACCGGACGTACCAACAATAATACAAATTTTTATCTTTGTTGGGTTGACAATGAAGATCTACGTTAACCAACAACTTCCAACTTCCTTTCGCCTCGCCAGCCCCAAGTCAAGCGTTTGTCAAAAGAAATTTTACTCTAAAAACTAAATGTTTACTACAATTTTGGCAACATTTTTGTCAAGACACCGGTCGCGGTGCCGCGCTGTTATCAGAGAGGGTGGAAAGGCAACACGAGCCGAACCTCGCGATATGTTTAGGGTGAGATCAACCGTATGTATGCAATCCACAAATCCAGCCGCCACTGCGGCCGAGCTCTACTAATATTTGTGGACGGCACACGAATGGTTACGAAAACATTGCAGTGATTTTAAAGGGTTAGGTTAAAAAATACGTGAAAAAATATCATGCTTTTGATATGTATCTATCGCTATCGTTTAATGTAATAATAATAATAATAAATAAACTATAATTTCACTCGAAAATACTTTTATGTATAATTACCCAATGTAGTTATTAGATCAAGGATACTATATATTTTGATTGGTTCAGTTTTAGGTAAGTATACAACTTGAATGAGTTTAAAAAATATAAAAATATATATTGTTTAAGTCTTACTTTATAATGTTTTGTGATATGATGTTTCAATAGAGACACAGTACAGTGGACATTTCACACAGCGCCATCTATCCCCAAACTAAGCAAAGCTGGTACTATGGGAACCAACTGAGCTATCGGGCCAGTCTTTATAATATTTTTTTTTTGTAAACGTTAAATAAGTAAAATTTTTTTTTTTTTTTTATGTTAAGGAATGACGTGACGAGCTAGCCGTTCGCCTGATGTTAAACGACATGGCTGCCCATATCAGCTGCAGTGTTACTCGGAACTCTAAAGTATAGAGTTTCGCGTGGCACTGCACTGCGCACGTCATCCTGAGACATCAGCACAATCTAGTAATAAGATTACTAAACTGTGAGATCAGATCATAAAGTCTCATTTGCCCAGTAATTTCACTAGCTACAGTGCCCTTCAAACCGGAACACAGCAGTGCTGGCGCACTACTGCTTGGCGGCAGAATAACTGGCAAAGCGGTGGTACCTACCTAGACGAACTTTGCAGTAAAGTCCTACCACCTAAAATATGTTTTAACTAAAGATTAATTTTAAATTAAAGGAAAAATAGCAAATATAAAAAATATACCTAAATTCTTTCAAACGTGCACTTAAATTTTTTCTGGAGGTTATATTACGAAAAGGTTAGTAAGTATAATATAGTTATTTCAAGCTATGTAATTATTATGATTTATTGATTAACAGATGAATAATTATTAGTTACTAAAATTTTAAAATACTTACCCAATTTTTGTGCTAAAGATGGCGTTCTGTAAATTTTAAACTCGTAAATAATTACTACAGCGCGGCCTATGAAATAAATTCAAATATGTTATCTCTGCCGCTAGAGACGCAATAATATCGCGGTGGATCAAAATATCCGATCGTCGACCGTGCGCCGCCAGTTAGTGCAGTTGGATTTATTAATATCTACACCCGTCTAGACAGTATCTAGACTGCGCTAGGGATGGGACACACAATAACAATTATTCATACGTAATGGCAACGAAATAATAGAAATTATTTTTTTCTATTATAATACACAAAAACTTATTAAATATATTAAGCAACCAATAAACTCAATAAATTCATTAAATATGCAGTTTAAAAAAAAACAGTTTAATGATTTACAGCAGCCGATTTCTATAGTCAATTGATTTTCCTTAAAATTAAGATTTATCTGTTTAAAAAAACTATTCCTATATAGCATTCTTGAAAACAGCAAAAATAAGCTTTCGACGTATATTATTAAAGTCCATTCTTATATATCTAGAAGTAAGCAAAGCTTGAACATAATTACGCTTTTAATAGCGATATCATTATATCAAAGAGCTTATACTTATTAGTTTAAATATATTAAACTTAATGGCCCATGGCATTAAGCTGAGTATGCTACGAAGCTCTCCTCTCTTACGCCTTTAAGCACACATGAGGCTTAATTACTGCTCAATGGTAGGTGAATTTAATCTTAGTAATATTCTAAGATAATCAAGAGTAAAATGATCCATATATTAGGTCTTTACCTATGAAATTGCCGTTTTGTTTGAAAAAAGTTAAAGTATTTTTTTTTCGAACTTATTTATTTCTTTTATTCAAAGTAATCACCCCTGCAATCAATGCATCTTTGCCAACGCTGTGGCAGTTTATGGATGCCCTTCTTGAAAAAATCAGCAGGATGGGAGACAACAAACTCTTCAAAGGCGTTTTGTACTGCCTCTCCGGAATTGAATTTTTTTCCCGCTAAAAAGTTGTCCAAATTTTGGAAAAAGTAATAGTCGGTATGCGCAAGATCTGGTGAGTATGGCGGATGAGGCAGAGCTTCCAAACCCAACTCATGCAGCTTAGAGACGGCCTGTTGTGCAGTATGGGGTCGCGCGTTGTCGTGAAGTAGCAGTGGAGACGACCGATTGACCAAAGCTGGTTGCAGACGTGCGAGTTTCGCCATCATTGTGGTCAGTTCTTCAATGTACACATCTGCAGTAATGCTCTCGCCGTTTTGTAAAAAGCTATGATGAATCACACCAGCACTAGACCACCAAACTGTGACCATCACCTTTCTAGGGGTCATTTTTCGTTTTGCACATTGCTTTGGTACCGAACCAGGATCTAACCAACTTGCTGAGCGCTTTCGATTGTCAAAAAGAATCCATTTTTCGTCGCACGTAACAATTTGGTTCAAAATTCCTTCATTTCTGTGCCTGTTAAGCAGCGCAAGGCAAGTCTCGACGCGTACGTTGCGCTGGCGATCGTTAAGTTCGTGGGGCACCCATCTATCAAGCTTTTTTATCTTGCCAATCTGTCGCAAATGGACCAATATTGTTTTGATGCTAACATCAAAAGCTGCTGCCAGCTCAGCTGAAGATTGAGATTCATCAGCTTCCACAATCGCCTTTAATTCATCATTGTTGACCAAAGTTTCCGGACGACCACGAGGTTCATTTTTCAAGTCAAAATTCCCAGAACGGAACCGAGCAAACCAATAACGGGTTGTACGTTCGTTTGTACAATTCTCTCCGTAAACGTCGTTGATGTTACGTGTCGTTTGTGCCGCGTTGGTGCCACGACGGAACTCATATTCCATAATTACACGAAATTTCAAAGTATCCATTATGAGGAAAAATGTTGAAATGTAATGAAAATACAACGCTAATCAATAAACAAAAGACTTATATTGTAAATAGAATGTCATATTTTTAAAACAAAATTAATTTGAATTTAGAATTCATAGCCAATCAAAACTTTTTTTTGTTTGAAAAAGTCTGTACTGCAATACGGCAATTTCATAGGTAAAGACCTATTATTATGTGTTAGCGGTTATGTTGAACTAGCTATAAAACCATAAACATTTCATTTACTCCAATTTGCACTTGCTTATAGTTACTTTTGTGAAACGCATTACCTGATGAATTGAAAAGGTTGGCTCCATTTTAGGATACAGAAGCAATCAAAAAAAGTTCAAAGCGAAACACAGCCTCTGTGGTGTGGTGGTTGAGCAGGTCGGCTCTTAGCCCGGAGGCGGCGGATTCGATTCCCGCGACATGATAAGTATTTGTGCACAGAAAAATAAGCGCAAATACTTGTTCTGAGCCTGGGTATTGTGGGACCATGGTCTCGTAGTTCCTGAGTCCCTAGACACAGGGAATCCTAGTTAGGGTTCAGGATCTATGTATGTGATCGTTGGGCGTTATTATTATTATTATTAAAGAAAACACAGTATAATACTTTTTGTAATAAAAAATATCTATGAAACGGCTTGCTAGTAGCAACCCTAGTGTAGTGCACAGAATAACACCTGATATACGGCGGACGTGTCTCGCGGGACAAATATCCAGATTGTCGTAATGGCGACTGAGGGGAGATTGTTTCCGTGAGTCTACTACAGACGCGACGCAGTCTTTACACGGGACGCTGTTCTGTGCTCAATTCGCACTAAGATATCAGCGAAGCGATGGCATAACGAGACTCTAGAATTGCTAGATTTTGTTTTTGAAGTTAAACTTCTTTACGCACGCTTGACTTGGACAGTAAGCTGGCGAGGTGAACGGAAGTTGTTCACGTAGATCTCCATTGTCAACATAACAAAGTTAAAAAATTGTATAATATGTTGGTATTTCCGGTAAAATGACAATTTACAAATGTCAAGATGGCGACATTAAACAAAGCAAAAACAAAGTTATACCGACCGATAGATGGGACTAAAGTAAAGAATTTTACTTCAGTCGTGTGAACTAAATCACGTTGTTTTCACATTTCGCTTTATCTCATTAAGCCGCAATTTCCCTAACTAACCGGTTTAGAACGCCTCAACTAAAGCTATCGATCATTCGTTAAGTCTATACTATTTTGGGACAATAAACTCGCGCTACTTTGTTGCTATGGTTACAAATATTTCAGTGTGAATTGAGTTAGTAATATATGACACCGCACTGTATGATCATGTTTTTATTTCTGTCACTAATTTATGAACAAGCATAAGGTCGTTCTTAGAAAGTTAAGAAAACAATGGGTCACAAACGTGTGTTCAAGATCTTTAGATTGGGTGGACCGTGGAGTCTATTCAGTTGAGAAAAGTCCTCACATATAGTCAATTGGTTTTACGCATCTGTAAAAAATCTAAAACTAATTATATTTTGACATGATTTTTAATTTAAAATTTTGTAATTCTTTTAAAAATTACAAGAACCGCAATAGATACGTGGAACTACAACCCATAGTACAACTATCAAATGAAGATTAAGAATTTGTACAAAAAAATAGACACCAATATCAAAAGATAGATATAAAAATAAGTAAAATGAAGCGCGGCGCGAGAATAAATATTATTTTATGACTATTAATGTCGGTCGTATTATTAGAAATACCAAAAATGTACTAAACATCTAAGAAGGGCTATCAAGTCAACCTTCACAGGATCTACGATACTTGGCTCCGAGCTCCAAGGTGCCTCGTCTAGACTACTCTAGATGGGCGCCGGCGTCGCATGAATCACTTACCTAGCCCGGCTCTAGACTATTATAATCCAGGCATGTAGCAGATGTAGGCAGGGCTAGTGTTGGGGGTATCAACGTCCAACGTGTCAGATGCTCTGATACTTCCGAATGTTTGGAATATCTTTGGGCGGTCATACCTCTTTAATCGGTATTTACTTATGCTATAATTATAAAGTTCTGGGTACACAATTAAGTACCCCAGCTATTAGTCCTAACTCCACCCCTGCTATCATCGATCTATTTGGATCCCAGGCCTCTCGACAAATATTTCCACAAACAAGATGAATAATGAGGAGGGGACTTCAAAATATGGGTGTAACGAGAAGCTGCTGTTTATTGCTGTTACTTGGAAACTAAGGTTCATTATAATTTTCTGTATAATTAACTACCATGAATAATAATAATAATAATTATAATAATAATATGTGTGGACATTTCACACAACGCCATCTAGCCCCCAAACTAAGCAAAGCTTGTATTATGGGAACCAGATAACTGATACAATACTTAGATACTTTTTGTTTGTAAATACATACATAGAATACAATATGTATAAACATGAAGCGCAATAAAGCGCTTTTTGCTGTGAAGAGTATATAGCGCTTTATTGCTGAGTACGTATAGTGATGTTTTTATACAGTTACATCATGAAATCCCGAGACTATTTCAAGTATTCGATTCTAGTCTAGTCTAGTCTCAAGTATCAGATTACTTTCAGTGTGAGTAATGTGGAGTTAAAGGTCCCAACTTGAGATCTGCTCGTGTATAAATTGACCTGAGCTCTACACATGTATAAGTCGGCTGGTAAATAAGACAGTCTTCAAAGTTTGCGAATGAATACTTGAGATGGAGTTTTGATGAAGGACGTTAGGGACTGTTGGACACGTTGCTTATGAGATTTGTTCGGAGAAGAAAATATAACTTTCAGGAGATTACTTTTTATTTATGTCTTTATATTGTTAGGTTTTGTACATTTTAACGATTTATCGATTTTGTCATAACTCTATCCTGATTTAATTTCATTACTCTATCATTTAATTATCTTTGTAGCTGGTAACATTGTACATAAATTATAGATGAAAATAATATGATCTACTCACGAAGCCCGAGTGTTGCCATGAAAAAGGCGGTGGGAGTGGAGGGGAGTGTTGGAAAGTGGGGCATTCGGTTGCAGATGATGCATAATATTTGATTGTGAAACACTTATTCCATAAAAATTTATTAGTCGGGACAGATCAATATTTTCTTCAAATTCAAATATTTTATTTCACTTGTCTGCAAGTACTCGTACATAAACGCTATTTTCCAATAAACATCCATTCATCTGTGTGTAATATGGATATTGCTTAAAATGGTGTAACGTGGAAGCTCATTCAAGCTGCAACAACGTCGTTAGCAATTTACCGAACATTTCGAACGGTAAATTCATTAGGTAACAGCATTATCACAGGGGCATAGTGTTGCCCGAGTATGCCAAATTCACAAACTGTAAGTTAGTGTCGGCTGGTTTGCCAAGTTGGCTCATTTCGCTGTACTTTGGCTACACTTTAACCGCGCCTCTACCCGTCATTCACTGCGCGGTATGAATATAAACAGTTAGTTACGGAATAAAGAGTAGAACTCACGCAGCTTTAACTTGAGGTAATCAAACATTGATTGTTACCCTCTTCCTAATAAACACTGAATAAGGAACAGCTACTTAGTGTTTTCTCTTATTTTATCTTTGCCTGTTTTAAACTTGATAGAGAGAAACAAAACACAAAATAACTACAGAGGGTTAGATTATACTCTCTGTGGAACTGGGGTACTTAGGTCCGTATTACAGAGCGATGCTCAGTCATCGATCTGTGCTCAAGCAGAGTTTCATTCACTTATTGATCACTTTATAAATAAAATCTTTGCTTGACCATCGATCAATGACTGCGCATCGTTATGTAATACGGACCTTATTACAAAAAGAGGCGTAAATACTTGTTCCGTACCTGGATATTATGGGACCTTGGTCTTCGTAGTTCCTGGGTCTTTATTTTTTTTTTTTTTTTTATTTATCTATATCCGTAGACATGGAATGCTAGTTAGGGTCCAGAATCTAAGGATTGTGACGTTACTTATTTATATTTATATTAATTACACGTAGATATCAGAGAAGAGAGAGCTCACGCGGTACTATTTGCTACCATTTCTTTGGATATTTTTTTTCTGGTACGAAGAAACTCTAAGGTTATGATATTAATTTATAAAAAATATAGAAAACAGAATCACTTGGTAGATTCACTTGAAAGTATATCATTTTTGCTTAATATACCTTGACTTTTATTAAGCCTAGCTCCACTATAGACATGAGAGCACATCATTAAAAACCTCTATACACTTAAGGTTTGAATAGAGGGGGATGTGAACCAGAACGCGTGTGATTCCGAATAATTGCTCTTGTATAGTCTACGTGATGAAAGCTATTAGCGCCCTCTGCCGGGGCGCAGTTATACGAGTAGAGGACTCGTTCACTACTTGGTGTACGTTGCAGTCAAAACGAAGTACTTTTAACTGAATAAATAACAGACAAAAAGTAGTTAGATTAAAATTAAAAAATTAACGTTCTACATCCTAGACCGCATCGTTACTTACCATCAGGTGCGATAATGGTCAAACGCACGCCTATCTAACAATAAAAAAAAATAGATTGACAGAACACTTTGGTTAACTTTGACCAAGCTGTTCTGTCAAACTACAGTTTCACTACTAGCTTTGCTTGAAAATCGTTGGTCAATAGGGCTTTTGACTGCAACATTGCGGTTAAAAATTGTTTTGACTGACGCTCTCATTTAAAACTACTTTTGACCACTACAGCATCAACCAAAATTACTAACTTTTTAGAATGTAAATAAAATATTATGATAATGTCTTAATCATGGGTATACGTAGTTCCATGCTAATATACTTATCTGCGATACATAATGTTTAGCGCTTCGGCAGCCGCTGCCGACGGGATTCAAATAAGGGTTCAATATTACCGTTTCCGGTTTGGAACTCAAAAAATTATGTAAGTGTCATCAAAATGCTTCCAGCCATTTAAATTAAATGTTAAGCGTCAGTCCTTAATGTGTAAACGTCGTGATCATCACTTGCATGGTGATAAACGAAGGCGGTGTTTCGGATCGTCTCCGGTTCTTGGCGCCATGAAACAATCCATTTAGAGCGACAGGGCAAACCTCATCAGTCATAGTTGTCAGCCCTTTGGGACCCTCGGGCGAGACTCCGTCGCCGAAAATAAAAAGCAATGACGAGCCTAACATGATAAAATGGATTGTGATAATCTTGTATTTTTTGTATTATCTGCCTTCAAACCAACTACAAAGATGTATTTCAACTTTTTTATCATTTTCCGATTTTCAGATGATACATTTCTTTCTTTAGGCTTATTCATAAGATATTCAAGGATTCATTCAAACATTACCCTTTCATATTAAGCATTTTTTTTGTGTCCCTGTGGCATCTTCTAATTCAAATATATTTTCATTTTCAGTACCAAAAAAAATCACCGTAAGTTCTCCCAACATTTAAGATTTTTCAATACTATTGTATATATTTTACCTATATGTCGAGAGATATGAGATATTATCTTATTTTAAATGTTCAATACATCGTAACCTTTTTTTTATTGAAGGTTTGTAAGAAAATGATATAAGTACATTGAAATGAGAACACTTCGCGTCTATAAAATTAATCTCGAAGGCGTTCTTACAGCACCACCGTGGGTACTATTCGTAGCTATCCAGTTGGCACCTCGTCCGGGAACAATCCGTGGCTCGCCGGCGCACGGCGATTATCGCAGGCGATTTCTCACCACTGTGAAGTGTGGCCGACTCCCCAGCAGGGAATTCAGACGTTTTAGCTATTTCTACCCACATAAATAGATAAATGGAAGGGGTTATAAATGGATGGCGATATCTTTAGTAATTATTTAGGAAAGCTTCGTCGTTATGAGAATTAATAGTTTGACCGTAAAATGGCGGTCCTCGGTTTTCACACACATCGCCCTCCCTAAAAATCTTTAGCTGTTCACATAGCTTTTACGCCAAAACGGTTAATCCGATTTCAATAAAATTCAGCACATAGCTTGGTTAGTGCTTACAATACAGTATATATCTGGGACATCATCCCGGAAAAATAATTGAAAACAAAAAACAAAAGCAATGTTTTGCGGGAAACGGATAAATTGCGGTTGGTACCTCCGCACGTCTATTATTTTTATATGATGAATGGCAAACAACCCTCCTGATGAAGAGTGGTTCACGGTCGCTTATATGTATAGATACACATCTATATATATAAGCGACTGTTCACAGCAACACCAGGTGCGCTGATGATGTATCTACTTCCAAATGCTTAGAGTAGTATTTACTGTATATATAGTATACTGGTTCAATATATAGATCTTTTTTTTGTTTCTTTGTAATCAGTATAATTAGAACTTATTTGTAAGGTGAGTAATAACATAAAAACATCGCCAAAGTAATAAAACTCGATGATAATTAAGCCTCGGTTTTCTGTTTACCTACGGATAAAATCACACACAGGATAACAGTACCTATTTAGGAGAGCATTAGAGTCATTCAACTTTCAACAACATTCAACAACAGTCCGTCCTAATGAATTATGTAATTTTTAAAACAATGATTTAAATCATTATGTATATTAATCACCTTAGAATATCTATGATGCTCTACCTAAAGTGATTAGGCGATCAATGATAGAACAGTTTTGCCCATGCTACAATTATTATTTTATTTGTTTTTTTTTTTAAGGTAAAATGGGCATTCGTTTGACAACAATTGTTTCCATGAGAACAATTGCAATTTATTGTTGCTTTAGGTAGCCAATATTATTATATTACATAAATAAAACTGTCACTCAAGTCATGTTACAGCGGCATATGCCCGTGTCTACACGCCTCGCCTAAACGGAATTCTATATTAGATTCCTCCTCAAATATTTACGCTACGTAAGTAGAAAAGTAACTTAATAACGTGAACCTTTTTGGTGTGTTTTTGTATTTTATCTATGAAATTGAATAATGATTGTATGGACAGATAATGCCTACCTTTTATACTGACGGTTATTTGATATTGGTTCAGTGTATGTTTTTCTATAACACGTTAGTATATGAAACATTTATTTTTCTCTGCAGCCAAAATATAACCTTTAATATTTTGAGTGGTTCTACTAGCAACGGTAGCCTTGGCTTCCAATGTGTAAAAGCTTTAAGTATTTAGGTGGTAGCTGTAACCATAAGTTTTGTTGGCAAGCCAACGGTTATGCAACTGTGTAATGCAGATATTGGCAAAACAGTTTGGTTTTTCGTATTTTAAAAAACGTTCCCGCATTATTATTACGGGTTTCCACCAGTGTCTAACGTTCGTCAAAAATCTTTAGGGCTAAAAATTACTGGCCGTGCTCAACCAATTTCTTCGAGAGAAATTATACGTCGAATGAGATGAAATTATGTACAACCATGCAAATATAAATCCACGTATAAATATCTACCAACATAAGCACAGTTACACTTATCCTGGAGATCCAATAATAAAGTAACGGAGCAATAAAATGGGAGAACGCCAAAGGAAATCAAATTCCACATTTAATCGTTTTAGGAAATTTCAGCGCGTCCGTTGTCCCGGCCGTTCTAAACCGATTTACATGAGTATGTAGTGGGAACGGGATTTTGCATTCCGCAATGACTTTATTAGATATATGAATGACTAGAAATATTAACGTTTTTATTAGAAATATTAATGACATTATATGGGGCGTAAGGTCCGTACGCCGCCTAGTCGAGCTGTGCAAGAACCTGTTTGAAGTTATGATGATGAAACCTACATGATGATAATGATAATAATTATGATATATCAAATGATTGTGCTACGGTATAATTTCTGATTGTGAATTGTAGGTACCTTCTCGAAAATTGAATCACACTATCACACTTCACACTATGACACTATCACACTAATATTATAAAAGCGAAAGTTTGTATATGTGTGTGTGTTTGTGTGTATGTTTGTTGTCTTTTACGCTTAAACGGCTGAATGTATTTGGATGAAATTCGGTACCAAGATAGCTTATACACTGGATTAACATATAGGCTACATTTTATCCCGGGAAAGTGTAATTTTCCAGAAGGATGAGCAAATTATTAAAATACTTTTTGTCCGCGGGTGAAACCGAGGGGCGCAATTAGTTTTAGATATAAATATCGATGTCCGATCGTAAAATTGAGCATTTATGATGATATCGGTCATATCCACACAAGAAATGGTGCCTTTCATGAAATTTAAAAATATTTTCTGTGCATAAAAAAAATAATCACGAAGAAAAGGTTTTCTAGGTTACTTTGCCCTAGACTGATTGATATTATATTACTGTTATTTCATGAACTTGGTCTCACAATGAAATGACCGGCCTCATAATGAAATAAAATGATATGCTATATGAATGAATGCATTTTTTCTTTCTTCATACTAGTGTATGCCTTTTCTCTACTCTTATTTACGCTTGTTAAGTGAACATGACAGTGCGTACGTTTTATCTGACATCCAAGAACTAATCAAAATGAGAACGATACTCTATCTACGAGGTTAACCATCACGCGAGCTAGTGACCAAACCTTTTGTCTTCTAAGCCAATTGTAGATCTATGATCTAAAAAAACAGGCACGGTTGTATAAATCATAGTCTGATGTTTCTTCGTGCTCTTAATATTTTATCGAGAATTGACAGCATATTACCATATTTTGCTTTGGCATTTGTACTTTCAACAATCGAGGAGGAAACAAATCATGATTGAAATTGCTGGTATTACCATCTCATCTACAGCGTTTCTCGTGTAACACAAAGAAGGAATATCCAACATTTATTCGCTCGAAATGAAAATGAATTGTGAAACAATTCTTACAATCAACGGAAAGTATAAATTATTCTTGTTTTCGAAAACAGCATTATTTCACCTTTTATATATTAAATTTATTAGCGCCTATTGGAAATTTTCAAATTGAAACTTTTCGCTGTGAATAATTCAAATAATATTGGAAAATATTATTAGAATTTAGTGAATCAATAACCGACTGCAATGGAAACCAAAAAGAGTTTAGATCGTTTGACGATAAATTAATTTATAATCTTTTTGACGAAAAAAATACCAATGATTTCTGCGGCATATAGAAATAACTACAACTATTACACGGCTAACACTCACGAGATACAGTCGAATAACTCGACCGGTGTTCGGGCAATAAAGATGCCCATCCTCAAGGAGTACGCGCGGCGGCGGTGGTGGCGGCTCGGCGCTGACTGCGGACCATGGCTCGCGTCGCCCGCTGTGAGAGCGGCGCGGGGGACGCAGGCCGCGGCGACAGGTGCTCAGTTGTCAGAGCGGCGGCGCACACGCTTACGTCAGTGTCACTATCACTGTCACTGTCACAAACATTACCACAGCGTATGGGATTGTCACATACCACACCGACCGTATCCAATTCACGCATAAATGGTTCGACTCTGGCTGAGACAACATTAAGAGCTGGATTCCACGCAGGTGGTAAGGTCCATCCTCGGTCCCGGTTAAAGTTCGGGTGACGAGCAATCTCAATGGCCTCACGTACTTTTCGCGGCACGAAAAACTTCTCCCTCGCTAGTACGGAGGCCTTATCGAACCTAATAAAGGCATATAGAAAGACAGTGTTAGCCGATTCAAATTCTGAATGTTGAATTGAATTAATCACCAAGATACCTTTCTAAACATTCTGGTCGAAACAACACGTGACCAAAATGCTGGCCTCTACTTCGGCCAAAGATTGAGCATTGCCATTCAACGTGGCAATGCTGCCAGCATGTTGGGCACATTGCCTACTGGTAGTGGTTTGTTTCATTAGGTTTTATTTTCATTGTTTTCTGCTTTATTAATCGATTAATATAAAAATCACCAAGAATACATTGTAATTACGTCATGTATTTTTAGCAATCCATATATTTTTCTAAGCATTCATATTCAAGCCGTTTCAAGCCACACGAGACCTACAGTCCTGATGTCGTGTTAGTGTGGATGGGCGTAGGCGTGCGTTGTTAGAGACTCCATACTGTTATTACAATATGTCAGAAACAAGTCTGAAGGCAAATAGATTGCGTACCTGGAGAGGATATATATCAGTCACTTTAGTTCTCCTGCGGATCTTCTCATTTCGGATCTTATCTGGCAGGGAAATACCGAGCACAGCTCAATTCTTGATCCTATATTTTTAAGTTTGAACTAGTTTAAATAATATCACCGTTTTCTCACTAACTAGTTAACGGAGCATTGTTCCTGTACAAACCAGTCGCTCAATAGATTAACATATATATAGATAATAGAGAGGTGTGGATACCCAAATAATGAAGTCAATGATCTTTTGTACCAAAGTTTAAGAGATTTTTGAGGGGAATGGGAGCGAGGGCAAGATTATTAAATATATAATTATAAAACTTTGCAAAAATATCAATCTTACTTACTTATAATGTCTTTCATGAACAGTATCGTTAGCATATCACAAGAAAATAAACTGAATTTGTAATTTTCTCCAACATTTTTCCCAAAGTGGCACAACGCAGGTAAGCTACGTCAAACAAGTAACGTAGCAAAGTGCTTCAGCGCCACGTCTCTGTAGCCCGATGAAGTTTGCTCTTCAGAAGTTTTACCGTGCAGCAAATATAATTTTAAAAAATTGCATTCTTTAAAAAATACGCTGTAAAGTACTTACGGAACCAACGAGCTCATCAAACCTTGTAAATAGACTTACCTGTAAAATAAAACAAAAAGACTTGTTAGAACTAACTTGCTATCACAAAGGAAACGCAAATAAAGAAAGAAAGAAAAAAGATAGAAAATACATTTATTAAATAGCTTGACCGTTATTTGAAAACCTAATTAAACATGAGATAAGCGACATCCGTTTCCGAGCTAGTCAAGCGAGTACTTCCGTCCGCCCGTCGTGTCCGCGCCATTCCGCTCCTGTGACGTCACGTCCTACCGTCATCTTGGTAGTCGAAATGATTAAGTTCAGTTCGATTTGACTTTCATTAGCGTCCCGTTTCTCGGCTGGTGAAGTCGCTCGCCCTTCTTGAGGACAGTTTCACCAGCGAACCTAACAAGCGAGGATTATAAAATATTCATAAGTATAGCTATATACGTTTGAAAAAGGTATGTTTTTAAATTTTAAAACGGTTTTACCGTTCGAAATTTTTAATTAAACTTTAAAAGAATTTCAGATTCCGTTTTACTTATACAAAGCTGTGTAAAATGGATGACAATCCGTCCGCACCGAGAATCGAGGAAGCTGCACAGCGCACAGAAGGAAGGAAAAGGAAAGCAGCATTACGATCGAAATCGTCTTCTTCTGACTCCAGTAGCTCGTCTTCCACATCAAGCTCTTCATCGAGTGGTAAACGCCAAAAACGCTCTAAAGATAACAAACGCAAGCGTCGCCGGAATCGAGAAAACAGTAAGTTTGATAAATTATTTACTGAAATTAGTAATCTGAGACAACAAATCAACTCCACAAACTGTGACAATACTCGTAATTTTGGAGAGAGAGACGACTGCGTCAGCCTTGATGTGGATGATGATTGGTCGAGTGGTCATTACAATCAACCCAGTACATCACAGTCGCAAGCACCGAGTGTTGAACCGGACTTTAACTTCTCTCTTAGCACGAAAACTAAAGAGCCCGCCATCACCCCTGCATGTCCTAAACTACTTGAGCATTTGAAAGATTTACAGAGATTTAGAGAGAACGTCCAGAGTGGAATAATGTTCGTTATTCCGACGTACAAAAATTATATCTTCAAGATCCGGGATTCACCAACCTTGAGGCCAATGAAGAGGTTAAAAGATATGACCAATCGAAAACAAATATCCAAATGGAGAAGGCATTCGCAAGTCTGACATGTGCTCTGCTAAAACAGCGCAACGCGCTTCAGAGTGATCTCAATGCGTTTCTGTCCAAAGTTAGACAAGAAAACACATTAAACTACAATAGCGTGAATCAGGAACTAAATGATTCCTTAATGAACGGTGAATACATTAAAACCTTCAATGATGCCTTGCAAATTGTCTGCGGTCACAGAGCTGAACTGGTGCAACACCGTAGAGAAACAATTCTATCAGCAGTAAAAGACCCTCTGTACAAAAACAGCCTTCGGAAAATTGCTCCAAGCTGCTCCCACTTGTTCGATCACGAAAAATTTACGGCTTTACTTGAAAAAGCAGGCGGAGTACGAAATGTGTTCTGGAACAAAGATAAAGATCGTACACGACCCAATAACCATAACAAATATTCCGGCCCAACTCAATACAAAAAATCTACAAGTGGATCCACTCAACAAAAACAATTTCCGAACAAGAAAAATGATTCCTTTCGTGACTTCCCTAAAAAAGGTGCGGGTAGACAAGAAACGAAAAATCAAAGCCGAACAAAGTCTCCTCCCTCTTCCCACCGGGAAAGGAGATACAAAGGCAACCGTAAGTTTTGACTATATGAACACAAACAGGTTTCATGCGGGACAGCTCCACATGCACCAACACAATTGGGAGAAGTTAAAAGCTCCTACTTTTATACAAAAACTGATACAAGGCTACCGCATACCCTTCATCAAAAAACCACCTCTGCACATATTGGATGCCAAACACGGGGTAACCCCTTCATCCGAAAACATGACAAAGGCCATTTTAAAAATGATAAAACAAGGTGTTATCAAGGAAGTACCGCCATCGCCCAGTTTCGTGTCGCCGATGTTTCTTCGACCGAAATCCGACGGATCAATGAGGCCGATATTCAACCTCAAAAATCTAAACAATTATGTGGGTACGAGCAAATTCAAACTTATAAACATTCATCGAGTACCCGATTTCATTCAAAAGAACGACTGGGCCGCAAAGATCGACATTCATCAAGCTTACTTTCACGTACCTGTAGCAAAAGGTCACAGACGGTTCCTACGTCTTCAATACAGCCTATTAAACAAAGCGCAACCACAACTATACGAGATGACATGCTTGCCTTTCGGGCTAAACTCGGCTCCAAAAACGTTTGCCTCAATAACCAATTGGATTGCACGTTATCTGCGGGACAACGGTGTCCGCTTATTAGTGTACCTAGACGACTTCTACCTAGTACATCAAAACCGGGAGAAGCTTATCCAACATGTCGAGCTCACGGTGTCGACACTAAAAAACTTAGGCTGGCATCTGAACACCGAAAAGTCTGTGTTCGAGCCTCAAAAGTGTCTCGAGTTCCTCGGCGTTCTGTGGGATCCATGGAGAAACGTCAAACACCTGCCCAAAAGGTTAGTTGTCAAAATTCGGCTACTTGCATCAAAAATGGTCTCGAAAAAGAAAACCACCTTGAAAGAACTTCAAACAAAAATTGGGAGTTCTCAACTTTGCAAGCTTCGTTGTGCCCCGAGGGAGATTGAACTACCGTCACCTGCAGAGACTTGCCAATTCTGCACTAAAAACCAAGCCGCCTTTCTTTCTGAATGCAGATGTCATTCGAGAACTAACGTGGTGGATAGAACATTGCGAGAATGTGTCTCCGATACATGTACCACTTCCAACACACTATCTTACAACCGACGCGAGCGATTTAGGTTGGGGAGCCAAACTGGACAACGAGACCCTATCAGGGACTTGGCCAAGCCAACAACAAAAGCTACACTGCAATCAGAAGGAAATGTTGGCGATATTGTTTGTCTTGCAAAAACACTGTCATCTTTTGAGCTCGAAAACATTATTGATCCAATGCGACAACAAGACAGTGGTCTCTTACTTACGAAACGAGGGGGGGACAAAATCATTGTCCCTTATGAACTTGACAATAGAAATATTTCAGGTCCTCGACAGGTACAATATTCACATGTCAATATATCACATTCCAGGAACATACAACGGCGAAGCGGACCATCTATCTCGACACAGACGTCTCCCAGAATGGCACCTCTTGCCGAAAATCACCAATATCGTCTTCAAGAAGTGGGGCACCCCAAGGATCGACCTATTCGCGTCGAATCTAGCACATGTAGTACCGACGTATTGCACACTCGACAGGAACGACACTCGGGCGAGCATGTTCGATGCGCTAGCGAGCAATTGGAATTTCGACCTAGCGTGGGTCTTTCCGCCACCTTTCATGATACCTCAAGTATTGCATCATCTCAACACAGCTCAAGGATTGTACCTGATCGTAGCACCACGCTGGAAACAAGTTTATTGGAGGCCAGACCTGAAAAACCGAGCCATTTCTCCTCCATTCACGATAATGAACCCTCACCAGGTCCTAGTGGACGTAACAACCGGATTACCGCCCCCTCACGCATCCCAGATGACTCTCGAGATATGGAGATGTGCGGGTGGAACGAATTCTTAACTGACTGGTCGCGAGATCAAAAATCTCTTTTGGTAAGTAGTTGGCGACCTTCTACCATAAAAACATATAAACCTGCCTGGAAGAGATGGGTTTCGTGGACAGAGCAGGCAGATGTTGACCCTCATAGGCCATCCGGTTCAGACCTAGCACGATTTCTAAGCGACCTTCATCAAAAAGAAGGTCTCTCATTGTCTACAATTCTGGTCCACAAATCTGTCGTTTCTACTTTTTGTGATCCAACCCATAGTAACAATCTAAGCAGTAACTCTCTTGTGAAACAAGTTATAAAAGCTATTACTATATCTGCCAGTAAAACTAAGGTTAAACCTAAAGCTCCCATTTGGGACGTAAACATACTCTTAAATTATTTTTTAACAGTAAACCCTAACACAGACAGTCTCTTCGAAGCTTCTCAAATAACTGCCGCCTTGTTGCTTATACTATCAGGGAGACGTGTGCACGATCTAACACTACTGTGTATAGATACAGATTCATGTGTTATTTCAGATGATCATGTAATATTTTGGCCAAAATACGGTTCGAAAACTGACACACCACAACATCAGCAATCTGGCTGGAGACTGAACCAGAATAAAGAAACCCAAGCGCTAGATCCAGTTCATTGGGTGAAACAGCTTTTAAAGCTGTCCAAAAGGCGACGCGAATGTGCTAAAAGTAACAATCTATTTATATCTATTTGTAAAGAACCAAAAGCTGCAACACGCACTATCATAGCAGGGTGGATAAAAAGACTTTTACAAGACGTCGGAGTTCAAGCCACCCCAGGAAGTTTCCGGTCAGCGGTAGCATCAAAAAGCTGGCTTGAAAACTGCCCAGTCGACGATATTTTGGCAAAAGGAAATTGGCGTTCAGCTAAAACTTTCCAAAAATACTACTATAAGGAAGTTACGAGGGACGTCTCGAACAACAGCCTACTCAGACGAGACTTATTTGTCCCTATTTGACACAACATAGCACATTATGTACATGGGTAACCTGTCCCTTTACGATCAAATTGATATGCGAGATAAATACATTAATTAATGCTCATTCACTCGCTTATTTTTCCTACGAAAATGCAATTATGATTTATGCTTTGATTCGGGAAATAAAACAAAATATATGATAATGTTTATTTCATTTACATGTCCTACGGGGTACCTAGAATAATTTTATTTGACATTAACAGATACAAAAGCACAAAGGTAATATTTTTTTTTTTTTTTTTTTTTTTTTTTTTTTTTATGTTAAAGGGAGCAAACAAGCGTACGGCCCACCTGATGGGAAGTGGTCACCGTAGCCTATGGACATCTGTAACACCGGAGGAGGTGTCACCGATGCATTGCTTACCCTGTAGGACTCTTTTAACCCTCCTTTTAAAGAACTCTATGTTGTAACTCGTTGGAAAGACCGCTGGCGGGAGCTCATTCCACATTTTGCAGGTGTACGGCAAGAAAGAACGCATAAATCGAGTCGTATGCGATTTCCATGACTCAATAATGTGTGGATGAGCTTTTTTGCGGTGGCGAGAGGTGCGATGGAAGAAACGCGATGCCGGAATCAGGTTGAATAGCTCTTCAGAACACTCCCCATTGTAAAGGCGGTAAAATATACATAAAGATCCAATATCCCTACGAATATTGAGTGGTTCCAGGCGCTCAGTGATCTTGGGACTGTCGACAATTCTGATAGCTCTACGCTGTATCGAGTCAAGAGGCTGGACTTGGTACTTGGGTGCTCCGTTCCAGAGGTGAGAGCAGTACTCCACGTGAGGTCGGACTTGTGCTTTGTAAAGCACAAGTCTTTGGCTCGGTGTGAAGTACCGCTTCGCCTTATTGAGCACGCCAAGTTTCTTAGAAGCAAGTTTAGCCTTGCCCGCAATGTGACAACGGAACTGTACATTGGCAGAAATGTCAACACCCAAGATCCCAATACTGTCTGAAACCATGAGGGGAGCATTCTGAAATTTGGGAGCCATAACAAATGGAGCTTTTTTAGCGGTGAATGCGCAAACTTGTGTCTTAGCTGGGTTGAATTGAACTAAATTCAGTTTCCCCCAATCTGAAACCTGTACCTGTAATAATATAAGTACCAAGTAATACCATCCCGATATACTTACCAGTAATAACTAATATCATTCATACGTTCACATTAGCATCCTACCGCCACCAGGCGATAACAAACACGTCTCATGTTTAATTAGGTTTTCAAATAACGGTCAAGATATTTAATAGAGACGTTTTACCTGAAAATAAAACGTTTATTAAATACTTACCTTATTTGAAAACCTAATACTTTTTACTCCTGCCCGGTGGCAAAACATGAGCATAATGAAAGTCAAATCGAACTGAACTTAATCATTTCGACTACCAAGATGGCGGTAGGACGTGACGTCACAGGAGCGGAATGGCGCGGACACGACGGGCGGACGGAAGTACTCGCTTGACTAGCTCGGAAACGGATGTCGCTTATCTCATGTTTAATTAGGTTTTCAAATAAGGTAAGTATTTAATAAACGTTTTATTTTCAGGTAAAACGTCTCTATTCGTGACACACAACATTACATAACATAGTCATAATAATAAATAACACCAATAGTCTAAAAGCAATTTTACGTGTCACAAATGGGCTCCGACTCAGTTAATAACAGTATAAATACAATTAATGTCCTAAGCGGGTTTGCTATCGATATTAAAAAAATTGGATATTTCTGTTATGTCTCGCACAACACAAAAACATTTGCGTAAGTAATACATAGATTATTTTAGTTATTAAAAAGCGTCTAATCTGGTAAGTTGAAACGCGCGGGTTAAAATCCCGCTGGTTGCTAAAATTATTAGGAACTACAATATCTTTGGAGATATACCTTCATAATGTATATATATGATTATAAAGTGACTTTACAACTTCTATCCTTCAGCGATAGTATTAGGATTATAGTTATAGCCATATAGTTGCTCTTTAATAATAATAAGAGTTTAATAAGAAACGAACTACATATCGTATCAGCATTTGGCCAGCGTAGTACATTACGGCATCTGTGATGAAAGTTCCCAGCAGCGGGACCGTATGGGCTGATAACATTTTCATTGTTTAAGTCCTGCCGAAAACATTTCTTAATTTTATATAAGCGATCTATTATGAATCGTCGGTTACTACTAAGTAGTACAACTACAATATACAACTATAAAATTCTCTTCGAAAAGAATTCAAATGTATACAATTAATGAAGTACCAAATGCTAGAAGAATGTGGCAACAATTTTAAGTGGCCAAGTTAATCCAGTTCAAAACTACAACGGGCAAATAATTGCAGTATTTAATTACATACCTCGACTGCTCGAGTACGAAAGTCGAAGCGGTCAAATTAAGTTTCCAGCCTGCAGTCACAGACTAGAACGACAATATACACTTAAGAAATTCATTTAATTTTATTATACTCGTACTTCACCATTCTTTATAACGGTAAATATCTCCACAATAACAGGGGGCCGAAGAGAATAAGTATAAAAAAGTTGTTCCAAGTGGCCGGTTGGTGGTGGGGAGCTTTTTAAATTAGGACAAAGACCATTCAATAAATGTAATATGTATTTTTTTTAAACATTTGGACTATTATACTGGCAGAGATGACCTATAGATAATATGTATTTAATGGTCTTTTCAGTAGTGGAAACAAACCCCACTGGGGGCCGTTGGTATCAATTCTTAATATTGTGCCAATCCGATCCAGTGAAGGCTGTCTGAAAAAAAGCCAAAATACGCGTATAAGATATTGGAAAAATATACCATTAGCAAGTCTTAATGCCCATAATTATTAGGCATCTATACCATAATACATCTGTACCAAAGCCTATTAAATTACAAAATTAAACCTAGCTAGGCAACTCTTTCCCCAGGGTTCTTGTATACGTTTGTTAAATTCGTGTCCACTTGACAGACCAAATACTGAACTCTCATTGGTTGTCTGTTGATTATCGACCAATGAGCTTACAGTATTTGGCATGTTGATTGGACCCGAGTTTGATAAAAGTTTGACAAAAATCTGTAACAGAATCCGAGAGGCAAAGTTATAAGTGTAAACTTAGGATCTATCGAACTTTGGTAATAATAATAATAACGCCCAACGATCACATACATAGATAGGTATAGACGGGCAGTATTAGTCTAAACAGACAACGCGTATGTTGAACGTTAGTCCGTCTATATTTTCTAATCACTATTCCAAAATAATAAAGGTATGATTTCTTCGTATTCCTTTACACTGGCGCTTAGTCTATATTACTCGTCAAGTCTGAGCGTGCGGTCTCGGGTTTTCTTATTTAATTATTCCATTAACTGCACTTACTAAGCTGGGGTGAGACCGAAGGGTAGATTTGTAAGGTCTAGTGCCTTGCTAGTGCAGACAGGCGATGGCATTGTCAAAGGGGTGAAATGAGGTTTGTAGACACCTATACATTCTGTCATTAGGATAGTTGTTTTTATTGTCGTTAAGCGACACGACCGCCCACAACAGTTGCAGTGTCACTCGAAATTCTAAAATGTAAAGTTTGATGTGCTATCTATATACGTGATATTTGCAAAATTGTGGTAACCACTCCACAAAGGCAATTAACCAAGAGATGCAGTTGAACTTCATTGCAATATTTTAAAATAATTAACGTTTTAATCCATAGTAAGAAGTGGAAAGTGTTCCCGTGTATTCTTGATTTCCCGTGTATTCAGCATCAAGTTCTCCACGTGACAGTGTACCGAATATGACTAATTTGTATTATTTATGACTGAACGTGACACGGTGTCTTGTTTGAGCAGATGCAGGACTGAATGACAGTACCGCAACTACTCCTGTTTGATTTATCAAAAGTATATACACAGTTTGTGCAATAAACGATTCATTTGATTTTTGACTGACCCGATAGCTCAGTTGGTAGTAACTTTGCTTTCTGAACTGTGGGTTGTGGGTTCGACCCACAACGTTCCCACCCAGGACAAACATTTGTGTGATGGACATAAGTGTTTGTTCTGTGTCTGGGTGTTATATTGTATTATATGTATGTATAAAATGTATTTATTATTTACAAACAAAAAAGTATTTAAGTATTGTATCAGTTATCTGGTTCCCATAATACGAGCTTTGCTTAATTTGGGGCTCTATGTCGTTGTGTGAGATGTCCAACACATAAAAAAAACATTTATAAATTCAATTCCTTGATCCACAGTAAAGCAGCAGTAGTTAGTTTGTAATCGGTTAACCTTTACAAAGTTTCTAATCCCCGAATGGCTAGCCACGCAGCGCCTCTAAGCTCTTTATTAAATTCAACGTCAAAAGGTTTGTGAAGTGAGTTTTTGAAATAGGTGTTGTAAGGGTTTATTTTCTAGATTTTCTTTTCATAGTCAAATAGTTTTCATTTCATTCGCAGATAATTAATCGACCTTTAAGACACTTAGAAGCACTTATTTTTTCCAGCAATTATTGATGTTTTGCAAAATTCAAGAAAAATTAAGATTTGCTACATTTATAAAATAAACCAAAAGATAATGTTAGCGACTCACAATTATATTCGGTTTTCTCGGAGTTTCACGAAGCAATAAAAAATTCATTATAATTCAAAGGTCTTAATTAGAAACAGATTTTCTTAATCAAATATCATTCAGTCTTGAAGATGAAATAATTGTGTATTATCTTACGATCAGTACTGGGATTAGTAACCGTGAACAATAAATTGCGTCTGCGCAGCAAGGCTTTTACAAGCTTTTTTCACTTTCCACAACCCTTTTCTTAATTTAAACGTGTACAAAAAGACATTGAATCAAAGCACAAATATTTTTCCTTCTGATAAATTACTATAACGCCAGGTATGCCTACTAGTATTAAAAATATCATAATTCTTATTTCAATATCACTATCGTAATCATAAGCATATTCCTTTCATCAATCAGTAACGATCGCATTCTACGGTGTAGTCATTAAGCTGCTACGACGTAGCAACGTAGCTGTCTACAGCGTAGCCACGTAGCACGTAGATACAATGGCGGGGATTACAGGTGGGGACGCCTCAATGAGCGTTTATTACCCGAGCGGCACCTGGGGAGGTACTAACGTAACTCGAAGTCAACTCGAACAGCACCTTAACGAATTTCTATTTGTAGAATAAGTATCACGTACGAGAACTTACGTCAGCGTACCAGCTTTCCGAAGTATTTTTGTCCGCAACCTAGAGACGTGTCTGTCTTTAACACAATAGAACTAAAAGCTTGTAAGCTCCATTACTTACTCAATATGTGAGATAGCCCATTTTACTGTCAAGATAAAATAAATGCGTTTTCAAAAAATACCCAACAAGTTTCCGTCTGATTGGGCATTTTTAAAAGAAAAAACGTCCCACACGATTGTAACAATCCAGTGTGGAAGCTTTTTCAGAATCATTATTAGCTTTAAAACAATTATGAAAAATTACAGTTATGATTATTTTATTTTAATGATTCTGCAACTGAATTCAGAAATTGGATGAGATTTTTTTTATTGATCGAATAGGGAAGTTTTTATTTGTTTGTAATTAGTCCAATTTACTTTTATTACATTCGAGAGCCCCGAGTAGTGCCGGTACATTAGCACAGGAAATGTTGATGCATGTGTCGTCGTTACGCCGCAACTGACACACCTACTTTTGAAAATGGCTTTTCAATAAAGTTTACCGCAAGAAAGAAAGGAAAATCAATATGTTTAACTCGTATTCAGTTTCAGTGGTCGTTTATAAAATAGACGAATTAAGGTTCGTACAAAGGTCGCCAAAACACTCTGTGCGTTATGGTCGCAATGAGTGTATGTAATGGGTACTTACAAATAGAGCATTTATTTTTGATTATTTAAGGATCAAAATTAAAATTACCAAATATAAATAACGTCATTCATATTCCCGATATTTAAATGTTACATAGTGTTCAAACATATAAGAAAAAAGAAAAGAATGTCCCTCCCGTGTTGATTTTGTTAAGACTAAAATACGATAAACAAATATGTAAGTAGTATATTAAAAAAGAGCACGGACCAAGGAGTCTGTGGTAAAGCAGAATAAAAAAAAATTACAACTACCTTTACCATAATAAAAAAAAAGTAATTTAGTATGACCTTGGCTACTGAAATACATTGTTCTTTCTAGTTTGAGAGTCTATGAACTCGTTGAAATTTATAAAACCCTACTATTTCAATAAATACACAAACATAAGGTTTATCTACGATTGCTTTACTATTTGTTCGGCTAAAAGATCTGGGTGGACGGTGGATAAGTACCGGAAAAACTATATTTGTTCTACCAGATGGTATGGGTTATATTTCAGAAAATGTTGCAAGCCCACATTGAATGTTTAGTCAGAAGCAGCGGGTGCAGTACATCGGTGGAAGCATAGATTATATACATATCCACTGCTGCGGTGCAATCCATTTTTCGAATTTTGCTTTTAATTTGTAGCAATATCTATAGTTTGGGAAGTTTGGCGGGAAAACGAAAAAGATCGCGTCGCCGCATTGTATTATTTTCCAAAACTTGTGTTATTTTCAGTGTTATTGCATAAAATTGGTGGAATTTTATTCGTTAAGTGCTGGATTACAGGCATGAGTGTGGGAAAGTGGTATAATGATGGTGAAACGATTCTTTTCGTGTTGTTTCCAAAACTCCATAGAAGCTTCAAGTAAAGTTGCCACCACTTTACTAGGAGTATGACTTTGACTCGACTATGACTTGACTGGATGACTTTGACTGTAACTTGACACATATTTGCGTAAACATCATTAACTTGAAAAATTATGAATTACTTGACACTGGCTAAATACACAAAAGTGTGGAGCCAAAACATAAAAAAAAAGTATCTATAGCTTGTCATTGTCATTGCCATTAACCTAAGTGTTAAAAGAACTTTGAAGGTTCGTTGAAATGAAATCCGAAAATGGCGGTTGGTAATTTTGAATTATTTTCCATAACCCGTGTATTTAGAATTTTAATGTGTGATAAGGTTGTATTATTATCCGTTAAGTTATCGTGAACGTGCACGAGTTGGCAAATGGTTCCAAGTTTTAAACTTTACCTTTTCGTTTTCTCTTTAAGGCTTCCTTGAGCCTTCAGTATAATGTCCACCATTTTGCTGTGGCATTTTGACTTTGACAAAATAATACTTTGACATGACACACCCGTACAAAAATTCCTTACATTTCCTTACATTGGAAGAATTATCCCAAAACCCAATAGAAAGGCATTAAACGAAGAGAAAAAGAGCTTTGAATATAGTTGTTATTATATGATTCTGCGTGTTCAAAACGATAAATATAATAAGAAATTATTTAAGCTCAAAGCAGACTAAAGCTAAATCGTTGCGATAAAATTCAACTTTGAAATCTCCCGCAAAGTAAAAACGCGAAAGGAGGCATTTAAGATGGCATCTCAAAAGATGCCTTTGATCTTCCTACGCTAAAAAGTATTACCTAGGCCTGCGAAATCCTTTAATTTCAGTGTAAACTAAATATGCCGCTATCTAACTCTTCAAAGAATATTTTTTTTGTAATTTAGCGTTTACCTAAAAATCTGTTGGACAATTTCTAAACAGCTCTACCTAAATCTCTCTTTTACAATACTTATGCCAATTATTTTATAGCGAATACTAGAAATAACTATATTTAAAAGGTTTTTATGGCTTTCCCAGCGAAAATATGTGCAACGTGAGCCGAGTCCAAGTGAGCAACTAGTGAATGCAAAAATCCCAAAGGGTAAACACGCACTGTCGGCAGCATGCAGTGCTGTGGGGTGGAATGACACCTTAAACGAGGTTAATGGCGCACTGTTTGGAGAGGGTAGCGAAGGGACACAGCCCTTTGTTTAGAGCTGATTGATTGGCTTCGTTACAGACGGGTCAGTGTTGCCAGGCCGAGCTTTTTAGCAATAGAACGTCACTGTTTTAAAAACCTTGTTAGAAATACGCATTTAAAGTTTCTCGATTATCTTAGTGAGATGTACGTAACAACAGATAGACGCCGACAATCAGTCATCGATAGCCGCTAAAGTGGAGATTCAAAAAAGATTTTACGTATAAAATCTCAACTTAAGCACTGATTACGTATAAAATCTCAACTTAAGCACTGATTCAATACAGGCCAAAACTGTCATCTGATTATTGATTTTATTTTAGTTACCTGGATCTTTTGGTAGATACAAATAAAATGTATTAGAGGATATTTATAATACGAAGCAACTTTTATTAATTTCAAATGAATCTATTATTTGACTATCGGAATGTTGATATAGAAGCAATAACAAGCAAGTGGCAGCTATCGACATTCTAAGCATAAAACGAGCAATAGAATAGGCTACGACCAGGTTCGCCTCGGGGCAAGTTCAAAATTGGCCTGATGCCGAGTAGCGCCGGGGAATTCTCGACTCTCTCACATTGCGACAACTTAATGGGTTTTCACTTCTTTTCGTTGTTGTTTCATAGTCTGTCTACGTCATATGCCTTCGTTGTGCGGGCGGCGAGAGAATGTAACGCCAGTAAATACCTTATGGCGTTTTCTGTAAGCCGTTCCTTGGCTCTCGTGCATTTGGAATCGCAATTACACTGCGCTGTGAAGATAATTGATTTGACCTATACAGAATATTGTAGCTTAAAAATTGAAGATTGGTGATTTAACGAGGTATCACCTCCTTAGTGTAATTAGAATATTTAACATTCGAATATCATCTTTACTAACGTTGGTAGCAACACCGGTCAATTGTGAAACATCCGCCTTTATGTACAGTTGCGGCTCTCGGCGGGCCGGGCGGAGGATTAGCGAACGGCGTCACCGGATTTAACGTAGTTTGTACAATGCGTAACGTATGCGACGTAAGGCAATGTTTTCAGGCTTATTGTTCGCTTGGTCGTAGTCACGTATCTTAGGTATTGATTATGGTGAATTATTTGAATAGATTTTAGATTTAATGAATTTTATAAGAATCTGTTTTCCTACGTTTAAGCAGATTTAATTTGTAAGATATGATTTACTTACTTAGATTGTGATTATTAAAATAGGTAGGTACATAAGATTTAAATGTGAATAAACACTGTTTAACAAGCAATTACAATCGTAAATTACATAAGTTTTAAGTTTTTCCTTATTTAAGGTCTATTATGTTTATATATCATACGTATGAATAAAAAGAGTAAATATCATCAAACCAACAAAAAGGAGTCAATGTGCAGCTGTGGTCATTTCACTGTTTGTCATTGTTGCTTTGTCAATCTACAAACTAAATATAACAGACAATATAACTTGATTTAGTGTTTAATTAGGCGACCCGGTATCTAATCTAACCTATATGCGTTTAGTCACAAGCGCATCTACCTACGTAACAATTTACCGATGAGCAATTTACGAATTCACAGGTATTTATCACTAAAATACTAATTAGTCACCATATTTACATAGAAAAACAAGTTTTTCACTTGGAAAACCAACAAATCTTACAACTGCAATACGGACGCGGCACTTCAGCGCCATCTATGGGGCGGCGAATCACTTATACCAATCTTAACTCACCGGCTTGCACTGCTGTCATCTGCACAGGCACTGAATTCGAAAGTAATTGTTTCTCAGTGTACGGAGGATATGTTCACTGTAAAGTAGTTGTACTGCACTGGGAGCTATATGAGCGCGACGTGCGCTCCCCTCCAGCTTTGCGCGGTGACTGCGAGTCTGCCTGCGCCGCGGCCTGCGCGCGGTACTCTAGGTACCCTCGCATTTTCGACGCGGCACAAAGAATATGTTTACGCAAGATGTGGTATCATTTAAATTATGTCGCGGAGATGGATGGTCATACCAGTATTGCTCAAACCACGATTGCATCTCAAATATCGTCTGTTTGTGAAAACCGCATTCTAAATTGGGATTTCCAATGGAATGTTTTCGATCCGTGTTGCGGTTGCGGGCTTAGAAATATAAATGGAATAGATTAAGCTTATGGATAACGATACGTTTACTGCTGCCTCTATCTTAGTTAATCTCTTGTTTATCTATTGTTTTGAATACTGTTAAAGTCAAAGATATTCTTTAGTTTGTAAAAAGTAGCCAGTTCGGCTTAATCTGGGTTAACTCTATATGCTGGCCTATATTCAATAGCCCTGAAATCTTCTTTGTGTCATACAAACTCCACGATCTCAGCAATTTATATGCCTTACAGTGTGACAGCGGAAGTCTCATATTGACCCAGAAAGCTACGATATATGGAGTAGGGATTTAGTAGAAAATGTGTCTGTAGATAAAATATGTCAGCAGGTAGGCGAGGAACTCGTTGGGAGTACGACTATGAACGTTCGCTCATTGTATAATGGAAATCTTATAGCTAAAATGCCTACAGAAATGCGGCTAATAATAGGAATAGGTACGTCAGAAAGCCGACTAGCTGATATTCAAAATGTCGTAGTAGATAAAAGGTTCGAACGGCAAAACGCGCGCGAATGTTAATAATTTATATGATACCAAAACCTCATTTATAGCTATATCCAGTTCAGTGAAAATGTGATTCCCATTTCCATATTAAAAGTAATGCCGGCATACAAGTCGCTTACGTACGATCATACACACGACAAGAGCAGTCTACGTTACGCAATAAGACGCAGAAACCCTTTAACCATGTCTATTTTTGCTTTGAGCCTACATTTATTGAATTGTTACGTAGTAGCGCTTACAATTTTGTCGCGCGTCGCATTATTGTGATTTGAATAACTGAAATCTAACAACATAATATCAACTTTCTGAGGTCTTACTATGAGCTGCGACAGAAGGTACTTTTTGGCTCAGGGAGGAGGCAAAACCGAATGTCCTTATGCTGGGTCCGCCGCGCACTTTTACCAACCACTACACGAAGACACCTAGAGCTAATTCATATCTACCATACCCCGAAAACGTGAAGCTGGAGTAGATTTTATCTCTTGAAACAAAACTTTGATAGTACATATTAGTTTCCGCTATATACATTCAAAAGCATTCGGCGGCTTAAAGATTCTGACACTACAGCTTTAGCTTAAAAATGACGTAGGTGCTTACTCGTACTTTTTGTACGGGGACTACTGTACGCTCTACTCAGAGTTGATCGTTTAACTTTGATCACAGGCTTTTCTATAAATCCGCAATTTAATCAAAACTAAAATTCTGTAATTTGAACTGCGACCTAGAAAAATAACAAGATAAATATGACTCGACGGTACATCCCAGATCCCACAGAGTGGGTGTATACGTAGGTCCCTTCCTGCGGCATCTCGTTACGTACGGTCCACTGGACAGCGCGGGGTTTCCTGGGGCGATTTAGGCATTATCCCTGTTACAGAAACTACCGTGGTGAGGCTCAAGTGGAGCGCCTCAACCGTGTTCATATACTTTACGAATTCAAAGCAAATAGTTGGTACCTTGTATATCAAAAATTGTATATTAAAAAACTGCTATTTGAAAATAATATAATTGTGAAATAAGCCCATTTTAATTGTTTAATTTATCGTCACTTATTGACTATTACTAAGTTGATATTATAAAACATAAGCGTAAAAAAACTGTTAAATGCTTGAGGCGTCCTACGTCAAAGGTTATTGACCCTCTGGTATAGATTTTCAAAATGTTTCAATAACATAAGGAATTATAGGTTTCTTCTGTTTGTATTTAAATCCTAAGTGTAAGGCATAAATGACCCCGAAATTTTCTATGGGAAACTACACAGGCTATACTCATTGTTTTAAAATCACGCTTTCCTACAATAGCCACAGTTTTCCAACTTTTCCCAGACCGGTGAAGTATTTACATAACTTAGTTTCTGCGAATACGCTGCAAGAAAACAATGATTTCAGTAAGAATTCTGTAATAATTCATAAGGATTCGGGAGAAGGGGGATGTCCAGGTGTCAGGAGTACTTGAGGAACCTGTAAAAAGGAAAGGAAATATTAGTGTTTGAAACGGCTTGCAGAGGATATTACAAGATAAAATATGGAATAATAGAACTGATCGATTTACGACGCGACACTTTACGCTACGAATAAATGTCGCATCGTAATTTATGTTTATCTAAATATATATAACTCGAAGGTGACAGACTGACTGAGATAGTGATCTATCAACGCACATCCCAAACCAATGGACAGATCGGGCTGAAATTTGGCATGCAGGTAAGTGTTATGACGTAGGCATCCGCTAAGAAGGGATTTTTCGAAATTCCACCCTTAAGAGGGTGAAATGGGTGGTTGAATTATTTTCCCATAGGCCACGCCGCGGGCGAAGCTGCGGGCAGAAGCTCGTTATCTATAGTAAAAAAACTGAAGATTATTTCTTAGAACTCGGCGGTTCCAATCATGTAAAATAACCCACAAACTTCTGTATGTATTAGCATATTAAGCCTAGCTAAGGCAACCCACAAGCATTCAACCTCAGTCTCTGCTCAGTCATCCCTAACAGCTTTTGAATTGATATGTTCTATTGATTCTGATAGAGTTACGGCTATGAGCATGACGCAGCACAATTTGATTGCCTTCTCTCGGATGATCGAAGTTCGAGCCGAGTGCGATGGATTCGCTCTGCGAAGTCAATTACCTGCATGCCGCTCTGAACACAACATATTCGTTGGCATATATGTTAATTTATTGTACTGACATATGAATATCTGTATATATACAGTCCTGTATATATAAACCCTAAAGTGATATACTAGGACAAATGCGAAATTAAAGATATTTTAATAAGAAGCGACTGGCGGTTTCATTGGCATCTTAAGCTCTGCTTTTCCGTGGGAGCTCGAGAGAAAAACCCAGAACAATTTTCAGGAATTAAACTGTCCTATATTGATCCCGGCAATATTAACAATCCGTGCGCCAAATTTCGTCCGAATGGTATTTAAGTGTGAAAGCCACACAGACCTTAACAATAGCATGTACGCCCTTTTTTCAGTGTTGTTTAATGTACGTTCAATTATCTATACGTTTCCACTCTCAGAAGTGTGGCTCAGGGATAACTCATGCGACTTTCATACCAACGCACGCTTCTAGCCTATAGTACAATTTAGTGATAGTTCAGTTGTAATTTCTTACACATTGTATTTGGTAGCTGTAATAGATATTGCCCACAAACTCGCCTAATGTTAAGCGACGGTGTGACCGAAGATGGAGCACGTAAATTGAGAGTTGACCAGAAACATTGTACACTTATTCCTCAATGATAGATACGAATATCTGGCTGCCTAAACATTTTACCAGACCGCTGATCACGCCGCGCCATGAAAAAGAATCAATGGCAAGGGGCTATTGTCGTAAAACGGAACGCACAAATATTGATGGGCCGAGTATGAGGCGGTCGACCGGCGCCGCGTGCGGGTATGGTGCTGAATAGGCCCCTCGAGAAATTGGATTTCACCATCTTGGAATGATAAAACACCCGCATCTGAAGCGGGTGAGGGTATAGAGAAATAAGGAGCAGTAGACGTACTGGCAGCTTTAGGACCTTTTAGCGATTTTTTAAAGCAGACACACTAAATTTTTGTATCTATGAAAACTACTTCACCGAGTAGCGAATACGTTTATAATTAAGTTAGAATTTTGTGAATTTTCTATAAAAGAAATCACATCCCCTGTTCCAAATATCAATATCAATCATCCATATAAAGATCTGATATATCAGTTAACGAGCCAAATATCCTCGTCGCATCTAGTTGCCCTACTGAATTTCCACGCGGCGCAGAGCCGCGGATTACCCCGTTTTTATTATTCTTGCCCGCGTTAAAAAGGGGCTCCCGAGCCATGTCCGTTACGGGGACGACGCGCTACTTCCACGACGGAATGATTTAGAGTGTTGGACTTCCGTAATTTGCGTGCCAACAGAGAAGGACAACATTTTTATCAGACGCCTATCCATTACGCCACGCGCTTCCATTTAAAGAGACTGCTCGTTTATCCTTAAATTGGCATAATAAAAGACGTCAAGCGAATATCTACTTACTCGACACCAAAAATGTTAAATTGTGTTTTTCGTTGGTGTATTTCTCAAGGTTTTATAGTTCAAGGCTCCGGCGGTTGTTAGCGGCTGAATGTAACCCAAGGCCTACTATGGTGCCGCAACCATGTTACGCTATCTTGGAAAGTAGACATCGGGCTTGCAGTCACATTCAACTTTTTTTGAAACTATTTGTATAAATTTCACACAACACGGACTATTAGATAATTTTTCTTCAGTTAAAATATTTCTTTAAATATTAATTTGAGTCTTGGACGAAGCAAAGCTATGCGTTTATAGCATCACTCTGCCAAAGAGTGACGAAGTGTTACGCAGAAGGTGCACAAAGCGAGACACGCGGGCACAATGGCGAATGGTGATAAATGGCGGAGTACCGGACGAGCCGTGATGGAACGGAGGCGGCGGAGTATGTCTTTATACGCAGTGTCTGGCACACGGGGGGGGCCTATTTATCTCATCTATTCTAGAGATTTTTCAGGACGTTGAGTAATCTTTGAAGTGATATAAAGTAGCAGCGTCTACAATACATTTCTTTCCATCATTCCAATCGCTGCTGTCTTGAGAAGTGAATTGTGGTATAAATTTAAACGCGATTTTAATTGCTTTTTTCTTTTAGAATCTTGTTTTTCTCGTTGCTAAGAAAGCTAGCTAAGCACGGTAGTGCTTCACAAAAGATTATCGTCGGTCCCAATAGTTGCCGTCAGGCAAAGATCGTTAACCCATGTCAAAAACTTTCAAACATTATCAAATCTATTTTCACACTACGTAATAAAATATATGCAATTAAAATAAGTGAACACCAAGCTCCAGGCTCCGCAAATTTGGAACCGCCTCCATTGCAAAGTTCAGGGTATTTAGTGCGAGTGGGGGCGAAGACAACTCCAACTAACTTATGGATGAACGTGTGGACTGTTAATGTGCCTTTGGCAAGTCACTGCGGTAAGCGTTGCGCGACTACGAATCGTCACTTTAGATAAATAATTACGCTTTAAAAGTTACATCTCTATCGCTCTATATTCAATGATCTTAGAAGGCGAAAATAAATGAGCGATATTTTTAACCCATGCTTCAAAATACAAATGATATCTGTTTAAAAAAAGGGGTTAATTATACCGACTTCAATCACCTTATTCTTTTTTAGCTTAATTTTATACTGAAAATATTTGTGGTGGTAGGACTTTTATGCAAAGTTCGTCTAGGTAGGTACCACCGCTTTGCCAGTTATTCTGCCGCCAAGCAGTAGTGAGCAAGCACTACTGTGTTCCGGTTTGAAGGGCACTGTAACGAGTGAAATTACTCATTAATTTAGTGGGCTAAAAGTTCCGAGTGACACTCGTCTGAGTCAGGTGAACGACTAGCTCGTCACATCACTCACTAATATAAAAAAAATTGGATGGTATTATCATCTAGATATTTTTTCCAGTCATTTTGTTTTAAAAAACAAACTACAAACCCGATTTTGATAAATTTTCTAAGCGGTCAAACTGAATGTTTATTCTTTCAAATAAGATTTTTTTTAACGTTTTATATATGACATAAAAACAACCAAATTGAGAACATCCATTGACGTCGGTTAAAAATACCACATAATATTTACCACAAGAAAAAATCTCATTTTCAAATGATAAATAAAATTGGGTTACTCTACGCCGGCAGTACAAAGTGAATCTAAAGCCTTGAGCGTAGTACAAAGTGAATCGAAACTTGGTTAAGCGAGACGATGGGCTTAAAGTCGTTTGCTGCACTAAGCTTAGCTGCAGTCCAGGTTCTAGGCTTATTTATTATTATTATAAGCATACCTCAGGATGAGCATTACAGTTGCTTAATATGAATTTATATTCATGTTTTTTATGGCCTTGTAAGTAATTATATAATTCTTCTAAAGGGTTGAGAGAAAAAAATTCAATTGAATGTTAGGATTATCTTATAAAGAAAAAGCTTTTACTGTGCGCAACATCATAATTTAGAGTTTTATTTCCAATGAAAATAATGCCTATCCCAGATAAATCTTAAAACCACAATAAGAAGATTAAACGAGTGCGCACTTTATCTAAACGTTATGAAAGTTTTCTTTCATTTGTATTCTATGTATGTATTTACAAACAAAAAAGTATCAAGTCAAAACAAAAATCCAAAAAAAGTATCAAGTCAAGTCAAACGAATGAATATTCGTTTGACTTGACTTGATACTTTTTTTGGATTTTTGTTTTGGATGAAATTCGGTACCAACATAGCTTATACACTGGATTAACATATAGGCTACCATTTTATCCCGGAAAAGTGAAATGTTCCCGTGGGATGAGCAAATAATAATAATATTAATATATTATAAACGCGTAAGTTTGTATACACACGGATGTTTGTTACTCTTCCACGTTCGAACGGCTCGACGGATTTGGATGAAATTTGAAATATAGATAGCTTATGTAGTAGATTAACACATAGGCTACTTTTTATCTGCAAGTGAAACCGCGGGCCGCAGCTAGTATAAAATAAGTAACAGTGGTCGAGCTACGTTGCGCTCTGCCCTCGGAAATTCTATAAGTGAGGTAACGACCGAGTGTAAACGCTTTTTTCGAGTAAGCGGTACCTGCTCGGAAACTTCAAGTATGTATTTGGAATCAGTTTGCCCGTTTTGTCGGACGTAGCGGTTCCGGCACAACGCGACAACGGCATATTTTGCCGGAACGACTTGGGAAAAGGTCCGGACTGCATACAAACGAGTCAAAGTCAAATATTTGCTCAGTGAAATCAAATTCTCCATGACTATATACTTTTGTTATTTCAATTGCTATCCCTTTTCTTATCTATATATATAAAAGAAAGTCGCGTTAGTTACACCATTTATAACTCAAGAACGGTTGAACTGATTTGGCTGAAAATTGGTGGATGTAGCTTAGAACCAGGAGACGGACATAGGTTACTTTTTATCCCGTTCGACCGCGTTTTGCTAATTCACCCGTGCGAAGCCAGGGCGGGTTGACTAGTACTTAATAAGTGAAACATTATCTATTAGTTCGTGTTGTTTTCCCGCCTAAACAGCTTTACTGGTGTGGATGAAATTTTGCACACAGATTGCGTACACGACCTATCTCCGCGGGATAGCGGGTAAATTTTTAGTAAAACTGCAGGGCACCACTTACTTTCTGCGATAAAAGTATGTTTAATAATAATAATAATAATGCCCAACGATCACATACATAGATCCTGGACCCTATTAACTAGGATTCCCTGTGTCTAGGGACCCGGGAACTACGAGGACCATGGTCCCACAACACCTAGACACAGAACAAATATTTGCGCTTTTTTTTTCAACAAAACAATATTTCATTTATATTCATCTTATTAGGGACATCTTTACCATTTATACTTTAACCGACTTCGAATGGTTTAGGCAAGTCATAGCAAAACGTAGCACAAAAAAAAGAAACAACAAGTGAGTAAACCGAGTGTAGAACACACGACTGAAGTAAAACTTGTTTAGTTTAGTATAACTTTGTTTTTGCTTTGTTTAATGTTAATGTCGCCAACTCGACAATTGTAAATTTTCGTTTTACCGGACATACCAACATAATAATACAAATTTTAAGTAATTTCTAACATTGTTATGTTGACAATGGAGATCTACGTAAACCAACTTCAACTTCCGTTCGCGTCGCATTCACAGCTTACTCCCAAGTCAAGCGTGCGTAAAGAAGTTTTACTTCAAAAAGTCATGTCAGAATTATCACGTTCGTACCGGATCGGGTGAAAAAGCGGGTAGTCCCGTACATCACAGGTTGTAAATTCACAAACAAAGGCAGATAAGCTGATAACGTTAGCAAAGTTTGCTTAGATGCCGTAAATACAACTTTTGTTCGGAGCGTCTGCACTACCTACTGTACTACAAGTTAATTAAGAATTTCATAAATATATTATATAGGAAACACTCCGCCGAATACGTTCAGTTTACGTATTGTAACTGTTATTTAATCTGTGGTTTTACGGATATATAATTGATTTTTGTATGTGTTTGTATATTAAATATGTACTCAAATACTCATTTATTGAAAAACTATTGACTTTTTAAATTCTTACATTTCATACATTTAAAAAGTCACTGAGTAATATTTAAATAATTATAGTTGTACATTATATACAGCTACATGTAATAACACAAATAAAAAAAAATATATATAAGTAAATATTAATAATAAAAAATGTCAAAAAATATATAAAATAAAACTAGTACAAATCCATATGTCAAATTGTTTGGAAATGACAATAGAAATCAATATGTCAAATTGTTGGAAATGGCGCATCAATCATTAAAAATATTAGAATTGATATAAAGCATTAATTACTAGTTGCGCCCCGCGGTTTCACCCGCGGATAAAAAGTATTTTAATTGTTTGCTCATCCCACGGGAATATTTCACTCTTCCGGGTTAAAATGTAGCCTATATGTTAATCCAGTGTATAAGCTATCTTGGTAGCGAATTAAATCCAAATCCATTCAGCCGTTTGAGCGTAAAGGACTAACAAACATACACACAAACACACAAACACACATACACCTTTATAATAAAACTGATAAGAATATTAATGAATATCAAGCAAAGAGACAGTTGCAAACCATATTTTAAAAAACACAAAATTTTAACTCTTACAGGCATATACATTTTAGAAATATGTAAATTTGTACGAAATAATCCGAACCTATATATAAAACGGGAAAACCTACCGAGAAACGTAAACCGTTCAGTTCGCCACGGAAACCGATTGGTACTACCTTCTTCCCGGCTTAAGCTGCATGCTTCTGGTACACTTGTTATGTCTATTAATATATATAACAAGCTTCCAGAAGCAATGAAAAAGGAATCTAGTAATGTAATCTTTATAAAACAATTAAAGCACTTTCTAATAAATAAAAGGTATTATACTATAAATGAATATCTAAATGATAAAATTTAAGCATATTATATAAAAATAATAATTCATTTAATTTTAGTATAAAATAAGTAACCGCTCCTCTTTCTAATGTAATAAAATTTAATTTTGTCTTCCTCTCTTCTAATTTTGCGTGCCCGACAGGGTCCACGATGAACTGTTATTTAACTACCTACACCTGTACAACATTGTGGAATGCAAACAAAAATTGAAATTGAAATTGAAATATTAGTGTGATACGTAAAATGTTACTATGATGCTGTAGTTTACATGGAAGCGTCAGGTAACAATACAAACTCTAAATTAATAACAATATAAATACTGCACACTGAATCGACCAAATGATGTCTTTTTTTTATTTTTTATGTTAGTGAATGATGTGACGAGCTAGTCATTCACCTGATGTTAAGCGATACGGCCGCCCATAACAGAACAGTGTCACTTGTAACTCCAAAACATAGAGATTCGCGCGACACTGCACTGCGCACATCAAGTGACAGTTCAAATTTTAGAACTGTTTAGCTAAGGCTTAAAAAAAAAAGACCTTAAAATTCCCCCTAAAACCTTCCAAATTCTGAAACATTCGGCTAATTAGCGAATCGGCAGCGCTAAGCGCGTCATTACGCAGAGTGTTGAATAAAAGATCCGAAGCCGCCCTTGGAGCCTCACCTTGTCACGGGCGGTGGCTTCAACATCGGACGGGTGTCCATAAATCAACCCGGTTTAGACCTGGCTAATCTAGACTACAATATAAACAGGCTTATTTCAAAGGTTTTGGAATCTATACTAATGCTGTTATGGTTTATATTGCAATGCTTCCTATAATCTAGAATGTTAAGTATTGCTATAATCTAGTATGTTTTTTTAAGTATTTGAACTTGTGGGAACAACGCGTTATTGTTATCGTCTCATGTTTGTCATTTTACGGAAAGAGTGCAGAATTCCAAGCCAGAAAGATCAAGAAATTGTATTACATTAAACTTAAACGTAGTGAAGATTTAAACCTAATAAATGTGTCATCACGTGTAAAACCTCAGTAAAATTCAGTTAATGACGAAAACGGTAAAGATAAGAGATAGAGAAAAAGATAAAGTTAACAGTAAAGATAAAGATAGAGATAGAGAAAATAGTTTCTATAGAGAAGATAGCTGGTGTAGATTTTTGAAAATTGAACGCCTAAACTAAGGTCTTCGAATGGGGCGTTAAAATACTATGAAGAAACGCTGTTGAAAGTTGGGACCAACCCTAGTAATACGCTGAAAAAATCGGCATAGAAGTAAAACCACTGGATCACGCCAGTAATGGTTCTAGTGCAAGCTCCCATTAGCCAAGTTACAGCAGGGTCCCGACCCCGACCAGAGCGTGCCGCGCTAATGGCGCAACTCGACCGGTCTAGGCATTCAACGTTATCTACTGATTAACTAAATTTACTATAACGTTTATTTGCTGCTGCTGGAAACACGAGAGTTCTGTTTGTCAAGATATTATTATGTAAAAAATTAAATGAAATTATCGTTGTCAGCAAATTAATTTCACTTTGGTGGGCCATAATCCTTCCACCTGAAGAATGAAGTACGTTTAGCTTGGGCAGTAGCAGACAAAGTAATCGGCAAAAATATTATCATTAAATATGAAACATTGCGTTGTATCCTCTTAGAGGTGTCGGTAGAAATGTAGTAAGTAGAAATGATTTTTTTAGGCTTAATCTGTTTAATCACAATGTAAAATTTAAGCCGAAACAAATCACCGAATATAAATATGCGAACGAAAAAATTTTTTTCAAAGCTTTATCACGAAATTCTTTTACATCTCATTTGAACACAGTTAAAAAAGATATAAAACACCTTTTTGTAGAACGAAAAATGTAAAAGCGACGTAGTTTTAGCTGGCAAGTGGATTTTTTTGAAATTAGATTAAGTGAGAGCGGGTTCACTCATGCGTCCATGCATCAAAGGGTTAAAATGTAGCAGAGGTTGTGTAGGCGTTTGACCTTTGTTTTCAGGTATGAGGTGACGATATTGTGGAAGACTCACGTTCAGCATATATGGTATTGACGCACGGTCACTGAAGACATTGAACTCTACTTAGAGGGCACAAATATTCGTGGAGTAATTTATAACAGAAAAACCACGCAAAAATTTGCCAGCTTTTCTAGACGCAATCGGCCTATGCAGCCTAGTCTTAATAAGGGATATCTAATTTTATGGCTGACGAGCTTATAGGAATTATATAAGGACCGAGATGATTAATGCACATCTTGCAGGTGTTGTGAAATCGAAAGGGTTCACCATGACCCACGAAAAAAAAATGTATTGAACTTTCCTGTATTAACTGCTCACAAACATTTTAGAAAATGTGTTAATGTATGTGTGCGTATATGTGTGTACGTGTATATGTGCGCGTTTTTTGTGGATTACGTGAAATATGGATATCAAATAAATATTTAATCTGAAAATTTTCTTAGAAAACGAAACCTGGCTATTTAATTTGTAAAAAGAAATGTGTTGGTATCGCTGAAAATTTGAAGGGTAAAGTAATTGATAGAGTTTGGCGAGACTTCGCGAAAGTTCATCTTAAATACAAAATGAAATAAGAATATCATGTGTGATTCTTAGCGGAATCACACATGATATTCTTAATTCATTTTTTATTTGAGAGTCAAGAAAAAAGGCAAATTAAAAAAAAACAGTATTATTTGATATCATTTTTTCACAACACGATTTTATTTCAGAAAATTTTGTTCAGTCATTACTGTTTTACGTTTTTATTTTCTTTTTACTAGGTGGTAGGACTTTACTGCTAAGTTCGTCTAGGTAGGTACCACCGCTTTGCCAGTTATTCTGCCGCCAAGCAGTAGTGCGCAAGCACTGCTGTGTTCCGGTTTGAAAGGCACTGTAGCTAGTGAAATTACAGGGCAAATGAGACTATGATCTGATCTCACAGTTTAGTAATCCTATTACTAGATTGTGCTGATGTCTCAGGATGACGTGCGCAGTGCAGTATCACGCGAACCTCTATACTTTAGAGTTCCGAGTGACATTGCAGCTGATATTTTTTTGTATGATCTCACTATCACTAACGTGACGTGACGTTTTAGTTTGAAAACTATCGTGAGTATGACACATTTTGTAAGATAAATAACGGCTAAAACTCACGTCAATTAAAAGTCTCGACCAGGTTTCGGACATATTCGATGTCCTTCTTCTGGGAGCCAGTTACTAACGCAAGCCTTTTGACTTTTAATTGATGTGTTTTATTTATCTTACAAAATGTGAAGTGACGTGACAAAAATAATTCAAAAAGTGACTTTTGTTGATTTTGGGCTTACACCGCGCCTTAAAATACAAAAAATACTATTCGATTCGATTCCGAACCCCCCCTGCAAGATTTCAACTTTACCTATTTGCTAGACAAGCGGTTATATTACAGGATGCATCTTGTAGAAGCTTGCGTTTTATCCACAGTAATGATAGGGAGTATCTTAGAAAGAGATAGTGATACATTTAGGAAATTGAAAGTCTGCGGGAGGTCGTCTCAGAAAAGCTTTAAAAGTATTGCAGCTACAAGCTGCTCCGGTCTTTTCTAATCTGGTGTTATTGCTGTCTTTTAGATAATTTGGTAAATAAATATAGCAATTTACCCGCTTTTTCGCAGAAGTTAAAAGTTTTTCTTCAAGTAATTTAAGTTTTCTTTAAATTGTATACTGTGTTGATCTGGGCAGCTGGCAGCTATGAGTACGCAAAATTTTAAAACTATCGATTCAGCCTAAAACAAACAGCTTAGTCTACGTTTCACCGTTATATAAATAGAAGGATAAAGGATAATAATAATTAGGTACTTATATATTAGTTGAGTAGATTTATAAAAATATTGCTGTTTTTCATATATCTATTCGACTAATTTTCAATTGTGAACTTCCCCTTCCAAATATAAAATCACCAGTTGCGCCCCGCGGTTTCACCCGCGGATAAAAAGTATTTTAATTATTTGCTCATCTCACGGGAGCATTTCACTTTTGCGGGATAAAATGTAGCCTATATAATAATAATAATAATAATAACGCCCAACGATGACGATATATGTTAATCCAGTGTATAAGCTATCTGGGTACTGAATTTTATCCAAATACATTCAGTCGTTTGAGCGTCAAAGAGTAACAAACATACACACATACAAAATTTCTTCTTTATAATATTAGTGTGATCACGAAAATTACCCCGTCATGCCTATACCTAATACGTACTAATGATACAATGGGAATGGAGTGCATGCAGCGGTTTTAGGTCACGTGCTCGACATGCGGCCGCATACCCTCATGGCACCAGCATCGAGGCCAACAACCCCGGCCTGAGGATACGCGGGTTTGGAGCTACTGTACATAACTGGACGCTGTTGGTCGGCTAAAAAAGTCCTCTTAGACGTGTCCTTCTATGGCGAATATTGAATATTGATATTAAAAATTTGACCGTACCCTGAACCAAAAGGAAAAAACAGAAGACATGGTTCTAGTCTAAAAAGGATGGACTGGGCACTTTTAAGCGGCTGCATCGCTCCTGTATCCATCGCCTTCCCGCAATTTTGACCAGGTCATCACTCGAGTAAGGTCAAGTAAGGTTTTACTTCCTTATTAGATTATTAGTTTCTTACTTATATTGTCTAGCTATTTCAAGTATACGTAAAGCTAGCTTATATTTCTCGTAAATATTATTTTACGAAACCAAACACTTTGCAATACGAGTATAATTTACTGCGCCCGCAATAAATTATCTTGTAATTTTAATCCTTTGTAATATAATAAACAAAAGAACTATATTCTATCTCATTTCCAAAATGATAAAATACATATTCAAATATTTATATTTTTCCTAGGTCGATAATGTGTGTCTATAGCCGTTCTTTTGACCATCGCTCTATCCGGATTAAACTTATTTCCATACAAAGCCTCAGCGTTCAAGAAATCCTGCAAAATGCTTAGACAAGGATAAGTCCCACATTCTGAAAGGGTCTGCAATCCCGTGTCTCTAACGCTGTCGTCAAAACCAAGGCCCGAATCACGCACAAACCGGTACCAACAGACATGTAAGCCATGACGAAATCTTTGGGCGACTTAAAAGTTTCTGACGCCATTCAGGGCTAACCATACTTGTCTATACTAGAAGGAAACACCGGTACTATTAAAAAAAGGTATTGCGGATTCAACTTTTACATAGCAAATATTCTTTTGGGACTATGTATACAAGTTTTGTTGGTGATGATATTTCGCAATAGTGTCACTTGCGCTTATTTTTATGACACCGAGTTACACAACGATATTTTTTAAGGTGTTGCGTCCCAGTTGAGGTACACAACACTTTAATGGTAAAGTAGTAAAAGTTTCTAAGTTAAATTAAAGTTTAATAGATACAAAGAATTACAGCAGTTAGTTTAGCCGATTCCCCCACTCGCGCGTGTATCTGTCGCGGCGTGTAAAAGCGCACTGTTTTGAGGAATAGTGAGTTGAATGTGCAGAGTTGCAAAATGGTATTGTACTTTGTACATAAGGTCAGTATTAAATAATATCAGTAATCTATACGGTTTACTTTTACAATGTTCATTCCCCAAACAACTAAATGAGTTATAACTATGAGGGTGCCGCCTTCGTTATTTATGATCGACTTCGTTATACGTAGCCAATTAATTTAGGGGTTGAAGCCCTTTTCACGTAAAAAACTTAAGCTCAGAGGAAATTAAAGTTGATATTATTGTGTTATAAACTTTTACTAACGTTTCGGCGCGCTTATTCCATGAAACCACTTCGTGACACGACGGCCGGCAGGTCACCATTAATTATATAATAAAAAATAAAATTCACCTTGACTGCATGTTCAGACACTTAACAATGCGGCGTGTAACAAAAATAAGCAAGTACTTTCAAAACTCGTAGCGCACTGGTAAGTCACAGCGCACAATCTACGCGCCGCTGCCGGCCTGAAATTTCAAATCGTAATTCCCCCCGTGTGCGCCGCCGTTAGGAAGCTTTATCAAATTATCTTCGAGTACGTCAGTGTGATCAGTAATCAAGCCTATCCCCGACGTCAGGGATGTACTCTAGGAAAAAAATTGTTCGATACATCAGCAGATTGTATTTTATAAGCATAAAGCTTACTTTATGCTACTCTTTTTCCTGATTCGGCCTAGAGGCATGGCCTGGCCTCGACCACGATTCTATTCCCGCTCGAGTCTGCACCAATGGACTTCCAAGTTATGTGCGGAACTTACATTCGTTTTTACCACAACGGTGAACGAACCTCATCGTGAGTTGAGTAAATCTGTACTTATGTCAACATTTTTTTTCCAAATTATTGTGATTACTGATTTTGTCATATAATGGATGAAGTCAAAGCTAATGCTAGCTACCCAATTAGTACCTAACTATTTGTATTTTACTAATAGTGCCACATAATAACCATGTAACGCCACCGTTACATAGTTAATGCCCCACATGTGCGGACAAAGCGATTTGGTTCGATATTTATCATGCGAACAGCCAGAGTGGAACGCTTTACCGGCGTCCGTTTTTCCCGATAACTACAACTTGGGAGTCTTCAAATCGAGAGTGAACAGGTATCTTCTAGGTAAGCGTTTACATCCTAGACCACATCGTTACTTACCATCAGGTGCGATAGTGGTCAAACGCAAGCCTATCAAACAATATAAAAAAAAACATTTTTACCAAATAAATTAACCGTACATACTCAATATTATATAATATATTATTATATATTAAATTTTTATATATACATTATTATTTATTTACTGTGTAACGATCGTTCCCGTTTTTGGCCTAATAATATAATATCTATGCAAAATAATTAATTTAGTTATTAATATACATCATCTACGATTGGTATCCTCCCCACTTTTTGCCTTAATCCTGGGTACGCCCAGCCCTCGCCCGGAAAAATAATCAGCGGGGCAGAAATCTGCGAGCCCATTAGGATAAAAAATACCGTTTTCCGGCCACGCTGTAATTTACACGTCCCGGGAAAAATGCGGGTTTTCCGTTTACGTAGGACTTTTCGTTTTAGAGTAGGCCACAGATGGAGGCTTAATATACGGCTTTCGGAACAAAGTTTTCACATCAAGCTGGCTGAAGTTCGATGGTGTGCTACTGTTTTCCACGACCACAGTTTTATGTGTTAATTTAAATAATATATTATTACGAATAGTAGAAAAATGATAGAAAATAATAAATGAATGTATACATATAATCTATACATATAAAATTAAAAGTCCTGACTGACTGACCGACATATATATCAAGGCAGCCTAAACCGCTTGTCCTAAAGAATTGAAATTTATAGGGTGTGTTCTTTGTAAAGTGTAGGTATCCACTAAGGGTTTTTCGAAATTCCACCCCTAAGAGGGTGATATGGGTGGTTGAATTATCTATGAAGAAAATTCTTCTGCGTTTCCTATAGGTAGGCCACGCGGGCAAGCCGCGGGCAGAAGCTAGCATGTTATAACGCACTGTTTTGTCATCGTTTATCATTAATAATTATTTTATTCTATTCGAGACCAGTACTTGTTTATAAAACAACACTCGTTGTGATCGAGACGATACTTTAAACCTTATCGGATCAAGAGTACAGCATTCTACATTAAAAAAATATCATTGTGCCTTATATTCTGGTTATTTTAAGGAATAGAAATCAATAATTGTCCACTAACGCGCCCACTCCCTTCTCAAAACACACAAGCTGTTCAAAAAGATCCCAAATAATCAGAGCCACATTGATAAGCGTTCCTCAAGCTACGCATAAAGAACCGGCGTCGCCCACACACTCTTCACAAGCCACCGGCAGGCCTGTCGGCGCGGGCTCGTTTGCAAAACGACTTCGTACATACCGTATAATAGATACAGACAAACGCCAGTAAGTGAACTCTATTAATTAGCTTTACATGGCATAGCCAAAAGTCACGATATAAAAAAACGAGTGTGCTTTAGACCACACGACTGGATTAAATAAATAATTACTTCTTTAGCTCCATCTATCGGACGGTATAACTTATCAATGTCGCCTGCGCGTAATCTTGACAATAGTAAATTGTCATTTTAGCGGACATCCCAACATAATAATTTATAATACTAATTTTAAGTAATTTTTAACTTTGTTATGTTGGCAATGAAGATCTATGTGAAACAACAACTTTCAACTTCCGTTCGCCTCACGCATTCACCAGCTTACTCCCCAATTCAATCGTTCGTAAAGAAGCTTTACTTCAAAAAGTGAGAACTATTTATGAATATTCAAAAGTTTCGAATTCTTAATTAATTTAATTCGGACGTAAGCGATATAACTATACTTCTCCTATAGGCAAGTAGATATAGCTGGTGTCAAAATGAAAGAAAACATTATGATCATTCATCATTCAGCAAAAAGTAATCATATATAATATTATTTAGGAAACGTTATATAATCGCAGATTGTGTTTCTGATAAAGCACGTGTTTTAGTTTCAGATAACCAAAGCATTTTTACTGTTATCAATAATACCGAGCTTTGCCAGATAGCCTTATGAACCGTATGTGCGTTACCAGCATAAGTATCATAAGGTTACAAACTAACTCCTCATATTACAATAAATATTAAGAAGTTGTTCATTGAATACTTTCTGCTTGCCATATCATGATACAGAACAGCTACATATTCTGAGAACGACACCTTTTGGCGACCAACAGATCGTTTGGTTCGGTTTGACAGCCATCAGTAGCAAGCAAACAAACGCTCGTCGCTTTTAATTTTTCAACTGACTCCTTACTGTTTACTCAATGTAGTATTAGATTGTTCCCGGGCAAAGGCTTCGGTACGTAAGCGCTGCAGTGCCGCGTGACGTCACACGATCAATGGGCCTGACGTCGACCCCCTCCCGCGCTCCGCCCGGGCTCCCCGCCGCCGGGCCACAGAGAACCTGCGGCAGTGCTGTAACTCGACGAATCGATACTTACTCGATTGAACCGGCACCGGAATGGGTTAATTATTCACTGAAACTGCCATTGCCATACATTCTTGTTTTTTTTTAAACTGCTAATGTATTATGTAGAACTTTCTGTTTTTGCCTGTCTGTGATATCTTAGATCCAGAACAAATATTACATCAACATATTTTCCCGTACTTTTCATTGAAAGATAGATAATAAAGATAATAGGTAACCGAGACCCTGGTGAATTTATTCGGCTGTTTCCATTTGGTCGAAAATTTTATTTAAATAATTAGGTACCTATTTAATATTATTAAAAAAATCTATTAATTTTTTTATTAATAAGTCAGTAAATGCCCGCCTTTACTAAAGTTTGAAATCTCCTAAGTTTGCACTTATCCCTCTATGACAGACTACCATGATACCTGCTGCAAAGCATTTGGGTATGTCACCGAGTAGTAAGCGCGAACTTAGCAGATGTCAAACTTTAGTACAGCCGTCTGTAATTAGAATCCATTTGATATAAGATATGAGTTCTTATTATACTAGTTATATTATGTTATATTTACTAATCTATCATATTTCAAAATTCGATAGTTTCATGATTTAGAAATACTTAATTTGTACAAATTGAAAGGTATTTATTGTAATAACATTTGTCACACAAAAAATGTATGTAATAAAAATAATAATAATAATAACGCCCAACGAACACATACATAGATCCTAACTAGGATTCCCTGTGTCTAGACCCAGCAACTACGAGGACCATGGTCCCACAACACCCAGACTCAGAACAAGTATTTGCGCTTTTTTAAATGCCTAGTTTCATAAAGTTGGCTCACTGTACGTACAGTGCACTGTGCGCAACGTGGGATAGTTGCGCGGCCGGGCTGGCCGGGACGCGAACGATTTATTGTGAATTTAATTAACTTTCCTGACAAACGCAGCCAGTGTTAGAATTTTCAACCGCCTGAAAGCATCGCATTTTATAGGACTTGGGCATAAGTGCACTAAGTCTGCACTAAGCTTTAACAGCTCCTAAGTTCTCACTTATATCCCTAGCCCCCGGTTTCTCGTACGTTTGTCAAACGCGTGTCAAGTCAACATGCCAAATAATGTAGGTACGCTCATTGGTTGAGGCAGCCGATGATCAATAGGCAACCAATAGGCGTTCAGTATAGTTGGCACGGATTTATTAAACGTACGAAAACCCGGTACAAAGTGTTGTTTAGCTAAGTTGTATTAATTTTATTAGACTTTATTGTAGACGAGCATAAAGCCACCAAAGGGCAGAGACTAGTAGCAAAACAAAACAAAAATATGTTAGAAGTAATGCTGGTATACCAACATTAACAAATTCAAGTCAATTCAACAAATGTATGTGTAGAGGATCTTATTTTAAGTGCTAGCCTGAAATGCTCAACATTTCTAAAGCTATTCCAGCTTAAGACAAAGCCACATAAAGATTAAATTTTATCACACAAAGCCTCTCAGAACTTTAGGTCGAAACCATTTATGTCTATACTTAGCATTTTACACGTTTGGATTTGGGTCTGAGATTTATTAGCTTCTGCGATTTGGCAAATACTCGTATAGTACAATACGAAAATAATACATATGTTCAATTCATATGTGTAGAATATAAGAATATTCACCAAGAAATGTTTTTTTAACAGCTGCATCATCGCCTGGAGACTTCCATTCCATATTTATTTACTTATTTATTTAGACAGAACAAACATTTGTGTGATGAACATAGATCTTTGTTCTGTGTCTGGGTATTATATTGTATTCTATGTATGTATTTATAAACAAAAAGTATATAAGTATTGCATCAGTTATCTAGTTCCCATAGCACAAGCTTTGCTTAGTTTGGGACTTGACGGCGATGTGTGAAATGTCCACACATATTGATTTATTTATTTTATTTACCTCTGTCACTCGTCACATTAAATTCAATACACAAATCTGACAATGCTCCTTTTTTGTAAAAATAATATACGAGAGTGAGACGAGTTGTGACCATAACGTGAAAGAAAGTCTATCAAATAAATATATGATTGCTAGCGTTTCGGAGGTGCCCTTAATGTGATTTATTTACTGAAAAGGTGAGGAGAAAAATATATATGTATATATTTTGATGTCTGGTTTGTCGTTAGCCAAACATATTTCTCATTGGAGAAACATAAATATTGTGTATTTTATTAACACATTTCTCTAACTTTTAGGATGATTTCATTTTATTTTATTTTGGAGGTGGTAATCAGTTTTATGTATCAACCACAATTGAAATACTAACTAGGGATTGGATTAGTTAATTTGGCTCAATCACGCCTATAATTCTTGTGTCATGCTTTACAAAGTCATTGAATCAGAGTTGATGTCGCTAAATAAGTACCGAGTCAGATCTTCGGATCTCCAGTCTTTCACATCTGACTTCGCAGAAGCCCGGAACCGAATATAGGTCACATTTGAACACCATGCGAAAATGGACCAACACTTTGTCCATTTCCGTGATTCAAGCGTCATCTGACGGGAGTTCCCGTAATGAGCACGCTTCCGTTGCTTCTTCCGGCACGCGCCGCTGCCGTCGCTCAATCGCGTTTGAGCATCCTCCTTCAGAGATGGTTGTTGTGGAAGTTAATTGATAATATATGAATATATACACTAAGTGGTAGGACTTTTCTGCAAAGTTCGTCTAGGTAGGTACCACCGCTTTGCCAGTTATTCTGCCGCCAAGCAGTAGTGTGCAAGCACTACTGTGTTCCGGTTTGAATAATATGGGCATTATGTCGCACAACTTGTATGAAAAAAACAGTAAACATAAGATTGTCGGATATAATCTTTATCAGGTTATGAATACACAGGACGTGTTTAAAACGTATCGGAACCCTCAGGAAGCAAGTGACACGCGCTTCTTGTCCTCTTATATTTTGTACTATTGTATGTAGTACAACTATGTATGTACTTATGTAGTGGGCATTTCATTCATTTATAATACAATAATTTCATAAATTAGGGCGTCGTCCAAGCAATTATATGTTTTTGAGTTTTTCTTTAGAGGCCATTCTTTAAGGTCTACGCATAAAACTGTGTTAATTTTACGGGTTCTTTGTGGATTATTTGAAATAGACATATCAAATTAAAACACCCAACGACCAGATATATAAGCCGTGAACCCTAACTAGGATTCCCTGTATCTAGGGGCCCAGAAGCGACGAGGACCATAGTCCCACAACACTCAGACTTAGAATTTTGGAAAAAAACTATTTAGCTGAATTGTATTCGGTCACTGTTCTTCTTCGTTTCACCATTTCATCACACCGCACTGGGCTTCCAAAATAGTGCTTTTAGTGTTTATTTTGTGATCAGACTCCGCCTTAAATCTGGACTTGGGAGACGACCGAGGCGAGGACTGGGGGTTGCTCACGAAACTTTCATTGCAATGCAACAGAAGAATTTTCCTTACTACCTTAGTTGTGTTTCTGTCGGTTGAAATCGAGTTACATGATCGCCCAGCTGAGCGTTGGCGGGCCTCTGATTACGATTCGCAGATTGCAGCAAAACTAGTTACCTACACGATGCGACTTCCGATTATTAAGCAATCTATTATCAAAATTACGATTGTGACAGTCCACGTCCACGTTTGAGTCACCGTCTTGCCCACTACATAACAGTAGTAAAAAAAAGATAAAGAAAACGTGTCGAAAACCGGTGACTCAGTGGCGAAGCACTCGCCGTGTTTCCGGTTGCTATCATGTTTTGTAAACATTGCGCTGCTAATCCGTGACAAAATAACAAAAAAAAAACAAACGAAAAAATAAGTACAAGTATTTGTAGGGTTCCTCATCGAAAGGGTACAAACGGGATTCTATTACCAAGTCTCCAGACGGTGTCCGTCAGTCTGTCCGACTAACTAACGGCTGTATCTCTACAACCGTATATATTTTCACTTCAGGTGTTCACTAATAATACTTCATTCTACAATCCTTTGGTAAGAATGTGTCGTCAGTATAACGACATCTTGAAGGAACACCACAGCTCAATTTATATTTTAGACCAAAAACTACCAAAATTTAAAAGAGAGGTTTTTGCTATCATTTTGGAACTCTGAACGATTGATTATTTTGCATTTAAGATACAGATCGATACCATAAATATGCATTAATTTTTTTTTATCAATTACTAATTTTATATTTTTGTTAATCATGATGTGTACACGTGTATCGGGATTTAACCTAGCTCAAAATGTATGTAATTTTATTTCGTGTTCTTGTTTTTGATTGATTTTATTATATTCTGTTTTTTGTGCCAAATAAATAAATAAATAAACAAACCGTAATTTTTTTAACACGGCAAATTGCCTTTATTTTCTAAATACTACAATGATTTAATAACTAATACTAAAAACTACCTACTATTACTAAAAAAAAAACATTTAGACTATATACTGGCCGCGATGACCTATAGACAGTCCAAATGCTCCAGCCCACTACCCAGTAGGTAGCGTACCCAACATGCTGGCAGCATTGCCCCGTTGAATTGCAATGCTTATTCGTTGTGCCAAATAAGTGCCAGCATTTTGGTCATACGTAGCGTCGACCAGGCGCTCTGATAAAATTTTGAAAACGCGATGAGCCCCAAGGACCCAGGGTCCGTAATAGGCCGGCTGCAATTTTCACAGAATATGCGTTTTTATAACTCTCGTGCTTAATGTGTAATTTACACTCTGTAGTAAATACTAAAAACCGGCCAAGTAGAAGTTGGACTTGTGGTCAAAGTTTTCAACCACTATCAATTGATTTTATTAGCATTTAATCTTATCACAAAATACATTACGTAAACTATGGAACCCTCAGTGCGCGAGTCAGACTTGACCACTGCGTACTTTTAATCTAGTTTTTAGAATTTTTTAATTCTCTGCCTTAATAAACCTGCCGATTATTTATGTATCTGCTCAAAGTGTCCCTTAAACTGCACATGCGCATGCATTAGGTAGATACACTACACAGTTGTAAAGATAAAGTTCTGTCTGTATAATTAGACATATACTATGGTTCATGCACTTGATAGTAATTAGACACATTACTCCTCATTGCAAATGCTGATTACAGGTTACGATATGATAAGTGGTTTCTAGGTTCCTAGCTTATACCTAGTTAAGTTAATTAATCTTTGTAACTACCTATGTAGTTAAACATATACAGCCTTATTAATAAACGGGTATTAGTCTCGGATTAGTTACTTCAGCTTTTGTCCTTTTTTGCCACTGGAATATTTAGCTGGATAGAAAGGGACAAAAGCTGAAGTAAATAACCCGAGACTAATACCCGTTTATTAATAAGGCTGATAGGGACTTGGCCAAACGTTTGGTAGAAGCATCAGGTGACCAGAATGCTGGCTTTCATTTTGCACAAAAAATAAGCATTGCCATTCAACGTGGTAATGCTGCCAGCATTTTGGGAACTTTCCCTTCGACAACGATTTATTTTAAATTTTTAGTTTTCATTTATTTTAAGTTCTAAGGTCTAGTTTAGTTTTGTATTAACGATTATTGAAATAAACCTATGTAGTTTAGTTTTTAATTTCCGCCTTCTAAGCTAAGCTTCGACTCGAAGCCTTCTAGGTTACTAAATGCGAATATTGCCGGGCAATTACTTTACTGCCTGGATACATTCCAGAGTCTCCCATGGACCGCTTACATAACTGCGAGGGGTGGGTAGGAGGCGAGGAGAGGCGGGCACCCCTACGAAACCGTGCTGTATCGAGCGGCTTCCTTATATAGCCGTCTCACTCGCGCTTCCTAGGGCTGCTACAAAAGAGTTTGTGATTGTTGGTTTATTTAAGTAACTTTTAGTAGTAGGTGTACATAATCTACTAAAAAACAGTCGAACTGTATACTAGCCGCGCTGACCTATACACGATCTAAATGCTCCAGCTCACTACCAATAGGTAGCGTATTCATATTGCTGGCAATACTATTGACGACGATGACTTGATGAGTGATGCTGATGCGACGAGTCTATTGGGAATAAAACTTTGTAATGAATGATCGTACTGCAGCGGTAAGATTTGAACTTTCTCAACGATATGTTTAATTTACTATATTTAACAAACTATGCGCTCCGATACGAGCAATATGCATCCTCATGATAGCAGTATGACGTCATTAGTAACATCACTTACGTATACAACCGCATGCAGCATGCAGTCCTAATCTCTGGATTCTAGCAGCTGTTTGTCTAAGTTTTCATCGGTTTTTCATACTCGTATTGTTTCCTACTCATACTGTACTAGCTTCTGCCCTTGACTTCGCCCGCGTGGCCTAGAGGAAAATAATACAACTACGCATTTCACCCTCTTAGGGGTGGAAAAAGAAAAACCCTTTCTTAGTGGATACCTAAACTTTACAAAGAACACACCCTCCAAATTTCTCTAGAACCAGCGGTTTAGGCTGTGCGTTGATATATGTCAGTCATTCAGTCAGACAGTCAGGACTTTTAATTTTATATGTATAGATTTTCTACCTTTGTAAGCGCGTTCACATGACAGTTTAAATTAAATGTGTTTCTTGTGCATACATTACATATGCATGTTCAATTTGGAGCAACTATTATAATAACATCGCAGTGCGTGCATTGTTGCCGCAGCATATTTCGTCTCTGCAGAGACAACCCTGACGCAACTGCTTCTTCATGCCGTCTCCTTCTCTCGCGCACTCCAAGGTGCGGACGTCACTGCCGCGACACTTTTACCACAGCGGCCTAATATATAGCAGTATGCAAACTTTTCCCAACCAGAAGGACAATTCTATTAATTGTAGCTTGATATAAAATAAAATATAATTTCAATCTCATGTTTGTAATCTTTGAGCAAGCAAATGTGTGTTTAAGGCTCATATTTCAGAAAAGACTTGGTCATGAATTGGTTCTCATGTAGGGGCTTCATTCACAAAATGATCATTTTATAAATGAAATCTTGGCTTGAGCACCGATCAACTACTAGTGTTCAGTCAAAAGTTGATGTAAGGCATGCTAGTCCAACCATTCTGTGTTAGATGGCGCCAGCATGCAAGTTAGCTCACGCAAGCGTTTGGTTGCAGACGCTTAACTACCCTTTTACTGTTTTAATGATTATTTAGTGTGGCATTGGCATTGAACCGAACAATACAGAACTGCAAATTATCAAATTCTTTCATTTGAACGGGAGCCCTACCAGAAGCACCTTAGGCCAGAGCGAAGCATCTTCAACTAGAATGTGATTTTTTAGTATGGGCTTAAGACTAGATTGAACTTTATTTTATATATATTTTTAAGGCCTTCCAATTTATTGCATGCACACACAAATGTGTGAGAACACCTGTGTGTTCAGCTATAATATTGAATGAGGTAAATTTAATGTATCTAGATACAATAGGTAGAATACAATAATATTGGAAAAATAAATGATTGAGGCTATTTTTTCATATTGGATATTTATAAAATGTAAGGCCACCTACTGTACAATCTTTTTACTTGATCTTCGTAATAAATACAAGCAATAAATAGTACTTGTTTATATATGTTATGTAATCGAAATCAGAGAATTATTGTACTTAGATTCACAACTACAAGTTTATTTAGCAGTTATATATCAATGTGTACAGCGGACCAAGGAGTGGAACACCAATGTATGTCATCATTTTAAAGTTTTAAACAAACATGTGTTAAGTAATCCTCACTTTTTAATACCTTTTTGGTAATAAATAAATCTTTAATCTTTAGTCCCATATATGCCTTGAATGTGGTATGATGGACTATAACTCCATCTTATAGACACTCACATCCAGTACCAGAACAAACTATTGTGTACCCATAAACCACATTTAGGCTCAATCACATACTGTTCCATACATTCACTTCACATAAAAAATAATATAAATGTACGCTTTCTTTGCAGAAACATTGGTTCAATATAAACTATTAAATCTACATCCTTTACAATTTTCAAACAGTAGACAGAAATAAGGGTTTCTACAACATAATCATTATTCATTGGAAATTTAGATTAGAAATTCACACTCTACATCATCATCTATATTCAGGATGAAAAAGACATAGACTGTAGGATTCAAAAGAATTAAAACATTTCCAATAAATAAATAACGTAGTACATTTTTGTGGACATTTCACAAAGTATCTAGACCCAAATAAAGCAAAGCTTGTACCATGGGAACCACACAACTGATAGAATACTTGGATACTTTTGGTTTGTAAATAAAAAAAATATTATTCAAATACATGCAAAGAATGCACCCAGATGCAGAACAAACATCAGTGAACATCACGCAAATGTTTGTCCTAGATGGGAAACAAACCCTCAAAATATATAAGTATTTTACCATTTGTCTCAATGCCATAACATGCTTTGATTAGTTAAGGACTAGATGGCATTGTGTGAAATGTCCACAAATATTTATTTATTTATCGAATACATAAAAATACCAGCACTATTTGAATGTTACTTAATTTTGATTTCTATAGAAAAGTACTTTTATTCATGGTTTTTGTACAATCTAACATCTATGATGGAGTGAAACACGGTAACACCACAGGTTTAATAAAAATAAATAGGAACTTTTAAATGGTGAATTAAATCTATAGGTTAGGTACTAAATAATAATCATAGCACCTACCAGCAGCAAAGCAACAAGGTAGAGTGGAAGATTATTACAGATTTGCTGCATGTTATTTGAACTGATGGGGCATAACTCAATTCTGTTTATATTGTATAGATGCTACCGACTACGTACGTTAACAAGTCTCCAGACATTCATCTCATTACGATATGCGTTGCTACTCTATGTTTTTCATTTTACCTAGTTCTAACAATAAATATCCTTTGCGAAACGTTCATGCTCACGAGTAAGCTCACTGAACGCATCGTAGTCACAACAAAATACACATCTCTTTGGTGGTTAATAAAATTAGCAAAAATGCCAATATTTCAATAACAAGTTTATTCAAAGAACGATTTGACCTATTTTAGCACAAGATATTTGATTCAAAGATTAGCTTAAAGTAGCACTTACCGAATGCAAACCGGCTATCACAAAACTTCTTCTCTAAGGGAACACACAAAAACACCGTTTTTACAACTGAATTCCAGATCAATTCGTTTATATGTTACAAAGTTGCAATTTTAGTAATTTTATCAGACGTCAGTAGACAATCGACGGAAGAACGTCTACTCAACAAGACGATGAAGGTCAACGACACTTGGTTGTATTGACATTGACATATTTGACAGAGAGTATTTTTGACATATTACATTTGAGTCGTACGCAAGGAAGGTCTTTATCATACTTTGTACTACCTAGAATCGGTACTTCGTATGGAAACCTGTCCGAAGGAGCTAGCGCCACTAGACCACCACCACCACTTCAGCACTTATGTAAGTCGAAATCAAAATACTTAATATATTTTATGTAAGGTAATATGCTAAGTGTAATTATACAATTATAAAAGGCCACTATGCTTTTTTCCAAATTCGCTGGTAGGTGGGAACGGATATTTTTTGGTAAATATAATAATTTATGTTGTGTGTGTTATATTAATTTTCCATACAACTATATTGTTTCGGAATAAATAAATAAATTCTGTAACAAATAGGTACGTAGCCTAAGAATTTGCTAACTTGTTAAGGTTTATTTGTAAGTAGGTACTTGTAAATAATCATAGCCAATCTATATATATAAAAAAGTCGTGTTAGTGGTGGGTACACTAGGTGGTAGGACTTTAGTGCAAAGGTAGATACCACCGGTACACCGATCATCAATAATGAAATTACTGAGCAACATCAGGCGAACGGTTAGCTAGTCACGACATTCCATTAAAAAAAAACTGTTTATAACTCAAGAACGGCTGAACCGATTTGGCTGAAAATTGGTGAGGTAGCTTAGAACCAAGAGACGGACATAGGATTATAGGAATTTTTGTTCCGTTTGACCGCGTTTTACTAATTCAACCGTGCGAAGTCGGGGCGGGTCAGCTAGTTACTTATAAAATCACTAGACAGTCCAGTTAAAACGAAAAAGATATAAAAAGAGGCAACTTCCAAGTGAATATAAAAGAAGGTCAGTATAAATAATAATAAGTAAATGCAATAATTTATATTCGTTTTTGGTATTTTTAAGGCAAAGCATTGTGATTTCAAGATAGGGCATTGCCCCATAATGCCCCCCTCTCCCGCCCCCCAGCTACGGCCGTGCCGTAGTGCCTTTACCACTCATCTAAAATTATTAACACGGATCATATAAAAAACTCAAATACCCCGCTCGGAAAACGGGACTGTTGCGCGCGAACCGAATACAAGTCGAGTCGGTACGCAACGAAGAGCCGTCTGAGTAAGTACTGTGCGACGCGTGAAACTATATGCTAAAAATATGCCGTGTTGCGTGTTAAAACATTGTAAAAATTCTTCTCAGAAAACTAGACGAAAGAATGGAATATCTTTTCACAAGTAAATTCAAGTATTTTGATCATTAGCTTTAATAATTGATTTTCTGTGTAATATTTTACTATTGAAACACAAAACCTAAGCGAGATCGGTTAGTGTGGCAACTTGGCAAGTCTATGATGAAGTTATTTTACCTAAAAGTAAGGGTACAATTGTAAGTTAATAAGGAGGTGTAAGTATGTGCCTAGTCTTAAAAACTATGAAACTAGACATGGCCGTTTCCAATTCCAGTATCAGTTTTTCGTGATAGTATTAGGTAATGTTTACTTCCGTAGGATTGAAATTTATTAGGGTTTCGTGCCGTACCTTTGGGTAAAGTTGCATTCTGTTTCGTTACGTTCCGTTTCGTTCCTTTCCGTTCCGTTTCGTTCCTTGCCGCTCCTTTACGTTCCGTTTCATTCCTTTTAGTTTCGTTCCTTTCCGTTCTATTCCGTTCCTTTACGCTCCATTTCGTTCCTTTCCGTTCCGTTTCATTGCGTTCTGTTCCTTTACGTTCCGTTTCGTTCCGTTTCTTTACGTTCCGTTTCGTTCCTTTCCGTTCCTTTATGTTCCGTTTCGTTCCTTTCCGTTCCGTTTCGTTGCTTTCCATTCCGTTCCGAATATAAGAACAGAATAAGTTTATTACAAATAATAAGATAACGGTACATCGAGGTTACAGAATTCACCCTTTTTACATAAGTCTATGATTGAAAGCTTATAAGTTACCTAAAAAATAAGCATTAAATTATGAAACATATTTAGCTGTTGGTCTATTCAATAAATACATCACACAATTATATTGCTAAAATATAAATTACCTCATTACGGAAACAGTGGGAGTATTTCCCTATGCTAGCAACATTACACTCACACTGACGCGTGTGTTGGTACAGTGTTAGGAGCGCTAGCTGTCACGCACACATAGCCAATTACCGGCTTCACAGCGTTCTTTCCGACACCGCATCTGACTTTTATAGAATCTGTGATTATTAATAAAACGTTGTTTATTGATGATTATTGGAAACTGAGAAAACGCATTGATCTGAACGACGCTGATCCCCTTCGGATCACGTTTCCGTTATGGTTACAGTTAATCTTCGAGCAAGAAGCAGTTAATAAAGATTTATATCATAGAACTTTTTTTTTGTTTTGGTATGGCTCCACACTTTGGTGTATTTAGCCAGTGTCAAGTAGTTGATATTTTTTCGAGTTACGTAATATAGATGTATATATATCATGTCAAGTCACAGTCCAAGTCTTCAAGTCAAGTCATAGTCTAATCTAGTCAAGTCATACTCCTAGTAAAGTGGCGGCAACTTTACCAGAAGCTTCTATGGAATTTTGGAAACAACACGAAAAGATACGTTTCACCATCACTATACCACTTTCCCACACTCATGCCTGTAATCTAGCACTTAACGAATAAAATGCCACCAATTTTATGCACTAACACTGAAAATAACACAAGTTTTGGGAAATAATACAATGCGGTGACAAGATATTTTCGTGTTCCCGCCAAAACCCACATCATACTCAAGTAGTGGTCGTTGAATAAACGAACAGTTTATTTCGACTGTTTTTCTGCCGTGAACGAATAGACTAGTTTATAGTTTACTGATAAACATGTTTACGTATGAACGGCATCTGTATTGGCTCGCCGTCGCATGAACGAGAGCGAGATATAAAAACGTACGACTACGGACGTAGACTTCCGAAGTGTCCCGAAGTTAGTTATCCAATATTCGCCACGCGCCGAGGCTTCACGCATAGATTGAGTTTTGCATTATTCATTGAACTTCGCTGCCATGCGATCGGACTTTCGTTACATATTGAAGCGGCAATGTATGATGAATCGTTTTTTTTTTTGTTACTGTATGACTCTGAGATTACTGCCAGATAAAAATGGATTCTATTTTAATAGGCGTAGATACAATTTTTAATGCCTTTAGTATACATTTTTGGATTGAAATTTTGTGTTTACTTAACTTTAGTTTAATTTTATTTTATTTATTTTAATTTTTGGAAACGCGCTACGCGCCTGGTGCACGCTGGCCAAAGGCGACTGCAATAAAAACAATTTTATTACGAACTCTATATAAAATGAAATGAACTTACGGTGCGCCAGGTTTATAATATTTAACACATTAATTAACATTCTTAATTATTATTACTCAGCTATCTGAAACCTGCCAGTCCTAAGCTTGGAAGAAAAATATGATGTGGAGTTCATTTCATGCTTGTATATGGTCGTCTAATAATTCTCATTTTTATACCAAATGTTTCGTTTAGCCGTTTACCAATTGATGATCAACGCACACAAAATACAATACAAACTAACGTCGTAGTCGTCATCGTTTATGTCGTAGAATATTCGACTATTTTATGTCGTAGACGCTTAGACAGGACGTATAAGCGTCTACGACAAAACTAGTCGAATATTGAAATGGTTAATCAACTTGTCTATGGTTGACGATAAACGGTCTCGTTGCGTCGACTGTAAAGGCGTCAACGACCCACCACTAATACTCATAGATTTTTTTTAAATGTTTTCGCTCCGCACCTCCTTGTATTTAGTCAGTGTCAAGTAATTGATAATTTATCAAATTAATGATATTTCACGCAAATATGTGTCCAGTCACAGTCGAAGTCATAGGTCCGTATTACAGAACAATGCTCAGTCATCGATCGGTGCTCAAGCAGAGATTTCATTCAATAATTGATCACTTTATGAATGAAATCTCTGCTTGAGCACCGATCGACGACTGAGCATCGTTCTGTAATACGGACCATAGTCAAGTCAGTCTAGTCAAAGTCATACTCCTAGTAAAGTGGTGGCAACTTTACTTGAAGCTTCTATAGAGTTTTGGAAACAACACGAAAAGCATCATTATACCATTTTCCCACACTCACGCCTGTAATCCAGCACTTAACGAATAGAATGCCACCAATTTTATGCACTAACACTGGAAATAACACAAGTTTTGGAAAATAATACAATGCGGTGAGGCAATCTTTTTCGCGTTCCCGCCAAAAAAACCCTTAGATCTTCCTTGGGCACGAGCGCCCGTCGACCAAAGAGTATATAATCACTACATTCTAACGAAACAAAGACGTACTATGGTGATACTATTATCCTTAGAACGTAGTAATTATATACTCTTTGATTATCCTTACGATACGTACGATCAGGGTTGGATTTCGTAGTATAATTATACTATTTGCACCATTATTTTATAGTGTGTCGTATGTAGTATAGTAATGCCACTATATTACGCGAAAATACCATAATTTTTATCTTCAGGTTGACCGACTTGTATTAACAGTGAACCCAGTAACTTTTTAATATTTACCTCACAATAATGTGAATTTCTTACTTGATTTTCCTTAAGATTTCCTGAATATTGGTGATTAAAATGAAATATCACTAACGATACACGCAAATACTAAAAAAACGCCGTTAATATCGATAATCAAAACATACGATACAAAAAAAAACAGGAAACCTCAAACTTGGTATAATTTTGGACAAATAGTATAATTTTATTTTCGACGTACAATATTTTTTTGAGGTTCTGAATCCACCCCTGCGTACGGTACGAGCGACAAGCGACGCCATTTTGTTTCGTGCGAACTCGTGTAACGCGTGAAAAAAGCTTGCTTGGAGCTATATTTTGTTTGTGCGAATCGCGTCAATAATTGAAGCTCTCCAGTCCCGATTGTGTGAATATTCATTTAGAAGTTTTGTGATAATAGTCACCATTACGTCGACAACGCCAGGTAAGTAGTTATAACCGTGCTAATTATGGGCAAAATAAATCTTATACTATACCGTCGCGAAATGCCTTTGTAATAATGGACGCTGCTGACTCACTTCGTGAATTTATGTATGCGTTTCAGAAACTAAAATGCCGGGCGCCGGTACTTTCAAAATCTTCGTCGGGAATCTATCCGATAAAACTACGGACGCCGATCTTAGACCGCTATTCGAAAAGTACGGTACGGTCGTAGAATGCGATATCGTCAGAAATTACGGTTTCGTGCACATGGAAAACGAGCAAACCGGCCGCGAAGCCATTCAGAATCTAAACGGAGAGACAGTTCACGGTCAAGCTATCAAAATAGAGGCGGCGAAGAGTCGTAAGGCACCCTCGACGCCGACCACGAAAATCTTTGTCGGTAATCTGACGGACAAGACGCGCGCGCCCGAGGTTCGGGAACTGTTCCAGAAGTTCGGCACCGTCGTCGAGTGCGATATCGTGCGTAACTATGGCTTCGTGCACCTGGACGCGACGGGAGACGTGAACGAAGCTATCAAAGAGTTGCACGGTATGATGGTGGACGGGCAGCCGATGAAGGTGCAGCTGTCGACGTCGCGCGTGCGCCAGAGGCCCGGCATGGGCGACCCCGAGCAGTGCTACCGCTGCGGCCGCGGCGGTCACTGGTCCAAGGAGTGCCCTAAGGCGATGGGCCCTGACCGCAACGGTTTCCGCGACCGCGCCTTCGGCCGCGACCCCTACCCCCCGCCGCCGCCGCCGCCGTTCCTCCGCGATCGCATGATGGGAGGATTTGGGGTAACGCGTTCTCTCTCTTAATCCCGCCGGTTGCGACCACTCATGCATCACGTAGGCCGAGCGCGCGGATGCTTCTCGCACGCGGTGCCGACTCGGGCCGATAACGCAGTCTCGGTGATGCTACATATCGATTTATCTGCGCCAAACAGATCATATTCATGATGTTAATTGTCTCTATTATTGGCAGCATCTGACATTGTGGTGTATCGCAGGATCCCTATGATGGCTACTACGAGCGCGCGCGGTTTGACTCCCCGCGCGACCTGTTCGAGCGGCGCTACCCGGTGGGCGCGTCGCGCGGGCTAGAGATGGGCGCGTCGCGCGGCGCGCGCGGAGACTTCGTGTCGCCGCCGCTGCGCCGGGAGCCGATGCCGCCGATGCCGAGCCTGCCGCCGATGCGCAGCGCCATGGGATCTATGAGGTCCTCGTATGATGCTATGTACAGCAGGCGGAGCCCCCCGCCTGGACCCCAGATGTCCCGGGGGTGAGACTTCACTTCCCTGCAATGTGCACTGTAGTGACCAGCATCACTAGATGTTGCTTGAGGAGGCTCAATTCACCTAACTACTCTTGCTTTAATACCTTTTGATGCTTGTCTATCACATTATGGTTACATAAAGGATATAATATTCATATTATTATCTAAACACCTTAGAACCTGTAGTAATTTGTTAGTAAAATCAGTCTTATTATGGTAAAGTTATGATCAGAATAGGTTCACTAATGTTCTTGTAGTTACGTGTGTTGAATTCCATCATGTTATTTGTATTTCTCCAACATGCCCATAACTTTGAAATTTATATTTACAGGATGTATGAAGACTTTAGCCGTGACACATTTGATGACAGAAGGTAAATTACCAATTTATAAGGTGACTCCAGCAGTCATAAATGTAAAATAAACCATATATTATCTTGAAAATTTTTTAAACCAGAAGTTTTCAAATTTACTGCAGTAGTGAATTTATTTGGGTTTGTATGTTTTGTAACCTCACATTTAGTCACTGAATGAGAAGCTGCACAAACAATATTTTGCACTTAATAAATGGATTATGGTACATGATCACAAAATTTAAAGCTCTGGAACAGACTGGCGGTATCTGCGTTTATTTGGCTCCTACATGCCAAAATAATGTCTTATTTGACATTAATTTCTTTCTGTCTTGGGTGGTGTGTACTTGATTTGGACGATCTCTCGTGAGTCTTTTTTGGAGTAGCGAATATATTCTAGGTTTAGGTAGTACTATGGTAAATTTAACTGTTACTTCCTTCCATAATGATATCTTGATACGAGTCTTGAGCGCCAATCGAGGACTAGTGCCCACTGTATTCAAGTTTGACAGCTCCTAAGATCACACTTATCTCCATGGATCCTCTTATGTTTGCCAAATTCTTGTCAAATCAATGTGCCAAATACTGTACACTCATTGGTTGAAACAGCCATGACCACAGGCAACCAATGAGCGTTCAGTATTTGGTCTGCCCAGTTTACACAAATTTAACAAACATAATATACGAGAACCCGAGGGAAAGTGTTGCTTGGCGAAGTTGTATTTTAACAGACTTTAGTACAGAGAGGCATAAGTGTTGTGAACCCTTGCACCATTTTCAATATAAATTTGTTTATTTTCAGACCCGGAATGCGTGGACCGTCTCCCTCCAGAAGATATGCTCCGTACTGAACCTATTTATATTATATTTCTAGTTAGATGCCTAACGCTCATCGAATCAAATTTATGATGGTTCTCCGCCGTCTATCGGGAAGATAAACATTTTATAGACAAATTTATGTAAGTGTGGGATGACTCAGGGTGTGCGATTGTGTGACTGACTGAATCCACTGTAGTGAGATTTTTGTGACTGCAATATGTGTGTTTGATTAATGTAAATAAGCAGAATAAATATCATTAAGTACATATTTTACTCTTATTTCAATGATTAAACTCTAATGCAGGTTACAACCCTTTCTACTGTATTCCCCTTCCTGTTGTCATCGCCCGACTAGTATGATGCAGCCGTCTTATCGGCAGCAAGATCGTGTGGCCAGTCTAGTATTCCCAGATTATACAATAGTCTAGCATAGCAGAATCGGCTCCGGCGGACTTGCGACTAAAAGCAATGTCTTTCAGGCTTTCAACTGACTGGGCTACTGTATTATACTATAAATTGACTAATTATTAGGACAACGAACTAGCTCTTAGGTCGCTGAATCTGTTGTAGATAGGTTTTCTAATTAATTAATAATGTAGGGTAGATATCGCTTTGTATTGCCTCTCGCTGGTACCCTCCGTCAGTCTCAATATTGTAACGAACGCTGCGAAATCGAAAAACTCCACTTCTCAATTTAGACATTTTCTGAACCTTGCGAGTGAAGTGAAAGTGCTTGTGCTGCTTTCCACTTTGACGGTACCGTCATCACCAGGATCCGACCTGGACTGCTGGTGAGTTGGCTTACATCCTTACCTATTTCTCACTGAGCATCCACCCTTGAATCGCGGAGGTGCGCAAATAATCTGTCCCTGTTAGTAATCGTGGTACACCACCCAGTCGTACCATCAATGGTACCATGGTGTACCCGTCTACCGGGTGGGTAGAAAGGGGCAAAAGTAACCATGGCACCATGGTTACTTTTGCCCCTAACCGAGGTACCCCATGGTACCTAGTGTCGTACGTAGTGGTTCCACAGGTATTTTTTTATAACCTTAATACAATACAGAGTTTATTGTACAATATTATAAAGGGGGGGAAAACGTATGAGTGTGTTTTACTCCTTCACGCTCAGACGACTGGAAATTTGGAATATACATATATAGTATATTATACTCGATTAGCACATAAGCTATTTTTGATCCGAAACCGCGGGGCGCAGCTAGTAGTAAAATATTTCAAATTCCATCAAAGCGCCCCTATACGAAATTATACGTAACTAAGAATTTTATACAAACAAACTCGTAGTGCAAGCACTGGCTCAAGTAACGGTGTAACACAGAGTACTTTTCTACATCGTTGTAACTCCAGTAGGTTAGCAAGAACGGCCGCGATAAGCCGCCTGTTCCAGCGGAGACTTACTCCTACCGGCAACAGCCAATGGCTCAAGCCGAGGCTCACCCCCGAGGGCGTGCCCTTGACCTAGTTGTCTCTCATGTCTATTCTCAGTAGTTCAATTTACTGAACAACTGAGACTAAGTCTCACTAGTACATTGTCATTTTGTTTGAACTACTGAGACTGAAGTCCCGGTAATTAGATTGCAGTTTTTTTTTTTGAAGATTCAAAAGGTGCCTTTTTATTTTAGTCTCTTTCAAACCAGCCTCTGTGGTGTGGACGTGTGGTGGATGAGCAGGTCGGCTCATAACCCGGAGGCGGCAGGTTTGATTCCCGCGGAAGGACAGTATTTGTGCACAGAAAAAAAACGCAAATACTTGTTCAGAGTCTGGGTGTTGTGGGACCATGGTCCTCGTAGTTGCTGGGTTCCTAGATACAGGGAATCCTAGTTAGGGTCCATGTATGTGATCGTTGGGCGTTATTATTATTTTATTACAGTTGTATAAATTATCAAAATATTGAGTCAAAATACAGAATCCATTCTACTAGAATGGAGCCTGATCAGGTTTATTATTTTATTCAAGACGACGTTTTATCTTTACAATTATTGATAGATAGAAAATGCTTTATTGCACAAAAAACAAATGTAGGTACATGGCGAATTTAATGCTAGAGAGCACTAGCTTCCAGTGAACCTGTATAATACAGGGGATCATTTTAATAGTTTGACCACGAGGAAAGCACATGATCAAACCTACTTAAGACTAAATAGTTTTGACTACAAGGAAGTCCCGAAACAAAATAGGGCTATGATTTACCCAGGAGCTTGGTTTTTTAAGCTATTCCACATCTCTTTTCCTACTTGCTTTTTAACATGGTATAGTTTACAAAGGGCAGACAAAAAATAATATCAAATGCAGTGTATGTCCATTAATATTTATTTGTAACTTAACTATCAACATGTATTAGATACCTATGCAATGTCAGCTACCTATATTTACACAACACTGTACAGGGGGCGTACACCCTATTAAATGCTACCCTCGCACTTGGCCTTTTATATATTTTATCAAATACACACATCACCAATAGTATTTGGCTGAAGATTGTTTTATATTCATGTTCCATTTATTCAGGTCAAGAAATATGACATATTGAAGCAATACGCAAATTTCGTATAAAAATATCATCTGATTTAATTTAGACAGGTCTCGATGAGAATAATTCAGTGAAGACACGTGTTACACTCTGAATTCCCAGCACAATGTACATAAAGCAACCTCCGGCCGGGCCAGGCGCGCGGCGATACAAAACAAATCCTACGTTAATACTAGTCGTGGCGAAGGCATCTCCATAAGACACTGCGCTTGTTATACATCCCAATCTTAATACTCACACACTAAACATTAGTCTTTTTATCAACTTTAAGTACAATCACGAGAAACATCTGAATAAAAATGCATGTATATGGCTATCAATTTTGAAGACAAAACTGCTTTGTACGTTTCATAGGCTTCTTATTGTCAAAATATCACAACAACGCGCCGGCGGCCGCGGCGCGACGAACGTTACGATCGAGCATTCGGTTTCTATTCCCTCGGCTGCCTCCTCCTCACTTACACTTACGGAAACGGAAGACAACAAATAGTTCATTACAACACCACCTCGCACCAACTACGCGCAACAACAACAATAATAAAACATCACTCCCCAGAACAAAACCAACATCGTCGGACGAGATTCGAGCGGGAACGTCGCGTCGGTCGGCGCACGAGCTCCGACCGAATAAACTTAACAATACTGAGATTTTAACGAAACGGTGGTCATCTTGAATTTACACATCGATGGGGCGGCGGTCGATCTCGCGGCTTACACAAAATAAATATCTCGGAAGGTCCGGCGGTCACACGAGCTTGTCGGGCGGCACGGCGGCCACGTCGGCGGCCAGCCGCGCCAGCGTCTTCTTGACGCGCAGCGCCGTGAGCCGCACGGGCGGCGTGGCGTGCCAGCACTCGGCCATGAGCGCGGCCAGCGGCGCGCGCGGCGCCGGCCGCAGCCCGCGCGCCACCACGGCCGCGTGCATGTCCTCGAAGCTGGGGTCGGCCGGCACCGCGTCGTGGTAGGGCGGCGCGTACGGCTCGGCGCCGGGCCCGCAGCGCCGGCACATCTCCCACAGCACCAGCCCGAGCGCGTACATGTCGGCCATCTTGAAGGCGTCGAAGTTGCGCACGTCGAGGCGCTCGTCCAGCACCTCGGGCGCCATGTAGCGCCGCGTGCCCACGCGCGCGTTGGGCGCCAGGTCCACCTCGTTCCGCTCGGCCACGTACCGCACGGCGAGCCCGAAGTCCGCGAGCGCGCACGTGCCGTTCCGCTTCACGAGGATGTTCTTGGTCTTGATGTCGCGGTGCGCGATGGCCGGCTTGCCCTTGGTGCCGAAGATGTCCATGTGCAGGTGCGCCAGGCCGCTGGCGATGGAGTGCGCCATGACGAGCAGCGCGCGCGGCTCCAGCTCCGTGGCCTGCAGGTAGTCGTGCAGCGAGCCGCGCTCGTGGTACTCCGTGATGAGCAGCATCTGCGTCCACGAGCCGGTGCCCTTGATGTCCGCGGCGATGAACCCGAGGATGTTGTCGTGCCGCATCAGCACCGTCTGGTAGATCTCGGTCTCGCGGAACCAGGAGGCCTCCTCGGTGGTGAAGAACACCTTGACCGCGACGCGCTCGCCGCGCCAGCGCGCCAGCCACACCTCGCCGTAGCGGCCCTTGCCGATGGACTCGACCATCTTGATCTGCTTGGCGACGGTGCGCTGCACGAGCAACGGCAGGCCGGAGCCGGAGCCCGAGGAGATGTCGGCGGCCAGGTGGTGCGGGGCGGGCGGCGAGGGCGGGCGCTTGGCGGCGCGGCGGCGGCGCCGGCACAGCAGCAGCGCGGCCGCGAGGAAGGCCAGCAGCGCCACGCACAGCGCGCACGCCACCAGCAGCGGCGGGCCCGCGCCGCGCGGCCCCGGCCCCGGGCCCGGGCCCGGCTCGCCGCCCGCCTCGCCCACCACCACCGGCCGCAGCATGCGGTTGCAGAGGTCGCGGTCGTAGCAGCACTCGATGGTCTTAGGGTGCTGGTGGGGCACCTGAGAGCTTTTGCACTGAAACGTGAACGACGACTCTAGTGAGGAATATGTTACGAAATTTGCGATGTTTTATGTTGCTGATGTTCACAAATATTTAATAATTAATCAGTATATTCTGTAGCAGTGCACATTATCAGTATAATGTGTATTATCTTATAATGTAATGTTGTGTGGTGTCCTGAATAAATGTCTTTTCTTTCTTTGTTTCCTTCTTTCTTATATGTTTAGGTGCAGGCCTTAGAAAGGATTCGTATCAAAAGAGGGTAAAGTGATGTGTCCTCACCTGCATTAGGCCCGTCTCGTCGGGCGGCAGGCATCCGGCCACGCGCTCGATGCCGAAGGAGCCATTATCCTCGAGCACCTCCTCGACGGCCACGTAGCAGTAGCCTCCGACCTGCGTGACGCACGTGCCGTTGTCGGCGCCGTCGGGACACCCGCTCACGCCGCTGCACTCGCACACCAGGCCCCTACCTGGAAACCGTCAACACTCCCGTCAATATATTGCTGTGTATGTCCACTACAGATACCTAAATGGTGGTGTTTTCACGGTAAAATATTATCTTATAAATAATAAATAAATATTATATTTTATATAACAATAGAATTATATTATATTATAAAAAAAATCGGCCGAATACTCCTATCAATATTTTATCTAATCTAAAAACAAGCTTCGCGACACTCCGGAAACTAAGATTTAATTGATATTCAATTTGTAATCGTTTATCCAATCAATAAGATAAATATATTAAAATATTTTAAGACATTCAGGACTGATATATAAAAAAGTGCTTTTCCACGTAAACAGTTAAAGCATGATGATACAAACTCACGTCACGATAAGGAAAAACAAAAACCAAGGCGTGACCAGAATGAATAATGTAAGAATGAGTAATGTAACGCAAAACAACCTGAAGATCAGTAGACATTTCAAAATAACTACTAGTTTCAAACAACGCAAAAGAGAAGAAACTGATGAATAACTATTCAAAAATAGATAAGTTGTCAAATGAACTGCTTGTAAGAAAATAAATGTAATAAAAGCTTAGCTATTTACAGAAATGCAATGCAAAATAAAACAGTACATGAAATGACTATGTCTGTAACGCAACGCCGGAAGACTTGAGGAGCATTGCACATTAGCAGTAATTTTTTGCGATGCGTAACGGATGAGTGGTTTAACAGCTACTTGCTAATAAATAGGAGAGAACCCATAACCTCCATAACTACCACGACCGACGCCTACTGAAGTGGTGCATGTAACTTTTAATCTGATTGATGACACAATAATTAGGCTTACCAAATAATAACAGATTGAAATAGAAATACGAGTAAATAATTAAACATTAAAATAAAGCCTTTAAAACGTAATACAAAATTATATCAGGATGAACAATAATAAGCATTTTATTGCTGTTCTAAGACATGTAAGAAAACCAGTTAATTTACATGAAGCTGATCTTCTGAATAATGAGCCAACAATGTTGTTTTCATAAAACTATTCAATGTTACCAAGTAACAATATAATCATTTGAACGACAGTCGCTAATATAATATTTTTAATGGAGACAATTTATTACCAAATATGAAACTGACTAAACATCTATGAATAGAATTTAGAATTATCAAAGATAACAGTGAAGACAATAGATAACAATAATTACAAATGCAGTGCAGATACGTAATTATGTCGAAGAATATTTCACATACATACTTAATATAATTTATGTTGAATATTTATATGGTATGATATCGAAATTCTTAGACGAGTTTGAAATCCAAGACAAACAATCTCTATCATCTATTATTACAAAAAGTAAACATTAAAAATATAGTACCAACGAGTAAACTGGGTAAATATTAATGGATAAAACATAAACGATAACTTTGAAGTGTGAGCTTTACAGCTACGCGATGAGCATCCAAGGCGTTCGAAGACGTGGTTTATTTTTTGCCAGGAGCCGAGAAACAGGTATCAGCCGCCCTTCGGTACATATACCCGAAACTCCCATCGTTGCCAACAAAAGGTCCTGATCACAATAGAATTTGAACAGGTAAACGTTTGGAAACCACATGTACCATGGTAATGGGAATATCAATATACAATACATAATTATTAGGTATATATGATTGTGTAAATTGAAATGAATTGTTTTGGATTTGAAATGATAATGGTAAAGATTTGGCTTCACCATGTTCAGTCAAACCCTATTAACAAGGCGTGAGAGCTCGGCGGACCGAATGCTGTACAGTAACTGCTTATTCTGATTAGATTTGTCATATAAATTTTATCTTTACGCGGAGAATTCATAAAACATTACCAATTAAATGTTTCCAACGTTGGACAAATAAAAAAGTTTTTTGTTGTTTAACATTGTGAGCTCAAGCTTGAGCATTGAAATTTTACTAGACGTGAGAATTTCAATTGGCTTCCTAATGGATTACTTTAAGTTTCTATAAACAATAAAACACATCCATAAAGGTTTCGTTTGGAAATTCATTAAAAAGGCACAAATTAAAATTCGCATACCTACAACAAAAATTTATACATGTAGTACACCTATCGATACCTTTAATAACAAGATGGAAGGTAAAATATATCCAATTAAATAAACTATTAATTTAAATGACGTAGCTAGATTAGCCTGAAGTACCTATCAGATAAAAACAGTAAATTCAAATTTCACTGTAATTAAACAGGACAGGTAAACAATTTATGAAAGATGTTGGTTTATACCAATTCGTAAACATAGGTCTCGTGCGACAAGTAATGAGATTGCGGCAAATTAAATAAGTACCCATCGGTGGTATATCAACACTCGTGGCCAGTATAAAGGTAAGGTAACCCGAGACCGAGACCTGTATTGTAAACATGTACTAGTTTAGCATACTAGATGCAGCGGTACCAATACCGTGCTAGTGCTACCATGACATGAGAACGACTTGTGCATACAATGTCTTGTTTATACAGAATCGAATCGACACCTAATCGAGCATTTAATACTTCCATGTGAATCAAGCTTTTTACTTACGATACATCAAACTTAGAAATTCTACGACAAAGGCAGGAAATTGACGATTCAACCTGCACATCCTTTCATTATACAAATCCATTTTAAAAGCGGAAACTGCTGCACACGTCTAGATCACTATTCAACTTTTGATTTCGACGGAGTAGACACAAAACAAACACATCGCAGGAATATCCCCGACGACGGGCCAATAGGCTGCCCTTGCACTGGAACCTCTGAGAGTAACTCGATGGAGGCTTGAAATCATCAGCGCAGGTAAGATAGATGTATGATTTAGTCTAGTTCAGGTGTCGCACGTACTTAGTCTCATGCTGGCGGAGAGCGATCGAGGTGAGCCCGGCCCCGAGTCCGCGCTATCATTTAAATATAACTTGGGACGCCGCCGTCTGTCGCCGGCTTTATTTTTACACCACTGAGTTTATATGTGGACGGTGACAACGCACGCAGTCTCTCGGGAGACACTGAGACTCGCGCGAGACTACACACGTCGCGTTCAGATGACGCGGTCGGCGCGAATGGCCAAATGGCGGGCGGAGCGCCCGCCGCCGCCCCCTGCTTCCCGCCGCCGCGCCGTGCCGGGTCCCCTCTCGTGCAGTATGCACCGATGCACAGCCTCCACTCCACATGGCTCCGTCCGAGATAACGCGACGAGCAGGCCGCGCCACACATGAGTGATTCGAAATACACAAATGCACGATTCGATTCATTGACGACACACAGATATATCGCCAACTGTTTATTGATCTACTTATAAAACATAAACAGACATGTCGCCGGCCTAATAATCAACACAACAATGATGTTGTTGTGATGGAACAGGAACGAAAAGCGGACATCAAACCTTGTCCGAATATGGCAAGTCTATTAAAAAAAAAAAAAAAACGTGGTCTTTGTTGATGCAACAAGGGCTTCAGTCAACGTTCGAGAAAATGTATCAAAAGTGAACGCGATAAAATATTACAGGAATAACCGAGTCTTTAATAAACTGTATGCCACTTCAGATAAACAGAACACGTTAGCAGATATCGTAAATACGCGTATAATTTTAGCAAACGACATTAATTCGGTAGCAGTTCTTGAAATTCAACATCTGTCGGAAGCTGAAGCTTTTTATAGTTTACGAGCGGCGTTTTTACTGTTACTTCCACATGTTATTAGAGAAACGCAAGCAATAAACCCTAACCGAGAACCAGCTAATCGGAATACTGCTATAATGCGAGGCTTTAACGACCGCCATCGTAGATTCCTCGTAGTTCACGCTGAACGTTTCTGTGGAAGACTGTCCGGTAGGTACTGTACGAGACTCCCAGTAAGGGCAGCGACGGGGTGGTCGACTGGTCGCGCCGCGGCATGGCTGACAGATTTGGGCATCGGCTTTATCTCGCGCTGCGACTGCGAGATCCGCCACATGTAATCGCGTGCGAGCTCGATCTGCATCGCGCTAGCACTCTCTATTGCTAAATGCCCTCGAGAATATATTATCATTAAAGCGAAGACTCTAGTAACATTCTGCTTTTCAAACATAGTAAATTTATTGAAGGGCTAAAAATTTGGTGTGATGGTTCATAATGAAGAAAATAATTGATAATGATTCGTCACAAGCTGTATTTGTACAAAATAGTAGAGACAAGTTATGGTTGCCAAACACTATGTAAATGAGTGTTATGAATTCAAGCGACACGTGCATGCCACGACTATTGTTCTCGACCCTCGTCCGGGACATCAATTTGCAAATAATCGATGTTATTAGACTAATGCGTTCGCGTTTCGAGTTTTGATTGCGCGATTGTGTCGCATTCGGAGATAATTTCAGTTCAGCGGCGCTAATGCGATGTCAAGCGTACATCGACGCGGAGACCGCGTTTTCTCGTGGGAACTACTTTCCTAACACTTTAAACGCACCATCAGAAATCCACCAACTCTATCAACCCTGTGGCTTCTAATTTGACATGAACATATTACAGAGCCATTTCAGAAACTATAATATATACTCACTAGTCACAAATAGATCATCATCATAATGTAATGGTGGAGTGGCACAACGAAACCCAACACGTGCAAAAGTGGACGTGTTTCGGGGAACCGCACAGCTGTTCCTGATATCAACAAATGCGCACAAGAGCGGATCGTCGAGAGAGCTGCAACTGCAACCGATCATATAAATCGATTTGTATAAGATACCATTAAAAGGGCGATCGATCACGATGAAGCCGATGTGAAACATCGCATCGCAGTCCATCTCATTTTAGATATGAATAAACTCAACCGGCGGCATCCTGTCGATTGTATCTCCAATTTAATCGATTAACATCGTAATGGTTACTTCCGAGAAAGTACGAGCAACGAGTTTAAAGCGCATAGGTTCGTGTGATATACAATTAGTAATTAAAAGCAGCAGAATAAGACCAGCACAGCTTCGCTCTTCGGATTATCTCGCGTTTTGTCGTGACTGTTGCAATTGGGATGCCGTTGGGATCAGGACCAGGGCGCTGAGCGGGCGGCCGGCGGCGCGCGTGGGAGCAAGAGGTCATCATCGTATGGAGCGCAGGCGCCCGCGATCTAGCGACCTCTAGGATTATCCGGGCCGATCGATAAGGTCCCGCGGGGCGCACGGGGCAGTAGATAGGCCATAGAACATAATTTATTCGGCGGCAGAGTGGCGCGCCTGGGAGGTGCCACGGGCCCCTTTCCCCCGCACCGCTCCCCGCTCATCTCCCGGATCCTTTCAAAACAGGATCCCGTCACTATTTTTTGTGGTCCGAGGATTAGGGAGTATCAGGTTAATTGCAGGTTACGTAATAGATTTTACACACCCTTAATCTTGCTCGAGTTTACGGTTGAGGGAAGGCCATTTATTTAAATTTTGGTTTTTACTATTATGTACGTTATTTCTTTGTATATATATTTATATAAGGCGTAGGTACACATGCGAATAAATATACTACTATAATCATTTGTTCTGTGTTTGTGTTCGTCTTAGCATGTGATCACTATTTCATTGTAAATAATCGGAACATGCACCTATAATATGTACATAAGTGGGTATGTTCACCTCCACGTAAACATCAATCGAAGTGCATCGTTTTCAAACATCAAATATACCCTGAGGACATATCATAACATTTTATCAAAAATAAAACCAGTAGATAGAACTATCAACAAACACTTGTACGAGTTCATTGAATCCGATAAACGGTCGGACGCCAGATCAATATTTACTAAAATCTAACGAATGGGAACTGCTATCTCTTTACCTGACGTGAGAATCACTATTACCCTATGAAAGATATCAGGCAAATAAATAAGTTTAATAACCTGCAAGAAAGCGCAGAAGGAGGACATAACTGCTTGAAAATTTCTTTAAGATATCTTATATTTTTATACTAGTAGGCTTGCGTTGAGCCACATTTCTCCCGATTTTAAGCGGCAATGTGATGACTGGGATGTAGCACGATCGCCTTTAACAAACCTGTTCACACTCCTCTTGAAAACGTTCAGGTTATAGGTATTTGGAAACACGGACCCTGTTAAAGAGTCATCTTATAATAATGTATCTAGTTTAATGAAAAGTATGACAACAAACAAATAATATCAATGGCAGATCTGCATATGTCATTATTTAAAAGCACAATACAAATCCAAAACCGTTAGCAATGACTTGTACCACTGCAGGCTCGTGTTATCCAAGACATACATAATCGACAAGCAACAATTATTTATTATTGAATTAGGTCATGTGAACGACTATCGCGCTTCGACAACTTACAATCCATTTATGATCTTAAATACCAGATGATTCGCTACTGTGCGACAATAGGATCCTGCAATATACCTAACTAGTAATTGGCGCCAAATGGAGGCAGCCCGGCGACAGAAATTAACATGTTGATCGATGTCTCTTGCATATTCATGTTGCAGATAGTACGCAGCATCTAGTTTTCTAAGTAAGACGTGCGCGATTCGTTTAATTGTGAGTTACTTAACAGTCTCTGGGGCATACTCTCGCCTCCGACCGAGTGTTGCGATATGTCGCGCTCTATTTCGACTGATCCCTACAAAATGACACGATAAGGACTATTAACGATGCTGCACTATCTGGGAATGAATGAGCAACGGTCGCTTGCTAGTTTTAGACTTATGATCGATTACAAATTAAATTATCCACGAGTACTTAGAGCATTTTGATATTATTATCAGTTTATCACTGGATTCACTCCCGTTAAGTTTATAGAACATTCATGTAAGTTGTACTGTCAACGATTAGGCGACCTGAATACCTGTTAAATCCAGCTATAAATTTAGTTGTAAAAAATATTCCACGCTACGAGTAGGTTGTAAATACGTAGTGCGTAATTCGACAATACGCGATTTGAGGTTGACTGTAATCTCCTAATCACGCCGAAATAATCTAATTGCAGGGGCGCGGCCGCGCCGAGAGAACCGCGATATGAAAGTATCGCGGCTCGGCGTATCAATTTGATAACAACTTTTATTTTTGTCAAACATAAATATCACCAGAGGTGATTCTAAATACTTAAAAAGCAACTTTATAGATCACACAATAGAAAACATAATCAACCTTACTCTTGCGACAATAGATTGACAAAATAACGACAGCACAGTCGAATATACAACAGTCCATATTACTGCGCAGTTAGAATTCAGATAGTCCACGTAGCTATCGATAACTAGATATCAAATACAAAAGAGACGTAATTTACTTAGATACAATGAAATCTTATCGAATAGATTACAAAGAAGGATTACGAAGTTCTATCATAAAAGTTTGGGAACAATAGAGACAAGTAATAATTAATGATGTGCCAAGATCAGAAAAGACAGGCTAATTTATCGGTACAAATACGAACAAAGTGGGCGACGGGATTGGTGTGTCTTGTCTGTCATTCAATGTGTTGTATCTGATATCAATGTCGTAATTACTAGCGTATCATCGGACGACTTACATAGAACAATCGTGTTTTATAACTAAGTAATACAAAAACAACACGTAGGTGGTAGGTGAACCCGCAGATCCATAGTATGCTAACTAAACGAACCAAGCATTACATTGCATGAGATGAGAATAATGAATATCAAGTTTGAACGTTGACGCCACTATTGACTTAATATTCAATAATGGTGTCAACTGAATTTTTAAAGACAAATTATTACATGAGACTAAAATAAAGTCAGATTAATAAGGTACCTCTCCAATAATTCCGTAAGCCACGCACGACACAAAAAATATAATCCGTTTATCAAAACAGCACAATTCTGCGTATACCGATAATAGGTTACTATATTTTTAGAAAATATGGTAAAACAGTTGATTCGTGTACATTTCAAAGCACAAGAATATTGTTGAATAATTTGTCCAGGAAATTCTATAACTGGATTTAGGTGGTAATCTAATCTAATCGTAATCAGTAGAGCGAAACGAAAAAAAGAAAAGAGTAAAAGTTCTATTAAATAGTAAAGATCAGTTCGCGAATGGATGGTGTGGTACGACAGGTGACGTCCACAGCCGCGCGAATTACGAGAGGCCCCACAACTGTGTAGCTCTAGGGGGGGGGGGTTTGAGCTGTCGTGAGTTATTGGCTCCCCGCACCATGGGTCAAAAGCTAGCGAACTCAGCCGTGGAACTAATATTCCCGAAAATCTATGATTTAACAATTAACCGAGACGACAGCGGCGTGCGTGCGGCAATAAATTTCGAAGGTGTACCGATTCTTCACACCTACGCTTTATCGACACATGATTACCTATGGCTATTTATGTTTTGTTTGCGTGTAACAGAATCGCTTTACGACATGCGCTTTGGAAGAACATGGACACTTCAACACGAAGTGCTTGATGTTAACATATAAAATCAATTAATCAAAATAACTAAAGAACGTTAGAATATCATTTTAGATTTTGATTTTACTACTTAACGAAATAAAATTGAACGCGAGCTACTCTTGACATTGAGAGGTTACCACATCTTGTTCGTCGGTAAAGGAAATTAGAAATACTGAAACACTAGAGCCTCAACTACGACGCGGCCGCAGGCGTGGGCGGGCCCGGAGTCAAGCGGCGAACTTTTGACCGGAATATATTATGTGAGTGAACCGAACTGTGTGGGCAACTAACTCAACTTGCGCAACGTCATTACACTTTTCATATACATAAATAACATCCTATGTCAAAGAGGTTTTACATAAAATTCTCCATGGTTAAAGATTAAAGTGTGTAGCGTTATAATAATTTCCATTTTGCTCATAGATTGAAGCTCACCTCCCGGTCAGAAGTTAATTATTGTGAATTAGATTATGGTAAATAACATTAACATTAACGCTCTCGGATAAAAGCTCTAAAAACATTAGCAAGTTGAATTGGTACTACAACTCAAATAAGGTGGGATCATTAAGGGATCGAGTAGTTTTATAATGATTTACGTTAATCACATTTTATCTCAAGTTATAAGCGCGACAAATACGACGAGAGTAGGAACATGTGTGGACACGTGTGGTAGAGTCGGAGTGAAGTGAACTTCTTAATCGGATCGCGTAGGCGACTTCCGCAGCATTAGCCGCTGGAGACGATATTAACGTCGAACCTGCGACTGACACATGACACCCATTACTATTATAATTTCGTGTTATGGCTCGTAGAATCGTATATAGGTATCGCTTTCAAATCTTCGACTAACTCATCTAATGGTAGAAAATGATAAACTTGAGTGTGTGTGTGTGTGTGTGTGTGTTGCAGTCATGTAGAATTTAGTAATATTATTAACCGGCCCGAGATCGTTCCTAATGAATTTAAATATGAAAAGATTTTTGTTAATATTCAACTGCTGTACCGACAAGGTATGTGTAAGCTGATATTTTATCACCAAAATAACCATTTGATCGTAAAGAACCAAACCATTCCGGGCGACACGTCGCACGGAAATTTCTGTTTCGTTAAATAATACTTAAGTTTTTATTGTGAAACAGAATACGAGTCATTGACAGCTGCGGTGTGTTCAACCTTGCTCCGGCTTATTAGGTATCACCGAAGTCTACAAAACAAAGTTATTTTTTAAATGCGAGTTATTTTATAAATAGCTTTGTTTTTGTAGAGCGAGTACAAATCATACTTATGAGGATTCAAATCCCGCCCCTATTTCTACTAATGTATAAATCTGAAACGTTTTGTTTGTGCGGCGTTCTCGTCAAAACGGCCGACCCTGTGACCCAGTTCAGTTAAAAACTTGCACAAGATTATTTACACCACCAAGATAGGGTAATTTCTTTCCGGAAAATTAAGAGTTCTCGGAAAGTTAAGAGTAAATTGCAGCTAAAAACGTAGGGCGGTTCTAGTCTTAGAAATACATACCAACGTCGTAATTACCGACGAAAACAGGGGTATTGCAAAACAGCCTAAAGGCGATGATTCGGCAAACAATTCGGTTAAGAAGGAAAAGTAGTAAAATATGATTTGAATATTCATTATAGAGAATAGCTAAACTAAGATGGGGCGGCGTCGGCGGATTTGTAGAAAGTACCGCCTACGCGTGGCGAGAGGTCACTGCCGCCCACGCACCCTGGAGTTAGTTACGCTACAGCTATTAGGTGATTGGGAAACAGCCTCCGCCGCTGAGCCTCTTGAAGTGCTGCAGAGGTGTTCCTTAGTCAATTACCAGAGTAATTGATGAGCATTGCGAAACGCGGGGGCTCCGGCTCGCATCCATTAGCGATGCAACCCGGGGGCGGAGTGATAACGTCAACTGATGGAGCGCCGATTAACGAGAGACAGCCGTGAATCTACAAAATTGCGCCCTGACTAATGGATGCTAGTTCCATGCATGAGCGAGCCGTTTTACATTATTCAAGTCTTCAAGTCGAGACCACCCCTCATCCGATTAGACGTTGCATAGCTATCTTTCAATATGGGAAAAACTTACGTAATGACTGGTACGAATATCAAACGGAAACTTTTATTGTAAAAAGAAACGAAAAGCACAAAGCAGAGGTATGAACTGGGGTCCATAATTATGACAAAAAGTATTAGAAGGAGCAATGTAAGCAAAGGTGTATTATCAAGGTAGGGTCGCGCGTGCCAGTCTGCCGGGTCACTCGCGGTGTGGGCGTAGCCGCCGTTATCAGCTGGACCGAGCCGAGACCCACATCAGCCTGCAAATTGATACTTTTGATAATGATGACCATATCATGAGAACACATGCTGTTTCATTGGGTGTTATTAAATGGGATACAAAGCAGAGTTATCATATAGACAGGACGCTTTGAGGTAGCAGATAATGTTTGGGTTTTGAAGTAACATTGTGTGGGTGTTTTCATTCGAGAGGTCGATGAAGGTGCAGATGAAATGAAATAAAACAGTATCATGTGTTTAGGACGAATCAAACGGAAATAGCTCCACAACAATAATTTTAGATTTAGAAACACAAACAAAATTATCGAAGCATCGGCTGGCTGATTGTAATACCTAATTGGCTGTCAATATTAATATATTGGGTAGTATATGTCGCGGCCACCTGCCTAATCGAATTAGTAATATTGCGAAACACAGGCAACGGGTTGACCACCTCTGAACCGGTCACAAGTGATTTTTAAATCTAATAGACATTACCAAAACAGAAAATACGATGTTGATAGATTCGCTACAAAGTATAATGTAGTTTCATCAGTGTTTTAGTTATTCTGTATTATTTATTATTCATAACCATTACGGTTACATAAAAACACCATCGCATTAACTAACGAGTGATTTGAGACTTAACTCATAAACATAAGTTACACTTACGAAAACAATCATTATGGTAATGACGAGAACTACTAATTCTGAATTCCGAAGAAATTTTGAGCTTGTGAATGAAGTGGACTCTGCGAGTGTGCATAGAGTTACGACAGCATGTTTATGCAAATAGATATACGTGGTTCATTGATGGGGCACCATTCAACTCTGTGTAACGGCTCGGTCGGTCGCGGTGACATTTCATTTCGGCAACTCGCCGGTGCTTCGTCTAGCACTTTTAAATGATATATCATTTTTTTTTTTAAATATCATTATCTTTAAAAAATTACTTAAAACTTGTTCAACATATTTCAATTTTAGTATTACAAAAAGCTTTTTTGTCACGCTACCATTTTGCAATCGATAATTTGTATCCATAAACAACGTTATTAATAAAATTATGGGAATCAACTAATATGTCTCGTAATAATTTTCATAAGAATCTCGATTATATATAGATTGACTAGAATTGTGGATTACAAACAAAATTAATAACCATTATCGAGGTAAACTAGCCTCATAACTCTCGTCAGTCAATTACTTGGTTAATTGCAAATATTTTCGTATAAACAATATGCATTCAGAGTCCTTGAAGCGTTAAAACCAACCATATTTCAATAATTAAGTTCCCAAGAATTTACCGTTCACTAAATGGATTTGCGTAGCGTAGAACCGACCCGATTACATTTAACAAAATTTTACTGCTGGGTGTGCCGATCTCAAACTTCGATATCTCAAACTAGTTTTGCAGTCATGTCGTGAGTCGTGACCTCTTACTTTTAGACAAGTCGCGACTCGACGGGAGTTTGCTTTCTTTTTGGTGTATCTCATTAAAATAAAAGTCTAATTAGAAGAACGCTGACCTCGTTAGAGATCGTGCGTTCGTGCTATACCCACAAATATTGAAGTTTGATACACATGACCTTGCTACACCCGGCGCAGTACATCCGAGAACAATTAATGATCTCGCGTTATTAAAGTCCATTACATAACTGCGTGTATCGTCTGTAGATTACAATGGATCGCGTTGCATGCTTCCATGTCCATACATGATGCAACTGTCTTCGAACAATATCTGTGTGGAGCGCTTTCTGTATAGAAATGACTTCATAATTTCACTGCGCACACAAAGGCTCGCGTGACGTGTGTATGCGTTCCCAGTTTTCACACATGCTCAGTTTCCGGCCGCGTCTGTGAATGACGCTTACGCATGTTTACTACCGCCTGTGCTCGGCTGTCGATCATTTCGGTGCAAGTTACGTCATCACTCATTACAGCGCCGATTCCCGCTTCGGTGCGCGCCAGCTAATTGTGTTTCGGTACACCTTTTTGTACAATCTTTGGCACGTGATTCTCGTCTATTTTAGCTAATGCTACGTCATTAAGTGACGGAGTATTCTGTAATTAGTTTCACAGGACCATTTCTGTATCTTTAAGTATCACAAAGTTATACTTACCTCTGCACAAGCCACATTCTGTACGATATATCTATCTGTTAAAATTCCCACGTCAGTGTTACTGATATCTTATTTTTCATAATTATATTAGGGGTTCAAGTATTACGTAAGCACTATGGGGGGGTAGGGGAGTCTAGATGATGATTACGTTATCGGTATTTATTTACCATAAACTGCAAAACTTAAACATAGACGTAAGGTGACGTGTTTGGCTGTGTTTTATAGAATTTATTTTGGAGAATGTGCCCAAGAGCTTCAGTCTTATTTCACCGTCTCCATTCCACTACAGAAACTCACGGCGAGGACAGAGTTACCATCCCTACGTTGTTGATTTTGTTCCTACGAAACGCTTTGCAGATTCTTTTATTGTGCGTACGGCTAGGGAATGGAACTCACTCCCGTCGTCGGTGTTTCCATCCACATACAACTTCGTCTATAAGTCAAGAGTAAATAGGTTATTTCTGGGTAAGCGTGCTTCACCTTCGACCTCATCGTCACTTACCATCACGTGAGATGTAGTTAAATGCAAACCTATCGACAGTAAGAAAATAATAATAATATGTGTGGACATCTCACACAACGCCATCTAGCCCCAAACTAAGCAAAGCTTGTGCTATGGGAACCAGATAACTGATACAATACTTAGATACTTTTTGTTTGTAAATACATACATAGAATACAATAAAGTAAGAAAAAAAACCTTTCTACACGAATAGCAACCCTCACATGGTCTTTGCTTGAAACACAAAAGATTATAATAATAATAATTAAAAAACAATACATTAATTGAAAAATGTTTACGTAATCATGGGGGGAGGGGGTAATAGCTTTACTTACTTTTGCTGACAAGGGGGGTAGGGGTGGGGGTAAATAATTGTAATAAATCTGCTTACGTAATACTTGAACGCCCCTTATCTACTCAGCTAGTCCTCGAGCTTGCTCGTCCAAAGAGATCTCATGTAACTTATTCCAGGAAGATTAATTATTAACTATTTGTTAATGAGGATGATTTGAGGACAAAATGTAATATATAATATTTATTAGAATCCTACACACTACAACTGCACGACACTAAGGCTGGGTATTTTACGCGTCATGATAATCCGTGTTCATAAATGAATAAGCTTTCGCGTTCGAATGTGTCAATGACGATAAGTACTGGAACAAACTGGTCACTTATATGGTAATGGGACACGTCGAGCGTGTGTCGAATCGCCAAACCCATCGGAAAAGAAGTGAATTTGAATGTAAATTGTATTCTATTACGAAGTTACTACGAAGCTTGCGTCTAAAAGGCCCTTACTGTTACGTCGATGAATATTGATGGACCCCTTCCAAGGGCTCTTTACTCATCGCGTATTAAAGAGTGCACTCCATAAAGGAAGTAAGACACGACGTCCCTATTATTTTGTTAAGTAAATTAGAATCAAAGAATGACTGTATTTAAAAGTGTTTCGTATTACGTTTAAAGCTTTCATTTTGACAAAAAAAATATATAGTTGAGGCATATCCTGAGATATAAATCTACGATTTACAGTACACACTCTAACCGGGACGTGCGAGAGCCATAACCCGGCACGTTTGGGCCAACATAGTTGCCCGGGTTATTACGACCAACGTTTATTGTCGTCTATATCATCGTGAATAATTTATTTATAGATAACTTTAACTGCTTCCGAGATAAATAATTTAGTCTGCTATGCTTAGACGTCGTAAATCTTGGCCGGTTTCCTTTACTGTCGTTAATGCCGCGCAAGTGTAACGAAATCATAACTTGCGTCTGCTGAATGCCAATGAATATTTCTAATATGATTTATTTCTTACTTACTATTTATAGGTTTATAACTATGAGCTATATTTAGACAGTATATGTATTATGCTTTTGTGACCACACACTCAGCTATATACGGGCCATCGGACACACAGTATATTACCAAAAACTAAAAACATTTCAATATTTTGACTGTACCAAATATTGAATTAATATTCGGGCAACGAAACAAGACCTTCAGTTCGATCTTAACTTTGGTATGCACTTACGCACGCGGCAATTAGTTTTAAATATTTTTTTTTATAGATTAGATAACACAACGAAAGTAAAAATAATCAAAAACTCCACCCTTCATCTTTAAATTGCACTCGGCTTTATTACATCAGCCATTGCAGAACTTGCCAATATACACCATTTGCCCACAGCGAGAAATTTCTTCCTAGTAAGTGCATTCGTACCGCTAATTAATCTAACAAGCCGATAAACGACTCACGGTCGGTCGGTCGAATCCGGATGACGACATTTCAGAATCTTTGCAAATATCTAAATGAATCCTCAAGGAGAGTTCCTTGAAGAACGGACCTTTCCAGCCACATTACTTTTTAAAGTACTATCATAATCGAATAATAATAATAATAAATAATAAATATCTGTGGACATTTCACACAGCGCGATCTAGTGCCAAACTAAGCAAAGCGTGTACTATAGGAACCAGATAACTACAATACTTAGATACTTTTTGTTTGTAAATACATACATAGAATACAATATAACGATCGAATCCACAACCCACAGTTCAGATGGCAGGGTTACTACCAACTGAGCTATCGGGTCAGTCGAATATTTGCCGCAGCCGAATATTTGTAGTACGAGCGCAATTTAAGATGGTGACCACCACGTCGATCACACAGGCAGCTCTTAAATAAAAGAACTGGCTGTGTGAGCGATGTGACATTATTACGATTTTGTTTAAAATTAAAGAAATGAATCTGGTCAATGAGATATCATTGATTTCTAACACGCGTTTGGGTGCAAACACGTTCCGTAATCTTTCGCGCTTGGCTAGACACAGCAATAACTATTTATTCCCTCTTTTATCGATTAATATGAACAACCACTTAGGCATAATATTAAGATAACGGTTAATGTGTGTGACCGTACAGTGTGTACTCGGTGTGCGATTTCTAAAGTAACATTTGCGTGGTTCGTGATCACGTTTCAGTTTTTTAACTGATCCAATATTTGCTTTTAACGGGCGATCCTTCTCCATCGAAGTCGCGGACGGTGGCAGAAACCCTTACTACTGGTTTTGACTATAAATTACATTATTAGGTTTCTGATTAAACAATCTTATTAATAGATTTCTACTAAAGGGTTTCGAAGAGGTCAATTATAAAGAAAATCACATAATCTAGACAGGTCAATTAAATTGCTTTCCAATACGTGACCTTTATTCGATTATTTTAGTTCGAAGTTATTTAATAAGCTTATTATTATTATTGCCAACTATATTCTTTTCATACTACATTTTTATTTTACTTATTTGAATTCGAATTCTCTCACGGTGCATCTCGCTCTATCCTCCACTCGTTGTGTACTATATTCTGATGGGAGTACAACATATTCCAAATTGATTTACACTCTCAATAGCTTACTGAGCATCATGCCAGATGATGTTTATTTGAATAGAACCAGCGAAATAGTACGTCGGAAAATGCAAGACAACTTTAGAAGAATTTTTCAGTCTGCTGGACCAAGGCCAAGGAAATACTATGCTCACGTGCTTCGCTGGAACAAAATATGGGCACCCAACACCGTGCTGCAGGTGTGCTGCGTTTAGAACGTTACAGTAGATAGATACAACGGCGGCGACACATCCGCGAGCCGGTGCCAAGCCGAGGTGTCGCTGGTATTTGCGTCTTGCGGACGCGCCGAGCCGTCTGGCCCAATCTGTGAGCTGATATCATCCTCGGTCTCGATAGTAATCTAATGCCTTTATATTTGTCCCAGAGGCGAGTTTTGGTCCAGCGCAAGTGAAAACGTACTCCACAACAGCACATCTATGAAAGGAATTTGGTCTGCAGTTTTATGCACGGAAAATAATACTTGGATAACATGTCTGTATACAGCAAGAATCAACTTGTGCAACACGGTGATATATAAGACAAAACCTCATCAATCACAAATCTTTAAATATAAAAGATATTTAGTGTTATTAACGCTTATATCGTTTATAATTATGTCTAATCTGTGGTACTGCGTACAATGCCTTTTGCACAGATTTATCTATCCTAATCTGTTACTCTAACTTGGTTTTAAGTTTTGTGCGCGATTCATATGATTATACTAAACCTGAACTGACCGTTCATTCATTTATATACAAAGAAACTGCATGTAAATCATGCAAAGCAGTTTTATATGTAATAACACAAGAGTTTTGAGTTACGCACACAAAATTATAACTGAAACCTAGAGATTCTTATACCGTATTTAAAAAAATGTTTTGTTTTTATTCCAAATATCAATATATCGATTTTGGCGTAACGTATCTAGTCTAGGACCAATTCAACACGGAGCTAGCACTATACTCAACAAACGAAACCATTTCGGAAATTCATAACCCGCTTCACCGTTCCAAGTTTCCAACAACAGCGAATTATTTTACGACCGAAGCGGACGAAGCAACAACAGGTATAAAATCTATGCACATGTGCAACGAATCGGATGATTTCTCGGAAACTTCGGCTTTTTCTCATGTTACAAAAGCCATGAACACAATATAGTCTCAACCGCATCTGGCAGACATAGCGTCGTCCGCAGACGCGAACAATGGCAATTTGATTTTATAGCGTTTTAGAAATATCCACGATCACAAAGGTTTACCTGCCCAGTACCTGCCATTGTACAGACCGCTGGAACGTATAACGATGGGATTCTTTTGAAATCAACCTATTCAAGCGAGGTGGAAAAAATTTAGGTTTATGTTGGTAATATATAAATTTTAATTTTAATATGAATCAATAACATTCATATGGATGAGAGTATCGATAATCCAACCAATATATGTAGTTCTAAAAATATATTGAATCAATGAAGCAAAATTATGCTGTATAATTTCATAAGACGTGTTGCAATAACTCAGGCTTAATTTGAAGTTCAGGGGGTTTCATAAATTCCAAGTAAACATTTATCATGATTTAGGTATCTTCATATTATGCTCGATCAAAAAAATCTCCAACAGAAATCTGTGCAATTTGTCGGTTAGAAACGGCCGCTAACAGTATAGCTACAACAGAAATAATTCACAAGGGTATTACGTGCTCTTCACTATCGAAGCATCAGATTTCGTTTAGTGTTTTTTTTTTATGTTAAGGAATGACGTGACGAGCTAGCCGTTCGCCTGATGTTAAACGACACGGCTGCCCATACCAGCTGCAGTGTCACTCGGAACTCTAAAGTATAGAGGTTCGCGTGACACTGCACTGCGCTCGTCATCCAGAGACATCAGCACAATCTAGTAATAAGATTACTAAACTGTGAGATCAGATCATAAAGTCTCATTTGCCCAGTAATTTCACTAGCTACAGTGCCCTTCAAACCGGAACACAGCAGTGCTTGCGCACTACTGCTTGGCGGCAGAATAACTGGCAAAGCGGTGGTACCTACCTAGACGAACTTTGCAGTAAAGTCCTACCACCTAGTGTATTCAGTAGTTCCACTATACTAGATTGCTCGTCCCGGCTTCGCACGGGGCAATTAATTTTACGCCGTAGGAAAATCAATTTAATGTGTAGATTACAGAGGTTGTGTTGTGGACCTTAGTAACCCTCTAATTTTCGCTACGTGCCGACAGCCCTTTCCTTTATATGTATTTCTTTCGTCTTTGTAAATTGTAGAGTTGTTACCGCATAGACTATGTGTTATATAAATATAATCTTTTAGGTAGGTGTTAATCATTACATTTTAAAATTAATATTTATTTACATGATTAATTAACCATGATTTCACACTCATGAGAAGTTTCATAATGATGTTATTACCTACAATAGGTAGGGTAGTTACATTTTTTAATTGATGTAATGAAAAAGAAAAAATTGACTTATGCGTGAGCGGGACTTAAACACGCATCTGTCCCAGTATAGCCAGGCGAGACGTGCTGTTGTCTTTTGATTACATATAGCAGGCGAAAGTGCTGTTAACAAAAAACAATTGCAAACACCTTTACCTAGTCTGTTAAGCTGTAAACCATTGACCCGACGGCGACGGTTCTCGTTCCCAGGAGGCGAGCAGCCGACACCGGATGGCAGGCCGCACAATGCCTCATTGACATGTCACATGAGGTGTTACTGCCTACTTACCTAGACCCACCTAACCGACACACGACACTGCCTCCTGCTGCTATCTTATTAAATCCGTGTACATTATCATAAATCTTATTATGTGTGTGATTGGTCAAATTATTTAGCAAGCTAGAATTGTTATGCTATGATCTATAGACGAGAATATATAGAACCGACCACCAGCAAAGACTGAACTTCATACAACTTTTTCTCACATTTTACTTATGGAACAGATAGTTATATGACACAACGAAATCTGATCTTGAGCTTCGCTAATAGGCCTTAAAAGTAATTGGATACTCTGGAAAGTAAGAAGTAGTGCTAATTACTTTACCATTTACTCTGTGCGTATACCAATAACCGAAATATATAACGAAAAAATGACAAAATGGCAGCTAATAACGTCACGACGTCTGCGCGAAAGAGATATGTATGAAATCAAACTCTCTTCATAGCTCAGATTTACGAGCATCCCAATTATAATTTGATATAATTACGTTACCACGCCTCGATCGATGTACCGACAGAAAACAATCTTAAAATGAATTAATGAACCTTTTGGGTAGGTAGAAGAAAATCAAGTCAGAATTTCGGCAGTTGCTAATAAATGAGCTCATGTCCAAATAGGCTGCAATGGGGAAAACGCGAAGTTGGTAGGCGGGTCCTTTGATAAGCCATTAATTATATTCACACCTTGGTCGACCGCGAGTCGGGTAAGGAATTATTGTAGTTGTTTTTTGTTAGTGAGCGACAGTTCTCAGAAAGATGGCGGCGCGACGGACGACTGAACAAAAAGTTGGAGTTCGAGCACGAGCGACTCGCTCCACGGATGTTTGAGGTCGCGCCGTGACAAATATACAAACAGAACTGAGAAAACCACCATTTTAACGACCAAGTTTATCTGTATTGATGTAGGACAACATGTGTATTAACGGGTTATTTCTTTTTTCCCCACTGGCTTTGTCCCACTAGTAGAGAAAAGTTAAAATTAAAAAATGTATGGTCTCTACCCACTATGGAATGTATTATTTAACAGTGGGGTAAAAGATAATAATCGAAATATTACGATCTTTCTCCCCATGATGGAATCAAATAATATACCAATCATAGTAGTGAGACATAGAGAACAACCCGTATTAACGGCTTTTGTCACATTATAACGATCAATTTCAAAGCTACTGTTATGTGTGTGTTGTTATACGAGTCCGATTTTACGTAAATGGTGCCATTAAAAGTCGTGATCCATGGCCCATGCGTCGTTTGAACAAAGAAAAAGTAATAAACTAGAAAGCTCGAAACGACGCGCGACGCGACGCTAGCCGTACACGAATAATGCTTCGGAGCAGACCGCGAATTTCTCACAAGCACTTATGTAGGAAAAAGAAACGACATAGGTTTTTGATGACCCTGAAGATCCAACACCTCGATAAGAGTTTCAGGAATCTCGAAACTTGTTTAGCCGCGAAACAAAGACTCGGATTCCTTGAACACGTACCGCGAAGCAGTTAATTCTAACCCCGTCAAGTTGCTTTTTTGCCTTCGTCTGCGTTTCTGTGTAAAATGCGGCAAATGCATTTCACACCATTTTAGGATGCTGTCGCGCTGTCACTTTGTGCCACATAAGTGACATTATGTTTATTCCTGTTTCTACTTACAAATCATTAGAAGTTTTTATGGATTTGTGAAGCTTGGACACACAAGGCGTGGGTCCACTTAGGTCTTAAATAGAATAAAATAAACCGCCTTTATATTGTACCAGGACAAGATCTATCTATGGGCAGAGCAAGAGAAACTAGCTAGCTTGTAATGTTGGCAATGGCGCTGTTGATATTTAGAAAGCACTATGGTTTTATTCACTGTAAAATTTACATACACAATAAGCTTAATGCACATATGCGATAGCCATTTTCGGATATGATAAGACTCGTTTTTACTGATTTTCTAGCTTGCTTTCGCTTGTCTTCTGCCGTGATGTTAGTTAGATGGAAGACACACTTTTATTCTTAGCACAGACTATGCAAATGCAGATTGGCGAGGTGACCGCGGTCGATAGGCTCAGCGGGTCCATGACGCGCTCTGTCGCCCGTCTTAAGCCGCGCCTTTAATATAAAGGTAGCACGGCCATTATTGTTGCCGCGATTTATTGATAATCGTTTCAGAGATGTCGTCGTCGGATTTATCCAAGTTCATGTGCGACAAACACCAACCTAATGTGTTTAGTTCCTCGAAAGCCCGTATTACAGAACTATGCTCAGTCGTTGATTGATGCTCAAGTAGAGATTTCATTCACTATATTTTGATCATTTGCACTTTCCCACTGATCAGTGACCAGACAACAAAAATTTCCATGTTAACCCAGGTTAACTGGAAGATAATGCTCTCTAGCATTAAGTTCGCCTATGTACAATTGTTGTTTGTGCAATAAAGCATTTTCTATCTATAATTTTATTAATTTAATCTCGTATTAAGTAGATTCACGAATGAGCGTAGTTCTGTAGTACGGGCCTAAGTTACTTATCTACGTATAATCCATAAACTATTGGATTATGGATTATGATTATTATGGATTATGGATTTAGAGTAGACGCTGTCAAAAATATATAAGATTCAAATAGCACTAACTTCATGAACAAATACATTGCTCGATTACTATGCGACTCCATTAAACGCCTTAATGTAACATCAACAGTAATTAATGTCATTGAACATAAAATATTGTCCTGGGTTATTTATATAACTAATTAAATTCACGAGTTTATGCGACATTAATGCAAATCGCCGCGACTGTGTGTCGCTGTCGTAATGTGCGCGGGCGCAGCCATACATACGGTCGAGTCTATTAAATAGTTAACAGTTCAATGATTAGAGGTTAGGTTATTGATATCAATTCGGTCTCGAGTGGATGCGAACCGCTCTCGAATTTATTGCGTTCTTTATTGCTTCGGAATTGAAACCGCACCCGCGGATGAATTAACTGGTTATTTGCTTACTTTGTATCACTCGCTGTTTGGGGAAATCATTGATAGTTTAAAATTGACTTTTAATGTACTATTAAGTATTGTGTGCTTATGTGCAATATTCAGATATTCAGATCATTGATGTGCAAACATAATGTTGATCATTTAAAGATCCAATATTTATAGGTTATCTATATAATAAGTAATTGTAAGCTTTCAAGCAGACCGTGCCTCAATATAAGCGTTATAATATTCCTATTAAAACCTGTCACGGATATCTAATAATGAACAAATAGAGATGATTGTAAATTACATTCTACTTCAAATATGACCAAATGCCTAGAATAGAGTTCCGTGTCACTACGACGAAGCAAGCCTGCCATTGAATATAACTAAACCTGAGTCAAAAAATTACAAAGACTACATCAATATTTGTATTAAGTACTATTATTTATTCTGCGGTAATGTCAAACATTTTTAGTAGTAAATAGCGATGCGCAACTGTGGCAAGAAACCTCAGAGTACAAAACATGAGCGTAAATTACAATTATCATGATGAAATTCTACAATCGAGGCTACAGAATAACTAATAGTGTGAAACCAGAGTTATTAACCATTTGTTTAAACGAGAAAGAAATACCATTACCAATCCACTCCAATTATACATATTTATTTGATAACACAGGGTGGGCCTTTCGTATAGCCCGTTTGCAAGTACAAAGGCGACAATGTGACTACCATAAGCTATATAATAGTAAATCATGCCAATCGCCGTGCATATCCGGCCAAGGATAAATAGACAAAGAGACGGATTACAAACAAGTGCTTTAGTTATTTCTAAAATGCAATTCTTGTAATTTAACTTGATATAATCATATAATCATATCACCACTAGGTGGTAGGACTTTATTGCAAAGTTCGTCTAGGTAGGTACCACCGCTTTGCCAGTTATTCTGCCGCCAAGCAGTAGTGTGCAAGCACTGCTGTGTTCCGGTTTGAAGGGCACTGTAGCTAGTGAAATTACTGAGCAAATGAGACTTTATGATCTGATCTCACAGTTTAGTAATCTTATTACTAGATTGTGCTTATGTCTCTGGATGACGTGCGCAGTGCAGTGTCACGCGAACCTCTATACTTTAGAGTTCCGAGTGACACTGCAGCTGATATGGGCAGCCGTGTCGTTTAACATCAGGCGAACGGCTAGCTCGTCACGTCATTCCTTAACATAAAAAAAAAATAATAATAATCACATTCTGATGATTTCGTTTCAATCACCATGTATGTTATTCTAGGTTGTTTTTTTTTTTCATTGTCATTTAAGGGAACTTTCCTGGCATTTGAAAATGTTATCGCCGTCGCACTGATATCTGCACGTGTGATAGAGACAATAGAGCCCGTGATTGAATTTACCTACATTTTAGCGTTTCGGGGGAAAATGATTTTCACCTAAGTCTCACCAAAACCTTTTGTTTTTGGGGTAGATCGTTGATTAGTTTATAATCTTAGGCGATAAAATGTGATTTTTTAAATATGTTGTATATTCTAATATTTCTAATTACATTACTTTCTTACTTATAATAAAATTATGACCAAAAAATCTTCTCGTTTCTCTCGTTATTTTAGGTGGCTATGACTACAAGATATTGCTAAAACTCAAAAAGGAAAACGTACAAGCATAGTTTTAACATTGACTGTTTCACTACATAAACTCTATATTAAAAAAAAAAACACTTTTATATGGACATGAGGAGATCGGGGAGGGAGATTCCCCTCTTAAAGGAATAACCATTTGTGTTTAAAACTAGATCGAATCTTGAATCTTAAGCAGCGAGAGTGTAACGGTAATATAAGAAAGAAATATTAAACACTATTGCTTTGAGATGCGATGGCTGATTAGAGTATTATTTTAAGCCTCAGACGAGATTCTGAGTCTTTAGAGCAAAAGTCAAAGCTTATTATATGACAGTCACATAATAATGAAAATGATGCCTAAGTACAGTGTCATGTTCATAAATATAAATGGAATATGTACAGAACGAATAAAACTAATTTGATACTTCAGGTTTAATCTTGCCCAAATTATATTAGACGAGCTTCTGCCCGCAGCTTCGCCCGCGGCGTGGCCTATGTGAAAATAATATAAAAAAATTGAAATTTCGAAAAATCCTTTCTTAGCGGATGGCATAGGCATCAGCCCAAAGGCTGTGCGTTGATAGATCACTATGTCAGTCAGTCAGTCACCTTTGAGTTATATAATAATAACTAGTATTATGCCCCGTGCGCGGGCCGCGAGCGGCCCGCGGTATGTTAACTAAAAAAGAGTTCGTACAAAACATAGTTTCTACAAAAAATGCGAACCAGGGCCCTCACGCACCGCTACCAAGAGCCACCACCACTGGGCCACGCAGTATTCGCGCAGCTGCGCCTAATTCGCCTTGCATGTTAAAAGAAAAAACAAAAAAAAAAACATTATACCATCCGAAAGTATTTGGGCCTCCTACAAATATATCTTCTTCACTTTCAAATATTTATCCTGATATTTATTAAGCTTTGGCTTTGTTTATTGTTTCTAATAACTTTCAAAATTATAAACTCTATCCTTTCTACACATTTTCCGTCTTTGTATCATTTCCCTTTTCACTCGTATACGTTTATGAACATTTTATTAAATAATGCTAAAACAACAACACGACACTTGCTAGCGCCACGGTGGTGAAAAAATGAAACTTTTAAGATTAAAAACTATTTACGCACTAAACGCCAATGTTGGGTTATCAAACCTTCTTTGTTAGACGATTTTGAGGTTGTCTTGGTCTTTGATAAAACATATCTATTGTTGCTCCATTTATACGATATTTACTATAGTTACAGTTAGTTATAACAACAATAAACAGAAATATCAATTTTCGCGCGTTAAGCAATGCCATATTTACGTTCTGATTATTTATTCTTTAAAAAATATGCAAACAATAAGCTTTCCAAGGCCAATGCACGTATATTATAGACGAAAACAAAAATTCTAAATATAAGAAAACGTTAAAAAAGGATCGTGTGAATAAATGTGGTCCAAATGAACAAACTTTTTTCGTATTTAGTCTATGGTAAATATATGTCTATGGTAAATATTGATTTAAGCCATGGACTATCTCTGGTATCAGCTGGTCTTCAATTAGTCGGCGTTTTGTAATAAAGTCAAGGTTCTAACTACTTACAATACAACACAATACAAAACGCTTTATTGACACCAAAAATAAACATGTAGAAAATAGAATCACGTAATAAGGTACAATGGACGGTCTTATCGCTAAGAGCGATCTCTTCCAGACAACCTTTGGATGGACAGAGATATGAGACACTATGAGCGAGGACGGCGGTGCAAATAAATACTGTATACTAACCTATACTCTACTAATATAATACATAAGAATAAATAATAATAAAATACATATACCTAAATCATTGATACATAATATATACACATGTACAATATAGATAGATAGATAACTCTTTGTCTCACCAACGAAATTCATACAATACAGGAATTATTAAATCTATATATATATATACTTATACCAGTTAAAAGGAACACAGTTTATTTAGTAAGGAGTCAGGTTAGATAAATATGAATTTTTGACTTGATATTTAAAAGTGAAAAGTGATTGAGCGCGTCGAATGATAACAGGGAGTTCATTCCACAATCTAACAGCTTGAACTGTGAAGGAGTGGTCGTAGAACGAAATACGACGTACCGGGGGCTTGGGAAGGAGGTTTTCCGATGACCTAAGTTGGAGTGGGAGTGATAAAGAAAATCGAATCGAGCCTTCAAATAGTGGGGAGTAGAAGGATTAAACAATATATTATAAAAAAAAAGAGACAGGATATGAGTATTCCGGCAAAGACGTATTGCGAGCCACTTGAGTTTAGAACGCAACTGAGACGTGATCATATTTTTGGAGACCGAAAACAAATCGTAAGTAATTTTGAAGACGCTCAAGTTTATTGAGTTGCTCCTCAGTAAGGTCAAGGTAGCAGGCGTCAGCATAGTCGAGAATTGGAAGAAGGAGAGATTGTGCAAGCGAAACTTTGGTCCGTAATTCAAAATCTAAAGCGATAACCCCTTTTTTGTTCATTAAAAAACAGCTTACAGTTTCAGCTTCGAAATGGTGCTGAAAACTGGTATGAACTTCCTTGAAAGTCTCTCGCGTCGAAAAGTCTCTTTTTTTTAGTCAAACCACCGCGGGCCGCGAGCGGCCGTACAAAACAAAGTTTCTACAAAAAAATATATTGTCAGCGTTATCTAAATGCGAACCAGGGCCCTCAAGCACCGCTACCAAGAGCCGCCACGACTAAGCCACGCAGTACTCGCGGGGTTGCGCCGCGGGTCCGTGTTAAAAAAAAAAAAAAACTATATACCATCCGAAAGTATTTGGGCCTCCTACAAATATATCTTCTTTACTTTCAAATATTTATGCTGATATTTATAAAGCTTTGGCTTTGTTTATTGTTTCTAATAACTTTCAAAATTATAAACTCTATCCTTTCCATTATTTTTATTGTCTGTTTTTTTATTACACTTTTCCTTCACATACTTTCCTGATCCCATCATTTTCCAAAATATTTCAAATTTTGTAAGCTCAAAATTCAATTTAGCGCGTTTAAGTTTCCCCACTTTTAATTGAAAAGTTAAATCTAACATGACACTGGCAGATTGCATCAATAGTGCGATGCCAAAACAGAAGAAAAAAAAATTATTTGGACCGTGCCGTGTACCGTGTCTGACTGACTCTTACTTTAAAGCTTACGAGAAACATCTCGTAAGCTTCAAAGTCAGAGTCAGTGAATGGTCAGTGAATGGGAATTCCTTACCTATTGGCATTATGGTTTGTTAACCATAATTAAGGTGAGGAATTCCCATACATAGTTATCCTTACCTATCATTTTCTCTTTTGACATGACGCTTGCAAAAATGTGGTAAACAATTGCCTATAAAAAAAAAATAATGCTATTGTGTTATATATTTTAAATCAAGCGACACACCCGCGGGGTTCGTGTTATTCGACTTAAAAAAATAATATTAAAAGCTCCTACAAAATTCATCAGCATTGTGTGAATGCGAACCAGGGCCCTCACACGCTGCAATCAAGTGCAATCTTTAACCCTACACTTCGAAATTGGTGTTGCTTTTAGTACCGTGTCTGACTTTACATTTATATGTCAGAAGCGTTCGAGATTACACCGGTCACTCTCCTCTCACCTACAGACATTTCTTATAAGAGAGACTGAGACCGATGTATTACGTCCGTGTCGCTAAGTTTAATCGTTTCAACGTACCTACTACGGCTCTACTATTATTACGAGTATGCTTCGATCCGCGCATGAAAAAATATCTTTAAAAATCAATAAAAAAAAAAATTTTATCGGTGTGTTAAAAAAATCGCATCGTAATATATGATTTTTTTGAAACAAATTTGCATATTCAGTTTTTCTTAACCGACATCCGTTGAGAAGTTAGATTTTTTTTTAAAAATGTCGGTAATTCAAAATCTAAAGCGATAACCTCCCCCTTTTCTTACATTAAAAAACAGCTTACAGTTTCAGCTTCGAAACGGTGCTGAAAACTGGTATGAACTTCCTTGAAAGTCTCTCGCGATTCGCGCGGAACCCGAACGCGGCCCGAATTTCTTAAGATTAAAAAAAAAAATGTATGAAACGCGTAATTTTTTTTACAGATTTGAAAGAGTACCAAAAGGCATGCAAACTTTAGTTCAAGGTCGACCCCGCTATCTCTCGCGATTTCCGAGGGAAGTAGGGGTATAAAGTACCTTTGTATGGCGGCCATATTGAAAAATGACGGAATCAAAATTTGTTTTTCACATTCCTACTAATCATCAAGGAGGATAGTCAGATATCGATTTTCATCTGGATCGGATAACGTTTTCTTAAAGTCGATATTTCCGTATTCGCCATTTTGAAAAAATCGGTTTTGTCATTTTAACCCTTATTGCATCTACACTTGATCCTTTGGAATGACTTTTCTAAAACATTGGTATTCGTAGCTCAAAAAAGGAAAGTGTATATTTCGATAAAAGTACCTTTGTATGGCGGCCATATTAAAAAATGGCGAAAGTCAAAATTTGATTTCAGAATGTTAATAAGCATTCAATAGGACTTCCAGCTATCGATTTTCATCCGGATCGGTGAAACTTTTTTTCCGCCGTGACCTAAATTTCCGCCATTTTGAAAAAAAAATATTCCGATATCTTCCCCTTAGGCTCCCAAACAATATTAGTTTGAGCTGTTTATACTAAAGTATCACGGTGTCGCACAGTGGTCCCATTTTGAAAAAAGGTGGACTTAGGACCGAAAGTCGGAATTTCGGGCTGTTTTTTTTTTATAGAATAGGTCTTAACTATCCTAACAACATCTATTCTATAAAGAAAATCCGTAGGATGCATAGTTTTCGAGAAAAAAAATAATCTTTTTTTTCTTGTATGGAGAAAAACATACTTTATTATTTTTCTCAAGTTGGGTGAAATAGTGACGGCTTTTGTTGATATTTTATGAAAGCCCTAGTGGTATTGTATCCAGAAAAAAATAAAACCAATGCGGTCACCTGCGGCCGCGGGAATAATCAGATGTCAAAAATTGATTAATTTTTTTTGCGTATTTTGCAAACATTGTTCGTTTCTGGCCAATTATTTATGTATTTTAGGTTAGCGCTCCATACTTTAATTCGAACTATTATATAACATTTCAAAAAAATTAATCAAAATCGAGTTTTTTTTTTATAATTGCTGTTTCATTCATGAAAATGCACGCATACATGGTTAATTCAAAATGCAAATCCTATATTACTCAGTATAATGTACAAAATAAACATGCACGTACCTAAAACGTAAAAAAAAAAAAATTAGTTTTTCGTTTATGCTTACTAAAAGTCACTGGTAATGGTTACCGACATTACTTACCTACCACTGGCGGGCATTATCTGCATAATCGATTTCGTGCTTTGTATTTTCAAAACTGGTTTTGCGACAGCATTTTCACAACCGCGGTCGTTGAATGCGAGGCAGGATATAAACAAACGAGTCACATCTGATACTAGCTATGACTGGTCGCTAGCTGGTCGCTTTGTTCCTGACAAATCCTGACAACAGGATAACTCGTATATGCATGCAAGTAACTACCCCCTAAACATAAAAGTGATATAGCTCATCAATAATAATTGGCGTATGTTATACACCAATAATGTTTGTTATTGGTGTGTGTTTTAATCTTATGTAGTTGTGTACGTATGATTTTCTACCAGAAACATAAGATAAATCTGTAGCCTTGAAAAGGGCTGTTTTATATGTAGTTTTTTAAAGGATAAAATAAATAAAAAATTATAGCATTGGATCTGGTATATTTTCATTTTCTACTCTTCTTCCACGTATACGCACTCCGAGTCTATTTCGAGCAACTGAATTGCCTCAGGAAGCATCTCTAGATGATTAGGCTTTGAAAATTTTGGTCTAAGCCATGATATGTGGGGGTCTGAACTTATTAAAAGCCCGTGTAGTATGTCCTCGTTTGTTTGGATCCTTCCTGTCTTTCTCGTGTTCTTCTCTCTTACGTTCCGGAAGTCTTTATTACGAGCCTCGGAAGCTTCCTCCGACAAGGACCCTAAAAATAATAAAAAATATGCTATAATTATACGTTGAAGTTGACATTGAAACTATTATTTTAGTGTTTATAGATTTACAGTTAGTTAACTGCTTTATATTTCATTTGTCTTGATCTATTATTACTTACCAATAGGCAGAACTGAAAAATGACTGCAAATATCTGCTCCGTGCATCAGAAGTTTGTGGACACTAACAGGCATGTAGTACCACGGATAGAGATGCACATACAGTTCTGCTGTTTCTTTGCAATAACGTCTGAAGTTCGCAATATTGACGTTCTTTCCTGAAGATATAACTTGCAGAATGACAGAAAATCGGAGTAACAAATCTTCATCAACTCCAGTGATTCTCGATGATCTTTTATAATCTCGGAAAAAACGTCTTGCAGTGTTTCCATCGTTAGTTGTTCCAAAGCCCTGCAAAGAAGAAATTAAGTTAGTAGGGCATACAAAAACAGACGAGTATATAATATAAAGGAAGCAAATTAAAGGAAAAATTACCTGTTTTACAATATCGATGAGTATTCCAGTCTGTTCCCGAAACTCTTGTTGTGTGGCATTTTTCTTTGCTTGCTTCAATTCCTTGTGATCGCCACGAGCACTCCAGCGCTGGAAGTCCATATTATAAGATATATGAAGTAGACACTCCATACATCTTATCTTCATATGTAACGATGAAATTCCATATTGGTACAAATCCTGTCGAAGCGGTCTCGTGGCCAAAAGCTCCAAGTTATTCATTTCACTTGGTTTCGCCAAGCAAATGGGGCACGTTGCTGATGAAGGTACATCTGCAATAATATTCGCCACTTTCCCATCGATCATAGTCATGTGCAGTTCATGGGCTATCTCCACATCACCACAATTTGTTGGTACCAATTTTGTAATTTCGCGCTGCATTTCTAAGTGTTCCCCTTTTATGAACTCCGCAGTCTCTGAAGTAAACGTGAATTTCACTGGCCGACAGTAATGTGGTGAGCAAGGATTTGGGTTTTCCCAAATAATCATTTCTCCCCCATCAACTAGTCGGAGTGGGACGATGCTGATCAATACAACAGAGGAATCGTCAAACTCAGGAGCTGAGACTTGTTTGTAATTACTCTGTGACGATGCTCCGTCAAGGCCCCATTTCCATATCAACTTCAGTCCTTCTTTGGTTGAACTTGTGATTGGTCTTAAGTCTAGCAAAATTCTTTCCACTGTGTGGTTAAGAAGTCCTTGCAACCTGAAAAATAAAATAAATTAATAAAAGTAAGCTAATGAAGCTTAAAAATTTTAAAACAACATATAGTATAATTTTATAAATACCTTATGCGAGCTCCCATTTCCGTTACTTCCACGTGTTCTTCAGATGGGTAACATCTCTTTTTAGCGTCAAGTAACTTGTGATAAGACGGAAAGGCAGCTGAACAATTTTCATCCTTCAGAAACATTCTCAAGGATAAGTATTGCCATTTGGATAGGCTAAGGGCTGTGTACAAAGCCAAAGATGTATCCTCTGCTATACTGACTACTTTTTCTTCCTTGAAAAGGAGTTTTGTTACATCTGATACAACTTCGGGAGTCTCGCACAGATATTCCACAATCTTCGCTAAAGCATATTTTCCATTTTCTTTTAACTTGGAAATAAAATAATACTGTAGTTCTTCTTCAGAGTTATCGTTAACAAAGACACTGGAACGTCTTTTCTTCTGTTTGTTGCCCAAATCGGCAAAGGGCACTCTAACTTCTTTTACAGTAGAGGTACCTGTTTCCGCAGTGCAGACAGATGGAATAGCAACCGGCAGTAATTCCGGCTCTTCAACTAAGTCCTCTGGCATTCTCATTGTAGTAACAAGATCAACCGTATTGCAAGTAGGCCAATTAATATTGGTCTCTAACCACTTGCGGTTGTTTTCCCGATTCATAAATGTCTTCAAGTTTCTGCTTGCATCTTTCCACTTCTTAGTTACAAGATTGGTGAATAGCCGACAAAACTCCTTAATTGTTTGATGGTCATCTTCAGATATTTCACATGGTATTTTGGAAACTATGAATTCACACAATTTATTGTAATCCTTAAGATTTCCATTATCTTTAAGAATCAAGAACATATCAAAATATGTGCCTAAGCCAGCCATTGCAAATTCAAAATAGTAATTTTTAGTACTTCACAGTTAGCGATGAATCAATTTAAATTAACATTGCTCTGTATTTAATACGCCATAACAGATAGGTCATTAGTCACTATGTGCAAGAGCAAGGTAATAGTAAACGACCAATCACAGCCATTTATCAAAAATGACTCATTTGTTTGTATAGATAAAGTCCGCCAATGGGAGCTAAGTAACGTGTAATAAGTAATCAGGAATCTGCACAAACAAATGAGTCATTTTTTCTGGTAGAAAATCATACGTATACAGATGACAGAAAGATTAAAACACACCAATAACAAACATTATTGGTGTATAACATACGCCAATTATTATTGATGTAGCTATATCACTTTTATTTTTAGGGGGTAGTTACTTGCATGCATATACGAGTTATCCTGTTGTCAGGATTTGTCAGGAACAAAGCGACCAGCTAGCGACCAGTCACAGCTAGTATCAGATGTGACTCGTTTGTTTATATCCTGCCTCGCATTCAACAACCGCGGTTGTGAAAATGCTGTCGCAAAACCAGTTTTGAAAATACAAAGCAAGAAATCGATTATGCAGATAATGCCCGCCAGTGGTAGGTAAGTAATGTCGGTAACCATTACCGGTGACTTTTAGTAAGCATAAACGAAAAACTAAAATATTTTTTTTTTTTTTTTACGTTTTAGGTACGTGCATGTTTATTTTGTACATTATACTGAGTAATATAGGATTTGCATTTTGAACTAACCATGTATGCGTGCAATTTCATGAGTAAAACAGCAATTATAAAAAAAAATTACTCGATTTTGATTAACTTTTTTGAAATGTTATATAATAGTTCGAATTAAAGTATGGAGCGCTAACCTAAAATACATAAATAATTGGCCAGAAACGAACAATGTTTGCAAAATACGCAAAAAAAATTAATCAATTTTTGACATCTGATTATTCCCGCGGCCGCAGGTGACCGCATTGGTTTTATTTTTTTCTGGATACAATACCACTAGGGCTTTCATAAAATATCAACAAAAGCCGTCACTATTTCACCCAACTTGAGAAAAATAATAAAGTATGTTTTTCTCCATACAAGAAAAAAAAGATTATTTTTTTTCTCGAAAACTATGCATCCTACGGATTTTCTTTATAGAATAGATGTTGTTAGGATAGTTAAGACCTATTCTATAAAAAAAAAACAGCCCGAAATTCCGACTTTCGGTCCTAAGTCCACCTTTTTTCAAAATGGGACCACTGTGTGTCGGCGTCATTTCCGGTCTAAATTTGTATGGCGGATTTTTTCCCGCCATTTTGAATTTTTTTTATTTGCCCTAAAATTGTCCAAGGGTTTGCTATAACATTTTTTAAAACGCACATGATCTATCTCGTACAGTTTAGCCAGGCCGTTGATGGTCGCGATGATGGAAGATCGAAAGACCAGGATTTGAATTTTTTTAAATTCCAAACTACCATATCTATATGAATCGTAAAAAACAATGGCAAACTTTCCCATAGGTATCGAGAAACAATGTGTTGAATTTGTAAAAAAAAATTGGCACGTGCAAGATGGCAAGCGAAGCCGATTCCCAGAACGGTAACGCGGTAAGGGTGCTGAGCCGCCGCGCTTTTGTATAGATAGATACCTATACCTACAGATCTATGCGGTTCGCGACATTGGTGTCGATTCTGTGTCGCATTCTCTAAAACTAAAGTAAACTTAAAGTACGGCGGTACTCTTCTGATAAAGGGGAAATGAAAAAGACGGAACCTGCAACCTGCGATGAAGAAGTACATACAGCCTTATTAATAAACACGAAATAGCTTTGGATTAGTTACACAATCTTTTGTCTCTTTCAATCCAGCTAAATATTCCAGTAGCAAGAAAAGGACAAAAGCTGAAGTAACTAACCCAAAACTAATACCCGTTTATTAATAAGGCTGCTATGGTCCGTTCTCCATTCATAGTTTAATCAGGCAGAAATACATAATCACCAATTTGTTGATTAATTAGGTTGATTTTAGAAATTGAAATAATTTGTATTTAAGACGAACTTAAATCAAAATGAACTGAATACGCATTGACTTACCTTGGTATTTTTGGCGTATTTAAAAAAGGGAATGATAGTTATTTACAACGATTAAACTAAATCGTACCACCTATTTACAACCTTAATTTTTTTAATAATGTGCACCTCTTCGCGTGAAGCACAGCTCGGCACGCTGACGCATGTTGTCTTTCACACGATCCAAAACGAATGAATCACTTTTAACAGTTTTAAATGCACTAATGATTTTAGTCTTTAATTCTTCCCTGTTTACATACTCTGTAGCGTACACAAATAGTTTTACCTCACCCCATAAGTAAGAATCTAATGCAGTGAGATCCGGAGAGCAAGCTGGTCACGGAACAGGCCCTCTACGACCTGTCCAGCTATATTCGAAGTTACTACTTAAGTACTCACGTCCTTGTGACTCGTTCATCACACCTTTTAAAACGTTTAACGTTCATCACACTTTTTAAAACGTTTAAGTATGACACATTATTCAGTCTTCCTTCGATAAAATACGAAACAGTTATTTAGAACACCAATGTTTCCCACCCGCTGAATACCTACACCCTTTATCACGGATCACACGCGCACGACACACGAAGGATTACACGCGTATTGTTGCGGGCGCGGAAGTAGGAAGCGGTAAACCGGATGTACACATCTGTCGGCGCTTGCGATGACACTAATTACGCAGTGGGCAGGCGCCGGTGATGCGACAGGACAGCGGGTTGAGCCGGACGGGGTGGCGGGGGTGCTTTTTTGTGAAATGTGGGAATGTATTCACCATGCTTCACTTATTTATAGGGCAATTTGGTCAAAAATTAAGTACCTAATTTTATTAATATAATATACATAATATAATATAATATAATATGTGTGGACATATTACATAATCATAACGACAATCGTTTACCGAGTGCTTTCCTTCAGTATCTTTCGCATCTCACCAGTCGTACTGTATAACCAACCAATGGAGTAAGCTTTTGTGGTACCATCAGTTTCCGAATGCAATAGGAGCGATGGTCAAGTAACGGTATAGTAAAGTCAACCTTGGCTCCGTTACAATAGAGTCGAATCGTTTCAACGTACCTACTACGGATACTATTATTAGGAGTATGCTTCGAACCGCGCATGAAAAATTACCTTTAAAAATCGATTAAAAATAAAATTACTATTGACCGGTGTGTAAAAAAATATTGCATCGTAATGTATGATTTTTTTGCAACAAATCTGCATATTTAGTTTTTCTTAACCGACATCCGTTGAAAAGTTAGTTTTTTTTTTTAAAAAAGGTCCGCAATTCAAAATCTAAAGCGATAACCCCACTTTTTTTTTACATTAAAAAATAGCTTACAGTTTCAGCTTCGAAACGGTGCTGAAAACTGGTATGAACTTCCTTGAAAGTCTCTCGCATTCGCGCGGAACCCGAACGCGGCCCGAATTTCTTAAGATTAAAAAAAAAAAAATTGTATGAAACTTGTATTTTTTTTTACAGATTTGAAAGGGTACCAAAAGGCACGCAAACTTTAGTTCAAGGTCGACCCCTCTATCTCTCGCGATTTCCGAGGGAAGTAGGGGGTATAGTGTACCTTTGTATGGCGGCCATATTGAAAAATGGCGGAATCAAAATTTTTTTTCCATATTCCTACTAATCATCGAGGGGGATAGTCAGATATTGATTTTCATCTGGATCGGATAACGTTTTCTTAAAGTCGATGTTACTGTAGCCGCCATTTTGAAAAAATCGGTTTTGTTATATTTGCATTTTGACCCTTATTGTATCTTCACTTGATTCTCAGGAACGACTTTTCTAAAATATTGGTATTCGCGGCTCCAAAAAGGAAAGTGTACATTTCGATAAAAGTACCTTTGTATGGCGGCCATATTAAAAAATGGCGAAAGTCAAAATTTGATTTCAGAATGTTGATCGGCATTCTATGGAACTTTCAGATATCGATTTTCATCCGGATCGGTGAAACTTTTTTTTCCGCCGTGACCTAAATTTCCGCCATTTTGAAAAAAAAATTATTCCGAATTCTTCCCCTCGGGCTCCCGAACAATATTAGTTTGAGCTCTTAGTACTAAAGTATCACGGTTTTGGCGTCATTTCCGGTCTAAATTCGTATGGCGGATTTTTTTTTCCGCCATTTTGAATTTTTTTTATGTGCCCTAAAATCTTCCTAGGGTTTGCTATAACATTCCTTAAAACGCACGTGACCTATCTCGTACCGTTTAGCCAGGCCGTTGACGGTCGCGATGATGGAAGGTCGAAAGACCAGGATTTGAATATTTTTGAATTTCAAACTACCGCGTCTATACGAATCGTAAAGAACGATTGCAAACTTTCCCATAGGTATCGAGAAACGATGCGTTGAATTTGTAAAAAAAAATTTGTATGGCGGCCACCTTTAAAAATGGCGGAATCGAATTTTTTTTTTCAAATATGGAATCTGCGGCCTCGAAAACCCTCCGATGCAAAAAATCAGTCGGATCGGACCAACTTTCAAAATGGCCGCCATCTTGAATCCGCCATCTTGGATTTTAATGACCACCGTCGGAAAGCCCCCGTCGTCCCCTACGACATTCGGTCGAGCACCCCCCGCGTGACTCTTACCGTTTTCGATCTACGAGCGTTTCCATTTTGTATGGAATTTTAGTTTTTTTGTATGGGAACCCCCTTTTTTTTTATTTCTCTAAAATCGTCCCAAGGTTTCCTCCAACTTTAGTTAAAACGCGACGGCAAAAAGATTTATCGTTTCCGAGATCCGTGGAGCGGTTCCATCTCGGAGACGATTTTCCGGTGATGTCAGATTTTTCTCGTCGGTTACTCGCTCTCCTCTACGCGAACCTAAAGTCGATTTTTCCCCATCACCTCTCATCTCTTCAATCAATGATCTAAGTGAGTGAGTCAACATTTAACTTTATATAATGTAGAAAAGAAGAAAGAAATATATTTAGATGTTTGCTGCACAGTATCTTCTATTATCGGTGATAAGCCTAAATAAATCAATCTAAGCACATATAAAAACATATGTCACTGCCTAAACCACGATCTAAGTAGAATTTTCATATAGTCCTGCAAGGCGATTACGGAATTTGATTGTAACTAATAAAAACACAGGATTTGACAGTTTCAATACGCAGTTTACGTGCATAGTTACTTTGGAAATTCTTAAATTAGCTATGAAATTTCTACTGTTGCATTGCAATCAGTTACGTGATGGCCCAGCTGGTAACTTGCTGAAAAGTTATTTAAGTGCAGCAGATATATTCTAACAACCTATAACATACCTATAGAAAAGTAATTTTTAGAAATATTATAAAAACCTTTAAGGCTTTAGAAACGTAAATAAATCAATGAATAATACACGGTAATAAACAGGAGAATCGGCGTAATCGACTTTCTCACGTTGTCTTTAAGCACAGGAAGCGCTGTTTGCATCCATTTAATTGCTTAATTAGATCTAACATCAATCTGTTTGGCCAAACTACGACATGTGGCTAGAAAGCAAAAAGCTTTACTATAAAGGTAAACCTGTACGTTAAGCCAAGCGATGGAAAAACAAACACAATAGTATATGAGTTATGTATCGCCCCAAACGAAGCAAGTATACCAGATAGCTGATAGAGTACATACATACTTTGTTTGTAAATATGACGCCAGAACAATTATTAATTTTAATCACATACATATTTGTGCTGTGTGGAAATTGAACTCACAACATAAAATACTTATACACACAGGGCTACTACACCAACAGAGCTAAACTGGCCCATTGGAAAGGTGAAATATTTTAGCACAATTTCATTGAATAAAATTGTTTAATTTAGATTAGTGTATGAGAGAATTGGGAAACATAAGTGTACTAGCGATTAGCGATGTGATATGATATACTACATCTTTTACTAACATTAGATTTAATTATTACTAACCATCGTGCATCGCCTTGCATACATCAGTAGGTTTTCGACCTTTGAGCTGGATTTGATCATACGATACTACTCTACATATCAGCTCGATCATCCGACTATGATACCGTTAAAGATCTGCAAAAACTCTAATTGCGACATCCGGTGTATAAGTTAGTGAAAACGTAATTCAATCTCATTATAATAATGTGAATGGAGGTGTACTCAATATAATCGCTAATGAAGATTATTCATTAATCTAAAGGTGATCCTAGTGGACATTACCGCTGATGAGGATCGTCCGAAAACACATTTCGTATCTTCTCATTCGAATAACAAACGAACTATTGCCATTATCTACAGAGAGCCAGGGACAGTATCGATTGGAGGCAAATCTCATTTGCGTAGAACGGTACAGAACCGGACACAGCCTTATGTGACCCGCCAGCTAATGTGATCGTGCACTTAACATGCACAAGCTCAGAAACTGAACTACATTTGCAACTGATTAATTTAGGCTTGAACGCTCTCCTGTCTATCAAGTTGCAACGTGAATCGAATGGATAATAAGACGACGATGGGAAAACCCATCCCTGAAATATTGTATAACAAAAAGCAGCCCAAATAAAAAGTCCCGAGCAAATTATAAATCATGCAATGATTAATTTTGCAAAGGATGCAACAGGAGAAATTTCATTCCTGAAAATTTTCATAATAACTATGCACATAAGCTATGTATTGAAACTGTCAAATCCATACAAAGTGTTTCTATTTAGTACGATTTGTTAAATGTCTCGCAATTCAAACAGCATAATCGTAGTTCAATAATATAAATATACAATAATTTCAACAGCCTTTGTACTAAAATTTAAGCTTCTGTGGTGGTTGAGCAGGTCGGCTCATAACCCGGAGGCGGCGGGTTCGATTCCCACGGCAGGTATTTGTGCACAGAAAAAAAAGCGCAAATACTTGTTCTGAGTCTGGGTATTGTGGGACCATGATCCTCGTTGTCCCTGGGTCTCTAGACACAGGGCATCCTAGTTAGGGTCCAGGATCCTATGTATGGGCGTTATTATTATTATAAAAGTCAGGAACAGAATGATAATGGTCCCAAACCAAAACCTAGCTGCCTCGAAACAAACATATCTCCGAGACCATATGGCTCGTATCGCATGGACCATCTAGTAGTGATTACTTCTGTAGTACCTATGCTAAGAATATTCTGCTCTACGTTAGGCAATATCGTCCAAAGTGCGTTTAGTACGCCCGGCTGCAATTTACGAGATTACACTCGCGCGCACGGAATACTGTGCGCCCGCTTTAAATACCGACAGGGCTCCTCTAGGAATCCGTTTTTGCCTTAATCAGACATAGCATCACAGATATTTGTCTTAACGAAATAAATAAACAACTGGTGTTGGAATCAACTCTCGCGGACAATAATTTTGAACCCTAAAAAAAAAAGCTTCGCCGATAGATTCATAGATTTATTCATCTTATAACATCGCGTTACACTGGTACGTCAATTTACAACAAAATATATAAAATCAACAAAATTTTAAATCAACTTACTAATGAACAAATATAAATATGAGTAAAATCATGAAACGTGACTTAAAAGTAAAATTACACTATAGAGGTCTCCAATTATAAATGAAGATTCTGCCAGAGGCAATCTCATGTATTCGTTCAAGGAATAAAAAGGTAGATCTTGGAAGACATTTTTAATTTTATTCTTAAAATTATTATATGTATAAGCGACTTCGCTTATACTGAGTGGCAATTTATTGAACATGCATGTTTTGTTATAAACCCCTTGCTTTAGTACTTTGACCAGTCTGTTTAGTTTAGTTCTCTTAGTGTCTCTTCACCGATAATGAGGTTTTTAACGGTGTCGCCTTTAACAGCACGTGGCAATAAGTAAACTATGTCGTTGTGAAAACAGTAACTAATCGATAATAAGTAATAATATTAATATTTGTGGACATCTCACACAACGCCTTCTAGCCCCAAACTAAGTAAAGCTTGTACTATGGGAAACTAGATAATAGATACAATACTTAAATACTTTTTGTTTGTAAATACATACATAGAATAGAATACGATCCCTCCGTATATTAATTAAAAGTAGCTTGTTCCTGTGCTATAATGCTATTTGTTAACGCTTACTCACCCATTTAATTCAACAGTGAATTCCATAATATAAGTTAAAACATACCTGAAACAAAAAAATTACAAATTAGACATTTTAGACACGGATTAACAAATTAAATATATAAAAGAACAAACACGGACGTAGTACGAAAATCAGATAAACCTTCCCGAAAATAGGAACAAAACCGTATAATTCCTACGTGCAAACACGATGTCACGTAGAGACCATACATTAGATGGCAGACAATAGAAAAAGCACGAGATGGAGTAAGCCGGCCGGTGAACAGAGATCACGTTCGGATAAGAGGAGGTAAACAAGCCCAGCCTGGGCTCATTGGGCTCGGCAAACAACGGACGGACGTCGTGTTTGCACTGCGCTTTACGCGTCCACACAACAAATATTTGAACACAATTTGAAGGCACAACGCCCTTCGTCAATTAGCCAGCTTAAACGCGGAGACAGGATAATACCGCTAATTAAAAAGTCATACAATAAATCTTTCCGCGGTTTCTAGGGATGGAACCGAAATGCTTCAAAAGTACCGCACAATGCGCATATGTAGCTAAATTAAAACGGCTGCTACAGTAATATGTTAATGCGTTCAATCACGCGCATCTCGAACAGGGGCGTGCGTGCGCACGCGCACTTCTGTATTCTGTATTCTGTATCTAGATACGCGGTCACCGCACAACGAGATGCATTTGCTATTCCGTGTTGGTCGCGGTCTTATGCCCTGGATGGCGCCGACGCCGTTGTTAATCCACTCTCCATCGCACAATACCTCCGCCAAAAACAAAACAAGCCAAAGACCGCCTCGGCGAAAGGGTCCAACTAAAATAAGAACAAACATAAATATCGCCCATATTTATATGATTCCGTTTCGATTCAATACAATAGCTGCACCAGAGCAGCATGAATAATGAAATGCTCTGGTGCAGCTTTGTGAGAAGAGCTGCATTATCGTGTTGGAACTATTATTCTTTCACTTGCCATTTTAAGCCAAAAGAGAGTTTATCCATTTTGGTCCTTGATCTTGGTGCCATACGCGGCACAGTGTGTAATTTTCAAGATCTAGCGGGACAAAACTATTTAGCCAAAGAAACATGACCTACATTGAGCATGGTAATGATACTTATTGAAATAAAAGCATATTAATTTTTTTAAATCATATATTTAATAAATAAATAAAATAAATAAATAAAAAGTGATTAAATTAATAACATAGAACATTTAATCAACCAAAACACAATAAAAATAATAATACAGTACAAAATGTAAAGAGAATCATAAAACAGTCATGTTAGTACTAACACACATTAGAATACATTTTAAACTGTTTATCAAAATCACTATCGGACTCTTTGGAATAGCAGGTGTCGGACTCTTCTGATTAAATAGTTTGATCTGCAATGGCTGGAACTCTCATCTCTAGAAGCTCACACACTTCAGGAGTAATTTTACCACGTTTCGTGTTTGGTGGAGCTCACAAACTTGCAATGAATGTGTCGGGCGTATGAACTCTCGATGTCATCCTCGTAAATAATTCTCTATACTTCCTGTGGAGCTTGTTCCTTGCCTCTTACGCTTCTTCTGAATGTTGTCCGATGGATACATCCTCCCAAGGGACCTCCTTGTTGTATGACTCCTTGACTCTCGATGTATCCATCGCACCAAGGATCTCTGTCCTCGGGTGGATGTTTAGAGTAATTGGTGAATTCGCCGTCTTTTTGATATGGTGCTTTCAAAGTCCTTTTTTGGCCTTTCGCCCCAATTACTTATTCCAGGTGTTAAGGCGCTTACGACAGTATCAGTGACAGCAACAAAAATAGTTATATTTTCTTCTAACTACGCAGAGTTCGCGTTCAGAAAGCGTTCGTTATGTCTTCCTTACTTCTACCATTTTTGTTAAATTTTTTGACAAAAACTTCGTATTATTATTATTAAAATATTGAAAATGTGTTCTGATTGAGATGTAGCACCAAATTCTTGCAATATGTAAGTCAATAAAGCTTTCGTTCTTGATTCTTTTGTATTTGCAAGCGAAACGTTGAAAAACATTCGACAAGAAATTTGCGGGGTCATTCTGAAAATAAGAAAGAGTTGTATGAGCGTCGCAAACAGTCGCAATCAAATAGACATGTTTCTTGTAGTTAACAAATACCTCTTTTAGACAGTTGCATTACAAAGTTGGTATAACTCGATATTACCTACTAAAACACTAGGGACAAACTGACTAGCATATTTTCTACTCCGAAATTAGTATCATCTGTTTTAATGGTACTTATGATTAATTTTAAACATATTTATGAAATATAAAACATTTGAACTTACCTTGAGACTCTGAAGAAAGCACAAACTATTCATAATCACAACTATCACACAGAAATACAGCGTATTCATCGAGCAAACTCAGACGTATGGCGCGACCGCTTGGGGCGTTTGGTCGGTAGAACTCACGTAGTCGGTCCTTGTGACCCTTTTTATGTATTGTCCCGTGCGAATTCTTGGAAAATAAATTCAGTTCCTAGTAGTACAGTTCATCTACTTTGAATACAGGTAACAATTCTAGCTAAAATGACAAGATGTCAAATTAGGTTTTGTCCAGCTAGATCATGATTATTACACACCGTGCGCGGGTGCGACACACTGAGGTGCGAATATCCGTCCCACTGCTAAAACTTGATCTATTATTTGTGCTATATAAATATTTACACATATAATGGCCGAAAAACTTGTCGTAAAACCGAGCTTCTTCGAGCATGTACAACAATTTTCCCGCATGGAATACAAATAAATTTGTGGCAGGATCAAGATTGGTCCACTCGTTTAAATTCTTGGCGACAAAACGAGAGGTGGGAAATGGTCCACGAGAAAAACAAGCACGAATATTTAAAAATGTGGAGATCCAACTCTTGTAGGAATGTTAGTGACCACACCGCGGCCGGAGACACGTCCTTATTAAGAGCTCCTTTGAATCAACGCCGCCCTCGTGCCGTATTACCATAATAGAAACAGTAGTATGAAAAAACTAAACACTAAATAATTTACGTAAGGCTCCATTCTAGCAGCAAGAAAAATATGACATTACTAGTTGCGCCCCGCGGTTTCACCCGCGGATAAAAAGTATTTTAATTATTTGCTCATCCCATGGGAACATTTCACTTTTCCGGGACAAAATCTAGCCTATATGTTAATCTAGTGTGTAAGCTATCTTGGTACCGAATTTCATCCAAATCCATTCAGCCGTTTGAGCGTGCAGGATTAACAAACATACACACAAACACATACAAACTTTCGCCTTTATAATATTAGTGTGATGAACTAAAATGGATATGCTATTACAAATTCTATCGGCGGAATTCTTGGACATCGGCCCACCCGCAGCAGCAAGATATTAATTATAATTACATTGTGTGCCACAAATAGATGTTACAAAATCCCTTGTTATCTGTACAGAGACGCAATAAACTAGAAGGAGCTGTCCGAATCCGTGATTGGAACGTAACGTAAACAGGGCATTTCCGCGCACATGTCTGCCTCGTTCCCAGAAAGGATGAACCATGAACCAGCTCTTTGAGTAACTTAACACGCTGCTAGCTTTCTTTCTGTCGCTTCAAAGGAAACTTACAAAAAAGGAAAGTGTGATTTTTCTCTAGAGTTCCTTTTTAGTTAATTGTTGAGTCACAGTCGCAGGGGATGGACCTAGGCGTGGTTATTAGTAATAACCGAGCGCGCACATGATTTATCGGCAAAAGAATCCCCAATGTGATATACAGCGCGTTATAACCGCAGCGCGGACCCAACCCGATCCCAATATTTATAGTTGGAGATTTATAGACGCTGATCAATAAAAATATTGAGAAATATCCAATAAAACTGGTCTGATGCACCGTGACGGCGTTACTTATATCACTAATGCTTTACGATCTAAAATCGGATTATTAGAACCTCTTCGGGTTTTACTGTCAGTTTGTTATTAATGAGAGACCTTCTGAAAATTGTATAAACTTTGTTCGAATAATGTTTTGTGGCATTGGAGAATCTATTTGATTTTTATTGTTTGGCGCGGCGCGAAATTGGCACTTCCCGCGGCGACAACGGGCAAAAACATTCGGAGGGATTGTAAAACACGCTCCTCATATGGTCGATGCAAAAGAACACGAATCCGAGGAGCTTTCAACAAGTGGCGCGACGGCGGCGGCGGCGTGACGTGCGTGCGCCTCATTAGCGCCCGGAAACCGCCACTAGCACCATAATTGCGGATACATTGCAATTTTACACAAAAATTAGGTGTACATTTATCATATCACTCGCAGCTAATTACTTCAGTTTACTCAATTTTATTAACGCTCCCATGTAACTCTGTACGATAGCCACCTATGTAATCACAGTAATTTGTACCATGCTTTTTTTTTCAGTGATTTTAGCTGATATATTTAGTGATATTATTTCCTTTTTCATGTATTATACCTACCTAATTATGTACCCCTCTTTATAGTTAATATCCTCAAATTATAAAACTGAGTATGTGACCTCTTTGACGATGTGTATTACATAATCTTGAATTCTTTATTAAGCATTAATAGTATTGTTGAACGCAACATAGACAGACCTCGTGCGCTTGGTTTCACCTCTGTAGCCTAGAGCCGAGTTATTATTATTGGTGTCTTAGCACGTTCAGCTATAATCTGTAATGGCATCGCTAAGTACGTTCTTATGTAGTTATCAAAGTTTATGGCGCTAGTTCGTCTCCATGGGGAGCTGTTCTCGCGAGCGGTACAAAAGTGCACTTAAAAGCTACGAGCACGACAGGACAATGGTTCCAATGGATTTATCACGCATCCCGCAGGGCTCGCGCTAGCGCGCTTCATCCTAAATGCACAGAAGAACAAGTTCTTTTTTCATGAATGTAAGATCAGGCTGAGTGCGGACATAAAAATCATTTGCAATTTACTTAAGAAACGGATTTACACATTTTCGCGAAATTCACTCACATCAACATCATTCATACAACTTTTGAAACAGAACTTGCAGTACACATCTGCAGTAATGCTTATCCCGTTTGGTAAGAAGCTGTGATGAATCACACCGGCGCTAGACCACCAAACAGTGACCATCACTTTTCTAGGGGTAAATCTTCGTTTAGGGCATTGTTTAGGTGCTGAACGAGAATGCAACCAACTTGCTGAGCGCTTGCGATGATCAAACAGGATATTTCTTAAAATCAAATTAATTTTAAACTAGAATTATTAGGAGTACTTTTATCTGAAATGGCCAGTACTGCAGAATGGCATTTCATAGGTAAAGACCTATTATTTTATTTAACTTTTCCATATAATCAAAGCACCTTGCAGAAAAATCGTTCAACTCGGTATCGGTGGTAGCTCGAGGCCTTGCAGCAAATGAAATACAGACATTAACGATAATAGCCCTTTAGATACCACCTATGTAGGTGCCGATGGTGACTCTGTAACCGCCAGTATTAATATCGCCCGCAATTTCAATGCGCCAAGCCCACAAAATCGGCCCACGCGGTATACAAATTGCAATAATTTAGTATTGCTTGACACTAGCCTGCATAACTGTGCAGTGCAGCAACTGGGCGCAGGCGCAGGTTACTGACAGCCAGGAATCTTGTTACAAATGGTTTTGCTACTATATGTTCTGTCTGAACGGTAAAACTAGGTATGAACCAATATAAACTTACGTAATATTGCATGAAACAAAATTGCAAATCTTTAATAAATAGCACTTCGGCTGACCATAGATGAATTAGGTTTGCGTACTCTGAATAAATCTAACTTACTCTTAAAGAATGTAAATCTAAATAGTAAGTATAATTTAAAAGAAGTATAAAGACATGTAGTTTTCAAATGCATGGTTAATTTATTTGAATGCATGCTCAATGAGCATTGCTAAAACATTTTCAGTCTACTTATTATTGTTGACGAAACTTTTCATGGAGTATATAATTCTACTAATTTTAGCAATATCAGCCAGTATAATGTTAAATATCGTCCCGGAGAGTTCCAGCCTTTGATTTACGACGAGCCGCACCCAGCGGATACGGAACATTATATCAATAAGTCCCATTTACTATCACTAAATATAACTGGGAATTGACGTCAACAAGACCGTTCTCATGCCAGCGAGCGCAAGAAACAAGAACTGCACCGCTTCATTACCCGCAAGTGTAATATCAGAACCCTTGCGGCTATCTACGGACCTCTTATTTATGCAAAGCCGCACCCAGCGGAAACGAAACTTTAAATCTATGCTTCCTACTGTTATTATCTTCAAAATACCTGTCATGGTGTTGAACAACAGGTATCTGTATCTATTCCTATTAAGAGTTTTATGATTTATCCAAACATTTACGACTAAAGGGACTCTACTAAGAATAAAATTTGTGGCTAACCAATCAAATTATATTTTGGAAGACTTGAAAGTATCTGAGTTATCAAAACCGCTAAATAAAAGTTGAATCTCACTCAGTGCCCTGCATGATCAACGCACAAAAGCTTTTTGGCAAGATACATGTTTTCTGTCCACTAATTTGTAGTAAATTCAGCGGGAGACAAGTCTCATCACAATGTGGCGATCAAAAGGCGGGGCTCTTACATTAACATCGAACTGAAAACTGTTCGAGCATGCAAATCGAGTGCTCAATAATGTGCACACTGCAGCGACGTTACTCATGCAGCAAATGAGACAGGACTCGTTTAACAAGCAGTAATATCAATTTAGAGTAATCTCGGCCCCTGGCCAATTGTGTATTACCATTTACAATCTATCGAGAGCCCGCATTCGCTCGTAACATGTACGATATACAGTATTACTCATATACAGTAATGTAGTGAGACCCGGTTGAAGAGTTAGGTACACAACTCACAACACTTCAAATTAAAAAATCTCAAATATACATTAGATTTTATAACGTCATAAAATTACGAGTTCGAGCAAACCACTTTAATCATTTTCGTGAATGTCATTCATCTAAATGAGAACAGGATATATGCATCACTATGCATTACCACTGTAAGCACTTACAAATCATTAGATTATAGGAAGGAATAGTATAATGATAAGATTCTTAAGTTCATACTATACGTAGATCGCTCGGACATCGCCAATCGTTACTAACGCGGTCACACTGTGACTGTAATTGAATGATATTGGATGATGGCAGGAAACCGATCGTGGAGCGGCCGAGGGTGCATTCATCATCATCTTCGGAGACAAACACAATTGAATCTAAATTGGTAATGAATGATAATGGAAGTCGGTGATACAGATTATTATTCATTTGAAAGTCTTTGAACGTTGAAGATAATGTATAAGCTATAAAAGCTGCGGGTAGAAGAAAGTGAACTTGTCCGTCTATGACAAGCCTTCATCAACTCATTCCTTCATCTCCTTTCCATCATAGAACTACAAGACTTGGTGATTCGTCACACCCTTACGTTGTTAGTGTACCCCAAGTCCGCACTAAGCGTTTTGCTGACTCATTTATAGTCCGAACGGCCAAGGAATGGAATGCTCTCCCAAAAACAGTGTTTCCTTCAGGATATAACCTAGGTCTTTTTAAGTCAAGAGTGAATAGGCATCTCATGGGCAAGCGTGCTCCACCTTAGACAACTTCGTCGCTTACCATCAGGTGAGTTGTTGTCAAACGCATGCCCATTTTATCATAAAAAAAAAAAAAAAAAAAAAAGCCTCGCTGTCTGTGATAGACTCACCGATGTGAGTGAAAATGTCTTGCTGCGGGAAGAAGTTGGATAAATAAATAGCGAATAAAGCTCAACGGAACTAAATCTGGCCATATCGATTTTACGAACAAAAGACAAATAGCATACGAAAATACAGCTAAATACTGCCTACATGATTCTCAATGCAAAGCTTCGCTGGAAAGCACATATAAAATTATTTTTAATAAAAATTTAACAGACTTCAAAATCACAATATAAAATAGGTAGGTAGTAGGTACTCAAAAAATAATTATTATGAGCGCTACCACTCATCTGTTTGAAGTGGGTGCCAGCTAAGTCTAATAGCTAGTAGAACTTTTTAAGGTTCTTCATTACAAAAAAAAGTTGAGAGAAAATAAGCAAAAGTGGAATTCTGCTAAAAGTAAAAGCCCATCATCTCATAACGAGCCCTCTGATATTTCACAATACCACTCTCACTCGTTAATAATATTTACGAACACCATTTCTCATGCATTTCATTTTTTATGGTATTCGTTAATGGCACATTTTAATGTGTTCACGAATGTATAAATTGATATTAAAAAATGAAGATAATTCTTGTATTTTGCTAAATAAATAACAATAACAAAGCGCCCAACGTTGCATCAGGAAGATAAACTATTCAATGATGAATGGATGGAAAAAGAACCTAAGATGGAACTACAGAAGACGCCAATCTATACACATAAAATACAAAGTCCTGACTGACTGACTGATATCAACACACAGCCTAAACCGCTGGTTTTTGAGACTTGAAATTTGGAGGGTGTGTTCTTTGCAAAATATCTACTACGAAAAGGTTTTTAGAAATTCCATCCCTAAGAAGGTGAAATTGGTGGTGGAATTATTTATGAAAAATAGAAGAAGCTAGTAAATAATAAAGCAAAACAAATAATACTCATTTGCAGGTTTCCAATTGAAAGTTGCATTACCAATAAGATGTCGATATGTCAAATGTGATTGCAAAACTAGGTATCCGTCGACGGTAAGTAGTCCAAGTAGAGTAACAGTGAATGGATTCCGCGCAAGGAAATTGGGCTAATTGAGTTATTTACGCAGCCTTTTCCAGTACCTGTGAATGTTATCGCGTTAAAGAATTTAGAACGCTGACATGGCTCGTGAGGTTATCGTGGCGCGATAAGGAAAACCCCATCGTTAATAACGAGAACAAGTAGCTTGATGAACAAAATGAGTCTTCACTACAGTACTATCCTTTCAATCTTGTTGTACTGACGGCTGGCGTCGACGCTCTGACACCAACAACCTCTGAGGGCATGATTGATTACTTAGCTCGCAGGTACAGACTTGCGATCATTTTCGGTAGACACTAGCAACGCTAGCTGTAATTGTAACTTCTGACAGATGGACAAACGATGTCGATTGTGTCTATGGATACGTCAGTATTATATGTGATTGAAATCAGAAATAATGATTTGCATTTGGGCTATTTTACTACTATATTTTTATTGCATAAATATAATATACCTCAAAAAATAGACAATCGTGAAAACAAAAATTAAATATCTAAAATTTAATTTTTTATTTTATAGATATATTATATTTAGATTTTTACTTAATTTTTAAGCTACTTTGTGAAACTAATATTTATTTGTTTTGCTGACTAGATGGATAATAAATCGGCTATTGACGAATCTAATTCTCGTATCACACGGGCGCAAACAGACATAAACTAGGATAGAGAATCCCCGGAAACGTATCATTCAAAGTACCAAGTATAACATGCAAGTACACCGCAGTTTCCGGCGCGGCTCAAATCTCAAACCGAACTAATGCGTCCAAACCTAGTGTTGATTTCAAAACATGGCTTGTCCGAATGGGTCACGATATAGGGTTACACGATTCGATATGTCATTCAGCCGGTGTATCGATTATATCTCGTATTGTACAGATAGTTTCCCACGGTGAATCATACGTGACCGTACTCCGTCAGAACTGAGCACGGTCCACATACGCGCTAAAAATACATCAATCGCTTCCTTCACATCCCAAACTGCCCCGATTCTCATATCATTAAATTAAAAGTCGCGAGGAAGTAATTGATCAATGAATCTGATAACAAAGCTCAATTAATGAAAGTTCATAAAGTATAAACGTCTTTAGCAAAAAGGAAAAATGTACGTCAAGGATTAAAATAACTTTACGAGGGATTAGTCAACGAAAAATCAACGAGCGTTACAATTAACGGGCTCAAAAGGTTGTTAAGTTTAATGAGAGTAAACGTAAACACTCTTATGAAGCAGTAAACGAAGAGTAAGTTATAAGAGGGGCAACACTATCAGTTGGCGACGCGATATGTCGCTTTGATCATGCACACGCAGACATTTGATACGTATCACTCGCGCGTGTTTGATTTAAACGCGATTCAACACTCGGACACGCTGTAAAGATATCTTGCGCAAGCCAATTATGTAGTTCACACATTACATTGTCGGACAAATTGTGATTTCAAAGAAATCAAACATAAACTGGAATCTGCGATGTTGCAAATTGTTGCACGCTGATGAAACGGCGACCGATGACCTGGTAATAAATAGTGAAACGAATCAATTCTTCAAATTGCCACTCCTAAAGCGTCTAGACGAGACGTATGTTCATCAACAACTTGGAGTAATCTATAAGTTTTATTAATTTACATTCGATAGCATTATGTTGAAATAAAACATTTGGATCTTAATTGTTTTCATTTAGGAGTATGATAAGTAGGCTGTTAACTGCAGGAACGTACATTTTTAACAAGTTTTTTTTGGACTTTATTGCTGCGTATTTTTAAGCTTATTATACCTATAAAAGGAAAGAATGAAAACCGCCCCTAGGCACAGCGCAGAATGACTACCAAATACCAGACAGATTTTCTGACACAACCTAAATATCATTCAAGGATGTTTTTATCTATTAGTTCTATAGACACTATCTAATCAATTCTATAAAAAAAATATAAAATATGATAGCATTCTCTTTACTGTCAGTTTCTTTAATAAATCAACATCAGTAATTAGATCTCAGAAAAATTTCGCTACCAAGATCACCAAGTGAAATAAATAAACGTATTAAAAAAATAGCACTTTTTTATAAATTGTAGGTTCATAAAACTAGAAATACACAAATAAACTTAAAATAATACAAAAGGACACACAGTGGAGACACAGCATGCTTAAAATAATTTTGCGTACTCTTGAAACATGAAATAGTACTTATATATTGTAGAAAATTAAGATTTAAAATCCATCTTAATTGTAGACTCCTATATCGAATATGTTTAGATTTTGACATAATATCTTGTTATAAGATGAATACATTCCATATAGTGGCGAGGGTTGACCATCTGGGTGATATATATATAGATGTATGAATTTGACAGTTTGAATACGCAGTTTATGTGCATAGTTAGTAAAGAACTATCTCCTGTTGCATTGCAATCAAAGTTTCGTGATCACCCACCTTCCATAACACTCGCTCTTGTATCGAGCACATAATATTTTTTTATTAAACGTCGAAATATGGTTGGAATTCTTGATCATCCAAATTATATTATTGTAAAATTCATTAATTATTCAATAGCCTTGCAAATTTGAGTGGGTTATCACAAGTTTCGACCTTACTCCGAAGCCTGAGATGTCAAACTACACCGCCTCAAAGCCGACTAAACTCTAACTAGCTTTCGAATTATAATTGAATGAAGCGCCGAAGACAATTAAATGCGTAACGGTTCGCCGCTTCTAGGAATCGTGGTGACGCCAAAGATGGCCACCAAAAGAGCATCCTCTCCAATAAATCACACAGTCTTCGTGTCCATATTCTGAGGCGCTGCTCTATTAGGTATTCTGTCCGGGGACGATCGTAGCAGGCTAGTTGTAGGGCTGTCAAACGTTACTTTTTACACTATACGAACTAAATAGGTATAACCAGCCTTGTGTGGAGGTGTGGTCAATCACGATGGCCATATTATGAAAACAAAAAGGAAAGTAGGCTGGAAAATTCATGAAAGATCAGGAACTGAACCTGACCTATTTGAAATGTTTTTGGTTCCTGTATTATATTTATGTTCATGATCATTAATAATAAGCTAAAGTAATAAATTTATAATAATTTAACAAAAAGCACGGACCCAGATGTCTGTGGTAATGCAGCTAAAATAAAAAATTGAGTCGAAATCAGCTACAGCTAATAATGTGTAAATTTTGAAAGCTACCTAATCAAAATTATCACACTACTTATGCCTTATGCTGAACTAGCAGATAAATATCAGCCCTAGAAGCTAGCGAAGCAGCAGCGGTTTACATTACAATTAATTAGCGGGCGAGCTACGCATCCTGATTTCAAGTGTAATTGGTGTCGCACACAATGCTCTCTGCTAATTGTACGTTCTGCCAACGCTCTTCATCTACTACAACTGAGATAATCCATTACTACCGCAGATATTCTGTATTGAGAGCGAGTGTGGCTTCGCGGTAGTCCGTGTCTTTCAAACCGAAGCACCCAGGTTTAATGTTAAACCCCGATCCACCCTGAACCAATTAATTTACCAAGTAATTCAAGTTATGGCGGATTTGCACTGTCTCTTACAACGGTGAAGGAAACCGGCGTGTACAAGAATCACATAATTCGAGAACAAGGAATGGGAATATTGGGCGTATTGGTCCGATGACATGACCGCAGATATAATAATAATGACGCCCAACGATCACATACATAGATCCTGGACCCTAACTAGGATTCCCTGTGTCTAGGGACCCAGGAACTACGAGGACCATGCTCCCACAACACCCAGACACAGAACAAGTATTTGGGCGTATTTTTTTTTTGTGCACAAATACTTGTCCTATCGCGGGAATTGAACCCATAGCCTCCGGGTTATGAGCATGCTCAACCACTACACCACAGCGGCTGTCAAATAAAATGCTCTTACAAGGTGGGACGAATAATTAAAACCACTGCAATCTTTCTGTGTCAATGTAAAGTGTTCATCGATATCATTAGCAGTCGCGATGGTATCATTATATATAATAATAATAATATGTGTGGACATCTCACACAACGCCATCTAGCCCCAAACTAAGCAAAGCTTGTATTATGGGAACTAGATAACTGATACAATACTTAGATACTTTTTGTTTGTAAATACATACATAGAATACAATATAACACCCAGACACAGGACATAGCATTGATAACGATAGAGAGAGCAATCAGCAAAAAATGGGACATATCAGATTAGACTCAACTTGTCTATTACTGCAATAAGTACTTGATGATTGGAAAGAGTAAATAAGCGTGGCGCTTCAAAACCAAAAGCTGGACCAAAACTAGTAGTTGTTATTACATGACGAATCCACAATAGTTTATTGCCGATAAACAAGTTCTCAATCGCAATCTTCAACACCTGACGAAGGAGTTGCGGTCGTAAAACAAATTAATATGAGATCACCAATCTATAAAAATTTACATCGAAATGAGTCTCCCTTCCGCCAATTTAACACATCCAAAATTATTTAATCATGGTTCACATCGAAATGCATTAGTGATGATAATTAGGATGAAATTACTGGGCGAATGAGTCTATGACCCGATCTCAGTCTAGATTATCCTGATTACATCCTGAGGGATGACGTGCGCAATGCAGTGTCACGGAAAACTTTGCATGTTAAAGTTCCGAGCGGCATTGCAACTGTTATGTGCATCTGTGACGCTTAACATCAGGTGATTGACCAGCTCATCCCGTCGTTAAGAAAGCTATAGACATACTGTCGACTCCGATAAAAGCAACGCATAGTGTGCCAAATTTCATTCAAATCGAGCCGGTTTGAAAGCCACACAAACAGACGTTTCAGTTTCATATACATATTAGTAGGGAAGTATGCATTCCAGTAAACTATCAAAATTTTGAATTGAGACTGCATAATAATAGGTCTTTACCTATGAAATTGCCGTATTGCAGTACAGACTTTTTCAAACAAAAAAAAGTTTTGATTGGCTATGAGTTCTAAATTCAAATTAATTTTGATTTAAAAATATGACATTCTATTTACAATATAAGTCTTTTGTTTATTGATTAGCGTTGTATTTTCATTACATTTCAACATTTTTCCTCATAATGGATACTTTGAAATTTCGTGTAATTATGGAATATGAGTTCCGTCGTGGCACCAACGCGGCACAAACGACACGTAACATCAACGACGTTTACAGAGAGAACTGTACAAACGAACGTACAACCCGTTATTGGTTTGCTCGGTTCCGTTCTGGGAATTTTGACTTGAAAAATGAACCTCGTGGTCGTCCGGAAACTTTGGTCAACAATGATTAATTAAAGGCGATTGTGGAAGCTGATGAATCTCAATCTACAGCTGAGCTGGCAACAGCTTTTGATGTTAGCATCAAAACAATATTGGTCCATTTGCGACAGATTGGCAAGATAAAAAAGCTTGATAGATGGGTGCCCCACGAACTTAACGATCGCCAGCGCAACGTACGCGTCAAGACTTGCCTTGCGCTGCTTAATAGGCACAGAAATGAAGGAATTTTGAACCGAATTGTTACGTGCGACGAAAAATGGATTCTTTTTGACAATCGAAAGCGCTCAGCAAGTTGGTTAGATCCTGGTTCGGTACCAAAGCAATGTGCAAAACGAAAAATGACCCCTAAAAAGGTGATGGTCACAGTTTGGTGGTCTAGTGCTGGTGTGATTCATCATAGCTTTTTACAAAACGGCGAGACCATTACTGCAGATGTGTACATTGAAGAACTGACCACAATGATGGCGAAACTTGCACGTCTGCAACCAGCTTTGGTCAATCGGTCGTCTCCACTGCTACTTCACGACAACGCGCGACCCCATACTGCACAACAGACCGTCTCTAAGCTGCATGAGTTGGGGTTGGAAGCTCTCCTTCATCCGCCATACTCAACAGATCTTGCGCCTACCGACTATTACTTTTTCCAAAATTTGGACAACTTTTTAGCGGGAAAAAAATTCAATTCCCGAGAGGCAGTACAAAACGCCTTTGAAGAGTTTGTTGTCTCCCGTCCTGCTGATTTTTTCAAGAAGGGCATCCATAAACTGCCACAGCGTTGGCAAAGATGCATTGATTGCAGGGGTGATTACTTTGAATAAAAGAAATAAATAAGTTCGAAAAAAAAATACTTTAACTTTTTTCAAACAAAACGGCAATTTCATAGGTAAAGACCTAATATGATGACAAAAAATTAAAAGATAAAAAAATAAATAAATGAAAAACGTGTTTGACAAAAACAAAAATAAAATCAGCAGACAAGGAATTCACTTGAGATAAACAGGTCAATCTATTTTAAACCGATACAGACACCGCCAACATAAAAATATATAAGCCAAATCAGTGTCTTTTAAATATTATTTATTGTACAAACAAACATATCCCATAATGTTCTGAAAACATCTGCGCGCGCGTGGCGGAGTTGCAGAGGACGACTAGTGTTTATTATTATAATGACAGACGATGAAACCGTCATAAAAATAGTTTTATTAATCGGTACAAGAAATAAATCTCCCTTCCCGGCCAATAAGTACAAGAACGCATCCGGAATGAGCAAATCAGCTAAACTATATAAGCAACAAAAAAGGCAAACGTGTCCAATGAGCTCGTTGACTTTGTGTGGACTGATGTGGACCGATAATAATCAACCGTAAATATATAATCAGCTTCAATATCCAGAAGTAATATAAATTGTAGCAGTTAATGAGTGAAGGAAAGGTATAATAATGTCACAAGATGAAAGCGTAGGCGCCATTAATCAAAATCAACGCAAACAATATAGCTAATCCGTTGTGGATAGACGAAACTGCAGTATAGATTTCCCCAGAAGGTAATTTAATGTTGGGTGTGCTTACATTCACACTTCAGCTGGGCGATCACGTAAATCGATTGCAACCAATAGAAAAACAAATTTGTATGGATTTGACAGATTCAATACGCAGTTTATGTGCCTAGTTAGTATGGAAATATCTCCTGTTGCATTACATTCAGTTTCGTGATCACCCCTGGTCTTCTACTCAGTGACTCAGTAATAATAACAAAAACTACACTTTACTACACTATGCAATAATAAAAGAACAGTACATAAACCAGTAAAAACCTTAATACAGATATGAGCGCAGCGCCCGATCTCTAGAATGAGTTCGGATTAATTTATTCTGTGTGGTGGAAATCGTCGCGTGCGCAGTGCGCAAATTGAATTCGTTTATTTTCTAAATATAAACGAGCCAATAACAGCTTTACAAAATCCTTGTCTTGAAATATGGTCCTTCCCGATGGTGAAAGCGATTGATAGAGATAACATTCCATTTAGAAATTTAACATAGTTGAAGGGTTTTCTCTTCCACTTGCATTTCGTGTATTTATTTATTATCACGAAATGCTTTTCTTACATCATAGAAACTTAAGGTATGCACTAGCAAACCATTTAAAGGTCCTCACGTGTAGTAGTCGTCGCGCGGTCGTTCTGTAGTCCATTATCTATAAGGTGTCTTTCTATGGTGCCCTCAACGATGACTTTATATCTAACATTTGCTTTAATATTTTGTAAAGCTCTATAAAATGACATATTATAAAATGCTAACAAAGCAACCACCCAAGCCGGTTTGTATTTCTAGCTAGAGCACGACGAATCCACGGCGACGTTGTCCCGGCGTGAAATATGATACGGCACGCGGCATAGCGACAACGTTTCGTAGAGTTAGCCATTTGTCTTACTCGATTATTTTATCCACTTTTTCGTTTGCTATTCATAAAACACTAGTTGCGCCCCGATGTTTCACCCGCAGATATAAAGTATTTGAATTATTTGCCCATCCCACGGAAAATTTTCACTTTTCCGGGATAAGATGTAGCCTATATGTTAATCCTGTGTATAAGCTATCTTGGTACCAAATTTCATCCAAATCCATTCAGCCGTTTGAGCGTGAAGGAGTAGCAAACATACACACAAACACACATACAAACTTTCGCCTTTATAATATTAGTGTGATAGTGTGACGTGATCACTGTGGAAACTATTATCTCTACTAGAGGGTATAAAAGTTTCTAGGTTTTACACTTTTTATCGATTTTCCTATATAAAAACATCTTATGTTGGTCTCGGTAATGTGAAGAACTACTAAAATCGTTTCATCCAGTGAAATTTATTAATTTATTAAATTTTTTTAAATATATGCAACAGTGGACGTTAAATAGTAATTTAGGTCTTTACCTATGAAATTGCCGTTTTGTTTGAAAAAAGTTGAAGTATTTTTTTTTCGAACTTATTTATTTCTTTTATTCAAAGTAATCACCCCTGCAATCAATGCATCTTTGCCAACGCTGTGGCAGTTTATGGATGCCCTTCTTGAAAAAATCAGCAGGACGGGAGACAACAAACTCTTCAAAGGCGTTTTGTACTGCCTCTCGGGAATTGAATTTTTTTCCCGCTAAAAAGTTGTCCAAATTTTGGAAAAAGTAATAGTCGGTAGGCGCAAGATCTGGTGAGTATGGCGGATGAGAGAGAGCTTCCAAACCCAACTCATGCAGCTTAGAGACGGTCTGTTGTGCAGTATGGGGTCGCGCGTTGTCGTGAAGTAGCAGTGGAGACGACCGATTGACCAAAGCTGGTTGCAGACGTGCGAGTTTCGCCATCATTGTGGTCAGTTCTTCAATGTACACATCTGCAGTAATGCTCTCGCCGTTTTGTAAAAAGCTATGATGAATCACACCAGCACTAGACCACCAAACTGTGACCATCACCTTTCTAGGGGTCATTTTTCGTTTTGCACATTGCTTTGGTACCGAACCAGGATCTAACCAACTTGCTGAGCGCTTTCGATTGTCAAAAAGAATCCATTTTTCGTCGCACGTAACAATTCGGTTCAAAATTCCTTCATTTCTGTGCCTGTTAAGCAGCGCAAGGCAAGTCTCAACGCGTACGTTGCGCTGGCGATCGTTAAGTTCGTGGGGCACCCATCTATCAAGCTTTTTTATCTTGCCAATCTGTCGCAAATGGACCAATATTGTTTTGATGCTAACATCAAAAGCTGCTGCCAGCTCAGCTGTAGATTGAGATTCATCAGCTTCCACAATCGCCTTTAATTCATCATTGTTGACCAAAGTTTCCGGACGACCACGAGGTTCATTTTTCAGTCAAAATTCCCAAACCGATAACGGGTTGTACGTTCGTTTGTACAGTTCTCTCCGTAAACGTCGTTGATGTTACGTGTCGTTTGTGCCGCGTTGGTGCCACGACGGAACTCATATTCCATAATTACACGAAATTTCAAAGTATCCATTATGAGGAAAAATGTTGAAATGTAATGAAAATACAACGCTAATCAATAAACAAAAGACTTATATTGTAAATAGAATGTCATATTTTTAAAACAAAATTAATTTGAATTTAGAATTCATAGCCAATCAAAACTTTTTTTGTTTGAAAAAGTCTGTACTGCAATACGGCAATTTCATAGGTAAAGACCTATTACATAGCGAAATATTCGTGAAAATACAATTATTAGTTTAGTTTTAATAAGGAAATTATTTAATTTACGTAATTAACTTAAATGATGCATATATTTTTTGAGTATATTTTATTATAAAATATATACATATAAAAATTTAAAATATAACTACTACACAATAATTAATCACGTTTTTCCGCTCATATTACAAACAAAATAAAATTTTAATTTAAACTACTCACTTACTCTCACTCATATACATAGTAGTCGTTACATACTCTTACCTATTATTATCTTAGCTATAAAAATACTGAACATAATTAAAAACTGAATTAATACAAAATTAAGCAAGATTATTTCAATGATCCTTTTTTATAATAATTTTCATTAGTCTATAAGTTCAGTAGGAATACATGTTGGCAACAAACCATACAGTTTCATGATCTTCAAGATTGCCAAGAGAGATTTATATTTACATAATTATTATGCACTAGCTGACTCCCCGGATTCTTGCTCTTTAATGATGCTCTTTGAAGTGCAATAAGTGCCGGTCTCGAATTATTTTATATTATTTATGTATTATTACGTGTGTCACTCACATTGCTAGTTTGTTGACCGAGCGAACGAAGTCAGCGAGTCTCTGCTTCTACTCGCCAAATTTGCTTTCATCTGCCCAGGTGTACGACTGTACGTACTAAATTAAGAAAATTTCATAATTTTTTTGTAGCTGGTTATGAAACATAGTCATGTCATGTATAACATAGTCATGTTATACATGGATTGAAAATCCCTTTTTAATAACTAGGGAGTCAGTAAAGAAAGTCTTCTTTCAAATCTAGTAAGGAAAAATGATGTAAATGGACCAAAGACAATCCTACTAATACATATTACAAACGCGAAAGTTTGTATGTATGGATATTTGTTACTCTTACACGCTCAAATGGCTCGACGGGTTTGGATGAAATTTTGAATATGTTTAGATAGCTTATAATAGTGGATTAACAACACAAAGGCTACTTTTTTTAATCGTTGCACATATTTTACATATTCGTTGTACATATGCGTCATTTATTATATCTTCCGATGGTTACTGTTGTTACAAACGCGATATCAGAGCTACAAACACAATCGCAGGCGCCGCCGATGCCCAGGCATTTTGATAATTCATAGAGGCACGGGCGAGGCGCGGCTCTCGCACTGAGGAAATCACGTTTCCGGGCATGGAATTATCTATATGTGGGTATATAGATAATTCCATAATTAAAATATTAGCTTTATTAAGCTCATTTACTCTGTAAATAGACCGAGCCGCTGCGAGCCTCTAGTCAAGTCATGGGACCGGCGCGCGAGTCGCGAGTTGCGTAGTAGCCTTTGTTCTCAACATTTACTCTGTAAATAGACCGAGCCGCTGCGAGCCTCTAGTCAAGTCATGGGACCGGCGCGCGAGTCGCGAGTTGCGTAGTAGCCTTTGTTCTCAACATTTACTCTGTAAATAGACCGAGCCGCTGCGAGCCTCTAGTCAAGTCATGGGACCGGCGCGCGAGTCGCGAGTTGCGTAGTAGCCTTTGTTCTCAACATTTACTCTGTAAATAGACCGAGCCGCTGCGAGCCTCTAGTCAAGTCATGGGACCGGCGCGCGAGTCGCGAGTTGCGTAGTAGCCTTTGTTCTCAACATTTACTCTGTAAATAGACCGAGCCGCTGCGAGCCTCTAGTCAAGTCATGGGACCGGCGCGCGAGTCGCGAGTTGCGTAGTAGCCTTTGTTCTCAACATTTACTCTGTAAATAGACCGAGCCGCTGCGAGCCTCTAGTCAAGTCATGGGACCGGCGCGCGAGTCGCGAGTTGCGTAGTAGCCTTTGTTCTCAACATTTACTCTGTAAATAGACCGAGCCGCTGCGAGCCTCTAGTCAAGTCATGGGACCGGCGCGCGAGTCGCGAGTTGCGTAGTAGCCTTTGTTCTCAACATTTACTCTGTAAATAGACCGAGCCGCTGCGAGCCTCTAGTCAAGTCATGGGACCGGCGCGCGAGTCGCGAGTTGCGTAGTAGCCTTTGTTCTCAACATTTACTCTGTAAATAGACCGAGCCGCTGCGAGCCTCTAGTCAAGTCATGGGACCGGCGCGCGAGTCGCGAGTTGCGTAGTAGCCTTTGTTCTCAACATTTACTCTGTAAATAGACCGAGCCGCTGCGAGCCTCTAGTCAAGTCATGGGACCGGCGCGCGAGTCGCGAGTTGCGTAGTAGCCTTTGTTCTCAACATTTACTCTATTAGCGACAACGACAATGCAATCGGAACAGTTATGGGCCATTCGGGAAGTAGTTGCGAAAGCAATAAGTTGGTGGCTGCTCTCGATCGGGAAACAAAGGAGACAGTAATAAACAAGCAGCCGCCGGCGGCCGGTGAAGCGCGAACTTGAAAATCTGCTTAGTTTAATGGTCCATACCCGAGCAGAATAAAAACTGGTCGTTTAAGACATGACGAGGGCAGGACCGCCGGCGCCAGCACCGAATTGTTTTGTTGTTTCGTACAAGTGACGGAGGTAAATTATCATATTTTACTATAACACTCGCGCTTGACTTTAATGGCATCCGAGATGAGGGTCCCGAGGAAATTTATTAAAATTGAAAATGGCAATGGCATGTACGAGTATGTTCGTTTCTTTTAAATCGGGAACAACGATGACATTAGAACAACCAAAAGTTTAATAACTGCTATGAAAGTCTCATACATTGTATACCTACACGAAAAGAATACACAAACAAAAGTCACATCCACATCGGAGAAGAAGTGGATTTATTTTGATAAACATTAGGCACTATAAAACGACAAATCTAATCAAATCTATACATATAAAATTCAAAGTCCTGACTAACTGACATATATATATCCAATACACAACATATATCAACGCACAACCTAAACCGCTGGTTCTACAGACTTGAAATTTGGAGGGTGTGTTCTTTGTAGTGTAGGTATCCCCACTAAGGGATTTTTGAAATTACACACCTACGAGGGTGAAATGGGATAAATTGTATAAGAAGAATTATTTTTTCCTATAGGCCACGCGGGCGAAGTCACGAGCAGAAGCTAGTCAAACATAAAATAGTCTTAAAATGGTGGTCAGTAGCTATAAGATCGGAATCATGCATGTAGACGATGGGATGAGGATGCGGTCACGAAGAGGCGGAAAGTAGGTGCAAAGAATATATAAAAAGGTAGGTTGCACTTGTCCTGAAGGTCTGTAGTCAACAATGCATGCGCGCTCAATCCCATGCCACGACGGATACGGAGAGGGAGGCAGACGGCGACAGAAAAAATCTCACTTGCCAAATAAGGAGCTAGTCCGGTACGTGCTCGGACACTACCGTTTGCGATTATCTCACGGTCCGCGCAACGGGGTCATGTGAGAACCAAATTGCAGCTTCTGCTGCACTTAATGACTGCTTTTAAAATGAATAAACCCTACATGAAGTCACGGAATCCTTTGCGGTCGTGTATGAGATCAAGATAAATATTTTTTTGCGATGCGCAGGAAACTGTTGACGCTAGATAATAACATTTACTTTTATTATAATTATGACTCTTGCAAACCGAGGGAAGGGAACCAGTTGTTTCACTCTGTAGATCTCATAAAGAGACGTTTTTAAGTCGCCTATAGCGGGTGTAATTACGTTAAGTTGAGACAAATTATGTCCTCAGTAAAAACAGTAAATGGAACAATTTTCGCACAGGAGCGAGAATGGAGCAGTTCCCATTATAGAGATTTAATTGATCTAAACTACAAAGTTTGTACAAAAATGCATTATTGTACCTTTGTTGTTACGTATTCTGCTGCCGCCATACGAATCGCTAGTTTGAATAAGGCAATGGCGTCGATTAAACAAGCATGAGTAAGGCGTACTTGTACGCCCATACATGGAAAACCCTTGTTGAATGAAAATAATAAATGCTAGAAACTTGACGTGGCTCACCGAGCGATGTGAAAATGCTAGACAAGACAGCGAGTACCTTCACTGAGCTACCTATACACTGAGAAAAAGAAACGCCCACTACCTCTAACTAGTCAAATGACATAATTCACGAATCTCTGGTCACCTACCCTTGAAACCTCGACGCACCTGCATAGTAAAAACGTGAAAGTTTAGAACTCTACGATCAAAAATGTATAAATGACATTGTGTAATATAACGAGCACGAGAATGAATAATAGGTACTCGTAACAAGAAATTCAGATTAGGAATTCTGTACAAAACAAACCCGTCCGGAGAGTTGAATATCAAGATGGCTCGACCCATGAACGAAAAACGAACCGGCCGGTAATCGATGGCGAGCCGCGATAGGGGGCGCGGCGCCTGCGCACCCACCGCCGCCGGAATAATTGGGCACCGCGGGACTTCACACCAGCATCGCTGCAACGGCCTTCTCGATGTCAGGCCAGACGCACTTTATTCCACTCGAGGATCACTAAACATATTTAAGTTCACAAATAAGTGTCCCACGCGCCGTGTATACCAAATGGAACATTCAAACTGACGTTATAAATGGTACAAGAATGGAATTTGGGGACGTTGGACTTAATTGAAACGATTTCATCGTAACGACGCATATCTTTATTAAAAATTAAATGTATTCAAAGAAACATATAATATTACTTAATGTAAAGAACTAGACGTGATAATAAAGTTCGTCTAAGCACCAAACTGCGAGTAATTGGTACGACAACATACTACTAGTAGCTACTCCGAATGTAGTAAAAATACGTGACGAGTATTTCGTACCACAACAATAAAAAGGTTTTTAATCTTGTATCTAAAACAATTTAACGGTAACACTAATAAAGGCCGAATTACCCGAGTGCTACAAGGTCATAAAAATGTACGTGTCGCATAATATTCATATTTTTTATCGCCATCACTTATTATTCAGAAAGCTGTATGGTTAGTAACTGTGAATGCCCGAAGCGCCATATGTCACCGAGATCTAAAGCTAATGTTATCATTAGGCAGTATTTCACGAGGAGTTCGTTCACCCGCTAGACGTCGCGGAATTCAGCAGCGTAGTATTTCCGTACGGTACCGACCGCACTACCGAGCCCAGAGTCCCGACGGATGCTGCAGCCTTCGTCGCCGCTAAATTTGGACAATTATTTATTCTGTGGCTAAATCCACGACACATAAATAAACTGCACTTTCGGAGTGCCAGCAGCATACATTTTATGTGGACTTTTACGAACGCTATTTACAAGACTCCGATTACGCTCATTCAGTGAACTTTGGCAGCAGTTAACAGCTTACATATATACACGTAAGTATGATAAGAAAAGAAACTTATAGTCATGAATATTATAATAGAACCAGTGTATATTTTAGAACCACAACAATAAGTAAACGATTGACATTTTAAAGTCTACGGAGAACTAGACGTAGACAAGAAAGAATGCCATACTAATATTGATGTTGAAATTCATAGAAGCAGTGTTTGAATATTCATAGGATTATTTAAACGAGCTCTACTGAGAAAGCTTCACAAAAATAAAGCTATTGTGGCCTTGTGTCAAATAATGGAATTTTGTTTGCATAATCAAATTTCAATAAAACCGTAATGGAATAGCCTTAGAAAGAAGGCAATTCAATTACGGTTTTAGTGAATTCTCTGTGTATTCAGTTGAATTTAACTTAAGAGAATTATAGTAACACTCCCTCGCCGCACGTTATTCCCCAAAAAACTCAAATATTTGTTTTAAGTCTGGGTGTTGTGGGAACATGGTCCTCGTAGTTTCTGGGTTCCTAGATACAGGGAATCCTAGTTAGGATCTATGTATGTGATCGTGGGGCGTTATTTATTTTATTTCACGTTATTCCTTACGTATAAAGAATGACAAATAAGCCTAAAAAATAGGCATGGAAATGATAGCAACTTTAATTCATTGTCATTTCACGATTTGATTCATTTTTGTCACTGTGATTTCACCTGTTATTTTACACAGATTGATTTTACGTTTGCCTGATGAATATATAATTATTGGCGGTGTTTTATGAAATGGAACAGAGATGTGATTTAAAAGCAACCCTGCGAAGCTGCAACCTGCAGCGCTAGCATGAGCTATGAAAATCGACATAAAATTAATAAATATATATAATAAATTAATAAAGCGTTTAACCAATGAACAATCACGCGAATTACGTCATGTACCTTTTGTTTCGTTTTCGTTGGTCAAACTCTATCTCGAGAGATGTCAATTTTTATAATTTATGCCAGCCCTGTTGCTACAAATGATTACAAAGAAATCTAACACTACTCCCTTAATTTAAAACAAGATCAAAGTTCACCGCTATATCACAGGAACATATTTTATTTATTATACACTGCAGGTCTCACTCAGGTTCGAGGCATAAGCAAAATAATTCACCGCTGATGTTACTCTCTCGTATTATGAAATCAGAAGCCACGATTAATTAAGTGTGATTATTACATTGTGATTTGTAGCAGAGTAAGTGATAAAAAGTAGCAGGTGTGACTTACGAAAAAGATATCATATTTATTTTCACATGCTCCTTGTGATATGATATGATAATGAACACTAATAATAAAATCAAAAATCCGCACTATATCTAAACTATTAAAAAAGTATAGCGTACAGAACAAGTGGAAAATTATATTAGTGACGCCTGACCATAGGCTATATCTAGAATATCATCGTCTGATACGTCCATGCGCATAAATCACCCACATTCGTGATTATTGAGGTGCTCAATTGCTTCAAATCGTTCAGCAAATAAGCGATCTTATCCACAAAGTTTGGGACGATTCAATAAGGAGGTGCGAGGTCGAGCGTGGGAGTGGAGTGGACACACGCGCAGGCGCAGGCTTCGGTCCCACCCAGACTAATTAAAAGGATTTAAATAGCTGTCAACTTGAGATAAGGCCAGCTTTAATGTCACCGCCGAATAATGCTCTCTAAACCACCGCTCTAAAGATAGGTAGCTCGGCTTAATTGGATATTATTAAGCAATTATTTAATACGAATGTACGTACAACAGAGTTGGAAAGATCTATAAACTTATTAAGGTTGTCAGGAATTGTTTATTGGTATAGATAGTTGTTAGTGGTTGGATTGATTTAAGAGAAATAAAACAGTTAACATTAACTTGGGAGACATTGGTGTCTCGTAAAGATGTAATTAGGACCATTTACAGGAGAAACATTCTATAAAAATGTCGGAGGTTATATTTACAATTCGATGTGAGACTCGCGACATAAAGCACTAATAAGTTAACCGTAAACTAGTAGAGTACAATGTACTGACTTGTGAAGAATAGTAAACAATTAGCTATCTAAAGGTTTAAGGAATATTACACGAGTATGAATAATGAAGACAGATTACCTAATTGCATATTCATTATATAAAGATAAAAATAACATACTCGTGCGGTCTGAGGTAGAATATCCTGTTTAAAAAAGGTATTTTAAATTTCAAGAAGCATATTTTAGAATTTTAGCTTTACATTCTGTCCACATTGCGAGTTGATGATTTTTATTGTAACTATATCGAATAAAAACTATTTGATAAATTAGTTGATAATTCGTAACCGATAATCAGAAAACCGGCCAAGTGCAAGTTCAAGCTCGAGCGCCGAGGGTTTCGTCCACATATACTAACATTATTTTGTTAAGACTAATTACAATAATTGCCTAAATAGAATAGTAGTTGAGAAAATTTTATGCAAGCCCAACTCGCACTCTGTTAGTTTTTAGTATTTATTGTTGTACTACAAACAGAGTATGGCTAGGCTAGAAGGATACAAGTTTGAAACTTGATGTATGTAATACCGTTTTTAGATATTAATTAAACAAAAAATATTACAAATCCTTAATTTTTCTTTTTATTTTAGTTTTTTTTTATATTAATTGTTAGTTATTTCACCACCGTAATAACGCATATTCTGAGAAAAATTCAGGCGGATACCTATTACGGTTCAAGGGAATATAGCTGTTAATAGATCGGACAGACTTAAACTCAAATAACACACAGACAGACACCGAAGGCGTAGTAATTGAATACCGTTGCATGGTAGCCTTTGGATACGGAACTCTAAAAATTACACCTAGAGGTAGTTTCGCTCAGATCGGTAAAATCATTTAAATTGATTTTTTACACAGCAATGCCACTTGACAAGCAACGTGACGAGCGTCTTGTTCTTCCGACATCTCGTCTTACCGCTGGCAGGGCACCAAAAAAACCACGAATCCGACACCCGGTATGAGATCATCATATTATCAGGAACAATAGCAAATTGCTGTAGCCGATAGCAGGCAATTGGCGAATATTCGGCGCTATGTGTGTCACACTTTGATTGGAGCAAGCATTTGTTAGTCTCAATTGGTGTTCGTTTGCGTCCGGGAGAACAAGGATACCCGCGATATTGTGCATCAGTATTTTCAACCGCTGATGCCCGTCTGTACTGACAAAAAAAATGAAATGGTTTACAATTACTACAGTGTAGATCAACCTTACTTACTTGAAAGGAATTAAGGTTATATTTAATAAATAAAGCTCTTACGACTTATCCCATATCAAACCCAAAAAGCTGTTGGTACTGGCCCTGGGCTGTGATCACAATAGAGGTCTAACGAAAGGATTAGAGCCGGTGTCGGATTTTGTTAATGAGAACCTTTGTAGACGCCTCCGCAGCCACAGCCGACGGAAATCATTTATTTCACCGTAACCAATTGACATTATCATTTTTTCTCCTCTATAACGCGTTACAAGTTTCTTTAAGCTGCTGGGTCGCCTACGTGCTTTAAGCCTACGTTACAAAACTAGTTAAGAAAGAGCAGTTGTAATGTTCTATTAAATTAACAAAGACTTATACAATGATGTATTGACACTAAGAAACAGGCTAAGCAGTAACATCTTACATATTTATTGTTTTACTACGCCTATATTCATTTTGTATGTGATTATCTCGGACGCTTTCTCTAAAGCGTATTTACAGTAATGAATCTATGACTGACTGTAGAACAAACAAAATGGGTCTAAAACTATGCAAGATATGTACTTAACACTAATTCTATTAAAGCATTATGGCTCATATGTATGGTGGTAGCGTGGCTCTGGCGCCTGCCGTCAATCAAAGTGAGTGACGTTATATCACTCGCGGGTTGCTTAATAAAACATCTGCTGTATAAACCTCAGTAAACTTCACAGATTTCTCGCCATCAGAATGTTAATACTGTTTTATTTGTGTTTAATAAAAACATTCTTTGAGTAGATTTGATGTGATTCATTTCTGGAACGCCTTTTCAATGCGGTTGGATATCTGCAGCTATAACTACAGCATACAAGATCTTTTAAGATACAGAATACAGAATCAAAAATGAATATCATCAGAGACATAAAAACGAGTCAGGGTCTATAATAGTTATTTAAGAGGGTCTGACAGTGACATGCACAGCTATAAAACGTTAAAAGGATCAAAAGACTTCATCGGATAATATCAAGGGGAAAAAAAGGAGTCGAGAGAGTATCGCTTTCAATTCCTTCAAACCACACCACGCCGGACTTAAAGAGCTATAGATAATAATTTTAGTCCCACCACAAGAAATATCACACGTCGTAAATGCAGATGAGGTGGTATTATTTACGAGTGGTGCCGGCAGGACGGGGTGTGATGGTAAGCGAGCCCACGTATCTTTTGAAGAGACTTTAACGAAGCTGCCGGGACGTCAATCATACGTGCCTTGTATCACTGCACACAATACCGCCGCTTTGAAGGCCAGTCGATGATCGGCCGAGTGAAATCACCGATGTATCCGCCACAAAAGAAATTCCATACCGATATAGAAACTATAAAAACAACACTATTAAGTTTTAAAACAAAGGCGAACGGTTTTACGATGATAAAAGATATTTTAGTGAGCCGTTGAAATAAAAATTGTTAATGTGCATTTTAACGGAATGCCTACTTTTATTTCCGGTGAAGATAATAGGAAAAGCTTGTTCGCAGACGTCGACCAAAATCATGTGTTCTAAACATATTTGAATATACAATTCACGATATCAGTGTAGAGATTTAAAAACAAAATCGAATTAACATATTTTTAGGGCAATTAATCGGTTAATCTAAAATTCCTTTTAATGTTGGTATTTCCGGATGCTATTAAAACTGAATCGAATCAAAGTAAAGCGACTCTCTAATTGAAGTTTTGCATAACGAATGGTTTTAAACAAAAAAGGGCGCATAATAGATGCGCAGAAAAAACGATAGCGCCTTTATTTAAGCGCATGGTTTGATGAGAAAATAAAATTTACGATTTAAACTAATGACACTCGGTATTTAAAACCAATTAATTCTCCAATCATAAACGGCGGAGTACACGCAATAAAAATATCGTTAAGATAAAAAGTCGTTTGGTTGAATGCTAGACGTTATATTTAAATGCCAACTTACTGAAGGATGTATAAGGCTATGTTCGAGAATTTCAAGACTCATATGGACAACATAGACGCGGAAGGAGGCAAAAACGGGATGATTAGCATTATATCGCGACAAGAACCAATAGCCAAGAACGCTGACTTTTCAGAGCCTTTTATAGAAACACGCACGGACGTTGTAATTATACAATGCAAATTATTGCAGATTCGCTTTTTCTCACGATAAACTTATAGGCACAGAATATCCATCAAAGTTCCTTTTTCAATTCAATCATCTAATACCAACGGAATAACGTGGAACGTGGCATCGAGATGTTATTTTGAATTTTGAACAGCCATTGTAATTCGTCAACCTCTTTGCGCCGATATCTATATAAAAATGAATCTCTATTTCCCTTGCTCATTGCGCATCACGCGTGAACGGATGGAACCTTTTCGCTAATTCTTTTTTGTTGTTAGTTTATCGACTAGAAAAGAGGACCCGATGTGCACTAAAATAAAATACAAATGATGAACATGGCCAGAAACCCAGGAAATACCGACAACCAAAGCAATACAGTAGCATTAACTTGCAGCCGCAGGCGTGAAGCATGTTGTGGTATTGCTAAAACATTTCTAAGCCTGTAGAATATATGTAGCAATATTATCTTTGTCTATAGCTACGTGTCTACTATCTATCTAATAAATAACATGCTAGATTTTAAATATTATCTATAAGATGAACGGGGCACGATTAAAATTCTTTAGCATATTTTATACCGGCCGCATATTTACCATTAAGTATATTAAAACTTAAAATATCCATCCTTTAATTTTATTTATGTCACGACATTAGCAATGAATTTAATTTGCAATCATAATCACTATGGTCCGCCTCTAACGCCACACATTTTTCAAAAGGTAGAAAACTATTATTTATTCCATTTGTCGATGTATATTTCCAAGTGTAAAAACACACGTTCTTAGGGCACAATGGAGGCGAATATGATTTATGTTGACATACAAACACATGGCATGCATTCGTATTAAAATGACCCTAAAGTCCAAGGGATTAAGAACATCTCGACTCCTCTTAGATGGTTGTAATATTGTACGAGCAGGCGCCACGAATCCGCATTTTTTTAAGAGTTGGGATTTTATTTTATAATCCGATCCGAGGTCGGGTCGGCACGGCGTCGGCATACCGCTCAGTGAATAGATCAAAACTCCAGGTATCTCGACAATATGTAGACTATAATCAGCTTCGCTTAGCTCTCACTGGTAAACCGTTAGTTAGCTATTTTTATTTGATGATTAGTAAGTAAAAAATTTCAACAACATAATAACGTACATTGAATAGTTTTATGATAAGTAACAAAAAGGTCACAAGTCACGACACTAACACCTTTCCGTTTTCAATGATGTAATTTTTAATTAACAAAAGCCTAACAATTACTATAGCTTTTCTTAGAATGTAGATAACAATGACCCAGTCATATCCGGCCATACACGCGCTCGATATCACTGCCTACATCAGACTTAAATTGTAGAGCCGGGGATGTGGCAAGCTGGCCGGTGCACTCGGTGCATTTAGATAATAACGGGGTAGGTCGGCCGCCGGCGCAGCCTCCGCGCCCGCTCCGGTAGCCATTAGCGTTTAAGTCCTCTACAATTATAGAACAAATCAATGAATACCAAATAAAATCTCTGCCATGATACAGATTCACTGATCATTTTCATTTAAAATAAAAATCTTATAAGCGGCGAATGGTTAAAGGATGCAATCAAGGGCGAACATAATCGGTTTCAAACGGTGCGACATGAAAAATTAAACGACACTTCTCGGGGGACAAAACACGGACGCTATAAATCGTCCGTTCCCAGCACAAAAACATGTCCAAAAAGAGTTAAGCGTTTGGGAGATCGTCGAATACAGATTACGGGGCGCAGGTGTTAAATAAAAATAATAAAATTGGACGCGCACTACGTTAAAAAGAGGAGTTAGTGCGGCCGACGCGGCGCCGAACGAGCAGTAATTTTGTTTGCAACGCTTCAACAAAAATATACGTGTTGTGTTGTACCTTCGAGTTAAGCACGCGAGTTCTTCAACATTTGCCATTCAGTCAGTCTGAGGCACGTCGGCACCCATTGTGACGCCTTATATGAGCGTTCGTAACTCCAATGGGCGGCCAACAGCGAGAAACCCTATTAGGCACTGATTATCAAGATTTAAAACTCTCCCAACATGGAAAAGCGTTAAGAAAACCGACACATCTGATTGTTTTGAATCTTTTGAGTGAAAAAATAGAAGAAGAAAGAGAATAGGGGTAATCGAGCCATATTATGCATGCCCAGGCTCGACTGACAAATTGACCATTTCCGAGAAGTAAATTCGTTGCGAGAGGTAATGCGAAATAAATAAAATGGATGGTGAGCTTACAAATTGCAATTAAGGAGGCAATCCTTCGCACGTACGAACAAATTGCAGGCAATAGTGTAGGCTTCGCTCGAACGCAAAGATGCGAACTTACACAAACATAAAACGAGAACGCAAAATTGGCTCACATGCGCCTGTATGAGAGTGTTCCAGTGCATGTAATGCAAATATATAAATGATATATTTATATAAATAAACTATAGAGGAAACTAAAAAAACACCACTAAGGAAAAAATAGACGATAACCAATTCAAATGTAGAAGCTACTCTAGCTTCGCTTAATAGTTGGAGGTATCCGTTCCAGAACAAAAGTCACCAAAATATTTGTTGACATGAGGTAAGCATTAGTGGACGATTTTCGAGTTAAGGCGGTTTAATTAGAGGCAATGGGAGAATGAATAAATAACAGGATTATCGCACCATCTCCGTGATCCGTGCGTTCTTTAGGCTGAGATTTACGATTTGTATTTAGGTAATTCTGGGCTCGTTATACTGTCATTATTATTTATTCTGTGATACTGTGTGGGACTTTTATTATCAAATTGAACTGAATAGCTGTATATGTATACTTTACACTAGGATTTAAGCTTCTGTGGTGGTTGAGCAGGTCGGCTCATAACCTGGAGGCAGCGGTTTCGATTCCCGCGGTAGGACAAGTATTTTTGCACAGAAAAAAAGCGCAAATACTTGTTCTGAGTCTGAGTATTGTGGGACCACAGTCCTCGTAGTTCCTGGGGGCACAGGAAATCCTAGTTAGGGTCCAGGATCAATGTATGTGATCATTATTTATTATATTATTATTGTTTTGCTTACAGATTCATTATCATAATGCGGTCTTGACTAAAAATACCCAGTAGATGAACAAATGACAGATTAGGCAGACAGAAAATATCCACTACAGTACACAGATAGAGAGTTATTGTGTAACTGAGTAGAACTAACATAAAGCGACAAGTGACGCTTTGGTGTAAGTGTTGTGTACCCTGAAAGCTTAATTTAAAAATAACTTTATTCAATCTACATAAATTGAACACTATGCTTTAATCAATAAATCTTCAGTTAGATCGTTCACGCGGTATCTTCGACTCGTATCTTACCATCTCTCCCTCTAGATGTTGATGTTTAATTTCAGGGATTTCTGATACGCCTACAGATCCAGCCTGCTTTTAATGCATCGATAAGAGTTGTAGTATAAATGTAGTTTATAGCGTGTGTTTAATCAAGGACGCACAAAACCACGGCACCCATGTATGGTTGAAATTCCATCAACCCGCACTAAGCGTTTTACTACGCGTAGTGCGAACAGCCAGTGAGTGAACAACTGGCCAGCGTCTTTGTTTCCACAGCTTAGTTAGCTACAATCTGGGAATCTTCAAGTCAAGAGTGAACAGGTATCTTCTACGCAAGCATGCACCAACGTATACTGCGTCTTCATTTCTTAGCAGGTGAGACAATGGTCAAATGCTAGAAACAATAAAAAGGTGTAGATAATCCATGCAAATAAACGTGTTAGCATTATGTTAGCCTTCTAGTTGTATGCCTAGAGGTCGCTCTACTTACCCGTCAGCCAAAAGGATGGGCTATGTTTTAGAAGCCTATGTACGATTGTACGTCTGTATTTACGCATGTACGCACCGTAGTGCGTAAACACTCATCAAATAGATAAATGAGGTGTCAATCGATTTGTTATTATAGTCCGGATAAGGATTTTTTTTGTTTTCTCGTCTTAATTTGGTTCTCTTCTGTTGTGTAAGTTTGTCATCTGTCTAAGCGCCTTGTTGTGGTAGAGGGAACACAAGGTTCTTTTTAAATTTTGAAAAGAATAACAAAAGTGCAGATAGTTCTAATATGAATTGTGAACGCGTGTGAAGGTAATGCAAGGAAAACGGATCCTAAAACAATTGTAATAGTGATCCAATGGAATGCAATACATAGTTGTAATCTAAACTGGGCATTGTTGTTAAACAACCGGCTCAATTTAGAGGGGTAACGCCCTAGATTGTAAACTGTGTTATGCTTACAACAATACGTTCTTAGTATTTCCCACTGGGGTCAGCGACTCGTAAACAGACGAGTGCGAGAATCCATAAATACGATGCTACGTAATAATCTGTGACGTATTAAGAAAACTTTCAGAAAATGTCTGCGTTCCGGGTAATATAGTTTTTTATGAGCTTACAGCGCTGAAAAATGTATCTAGTCAGCCGAGGCTCCGGCAGCCTATTCGCATGAGTTGGAAAATAGATTTATCATAAATAGCATGATACCTTACGTTGACATAACAACTTAATCCGCGGTTACGTAACTTTTGGGGATAAAAGTATCCTAATTTCCTACTGCCGGCACAAGCTTTTCAGCTACTGTGACAAGTGATCTCAATTCCCAGTGTATCTTTTCTCTCCTACCATCAATTTACGGGGTTGACAGATGTATGCTTTCATACAATTTGCTTCGGCCGTTTTGGCGTGAAAGCAAATACATATTATTAGGAAGAAATAGTAAGCTCATAACAAAATCATGAGTGACTTCATATTTTACTGTTGTCGTATCCTATACGAGAAATTTGTGATCTCCATAATAAGATCATATACAAGTAGTACACAATACAAAAATCTAACTCATTCTACACGAGCTTTTAGCGGTGACGTCCCTATCAAAAGGAATGATGTAATCGATCCACTCAAAATAATCATTGCTTCGATCAAGCTTTGGAAGATGTTGCGGTTACTACAAAGATAAAATTACGCTATCTCCTGTAGGATATCAAGAGAATCGGATTTATACGTGACCACATTACGGAGAGTTTCCGATCCGTCCCGGCGCAGACGACGCGGACGTTAGAGACGGATGGACTGGTGGTGCCATTATACACGTGTGCGCAACCGACGGGCCAGCGATCCGTTTCAGATTACATACACACTCAAATCTAATTAGCATATTGTATATTACTATTCATGTAACAGAGTGCATCATTTACATGACAACTTACTTGCGCTTATATACCTTCAAACGCCCAATTTTCCCTTTACCGCTAGGTCCGACGCTTACACATAAACACGAATTGAAGACGTTTTTATGCGGAATAAGATTCATAGACGTCATTCCGAAGCACTGCCGCTGTCGGATCGTTACAATAAAGGGTTCGAGCTGCAAGGCTAGTGGGCGGCAGAGTCGGCATTGTCTACCGAACACTCAAGATGCTTTTGTACATCCTGCGCGAGACGAAGAAAAGCTCTTTATTATTCTAATTTTAGTAACAGATGGACTATTCAAACATCCTGTCGACGAATAGAATACTGAGAATTACAATGTTGGCATGTAAAATATTTTCATGCGGGTTTTCCGTCATGACTGAACAATGCTAAGCGTAATTACGATGGAAGATGGTCAAGCTATATACCTTTATTAGCCCCTCTGAGGAGGAAAATTTAAATATATAACTCGTGAAGTCTTTATTGCTCATCGCATTGACTGCATTGATGGCATTAGTAATATATATTAATATTCCAATATTTGGTATAAAGGTATAGGTCAAAAATTGTAAGTAGGTAGTAGTAGTAGGTATATATCTAACTTTTTTGAATAAGGTACATTTTAATTAAATAAAATAAAAATATAATGATATAATAGTATACGCTCACTTATAGTAGGTAACTAAAAATGTAAGCGTATTTTACTCCAGGGTCTTCATCAGCTCTACTGTCGTGGATAGTGCATGCGTGGTTTATATCATGTCTCCGGACAATGGCCGGGACAGGCAGGGGAGGCGCTCGCGCCATTGTCGCGAGGTGTCGGCCTTCGGGATCGACACGGAAAAACGTAAAAGAAAGCTCGACCGCGCTTACGGACGTATTTCAGGGGTGTACCTTCGAGGTAAAATATTATTAAAATTAAATTGATTGAAAACTGTTGCCAATACGGCCTCGAGGTTGAAGGAATGTTCTGCTAGGTAAATCTTTTGATTTCAAGGTAATGAGGAAACGATGACGTGTTAGGAAAAAATGGTTTACATTAGGTATACTTTACTTAAACTACTTGTGTATTGCAAAGAAGAAAAAAAAAAGAAATAAAATCTAATCTAAATAAGTAGAAATTATTCATAAAGATACGTAACTGGCTTACCAGTTAGTATGACCTCTGACACTGGCCAAATGATTATCGTGATTCACGTCGCCAAATAGCTTTCCAGCTCACTAACGTCCAAAAAACTTGATCTTATTTAATTTATTATAAGTAAAACGTTAAAAAGATATGATTATGAATTTAATTAAAACGTCTGATAAACGGAGACTCAGGTCGTATTCCGTTCTCTAATTGATCATTTTGCGAATGAAATTCTGTCTTGAGCACAGTTTTATGGCTGAGCGTGGTTCCATATTACGGACCTCACAGAGTTCAATAAAGTCATTCAGGGAAAATTAAAGATAACGGTGTTTAGTAATAGCGCCTGTAATGATTCATAGAAAATGTTTCCTAGCGAGTGTAGCTTGAGACTTACATGTACGGACTACACGACCATGTACAATTTGTACATGGACTAGAAGTTACTTGGAATTAATAAAAGTTATTGCTTTCTCGATTTGGAGGCTACACACGCTAAATACTTTTGTTTGGGAGTTAACATATTGAATAGAACTTAATATACTATAAAAACGTATACGTAGCAAAAACGAGTGTGCTTTAGACCACACGACTGAAGTAAAACTTTTTAGTTTAGCTCCATCCATCGGCCGGTATAACTTTGTTTAATGTTAATGACGCAATTGTAAATTGCCATTTTACTGGACAAAGCAACATAATAATACAAATTTTTAACTTTTTTATGCTGACAATGGAGATCTACATGAACCAATTTCAACTTACGTTCGTCTCGCATTCACCAGCTTACTACCCAAGTCAAGCGTGCGTAAAGAAGTTTTATTTCGATATTAGCTTGTTTATGTAGATCTTCATATACGTGGCAGCCCTAGCTAGCATCCCTGCTATTGTTATTACAAAATGACCCATCTCAATGTCGATAGGTTCTCGGAACGTTGCTTGGCGGTTAATGCTAGTATACGCAGTAACATAGCTTCATATTGGGTGTTGATTCTGTCGCATTCTCTAAAACTAAAGTAAACTTAAAGTATGGCGGTACTCTTCTGATAATGGGGAAATGAAAAAGACGGAAATATGTTAATTTCGTTTAGCTTTAGAGAATGCGACACAGAATCGACACCATTATCATCATATACAAATGCAATCTCAAACATAATCATGTTTTGAGGCAATCATCTAAGTTAGCGGAAGTTTTGTAAGCCTAGATCTAAGTAATATTGGATTAAAATACAACCCAAGCTACATCATCAGCGTGATTGAAGGATTTATAAATTACCTCATTGCAATTGAAACTGAAATAGTATTGCCTACACTTATTTGCCTACACCTCAAATCGAGAACGATCATTTTGCGGTTGGATATTAAAATATAAGAAATCGCGCGTACTGAGGTACTGTTTACGTGATCGTTTGGTCGGCAAAGTCGTATAAGCGCCTCTAAGCGTTTTATAAAGGGCTTATTTCTGACACCTCGGATGAAACATGGCGCATAACGAATGTGTATCCCAAAATGAACCTACCAAATTAGGGTTTAAAATTCAATTAACCTCTTCTCTCAACCTCTCCTCAAATTTCAATATCCTGAAATTACTATTAAATATTATAATCTGTGCCAATGAGGGCTTGGTATCCGAATGTATAAAATACTTCTATATTATTAATACTTAAATTTTATTCGTATAATTCAAATATTCGCCTCATGATCTATTAAAATAAAATACACTATAATATTCGATTATTTAGGATAGTAAAATGCAACTGCGCGGCTATTTAAGAACCTAATGGCTTTTTACCTGACGATGGTAAAAGAGCCGCGTCTTTTACCATCGTCAGGTAAGAGGTCATCGAACGACTTCGATTCCGTGGAAGATGGGGCGGCCTTTGGTGGGATAACCCTTGCGCCATCAGTCACATCTTTGCGGAGCACAAAGCGCCGCTCGGCGGATTTTGCAGAGAAAATGAAAAGGCGCAAATATAATAAGCCAATATTTGCGCCTTTTGGGTTTGAGACGCTGGGGCCGTGGAGACTCGAGTACACACCACTTTCTTAAATATCTATCTACAATGTATGTCTGGTTGAAGCAACACATGCTCATAACGCTGACATCTACTTGGGCCAAAGATTCAGAATTATCATTCAACCTAGCAATCCTGCCAGCGCTTTGGGCAGATTACTTACTACAGTATATTGTTTAATAAGACGAAGTAAAATAACAGATCATAATGTCATTTGTCGAAATGATGCTACTAGCTTCTAAATCATAGCGATTCATCTCTATCAGTTCTTTGTAATTCAAAAGAGCAAAACAATTAATTTTTTTTTTTAATCTGAGAAAACCTATTTTGTATCTATACATTCGTGATGTCGATTTTTACGATAGTGTTTAAACTATAAGTTAATAAAATAAAAATAATGATACTTAGTTTTATTCTGTTAATCTCGCTATTTATATTTAAATATATTGCATTTTTCACAGGCCACTAAAAATCATAAATTAGGCAGGTATTACAATTTCTTGGAAATAATTAGTATAATAGAATAGAATAGATCACTAAATTGGAATGAATCAGTGAACTGTATCTTTTTTACATAGCACTATTTATTTTTCATGGAAAAGTTGCAACACTTGTAATGTCATTTTAGTCCATCTAATTACAAAAAGGGGTTTAGTGGTTTGTTAGATCAGGTTTTGTATTATATTGTATATTATATTTTTAGTAGTTTCATTTTGTTAGGTAGATTCTTGTAATTAGATTTGATTTATAATTATAAATAAATAGATTTGTGAAATATTTTATGATAAACTTATATGTTTCTTTACCAATGTGTTAAATGGAACAAGACAATAAGGGAGCTTCTTTAATTTTAGTTCAAGTTTTAATTTAATATCTTTTCCACACACAAATTATCACTATATGATAGGTAATTACTTTTATATTGGTTAGGCTAAACATGCTTGAAACTTTCAATAGTATAACTAACTAGACCATTTATGTGACTATATTCGGCTATTTCTCACTGAAGCTAATAGACATCTTATAATATGTAATTTCCATGGCTCTTGTAGTCTCATTATAATCATGGTTATATTGTCAGTCAAATTGAGGACAATTATTGTTCTAAACATACGGCTAAAATAAGTACGAGATCAATAAATGGGAACAGTTTGAAAACGACTAACGACATCTATTGACAAGCATGTTAGTTACGAGGTTTTTTCTGAATTATGTTTTCTTTAAATAATTTGTAAATTGGCAATGAAATACGACTAACGAAGGACTAACTACTTATGCTGAATTCTTTATTACAATTTAACGGTCAGTTTACTTTTTATTTTTACAGTATGTATACTATAAGGATCTATGGATTAATGTCTTCACGAAAGCCCATGTTTAGTTCCATATTTAAGTAGACAATTACGTTTATAATTAACCCTCATTCACACAAAAATATAAACGTATTTCGCAAAAAATATAATTTTAGAATTAGAACATGGTTTATGAGATGTAAATTCCTTCATCTCAATCTCGCTCTTTTCATCCAAGTCCTTGAGTCATTAAAAAAAACTTTAGATGTATCTGTTTTCAGATGTGTATGTAAATTATAAAAGTTAAAAGTGACATACCCATTTTCAGCCAAAATCACTTTATAAATCCACTATCTATGTAATTTTCACAAAAAAACATTCGAACACAAACATCACAAAACAGCAGCCATTTTTCTTTTTCCTGATGTTGCCATGCTAAACTTCAAATTAGAACTTAGAAACGTTCAAAAACCTCAAAATGACTAAGTAGTTTCCTATAAATAACCATTTTTGGAGTTTTGGCGCGAATGCGAAAAAGATTGCGTCACCGCATTGTATTATTTTCCAAAACTTGTGTTATTTTCAGTGTAAGTGCATAAAATTGGTGGCATTCTATTCGTTAATTGCTGGATTACAGGCGTGAGTGTGGGAAAATGGTATAATGATGGTGAAACGTTTTTTTTCGTGTTGTTTCCAAAACTCCATAGAAGCTTCTGGTAAAGTTGCCACCACTTTACTAGGAGTATGACTTTGACTAGACTATGACTTGACTTGATGACTTCGACTGTGACTTGACACATATTTGCGTGAAATATCATTAACTTGATGAATTATTAATTACTTGACACTGGCTAAATACCCAATAGTGTGGAGCCAAAACATAAAAACAAAAAAAAGCATTTTAATTATGGAATAGAATAGTAATTATTTAAATTTTTTTTTTTTTTTTTTTTACTTCAAACTTGTCTAGCATTTGACCACGCTCTCACCTGATGGGAAGTGACGATGCGATCGAAGGTGTAGCATGCTAACCAAGTAAATACCTATTCACTCTTCTCTTGAACACGCCCGGGTCATATTTCGCCGGAAACACAGACGCTGGCAGGGCATTCCATTCCTTAGCCGTTCTAATTAAGAACGTTGAGTCAAATCGCTTGGTACGAATGGGTGGTATTTCGACCACAAAAGGATGGCGCTTAGCCGAGCGTCTAGTAGTCCGGTAGTGGAATGGTGATGGGAGAATTAGATCATGCAGTTCTTGAGCGCATTCACCGTGGTGTAATCTGTAAAAAACTGACAGACTTGCCACCTTACGTCGATGTGCAAGGCTCTGGAGCCTTTCACCAACCAAAGTGTCGTCGTCAATGAGCCTTTTGGCACGCCGTTCAATCGAGTCCAGAGCCTCAAGCTGGTACTTGGCAGACCCGTCCCACAGGTGGCAGCAGTACTCCATACACGATCGGACTTGTGCTTGATACAGATTTAGAAGCTGTCCAGGTGTGAAGTACCGCCTTACCTTGGACAATATGCCGAGTTTTTTTGAAGCTACTTTGGCTTTGGACTCGATGTAGGATCCAAAGTTTAGGTTTGACGTGAGATCAACACCCAAAAGCTCAAGATGGTTTCCTAAACTTACAGATACACCACGGAATGAAGGAGCCAGATGGAGTGGGCTCTTTTTAGCAGTGAATAAACACGCCTGTGTTTTTGCAGCATTGAACCTAACCAAGTTAGCATCGCCCCAATCGGACACGGCTTTCAAAGCCAGGTTCATGCGCTCAACCATAGCCTCTCTCTCAATCCGGACGTCGTCACCACTGGCTCGGGCACTGGATGTGTATCTTTCAACAACAGTACTATCATCTGCATACCCAAAGGTACCGGGCTTTAGCAGATCATTGATGTGGAGTAAGAATAGTGTTGCTGAAAGAACTGACCCCTGAGGTACACCAGCATTAATAGCTAATTGATCGGAAGAGCAGCCATCAAGAACTACTCTAAGCGATCGTTCCCTCAAAAAGTCTGATATCCAAGTGCACAAACCAGCAGGTAGTCCGTAAGATGGAAGCTTATTCAGAAGACCGTCGTGCCAGACCCGATCAAATGCCTTAGAGACGTCTAGAGATACAGCAAGTGCCTCTCCATGCATCTCTAAGGCTTCGCTCAATATGTGAGTGGCATACGCAAGAAGATCCCCAGTGGACCGGTTTCGGCGAAATCCGTATTGCCGGTCACTGAGGAGATCATTGTCTTCAAGGTATGCCAAGAGCTTGTTGTTAATTATACGCTCCATACTCTTACAGAGAATGGAGGTAATTGAGATGGGTCGATAGTTGGCAGGATCAGCACGACTGCCCTTCTTAGGTACAGGTTGTACGTTGGCTAGCTTCCAACTCATAGGGACTATTCCGGTGTCTAGAGAGAGGCGAAATAGGCGTGTTACAATGGGAGACAACTCGGGTGCACAGCTCTTAAGTACAATTGCAGGTATACCATCGGGACCACTGGCTTTGTTCACGTCTAGACTGCGTAATGTTTTTAGTACTTCCTTCTGACGTATGCGTATTTAAACTTAAATAAACTAAAATATACTTAAATACCATAAATATGAAAATAATTTTGTGAAGTTAAGTCAAAAGATATTATATTCAGGGTTAGGGTTAGCATATTGGATTCACAAATTAACTGTTTATTCCACTAATTGCTTTTACCACCATTGCGTATGACGACAAAAATGTACCCTTGTACGTAGTATCCTTATCTATTTTAACTACTACATATTTTATTCTAACTTTCATACTGTTTCATTAACAAACTTATGGATACCAAGCTCAGAGCATTCTTACCTAGCTTTCTTTGTCTATGATCCCAAAAACCCAAGTAAGAAGCTTATTATTATGCTTCTTGATCCCATTCTTCAGTCTACAAACACTTTCGCCCGGTGATGCTGTAAAGGTCGGTATAGACCAACAGCATTAGCCCGTTCACAAAAAAAACAGGTTACACTCCCATCCCATTCCATATCATAGGGTAGGGCTGTCCGGACAATGGCCCGCGGCCCACGACGCAAATTTTAATCAGAAAATTGTTTTTAAACATTATACTGAAATGGGAAATTTTGAACGATGAAACTTTTGTGACCACCTGAAGCATGGGCCTAGTATCGGACGGAGCCATGCGGCGTTGCCACTCCGCATCCATCGTGTATACATATTGTGTCGTATCTCTGTCTAATACAATACACGAATCGTCCATAGAGTATGCGAGAAAGTGATTATAAGAACGGCAACTTCCTACCGCGTGTAATTGAATCTTAGGTAGTGACTTCTGCGGCAATTTCACCACAATTTCGCCACTGTCATGTACAAAAATAGACCATCAAACGCAGGAGATTGTTCGGTAATTTAAAGAATTTGGCCGGTGAAAATGAATGATATGACGAATTTTATTCTGAAACTAATCTGAAACAAATATAAAAAAAGACAAATAAAAAATTAAATTAAATCACATCTACCAACATGTATTAACTAAACAATATAAAAATCTACACATATTTACAACCTAATTTTATTTACTTTAATATATCTACACAAAATACTTATAAAAGGAGAAAAAACCAAGGAGAGGAGACACTTAAATGAGACAGGACGAAGGATTTCAGAAGGTATAACATCATAAAGAGAAAACTGCATTTTAGGACAATTGAAAAAAATGTGGTCTACGTTTCCCAGATCTAGACCGCACTCGCAAATCGAGGTATCCCTAATCCGTAATTTATTTAGAAAGACGGGGGTGCAAGAATGATTTAGCCGTAAGCGACAAACTGTTGATGTGGTGGATTTATCCGCCTTTTGGAATTTGGAAAAACATGGCTTATGGGGAATTTCCGGTTGGATATCACCATAATATTTTCCTTTTAAAGTCCTCGAAATTTGCCAGTCGTTAGTCTACGAATTGAATAATTTTGGTTTCAATGTGGAGCAAATGTCGTGGAAATATATTTGAAAATGTCCTAGAGAGCCTGTTTGACCAGCATTTCTGGCACATGAATCAACGGATTCATTGCCCAGAATACCTGAGTGACCAGGAATCCACGCCAAGATAACACTAATGCCAATCCTATCACAATGAAACAGTGCTTTCTTTACTTTGAATATAATTGGGAACTTAAATTTTGATCTAAACTGGTTAGCTAACATAGATTGAAGACAACTTTTAGAGTCCGAAAATATAATCGATTTTTTAAGATTATGAGACATTACAAATTGAATGGCTTCAAGAATGGCAACTGATGCACCAGTAAAAACTGAAGTAAGGGGAGGACACTTATAATTAAGAATGATTTTGGTAGAAGGGATCCACACTGCAGCGCCAACCGGACTATCAACTGATTTAGAAGCGTCCGTATATAAAGAGACCCAGTCTTTATAATCGGTCATTAATTTGTTGGTAAATACTCTGTTAGCTTCAATAGTGTTTTTATCAACCCCAAAGTCCAGAATTACATTTGGTTGGAAAACCAACGCATCATACGGCGTGGAATATAAAGGAAGCATGTGATGTTATGACATGATAGTCTGTTACAACATTGAATCGCGAGAGCATATAAAAGTGAAGATATGGTGATACATTGTTATTAGGACTAAATATTGTGTCCTATAGTAAAACTAAGTCGTGTTGCGCTGTGTTTTGTTCATCGAAAACAACAAAAGGAGAAATAAGGAATTCAGAATCATCATTTCACATGCAAGTGTTTAGTGGCTAATATTATGTTAAATATCATAGTTACAAAGTAAATATGTATTTCACATTAAGGATATACATTTTGGAACTGGCAAGATTTAACGCTTTAACTGATATTATTGGGATGGGCTATTTTACGCCTCTCGAATCTCATGATGTACCGATTCGGCCCATTAGACTTTGTCGATATTTGTAAATCTGATACGCTTGCACAAAAATTACTTTGATTTCGGTGAGAGTAAAAAGTAGAAGATTTTTTCGCTAAAAGTGGCCGAATGGATTTATATCAAAGTGCAACCTTGACCTTATATTATATACAGGTTGATAACATACCCACATTATGCCGATTTAGTATAACTACAGATCTGTACCTCTAGATTGGAAATATGTCTGTAAAAAAAGATGGTACGATACGCTATGTAAGCTGTCGCTCTTACGATGTCGATTGTCGAGCGACAGCTTCCGTTTTTGTTGAACCAGTGTCATAATCTGATACTACCTGGGTTTTGACTGACTGATGACTATTTGACACAATTGGTTTCAGTGGTGGATCATAACCATGTATGGGGTGTATAGAGATAGATCACGTAACCTCCAGAAAAATCCGACAAATAAAGTCATTATCATGATGGAGTACCCCAACGGATTTCGGAAACGATAAGTGATATTAGGGTACAGTTTTTAAATAAGTTGAAAAAACCTTGAGAAATTTTCAGAGAATTGAAAAAAACTGGTGCCCCTGAACAAAAAACAGTAGCCTCCATATAGAATAGGCTATTTGACTACTTTTAAAAATGAACAAGTAAATATTATTTTCATAAAGTAGGCTTAAAATGAATGTAATAATTGTAAAAATAAGTAAAATCGGTAAATTAATCACGGAGTAGTACGCTTTTAAAGTTTCATCGCCTGTCCCTTTCTCGCAAAACAGAGATCGTGTTGAGCTTCCTCACAGCTACTATGAAGGCATGGCTTGTGACGTCACATGTCAAAAAGATTGTATGTAGAGCTACCACAGCTTAGTAATGAGTTACTGTGAGGACTGGTAACTGACGTCACTGCGTGTTTGAGTTGTCTCTTTCTATTTCTGTATTTTAAAATGCCTGTAACTTAGTCATTTTTTGAGATATTCAAGTTTTGTTTTCACAGTTATCTATTTTTTGAGGTATATTATTTATGTATGTAATAAAAATATAGTAGTCAAATAGCCTATTGAAACGATCATAAATCAGAAACGGTAATTAATAAATCAGCAAACTGAACATTTGCGGCGGCTTAAGTTATTAAAATCATTACTATTATATTTTATGTTATATCACATTAATAAGGTACTTACTTAGAAAATCCTTGCATCTTATTATTTTATGCAAGACAGTTTGATTAGGTTTAGTATATATCGATACATTGTGAATAATGTGTTTTACTTCACTACCCACGCACACTAATGCAGCTTTAGATACTTACTGCAACAGAAAATGGACACACATTATTTGGATACGCTCTGTCCAGTCTGATACTAGACCCATAACCTTAAGTAAATCGACGAGTTAATTTTTTAATTTGAGCAATGTTTCGCCGATTTAAAAAAATTAGAGAGCGCAAATAAACATATAAAGAAATGCTTACCCTTTTACTTAAAAACTGATTATAAAATCTGCGGCCTTCCAGCTTTTGTCGTAAATTTAATTAGCTCGCGAAGGTATGTAGTTTGGACAGCGCTGCCATAGGATAATAAAAAAAGCAAATTGTTTCGTTCATAATTTTATTGAGATGAGAATTAGACACAAAAAATATATAATCTGTTGTTTCAGTTATTTGACAGATTGATACCGATGTTGCCAGTTAAGTGTATGTGAATTGTTTTTCTTTTCCTGTCAACAGTTGTCAGAAAGGTTGGGAATTTTGTGATCAGTGCAATTTATAATAAAATCTATGATAATCCTACGATAATTGGAGTAAACTGAAGCATAGAATACTGATTTCTGTAGTTCGTAGCTTGTAGTTTATTATTACTTTCATATTTCAGCTCCAAAATGGTGCAGCGGCTAACGTTTCGGAGACGACTGTCGTACAATACTAAATCTAACCAGAGGAGAATGTGAGTAATTTCTACGAATAATTATCTAGTATTGCTCATATTGTTATGAATTAAAATGCTCTACATTCGTGTTCTGGTTGCAACATTAATTTTAAAGTTGTATTCAACATAACCTTAAAGTTAACCATATTTTGATTGTTTCGTGTAATTATTGTATGAATCTGTTTATCTCACGAATTCACACTATTACATATGCTATACTGTGTAGTTTTAATTTTTCCTATCCTTCAAATCAATAACTATAAGTTCTCAAGCTTAAAGTAAACAAATCTGAAGTTATTATAAGATAATTATACTTTGTAATAACTCGTTTATAATTTCCATGGGCAAATAATTTCATTGAATTTCTGTACTGCTTATATAATTTTATAAGTTGTTTTGTTTGTTTTTCTGGCTTTCACCCTAAAATGATTCCACCAATTTGGTTTACATTTTGCTCTATAGTACCAAGGTAAACAGAGTTATTAGCTATTTTTTCCTGAGAATAAGTGTTCCCACAAGAAAACATATGAAACTGTGGAACACCTATACTCAATGAATCAATATTTATTTTAATTAGTAGAATTAGGACATCTATATCAGTAATTTCAAGTTGCAGTAATTGAAATGTATATGTAATTCAAATGTTGAATTAGTAAGTTATATTAATAATTTACTAATAGAGGCGTACTTCTATTTAATTCAATTCATTTTCTAATACTGTTTCTAATTCATAAATGTTTTTATTACAGAGTAAGAACACCAGGTGGCCGATTGGTCTACCAGTATGTAAAGAAGCCCAAGAAGATCCCCAGATGTGGCCAGTGCAAGAGCAAGCTCCGTGGTATTCAGCCTGCCAGGCCAGCAGAACGGTCACGACTTTGCTACCGCAAGAAGACAGTTAAGCGTGTTTATGGAGGTGTCCTCTGCCACAAGTGTGTCAAGCAACGTATTGTCAGAGCATTCCTCATTGAAGAACAGAAGATTGTCAAAGTCTTAAAAGCACAGCAAGCCAGTGTTAAGGTTGGCGGGGCTCCTAAGAAATCTGCAAAATAAATGATAGGCTAAATAAAATTTTAAAAAGCTTGATTTGTTTATTATTATAACTATTTATTATGTTGTGCACTGACTAGTGGCAAAATTCATTAAAGCAAGATCAGCTTGTTATAGTTTTTTGTAAATATTTATTTATTTCCTTTCTGAGCATCTTAAATCGTTAGGTCACTGCAAGGCCAAGGATTATTAGCCCTATGAAAAATTAGTACTAGCAAAAACGCACGACGCGGAATGTACAGGCAGCTATCTTCGATATAACTCGTATTATTGTGTAGACAGATAGATAGCGGCCAGCGGCACGAAAGTTTAGCGCTGCTGATAGCTGCGCATAGGTACTGTCGCGCGCGCAAACAATAAATAGTTAAAGTTTTGCAAAGCTTGTAACAGGTTGTTTTACTATTCAAGATTAACCTCTTTTTATTTAAATCTTGCTTTAAAGAATCAATTCATTGGTTTCTCTTAACAAAACAATGCACCTCATACACCATTATTCTTGCCTATCTATATAATAGGTCTTTACCTATGAAATTGCCGTATTGCAGTACAGACTTTTTCAAACAAAAAAAAGTTTTGATTAGCTATGAATTCTAAATTCAAATTAATTTTGTTTTAAAAATATGACATTCTATTTACAATATAAGTCTTTTGTTTATTGATTAGCGTTGTATTTTCATTACATTTCAACATTTTTCCTCATAATGGATACTTCGAAATTTCGTGTAATTATGGAATATGAGTTCCGTCGTGGCACCAACGCGGCACAAACGACACGTAACATCAACGACGTTTACGGAGAGAACTGTACAAACGAACGTACAACCCGTTATTGGTTTGCTCGGTTCCATTCTGGGAATTTTGACTTGAAAAATGAACCTCGTGGTCGTCCGGAAACTTTGGTCAACAATGATGATGAATTAAAGGCGATTGTGGAAGCTGATGAATCTCAATCTACAGCTGAGCTGGCAGCAGCTTTTGATGTTAGCATCAAAACAATATTGGTCCATTTGCGACAGATTGGCAAGATAAAAAAGCTTGATAGATGGGTGCCCCACGAACTTAACGATCGCCAGCGCAACGTACGCGTCGAGACTTGCCTTGCGCTGCTTAACAGGCACAGAAATGAAGGAATTTTGAACCGAATTGTTACGTGCGACGAAAAATGGATTCTTTTTGACAATCGAAAGCGCTCAGCAAGTTGGTTAGATCCTGGTTCGGTACCAAAGCAATGTGAAAAACGAAAAATGACCCCTAGAAAGGTGATGGTCACAGTTTGGTGGTCTAGTGCTGGTGTGATTCATCATAGTTTTTTACAAAATGGTGAGAGCATTACTGCAGATGTGTACATTGAAGAACTGACCACAATGATGGCGAAACTCGCACGTCTGCAACCAGCTTTGGTCAATCGGTCGTCTCCACTGCTACTTCACGACAACGCGCGACCCCATACTGCACAACAGACCGTCTCTAAGCTGCATGAGTTGGGTTTGGAAGCTCTCCCTCATCCGCCATACTCACCAGATCTTGCGCCTACCGACTATTACTTTTTCCAAAATTTGGACAACTTTTTAGCGGGAAAAAAATTCAATTCCCGAGAGGCAGTACAAAACGCCTTTGAAGAGTTTGTTGTCTCCCGTCCTGCTGATTTTTTCAAGAAGGGCATCCATAAACTGCCACAGCGTTGGCAAAGATGCATTGATTCCATGGGTGATTACTTTGAATAAAAGAAATAAATAAGATCGAAAAAAAAATACTTTAACTTTTTTCAAACAAAACGGCAATTTCATAGGTAAAGACCTAATATAATATGACGAGATTCTGCCCGCAGCTTAGCCCGCGTCGTGGCCTATGGGAAAATAATTCAACCACCCATTTCATCCTCTTAAGGGTGAAATTTCGAAAAATCTTTTCTGCCTACGTCATAACATCTACCTGCATGCCGAATTTCAATCCGATCCGTTCAGTGGTTTGGGCTGCGTTGTTAGATCACTATGTCAGTCAGTCAGTCACCTTTGAGTTATATAAAAATAATATGATATATATATTATGAAATATTACATAACCTGAGAAATTATCGATTACTTGCACTGGCTAAATACACAAAAGTGTGGAGTCAAAACAAAAAAAAAATAGTCTCCTAAAGTGACAACAAGTGACTTGGTGATTGGTGAAGGTAAAGTGGCCACCACTTTACTAGGAGTATGACTTGACTTGACATACATATAATAATATATTACTTAACTCGAAAAATATCAATCACTTGACACTGGCTAAATACACAAAGTGTGGAGCCATACCAAAACAAAAAAAAGTGACTTGGTTGGAAAATTTACTTTTATAATTTTAATTTATTTCCTGCTTCAAGACCAATAAAAAAGGTATCTGTGATATAGCTATAATTTAACAAAATGTCGAATCCCTGGAAGAAAGTTAGTGCTCCCACCGAAGTGCAAAATCTATCTGAAATCATGTCTGAAGAATTAGCTCGAGGTCTTCAGGTTAAGGAGGAAATAAAATTTGCAGAGGAGGTGTCTGACCAGCATGTGAGCTCTTCAAACGACATACCTCCGGAATTGCTCAAACAAATTGAAAACTCGAACGTAAACAGCTATTGCGATTCGGATTCAATTATTGCAAAAGTATTGCAATGTCAGTTCGACAAAGAATACGATGAGGAAGTCAAACGTGTGGAAAAGAAAAAGAACGGAGACGCAAAGGTGTCCGTATCGTATGAGAACTACCGCCATGTCCCAGATCACTTGGTGTACGATTCAGAGTCTGATGATGAAGAACTCGATAGGATCGTGAGGAAAGACTGGGACAGATTTGAAACTAATGAGAAAGAATTTGCAAGTTTACCGAAGCGTGGTTTCATCATGAAAGATGGTGAAATGGTCACCAAACATGATAGTGTAATTAATGGTAGGAGAAATGCTTGCAAGGTGATGGCATTCCCGCCTGAAGTATGCACTGGGGATGGAGCTGGATTTGACATGAAACTGTCTAACTCTGTGTTCAACCACTTGAGGGAGCAAACAAAGCACCATCACACCCGTAAAAATAAGATGTTGGACAGAAAAGAGAGCCATGCCACTGCTGAAATGGGTCTTGATGAGCCTACAAGATTGATACTTTTCAAGCTCATCAACAATGGAGTTTTGGAAGATATTAATGGAGTGATCTCCACTGGCAAAGAATCTGTTGTCCTTCACGCCAATGGAGACACTTCCTTCCCTGAGTTTGCTGTTCCCAAGGAATGTGCAATTAAAGTTTTCAAGACTACACTTAATGAGTTCAAAACTCGAGATAAGTATATTGAGGCAGACTATAGATTTAAAGATAGGTTCTCAAAGCAGAACCCACGTAAGATTGTCCACATGTGGGCTGAGAAGGAAATGCATAATATGATGAGACTACAAAAGATTGGTCTGAACTGTCCTGACATGGTTTGCTTGAAAAAGCACATTTTGTTGATGTCTTTCATTGGAAGGGAAAACAAGCCTGCTCCAAAACTGCGAGATGTAATACTAAAGCCAGAGAAATGGCAGAGTGTGTACAATGAGGTAGTAGATGCTATGCACAAAATGTTCAATATTGGCCATCTGGTTCATGCAGATCTCTCTGAATACAATATTCTGTGGTGGGACAACAAGTGCTGGTTCATTGATGTATCTCAGTCGGTTCAGCCAGACCATCCAAGTGGATTAGAGTTTTTACTGAGGGATTGCCGTAATATTGCTAATGTAAGTGACTAAAGATTCTTTAATATTCAGTTACTAACTAAAATCTTTATTTCTCAATGTTACTAATTAACACTTGTGTAACATTTGTGATGCCTTGAGACTTCCTTAGATTTTACTTTAATATTGAGCATAGTTTGAATATAATAAACTGATAATTTATTCTAGTAAAAGCAAAATGAAAAAATTTTTACCTTATTTTTCAGTTCTTTGAAAAGAAAGGTGTACCAGACATGAGATCGGCTGATGAATTATTCAAGACAATTACAGGGTTTGAAGAGGTTGATGTGAACATGCTTGAGGGTGTCCACACCATTTACAACTCGCTGTCTTCAAGATTTGAAGTAGCTTTAGATGATAACAGGAATACAAGCTATCCCTTCGAATACTGCTGGCAGAAAACTAATGAACAGAAACTGGTGAAGAGTGACAAGAGTGGGGATGATGATGATGATGATGATATTCAAGAGGATGAATTTGAAGAAATGTGGACACATTCTATTAAAAACAGAGATGTTGATAAAGCTACCAACTTTGGCAATGTTGTTAAACTAGATGACACTTCTGCACCAAGCAGCAGCCCAAAGATTGACAAAAAAGTTAATTTTGCTGAAGAAATCAATATTGTTATTCCACAAAAAGATGATGATATAAGAAGTACTAGTATTGAGAAAAAATCTTAATAACTTTAATCCATATCTACTCTTGCAGTGAAAGAAAAAAAAAAACCAATTTCATACGTACCAAACAAAATCTAAAATCTAAATAATCTGGTGTGTTCTACCTACATTTATCAGAGGTTCGTAAATAAAAGTCGGATTTACATAATTGAAATACATGATGCATAATTGCATTATACCAAAGCTTTTTTATTTATTAATAATTTTGGATATAAGCATGTATTTAAAGCAGTTACATACAGTTCATTCCATAGTAATGTGGGAGTGTAAGGTCCGTATTACAGAACAATACTCAGTCATTGATGTGATGGTGCTCAAGCAGAGATTTCATTCATAAATTGATCAATTATTGAATGAAATCCCTGCTTGAGCACCAATCAATGACTGGTGAATCAATGATCTTTCTGTAATATGGACCTAAGAGATAGAATGATCACTTGCATTATATGCTTGTCACAATCACACTTACATATTTGAATTGTTTAGGTGGTGGTAGGTTTCCTTGTTTATTTATCTGCCGTAGTGCCGCCAAGTCGAGCAAAAAAAGCGGCACGGCTGTACATTTTTTACTTATTTACTTTTTGCATATTATACATATAAACCTTCCTCTTCAATCAATCTATTAAAAACAACCGCATCAAAATCCTTTGCATAGTTTTAAAGATTTAAGCATACATAGGGACAGAGAAAGCGACTTTGTTTTATACTATGTAGTGATATATATAGTAACTAAAATTTGTTTGAGTTCTGAGTGACAACAGTCGAACCACTTGATCGTTTACTGCGTTAGCAAGCTTGACGCAAGCTGGTGAATGCGAACGGAAGTTGAAGTTGGTACATAGATCTCCATTGTCAACATAACAAAGTTGCTATGGCCAGTGAAATGGCAGTTTACAATTATTGTCAAGATGGCGACATTAACATTAAACAAAGCAAAGACAAAGTTTACCGGCCGATAGATGGAGCTAAAGTATGGAGATTGACTTCAGTCATGGGGTTTAAAGCACACTCGTTTTTTTTAAACCGCTTACTTCACTAGCAGTTGCTGCTTTTCTCCATCAGCTCCATTGAGCAATGTTTTATTTTATGCTCATGTTGATGTCTATGTGAGTGGCAGTTTGTCAGTTCGCTCCCTGGCAAGCAATGTACAAAGCAGGGAGTCCTGCCGCGGTGTAATCAGTCGTCGCGCCTCGCTGTTGGCGCTCGTCAGTGCGACCACATCGCCGGTCACGGTTGATATGACAATGGATTGGAGCTTTAAAAGCAGATCCGTGTTGAATGGTAACACTGAAATATTTTTTTATTTACTTTAGTATAATTCGTACGATTATTTAATGTCAATTATTGGTAGCAGCCATACCTTCTGAACTGTAGGTTGTGGGTTCGATTCTCACCCAGGACCAACATTGATATTAATAACTACAACTATTACACGGCTAACACTCACGAAATACAGTCAAATAACTCGACCGGTTATTTGACTGTATCTCGTGAGTGTTAGCCGTGTAATAGTTTTTTTTTTTTTTTTTTTTTTTTTTTTTTTTTTTTTTTTTTTACTTCAAACTTGTCTAGCATTTGACCACGCTCTCACCTGATGGGAAGTGACGATGCGATCGAAGGTGTAGCATGCTAGCCAAGTAAATACCTATTCACTCTTCTCTTGAACACGCCCGGGTCATATTTCGCCGGAAACACAGACGCTGGCAGGGCATTCCATTCCTTAGCCGTTCTAATTAAGAACGTTGAGTCAAATCGCTTGGTACGAATGGGTGGTATTTCGACCACAAAAGGATGGCGCTTAGCCGAGCGTCTAGTAGTCCGGTAGTGGAATGGTGATGGGAGAATTAGATCATGCAGTTCTTGAGCGCATTCACCGTGGTGTAATCTGTAAAAAACCGACAGACTTGCCACCTTACGTCGATGTGCAAGGCTCTGGAGCCTTTCACCAACCAAAGTGTCGTCGTCAATGAGCCTTTTGGCACGCCGTTCAATCGAGTCCAGAGCCTCAAGCTGGTACTTGGCAGACCCGTCCCACAGGTGGCAGCAGTACTCCATACACGATCGGACTTGTGCTTGATACAGATTTAGAAGCTGTCCAGGTGTGAAGTACCGCCTTACCTTGGACAATATGCCGAGTTTTTTTGAAGCTACTTTGGCTTTGGACTCGATGTAGGATCCAAAGTTTAGGTTTGACGTGAGATCAACACCCAAAAGCTCAAGATGGTTTCCTAAACTTACAGATACACCACGGAATGAAGGAGCCAGATGGAGTGGGCTCTTTTTAGCAGTGAATAAACACGCCTGTGTTTTTGCAGCATTGAACCTAACCAAGTTAGCATCGCCCCAATTGGACACGGCTTTCAAAGCCAGGTTCATGCGCTCAGCCATAGCCTCTCTCTCAATCCGGACGTCGTCACCACTGGCTCGGGCACTGGATGTGTATCTTTCAACAACAGTACTATCATCTGCATACCCAAAGGTACCGGGCTTTAGCAAATCATTGATGTGGAGTAAGAATAGTGTTGCTGAAAGAACTGACCCCTGAGGTACACCAGCATTAATAGCTAATTGATCGGAAGAGCAGCCATCAAGAACTACTCTAAGCGATCGTTCCCTCAAAAAGTCTGATATCCAAGTGCACAAACCAGCAGGTAGTCCGTAAGATGGAAGCTTATTCAGAAGACCGTCGTGCCAGACCCGATCAAATGCCTTAGAGACGTCTAGAGATACAGCAAGTGCCTCTCCATGCATCTCTAAGGCTTCGCTCAATATGTGAGTGGCATACGCGAGAAGATCCCCAGTGGACCGGTTTCGGCGAAATCCGTATTGCCGGTCACTGAGGAGATCATTGTCTTCAAGGTATGCCAAGAGCTTGTTGTTAATTATACGCTCCATACTCTTACAGAGAATGGAGGTAATTGAGATGGGTCGATAGTTGGCAGGATCAGCACGACTGCCCTTCTTAGGTACAGGTTGTACGTTGGCTAGCTTCCAACTCATAGGGACTATTCCGGTGTCCAGAGAGAGGCGAAATAGGCGTGTTAGAATGGGAGACAACTCGGGTGCACAGCTCTTAAGTACAATTGCAGGTATACCATCGGGACCACTGGCTTTGTTCACGTCTAGACTGCGTAATGTTTTTAGTACTTCCTTCTGACGTATGCGTATTTCCGGCATGAAAACACCGCATTGTGGAAGGCAGGGAGGTACCTCATTAGCAGTATCTAAACGCGAAGCTTCTGCAAAGAGAGTGGCAAACAAGTTTGCTTTTTCTTTTGCAGTGTGAGCCAGCGATCCGTCTGGTTTCAATAATGGAGGCAGTGAGGATCGACAGAAGTTCGCTTCAACCGATTTGGCTAGGGACCAAAAAGCCTTACTACCCGCTGGGTAGGAAGCAAGTTTAGTCCCTATTCGACCAATATGATTGAAACGAGCCTTCCTTAATTCCTTCTTACAGGCCTTGGCGGCAACGTTAAAGGCTTTCTTCTTAGCTCGAGTGTCCGAGGCCTTGCGTTTTCGAGCGTCAGCCCATGCCAGATATGCCGCATGCTTCTGCGCTTCAGCACGTGCACATTCGGCTCCAAACCATGGGCTGGCTTTGCTGGTCACGGGTTTATCGGAAAATGGAATAAAATATTCCATAGCCCGACATACTACCTCAGTAACCGCATTCGCGCAGACCGTCGGATCTCCAGAAGAAAAACACGTTTGCCGCCAAGGATATGAAGCGAAGAAATGTCGCATCTCGTCCCAGTCTGCTAAGTTGTATCTCCAGACACGCCGATTGCTCTTAGGGCTTGGGTCAGGCGGGGAGTATACTGAAACGGACTTGACCAGACAGTGATCGGAACTACCAATGGGTGAGGATACCGCCACAGAGTATCGGTCTGGTTCAGTCGTGAGCAGAAGGTCGAGGCAGTTAGCAGTGTGGCTATCAATATCAGGCACTCGCGTTGGCTCTTTAACAATCTGCGTTAAATTGAGCGCCAAAGCGAGCTTACGCGTCTCTCTCCCAGCGTGGTCCGTGATCCGGTGTGGGACTAACCACTCCTGGTGGTGAGCATTAAAGTCCCCCAGAACAACAAGCTGAGCCGAAGGATAGCGTTGCTGAGCCACATCTGCCGTTTCACTGAGATACTCCATTAGAAGAGTCGTCTCCCGGTCACCGCTATGTGATCTGTACACACCAGCATAGAGAATTTTCTCAATGCCGGTGTCCACAAGCACCCAAATCACCGAAAAGTGGGGATGTTCAAGGTTTCGGAGACGCAAACAGCAAATGTCATCACGGACGTAAACGCAGATACCAGCGCGTGGAAGGAAGCGATTTTCCAAGATGAATCCTGGATAGTCCAGATATGCCGTGTCTGATGGACATCCTATTTGCGTCTCAGTCAAGAAGAGCAAGTGCGGTTTGTTGGTCTCCAGATGATGATGGACCGCTTGCAGATTTGAGTGCAGCCCACGAATATTTGTGAGGTGCACTTTAAGAGTGAGGACGTGCATCTGCCGTTTAAACTTGCTCAATTTATTTGACTTTTTCATAGTTGGGTGAGTTAGGTAGACAAGTAGGAAGTGGACGAGATATTGGGATGCTAACCCTCAGTAATAGAGAAGCTCCTACGCCAATGGAGAACTTGCGCGGAGACTGCGGGGACGCCCGAACCCCCCTGAAATTGCCCACAAGTTCCTCACTTCCAGTCGCCAACTGGCCCTGTGGACAACCTCAGGATTTTACACAAGCGGTGGGGCAGCCTTTCGTAGTTGGCTAGACTACTACTTGGGCCCCCTACAACTTGCGGTCGGCCAGCAGAGAGCACCGTGCTTCGGATCCCGCTACCCTCCGAAGCAAGGTCTCCGACGCGAAAGCATCTCCATCACCAATACCGGTCTGCATACCCAACACAACTGTCCACATCTACTTGTCAGAACGGCTTCATTAGACATCACGATGGAACACGACGAGTCGCTTGGCATCGTGGTTTTGTCTAATGGGTGGTAACTAAGCCGGCGGCTAAGGCCTTCCACCAGTTATTTGGTTGCTCTTTTGGCACCACCCAGGGGTCACGTGTAGGGAAACTAGGGTTAAAGCCTACGGACGCGAGCAAACATAAACCCCCAAAAATATAGTTGTAGTTATGAATACTACTCACGTAAGTTTCTATAATATTTTAACATTGATGTTCATCATACAAATGTTCATTCTGGGCGGGAATCAAACCTGTTTAGTATTCATATATACTAAAATGTCTGTCTTACTCTAGCGACATATCGTTTTCCTCTTCCATCAGCAGACAAGTTGTGCTCATTTAAATATTAGGTCTTTACCTATGAAATTGCCGTATTGCAGTACAGACTTTTTCAAACAAAAAAAAGCTTTGATTGGCTATGAATTCTAAATTCAAATTAATTTTGTTTTAAAAATATGACATTACACATTAATTTTGTTTTTAAAATATGACACACAAAGACCTATTATAATTCAATAAATTAAAATTTGTGTTACTTGTAAATTGTAACAATAAATAGCAGTGAAGTTATAAACTCTTTTACTTTAGATAAGGATACCTAAATAGGGAAAATCCTAAACAAAACCCACAACCTACAGTTCAGAAGCTAGGGTTACTACTAGTCATAATTGGACTGATAGCCCAGTTGGTAATCTTATGATACTGGACATAGAAGATATTAATACCTTCGCCATTGATTGCCAAGAGCGATTTGTCATTAGCACCCAAAAGTCTGTAAGTCTGATTATAATTACACTACATCTTAAAAAAGATTACCCTTTCAATTTTTGTCATAGAACAATCTAATCATACTTACAATCACTATCAGTATCATTCATCAGATCTGTGAAAAGTTGCTTCAAAGATGCTGGTTTTTTCTCCTCTGAAGGCTTCACAAGAAGAGTTAAAAACACTCTGTTTATTTGAATCCTGCATCAAAAATACATTCATATTACAAGTGGGAGTAAATCTTTCACATGTAACATATCATAAATACTTTTTTTGAGTTATTTATATCACATACAGTTGTCACTGTTGCTTAGTGGTGTAGCTACCGAGGGCAGCTGCAGTACACTGGGGCAAGCGGGTCCTCAAAAAAAATTCTCCCACATTCGGAATATAAATAAACCTGCACTGCAGGTAACATTCTTGTCGATTGCAAAACTTGACATTTAGTATCGTCATTAATCAATGAAAATGGTTTTATCGACCGTTTCAAGTATGTTACTAACTTAGTTAAGTGGGTATTCGTTTACCAATCAACTAAGATGGTAACCGTCAAAAATTCGTTTATTATGATGGATCTGGAGTGTGAGGAATCTGGATTATGACAAATCTGGAGTACGTCGAATTCGGAACAAACGATTTTAAATAGTTTACATAGTTGGACCCTAGTTTATTTTTTGCCCCTAGGGCCTTTGGTTACCTAGCTACGTCACTGGCTATGCTATTGATACAGAAGTGTTGATTTTATACTTACTCTGCCAAAATGTCTTCTGGTATGGCAAGGTTTGACTCTACTATAGCATTTGCGGTTTCCAATGCCAGGTCATATTTTCCTGAAAATAGAAGTTATTTAGTGATGAATCTGAGGTAATTAAAGAAATGTATAGGTGTACATACTAAACTGAATCTATTGATTCTGCATAAAATCTATATAAATGTTTAATCTGGATAGTATTATAAAAATAATCAAGTAAAACTGCAAGTACCATTAGAGGTAATAATATTAATACACTAACCACAATCAACCTGCAGATTGAGTTTGTGCCTCAAGCACATCAGCCTCATGGTACTCTCCATGACATTTTCCAATGCTTGGTCATAGTACTCCAAAGCCTCTGCATTGTGGTTTAACCAAACTAAGTCATTGGCTAGTTCCATCAGTATGGAGGTACGAAGCGGAGATTTCTCTGGATACTTGTGAAGTGCTTGAATGAAGCAGCCAATGGCAGCCTGGATTGTTTTTTTGGAGTTAATGGTAATAATATGTTTCAAATTAGTATAGAGCTAAGTTAGTGTTGGTAGGCTTGCAGCATATTTATTTTCTTATACCTTCAGTGCTTAATAAATATTTTACTGCTCAATTGTCATAATACTATTATTTATTACCTCTAAATTCTCTCTATCAGGACTGTAGAACTTTAGTGACTTCAGCTTTTTCTCTGCTTTCATAAACTGCCTGGCAGCCGTGATGTAAAGCTCTGCCTCACCCAGGGAGTTACTTATTGTCGCTTCACATTTGGCCGCTCCAACGTACGCATGAGCTGCGAACGCTGGCTGCTCAGAGTGCTCACATTGTATAGCAAGCGCTATGAACTCATTTGTGGCTTCAGAAATATTCGGCTTTCGCATGAAGCGCCTGCAAACCAAAGGTTGGATTGGATTTTACGATAAATGGAAGATGAAGCGTAAGAAAAATGAAAACAATTATTTTTGCTTAGAGCTGAAGCTGTAGGATAGCCACCAAGAGCGTACTTTTTTAATTTGATGTTGATATTCATAAACTGTTCACTGAAACTAGCGTTCAAATCAGTAGACATTTCGTTTTCTTTAAAATACCAAATCTCGAATTTAATCTTAGTTAATGGCTTCTTCCAGCTTCTTCAGCAATTTCACCACAATTTCTTCATGAATTCAATTCAATCGTGTTTCGTACCACAGACCACAGACCAAGTAGAGGATACTATGTTTTCGTACTGGACAGAATTATTATAGTCAGTTACTCTATGATTATAGTCAAAGCAACAGTCAAATAATATATTGACATTTAGCATTAAAAAATAGTCTATGGTTTATGGGTGGTGTTACCAAGTTCGGTGATTAGTTGCCTTTTAAGTTAACTTGAAAATAAAATATTTTGGCCGTACTTCCCATCTGGGATGTATCTACATAAGATAGCAAATCCTGAGGAGGCTAATAAAGGAGGGAATCTTATTACCAGACTGTGCTGATGTCTCAGGATGATGTGCTCAGTGCAGTGTCACACAAAACTATATGTTATGGAGATCCGAGTGACACTGTTCTGTGATGGGCGGCCGTGTCACTTAACATTAGGTAAACGACTAGGTCGTCACATCATTCACTAACATAAAAAAGGCACTCACCAAGCATTTTCTAAATATGTCTGGCGTAAAAGATTCTGATTCGCCAATATTGATGATAATAATAACGCCTAACGATCACATACATAGATCCTTGACCCTAAATAGGATTCCTTATGTCTAGGGACCCAAGAACAACGAGGACCATGGTCCCACAACACCCATACTCAGAACAAGTATTTGCGCTATTTTCTGTGCTTATCCTGCCTTAACGCGGGAATCGAACCCGCCACCTCCGGGCTATGAGCCGACCTGCTCAACCACCACACCACAGAGGCTGTCATATATATGTATTATAGCGTATTAAATAGGTAAATAAGCTTTCTTACACTAGAAACCAGTGAATTTATATGTAAGTTCCAGTTAAGCTGGTCGTCTGTACTTCAAGATATTTAATGGAATGAACTTTATAAAGAGCTGTATAATCATACATGGGAGGACGTATATTATTGCGATTACATGAATTCTTGGTATTCCCGAACCTAGGCAGGCAGATGCTCAACAGCAGGCTTAGCACGGCATGTGGAGAAATTGTCTTTCCCCCGGTTTTTTCCACCTGTCAGTTAAAATAATCCCCCTCTCCACCTTACGTAGCACGGCAACGAGGAGAGGAAAGAAATATTTCCCTTTGACATTATCGTAGACATTATATCCCGCTACTCCCCGCTTCAGAGCACGGACTCGGAAGAAAGTGGATAATATTCTCTTGAATTGACATAAAGCAGAGAGTATTTATCTTCGACTCTTGTAGGTGGGTATAAGGAAGTCAAAGTGTTTTAATAGGCACAAAAATGTCGCGTGCCTATTATAACTATGTTTAATCGCGGGAACTCGAATTTTGGAGCGAAAGTTACACCGGGAGAAGCATTCGGAATACAAGTAATCCCTTCTAAATCCCGGGAAATGAGTTTCAATACAAAAAAAAAATACATAGCGAAATATTCGTGAAAATACAATTATTAGTTTAGTTTTAATAAGGAAATTATTTAATTTACGTAATTAACTTAAATGATGCATATATTTTTTGAGTATATTTTATTATAAAATATATACATATAAAAATTTAAAATATAACTACTACACAATAATTAATCACGTTTTTCCGCTCATATTACAAACAAAATAAAATTTTAATTTAAACTACTCACTTACTCTCACTCATATACATAGTAGTCGTTACATACTACTCTTTGATTAACACAGGGACACAGACTCAAAAACCTTATATTTTTTTAATTTTTATATTTGGTCTTCAATCCCAGTAAATTTAGCCGAACAATTATCGATGGTTTGATGGACTGAACAAAATATTGAAGCATGTAATGTCATTTTAGTTAAATTTTCTCGTACTGGCAACAATACGGTAGAGAAATCTAAAAACGCTACTCCCGCCGTTTATCCCCCGGATAAAGCTTTCCACTGTCGCGGCCGTGCTCGCAGAGTGGAATAAAGTGACAGTGAGGATAAGTTTGTTATCTACTCCCTGGGGAGAAGTTGTCCACCGGCCGTGCTAGGCCTGCAGATGAATACAAAATCAACGCTCAGAAGAAACTTTGCTTTCTATTTAATCTGCTTTCTTTGAAATCTAAGAGACGAAAATTAGGTTGATTTAGGTTCAGGTATACATGAAAATAACGTTTTAAAACCTTATTACTTATTCAGCTAAATTAAATAAGCCGAGAGTTTTTGTCGACTTCGCTGACCGCTCGGCCTTATTTTAACTTGGCAATATGGCACAAATAGTATTCTGTGATATGGCAGCACTTGTTTGACGTGTCTCGTCCACGAATTAATGTTTCATATATTTGATTTTTCTTTAAATGTATTATGTATAATCTTATGATGAAATTGTGTTTATAATTAAGGGGGTGAAATTAATACATCACGTCAATAGTGCGGCACTGTTGTAAAAAATGGATTTCCTTAAAAGCGGTCTTAAGACTGTGCTTGGTGCGCCGGAGCCCGGTCAACTACCGTCTGGAGCTGAAACGGTGACTATACCACAAATTGAGAAATTATGTATTAGCGCTATGTATTTAACCTATTTATAGTGCAAAAAGAGGACTACAGTTGCTATAAATTTACCATACTATATGTACGTTGGCAGAGTCCACACGCTACGCGAGGATTCTTTGATGCTATAATTTTTTTGATAGCATTTTTAATTTTGTTGTCATAAATGCATGAAAAATTGAACAGATTAGTGGCTTTTAACTGAGGGGGATAATTCGCAATTTATTTTCTAAGCTAAGATATTATAATATTTTATAATACAGTATTTTGAGCTTTGGGCTATGTACCTGAGTAAGTACTTTCCGGTAGCTTCATTTCAGAGCAAATTACTTATTATTTTATTATCTGGGCACCTTGTATTATTTATTAGGTAGGAAGGAATTACTGTTATGGTCATAGTTTTGCCATAATTAAACATAACTAAATACTTCTGCAAAACTGTCAACCTACAAGTAAAACTTAAAATAATGTTGCTGGAAAAGTGTTTTACTCCATACAGGATTTTATAAACAAAAATAGGCCAATATTTGTTGAATTTTTAATATTATGTGGTACATACTTGTTTTTATACAGTCTTTGGTTATCTTCTAATATTTAATTACCTATTTATATTTGGTTTTTATTCTAGTTCTATTTCAGACACAATGTAAAAATCGTTAACTAAATCTATATTAAATACAATTTTAGGTAGAGCGCCTAGTAGACAGAGTTCAAAGCTCTACTCTGTTAGAAGATCGCAGAGATGCATGTCGAGCCTTGAAGGCGATGTCAAGGACTTACCGCATTGAGGTAGGAGCACAAGGCATGAACGCTCTGAAACAGGTGAGTTAAAAGAGATAATTTGTGTATCATATTACAAAAGTCAAAATGGGTCCATTCTCACACAAAAGGTTATCAGATCCATTTTGACTAACCTCAATGTTTCAAACAAGTGACAACCCATAGTCATGAGGTGTTATTACCAACTACCCGCACATTTGGTCTTGTAAAACTGTACTTCAATGGATTTTTTTATCTTGAACAGATGCCTATTTACAGCTGTTAATAGTAGGTTATTACACGAGGGATGATAAGGAACCTATTTAGGCCAATATATAGTTTGACTCGAGGTAAACTGATTAGTTAAACAAACTAAAATAAAATGTTGTTTATATTTATTAAAACATAAATAAACAATATTAGTAAGATGTAATAAGATAATTAATATTTCATCAGCTTAGCATTAAACACAATCCAGAAGAATAGAGTTGAAGATTTATGGTTCTCAGATAATTCATTGAAATAGGATTACATGTTTTTCGAAAAAGATGACTTCTTCATTCAGTGGCTTTTTCATAAAAACATCCAAAGGTTAGCTACTATTTTTCTTTTGCTTGTGGCGGTTAATGGTTTTTCACTACTGTTTTAGCATCTTTAATAAAATCAGGTGCTGAATCCATATATGAGTAATTTTCTCCCCACTCCTGGCAACAACCAAACCAAAGATCCTAACATGGAATTGCTCTGGAGCTAGTGTTGCCATACACTTAATGACTGGGCGTCTCATGCATCTCTTCACCTCCAGTGACTCTGGCGCTGTGAAGGTAATTAAGAGTGACCTGCATTATTTTGTTCAATAGTTCTCTCTCACTAACATTCTCAGGTGCTGGAGCTAGACAGGGCAGACAATGAAACGATAAACTACGCCCTCGACACCTTAAACAACATTATGTCACCGACACAGTTTGAAGAAGAGGAAAACAATCCATGTGTCCCCATGAACATCGGCGAACAATTCACCGAAATGTTCATAAAAGAACACACGAACATACAACTAATACTGGATCTCCTCGACGAATACGATTTCCGAGTCAGACTCTCAGCAGTCCAGCTACTTACCTCAGTCCTAACGAACCGGCCCAAAGATATCCAAGAGATAGTACTAGTCAGGCCCATGGCCGTTTCCAAAATGATGGACCTCCTCGGTGATTCGCGAGAAGTGATCCGAAATGAAACTCTCTTACTGCTAATTAAACTAACGAAAGGTAACGCTAACATACAAAAAATTGTCGCTTTCGAAAACGCATTCGATAGGTTATTCGAAATTGTATCTTCGGAAGGCTATTCAGACGGAGGCATCATCGTGGAAGACTGTCTCTTATTGATGTTTAATCTGTTGAAAAACAACAGCAGTAATATAAACTTTTTCAAGGAGGGTAGTTACATACAAAGGATGCTCCCTATGTTTAATGCGACGGAGGAGCTAGAGGAAGCTGGCTGGTCTCCACAGAAGGTATCCAACGTGCACTGCATGCTGCTTATAGTGAGGACTTTGGTCTCGCCGAGCAACTCTGTGCATCACGTCACAAGCTGCCAACAGATCATGAAAAACGTTGGATTGTTGGATGCACTATGTAATATTCTAATGTCGAGTGGAGTTCCGGCTGATATTTTGACGGAGACGATAAACACAGTGGGAGAGGTGGTGAGAGGGAATGTGGTGAACCAGGAGTTTCTGGGGAACGTAATGGCGCCTTCCAATCCACCGCGGCCTGCTATCGTGGTGCTACTGATGTCTATGGTCAATGAGAAGCAGCCATTCGCATTGAGGTAAGAACTAAAATCATAAAGACGAGTGTGCTTTAGATCACATGACTGAAGCAAAACTTCTTTAGTTTAGCTCCGTCTATCGGCCCGTATAACTTTGTGGATTTGACTTATTGATTATGGCCTCTGCGACTAACAGACGTCGCAATTTTTCCAGTGTCACATACTATACAAGAACAAGCTATGGACAATATTCTGTGTGTACATAGTAGGTATGGTGTATAATATGGGAGAGTCAAACTCCAGACTTCAGACTGAAGCAATTTTTATCTACAACAAATAAAACATCACATAAGCACAGTATGATCAACATAAAATAAAATATACACACTCAGTACAAGTTATTTGTCAATATCGTTTAGAAAAAAACTCATAACTTCAATTTATTATTTGCAAAAAAATCTACGCATTCACCAGCTTACTTCCCAAGTCAAGCATGCGTAACGAAGTTTTAATTCAAAAACATTATTTATGCTGCCCTTCTGTGCCTAGTGTTGCGTAATAGTCATTAGTGATCAATTGAATTACTCGTATGTTAATAATAAAATTTCCCATACCCCAACCTCGTAGCACGCTTAAATGTGCTTAAACAAAATTTCATCCCTTCACAGATGCGCAATCCTCTACTGCTTCCAATGCTACCTTTACCGTAATGAAATGAGTCAAGCAGCACTAGTCCAGACCCTTCTACCTTCTTCCACGGAGGTGTCATCGTTGACCAGCGGCCAGCTGCTCTGCGGGGGTCTGTTCTCATCAGACCCTCTCTCCAACTGGTTCTCAGCGGTAGCCCTGATGCATGCCCTGATCGATAACCCTGGACAAAAGGAACAACTGCTCAGGGTGCTTCTGGCAACCAATATTGGAAGTTCACCAGTCTCTCTGCTGCATCAGTGTGTTTCGTTGCTGATGCATAGCACCAAACACAAGCCTAAGGTAATGAAATGAAAATAATGATAATCATAATAACGCTCAACGATCACATACATAGATCCTGGACCCTAACTAGGATTCCCTGTGTCTACGGGAACTGGCCACTTTAGTGCACTGGCCAGTTCGTGTTAGTTCGTGCTAGTTTCCATACGGTAAACATTGTGAACTAATATGGAAGCTTATAGATAAGGTAATGTTAAACCGTGATTACAGGTGGCGTTACGTGAATGTAAGTCTTGTTTCATGCAAATGTAGTAAATAGTGGCCGATAAGTAATAGCGGCCAGTTGCACCAAGTTATACCCTACCTGATATAACGTTGAGTTGTAAAAGTGGTGGAGCTAGCGCGCGTGCGTGGCGCAGGTGGCGCTGCTGATGCTGCTGTGCGCGTGGTGCGCGGGGTGCGCGGGCGCCGTGGGCGCGCTGCTGCGCGCGGGCGGCGCGGCCGCGTGGCTGCTGGCGCAGGTGTGCGCCGCCGACGACGACGACGGCGCGCTGCAGGGGCTGGCCGCCTTCCTGCTGGCGCTCTGCATACACTACAACGACGACTCCGTCGCCGACTACACCAAGGTACGACTTCTTTACGCACGCTTTACTTGGCGAGTGAGCTGGTGAATGCGAGGCGAATGGAAGTTTAGTTACTTCAAATTTGTATTATTATGTCGGTATTTCCGGTGAAATGACAATTTAGTATTGTCAAGATGGCGACATTAACATTAAATCTCATTAGTCATTCATTCGTTTTGACAGCCTCTGTGGTGTGGTAGTTGAGTAGGTCGTGATAATCCGGAGGTGGCGGGTTAGATTCCCGCGACGGGACCAGCAATCGTACACAGAAAACAACCCTTAAATAATCGTTCCTTGTCTGGGTGTTGTGGGCCCATGGTCCTCGTAGTTATATACATAGATAGATAAAACTCTTTATTGAAACACCACATTACAGGTACAATTAACAAGCACAAACTTAAAAATTAAGCGTTTAAATAGGCGGTAATAATTACAAAAAGTAATAATTTGACTGGCCTTGATAGCTGAATTGGTAGTAGGCTAGATCTGCCTTCTGAACTGTAGGTTGTGGGTTCAATTCCGATCCAGGACAAACATTTGTGTGATGGACATAGGTGTATGTTCTGTGTCTGGGTGTTATATTGTATTCTATGTATGTTTTTTATGTTACGGCATGACACGACGAGCTAATCCTCGCCTGATGTTAAGCGACACGACTGTCCATATCAGTTTGTGACACTTGAAACTTTAAAGTATAGTTTCGCGTGACACAGCACTGCGCACGTCATTCTAAGACATCAGCACAGTCTCGCAATAAGATTACTGGACTGTGAGATTAGGTTATAAAGTCTCATTTGCCCAGTAATTTCAAATAAAATAATTGTATAATATTAGTTGTTGGTAAGTAAAATAAAAGTTGTAATTTACAAACAAAGAGAATCTACTTGTTCTATCAGCTATCTGATGGCTTCCATAGTACAAGCTTTGCTTCGTTTGAGACTAGATGGCGTTGTGTGAACAGTCCACAAATGTATTTTTTTACATAAGTAGTTCAGGATGTAGGTATATACGCGATCGTCGGGCATTACTATAACCCCGCGCCGCGGTGCAGGAGGGCCTGCGGCAGCTGCTGGCGAAGCGCGTGGGGCTGGAGGTGGTGACGGCGCGGCTGGGCGAGGTGGCGCGCCTGGAGGCCTACAGCCGCGCCGCCAAGCGCCCGCAGCCGCGCCCGCGCGCCGCGCACGACTTGCTGCTGGACTACGAGTTCTGCGCGCTCTTCAAGGTGCACGAGGGTGCGTGCCGCCGCCCACTTCCATTACCGTCCAGGCTACTTGTCCGATTGCCAAACATCCAAGATGGCGGCCATTTTGAATGTTGGTCCGATCCGGTCAAATTATTTACATCGGGGGGTTCAGTGATCAAAAATTGATGAAAAAATTTATTCCTCCATTTTTAAAGATGGCTCAACTGTAGTCGAGGTTTAGCGGCCTCCGAAACATTTAATATTATACAGACATAACATTAAACACGTAAAATAGAACAAAAGAATGGTAATAAAACGGGATTCCAGGCTTCTAGAATCCGTTCGAAATGTACTTTGATTTTATCATCAACCCAATATGTTGTTACTTATTTTGATTTAAAAAACTCAAAATATTGCACTCATTTTGATGAAGTTCGAAGGGAACAATCTAGAAAGTATTAATTAAAATAAAAAATAATTTTCAATGTTTATGAAAGACTGAACCTTTTCCTATTTGAAGTCTGTTGAAAAATTAAATTCTTTTTCTCACCGCTGCCGCAAACAATCCAATACAACACAGAAAAGAAAACTTCGACCCGGAGCTTCGACAACAAACCAATAGAAATACAATATTATAAAACGTTATCGTGTATCCCGCAGGAATCCTGATCCAGAGCCTGACCGCGGAGGTCCCCGGGGAGGGCGCCGAGCCCCGCGCGGAGAGCGAGAGCCTGGCGCAGTACAAGGGGCTCATCCGGCAGCAGGACGCGCGCCTGCAGGAGCTGCTGGGGCAGCTGGAGCAGCTGGCCAGGAACAACCAGGTGTTGCAGGTAGGATACCTCATATTATTTATTGCTAGACTATTTCACGCTATTTTCACTATTTTGATTAAAATCATCAATTGACTCAATACCTTATGATGGATCAGTTGCCGAAGTAAACTTTTTAAATTAAGTATCGTTGAAATAATTTACTTATAAGCACGTATTTATGTTAGTATTTAACGTGACGACGAATGTACTTGTATTGAAATGTTTAAGTCTTATGTTCTCATGGAAATGATTTTTTGTCTTATTTGAGAATAAATTTATTTAAACCTAAATCATCACAATTCATAAGATTCTTCAGAATATCTCAATAGATACGCTATGTGACTCACAACGGCGCGCCGCGAACTCCCTTTTTTATTTTTAGTCCTGAGTGGCCCCGCTACTGTATATGGACAGCCTACTTGCTCCGGATCGGAGTTTACTTTTCTTTTTCTTGCTGGATTGCTTGCACCAGAGGTGGAGAAGAGAGGATAGAGACTTAGATAGAGCCATCTCATGGGCAAGCGTGCTCCATTTAGACTTCGTCACTTACCATCAGGTGTGAGGTGAGTGGTTGTCAAACGCATGCCCATTTTAGGTAGCATATTGTTAAAAATTGGTTTTTTACAAGCATAAATTGACGCGGCTATGGCGATACTTATTGTTAATTTGTGCTGAGTTAAGGCAAATTTTAAGTATAACTATTGCTCAAACCTCTAGTTTATTTATGTCGAAGATGTTTCAAGCAAATAAAGTTAATTATCAATATAATTTATATAAAAAGTTGTGTAGTTCTTCAATTTCCCACCGCCTACTTAAACTTGTCGAAATGTACGTTTTGATGTTTAACACTTTGTGGGCTATAATTTTTACTACTACTTGAGTGAAGTACAACTTCGTTAGCTTAGCTCCATCTATCGGCCGGTATAACTTTGTTTAATGTTAATGTCGCCGTCTATACAATTGTAAATTGTCATTTTGCCGGATATACTGATGGTGAAGAAGCCGAGAGCATTCAGCTTCTCTCATATGTTGAATAAATAATAAATCCTGGATACTGACACACTTGTTTTATTTCTAATTAATATGAGAACAGTAATTTTATATTATAAATGCAAAAGGAAACGTCCACCATATTTGAATTGACACAAGAGAGAAAGCTATGGAATTGTACCATAGACTATCTATATTAGGGATGGGGCCAGGCTACTAGTGCTGTTACAACATATACCAATATAATAATACTAATTATAAGTATTTTTTAACTTACTTATGTTGGCAATGGAGGCCTACTTATATCTCCATCTCAACTGCCGTTCGCCTCGTCACGCATTCACCAGCTTACTCCCCAACTACAAGTGTGCATAAAGAAATTATAATTCAAAAAGTATACGAGCCAATACAGCACGTACAGCAGTTTTATATACGCTTAGGTAAACTATTACAGCCTTGTTAATAAACACGAACTAGCTTTAGATTAGTTACACCATCTTTTGTCTCTTTCGATCCAGCTAAATATTCCAGTAGCAAAAAAAGGACAAAAGCTGAAATAACTAACCCAAGACTAATACCCGTTTATTAATAAGGCTGTATAAGTCCGTACGTTCTGTACTTAAGCGAGTCGTTACCACCGTCGCGCACTAATGTGTCCATTCTAACTAGTGCGGCTCCGACACCGAATTGCGCGTAGACTTTCTTTACAACAAATACAACTATTAGAACAGTACAGTGGTTTGGGTTTACAACTACCACTGGGCCGCAGTCTACGACGAAAGGCCCGAACAAAAATAATTAATCGAATTTTTGTATTCTGATGAATTATTTGATTTGAATAATGCTTTATTTAAAAATAAATGATTCCAGAGTGAGTTAAACGACTCGATAGCAGCGAATTCCCGCCTGAAAGATGAGAACACGTTGCTGAAGGCGCAAGTGTCGGCCGCCTCGCCCGCCCCGCCGGCGCCGGCGCCTCCGGTTGATGACTCCAGGTAATCTTAATATATATAAATCTCGTGTCACAATGTTTGTCCTCAATGGACTCCTAAACCACTTATCCGATTATAATAAAATTCGCACTCCATGTGCAGTTCGATCCAACTTGAGAGATAGGATAGTTTATATCTCAATCTATAATAGATATATATTAAATACCCGTGCGAAGCCGGGGCGGGCCGCTAGTTTATGTATATATATTTGACTCGACTGATAGCTCGGTTGGTAGTAGCTCTGACTTCTGAACTGTTGCGAGTTCGATTCCCACCCAGAACAAACAATTAAGTTATGAACATAGGTGTTGGTTCTGTGTCTGGGTGTTATATTGTATTCTATGTATGTATTTACAAACAAAAAGTATCTATGTATTGTATCAGTTATCTGGTTCCCATAGTACAAGCTTTGCTTAGTATGGGACTAGATGATACTTTATACTTAGATTAGATTATACTTTTTGGGGGTTTATGTTTGCTCGCGTCCGTAGGCTTTAACCCTAGTTTCCCTACACGTGACCCCTGGGTGGTGCCAAAAGAGCAACCAAATAACTGGTGGAAGGCCTTAGCCGCCGGCTTAGTTACCACCCATTAGACAAAACCACGATGCCAAGCGACTCGTCGTGTTCCATCGTGATGTCTAATGAAGCCGTTCTGACGAGTAGATGTGGACAGTTGTGTTGGGTATGCAGACCGGTATTGGTGATGGAGATGCTTTCGCGTCGGAGACCTTGCTTCGGAGGGTAGCGGGATCCGAAGCACGGTGCTCTCTGCTGGCCGACCGCAAGTTGTAGGGGGCCCAAGTAGTAGTCTAGCCAACTACGAAAGGCTGCCCCACCGCTTGTGTAAAATCCTGAGGTTGTCCACAGGGCCAGTTGGCGACTGGAAGTGAGGAACTTGTGGGCAATTTCAGGGGGGTTCGGGCGTCCCCGCAGTCTCCGCGCAAGTTCTCCATTGGCGTAGGAGCTTCTCTTACTGAGGGTTAGCATCCCAATATCTCGTCCACTTCCTACTTGTCTACCTAACTCACCCAACTATGAAAAAGTCGAAAAAATTGAGCAAGTTTAAACGGCAGATGCACGTCCTCACTCTTAAAGTGCACCTCACAAATATTCGTGGGCTGCACTCAAATCTGCAAGCGGTCCATCATCATCTGGAGACCAACAAACCGCACTTGCTCTTCTTGACTGAGACGCAAATAGGATGTCCATCAGACACGGCATATCTGGACTATCCAGGATTCATCTTGGAAAACCGCTTCCTTCCACGCGCTGGTATCTGCGTTTACGTCCGTGATGATATTTGCTGTTTGCGTCTCCGAAACCTTGAACATCCCCACTTTTCGGTGATTTGGGTGCTTGTGGACACCGGCATTGAGAAAATTCTCTATGCTGGTGTGTACAGATCACATAGCGGTGACCGGGAGACAACTCTTCTAATGGAGTATCTCAGTGAAACGGCAGATGTGGCTCAGCAACGCTATCCTTCGGCTCAGCTTGTTGTTCTGGGGGACTTTAATGCTCACCACCAGGAGTGGTTAGTCCCACACCGGATCACGGACCACGCTGGGAGAGAGACGCGTAAGCTCGCTTTGGCGCTCAATTTAACGCAGATTGTTAAAGAGCCAACGCGAGTGCCTGACATTGATAGCCACACTGCTAACTGCCTCGACCTTCTGCTCACGACTGAACCAGACCGATACTCTGTGGCGGTATCCTCACCCATTGGTAGTTCCGATCACTGTCTGGTCAAGTCCGTTTCAGTATACTCCCCGCCTGACCCAAGCCCTAAGAGCAATCGGCGTGTCTGGAGATACAACTTAGCAGACTGGGACGAGATGCGACATTTCTTCGCTTCATATCCTTGGCGGCAAACGTGTTTTTCTTCTGGAGATCCGACGGTCTGCGCGAATGCGGTTACTGAGGTAGTATGTCGGGCTATGGAATATTTTATTCCATTTTCCGATAAACCCGTGACCAGCAAAGCCAGCCCATGGTTTGGAGCCGAATGTGCACGTGCTGAAGCGCAGAAGCATGCGGCATATCTGGCATGGGCTGACGCTCGAAAACGCAAGGCCTCGGACACTCGAGCTAAGAAGAAAGCCTTTAACGTTGCCGCCAAGGCCTGTAAGAAGGAATTAAGGAAGGCTCGTTTCAATCATATTGGTCGAATAGGGACTAAACTTGCTTCCTACCCAGCGGGTAGTAAGGCTTTTTGGTCCCTAGCCAAATCGGTTGAAGCGAACTTCTGTCGATCCTCACTGCCTCCATTATTGAAACCAGACGGATCGCTGGCTCACACTGCAAAAGAAAAAGCAAACTTGTTTGCCACTCTCTTTGCAGAAGCTTCGCGTTTAGATACTGCTAATGAGGTACCTCCCTGCCTTCCACAATGCGGTGTTTTCATGCCGGAAATACGCATACGTCAGAAGGAAGTACTAAAAACATTACGCAGTCTAGACGTGAACAAAGCCAGTGGTCCCGATGGTATACCTGCAATTGTACTTAAGAGCTGTGCACCCGAGTTGTCTCCCATTCTAACACGCCTATTTCGCCTCTCTCTAGACACCGGAATAGTCCCTATGAGTTGGAAGCTAGCCAACGTACAACCTGTACCTAAGAAGGGCAGTCGTGCTGATCCTGCCAACTATCGACCCATCTCAATTACCTCCATTCTCTGTAAGAGTATGGAGCGTATAATTAACAACAAACTCTTGGCATACCTTGAAGACAATGATCTCCTCAGTGACCGGCAATACGGATTTCGCCGAAACCGGTCCACTGGGGATCTTCTCGCGTATGCCACTCACATATTGAGCGAAGCCTTAGAGATGCATGGAGAGGCACTTGCTGTATCTCTAGACGTCTCTAAGGCATTTGATCGGGTCTGGCACGACGGTCTTCTGAATAAGCTTCCATCTTACGGACTACCTGCTGGTTTGTGCACTTGGATATCAGACTTTTTGAGGGAACGATCGCTTAGAGTAGTTCTTGATGGCTGCTCTTCCGATCAATTAGCTATTAATGCTGGTGTACCTCAGGGGTCAGTTCTTTCAGCAACACTATTCTTACTCCACATCAATGATTTGCTAAAGCCCGGTACCTTTGGGTATGCAGATGATAGTACTGTTGTTGAAAGATACACATCCAGTGCCCGAGCCAGTGGTGACGATGTCCGGATTGAGAGAGAGGCTATGGTTGAGCGCATGAACCTGGCTTTGAAAGCCGTGTCCGATTGGGGCGATGCTAACTTGGTTAGGTTCAATGCTGCAAAAACACAGGTGTGTTTATTCACTGCTAAAAAGAGCCCACTCCATCTGGCTCCTTCATTCCGTGGTGTATCTGTAAGTTTAGGAAACCATCTTGAGCTTTTGGGTGTTGATCTCACGTCAAACCTAAACTTTGGATCCTACATCGAGTCCAAAGCCAAAGTAGCTTCAAAAAAACTCGGCATATTGTCCAAGGTAAGGCGGTACTTCACACCTGGACAGCTTCTAAATCTGTATCAAGCACAAGTCCGATCGTGTATGGAGTACTGCTGCCACCTGTGGGACGGGTCTGCCAAGTACCAGCTTGAGGCTCTGGACTCGATTGAACGGCGTGCCAAAAGGCTCATTGACGACGACACTTTGGTTGGTGAAAGGCTCCAGAGCCTTGCACATCGACGTAAGGTGGCAAGTCTGTCGGTTTTTTACAGATTACACCACGGTGAATGCGCTCAAGAACTGCATGATCTAATTCTCCCATCACCATTCCACTACCGGACTACTAGACGCTCGGCTAAGCGCCATCCTTTTGTGGTCGAAATACCACCCATTCGTACCAAGCGATTTGACTCAACGTTCTTAATTAGAACGGCTAAGGAATGGAATGCCCTGCCAGCGTCTGTGTTTCCGGCGAAATATGACCCGGGCGTGTTCAAGAGAAGAGTGAATAGGTATTTACTTGGCTAGCATGCTACACCTTCGATCGCATCGTCACTTCCCATCAGGTGAGAGCGTGGTCAAATGCTAGACAAGTTTGAAGTAAAAAAAAAAAAAAAAAAAAAAAAAAAAATACTGTGTGAAATGTCCATATATATTTATTTATTTTATGCTGATGAAATTGCGTGACGAGCTAGTCGTTCGCCTGATGTTAAGCGTCACGGCCGTCCATAACAGTTGCATTGACACAAAGGATTCTAAACTATAAAGTTTCGCGTAACACTGCACTGCGTACGTCATCCTGAGTCACAAGCACAGTTTTGGCAATAAGATTACTAGATTGTGAGATTAGGTCTCATTTGCCCGGTAATTTCACTACCATACCTTTCAAACAATGCTTGCACACTACTGCTTGGCGGCAGAATAACTGGCAAAGCGGTGGTACCTTCTTAGACGAACTTTGTAGAAAAGTCCTACCAACTAGCAATGTAGTTAAGTAATTATCCAGTTTCTGGTTTTTGTGGTAGGATGGGTGACCGCTTAGTGGTATTTACAAAAAAGCGATATCGTTCAAATAGCACGTTACCCGGCTGGTATCGTAAGATAGAAATTGTTAAGCTATTTTATTTTACGCTTGATTGGGCTTACGTTTAACCGGATGGAATTTGATGATGCGGTCTATGTTTGAGCATGTGAGCGAATAGGCACTTCATCGGCCGGTTAACCAAACTTCCCCGTAGGTTACGCGAAGCGGAAGAGAAGCTATCCCGTGCGGAAGCACTGAACCGGTCGCTGTCGGGCGAGGTGTCGCGCCTGTCGGCCGCGCTGGACGCCAGCCGCGCCGACAAGAAGGCGGCGGCCGACGAGCTGGACAAGCTCACCAAGGATCAGGACGATTTACTGGTGCTCCTGGCTGATCAGGTCAGTTCGGCGTTCCCTTGCGCCGCATATAGCTCTTTCTCGATGTCAAATAATTATCTATTACGTAAAATAGAAAACTTTACTATTGAAGTAAAACTTCTTTACGAAAAGTAAGCTGGTAAATGCGAGGCGAACTAGTTGAAGTTGGTTCTCGAAGTGGTCTCCTTGTATTATTATGTTGGTATGTCCGGTAAAATGACAATTCACAATCGTCAAGATAACAACATTAACAAACAAAGTGATACCGGCCGGTAGATGGAGCTACACTAAAGAAGTTTTACTTCAGTCGTGTTGTCTAAAGCACACTCGTTTTTTTTACTTTTTTTTCTCTAATACTACTCAGATTCTTTTTCGGGGCGGTCTAAAACTTATGATAACTATTTTCCTAAACGAGATGAAGTCAAAATTGGAACAGTCTGATGGACTCGGGTCATTTCATAAATTGGTCCATACCAAAACGCTGCTCTAATCGTTTTTTTTTTTATGGTTTGATAGGCTTCAGGCTATTGCACTTGATGGTAAGTGACGATGTGGTCTAGGATGTAACACGCTTGCCTAGAAGATACCTGTTCACTCTCGATTTGAAGACTCCAAGGTTGTAGTTTTCGGGAAATACGGACGCCGGTAATGCGTTCCACTCTTTGGCTGTTGGCATGATAAATGTCGAACTAAATCGCTTTAATTTTTGTTTGTATGTGGTTTGTAGCGTATCTTGTTGGTTCCAGGACATGAAACTAAACGAGTACAAGTTGCGGCTGCTGTCGCTGGGGCAGGTGGTGGACGAGGAGGCGCCCGCGGCGCTCGCGTGAGGCCCCGCCGGCCGCGGGACGCCTCTGTACAGCTCGCTGCACTGTATGTACCGTGCATTCTAGAAACATTGCTCACTCGTGAATTCATTCACAATAGGCTATTTGACTACTATTAAAAATGAACAAGTAAATATTATTTTCATAAAGTAGGTTAAAAATGAATGTAATCATTGTAAAAATAAGTAAAATCGGTAAATTAATCACGGAGTAGTACGCGTTTAAAGTTTCATCGCCTGTCCCTTTCTCGCAAAACAGAGATCGTGTTGAGCTTCCTCACAGCTACTATGAAGGCATGGCTTGTGACGTCACATGCCAAAAAGATTGTATGTAGAGCTACCACAGCTTAGTAATGAGTTACTGTGAGGACTGGTAACTGACGTCACTGCGTGTTTGAGTTGTCTCTTTCTATTTCTGTATTTTAAAATGCCTGTAACTTAGTCATTTTTTGAGATATTCAAGTTTTGTTTTCACAGTTATCTATTTTTTGAAATATATAACTTATGTATGTAATAAAAATACAGTAGTCAAATAGCCTATTATACTGATAAGTTTTTGAGTGAAACTTTTGATTTTTATCGACTTATGAATATGACATTTTAATTGATCGTAACGGCCTATGCGATAACTGCAAATACTTGTTCTGTATCTGTAAAGAGCAAATAATTATTCTGTATCTCTGTTGTGGCACCATGGTCCTCGTAGTTTCTGGAATCCTAGATAGGATCTACGTATGTGATCGTAGGGCCATATTTATATGTTTATTTTATGCTCACCACGTTTTTAAGCGCTATACGCGTATATGCGCGTCATACACGTATAAAAAAGCGTTAATGGTACCAACAAATTTGAAAACAATCTGCTACATACATAAGTATAAAAAATATCGTTCTGCACATCCAGATTTCGTTAAACATTTGCTTTTTTCAGTCTTATTCATTGTGCTTTTTATGAAATTTAGTATTTCATGAGATTCTATTGATGTACCCGACTGAAGGGTTCGTTATATTTTAAAGTATAAGAAGCGCCCTACAATTTTACCAAAAATTTTAATATTCCGGGATAATTAATATTCCAGAGAGTTCCTTAAACATTGTTAATTAATGTAATGATTTAAATAATTAATTCTCGTTTTCCATGGTATATTTAAACATTTTCCAACTACGGCTTATTCCACTTTGCTGTCACTGGTGAAAGTGGAGCTACATCTGTCAGTACGGAATCGCATTTCTCCATCTCTATCCTTTTCTATCGCTCAGGATCGTTATCTCTCAGAGCGAGAAAGGTAGCGTGAGTGCTATCGCATCACTGGCGCTGCTGCGCGCAATATTAGCTTCCGTCGCTATCCGTCTCGCTCCAGGATATGACGATCCTAAGCGATAGACAAGGATAGAGCAAGGAAAAACGAGTGTGCTTTAGACCACACGACTGAAGTAAAACTTATTTAGTTCCATCTATCGGCCGGTATCACTTTTTTCAATGTTAATGTCGCCATCTTGAAAATTTTAAATTGTCATTTTACCGGACATACCATATAATAGCAGGTAATTTTTAACTTTTGTTATGTTGACAATAGAGATCTACGTTCACTAGCTTATATCTCCTATTTAACTTCCGTTCGCCTCGTAACGTATTCACCAGCTTACTCCCCAAGTCAAGCGTAAAGAAGTTTTACTTCAAAAATACGAGTCCGTGCTTACAGATATAGGTCAATCAATCCTATTGGAGGTGTCGATAGAGACAAACCGGTTACCACTTATGCAGCTGCAAAATGCCAGAACATCTAAATCCCTTTTCATGATGCATGTGTTTTAATACTGATCAGTAAATATTGTTATTGTTTAATGTAATTTATTTAAATCAAAGAGTTTACAATTAATATTGTTGTGTTATTAGGTTTAATAAGAGAAAGGCAACTTGCAACACCCCTGCAATTGCAAATATTTTGTGTGTAAATAAATTGTTGGTTGATATTTTATATTTGAATAGATTTTGTGATAAGATTAGTTTCAACTGCCACATTTGACTTTAATATATTAGTGGGATCCAACAGGAATAAATATTCCTGTTGGGTCCCACTTGTTAGCTTTTAACCCATTTATGCTTGTATTATTAAAATGTATGTTGTATATTTACTTTCTTCATGGAGTTTACTACAGTGATAGCTAATTATGATATTATAAAAATTCATTTATTTTGAAGAATCACCTTGGAGACAGTATACTATAATTTGTTATTTTGGATTTGTAAGTTTCAGTTCTTTGAAAATGTATTAATTCTATTTTAAAATACAAAATATAGTACTAATTCGTACAATTACTGTAATAATATAATAATTATAATGTTTTTATGCTAAGCGAACTGTATTCCTTTTTCAGATAAACCGTTTTTAGACTGATAATCTCAAGATTTAAGCCTCATTTTGGTATTTTGAGAATGTATTATTGTAGATAACTTCACGCTGAATCGAACGATACCCATGATATTTTGTGAAAAAATTCAGTTAAATCTTGATCTCATCCCTTCAATTGTGTAATGGAATGAAATAAATCAGCTTAGTATCTCTATATTCGTGTAATAATATGTATTAATTAACTACACTACAGTTGGGGGAAGGGGCCATACCTGCCCCACCACCCCATTGTAAATTACCCGTCAAATTTATTGCTCACTACACACTATTCACTTTGTACAATAGCACGAAATATATGACGACTAATGTAAATAACTGCAACCTCCCTTGGTACCTGTGTGATGAATTAACTCAAGTTTTGGTTTGGTATTCCATTACTGCCATTTCTATATGCAGATTTCATCACGTGAATGTCCCGATTAATATTATGTAACATAACTAATATATTTATATTATGTGTAAATTAACTATTAAAGCATTGTATAGAATGAAATAATTTCTTTAATTTATTAATACATCTTCCGATAATTTCACAAGTATAAAAGACACGCACGGTTTTACTCTTCTATCTCCATCTCCGGACTTCCATGTTATTTTGTGGTAATTAATTGATTTTTGCGTTTAGTCACGGGTTAGGTTATCACAACAAATAAATTAAAGGCGCACAAAAAAGCGACAACCATATATGGCTGAAACTCCATCCACCCACGTGAAGCGTTTATACCATGAGTGGAATAAATTCCTGACATCCTTATTTCCAGCTAGCTACAATTTGGAGTCTTTAAATCAAGAGAGCACGAAGGTTGAGACAATGATCAAATGCTTTTACATATAAACAAAACAAAAAGAGTAATTGATTCTTCTTTAGCACAATGAGACAAAAAATGTAATCTGTGTCAGTATCTAATTATTTTATAGCAGGTATATAAAGTACTTCTGAATGTTATGTATTTTTAGGGTGAACAAAATGTGCAGTACCTCTGAAATGTCACTTAGACACCGTCATATTTTGACATATCTTTGTTTACCTTTTTGATCTCGAATTCTGAACACTAGTATAATAATTGAACTACTAGGAATAGATGACTAGGTAAAGGAGAAACAGGAAAAGATAACATGAAAATCAAGTTTAATTTCTATGCAGAAGTAAGTACCTACACAGCGGCATGAAAGCGTAAGTATGATAAACTGATAGATACACATATTCAACAAATATTGCAACCTCATCTACTTAAGTCTTAAAACAAAGCTACAATTTAATAAGCATGAGAATTCACATTAACGAAGAAAGTCCAATAAATTTTAGGTCGTTTTAGTAATTTTATAAAAATGCAGTTATAAATGTAGTATTACATTTACAAGTTTAGTTTTCCTAACAATTTTATATTTGTATAATATATTATGTAGTTACATGATTATACAATTTATACTAAACAATGATTAAGTAATATGCTTTAATTTTAAACATTAAACTTGTAGTGGCATTGAAAACCAATAACAATATTTCATTGATAATAGTGTATATTTTGCTAAACATTATGATAGGTTACATACGTTTTATGATAAGTCGATTAAAATCATTAATTAAATTATACTTTAATACTGTCTTTTTCACTAATGTCCGTCTGCATAAAGTTTGACGTCTCTTAAGTTCACACTTATCTTTCTAGGATGTACCCAAATACGTTGCACCAATTAGTGCAGACAGGCCTCCATGAATTCACACACATTACGCTATTATTTACGCTTATATAATTATTTAATAACCCGTAGATAATAAAATAATTACATGTTTCTTATAATTATCACCATTTCCGAAACACTCTTGCGCGAGTAGCTTTTTAAAGGATATTACACTGGTGTCTGATAATTGAAAACGTATAATAGCATATTGAAGACTCGCGGCCAAAATCGGTTTTAAAAGTTGACAACTACATTTTCAACAAATGTTGGTAAACATTGGCTTAAAATTATTAATAGAGATTTAATTATATTGAAGTGTGAAATGATTATGTGTACAATAAAAGAAATACTCAAGTCTAATCTTGTTTAAAATCGATTACTTTCCCAACAATCAAACCACCAGTCTGCCTGGAGTCCAAAACACTATCCGTCCATTCAGCGTATATAGTGGTAGCATCCACCATCAACCTCGGTGTAATATGTGCACTCAACACACTGGCCCACAGGCCGAGCTGGCTGTTAGGTGACGTAGAAGTAGAGTCCTACACACAGCAGGACTCCAAGCACTAGGAACACTATGATGAGGACGAACCGGTCCTGCAGAGCTCGCATCACCATCGTGTTCATGAGCCGCGATGAACGATTCAACTGCTCATCTGTTTCTCGGAGCTGGAAATTAGACATTTTATAATTATTATTTTTTTACATACGTCAAAGTTGACATATGTAAAAAAATTATAATGAGCGCCTAGTAAGGCAGCTGGGTTATTTTTACATATGTCTACAAGGCAGCTGGGTTATTTTTGCATATGTCATACAAGGCAGCTGGGTCATTTTTACATATGTCATACAAGGCATCTGTGTTATTTCCTTTTCTCCCACTCTTTATAAAAAGTGAACAGATGAGTCAGTTTAGTCCTAATCTATCTATTGGTGGTGTCATTATATGGATCGACGACTTTGCCAAAACCGTGGGGAATTAATAAATGCAAGAGGTAAGCAGCCGCCCAAAATGGCACTCTGTGGGAGGAGGCCTTTGTTCAACAGTGAATGCCTCCAGGCTGATGAGGATGTGGGGAATGGATGGGAAGCGTTCGGTGACGATGACGGGGGTTCCATGATTTTTGTTCACTCCAAAAGCGCTCAACGCGCCTTTAGAACTTTTCACTTGAGAATGTGAATGACTCACCCTCGACCGTGACCGCTGTATAGTCTCCCTCTGCACACTGAGGTCCTGCAGCACGGCGGCCCCGACCTGCTCGGTCTCGAGCAGCACGCGGTACCCTTCGGTCAGGTGTCTCCCCGTTCGCTCCAGCCGCTCAGTGTTGTCGAGCAGCTTGCGTTGCTGCTCATTCCCTCCCCAATCGTCGTAGTTCTCATCTGTGTCCAGGCCATCTGGAAATAATAACATATACATCGTACATATTTGCGGACACAGCGTCATCTAGCCCTAAATAAAGCAAAGCTTGTAATATATAATAATATGTGTGGACATCTCACACAACGCCATCTAGCCCCAAACTAAGCAAATCTTGTATTATGGGAACCAGATAACTGATACAATACTTAGATACTTTTTGTTTGTAAATACATACATAGAATACAATATAACACCAAGACACAGAACAAACACTTATGACCTGTGGTGTGGTGATTGAGCAGGTCGGCTCATAACCCGGAGACGGTGGGTTCGATTCCCGCGGTCAAGTATTTACGAACAGAAACAAAAGCGGAAATACTTGTTCTGAGTCTGAGTGTTGTGGGACCATGGTCCTCGTAGTTCCTAGGTAGACACAGGGAATCCTAGTTAGGGTCCAGGATCTATGTGTGTGATCATTGGGCGTTATTATTATTATATGGGAACTAAACAACAAAATTTTTAACTGTTTTCGTTCACCGCTCAGATAGCTAAAAACCCAGCTGCGGAGATGGGTTAAAAGTTTAAAGTGATGGTTTTTAGACATTTAGAGATTGGCGTTTAAAATTTGGTAAACATTTGGTTTGCACGGTCCAAGTTAATATTACTATTTTTTATTGTAAAACATATAAATACGGCAAGGAGAACTGAGAAGACAGTGTAAATTTACATGTAGTGTAAAATTCCGTCCAGGCTACCCAATGAATATTGACTATCACGCATTCTTACACGTACAGGCTTCATGCTTAAATATTCAAACCTCTTTAAACTTAAAGTTTTGTTGCTGCGAGTTGTACTTACAAGCATTGGAAGCGTTGTTGAGCACGGAGCGGTATTCCTCCCTGACCCGCTGCAGCTCGGCGCGGTACGCAGGCACGCGAGCGCCCGCGCCCGCGCCGCGGGACTCAAGCTCCAACTGCTCTAACTGGAAACATAACATAATTTATTAAAGTAAATGGTGTGACAAAGTGAAGTAATAATACTGTTTTTATACCTAAGCCTATTAAAAATTATAGTTTATTTTATTTGTATACTTTTTTTTTTATTGTTTGATAGGCTTGCGTTTGACCACTATCATATACACTATAGATACGTACTATATAGAGTAGTGTATACGTGCGGTGCAATAAGTTTCTGGAATTATAATATAATACAAATACTAGATAAAATATTATGATATGAATTAATGAATTAATTTTATACAATTTATGAATTAATTTTAAAAAAAACTATAAATGGACAAAATAGAAGATTGTTTCTCAAAATATATGGAGCACAGCATCGATGTTTTTGTCGTTCACAGCGGTGGACGCGAACATGAAATTCGTTACTGCAATTTACACTGAATTCTGCAAAACAGTGATCTTTTTTAAGGCAAAAGCAGTTCGAATCCAAGCAAAGCTCTGCTGAGCTATCAAAATACACTTAAAATCCATAGACTTTGTATCTAATAATAGACCTATGATAATAGGGCGAATTCTGTGTTAAAATCATACTACGAATATGTTTACAAGTTAAATCCATGTCCATAGCGATGTATACACGCAAATTCTAAAATGACGCTAATAAAAAATATTGTAATTAGGATACCCATTACCTTCTTGGATGCCATAATGTAAAAACAAGAGACAGTTCCATTTTCAAATGTAATTACTTTTTAAATAATGATTATATATGTGGCCAGGCCAGTTCCATAAACATATCCATAGTGCACTCTGTTATATAATACTTACTAAATCGTTAGCTTCTTCAAAGTTAGCCTGTATTTCTCTAGTCAGCTGATCACGATTTTCTGTAGAAGAGATAATTTTTTAATTTATTTTCTGTTAAGGAGAGGTACATAATTAATGATAACGACCCCCGGTAAGCCCTGAATTTTAACATGTGATATCAATTTTAACTAAATACATTCAGCTGTTCCTGAGAAAGGCAGTCTTGATATGTAAACAAATTGATCCTAAAGATTCATCCTTTTCTGAAACAATTATGAAACCAAGTTAACTTTACATCCCACTTTAGCTTTTGAATAGCTACCAAAAGCAACACAGAACTCTTATACTTATATTATAATACTATAATACTAATTTATATATACTTATAATTGCAGTGCCACTCTGCAGTCTCCCTGAAGTCTTTGCATGACACTGCACTGTGCATGTCATTCTGAGATAGCTCATAAATGATATATTATGATCTTTGGTCAGGTCAAAGCAGCCAGTATACAGTTCTAAAGTTTTCTAGTTACACAATTGCTTCAATTACAATAATTTTTAATATCTTACAGCCTTATTAATAAACAGGTATTAGTCTCGGATTATTTACTTCTGCTTTTGCCCTTTTTTTGCTACTGGAATATTTAGCTTGATCTAATGAGATGGTGTAACTAGTTTAAAGCTAGTTCATGTTTATTAATAAGGCTGTTAAAGGGGTTTTTGGCGGGAAAGCGAAAAGATTGCGTCACCGCATTGTATTATTTTTCCAAAACTTGTGTTATTTTCAGTGTTAGTGCATAAATTTGGTGGCATTCTATTCGTTAAGTGCTGGATTACAGGCGTGAGTGTGGAAAAATGGTATAATGATGGTGAAAAAATGTTTCATTTGATTGTAAAATAGATGATCGCAGATATATATATTTAACCAGTATATAATGAACATTTCAATTAATAAGAATAATGGAGTTTTGGCGGGAATACGAGAAAGATCGCGTCACCGCATTGTTTTATTTTCCAAAACTTATGATATTTTCAGTGTTAGTGCATAAAATTGGTGGAATTCGTTAAGTGCCAGATTACAGGCATGAGTGTGGGAAAGTGGTATAATGATGGAGAAACGTTTATTTTCGTGTTGTTTCCAAAACTCCATAGAAGCTTCAAGTAAAGTTGCCACCACTTTACTAGGAGTATGACTTTGACTAGACTGACTTGACTATGACTTGACTTGATAAATTATCAAATAACGCCCGACGATCACATACATAGATCGTGGATCCTAACTAGGATTCCCTGTGTGATGGAGTTTTGGAAACAACACGAAAAGAAACGTTTCACCATCATTATACCACTTTCCTACACTTGTGCATGCAGCCCAGCACTTACGCATAAAATGCCACCAATTTTATGCACTAACACAAAAAATAACAAAGGTTTTGGAAAATAATACAATGCGGTGACGCAATCTTTTTCGTTTTGCCGCCAAAGGCACCAAAACTGATTACTTGAGTTAGAGATTTTTTTGTTTTTTTTTTTTTGGTTTGGCTCCACACTTTTGTGTATTTAGCCAGTGTCAAGTAATTGATAATTTTTCCAGTTAATTAATATACAATTATATGTGTCAAGTCAAGTCAGAGTCGAAATCATCAAGTCAAGTCATAATCTAGTCTAGTCTAGTCAAGTCATACTCCTATTAAAGTGGTGACAACTTTACCAGAAGCTTCTATGGAGTTTTGAAACAACACGAAAAGAAACGTTTCGAGTTTTGGCGGGTAAGCGAAAAAGATTGCGTCACCGTATTGTATTATTTTCCTAAACTTGTGTTATTTTCAGTATTAGTGCATAAAATTGGTGGCATTCTATTCGTTAAGTGCTGGATTACAGGCGTGAGTGTGGGAAAATGGTATAATGATGGTGAAACGTTTATTTTCGTGTTGTTTCCAAAACTCCATAGAAGCTTCAAGTAAAGTTGCCACCACTTTACTAGGAGTATGACTTTGACTAGACTGACTTGACTATGACTTGACTTGATAAATTATCAATTATTTGACATTGGCTAAATTCACAAAAGTGTGGAGCCAAAACATAAAAAAAGGCTGTTAAAGAATAAAGGCACAAGTAAGCTTACAGTCGAGTTTTTGGCGGGAACGCGAAAAAGATTGTGTCACCGCATCGTATTATTTTCCAAAACTTGTGTTATTTTCAGTGTTAGTGCATAAAATTGGTGGCATTCTATTCGTTAAGTGCTGGATTACAGGAGTGAGTGTAGGAAAATGGTATAATGATGGTGAAACGTTTCTTTTCGTGTTGTTTCTAAAACTCCATAGAAGCTTCAAGTAAAGTTGCCACCACTTTACTAGGAGTGTGACTTTGACTAGACTATGACTTGACACTTATTTGCGTGAAATATCATTAACTTGATAATTATCAATTACCTGACACTGGCTAAATACACAGGGGTGTGGAGCCAAAACATATAAAAAAAAAAAGCTTACAGTCTAAAAGTCTAGTCCATCTTTTGGGTGGGAAGTATCATATAATTTAAGTACCTACAATTTTTGTAAACACCTACTTATTAATTCTAAGAGTGATAACCTGCATTTAGCTTAGGAGTAGTTAGTATTTACTATCCTGTTCTCATATAATTTGGAAGCAAGCTGTTGGTTGTCCAAATAAAATAAAATAAAATGATGCCTAGTGCTAAATTAGTACCTATGGTGCCTTTTGAAACACAGTGGTGCTTGCCAAGTTGGTGCACACAGTTGTGCCTGCCATAACCATGCACAGTAGTGCATTCCATATTTCCTCTTAAGTGCAGACAAAAACTTGGCAGCAGAATATCTGACACAAGTGGTACGTAAACTGGGAGCTCTACCACTGTACAAATAATACTTAATGTGAGATTACCGCCATTTGAGTTGAAGGTTCAAATCTTTCAGAAAAAGGTCAACATAGTAAGGCATCATGTGAATTTTTAAGTTACTGAAATAAATACTTCTAGACAAATAAAGTTTAGAAAATTTGAAAATTCACCTTTGCAAAATCAGAGTTGGCCGTGATAGGAAAGACAATAGAAAAGACAAAGGTAAGTGAAGCTAATCTTCTAAATTATCAGGTTTCTTTTTATACACAGAAAAACTACACATTCTGGAAAACATCCATATTTCCAGTGAATGTGATATAGCTGAAGTTATAATTATTTTAGTACTTAGCACCACAATGTACATGTATATTCAACTCCGTTCATAAAGTACACATTTCCTAAATTAAGGTCCATCGGTGCTTAAGCAGAGATTTCATTCATAAAGTGATCAATTATTGAATGAAATCTATGCTTGAGCACTGATCAAAGACAGCTTCGTTCTGTAATATGGACCTAAGCGTTGGTGGGAGAGCTGTTCCTTACTCCACCTCTTCCTCCCACTCCGATCACCCGATTCAAGCATTGGACTTCTACAGATTTACCCAAAAAAAAACTTTAAAAAACATAACTCCGAGAGATTGCGGTTCGTTCACAAGCTTTCCTTTTATAATATTATCCTCACCCCTTCCACCCTTTCCCCAATAAAATCGAGTCCTACCTTAATATCTACCACCGCACCTTATCACATTTCAAAATCAGAATGATAACCACTAATGATAACTCGGGAGAAGTAATAGTATTCTGTGATGATAACAGCTCACCTTCGTTGTCCGACTTTAGACGTCCTATTTTAGATGTAATGTCAGCGGTAAGCACTGAGTATTGTTGCTCGTACGATTGAATTAATGTAGCCATTGTTATGATCACAATAAACTATGCCATCACTAAAAATAATTGTGATTGAAAACGATAAAACATACAAAAACCAATACGAAATCAATTAATTAAGTCACAGATCAGTAATAGGTTACAATCACAGACTAAGTAGAGTTACAATTTTGTGGGACAGAGTTGGCACTCGCACCAAAGAGTATGTGACTCGCACACAGAATACTATTACTGGACTCGCACTTGTGTTGAGTGCACTTGCGCCTCGGGAGAAGTAATAGTATTCTGTGGCCAATAATAACTATCAAAGAGTATAGTAACTATCTAGAGGACTATATATGGTAATTATATTTATAATGTATGAATTAAGTTACATAAACTAAAGAGTATATTCACAGGCCTGCCAGACCACGTTCAATAAAAGTAATGCATAGCACGTAAAATTTTTATGTTTTGATATCAAATGCAACGAAAAAGACACCAAAAAAAAACCTGGAATTCCAAATGAGGACTATTGTATATAACAGATTTGGATACCCTAAGCGTGGTAAAATTAACAGTTAAATCGCCAACAATGATTGCAAACGTTGAGAAAAGGAAACAGTCGGTGACAAATACTTTTGCGCAAAATTACATATATGCATTGCAAATTTTTTAAGTAGTTTGTTTACGAACGCTTTACTTGAGGAGTAATCTGGGGTGAATGCGAGGCGAATGGAAGTTGAAGTTGGTTCACGTAGATCTCCATTGACAACATAATAAAGTTAAAAAATTGTGTTATTATGTTGGTATGTCCGGTAAAATGACAATGTAAAATTGTCAAGCGACATCAACATTAAACAAAGCAAAATCAAAGTCATACTGGCCGATAGATAGAGCTAAACTAAAAAAGTTTTACTTCAGTCGTGTGGACTAAAGCACACTTGTTTTTTTCTTTTATTCATATTTTATCACACTAGTAATAATTCTTTAACCCTTCCCTCTGAAAGTAACAAAAAAGTAATGATTTTACTTTACTTTAGACTGGTAACGAAAGTACCGAAGAGGTCGAAGAGGGATCAAAAGTAACGAAAATATTTACTAAGTAACCTTCTGGCAACGCTTATGTAACGCTAGAAAGTCAAAGTACTCTGTGGTTAAACCACTTGAAAAAGACATGAGTTTGCATCCGTAGTGATTATCTGTGGTGATTATATTATATACTCGTAGTGGTTATATGCTCTTTGATACTCTTTGCTTTGCCTCCAGCCACAGAATAATAATTATCACTTAAATTTTGTGATTTAATATCAAATCAAAATAAATGATAAAAAAAGACGTCAAAATAACAAATCTCGTCTCGTTCGATTTGGATAGATATGTGGATAGTGGGTCGACAAAATCACAAATTATAAAGTATTGTGTGCAAGGACAAAATAAGAAACAATGATCACCACATAATAATACACTCTGAAAAATACCTGATGAATACCATTATCAAACTTAGTAAGTGTCCTGCAGTCTCGAAACGTTATTAAACTATTTTCAAATTATGAGCAAAGCTTTAGTTTTATTTTGTTTTCCGTAGGTTTGCTATAAAGTAATATTCCATAGTATATAATCTCTTTGGTAGTTAGTATCTTTAGGGCTTTGATCATGTAGCGTCACTCGTGTATTTATTTTTGTTTAATTCTTATGTATGTCTTACTTGTGCCACTGCCACTGGTTATCATTCATAAATTATAAATGGAAAGGTGGAGTGCCCAAAAAGGCTAAATTTTCCATTAAATAATTATGATTATCGAAACCACAAGTCTTCTGCCTTATATATTATTATGTATCTCATGTAGGTTGAATGCTTCCCTGTGTGTGTTACATTACATTATAATATGGTCATTCTTTCAAATTATCATTCACAACATAACCATTCTTGAATTTTCTAAAATATATTTACTTAATAAATAAATTTTTACTTTTATATTCCAGCATAATGCCTCGAAATTTTGAAGAAGATTCTGGACGAAGCTCCTGTTCTGCAGCATCTATAGGTCTCAGCCCAATTATGGACTACCACATGGATAACCTGGACCAAGTCTCCCAAAGAGAGCCTAAAACACTAGGGGTGAACAAAACAAACCTAAAAGTCAGCATACGGCCTAGGAGCTTAGTTGGTATTATAAAATCTCCTGATGAAAAAGATCCATTCCCAAGCTGTGGAATGCCAAGAAATCATAGAAAAGCTGTGTTCAACTTGTTTGATATCTCTAGGAGAGGAGGTCTTAGCAATGCACATTCCACTCTGGACATTGCATGCAGCACTCAAATTGAAGAACCAGTATTACCGAATAATGCTATCTCTATGAATGCTATAACATTAAATGATCAATGCAAGAGTCAACAGGGACAGTTCAATACCAACTTCAGAAGAGGGAAACCTGTCCAAAGAGCTGCTTCAAGGTTATACAAAGCTGAATGTGGCCTTAGAGGTAAAGGAGGGTGTGTAGGACCAGAATTCATAGTTAGGGCTTCACAGCCTGCCAAGTATTTAGACCTAACTCTCTCAGCAAATGCTGAAAAAAGAGTAATTACAGTAGTATTGTTAAATGGTCAAAAATTTGATGTCACCTGTGATCCAAATGTAATTACAGCTGGTCAGCTGTTTGAAGCGCTGGTGCATAGTGAGAAATATGAACATAACTTTATGCTTGGAATAGCCATTCTAATAGGTGGAGATTTTGTATTCCTCCCAGACGATTATAAAATAAAAAAGATTGCTTCAGATAATTGGCATAAATCTTCTGGAAAAAAGAAAGCTGTTGAAGAAACTGTGCCAATTACTGTTTTTTTGAGGATAAAATTTTTCCTTCCAAAAAATATTGCCACTAATATACAAGGTGGAGAGTGGAGACACAGAGTATATTTACAACTGAGGAGGGCTACTGTGGAAGGCCAGTTGACTTCTACAATACATAATCTAATTCTATTGACAGGGTATGCTTTACACATTGAGTTTGGGGAGTTCTCATATAGAGAACATGGCACTGCAGATTATTTTCTGCTAGAGCATTATTTGCCTGAGGCAGTCATTACTGAAGATATGGCAGATATTAAATTGCGAATGAAAAGAGCACATGAATCTAGACATGGATTGGATCGAAATAAAGCTATAATAAATTATATTACACTCGCACAAACTTTTCGAGATTATGGTGCACATTTTTACTCAGCCATTTGGGCAACAAGAGATGGATTTTGTAGAGATATTTGGTTGTCTATTGGACCGAGAGGCATTACCCTCTACTCGCGAAATAGTCATATCACTGATGACCCCAGTACTTGTCAAAACAGAATAGTACTGCAAAGCTTGCCTTGGCACCACATACACACATTCTACTACAACAAAAAAAGTTTATACATCATGCCTAATTCATATTCAGGACTGTCAAAGATAGGAGTCAAATACAAATTGAAGATGGCAGATAACAAGAGCTACTTTACCTTTTGGTTGGCATCCCTGCATCATAGGTTGTATTTAAAACTGTATGCAAAGTCAGACTTCATAAATTATTTATCAGATGAGCTTGGTTGTCCTGTGAATACAAATGGGGATCCAAAGGAATCTGACTGTAGTAACTATCAAGATAGCTACAATTTAGCTGTCAGAAATGCGATTCGATCTAGAAGACCGGTTAGAAGAAGGTTCAGAGTTGACATTTTCGGGGATAAAAAAGCCCACAATAAAGAAAATGAAAAACCTAACACCGAAGAATTATTGAGGCAAATATTGTTGCCTCATTTCAATGATGAAGTGATTAGTACATCAAACATGAATCAAGGTAATTCTTCAAACGATGGACTGTCATCTTCCGAAAGTACTTGCCTCCCAAGAAGACAGGGGGTCAAGATGGGTACCAGAGTATTTCATGGTATGAAATCACCTCTACATAAATACACAAGATCTCCTGGACTTATAACCACTTCAAATGACTGTCTGAAGGCTGAAGGAGATGTAGTTACTACACAAAGTGACTCAGATGATTTAGGTTCAGAGCAAAGGCAGCACTGCAGTGTCAACAGCATGAAGTTATTACCGGAACGTCAATATATTGCACCAACTGCTTATGTCTTAGAATCCCCCAAAGTGTATCCTGAAACATTTAACTACAATGCAACCAGTAATGAGTCCTGCTTGAACACATCATTATTTGAAAAGTTGGATAACATGGAGTGTGTACAAGGAGAAAGAATCTTTGTAACTGCCTTACTACATAGAGATGAAATGAATGCATTGGGTTTGCAAGTAGCTGAAGGTTCTGATGGAAATGTTTACATAAAATCTATAACTTCAGGAAGTCCTGCTGATCTTTGCAACAAGCTTCTACCAGGGGATCAAATAATCTCTGTCAATGGAAAAACTTTATTAAATATTAAGTATGACAAAGCCTTGTCGATGTTACAGGCTGCTTCACAGAAAGTAGAACTTATTGTTCTACAAAATGCAAACAAGGCTTCCAATATGGAATACCAAACTGCAGGAAACAGTACGAGAAACGCCTTAACTAGCAGTATTGCAAGTGCTTTGGATGGTGAGTTTACAGATGATGAGTTATTAAATGAAGAAGCTTTGAAAACTATTTACGCACTTATCAAACTTACGAAAGAGAAAGTCATAAATAAGATGAAAGATAAGTCAAGCAGGCATACACCTAACAAAAGTAATTTACAGAAAAGTGCATCGGAAAAGAATGTTTATGAAGAGCCTGATATAGGGATATACTCATCTGAAGAAAACACTCCTCAGAAGAAAAACGGTCAAAAGTTTAACACATGGCGATGTCAAGTCGATAATGGCAGACCAAAGCGGCGTCCATTAAGCCTAAGCATTCCAACAGATTTAGAGCTTCCTGAAGATTATTTGAATGAGAATACAGAAGAATTACTAAAAAAGTCGTCTCTGAAATCAATTCAATCATCTCTCAATAGTATTGATAAATCTGTCAAAAGTAGCTCTTCTAAAAGTGTCGCGCTTCCAAGAAATTTTGGCCTTAGTAGGAGATGGCTTGGGCCAGTTAGATATCCAGTGACTCCTTGTAAGAACAGCAACATTGTGCCTGATAAGAGTACAGTCCCTGATGATGGGAATGTTCTACGAAGGCATTTTATTTATGGTGCTGGAGACTCAGATGAAGATCAAATATTTTTGTAACTTTGTATATTTACTGTTGATATTTTTGTACATTTTGAAGTATGAACCACCAACAATATTTTGTATTATAGGTGTTGTAGTTTTAAGACAAATATGTAACTATTATTTACAGATATATACTCATTACAATAAAAAAAATTAACTGTTTTAATTACCACGTTTGACAACAATAGAAAAGGTAACAAAGATAAACAGTGTTGTTGGACAATGAACTGTGTGATAAAGATAACACGTTATCAGCAAGTTATTAATGGATGCAAATAAATGTTGTCACGCAGTATGGAAATCGTGTGTATCGTTGTAATTTAAGAAAGGCCGCTTGAGGGGTGAGGAGACGGAGAAGGCGCTTCATTGAGCGCTTTCTCCATCCCCCGTAGTGGGGCCAGTAGCGGAGACTCGGGGGACTCTCCGCTGCACTTACATGGCCCCACACGTCTGGCGGGCAACTGAAGTGGAAGGTTGCCCACCCACTGGCGCAGAGGTCCGAAGGGTCTACCGTCGGGGCGAGATGGTAAATGGCGTCTCCATCTCGCCCCATCCCGACGGCGGTCGGATAACGGGGGGCTTTAGTGGGTTCGAGTCCCACATACCCCCTTGCCACCACCCCCATGGTGGCAGGGCATTTCCCCCCTAAAAAAAATGGTGGTTAAGTCGGCTCATAGGGCGAAAGCAGCGGGTTCGATTCCCGCGGCAAGACAAGTATTTGTGCACAGAAAAAAAATTGCAAATGCAAATATTTGTTCTTAGTCTGGGTGCTGTGGGACCATCATGGTTCTCGTAGTTCCTGGGTACCTAGATACAGGGAATCCTAGTTAGGGTCTAGGATCGTTGGGCGTTATTAATCTAAGGCCGCTTCACTGCACCGTCACCCGAGTCTTACGCAATACGTATCTCGCTTTACCAAGCCGTGTATTTTCTAGAAACATGAGTTTGGGTACTATTATTTATACTGTGGTTTCTAGTATATCTACAACACACTACCAGCCTTATTAATAAACACGAACTAGCTTTAGACTAGTTACATCATCTTTTGTCTCTTTCGATCCAGCTAAATATTCAAATAGCAAAAAAAGGACAAAAGCTGAAGTAACTAATCCGAGACTAATACCCGTTTATTAATAAGGCTGTATAAGTATATTGATATTATGCAGGAAACTGGCAAACATGTGACTAGATGAAGTAGGTATCTACTTTGTATAATATACTTGCACTTATTATTATTATCTATTACACAAACACCCAACTGTGCTGAGCTGTAACTTGGAAATAAAATACGATATAAAAACATTAATATTTAATATAATAACACCTTGCTTGTGTTGAATCAAGCAAAATTAAAACTAAATAATTCTAACAAGACAGATAATTGCCTTTCTACATTTCAGCTCAATCAGACTCAATAAAAGAAAACACATTCACTCCACATATTTGTAACAGTCAGGACTACAGGATTCCAATACCCATAGCGGTGATGTAACTACTAAGTAACAGTTCAATTTACACCATAAATGCATTGAGAAGTTTATTTGTACTTGCTTACATCATCCCTCCCATGCCGCCCATGCCACCCATGCCTCCCATGCCAGCCATGGGGTTAGGTTTGTCTTCTTGTGGTATGTCACAAATCACAGCCTCAGCGGTGGTAAGAAGGGAAGCAACCCCACTTGCATCAGTCAATGCTGTCCTCACTACTTTCGTAGGATCAATAATTCCTTTCTCAATCATGTTTACATATTCATCATTGAGTGCATCATATCCAAATTCTTGTCCCAAATCTTCGACTTTAGCAACTACGACAGAACCATCAATACCAGCATTGCGAGCAATCGTCATGCATGGCATTCTGAGGGCTTTCTTGACAATCTCTACACCTGTAGCCTGGTCCAGGTTTGCAGATTTCAGCTGTTCTAGCATTGGAATACATCTAAGGAGAGCAGAGCCACCACCGGGAACAATACCTTCTTCTACAGCAGCACGAGTTGCATTCAGAGCATCATTAACACGATCCTTTTTTTCGTTGACTTCAACCTCACTGGATCCTCCTACATGCAGAACAGCAACTCCTGAAGCTAATCTGGCAAGACGCTCCTGCAGTTTCTCTTTTTCATATTCAGAGGTAGTTTCTTGAATTTGATCACGGATTTGTTCAGCTCTTCTATCAATATCTGATTTCTTGCCCTTGCCTTTCAATAGAAGTGTGTCATCTTTAGTGATAATAACTTCGCTGACCTGTCCAAGGTCAGCTGCCTGCAAATCTTCAAGCTTGATCAAGTTGGCATCATCACCAAATACAACACCACCAGTAGCTATGGCCATGTCGCTCAGAGTAGCTTTGCGATTGTCTCCAAATCCTGGAGCTTTGACAGCAGCCACTTGCAGACCAATTTTGAGCCGGTTCACTACAAGAGTAGAAAGGGCTTCACCATCAACATCCTCAGCAACAATGACCAGGGGCTTCCTCTGTTGGTTAGCCAGCTCAAGCGCTGGGATGATAGTCTGGACATTGCTAATCTTTTTCTCTGAAAAGAGGACTAGAGCATCCTGGAACTCAACTTTAGCTCCTTTTGATGAGTTGATGAAATATGGTGAAATGTAACCTCTGTCGAATTTCATGCCTTCGATGATTTCAAGCTCGTCGACGAGAGTTTTACCGTCTTTCACAGTGATGACTCCGTCTCTACCAACTTTATTCATAGCGTCTGCGATCAGCTTCCCGATGGCGCTGTCTCCGTTCGCAGAGATTGTAGCAACCTGCGCGATCTCTTCGGGCGTTGTCACCGGCTTTGACATGCTCTTCAGCTTGTCTTTTACAGCGTCCACAGCTAGCATCACTCCTCGGCGGATCTCAATGGGGTTAGCACCCTTAGAGATTTTTTCGAATCCTTCTTTAGCAATAGCCCTGGCAAGGACTGTGGCGGTCGTTGTGCCGTCTCCGGCTTCTTCATTTGTGCTGTTAGCCACATTCTGTACCAATTTGGCGCCGATGTTCTGGAACTTATCTTTGAGTTCGATGCCCTTGGCAACTGTCACACCATCTTTAGTGATTTTTGGAGAGCCCCAGGATTGCTCTAGAATCACATTTCTACCTTTTGGACCCATTGTTACGGCGACGGCGTCAGCTAGGACGTCTACACCTTGCAGCATGAGGGCTCTTACATCAGCACCGAATCTCACGTCTTTGGCATAAAATCTTGTAAGCTGGTGAGCTTTCTGCAGGGAGATAGTCTGACGGACCACACTAGGAATGCGCAGCATTTTTAAGCTGGTATGTATAAGAAAATAGAACTTTGCAGAGGATTCCCAACCTTTTTCTAGAAAATTCTCGCCGGGATCGACAAACGTGATCTTCCTTCCACCGGTTATAGGTTATACAATGTTGCCAGAGCTCTTTCACCAAAAGTAACGCATACCAAGGAAAAATTACCGTTTTGGTATCAAAAGTAACGATTACATTATATCTAATAGAAAAACTTTTCTTAAAATATACCTTGAATGTCAAAGGGGAGCTAATGTAACAGGGTGTAAATTATTGATGTGATGGTTAATGAATTATTGGTGGATCACCGGAAGTCTGATAGTTAGCGATATCAATACCTATCGATGTATATTGGTGATTTTTTGGAGCGAGATTGTTTCTTCGCGCGTTTTGATTGCCGACGGTTTCACATCACATAATTTATACTTAAATTTTTTAAATCATATAATTTTTACCTAATAAACTTTAATGTAAAAGTCAACAATTTGACTTATGGATTTAAATTAAAATAGCATCCTTTCCATTCTATACTAAGTAGTGTTGCTGCTGTGGACATTAATAATTGAATGTAATAAACTTTCTAATAGAAGTAAAAGCACGATTGTTATAAAGTATAAGAAACCAAAAATTCGCGAGGTTACTTACTGTATCTCAAAGGCATGAGTAAATTTATATTTATTTACTCATATTGGTCATTACCAATTAAATTTCCGTCACAGATTAGGTAGAGATACTTCGTATTTCCGTTTTTAAAGTAAAACTTCTTTACGCATGCTTGATTTGGGGAGTATGCTGGTGAATGCGAGGCAAGTGGAAGTAGAAGTTGGTTCACGTAGACCTCCATTGCCAAATAAAATTTACATAATATTTGTATTATTATGTTGGTGTTGGTTTTTTCGATAAAATGACAATTTACAATTGTCACGATAGCGACATTAACATCAAACAAAGCTATACCAGCTGACAGATGGCGCTAAACTAAAGAAGTTTTACTTTAGTCGTGTGGTCTAACGCAAACGCGTTTTTTTAAATAAGTTACAATAATGTATTTCTATGTTTTTTATTTCTATTAAACAAAGTAATCTGCCACTAGGTCCACCATGAAACGGCCGTCCTGCAGTAATTCCCCATTAAAATCATTTTTTTTTGGTTGGTTGAGAATTCTAATTTCAAATTCTGGGAATTCCAATTTTTATTTAGATTGTTTTTCTTTTTCAAAATTAGCCATAGGTATTTTCATAGCCTTTCAATATTTTCCGTCATCATGTATACCTACGTTGAAAATTCCATTATTTATTTTGTCATTATTTTTATGCAATAAATATAACGGCAAATATTGCACTACAACCTTAACCTTAGAACATAATCCTCTTTATCTAGAGTAGTATTTATTTCCTTTAACCGTTTTCGATTTTTTTTATCGACTATAACTAACGACGGAAAGTAATAAGGGGTCGTAAGTTACGAAAAACGTTTCTAAAGTAGCTATCTGGCAATGTTGAGGTTACGAAATACTGAATGAATGAAATTTTTGAATATAAAAAATTGTGGTTTCATTCTTCCTTCATAGACAAATGATTACGTGCTTATATAACCAGCGACAAGAATGCACAAAGAATGCCGAACAGTGATTGGTTTATTTGATATCTGAACAGAGATTGGCTGAATTTTAAAAAAAAGTTCTTATTTGAAAAACATGCCCGGAAATTATCATTGTTTTTAAAACGCATAGTATCTTGTTTTTATTTAATCTCTGTTATATATCAGTTTTTAGAAGGTTGAAGGTGAAAAAAGATATAAACCTACCAAACATTTACTTCAAAATACGGTAATCTGTAGCGCTCTCTGTCTGGCCTCAGTCGTGAATCTCTACCGAAGAGATTTCATTCACACAATAATCAAACATTGAATGAAAGCTCTACTTCAGCATCAATCGACCACTGAGCATATTTCTGTTATACGGACCTTTGTGTTTGATGTCTTGAGGATGTAACCTTTACCTTCCACAGCAAGAATTCTCTCCATCCAAAGGTTGCCTGGAAGAGATCGCTTTTAGCGATAAGGTCGCCCATTGTTACACTTTATATAATTGATTGTTTTTTTTTTCTTTGTATTTTTTTTATTATTTGGTGTGTACAATAAAGAGTTCATCTATCATCTATCTATCTATCTATCAAGATGCTAAGGTCCGTGTTACAGAACGATGCTCTGTTATCAATCGGTGCTCAAGCAAACATTTTATTCACTAATAGATCACGCTATGGATGAAATCTGCTTGAGCATCGTTCTGTAATACGGACCTTAGTCTATGCCTTCTTGGTGATGACAGTGCTACTGCTGTGGAGTTCAACTATAAATTAGTAATCTGTGGTTTCAAAAAATGCCATTTCTGACTTGTGTTGTGAGGAGTGAGCACGTTTTTATTATATTTTTATCAAATAAACACGCGCTATTATCATACGGCGAGCAAGCAGATAAAAAAGCTGTCTATTAGCTATAATATTAAATAAAAAGTTTCATTTGCGGCTTTTTCTCGCTCGTTAAATCCAATTATTACATAATGGACATCTCCAGGTATGATTATTTTGCATATAATAACTGTTTCCTTTGGCTGGTAATGTGGTTCCTATGAGAGCAGCATGTGAATTTTAAAGTAGTACAATAGCCTGTAATTACTGACGATATAATTGTGATATAGAAGAAAATGGTATCTTGGCATATGATATTTCAAGGTGCTAAATTAAATTTTTAGCCTCAAATATTCATAGTTTATTCTAGCCGTGACCAAAGATGACTCAAGTTCAACAAATAGATCATTCTGCTTGACAAAATAAAAAATATGATGTTTATGAGTGTTATTTTACAAGTCTGTTGGCAATTATATCCTTAAACCTAACTGACAAAACATGGCCATAATAATAGTAATACAATAGTCAAAGGCAAAATGGCATGTTAAAATTAATAAAAAGTAAAATTAAAGTTGATAGAAGTCTTTCCCTTCAAACTTATTAATATCAATTATTTTCAAGTCTGCTATTTAATGAATGGGTCCATAATTTATTGTTTCAGTTGTGTTTGTAATGAAGGAATTCTCCTGGGCATTGGAAACCCATTGCTGGACATCTCGGCGAAAGTCGGGGACGATCTCCTTAAGAAATATGATTTGAAACCTGATGATGCTATAATGGCTGAGGAGAAACACATGCCACTGTATAGAGAGCTCATGGATCAGTAAGTTTTGTTGTATTTAGTTATATTAGGAAAAGGTACACTATGCACTATGGCCTACACTCTCCCTGTGTTACGAGGCTTGTGTCCCAGCAGGGGCAACTCATTGGGCTGATGGCTAGAGGCTATAGCCTCTAGCCATCAGCCTGCTTTACCTGCAATGTATCTGTTTTCCTGTGGGAACTTTTTAATTTTCCAAGACAAAAGGATCTTATAATATAATGTTGATATCAGAAAAATAAGTCTAAATCTATTTTGGTGTGAAAGCAGACAATATTTCACTTTTATATTATACTGACTAGTTTTACACAGGTTAATTAATTATTAGGTGTCCTTAATCCCCTCTACCCTCCCACTCTATTTGCACTTTCTTTATATTTTCCCCATTTCTTCATTATCATCCTTACTTCTTCCCTATCCCTTTTCCAAACATAATATTTGTTAATCAAGCCTCTAGTGGTCCATCTTGTGGTGGTACATATTGTTTTTTTTATATGAATTAGTACTTATATTTACTTGTTTATAGATATTTATTTTAAGTAGTAGAACATAATGCTGCACATTTTGACTGATAGCCTTAAAATGTATACCCTGGACTATGTTATATCGTTACTACAAAAAAGGTCTAGCCAACAATCCAATCAATCAAAACACTGAAACCCATAATAATTTAGTACTTAAATATGTAGCTTTAATCTATTTACATAACTGTAACATCTTTTGTTAAAGGGCAAGGTAAAAAGGTGTCACTGGGTGAATCCTACAACATAGTTTGGTAACAAAACAATGTGACTAACTTTTGAAAATAGAATAGAATGTGTTACTGTACATGTTAGTATTTTAGCTAGTCATTGTTCAAAAACATGATAAATGCCAAAATAATCCTGAAGCCCCGTACAAAATAATGGCAATGCTGCTGAGCAATCAAAAAGATTGTGCTACGCCATGTGCACGCGGCGCAACCCGGCGCCTCCCAAAGACCATTAAAATTTTTAATAATATGGGTTTTTGCATTTGGCATTTTGACGTTCCTTGTCATTTCTATCGCGTAGACGATGCGGGCGCGCCCTGACTAGTAGGCACTTTATGAGTATTTTATTTTATTTCAAACGCATGTATTTCGCGCCTCTGAGATTGTCAGACGGTGCGCGTGCCTCCTAGATGCGGGGCTGCAGACAACAGTTTTACAGTAGGGATTCATAGATGTATGTACCTATGTATATTTGATCTATATTACTTATTGGCAAATAAATAAATTACTATTAATTACTAAATTACTATATTGCAGAATTTACAGAACAACGCTCAGATGTGAGTCCGTTGAGATTTCGTTCATAAACTGGTAATTTTATGAATGGAATCTCAACCTGAACACCCATTCATGATAAAGTTGTGCATTTATATTCTGTGCTAATACAAGCATTTATTGTGTTTTATAACAGAAATTATGTTAGAAATCCTAGCATGAGAAAGAATGCAATTTAAAGCATGTAAAAACCTGTTTAATGGTCGACGTTAAAATATCGTATCAATGATTCCAGGTACAATGCGGAGTTCATAGCAGGTGGCAGCGTTCAAAATTCACTTAGAGTTGCACAGTGGATCTTGAAGAAACCCAATCTTAGCACTTATTTTGGCTGTGTGGGGAATGACGACTATGCAAATATATTGAGGGAAAGAGCTGTGTAAGTACCAACAATCTTTTCTATAAAAACCTGCAGAATAGTAGTAAAGTTTTTGGTAGTGTCATTATCATCAACTGGACGACAAATACTCCCCAATTAATGCAGCAACGAATCGTTGCTGGCCATTGCATCCATTGCAGTAAAAGGCTACATGCCCTACTGTCTAAAGTTCTCTCTGACACCAGCTCATGCAAGTGGGAGTCAGGACGAAAGTAATCCAGAAATGGCAACGCGAGTTCGAAGAACAGATAAAATAAAATTAAAATACAATACTCGCTTCATATCTGTATTTTCCTGCTGTGTCCTGAAAAGATAAAGATCATTTATTGTAAAACATCGGTAAATACGTTTTTTTTAATTATCTTAGGTACAATTTTATTAAGGTAGCGCACGTTTGGCCTGGTTAGGCATAAAAAAAAAGTTCATGCAATAATAAAATAACATACGTTTTGATGAAATGAAATCACAGATTAGAGAAACAAATTAAATTCACGCATACATGTGTCAGAAGAAACATCGTATGTATACTTAAATATATAATTAAAATTTAATTCTATTATTATGTCCACACTTGGGATTTTGGCGGGAATATGAAAAAGATAGCGTCATCGCATTATATTATTTTCCAAAACTTGTGTTATTTTCAGTGTTAGTGCATAAAATTGGTGGCATTTTATTCGTTAAGTGCTAGATTACAGGTGTGGGAAAGTGGTATAATGATGATGAAACATTTATTTTCGTGTGGTTTCCAAAACTCCATACAAGCTTCTGGTAAAGTTACCGTTACCGTTAAATAGACATTTAGGCTGTCATGCAGGTATTTTAGGAGGCACTTAATACTAAAACAAAACCTTTTTTTTTAAATTGGTCTTTGTACGAACATTCTATAGCATGGTCTGAGTACATACATTTAAGGAAAAGAGTGAATTAAATTTCACCGTGTATAATTTAAAATAATTCTATTACTATGAAATATGTCCACACAGCCCACAGTCAGTCTATGAGATCTGTCTGGCTTGTCGAAAGCGAAATCTCGAGTGAAAAGCATACATGGCGTAATTCCATATACGTTATCTCGATCTTGATATTTTTCCTATAATTTTATCGGCGTCTTCGGCTCTTGTATTTACACATACTTACACATCATTATAGAATAGATAATAGTACTTGCCAATTGTTATATACCTATTGTTATATACAATAGGTACTACCCATCTGTACATATAAAATTCAAAGTCCTGACTGACTGACTGATCAACGCACAGTCTAAACCGTTGGTCTAGAGACTTAAAATTTGGAGGGCGTGTTCTTTATAAAGTGTAGGTAGCCACAAAGAAAGGGTTTTTCGAAATTCCACCCCTAAGAGGGTTAAATGGATGGTTGAATTGAATTGAATGAAAAAAAAACTTGATTGAATTGAATTGAATGAAAAAAAAAACTACGTTTTCTATAGGCCACGCGAGCGAAGCCGCGGGCAGAAGCTAGTATTACATATATGTAATATACTCGTATTATAATAGTACTCCGTGATACGTGTAACTATGGCGATCGTTACTGATTCTATCTTTATCTCTTCTACGGATTTAATTAATTTTATCACGTGAACGGCTTAAAGCAATATCTCTTTTCATAACTCGTTGAGTACCTATAAGCTTGTGTGAACGAATATATTCCGCCATGGACTATAATAGGCATACTAGGCGGTAGTACCACCGCTTTGCCAGATATTCTGTAGTGTGCAAACACTACTCTATTCCGGTCTGCAAGGCTCTGTAACATGGGAAATTACTGGGCAATGAGACTTAATGATCTGATCTCAGCCTAACTTTACACTAGAGTTCCGAGTGACACTGCAACTGATATTGGCGGCACAAATTTTTAACTTTGTTATGTTGGCAATGCAGATCCACGTGAACTTCAACTTCCGTTCGCCTTGCATTCACCAGCTTAATCCCCAAGTCAGCGTGCATAAAGAAGTTTTACTTTAAAATAATAGGCCTTCCAGACGCTCCACTTCTTCACTTCACTGGCTACGCTGATGGTCTTTAGTCTCGTGTGTAAAGTAATAAGATCTATCCTGGTCGTGTCGAAAGCTATTCAAGTGCCCTAAATACTTTGAGAGGGGAATTCTGCATAAATGACCGCACGAATCATTGTGCAAATGAATGGTAAATGGGATCAACAGGGGTCTATTGGTATCATGTAGAATGTAGATCAAAGATTTTTTATCGCATCATTTATTGCGATATGGTACATTAATTGACAGCCTCTGTGGTGTAGTGGTTGAGCAGGTTAGCTCATAACCTGGAGGTGGCGGGTTTGATTCCCAGACAGGAAAATAATTTGTGCCCAAAAAAATGCCTGTCTGGGTGTTGTGGGACCATGGTCCTCGTAGCTTCTGGGTTCCTAGACATAGGGAATCATAGTTAAGGTCCAGAATTTGTTTTTATTGATCGTTAGGCGTCATTATTGTTTATTTTATTGCTTTTTTTGGGCTCCACACTTTTAATTGTGTATTTAGCGGGTGTCAAGTAATTGATTTTCTCAATTTAATTGTATATGTGTCAAGTCAAGTCAAAGTCCAAGTCATCTAGTCATAGTCTAGTCTAAGTCATACCACTAGTAAAGTGGTGGCAACTTTACCAGAATCTTCTCTGGAGTTTTGGAAACAACACGAAAATAAACGTTTCTCCATCATTATACCACAATCCCACACTCATGCCTGTAATCTGGCACTTAACGAATTCCACCAATTTTATGCACTAACACTGAAAATATCACAAGTTTTGGAAAATAAAACAATGCGCTGACGAGATCTTTCTCATTTTCCCGCCATTACTCCATTATTATTATTAATTGAAATGTTCATTATATACTGGTTAAATAATAGGTCTTTACCTATGAAATTGCCGTATACAGACTTTTTCAAACAAAAAAAAGTTTTGATTGGCTATGAATTCTAAATACAAATTAATTTTGTTTTAAAAATATGACATTCTATTTACAATATAAGTCTTTTGTTTATTGATTAGCGTTGTATTTTCATTACATTTCAACATTTTTCCTCATAATGGATACTTTGAAATTTCGTGTAATTATGGAATATGAGTTCCGTCGTGGCACCAACGCGGCACAAACGACACGTAACATCAACGACGTTTACGGAGAGAACTGTACAAACGAACGTACAACTCGTTATTGGTTTGCTCGGTTCCGTTCTGGGAATTTTGACTTGAAAAATGAACCTCGTAGTCGTCCGGAAACTTTGGTCAACAATGATGAATTGAAGGCGATTGTGGAAGCTGATGAATCTCAATCTACAGCTGAGCTGGCAGCAGCTTTTGATGTTAGCATAAAAACAATATTGGTCCATTTGCGATAGATTGGCAAGATAAAAAAGCTTGATAGATGGGTGCCCCACGAACTTAACGATCGCCAGCGCAACGTACGCGTCGAGACTTGCCTTGCGCTGCTTAACAGCCACAGAAATGAAGGAATTTTGAACCGAATTGTTACGTGCGATGAAAAATGGATTCTTTTTGACAATCGAAAGCGCTCAGCAAGTTGGTTAGATCCTGGTTCGGTACCAAAGCAATGTGCAAAACGAAAAATGACCCCTAGAAAGGTGATGGTCACAGTTTGGTGGTCTAGTGCTGGTGTGATTCATCATAGCTTTTTACAAAACAGCGAGAGCATTACTGCAGATGTGTACATTGAAGAACTAACCACAATGATGGCGAAACTCGCACGTCTGCAACCAGCTTTGGTCAATCGGTCGTCTCCACTGCTACTTCACGACAACGCGCGACTCCATACTGCACAACAGACCGTCTCTAAGCTGCATGAGTTGGGTTTGGAAGCTCTCCCTCATCCGCCATACTCACCAGATCTTGCGCCTACCGACTATTACTTTTTCCAAAATTTGGACAACTTTTTAGCGGGAAAAAAATTCAATTCCCGAGAGGCAGTACAAAACGCCTTTGAAGAGTTTGTTGTCTCCCGTCCTGCTGATTTTTTCAAGAAGAGCATCCATAAACTGCCACAGCGTTGGCAAAGATGCATTGATTGCAGGGGTGATTACTTTGAATAAAAGAAATAAATAAGTTCGAAAAAAAATACTTTAACTTTTTTTAAACAAAACGGCAATTTCATAGGTAAAGACCTAATATATATATCTGCGATCATCTATTTTACAATCAAACAATTTAAATAAAATGCTTGCAACTGCTCACGGTTTCACGGGAATGGGCTACAGTTTATCGTGGTAAAAGTAGATCTTATGTCCATTTCCAGGGTTTATAATCTAAATCTTCATAGGTACCAAATAAAGTACATTAAGATCTGTGCACCCGTTAATCGTGCAAACGTAACAAACAGACGGAGAGATAAATGGAAGTTTGGATGTTAAAACGAGAAAAGAAAACGTTTTGCTCTACTTATGTAAAAAAAACCATATGACATATTGTATCATAGCAGCGATAAAAATACATAAAACCACGATCATGCTGATTGGCCGATATAAATATTGTATCTACTACTACGCATCGTATTTTTATTAGGTAACTACTAGAATAATATAACAACTACTACTAAATACTACTTAGCTACACTACCTGCTAAAAAACGAGTGTGCTTTAGACCTCATGACTGAAGTAAAACTTCTTTAGTATAGCTCCATCTATCGGCCGGTATAATCATAAAAAATTTCTCTAAGGGTGTAACTTTGTTTTGTTTTTGTTTAATGTTAATGTCGCCATCTTGCTCGCTCAATTATTGTAAATTGTAATTTTACCGAAGATATGAATATAATAAATTTTTTTTTCTACGTGAATTAATTTCAACATCCGTTCGCCTCGCATTTACCAGTTTACTCCCCAAGTCAAGCGTGCGTCAAGAAGTTTTACTTAAAAAAATAATATTTAGAATAGAATAGAATATCATTGATTGCAGAATGTAGTACATAAATAGTTGGTATTACAATGAAATAGCTCGTACATTCTACCACGACAGTGGTGTGCAATGTTATAAGTTCCTTACATTTATTAATTACTAGTCATACAATTGTTGGTACATTATCATTCTTTATAAGTCATAATTATATTCATTTAAATCGTAAAAACATTTATCTAAGGGCCATTGAGTCAATTTTCTCTTAAAAGTAATTAGAGTCCATTATTGTAAATTTCAGGTAAATTATTGTACACTCTAATGGCGTTTATATAAGCATTCCTTCTGTACAGCTCTAGCTTGCTTTGAGGAAGGTAGACCTACTACCTTCCTACCTACCTACCCTATCGCATACACATGCATCCGCAGTATTTCCAAATACAGTTGGAGGTATACCCCCGACTGTATTTGGAAGTACTGCGGATACTGTTTGACAAAAACACAAAAATCCCTGATATATGTGCAAACCAGCGGTAATATGCCAAGTTTTTTGAAAATTGGCTTGCAACTGTCCATAAACCAGGCGCCACAAATAGCACGCACACATTTCTTCTGAACCCGAAAAGCCTTTACTATTTCAACCGAGTTCTAGAGTGTATACTAGCCGCGATGATCTATAGACAGTCCAAATGCTCCAGCCCACTACCAGTAGGTAGCGTACCCAACATGCTCAAAGCATTGCTCCGTTGAATTAAGTACTTGTCTATATCAATATCATATCAGTCCCGATATCGCCAATCAATCATTCCACTCTAAGCTTTATCTTTTATTGATTGAAGAATGTTTAGATCTAATGCTTGATTGCGTTTAAGCATGTTTTAAGTCGGAAAGTCCAGATTATAGGTTTTCTTTTATCTATACCACACTAATGACTGCACGCTGCTTTGCTTGTATTTTTCCGTTATTATTTTAAATCTATGCCCATTTTTAGAGGTTAGGATATACGAAAAATATCACGAAACGTTTTAACCAAGCTGGTCATGTCAAACCAATGTTATAGTATAGATCTAAGTAAGTAATGATAATATTAAACTTATAAACTTAATACCACAGATTAGGTAATATCCTCAGATTAATTTGTAAAAGAAAAATTAAAATCACGAATATTTATTTGGGAGGCGTTGTCTACATACAGCATTCGTGTTGATGTAAATTTACCACGCTAGTTGAGGTGATTCTCAAGAATCTGTTAATGTTACCAACCCCATAAGTTGGTTGTAAAAGGTAAATTATACATTTGGACATGAGATAACTTGTGGCGGTAGCTTTTAAGGAAGTCCTGGTTTTAGAGACGGATGGATACGGGTTCAAATCACGTTCGTGATTCAATTTTTCTTTTTAAAATTAATATTAATTATATAAATTAATAATATTATATAATTAATGAGCCGACCTGCTCAACCACCCCACCACAGAGGCTGTCTAAATTAATCTAGAAATTACGCTAAGTAGGCGATACGGCTATTAAAATCATACCTACTCGATTAGGTGCCATGCTTTTGAAAAGAGGGTTGTTTTAAAATAAATATATGTAGACATTACAGACATTTCCATTTATGTAAGTACAGTAATGTTTCCTATCACCTAGTAAACAATGTGAAAAAATATAATAGATTAAATAGACAGGTTATTCAGCAGAATACTATATAATAGTATCATTTATTATTACGTATCATTTGGCGCGATCTTATCTAAGTTTACATATTGTTATCAAGAAGTAGGTATGGTAGGTAAGTAGGTATATAAATTGTAACCAAATTTATTTATAATATTATAGAAACTGACGTGAGTATTACTTATAACTACGTCTAACACTCACGAGATACAGCGGAATAACTCAAATTTATTTAGCCGTTTTGCGTGAAAATCGCTCAAACAAACAAATAAAAAATGATTCACTATTATATTAGCAGGGCCAAGGATTTACCTGCTCCGCGGGTCAGGATTAAGCTACATCTGACAGCCCGGAATCGTAATTTTTCATGCTTCATCCTTTTCTATCGCTCAGGATCGACAACTCCTGGAGCGAGAAGGATAGCGGGAGTGCGACAGCACACACATCTTTCTGGCTTTGGGACTTACGATTCTGAGCGATAGAAAAGGATAGAGCGTTGGGAACTGGGGTTCCGTGCTGACAGATGTGAGATGTGTGGAGTGGCGTAGCTACCGGAAGGCTAGATGGGGCAGTGCCCCGGGGCCCCTAAGCTCAGGGGCCCTTGATCTCTGACTTACAAACTATAAATTGAACTAGTGAAAAGTTCTCCCACATTCGGAATATATCTGGAGTACGTCGAATCTGGATTACGACAAATCTAGAGTACGTCGAATCCGGAACACGACGAATACGGAACAAACGTTTAAATAGTTTAGTTAGGGGCCTAGTTTATTTTTTGCCCAGGGCCTTTGGTTACCTAGCTATGCCACTGCAGATGTGGCTCAACCCTAATAGTGCTTCGGTAATGCCCCATCTTATTTGCCGCGCAGTGTAGTACCTAAACTTGCCTTATCATGAAACATAAATGGTGATGCAAGCCTCATCTCTACAGATAGTGTCTGAGATACAGGGAGCAAATGTTATCGCCATATCAACAGGACGTGAGACTGTTGTCGAGTTATCGTTCGCTCTCGGTTACGATACGATACCATATAACACTAAAGGTTCTATGAGCTGTAGACCTCGCTAATTTGTCATTGCATAGCTTAAAACTCCTCTGGCTCCATTTTGAAAAAAATCTCATAAAGGAGAATAGGTGAATAATAATAAGAGTGAATAGGTATTTACTTGCCTAGCATGCTACACCTTCGATCGCATCGTCAATTCGTCACTTCCCATCAGGTGAGAGCGTAAAAAGCTAGACAAGTTTGAAGTAAAAAAAAAAATTGCAATAAAAAGAGCGGGGCAGATTTTGGGTTGGCCAAAATTAGGTGCAAAACACAATTTACTGAGCGATAGCAATTGTAACAGCGCTTAAAAAAACTAGGTGCAATGAATACGACATTAACCGTACAGTAATTTAACAGATAGGTACCACGCGTGTAGAGCAAAGAGCGTGACGCAGGGCCAGTTTATAAATACGCGATGTGTGTTTCAAATTAAAATAATTCATTTTCTTCTCTTCGTTTAATGCTTTTCTATCGCTTTTTAGCGATGATTCCGAAATTCTGCCAATCTCAAGTAAGGAATTTTTGTACGGTTATGTCATGTCAAGTCTCATTTTGTCAGTCAAAATGCCACAGTAAAATGGTGGATATTTTACTAAAGGGTCTAGGAAGCATTGAAGAGTAAACGAAAAGACATGGTTTAAAAACATGGAACCATTTACTAACACTCGTGCACGTTCACGAATACTTACCGGATAATAATTCACCCTTATCATACGTTAAAATTCAAAAATACACGGGTTATGAAAAATAATTCAAAATTCACAACCGCCATTTTCCGATACTTTTGAATGACCCCCTAAGCTATTTAAAAAAAGACCATAAAAATAGCTTGCGACAATTCGCAGTAGTCATTAACTAAGATTCATATTAGGCAATTTTTACGACATTAAAAATACAAAATCAGAACAAATTAAGATTTGCCAGGCGATCATGTAATTTGATTTCAACCAATAGAAACAATGTTTTATGGATTTGACAGTTTCAATACGCATAGTTATTATGTACATTTTCAGGAATGCAATTTTTCTTGTTGCATTGCATTCAAAGTTCCGTGATTACTCCCCACTTGTCCCTCACTTTTCTATTCTAGTAATACTTACTTTTAATTTGGTCCTTTAATTCCTGTCCATTCTAAGGTAGCCTGAAAGAAATCGCTTAATGTGATAATACCGTCCTTTGTTCTACCATTTTTAGTAAGTTTTTTTAAGGTGCGTTGTTATTTATTAGTTAGTGTTCAATAAAGTATTATTGTATTGTATTGTACTTCCACGTTTACCCCCGTCTCCAGCGCAGAAGGCGTGATGGTCCGCTACCAGGTAACGGCGGAGGCGCCGACGGGCACGTGCGCCGTGCTGGTGACGGGCACGCACCGCTCGCTGTGCGCCAACCTGGCGGCCGCGCAGAAGTTCACGCCGGACCACCTCGCTACCGACGACAGTAGGAAGGCCATCGAGGCGGCCAAGTTCTTTTACGCTTCCGTAAGTTGGCTCACAGAGTAATAATAACGTCCGACGATCTCACACATAGATCCTGGACCCTAACTAGCATTTCACTAGGTGGTAGGACTTTGCGAGTTCGTCTAGGTTGGTACCGCCGCTTTGCCAGTTATTCTGCCGCCATGCAGTAGTGTGCAAGTGCTATTGTGTTCCGGTTTGAAGGGCACTGTAGCTAGTGAAATTACTGGGCAATTGAGACTTTATTATTTGATCTCGCAGTCGAGTAATCTTATTACCAGACTGTGATGATGTCTCAGGATGATGTGCGCGGTGCAGTGTTACGCGAAACTTTATATTTTGGAGTTCCCAGTGACACTGTTCGGTTATGGGCGGTCGTGTCGCTTAACATCAGGTAAACGACTAGCTCGTCACATCATTCATTAACATAATAACTAGCGTTCCCTGTGTTTAGGGACCCAGAAACTACGAGGTCACACAACACCCAGACTCTGAACAAGTATTTGCGCTTTTTTTCTGTATACAAATACTTGTACTGCCGCGAATCGAATCCGTCGCCTCTGGGTTATGAGCCGACCTGCTCAACCACCACACAGAGGCTGTCAATTTACTTCAAAAGCGGCAAGACCAAGGTTTACAGCTTTTGCAGCTGTGGGGTAGTGCATTCTTTCTGGTCAGGCGTGTTCCTATCTATAGTGCGGCGGACTCCAAGAAAAACTAAGGCTTACGGGTACTGAGTCTGGGTGTTGTGGGACCATAGTCCTCGTAGTTGCTGGGTCCCTAGACACAGGCAATCCTAGTCCTAACTAGGTCCTAACTAGGATTGCCTGCATACTGCGTCCATGCATACATGCCTATATGCGTACATGCATAGTTCCTGGACTAGGGTCCATGTGACGTTATTATTATTATTTTTTTAAAATACAAAAATGTTTATTGACATAAATATTATTACATTAAATAAATTAATCCATATATTCCCGAACTAGCTTTTAAACTGTATTTCAGGAATCAGTGGCTTCTCCCAATATTTTAAATTTTTATGTCACACGAAAAAAAAAAACATAATGAAATCTAGAGAAAAAAAAACTTACAGAGTAGAAGTAGTTACAAAAAAAACTTTACACTACAATACTTATCGGTATCAACGTGTGTGTGTTATAAATTATCTTAGAATCAGTTTTCCATACCTTTCACCCCTTCCACCTCGCTCCCGCAGGGGTTCTTCGTGGCGGTGTCTCCGCCGTCGATAATGCAGCTGGCGTCGCACGCGCACTCCGGGGGCCACAAGTTCATCATGAACCTGAGCGCGCCCTTCGTGTCGCAGTTCTACAAGGAGCCGCTGGAGAGCTTGCTGCCCTACGTCGACGTACTCTTCGGGAATGAGACGGTGAGGACTTGGATATTGTTTTTATCATAATTCCTTTTAAAAAACGAGTAGGCTATGCTTTAGACCACACGACGGAAGCGACTCCACACGACTCAAGCGTGCGTAAAGAAGTTTTACTTCAAAAAGAGTCTCACCGACGACGAAAAACGACGTGTGTCGACGAATACGTATAAATACAATTAAAAAGAAACACTACCTAGTTGGGTATATATGAAAAGAGAAATAGAAGACTATATATAGCTAAGTAACAAAGATGGCTAAAATCTTAACCAATTCCTCATACAACCTTAACCTTACCGATTCCAGGAAGCGGAAGCGTTCGCCGCAGCCTTCAACATCGACTCGAAAGACTTACAACAGGTGGCGCTCAAAATCGCAGCCCTCCCCAAGCTCACGAGCAACCAACGGGTTGTGGTGATCACACAGGGTTGCGACCCAGTCATCCTGGTCGAAGAAGGTAAAGTCACCCTCATACCGGTCACAGTTCTCAGTCGAGATCAAATTGTCGACACTAATGGAGCTGGCGACGCCTTCGCGGGCGGCTTCCTCAGTCAAATGGTCCTGAACAAGCCGTACACGACCTGCGTCAAATGCGGGATTTATACGGCGACGCATATTATTCAGCATTCCGGCTGCACACTCACCGGTGAAAGTAATTTTGAAGATAGCTAGAGGTGTGGTGTGTTTGCTTTCTTGTTAGATACAATGCCTTATCGGAATTTCATATTAGGACAGGATTACAGAATGTAACAAAGATCTTTCGTTAAGTTTGCCATTTAATATTACTACCCAGAATTATATCCTTATAAGTGACAATATAAAGTGGGTGGCGTAAAGATGTGCTTTACAGGGTTATGGTGCTTTATTTTTACCAAATTCAATGGATTTGAAATCTATGTTTATTTTTTATGAGCTGAGCTGACAATTTTTTCTATTGCTCATACTTTATGAATTGACTATCGATGCTCAGTTGAAAAATTCTCCTTTTTATATAAATACAATGCAACTAATATCACCCCCACAATTTATTGAATTATAGTTTGACATGTATGAATAAGTATGCACATGAAAATATGAAAATATTGGAATATTAATAGTTTTTGTTGACTACTCTACATTACAATGCATTCTACTTGGATCATGTTTGTGATGCAAATAGAATGATATAATATACTCGCCTACCTTGACAAAAAATAATGTAACTTATGATTGTTTTTTTTAAGTTATGTTCCAGTAAGAGTACAAACAGAAAATAAATAAGCTTACTAAAGCTTAATAATAATGATTCCTTTTATTGCGGCAGTAAATATAAAATGGAGCTACGTAGTCCATATTAGAATGTTGTTACATTTTTGTAGTACTCGTCCTGCACTTTTTGTATCTAACTAGAATGCGTTGTTAGTTCTTCCGGCTGCATTAAATTCGAACGGCAATAATGTACATAGCTGTAGAGTAGTTATACTTAATGTAACGTCGCACAAATCATACATTTACTTCATTCGGAATGGGCAGTCATATAATATATGGAGTGTATTTTGAAATTTTATTTTAAATTTAGGTAACACTGCAATACCTGCACGGGTAGCACGATTTTTAGAAAGAGACATCGACATATTGTTTCTCTCGAGAAAGCGTTTGATTAATAAACGATCATGCGGATTACGTCATAAACCCTTTGTTGCATTTCCGTCGGCTTTTTGACGTGATAACGTCATATATATCGATGAACGCCGGCTGCACGCACGAAAAATTTTCACGTTCCGCCTGAGCCGAGCGTGCAAGCGAGAGCGCGGAACAAGCGATAGAGAGGCGCCATCCTTCACCATTAAAATCTCCCAGATTATATTTTTCGAGAAACAGAGAGGCTGCTAAATTGTTCCATTCCTTTACCGTCCCTGCAATAAATATTCAAGCGAAACGCTTTGTGCGGATTGGAGGAATGCCCACCGTAATATATGGATGGACGCTTTCCCGAGGGAAGAGATATGTCGATTTCTACAGACCAAGTTACCCTTGCTGAACTGTAAAAAAAGTCAATGTTTCAAATGAGGACTAATTTTAAAAGTTAGTTCCTTATATTTAAGCTAAAAGCTTTGAATAATTGTAAATTGTAATGTCAGAACTTATTTTTGACAGATTTATGTATGATTCTTAAATGCCCTCGCGTTTCACCTTTCTACATGTACCTACAAGACTTTACAAAAGACCAATTCCTATATATTATATTCTATGTATGCGAAACTTGTCCCTTTTAGTTTCACATATGAATGATATTGCTAAAGTATTATTAATAGATCTGAGTCAATTAAAACTGTGAATTCTGTGCAGAATAACATTAACAGGAACGTGAATCAATTCAATGCTTAACATGATCTGTCTCGTTTTCGCTTGTGATATTTCAAATGAGCAAGAAATTGACACGACTTTTTAGGCATTAATTAAAAAGTTATCATTTCGTAAGTAAGGAACTTAATTTAATAATTAAGTATTTATCAGAATATGTATAGAACGACTCTTAAAACCTACATCGAGACAAGGCATAACTTGACATTTTGTATGTCAAATTAACCAAGGCATATTAAACGACACATCAGATGTCATAAATTTACTAGGGAGTCAACATTTTTAACGCACTTCAACATTCCAAGCTTAAGATTTTTAAATAAATTATGGTGTTTTATCAATAAATGTATAATAATTTTCATTAGCATCAAATATTATTATTGTGTTCAATGTAATGGTTTTTGTTTAATAATATTACCCATACATTTGAGGTCAAAGTAAGAAGTCTAATAGTACAAGTAACCTAACCTTCTTCTACATAAACAATCTTCAAACTGCTTTGCATAAAATGGCCTTTAACTTCCGCCTGGAGTTTTGGCGGGAAAACAAAAAAGATCGTGTCACCGCATTGTATTATTTTCCAAAACTTGTGTTATTTTCAGTGTTAGTGCATAAAATTGGTGGCATTTTATTCGTTAAGTGCTGGATAACAGGCATGAGTGTGGGAAAGTGGTATAAGGAAGGTGAAACGTATCTTTTCGTGTTGTTTCCAAAACTCCGTAGAAGCTTCTGGTAAAGTGGCCACCACTTTACAAGGAGTATGACTTGACTTGATGACTTGGACTGTGTCTTGACTTGACTTGACATACCTATATGTTACTTAACTCGAAAAATTATCAATTACTTGACACTGGCTAAATACACAAAAGTGTGGAGCCATACCAAAACAAAAAAAAAACTTCCTCCTGTCAGAGATGTCATATGTAAAAGCGAGACAGAAGATTTTATACAACAGTTAAGCTTCGAATATGAGGTAAGTTTACAGTTACCATCTCAAATATTAAATTGTAAGCAATTCTGCTCAAAATAATAATAGAATGTAATAGGGCCACTGACATGTTAGCAGACGGCTTATTTATAAGGTCCGAGTGTGACCGGTTATCGATTCCAAGCCATACCTGCAAGTTTTGGACCTTATATTTAGTTACACTTGATTGAGCTTAGTGTGAAAGCTATGGGGTCCCAGTATAATGCATGTTATGAAGTGTTGTTATGCTGAAACAGCATTGCTTGGTAGCAATTATGCAAAAATGAATATTATGTGATAAATAAATATATTAATAATAAATTCTGCGATTGGAACCGAAACACTGGTTTATTCAAACATCTGATGATATAAGAGGGCAGCAGTATAAAATTATATATATAAATACAATTATAATGGTACTAATAGTGCCAAGGTGCTGGATTCTTGGATAACTGATGAGAAAACAATATTTAAAAATAATTCAGTTTTATTTTTAATCAACTAAAGTATTCCTGTGTAATCTTGTTTTTCTTACTGAAACACTTTTCGAATGCATATGATGGCATGATGATATTTTATGAAAGTCAAGGAGTAAATAAAACAACATAAATTGTGACAAAATACCTAATTGTATTAAAAAATATAAAACCTATTTAGTGTTGGCACTTTTTCTTAAATCTTAATGATTACTATTTGGTTTGCTGATTTCTTTCATTATAAATATCTACACATTTTGTCAGTGGTCATGGTGAATTGTTTAGGAAATGTCCAGAACCTACAATGTACATTTCATACAATATTGTGTCAAAACTTATTTTAATTTAATGTAATGGATCTTATACTTTAATGTACTTATGAAACTAATAAACAAAAACAACTTATCTAGCTTTTAGTCATTATTTTTTGGTACATTATATAAATCTATCTTACAAAACATAAACTTTAAAGTATCAAGATTTAAGACTTTTGAAGCTTCTTATTTGAAAACTTAACATTTTCACAGAAATACAAGTTAGTCTTAAGAATCAAAATATAACATGGCTTTTAGCTCTCTAATTTTATATCCTAAATTACATTTATATAATTATATTCATATATTTATATTCAGTCTATTGAATTACTTTTAACATATCAATTTTTACTAACTCGTTGCATATCTTGCATAGCAACTTTTCTCTTTTCATTCAAATTGTTGAAAATGTAACAATTATTAACTTGTTAGGTGACATAGCATTTATGTCATTGTACACAGTGCAGCTTTGATTTAAACAAGCAAAAACATACATAGAATCTTTCAAATATCAACCTAGACTATTTATATAAGTAATATTATACAACCCGGAGAATATTTTCAAATGGAGTTTTTTTAGTTAATTAGAATCACTAATAAACTAATAAGCTATGTTAATCTTCAGCTCAGTTGAAAACAGCTATTTCAATTAGATTTTTTTAACAAATACAATGTGGTATCGTACAATATGCTCTTCCCAATCTGGTGCATGTACTTTTTCATCCCCAAGAAGAGGCATACATCTGTATGTCTCATAAATGATTATTTCATCAAGTTCCTTCAGTAGCTTGGACACACTTCTTGTGAGCCGGTCACAGTTATAGGTCCTCTCATCTAGACAAAGCTTGTTCTTACATATTGAACAACCAGTGTTTCGGGACTTCTTTTTGAGCTTACGAACCGTTCTACAGCTTTTAACTCTGAATCTAGGAGCCCTGTAAGTGATGTACATAAATGTTATGATTGTACTTATATTGTGTGTATATTTTTTGTGGAATAAAGGTTACGATTATCAAAAAATAATATTATTGAACAACCCTATTAATGTTTGACCAAATCTAATAAGAATATCATGATTTTTATTATTACAGGGTAGGTAAGTTCTCTTATAAACAAACAGTATTTACCTTCACAGTGCTATGCTATTAATTTCATGGTTTTCAATGAAAACTGTATATGTTAACCGAAGTATAAGTAAAAAAATTAGGTACCACTTACCGCATATCGTATAGTTTTGTAACATTTGCAGTATTTTAGCAAATATTTGCGAAATTACGGTAAATCTTCGTATCAAATTTCAACATGAAAAGGCAGACAAATAACGGTAGCTGAGCACATGAAACCATACTTATGGAAAACTGGCGTTAAAGAAAAGTTTTTAATATTCATGAGCAGCAATGCACACGATAAAAATAATGAATTAAGCAAAATTTTAGTTGGAATAAAAATGACCGCCGAAATTCGTGCAACTTCGCCTAACTATACCATTTAAAAAAAAGCCAGTTGCCATACGAATAAATATATAAAAAGCAAAAGTATTGGAAAAGCATTTTTTTAAACGGGTTATTGCTTTTGGTCTCTATCGACCTTTACAGCGTCACCAGGCGAGGGAGAGCATGATAAGTGTATTAAAAACGCGGTGGCGTTTCAAAATATTTATAAATAGCGGTTGGTGTAAAATTATCAAACGTTTTTCTGTATCTGTAGAAAATATTTATTGCTATTCTGTGGTACAAGCATTTCCGGAAGCATAGACTATCTGGTTGTATGCATTAGTCTTGTTCATAATTTTTGATATTATGACTGTAATTAGCATTCGTTTTAGTATAAGTTCTATATTATTGCCTAGTGCTGACACAATGTACATATTTGGCAATGCGCATTCAGTGGTATTAGGGGTGTATAACTTTTGTCGTATATGTCCAACTGCAAGAACATTTAAAAGCTGCCACCAATTTTTCAAAGTGTTTCAAAGTTTGCATAAACATATTATGGGTAGAAGAAAATCATGCAAACGAATTACGAAAACTTTACCGAAACTAAGTGAGTGCATGTGCGTGTGCATGTGTGTGTGCGTGTGCTTGTACATGTGCGTGTGCGTTCGCGTGTGATTATCGTATAAGGAAAGGGTCACGCACGTACTAATATTATTGAAATTTTTAAATTTGTACAGTGTCCTCTACCCGCAACTATTTTACACATACGCCAACTACATGGTAATAATAACTTTGAAACCAAAAAGAAAATGGCGCTGCGTCTTTAATATTGACTTGCCCGAGCTCAGTTGGTTGTAACCCAACCTTCTAAACTGTGGGTTGTGGATTCGATCCCCACCTAAGACAAACATTTTTGTGATGAACATGATGTTTGTATTGTGTTTGTGTGTTATATTATATTGGTGTCGATTCTGTGTCGTATACTCTAAAGCTAAACGAAATTAACATATTTCCGTCTTTTTCATTTCCTCTTTATCAGAAGAGTACCGCCATACGTCAAGTTTACTTTAGTTGTAGAGAATGCGACACAGAATAGTATATATTTACAAACATATTCATAGAATACAATTACTGTTATCTGTTATACTTACTAAGGCTGTTTTTAAAAATAGGAAATTAGAGCGTACAGATTAAATTTCCATATAATTTTAAGTATTTTCGTATCTATAGTACTCAGCTGATGTTGTGTATTAAAGCATTATAGAACACGCCATTTTCTTTCATTTTGGCACCCCACACATGTATATAGGTTCATGGAATCAGGATTTATTGGAATTTTCAATATGCGGTGGCCGCTATTTTGATAACATCATAATAATTACATCTCCAGAGCAATCACACTTCACACTAATATAATAAAGGCGAAAAATTGTATGTGTGTTTGTGTATTTGTTACTCCTTCACGCTCAAACGGCTGAATGGATTTGGATGAAATTCGGTACCAAGATAGCTTATACACTCTACATTTTATCCCGAAAAGTGAACATATTATGATATATACATATATATATATATATCAATAAATTGTGTATATTTATATATGTATATGTATATAAACTAGTTGCACCCCACGGTTTCACCCGCAGATAAAAGGATTTTAATTATTTGCTCATCCCACGGAAAATTATACAGGTATACTACATACGTATGATACCCACAATAATATTGTACTAGTACATACTACATACTGGTAGTCTGTTAGGTTATGTTAATAAATGGCAATACAAGTCCGAGCGACAGGCAGGATATTAAAAGTATTTTTTAATAAGGCAATAAAATAATTGATAGCCATTTTGAAGAGTCTTTTGTTGGTGTTTTGTGAATGTTTTCAAGTAAATTTTATAAAAATATGAATGTTATGAAAGTGTTTTAATCACACAAAGCACAATAATAATTCAAAGATCAAAGTATTCATCGTTTGTAATAGTGTTATTTGGCTGTAGAAGTCCCATTTTGGAAAGAAAAGAACCGGAAAATACACCACCGTATTTTAGTTTCGTTAATATTTTGTGCAAGTTTGTTTCGTATAATCAGTGCAGTGTAAAATACGGTATTTTCTGCTGGAATTACAGGTTATAATTGATTATCGACAACATTATTTACGTCGCGTGTTTTGTTCGCTACGTAAAATTTAGATCGCGACAAGATGGCGGCGGTCGGATGCTCGTTCCGCCAAAACCCGCTCTCGCGGTGCGATGTGTCATCGGCGAGCGGTGACATGGTGTAAACCGGCGTCTCGCAGTGCGGCCGACTTGCCGGCCGCTTTCGGCGAGGTTCCATTTCATAAAATGGAATTTCGCTCGAGGCGCGAAAATGCGCTGGGTGTTGACATAAGTTCAATACCGTCCCGTTACTCAGACGGTTGTACATAATAATTATCGTAGACAAACGAAGATGTGCGAGCCGGACGACGTTGGAAAAGAAGTGTGGAAGCGATGGATATTAGATGCGATACACAAGATACGGGCTCAGAAGCAGCGGCCGAGCGTGGAGCGGATCTGTCACGCTATCCGGCAACACCACAACTATCACGAGGACGTGGTGGCGGAGCGCTTGGAGCGCGCCGTGCGCGAGGGGGCCGTGCTCAAGGTGTACAACAAGGGGCAGAGCTCGTACAAGGATCCTGGTGGCGCGCATTCGCGGACACTTAAACTGACTCCCGACGCTGATGTCTCTAGAGCTGTAGCCAAGGCTGTGCGTGAGCTGGGTGACCGAGATGGCTCCTCGTTGAAGGCAATTGAAAGACATTTGTATACAGCATACCAAGTGACTGTTGAACCTGAAGTGGATGTGAAAAGTGTTTTGAAGTGTGCAGCCAAACGTGCTGTGGCCAGGGGCTTACTCACTCACCAATCTGGACACTACAAGGCTACCGCCAGGCCTGTCTCCAAATCTGGAGATAGTTCTAAGCAAAAGTCCAAGCATTCATCTGAATCTCCTGAAAAGGTAAGAAATTTTTATGTACATACTTAAAAATCATAGTGGGTAAAATTTCAAAGATGAATTACTAATACTTGCTTATTTTTTTAAGTTTATTATATAAAGGCAAATATTATTAAATTTTTTATAATTATTATTTTTTATATTAATAATTATTAAAATTAGTGGTAAATGTTACAACAAACATAAAAAAAACCGAATTAACTGTTTATTGTTACACCATTATGTTGAAACTGTTGAATGTGAAACCACAAGTTATTGCATACAAACAATCTTTAAGTTTTTAAGTATAAAACTGTCTTTGTATCCTAAACCTAGGCCAAACTTAAGGTAGTCACTTGTAGTGTATTATATGTTGTGCCTAATGTCCACAGTTAACATCTGTACAATATTAATCCAAAAGTATCAATAGAACTGATAATATACTAAAGCTGTAACAACTTGTTCCTATTCAACAAACCACTAACCTGTGGAGTGACGTTGGACCATTTGTTGAAATGAAAAAACTGGGTTTACTGTTGAATAAGTATTGCAAAATAATAATAATATTAATATTATAATAGCAATGGAAACTAACACTTTTTCTGGAAGTATGCTTAGCTTTCTCTACTAAAATTACAAGATTTTTCCGCTATTAAAGGAATTTTATTTATGCTGATATTTATTAAATAAGCCGTGGCCATAATAATTATAAGATCAATTTTATAATCTTTTTGTATATAACATTTTACTTGGTTGTTCTGTAGTTACATTAGATATGTCCAAGGATTAACAATTTTTATTTAGTTACTAATAACAACTTTTAATATGTTTAATTTTGATTATAATTTTATCAAACTACACTAACTCAAGTTATAATTTACATTGACCAAAAATGGTTTAATAGTGAATAAACCAGTTGAGCACTGGTTATCTTATGAGTCTTAATATGGTTATCCATAAGGCTAGGCAAAGTACACCAATGTTCAGTATTGCCCAGCTAGCCTATCACAATTTGATTGCAACCCACAAAGATACAAATTTGTATGGATTTGTCAGTTTCAATACGCTGTTTATGTGCATAGTTACAATGGACATTTTCAAATTAGGCATGAAATTTCACTTCCAGAGTCAAGGCGGAGTGCCAGTCTGCAGTGAATGCCTGGGCACTGATGCTAGGAACCAAGTTGGGGCTGTTGAAGCTTTGATCAGCTGTCACCAGTGCAAGTCCTATGTGCACCCATCTTGTCTCAGTTCATTGGAGCAACTCGGACAAACCATTATCAAGGTAACTACATCAGATGATCTATCAGTTTTTAAATGTTATCTCTACCCATAATAATTATTGTGCTATACAAATAACTTCTATACACTATACATCTATATTACTATTAAAATTTTAAAAGGATTGAACTTTGTAAACTGATACTTACACGTTCCCATATTTGCCCAAGTTTAATAATTTTTACAAATGAAACACTGCCAACTGTTTTTTAACTAACGCCATCTAGCTTAAACAGCCGCAAATAAATATTGATATCGATCATATTTCTTATAGTACATATGTAACAGTGCGTGTGTTGTTTGTCTGCCAGTCGTCCCGGTGGTCGTGCGGCGAGTGCGCGCGGTGCTCGGTGTGCGGCGCGCGCGGCTCCTGGGCGGCTCGCTGCGCCGGCTCCTGCGGCGGGCACGCGCACCCCGCCTGCTCGCCGCCGCCCTGGCGCTGCCCGCCCTGCGCCGCCATGCCGCCGCGCAGGTACGCCCCGCGCCTTAGCCCGCGCCCCCGCCCGCCGCCCGCCGCCCGCTGCCCGCACTCACCGCCGCTTTCTTTCGCAGGACGCCGGCGCGAAAGCCGCGAGCGCCGCGTCGCGCCGACTCGGACGACGACCCCTCCGACGGTAATGCCCCGCTCCTGCGCCCCCCGCCCGAGCACCGAATGTCGAAGGAGAAGCAGAAGTTTTTCAGATTCTCCGCGTTTAATTTGGTGAAACGGCGGCGGCGCGAGTCCTCCAGCGAGTGGGAGGGGTGGGGCGAGGGTGCGCGGTGGCGTGGCGTGCGCGTCACGCGCGTCCAGCGCCTCGAGTTGCGTCTCGAGAGTCGCGCCCCGCCGCCCTCGTCCTCCCCGCCGTCCCCGGCGCCCGCCCTCGCCCCCGCGCTCTCGGAGGAATCCTCGTCGAGCGAAGGGGCCGCGCCGCCGCCCGCCACCATCACACCCGCGTACATATCCACGGTGTTCGAGCGACTAGCCGCGGCGCCGGCGCCCGGCGGCGCGTGGGGCTTCGCGGCCGAAGCGCGCAAGTTGGCCCCCGCGCCCCCCTCGCCCCCCCGCGGCGCCAGCGCCCGCGCGCGCGGCCCGGCGCACGGCGCGCGCGCGCAGCCGCGGCGGCGAGCGCCTGCTGACGACGCTGTTCGATGGCCTCTCGGAGTTCTACTCGGTGCGCTCCAAGTCGCGAGCGCGCGCGCGGGCGCGGACGCCGGACAGTCCGCCGCCGCCGCCGGCGGGGTCGGACGGCGGGCGCGAGGTGCTGAAGGAGACGCGCAGCACGTTCCGGCGGTACCAGGCGGCGCTGCGGCGGGAGTCGGCGCCGGCGCCGGCCCCCGAACCGCTAGCGGGGCGCGCCGTGTCGGCCTCGGCGCTGGTGGTGCTGGCGGCGGCGGAGCGGCGGGCGGGCGGCGCGCGCGCGGAGCGCAAGCTGGCGCGCGGCGCGGCGCTGGCGGGGCGCGGCGGGGCGGGCGGCGCGCACGGTAAGCAGGGGAGGGCGCGGGGGGAGTGCCGCGCCGCCCGCCCCGCACCGCGCCCGTCGCCCGGGGCTCGGCGGGACCCGCACGGCACTCCGCCCGCCGCCCGGCCGCGTCGCCCGAGCCTTCGACGGTAGCTCGCGGGTCGTCAACCTCCGTGTCCGGTTGCAGAGAGCAAGCGGCTGCCGGCGGGCGTCACCGAGGCGGACTCGGAGCTGTTCCGCGCCGCGCGCGAGGCAGCCGGCGGCGGGGAACCGGACCCGGCGCCCGCGCCGGCGCCGGCCCCGGCCCCGGCCCCGGTGGCCGCGCTGGACTCTGCGGCGGCCCCGGTCCCGGCGCCCGCGCCCCGGTGTCCGTCCGCCATCGAGTTCGGCCAGTGGGAGATCGAGACGTGGTACTCGAGTCCCTTCCCCCAGGAGTACGCCAGGTGAGTGAGGCGCGACCCGAAGCCGGCCGCGACCGCTCCCGGTGACGAAGTGTGCATCGACCGTGTCCCGTTCCAGGCTGCCCAAGCTGTTCCTGTGCGAGTTCTGCCTGAAGTACGCGAAGAGCCGCGCGGTACTACTGCGGCACCTGGACAAGTGCTTGTGGCGCCACCCGCCCGCCACCGAGATCTACCGCTGCGGAGACATCTCGGTGTTCGAGGTGGATGGGAACGCCAACAAGATCTACTGCCAGAACCTTTGCCTCCTGGCCAAGCTATTCCTAGATCATAAGACCCTGTACTACGACGTTGAACCGTTCCTATTTTACGTGCTAACGAAGAACGACAGCAAGGGATGTCATTTGGTGGGCTATTTCTCCAAAGAGAAGCACTGTCAGCAGAAATACAACGTGTCCTGTATTATGACGATGCCGCAGTACCAGCGGCAAGGATTCGGGAGATTTCTCATCCATTTTAGTGAGTGGTGGAATCCTTATTACGTTTTTAATTATTCAGCTTTTAATTTTTTGGAGTAAATTGCTAGATGGATATTGTTTTGTGAACAAAAGTAACAATTAACTTTTCTTTTTTTCCCAGGTTATTTACTTTCGAAGGAGGAAGGCCAACCTGGCACGCCGGAAAAGCCTTTATCCGACCTCGGCAGGGTCTCTTATTACGCTTACTGGAAGTCGGTTATATTGGAGTTTCTCTATGAGCACCGAGACAAATCTTTCACGTTCGAGGACATAGCTCACACGACGGGAATGCACATGAACGACATCGCAATCACTTTCCAGCTGCTAGGATTCGTTAGATACGTACCGAACGAGGAGAGTATTAAGTTAGGTCTCTGCGTGGACTGGAATAAGGTCGACAATCACGTAAAGAAAGTCCGAAGTAAACCGCGACTCGAAATAGATCCAGAATGTTTGAGGTGGACGCCGTTGCTTGCACCAACGATAAACCCGTTCCGGTCTCCAGAGGAGGCATCCGGTGACCAAGAGACCGAGAACGACGAAGAAATGAAAACTGAGAGCGAAGACACGGCCACGGAAGCGGAGGAAGCGCCAGCATCCGTCGCCGACGCTAAACCGGTCCAGGAAGTGCTGGAACAACCCGTTGAAGTTACGTCATCGGGTAGAAGACGGACGAGACCGCTCAAGTACAGCGAGACGACGTACCAAACCACGCCGACCCTCGATGGTGGCCGGAAACGGCGGCGGGATATGAGTAGGAAAATTTCCGAGACTGAAGATACTAAAAGCAAGGAAGAGGAGACGCCACGGAGGCAAAGGAGCAAAAGCGTTGCGAGGCGGTCATCTCGAGTCGCGCAAGAAGTTAACGAAGACAGCCAGACCAACAGTGTGCTGGTCAAGGAGCCGCTCCCGGTTATTTACGCGTCAGACAGTCAGGAGAGCCAGGAAGATCTTGCCGACGGCAATTCTACGCCAGTGGGCGGCGTTATCAAGGCGAAAACTAAAAGAAAAACCCCGTGGCGCGGACGCACGAAAAAGAGGCCCAGAATCAACAAAAGTATGCCGAGAACTACTTCGCCAGCACCCAAGAAAACTAAAGTTAGCGAGGAGAAAGAAGATACTCAAAATTACAAAATGGATGAATCCATGGAAGAGCCGGAACAAGGCGCAACGGTAGAAGCTAGCGTTCGTTCTCCTAAAAACCAAGAAGGGCCCAAAGCGGAAAACAAAAAGGATTTGGAAGCGAGTTCTGAAGATTCTTCGGGAGAAGCTGATGATGAAATGGATGTTGAGGAAGGAGAAGACGGAAGAAGCGTGGCCAGTAAGCCAGCTACGCCGAGGCTTGTCGAGGACAATAGCACGGATCATCACACCAGTGACATGGAACTTGACAGTATACATATGGATTCCCCAAAGTCGATAGCGGAAAAGGACCAAGTCTTGAATGAACCTACTTCCACTGATAAACCTGACAAAGAGCTAGAGGAAAATAGAACAGAAGTTCCATCTGAAAACACAGAATCCAAGAATGACGAGGCAGAAAATGATGAAGATAAAATGTCTGACGATAGAAACGATGAAGTAAAGTCACCCTCGTTGTTGCCGCCGGCGTTTGATGAAAAAGACACGATCATTATATCTGAATCAGATGATAATAACAGTCAAAGCTGCCCACTGCCATCGCCTAAACCGAACTACGTGGCGCCCGTACCGCAAAGTAATGATAACAAACCGAAGGAAGTGGAAGAAAACGACAGTCCATCTAAGGTCATACCTGTCGTATCTACAGAAAATGCTCACATAGTATTAGACCCCAAGGTTCAAGAAGAGGTCAATACGATAAGGCCGCCGGTCGATCTCATCGTTCCAAGAATACATCAAATTGAAACGATAGTCGTTGAGGGGGAATCTGATAGCGGCCACTCTCCACACGCTGGCACATCGCCCAAAAAAGACAAATCGGTCACCAGTGAATCTTTCAAACAATCCATATCTCCTGAAAAGTCGATAACGGAAGCGGTAAGTGAGCAGAAACAATGTGAAATCAGGAAAGAAACGGTCATACAACATCAAACTCACGACGAACCTAAGAGCATAGAGAAAAAGTCGCCGAGTAAAATAGAATCAATATTACAAAATTTTGACCCACAGAGAGATATTTTGTCCAATTTGAAAAAACCGGATCCTCCAAGAATAGACTCTTTTACGGAACTAGATAGTAGTAGAAATAAAAGTCAATCTTCTCATATTCCTATAACTAGTAAAGAAAGTGATATTTCTTTTCGTAACGACATTTTAAACACACGTAAAGATGAAATTATCATTACGAGGAACTTGGTAGAGCAGACGTTACCGACATATCAACACCCAGTGGCTAATTCCATGACGATACAACAAATCAACTCGGCGCAACATTCCTTTCTCAACCACCGGGCAACCGTGAGCAAGGAATCTCAAGGCGTGCAGACGGAGAAGGCGCACACCAAGACGAGCGAACAGAACCGCGTCATCAACAGCTTGCCAGAGCCTTCGCCGGCCATCGGCAAGCCTACAAAGCTAGAAGTGCCTCATCCGATATCGTCTCCTGTCATAAGCCCGGTCATTCCGAAAGTGCCTAACGTGAGCGATGTCAATTTTTTACCTCGATGCCAGAGCGCCAACGCAACGATCAGCATGGGCTTAGATAGAACCGACTTGGATCAACATTTCGTCAACAACTTACAAAACTCCCTTTCAGGTTCCATGAGCATAATCCCGACAAATTCGCAAGAGAAAAATGATGCTAACCTGAAGCCGAGGGAGAAGAGTAAGCTGCGAGAGGTAAGGGTGAACTCCGCGCACAGTAAAACGGAAAAGACTGAAAAGAAATCCAAAAACGATAGCACGCCTCGCAGCACGCCGGAGCCAAAGATGTTTTTTCCGGAGCAGAACACGAGCACGGCGAGGAAGCCGGAGACGTCCGTGCCGACCAACGTGATCAACTCCGCTCCGGTCTCCACCAAGGCCGAGAGCGCCAAGCCCGCCGCCGAGCCGACGAAGAAGCAGGATTTTTTTAAGAAAGAAAAGTCAAACCCGGCCAACTCAAAAAACGCATCGGTGAAACACGACAAGAGCTGTTCGCAGATCAACTACAAGACCGATCAGACCGACCTCAACAAGATGCTGCCGAAGTTTAAGTACGACAACGAACTGGTTCCGAAGGCGGACTACGCGATGAACCAGATTCAGAACTACCACACGACGCACGGGCAGTACCAGTGGCCGCCGTGGGACCCGGCGCGGCTGCAGGGCTCGTGGGAGCATAACCGGCTGTTCGATATGAAGAACAGCGTCAACGACAAGAACTACCTCGACAAGCTGCAGAGCTTCAACCTGCCGCACCTCGACCAGATGCAGAAGTCGCCGCAGAAGCTGCACCAGAAGGACTTTCACAACATCCCGTACTCGCACCTCAGCGGCAGCATCTACGCTACCGCCGGCTTGCCGCACTTCAAGGAAACCAAGACACCGACATCCAAGGCCGAATGCTCGCAGAAGAGCGAGTGCAAGCCGGCAAAGCAGGCGAAAACGACAACCGCGTGCCAGACGCAATGCGACAGCAAGAAGGCTCACGGCGAGCAGATGAAGCAAATGATGCAGCGGCAGGTGAAGCAGGACGCCGCGTGCGCTGAATACCGGCAGCAGAGCCCTCACGCGATGACGTCACCGGGCTGCAAGGGCTACGGGCAGAACGGGCCGTGCCAGGAGAAGAGCGAGATCGAGAAAAAGTCTCGGAAGAAGGAGGAGTCTCCCAAGGAAGGGAAGGAGGACATGGAGGCGATGTCGCCCGCGCTGCAGTCGATGGGCGTGTACACGCCGGACTCCACCAGCAACAGCGTGCACTCCGTGCAGTACCCGGCCTGCGAGCTGGACGTGAGCCAGCTGGGCCTGGAGTCGCCCACGTCCATCAGCTCGGACCTGGCGTCGCCGTGCTCCATGCTGCACCTGCACGCGCCCGCGCCCTCGCCGCAGTACCCGCACTCCATACACATCCCTTCCATCATGACGCAGCCCAACCAGCCGCCCAAACATCAGAAGATCAACAATAGGAACAGGTAAATTATTAATTTTTTTTTAAACTAAAGCTATTAAACAAAAATACATTTTTTTGTTCACATAAAACAAAGCACACAGAATTATACATCTAAGAATATTATGGACGAAAGAACTAATAACAAAAATAATGCTGAACCCTGAATCCCACACTAGGACGACCTGAGTCGTGAGATTCAGTTTTTTCCTAAATGTAGGGTAGTTTATTACTGTTTATTATAGTAGACATATAATATTGCACTCTTAGGTCTGTATTACAGAACGATGCTCAGTCATCGATTGGTGCTCAAGCAGAGATTTCATTCACTAATTGATCACATGAAATCTCTGCTTGAGCGACGATCGGTAACTGAGCATCGTTCTATAATACGGAATTTCCAATTCAGTTGCGTCTTATTCGATTGACACTGGCTGATATATCAATTTAATACATTATGTAGCTTATTACACACGGGTATTGTGGGAGAATACAAGGGCATTTAATAAAAAAACATTGCTATTAGCGTCAAAGACCATACCATTTATGTACACTTTGTACCATATAACTTATATGGATAATATGTGCAAATCATTGCGGTCTTATAAGTCTCGATTGAAAACTATAAAATTATGCCTTTGGAAATTCGTTGCACTGCTTTTGACATTATCATGTTATATAAATGAATAAGTGGGATAGTTGATTGTCCCGATATGTTGCATAAAACATCATTTCGAGTACCTCGTCCAGGGTACCTCTTGTCCAATTAGCATGTATTTGCTCTTCCCATATGCAAAATGGATATGTTAAAGCACTCTTCTTTTTACAACATTATTCACATTACCGAATGTGTGACTCTTACGATGGAGTAAAGTATGGTTTTGACATTTTTGTGAATAGTTCGCTAACCTCAGTCAGACCGCGTGTTACTGATATACTATACGTAACTTGTAACAATTGGCATTACCACAAATTTCTCCTTCTTGGTTATTAATTTAATTTCAACTATCTTTTTTATATTTTTTATTACATTATTTAGCACATCTTTTAACTTAAAAAATACATAAGCATGTATATTTTGTGTGTTAGAAATTAATTTTATTGTTTGTGTCTAGCGCTCTAGCGTCTAGAGATAGCGTCATTTTGGTTGGGTATAAATACAAGTTAGGTTTACATCCAGATGAGAATATGATTTTAGTAGTTAAGATTTAAAAAAAATTAAAGTATCATAATTAATATATTCCCAGTTTCGTAAACTTTAAAACAAAAAAGAAAAAGACATGCTTAGTACTAGTTGCGCCCCGCGGTTTCGACCGCGGATAAAAAGTATTTTAATTATTTACTCATCCCACGGGAAAATTCCACTTGTTCGGGATAAAATGTAGCCTATATGTTAATCTAGTGTATAAGCTATCTTGGTACTGAATTTCATCCAAATCCATTGAGCCGTGTAAGCGTGAAGGAGTAACAAACATACACACATACACACAAAGACACATACAATCTTTCGCTTTTATAATATTATAGTGTGATGTGATGTGATAGCCTTTTAAACTACAAAGCACAATAAAACTTAGCATATAACATCCGCCTAGATGGGCGATTCTGCATTGGGCGACACGGAATGACCCGACGACAATAGGCATGACGAAAGATTTTGAAATCCTCTTCCGTAATGTGGGTATACATTTACTATTTACGAAAAAACCTTTATTTCGGTAATAAACTTAATTTTAACCAAGATTAAAGCCATTTTCATAATATTTTTTAAATGCGGCGCGAAAACAGCTCGAGGTGTCATGGCGTCGGCTCTGACGTCACTCCTAGGTGTTTACCTACACAATGACATGTATATGTCATTGTGTCTACGCGTAGCGAAGAAAGTAAATAACAAAATCAATCCAAATGCGTATATTCACAACAGCAAAAATCTACGTGTGACGTCATGCGCTGTGATTGGCGTTTCTGTCAAAATGGCCGATCGCAGTATTTTAATGTTTTATTTTAAATCTAAGTAATCTTATTATTTGAAAATCTAATTTATTTGAAAATCTAAGTAATCTCAATATTTTTAATAAAACTAAACCAGTGTTTCAACGTTATTTAATATAAATTTTACCCTAAAAACATTAAATCGACCATTTTTTGATACTGTCGTCATGCCTATGATATCGATCGTGACGCTTGCAGGAGCAGCGCGGGCAGCGCGGGCGCGGAGGGCAAGCAGCCGGGCGCCATGCGCGGCGCCGCCACGCCGCCCGCGCGCCACCGCGCCACGCCGCCCGCCCCGCACCAGCCGCACGGTACGCACCCGCACGGAGCCCTAGGGCGTCGCTACACTTACATAGATCAATAGAAAATTCTTTTTTGCATAAACAACAACAATTGAAGGTACATAGGCGAACTTGATGCTATAGAGCATTATCTTCCAGTTAATAGTCATAGTCATTATTTATTCATATAATTTTTTTTTAATAATAGAGATTTCTCAAGTATTGCGATTCTAGAATGTTATAGTTTCCCCATGATACTTTTTTGTCTTTAAGACTGAATGCAAAGAAAGATATTGGTGAAAAATGAAAAGTGAAAATACATTTAATTAGGGTAAAAGTATATAAGTCGTAATATTAGGTCTTTACCTATGAAATTGCCGTTTTGTTTGAAAAAAGTTAAAGTATTTTTTTTTCGAACTTATTTATTTCTTTTATTCAAAGTAATCGCCCCTGCAATCAATGCATCTTTGCCAACGCTGTGGCTGTTTATGGATGCCCTTCTTAAAAAAATCAGCAGGACGGGAGACAACAAACTCTTCAAAGGCGTTTTGTACTGCCTCTCGGTAATTGAATTTTTTTCCCGCTAAAAAGTTGTCCAAATTTTGGAAAAAGTAATAGTCGGTAGGCGCAAGATTTGGTGAGTATGGCGGATGAGGGAGAGCTTCCAAACCCAACTCATGCAGCTTAGAGACGGTCTGTTGTGCAGTATGGGGTCGCGCGTTGTCGTGAAGTAGCAGTGGAGACGACCGATTGACCAAAGCTGGTTGCAGACGTGCGAGTTTCGCCATCATTGTGGTCAGTTCTTCAATGTACACATCTGCAGTAATGCTCTCGCCGTTTTGTAAAAAGCTATGATGAATCACACCAGCACTAGACCACCAAACTGTGACCATCACCTTTCTAGGGGTCATTTTTCGTTTTGCACATTGCTTTGGTACCGAACCAGGATCTAACCAACTTGCTGAGCGCTTTCGATTGTCAAAAAGAATCCATTTTTCGTCGCACGTAACAATTCGGTTCAAAATTCCTTCATTTCTGTGCCTGTTAAGCAGCGCAAGGCAAGTCTCGACGCGTACGTTGCGCTGGCGATCGTTAAGTTCGTGGGGCACCCATCTATCAAGCTTTTTTATCTTGCCAATCTGTCGCAAATGGACCAATATTGTTTTGATGCTAACATCAAAAGCTGCTGCCAGCTCAGCTGTAGATTGAGATTCATCAGCTTCCACAATCGCCTTTAATTCATCATTGTTGACCAAAGTTTCCGGATGACCACGAGGTTCATTTTTCAAGTCAAAATTCCCAGAACGGAACCGAGCAAACCAATAACGGGTTGTACGTTCGTTTGTACAGTTCTCTCCGTAAACGTCGTTGATGTTACGTGTCGTTTGTGCCGCGTTGGTGCCACGACGGAACTCATATTCCATAATTACACGAAATTTCAAAGTATCCATTATGAGGAAAAATGTTGAAATGTAATGAAAATACAACGCTAATCAATAAACAAAAGACTTATATTGTAAATAGAATGTCATATTTTTAAAACAAAATTAATTTGAATTTAGAATTCATAGCCAATCAAAACTTTTTTTTGTTTGAAAAAGTCTGTACTGCAATACGGCAATTTCATAGGTAAAGACCTATTATTACATTAAGTTAGAAAAACCTAGATCCCCACACCTAGGCTCAGGGCCCGTATTATGAAATCCAGGCCTCTTTCTATTAGTGTGAGTGGGATTTGAATAAAAGGTCATGTTTGCATTTAACAATATTATAGCTAAGCTTAATACTTGATTGAAACCGATCTGAACTCAAATTCTAAGTCAAAGTCAAAAGATTTATTGCAAATAGGCTAATTTTAGCACTTTTACAAGTCAAAATTATATTAGGTACTTAAAATTAAGTTATTTCACTAAGCATATAAAATTACAAATTGCTTATTGTCAAATAATATATAGCAAGCCCATTACAATATATGACTGAAAAAAAGCAGTTCTCTTTCTCACTATTGGCGCAAGCAATCCGGCACAATGCAGAATTGAAAACTTAGATCCGAAGCTTCGATTACAACTATCGGCTGCATAAAGAAGAAGCTACAAGAAACTTTACAGTGATGTATTTTTTTTTCTTCTTTCTACTGTCTTTAACAATGTATATAATTCATTACAGTTGAGATAATGAATATGTTACAAAAGTAACCACCACGTCACACCGGTGCAAGAAAAATACCGTGATTATCTTAATAAACATTACAAATAGAAACTGAATTTATAGATAGGATTTTAATTTATAGAGGCAATAGGCAAAGTACCTAAGATTTCATACCGTTAAGCTTGGGATATTCAGGCCAAGCTTTTTTGTCCGACACATAATCATTTATTGTGTAATAGGCTTTTTTCATTAAGTTTGACTTTATGAATAATTTTTATATATATTTAAATTTACGCATTGACAATTGTTCGATACCGTCAGGCAACTTGTTATAAAAGCGTATACAGTTTCCCATAAATGAACCATTAACTTTCTGCAGTCTGAATCTTGGAACTTTCAATTTATTTTTGTTCCTAGTATTAAAGTTATGAATGTCGCAATATCTGGGAAAAGAGCTAATGTTTTTGCGAGTGTACATCAAATTTTCGTAAATGTATTGACAAGCCACTGTAAGAATATTTATCTCCTTAAATCGTTCCCTGAGAGAGTCGCGGGATTTCATGTTATAAATGGAACGACTTGCTCTTTTCTGTAAGACATAAATTGATTGTATGTCCGCGGCTTTACCCCACAGTAAGATGACATAATACTGTGGAAGTAACTAAAGTATACTAATCTTGCAGTGGCTTCATCAGTAAACTGTCTGATTTTACGCACAGCATATGCAGTAGAGCTCAATCTACCAGCAATGTTTGATATGTGAGGACCCCACTGTAATTTAGAGTCTATAGTTATAATTTGTGGCATGGATTAGGCATTAGTACTCAGTTTCTGTATATATAAATTATAGGCATAGAAAAGTTATTATTAAAAAAAGGATTTTACGAGGTGGGTTTAATCAAGTCCCGTAATAACTCGTTAAACGTTTTCCTAAATAGCTCATTATAGATGTCAGACGCGCAAAATTATTAGATCGGATTAATCGTAATTTATAATTGTCAAGATGGCAACATTAACATTAAACAAAGCAAAAACAAAGTTATACCGGCCGATAGATGGAGCTAAACTAAAGAAGTTTTACTTCGTATGGTCTAAAGCAGGGTTGTTGCGGATGCAAAAATTTTGACATCCGCCGATGCGGATGCGGATTATTAGAGGGCCACATCCGCGGATGCAGATTTCAGGCTTATTTATAAATATTTCTGAACATATGAACAAAAAATATTTTTTGTCTTATATAAAATAAGTTCAGATACTGCTTTTTATTGATGGCGACAGTTTTATTCACTTTTACACTTAATATTTACGTCCAAGTATTCTAAACACTTTGCGCACTCTGTTTTTCCACTTTTTAATAAACAGAGTAAACAAACACTTATTAATTCGAAGTGAGAATCACGTCGATAATCAAAACCTGCGGGGTCTTGTCACCAATGTTTCCTATGGTCAGCAAACAAAGTTAGGAAATTACAAAATCGCGCGCCACACTCACCATTCTGGCCGGTTCACTTTTTGCATGTCGGCATTTGCCGCAGATATGAATCCGCATGAATTTGATGCGGATGCAGATGCGGATGAAGATGTCTGAATTTTTGCGAATACTCCGCATTTGCGGATGCGGCTGCAACATTCGTAACATCTCTAGTCTAAAGCACTCTTTTTTTATAATAGTTAAGAATTTTTTAAAGCTTTATTTAAATGCATTTATAAATTTTCCGTGAAAGGTGAAATGTGTTTGTCAGGCTCGGGCGGCGGCGGCAGCATGCAGGGCGGGTACCAGGGCGGCTACCTGCCCTTCCAGCAGCAGCAGCAGTACGCGGGCGGCTGGCCGCCGCCCTCCTGCTCGCTCGCCAAGCTGCAGCAGATGGCCGAGGCGCCGCAGCATCCGCACCAGGTAACATCATCAAAGTATTTATTGCAAACTGGCTGAGCCCCGCGGTGTACATTTCTTTCATAAGAACCTTCTCGTGACAATTACAAAAAAGAATTAGCATCACGCGTTACATCCGTTAACGCGTGATGCGATGACCAAGGGAAATAGATCGTTTATATATGAAGAATATATGTAGATCGGGAATTTTTTGCACTTTTACAAGATAAAAATCTGAATATTTAAAATACTTAACAAGCCGAGCGAAGCATCTCCATTACAGCTTTGAGCAAAAATGATTTTGTATGCCTGATGTCCGGCTGTTCATGCTCATCTTTCGGTCGCTTTCCCCCACCGATTCTACCAAAATGTTGTCTTATTATATTTATAAATATTAATATTTATTGTAATTATATTATGGAGTTATTCTTTGTTTTTGGAAAAATAATCAAAATGTGTTTATGGGGGTTTAAAACGCTAAGAATAGTTTTTCAGTTTTAAGCTATGCAAAGACAGACTCGCGAGGTCTATAGCTCACAGAGCCACTAGTTTATTGTTCATCATCATCATCACCATCACCAATCAGTCTGTATAAAATGCTGTATGTAATGCTGTGCCTTAGCATGGAGTGGAGATAAAAATATCTCTTTTTTTCTCCAGTCTATGCTGGTCAGTTTGGTACCTTGCAAAAATTATAATGTAAAAATGATATGTATGTGGTGGTGGGCAAATATGGATGCCGGGCAGGTTTCCGCATAGGCTAATGATATAATTATAACGTGCGAGTGTAACCCGGTGTCGGCAGTACGCGCAGCAGGCCGGCACGCCGCCGGCGGGGTCGGCGGGCCACTACCACGCGGCCGCCAAGTACTACGCGCCGCACAACCAGCTCGACGCGCCTCGGAACGCGAGGAACGCCACCAGTATGTATACACACCTTATGCTGGCTCCAGGGTTCGAAATTATCAAGATAATTATGCTTCTCGATAATTATCATGATAATTATAATTGATAATTATCCTTATGGACCCTGATTGGCCTTGGGGGAAAACCGTATCTTTGTATTTTGTTTGAGACCTCTGTGGAATGTATGGAAGTAGCTGCATTTTCGACCAACTTCAAAAAAGGTTTTCAATTTAGTTGTTTGTCTCCTCAGACCTCGAACTGATTTGAATTTTTAAAATTTATATTTTAATATTTGGTCCTATGGAAACTTTCATCTTCTAAGATCATGTTATCAAACTAATAGTACTAACGTAGTATAGCGTTTGGTGAATGGTCCTCGTAGTTCCTGGATCCCTAGAAACAGTGACTCCAATTTAGGTCCAGGATCTGTGTATGTAATTGTAGGGCGTTGTTATATAATAGCATCTCCATGTGCCCACAGGCAACCTGAGTTCGATGCAGCACATGCAGATGGCGCCCGGGTCGCGCATGTCCCCCAACCTCAACACGCACATCATCAGCCAGTTCGGCATGAACGGTTACCGCATGCCGCAGCAGCAGTTCAACAACCTGCAGATGATGAACGTGCAGCCGGCGGTGCAGTACCCGAGCCCCGACCCCCGCGCGCAGCAGTCGAACGTGTACTACCAGTACATCAACCCCCCGCCTCCCCTCGCCATGCAACCCCTCAACTCGACCATGCGCCGGTAGCCTCCGCTTACCGTGAAACAGTGAACCAGTATTCGTTAATACTCACTCGTCCCGTGATGACGTTCCGCGTAACGATGACCAAAAACTGACAGTGTATAGCTATAAGGCATGGTACAAACGTGCTTCTAGTTTTAAGTGTAAATATTGACACACCACTTTGGTTGCCTTATCCTTCCCACCCGAAGGATCTGATTGTATTACTTTAATGGCGGCTTTGTGTAGCTTCTTGTATGATATGTACGTAATTGAGTTTTGATACCCAATAAGCTGAATGAGAGTACAAAATTGCGAATAAAATGTGTATTTTAAAAATCTGTTTATAATGGCAAAATGTAGCATAATTATATAGTGCAATAAAACGTATTTGAAGTGGTCAATTTGACAATTTTTTACTTGTGCTGTACTTGTTTGAGCACACTGGGAGTACTGTGATAATCCTGCGATTGGACAGTGATCTGAGGCCGTGTGCTTACTCTTAAAAAAATAATATTATTTCCAAAGAAACAATAATGTTAAGCCTTTGGTGGTGACTCACACGAGTGCAATTTGTATTACATGTCACATTGTGATCTTTCGATGTAATGATTTGTTTGGAAACTCGATTTATATGTATATCCTGTTTGTTTAGATGTTATTATTATTATACACGTGAAATGTACAGTAACGCTTGTACAGTCGGCATATCTAACAATAGTATTACGATAAGATCCTAGTTTTTGAATTTGTTCTCAAGTGCCTCTCCTTGTCCCGTTTGCTTGACACCCATGTAAGATATTTGTAAATGGTACCGCTTGAATTAACACAAGGCTGTATACATAACTATATAATGTAATGAACATTTTATCGTAAGTATATTTGTACATCAGTTTTATAATTTGATCAATGTGATAGTGTAATAAGAGGAATCGGATCGAAGTGTTTCAAAAAGGCCTAATGGACGGTCACTTTATTTTTAACGTTTTATAATCTTTTTACAATGTTAGGTTAGGTTTTTCATTAAGATTGTCTTTGTTTTTGCTTTGCTTATGGATTATTTTCGTTTTATCCCAGTAATTTATTGCCAAATGTTATTAACACTAATTCTTGTTTACAGATTAATTAGTATTTTAAGTAGCATTTAGTTAGGTTCGTTTCGCACGATTAAGTTAAGCAGGCACTCGCACCGCGGCTGTCTGTAAGTTATTCGTAAGATCTGCTCCTCTGAGGTTATGAATGTTATTTGTTACTAATGTGTAGTATATAAAATATTGTAAATACAATAACAGTAAGACATGTAGCAGGTGTTATCACACAAAATATAATTTTGTGAAAATATCTGAAGTTTTATTTCTACAAACCTAAACAATATTAAATCAACTTATATAATAATACAATACTTAATATTAGTGTTAGAAATAAGAGAAAAAGCAAAAATCGGTTTTAGAAACAATTTTATTTTTACATCAATGTGATTGTACACAGTACATTACATATTTCTCAATCTTACAAGGACTAAAAATTACAATAGATTAACTCCCATTCTTTGGTAGCATAGTTCATATTATAAATAAATAGCATACTATATTTTTTCTTCCCTCCTTTGTGTAGTGGAAGATTAGTTTGTTGTATTGGGTTTGAAATGAGCAAAGAGAAAACGCAGCAGAGTGGCTATTTCATTGTTATGCAGAGACTACATATTTAAACCATAATAATTATTATTGTTTAAATGTAAGGTAGTACTTACATATTTATCTCAGTGTTGACTAAAAAAGTACATAGGCTGACCTGGCTTTGCATGGATAAATTAATTTTACACTAATCTTACCCCCTCCCTGTGTACACTTCTCCCATCTCTCTACACTTCTCTTCTCCCTATATCCTTATTTCTTATTCCTTTTTACAAAAAAGGTCATCGGTTGTAAGAAGCCCATATTATGTAAAATGTCTATAACTTTTTTTTGCATAAACGGATCTTGGTTAAAAAAATGTAAGAGCTTGCTCAGAACTACCAAGAATAAATAACTATACTGCAACAAAATGCAATCAATAATATTGGCATGATACATTTTAACGAAACTATATTTTTGGATTCTACTACTTTACACTACAGACATTTTAACTTGGTCACAGTTATAGTAAAGCTAAAGATGAATAGCCACACTCATTATTCATATCATACTTGATATGAATAATGAGTGTGGCTTAAATAAATAAACTGATAGAATACTTATATACTTTTTGTTTGTAAATACATACATAGACAACAATATAACATCCAGACATAGAACAAACACTTCATGTTCATCTCACAAATGTTTGTCCTAGGTGGGAATCGAACCCACCTCTTACAGTTCAGAAGGGAGAGCTACTACCAATTGAGCTATCAGGCCTGTCAAAATTACTGATATCACCACATTAAGACAAGCCTTAGTAAGGCTTTGCCCCTGCTTTGCCTGTGGCTCTCCATAAAAACTAAGCTGTAGAAGTTTTGATTACAGAACTACGATCAGTTGTGGATCATTCTGCTTAAGGCAAGATTACATTCACAAAATGAAACAAAGAATAAAATACATTAATCAATGACTGAGCCCAGTTCTGTAATATGGGCCTAAAACTGACTATAATTTATGTATGGGTAATCTAATGACATACACAAACAACAATTATCCTATAAATATACACTAATAGTTTACTGATTAATATGTAGATGTACTTACTAAACATATAATTTTATTTAAAAATATATACCTATATTACAGCCCCATATTACAAAATTATGTTGTCGTTGATTCATGCTGAGAATTCAGTCACTAATTGATCATTTTGTGAATGAAATCTCATCTTGAGATTCACGACTGGGTATAGTAATGTAATACAGGTCTTAATAGACAACTATGCTATGTATCTACTAATATTAAAAGTGAAACATAATGTTATCCATTTATTTACATAAACTTTTATGTTGCACCAAAATGGCTGAACTGGTTTTGACCAATTTTGTAAACTAATTGCTTACACTATTACTGAGATCCACATTAAGATACCATTTATAAATAAATAGCTATTGGTCACATAGCCCCCTTTTTCCAAATTATCTTCCCTTATAAAATAAACACCTATAAGTATTACAAAGATCTTAAAACAATGAATTCTAAATAATCCATCATTTTCAAGTGATGCATTTACCAAAGAACAGCATTTAATTTATATTTATACATATAAATTAGGTACTTAGACTTCTTGTGGCAAAAATGTTAATTATGGCATCTAATAAAATATAACTTAGCAGCAAAAGTATTGCAATTATTACAGATTTGATTATTAAAATGTATTGTGAAATATGTTTTATAAGTATGTACATATGTTTTTATTGAACTTATATACTACTTTATTAAACTTATATTTTACTTAATTAAATTAGTATATAGTATCTATTGTAGTTACCTATTTTTGACAATATCCAATTCTAACATATGAGTTTTTTTTACTGGTGCTTAAAAATGCTCTGTAAATACTCCTCACATCCTCTTTGTAAATCAAAGCAAATCATGCTTTAAAAAATAAATAATGATTATCATCTTATGGGGTATAAAGTTTTAGTTTCCTTGTCTTATGCTAGCCCTAGTCATAGGGCAGGATTTACAGGATTAGTGGACATATATATTATGTTGTATTTGTAAGTACATACATGGGCGTAGGTTTATGTCAGCCTTCTGTCAAGGTATACTCTGTCCCTCATAAGTGTTAGAGTCGCCTCAGTTACTTTTGAGCACTTGTCGATGAGTAAACCTTCTAACATTTTACAGTTCTGTGCCAGCACCCTGAAAATACTTTTATAAGTAATGTTTATTTAAAAACTATAAATAGCAAAGTTAGTAGAAATAAACCCACCTCATACCCTTATCAGTGATTTCCAAACATCCTGCTAGATTGAGAAGCTTCAGGAAACTGCTGTATTTGGCTAAAGCATACAGACTTTTATCTGTAATTTGTTGATTACCTTCCAAGTTGAATATTTTTAAATAGCGGAACTTTTTTATGAATATTAGTATGCAGCTCTCAGAAATAAAAGGGCAGTAAGAGAAATCTACATCTTCTAGCTGACACTGGTGTAGTGAGAGGGCCTCCACAGCACCTGTCGTCAGCCACCTACAGTGCGCCAGCTTCAGCACTCGCAAGTTGTTACAGTATAATATCACAGGTTGTAAACACTTAGCAGTCATCCCATTGCAACGATTTAGGTTCAAGCAAACCAAATTGGAGTTCTTCAGTAACAATGGAATCAAGTCTGTGTCCTTCACAGTCGTACGACGTAAATCTAATTCTGATAATTTTGTACAAGACGATGCAAAAACCTGAAAGAGATTATTTTTATTGAATTTCGATGACAAACATGCGAGCTAGAATTAGATTATTGCGGGTTATTTACACTGAATGTATGCGGAGAGAATCCCTCGTTTATCAGTTCCAATGATTTAAGCTTACAAAAGTACATGTTTACGACTTTTAAGCAATTTTTGGATACACATCGGAACTGAAAACATTCGCGTAAAGATAAATACGGCATCACTCTTGTAACTAAGATATCTTCCCAATACAAATCTAATAGGTGTTTGTTTCTATTTTCGTTCATTCTATTTAATTTAATATACAATTACAATTCCATTTGAAACGAAATAATATATAATCAATGTATGTACGCGTGACATTCGGTTCGGGTTTTGTTTTTACTTTATACTGTTTTTCTTAGGGACGTCAAACTATATCGATATTTTGTTTTTACATCATTCGATAATATCGAGTAATTTGAGCTTATTTCGATCGACGCATCGTAAAAACCGATGTTTGCAATAAACTTGGAATAAGAGTAGAAATTAGTAGGAGAGCAGTCACTGCCTGTGCCTGCCTATTTGTATGGCTACCCATATACTAATAAATATATTTGAAGTAAATAAATAAATGTATAACTAATGCCCACCGATCACATACATAGATCCTGGACCCTGATTAGGATTCCCTGTGTATAAGAACACAGGATCTATGAGGACTATGGTCCCACAGCACCCAGACTCAGAACATGTATTTGCACTTTTTTTCTGTGTACAAATACTTGTCCTGCCGCGGGAATCGAAACCACCACCTTCGGGCTATGAGCCAACTTACTCAACGCTCGCATGGCTGTCAAGGATGTTTATGTATTATGTGTAGGTATTATTATTTTTATATTTAAAGAATTTAGTTATGATTGCTTATTCATTAATTTATTCATACTTGTGGTTTGTATATATATACATATGTCTTTAATGGTTTTATTATTGTGGCATTGCCATTCTTGGAGTAATAAACAACTACAAATTACCAATAAAAATTACAAAATAGCAAAATTCAAAACACAAAACTCAAAACACAATAATAGGTATTATTTCAGTAAAAATTAAATTTGAATCTATGTTTATTTTTATCGATCTTCTTGTCTCGATCTCAATCGAAATTCTTATCGATGCCGGTATCGCGATGTAGTTTTCATGTATGGACAGATACATTGAAAGAACATAATCAAGTGTTTAGCTCGCGCAAAACTTTATGAGCCCTCGGAAGTTGGGTCCGAGTACCTGCGCAATGCGCATGGTACAGTAGAGTGCATTGTAAAAGCGGCCATACAATAAGTAGGTAGCTATAATATGTGCACTGCGCAGCCATCCGCACTAACTTCCGAGAGCTTATAAAGTTTTGCGCGAGTTATACATACTGGCTAGCGTATTTAGGTATTTAGCCAGTGTCACATATCACATGATCCACACGATTAAAAGTTAGAAGACGGCGACACAGTAGATTTGAATACAGAGAAGAACCGTGCTGCCCCTGCATATCACTTTTACTTCAGCTGGTTCTTACGGCACCCATGCGGCCTATGTTCAGCAGTGAACACCTTCCGGCTGATGATGTGTGATATAATCTGTGTAGACCCTGAAACTGTGGACTCCCCGGCAGCGCAGTTCACCACAGAATACTATTACTCCTAGCGGAGAGTCTCACGCACGTGACTACGACGAGATTCGGCGGCGTTTACCTAAACCAAGCTGCCACAGGCCGCAGCACGTTTCAGAACATTCATAGAAACTGCGGAAATTATCTTGGCCATTACGTTGATGATGGTAATCATTCCATTGAATAGCTCATCTCCGCGAAATCACTAGAGACCGAGCCGTCATGGCCTCGGTTTCCGAGGCAGATAGACTTTGTCACTTTTTAAGTGCACATAATTAAGACCTATTTATACAGGCTGTCCGTGGAATTAGTCAAGCGGAAGTCTATGGGTAAGTATCACTATCGCATATACGCGTTAATATACTTACGATTTTTTAAAGTTTAGTTCTGGAGATATTTTTTTTAATTTGAAGTCAAATCCCCGTGGCACATGTGCGTGTTGAAACGGCTCCGGAATCCCGCAACGTCACAAATATAGTACCTACTTTGGATTTTTAATGGGAATACTCAGGGCTGTAGCTAGTGTCGAATTGGTAAGGCAGCATTGGTTGTAGCGCGGAAGTAAAAAAAATCATAATTGATCTGCTTTCAAAGCACGGGCTCCTAAATCAATCACCATCAATAGCTATTCGTAGACAAATAATCATTTTGCGACAGAACATGGGAAATGGGCATGGATCTAAGTTTTTTTTATCCCAAACTATAACAAACAATTTAATTATAATAATTTATATTCATTTTTATTTTTAAGGTGGGGCATTGTGATTTCAAGGTAGGACAATGCCCCACAATGCCCCCCCCCCCCTAGCTACGGCCGTGAACAGGACGTTAGAAAACTAGCATGTCTAAAATATAATATGTGGTAGCAATAATTCACACAGGCTTATGAATATGTGCTAAGCACTAGAAAAATAATTAAGAATTGAGAGTACCCACTAACGTAAAAATGTGAACTTAATTGTACTAAATCACTATAAATCAAGCGTATAGTAATACATCTAATTAATTAACACATATGTGAATAACTAGATAAAGTAAGAATTATGTTATTTTATTTATTTTTTTATTTATTTATTTCACAAAATCCACAGATCTTAAGCTAAGAAATAGTTTCACTTAATATTAGAACTTACATCCAATTACGGATTTACTTTATTTTATAAAATTCCATATTGAAAATAGAGAGCAGAAAGTACAAACTTAAGTAGGTTACATTGACAAGAAGGAAATGGAAGAGGAAGGTAATAACTTAATAAACATACTAATACATAATAGCACACGATACAATACAATAACTAACAGACTTAAATTTTATTTAAAATTAAATTAATTACAGAGCTCTTAAACTTTTGCTTTTGACAGTGAAATATGTCAACAGAGCTAAAACGCTTATTAAAACTCTCCTGTGTTCGACAGATAACAGAGTTTTCGTAGTAGTTGGTACGTGCGTGCGGGACATAGAACAAAGTTGTGTGCCTTGTGCGATATGATGGGGCACGAAGCTGTAGGAACTGTTCAGAGAGTTTGATGCTGTCAATAGCACCGTGACACACACCATGCATAAATAATTGGTCTAACAGCGTCCGCCTATCCTGAAGTGACATGACGTTGTGAAATTTGCAGGACTCTTCATAATTTGTGTATTTGTGATATGATCGATAATTTAAGTGTTTCAAAAATTTTAATTGAATTTTTTCGATATCTTGAATATACATTACATATTGTGGACTCCAAACATTGCAACAATATTCAAGAATGCTTCTCACGTATGCACAATAAAGTATTTTAAGGCATTTAATATCTGAAAAAGGCTTGCCAACACGTAAAATAAAGCCAAGGCTCTTATAAGATCTGCTAATTATATCCGATACATGCTCATTAAAAGATAATTTGTAATCTAAAAGAACGCCTAGGTCCCTAACGCATTGTGTTCTTAATAATGTGGTGTTGGAAATTTTGTAATTAAAGTAAATGGGCTTTCTTTTCCTAGTAAAGGTCATAAGCACGCATTTATTCACGTTAATATTAATTTTATTTTCTAAATAGTAAAGATTCAACCTATTTAAGTCTAGCTGAAGCCCATTACAGTCAGCTTGAGTCTTAATATTACAATAGATCTTAGTGTCATCTGCGTACATAAGATAACTGGCATTCTGGAAGCATCTCCCAACATCATACAAGTATGCGGCGTACAGCAAGGGAGCAAGGATTGAACCCTGTGGGACGCCTGAAGGTACGTCTATAAAGTCAGAACGATACCCACCCACCACGACAGCCTGACAACGATTGCGGAGATAAGACTCCATCCAACGAAGTAGATCACCACATATACCAAGTTCCTGAAGCTTACGTAACAAGATGTTGTGGTCTACACGATCAAAGGCTTTCTCAAAGTCCGTGTACACCACATCAATCTGAGAACCACCATCCATACCACGCAAGACGTCACTAGTGAAAATAGCCAAGTTTGTATTTGTAGACCTACCCTTGATGAAACCATGTTGCTGATGAGGAATATTATGATAAATGAAAGGGTAGATATAATGATGTACTATTTTTTCCATTAATTTACCTAAGGTATTTAAAATTGATATTGGACGATAGTTTATAATAGATGTTTTTGTGCCCTTTTTATGGACAGGGACGATGTGTGCCGTTTTCCATATCTTCGGAAAGAAACCTTCTCGGAAACAACGGTTGAACAAGTACGTAATAGGAAGTGCAAGAGACTCTGCACAATTAACGTAAAACAGGGGTGGAATTTTGTCACTACCGGCACCCTTATTAGGATTAACATTTTTAAGCAGCTTCAAAACAAAATCATTATCAACGACTATAGAGTGCAGATTGTCAGTACTCGTAACTGTTTTGGTTGAAGTAGTTATTTGATTAGGACTGGGTGCATTAAAATTTTCCCAGAAGAACTCATTAAAGGCTACACATATATCTTTCTCATTAGTTAATGGCTTATCATTATAGAACATTAATTTTGGATAATTTGTAATATTTCTCCTTTTTGATTTGACGTAAGACCAGAAAAGCTTAGGGCATAATTTTATTCTATCTTCAGAGAATTTAATATAAGATTCATGGCAAGTATTCTGTAGTAGTTTTACTTTAGTTCGCAAGTCTGAAAACGTCTGATATTCCAGTTTGTTTTTATATTTTATCCAGTTGGAATGAGCTTTAGCTTTTTCCTTAATAAGCTTTATTAACTCCCGGCTGTACCAGACTGGATAAACATGAGAGCTTGACGTAAAAACATGCGGTACGTATTGCTCAATAGCTTCTTCAAGAGTCGCATAAAGGTTGTTCACCGCTTCCTCTACGTCACAGGCCAGGAGCAGACCTTGCCAATCTTTATTAAGTAAATATTTATTAATAGATAAATAATCAGATTTCCGGAAAAGTTGCCTTTTAAATGGGGTTTTTTTAAGCGGTGGTATTAATATATCAGTTGCATTTATAATGAAAGAAGGATGATGTGTGTCTTCTATGACTAGCGGGCTATCTAGTTTTTTTAATTCTAAGGAAAAATTCGCAAACACTAAATCCAGAGTGTTTTGGTGTGAGCTTACTAATGTATTGTACTGACTGAAACCTGAGTATGATATTTGATTTATTAGTAATGAAGCGCAGTTTTGCAGCTCCACGGAACCCTTTTTTAAAATAATGTGGTCACCCGAAGACCATTGTATACAGGGCAGATTAAAATCTCCTACTAAAATAATATTGTCGTTTGGATGTTTACTAGAAATATCACGCAGAACATCAAGTAATATGTCAACACGCTTAGGTATGAACTTATCAGGAGGCAGGTAAACAACTCCTATATGTAGGTCATGGAGTGAGCGGAGAGAGCTCGTGGTAGGGGCGGGTGAGGGAGACGAGGTCGTGTCGAGCGCACGTCGCGGCACAGTAGCCCACACACACTCGAGGTCGTCGCGCTGCCATTCTGAGCGCGCGCGCGCATTCAGTTGTGCAGCGCTCATTATCATAACACCCCCGCCAAGCGAGGCCCGATCGCGGCGAAATACCTCGTACCGGCCGCCGCTCAGCTCCGCATCCAGAATGCCGTCGCACAACCATGTCTCTGTTATCAGGATTATATCAGCATCGCAGTGCAACACATTATTGTAAAAGACGTTTGTCTTCGTTCTAAGACCGCGCACGTTTTGATACAGAAGCTGTAACTTATTAGTCATCATAGTGAGGCCATGAAACAATAATCCTTTTATCTGTCGGACACAATAAAAGTGTGCTCAAGGTAATGAAATAAGCATGCTCATGTTGTAAAATAGGGTTATAGTGATGATAATAACTATTATAGAGAAAAGTGCAGTACTTAGATAGGATTGTTTTTTGAGTAAATAATGTTGAGATAATATTGTAGTATAGTAGCATTACTACTAAATATTGTATACTGTGAAATATTGTTTTGTAAATATTATGAAATGTAAATATTGTGTAAGTGTGATTGTATAATATTGAGATTATTGTCTTAATCCTACGACTGTGTGCTACCTGCAAATAATACATAATATATTCTAGCATAATACTTAAAATAATGACAATAATGGAGTAAATTTTTATTTTATTTATAGTAAAGAAAATTGACCGGTTACAGATAGTTCTTATTTTATTTTTTCTAAGTCCGATACACTTATGATCGGAATGGGGGGCGAAGTGTCTGTTTTCCTCATATAAAGACGGCAGTTTTTTGTCCAAACGTGTTTGTAATTAAAGTCGGAGGCTTTCGCCTTACACAACTTTAGTAATTGTTTATTTTCTTTTGTTAAATGTTCATTTACATAGATTTTTTTGATTTCGCCTCCCATCCCTAGCTCCTTAGTTGTAATGTGACGATGCTTCCGAGCAGCAGCTATAACGGCATCCTTGGTACTGCGCTGCCTAAATCGGGCTACGATGGCGCGGCTGGAGGCGGCGCCACCGGAGGCACTGGCTGGCCGGCGCGCCTGCACCCGTGTCGCGAACTCGATGTCACCACTCTGCAAGCGGATCCCAGCTTGAGCGGCGATGTTCAGGATGATGTCCACAGTAGTTTCATCCTTGACCTCGGGTACACCAACCACCTCAATGTTTTGCGCTCTGGCCCACTGGTCCTGACGGGCCTGCGCGTCTTCTAATGATTTTGTTCGTGCCTTCATCTCATTGAGCTCTTGACGGAGCTGTTTGTTTTCGTCACTAAGAATGGCGATGTCAGCTTTTGTATCAGAGTAATATTTAAGAATATCATCACATTGACCACTAAGATATTTGACCGAAGTTTCGAGGCTGACCAGCCGATCTCCCAGTGCCTGGAACTGAGTCGCTGTCACATCCTTAAGAGCTTTAGTAACTTCCTTTCGGATCATCTTAGCCATAGCCACCTGCGCTTCTTCGCTGCCAGCCGACGGTGCGTCAACGGGCCACGCTTGAGATAGATCAGGGCTGTCGTGAGGCGTGGTAGGTGTCGGGGCGCATCTTCTCACAGTAACGTTGGCATGACCAGGTTCTTCAGCAGGCAATTCCAGGGTCAGCTTAACTGGGGTATTTGTGTTATCACCACCTTTTACTTGCTTGCAGATACACAATGGACATACCCAAGACTTTTTGTAGTCCTCCGCAGATAGGTTAACACACGCGAAATGATATTTCTTAACGCACGAAGCGCGAGAACATGTCGATATTTTATTGTCAGATGATTTAAACGACTTATTACACCCATTACACTTCGACATTTCAATATTCGTAACTAATTACTACAACAAGAAAATATTTCCACAAGTACCTTCAAGTTCAGTTATGAGTGTTTACTATGCGCGCGTAGTACGTCTGCTCTCTAACGACGCTGGGGGCGGTATATGATAACTTGTTGAATCAAGTTAACACTTGGTAAATTGGCCAAAAAATTAACCTTAACATAACATCGTGACAAGAAACGTCTAGTTTAATAATTAAAAGACTAGGAAATTAATCAAAATAACACATAATTTACCCCCTAATTTGAGCTAAACATTTAATTAATGCATTGAAGTTATTAGATGAATAGTATAAAAAAATGAATAAAAAAGTTTCATTCTTACAATGTTGCCAGAATATTAGAGTATCAATGTTATTAAAGGAGCAATTATGATAGAATACCCATAACACAAAATTACGGTTAAAATACGTACTCGAAGTTATGGAGTAATAATTATATGAGTGCCTCATTGTATCATACTGTGCCCTTAGAATATTATCTACGTGCATAAATACTTTCCTTTAACTCTAATTAACATCATGTGTTAAACCAAAATGTAGTGAAATAATAACAATAATAATAATAATAACGCCCGACGATCACATACATAGATCGTGGACCCTAACTAGGATTCCCTGTGTGATGGAGTTTTGGAAATAACACGAAAAGAAACGTTTCACCATCATTATACCACTTTCCTACACTTGTGCATGCAGCCCAGCACTTACGCATAAAATGCCACCAATTTTATGCACTAACACAAAAAATAACAAAGGTTTTGGAAAATAATACAATGCGGTGACGCAATCTTTTTCGTTTTGCCGCCAAAGGCACCAAAACTGATTACTTGAGTTAGAGATTTTTTTGTTTTTTTTTTTTTTGGTTTGGCTCCACACTTTTGTGTATTTAGCCAGTGTCAAGTAATTGATAATTTTTCCAGTTAATTAATATACAATTATATGTGTCAAGTCAAGTCAGAGTCGAAATCATCAAGTCAAGTCATAATCTAGTCTAGTCTAGTCAAGTCATACTCCTATTAAAGTGGTGACAACTTTACCAGAAGCTTCTATGGAGTTTTGAAACAACACGAAAAGAAACGTTTCGAGTTTTGGCGGGTAAGCGAAAAAGATTGCGTCACCGTATTGTATTATTTTCCTAAACTTGTGTTATTTTCAGTATTAGTGCATAAAATTGGTGGCATTCTATTCGTTAAGTGCTGGATTACAGGCGTGAGTGTGGGAAAATGGTATAATGATGGTGAAACGTTTCTTTTCATGTTGTTTCCAAAACTCCATAGAAGCTTCAAGTAAAGTTGCCACCATTTTACTAGGAGTATGACTTTGACTAGACTTTGACTTGACTTGATGACTTCGACTGTGACTTGACCACATATTTGCGTGAAATATTATTAACTTGATGAATTATATATATCAATTACCTGACACTGGCTAAATACAAAAAAGTGTGGAGCCAAAACATTAAAAAAAAGAAAGAAGAAACTTTTCACCATCATTATACCACTTTCCCACACTCATGCATGTAATCCAGCACTTCAATAGTAGCCTGGAAACAAAAGAGGTCAAATATCCGCAGAACAAAACTCCAAATGCCAATGGGTTAAATATGGGCCCGGAACAACTTCCGGGCCCATATTAGGACAACTCCTAAGCACATAAAACCGAGTTGTTTCCAATTTATTTGATTTTAAGGGCTGGAAAAAAGGTCGCGGCCCGCCCTATCGTAGTTTGGATAGGAAAGATAAAAGTTTGATACATTATGAAGGTTCATCATTGATTTGTATGGACATCACATCAAACAAAATACAAAAAATAACAAAGATTTATTTAGGTGCGGCAGGGGTTTAGCCGCTAAGTCGGGTCGCGTCTACGAGCCCTTACAAAAGTAGGGTTTACAGTGAATTATTATAGGTACTAATTCTAACCTACAAATCAAAATCATAGTCACTTCATAGTCATAGTCACACAAATCAATATCTCTGTAAAGTTTCTTGTAGCTCCTTCTTTACAGGTGTAATCGAAGCTTCGGATCGGAGTTTTCTGTTCTGCATTGTGCCGGATGGCTTGCACCAGTAGTGAGAAAGAGAACTTCTTTTTTTTTAAACTCATAAATTGTAATAGGCTTGCTATATAATATTTGATAATAAAAACATTTTAATTCTATATGCTTAGTACAATAACTTAATTTTAAAAACTTAATATACTTTTGACTTACAAAAGTGCTAAAAATAGCCTATTTGCAATAAAATCTTTTGACTTTGATAAATAATTAATGATTAAAACGAGTAAGCCTGATTGAAGTAAGACTTCGCACGCACGCTTTTAACGTACGCTGGACTTGGGCAGTAATCTGGTGAATGCGTAACGAGGCGAACGGAATTTGAATGTTGTTGGTTCACGTAGGTATATCTCCATTGCCAACATAACAAAGTAAATAAAAGTTAAAATTTGTATCATTATGTTTGTATGTCCGGTAAAATGACAATTTTCAATTGTGAAGATGGCGACACTATCATTAAACAAAGCAAAAACAAAGTTATACGGCCGATAGATGAAGCTAAAGAAGTGGTCTAAAGCACACTCGTTTTTTATGACTTGTAAACTGATTAAAGTAATTAATGTAATTTTTCAAATGACGCTATTATATAATTATATAATTATTATGACTATATTATATACTATTTAACCCGCCCCGGCTTCGCACGGGTGAATTAGTAAAACGCGGTCGAACGGGATAAAAAGCATCATCATATGTCCGAGTCCTGGTTTTAAGCTACCTCCTTACCAATTTTCAGCCAAGTCAGTGCAGCCGTTCTTGAGTTATAAATAGTATAACTAACACGACTTTCTTTTATATACCGTCTGTACCTACACTTGTGTGACTCGCCCTTGAACTGTTTTTTAGAAAACGACATTAATCTATCCCTTGGTGCTACAAACTCTCACAGCCTTATTAATAAACATGAACTAGCTTTAGACTAGTTACACCATCTTTTGTCTCTTTCGATCCAGCTAAATATTCCAGTAGCAGAAAAAGGACAAAAGCTGAAGTAACTAATCCGAGACTAATACCCGTTTATTAATAAGGCTGTCAAGGTTTGAAAAGCCAGTTGAAGCTAAACCTTGTGCACCAAAGTTCTGGTGTATAGATAGATAGATAAAACTCTTTATTGAACCACCACATTACAGGAAGAATAATTGGTGTATATTTCAGAGCTCAACTTATAGTGGTCCTATATTATTTTTCCTGAATTGCGTCATAGCTTAAATATGTCTAGACTAGTTTTGATAAATAAAATGTAGTTTTTTTCTTTTTTCTTGAAATATTTGCAAGTTTCATAATAATAGCTTTACAAAAAAAAATCTCTCGATGATATTTGGAATAAAAAGTAGCTTAAAAATGTTGGCCGGGATAATAAACATTTACCATAATAAATTTCATCAAAATCGATCCGGTAGTATTTGCGTGATGGCGTTTCAAAGGGACAGACAGAAGTGTTCCAAAAGTTTTCTAGATGGCGCTGTTTGGAGTTGTCAATGATAATGCATAGTTTCTATGGAATTTGAGTTTGCATGAAGTTCTGAATCGTGGTTACGATATTTTCTGTATGCTCAGCACTATAAGGCAAAAATCTACGTGTAATCCATAATGAATTCGTTCCGAAGCGCGTACGATCTCAAATTCATTAAATGTATAGATCATTGGTCATCAATTATTACCGACTGCCTCTACCAACGTTCCCCATGCGGTGGTAGACGGGAACGTTATCCATCCGGGCTATGAGCCGACCTGCTCAACCACGACACGGACGTTTTCATTGTCAGCAGCAGCAGCTCATTGATAGAATACTGCTTGGCAGTAGAATAATTATTACAGTTATAGTCATTTAATTTGGTACGTACATACATACGATTACGTAGTACTAATTACTCGTTCATTGGAGGCTCTCCTTTGGTAGACTTTCACAAACGAGGGCTCAATAGTATAGTCTACTAGATTCACAATCCTTAGATTGAACTATTGGACGCGCACAATTCTATCTTGTAGAACTTACTTGTGAGAATCCTAATTAAGCATAGTTTACTTAAGAATCATAATTATAAACAATCATGACAAACGCAGCACATGAACGTATAATCTCACATGCAATTTATTTTATATATGTCATTACATATTTAATGTAGTCAATTAAATTTAATGTAGGCATGAGTATGATAGCATTAAGATGTAGTTAGATAATAGATCAGCGTAAATACAGCCACTTTAGAAGATTCTTAGTGCAGTGCTATTGTTAACTCCACTTTGTGGTCCTCAGTGTACAGCGCACCTCGACTTTAGGAGTGATTGAATCTTTCGATACTTTTCACGAGTTACCGATTAGAGTGTGAAGTTGAAGGTAGAATAGTGATTTTTAGTTTGAAAACTATCGTGAGTATGACATATTTTGTAAAATTAATAACGGCTAAACTCACGCCAATTAATAAGTCGAAATTACTAACCCCGACCAGGTTTCGGACATATTATCGTTATAGGATGCGGCGGCTTGCGTTAGTTACTGGATCCCAGAAGAAGGACATCGAATATGTCCGAAACCTGGTCGGAGTAATTTCGATTTTTTAATTGACGTAAGTTTCGCCGTTATTCATTTTACAAAAATAATAGTGATTAATTAATTATTAGGTTCAGAACATCTACCTATTTAAGCGCTATAGTTTTATCAAAATCAAGGTAGCTACCGCGCTGAACAAATTTTTTGCATGAAAACGCTGTAAGAAATATATAAATGCCTTGAATACGATACTAAGGAAGTGTAGTGCAACAGGAATCAAGAATATCGCCAAGTCACTATGGAAGGGATGCAAGTAAAAATTCAGCCAAATTTTACACGTATTTTATGACGCTTAACCCTACTTTTTACTCCTAAAAGATGCAAGCAGCATGGCTATACCTAACATGTGGCGTAATCCTGAGCGCCTACGTTCTTCTATGGAGACGAATGCGGCGCACCAGGGCTCTGCTGGCCAGCCTACCTTCATACCCTCAGCTGCCACTCATTGGCAATCTGCTGCAACTGGGGAGGGATGGAAGAAGTAAGTCCCTCAAATTAAAAAATGTACAAAACATTCTACAATAGTATTTTAATCCGGTGAATATGAAGGCGAGAAAATATGATTGAATTGGTACACTCAGATCATATACATACTTAATAAAAAATAATTTTATAATTTACTTTGCAGGTCTGTTTCGCTTTCTAGATGACGCATCACAAAAGGCAAATGAGGCAATGAAGCCCTTCGTATGTTGGCTTGCACAATTTCCAATATTACGTGAGTGCTTATAACAATAGTATACAAATAAAACCTGTGTATCACTAAATTATAAGCTACTACAGGGCGCCCTGTACCCCTGGTACGAGTTTATTATAAGCTACTACAGGGCGCCCTGTACCCCTGGTACGAGTTTATTATAAGCTACTACAGGGCGCCCTGTACCCCTGGTACGAGTTTATTATAAGCTACTACAGGGCGCCCTGTACCCCCGGTACGAGTTTATTATAAGCTACTACAGGGCGCCCTGTACCCCTGGTACGAGTTTATTATAAGCTACTACAGGGCGCCCTGTACCCCTGGTACGAGTTTATTATAAGCTACTACAGGGCGCCCTGTACCCCTGGTACGAGTTTATTATAAGCTACTACAGGGCGCCCTGTACCCCTGGTACGAGTTTATTATAAGCTACTACAGGGCGCCCTGTACCCCTGGTACGAGTTTATTATAAGCTACTACAGGGCGCCCTGTACCCCCGGTACGAGTTTATTATAAGCTACTACAGGGCGCCCTGTACCCCTGGTACGAGTTTATTATAAGCTACTACAGGGCGCCCTGTACCCCTGGTACGAGTTTATTATAAGCTACTACAGGGCGCCCTGTACCCCTGGTACGAGTTTATTTCATATCGAGTAAAGTACAAAAAAAAAAAACTAGGAGTCACCCGTAACTTTTCATTTTTTTCGGAACTTGTAATTTTGGGGGTTTAAAAGTATTCTATGTTGTCTCTGGTAATATAAAAAACCCGTTTGTAGAATTTCATCTAAATCGGCCGTTTCGCTGGGCCAATTAGACAAATAAACTAACAAACGAACGAAAAGAAAGAACGAAATAACAAACAAACAAACATTACGAAAAAACATACAACGCTTCACTAGAGGAACCAGGTATCATGGAGCCTTCTTCGTTATACCTCGACTATATACGCCTATATACCTGATACGCTCTTAACTTACTGTTGATAACTCTTAAATGACAAAAATACTTTATTGCCTATAGCTAATGTTGGTGTAATTCCAGCTCTCAGTAAAGATTTTATAATATATTCCTTGATTTCCAGTTATCAGCGATCCAGATGACGTAAGAGCGGTTACGAATTCTTTTATTGAAAAGCCTTACTACTATAGTTTCGGGAAGGCGTGGCTGGGAGACGGGCTCGTGACAGCGCCTGGTTAGTTCATGGTTATGAGAACAATTTTTTTGAGCTTGAATTTTGAGCACGTCTGCTCACCCAGAGGCAGCTGGTTCGATTCCCGCAGCAGGACAAGTATTTGTGCACAGAAACAAAAAAGCGCAAATACTTGTTCTGAGTCTGGGTGTTGTGGGACCATGGCCCTCATAGTTCCTGGCTCCCTAGACACAGAGAATCCTAGTTAGGATCCAGGATCTATGTATGTGATCGTTGGGCGTTATTATTATTATTTATTTACTTATTTTTATTTATTTATTTCATGGAAAACAAACAGGTTTAAGCAATAAATTATAGTACAAAATTTGTTATCAAACAAGCCTTAACAGTTTTTAAAAATAGAAATTATTAATTTGTACTCTAGGGCCCATATTATAGAACTACGCTCAGTCATGAATCTTTGCTCAAGACAAATTCATTCACAAAATTATCAAATAGTGAATGAAATCTCTACTGAGAATCAAGCGGCGACTACGCATAATTCGGTAATACGGAGCTAAATTATAATTTGAAACTTTTATAAAGTTAGATATCTTTCACAATACAACGAAATAAACAAGTCAAAGTCAAAGGATTTATTGCAAATAGGCTAACTTTAGCACTTTTACAAGTCAAAATTATATTAGGCACTTAAAATTAAGTTATTTCACTAAGCATATAAAATTACAAAGTGCTTATTGTCAAATAATATATAGCAAGCCCATTACAATATAAGAGTTTGAAAAAAAGCAGTTCTCTTTCTCACTACTGGTGCAAAGTGTAAAGTCACACATTTTGCCATTTTACATTAAGAAATTAATGAAATTAAAAATGTAGTGTTGTAATACGTAGATGTAAAACATTATATTTTGGACCCCTCTCCGCCCCTTGTCACACAATGTAACACTTCGTCAACCCCCTCCCGCCCCTTTAACGTGCGACGTAATTTATGGATGCCTAAAAAAAAAAAGGTGCAAATTGTTACGTTGTTGCAAAATAACGAAATGTAGGTTAGGTAAGTAAGCGGAAGAATTAATTTCTTAAGATATTAGGCATTATAATTGATAGGTGGCAAACATTCACATTAAGTGACATAGTTTTTAATTTTGACCTCTAAAACTTTGCTACTGCCATCTCTACCAGTAAACACTATTTAAAAAAATGCCGTAAATGTAACGAAGAAATCTGTCTGAGCCGCAATAAGTCGTAGTTTTTCAATAAGTGTAGTTTTTTCTTTCACGTTGGGTTTATTTTGCCTTTTCAACCAAATGACCTTGTAAACACCAGGATATCTATGGAAGCAGAACATCAAAAGACTAGCTAACACCTTCAACGCGGCTGTGGTGGAAGGTTATCAGGTGGTGTTTAACGCGCAGGCAGAAAAGCTGGTGCATAATCTGAAGAAAGAAGTTGGAGGGAAACCTTTTGACGTCATGCACCTACTGGCTTATACAACATTAGAGGCTATTTGCCGTAAGTCTTCGTTGGAATTTCAAATTAGTTAATACTTGCGTAGCTGTTAGGCTCATAGGCCAACGTGTTACGCCTTCGACTGCATCGTCGCTTAATATCAGGTGAGTTTTAAGTTAAACGATGGCCTATTCATACATAAAAACGAGTGTGCTTTAGACCACACGATTGAAGTAAAACTTCTTTAGTTTAGCTCCATCTATCGGCCGGTATAACTTTGTTTTTGCTTTGTTTAATGTTAATTTTGCCATCTTGACAATAATTATGAATTGTCATTTTACCGGACATACCATAGCAGACATACAAACTTAACTTTGTTATGTTGACAATGGAGATCTACGCGAACCCACTTTGAACTTCCGTTTGCCTCGCATTCGCCAGCTTTCTTCCCAAGTCAAGCGTGCGTAACGAAGTTTTACTTCAAAAATAACGTAGTTGTAAAGTACCGTTGCTGTAATTTTTATAGCAAAATTGTAGAGTAGTTGTAAGGCGTAGGTGTGGCTCTCATAGCAAAGTTGTAGCCCTCGCAGAGTAGTTGTTACGCACCCGGTGTAGAGGTGTTGTAGCGTTCGTAGCATGGCTGTAACATCTGTGGTGTAGCTGTGCCGCTTAAGGCGCAAGTGTAGCACTCATAGCAAAGTTGTAACCCTCGCAGAGTAGTTGTTACGCGCCCGGTGTAGAGGTGTTGTAGCGTCCGTAGCATGGCTGTAACGTCTATGGTGTAGATGTACCGTTAAGGCGTGGCTGTAGTGCTCATAGCATAGCTGCAGTAGTAGTTTAGCTCGAGTCGTCACCGTTCCTAATTAGTAAAGTTCTAGAGACCATCTTCCTTCATTTCCTTCCTTTCTTCTGCTAGTGACATACATAAAAATATCTCGTTTACAGAGACAGCTCTAGGCATTGATTGCATATCGGAGAGTGTCGTGAAGAAGGAATATTATGACGCGTTCAACCGTTGCCTGGTCCTGTTCATTGAGCGAGGGCTGAATCCACTGCTGCACCCTGACTGGGTGTACCGTCTCACGGCAGCGCACAGAGAGACCCAGAGATGCATAGATGTGGTGCATAGTGTTTCAGACACGGTAATGACAAAGTGTCTGAAATATAATTATTATTTACTAGGTTGACTGATTTTAGATCTAGATAGATTGGTTGCCTGGTAGAAAATGTTAACATTAAGTCCTCCTTTGTACTTTTTATGTGCATAAGGAATTATGAATAAAAATTGACCGACAATTTCTCATATTTCCGCGAAAGTTTTTTTTTTTGAGAGATCTTTATTCATGTGAGTGAATGATGTGACGAGCTAGTCGTTCACCTGATGTTAAGCGACACGGCTGCCCATAACAGAACAGTGTCACACGGAACTCCGAAATATAAAGTTTAAAGAAATATAAAGTGACACTGCACTGCGCACATCATTCTGAGACATCAGCACAGTCTGGTAATAAGATTACTCGACTGTGAGATCAGATCAGAATCAGTCTCAATTGCCCAGTAACTTCACTAGCCACAGTGACCTGCAAACCGGAACACAGTAGTCTTTGCATACGATAGAATAACAAAGCGGTGGTACCTACCTAGACGAGCTTTGCAGAAAAGTCCTACCACCTAGTATCTTTTTATCTATCTATCGGAATTAAAAGTATTCTTTGTTGATTTTGGTGATGTAAGCCTTCCGTGTATAAGATTTAATCCAAATTAGTTCAGCCTTTTTAGTACGAAAGTCACGCTTATGAACAAACAAACATAACTTTTCACGTTTTATATCAATAGGAATGTATGGCCGTGTTTTAGAATGACTAAAATTAATAGTGCCGTGTCTAGTGCCCAATTCTACTGCTAATGAGTGAACAGGTATCTTCTAGGCAAGCATGGCCTAACTTAGACCTCATCATAACTCTTAACATTAAGTGAGGCAGTAGTCAAATGCTTTGTTTATAAACAATACAAAAAAAAACACATTTACTTTGTCTAGATGTATTTTCATGTGCTATAATTAATTTTTATTTCTAGGTGTTGAAAAGAAGAAACCTAGAAAGAGAGAAAATAAAGCGGAACACACCATCCAGTCTAAACATAGGTAAATGTTGCAGGTGTCTACATGTCTTAATATTAAATTGATGAACATAGGCTATAACATACCCGTGCGAAGCCGGGGCGGGCCGTTAGTGTCTTAATAAATCAATATTTACATAACGATGTTAATATTTATGTATTAAGACATTTATTAAGACATTTATTAAGACATTTATTAAGACATTTATTAAGACATTTATTAAGACTTTTATTAAGACTTTTATTAAGACATTTATTAAGACATATAAAATGTTATTTTTGGCAGCCGAAGCAAGAAAGTTCAAGACGGTAGTAGACATACTCTTGGACCTCAGTGAGACTGATCCTCGCCTGACGCAGCAGCAGATCAAGAATGAAGTGGACACCATCATAGTGGGGGGCCAGGAGACCGTTGCTTCGACGATCTTCTACGTTATATTAATGATAGGCTGCCGGCCACAGGTGCAGCAGAAACTGCATGATGAGTACGAGCTTTTATTCATAGCCTAGATAGAACGAAGCAAAGTTTGAATCATCACTATCATGACTGGCGTGGGTTGTGGGTTCCATTCCCACCCAGGACAAACATTTGTGTGATGAACATAGGTGTTTGTGCTGTGCCTGGGTGTTATATTGTATTCTATGTATGTATTTACAAACAAAAAGTATCTAAGTATTGTATCAGTTATCTGATTCCCATAGCACAAGCTTTACTTAGTTTGGAGCTAGGTGGCGTTGTGTGAGATTCCACACATATTATTATTATTATTATGATGATATCAATGTTTACCTGGTTAAAATTTATCTGTGATTTTTACCTAAAGGGTTTCATATTTTTATTTTATTTTACCTTTTAGGTTTTTGTTTCGTTTATACAAACAATATTGAAGTTCAACCATCACCTTTACGTTTATAAGAACTACAAGAAGATCATTGTTTTGACGAGGTGACTCAGATAATTCATAAATCAAACAAAATAAAAACTAAGTGAAGACTCTTTGATTTACAACTAAAAAAATTGGAAATTAACTAACTTGAATGTTACCATTATAGTTGATTTATTTATACTTTAGCACAAAATAATGTACAAGGAGGACTTAAGGCTATGAAACATTATCTACCAGTCATCCTGGATGTCCAAGAAAAATAATTGGTAGCGGATGCCCAATAAATTTGCCTGTAATATAGCATAATCATGGGGTATGTTATGTGCTGATGAGCCAAATCGAGTAACCTAGCTTATAATCCTTACCTTACTATATACGAGAGACAAACAGACACCATCAGATACCAAACTGCTTCTTCAGGTTTAAAGCAATATTCGGCGGCAGCACTCGTCCCATAGAGAAGGCGGATCTACAAGAGATGCAGTACTGCGAGGCCGTCATCAATGAGACTCTACGGCTGTTCCCGCCGCTGCCCGTCGTCATGCGATACGCCGACCGGGACCTGCAGCTCAGTATGTGTTCTTTAATTTGTTTGAACTACTCGAGGATGGAATCTAGTGTGTTTTCTGCATCTACGTATATGTTCGCTCGCACGGACCACTAAACGGTCCGTTAGTAGATACCATACTGTTAGTTATCCGTGAGATAGAGAAACAAAAAAAAAAACGAGTGTGCTTTAGACTACACGACTGAAGTAAAACTTCTTTAGTTTAGTGCCATCTATCGGCCGGTATAACTTTGTTTTTGCTTTGTTTAATGTTAGTGTCACCACCTTGACAATTGTATATTGTCATTTTGCCGGACATACCAATATAATATAATACAAATTTGTAACTTTGTTATGTTGACAATGGAGATCTACGTAAACCAACTTCAACTTCCGTTCGCCTCGCATTAACCACTTTACTCCCCAAGTCAAGCGTGCGTAAAGCAGTTTTACTCTAAAAATACGAAGCAAAAAATAATTGTTTATCTCCCTTTTAGTTTGATTTGCATTACTTACCAACGATACCTGTATACTTTTGTAATATGTAAGAAGGAGAGCTCGGTTATTTTTACATTTTGATGGTCTCTAGAAATATTCTGTGTATTTAATTTTTACTTAGATGACCTTGTCGAAACGTAATTTTTCTTTGTTTGGTCTAGAATCCTGCAGAGTGCCGAAAGGGACAATGTGTGGGATAAACGCGTGGGGTGCAGGGAGGTCCGAACGTACCTGGGGTTCCGATGCTCATATCTTTGACCCGGAACGGTGGATAGACGGAAGGATACCCAGCCACCCTGCGACATTTCTCCCCTTCAGTTATGGCAGACGATCTTGTATAGGTAAGATGTCTGTCGTAGGCTATATGTTGGAGAACTACAGACATAAAGAGGTCGTTTTTGATGCAGGATCTGGATGGTGTTGTGATGCGTTTTGCAACTGGGTCAGTAGAGCCGAAGATCAGGCATCACTACGTGCCTTAGAAAGCTTATGTCCAGCAGTGGACAGTTGATAGCTTGATATGTTGATGCTGATGATAATGATGGTAATCAGAAACTATTCGAATTTCATTCGCCCACATGTTCCTTTTAAATGCTCTATTGGCTCTATTGACTTTGTGGTAAAAGGAATGAAAGCAATGGAACAACTTAGCAGCGTCTTTGTTTCTTGGAAAATATAATCCAGCAGTTATCAAGGCAAGAGTGAACCAGCATCTTTTAGGCAAGCATATGTTCTATGGTCGAGCGCGTCGTTGCTTTCCATTAGGTGAGATATTGGTCAAGACCTTTTTACCTATCAAAAGTAAAAAAAAATGTGTAAAACTTTTAACATTCCGAAGTGTGCACTCTACAATCAAACCACTTCACGAAAGGAACGACGAAAGGAACCTTGGTATTTTTAATTTCAGTAAAAGATATTTACTTTGGTTACCAAACTACTATCAAATAATTTTTCTAGGAAAGAAATATGCTATGGCGATTTTAAAAACCGTTTTAGCGTATTGCGTCAGAGAACTGGAGTTCACGTCCGAAGCCGACAAGATAGAGTTCAAAGCTGATGTTACGTTGAAGCCCGTATCTGGTCATCTGATACAAGTTGCTCTTAGGAAATAATGAATTTAAATGATTAGTAAATCATATATTCTATCAAATACAAAATGATGTAATATTCTGTAAATAAAACGCCAAAGAAATTAACATTTTTCTTATTTATTTGATCCTTATGTTTATGTTATTCCGGAAATGGCTTTGAATTGATTTTCATATTATATTTGCCTTTGCGTTTGCAGAGCGCAATAATTTGTATTTCCTATTCGTGGTGTATTTACTCAGCCTCTGTGGTGTGGTGGTTGAGCAGGTCGGCTCATAGCCCGGAGGTAGCAGGTTCGATTCCCGCGGCAGGACAGGTATTTGTGCACAGAACAAAAAAGAGCAAATACTTGTTCTGAGTCTGGGTATTGTGGGACCATGGTCCTCATAGTTCCTGGATCCCTAGACACAGGGAATCCTAGTTAGGGTCCAGGATCTATGTATGTGATCGTTGGGCATTATTATTATTATTTTTATTTACTACTGCTAGTTTGTCCATCAAGTTTTAATCTCATTCTGTTATAAAAAATATAAATTTTTATTAAGCAAACAATCAAGTGTAAATTATTCCAGTTTCTGTACATGTGATTCTGCTTTAAACTTGTAAGATTTATAGATTTCAGCCAAGTTACTCGTATTATATAATTAACATTATTTTTAAGTGCATGCCTTTTACATATCCCTTATGTATCCTTGATTATATGTGTACTCAAAGAATTAATAATTACTTTAATTAGCACAATTACATTTGCGATAGATTCATGAAGCTCTTTAAGCTTTCCTCGTGCTAAAGAAGCAAGTATAATGGATAAAAATGTACACTGTACTCAATACTATTACACACAAAAATATTTACAGGCACTCTATAAATAAAAATTTACAACTAATAAAACATTATTTACAAAATAAATACGCTATCCAACTCACCACCGCGCGGTAAGGTTCCCAGAATACTGGCAGCATTACCTCGCTGAATTAGAAGACTGAGTTCTGAGCGAAGTATGTGCCAGCTCTGGGATACTCTACTACTACTTAACTTACTACTGCTCTACTCAATACTTGAAATTCGCAAAACCTCGGTCATGTCCATGTAGTTTTACTCCCTATCAATAATTACGTCATAGTCGTTCTTAAAGTCGTATACGCTGAAAAAATTGATCGTACAATCGACATAAGGGAAGTAAAGTTCAAAATTGCCAGCCCTCCTGCCGACAACCTCATCGTCTTCTGAGAGTTCTGCAGAATTACCAACACCAATTTCATGTTAGAATTGTCGAAGTTCTCCCATCTGCAGCTGAACACAGCTCTCTCAAATACTTCGCTAGCGTCTGTAAGCCTTTGACCAGTCAAACAGTCCATAGCAACTTGGATGAAAGAAAATGGTAATTCCATATATGTATTTTCTAATCCTCCTAGCAGTTCAGCTACCAATCCTCCTATAAGGATAAAGAATTCTATAGCGATAGCTCCTCTGTAAACTCCTTCAATCTGCTGCAAAAGGTCTAAGTTTCTAGCGTGACCCCTTATGACATCTTTAAGACGTGACTGTACAAATTCGTTCATAACAGAATTTCTGATTTTGTATTCTGCTAAATCGTTTGCTACGTCCTCTTCGTTTGGTATTGATTGTATTTTGTATTCAGAGTAGTGTTTGTCAGCATCGTCCCAAAGATTTAGTAACTCTTCACTCCAGGAGAGCATCTGAGCTTCCACGTACCCAGTATTGACAATCATGAATGCCGAGATATTGGCAGTAGTGTAACAGGTGAACATAACTCCAAATATAGTAACTATCAATGCTACTTCATAGTTTGGTGACTCATACATCGGCTCCAAGCCTGAACATAAAAAGTTACTCGTCAGTGCATTTGTTCCTACTGATATATTTGTCTTATACAATTAGTGGATCAGTTCCTTACCTAAATATATAAAAGCATCATCCATCAAATTTCTGCCGGGCATAAGAAACGGCTTCACGACGTATAACATGCCGTTCCCCATCAATATCAGCCAGAAGATGATGGCGCGTCTCTTCACCTGTCTGAGGATCTTTAGTAGGTTTTTAGAGAACCGACTTTCTGGTACCACAAGAGAATCGGAGGCCAAGCTGGTCGTAACTATGTTCCGTGCTTGTTTGCTAGTGAAAAATTACAATTAACAGAAAACTGCTGACCATCCCATAAAGAACATACTCAACATATCGAACAACTTTTTACAAATTTGAAAACGTTAATGAAAGGAAGTTGATGCAAAGAACTTACGTATGAATTATCATATAGATTAGCTTCACCGGTCCAATCTCACTGGCAGTTCCTAAAGAGAAGACTATTAGAGCATCCAAATTGTTTCCAGTTTCCATGCACCTCCAGAAGACGAACCAGATCATGGACACCAAGTAGACGTAAAAGTAGCAAGCGGCGCTAGCGATGGTGAAGAGGTAATAGATATTTGTGGCTAGATACCCTGAAAAACAGAAACGAATCTATAAGTAAGGTACAATGCAATTTTATAGCGGTAACTCGGTATCTAAATGAGAGATTCTTTGATTAATCAACAAGTGAAAGAACCACGATTATAACTGTTGCAGTAGAGCTAATTGAAATTCAGGTCTTTTTACCCGTGGGTTAATATGTGGGTCCATGTGTAATTTTGTATGCACTGTAGGCCCATGAAACTAGAGATGGATTAAAATCAATGAATATCGATAAATTTACGTAACAAAAACTAGGGGTTATAGAACTATATGCATACTAACTAAGGTAACTTTTATTTTAATACAAGAATTCTAAAAATGATTATTGGATTCTACTACTTCAATTCACATTCAGGACTTTTCTAGTTTCCTGTGTATCTACAGACTTTCCTTGGGTACATTGTAGGTTTTAGGATGCACGGAATCAGAGGTCTATTGGTAAATTATCTACGAGATCAGTTAAATATTATGATTACTGTTTACTATGATTATGGTGCACTTCAGCTAGGTAGTATACCTGATTTATGCCTGGAGTCGATATTGAGAGAGACGGCTCTCAGCATTAGGGCAACGTTCCATATCATCGTCGGCAAGTCGCAGTGTTCCAAGCCAAACTTACGGATTAATTCCCACATTTTTACTTTTAAACTTCAATATCTTTCTCAAACGCGTAGTTAGCGTTTTATCCAATACCTTTTGCGCTGAATTTTGAGTAACCGAATATATATATCAAAGAAAATATTAAAAATTCATTGCAAATGCTAAATACAAACCAATTAACACCATTGGTACAGTCTGCTGCAATTAACACAAGGCAGACAACATAGAAGATGTGGATTGTTAGGCATTGTGTAATTCTAGTTGCCGTTAGCCTTGTCGTCTACTGTGAGCAGTTAAAAAAAGTATCACCTATTTTTTGACTTAATGTGTGTAATTTTTTTTTTTTTGAAGTCTGCTTTGACCTTATAAACAAAGTAAAGCAACAATTTTAGTATGTTACTCTGAGCATTCCCGAATTAGACAAGCTAGGGTAGTGTTGAATGAAAAAAGTAAAATTATCGAATAATAATCTCTAATTCGTTCATTACAAAGTTAGCGGTTATGTAAAATAATAAAATTAATAAGAACGCCTAACGATCACATACATAGATCCTGGACCCTAACTGGATCCCTGTGTTTGGTGGACCCAGCAACTACGAAAACCTTGGTCCTACAATACCCAGACACAGAACAAGTATTTGCGCTTTTCTGTACATAAATACTTGTCCTGTTGCGGGAATTGAATCCGCTGCCTCCGGGTTATAAGCCACACACCGGAGAGGCTGTTCAATAATACAAAAGTAAATAAAAAACCACCAATATATGTTATCTTTACATTATTTTGATTCATACACGTTGTAGTGTTTTGATTATTTTTAGCTGGTGCTGATTGTACCTCGACGACATAAAATAATTTCCCCACGAACTGTGTCTTTAAACGAGCCTGTGCTGTTGATTGAGGGTAGTTTGATGGTTATTAAGTTATTAATTCGTCGGAGGTTGATTTGGGGGAATTATATGATATATTCCATAGTCCTGTATTTCTTTTATGTAACCTTAACTGGCTTGTTATTAAAATTTCTCGTAGATTATCAAACAAAATATTATTGTCATTGCATTACGAACCGATGACTCAGGTGTGCTTCATGAAAAAATTAAACAAAATTGATGACAGTAAAAAGTGTTTTATTCCATATGATGACTAGGTGGTAGGACTTTTCTGCAAAGTTCGTCGTTCGGTACCACCGCTTTGACAGTTATTCTGCCACCAAGCAGTAATGCGCAAGCACTGTAGTGTTGCAGTTTGAAGGGCACTGCGTCTAGTGCGTATATCGTACGTCGAAGATATGGAACAACCTACCACCGCCTTTACGAAAAAATCTGTAGTCACTCGTTTAAAACTAAACTAAAAGGGAATTTGTTTCTTCAACAACGAAAAAATTATGAGGCAACTTTTAAGCCGCAGAAGTAACACAACTTTCGTACATACTAACACGCACACTCTACTTCACTCATACATAATCTATACATGTGCACAATAACACACCGTCACATTCACACTGTCGGTCGCAAGCATACACACACACCCACACGCCCACCCACCCACACACACACTCACACGCACACACACACACACACACACACACACACACACACACACACACACACACACACACACACACAATTGTTTTTATTTTTCTTTTCATCATAATAATTTTTCATGCATATTTTTATAATAGGTCTTTACCTATGAAATTGCCGTATTGCAGTACAGACTTTTTCAAACAAAAAAAGTTTTGATTGGCTATGAATTCTAAATTCAAATTAATTTTGTTTTAAAAATATGACATTCTATTTACAATATAAGTCTTTTGTTTATTGATTAGCGTTGTATTTTCATTACATTTCAACATTTTTCCTCATAATGGATACTTTGAAATTTCGTGTAATTATGGAATATGAGTTCCGTCGTGGCACCAACGCGGCACTAACGACACGTAACATCAACGACGTTTACGGAGAGAACTGTACAAACGAACGTACAACCCGTTATTGGTTTGCTCGGTTCCGTTCTGGGAATTTTGACTTGGAAAATGAACCTCGTGGTCGTCCGGAAACTTTGGTCAACAATGATGAATTAAAGGCGATTGTGGAAGCTGATGAATCTCAATCTACAGCTGAGCTGGCAGCAGCTTTTGATGTTAGCATCAAAACAATATTGGTCCATTTGCGACAGATTGGCAAGATAAAAAAGCTTGATAGATGGGTGCCCCACGAACTTAACGATGGCTAGCGCAACGTACGCGTCGAGACTTGCCTTGCGCTGCTTAACAGGCACAGAAATGAAGGAATTTTGAACCGAATTGTTACGTGCGCCGAAAAATGGATTCTTTTTGACAATCGAAAGCGCTCAGCAAGTTGGTTAGATCCTGGTTCGGTACCAAAGCAATGTGCAAAACGAAAAATGACCCCTAGAAAGGTGATGGTCACAGTTTGGTGGTCTAGTGCTGGTGTGATTCATCATAGCTTTTTACAAAACGGCGAGAGCATTACTGCAGATGTGTACATTGAAGAACTGACCACAATGATGGCGAAACTCGCACGTCTGCAACCAGCTTTGGTCAATCGGTCGTCTCCACTGCTACTTCACGACAACGCGCGACCCCATACTGCACAACAGACCGTCTCTAAGCTGCATGAGTTGGGTTTGGAAGCTCCCCCTCATCCGCTACTCACCAGATCTTGCGCCTACCGACTATTAATTTTTCCAAAATTTGGACAACTTTTTAGCGGGAAAAAAATTCAATTCCCGAGAGGCAGTACAAAACGCCTTTGAAGAGTTTGTTGTCTCCCGTCCTGCTGATTTTTTCAAGAAGGGCATCCATAAACTGCCACAGCGTTGGCAAAGATGCATTGATTGCAGGGGTGATTACTTTGAATAAAAGAAATAAATAAGTTCGAAAAAAAAATACTTTAACTTTTTTCATTCAAAACGGCAATTTCATAGGTAAAGACCTAATATTTTATATTATTTCATAAAAAGGTGTTTTGGATATTGCGGTTAATGTTCACTAAGGTGTTGGCGATGATACCCGCTTTTACCGGTTTTTGTTCTCGGCGATCATCAGTCCGAGCAAGGGGTGGTTTGAAAAACAGCGCAGCGTGCACGTGAATACGTATATGCTGCACAACGCTGAAGTCATCCCTTTTGCTTCCAATAATAATAATTGTGATCTTTATTTTATGTTTAAAAAAAGCAATAAAGTACATTTTTATTTTATTTATTTTTTATTTTAGTGATATTTCTGGGCAAATGAGATTTTACGATTAGATCTCACAGTCAAGTAATCTTATTACCAGACTGTGCTGATGTCTCAGGATGTTGTGCGTAGTGCAGTGTCACGCGAAACTTTAAATTTTGGAGTTTCGAGTAAAAAACTGTTCTGTTATGGGCAGCCGTGTCGCTTCACATCAGGTTAACGACTAGCTCGTCACATAAGTCAGTAACATAAAAAAACTTGATTTGCGCAACTGTCGGGTCTGTATCTAGTACTATATATATATATATATATATAAGTCGAAAGGTCGCCATAGATCAAAGTTTTTCTATTAGCAATATTTTCAATGGTTACCATGATCGCACTATGCCTACATAATTATAACACCACAGCAGCGTTTTAAATATTTATATTACTTCCTTGTTAATAAAAATAGCATAGTAGTTATACCAAAGCTTTCATTTGGTTAATAAGCTTGCGTGATCAGCTACCATAAAATGATTAGTTTTAGATTGTTATCACAATGTGTCATTTTAATATTTTTAATAGATTAACTACCTATGCAAGGCACGACTTATGCTCACTTTCATTTGTACCACTACAAAAATACGCTCCGGCTATAATTATATTTAACTTTATTATTATTCGTCTCAATTTTATAGTCTGTTTCATGGTTTACCTCAGAGTAGTATACGCTGAGTAGATAGATCTGATCACTGATATCAAAGAACTGAAGCTCAGCATTGTTATCCTTCCTGCTAATGACGTCATCGCTTTATGTGAGTTTTACAGCATCACCATCATACAATACAATGTGCATGTTATTCTCATCAAACATTTCCCATTTGCAATCGTAAACTGCTCTTTCAAAAACAGTGCTGGCATCTATAAATCTATGACCAGTTCGACAGTCCATAACTACCTGCATTAAGGCATAAGGTACTTTTTTTTATGTTTTGGCTCCACACTTTTGTGTAATTAGCCAGGGCAAGTAATTGATGATTTATCAAGTTAATGATATTTCACGCAAATATGTGTCAAGTCATAGTCAAAGTCATTAAGTCAAGTCATAGTCAAAGTCATTAAGTCAAGTCATAGTCTAGTCAAAGTCATACTCCCAGTATAAAGTGGTGGCAACTTTACTTGAAGCTTCTATGGATTTTTGGAAACAACGCGAAAAGAAACGTTTCACCATCATTATACCATTTTCCCACACTCACGCCTGTAATCCAGCACTTAACGAATAGAATACCACCAATTTTATGCACTAACACTGAAAATAACACATGTTTTGGAAAATAATACAATGCGGTGACGCAATCTTTTTCGCTTTCCCGCCAAAACTCCATAAGGTACTTCGATATTTGTATTTTCTAACCCACCTAGCAATTCCGCTATTAGTCCAACAATGAGTGAAGGAAACTCCACTGCGATTGCTGTACCGAAGACGTTTTCCATTTGACGGGGAATCATAACATTCGTTGACCCCTTATAATTACTTGATGCTGCTTTACATATGTATTTACTGATATATTTCTGTCTTTGTGGCTCGGGTCGTATATGCAAGAGGCGTTTGTATTAGTAACTGTGTGATTGTAATGTTTTTCGCCATCTTTTCAAAGGTGCAAGAGGTCTTCGCTCCAGGCGAGCATCTGAACATCAATACGGCCAGAAATGATCATGAGTAATGCTGTAATATTGGCAGGGAGATAGGTGATGTACACTCCAATTGAAGGGTTGAGAATAAAAAGGGTTAAACTGTCAAATTGATAGTTTCGAGAAAATTGACTTTAAACTTCAACGACGTCATTTTAATGTAGAGTGTTTATAAGGTAATAGAAAAGGCTTATGTAAGTTTCAGTTGCTTGAAAATGTTTTAATTCTATTTTAAAATATTAAATTTAGTACTAATTCATACAATTACTCTAAAAATATAATATAATGAAATAAATATAATAATGTTTTTATGCTAAGTGAACTGTATTCCTGTGACAGATAAACCGTTTTTAGACTCAAAATCTCGAGATTGCGGTATTTTGAGAATGTATTACTATAGATAATTTCACGCTGAATCCAATGATACCTATAAGTCATTTTGTGAAAAAAATCAGTTAAACCCTTTTTGTTCTCACCCCTTCAATTGCCATGACAGTGAATGCGATTTCGTAGTTAGGACACTCGAAGATTGGTTCCAAACTTATTCAAAAAATGTTTCCTGTTTATGTGCAGGTAAGTGAGAATGTTTTCTCAAAACTCTCCAACACCCAACGTCTCATAAACGTTACAATTCAAAGCCTACTATTTAATGAAGTGTATGTGTTACACATCGTAACGCCAATTAAACGCGTAAATGTTACCAGAAGAGTGTATGGCGAAGGTTGTTGAAAGAATCCGAAAATGGCGGTTGTGAATTTTGTTTTTTTTTTTACATAACTAGTGTATTATTGAATTTTAATGTGTGATATTGGTATATTATTATCCGTTAAGTGTTCGTGAACGGGCAACAAATGGTTCCAAATTTTTCAAGGCTTCCTAAAGCCTGGTGGCGTAGGTGGCCATAGCAAATGTATGCATCGCTACTTCACTTCACTTCACGACGTCTTCTGTTCTCAGTGACGTCCCGGTGATGGTGGGCGTGGACAAATGCCAAAGAGTGCACGCAGGGAAACAGCAAAATCATAGAATAGAAAGAATAAAATGGAAAGACTTTTATTCAATACTTGCCTAAATGCAAGTACAAAATAGGTTATATTAATATACACAGTGGTGTCGATTCTGTGTCGCATACTCTAAAGCTAAACGAAATTAACATATTTCTGTCTTTTTCATTTCCCTTTTATCAGAAGAGTACCGCCATACTTTAAGTTTACTTTAGTTTTAGAGAATGTGTCACAGAATCGACACCATTATGTATATAACGTATACAAAACAAAAAACAAGTATCGAATAATAATAATAATAATAACGCCCAACGATCACATACATAGATCCTGGACCCTAACTAGGATTCCCTGTGTCTAGGGACCCAGGAACTACGAGGACTATGGTCCCACAACACCCAAACTCAGAACAAATATTTGTGTTTATTTTTTTCTGTGCACAAATACTTGTCCTGGCGCGGGAATCAAACCCGCCGCCTCAGAAAAAAATATCTTTCGATAAAAGCTGCCTTTTTACAAATCTCAAGATGAATAACTGTAAAAAGGTCGTTGAAGAGTTCTGAATAATAAACACGTTTCCTTAAATTCTTTATGAGCCATTAGCAAGATCTTCGCACCTCTCTCCTGAAAGTTCAGTAAAATGGGAGTCTGTGAAATGAAAGTAAAATAACTTTTTTATTTCGTGCCAACTACCAACCTGATTATGGAACACAGATAACTTTACAACTTAACCCAAAATTTTTTTAATTTTAAAGTACAAAATCTCAGTCAGGGCTTAGAACAAAATGTAAATAACATTGTTAGAAATGCAAAGAGAAACCATGAAAAGAAATATACAATTGCGAAATCATACTAAGTCGTTCGCGTTTATTAATAAGGCTGATAGTGATTGAAGTCGGTCAAAACCTTTTTTATAAAAGGAATATGTTTTTTAATATAAAGAATATTATGACAACTATTACCTATATCTAATGTAAGACCACCAACATTGTTGGGTACAGTGTACATTGTATTGTACAAAACGGTCTTAGCTCAGTATGTCCTAAGGAGGAATCCAGGGCGCTGCTTTCTCAGTTCAGATTTAGCTCAGAGTGTGATGTACCTATTTTTATTACTAACTAGTTGCGCCCCGCGGTTTTACCCGCGGATAAAAAGTATTTTAATTATTTGCTTATCCTACGGGAGCATTTCACTTTTCCGGGATATAATGTAGCCTATATGTTAATCCAGTGTATAAGCTATCTTGGTACCGAGTTTGAGTAGAGTTGCTTCACGCTCAAACGGCTGAATGGATTTCGATAATGAAATTCGGGACCAAGATAGCTCATACACTGGATTAACATATTGGCTACATTTTATCCCGGAAAAGTGGAAAATTTCCGTGGGGTGAGCAAATAATTAAAATACTTTTATCCGCGGGTGAAACCACGGGGCGCAACTAGTTTATAATATTAGTGTGATTATTAATTAAATAAATAGCTTTTATGATTCAAGATTTTATGACGCGTCGATTCATTTTTGCGATAGAGATCAAAATCACTTTCTAATAAGCACTTGATATCAAAACAGTACTTATTGATCTAACTAATTTTACGGCTCAAACGTATCATTAAATCGAAACCACGTTATTCAACTACTAATGTAGCATTAATTACTAATAAACAACTGTTTAACAGTTAATTGTTTAATAAGCAACCTTTGTTTCTGTTTCTCATTGAAGTTGGAAGGGTGGCACTAAGCTACGTGATTGTAGAAGAAAGGAAAGTTTCTACAAAAATGACAAGACATTAGAAGTAAGTCAAACAATTTTAATTACGTTTAAGACAGCGTTGATAATTTTTATTCATCGTTAACCATAACAAAAAGTTAAAAAATAAATTATACGCGCGCAAATACAAAACTTTATGCACTAGCGAAAATGAACATACAGTGGCATTATTTTTTATTAAATAAAGTCAAAGACAAAGGATTTATTGCAAATAGGCTATTTTTAGCACTTTTTAATATTATTAGATACATAATTAAGTTATTGTACTAAGCACATAAAATTACAAAGTGCTTATTGTCTAATATTATCTAGCACATTACAATATGAGTTTAAAAAAAAAGTGCTCCTTGTCACTACTAAATGAATTATATATAAGAAAATATACAGCTTTCAAAAAATTAGCAGTAACTGAACTGTTGAACGTTTTACATTTATTTTTAATTTTAGCGAATACTATATGTAATTATGTTCGGCTAGTAGCTAGAAAGATAGATTATATTTACTTTCTACATATTTTTGTGTTCTCTCACATTCAATTTTCATAGGTTTTGTTTTTAGATTGCGCCGGATAGCTTGCACCAGTATTGGAACTGATAATATTTTAAATTCACATTGTAATAATTCTGCTATATAAAATTAAACAATATTTAAAAAAAATAAAAAGTGCGTTATGTGTTAATAACTTAAAATACTTTTTAAAAATAATCTTTTAATAGGGATAATAATAGCATATTTATAATAAAATTCTTTGACTTTCATTTTGAGACTTTATTCTATATTTTAATATTGTAGAATGATTTCCTACCTCTTGCTACTGAAATACTAAGACAGAGTTCTCGGAACATGCAGTTAACCTGTCAACGTTAAATAACATAATAGATGCTAAAAACTCTGTTATTTCGTTGTCAGCTTCAGTATAAATAGTAATTAAGTACAACAAATGACAAGCACGTATTTAAAGTAGTAAAGGCAATTTTCTCGGAAAATAATAATCATAATATCGCAGTCTAATTGTATAATTCACCAGTAATACAGTCAGTTTCCTTGTCCCAGAGATTTTGTTATGTTTCTGTACATTTCAAAAGTATTTAATACTTTATGCACATAAATAAAAAAAAAAATAAAAAAAAATAAATAAAAAGTACAAAGGAGGACTTAATGCTAACAGCATTTTCTACCAGTCAACCAAGGCGGGCAAAGAAACTTCTTCAGGTATACAAGAACTTAAACAAACGGATAATGCAATTTTAATCACATATCTATATACGGTTACTGCGAACCCAGTTGTTTGTGAACCCTATATATGAAAAGTTGATACATACAGGACATTAGCAATTTATGAATTTCAATGTATGTCCGATGAATTATCACAATTTACTAACACGTGAAGTATTAATAATTACATGGTTTAAAATGACCTTTATTACATCTATACATATAAAATTCAAAGTCCTGACTAACCAAATGACTGACTTATACCTATATCAACGCACAGCCTTAACCGCTGGTCCTAGAGACTTGAAATTTGGAGAGTGTTTTCTATGTAAACTATGGGTATCCCCTAAGAAAGGGTTTTTCGAAATTCCACCCCTAAAAGGGTGAAATGGGTAGTTGTAATATTTTCCTATAGACCACGCGGGTGAAGCCGCAGGCAGAAGCTAGTATATGAAAGACGAAAAGTACGAAAAGACGCGTGAAGATTCGAGCCATTTTCGTTTGTATTTTTTTTTTGGTAAATGAGGTATTGAATACTATGTCTTTTCTGCCGCGAAAACATTTGTTATTAACATAAAGTCATATGCTCAATTTTTTAAAATTGTTAATTGCGTATTTGTAATTTTATTTGCTGATTTATGCCCACTGCTCTCGACCAACATTTAATTCAAGACCGAAATAAAACCTGTGCATATTATCCCGATATCAAATGGCAGTCAGGATCGTCTAATTGGGTCCCTCTCCACAGCTAACACTGCCGTTCGTTATCCCTCAAGGGTCTGGGCTGGGCCTCGAGGTACAAAGGAAATTTGTATTCAATCGAATTAGTCCAACTTACTACAATGTTTTCGACCACCTGAAACTTTCATTGTGCGTATTTTCTATGGTATTTTTTTGTAACTTACTATATGGTTATGCGGCGCTTTGTGTTCCAAGAATCTACCATTTATGTTTCTACCTGAAACATGTAAGTTCTTCGGTGGTCAATTTACTTGAAAATGAATTTAATATTGAAACTACTTAAACCTGGAAAATAGTCTAGTAAAGTGCGTAAGCGTCACACTTGAGCGATTCTTCAATAATATTCTTTTTCGATGTAGTTCTTGTTCCTAGTTACATCATGAAGATCATTTATACTGTAGCTGAAATAACGAATTACAGCCGGATACATTTCCGATACAGTTCGATCAATCATGTTCCTGCGAACGGCGAACAGTTACCTAATAACTGTGCCAAAGGGTTCCAGCGAGCCGTGAAATTGCCGCCGGGTTTGGGGCATAAGGCAAAAGTATGTAGGTACTATATGCTGTAGGTGTCGTTCAAGTTTGTGGAATTCAGGATCCCAGCTATATTAGTGCTAAGAAGTGGCACAGACTTTGTTACAAGCCTTGGAAAATACACTGATGGCTTTCATACTTCATATTACATAGGAGCATAAAACGCACCATCGTATATGATCACAGAGGACGGAAAAAATTACGTTTTGCATTTGGGTGCAAGAGTAGGTAATATTTGTCCTGCTCTATGTATATGATTATGAAAAATTTTATACATCTATCTATCTACATATAGAATTCAAAGTCCAACTGATTGACTTGTATATCAAACAGCCTAAACCGCTGGTCTTAGAGACTTTTTAAATATGGAGGGTGCGTTCTTTGTAAAGTGTAGGTATCCACTAAGAAAGGGTTTTTTTGTAATTCCACCCCTAAGAGGGAGGAACATTTTTTCACGAAATTTTTCCTTCGTTTCCTATAGACCACGCGGGCAAAGCCACGAGCAGAAGCTAGTGAAACTATGATAATAATAATTGAAACAAAAATGAATAAGTGTTAAATTCTGCAGGTACTTCTACAGGATTTCAGATCTATTTCTTCTCTTCTTTCTCTTCTCGTTCATGCAAGTGGAGATGAAAATACGGATGCAATGGCACTATATTTTTATTTTTACAGCGATCATCATGTGGACGATACTTCGGAAGTTTGGACTCGAGTATTCTGACCTGCCGACTATGATAGAGAATGCCAACTTTTTCTTGAGGTTTCTAACTCTGAACATCGATAATAGAGTTAAAACACGTAAGTATTTTGTGATTGTAATAAAGTATATAATAATATAACATCGTATACTAGTGTTCAGAATTCGAGATCAAAAAGGTAAACAAAGGGGATAACAGCACAAAAAAATTGATATGAAATTGTGCAGTCAACAATTTGATGATAGAAATTAGTTTTACTTATTTTTAGAGTATAATATGGGACAATTGAAAAGAAAGAAAGAAAGAAAGAAAGAAAAATTTTTATTCATGGCAAAGAGTACGCATAAGTAAAATACATAAAAGATATAAAAAACATAGTAATCGTCAGTTGCCATGAATCGGTCCCAACTCAGCATAGTGCTGGCGATACAGCCAGCGCTGGTCTTCCGTTGGGTCCGTTTCAGTGTCGTCACGGAACAGTTTACAATCTTAAAAATATACTACCAATAAACTAACAATGCTTAACAAGAGATTAACTAACTTACTTGCAGAAAATATATTTTATACAATAAATAAGAAATAGTTGTAACCAAATGAAAACAATAAAATAAAATAAAACGTAAAAAGAGTAATTAAAAGATGTTTACATTAAAGCACAAAACTACAAGCGAAAACATTAACAGCTTTATTATGACTATTTTTAATTGATATTGAGAATGAGTTGTGAGGGGTGTATTTTAGGGTGGTTAGATTGCACTTGTGTCATGTCGGAGAGCTTCCTCCGCTTTCTGGTGGTCAAAAAGAAATTTCTTTAATTTGAACCTGAAGCTTGTGATGCTTTGAATTGAATTACTAACGCTACTTTGGAGACTTATCATAGGTTTTTCCACCACATGCACCGTTTAACCAGACTTGGCAGGCCTTTTGATGATCACAGGAGATTTTAATGTACTAAAGAGAATGATGTTGACCATTCCCTGGAGACTTGACCTCACAGTCTACTGTGCTGATGTCCCAGGATGACTTGCGCAGCGCAGTGTCACGTAAAACTTGACATTAGAGTAGAGTTCCGAGTGGCACTGCAACTGTTATGGGCAACTCTATCGCTTAACATCAGGTGAACGTCATGTCATTTAATAACATAAAAAATCTAGGTAACAAAGACAATTTTAAGTTATCCTCGTCGAGTATCTAGACGTCTAAAATGTTTCCATCTTTGTTGGTGTTTAATAAACATCTAAGCCGATCATAGATTCAATCTTTTTTTTTAATCCATACAAGCAAAGCTGAAAATATTTTTTTAAAACGGTAGTAGTGAAATATTTAGTTGGTAAAAATTTAGGTTCGTGTTAAGGCAAACCTAACAGACTCGAATCTCATTTTATGATTACCTTCGTTGTCCGACCATTTCGAAGTGCACTTATGCACACACGGACACTTATAAATAAACCAGAATTTATAACCTTTTTCCTTGTTTTAAAGGTTAAATAAAATGTATACTGACACTAGCTTCTGCCCGCGGCTACACTCATAGATAATTCAACCACTCATTTCACCGTCTTAGGGGTGGAATTTCGAAAAACCCTTTCTTAGTGGATACCTACACTTTACAAAGAACGCACCCTCCAAATTTCAAGTCTCTAGGATCAGTGGTTTAGGCTGTACGTTGATTCAGTCATTCAGTCAGTCAGTCAGAACTTTGAATTTTATATTTATAGATAATTATATAAGTCAAAGGATGGGAGAAGCCTTGGCTCCTGAAATACAGCATTCTCACTAGTTCGGGAGTCTATGGACTCATTAACATGTATAAAACCCTTTCATGTATCAAATCAATACATGATTGATTTGATTTGAAGAGACCAAACTGCAACAGCCGTTCAAAGCAGTAAATGTAAATTGACGTTTGTTGTTTATAGGTATCCCCCTGGTTTGTTATCTAGTAAGTGGATCCTGCACCATATGCTACTACTGCATGCTACAGTTCTCGGTGATATGGTTCGTGTTCTGGCGCAGTGTACAGACGAAAGACTTGACGGCGGCGATGGTGGTTAGCTCGCTCGGCGTGTCCAGCCTCACTGCTACCATTAAGCTGTTCTATATGCTTGTACATGCGTAAGTTTCCTCTTCTTTTGTTTTGTTTGTTGTTTTGTTCTGAGGCTGGTAAGTAGTTTCAAAGATTGAACGCTACCCCAAAAAATCTTGACATCTAGTCTAATGGCAAGAAGTTCTATTAACAGAATACAAAATACTCAGGATTAAATAAAGGCTTCTCATATCTTTGTTTGCTGTAATAAATCTTAGTCTTATTCTTATCTATCTATCTATGTATCTTTAAAAATATTGATAATAACGCTCAATGACATACATAGTCACAGCCTCTGTGTGTGCTGGTTGATCGGGTTGGCTCATAACCTGGAGGCGGTGGGTTCGATTCCCGTGGCAGGACAAGTATTTGTGCACAGAAAAAGTGCAGGTACTTGTTCTGAGTCTGGGTGCTGTGGGACCATGGCCCAGGGTCCTTAGACGCAGGGAATCTTAGTTAGGGTCCACTTATGTCAACACATGAATAAAAAAATTAAGTTTAATTTATAAAAATTACTTCTATTTTTCCAAGGTCGAAGGTGCGATCCTTAGTGGACCAGTGTCTAGAAACCGATGCTCTCATAGAACCACATTCAAGATTCTCCAGGAACATGACAAAAGCTTTAAGAAACGTGAAACTAAGAGCCATGTCCTACTGGATCTGCGTAATGGTAAATGCGGTCTTGTACGTTATCGTGCCTTTATTTCTACCAGGTAGACATTTACCAGAAGATATGTTTGTATATTATGGTAAGTTAAAAGGTTTTGTCTTCTCCTGTTATGGTATTTAAATAAGTATAACGTACTGTGAAGCTGCCATTTTGTCTACAGGTCTAGAACCACAGTTAGAGACACCAAACTACGAGATATCCTTCACTATTATGTTCGTTTGTGTGATTTTCATCTGCTACATGGCTGCAACGGTCGCCGTCTTCAATATCGTCGTCATCGGATACACCGAAGCTCAGATGATATCACTCAGCAAAGAAATTCTCTATCTATGGAAAGACTCTTCGGAAAACATCGTTGAATCCAATACATACAGTACCTTAACCCTATTTAAGAACGAAAAAGGTTTTAATGATTACGAAAAAATAATTAAGATAAATTTCCATGTACGAAAGCAACTCATAAAAATTTTGAGAAACCATTCCCGTATTGTTACAGTACTTCGTAACGTGGATCAATATTTTAACGTCCCTAACGCAGTTGCGTTTGGCTGCTTGGGAATCAGCCTCATTGCTGAACTGCTTGGTGGTTTAGAGAACACATTCTTGCAAGTGCCTTTTACGTTTGTTCAAATAGCCATTGAGTGCTATATCGGACAGAAGATTGTGGATGCAAGCGTGACCTTCGAGAACGCTGTGTACAGTTGTAAATGGGAGAATTTTGATACAGATAACATGAAAATTGTTTTGCTAATGCTGCAGAATTCTCAGAAAACTCTAACTGTATCAGCGGGAGGCATGGCGGTGCTTAATTTCAGCTGTTTGATGTCTATTGTCAGAATGGTCTACTCGGCGTATACAACGTTACGGTCTATGATGTGAGATAGTCCGTAGATGATATTACATATTGCAGCTGTGATTATAAGAACTTATCGCACAACAATAAACCATTCACGACACTAATCTATGTAGCCTTAATCTGCACCGCCTGTTTTATCATTACCGTAGTACCGTATAAACGTGTTTATCAAATGAAAAGCAATGAAAACTGTTATTTTCCATACATTTGCCGTTTTATTTCCTTCCTTCTTGATGATATGAGCCATTCTTTCCGTCATATACCAAAGGTACTTATTAATAAAATTCATTTAGATAGACTGGCCCGATAGCTCAGTTGGTAGTATCCCTGCCTTCTGAACTGCAGGTCGTGGGTTCGATTCCCACCCAGGACAAAGATTTGTGTGATGAACATCGATATTTGTTCTGTGTCTGGGTGTTTATACTGTATTCCATGTATGTATTTACAAACAAAAAGTATCTAAGTATTATATCAGTTATCTGGTTCCCATAGTACAAGTTTTGCTTAGTTTGGGGCTAGATGGCGCTGTGTGAAATGTCCACACATATTTATTTATTTATACATTAACGTGACAGTTAGAAGGCGCGCGTTCTACTTTTTGACCAATACTTCATAGGTGATCCCATTGTTTTCTAGTCTTTTCAGTAATGTTGTTTCATCGTAGGCAGCTCCAATATTGACAACACCACCACTGAAATGAGAAAAAGATGCTTATGAATAAAAAACGAGTTTGCATTAGACAACACGACTGAAGTAAAACTTCTTTAGTTTAGCTCCATCTATCGGCCGGTATAACTTTATTTTTGCGTTGTTTTTTTTTTGTTTGTTTTGGCTCCACACTTTTAAAATGAGAGAAAGATACTTATGAATAAAAATCGAGTCTGCTTAAAAGCACATGACTGAAGTAAAACTTCTTTAGTTTAGCTCCATCTATCGGCCGGTATAACTTTATTTTTGCGTTGTTTTTTTTTGTTTGTTTTGGCTCCACACTTTTAAAATGAGAGAAAGATACTTATGAATAAAAATCGAATCTGCTTTAAAGCACATGACTGAAGTAAAACTTCTTTAGTTTAGCTCCATCTATCAGCTGCAGCCTCTGTATAACTTGGTTTTTGCTTTAGCTGTGCTGTGCGGTGCTCTAACCTACTGAGCTAACGAGTCTGTTTTTGCTTTATTTAATGTTAATGTCGCTATCTTAATAATTTTAAATTGCCATTTAACCGGACATACCAACATGATATTTTTTTTAAAACTTTTTTATTTTGATAATGGAGATCTACGTTAACCAACCACTTTCAACTTCCGTTCGCCTCGCCAGCTTACTCCCCAAGTCAAGCGTGCGTCAAGTTTTACTTCAAAAACTCAAAAGGTGTCTTTTAACTGTAGATTGGTGTTAGAATCAAGAAATAAAAATTGACCAAGATGCCTTTGATATTTAAAAATATGTTGATTGATCATTCTGTAATTGCTGTATTACTCTACACAAACTTTACACCTTAGGCCTGGTTCACACGGCATTGTACTGCACCATAGATCCATTCACACGACGATTGTACTGCAAAAAAACGTGTACCGCTTATACGTTTAAACGCATACTCAACGGACTTATCAAGCAAATCGAATGAACTTTGACGTATTCGGTTCGCAGTGGCGCATGGTATAGGTTTGTCTTCTTCACACGGCACGACGTCATACGTTTTTTATCGAATAGCAACCGAAAAAGCGTTTATTACCCAAAGAACATATGTTATTACCCGAGCGTCTTTTGGACAGGTGGCACGTATTTTATGTTTGATTTGGTTTGATATTCAAAATGGTTGAGGAATCTTCTATAGACAACGAACTATTAATTTCTTTAGTGGAACAAAATCCCGTTTTATGGGATAAAACTTTTGATCTTTATAAAAATCGCGTCTCAACTCCAGCGGCTTGGAAAGGAATCATGATAATAATTGATCCTAATTTTGATACCAATATAAAAGTACAACCACGCGTGGATCCATCAGTGACGTCTACTCACTGTAAAAACTGTGTGAAGACTGCGGCTATTCGTCTTTTACACGGATGAAAATTTACCGTGTGAAGACCCAGGTGATTGTACGTTAAAAAACGAATACGAAAAAAACGTGCAGTACAATGCCGTGTGTACCTAACCTTGTTGTATTAATGCGTCGCACTTACGTGCGAGTAAAGTTAAATTTAAATTTATGTATAGTTAAAGGTCACAGTATCTACCTTGGCATCTGAGATTGTTCCCTGAGTACTGTGATTGCTGCTGCGATCATAACAACTGCTGTACTTTTGTATGGATCCTTTGATGACACCTAAAATAAACATGTTAAAAGTTCAGTATGAATACAGAACATAAATAAATATGTTTAGGAACTTTTATCGATAAATGTCTAGAACTTGCATTTCAAACTCTTGAAGCCAAGATTTGATATAAATATCCAAAACTATAATTCTGTTTAATCATGCAGCCAGGTGATTTTATTTTTTTTTATGTTAAGGAATGACGTGACGAGCTAGCCGTTCGCCTGATGTTAAACGACACGGCTGCCCATATCAGCTGCAGTGTCACTCGGAACTCTAAAGTATAGAGGTTCGCGTGACAATGCACTGCGCACGTCATCCAGAGACATCAGCACAATCTAGTAATAAGATTACTAAACTGTGAGATCAGATCATAAAGTCTCATTTGCCCAGTAATTTCACTAGCTACAGTGCCCTTCAAACCGGAACACAGCAGTGATTGCGCACTACTGCTTGGCGGCAGAACAACTGGCAAAGCGGTGGTACCTACCTAGACGAACTTTGCAATAAAGTCCTACCACCTAGTGATGCCAGAAAAAAAAACCGACAGGTGATTACAAATATCAAGATTTTTGTAGATCAATTTTGTTGATGGAATTTGTACGGTGGGTATATTTAATCGAAACCTTCGTGCTAAACCAGTTAAGGCACCCGGTAAGTGAAAGTGTTGCCATATCAAGGTCATGGCTACGCGGCTTATACTTTTAGTAACCTTTTGTTTTGAGGAAATTCAACCAACTTTACTTAAGCCTTTATGGTTGAAAAAGTGTACCACCTCTGTGTGTCACCTCTTTTCCAAAAGCTTAAAATTAAGAACTTAACCGGCTTATAACTTCATGTAGATAGGGATTTTAATAAAAAACACCCAATTCAATAATTTAAAGTGAACTTATTTAAGATGTATCCTGAGAGCTGATTTTACGATTTAAAACAAGTTTTTGAATACAAGTTATAAAATTAGGCAGGTTGACCTTCCAACGAGTATTTTAAACATATTTACATTACTTATATTGTTCGTATTGTCCTCTTATTTTTTTCTTTTTACACATGTTAAATATTTTATTGTATTACTAGTTGAACCTCCCTGGCTTCGCACGGGTTAAATAGTTTTACGCCCTAACAGGAGTTAGAGAGGAGAGGGAATGGAGATAGAAAAAGATAGGGAAAACGGATGAATAAATGGGGCGGTGAAGGGCAGGGCAGGACTTTCCTCTTTATGCTCTTCCTTGCTCTCCCTTCTACTTGCCTGCCTTCGCCGTTCGATCCAGATCCATTCATTTTTTCCCCTACTTTTCCTTCCCTCTTCCTTTCGACAGAACATTTTGTGGATTCATTTTCGTTGCTGGCAATGTTTTATCGGAGCGTACAGACACGTTTTACGTAATGAATATGAAATCAATGCAAGAATTAACTTAAATATTATTCTGGAAACTGCTATAACCATTGTCGCCAAGTTTCATCGAAATCCGTCCAGTAGTTTCAGCGTGATGTGTGTTCAAAGGGACAGACTGACAACAGTTTTTTTTTTATCTAGTATAGTTTAATGAACTATGTATGACTGTGTATGAACAGTAGTGGATATATTTACTAGTTTCACAGCCTCTGTGGTGTGGTGGTTCAGCAGGTCGGAGGCAGAAGGTTCGATTCCAGCGGCAGGACCAATATTTGTGCACAGAAAAAAAGCGCAATTAACTGTTTTGAGTCAGCGTGTTATGGAACCATGTTCCTTGTAGTTTCCTTGATACAAAGAATCCTAGTAAGTCCGGGATCTATGTATGTGATCATTGGGAATTATTAATTTAATGTACCGAACTATTTTGATGAATTATTGATGAACAATTTCAATGTAAACTGAAATGTGATTATTTGTTTTAATTATGCCAGTTCTGGTATTATATAGCAACATATGCCATAAATAAATTAAATTATTTCAATATATTTCATACCTTCACTTCTAGTGATTTGTTAGGCGGCTTCGCAAAATCTTCAACACTTTTATCCCAGCCCGTACCAATATAAGTAAAGCTGTACTTCGTATCATTTCTCGCCTTTTCTGAAGGTCCTTTATGTGACATGCACCCTAAGGTAAACAACCTTGGAAACTTCCAGAGCAATTTAGCAAAACATTTGAAATAGCTTAAGTAGAAGTACAGAAACATTACGGGGATGATCAGGTTGTAGATAAAGGCCGGCATAGTCGTGTATAGCTTGAAGTGGACTAGTCTTTTCTGCTTTTTCTCTTCCAGGTATCTTTCTGACATTTCAACAACGCTTTCGTCAGGTCCTGGGTATTTGAACCACAACTTTTTTCGACGCCAGTGAAAGAATTTCCTGGAATCAGTATTAAAATATGACTTGTATGTAATTTTTAAAAGAATGTAGAGTTTGTAGGTTTATTTTAATACGAGCTTTTGCTCGCAGCTTCGCCCTCGCCGTAGCCTACGGGAAAATAATTCACCCACCCATTTCACCCTCTCAAGGATGGAATTTCGAAAAATCCTTTCTTAGCGGACGCCTACGTCATAACATCTACCTGCATGCAAAATTTCAGCCCGATCCGTCCAGTGGTTTGGGCTGTGCGTTGATAGATCACTATGTCAGTCAGTCAATCAGTCAATTAATCAGTCAGTCACCTTTGAGTTATATATATTTAGATTGAAATTTTCTGTTTGGTCTACATTATAGTAGGTTGCGATCAACGAGAGGTCTGCCAAGCGCAATGAAGAGCGTATGCTCAGCAGTGGGCGAAAAATATACTGTTAGCTTTTTATAGGCATGCTCCCAATTGTGGTGCAGCGGCTGGAGCGTGGACTATTTATATAGGTCCACGAGCTATAATATTTTATGTAGTCAGTACTAGTATTTTGGTTGTGTTTACTAATTATACAAGTTTGCCAAACCCATAGTCCCATACAAACTTTGCTCCCGTTTTTACCCCCTTAGGGGTAGAATTTCGGAAAACCTTTCTTATCGAAAGCCTACGCCATATAAAGAACATCCTCCAAGTTTCAGGTCTCTACAATCAGCGGTTTGGGCTGTGCGTTGATCCGTCAGTCAGTCATTCAGGATAAAGCCTTTTATATGTATAGATTTAGTCAAAGGTCGTCTGTTTACGTCCATGCCCATGCATTACGTCGATGGTTGTAAAAGCGCTAAAAATAGCCTATTAGAAATAAAATATTTTGACTTTGATACGTTTTGTCAGCGTAATACCTTTTCATCTCCTTTGGAAGTTCTATCACCGGGAAGGTCTCGTTCTTCAACCGCTGGTATTCCTTGAGATTTCTCAACACATGTACCAGGGACTGCCAAGTGCCGTAGCTGGCTACACTGTCCACGAATGGAATATACGCTCTCTTTGGTAAGACAAGCTCTGAGTAGCATTCCACGGTATTTAGCGTACCTAGAAAAAAAAAATTAATTATAATGGAAGGCATGCGTTGAAATTATGCTGGTTGTTCAATTATTTAGGATATGTTTAGACCCAGTATTTATATAAATATATAGTGCGCACGGGCAAAACTAGATGGCGTTGTACACCACTAAAACACGCAAGCGTTTGGTTCACCATATCTTTGTAAAACGATCTAAAATGATGTATTGGGTATCACCAATGCCTATACGTATTTTGATTTGAAATGTATGTACGTTAAAATATGCTTCTGTCGAAAGGAAGGTAGGATAAAGTACATTCGCTTGTAGGTACAATTCCGCGTTGTACGTACATTATAAGCCCGAGAGGTATTAGGTATGTAGCCGTCCATTGTTTTAATACATCTTCTTCAATTTCATCATCGAATTAAAATAAAGGTAACAAGGACAGTGGCGTAACTAGGTATCCAAAGGCCCTGGGGCAAAAAAATAGGGCCTCAACTAAACATTTTATAATCTTTCGTTCCGTATTTGTCGTGTTCTGGATTCGACGTACTTCAGATTCGTTGTACTTTATTTATATTCCGAATGTAGGAGAAATATTCACTAGTTCAATGTATAATTTCTAAGTCAGAGTAAAAAAGGCCCCTGAGCTTGGGGCCCCTGAGCTTGGGGGCCCCTGGGCACTGTCCCGTCTAGCCCTCCTGTACGAAGTACAAGTTACGTAGCTACACTTAAGTGTATTTGTACTTATTATGATGACGGTTTATGAAAACGTTTTTAGCATTAAATTGTTTTGTAAAGACCGTGTTGATTTTTTGTCAGTTGGTTGTTGGTTACACTCATGCGTACCTACCAGTACACTTTTATGTGTGCCTACGTAAATTGTACATTAATTTTGTGATGGACATAGGTTTTTGTTCTGTCTGGGTGTTATATTGTATTAGTATTATATGCATGTATTTACAAACAAAAAGTATACTCGTAAGTATTGTATCAGTTATCTGGTGTCCGTAGTACAAGCTTTGCTTAATTTGGGGCACAATTTTTTTTTTTTGTTTTTTTTTTTTTCTTATTTATTACAACTATTATTTACAACAATTTATTCAAGTTTCAACTCGATTGGATCTCGCTTCGGGGGATCCCAGAGCTGGCACATACTTCGCTTAGAAGCTAAGGTCCGTATTACAGAACGATGCTCAGACATCGATCGGTGCTCAAGCAGAGATTTCATTCTCTAATTGATCACTTTATGAATGAAATCTCTGCTTGAACACCGAAAGATTACTGAGCATTATTCTGTAATACGGAGCTGAGTCTTCTAATTCAGCGAGGTAATGCTGCCAGTATTCTGGGAACCTTTCCACGCGGTGGTGAGTTGGATAGCGTATTTGTTTTGTAAATAATGTTTTATTACCTGTAATTTTTATTTATAGAGTGCCTGTAGATATTAATGTTTTTGTTGAATAAATTGTACTTTATTACAACTATATATTATAGCTTTACGATTTATATAACGCAGTATTCCGTTCGTGATTCAAATTATTCCGTTGTATAATAAAGCTGTCGTTCAAACAGAGATAGAATTGATAGAATAGAATTGAGAGATATCACCGAGGTGCAATCATTACACATACACATGCATAACCTATTTATGGGTGGCATGTTATATAGCAGCTATTGTCTCATGGAAAAAACTTACAATTACTTAGTTTACCAATCGGTTAAGGAAGATTTCGTGTTAACCTCTTGGCATTTTCCATTGTTTACAACTCGAAATTATCATAGAGTTGTTAAAGCATGCGATGACTAATGATTTAATAGTTTAATAATTATAAAATAATAATAATGCCCAACGATCACATCCATAGATCCTGGACCCTTTTTATTTATTTTTTACTTCTAACTTGTCTAGCATTTGACCGCACTCTCACCTGATGGGAAATGACGATGCGATCGAAGGCATGCTAGCCAAGTAAGGCCTTTTTTGGTATTTCCTGTGTCTAGGACCAAGGAACTACGAGGATCATGGTCCCACAACACCCGGTCAAAACAAGTATAAGCGTATTTTTTTGTGCACAAAAGTCCTTGGTTAGGGTCCGGGATCTATGTATGTGATCGCTAGGCGTTTTTATTATTACTCAATCACGCTCTAGAGCTCCGTGTGACCGAGACGACGCGCGAAGTCGTAACTAACCGATATCTTCCTATTTAACTCGATCTCTATCTTCTATACATATAAAACTCAAAGTCCTGACTGACTGACTTATATATCAACGCACAGCCTAAACCATTGGTCCTAGAGACTTGAAATTTGGAGGGTGTGTTCTTTGTAAAGTGTAAGTATACACTAAGAGAGGGTTTTTCGAAATTCTATCCCTAAGAGAGGGAAATGGGTGCATAATGTAAAGATAAAACGGGTCTATTCGCGCACAAAAATTATCAAAATATAATTTTGACTAACCTCGACGTTTCGACCAAGTTACATTGGCCGTGGTCACGAGGGGACTTTTATCTTTACATTATGAGTTCAAGTCGCGAAAGTTTAAAAAGTGTTATAGGGAAATGGGTGGTTGAATTATCTATGTAAAAATTTCTTCTTCGTTTCCTATAGGCCACGCGGGCAAGCCGCGGGCAGAAGCTAGTTCTTTATAACTGGTACTTACCTTGAAACTGTTCTTTTAAATACATAAAGCCGGATGCTGGTATCAAGGAACTGAAGCCACACGAGGGTATGATCAGAACGTTAGCCTCCTCTGCAGCCCTGTGGTACTTCACGTACAGGCTCAAAATATGCTGGAAGAAGATAAGTTAAAGTCAAAGGATTTATTGCAAATAGGCTATTTTTAGCACTATAAGTCAAAATTATATTAGGTACTTAAAATTAACTGTAATAATGTAGTTAATGTAATTGTACTGTGCACATAAAATTACAAAGTGGTTTTTGCCAATTCTAAAGAAGTTCTTTCTCACTATATTAAATAATAATTACATTTCTAACAAGTCCTTGGGGGCCGGGAGCTTATCGCGTTTTCAAAAGTTTATCAGAGCGCCTGGTCGACGCTACGCGTGACCAAAATGCTGGCACTTATTTGGCACAACGAATAAGCATTGCATTTCAACGGGGCAATGCTGCCAGCATGTTGGGTACGCTACCTACTGGTAGTGGGCTGGAGCATTTGGACTTGGCCAGTATGTAGTCCAAATATTTTTTTTTTTTTAGTAGCAGTAGGTAGTGTTCAGTATTAGTTATTATATTATCGTAGTATTTAGAAAATAAAGGCAATTTGCCGTAAAAAAATAAAAATAAAAATGAAAATCCGCACAATCAATATCGACAAGTTCGATTTGGAAATTACCGGGTTCGTGTACCGGTTCAAGTGAGTTACAGAATACACCTATTAGATGCAAGAATATTTGTCAATCTTCTTACATTAATTTCTGCCGACATGTCAAGATAGTGCGTCTTCGTTTTGATGCATGCTTCGACGATAGGGCTGCTCATGGTGGTGTTTGGGCCAACACAGTTTAACGCTAGTTTTGCGTGTTGTAATATTTCACAGAGAGATTTAGTATCATTTGTGTCAACGATACTAGTTGGTATTTTAGATATATCCACGCCTGTAAGCAAACATTTAATTTTGAAATTATTTTAGATATTACAAAAAGTCTTGGATAAATTAAATCGTTAGAAAATTAGTTCTTTCATCCTGTCTGACAACACTGGTGCGGTCCGATATACGGGGTGTGACGCGACTATAGAGGTCTAGAGAGATGCCATAGATGGTTTTACGCAGCCTCACTTATGACTATAATAAGTATTATTAAACGAGTTGCGCCCCGCGGTTTCACCCGCGGATAAAAAGTAGTTTAATTATTTGCTCATCCCATGGGAAAATTACATTTTTCCGGGATAAAATGTAGCCTATATGTTAATCCGCTTAATAAGCTATCTTGGTACCGAATTTCATCCAAATCCATTCAGCGTGAAAGAGTAACAAACATACACACATACAAACTTGTTGTGATACACCATTTAAGCAATAAAATATTTAATAATAATTCATTAATTATTTAATAATTCTTTTTAATTTACTTACTGGTATTGAGCTGAAGCATTTGGACTGTCTATAGGTTATCGAGGCCAGTATATAGTCCAATTTTTTTTTGTAGTAGTAGGTAGTGTTTAGTATTTAGTTATTATATCATTGTAGTATTTAGTTGAAAATAAAGGCGATTTGCCAAATATATAAAAATAAAATTAATGTACAATAATAAATGAAATAAGAATATCTAGTGTATTTCATTTTGTATTTAAGATGAACTTCCATGAAGTCACGCCTAATTGTATCAATAACCTTTATATACCTACATCAAATTTTCTTTTACAACCGGAACAAAAAACATGTGGGGCAGTCTTTGGGGACTACCGATAGATGTGAAAACTAAGACATAACATCATGGAACTTGTTAACTACAGACCTTCAGGACAAGTGCAACCTACCTTTTTATATATTCTTTTAAATAAAGCTTGGCGTCCGTACGTCACCTTTAAAACAACAAGTTCTCGATAGCTTCGACTGACGTACGGGCGCCCCGAAATATTAATTTAATATTTTTTCTTTCATTGCACCTACTTTCCGCCTCTTCGTGACCATCCTCATCGCATCGTCTACAGAACTCATCGCCACCGAACGCTTTCCATGAGCTAAGTGGTATATTTATACTGTTACATATTGCTCATGGAAGCCGTTCGGTGATAATGAGTTCCATGATTTTTGTTTATCCAAAAATTACACAACACGCCTAAAGAAGTTTTCACTTCACAAACTGACCTTCATCCTTAAAATTATCCACCAGTTTCTGAACTTTTTGCTTGGAACGGCCGGTTATGAGCCAGCTCACATCTTCACTCACTGTAGCTAAGCACTTCACCACGAGCTTTCCAGTGAAACCGGTCGCTCCCAACACTACAATATCGTGCGGCATTCTGACGAATGCCGTTAAAAAATGTGAGTAGTACTATTTATAGCCTCGGTGAAGAACGAATGAGTGAATAAAGTTTACTGTAGGGGCAATGGGGGGGGCAATTTAGTTTCCTAAGATTTATATTGTATTTTCATTCATGTAATTTTTTGAATAAATATTATTATTATTATTATTTTCTTATTAGATTTTCTCAAAGTATAATGAGATACTTTGGTAAATTTTAATACAGCCCACGGGTCTAAACCAAGTGTGCTGTATGTTCTGTCATCGGTTGGGTTACTGAATCCTCCTGTAGAAATTTTCTAACTATTCTGCATGTATTAAGTATGGCAGCTTTTTGCATATTTATGTAAGTGTTTTCTGGTAAGCCAATTATTTTAAGGGAGTGTGGTAGATGTTTTGGAATAACGCCAGTGCTAGAAAGCACTAGCGGCACGATATACACATTCTTCATTTTCCAGATTCTATGTACTTCCTCCTTCAACTCTGTGTATTTTATTATTATTATTATTAATGGTGTGGTGTATGTAAGTGTAAGGAGATCAGTGGGGGCGCAAAATGCAAGCGAAGGGAATATCGCGTACGCTGGCTACGCCGCTCCTGCCCGTGTGGCGCTGTAAAGGTCGGCAGAGACCAACAGCATTAGCCCGTTCAAAAATTCTGCCCACCCCAGTCATCTCTTTACCACCAATGCGTCTATGATAGCTAGATAAATAGGTAGATAAACTCTTTATTGTACACACCACATAATAACAAAAAATTCAAATAATACAATGAATCACGAGTAATGAGGAACAATAGGCGGTCTTATCGCTAAAATCGATCTCTTCCAGGAAACCTTTGGACGATTTATACAAAGTCGTATGGACGGGGTGCACTATGCTCGTGTAGTAAATGTTTTTTTTTTTAAATATCTGTGGACATTTTCGGTGCCCTTGAAAAGTTTTCACTTATAGAACACTCATTAAAATAATGGTTTGATACTTCGCCCCATAATGAATCTCTTACGACACACTAATCTATGTTGCTTCATTATAAGGCCATTTTAATCATACCTTAGAACTCAGTGAGGTGAAATTAAGGGCCGTTTCGTTAGAGCAACCTTTATTTAATTCCATGGTCACACGTAAAGGTACTTTAATGCAGTTCAACTTGACACACATAAAGCTAAAAAAAGAAAGAAAATAAAAAAATCAAGCGAACTTTAGACCACACGACTGAAGTGAAACTTCTTTAGCTTGTCTTGCCCCTACAGTAATATTCAAAACGTAACTCTTTCTTTCCGGAAGTTGAGAGGGAAATAATATCTCTCTCTCAACTTCGCATCACCAGCTTACCCCCAAGTCAAGCGAGCGTAAAGAAGTTTTACTTCAAAAGGTATTTATTTGCTCAAACAAATTTTTAACAAGTTATTAGTTATTAGCTCCTACGGTTACTTTGACTCTGCCAGAGCTAGTTCTCTTCGAAGTTCAACTATTAGAAAATGAATAAATAAGCGATAGCTCTGAGCTTACTTCGAACATCCCCTTCCGTTCACGCGTGGCGTAGGTCATGGGTTCAGTAACCACTAGACAAACATTTGTGCGATAATGTGAACTTGTTGTTTTTCAGTGTCCGAGTGTCACTTATGATGCACATTAGTATCGTGCTCGTATGTACTAAAGTATATTAAAATACAACTTAGCTAAGCAACACTTTCTTCGGGATTCTCGTTCCGGACACTCATTGGTTCCCTGTTGATCTTCGCTATCTCAATGAGCGTACAGTATTTGGCATGTCGACTTGACACGAGTTTGACAGATGTACGAGTAATCAGGGGTTAGGGAGATAAGAGCGAACTTAGGGGCTGTCAACCTTTAGTACAGACGGGCTTTACACGAACTAATCACTTTACCTTCACCTGCTTAGCGTAATGTACATTATGGTAATTAATTCGTAAAAGAAAAAGGCCCCGTATATGATTCAAATTTTGCTTTTGCAAATTATATTGCATTTTATTTGGTATCTATTCTATCGAAACCGACGTTTGATATACATATATATTGACTGGTTTTAAATAGCATCTGATAGAGGCATGTGGAAACCAGTGGTCCTTGGCACAGTAGAAGCCGTCGGGTCCATTAATTTAAATAAGAATAGATAAACAATAAAAAGCGTGCGACTGTCGTACGAATGACAGAAGAGAGTTTTTAGTTTTTTATCACTGGTACTCTGGGTCCTATGGTCAATTATTTTTCTCTAATCTGAACTTGATACCTGGCTTCGTTAGCGGCTAGAGGGCGCTACGAGAAATGTCCACAAACATTTAGTCATCCACCCGGTGACGCTGTTGGTAGAGACCGAAAAATTTAGTTACCATATAACTTTAAATTTGAAATTCGGTACCAAGATAGCTTATGCACTGGATTAACATATAGGCTACATTTTATCCCGGAAAAGTAAAATGCTCCTGTGGGATGAGCAAATAATTAAAATATTTTTTATCCGTGGGTGATACCGCGGGGCGCAACTAGTTATTTATAAGAATAAATAAATAAATAACGCTCAACGATCACATACATAGATCCTGGACCCTAACTAGGATTCCCTGTGTTTAGGGACCCAGGAACTACAAGGACCATGATCTCACAGCACCTAGCCTCGGAACAAGTATTTGCGCTTTTTTTCTGTGCTCAAATACTAGTCCTGCCGCGGGGATCGAACCCGTTGCCTCCGGGTTATGAGCCGACCTGCTTAAATACCACACCACAAAGGCTGTTAAAATATAGAAGCGTCCCGAGGTAGAACTTATGTTGGTTGCGGTGTAAGCATTCATATAACATTGTAAAATAAATAAAAAACCTACATCACTTCGTGAACAAACTGTACGAAAAAAATTAAAATGCTTTCTCGTTTTTCTAAACGTCCGAACGATTTTGAATCGCTATTTTACCCGATTTACAAAGGTGAAATCTCAAAAAGCAAAAACAAACTTGTGTTGCAATCCCGCCGGATGCAGAGCGATGTTGATTGAGCCCCGTTAAAGTTTTTTCACTTTTATTTTTAAATTTTCACACGTATCGACACTCTGTCAAATGGAAAAAATGGGAGAACCAAATGTTTTACGCAGCTTTTCCTTGGTTTTTTCATGTGATACGAGTGACAAAACATGACGGCGCCTGATGGCAATAAGGGGATCAAAGTTAAAATGTATACTTTTTTTTGGTATGGGTGCACACTTTTGTCGATTTAGCCAGTATCAAGCAATTGATAATTTCGAGGTAAGTAATATATATATAAGTATATGTATCAAGTCAAGTCAAGTCATAGTCTAGTAACTTAACTACTAGTAATGGGGTGGTGGCACGGTGTATGTAGGACTCGAACCCACTAAAACCCCCCCGTGAGCCCTCGTCCGCCGTACCGGGGCGAGAAAGGGTGGCGAATGCAGTCCAGCCAACACGCTCTCGTTGACAATGGAGATCTACGTTAACCAACTTCAAATTCCGCTTGCCTCGCATTCATCAGCTTCCTCTCCAAGTCAAGCGTGCGCAAAGAAGTTTTACTTCAATAATATCATTGTCTTTTAATAAAATACGTAAAATCATACTTATAAGCATTAACAAGGATAAATATTCCCTAAAATAAACGAATCTACATCAATCTCCCTAGATAATTGAATTTTACTTTGTTTATCTAATAATGGAGTCAGATGCTCTTTGAAATAAGCTAACAATGTTACCCGAGATTCTGTTCAAGTTCCAGTTTTTATGATAAAGTAATTTTGTAATTCTATAAAAGTATTCAGGCCTACGTAGTGAATTACGCTTATTGGACACAAACAACACACATCATCCATCAAAGCCGTCATGACCATCTGTTTGTCCGTCTGTCCATCTGAATCCTTTACAGCCTCATAGCTTTTAAAATTATAAACGTACTGCATGAAATTTGGCACAAAGATAGTTAAGGTAGAGTAAATACACAAGATGTTTTTTCTTAATTTTGCCGTGTTTACTCATGCACGTTTGTGCGTCCATAGCAATTTAAATTTAAATAAATGTACTCTTACACAAAGGGGACACACAAAATTTAATATAAGGTAGCAAGATTTAATTAATTTCTAATTTTATTTTACGTTTTTTTCTTTTTTTATTGTTTGATTGGCTAGCGTTTGACCACTATCTCACCTGATGGTAAGTAACACGCTTGCCTAGAAGACCTCCTCTCAATTTGAAGACTCCATTGTAGTTGTAAGTTGTGTTAAGGCATTGCAATAGTTTTTTGTTAATAGTATATAATATAATAATAAAGGCGTTTATTCTATCAGTCACTTCATTAATTTATAAATGTAAATAGTAGCTATTTGACTGTGTCTTGTAGTTATTACGTTATAATTGTAAAGTTTGATTAAATAAAGATCTTGTAAAAACAATAATTCGTACACGCACGTGTGTACATGTTCAAAGACATAGTATTGGGTCTAAAAAGCACAGTTTGCAGAATCCTTGCTTTTTATTTCTACCCCCTTATACATTAAGAAATTGCTACTACCTACTTATAGGCACTTATATCGCGTGTGACTGTCGTTCTAAGGAGATTTCTCGAAAAATCACCACCACTCTTATCCACTTACATTTGCCTCAGTTGTTAGTAATCCTGCCTTCTGAACTGTGGGTTGTGGGTTCGATTTCCACCCAGGACAAACATTAGTGTGATGAACATAGATGTTTGTTCTGTGTCTGGGTGTCATATTGTATGCTAATATGTATGTATTTACAAACAAAAAGTATTTAAGTATTGTAAAGTTATTTGGTACAAGATTTGCTTAGTTTGGGGCTAGATAGCGCTTTGTGAAATGTCCACACATATTATTATTATTTGCTAAAAATTTTGTTCCACAATACCGAACACGGAAAAATAACCTCAAATAAATACGTTATATAAGAGCCGGTGATTAGGTCTTTACCTATGAAATTGCCGTTTTGTTTGAAAAAAGTTAAAGTATTTTTTTTTCAAACTTATTTATTTCTTTTATTCAAAGTAATCACCCCTGCAATCAATGCATCTTTGCCAACGCTGTGGCAGTTTATGGATGCCCTTCTTGAAAAAATCAGCAGGACGGGAGACAACAAACTCTTCAAAGGCGTTTTGTACTGCCTTACGGGAATTGAATTTTTTTCCCGCTAAAAAGTTGTCCAAATTTTGGAAAAAGTAATAGTCGGTAGGCGCAAGATCTGGTGAGTATGGCGGATGAGGGAGAGCTTCCAAACCCAACTCATGCAGCTTAGAGACGGTCTGTTGTGCAGTATGGGGTCGCGCGTTGTCGTGAAGTAGCAGTGGAGACGACCGATTGACCAAAGCTGGTTGCAGACGTGCGAGTTTCGCCATCATTGTGGTCAGTTCTTCAATGTACACATCTGCAGTAATGCTCTCGCCGTTTTGTAAAAAGCTATGATGAATCACACCAGCACTAGACCACCAAACTGTGACCATCACCTTTCTAGGGGTCATTTTTCGTTTTGCACATTGCTTTGGTACCGAACCAGGATCTAACCAACTTGCTGAGCGCTTTCGATTGTCAAAAAGAATCCATTTTTCGTCGCACGTAACAATTCGGTTCAAAATTCCTTAATTTCTGTGCCTGTTAAGCAGCGCAAGGCAAGTCTCGACGCGTACGTTGCGCTGGCGATCGTTAAGTTCGTGGGGCACCCATCTATCAAGCTTTTTTATCTTGCCAATCTGTCGCAAATGGACCAATATTGTTTTGATGCTAACATCAAAAGCTGCTGCCAGCTCAGCTGTAGATTGAGATTCATCAGCTTCCACATTCGCCTTTAATTCATCATTGTTGACCAAAGTTTCCGGACAACCACGAGGCTCATTTTTCAAGTCAAAATTCCCAGAACGGAACCGAGCAAACCAATAACGGGTTGTACGTTCGTTTGTACGGTTCTCTCCGTAAACGTCATTGATGTTACGTGTCGTTTGTGCCGCGTTGGTGCCACGACGGAACTCATATTCCATAAATACACGAAATTTCAAAGTATCCATTATGAGGAAAAATGTTGAAATGTAATGAAAATACAACGCTAATCAATAAACAAAAGACTTATATTGTAAATAGAATGTCATATTTTTAAAACAAAATTAATTTGAATTTAGAATTCATAGCCAATCAAAACTTTTTTTTGTTTGAAAAAGTCTGTACTGCAATACGGCAATTTCATAGGTAAAGACCTATTATCACCCGCGGTGCGCCGTTTCTGCCCAGTGCACTCAACAATAGAAATAAATTGGCCCTCCCCACTAAGATTCTACCAAGAATTCTGTAGAGAAAACCTACATTTCACACATATAGAAACTATGTCGAATGAGAATCATTGGCAACTAAGCATTGTATTGAAGACGTGAAGTCGCGAAGCAGTTTCATCCACAATTTATTAGTTTCCCGAAAACTATGATGATAAAACGGTCCCACCTATCCAGCCTAAACCTTGAAGTTCCTATGGGAGCAGTAATGATAATGATAAATTTATTGATAATTATAAAGAATAATAATATAAGTAAGTCTGAGATTATTAAATAAGCATAAAAAATAAAATAATAAATGCAATTAACAAATAATGTTATTAAAATAGACAGTATATAAAATTTGTATATAAAAAAAATATTCATATAAAATATAAAATTAAATTGATCATACCAGTTTTGGAATAAATTCTTCGACGCTATATGGTGCCAAATCTATCAGAAAAAAAAATATTTTATTAATTTTATTTTTAAAGTAATTGAGATGATAAGCAAGATTACATAATATATTATCTCTCTATTAGACGGGCTCATGAAAATAATAGGGAATGTCCTAATGTGATAATTGATGAATTTTCAAAAAAAAAAAAATTTAAAAGTTTGATTGATTTTGTGCAATGATAATATTTATCAAGAATAGAATATAGACAAGATAATAATAATAATATGTGTGGACATTTCACAAAGCGACATGTAGCCCCAAACTAAGCAAAGCTTGTACTATGGGAACCAGGTAGCTGATAGAATACTTAGATACTTTTTATTTGTAAATACATAGAATACAATATAACACCCAGACACAGAACAAACACCTATGTTCATCACACAAATGTTTGTTCTGGGTGGGAATCGAACCCACAACTTACAGCTCAGAAGGCAGACCCACTACCAACTGAGCTATCAGGCCAGTCAGTATTACACAGTACACATATATTAGTATAGTACATATACCCAAACACTCTCAACTTCATACACAAACACACCTCACCTACATACACTACATTATCCATACACATACATATTTTTTTACACACTTTGTTTGTTACACAACAAACTTTTATTGAATGCATGTCATGTATCATTTTGTTACAGATTAAATAAACAGTCATCCAATTACACAGAAACAATTATTTATGCTCTTAGTCTAAAATGCAATATTTAAATATTTTTGTTTTATTTTATCTATGTCATGGGATCTCCGAATGATACGCTCACCTTTCGATTCCACAAATAGAAATTATCAATGTAATGCTGATTTCTTTAATATTATTTGATCAACTTGTTTTGGATTTTCCAAGGGAACAAAATAAAGTGACCAGTTCGGCGCGGGCGTTTGGATACGTTCCAGGCTTAATAAGTAGGTAAGTATAATACTACATTGACACTATTTTACAAACTACTCTGCCACAGATCCCGTAAAATGCCATAAATCTCTCCACCGCGACATAAATTGCAAAAACCTACCCCATATCATTGATGTCAGAATAATCCAGATGGAGCGGTTCATTATAAGTGCAGGTTCACTGAGTTCACATTTCGTAGATAGAGATTTTTGTGAAAATATGTATTTTCACAAAAATCTCTATTTACGAAACGTGAACAAGCATGTGCTTAGCTGTGATTCAGCACTTGACAATATGTCCCGGCAATTTCACCACTTTGAGCAATCATTGTCTCTAAAATGGGTACAAAAGGTCAAAACGAAGCTATTAAATGTGTTCTTTGTGAAATAAAAGAAAATACATACGCACAACAACAGATAACATAGCATTACAGATCAGTATTGCACTGATAATAAATTATGAAGTAAATCAATGTTTCCCACAGTGGGGAGCCAATTATAAAACTTTATCACCTTTATTCAAAAAATAATGTACTTGCATGTTTTACAATAAATGATTTTTATCTTTTTTTTATCTTTAGCAACAAACGGTAAGTATAGTTTACCTAATTATAACTGACATTACATGATGCTATATCCACCTAGAATCTATACACGCTGACGCGAAAACTACATACCATTTTAGTGTAGCTTTGGTTGCCTCAGTTCTGCTCGCGTTTACTATTTCAAGTATATTCGGTGCTGTCAATATCTGTGATGGCGGATATGTGAACTAGGGCATATTTTTTGCAACATGTGGTCCCATTGGTTTCGGTCTTTTCTTCATGTTTTATTGGGAAAGTAATAAATTGCACGCTTATTCCCTTACGAGACGTTTTCGCAGTTTATTAGCAATTACATAAAAGACGTGGAAGTCTAGATATTTTTATAATAAGAACCATTTTGCTTTGCCTGCTTTTAGGCTGAAGTAGTTTTGAGTGGTTATCAGAGTTCTTATAATATGTATTACCTTATTATATATGTTATTTATATATTTATATGTGTTTTATTTATATATTATTATATATGTAGTGTTCTGGAGTGGAGACCGCGAATCAGCAGACGTAGTGTAGGACGACCTGTGGCAAGGTGGAGCGATGACATACGCAAGGTAAGGCAGTACCTGGAAAAATAGAGCCGAAGACCGGGCTCAGTGGCGTGCCTTGGGAGAGGCTTATGTCCAGCAGTGGACCTTATTATTATTACCATACAAATACATTTTAATTCGTTAATACATACGTTAAAATTTTGTTCCCTGGTAGCAATCACAGTTCCTGGTAGTGCATTAGGTTTGCTCACGATGAAACAAACAATCACAAACAATGTAGGTATTATGCACATATTATGTAGGTATATGTACATAATTATGCAAAGCAAAGTTCGACCTGAGCGTTCCTATTGCAAAAGCAAAAAAACAAGTGTGCTGTAGAGCACACGACTGAAGTAATACTTCTTTAGCTCCATCTATCGGCCGGTATAATTTTGTTTTTGCTTTAATTAATATTAATATCGCCATCTTTACACTTTTAAATTGTCATTTTACCGGACATACCAACATAATAACACAATTTTTTATCTATGTTACATTGGCAATGCACACGTGAACTAACTTCAACTTCCGTTCGCATCGCATTCACCAGTTTACTCCCCAAGTCAAGCGTGCGTAAAAAAGTTTTACTTCAACAATGAAATGTTTCATCACACTAGCAAAAGTACTAATATTACCTATATACAATATTATTGATATCTCTACTTTTTATCTCTAAATATATATAACTCAAAGGTGACTGACCGATTGACTGACTGACATAGTGATCTATCAACGCACAGCCCAAACCACTGGACGGATCTGGCTGAAATTTAGCGTGCAGGTAGATGTTATGACGTAGACATCCGCTAAGAAAGGATTTTTCGAAATTCCATCCTTAAGAGGGTGAAATGGGTGGTTGAATTATTTTCCCATAGGCCACGCCGCGGGCGAAGTTGCGGGCAGAAGCTCGTCCACTATAAAATGCGAAAAATCGTAAAGACAGTTTAAGAGCTGTTTTTCTCTTTTCCGATATACCATAACTACCCCAAGTTTTTCCCATCACACAGTTTTTTGACGCTCAACTTGGAGTAGCCATTAGTCATGTTAGTCTTAAACAAATAAAGCACAAGTCAGACCTTAGGAACAGATGGCATCACAGACAACACTCGATTTATTACAGGCGACTGCTCCGATGATAAGTTGTCGCCATTTCTTTGGCTATACTCTACCAACGTAACGTTTCGTCACACAAAAACTGTATTAAACCTTCTGCTTTCGTTTTAAAGGTCATAACAAAAATAATAGGCGTACAAATAAAGTGGCTTCCAAAGTTTCAGAGTAACAAAATGTCTCACAAAACGCAACGGCGTCAGTTCTTGCGGTGATAGTTTGACGCGTTTTGATCGATGGTGTTTGTTTCGTGTTTCGGATAAAATCGGTGTTTGCTAAAGATTACTAGTGTTTGCCGTCCATTTCAGCAGATAACCTTTTTGTGTCTTCAATTTGTTCGATGCTCTTACGTCAAGCAATTTTGTAATTGATTATCCGTAAATACTCGCTACGCTCTGGCTGTGTTTAGGAATGCCGTTCACAATGTCATAATAATAATAACGCCCAACGATCATGCATAGATCCAGGACTCAAACAAAGATTCCCTGTGTTTAGGGACCCAGGAACTACGGAGCATGGTCCCACAACACCCAAACTCAGAACAAGTATTTGCGCTTTTATTTTTCTGTGCACAAATACTGGACTGCCGCGGGAATCGAACCCACCGCCTCCGCATTATGAGCCGACCTGCTCAACCGCCACACCACAGAGGCTGTCAAATATAACCATTTTAATATTGAGCTGCTATACTGCTGAAAATTTCTACCAAAGCTAGCGGGCAAACAGATAAAATATATAAATTTATTATCCAAAAATATTCTTGAGTTATCAAATATATAAATAATATTTCCATACCTTACATACTAAATGTTATGGCATAGTAAATATTACCTAAACATTAATCGCAACATGGTTACTCAATTACTCAATTAACTACAGACGCCAAAGCAGTCACTGGAGTTATATATCTACATAGATTATAGAAGCATTGAGGGACAATACACTATGAAAACCTTTACAGCCTTATTAATAAACGGGTATTAGTCTCGGATTAGTTACTTCAGCTTTTGTCCTTTTTTTGCTACTGGAATATTTAGCTGGATCGAAACAGACAAAAGATGGTGTAACTAGTCTAAAACTAGTTCGTGTTTATTAATAAGGCTATTACAGCGTAGTGATGTATGCTAAAAGAGTTTTTCAAAATTCAACCTTAATGACGATAAAATGGAGAGTTAAAAGTATACAAGGTGGAATTTAATTCATTCTTTTCCTTTAATATATGTAATCAGTCTTTGCTATAGAACGCTGCCATATAACTAAATAAAAAAGTACTTATGAAATAAAACCTAAATCACTCAAATCACTGCGAATTGAAATTCTAAAGAAATGACTTGCGACAATGAACAAAGCAGGTGTTTTCTTGCCTACGAAACATTTAAAAGGCACTTAGCTGGTGCTCGCGCTGTGTATACCGTTTAATAGACATTTCGGCTATCATGCAGTTATTTTAAAAGGCACTAAATACTAAAACATTTTTTTTTATTGGACCTTGTACGAATATTCTATAGCATGGTCTGAGTACATACATTTAAGGAAAAGAGTGAATTAAATTCCACCGTGTATATGAAAATTTTGGCGGGTGGAATAAAATCACACCACACTAGACACCGCACTAATATATCAAAGCTCTATCGATGATCTATCGTCACTGAGGATAGGAGGATCTTCTCCAACTCTCAGCCTGCTGTTCCTCATATCCAAGGACCATAACCCCAACTTCCGTGGCCTTTCGTTGGTATGTTATATAAATGGTATTATAAAGAATGCCATGATGGAAGCTTTCTTGAGTTTTATTCCATGGAACAAAACGCAAAGAAGAGGATGGATAGTTTAATAATGTAATATCATCACAGGTATAACTACAACCCATCTTTTCAGAATTCCTCGTGGAAATTGTTACCGCCTTACAACTGTAAATTCGTTCGTGCCCTAATTTACTTAAATTAATTAAACCTTCGTACAATCTTCAAAGGGTGTTTGTGCCTAAACGTTTCTGTCTAAAGCATTGGTACATTCGTTTCAACAGTTTGCATATTATAGGAGGTTGAATTAATTCTGTGGGGTGGCGGTAGAGCAGGTCGGCTTATGACGCGGAGGAGGCGGGTTCGATTTCCGCGGCATGACAAGTATTTGTGCACAGAAAAAAAGCGCAAATACTTGTCCTGTGTCTGGGTCTTGTGGAACCAAGGTCTTCGTAGTTCCTGGGTCTGAGATACAGAGAATCCTAGTTAGGGTCCAGGATATATGTATGTGATCGTTGGGCGTAAAAATTATTATTATGGCAAGCTCTTAGGTATATTACCAGTTAACTATAGTAAATTCAAAAACCATCAGAGAAACCATTTACATACAATAAGTTGGCTGTAGGAGGAAACATTTGGATAGGTAGAAGATAATAAAAAGGGGAAAAAAATAGACTACTTAACTCAACATTCAAAACTAAAGTTATCAACTCAACTCTTTGCAATTCAACAGGGCAATGCTGCTAGTCTACCTACTCGAGGTGGACTGGAGTATTTGGACCGAAGGACATTCAATTTGGACTGTATATATGCGGTCATCGGGGCTAGTATATAGTCCAAATTTTTTTTGTGTTTAGTGGTAGTTGTTATATTATTGTTGTATTTAGTTAGTTCATAGAATAAAGGCACTTTGCTCCTATAAACTTTTATGTTCTTGCTAAATTTTAATATTAGTTAAGTGTTACTAAGCTGAATGTCACTTTTGGATTTAGTAGGTTACATTCCCAATTCTCGAGGAGTCTTGATTGATTGATCTTTGTGAAGCTGTGAGCACAATTTTGCCAATTCAAAATATGTTGTCTATTTTATACTGCCAAGTATTTTTTTTTTATAAGTTCTTTGTTTCTATTCCCAATGTCTCATTTTCCATTTGTCTTCTCCGTGTTTATGAAAGCTAGAGGTACATTCACAGGCGATGACGAGGCATTCGCTTTGTTAGCGCAGAACGGCAACCTTTGGCTATTTTCAATAGTACTTGCTTACGTGATTGGAGTCGTGTAACTGTATTATCGTATGTAAATGTAGAAATGTAGTGAATAACTGTGAAAGTTTAAAATTTTGTTCTTTTTTCGTTCGTTCCATATTCAATCTGTTTTACGTATAAGTAGGTTATAAAGCTGTCAAAAATGCAAATATTCCAAAAAACCCGATTTAGGCATGACCTAGCGAAATTCGTAATATCTTTGTACGATATTGATATTTTGACTGGCCCGATAGTTCAGTTGGTAGTAACCCTGCCTTCTGAAATGAAGGTTCTGGGTTCGATTCCTATCCAAGGCAAACATTTGTGTGATTTAGATCGATGTTTGATCTGTGTCTGGGTGTTATATTGTATTCTATGTATTTATTTACAAACAAATAGTATCTAAGTATTGTGTTAGTTATCTGGTTCCCATAAAACAAGCTTTGCTTAGTTAGGGGCTAGATAGTGCCGTGTGAAATGTCCACACATATTTATTTATTTATTTAAGTATCATTTTGTATACTCAAGTATTCTGACTAATAAACATATAACATTCTTAACCTAAGTTGGTTAGCTATTAATACTAGTGAAATAACGCTAAATAAAAATAATTATACATTTTGACAACCAAACTTAGGAGTGTTGTTAGTGGCCGTACTAGGATGCCCTCTGTTATAGCTCACACAAAACTTTATGAGCTCGCGGAAGTTAACGCGGATGGCTGCGCAGTACGCATATTATAGTTATTGTATGGCCGCTTTTACAATGCACTCAACTGTACCATGCGCAGTTTGGTACTCGGGCCTAACTTCCGAGAGCTCATAAAGTTTTGCGCGAGCTATACAGCCACTAAGATTCCTCCTCGGGACAACAAATAGGTATGCTTCAAATATTCACTCAAAACATTGAAGCCTGTGACTATAATAATAATATATATCAATGCAATGTCTATCTAACTATCTCACCTAAATGTTTACAACCCCTGCAGCCAGCAGACGTGGTTCACGCCGCGATGGTTCCAAATAATGAGTTGCTTGTGTGCTACACAGCCTGTTATCTAGGTCGGAACAGGAGACCTAGGTCTAAACCAACGCGTCAATTACTAGTATTTGAAACTCTAGTGTTTTAACTATTGTTACTAGGAGGTAGGAATTTTCTGCAAGAGTCTTAGCACCACCTTGGCAGATATTCTGACACCAAGCTGTATTTCGGCCACTGTAGGTAGTTAAATCACTCAGCAAATAAGACTCTATGATGCAATCTAGACTGGCCTGAAAGACTGATTCTCAAACAAAAACAAGTATTTAGAGCTTTTTTTAGCGGGAAAACGAAAAAGATTGCTTCACCGCATTGTATTATTTTCCAAAACTTGTGTTATTTTCAGTGTTAGTGCATAAAATTGGTAGCACTTTATAAGTTAAGTGCTGGATTACAGGCATGAATGTGGGAAAGTGGTATAATGATGGTGAAACGTTTCTTTTCGTGTTGTTTCCAAAACTCCATAGACGCTTCTAGTAAAGTTGCCACAACTTTACTAGGAGTATGTATGTATTACTATAATTAGACTAGACTATGACTTGACTTGATGACTTGCACTGTGACTTGACTTAACATGACACATATATTTATACATATTAAATATCATTACCAAATTTTGACACTGGATAAATACACAAAAGCGTGGAGCCAAAACAACATCGAAATAAAAAAGTATAATACGAGACGCTCCTGATTATGGAGGTACTACTACAAAAGGTCCAATCAAACAGGCGGTCGTTTCCTAAGGTAGTAGGTAGTTCCCAGTCAATATCGGTCGTATGATTGCGTGCAGATAGTTTGAATATAAAATTGAAATGTCCTATGGCGGCCGCGTCTTCGGTAACAGGGCTGCCAGTTTTTATCCCGGGCGTACTTAATTAAAAAAAAATGTATTATTATGTTATGGAAAACGTAACGAGCAAGTTGTTCACCTGATGTCCACCAATACGGCTGCCTATATCAGTTACAGTGTCACTCGGAACTCTAAAGTATAGACTTTCGCGTGACACTGCACTTCGCACGTCATCCTGCAACAGTCTAGTAGTAAGATTACTAGATTGTAAGATTAGATCGTAAAGTCTCATTTGCCCAGTAATTTTACTACAGTGCCCTTCAAACTGGAACATAGTACTTGCGCACTACTGCTTAATGATCGGTGTGTTATAATTTATTAAAATTGTTTTAGCGGCATGCAATAATATTTAATTTAATTGTAAATTACATTTACTTGAACAAATACTCATATAAATAATAATAATAATATAATAATAATAATAACATAAATAATCCCTTTGATATCAACATAGTGGTGTTAGTTATATTGTAGTTAAAGAAGATCTGTGTAACTTACTCAGGCTTAAGGTATTTCCGAAAAACTTTAAAGAAATATAAAAAGAGTTTTCATCTAAAAACGTAGACTTCTTGTGTCAGTTCTTCTGCTGTCACTAATTTAGTGTGTACTAGGGGGTAAAAATTTTCTGCAAAGTTCGTCTAGGTAGATACCACCACTGCCAGTTATTCTGCCGCCAAGCAGTAGTGTACAAGCACTGCTGTGTTCCGGTTTAGAGGGTACTGTAGCTAGTGAAATAACTGGGCAAATGAGACTTTATGGCCTGATCTCACAGTCTAGTAATTTTATAACTAGACTGTGACTAGTCTCAGGATGACGTGCGCAGTGCAGTGTCACGTGAAACTATACTTTATAGTTCCGAGTGACAGTGCAACTGATATGGGCAGCCGTGTCGTTTACATCAGGCGAACGGTTAGTTAGTCACGTCATTCCTTAGCATAAAAAAACTAGCATGTTTTATATAATCTGTGTCAGTGTGCCACCACATATTGCTATGTGTGAACCACACCAGTTACTCTTTGATGAGGATGGATCAACATTCAAACCGATTTAGTACCGCCCAGCATTTAAATATGCATAAGGCTTCTATAGTGTTCATTTTTCAGTTATATTTCGTGACAGCCCTATAGAAACAATTGTCAGCAAACAACCGCCTTTTGATACCTCGATTACGAATCTGAATAACAAAGTGGTGTAAATTCTCCCAACGGAAACATTCGGGAGATTGGAGATGGGAGGAGGGGGGCCGAGATTGGGACGATTCGTTGACTCGATGGTAATAGGCATTGTTACTGCTGATAGTTTAGTTTGTGGTAATGATATGGATTATAAAGCTAATGTTTATGGCGATAAGGTTTGGTATCGATTGGTAGTTTTTTAATCAAAGGAAAAAAAGAAATTCTTACATAATGCTAACGTATCAAAATTAAAAATGAGCACTTTAGTGTTTACTTATACTGATCGCGGTTTCAACCGTCTATTCTCAGTAAGTTCAATTAAAAGTACAGTTAAAAGTGCTATTAAAAGTCAATTTAAAAGTCAGTTAAAAGTTTAATTGAAAGTGAAATTAAAAGTTAATTGAAGTTCAATTAAAAGTGCAATTAAAAGTTAATTTAAGTTCAATTTAAATTTCAAATTAATGTTCAATTAAAAGTGATATTAAAAGTTCAAATGACTGAACTGATGAGACTTTTACGATTAGTAGTTCAAAGCTCAATTGCGAGCGATGCTGTGTGAATAAGTATCATAGACATTTGAGTTATGCATAGTATAAATCATTTGTGATTTATCCCAAATCTATATTTGAATGCCGTCGGTCATCATACCAATTTTTTTATGATTTGGTGGTCATTTGACTGGTAATGAGCTAAATTGCATTTTCATGACAATCAAGACCCTCCGTTACCTTATGATTTTGTCTATTCAAGACTTTAGACGAGATTGAAGATTCAATAGTCCATAATGATTTGACTGTAATCGAGTACATAGAATGGGAGGAGCTAAACGGTTCCTTCATTTGGCCTCTCTGCTCTGCCTCTCTGACGAGGTAATTGTGTGACGAATGATTCTAATGCGGAATTTTTATCCACTACTTAGTGGATAATAATTACCTCGTTACCCCTGTGGTGTGTTGGTTGGGTTCGATTCCCGTGGCACGACAGATATTTGTGCACAGAAAAAAAGCGTAAATACTTGTACTGAGTCTGGGTGTTGTGAGACCATGGTCCTTTTGGTCCTCGTAGTTTTTGGGTCCCAAGACACAGGGAATCGTAGCTAGGGTCCAGGATCTACGTATGCGATCGTACGGCGCTATTATTATTATCAATTTGGTGAAGAAATTAACTAAAGAGATAATTTATTATAATTAACATTATATTTTAGAACAAGAAGTTCTACAAAATCAAGAAACATTACGTAGTTGATGATGAATCAAAATCATGAAAATATTCATAATTATAGTTAATATGTAAGTGATCGTTAGGCGTTGGGCGTTATTATAATAATACAAATATCTGACTATTTAAAAATAAATACAATTTTTGCTAAATAATAATAATAATAACGCCCAACGATCACATACATAGATCCTGGACTCTAACTAGGATTCCCTGTGTCTAGGGACCCAGGAACTACAAGGATCATGGTCCCACAACACCCAGACTCAGGACAAGTGTTTGCGCTTTTTTTTTCTGTGCACAAATACTTGTCCTGCTGCGGGAATCGAACCCGCAGCCTCCGGGTTATGAGCCGACCTGCTCAACCACCACACCACGGAGGCTGTCAAAGCTGCTAAGTTTCGTCTCACTAGTAAATTTTTACCTTACCTACCACTACAACGTCCTGGGCCACAATAGTTCTCAGGATCAAGGTTCCCGGATAGGGTAACGGGGTAATATCCCCACAATATAGTGCGCTGCCGACTGATTTTATTACACCTATAAAGAGGCTGTGAGCTCGTAAATATTTATATTGAATTGACTGCTTCCTGAAGTAGTGATGAGACAGAGAAAACGTAATGGATGAAAGAGATAGATAAACTATGGAGTTTAGTTGTGTTTTCCGTTGTTAAATTTTCCTCCTTTATTATTATCATCACAAAGGATAGTTGACTTGAATTTTCGAGGTATAAGTCCCCTTCATCTCTCCTTACATACCATATATGCCCATTATATGATGTCAGTTTATATTTTCAAATTATTTTTAGTGTCTGTAATATTTTTTTTATGTATTTACGTACATACATACGAAATCACGACCTACATCGGGACCTTAATATAGAAGTCGTCGTCAAAGTTATTAAGAAGTATGCAGACAGTCACCAATACAGACTTCACCATCACGTGAACGTCGAGGCTATCCAGCTGCTCGATCACACGGATTTAGTTAGGAGATGGAAAAAACAAAACCATTTGAGTTAGTGTAGGGGCATAGTTTATTAAGTGTTAGTATAATGTAGTGCAGTGAAAACAAGTGCTACCTAAAAAGAACACAAGAACAATGTGTCTTCGCCTTAATAGAGACAATAAGAAACGTGTTATTGGACACATTCTTAGATAATTCGATTGTAAAAGTTTAAGTTAAATTCAAATTACTCATTAGTCAAATAGTTGGCTAGATTGTAATATTAGCAGAGTGTCATTGGGCATTCTAGGAATAAGAAAAAAAAATGTATTTACGTATATCTCTCTTTGCTGATTGTAGCAGAACCATGCCATAAAAGTATAAAAGAAAGGAGTATGTTCTTGGACTGAAGAGCAACCACAGACCAGATACTACATTCTTTATACTATATCAGATACTGCACTGGGTAAAAAAAATTCTAGCATTTCTCGTATGCCTGATTAAGTTGTAGGATGAACGTCAACAACCCAGCCTCAGAAGTCGTTACATCGCTAACCAGAGCTAGTTAATGCCTCGAAAAATATAGCATCTCGTGAGCCTATTGCAGTCGAACAAACAACTTATGCCTGTTGAAACTTTATAATTAATATTTTGATAAGAAATATAGTATAAATTTAATATTTGTTGAAAAAATGCTTTTAAAATTTATTTACTATTATTTGTGTCATATTAGAAATATTTTATAACGATAAAAATTTAAATAAATGCAAAATGTTATTCGTAGTTTGACCCATGTTTCTTGGAAACAATTGCTGTTTCAGGAGTAGATCGGAACTCATATGATTTAGTTGGATTTTTCGTTTACACAGTATAAAGGGCATCTATCCGGCACTGCACGCATCTATCCTTCTTAATATTTTCATAGTGGGGCAACTATCTATACAAGTAGGCATCTATCCCCAAAAAAAGTGTTCCACAAAAAGCTAACTTCTGCAAAATCTGTAATTGATAGTACAAAAATCAATAATAAACACTCCAACATAAATGATTAAGCTAGCCTTCAATCTTAGAAATTTCATTATTAATTAAATAATGAATATTTTTTAAATTAGGAGGCTATTTAAAAAGTGGGGCATCTATCCCGGTTTTACCCTACGACTACTAAAAACCCTGTATCTAAAACTAACTATTTCAACAAAATTGAGTACCACAAGGTAACAAATTACATCTAAACTACAAAGTTATAACTAGAAATAACGGGACACAAAGTATAAGCAATTGAACTCATTGTTTAGATCCTACTCTACCGATACAGAGCGTTATCGATGCCATTCGTAGAGGTAGAGAGGTATTTTCATCACCGCCCGTAATGCTGTGGGAAAATTATCGCTCAGTACCTAATCTACGGGACTTTACAGAGTTTGTGTGATAAAATATATTAATAGATTTACCCGTTAGAACATGTGTTTGGCTTTCTATAGTTAAATGAACAAAATAGTTTGATATCATAATAAATAAACAAAAAGTAAATTAATAACGCCCAACGATCACATACATAGATCCTGGGTCCCTAAACACTGGGAATCCTAGGGAACTAAGCACTACGAGGACCATGGTCCCACAACATACAGACACAGAACAAGTATTTGTGTTTTTTTCGGTCGGCTCATAACCCGCCGCCGCCGGGTTATGAGCCGACCTGCTCAACTACCACACCACAGAGACTGTCAGTAAAGATTTAAGAATATGTCTCTTCACTACGGTACTTATTCTATGAACCTCTAAGGCGCTCTACAACATACATTTTATAATATTATCACTACCAAAACTGTTAATCATGTTTGTTTAGTAGTAGGTACCAAACGAATACATCTTTGAGGAATTTTTATTCAGTTTTTATTTTATTAAGGCTTGCGTAAAAAAATATGGAGACATATTTCTCCTGATGTTAAGTGACAGACAGTATGGTTGACGATGTAGCACGTCTATAAAAACTGTTCACTGTTCCTTATTCACCTGTTCACTCTCTGTTCAATCCACTTCTCAGCCTTTTTTCAAATTATAAAGGTTCATCCATTGACTGACCCGTTAGCTCAGTTGGTAGTATCCCTGCCTGTTGTGTGATGAACATCGATGTTTGTCCTGTGTCTGGGTGTTATATTGTATTCTATGTTTGTATTTACAAACAAAAAGTATCTAAGTATTGTATTAGTTATTTGGTTCCCATAATACAAGCTTTGCTTAATTTGGGGCTAGATGGCGCTGTGTGAAATGTCCACAAATATTTACTAATTTATTTATTTGCCAATGTTTTATTTAATCAACTTGTGATTTGGCAAGTATTACAACTACAAAATTATTTTATTAATTAGTTGAAATCGTACACACAGATTGCTGAAACTACCGCCATCAACAAATGTATCCTGAAAAATCTCGTGGCAAATCGAGTATGTTTCGGGTAAAACCGCGGGGCGCCTCTAGCTAGCTCAATATAAATTCAGTAGTCATTCGTTTTGTAAACTAAAGCAAGAGTAATTTTGCAAAAATAACCGCAACGAACTATTGTGTGGACCAGTTCAAATATTCACTGAGTAGTATTACGTATTTGTGGACTATGCTTGCAGATGATAGGCTATAATTTCTATCAGAGACTGATGTAAGCAGCATTAAAGTTTTCTTGAAAAATAAATGAATAATAATATAAATAAATATAATATAAATATGTGTGGACATTTCACACAGCGCCATCTAGCCCCAAACTAAGCAAAGCTTGTACTATGGGAACCAGATAACTGATACAATACTTAGGATACTTTTTTGTTTGTAAATACATACATAGAATACAATATAAACACCCAGACACAGAACAAACATCGATGTTCATCACACAAATGTTTGTCCTGGGTGGGAATCGAACCCACGACCTGCAGTTCAGAAGGCAGGGATACTACCAACTGAGCTATCGGGCCAGTCCAGTCCAGACCAGTATTGAATTACACTGACGTGGTATGGCATTTTTTTTGAACGGGCAAATGCTGTTGTTCTCTTCCGACCTTTACAGCGTGACCGACCTTCAAAGCGTAACGTGGTTTGGCATGAGGTCTGTAATATAGTCAGGATTATATTTAGGCAATTAATTAAATTTATGCCTTAATCCCCCTGCCCCTTTCCACCATCCCATCTCTATTTGCCCTTTTTCTATACTTTTCACCATCTCTTCTTCCTCACCTTCCTTATTATTTCTTCTCTTTCCCTTTACACAAATAATATTTTCTACTGTAAAAAACACTTCAGCTGCATTCTAGGTATTGCGGGTAACTTTATAATGTAGGCAGTATTAAAAAATTACATTAGTGTGTATAAAATAACAGCGCACAGACGTTTACACAAAAGTATTTATCACTTTATTTCTATTGCCTTCAATTTTTTGGTGTTACGTAATAAGTTACGTGCCTACCATATCTCTATATTTTAGCAAATATATTCGTCAGTCCGATGATTGCTGTCGGACTTTCGATTAATAAAACATAGTTTTACCGCTTGTTTTGATAGAAAATGTTTATGTACTTCACTATGTGGTAGGACTTTTCTGCAAAGTTCATCTAGGCAGAAAAGTCCTACCACAAGCGGTGATACCTACCAAGGTATCACCGCTTTGCCAGTTATTCTGCCGCCAAGTAGTAGTGTGCAAGCACTACTGTGTTTACTGTGTTTACTTGCGGAAGCTGGTTTGCTCGGTGGTGTACGCACAATTAGAAATAAGTACTTATGTTTATGTGTTATTGGCTGTATTGTCCTCCCTGTATTATATATATGTTCATGTTAATAATAGGCTTAATTAATAAATATAAAAAATAATCTAACAAAAAGCACGGACCCAGGTGTCCGTGGAAATGCAGTATAATATATAAAAAAAGCACTACTGTGTTCCAGTTTGAACGGCACTGTAGCTAGTGAAATTACTAGGCAAATGAGACTTAATTTTCTGATCTCACAGTCGAGTAATCTTATTACCAAACTGTGCTGATGTCTCAGGATGATGTGCACAGTGCAGTGTCACGCGAAACTTTATATTTTGGAGTTCCCAATGACACTGTTCTGTTATGGGCAGCCGTGTCGCTTAACATCAGATGAACGACTAGCTCGTCACATCAATCAATAACATAAAAAAAAATCTACGAAGCTGTTTCATCCAATCAAATTGGAGTTTATGTCAATAATCGATAGTCATTTAACGGGAAAACTATTTCTTATAACAATACCATAGGTAACAAAATCGCATAACGCAACAGTTTAAAATCAACTTCACAGAATTAATAGAATGGGAATAGTTTCTATTAACGTCTGAGCTTCCAAATGCACAATTGAACACGTTCGCAGACGATATGGTGCTTTTGAGCCAGTAATTACACAACCGCTTTCCGCAAACTGTCGATAGAGACTTGCAATATCCGCGCGGCTGCAATCAGTACCAGGCTGTGCTCAGTGCATCCTTATTGACTACAGGGTATTAAACTTTTCAACACGCTAGAATTAATGTTATCGATTCCCCGTGAATGGTTGAACAGTGGACGGTGAGCCGCCTGGGACAGTAACAGGTAACTTACCGGATGTTAAGCGACACAGCTGCCCATAACAGAACAGTGTCACTCGGAACTCTAAAATATAAAGTTTCTCGCGACATTGCACTGCGCACGTCATCCAGAGACATCAGCACAGTCTGGTAATAAGATTACTCGACTTTGTGATCAGATAGGATCACGTAACTTGAATGCAACCGATAGAAACACAAATCTATATGGATTTGACAGATTCAATACGCAGTTTATTTGCGTAGTTACTACGGGATTTCTCCTGCAGCATTGCAATTAAAGTTCCGTGATCATCCCCCGTTAAAATATCATCAGCTCTTTTGTAGATGACGACGAGAGTGGTGTTTTTTGTTTAAATTAAAATTATAACACTACAGCGGCATAGCGTAAGCGTTGCAAATAAAAAAAAATAAAAATATGTACCTAATTGACAGTTGCAATACGCAGATCGCATATGAGTTGCCATAGGAAATATTAATTCAAGAATAAAATAGCTATTATTCTGTGTTGATCTTGTTAAGAGAAAATTGGACTACTAGCACCAGTTACTGGAACACTCTAAACCACTTTTATACCCACGTGCCTGTACGTAACGGAGTCACAACCGAATCACAAATGGATTCTTTGAACCAGAAATAGTTACATTTTAGGAAACATTTCTTGGAATTCTGGGATACTGGAAATATTATAGCTTTGTAGATATAGTCAAGATATGAATACTCCTATGTACAATGTTTCTACAAATATTTCTATAAAGAAAAATAAAAGAACACACAGATTTAAAATATTCCAAATCGAGTCAAGAAATAAAATATCGCCAGCGATTCGTAATAAAATTATACCAATTTCTTCGCACCGCGGACCTTCCACTCCTCATCTGCATTTAAATTATGGATTTAAATAAAACCGGTAGTAAAGCTAGAGACGGATGAAATCCGGGTATAAAAAAAACTGGGTATAAAACTCTGCAAATCCCTTTTATAGCACTAGCTTCGGTTCACCATCTAATTAATTTTAAATCATTCCACTTTTTATTAACGCCGGCATAGGATCAACTTTATTCGGTTTTTGTAATAACTGCACTATGTATAGAAATAGAAATATTTGTTAGCCTCATAGCACGCTGTTACACTGGGCAAATCATTTAATACAATAAAAATATTGTTTAGCGAAACCGATTGGCAAAACACAATAGGTAAGAAAATAAAATAAGAAATAAGTTTATAATCATTGAAAATTAATAAATGGGCAATTAAAGGTATCATAAAATAGAAGAATTAAAATAGAATAAAGTTAAATCTAAACCTAACAAATAATCATTACATAATTTTGTTAAATTAATAACGGCATAATAATAATAATATTTTATATGTTAGTTAATTGACGTGAGTAAACTCATTTACTAACGTCAATTATTTAACATATACTAAATTTATTTAATTTACACAACAATACACAAAAAAGGTATACTTATACAATTGAACTTAGGAAAAAGAAAAAAAAAACTAAAAATTATTATTTAAATTATTATTATTATTTAACATATAATAATTTATTATATTATATATTGAAATGTGATAAAATAATAATGACATGAAAATTTAAAATTGTAACAAACGCTATATTGCGAATATTCCAATGATGAAAGGAAAGTCTAAAGGCTAAAGCAAATATATTTATTAGGTTCCTTATTAAGAAGTATTACGAGCCACGTATTAATTACTAAAAAGTATGGATCAATAAATGGGAACTGAAGTGCACTCGTAATCGTAGTGTCTTTTGATTTTTTGAATTTGATTAAAGTTACTACGACGGTAGTACTATAATCTATATAATCTATGGTAGCCTACACTAAAATTAATCAAATCAAAAAAGTTATATCTCAACAATATGGCTGAACAGAATCCATCAGAGAATAGTACCTACTTACATTTATCCCGAAAAAATATATAGTCCAAATGTTTTTTTTTGTAGTACTAGTAGTAGGTATTTTTTAGTATTAGTTATTAAATCATTGTAGTATTTAGAAAATTCCGAAAAGACAAATGTTTCCGCAGCGTAAGATTGGGATAAAAGATGTAACCACAGGATCACGTACATATAATAAAAATAGTTGTTGTAACAAGGGACGAACAAGCTTTGAAAACAACTTACTGTGTGTGTTGGTATACTGAAAGTGCTGAAAAAGTTGTGTGCGAACATTTCTTCAGAGCAGTATGTGATGATTATTTTCATGGCCGTAAGCGTCAACTCAGCAAGCGCTGGACCACAATTCAAGGGATAAGATCAAAAAGGGTTTAACTGTCAAATTGATAGTTTCGAGAAAATTGACTTTAAACTTTAACGGCTTCATTTTAATGTAAAGTGCTTATTAAGTAATGTAAGTTTCAGTTGCTTGAAAATTTATTAATTCTATTTTAAAATACAAAATATGGTACTGACTCGTACAATTACTGTAAAAATATAATAAAATATAATAATGTTTTTATGCTAAGCGAACTGTATGCCTGTGTCAGATAAACCGTTTTTAGACTAACAATCTCGAGATTTAAGCCTTGTTTAAGTATTTTGAGAATGTATTATTGTAGATAATTTCACGCTGAATCCAACTACGTACTAAATACCCATAAGTCATTTTATGACAAAAAATCAGTTAAACCCTTTCTGATCTCATCCCTTCAATTGCTGGCTGCATTCGGCCTCAATCATAATGAAGCTTATTCTTATTTTATTAGCGTATTTGTTCACAAATACGATCTCATTAAATCAGCTTGTAATCCAATTGAACATTAGGGTGCGCCCCGCTCGTAACCACTTCCAGTATCATTTATTTTTCCTCTACTAACGCAAAGGAGGTCGAAACCTAGATATGGTAACTATTGGTTTAATTTGTTATTGTACTCACTTTACTTTGTTACTTTACGCTTTTTCACCAATTTATTAATATGAATAAATTTGTACTTATTACTTTTGTTACTCTGCACTAAAAATGCCGAACCGTTTTTCATTATTAAGCTTTCAGTGTGTAGATACTATTAAAGAGATCATAACATCGTTTTTCACTAGTATAATAGAGAAAGCAAATCAATATTTAATAAAGACTTTTTTATCTGCATGCTTATTTAATTGGCGAGCTCTTTAATTCATTAACATTTACTTGATGTTTTGTTTGTGTTGAAAATGATAATTCTAAATCCACCTTTTATTATAAAATAGCTTCTGTGATGCAGATAAAAGTAATTCAAGAATATAACTTCAAAGTACTAGAAGATTTGAAAAATGATTTGATAATAGATACTTAATAACAAAAAAACAAACGAGTGTGCTTTAGACCACACGACTGAAGTAAAACATCTGTAGTTTAGCTCCATCTGTCGGCCGGTAATTTTGCTTAATGTTAATGCCGCCATCTTGAAATTTATAAAATGTCATTTTACCGGACATACCAACATAATGATACAAACTTTTTACTTTGTTATATTGATAATGGAGATCTACATGAACCAACTTCAACTTCCGTCCGTCACGTATTCACCAGCTTACTCCTCAAGTCAAGAGAGCGTAAAGAAGTATTACTTCAAAAATTTGTCACTTTTAGCGCTTGCATATCTTTGCGCAATTTTTCGTCCAGCCTCCAACCAGTTCAGTTTAACAGATCGCGTTCCCATAAATAAGGCGATGGACACATCCAATTCCATCTCGAGGACAGTTGAGGGCAGCCATGTCCTCGGGTGGGGACGGCCTTAACGGGGCTTATACTGCTCGCCACAGATTTATATCGACGTATCTTGATAATAAATGTTACCTTTCACGGATTAGTTTTAAAAAATATGGCTAATACAACGTTCTGTCACCGATACTTTTTTTTTAATTTTTGTTTTGGTATGTTTCCACACTTTTGTATATTTAGCCAGTGTCAAGTAATTGATAATTTCTCGAGTTAATTAATATATAAGTGTATATGTCAAGTCAGGTCAAGTCACAGTCCAAGTCACCAAGTCAAGTCATAGTCTAGTCTAGTCAAGTCATACTCCTAGTAAAGCGGTGGCAGCTTTACCTGACGCTACTATGGAGTTTTAGAAACGTTTCACCATCATTATATCACTTTCTCACACTCATGCCTGTAGTCCAGCACCGAACCACCGAACCAACGAATAAAATACCACCAATTTTATGTACTAACACATTGTATTATTTTCCAAGTTTTGGAAAATAATACAATGCGGTGACGCGATCTTTTTCGTTTTGTCGCCCCACCGACACTTTTGTAGAGTTAGATTGTTTTGTTGTTTTTGGCACGCCTGAAGGTTGTAGCATGGTGGGACCATAGACGTACAGCCTGTGGCGCGGTCTATGACAACCGTTGTTTTTTTTGTGTATTGGCTCCACACTTTTGTGCATTTAGCCAGTGTCAAGTAATTGATAATTTCCCACATGGGAAATCATCAATTATAGGTGATTCAGCTAACATGGATCGAACGATCTGTGAGGGTGGGAGGATTCAACGCGCATCGGATCTTCAGATAGAAGAACTAAGAAGTCAATAGAATGAAGTGAAAAATGTAATATCTGCAAACCGTGAAGCCTTTCAAGACGATGCTGCTTATGCATTTCCATAGATAGGCGGACGTTTTACAATCGCTAAGTTAAAAACTGGCCCTGCTGCTCTTGCCGCAAGACGCATATTACTCAACCCGTCGTCGCGGGACGCGTCTTGAGCGACCCGGATGATCCTACAGCAGCCGTAGTCTCGGTTGCACTAGGGTCACCGGACCAGTCTAGCCCTTCTGGCTCAGGTACCGCTTTCGGCACCGGTATAGGATACCAGCGTAGCACAACCAGCCTGTCGGCGAGGCCGATGTAACCCCCGTGGATTAGCTAGAACCATCGCAACTTTCTATAGAGCCCACTCTTCCAGTGGGCGTAGTCTTTTCGATCCTCTTATCCCAGCAACAGCTCAAACCGAGGCTCGCACCACAGAGGTGCCCTTGAGGTAGTTGCCTCCCTTTTCGATGGCTGGGTATTAAACGCTTGCCCGCCCACCCGGTGACTCTGTAAAGGTCGGTAGAGACCAACAGCATTAGGCCGTTCAAAAAAGAGGCATATTACTATCTCTTTCTCAACGAAAATTGTGACCGATTGTACATTAAAAAAGTTAGTATCTAATTATTCCTCTTTCACTTACATCTCTTGTAATATAAAAGACACGAAACGAAGACAATATCCAAGCCGCACATCTTAACAAAACAAATAAGTAATTTATAAGCTGATCAGTAAATTTGGTCCCAATTGAAACAACTGGGGTACCTCATCGTCTAAAACAATCGGAAATGTTCGGAGAAAAAACTCAATCTATCCCCGATCGGGGCATTGTCCCCGTTGTTTGTAGATCAGGGCAGAATCAGGAGTTGATAAACAGGATTCTAGCAGGCCATATGAGACCTTATGACTAAGAGACCTTACAGCTGTTTATTGTAATGAAGGTCTACGCAAATAAGTAGTGAGTGGAATAGATTTTAAAGTGTAATTTACAGTAAAGGTGAATAAGCGATATCTTCAAAGATATAATACATAGTTACTAAAAATGTAAACAACAAACCAGCGGGATTTAAACCCACGTTTTCTAACTCACTGGATTAAACGCTCTCCCAAATGAGCTATGGTAGCATGCCCAGTGGCTGAGGAAATCTTTAGGATTATATTTTTGTACCAATAAGCAGCAGTGGCTGCTCTTTTTCAAGTAAATTAGTCTATGGGGGATTCTTGGGATAAACACTTAAAAGCAATCGGATTACACGCAAAATCTATATATATAAAATTCAAAGTCCTGACTGACTGACTGACTGACTTATATATCAACGCACGGCCTAAACTGCTGGTCCTAGAGACTTGAAATTTGGAGAGTGTGTTCTTTGTAAAGTGTATCCACTAAGGGTTTTTCGAAATTCCACCCCTAAGAGGGTGAAACGGGAGTTGAATTATCGATGACAAAAATCTTTTTCGTTTCCTATAGGCGGGCGAAGCGAAATTAAGCTGACTTGACTGGGCTGATAGCTCAGTTGGTAGAAGCTCTGATTTCTGAACTGTAGATTGTGGGTACAATACCACACAAGACAATTAAAAAAAAAAAAATAATGAGTCATCTTTCCTTGCTGCATCCAGCCCAAATAGATCCCTCAAGAATTAGCAGATAATTTGGCCGATTTCAAAATAGTTTCCAATAAAAAATTAACCACCTGTATCTACATAAGCCCCTTGCAACGTCTCTGTGTCTCACCGCCGTCTGTATCCCATTTGCATCCAAATGCTGAAACCAAGACGCTCATAAACTTGCCAATCTGAGAACGAGAATCGTCTTTTTTGAATGCCGGCTCTAATAATACTTTGTAATTGCTTTTTGGGATATAAAAACGTGATTGTTTGTGAAATACGCCAGATGGCGTAGATGAAGTATTTTTTTGTAAATATGGCTTATATTGGTTAGGCCTTTTCCATTTCCCATTTGCAACATATCATGATCAAAATTGATGATTATAAAACAGCCAAAAAGAAGTGACCACGCATTATCGGGAATAAAATTAAAATTAAATATTTGAATTTAAAAAATTGCGCACCCGATTGACCCGATTCCGCACCCTTGATATTTTTTATATACTTCGGAAAATTTAATGTAATAATCTGGGCAATACCAGCCTAAATTGTTCACCCATTGTGGAGGTATTTCTGACTAATTTTATTTTCACCTGACTCACTAGAACCTTAATTAAGGCGAACGTACCTGTGCTAACAGAGAAGAGACGATGGTTTTATCGATAAAATATTTTCATTCAATTCAATTCTTTATTTGTATGATTATGGGTACATATATAGATGCATACATACATTCAATTTGTTTCTCCATGTTCTGCCGGAATGGCATGCAAGTTTTTTTTTACACTTATTACACACAGAAAACAAGGAAAAACATAAAAAAAATCATAAAATAAATCATAATTTCATTATGATTGCTTAGTATATATTATTTGGCATATTGACATAAATACCTACTGTGGTGTTTATAATAGAAATGTAATTAATGTTTGATTTAGATCTTTTTTATTTTAGTTTTCTGTGTGTAATTAAAATATTTATGTCAATATGCCAAATAAAATATATTAACCAATCATAATGAAATTATGATTTATTTTATGATTTTTTTTTATGAATGAATTTATGATTGTTTTTCATCAATTTGTTGGTGATGAAAATTCCAATATTCAATCATTGACTGTAGGCAGCAGCTGTAGAAATAATAGGTCTTTACCTATGAAATTGCCGTATTGCAGTACAGACTTTTTCAAACAAAAATAAGTTTTGATTGGCTATGAATTCTAAATTCAAATTAATTTTGTTTTAAAAATATGACATTCTATTTACAATATAAGTCTTTTGTTTATTGATTAGCGTAGTATTTTCATTACATTTCAACATTTTTCCTCATAATGGATACTTTGAAATTTCGTGTAATTATGGAATATGAGTTCCGTCGTGGCACCAACGCGGCACAAACGACACGTAACATCAACGACGTTTACGGAGAGAACTGTACAAACGAACGTACAACCCGTTATTGGTTTGCTTGGTTCCGTTCTGGGAATTTTGACTTGAAAAATGAACCTCGTGGTCGTCCGGAAACTTTGGTCAACAATGATGAATTAAAGGCGATTGTGGAAGCTGATGAATCTCAATCTACAGCTGAGCTGGCAGCAGCTTTTGATGTTAGCATCAAAACAATATTGGTACATTTGCGAAAGATTGGCAAGATAAAAAAGCTTGATAGATGGGTGCTCCACGAACTTAACGATCGCCAGCGCAACGTACGCGTCGAGACTTGCCTTGCGCTGCTTAACAGGCACAGAAATGAAGGAATTTTGAACCGAATTGTTACGTGCGACGAAAAATGGATTCTTTTTGACAATCGAAAGCGCTCAGCAAGTTGGTTAGATCCTGGTTCGGTACCAAAGCAATGTGCAAAACGAAAAATGACCCCTAGAAAGGTGATGGTCACAGTTTGGTGGTCTAGTGCTGGTGTGATTCATCATAGCATTTTACAAAACGGCGAGAGCATTACTGCAGATGTGTACATTGAAGAACTGACCACAATGATGGCGAAACTCGCACGTCTGCAACCAGCTTTGGTCAATCGGTCGTCTCCAATGCTACTTCACGACAACGCGCGACCCCATACTGCACAACAGACCGTCTCTAAGCCGCATGAGTTGGGTTTGGAAGCTGTCCCTCATCCGCCATACTCACCAGATCTTGCGCCTACCGACTATTACTTTTTCCAAAATTTGGACAACTTTTTAGCGGGAAAAAAATTCAATTCCCGAGAGGCAGTACAAAACGCCTTTGAAGAGTTTGTTGTCTCCCGTCCTGCTGATTTTTTCAAGAAGGGCATCCATAAAGTGCCACAGCGTTGGCAAAGATGCATTGATTGCAGGGGTGATTACTTTGAATAAACGAAATAAATAAGTTCGAAAAAAAAATACTTTAACTTTTTTCAAACAAAACGGCAATTTCATAGGTAAAGACCTAATATTTAAGCTACTGTTAACAACATACATTATACATTATTTTTAATAATACTATTCTTATACCTTATACTTAGAAAATTTTAGTGGCAAACAAGATGGTCTACCTCAAGTTACAAACTGGTGGTAATTGGTCACCGTCGCTTGAACACCTGCAACACCAGGGCCGTTGGGAGGACTTACATGTTTTTTCTTCTGTCTGCATTACCACAGACACCTGGCTTTTTGTTAACTTATGTTAAATACTTTAGTTTATTATTAACATGAACATAAATAACAATACAGGAAGGACAATACAACCAACAACAAAAATATAAGTACTTATTTCTAAGGACTTACATTTTGTTAATATAAGAAAAGACTGAAGTTGGTCATTCCACATTTTACAAGTTCGAGTCAACCAAACATCGACACATTGCCGCATTGACTATCGATGTCGAGCGGCTATCCCCAGCTCTAATGCTACTGAAACTAAAATGTAATGATTACCTGCTCTGAAACGTATAGAAGGTACAAACTCCGTTCATTATTTAGAAATTGGCTTTATTTTTTTACTATTTTATGGCACCTATACAATGCAGTATTGTAAAAAGAATTTTAATATACTCAAGGTGTCTATATTATTATTTTTATTTATTTTTATTATTATTATTTTTGACTGGCCCTGTAGCACAGTTGGTAGTAACCCTGACTTCTGAACTGTGGGTTGTGGGTTCGATTCCAACCCAGGACAAATATTTGTGTGATGAACATAGGCGTTTGTTCTGTGTCTGGGTGTCATATTGTATTCTATGTATGTATTTACAAACAAAAAGTATATAAATACTGTATCAGTTATCTGGTTCCCATAATACAAGCTGTGCTTAGTTTGGGACTAGATGGCGTTGTCTGAGATGTCCACACATATTATTATTATTATTATGTTCTAATGGGAAATATGGCATTGTCGTATCCACATATTAGCTTAGCTGTGAAAAAGATGGTTTAAAAAGCAGTTTAGTGCAGCGGGTTCTATGGGACATTTTTTCTCTTAGCCCTAATGTTTGACGTAAAAGTCTCAAATTGGTGGGTTGATGACATTAGGGTAGATAAAACTATACAATACTATTTTAAAAAATGTGCATGGCAGTCTTTGGGGACTGCCGATAGAAGAGAAAACTAAGTGACTTGTGACATATAGCTCATGGGATGCGTGCGGTGACGATGACGTGCCAAAAAATGCACATATATACACAGTATACATATAGTTCAAGGAAAACGTTCGGCGACGATGACGCGAGTTCCATGATTTTTGCTCACTCAAAAAGTGCTCAACGCGCCTACAGAATTTTTCACTTCAAACAACTACAATCTCAATATCAATAACAAAGACTTAGATGCAAATCTAGCGAAATATCTCTAACGAGCTTCTGCCCGCAGCTTCGCCCGCGGCGTGGCCTATGGGAAAATTATTCAACCACCCATTTCACCCTCTTAAGGGTGGAATTTCAAAAAATCCTTTCTTATCGGATGCCTACGTCATAACATCTACCTGCATGCCAAATTTCAGCCCGATCCGTCTAGTGGATTGGGCTGTGCGTTGATAGATCACTATGTCAGTCAGTCAGTCAGTCAGTCACCTTTGAGTTATATATATTTAGATTATCTATGTCAATAAAGTATTTTATATTGTACTGGGTGCGCCCCGCGGTTTCACCCGCGGAACAACAGTATCATATGAATTAATTTATCGTATAAGCTATCTGCATTCCAAGTTTCATTTACACCTTTTAGTTGTTTATATATATATCTATTATTATTACACTATCTATATATATATATCTATCTAAAATAAGAGTGACGAAGACGCGAGATGACAAAACAAAAAATAAAGAATACAGTAAATTACTTATTTCACACCACGATTATCGACTGAGGGATGATTTAAAATTTCAGTTGTAATTGACAAAATCTTGATGATTAATGATGACGTATCAAATAAAATAAAGACTTTGCTTCACCGCCAAACAAAACCATTAAAACTGCCTTATTTTGATAAATTACACATTTAAACATTCAACGGCCATTAACCTATTCCGAAGTTCCAGAAGCTTCGTTCAAAAGCATTAAATAATTTGGCAGCGGAACAGGGGAACCACAATTTCATTGTAGATACGCTGTAGAGTTTCCGGTTTGTTTCTTAAATTGTAAAGTTTACAGAATTAATTCAATTAAACGAACGTCCTCTGTTCGGTGCTGTTATATTTTATTTTAATACCTAAATGCGAGAAAGGTTTATTTTTTATTTTGTTTTCAATTGACAGTTTTATTCTCAATACGCAGCGACCATAATCAATTTTGAGCATAAAGTCTTATTGTTACTCCAGAGCCTACACTAATATTCATTAAAATTCGTTTAGCATTTTCAGTGCTGAGTTATGATAGCTGACCAACATTTATAATATAGTATTTACTATTACTGTATTAAAGCTTTTTTTATGTTAAGGTATGACGTGACGAGCTTATCGTTCGCCTGATGTTAAGCAACACGTCTGCCCATATCAGTTGCAGTGTCACTCGGAACTCTAAAGTATACAGTTTTGCCTGACACTGCACTGTGCACGTCATCCTGAGACATCAACACAATCAAGGTTTCACAAGGTTTAGATCAGATTTATCCAGTTTTGTTAACAATAAATAAGTTTAGATTTTTTTTACTATGCTGCTTTATCACAGACTTCTAGGTCCGTGCTCTTTTTTAATATACTACTTACATATTTGCTAGTTGTGTTATATATATATTTTTTTTAACAAAATCAATACAAGAGGGACTTATATATACTTATTTGTTTACCTTTTTTCTTAAATTTTTGGATACTATAAATATCATTATAAGATTTCTATTTGCGTATACACCACAGAAGTTTAAATTGCTACACACTTGGGCGACATGTGACGTAATCAGCGTGTCTGCTGTATGTGCTGCCACCTAGTTAGAAATTCAAGACAACAAAAGCAGCCTTTATTACCATAAGTCCAAAGTTACACACGCGTAAAAAACGGGAAAGGTCCAAGATATAACGTATGCCCCTTCAGAATATTAAGAGCAAAATGTTTAAGTATCCAATAGCACTTAGGCCTGCGGAGATGCCCGTTGGTTTATCATATTTTGCAAATTTTTTAACTTTATCCGGCCCTTTAACGTAACTCAATACCGAGTAGGGCGAGTATTTTTATGAGTGTTTTTTAGTATTTTATGAGTTGGGTATAGTTATAATGTGTGTTTAATTTATATTAATAGTTTTTAAAGAATCGATATAAACTAATAAATTACACGTTAGAATTAGTAGGAGCAATCCAAGTCAAAAATCTATGATATTCTTGGTGCCACGGATTTAATTTGATAAACTGACAGACAAAGATTCATTTTCAAATATAAGAAAAAGTAGGATAATGAACCGGGCTCACAGAGATTATCCTTAGGGCTCCATTGTGGGGTTTCGGAGCGTATGATGGACACAATGAGGGATATAGCCAAGTGTGTACTGACCATAACTCATTCAAAACGATTTGTGACAGAGGGTGCTAGGCTGTTTACAGACATGCAGCATTAACTAAAGGTGATTGATAAATTACATATGTGACGGCGGCAACGTCCGGTTGTAAACTCTATGCGCAGCGGGCAGTACTGTAATTTACCCTGTTGTAGCATTTAAATTTATTACAGTAGCAACACCGACAACTGTCTGCACCCCGTCGTCGCCGCCCGAGACACGTCTTGAGCGACCCGGATGATCCTATAGCAGCCGTAGTATCGGCTGCGCTAGGATCACCGGACCAGTCTAGCCATTCTGGCTCAGGTACCGCTTTCGGCACCGGTATAGGATACCAGCGTAACACAATCAGACACCGACCCCGCCGGCGAGGTCGACGTACCCCCCGTAGGTTAGCTAGAACGGTCGCGACTTTCAATAGGGTCCACTCTTCCAGTGGACGTAGTCTTCTCGACCCTCTTATCCCGGCAACGGCCCAAGCCGAGGCTCGCACCCCAGGGGTGCCCTTGAGCTAGTTGCCTCCCACTTTTGACGGCTGGGCGCCCTAAGCGCCCGCCCTCCCGCCCGGTGACGCTGTAAAGGTCGATAGAGACCAACAGCATTAGCTCGTTCAAAAAAAAAAAAAAAAAAACCGACAACTGTCATCGCTCCCCCACCTATCTGGCTATAAAAAGGGAGCGCTCGGTGTGCTACGGATCATTCTTGCTCCGGACACGGCCCAGTGCGCATGCTGAAGGCTTATAGTTATATAGGTTGCAACCTACGCACAACCCGTCAGCCTATATATGATTTTCATTACTTCTTCCAAGGCACGCCATTGAGCCCGGTCTTCGGCTCTACTCTTCTATAACAGAGCGAGAACTAGGGGCCGTGGTATATTGAGAGAGAGACTTGGCATTAGGAGGTGGTATTTACTAGGTGGTAGGACTTTTCTGCAAAGTTCGTCTAGGTAGGTATCACCGGTTTGCTAGTTATTCTGTCGCCAAGCAGTAGTGTGCAAGCACTACTGTGTTTCGATTTGAAAGGCATTGTAGCTAAATTACTGGGCAAATGAGACTTTATGATCTGATCTCACAGTCTCATAATCCTATTACCATTCTGTGCTGACGTCTCGGGATGATGTGTTCAGTGCAGTGTCATGCGAAACTTTATATTTTAGAGTTCCGAGTGACACTTCTGTTATGGGCGGCCATGTCACTTAACATCAGGTAAACGACCATTCCAACCGCTTCGCCTGCCATCCCGCACGCGCCAATTAACAAGTTCACGAGTGCGAGCAAGAGAGAACACGATTACGATCTCCACCAAACTTACGCGGTAAGGCCCCTGCACCCCTACCACGTAACTGTTCTGAACATCGGCTTCACCTGCCATCCTGCACGCGCCAATTAACAAGTCCACGAGTGCGAGCAAGAGAGAACACGATTACCATCTCCACCAGACTTACGTGGAGCCCTAGCTCGTCACATCATTCACAAACATAAAAAAAATCAAGAGCTAAAGATTAAATAATTAGACACGATCGTGAGACAATACGTTAGTCTGTAAGCTGCATGTTTAGAATGACCTACGTTTATTCCCTTTGTAATATTATGAATTCTTTGCCAAGCATGAACATCTTTTGAATATCTCTCGGGCATTACGGATACAAAAGAAAGTTTTGAGGGGTTTCGAAAATAAACTCATAATTTTTTCAGGGACTTATTTGACAATAGCTTGTAGACTTTTCGCATTTGAAAATTGGTGTATAACATTCTTTTTTGCTACAAATACCAATATATGATGCGTGGAAATATTTTGTGACGCTTTTATAGTGAATCTCACATATCGTATTCTATGAAGAGGCAAAATAAACAAGTTATTTGTTATCTATTTACCGCAGGACCCACGCAACTATATTCTGGGAATAAAGGACTTGTTTACGTCTCAGGGACTCCTTGATTTTACTTAGATTTGGCGTTTTAATACGTTATTCGTGCCGCAGAATAACGCTTCGTAGGGCCGTGACGCGTGGAGCACACTTTACACATGGGTTAATAATAATAATAATAATAACGCCCAACGATCACATACATCCTGGACCCTAACTAGGATTCCCTGTGTCTAGGGACCCAGGAAATACGAGGACTATGGTCCCACAACACCCAGGCTCAGAACAAGTATTTGCGCAATTTTTTCAGTGCACAAATACTTGTACTGACGCGGGACTCGAACCCGCCGCCTCCGGGCTATGAGCCATCCTGCTCAACCACCACACCAGAGAGGCTGTCAATGGGTAGATGTGGATACCTAGTTAATATAAAGAACCCACGGACTATATATTATGGACTGGCCCGATAGCTCAGTTGGTAGTAACCCTGCCTTCTGAACTGTGGGTTGTGGGTTCGATTCCCACCCAGGACAAACATTTGTGTGATGAACATAGGTGTTTGTTCTGTGTCTGGGTGTTTTATTGTATTCTATGTATATATTTACAAACAAAAAGTATTTAAGTATTGTATCAGTTATCTGGTTCCCATAAAAAGAGTTTTGCTTAGTTTGGGGCTAGATGGCGCTGTGTGATGTCCGCACATATTATTATTATTATTATTATTTATTTATTTATTTTCAATCTTAAATCTAAGTTTTTTACAATATTTTTATAAAATTAATATTACAAAAATATAATAAAAAACTTTATTAATATTATTATTATTATTATATAAATTCACTATAAAACATTTTTGTGATAAACATCGTATGTTTGTTCGGTGTCTGGGTGTTATAGAATAATTACGAGCATAGATACTGTAATTATAACTAAAAATGTTTCAAGTATTCTATCAGTATGTTGTTTTTAGTTGTGTTACTAGGTGGTAGGACTTTGTTGCAAAATTCGTCTAGGTAGGTACCACCGCTTTGCCAGTTATTCTGCCGCCAAGCAGTAGTGTGCAAGCACTACTGTGTTCGGTCTTGAAGGTCACGGTAGCTAGTGAAATTACTGGGTAATGGAGACTTTATGATCTGATCTCACAGTCGAGTAATCTTATTACAAGACTGTGCTGATGTCTCAGGATGATGTGCGCAGTGCAGTGTCGCGCGAAACTATGTTTTAGCGTTCCAAGTGACACTGTTTTGTTATGGGCGGCCGTGTCGCTTAATATCAGGCAAACGACTAACTCGTTACATTATATTTTTTTTTATGTTTTGGCTCTACACGTTTGTGTTTAGCCAGTGTCAAGTAATTGATGATTTATCAAGTTAATGATATTTCACGCAAATATGTGTCAAGTCATAGTCGAAGTCATTAAGTCAAGTCATAGTCAAGTCATAGTCTAGTCAAAGTCATACTCCTAGTAAAGTGATGGCAACTTTACTTGAAGCTTCTATGGAGTTTTGGAAACGACACGAAAAGAAACGTTTCACCATCATTATACCATTTTCCCACACTCACGCCTGTAATCCAGCTCTTAACGAATAGAATGCCACCAATTTTATGCACTAACACGGAAAATAACACAAGTTTTAGAAAATAATACAATGCGGTGACGCAATCTTTTTCGCGTTCCCGCCAAAAACCCCAACCTAAATATTAAGAAATATTTAAGAAATAATTAAGAAATATTTAGTAACATTAAAAAAAAACCCATAGCTATAAGATTTCCTTTGTTTGAGGATAGATGGCGCTGTGCGTGAAATGTATGGACATTTGAGAGACATATTTATTTTATTTTTCAGCTATTTGACATCTTAAGGTGTAGGTTTGCTCGAAATATTTGTTACGTGAGGTGTATGGTATGTCTATCAAAGTGATAGGTTAACCAACGTATACTTTGTCGACGCGTAAAGCTAAATTTTATCGTTCTAAGCTTATGACTTTTCAACCGACTTTTTCCTAGTGAATATGTATCTTTTATATTTTTATTTTTGTAGGGCTAATTGTGTTGGTCTCTACTGACCTTTACAGTGTCACCAGGTGGTTATAATGGATGTGTAAAATATATAACAAAGAGGTCCCCAAAAATCGAAACTTTTCATCAATTCAAATCAAGCATTGTATTACATTTCATATGGACTTTATTATTTATTAATAAATTTCAAATAATATCACCAGCCACACAGATAGAGAAAAAGCAAATTGCTGTGCCATTCTGGATAGTCTTGATAGAATGACGTCAAAGAAACCTTAAAAGATATTTTTAAGAAGGAACCCGTATAGTATAGTAGAGTCCTACAAGGTAAGCATACATACATTTGACAATAGTGACGTAATGAAAATAGTTTTATACTTATCTTTATATTTGACATTTGACAATAGAGTAGAATGAAATTATTATACTAATCTGATATTTGACATTCGACCATACTGTCATAGGTAATGAATTTTTTGTTATATTTCTTAAGTGTCGATAAGTTTTCACAAATTATTGTAACTGACGTGCCAAATGTAACAAACCACTGTTATAAGGTCAATAAAAAATCTGAATCTGAATCATTGGTGATGCCTCCTCCGGTGTTACAGTCAGGTGGGCCGTATGCTTGTTTGCTCCCTTTAACATAAGAAAAATGTATAATAGATATATATATGTATACATATATAACAACCTATATTACGTTAATATATAAAAATGAATCTGTATTTTTTATCTGTATTTATTTCCCTTGGTCATCGCATCACGGGTGAACGGATTGAAAATTTTCGCAATTTTTTTTTATTGTGTTTATTATTTTCAGAAGAAGGTTCTTATGAAAGAAAAAGTTAAGAAAGTATTGAAAATTTTCACCAGGCAGGTGAATTAAGGTATTTTTATGTATTTTTAATAAAGGTACTGCCTATGCAGCTAGTACCTTTATTAAAAATTGCTTAAATTTGAAATGAGATATTAATCACTAAATAAAGCAATAATTATTAAAGGAAAGTAACTTTTATTATTTCCAGAACAATCACTCTGTTCCTCGTTTCAGTCAAATTTTATTTGCGTAGCCAAAACATCTGTTACCTCCAAAATGATTCATTAAGAAAGTAATTAAAGAAGGAAATCGTCGCCTCCCTTTTAATTCAGCTCTAAAAGCCTTAAAGGGGACAATGCCTCTCGGAAACAAATAAAATTTTTGTTCGCAGTAAAAACGTATTTTCTTCCTTTTTTTTAATTTTCAGTTATTGTTTTACTCTGTACTTCTGTTCATTGTTGAAACTTTTTATTGTGTCTACAATTTTTTTGGCCTTTTGTTACGACGAGGAAATAAGATACAATCCCTACTAATATTATAAATGCGAAAGTTTGTTTGTATATATATTTGTTACTGTTTCACAAAAAAACTACTGCACGGGTTTTAATGAAACTTGGAATGCAGATAGCTTATACGATAAATTAACTCATATGATACTGTTATTCCGCGGGTGAAACCGCGGGACGCAACTAGTATAATATAAAACACTTTATTGACACAAATAATAAACATATAGAAATGATAATCACATAATAAGATAGGTACAATGGTCTGGAAAGATCGCTACGAGCGATCTTTTGATGGACAGAGAATACATGTTTTTATGGCAGTAACGTGCGCCTAGCGTAATCAACAAATTATAATATAATGAAAATAAATAATCACGAATGGAATTTGAACCCGCATCCATCCGTCCCTAAGCTCTGGGCATGCTTTAATAAAACTACCGTGAAAAATAATAATAATATGTGTGGACATCTCACACAGCGCTTTCTAGCCCCATACTAAGCAAAGCTTGTGCTATGGGTACCAGATAATTAATACAATACTTAGATACTTTTTGTTTGTAAATACATACATAGAATACAATACCCAGACACAGAACAAACACCTGTGTTCATCACAAAAATGTTTGTCCTTGGTGGGAATCGAAACCACAACCCACAGTTCAGAAGGCAGGGCTACCACCAACTGAGCTATCAGGCTAGTCAAATGAATGAATGAAGAAATGAAACAAATGATCTTATGTTCAAAATTTTTCATTTACTAATTAATCTGTGTATTGCATTTCTTTTCATGTAATTATAACGTGACAAACAGGTCGTTTGCCTGATGTTAAGCATCAAGGTGGCTCATAAAACTAAACAGGCACTCATTTTACCCCCAATTTATCTGGTACTATTAGTAGGACCACGGACACGGGCAGTGAAATTGCAACAATGCAGTGTCACTCGGAACTCTATAATATAGTTTCGTGTGACACTGCACTGCGCACGCCATCCTGAGGCATCAGCACAGTCTAGTAATAAGATTACTACTGTGAGATCAGGTCATTAAGTCTCATTTGCCCTATAATTTCGTTAGCTACAGTGCCATTCAAACCGGAACACAGAAACATTGCAGAAAAGTCCTACCACCTAATAAAATTTATTTATTTATTTATTTATACTTTAGCACAAAATAACGTACAAGGAGGACTTAATGCTATGAAGCATTATCTACCAGTCAACCTGGATGTGCAAGAAAAGAAATGGTAGGTAAAATCTGGACTGTTCCAGAAATTCTTCTCAAATTTGATGCTAAAGTCGTCAGACTTATACATTATAATATATATGTATATAGTCCCATCATTGAGAGATCATCACTTACAGGATCCAAACCGGCAACGGGGACAGGAGGTCAAAATAATGCAACTTCTGATAATCAGTGATAAGAGTACTTTTAGCAGTATTTATTTTTTAAAGTAAATCTTTTATCCTAAACGTTCACGGCTGTTGGTTCCGTACAAGGAAAAGCTAAGGTAAATCTACTCACTCATGTAAAAAGCTCAGCCATCCAATAATTCAATACGTTACGTAACGTGCTCAGGCCGTTCAAGAGTAATGCATTATGTGTTAGGGAGAAAAATATTACGTGTGAATGTTTCTTATGACGATTTTATGCAGAAGTATAAAGAAAGGAAACTTTCTCACCCGAAATTAATAATAACTTAAACACAATTTTTTATAGAGATTATGATGAAAGTAGTTATGCAGAAATATGACAAGAAAACTCATTTCGATTTCATTCAAGATTTAAAATCCAATTCATAAAATAATAATAAAGCAAAATCTAGTTATCCTTATATTCGCAAATTTTGTTAATAGAAAGTGTAAACTTAAAGTAAAATAATAACTCCACCAAAACAAATAAATTGTAACCATAATTACTACGTATTTATGATTGCTAAAGACATAAATAAATGTAATTAAATAAACTGTTACTAAAAATCATATTTGCATTAAATTACGTAAAATATAGCAAGTAATAATTGGCAATATTAAGTTATTTTGAAATGTACATTTTGGTCACGTGTTGCTTCGACCAGACGCTTACACGTGAACAAAATGCTGGCATCTACTTCGGCCAAAGTTTTGAGCATTGCCATTGAATATGGCAATGCTGCCAGCATATTGGCCACGTTGCCTAATGGCAGTTAGTGGTTTTTTAGATTAATTTTTCTTTTTGTTCTTTTCTGTTTTAATAATGTATTGCAACAAAGCATTTATTTATTTATTTGCCATCTAATATATAAATAAATGGCCAGCTTGAAATTTTTTGAAGTTAAAATGATATACGTATTATCTTATAAATATGTATAATATATAAATGTACACATGTGTATATGTGTACATTTATATATTATATAAATGTATATATATTGTATATAATATTATATGTATGTGTATAATATATACACGTTCACAAACTGGCACAACGAATAAGCATTGCAATGCAACGGGGCAATGCTGCCAGCATGTTGGGTACGCTACCTACTGGTATTATAGTGGGCTGGAGCATTTGGACTGTCTATAGATCATCGCGGCCAGTATATAGTCCAAACTAATTTTTTGTAGTAGCAGGTATTGTGTATTATACACAATACCTGCTACTACAAAAAATTGTAGTAAAGCATTGTAGCATTTCGTTCACAAATAATCTCTTTACAGTTAAACTATAATTTAGATAAATCAAGCAAACACAAAAAAATTGCAATATTGTTGCTTGAACATCTAAAAGGGTTCTTGAGCCGTTATTTATAGCGCTTTACAGGCACAGTAAAAACTGTAAGCGGTGTAATAACTTCACTTTCGCGATGACACACACCGCGGAAGTGAGTGCTGAAAATGAGTTGTCGCGTGAGTAGAGTTGCGAACCGTATTATAATGCAATTATTATTGTACTATATTTCGAGTCGGCGTACTATGTACTGTTGAAAAAAAAAATACTTCGCAAAAATACTACATTTTCAACACCGAACGAAATGTAATGAACAAATATTTAATTATTGAAATAATTAATGCGCTTTCAAATTTTGAGTGAGGCGAGTTTGTGTAACCGAATTACCGAATCTGAACGCATCTACAATCTTTTGTCTCTGGCTCTCACGCATCTCTTCTTCTTCTCTTCGTTTAATGGCCTGCTATTGCTTTTTAGCGATAATTTTGCCAATATGAAGTGAGGAATTTTGTACGGTTATGTCATGTCAAAGTCTTATTTTGTCAGTCAAAATGCCACAGTAAAATGGTGGATATTTTACTGACGGCTCTAGGAAGCCTTGAAGAGAGAACGAATGGGCATGGTTTTAAAACTTGGAACCATTTGCCAACACTCGTGCACGTTCACGAACACTTAACGGATAATAATCCAACCTTATTACACATTAAAATTCAAAAATACACGGGTTAAGAAAAATAATTCAAAATTCACAACCGTAATTTTCGGATTCTTTTCAACGACTCCACGTATCTCTATACCAACCGAAGGCGCTGGCAACAACATGCCAATATGTCAATATGAAATTGACAAAATCTAAAGAATTTTTTGGTCTGTTATGTGTTACTATATTTTTTAGAAATGTATTATATTTTTTTAGTTTATTTTGAAAATATTGTATTTAGCTGAAAAAATGTTGGCTACCCTACGCATGAGTCTGAATATACTAAGCAATAGCCCGATTTTTCTGAGCACAAATTGTTTATTTTGATAACATAGATTGTTGTAAGTGCTCCATAGAGCACCAAATAATACGAAAAACGTTAACAAAAGGAGAATTTTGCGAATGACTCTACTGCACCTTTTCTGTAACTTAAGGGGGAAAGTTTAAACTTTTAACGAGTTCACCCCCTTTGTCCGCTGCGCAATTAGTCATTCTTTCTATAAAGCAATTAATGTGTAATGAAAAAAGTTTACCTACTGTAAGGTAGGTAAGGTATATTGGCTGAAGGTGGACCTTTAACTTGGAACATTGGATATTCAAAGAGTTTTATTTGATTTGACTGGTCCGATAGCTCAGTTGGTAGTAACCCTGCCTTCTGAACCGCAAGTTGTGGGTTCGATACCCACACAGGACAAACATTTATGTGATGAACATCGATGTTTGTTCTGCGTCTGAGTGTTATATTGTATTCTATGTATGTATGTCACAAACAAAATGTATCTAAGTAATTTATCAGCTATTTGGTTCCCATATTAAAAACTTTGCTTAGTTTGGGGCTAGATGGCGCTGTGTGAAATGTCCACCAATATTTGCTTTATTTATTTATTGCAAATTATTTATTGACATCCCGTTTAGTCTAGCTTTAAGGAATTCAAAATTGATACCAAGTTACGAACTAAAACAATTAGCACGCAGCTCTAGCTTTCATCCCCTTTGTGACATTTTCTGGAGCTATAAGGAGTGGGGTGAAGAGGGGCAACTGTGTCTGGAGGAATGATAATTAGGGTAATTAATGTCATCTTCCAGTTGACAGATGCGGTAACTTCGCTCATTGTTCCGGCGGCATGTGGCTAGCGCTTGGACGAATTAAGGCTATATAGCGGTGATGATGATTCATAGAACTAGGATTTAAAATTTTAAATAATTAAATAAAGTCTTTGACTATTCAGCCTAGTCAAAGAGAAATAAAATACCCTATAAATCATGACACACAATGGAACCCATCGTCTACCCCCCGTAGGTTAGCTAGAACGATCGCGACTTTCAATAGGGTCCACTCTTCTAGTGGACGTAGTCTCGATCCTCTTATCCCGTGCAATGGTAAAAAAAATCGGATTGAGTTTTCAAACACGAGTCAAAATAAAATGTTATTTAATCAAAAGCACTAAGGAGTATTGATATCAACTTCGAAGCAATACACCGCCAAAATTGCTTCCTACCCCTTTTTAATCCCGTTAGGAGAAATTCAATAAAATGAAAAACTGTTAAAAAGATTTATGCAAGAAGTTCTTTACTTGGCTAGCATGCTACACCTTCGATCACATCGTCACTTCCCATCAGGTGAGAGCGTGGTCAAATGCCAGACAAGTTTGAAGTAAAAAAAAAAAGTAGATTGGACCAAAAAATACGTTGTCCCATACAAACTTTGCACATGCTTATCACCCCCTGAAGGGTAGAATTTTAGAAAATATTTATTTATCGGATGCTACGTCATACAAAGAACACACCCTCCAAGTTTCAGGTCTTTACGATCTGCGCATTGATACGTCAGTCAGTTATTCAGGACAAAGCCTTTTATATGTATAGATGCTATAAATCGATGAGTTCAGAGGTCCTTACTTCAGTTAGTGAACTCTACTTCAACATAACACACACGATGACAAAATAACCAAAAGCACAAAACCTTTAACTTCACACTTAATTAAACCAAACTTTATCAAAGTGATCAGAAACATGAAGAATATCAAACAGGTTGGAAAGGTTTATCCGACGCAAACAATAGTTAATTTTAGAACAACGTGAACATTACAGTGATAGGATCAAAGGTGCTCAAAGAAAGGGATAGGGAATTATTGTTTTTTTGTATTAGAAGAGACATCCAAAGTTTGTCTGGGAAAGATCGCTCTTAGCGATAAGACCATTGTACCTATCTTATTATGTGATTCTTTTTTTCCAATTAATAATTATTTAATTCTTCTACATGTTTATTTTTGGTGTCAATAAAGCGTTTTGTATTGTATTGTTATATATATTTTAGAGTTCCGAGTGACACTGTTATGGGCGACCATGTCGCTTAACATCAGGTGAACGACTAGCTCGTCACATCATTCATTAACATTTTACAATACAATACAATACAATACAAAAATTCTTTATTCTACACGAGGAAAAAAAACAGTTACAGATGATGAAACTTAAAGCTATAGTACAATGGATGGACTTACCGCTAAAAACGATCTCTCGAGTGTAAAGTATTTATAAGCTTATAAATAAATCTTGAACTGCAATGTAAAATATTATAACAAAAATGAATAAATGTATGGCCTTGTACGATACTTTATATAATTTAAATTATTTATATGCGTATTTTGTGTGAGGTGACCGTTTTAAATGTTTCCATCAACATAATTAATATTAGTAGGTAAGACAGAAATACGAAATCAGCAGTTACATTATAACAATACCAATCTTACAAGTAGATAGGAATATTGTAGATAAATCATCAGTTTTGAATTCGTCCAAACAAAAAGTTACAATTGTTCGAATTTTCTCTTCCACAATTGAAGGGGTGAGAACAAAACGGGTTTAACTGTTTTTTTTCACGAAATGACTTATGGGTATCGTTGGAAACAGCGTGAAATTATCTACAATAATACATCCTCCAAATACCGAAATGAGGCTTAAATTTCGAGATTTGGAGTCTAAGAACGGTTTATCTTTCACAGGAATATAATTCGCTTAGCATAAAAACATTATTATAATTATTTTATGATATTATATTTTTACAGTAATTGTATTCATGAATTAGTACTATATTTAGTATTTTAAAATAGAATTAATACATTTTTAAGCAACTGAAACCTACATAAACCTTTTCTATTACCTTATTAGCACTCTACATTAAAATGAAGCCGTTGAAGTTTAAAGTCAATTTTCTCGAAACTATAAATTTGACAATTAAACCCTTTTTATTCTCAACCCTTCAATTAATATACTGGCATACTGTGCAATGTTCGCTTAACTTATTATAAGATTTATCATAAAAATACTGTAATTTGTATTCTTTTAAAATTTTATAATTACCAAAATTTTACCAAGAGTTTATCCATCTATCTATCTATCAAACATAAAAAATCATACAAAAAAAAAACAAAATCATACAGAATGATAGATAATCATGGTAAAAAAATTGGCTGTTTATCACTTTTTGTGTCAATTTCTGCCAGTATCAACCGAGAAAACTTATTATTTGTATGGTACAGATCTTTATAACCCTCGTCATATATTTATTAAGCCATTGTCACTTCTAGCCAAACGTTTCTCTAACCATTTCTGCCAAAGTTTTCTAATAATGAAACGTTCGGCGCGTTAACTTTTCCTCGAGACGGCTGACTACAGATAATCGTCAATTATGGAATGAAATGATATTTATTTTCGAAAATAAAAAAATAGGTGATCACCTACTCAAACATCGTAGCAATTTTAAGAAATTTAGGGCTACATTAAATATATATACTTATAAAAACTTGGATTTATATTTTTCGATATTAAAACTGTGTACTTTTGAAACTTTAACAGCCTTATTAATAAACACGAACTAGCTTTAGACTAGTCACACCATCTTTTATCTTTTTCGTTCCAGCTAAATATTCCAGTAGCAATAAAAGGACAAAAGCTGAATTAATTAATCCGAGACTAATACCCGTTTATTAATAAGGCTGTATCAGTTTATAGAAGTAAGTGTAATTTGGCTCACATACGTACGTACAGTATATTCAGCCTCTCTGGTGTGGTGGTTGAGCAGGTCGGCTCATAGCCCGGAGGTGGCGGGTTCGATTCCCGCGGCAGGACAAGTATTTGTGCCCAGAAAAAAAAGTGCAAATACTTGTTCTGAGTCTAGGTGTTGTGGGACCATGGTCCTCGTAGTTCCTGGGTCCCTAGACACAGGGGATCCTAGTTAGGGTCCAGGATCTATGTATGTGATCGTTGGGCGTTATTATTATTATTATTATTATTCTAATAGATACTAAGACTTTGTTTCCGTACAACTTGCTCTTTGGTTCTTTAATGTGGTAACATGATGAGTTGCTGTATTTTTTTATGTTAGAGAATGATGTGACGAGCTAGTCGTTCACATGATGTTAAGCGACAGGGCTGCCCATAACAGAACAGTATCACTTGGAACTCCAAAATATAAAGTTTCGCGTGACACTGCACGGCGCATATCATCCTAAGACATCAGCACAGTCGGGTAATAAGATTACTCGATTGTGAGATCAGATCAGTCTCATTTGCCCAGTAATTTCACTAGCTACAGTGCCCTTCAAACCGGAACACAGTGGTGCTTGCACGCTACTGCTTGGCGGCGGAATAAACTAAGACGAAATTTGCAGAAAAGTCTTACATACTAGTGTAACTTGCGGGTTTACTTTGTGTTAACCTACAAAATAATATTATAAAGGTTAGTAGACAGTATTAGGATACTACAATAGAGCTTAAAAAATTACATAACTTGTTTTTATATTTGAACAGGCTAACGCTGTTGGTCTCTACCGATCTGTACAGCGTCACCGGGCAAGAGGGCAGGCGCTTAAGGCGCCCACCGTCAAAAGTGGGAGGCAACTAGCTGGCGGGCACCCCTGGGGTGCGAGCCTCGGCTTGGGCCGTTGCTGGGATATGAGGATCGAAAAGATTACATAATATGTACACCTGTAACGCATCATATTGTCTTAAAACTGTAAAACTGTGAGCGAAGCGAGCGCGATAAAAAAAATGCATTGCACTGACAGTTTACAGAAAAATACGTTAAAAGTGTTCAAAGACTTCCAACAAGGAGGGTCAAGTTTTATTTTAAAATGTCAAAGGCAATTCGCGAGGTGCATGCTGAAGTGAAGGGCAGATAATTACCCGCCTTCAAAATTAGTCAGTCGTTGTTTGCGTCACCTCCACGTACAGTGCGCGTTGCCTGCTTTATTTTATTACTTTGCCTACCTTCCGTTCAATAAAAACAGTGAATGTAGATTTTTATGAATTTTACTTTCGCTGCTGTCGGGTCTTCTTCATAGTGCTTCGTCATAAAGTCAAAGTCAAAGTTAAAGTCAAAAGATTTATTGCAAATAGGCTATTTTTAGCACTTTAAAATAATATCACACTATCACACTAATCACACTTCACACTAATTATTATATTATAAAGGCGACAGGTTGTATGTGTGTTTCTGTGTATGTTTGTTACTTCTTCACGCTCAAATGGCTGCATGGATTTGGATGTAATTCGGTACTAAGATAGCTTATACACTAGATTAACATATAGGCTAAATTTTATCCCGGAAAAGTGAAATTGTCCCGTGGGATGACTAAATAATTTAAATAATTTTTATCCGTGGGTGAAACCGCGGGGCGCAACTAGTATAGCAATAATATAGTCGCCAACAATAATTAAGGCTACACAGCTATAATCAGTCGTCGATTGATGCTCAGGTAAAAGTTTCATTCACTATTGATTATTTGCGAACGAAATTTCCTTTTGTACAGACTCATGACATAACGTAGTTCTGTAATACAGACCCAAGAGGGCTAAGATTTTCCCACACACAACACGTACGAGTACATGGTATGAACTCACTTGGGACATGCCAATAACTATTAATTGTTGGTTATAATGCCTGCTAACGTACTTAAACATAGCCCAGCATTTCCAAATCACTTGCCCCTTCACCACACAGGTCGTTATTTAAATCAAAGCCCGTTTATTTCCCGTTAAAATTCACAACACGCCTGACGCGGGCCGGATGCGTGTACGACCCGGTCGGACCCGGTTTAAATTTTCATTATTATTGCGACCGGTTTGGGTTTAATGAGCGGGCAAACACGTCTTAAACGCTGGATTAGGGGATGTTTAGGAGGGGTACGTTGACGATGCAGTCGTTACATAGAGATGTTACTATGGAAACGTTACTGGACACTTTCATTACGTAACGTAATTCGCAAAGTTTGTGACTTAGACGTGAGCAAACTATGGCTGCCTCGTCATTTGAGGCTTTGGAACTTGTCATACTATTTCAGGTTAAGAAAACACATTGATAATGGTGTGTGTTTCAAACGACTTTAACAAGGAAAAGCTTTAAATTCGGTTGTATTTAATAAATGTTTGTTATCTCTTACATACGTTACTTACTTAAAATATATTTGTAAAAGACTTACTTTCAGATAGGTTACATAGAAATTTTATAAAACAGGTTCGTAGTTTAGTTTTGAAGTAAAACTTTTTTACGCATGCTTGACTTGGGGAGTAAGTTGGTGAATGCGAGGCGAACGGAAATTAATGTTGGTTCACGTAGATCTCCATTGTCAACATAACAAACTTTAAAATTTGGATTATGTTGGTATGTCCGGTAAAATGGAGGGCGACATTAACAATAATTCGTTGCTTACCCTGAGATAAATACTCTTTGACACTCTTTAAAATGTTGCATATGTTAGGAAAAATGAATAAAACACTTGAAGCAAAAATGCCAATATTAATATACAACGACGAGGAATATTGTAATGATGTAAATTATGTACCATTCCAGCTCCATTTGAAAAATTGTGAAAGTTAAATTAAAAATAATAATATTAAATAATAATGCCCAGCGATCACTAAATAGATCGTGGACCCTAACAATGATTCCCTGTATCTAGGGACCCAGGAACTACGAGGACTATGCTCCCACAACACTCAGACTATTAGCTTTTTTGTGCGCAAATACTTGTCCTGACGTGGGAATCGAATGCGCCGCCTCCGGGTTATGAACCGACCTGCTTAATCACCACACCACAGAGACTGTCAAAAAAAAATTTTTGTTGTTATTTGGTACTTATTGCTTTGATATAGTTGTATCACCAGCCTACGCTGTCAGATTAAATTTAATTATAATAATAAATTAGTAAGCACTTTGAAACCCGAAACCAAAGTACTAGCAAACTAAAACTATATAAATTGTTAAGTATTATACAAATTATTCAACCAACCGCTCCCAGTGGGTAATGTGCCCAAGACGCTGGCAGCGTTGCAGGAATGGCAATGCCCAACCTTTAACCAATTAGAGGCCAAAGGTCGGCTTACATTTTCAATTATGAAACTTAAGCTAAGGTTAAATATTTTAAGACAAAGGGAGCCAAATTCTCTAAGGACTCAGGCAGACTTACATTAACTATTAGCAAAAAGCCTTTGAGATAACATTACTTAAGAGTTCGTTAACAAATCAATGCCAGATAAAGATTTCGATGTAATTTAATGAGAAACGAGGTCCATAATGGACGTTCCAGAAAAGGCAACTTTTCAAAAGAATCTCGGGTAACTTTTTAGCGAGAATTCTTAAAGAATAACTCCATTATTTAATAAACAATACAGAATCCAATTACTCGAAGATTGATGGCCTGACGATCCTTTTTTTACTGATTCCAAAAGGAAGAGTATTTGAAGTTGCCTGATTTTCATTAGACATAATAGCTGAGAATATGGAATATATATAAAGGATCCTTTTTATATGATATCATTATTTTATAATTTTTCTGCTAACAGTTGCCATTGCGGCAGGCGTTTTATTCAAACTGCGTTGACACACTGCGCCTTCCATACATTGTTATCATCTGATTTCCATAGTACAAGCTTTGCTTAGTTTGGAACTAGATGGCGCTGTGTGAAATGTCCACTAATATTTGCCAGCCTCTATAGTGTGGTGATTGAGCATATCGGCTCATAACCTGGAGGCGGTGGGTTTGATTCCCACGGCAGTACATGTATTTGTGCACAGAAAAAAAGCGCAAATACTTGTTCTGAGTCTGGGTGTTGTGGGACCATGGTCCTCGTAGTTTCTAGGTCCCTAGACACAGGGAATCCTAGTAAGGGTCCAGGATCTATACATGCGATCGTTGGGCTTTATTATTATTATTATTTCTTTTTAAATTATGTTATTTAAGTTCAAATTTAGCATTATTCCAAATTCATATTCCCAGCACAAGACCGTCGATTCCCCATAAGTAAGGTTAATTTAACGGGCCACGGAAAGCCGGCTAGTGGTTTACAGAGTGTAACAGTGCATAATCCCTAATTTCCTTAGACCGCTTTATATTAGGACAAATAGGATCTGGCAAAATATAACCAATGGTGCAGATTGTCCATAATATTTATATCAACGGTATGCACTATAGCTACGTAAATACTCTAGCTTTCTAGTTTTTTTTTAATTGTTTTGGCTCCACACCTCAATGTATCTAGCCAGTGTCAAGTAATTGATAATTTCTCAAGTTAATTAATATTATGCATATTTGTGTCAAGTCAAGTCACAATCCAAGTCATCAAGTCAAGTTTTAGTCTAGTCTAGTCAAGTCATACTCCTAGTAAAGTGGTGGCAACTTTACTAAAAGCTTCTATGGAGTTTTAGAAAGAACACGAAAATAAACGTTTCACCATCATTATACCACTTTCCCACACTCATGCCTGTAATCCAGCAGTTAACGAATAAAATGACACCAATTTTATGCACTAACACTGAAAATAACACAAGTTTTGGAAAATAATATAATGCCGTGACGCGATCATTTTCGTTTTCCCGCCAAAAACCCCAGGGACATATTTAATTAAATAAATAACGTTTTTCTTTTTTTTATGTTTTGGCTCCACACTTTTGTGCATTTAGCCAGTGTCAAGTAATTGATAATTTATCTCGTCAATGAAATTACACGCAGATATTTGTCAAGAGACAAATCATAGTCCAAGTCAATAGTAGTAGTCTAGTCTAAGTCATACTCTTAGTAAAGTGGAGGCAACTTTTTTTTTTGTTTTTGTCTTCTGGAGTTTTGGAAATAACACAAAAAGAAACGTTTCACCGTAATTATACCACTTTCCCACATTCATGCCTGTAATTCAGCACTTAACTAATAAAATACCACAAATTTTACGCACTAACACTGAAAATACCACAAATTTTGGAAAATAATACAATGCGGCCACGCGATCTTTTTCGTTTTCTCGTCTAAAACCAAATTAATAACTTCCTCCTAAATCTTAATTTTACCAAATTATTTATAGTAAGTTATGTTCTAAACACAAAAATATTCTGAAAAATTCATAACAGCTGAGCTCACGTCAATCAAAGTCGAAATTATTCAGTTAGGTACGCGCTGACGCTCGCTAAAGCCGCCGCGGCTCGCGTTAGTAACTGGCTCCCAGAAGAAGGACATGGAAAATGTTCGAAACCTGGTCGGAGTAATTTCGACTTCAACGGACGTGAGTTTAGCCGTTATTAATTTTAGAATTGCAGTTGATTAATCAATTTAATTTAATTAATACGGTTACACCTATTATAGAATTACAGTTCGATAAAAATAAATTATACAAATTAATGAAAACGAAAGAAATAAAACATAGATATAAAACAGTCAACACAAAATAGTAAGAATTAAAATAGATTGTAATTATTTTTATCATACTGACGATAGTTTTAAAACGTTATTATTTATTTGTGCTATTATTTATTTTATATTTTCTAGATATTTTTAATATCAGTTGCATAACGATTTTGTTCACGCCACCAACACGGTTTTTTCTCTAATCTAATGTTCGCGCTCTGCAGTGTGGGCGCCAAATTTATAACTACTAATTTATTACTAGAATAGCTATTCCGTAGTAGTACAAAAAACACAGGTTTCTATTTTTCACGCGCCTGTACCTAGTGAAGGTTATAAAGGCGATCTACGCCTACAACCGTAATGAATTTCATTTGTTTTCCAAACAAACCAAAGAGGTCTAAATGCGATAGGTTATCTCAAATATAGCACCACTGATACCAAAACTAAGTACGAGGCTACAAACTTTCTCTATTGCCTATTCAGCAAAATATCTTTTGCCTACTCTCACAAAAAGTTTTATGTAGTATCTTCTTACTCAATAGGTCCATGGTTATGGCTCTCATCTCATAGTATTGTCTATTTACTGAGCGATCCACATAACAGAGGGTCAATTTGAGCATTTGACTCCAAAGTCAGGTGACTTTGTGCGCCTCTAGGGAATATAAATAGGATATGAGAGAAACATAATAAATGTATTACAGCGGAAATGCAGTTTACAAATATATTTATTTTGCGTAACATTTTGTTCCTTAGTTGGTAGAATTTTATCCTCTAGTGTACTTAGAAAATAAAATATATAAACTTATAAATAAAAATTATTAAAATAGATAAATTAAATAAACTTAAGTTCAATATCAAGTATTCGCTTAAAACACTGTAACTATAATGGTTGGAATGTATGTACGCTTGTTGGAGGATTTTTATGCGACATGGTATTATTATTACACTAGTTGCGCCCCGCAGTTTTACCCGCAGAATAACAATATCCTATGTGTTCATTCAACGTATAAGCTATCTGCACTTCATCATCATCATCATCAGCCTATATTAGTCCACTGCTGGACATAGGCCTCTCCCAAGGCACGCCACTGAGCCCGGTCTTTACGTATAAGCTATCTGCACTTAAGTTTCATTACGACTGGCCCGATAGCTCAGTTGGTAGTAAGCCTGCCTTCTGAACTGTGGGTTGTGGGTTCGATTCCCACCCAGGACAAACATTTGTGTGATGAACATAGGTGTTTGTTCTGTGTCTGGGTGTTATATTGTATTCTATGTATGTATTTACAAACAAAAAGTATCTCAGTATTGTATCAGTTATCTGGTTCCCATAATACAAGCTTGCTTAGTTTGGGGCTAGATGGCACTGTGTAAAATGTCCACCAATATTTATTTATTTATTATTTATTAAAATCCATTTAGTCATTAGTTTTTGCGTGAAAAGTAACAAACATCCATCCATACAAACTTTCACGTTTAAAATATTAGTGAGGATTTTATTGGTCAGCGGGGACGTCTGGTAGGGCTTTAATTGTACATACAGTTGCCACTCACCCGTGGATTAGATATAGGAGTAAAATGTATCAACCCACGCCAAATTTTATCAAAATCGGTTCAGATGCTCAGTGGTGAAGAGGTATAACACATAGACAGAAATATAGACAAAGTTTACTATATTAATTCTTCTGAATTTATTGTGCTATGTGAATTTACATGTATGTATTAAGGCTCTTCTAAAAAATACTAGTATATAAATGACTGTGATATTTTTTGTAGAATAAGTTTTATTGGAATAAAATTTGTTTGAATAACCTATCTGACAATTCATTTTTATTCGGGATTTCCAAAATGGTATAAAATAAAATAATCAATAGTCTTTGTATCTTTTTATTATTTACAAATCTAATCACATCCGTTGTTCAAATAAGGTTATAATAAAAATGAATGCAAGAAGGAAAAAAAATAATACGTAACTTTCGTGTGCTTTCTAAACAAATACATATTATAATACAGTTCAATAAATAAGTATGTATTAAGGATCAATTTCAATGACGAGAAAACGTTCCTAGACCATATTTAAAGCGTATACAATTTATGGATTTCACGTGCAGGATTTACGTGTGATATCATTTATATTCATAAATGCTAAATTATATAAAATTACTCCAACTATTTCACGGCTAACACTCACGAAATACAGTCGAATAACTCGACCGGTGTTCGGGCAATATAGATGCCCATCCTCAAGGAGTACGCGCGGCGGCGGTGGCGGCTCGGCGCTGACTGCGGACCATGGCTCGCGTCGCCCGCTGTGAGAGCGGCGCGGGGGACGCAGGCCGCGGCGACAGGTGCTCAGTTGTCAGAGCGGCGGCGGTTAGCCGTGTAATAGTTGTAGTGATAAGTACTACTCACGTCAGTTTCTATAATATTATTATATAAAATTCCTTTAAACTTTTCGCTGACACAACCATGAAGATATACCTAGGTAAAAATGGAAGTCATACATAATATACTTCTGTGATCCAATTTAAAACCTTGTTATTTCACTTGCTCTTTGTTTTTCTTCGCAGTCCATCTCATTCTTATGTGGTTTGCGGCTACGTAATTATAAAACACGGAAACAAACATATTAGAATTTTGCACGGACTGGCATTTAGAAGGGTTGATTTCACTTTTAAATGAAGATAATTTAGCGACACATGTCAAGTGTGCTAGCGACACAATCTAAATATATATAACTCAAAGGTGACTGGCTGATTGACTGACTAATGTAGTGATCTATCAACGCACAGCCCAAACCACTGGACGGATCGGGCTGAAATTTGGAATGCAGTTAGATGTTATGACGTAGGCATCCGCTAAGAAAGGATTTTTCGAAATTCCACCCTTAAGACGGTGAAATGGGTGGTTCAATTATTTTCTCATAGGTCACGCCGCGGGCGAAGCTGCGGGCAGAAGCTCGTATTAATATATATCAGTTCATCTTTTTGAGTTTTTAGCAAATTGTTTTAAACTTTAATCAGGTGTTTTTTAATGCTGAAACTTTCATTTGACTAATGAGGTTAAGTATTTTTATGAATCTAGAAAAAAAGAGGCTCTAATCTTATTCAATTTTAAAATATTTATACTGATTTTCGTTAATCCTGCGCTTACCACCAATGCTTTATGATACTACTGCTTCAAAAAGACGCTAATTCAATTAGGAAAGATAATCAAATGTGTGTTCTTTTACGTTAATTTTAAAAATAAATATATTTGAAATAATCTTTAAACTTACTTTATTGTTTTTGAAACTAGTTTAGAAAAAATAGCAGCATTTAACGGGTCTGTCATTCATTAAGGAATGTTTAGAAATGAGATCAAATTTAACAGATAAAATAGACAACTGATATGCTTGAATGGGGATACATGTTTGTCATTATAAAATGTTTTTCTACAAAAATTATTTGAGATTCCTTACATACGCAGTAATGTCTACTTATTTCTAGAAACAATTTGCATTATTATTGGGAAATTTTTCCAAAATTTAACATAAAAAAATATCATATTTACATATTTTATGGCAACATTTTGGCCCTTTTTTTGTTCAGGCCGTGCTTTAAAGTGTTGTGTAGTATTTTGTAATTTTATGATGCGTAATTATGTAAAATAAATTTTTAGTATTACCACTCGTGCTACGAGCACTACGAAAGTCGTAGCTCTCGTAGCTGGCACGTAGTTCTCGTAGCAACTTTCTCGGCAAAGTCAAAATCGATTAAAAGGTCTTTGTAAATGAAATTGTATAATTTCTCAATAATAATGCAAAAAATCACTATTATAACGACCTTGTATACATTTATTTACATTAAATACATATATATAATACAGGCCCATATGGTAACTAAGCTAGATATCACTAACTACATAAATCATACGAAGGCACGTTTTTTTATAGAATGACCTAAATATCAAGTAAGTTCTGTTGAAAATAGATGTTTTAAGAAATTCAATTATTAAATGTTAAACTGTCTACCTTGAGAAGTTACCTTATGATTTTTAGTTACGGCAAAGTATATAGCATGTCTAAATGAAAAAAAAAATGCAAGTGTCTCATTCACACACATTACGAAAAACAGTGGAGATGTAAAGTTAAACAGAACAGATTAAAAACCTGTTTTATTTATTAATGCACCTTGATCAGCAAGAGATTTTAATGAAAACTTCAAAATTACGTTGTATAAACAAACATCAATTTGGCCATTTCTTTACCATAAACCCTAAATCCTTCGAGTAATTTGAATTAAAAATAATAATTTATTTCATTAGTATCTTGTACTGTAATTTTTTACACCAAGATCTAGTTAATGCAAAGATATACACATGTTATTAATAACAAGGGCAATATTATATTATCTGTGACGGTAGGGTAAGGGAAGTTCTCGAGATACACTACAAGGGATCACTATAAAGTACATTTTTATTTTTATCATTAATCCTTCTGTCTCTCTCCTCTATAAATATTTACATGGAATGACAAGAAGTATAAATGAGGTCTTCTTTTTTTTTGGTTAAAATCACAACATTACGATACTGAAAATATAATTACTTTTTAAATTTTTAATTATTTATTAACTAAGCTCCGCTCTTTATGCTCACTATTCGCTACACATTTATATGAAAATGTCTTTCAATCACTTTAATTCTCGTTCTCGGTCACTAAAACTGTCTAAAACATAAATATTACAATGCTTGTTCTAATTATTTATTATCAAGACTTAATTGACACTAATAAAACAATGCACGAAATTTTTTACATATTGTGTTGCCCAATCTAAGATGATTTCTTAAGGAGAGAGCGAGACGAGAATAACGTGACGACACCCATGGGAGGGTATATAAGCCGGGAGTGGGCCGCGATCGCTCAGTACCGCGGCGCCACCCGCGGCGACGATAGCCGTGGAGAGCGGAGCGGTGAGCGTCGCGACACCTGAAACAACACAATAAAAATATAATACTCTGGTGGAACAGGACCTTTATGTAGAGAGTGTGTCCACTCAAATATTAAATACTTAAGTCATCTCTTTAATTTTTTCAACTTTTGAAAAAATTGATTTCCATCTACTTTTACATCCACTTTTCCTTCACTTTTGTTATTAGACCATGATTTTATGTTGAGCATTACCTATTTAAAATATGACCTTATCAAAAATAACCAAAGGCGATAAGTAATATAGAGATATATTAACAAACTAAATATAATAAATTAGTCAATACGAATTAACACACTGCCTAAATTAAGAACGGTCTAGTTATTATTTAAAAAAAGATTAGACCATTTTACTAACCTCGGGCTATGGCTTCAACCTCTTGAATCCCGCGCCATCGTGACCGAGCTTCAGTTCTTCATAGAGAGTGGGGTCCACTTCTCTTAGCGGTGGGACCGTGGGTCCCGCTTGCAGGGTCTCCTGTCTCCAAGCGGCGCTGTTTGATACCCCATTAGGGACCCCGTTGCCACCATTGGCGACCACGCCGTTACCTCCATTGGCATTGCCGTTGGGGACTGTACTCTGTGGATATATTGGAGAATCTATAACTTATCTATGTACCTACTCTATATTCTCCTTATGAGAAGACACTACATTAAATTTAATATAAGAATATATATATATTCTTATATTGAATTTAATGTATATATATTTCTCTTTTATATATTTATATGGTATTGTTTGTGAGGTTATATCTTCTTGTTAATTCATACCCAGGTCCCCACGATACAGGCTGAGCCTAGTGTGGGGGTCATTAGATAACTTTGGGTATCTGATAACCAATCTTTCTGCATAATCTTAGGAAACAATGAAAAAAGTGTATATAAGAATGTTTAATTTATAAGTTTTTATGCAGCAAAATAAATAATTTTCATTTTCATTTTCGTTTTTCATTTTCACTCTGGTTTATAATGTCTTTTGATACCAGTCTATTAATACAACTCAACTAAGCTACATTTCCCCCAGATTCTCGTGTGCGTTTGTTTTTGTATCAACTTGGCAGACCGAATACTGGACGCTCATTGGTTGTCTGTTAATCATCGGCTGTCTTCAACCAATAAGCGTACAGTATTTGCCATGTTGACTGGATTTGAGTTTGACAAACGTACAAAAACCTTGGCTTATGGAGATAAGTGTGAAATTCGGTGTTGTCAAGCTTTAGCACAGCCCAACTGGACTGGACTGGACTGGATCCTGTGATACTCATACTCGACTGGGATGAGTATCACAGAATAGGCAACTCATAGTTATCATTATTTTTAGCCTATTTTTATTTAATGCTAATGAATGACGTGACGAGCTAACCGTTCGCCTGATGTTAAGCGACACGGCTGCCCATATCAGTTGCAGTGTCACTCGGAACTCTAAAGTATAAAGTTTTGCGTGAAACTGCACTGCGCACGTCATCCTGAGACATCAGCACAATCTAGTAAGATAACTAGACTGTGAGATCATGTCATAAAGTCTCTTTGCCTAGTAATTTCACTAGCTACAGTGCCCTTCAAACCGGAACACAGCAGTGCTTGCCCACTACTGCTTGGCAGCAGAATAACTGGCAAAGCGGTAGTACCTACCTAGACGAACTTTGCAGAAAAGTCCTACCACCTAGTAAAATTATTGTAAGTATTGGTCAATGTAGTTGTAGTTCCATGGAACATCAAAACGAAAGCTTGCTAGTTTTGACTAGCCAATCGCACCTAAATCGGTTCTTGCGACAGTTATGCTATAAAACGACAAGCGTTACTGTTTTATAACATTTTGATTACTGATTTTTTCTGTAATATGGTGTTTTCAATAAAGAGTTTATGTATCTATCTTATTATATTTTGTAGTCGTTACCTTTTCACTGAACAGTGGCAATATTTCTTTCCAACTCGTCATTTTAGTATTAAAATTCTCATGAGTGTGATTCATTTTAAATTAATATATCTCCGACTGTTACTCACGAGTACAGTCTCGTGAGTAACAGTCGGGGATATATTAATTCCAACTCGTTACAAAAGACAATACTTATAGAGCGAATATTTTGGTTTTATGTAATGACGAGCTTCTGCCCGCAGCTTCGCCCGCGGCGTGGCCTATGGGAAAATATTTCAACCACCCATTTCACCCTTTTAAGGGTGGAATTTCGAAAACTCCTATCTTTTCGGATGCCTACGTCATAACATCTACCTGCATGCCAAATTTCAGCCCGATCCGTCCAGTGGTTTGGGCTGTGCGTTGATAGATCACTATGTCAGTCAGTCAGTCAGTCACCAATGAGTTATATATATTATTATATTTTGACGTCGCGGTCATCAGTGATATCTAAACGATTTACCACCAACTCGCATGATATTAATTGACCGACAATGGAGCACGCAAGGAAATGAATAAAAAAAACTGCAGCCCTTAGTCTGGTGTTGTAATTACTTACATTTATAATGGTATCAGGATTTGGTTCTCTTAGGTAACTTGGGTTTTCAAATGCGACTCCTCCTTGAGCTTTTAATCTGAGGTTCTGGAAAGATTCAAACTGTAAATATAATGTAGGTAATTTCTTCACAATATATAGTCATGTAATGAATCTAGAGAGTTTTTAAAGTAAAACTTCTTTACGCACGCTTGACTTGGGGAGTAAGCTGGTAAGGATGTAGATTACCATTGTAAACATTACAAAGTTATGAATTTCTATTATTATGTTGGTATGTCCGGTAAAATGATCATTTACGATTGTCAAGATATAACATTAAACAAAACAAGAACAAAGTTATACCGGCCGATAGATAGAGCTAAACTAAAGTTTTACTTCAGTCGTTAATTTACACTCGTTTTTCTTATTGTTGCATCTGATTATTACCTTTCTGTGCCTGTAATAAAGTCCAGCGGCCAGCAGTATGGCGGCCACCAATATGACAGCCATGGCTACTCCGACGGCCGACGCGGTCCCGGTGCCTGCGACCGGGGCCGCGGCCGCGCCACTCTCTTGTCCCGCTGTTGTGAACAGTATCGGCGCACTGAGGGATGATGTACCTGGTGGGCGGCGGTTTAGTTTAATTTAATATGTAAGACGTAAGCTTCGATATTTTATAAACTTAATTATAAACTGAAAACATAATTCAGTTATTTTAATTACACTGATGAGAAATCCTACGGTTAAAATGGAATGAAAATCGTAAAGTAAATATCACCTGAAAAAAACTAGGTGCAGTCTACTAATTTGTCGCACTGAGGGTGGATTCGACAAAGGAGAGTAAATTTATTTATTAAAAAAAAAAACAAGACACTGAATGAACGAATGAATAAAAAATTAATGAATTAATGAATGTATGATTGAATGAATGAATGAACGAACGGATGAATGAATGAACGGATGAATGAATGAATTGAATGGATGGATGAATGAATGTATGAATGAATGAATGTATGAATGAATGCCGTATGGCAACACTAACGGCAACACGTCCAAAACAGCTGTGCTGTAGATTTAATTGTTAATATAATTTAAAATAAGCTTTTAAGTCGCTTAATTATCGTATATTATTTATATCCAGTCGTAATTAATAAGTGCCAGTGTTTAAAATATCGTTTAGTGACGTAAAACTTCCATTACCGGCCGGGCAAAAACGGACGGTCATTGACAACGAGTTTGGAAGGATAGATTATCTTTCACCATCGAAACTGTTTCCAAAACAGGGGAAGTATTGTTATCTTTACACGTTATGATCCTTTTTTATAGGTTTTAACAAAAATCAAATGCCCAATGGCTTTGTTGAGTTTGTACAGTGTAGTTATTTGGTAACTTAATAATCCTACCTACAAAATTAGGTTCCCAGTTCATGTACCTAAATATAATTTTAAACAAGTTTTGTTTATTAAACAAGCTCACTATAGAGAGATCTACCTATTAGAATTTATTACATTTTTTGCATTGGATAAAACTAATTTAAAATTTATTCATTGTGTATGATATGATACTTTTTATTGCATAAACTACATATCTATTTATGAAAAAAGATTACCCTTATAATATAATAATATTATAATAATAAATGTAAATAGTTTACTGTAGTAAATAGTGTATAAATAGTTAACAATAGTCCTTTTGTGTAAACCAAATTAATGAAACAAGCTTTTTTTTTGTACCAGTAAACATCTAAGCCTGCCTTTCAACTAAGTTTCATTATAAAATTTTTTTAAAGAATCATATATAAGTGGATTAATTTATTCACTAACAAATAGTTCTGCTAAAGCCAAGTATTAAGGTTACTGCTTCCTGTTTTCCAGAAAGAATTCCTATATTGTACAATGATGACTCGCAGCAGAGCATTAAGTGACCTTGAATCCAAGCTGAAGATAGCACTTTTAGAGCTCAAAGTCACCAAGGAGGCCAATGTTGGGCTCCTTAAAGAGCTGGAGGACCATGAGGCGGATATGTCTCGCATGCTAGGAAAACATGATGACTTAAAAAACCAATTGTCCGAACAAGATATAGTGTTGGAAGACATGAAGGACCAGCGAGATCGTATTCAGGCAACTCTTGATACCTATCAACATGATCAGGAGATGTATGAATCTGCTCTTAGGCGCATAAGAGATCTTGAGCAAGAACTAAACCTAAATAAAACCAAAATAGAAGAATTGGAATGTATGTGCAAAAATGTTAATGGAGTGGAAATCAACATCAACACCATGGATTTATACTCTGAGTTAATCCATTCCACACCAAGCACACCAGAAATCATCTCAATACCTGTTATTGATCTTACTTCTCCTAAGTTAATAAAACATAGTAATAAATTAAGCATAAAAGGGTCAAACAAAATAAAAAAATATGTTAAGGTTAAGAAACGTTTACAACGGTTATCTTTATTGTCAAAAAGGTATAAGAAGTACTTTAAATGCACAAATATATGTAAACAAAAATTAGACTTGCATACTGAGTTACATGAATGCTATAATCTATTAGGAAGGAACAATAGAGAACTAGATTATATGAGTAGTAGAATGAATTGTTTGCAAAAATCATTACATGATTTAAATAAGAAATACTCATTGTCAAAACAACAAAATAAGGCACACATTGCAGCCACAGCTTGCTTAGTTGCCCAGAGCTCAAGTGTTTGTGATAGCTGTTGTTCTATGGTTCCGGAAGTGGACCAGCTTAGTCCGGTATTGGCGCTGGGTGGGGGGGTTGGCTTGGCCAGTAGTGTACCCCATACAGTGTTGTGTGCTCAGGCACAGAATACTGTGCCTGAGCACAGAACACCCTTGCCTGAACATAAGACACCTGTGCTGGACCACATAACACCCAAGCCGGAACTACTTTCACATAGTTTGGCAGCCCCTACCCTATGTCCGGTGCCGGTCTCTCGGATGGACTCAAATGGCGCAGCAGGGTCATCCGAGTCCACTTGCAGAACAGTTATTTTTAGTGATGAGGTGGGTGTAGGTATGGGCAGCTTATTGAAAAACAACTTGAGCCAGCCTCTTTGTAACAACAGTTACCGCAACATGCCCCTCAAAGAGCTAATACAAAATATCAAAAATGCAACTTATGGTGCCAACACAACCATCATTTTACATCTAGGCAATAGTTTAGAAATAAGAAAATCTGATATAGTCAGTTTAATTGAAACTTTGTTAGATATACAGAGCAAAGGTATAGGCAAGATTATTACTTGTTCATTTCCTTATTCAAATTCAATGACTAAATCACAAAATGATCATGTACATGATCTAAATTTGACATTGTATAATCTGACTCATCGTCATAGTGACTTTTTATATTTTGAATCTAATAATTTTATTAGTAAATTTATTTTGACAAAGAATACATTGTATCTCAGCAAAAAGGAAAAACTGACCATTGCTAAATTGTTAGCATTTAATATACATGACCCTGTTATCAACAGTATAACAGGTCACTCTGACTCGGCCCTGGGTAGTAACACTTCTAACCAGGGTTTAGGTATGGTGTCATCTTCAGCTGATTTAAACTGAATCCTACGACAATGGAGAGGCCTGGTAAACTAAATATTGTACATCAACATATTCAGGGCCTTTCCAGCAAAGCTTTAGAATTAGAGCTTTTTTTAGAATTTGAAAAAGCTGATGTATTGTGCCTAACTGAGCATTGGTGTAAGAAGGATATGTTGTTTCTTGTATTTAAAAATTATGCATTGGCCAGTTCATTCAAAAGGCAAAAAGCCAATCACGGTGGCTCTTTAATATGTATATCTAATAATTGTAAATTTAAAGAAAGGAAAGATATTGTTGCATTATCTGTTGAACGTGTTGTTGAACTATCGTGTGTAGAGTTGGAGCAACATATAATTGTTTGCGTATACAGGCCTCCCTCGGCTGATTTTAAGGTGTTCGAGTTTATTATGGAAGAAGTTTTAACAAAAATCTCAAACAGCGCAAAACATCTCATTGTATGTGGCGATTTTAATGTGAATATTCTTGACCAATCTTCGCTAACTGACAGTTTACTAAATTTGTTTATGTGCTTCAACTTGAAAAATCTTTACAATCAGCCAACCAGAATTACTAGCTCATCTGCTACTTGCTTAGACAATATATTCTGTGACTGTGAACCACAAAGCAAGTCAGTTATTGATAAACTTAGCTCAGATCATTGTGGTCAAAGTGCTGTATTTCCATGCATACTGAAAAAAAAATCTTATGAGTTTACTTACAGACCTATTACAACCAACCGCTTGGAACAGTTTGCTCAAAATCTAGATGACAAACTTGTGTTATTACCACTCACTGATGACCCTAATGATCTTTGTAATGTGTTGTTTGATGTTATGGATAAAGAGTTTAACAAGATATTCAAGTTAAAGACGTGTAGAGGAGGTGTTAAAGCAGAATTGAGTGACTGGGCTTCACCTGGCATTTATAAAAGTAGAAACAGGCTGTATGATTTATATTCTCAGAAATCAGATAATATTTATGACAGTAAATTTACTGAGTATTTAAAATCTTATTCAAAAATTTTTAAACGCGTTTGCCAGACAGCTAAGTCTCTGTACTTGAGTAAGAAAATCAATAGAGCGGACGACAAAATTAAAGCAACCTGGAAAATAATTAATACCGAGACCGGCAAAACTAAACCTCGGCACCGAAAACTCACTCTTAGTATTAATAACAGATTAATATCTAAAGACAGTGAAGTTGCTGGTGCATTTGAGGATTTTTTCGTAAATATACCTGTAGTTACCACTCAGTCATTAAATTCATCGACTAGTGAGTCTTGTGCAATTCTTGCAGAGTGTGTTGATAAATGTGAAGTAGTTTTTAGATTTAGACATATTAATTCGGCTATAATTGTTAAGACCTTTAGGTCACTTAAAATAAAGAATACTGAGGATCTTTGGGGAATGTCTACCAGGGTTTTAAGTGGCATTGTCACATTAATCGCACCATATTTAGCAGAAGTATTTAATAAATGTGTAGACGAAGGAGTTTTTCCCAACGTAATGAAAAATAGTAAATTGATTCCATTATTTAAGTCTGGAAATAAGAATGATCCATCGAACTATAGGCCAATTTCTGTGTTACCTGCAATAAGTAAAATTTTTGAAAAAGAAATTCTTAATCAGTTGTTAACATTTTTTAACCTTAACGGACTGTTTCACAGTCAACAGTTTGGATTTACAAAAGGACGATCAACTACAGATGCAGGCGTAGAACTCTTTATACATATACTTGGTGCTTGGGAGAAGTCACAGGATGCCATAGGTATTTTTTGTGACTTATCCAAAGCATTTGATTGCGTATGTCACGAAACCTTAATTTTTAAATTAAAGCATTACGGGGTTTGTGGGAAATCTCTTGATCTTGTCTCTTCTTATCTTGGTAATAGAATTCAGACAGTTGAAGTTAATGGAGCAAGATCATCTGGTTCTATCACTAAAATGGGGGTCCCGCAGGGTTCAATACTAGGACCATTCTTATTTTTGGCCTATATTAACGATCTTCCATTTTTTGTAAAGAACCTATGTGATATTGTTTTGTTCGCAGATGATACGTCTCTTATTTTTAAGGTTGACCGATCTATTAATGATTTTGACGACGTTAACAAGGCAATTTCACTGGTTTTGAACTGGTTTACTAAAAACAATCTATTGTTAAATAGTAAGAAAACTAAATGTATTAAGTTTTCGTAACCTAATGTTAGGGGGTCTCCTACAAATTTATTACTGAATGGTGAGCCATTAGATTTAGTACAATCTGTCACGTTCCTTGGCATAACTATAGACTCTAAATTACAGTGGGGTCCTCACATATCAAACATTGCTGGTAGATTGAGCTCTGCTGCATATGCTGTGCGTAAAATCAGACAGTTTACTGATGAAGCCACTGCAAGATTAGTATACTTTAGTTACTTCCACAGTATTATGTCATACGGCATCTTACTGTGGGGTAAAGCCGCGGACATACAATCAATTTTTGTCTTACAGAAAAGAGCAATTCGTTCCATTTATAACATGAAATCCCGCGACTCTCTCAGGGAACGATTTAAGGAGATAAATATTCTTACAGTGGCTTGTCAATACATTTACGACAATTTGATGTACACTCGCAAAAACATTAGCTCTTTTCCCAGATATTGCGATATTCATAACTTTAATACTAGGAACAAAAATAAATTGAAAGTTCCAAGATTCAGACTGCAGAAAGTTAATGGTTCATTTATGGGAAACTGTATACGCTTTTATAACAAGTTGCCCGACGGTATCGAACAATTGTCAATGCGTAAATTTAAATTATTCATAAAGTCAAACTTAATGAAAAAAGCCTATTACACAATAAATGATTATGTGTCGGACAAAAAAGCTTGGCCTGAATATCCCAAGCTTAACGGTATGAAATCTTAGGTACTTTGCCTATTGCCTATTCCTATCTATAAATTCAGTTTCTATTTGTAATGTTTATAATAAGATAATCACGGTATTTTTCTTGCACCGGTGTGACGTGGTGGTTATTTTTGTAACATATTCATTATCTCAATTGTAATGAATTATATACATTGTAAAAGACAGTAGAAAGAAGACAAAAAAAAAATACATCACTGTAAAGTTTCTTGTAGCTTCTTCTTTACAGTTGTAATCGAAGCTTCGGATCAAAGTTTTCAATTCTGCATTGTGCCGGATTGCTTGCACCAGTAGTGAGAAAGAGAACTGCTTTTTTTTTCAAACTCATATATTGTAATGGGCTTGCTATATTATTTGACAATAAGCACTTTGTAATTTTATATGCTTAGTGAAATAACTTAATTTTAAGTACCTAGTATAATTTTGACTTGTAAAAGTGCTAAAATTAGCCTATTTGCAATAAATCTTTTGACTTTGACTTTGACTTTGAATGGATGAATGAATGGATGAATGAATTAATGAATGGAACGAAGAAATAAACTAATGAACGAAAGAACGAATGAACGAATATTTTTACCGGAAAAATATTAATATGACTTACCTAGATCATTAGCAGCCTTTACCACACACTCGTATTTGACGTCGTCCTGTAACCCAGTCACCACGACGCTGGTCTCACTCGTGTCCAGTTTCTCCGGAACCTTGGCGCCGTACGCTCGCCAGAACACGCGGTATAGGTACACTGTTTGAGGGTTCTTGAGTGGTGGATCCCAACTGTTCAAAGGAAAGGAAGAACATTCTGTAACATTTGATAGCCTATAGGTGCTTAATATATGATTAAATATGATGCTATTTTTTATTAAGTCATCACAGACTGCATTATGCAACTTCAAATTTATATTTTATTCAATGTTTCAAGGTTTATTTATATGTTCACTTTAAAAATAAAGCACACAAAATTATATATCAAACAATTATTATGTACGTTAGCATTTTATAACTAAGATAATGCTGAAACAACTCCATATTTAGCTTTCTGTCACTTGCGCATAGCGGCCATCAGTTCATTAAAATTGAATTGAAAGACGCTGGAAGGAAAAAAATAGTCTTTTCCTAATAACATTTAGGCATATTAAAGAGCAAAATCTTATAATAATAATAACGCCCAACGATCACATACATAGATCCTGGACCCTAACTAGGATTCCCTGTTGGTGAAGCGCTATCACTTAATATTAAGTTATTTTATACATTAATTAATTTATTCATTTCAAATATCCATTTCTTATTATTTAAATTCACCCGCTTTACCGGTCGATGATTTGAAACCGCTAGCTCTGCACGAGCCAATGGTGTCCGTCCACGGATATCCTTGGAAATCCGCTAGATGGCGTCAGCTGTCAATGACGCAACACACAAGACTTTTGAACGTTAACCGCTCGAGTTCCTGGATTTGGTGATTTTCGTTTTGCCCTGATGGACTCTTTTTTATTTGCGCAAACCTATCGCATAATTTCAAGCTGTGATTACTGTGACGGTGAAGTGTCGATTTGACCTGCTAGCTAGCCGTGCTGAGGAATTTCTTCAGAACTTGCACCTGGACTGTATCGGCTGACGCTGTTCCCTCAGGAAGACCTAGGATCTGTATAAGGGCATCTGAGGTAAGTGCAGTCTTCGAGCTTCTCATTATCGACTGGCATTTGTGTTCCCATGTAATTCATAGTTTTTTCATTTAGATAGGTACCTACTTACGCTACAAAATCACGTAGTAATCCTACACCCCTGGACGGGCTATTTACACGCTCGTCCACCTGTGTTTAGGGACACAAGAACTACGAGGACCATGGTCCCACAACACCCAGACTCAGAACAAGTATTTGCGCTTTTTTTTCTATGCACAATTACATGTCTTGCCGTGGGATTCAAACCCGCCGCCTCCGGATTATGAGCCGACCTGCTCAACCACCACACCACAAAGGCTATCGAACTTGTTCTGCGTCTGAGTGTTGTGGGACCACGGCCCTCGTAGCTCCTGAGTTTTTAGATACGGTAATCACAGTTAGGATCCAGGATCTATTTATGTGGCGTAAAATTATTTAATAATAAACTAGTCAGATGGTTCTAGCATTTGATGACAGCTGCTTATCATTTAGGTACCTCAGTAGCACAGAGTTCTTCGTCGGTGCCTGGTGCGCCTTCAAGTTCCGTGGTGGTCCAGGCAGCTTGGCGCCCGCGTCTCTAAAGCAAGCCAACGCACGGCGAGCATGCTGGAGCGCGCACGACCTGGTGACTGGACCACCGCGGCACAACTCCAGGCAGTTCCGGGGGACGCCCCAGGACGCGCAGCAGCTGCGATGGTCTGTGGGACAGTTCATTATCACGGCAATTGAATACAAGTTTGAAGAGACTTTGATGTACTGAGCTATGTTGGCTTTCACTCTCATCATCATCATCATCATCATCAGCCTGTATCAGTCCACTGCTGGACATAGGCCTCTTCTAATGAACGCCACTGGGCTCGGTCTTCAGCCCTTTCCATCCAATTGCTGCCTGCAGCTTTTCGCAGGTCATCACTCCACTTTCACTCTCATTTGTGCTAATCTGCTAGATTTAACCAACATTGAATCAACTTTTTTATAATATAACAAACTTGGAAAAAAAACGAGGTATATATACAATCAAGTATTTTATGAAATTAGCGTTCTGAGATAGCTCAGAGCTTTCCAAGCATTATTTTCAATAGTCGAAACTTGCAGTGGATATGACTAATCATATCCACTACAAAATTCAACTATTGAAAAGATCCACTAAAAGTTTCAACTATTGAAAAGAATGCTTTGGAAAGCTCAACATGATTCTAAATTCTGATACCTTCATATTTAAACTTAATACTGACTTTAAATTAGATTTGGTATCGACTCTTCCTCAGTGTGTCTAAATAATTATTACCCGATTCCAAAAAGGTCATTAAAACCAATTTTTTACAATGCGTACTTTCCTCGTAATAGTGTATTCCTCAAGAGCATACCTGATCCATCGGCAGCACATTTCATGAGCTTGTCAAAGTCGTTCATGCACTCGGGCCGGTCCATGATATTGTCCATGTCGAGGTGGAAGCTGCACGCGTCGATACATGCCGAGGATACGTTCATCTGACGGAAAAACCACTCGTGTTACTTATTAAATCACTATTTATACTTTTTGCAATAATAAAGTAGGTAAAGGTTTTGACAATAAGCACTTTGTAATTTTGTATGCTTGGTAAAATAACTTAATTTTAAGGACCTAATATAATTTTGACTTGTAAAAGTGCTAAAAATAGTCTATTTGCAATAAATATTTTGACTTTGAATATGCCTTTACAGAATGGATCGGCTCTCCCATATCCTATTGCTATACCCTGATAACCTTAATAAGGCCATAAATATTTCGAACACTATTTCTACACAGATATGTTTAACAAACGTTAAGTTTCCTTTACAGGGACTGACCAGAATGTTTGCTTTTATTTTGGACAAAAACTACAATAAAGCATTGCCATACTTAATTAATTTGTAAAAATAAAAGTAATTTTTATGATTTCTTAACGCACCAATAAATTTTTTACACCTAACTTTATATACAGTTAGAAAAAGTGTGCTCATAATTAAATGTCACAGTAAATGTTGTTAAACAAAAAAAACTTTAACTCATAAAATAGTTTTTGGCTTTGAAAGAAGTATTTAATTTCACAGCACATTTAGTCAATTGTTTTTTTTTCTCATCCGTAGTTCCCAGTCATTATCGGCGGAAAAAACATTATTCTGAAGAAACCTTTTAAATGAAGTACGAGTCTCATTTCACGTAAATTTTGCGCGATAATTAGCAACACGAGACCAATCAAAAGAGCGGCAGAATAATTAATTAATTTAAATATTTTAGAATATACGTACAGACTTAAGATGAACGAACATAACAAATACCAAATTACTTACATAATTAATATTCTTAAAATTAATTGAGAAAATATATATTCGATAATTTAGCTATTCAAAGTTTCTTGAAGCCTATAATCATTATCCTAGTTTGTTTACAACTTCCAAATGTTTTTTTTTGTAATAGATAGTGTACCTAATAGTATTTTGGTCATTAGTTGTTAGATTATTGTAGTAATTAGTTTTATATATATAAAACTAACTACTATTATATATATATTGGTGTTGATTCTGTGTCGCAGTCTCTAAAACTAAAGTAAACTTAAAGTATAGCGGTACTCTTCTGATAATGGGGAAATGAAAAAGGCGGAAATATGTTAATTTCGTTTAGCTTTAGAGAATGCGACACAGAATCGACACCATTAATGAATAATGTGACGAGCTAGTCGTTCACCTGATGTTATTCGACACGGCTGCCCATAACAGAACAGTGTCACTCGGAACTCCAAAATATAAAGTTTCGCGTGACACTGCTCTGCGCATATCATCTTGAGACATCAGCACAGTCTGGTAATAACATTACTCGACTGTGAGATCAGATCATAAAGTCTCAATCAGATCATGAAGTCTCAAGTCTAGTTAAAAGAATAAAGACACTTTGCCCGTTAAAAAGGTTGAAAGTTAATTAACCCCCCTTTTGACATCCTCTGTGGTGTGGTTGAGTAGGTTGGATCAAAACCCGGAGGCGGCGAGTTCGATTCCCGCAGCAGGACAAGTATTTGTGCACAGAAAAAAGTGCAAATACTTGTTCTGAGTAGACTCAGAACAAGTATTTGTTCCTAGAGGAACCATGGGAATAATGGAACAATGTACCATGGTACATGGTACTCGTAGTTCCTGGGTCCCTAGGGAATCCTAGTTAGGGTCCAGGATCTATGTATGTGATCGTTGGGCGTTATTATTATTATTATTTTTATTTTCCAAAGGTATCGAAAAACCGAATTTTTAATTTTAGTTTTACGGAAGTTTATCTTAATTTGTATTATTTTAGGTATCAATTAATTAATCAATGAATTAATCTATAGTCTTTAAAAAAGGTATGAAGGAAATCGTAACAGAACTCTGTTTTGTTTTTGACATCTTGTGAAACTTTTGTGAGGAGAAACAAGCAAAAGGCTGATTCTCGGAAAATACTCCTAAGGTAAAATGCTTGTATAATTAAATTCACAGTATCTTTTTAAATTGGAACAAATTATTCTTTTATAGTTTTTTTTTCTTTTATTCGCATGCTCTACTGCTTTGTATTTTTATTTAGTTTCTTTATTTCGTTGACAGCCTCTGTGGTGTGGTGGTTGAGCTGGTTGGCTCAAAACCTGGATGTGGCGGTTTCAAATCCCGCGACAGGTTGAGGTTAAGTATTTGTGCACAGAAAAAGAAACGCAAATACTTGTTCTTTGTCTGTGGTTCTCGTAGTTCCTGGTTCTAAATATAGGGAACCCTAGTTAGGGCGTTTATTATTATTATTGCTCTCAAATGTAAGCTGCTCCGTAACGACACTAAGTCCCCATCAGAAGACCAATACGTATGGCCAGCACTACGAGAAGAGAGAGAGCTAATTTGAGACTGATTCGTGGCAGCTGGCAATCAATTTTTTTTTAATAATTTTCAACAAAAAGTAAGCATTGCCCATTCAACTGGGCACTGGGCACTTTTCCCTTCACCAACGGGTTATAATAAGTTTTTTAAGTTATATGTATAGTTTAATTTAGTATTATATTTATATGTAAATTGTATTTTTAATTTTGCGAATAAAGTATAATTTATTCTTCAAATCACCTGTTGTCAGGAATAATCAATTTATTTCTTCTTTCTTCTACATATTACATTCAGATAAAAATCGCCTGTCTAAATAAAACTACTGACGGAACTTGGATTATCTGTGAATAGTTTGCATTGTATGGATAGTTCAAGATTATTATCGAATTGAATTGAGGTTGATTTTCAAAGCGGTTGGATTTGAGATGAATGATGGGGGTTGAAGATAAGATGATTGAAGCCGTTAGGCGTAACTTGAACTTTCCCTTTTGCATCTATCTGTTAGCGCGCTTATTTCTATCTCTATCTAAACAAATATTATAAAGAGGAAATATTTAATTACTTCATCTTTATTTTTGATGGTAAAAATTATCAAATTAATCTACTTTCTATATTTTTAACACTAATCACACCTATAAAATATCGCCAAGTAATATATAAGTGAACTTTATTTAAATATTGGAGAAAACTCAAAATTTTAAGTATAAAAGATTTGATTGTTCGTTTGCATTGAATAGACTCTGAAACTAACCGATTTAAAAATTCTTTTACCATTAGAATCCCACATTATCCCTGATGAAAATAAGCGATAGAATATTTTCAAAACAGTTAGGGTTCCATATGAAAACTTTGATAATGTGACACAAAGTGTGAAAAAATACTATAAAGATCGTTATATTGCGTACGCTGCGGAAATTATTGACAATGGAACAAAGTAATGTACCACAATTTTATAGAAGACATCAATATCTACAAAAAAGTGCACAATACCATATGTCTAACTAACATAATATAACATAAAGAAGTATGTCACAATAACTACTTATTATGTTATATTATGCTAAATATGAAATAGTAATGGTGGTAATGTATGCCTAAGTCACATTATCCTTATCCAAATAAATCACTTCGTATTCATTAATAATTTTTAAAAATTTTGTTAAATTCCTGTGCGAAGCCGGCGCGGGCTGCTAGTTATTCATAAAAGCGAAAAGTTGTCCTATTGCTCATTCGTGGCTTTCAAGTGAAAACAACGGAACTAGTTTTGCTGAAACTGCACAAACACTACTTACATTATCGATATATGTGTGTCTTTAAAACAATCAATCTATCAAAAAAATTGTAGTTTTTTGTGTGTGCTACATATCTCCGCCAATTGTGGACCAATTTGGATGATTCCTTTTTATTCTATAGAATACACTTCTAGGGTGATATAAATTAGTAAAAGTCTGATGATGGAGTACGAAATATAAAGCTGGAAGGTTCTCAATGGATGACAGAAAATGCTGTGGAAATTGTTTCATATATTAGGAAGCGCTAACGGTCAACGGACTTGACCATGTACTTTTCAGATACCCTAGGGAACTTTGGAGGGGATTTAAGTCACACTGACCCCCTTTTAATGGAATATTACTTATATTAGGGAAAATATAACTTCCCGCGGGAACACGATGTAAGTCTATGGAGGGTAAAACAATGGGACACTCCGTGTTGTGTAAAATCTTTATTCGGGACTATACGGAGCAGAAAGATCTTTTTTATGTTAAGGAATGACACGAAGAGCTATTCGTTCACCTGATTTTAAGCGACACGGCTGCCCATATCAGTTGCAGTGGACTCGGAATTCTAAAGTATAGAGTTTTGCGTCACACTGCACTGCGTTATCCTGAGACATCAGCACAGTCTAGTAATAAGATGACTAGACTGTGAGATTAGGTCATAAAGTCTCATAAATATGTCCGGTAATTTCACTAGCTACAGTTCCCATCAAACCAGATCACAGTAGTACGCAAGCACTACTGCTTGGCGGCAGAATAACTAGCAAAGCGGTGGTACCTACTTAGACAAGCTTTGTAGAAGTCCTACCAACTAGTGAAGCTTAAAATCTTTTTAAAACCTAATAATATCAGTTGCTGAAGCAGTCCGAATACGGTCAACAAATAGTTTATATTTCAGTGCCCGAAGCGAAACACGCTGACTGTTGGAGCAAATTAAACTTCTAAAAGCGTAATTTCAGGCCAACACTTGCATAATTGAGCGTTGAGCGACCTCGACTGAGTATTTTGGGAAGGTACAGTTTGACGTGTTGTAAATGGACGTACGATGTGCCGGCCAGATGAAAAATAACGAGCCAAATATTGAAAATCAAAATAAAAATACTGTATTTGCAAAGCTTTCAATAATATTGATATAAGTACGTTCTTACTATGACTTGATATGGGTTCATGAAATGTAAAATTAACAAGAATGTAAAATTGTATGAGCTGAGGAAGAGTTGGAAGCGAGAGATAGTAAAATCAATAGGGAGTGAGGTAGGTAGAGTAAAGGTAGCGAGTAAAAATAGGATGAGGAGATATCAAGAGTAAGATCTTGTAAGTATTAATTTGGATATAGGTCATCGCGGCTATTGTACAGTCCAAATATTTTTTGAAGTAGTGTATCTAGCAGTATTATTGTGGTATTTAGTTAAAATAATAAAGACTCTTTGCCCGTAAAAAAAGGGTAAATAAGGGTTGCAACAGAATAACTATTACACACATCCTCCAAGAAAGCTTGGGGGGATAAAATTAAGGAAGAAACCTTAGGTTTAGTACAATCTGGAAGTCTAAAAGAGTAGAGAGAGTAGATACTTTCTATGCAACTATGTTATAGCACAGACCACTTCGTCACATATAGTGAAGTGATACAGCTGGCAAATGCTGGTGCACATAGAAAGCAATTGTGTTTTAGATCACATGACTGAAGTATAACTTCTTCAGATCCATCTATCGGCCAGTATAACTTTGTTTTTACTTTGTTTAATGTTAATGTCGCCATCTTGACAATTGTAAATTGTCATTTTACCGGACATACTAACATAATAAAAAATTTAAGTAATTTTTAACATTGCTATGTTGACAAACAACTTTCAACTTCCGTTCACCTCGTCACGCCTTCACCGCTTACTCCCCAGATCAAGATGCATTAAGAAGTTTTACATCAAAAATCAAAAATTCTAATAATAAAGTCTATCAGCAGAACTATACCTAGAAGTAGAACATGGGTGGATGGCATGTATACTTGAAAAATAAAAATAAGATAAAAAAAGTCAAGATCATAAAGCCTTACCTGCGAACAGCACTCTGTAACGTTGTGATGCGGTGTTGTGGGCCGCAGCCGCACAGATACGGGCCGCAATGTCTTTCCGAAAGCGTTCTCTGCGTGACAGAAGTAGTCTCCTTCATCTGCTTCCGATATCTTCTTTATTATCAGCCGCATTGTGTACTTCGTTTGATCCTTAACAAAAGAAAGTAAATTAATTTATTTTTAACGGGCAAAGTGTTTTGTTATTAAATTTAAAGTAAATTGCCACATTATTATTTTTTGCTTACTAAGGCATCATTTCGCCATTCCTGTCTTGAGGCATTTTGGCACAGTCCTCGTAGCGTGTCGGTTTTAGAATTAGAAATGTAAGGAAGTGTAATTGTCTTTCATATTTATCTTTCTCCTATATAATGGCCCGTTTGTACTTAAGTTTGACAACTCCTAAGTTTGCACTTCGCCCTAGCCCTCGGTTTCTCGTACGTTTGTGAAACACGTGTCAAGTCAAATCAATGACAAATACTGTACGCTCATTGGCTCATTTTATATACTGTATACACGAGAACCCGGCGGAAATTGTTGCTTAGCTAAGTTGTATATTACATAATAGACTTTAGTGCAACGCCCAACGATCGCATATACATAGAGCCTGGACGCTAACCTGGATTCTCTGTGTCGAAGGACTCAGAAACTTCGAGGACCATGGTCCCACAACACTCAGACTCAGAACAATATTAACAGTATTTGCGCTTTTTTTTCTGTGCTCATATACTTGACCTGCGGCGGGAATCAAACCCGCCGCCTCCGGGTTATGAGCCGACATGCTCAACCACCACGCCACAGAGACTGTCCCCATAAGTACCTCAACATATTCATATCTTTTACCTCAAAGTTTAGTAAATACGTACAAAATATATTTGCATTAGTATCCATTTCTGAGAAATAAATTTCCTCCACTTATTGCGTTCATCAGACGTTATTCATAGTAACGTGTATATTTTTTTCTCGTTTCGGCGTACGTAATTGGATTTGCGAAATCACACCGAAACACTGATTTTGTGTTTGTCCTTCATCTGAACCATAACTTAATTATTATTTGACGCTGTTTATACTTACGAAAGCCATTAATTAAGCTTGATTTAGTAATCAAGTGCTATTAGTTGGACTTTGATTAATCACAAATTATTAATCATCATTAACAAAAAATCCATCATCCGAAGGTTGTATTGAGTTTTAATCACACTAATATTATAAAAGCGAAAGTTTGTATGTGTGTTTGTGCGTATGTTTGTTATTCCTTCACGCTCAGTTTATTAGAGCGCCTGGTCGATGTGACGCGTGACCAAAATGCTGACACTTATTTGGCACAACGAATAAGCATTGCAATTCAACGGGGCAATGCTGCCAGCATGTTGGGTACGCTACCTACTGGTAGTGGGCATTTGGACTGTCTATAGGTCATCGCGGCCAGTATATATATATATAGTCCAAATGTTTTGTGGTAGTTAGTTAAAAGAATAAATTACTAAGCTCGTTAAAACAAGTACAAAAAAGAGTACACGACCGAATTAAATCTTCTAGCTCCATCTATCGGCCGGTATAACTTTTTTTTTGTATGTTTTGGCTCCACACTTTTGTGTATTTAGCCAGTGTCAAGTAATTGATAATTTATCAAGTTAATTATATTTCACGAAAATTTGTATCAAGTCACCGTCGAAGTCATCAAGTCAAGTCAGTCAAGTCATAGTCTAGTCAAAGTCATACTCCTAGTAAAGTGGTGGCAACTTTACTTGAAGCTTCTATGGAGTTTTGGAAACAACACGAAAAGAAACGTTTCACCATCATTATACCATTTTCCCACACTCACGCCTGTAATCCAGCACTTAACGAATAGAATGCCACCAATTTTATGCACTAACACTGAAAATAACACAAGTTTAGGAAAATAATACAATGCGGTAACGCAATCCTTTTCGCTTTCCCGCCAAAACTCCGGTATAACTTTGTTTTGGCTTTGTTTAATGCTAATGTCGCCATTTTTATAATTGTAAATTGTCATTTTACTGGACACACCAACATAATTATGTTTTTTTTTTTAACTTTGTTATTTTGACAAATACGTTAACCAACAACTTTCAACTTCCGTTCGCCTCGCTAGCTTACTCCTCAAGTTGAGAGTAATTAAATAATCATTTATTGACATAAAAGGGTTTCATACATGTTAATGAGTCCAGAGACTCTCGAACTAGTGAATAGACTGTATTTCAGGAGCCAAGTAAAGATGTTTTACTTCAAATATCCTGTTCTTACCTCTGTATCACCCAACAGTTGTATCGCATAGTTTGGACCATCAATAACAGGGGTTCTTCCGTTAGGGTCCCTCCAGAAGGCCACCGCGGGCTTGGGCAGCGCTTCCACGCGGCACTCCAAGATCACCGCGTCTCCTGCAGCTGCCATCGTGATGCCGGATGCTTGGATTATTGGTACATCTAGGGTAAAAAAAAAGGTTAAGTTTTTATTTAGGTCCAATATTTTGTGTTAAATAAAGTAGGATAGAACAACGTATGTTTTTTTTGTTTTGGCTCCACACTTTTATGTATTTAGCCAGTGTTAAGTAATTGATAATTTGAGAAATTATATATATATGACGGCGGCAACGTCCAGTTGTAAATGTAAATTCTATGCGCAGCGGGCAGCGATCGAACGGTGCAATCATAAATTTACCCTGTGGTGGCATTAAATTTATTAGAGTGGCAGCACCGGCAACTGTCATGGCGCCCCTACCCGTCTGGCTATAAAAAAGGACCGCTCGGTGTACTCGGGATCATTCTTGTTCCAGACAGGGCGCGGTGTGGACATGCTGAGGGCCTATAGTTATATAGGTTGCAACCTACGCACAAACCGTTCCTGCTTACATATACTTTCCCACACTCATGCCTGTAATCCAGCACTTAACGAATAAAATGCCACCAATTTTATCCACTAACACTGAAAATAACGCAAGTTTTGGAAAATAGTACAACGCGGTGACGCGATCTTTTTCGTTTATCGACAAAAAATACACGTTGGTTTTTATGCTAAGTTTACGGTCAGTCGGTTCCAATGAAAACTGATTCTCACCAAGTTGACTTTATAGTTTATAATTTAATAATCTAAATATATATAACTCAAAGGTGACTGGATTGGATGGGTGGTTGAATTATTTTCCATAGGCTACGCCGCGGGCGAAGCTGCGGGCAGAAGCTCGTTTAATATAAATTATGTATGTAATGGCTAATTCCACCATTAATGCTGAGTCAAACAAGGTGTACTCACGTGAGATGTTGATCTTCCTGGAAGCTTGCATGGGTGTTCCGTATCCGTTGTCTGCGTAACAGGATATCTGATTCATGTCGCGGGTCACGTTGTGGATCACTGTCACCATGTGTCGCGTCACTTCCTGTCTGACCAGACGACCTGCCAAACAGAGAAGTTATAATAATCAAAGGATGTACAAAAATACGGGTGTGCTTTAGACCGCACGACTGAAGTGAAACTTCTTATGCTCCATCTATCTTCTATATATATATATCTTCTATCTTCATCTTGCCCCTACAGTAATATTCGAAACATAACTCTTTCTTTCTATCTTCACTTCAGTTTCCCTCACCAGCTTACCCCCAAGTCATGCGTGCCTAAATAAGTTTTACTTCAAAAACTAATGGTATAAAATAGAACATTTGATCTAACAAACGACTGCCAGTTGGCAACATGCCCAATATGCTGGCAACATTGCCACGTTGAATGGCCTGGCAACCTTTCGCCGAAGTAGAGGCCAGCATTTTGGTCACGTGTAGCTTCGATCAGACGTTTAGGTAGATCACTTTTTTAATGTATTTTGAGATAAATGTATTTATATTTTAATGAATCTATAGATTCCCGAACTAGTTTACAAACTGTATTTCAGGAATCAATGGCTTCTCCCGAAATAATAAATCCTATTACTGTAATGTATTATGGGGGCTCTATAAATAAAATTGTCATGCCTTCATACATAAGACAAATAAACCAGTCTAATCGTGTTTTATTCAATACTTTACAAGTGGCGTAGTCGGTAGGATACTTGTAAAGTATTGAATAAAACACGATTAGCGGTAAACTCAGACTAGTTTTCATGTCTTATGAAGGTAGGCATGACAATTTAATTTATAGAACACCCACAATACATTGCAATTATTATGTCCCAAAGAATATGTGTACAACCAGTAGGTATGATCAAAATGGATAAATAAACTGTGTATTTAAACTATATAACATGAACTATCGGTTATCAGAATCTTATAACTTAGTGTTACAATGGGTGGTCTTATATATTAAAGCAATCTCTTTCAGAAAATCCAGAAATGTTGACACGTTATTTATTATAACAATAAATAGAAAAGTATTTACAATATAAAAAAGAGTAAGTAAATGAAAACTTACACATAGTTTTTATAAATATTACGCCGTCCGATTCGCATAATCAACCTCAGTTGTACAACACAGGCAATTATGATCCATTCATGTTTTTTTTTATATTGAATGAAAATTAACTATCAAACAATGATAGCTATAAAACGATAAACCAAACCAAATTATCACTTATATTGAGTAATAAATGAATAAAAACACAAAAAACTTTAATCCTTATAAATAAGTGATTGCTAATCGATAAAACCAATTTAGGCAGATTCGATTATGCCGGCGGCGGTGGCCTCTGTACCCATCGGCATAAAGATCTTTGTATCGGGTCTCTCCAATGAATGTAAGTCGACCTCTATTACCCATCGTCCCAGCCTCGTCTTAGGTCTAGATATTTTGTGGAACCTAAAGGTTGAGCTTCAGCGCAAGCCTGGTAGAGAGATATCTTGAAGATATCGCATCGCTTTGACTTTGAACAAGTACCTAATTTTATTTGTAGTCGAATACAAAAAAAATGTATTGAAAAATACAAAATGCAAGACAAGTAGACGTTTAGGACCTTTGAGATCATTCAGCATTTTTTGTATTCAATGTGTGTATTTAAACAAAAAGTAATATAATTATTTTATCAGTTATCAGGTGGGTGATCACGTAACTCTATTGCAACCAATAGAAACACATATTTGTATGAATTTGACAGTTTGAATACGCAGTTTATGTGCATAGTTAGTATGGAATTTCTCGTGTTGCATTGCAATCAAAGTTTCGTGATCACCCCCTGGTTTGCATAGTAAAAGCTTTGCTTAATTTAAGACTAGATGGCGCTGTGTTAAATGTCTACAAATATTTATTTTAGTATTTAAATTCTTATGAGTGTGATTCGTTTTAAATTAATATATTATTTATATATTATTTATACATATATAATACGTTTGCATATATTATATATTCCTTACTCGAGTCTATTCGTGAGTAACAGTCGGGAATATATTAATCTAAAATATTTATTTATTATATATTTAAAAAAATGCCAAGCCGGGCAACTTTACGTGACATTAATATGACTTAAGAATTGCAGAATAGATTCTAGATTATTGATTTGTGTTTAAAATTCACTAATAACAAAAAAAAAATATTTTGTTAATAAAATTTTAGTTTCAGTAAAATCGAAATATCACCAACAAATCCGATCAATTGGAAGGCGCGGGTTCTAACCCCGCATGTGGTTGCTAAAGATCTTAGAAACTATAATATATTGGTGGATTATACATTTATGACAAAAGAAAGTCTGGCGGATGTGATTTAAGCCAAAAATCTCAGAAACGTCCATATTAACATTACTTGCCTCGCTGCCTGTGTGGCAAAACCTTATATATCTAGTACAAAAAATTCTACTCAAACGTTTCTCATCAAATTATTGGATAAATACGAAGCTATGGAGAGAAATTTCAAATCAAAACCACTAAGGTTTAAATGGATACCAATCAATTTTATGATAATGTTTAATTCGTCTGGTTTTCAATATTGTTATTTTTGTTATCAGCTGCTTTGAGAGACAAGTCAATAAAATTATAGTAAACTAGGTGCGCCTCGCGGTTTCCCTCGTGGATAAAAGTATCGTATGATTATAAACTATCTGTGTTGCAAATTTGATCCAAATCCGTTCCGTAGTTTTTGCGTAAAAAGCCTGCGGTGTCGCTCTCGTGGTGTTCGATAATTGTCCCACGGGAACATACTATCGGGATAAAAAGTAACCTATGTGTTAATTCAAGTTATTAACTATCTGTGTTCCAAATTTTATCTAAATACGTTCAGTAGTTTTTGCGTGAAAGAGTAACAAACATTCATCCATACATCCACACTCACAAACTTTCGCATTTGTAATCTTAGTAGGATTTTCGTAATCACTTACCAGAGATGTACAGTGAGATGGTAGGCGTCGGTGTCCCCATAGCGATGCACAAAATGGTCATGCTGGACCCTTCTACCACCAGGTTCACAGGATTTACAGTTGGCGGCTAAAGAAAAACGAATAAATAAATGACGCCCATCGATCACGTATAGATCCTGGACCCTAATTACGATTCTTTGTGTCTAGGGGCCCAGGAACTATGAGGACCATGGTCCTACAACACCCATACTCATAAGTATTTGTGCTTTTTTTCTGTGCACAAATACTTGTCCTGCCGCGGGATCCGAACCCACCGCCTCCGGGTTATGAGCCGACTTGCTCAACCTCCACAGACGCTGTCGAAACGATTGAAAACAATTGCTAACGGAAAGGCTGTTTAATGTTGACTTTTCCTTGACAAGGGAGTTCTAAACATAACAGTAAAAAATCAACAAGTATTTCAAACATGGTTGTGGACAAATATATCTCAATCTTAAATCTTCAAGGTCATATTTAAAGGTTCGTCCTCAAACAAACATATTCATTGAAAAAATAAATTATGTTATACACTTCATTACGGCCTCTATTCATCTCCACGTGATTGGTTCAGAGCTTCAAAAGGCCTATTTGCATTTTGATAGAAGGTGAGATAAAGTGAAAATATTCTTGGAGAAAATAAAATGCATTCATAATCAGATATTGTTTGGTTTAAGCGTGAATGCTTCTTCACTGGACGACACGGCAGGACACGACTGAACGACAAAGACGCATAATTTTATGCAATTGGACGGCACGCAGGAGAGCTAGTCACTAATATAGCTCTTAGAATTTGCATGTTAGCAGTGGTCAGGCTACATCGCTCACAGAACTGACAACTGATGGGGAACAAAGGGTATCGAGTGGCCACCACCACGGCCTAGCCCTACTAGGAAGATGCAGCGTAGGCTGGTCCTACTAGGAAGATGCAGCGTAGGCTGGTCCTACTAGGAAGATGCAGCGTAGGCTGGTCCTACTAGGAAGATGCAGCGTAGGCTGGTCCTACTAGGAAGATGCAGCGTAGGCTGGTCCTACTAGGAAGATGCAGCGTAGGCTGGTCCTACTAGGAAGATGCAGCGTAGGCTGGTCCTACTAGGAAGATGCAGCGTAGGCTGGTCCTACTAGGAAGATGCAGCGTAGGCCGGCCTTACTAGGAAGACCGACGATCTGTGACGACCGGTGGAACCGCGGGGAGCCGTTGGATGTAGGAGGAAAGTAGGGGCTTAAAGTGGAACTTTATGGGGGAGGCTTGTTCAAGCAGTAAATGCCTTCAGGCTGGTGATGATGTATACGCTCTAGTTTAGCCCAAATACATGTCGGCGATAGTTGTCAGTCATGTTACGCTCGCCGCAGTCGCAGCTTAGTTACCGTGTCGTGTTTTTGATTACTGTCGTGTCCATGTGTGCCGGGCCGATAAATAAACAGCTAATGGGTTATTATTCTTTACTAGTTACCGAAAACTTAGTTTAGTTTAAGCACGCAAAGCTATTAAAACATAGAGAATTCGCTTTGTAAACTCATATTTTTAACTGAGAATATTGTTTGATTTGACGAAGATTTCGTTCATAACATATTTATAAATGTTTGTTTGATCTTTATGATTGATACGGTTGTAAGTTTCACTCAATCAATCTAACATCTAATAAACCAGGGTATATTGATAAGTAGAAGTAACAGTATGTTCCTTACTTCAACATACGCCGGATATGCCGGGTCAGTCCAGGCTAGTAACGTCTCTGAAGCTTGAGAGTCGCCCGCCACCGCGTGTGCCTTCACCCAGATCACGTACTGGGTGTTGGGAGTCAACTTCTCCAGGGTGTGACCGGGGACTGATGTAGTGACGCTGGTAAGATTGCCCTGGGTCATCTGCGTTGGAGACTTGAAGAATAACCTATGTTGAATCATAAAAATCATGGGTAAATCTGTTGATCCCAAAATATTTGCTTAAAGTATTATGTATGACCTCCAAGAAATAAATTACAATGATAATTTAAATAAAAAATTATGTAACAGACGAGAAAATCTGATTTGGTGATGTAGGAAAAAAGTATTATGTCTAAGTATACTCCCTTGAAGTACACCGTAAGAGAACCTTGTTTTTTTTTTTTTTTATAAAATTAGTTTTTATTTAACATATATATTTTATTAAAATACTAAGATTTTTAATTGGGATAAATGTTAAATGTCGAACAAATAGCCGTATGGAATCATAGCGTAAAAAAATTTAAAAGAAACGAGACATTGAAATTTAACATTTAACTATTATAAAATGCCTTAATCGTTTCAAATACTTACGTATAGGAAATCTTTTCGTCAGGGTGTGAGAACTGTGGTGGCTGCCACGTGAGAGTGAGCCAAGTAGCGGAGTGGGATGATACCGAGAGAGAGTGTGGCGGTGACGGTATCCCAGATACTTCTTTCTCCTCTGAGAATCAAAATATTTATATTGTAAGTGCAGCAGCTTTTGTAGATGAAGTCGCTTAGAAAACATTTTGATGGTCACGCTCGCTCAATTATTCCAAACGTCAACAGCTCTCTCACAACCTTCGTAATCTTTCAAAAATTATGTAATTCGTGCAAGAGCTATTGTACCTACCTCATTATTTTTCAGTGCACATGTTTAACTACATTTAGATCTACTCGTGAGTTTGTACTTGGCTTTATATAGTTGAATAATAAAGCGGTTGGATTTCTAATAAGTAAATAAACAAGTAAACAAGATTGTTATTGAAATTATTAGTATTATTCAATAACAATCTTGTTGTTATACTAGACTTATTTACTAATAAGTCTAGTAAGCTAAATAAATCATAAAAACATGAGCGATTAAGAGTTGAACATGCCATTTCATAAGTCTAACTGTTGCCAACGAAACTGTTACGTGATTTTTTACGTTATCAAGATACTCTACTATTGTTTGAAAAGTGCTTTGTTAAATATAGCTATGCAAATACTGCGAAATATCTAAACAATATTAATTTAGTTTAGTTATGTTTAATATTATAATGCTAAAATTATTCAAATCAATTTTGCGTTTAAGGCGTTTACGAATTTTGGCAATGTTATCCAGCGTTTATGATATTATCGCATTGAATTCTTAAATTTGATACTTTACACCTCTAGTCTAAATGAAACAACAACGATCTTATTCCAAAAAAGTCAATTAGTACCAGGTTTAAGCCAGGACTAACAGAATCACGATTGTTACGTCTCGGTGATTTAACTTTTGTACCATAATTATATAATCCGTGGTTTAGCGTAAAACTTCGTTGTATAGCAATGTTGGAATTAGTACATGACTAAAATCTGGTACTAAACCCAGTACCAAAATTAAAGCGTATTTTGGAATAAGACCACCAATGTTTTCGACGCTTGTTTTCAAAGTTTGTGGAAACCGTTTTGCATATTATGTTAATGTTGACAATGGAGACGTGTGACAAAAGTCTGGAAATTTCATACCACGTTTTAGTCTGCGATTTCATATATTAAATATTTGGTGAGATTTAATTTTCTTTAAGGTGACCTAAAATTTTTAAATTAAGGTACATATAGATAAGTTTTATATATAGGTACTTATATATTTATGATATCAGTAGTGAGAGTGATAGTAACAGAATTAGTTCCCTGTGAATGTGTTCTCACAAAGTGATGACACAACACTGACTCACCATCAGTAACGTTGAACAGTAGCATGCTTGAAGGTAAAGAAGCACCGTGTTCGTTTACAGAGACCACAAATACATGGTACGTGGTATTCATTTCAAGGTGCTCAATACGTGCCATTGTAGCTGTCACGTTCATCTTCTGTGGATCGGAACAACACAATAATTTATAATTTTATATGAATACACTGTTATAATAATTATGTACACTAAATAAAAGTCTTGCATCACTTCAATGGTGTTTTTTTTGGGTAAATATTACATTATTCCATTTCATGGGATTCTATTTCAAAAGGCACTTCGTTTTACAAACACAAAGTTTTCGGTAGCGTTGGTGATTGCCATAGAAGGCTTTTCCAAAGCTTGATTGTCACTGTAACTTTTATAAGAACAATTCGCTATACATCTTATTCCTAAATAAAATCTCACTGACATTGTAAGTAGACTGCATAGTGTTGTAGCTGTAAGGTTGCGTGTTGTTATCGATCTTCTGCCAGAAGATGGTATAGGAGGTGGCGTTGGCACCGTCCTGAGGAGCGATCCAGTCGAGGAACAACTTGTCTTCAGTTACTATGGAGTGAAGCTCACGGGGTGGGCCTGGGAGGATGCCGGTACCTGGCAAATAAGTCGTAGCAAATTATTATTACCTTAATTATTTTTGAGCAGCACATGTGTCATCTACTAGTGACTCTAGAGATTCGAGGAATAAAACTTCACTCTACCCCAAAAACAAGGGATTTAGAGGAAGTCTAGTTAATGCGTCATATTTTTTTATCATGGTAAAATAAACTCGTACGTAAGTCATAAGGACTTAGTTTTAGCGATGGAACTTCATATTCTGATAATGATGTCATATCATGGAAGAATTTTAAAGTGTAAAGTAAATTTAAGGTAGCAGCAGCTACAAATACTGCTGGACTGTTTGCTAACATTTTTGGAACTGTAATATTTGAATATGTCATTATTTACCTTCCTCGAAACACTGTACAATATTTCCGATGTAAGGGACACACGTGTTGATTCCGCCGGAGTACGAGCCGGCACACACGCCTCGGCACGCCGCTGGTACGCCACGTCGCGCGCAGCACGATTCGTGGTTACGTCCTGGGGAAGAAAAATGTTATTTATCTTCATATTTATAACCCAGATCCTTTAAATATTAACAATAAACAAACCTCCAGCACCACAGCGAAGTAGTTTATGAAACTCCTGGGCACAGAGAGGTGCTAACATCCTTAGATCTGACATCTTGGCGTCGTATGAGCAGAGTGGCATGCAGACCCCTGCGAGTTGGACGCGCTCGCAACATTCTGTCACGTTGTAGGCGTTAGCAGTTTCTTCCTCTTCTTCTATGACCTGCGTTAAAATGAAGACAATTTTTAAGAATTTTTGAAGAATCTTATGATTTCTTTCTCCTGGAATATTTTTTATCTGTTTTACCTGACTCTGGGTCCTAAAAATCAATCTAGGGGATGGTTCTCCTACACCATGCTCGTTGACCGCTTCCACAAAGATTTCGTAGTCGGTGTTTGACTCCAGATCTTCCAAGATATATGGAGAGTGTACCTTTGAAACAAAATGAATAATAGATATTGCTCTACGAATGCATAACTCTGAATGATCCTCAAGAAAAACAAACATCGATGATTGCATGGCTTTTATTTATTTAGCTTGGGATAAAGAAGATTATTTTCGATAAGAAACAGCTATAATACTCAAGAACAAGACTTCGTATATTGTCATTAAAGAGTATCCTACATAAGTAGCTACCGATTTCAATTACGACAAGAGCAGTATACGGCTCGTGTTGCCAATATTGCATTTCCGGCTGGCATCGTGCCACGCGGTGGTTAGAACTTCCGCGGAGATTCACCTGTTGCCGTACGCTCAGTAAATACTAACGAGGTGTGTTTACTTCGACGTGATTTAATTTTATTTGTAGAGAAAACAAATATTTTAGGCAATAGAAATGGTATTTGGGAGAAACAAGGGCAACTTGAAATATTTTATATTATATTTTTAATATTTTATTTCAAGCACTAAATAGTCCTGAAGCTCCCTTAGAAGGTGCCTATGACTTGTCTTAACTGCAGTAATTTCGTTATTAATTTTATCTACACAGTTTCTGCTAATAACTCACAATGTTTTTGTTTCAATTTGAACAAATTAAAATTGGTTACCTTCTCTAAAGATCTGTATTCGTCTCCAGCCTGAAGTGTCTTGTAATGCAGATTGTAGAACTGCACCGTGTCTGCCAGGGTATTGGGAGGAGACCAGTGAACTACTGCGTAATCTGTGTCGATGTTCGTAAGGTAGAGGCGAGAAGGAGCACTGGGGATCACTCCATAGCCTTGCAGGAGGCAGTTAGTGTACGAGTTCATGTAGCGGAGACACCTGAACGAGGATAATTGGTGAAATAAGACTTTTGTAAGCAAAAAAAAAGAATAAGGTGCAGGAAAAAGTATGGCGATATATCTTGGCGAACATCCGACAACGCGACAGATGTAAATCCTACTTCATACAATACAAAATGCTAACACTACCTTGCATATATATTCTTGAAGCGGCAATGTTCATAAAAAAGCACCCGAATTTATTTACATTCGATACAAATCCACGACAACAAAACCAAATCATAGCACCGCAACCTAAACTAGAAATATTCAAAAGAGGCCCCCATTATATGCTCATAAAAATTTACAATAAATTACCGGTTCACATAAGAAGCGAAAACAAAGTAACGTCATTTAAAAATAAACTCAAACTTTTTTTATCTCAAAAATGCTACTATACTGTACAAGAATACTTAGTAGACAAATACGTAGCAAGCTCACGATGATGACACATACTGAGTTACTATATATGAGTATGATATATTTCTACTTACATTTATTCTTCGGGATTTCCATAGTCAACATTTTATTATTGTGTAAACTTAGTACTTTCTTTTCTTTATTTGCTATGCCCTAGCAGGGTTGTGTAACTAGTGTGTTATATGTATCTCCTTGTTACATAATGCAATAAATAAATAATACTCTTTACACTCTCTTGCTTTACTCAAGAATGATATTGAGCAATAAACCGTCATCATATTTAATTATATCTTACAAAGGAAACTTCAGTATTTGTGAGTAAGCAATTAAATAACAATCAAACTGATTAAATTGGATTTCTGGATCCCGTTTGATAATCTCACTGGCCAATTAAACAGAAACAGATGATCAACTCACTTGAAATGGTTAAAATCTAGCGTGGTGATGTTTCCACTGCATAGTGGAAGACACGACTCAGGTAGACCCCTGGACCGACAACAAGGCGTGTGGTCCATTCCGTTGGCGAGACATCCGAAGGTAACCCCGGCCCAAGGGGCGCATATCATCAGATCTGTCACCTGCAACTAAACGGTTAACAAGGCCCTTTGGGAGTGACTGGGAGTTAGTTACAAATGAGTGGGGGTGATTGTGGACAGATAAATGGAACGAATTGAGACTTACTGAGTTCAGATGCAAAATTTTTGTTGAATTGATGTTCGTGCTTGACATTTTTATGTGGATGATGTGGTCTTTGTTATAGATAGTAACAATGAGCATGGTAACTTAAAATCCGTAAACACGTTTTTCTGGGCTTTGATGTTTGTGACTGGAACTTTTGTGTTTCAACAATCTTAAAATTGATACCCTTTATCACAGTAAACGTTTTCCAACCACACAATGAAACACGCATCAATCATGTCATTTATATTACTTACGACAATCTCAAATGTCTTTGTTGGGTCGCATAGCTTTTCAATGCAACCATAGTGGTTAACCCCACCAGTCGTGCAGCAAGCTTTGACATCTGGTAGATTCGGAGCTGCTGCAACGTCCTTGGGCTTCATTTTACCAGGTGTCAGAGTGAGAGACCTAGATAAATAATATGACTGAGATCTAAACTCAAGACAAAAAAGCATACTTGAAAACAATGGTTTTGAATCACAAGAGGTGCAATAAACTGCCAAAGATGGCAGATAATAAATAAGACACTAATAATATGTTGAAAAAAGTGAAATCTTAAGTACAGTCAAGTAGATTAGAACAAGTTGTTCTGCTTTATACACGTTGATATGATAAAATATCACTTTAGTTAGTATAAAGTGTTAGTTTTATCGTTAGTTACATAGGCTTACCTTACAGCGTAACTCGGTAAACTTGAGCCGTGTATGTTAAAGCTTGTCACTGTAATCTCATACATCGTGAATGGTAGCAAATCATTGATTACTAAGAATGTCTTATTCGCTGGCACTTTATACGTCATCGACATCATGACTCTCATTGTGTCATTGTTCTTCATAGAACTTTCTGAAGGATCTATCATATGGGCATCAAAAGATCTCAACGTGGTGACGTTTACGATATATTCTGATACTGTCTCTGTATTTTCAACTGGAGGATTCCACGAAATGTTAAGCTGCTTTTCATTTAATGATTCTACTTCAACGTCTTCGGGTTGACTTGGAAGAAGTTCTGAAAAAAAAATTCATTGAGTTGTTTTTTGGGGTCTATCACAATCTGCTGCAAAAGTATTTAGTAAAACGTATCATGGCAGTTTTTACCATTAATACTAAGGAGATGATACTATTAAAACTATACCTCACGTCACAGCAATGACAGTGAAAACTAGAGCAACCTCTTGATTTTTTAGTTCAATAAGTACATATTTAGAAATTCGCGCGCCCAGCTTATTATTTTAATTTTACTTACCAATACCTTCGACGATGCAAGCCAGCGTCTTCTCCATATAAGAAGCGCATGAGTAATGAGTCTTAATATTATCTGTAACTGGTGTGAATTCTCCCCGGCAGACATCTTGGCAAATGGTCGGCACTCGCTCTTGCACGCAGCATGGCACGTGGTTCCGCCCGTCTGCCATGCATCTGAAGTAAAAACAATAATTTGAAGCAACCTTTCGATCAAAGCTTTACATTTTCTATTTGTATACGTCTTGAGGTGAGTTAGTTTCTCTGAAACAAAACAAATTTGCCAATCTTCTTCAATTATGCTTATAATATTTATTTAACTAGGCCATAACTTTCTAAAAATTAAATCTATCAGTACCAAGTGGTAGAGTAGTGGTAGAGAGGTAGTAAAGGTGGTAGAGTGACAGAGACCCGAGATTAAGAATTTTGAATATATAAGTAGATCTTGTGTAAATTTTAAATGATCAAAGACGTGACTTACCTAACGATACCAGGGAAGTCAGGCTGGCAGGTCTCAGGATCCTGTCCAGTTCCTTCCAATATTGTCTGTATACTACAGAAGCCTAAGCACGACTTGCTAACATTAGCTGCTATGCAGCAATCTGTGTAGTTATGAGTCAGCGCCAACGTTGACAACGTTGGTGTGTTGGCCGAGTAGCTGTCAGTGGTGTTGACATTCTCAGGCGGAGTCAGTCCTCGTGATATCACTACAAAAATACACAAGGCAAAATAATAAGAAGTTATAAATTTACAAAATAAAATATTTTTGCAAAAAATCTTTCAAACAAGTTTATAGTAGAGATAAATAGATAGATAACTTTTTATTGTCTCACCAATGAAGTACAAAATCAGGACTAAATATAATATTTACGAACTAGTATAACAATGGACGGTCTTATCGCTGATAGTGATCTCTTCCCTTTGGATGGACAGTAACAGTAGAGAAGAATAAACATCGGTGTAGTACCTATATGAACTTACAAAAACACTGAATGCTCTTCTACTTGTGCAAGAACACAGATCTCTAGAGATTTAGAGAGACTATGGTCTATGGTTACGGTAGCTTTTCGTTAGCTTAAGGAATATATTATGTTCCGCTTCTATAATACCAAGGGACGGATGGAAGAGGGTTTTCCAACAACGTTCTTGATTAAAATTTTACCTTTACTTATAATATCTTCGTTAAACTCACCAGTTAGTCTATGGAAACTTCTGACTGGTGGCTCAGTGTTGAGCTCACATATATAGAGTCCGGAGTCAGACGGTCGGACGGATTTGATGACTAGCGCCCACACATCTCCTCCCTTTCTGATTCCTGGACCTTGAAGGGGTTCTTCGCCTGGCAAATAGTTTGTTATTAATAATGACATAAAATTAGGAGAAACTCGTGGTTAGGTACTTTGCAAAGTATTTGGCGTGTCTAGCGCAGAACGCTAAAAGATTCTTTTAGTTCTTTAGTATTTGATGTTTTATTGTTTTGAGTGAGTGCTAAAACTGTCCAAAACTTGATTTTGGATTCAATAAAATACAATTTCAACAGCCACTGTGGTGTAGTGGTTGAGCAGATCCGCTCATAACCTGGAGGCAGTGGGTTCGATTCCCGCGGCAGGACAAGCATTTGTGCAGAGAAAAAAAAGTGCAAGTACTTGCTCTGAGTCTGGGTGTTGTGGGACCATGGTTTTTGTAGTTCGTGGGTCCCTAGACACAGGGTATCCTAGTTAGGGTCCAAGATCTATGTATGTAATCGTTGGGCGTTATTATTATTATAATTTCAATGATTGATTCGAGTCTTTACCGAATAAAATCAACACTAAAGTTTTATTCAATACCTGTTCACTAAAACTACAAATAAACCCTATACACTTATATGAGAATGAAGTCTTTAGCCTTTTTTTTTAAATCAAATTAACACAATTTTAAGTACTCACTGTCATCGCGTAGAACGTAGACTCTCTCGTCTCGTGTGACCCTGACACTTCCAGCAGTCAAAAGGTTCAGGTCTCTTGCCCGCTTCCAAAGCACGGGTCGACCCCTGGCCCCGAGGACCACGCAGGTCATCAGGGCATCTTCCCCGGTCCTAACTGCGACGCTGCCGGCGGGAGCTTTCATCCAGGCTTCTTTGGGTTCTTCATCTTCTTGTGAAGCGGTTGGTGCGCTGACGTCACTCCGCATTTCTGTTGGCAAGACAAAATACTTTTAGTATGGCTAATTTATTATATAACTTATTTATAAATTATATAACTCAAAGGTGACTGACATAGTGATCTATCAACGCACAGCCCAAACCACTGGATCGATCGGGCTGAAATTTGGCATGCAGGTAGATGTTATGATGTAGTCATCCGCTAAGAAAGGATTTTTCGAAATACCACCCTTAAGAGGGTGAAATCGGTGGTTGAATTATTTACCCAAAGGCCACGCCGCGGGCAAAGCTGCGGGCAGAAGCTCGTTTGTATATATGACAAGAAAGGTTAGTATTATATTGAGTAGATCGCAAAACTACCAAATCGCTTAGCTTAGTAAATCAAAAGTCGGCGGTTCATAGAAAACGCATAGCGTTTTGGTAAGTACTTTTTGGTTCATACTGAAATTAATTAAATAATACCATAATACCATACTTTCTCAAAACCTCATATATGTTCTATAAAAGCTGTATAAGTTCTTCTACTCGTATTAGTCAGTGGGCAGCCCTGGTGTCAGATTTTTTTACACACTCAGCAACTCTTAATACCCGAGATCTCCCAAACTAGTTAGCGTGGAGCTTCGCTATGAGATGTATCAGATTATCTACATGTAATAATATTCTAACATAATTATAACATTAGGTTACACACTTCTTTTGATAATATCATTGTATTTTTAAATAGTGCATATCTTTTTGTAATCGGTACAATTATTATTACTCCATGATTTGCAACGTTACCGTGAAACTACACTTGACCCAATCATAACCCTCAAAAAGATACTGAACATACTTCAAAAGCTTAAAATCAACCGTCTAAATCAAAGCCGCGTACTTTAACTAAGCCCTTTGGCAAGTATTAAACTATATCATACCTCAAAGGGACTCAAGCCATGATTACGATTGGAGGGCAATTTGGCCACGGCCGCGACCCTCCTGGCGCCCTGATAAAAAGGTCATCTGTATCCAGAATGGCAGCCAGGAATATAAATGTGAAGTTTGGGCAGAAGCTTCAGGGTAAACGTGATGAGAATTTTTAATATAAATAAAACAAGAGAGGTATCTGGGCAGCTGAAATTCCGGTACCGTTATTTACCGAAGTGTTTTTACTTGTTTTTTTTTAGGGTTCCGCAACGCAGAGCAAAAAACCGAACCCTTATTAGGATCACTATGTCCAGCATCTGGTCCGTAAGACCTTTTTTAGGAACAGAAAAATGTATGAAATTGAATTTGGTATCATAAAGGATGTGGAGTAATACCAATAATACTTATATCAATGATGGTTTCCGTATCCCATATATGAGCTACGCCCTTAGAAGCTTTGCTTAGTTAGGAACTATGGGAAATGACAAAAAAATCTTACTATATCATTGGTAAAACAGATAAAATATTACCCTCTATATATTAGACGACCATAATGTGGATTCAGCAGTACTCTGCCTAACTGAAGCAGTTCTTATGATGCGGGGTTAAACTCTACAACGAATTACACAACCCTAAATAGAACACGATCTACTCGCACTTGTCCAGCGTTTATTAATTGGCTCCAACGAATGATTCACCCAACGTGATTGCGCTTAGATTTGACATTTTAATTTTATGGTAAATATACAGGTTGTTTTTTTCAACAAGGGTGGATGGCAAAAGTCGAAAGTAATGAGAAATTGGAATAGCAAAAAGTGCTCGCACATTCTCCCGTGGCAGCGTTTTGGTTTATATTTTCTACGACGACGCATTAAGCGTCGGCACGCGCGGCTTATTATCATTAAAATAATTGACTCATTTACAATTAAATGAATCAAATAAATATATCAATCAATATATATCAAACCTTTTATTCTTAAGGGTCTCGCTCCCTACATGCAAATGCAATGCCTCAAAGGATTTTTCTGGTAACACTCGTTTTGTAACAAGGTAAGTTTTTGTTTTGACAAAACGAAGAACTTGAGTGTGATCAAAGAATTAAATGAAAATTAAATTTATAAAAATATTCTGCCTCGTCGTAAATAAGTGCAGCTCAAAAATTTTTGCAGTGGTAACTTTTAAACGTATGCAGGCGGATTATTAGATATGAATGCATAGAACATTATAGTATATCCTGCCAAACATGGCAACCTGTCCTATTCTTGTCCTGCTATGATAAGAATTAAAATGGCGTTCTAAGGGGGGAGTTGATTCGTTGAAAAGAATTCGTAAATGGCGGTTGTGAATTTTGAACTTTTTTCCATAACCCGTGTATTTTTGAATTTTAATATTTAATAATGATTGATTATTCTTCGTTAAGTGTTTGTGAACGTGCACTAGTGTTGGCAAATGGTTCCAAGTTTTAAAACCGTGCCTTTTCGTTTTCTCTTCAAGGCTTCCTTGAACCTTCAGTAAAATATCCACCATTTTACTGTGGCATTTTGACTGACAAAATAAAACTTTGACATGACATAACCGTACAAATTTCCTCACTTGACATTGGCAGAATTATCGCAAAAAAGCGATAGCAGGCCATTAAACGAAGAAAAGGAAGTAAGGGGGAATTCTGTGTTCAGCAATGGGAATCTTTCGGCTGGTGATGTGTACACTATATTTGATCAAGGAAAATAAAGTAGCGTGATTTTTGAGAAATACCTTTGCTGTTATATCAAAAATACAAAGCATTACTTGACCACTTTTAGCTACCACTGCGCAGTATTTAAAGCTCTTTGAATGTAAATTGTGGTTTTTGTGGTTAACAAACCCTAGGTAGGTATACAGTTTGGAACAACTCCAAGGTGCTATTGAAATGATTCAGCCGCAGTTAACACGCCTCAACCTTGTAGAATGGAAACAAAGGTTTTACCATAGATGGGAATTAAAAAAACGAGTGTGTTTAAACCACACGACTGAAGCAAATTTTTTTAGTTTAGCTCCATCTATCGACCTGTGTAACTTTGTTTTTGCTTTGTTTAATGTTAATGTCGCCATCTTGATAATTGTAAATTATCAGTTTACCGGACATACCAACATAATAATACAAATTCTTAACTTTGTCAGGTTGACAATGGAGATATACGTGAACCAACTTCAACTTCCGTTCACCAGCTTACTCCCCAATTTACGCGTGCGTAAACAAGTTTTACTTCAAAAAGGCACTAGCTTCTCGTGGTTCGCTGACAATGCATTTGCCATGCCAAAGCAAGAGACAGCAATTGTGCATCTTCAGTGAAAACAGGAGCGCTTTGTGTGATGAGTTCAAGATGATGTAAAACTAAAATGTTTGACTAATACTTAGTGTTAACAATATAGGATTATCAATATTCGTCAAAAGAGTAGTATTAAATAGTGTAATTGACTTGTGGACTTTTTGTGGATTCGCCAATTCGTGGCGTTGTTGTCGACTGTCATGGAGGGAGCTTGTTCCGCCGCCTCTTTAAAAAGAGCAGAACATTGTTCTGTACAGTCCAGTTGGCTTTTGGCAATGAAGTGAATACCACGAAACTATTACCGATATATTGTGAAACAGTAAACATATCTGGAGGTTGCTTGTCAAATTGAGAGTTTCGAGAAAATTGACTTTAAACTACAACGGCGTCATTTTAATGTAGAGTGCTTATAAGGTAATAAAAAAGGTTTATGTAAGTTTCAGTTGCTAGAAAATGTTTTAATTCTATTTAAAAATATTAAGTATAGTACTAATTCATACAATTACTGTAAAAATATAATATAATAAATTAAATATAATAATGTTTTTATGCTAAGCGAACTGTATTCCTGTGACAGATAAACCGTTATTGGACTCAAAATCTCGAGATTTAAGCCTCATTTCGGTATTTTGAGAATGTATTATTGTAGATAATTTCACGCTGATTCCAACGATACCTACCCATTTTGTGAAAAAAATCAGATAAACCCTTTTTGTTCTCACCCCTTCAATTGTGCTGCAAATATCTATGAAGTTACTAGCCAGATGTAATAGTTACTCCACCAAAGATAATGAACAAAAATGAGGTCTAACCTTTGACTATAGATACATGGTTCAGGTTCCCAAAATCAAGAGAATTTCTTTCTTTGAATTAAATGTACCGTGTATATTATTTTGCCGAGCGGTCCCGGAGGTGTGAGGACCACTCCCTCTTCCCATGAGTGCCCTGAGAATCGGCTAAGGGAATATCCAGAAAATGGGCAGAAGTATTCTCCTCGGTACATTAAAATATGCAATCACTTAGGCGCCTGCCCAGCGTGGTGACTGAGACAAACTTCTATGATAAGTGTCCCAAATGGCGTTTTATGGAGAAGTCTTTTGTTAAGCAGTGGATTTACCATAAATAAAAACGACCTTTTTTGACTAAAATTTAAATGCCGACTATAAAATCTGTAGTATTTAATAAATTAATAAATATCTGAGGACATTTCACACAGCGCTATCTGGCCCTAAACTAAGCAAAGCTTGTACTATGAACCAGATAACTGATACAATACTTAGATACTTTTTGTTTGTAAATACATACATAGAATACAATACAACACCCAGACACAGAACAAACATCGATGTTCATCACACAAATATTAGTAAAATAATGAGAGCAAAAAACTAGATTATAACAAAAATTTAACTTTTATCATAAAATTCAGTACCTGTAAATATAAAAGTTATTACAATGTGACAAAAGAATTCATTTCAATAACAGCGGGTGGAGACGCAGAGACGTGCTAAGAAATTGCATGTACGGCCCAGGCGACAAGTGGATCTAGTGAATGGAAACGATTTATTTTTATAAAAATGTGATGCGAAGAGCTCAAGTTAAAATATTATACAAACTGACGTGAGTAGTATTTATAACTACAACTAGTACACGGCTAACACGCGTTTGTCATTCACAGCCTTATTAATAAACGGGTATTAGTCTCGGGTTATGTTACTTCAGCTTTTGTCCATTTTTTGCTACTGGAATATTTAGCTGGATCGAAAGAAACAAAAGATGGTGTAACTAGTCTAAAGCTAGTTCATGTTTATTAATAAGGCTGTCATGGTTTTGTGAATGTCACAGGTATGTATCATGTATGTAACTTTTGTATGAATATTGAGATAGTCTGACGCGGTTCCAAGAATTCAGATCGGTACTACTCACTTTATATATTGTACGAGCTTCTGCCCGCAGCTTCGCCCGCGGCGTGGCCTATGAGAAAATAATTCAACCACCCATTTCACCCTTTTAAGGGTGGAATTTCAAAAAATCCTTTCTCAGCGGATCCTACGTCATAACATCTACCTGCATGCCAAATTTCAGCCCGATCTATCCAGTGGTTTGGGCGGTGCGTCGATAGATCACTATGTCAGTCAGTCACCTTTGAGTTTTATATATATAGGTTTTATTATTCGATCATCAAAGACAAAGTATTTATTTATAGACATAATAAGTTTACAAGCCAACATCGTGTACATTTAGGATTTTTCCTATATAGGTATCCTTATCTATAAATGAAAGAGTTTATCACTTCATTGATGCGTTGATAGATCACTATGTCAGTCATCAGTCAGTTAGTCACCTTTAAGTTATATATTTCTACCTGCATGCCAAATTTCAGCCCGGTCCGTCCAGTGGTTTGGGCTGTGCGTTGATAGATCACAATGTCAGTCAGTCAGTCATTTTTAGGACTTACTCGCCTTTTGCTGGTGCTTGTACAGCACAGATGTGAAGTGGAATCTCGCACAAAGACGCGGGAAACACTTACAGCATAGGTACTTATGTGGCATACCGCGGTGGATACGGACAGTGGAGTTATAAAACGGTTTATATTGTAATTTACAATTAGAATAGAATAGAAAAAGTTAAATTAGCGTATAATAGGTACCACAATGGACGGCCTTATCATAAAAAGCGATCTCTTCCAGGTAACCTTTAGATGTACTATACATCACAAGAATAAGGAGTAGAAAGCGGTGCGCGATATGAACAAAAAAGATTTAAACAGTTGCCAAAAATTTAAAAAAAGCTGGTAGGTAGTCATTATTTTTACAAATTATTATTATTATATAAGTATACACGGTGGAATTTAAATCGCTCTTTTCTTTAAATGTACGTACTCAGACTATGCTATAGAATATTCGTACAAGTTCCAATTAAAAAAAAATTGGTTTTGTTTTAGTGTTTAGTGCCTCCTAAAATAACCGCATGACACTCGAAACGTCTATTTAACGGTATACACAGCGCGGGCACCGGTTGAATGCTTTGTGAATGTTTTGTAGGCAATAAAACACCTGATTTGTTCAATGCCGCAAGGTTTTGCTTTACAATTTAAAGTAATAATACCTAAATTTAAGTTTTATTTCATATACGTTCTATAGCATGGACTGAATACATACATTAAAGGAAAAGAACGAATTAAATTCCACCTTGTACATCAACAAATAAATATATAAGTACAATGACTACCATAAAAATATATGTGTATGCAATTTGACGGCGCAAGGGTGTCCACACACATAGCGCCTCACACGAATACATTTATTTACAGCAGCGTTAAGTACTAGACAGAATGTTCATTTATTGAGTTTAAAAAATTGCCAAATAGTTACCACTTCTTACGTTTTCTGGCAGAGCTTTCCAGAATTTTACAATTGAACAAAAAATAAGTAGGTACTGTGATATTCAGAATTGATAATAGTAATAATAATCTATAATAAAATTCACAGTCCTGACTGACTGACTAATATACCAACGCACAGCCTAAGCCGCTGGTCCAAGAGACTTGAAATTTGGAGGGTGTGTTCTTTGTAAAGTGTAGGTATCCACTAAGAAAGGATTTTTCGAAATTTCACCCATAAGAGGGTGAAATGGGTGGTTGAATTATCTATGAAAAAACTTCTTTTTCGTTTCCTATAGACCAAAGCCGCGGGCAGAAGCTAGTTTTAGTATAAACACAAGTCCCTATTGTCAGTTTGTAAGTTGGTTTGTTTTTGTGGCTTTCAAGTTGAAATGCCTGATCCGATTTTAAATTTGATTTTGTTTGGACTTTGCACAATGCACATAACTACTTGCTTAACACAACAACAAGACCACAACAGAGAGTTTTCAAATAAAATCGAGTATTGAGAGTGAAGCCGCAGTGCGTTTGTATGCTTTATTACTCTTGTATGAAAATTCAAATCTCATAAAATATCTGCTAATATAATTTAAAAAATCATAATATAATAAATTATTATAATATATAATATAATTGGTAGCAAGCAATATAGTTTCGCGTGACACTGCGCTGCGCACGTCATTCTGAGACATCAGCACAGTCTAGCAATAAGTTACTAGACTGTGAGATTAGATAATAAAGTCTCATTTGCCCAGTAATTTCACTAGCTGCCGTGCCCCTCAAACCGGAACACAGCAGTGCTTGCACACTACTGCTTAACTGGCAAAGCGGTGGTACCTACATAGACGAACTTTGCAGAAAAGTCCTACCATCTAGTATGGCTGTTAAAACGTTTAGCAGTAAATTTGGTACCGGCTAAGCAGCGGTGTACTTTTATAAAACTTGTGTTAAACAGACAGAAAAACTATCAAATATTTCCTTACGAGACATTATTGGGAACTAGAAAATTGCTAGTTCCCTAAATGTTATAACTGTGTGTCTCGACAGGTGTGAGCTATAATAAGGCTGGGTAGGGTTGGCACTCATCTCGCGATCCTCACAGCGTAAGGACATCCGCGCCAGGGCTTTCAAATTTCTTTTATGGCACCTCGACTTTAAGGAGGTATCATGTTTGAAGATTTGTTACGTGTAAACGTGAAAGTATGAATAATGTACATCCCTAATTTAACAAAAGGGAGAGGTTACTTGGGTTGTTTACTGGCTGAAAAGAGGTCACGTAAATTCTGATTGAACCTCCATACTAATATTTGGTGTTTGGCTACACGCGATTAGCGTATTTAGCCAGTGTCAATATTATTTTAGGTAACCTAAATATTAAAGTCAAGCAAAAGTAAAGCGGTGAATACTCATGTAAGTAGAACTTAACTAAATGTTTTTGGAGTTTTGGAGGGAAACAAATAGACATGTTTTTAGTCTATGTATCGCTTACATTTAACTCTTGCATGTTAACAAACACAGCCAAGTTTTGGCGCGAAAACGAGAAAGATCGCTTCACCGCATTGTATTATTTTCCAAAACTAGTGTTATGTTCAGTGTTAGTGCATAAAATTGCTGGCGTTTTATTCGTTAAGTGCTGGGTTACAGGCATAAGTTTGGAAAAGTGGTATAATGATGGTGAAACGTTTCTTTCCGTATTGTTTCCAAAACTCCAGAGAAGCTTCTAGTAAAGTTGCCACCACTTTACCTGGAGTATGACCTAGACTAGACCATGACTTGACTTGATGACTTGGACTGTGACTTGACATATATCTGCGTGAAATATCATTGTCTTGAGAAATTATCAATTTTTTGACACTGGCTAAATACACAAAAGTGTGGAGCCATAAAAACACACAGCCCACTAAATACCACAAGTAATACCAAGCCCTCAACGAAACATTAAAGTTTCTTGTAGCTTCTTCTTTACAGATGTAATCGAAGCTTCGCATCGAAGTTTTCTGTTCTGCATTGTGCCGGACTGCTAGCACCAGTAGTGTGAAAGAGAACTTTTTTTTTCAAACTCATATATTGTAATGGGCTTGCTATTTGACAATAAGCAATTTGTTATTCTATATGCTTAGTACAATAACTTAGTTTTAAGTACCTAATATAATTTTGAGTTGTAAAAGTGCTAAAAATAGCCTATTTACAATAAATCTTTGAACTTTGACTTTGACATTTTTGCGTCAAAACTCACCATTCTAATTTAAAAAAGGTAAAAAGCACTAGTAATTGCTAACAAATCATAAACAAATTTAACTGAAAATAGCAGAAACATTTATATTTAGCTTCAAGGACACTTGAATTCCATCACGGCCTTCAAACATTCGTTAATCATCCTTTCTTTTATTAAAGAAAGAAACTCATTATTTTTCAAGTAGGTCGTAATCAAAGTCGACGGCTGAAGCGGGCATGTCAATCAGATATTCTCTTCGCTTTTGTTATTTGTTTGTATATTCCTTAAGCCGATTGTTTCAAGCTCTCATCGACTATGTTATTAAAAAGTATTATAATATCAACTTTCCTTTACTCTGAGCGCTTCGCTGACTCTGCAGCCCTTTTTATTGTGTCTTACAGTCTTATTTCGTTTCCTAAATTTAATAAAAATCGGAAGTTTATTGTTACACTGATATAGGATGTTTTTTTTTTGGTACCACACTTTTGTGTTTTTAGCCAATGTCAAGTAATTGATTTTTTTTTGTTTTGGCTCCACACTTTTGTGTATTTAGCCAGTGTCAAGTAATTGATAATTTTTCAAGTTAAAAAGTATTAGATATTGTGTCAAGTCAAGTCACAGTCCAAGTCATCAAGTCAAGTCATAATCTAGTCTAGTCTAGTCAAGTCATACTCCTAGTAAAGTGGTGGCAACTTTACCAGAAGCTTCTATGGAGTTTTGGAAACAACACGAAAAGAAACGTTTCAGCATCAATATACCACTTTCCCGCACTCGTGCCTGTAATTCAGCACTTAACGAATAAAATGCCACCAATTTTATGCACTAACACTGAAAATAACACAAGTTTTGCAAAATAATATTAGGTCTTTACCTATGAAATTGCCGTTTTGTTTGAAAAAAGTTAAAGTATTTTTTTTTTCGAACTTATTTATTTCTTTTATTCAAAGTAATCACCCTTGCAATCAATGCATCTTTGCCAACGCTGTGGCAGTTTATGGATGCCCTTCTTGAAAAAATCAGCAGGACGGGAGACAACAAACTCTTCAAAGGCGTTTTGTACTGCCTCTCGGGAATTGAATTTTTTTCCCGCTAAAAAGTTGGTCAAATTTTAGAAAAAGTAATAGTCGGTAGGCGCAAGATCTGGTGAGTATGGCGGATGAGGGAGAGCTTCCAAACCCAACTCATGCAGCTTAGAGACGGTCTGTTGTGCAGTATGGGGTCGTGCGTTGTCGTGAAGTAGCAGTGGAGACGACCGATTGACCAAAGCTGGTTGCAGACGTGCGAGTTTCGCCATCATTGTGGTCAGTTCTTCAATGTACACATCTGCAGTAATGCTCTCGCCGTTTTGTAAAAAGCTATGATGAATCACACCAGCACTAGACCACCAAACTGTGACCATCACCTTTCTAGAGGTCATTTTTCGTTTTGCACATTGCTTTGGTACCGAACCAGGATCTAACCAACTTGCTGAGCGCTTTCGATTGTCAAAAAGAATCCATTTTTCGTCGCACGTAACAATTCGGTTCAAAATTCCTTCATTTTTGTGGCTTTTAAGCAGCGCAAGGCAAGTCTCGACGCGTACGTTGCGCTGGCGATCGTTAAGTTCGTGGGGCACCCATCTATCAAGCTTTTTTATCTTGCCAATCTGTCGCAAATGGACCAATATTGTTTTGATGCTAACATCAAAAGCTGCTGCCAGCTCAGCTGTAGATTGAGATTCATCAGCTTCCACAATCGCCTTTAATTCATCATTGTTGATCAAAGTTTCCGGACGACCACGAGGTTCATTTTTCAAGTCAAAATTCCCAGAACGGAACCGAGCAAACTAATAACGGGTTGTACGTTCGTTTGTACAGTTCTCTCCGTAAACGTCGTTGATGTTACGTGTCGTTTGTGCCGCGTTGGTGCCACGACGGAACTCATATTCCATAATTACACGAAATTTCAAAGTATCCATTATGAGGAAAAATGTTGAAATGTAATGAAAATACAACGCTAATCAATAAACAAAAGACTTATATTGTAAATAGAATGTCATATTTTTAAAACAAAATTAATTTGAATTTAGAATTCATAGCCAATCAAAACTTTTTTTGTTTGAAAAAGTCTGTACTGCAATACGGCAATTTCATAGGTAAAGACCTATTACAATGCGGCGTCGCGATCTTTTTCGTTTCCCGCCAAAACTCAAAATTGATAATTTTTCGAGTTGATTAATGTATATTTATATATATGTGTGTCAAGTCAAGTCACAGTACAAGTCATCAAGTCAAGTCATAATCTAGTCCTAGTCATACTCCTAGTTAAGTGGTGGCAACTTTACCAGAAGCTTCTATGGACTAACACTAAAAAAATAACACAAGTTTTGGAAAATAATACATTGCGGTGACCCAATCTATTTCGTTTCCCTCCAAAACTCCAATTTTGCGGTGCTTTGTAAATTTACGTGCTTAGAACAATAATTTAAATGAAACATTTTTAGTATTCTAATTTTGACTTGTACCTAAGAAGCTTTAAGACGATATTTTGATGAACTCAGCATGTATTTTTTACAGATGCTTGTCTTAGGTGGCACTCGAACCCCCGACCTACAGCGCAGATGGCAGAGGGAATATGGTATCTATGCATTTAAAATAGATACCATTTCCTTTGTTTTTCTCAATCCATGCAAGCGAGTAAATTAGCAGTTCCATACAAAAAAAAACCTAGAAAACAAACTAAAGTGAACGAATTGTAAAGTATAATTTTGTTTGATAATACTTTCAGGCAATTTCGGGACATAGGCCAACACCTCTTGCCTTTTTTTCTCTTTCTCTTTCTATTCATGTTTTTTTTATTTGCCACGCAATTATAATAGATTTTAACATCACATTTAACATTAGTTTTTTTTTTAAATTAACGTTCATAGCAAATAAAACCGGCCAAGTATATTCAAAGTCACGTTTTAATAAAGTGGTGAGATTTGGAGAAAATAAAGGATTTTTTTAAATATTTTCGAGTACCTACGATTTAGTACTAAGTTTTAAATACTGTTTAAAATTTCACCCTCGTAATTTTTTTAAAAGTAATGACGTGACTAGCTAACCGTTCACCTGATGTTAAGCGACACGGCTGCCCATATCAGATGCAGTATCACTTGGAACTCTAAGGTATATATAAAGTAACTGCTGATTCGGCTGCCTGTAGTCCACACCGTTACAAATTATTTCCTATACGTCTCCTCGTTCATGGGTATGTGCCATTACTAATAAACAAATTCAACGCGAGCTCCCGATCTATTTAGGGGTAGTAAATATTTATGTGAAGGTTTTTCCGCTTGCCACAAGGGTTGAAAGTGAATTTAGGTTTAATGGAATCCGGGGTGGGGGTTGTATTCGATCCAGAAGCAGGTCTGTGAATAGTAATAGGGGTGCTAATGTATTGCCTGGATTACGGGGATGAAGCAGTCAGGGCGGCCTGACGCGGTGGTGATATAGTGGGGATTAGCAACTGGAATACTCTGAACATTAAATATTTTAGTTAATTTTAAATTACACATAAATACTACATACTATTACAATACATTAAAGTGTCATGTCTGTTGAAGAATGAAGAATAAACGGAATAAGAAGTGCTCCTGATTTACATATTTGCAAATAAAACCGGGCATCAGAGAGTTGAGATATTTCGACAAAATGTATAAAAACGTGAACGTGATACAAATTGAACAAGTTTATATAAAAAAGAAATAACGGAGTCGATTTTATAGTGTAAACCGCACTTGCGTATATCTACAAAGATATAGTACCTGAAAATGTAAGCAACTAATGAGATTTGAACCCGCGCCTTAAAACTCATCGGCTTACACGCTCTCCCAACTGAGTCATGGTCGCAATCCCCATGAAAATATTAAAATTAGTCATTATCATTTCCTACATTGTGGACGCTGCAGATAACTTTAGTTTCATAAGCGAAAATAGCACACTTTGAGCTAAAAAACTCAATTTCAAAGTAATGAAATTTAATCCGCGCCTCCCTCGGTAACGTTCCTGGTGCGGGCGGTGAAATAATTCCCACCGAGACTCGGTGAAGACTCATTAAAAACTCTTTAGATTACTTTTAGTTTCGAGTTGACACTTGCGGTTTTTTATGTTTTGGCTCCACGCTTTTGAGTATTTAGCCAGTATCAAGTAATTTGATAATTTCTCGAGTTAATATTTCATCAGTCATGTCACATGACAGTCCAAGTCTTCAAGTCAAGTCATAGTCTAGTCTAGTCAAGTCATACTCCTGGTAAAGTGGTGGCAACTTTGCCAGAAGCTTCTATGGAGTTATGGAAACAACACGAAAACGTTTCACCATCATTTCACTTTCCCACACTCATATCATCACCTGTAATCCAGCACTTAACGAATAAAATGCCACCGATTTTATGCACTAACACTGAAAATAACACAAGTTTTGGAAAATAATAACATGCGGTGACGCGATCTTTTTCGTTTTCCCGCCAATACTCCCCACTTGCGTTTTATTGGACTTTAATAGCCGCAAAGTGTCAGACAAATATTATAACTCTCATTAAACTTGTTTAACAAGTTTTAATAGTTGATTAACCTTAAAAGGTCAATATTTCCATATATCAACTATTAAATATTTAGTGTGATTAGACTGACTGTAAATACACAACAATCGTTTATTTGTAATCTTTGTAAAATAATATAATAATATATTTTGAAGTATACCTTCTTTACGCGGGATTGACTTGGGGAGTAAACTGGCCAGCCAAATGAAGTTGAAAGATGTTGTTTAACGTAGATCTCCATTGTCAATATAACAAAGTTTAATATTTGTGTTATTACGTTAGTATTTCCGGTAAATTGCCAATTTACATCTATCAAGATGGTGACATTAAACAAAGTTATATCGGCCGATAGATGGAGCTAAACTATAGAAGTTTCACTTCAGTCGTGTGAAACACGCTCGTTTTTTGTAAAAATGTGTATTATGATAACTGCGATCAGACAGTTCACTTGATGATATTAACCAATCACAGCTAAGCATTTATTGTTATTGACATTATACGTAATATTTTACAATATCAAGAAAATAAACTGATAAACGTTCCAAACGTCTCGTACATTGCTATTATGTAAACCAAAATGATTTGATCTCGGATACGACATCCTTCCGCTCGCGAGCAGTTAATAAATCTCGCAATAAGACCCGGGCTTGTTCATATCGCGAGTAACTTAAGTAAATTGTGTGTGAGCTCCTATACTATACAATTTGAATATACATTAATACAGTATCAGATGTCGTATGATTTTTAATTGAATAAAGTTGATCACTTTTTTTTCTTAGACTTATAATTGAAGGGGTGAGAACAAAAAGGGTTTAACTGTTTTTTTTTTCACAACATGACTTATGGGTATCGTTGAATTCAGCGTGAAATTATCTACAATAATACATTCTCAAAATACCGAAATCAGGCTTAAATCTCGAGATTTTGAGTCTGAAAACGGTTTATCTGTCACAGGAATACAGGTTCGATTAGCATAAAAACATTATTATATTTATTTTATTATATTATATTTTTACAGTAATTGTATGAATTAGTACTATATGTAGTATTTTAAAATAGAATTAATACATTTTCAAGCAATTGAAACTTACATAAACGTTATAAGCACTCTCCATTAAAATGAAGCCGTTGAAGTTTAAAGTCAATTTTCTTGAAACTATCAATTTGACCTACCTAGAACCCTTCAATTATGCTAGAAAAAATAATAAATAAAAAAATCTCAATAAAATTAAACATCCAATTAATACTGATGATTACTAAAGATACAAAAAATAAAAATAAAATTAGAATTTTATATATTTCAAAATAAACATATGCACGAACTTTATCTTAATGATCCCAAACTCAAAAAACGAGTGTGCTTTAGACTACACGACTGAAGTAAAACTTTTTTAGTTTAGTTCCATCTATCAGCCGGTATCACTTTGTTTTTCCTTTTTTTAATGTAATTGACGAAACGTCAAGATGGTAACATTAACAACTTATAAATTGTCATGTTACCGGACATACCAAACAAATTTTTAACTTTGTTATCTTGACAGATTCTGCGTTCGGAAGTGTTAGCGAGTGAACTTATCGGATAGTTTTCGGTGTTTTTTTTTATATCTGCATACATTTAAAAGAAATATTACCAAATTGATTTATATAAGTGTTGTGTTGTCCTAATCAGGTGGTGGTAAGTCAGTAGTTTCTGTGTTTATATGTTTTTGCGGCTCTGAGGTTTCTAACCTCAAACCGCCATCATGGAATGTGATCCGCCGCGTCCGCCGGATCCACCGGATCCCCCTTCTAATAACCCAACTACTAGTGCAACTAAGCACCGTATGGAGTCAACCGTTCAACCTCCTGCGAAAAAAACCATTACATCAACTGAACTAGCATCTGCGTCAATTGAAACCGTGTATACAGACCCGACCATTGTTGTTGGCGGTCTTTCATATACCTCACTAGATAAAGGTCGGTATGTTGTTCACGTCTCTCGTTCAGAACCCGACTTATCTGCAGGCACTACTATAAGACCAATCAAATTTGGCCAATTTTTGAAATCCCATAAGGTCACAAACATTTGTGCCGATGGAGTAAAAAAGGTAGGAAGAAATAAAATTTCCGTAGAATTTACCTCGGCTGATGACGCAAATAAATTTCTATCTTCTCCAATTCTCCCCATGTGTAAATATGCGGCAACAATACCTACCTATAACATCACCCGGATGGGTCTCATTCGCCAGGTCCCCACAGATATGTCTATGACGGAATTTGTAGAATCCCTCGATCTCCCAACAGGCTGTGGCAAGGTACTGAAAGCTAGGCGCCTTAACAGAAAAAACATTGAAGAAGGAAAAGTCACTTGGATCCCAACCCAGACGGTAGTAGTGACCTTCCGAGGTCAAATCCTACCTTCAAGAGTTTTCTCCTATTATACCTCTCTCCCTGTGGAACTGTACCAGTACCCAACCATCCAATGTTTCTCATGCTGCCGGTTCGGACATGCGAAAACACAATGCAGGTCTAAACCTCGATGCTTCCGCTGTACCAAGGAACATTCCGGAGATAGTTGTGAGGTTCTCGAAAAGGATGCCGTTTGCCTTCACTGCTCGGGTCGGCACTTTGCCACGTACAGAGGCTGCCCGGAGCATGAAAGGCAAAAATCTATAAAAATAGTGATGGCCCAAGACAGCATATCTTATGAAGAGGCTGCAGCTCAGTTCCCAAAAGTATCTCGGTCTTATGCCGAAGTTTCACAAGAACCTGCACCAACTCTTTTCCCCTCTCCTCAATCTTCTGGATCTTACCAGGATTCTCAGCCCCGTCTAATCCGGTCTAGTCGTTCATACGCAAAGACTGTTTACGCTACACCCAAGCCTAAAGCTCCACTCGGGAAGTCTTATGACAAGGTTGCCCACCAAATGATTGTTGCTGATCCAACACCATCATTGCAGAATGGCTGTGCCCTAAACCAAAACCAACTTACAGATTCCTCCCCCCAAAACAACAATATGTTGGAAACTCTAATAAATTTAATTATCAATATCATCCTCATGAACCCTCATCCTTTACCGTCCAACGTTGCCTCTAAAATTACACAATTAGTCTCATTATCTCAATATGGATCCAGTAAAAATTCTACAGTGGAACACCCAGAGCATGCGTCGAAAGAAGCATGAACTGGCCCACTTAATTAGAAAATTCCACCCGTCAGTCATTGCCGTCTCGGAGACATGGTTAGTTCCTGGCTCCCAATTTCGGGTGCCAGGTTACTCCTGTCTACGGGACGACAGGGCTGACGGGTATGCGGGAAGTGCTTTATTAACTAAGCGCTCCCTTCAGTTCTCCCAAATTGCCCTCCCTCCCCACCCCCCTGATATCAATATTGTTGGTATCAGATCCTTGGATATCTCTTTTATATCTATTTATATTCCTCATCCCAATTTTTCTCTTATTCCAGATTTACTTCTTCTTCTTTCCTCCATTCCTCCACCCATGGTGGTAATGGGTGATTTTAATGCCCACCACGTCTTATGGGGCTCTAGTCACTCAGACCTATTTGGCCTCTCACTTCTAGACATCTGCCATGAAATCAATCTGTGTGTGGCAAATGATGGTTCTCCTACTCGCAGAGTTTTTCCCTTTCAAAATCCGAAAAGTGCTGTTGATCTCTCTCTTTGTTCACCATCACTCCTTCCCATACTCTCTTGGACAGTTCTTCCGCTTACATATGGTAGTGACCATTTTCCTATTGTTATCTCTATCCCGAACAAAGTGTCCCCTTACAGCAATCCTTGTCCTTCTTTAAAATACAAGCTTTCTTCTGCTGACTGGCCTTCTTACGCTTCTACACTTGATCTCAAACTAGATTCCTTTTCAATATCCCTCATAGATATTGACCCTATCACTTCTTATAAGATATTTATAGAAAATATTACTTCGTCTGCTGCTCTTCACGTTCCTCTTAAGAAGCCTGCTAAAGATTTCAGAGTCTCAACTCCGTGGTGGAATTTGGAATGCACTTCTGCAGTTCTTGAACGTAAAGAAGCAGAACAGAATTACAACTCTTCCATGACTGAGGAGAATTTCTTAAAATATCAACAAGCTGCAGCAAGGGTCAAAAGATTGGTCTCTAAATATAAAAAGATGGGATGGGTAAATGTATGTGAAAGCCTATCCCCAAGAACCCCATCATCTATAGTTTGGAAACAGATTAGACGTTTCAGAGGAGCTTTTAATGCTGAGAATATATCAACCAACGACCCCTCGTCTTGGTTAGAGGCCTTTTCGGATAAATTAGCCCCCCCTTTTGCGCCTACCGCTGATTCCTTACCATCATTACCATCTCTCCTCCCATCTCACAACTGCTTTGATTGCCCATTTTCCCTTTCTGAATTAAATATTGCATTAGAAGGACTGACTGATTCCTCTCCTGGCATTGATGGAATCCCCTATTCTTTTATAACTAAGTCTTCTGATAAAGCCAAACAAATTTACTTAGGTATAATTAATCATTTTTTCCAAAACGGCATAGTTCCTGACCAATGGAAATCACAAATTGTCATTCCAATATTAAAACCCGGTAAGGATCCCTCAGATCCAAACAGTAGAAGACCAATAGCGTTGTCATCAGTATTAAGTAAAATCACAGAGCATCTAATTAAACATCGGTTAGAATGGTTTGTTGAAAATAACTCATTACTGGCAAAATCCCAATTTGGCTTTAGGAAAGGACTAAGTACCATAGACAGTTTAGCGATTTTAACGACTGACATCTTGATAACGTTTAAGGAAAAAAAACTTCTATTTGGAGTGTTCCTTGATGTTGCGGCAGCATACGATAATGTCCTGCTTCCTGTTCTCAGGAGAAAACTCATTCAGCTGAGTATTCCAGAGAAGCTCGTACGATTCATATGTAATATGCTGATGGAACGATCAGTAATAGTAAAATCGAATAACGTTTTTCTCCACCCTAAGCTTGTTTGGAAAGGCTTACCGCAGGGATCAGTACTAAGCCCATTACTTTACAGCCTGTATACTTACGACTTAGAGAGCTCTGTAAACTCATTCTGTGAAGTGCTTCAATATGCTGATGATCTGGCTCTCTATGTACAAGTACAGTGCATTGAAGAAGCAACTAATAGACTTAACTCTGCTCTATTCTACCTTAGCGATTGGTTACATAATCACGGCCTATCACTGTCTGCTTCTAAAAGCTCGGTGGTAGCTTTTACAAGAAAGAGAATTATTCCACCCATTGAGTTACTTATAGGAGAAGAAATTATCCCGCAATGTAATCACACCAAATTTTTAGGCATCATACTTGACTCTAGAATGTCTGGCAACTCCCATTTTGACCACATAGCTCAAAAATGTGAAAAGAATATTAATATACTCCGTTCGCTTTCTGGGGTATGGTGGGGATCTCACCCTTATTCTCAGAAGCTACTCTATAATGCCATAATTCGAAGTCACATCGATTATGGCTCCTTCCTATTGAATAGCTGTAACAAATTCGGTCAAGATAAGGTCACCAAAATTCAATCAAAATGCCTACGAATTATTCTTGGAGCAATGAAATCCTCCCCAATTAATGCTTTGCAAGTAGAGTGTGGAGACCCTCCTCTTATCATTCGTAGTCAGTTTCTCTCAGACCGATTCCTTTTTAAACTAGTCCAAGACTCCAAACATCCTCTTCTTCCAAAATTAAAACATCTCTCGGACCTATATAACTCTGCTAATATTTCTAACAAAACTCCTTGTTTACTCCTTAGTTTTATCAAATTTACCAAACTTCCAGATCCAGTCAATCAGTTTTCTAAAAATCCTTTATATTCAACTCCATTTGAAGCCCTTACATTCCAACCTAATATCATGTTAGACTTAGGCATAACCAAAGATTCGATTAATGCACGAAGAATATTTAATGACCTAATTTATTCAAAGTTTAGGGGCTGGCGTCTCCTATTTACTGATGCATCCAAACTCTCTTCCAACAGTATTGTTGGTGCAGCAGTTTGGATCCCTTCCTCAAAGATATGCTTAAGCTTCAAAAGTCCTTCTTGCACTTCTGTATTTACCGGAGAAGCCCTTGCTATCTTGGAGGCAGTTCTGTTTATTAAATCACATAACCTTCTAAACTCAATAATATTTACTGACTCAAAAAGCTGTCTCGAAGCTATTCTCTCTAATCCTTTCCGATCCTCTTCTAAATTCCCTCTAATCTTTAAAATCAAACAATCCCTATATGAGTGCCATAACCTGGGTATTAATATCATCCTTGCTTGGATTCCAGGACATACTGGAATTCCTGGTAATGAAACCGCTGATTCCTGTGCTAAAAATGCAACACAGACTGGCTCTTTGGAGCATTTTCAAATATACTCCCATGACCTTTGTCTTCTCCCAAAAGCTCATCTACAAGAATCATGGTCAAAGCTCTGGGAAACCTCTAAAAATCAGAAAGGTAAATTCTATGGTGATATTCAACCAGATATCCCGGCTGTCCCATGGTTTTTTAAATTTCTAAAAGCTAACAAAATTACTACCTCCACAATCTGTCGGCTCAGATTAGGACATTCATGCACTCCAGTACATTTAGCTAAACTTCGGATCAGGGATAACTCCGTGTGTGAGTGTGGTCTGGACGAAGGAACCGTGGACCACATATTTTTTAACTGCTCTAAATTACGTTGCTCACTTTATGATATCCTCCCCCCAGCTATCCCTCGTCCTACCTCCATAAAATGCCTATTATCCCTTACTTTTTCACCATTAGTCAATTATATAATCTGTAAATTCATAAGTCTAAATAAAATTAAGTTGTAGAATATAGAACATTATTAAGTTTGTGTATCAAAATAATATAAATAGCAATAACAATTTATATGTATTTATAATTAACTATAACAATCTTTAAACACCATAGTTTTACTAACATAGTGTTTGTCTTATTTGTGTTGTCTGTATGTTTTCAGAATAAATCATCTTGGTCTTTAACATTTGGGTTGAGTCTCCCTCTATTCCACCGATCATATTCTTATTAGTAATAGCACAATCTCCAAAAGTTCATGACACTAGCATGAAACGGACATTGGCAGAATTGTGACCACTAGTCACAGAAGCCATAAACCAAGAAGTCAAGTCAAGTCAAGTCAAGTTATCTTGACAATAGATATCTACGTGAATCAACTTCCATTCGCCTCGGCAGCTTACTCTCTAAGTTGAGCGTGCGTAAAAAAGTTTTACTTTAAACACATTTGAAATTGCTTTAAAACCATAGAATCAAATCATTTATACATAACTTGGAATATCCAGTTTTCCGTTCGTTTTTCAAACTTGCGCGAAACAAATGACGCGAGCAAAACAGCCAAAATGTCAGCATGTGCCTTACTGCATCAGCATACTGCGACGAGCTTCAGAGTACTGTATCGACCAACTTTATGTGTGCCCAAGCTAAATAACGTTCAGTAAATTACGCCCGACTCTGAGGGTATGCGCCCAGCGTCAACAATATTACCAGAAGTGGGCGGATTAAAATTTCAGTAGTAGTTGTATACGTTCCACTGAACGTTGGCTTGGATTAACACTGGTAGCAATTCGTTTTACGGCTTAACCTTTAAGCCCTAGGCAATAATTTATTGTATTACAAACACTGCGGTAAAGAGAAACCATTGGCGGATAGCGCTGTGATAATACAAGGGAATATGTTTAAAAAACTAATAACAATTATGTACAAACAGTTTTTGAAGTAAAACTTCTTTACGCCGTGACTTGGGGAATAAACTGGTGAATGCAAGGCGAACGAAAGTTGAAGTTGATATACGTAGATCTCTATTATCAACATAACAAAGTTAAAAATTTGTGTTATTATGTTGGTATGTCCCGTAAAATGACAATTATAGTTGTCAAAATGGCGACATCAACTATAATCAAAGCAAAAATAAAGCTATACCGGCCGATAGATGGAGCTAAAGAAGTTTTATTTCAGTCGTGTGGTCTAAAACACACTAAAGTTTTTATATTTTTAATTTAAAAAATTGGTCTTGCTATTTTTTTAATTTCTCAGAGTGTTTATGGTCTGGAGGAAGAGTAGGTAATCAAATGAATCATTACAATTGTTTCACAATAAAATTTAGACAGCCTCTGTTGTTGAGCAGGCTGGCTCATAGCCCGAAGGCGGCAGGTTTGATTCCCACGGCAGGACCAAGTATTTGTACAAACGAAAAAAAAAAGCGCAAATGCTTGTTCTGTGTCTGGGTTATGTGGTACTATAGTCCTTGTTATCCTTGTTTCTATTGGTTGCAATCTAGTTACGCGATCGCCTAGTTGATGTCATTGAGCCATTGAACATCAGAGAAATATGGATGAGGCTTCTGCTGTTCTAAATAGGTAGGACTCCCCTTTACCAGTTATACTGCCGCCAAGCAGTAGTGTGCATAAACTACTGTGTTCCAATTTGCAGGGTACTGTAGCTAGTTAACTTACTGGGCAAATGAGGCTTTGTCATCTGATCTCAATCTAGTAATATTATTACTAGATTGAGATCAGATCAGATCATAGTGCTAATGTCTCAGGATGACGTGCGCAGTGCAGTGCCATGCGAAACTTTACATTAGAGTTCCGAGTGACACTACAACTGTTATGGGTGGCCGTGTCGCTTAACATAAGGTCTAACTAAACTCTCCACATCATTCATTAACATAAAATATTGTAATCCTACTGGCGTAAGCTATAAGTAACATTTTATGTAAAAAAAGTCAACAAACTTTTCGAGAGTCGTTAAAAATGGCCAAGATGGCTTTATATTTTGGGCCACTGAGCAAACTGGACCGGAAAACGATTAAACATTTACCGAATTTCCGCCCAACAATGTTACGAACACACTTTAAAATTTCACGAACTCTTCATTCGCAAATATTACCAGAAGTTAAGCACGAATACTATGTACCTACATAGAGAAGGTACGTAAATTTATTTTATGTACGTACTTTTATTTTTTATTCTAATTTTACAGCTGGAAGTTCAGTGTACCCTTTGAAAAATACTAGAGCAAAGGTAGAGTAATAAAAATTATGCTTGAGTAAACAAAAATAGACTGAATTAGGGTGTGATAAGAATTAATTTTCTGTAAAAATGAGGTTGCTACTATTTTGCCGGTATTCCGCCATTGCCTGAGTAGCAATGTGTAATCAACATTAAGAATACTTAATAACAAAACATGATTTGCCGTCAATACAATATTCTCATCAAAGTCTTTTTTATAAAGTATCTACTGCTATACTGAGACGTGTCCTTGACAAGACTGACTGAATTCTTTTTTTTTTTACTTCAAACTTGTCTAGCATTTGACCACGCTCTCACCTGATGGAAAGTGATGATGAGATCGAAGGTGTAGCATGCTAGCCAAGTAAAAGAAAATATTATTATCATATTGTTATTCATAGCTTTATTTGTAAACTTAACACTGACTAATACTCTATCCTTCAAGAGAAATAAATAAGCAATTAAAGGAAGTATTACTATACTGACAAATACCAGAATGACCAGCGTTTCATTTCGTTTCATAACAACATCCAGCAAAATGTACAAAAGCAAATGCTAGCCTTGTAAAAACGGTAGAGCAAAGGCAATGTGAGTTTTATTAAAGCATTTAATGAAAACTGGAGCTCTACATAATTCACGTGTGGTATGTAGAGCTAGCACTCTACTAGACACGGATTATGAGCTTCCACTGAGTATGAACACGACGTTTTGTTTGTAGAGCCAGGACTGGTGACAAGTTAATGTTACTTCAAAGGTAAACGTTTAATTAAAACGTGTTGGAACATGCATTACTTTGTAATTAGTTTGGAATGTATTATAATTTTCGTTTTCAATGGTTTATTTGAAGCTTTATGAAGGTAGACTGTAGAGTGGTAGAGTATGTAGAGTTGCAGAAGAGTTTAGAAATTGTACATGTAGAAATGTTACACTTCGTGATTAATATATTGATTGATAAGTATGTAAGATTTATGTTATTACATTTGTTGTCGTTTTTATTGAAGGCTCTAGGAATCTTTGAAGAGAAAACGAAAAGGCATGGATTTAAAACTTGGAATCATTTCCCTACACTAGTGCACGTTCACGAACACTTAACGGATAACAATGCACCCTTATTACACATTAAAATTCAAAAATACACGGGTAATGGAAACAAGTTCAAAATTCACAACCACCATTTTCGGATTCTTTTCAACGACCTTCAAAGACATACCATAACCGTACAAAAATTCCTTACTTGACGTTGGAAGAATTGTCGCTATAAAGCGATAAAAAACCATTAAACGAAGAAAAAGAAGAAATATCCATTATATTTCTAATAAAACACTTTTACTTCATTTTAAAGTATTTTGATAAGTATCGAATAAATTCTACTAAGGTTGTAGACACCAGTCACTGAGAGAGTAATAAATTTCACTGTCTCACCATCTCCGGAGTGTCTAAATAACTATCTATTCGTGTAGGTTCTAAATTAAGAGTTAAAACAGTAGTCAAGGTTCAAACAAATCTGCTGGTAACTACATACTCACACTAGCTTAACACATTACGGTATTATAGAAAATAGTAAGTAAAACGTCCACGAATGATTACTTATTAGTCTGTGCTTTTTTTTGTTTTGTTTTGGCTCCACACTTTTGTGTTCTTAGCCAGTGTCAAGTAATTGATAATTTCTAAAATTAATTACTATCATATACGTGTCAAGTCAAGTCAAGTCACAGTCAAATCATCGAGTCATAGTCAAGTGTAGACAAGTTATACCCCTAGTAAAGTGGTGGCAACTTTACCAGAAGCTTTTATGGAGTTTTGGAAATAACACGAAAAGAAACGTTTCACCATCATTATACCACTTTCCCACACTCATGCCTGTAATTCAGCACTTAACGAATAAAATGCCACCAATTTTGCATAAAATTGATGGCATTTTCGTTTTCCCGCCAAAATTCCGCTACCGTGCTTCGGAGGACATGTTAAGCTGTCAGCGTTAGTCCTGGCTGTTATCGCAAGGCAAAGGCAGAAAACTTTGTGCAGCTTATATAATTCTAGTCTATATAAGACCTCATTCATTAATTGCTGTGTATGTCATACGTTGTTCATAAAATATGTATGAAAAGATGCAATAAAAAAGAACAGCTAAAAAAATTATATGGTTTTTATTTCGCTTATTATACTCATAACATCACCTTAGAGTTTTGGCGGGAAAATTTTCCAAAACTTGTTTTATTTTCAGTGTTAGTGCATAAAATTGGAGGCATTTTATTCGTTAATTGCTGGATTACAAGCTTGAGCGTGAGAAAGTGGTATAATGATGGTGAAACGTTTCTTTTCGTGTGGTTTCCAAAACTCCATAGAAGCTTCTGGTAAAGTTGCCACCACTTTACTAGGAGTATGACTAGTCTATTCAAGTGACTAGACTAGACTATGACTTAACTCGATGACTTGGACTGTGACTTGACTTGACTTGACTCATTATATAACATTAATTAAATAAGAAATTTTCAATTACTTGACACTGGCTAAATACACAAAAATATGGAGACAAAAAAAAACCTTAAACATGATAATAATACTAACGTTTGTATTTAACTGAAGCGTTTTGCATTGTAAAAGTGTTAAAAATAGCATATTAGCAATAAATCTTTTGACTTTTCTAAAAATGGCAAGCTGCGTAACTGTAGACTAAACTCCATATTACAGGGTTAATAAGTGTGGCATGCGCCCCTTCGCGGGAGATTTATGAGCAGCTAAAGATTATCATCCACCATCCCTGTTAGAACAGGTAATGCGTCTTTATGGATATCGCCTACTTCGGAGGGAAATGAAGCTTACAGCTGGTGCTTGGAATTAACTGAAAAGCAGCAACGGAAATTCTACTCTGGAAAAAACTTTGACAAAGTTAAAATGATAGAAAATAATGGTTATTTATTTCGAACGTGCTGGTTTCTACTTTACAATTGATTTTCATTAAAAGCTTTTAATGAGGTTACCAAGAAAGATCTTTCTTCTTCTTTCGCAACCTGTTGTCAAATTAAATTAATCGAAAAGCGTACCTGACCCTAACTAAGATTCCCTGTGTTTAAGGAACTACGAGGACCATGGTCCCACAACACCCAGACACAGAATAAGTGTCAATAAAATAAAAATGAAATAATCATCAGGTACGCGGATGCATCTACCTTTTACTAGAGTATGCAAAAATTCAGGCCACTATCATGAGTGAAGATTATGGACAGTGATTCATTGAGCAACAGGCATTCATAATTATCATATATTCGTGAAATAACGGCTCAATACAGGACGGCTTATAATTAAACTTCAGATTTGTAAGTGTTACTTTTGATGTTTTGAATTATAACACGTCTTTGGCAATTTTATGTCCTTCTATATATTACTAGCTAATACCGCGGCCTATAGGACACGAAGAAGACACTTTTTCTTAAATATAATTCAACTACTCATTTCACCCTCTTAGGGATGGAATTTCGAAATACCCTTTCTTAATGGATACCTACACTTTATAAAGAACTTTCCCTTCAAATTTAAAGTTTCTAGGACCAGCGGTTTAGACTGTGCGTTGATATATAAGTCAGTCAGGACTTTGAATTTTATATGTATGGCTTATGTCGCCGCTAATCATTATGATAGGTTTTCTGGTTAAATACTGAGAGCCTCTAAATAGACGATACGAAGCTAAGAAGCTCCTGTAAGATACAGATAACTGAAGACATTGTAAAATATTCTTAATTAATATTGCAAGAAAACTACCATCTCCACTATCTTTTGTCATACTGTCAACACAGATGCGAAGAGAGAACGTCAGCCACAAAGACTTCTCCCTCTTCATATCTTCTATGGCTTTGAGATTGTGAGTGTTCCTCACCGCGATAAGAAATGAAAGATTTCTGAGCAGACTACACAGCTTCCTATGTAGTCATCGTGGGGGACACACGGCCGTGGCGCTTGAAATACATTATGGGAGTTATAATATTATAGAAACTGACGTGAGCAGTACTCTCAACTACAACTAACTCATATATTTTAATGGGCTTGCTATATATTACTTGACAATAAGCACTTTGTAATTTTATATGCTTTTTACAATAACTTACTCGTAATTTTACCTAAGATAATCTTTACTTACAAAAGTGCTAAAATAGCTTATTTTCAATATAATATTTTGATTATGACTTTATGCGATAAGACTGCCTATTGTACTAGTATTAGTTAATACTAGTTAATAATTATATTAGTTTTTATTTTTGTAATTTTTTTACGGTGTACGATAAAGTATTGATCTATCTATCTATAATATAAGATTAATATTATAGATATACTTAGATATAATATTAAGAAACTGTTTTGCTGTTTTTGTTTATACAAGTCTCCCATTTAAATAAACCATGTTTAAATATTATTACAGTCCCAAATGAATACTACGTTAAGTTAAAACCATTTCAATATTATCTCAATCAAACTCTCTTCATAATTTTGCGAGTGAAACCACAAACGTTTCAAAGTAACTACAACAAATGTTCTATATTAAAACATATTAATACCCTCTGTTTATTTTAAAAGTAATAAAAGTTTTATAAACATGTCGTACAAAGCGTTAAACTTTTTAAGGGTCTCACATACACTATAAAAGCAGTAAAGCAAGTCATTACCATTAACTGAAGAAACGTAAATAATAGATTAGTAATCTGCGGTCTTGTTAACAATTCTAATGTTTCGGGAACTCGGCAGCTGCGGTTCTGTGGTTAATAAGTTACGTACATTATGGTTTATCAGGTTTATGATACTCGAGACTTATTGATCTACAGGACTGCCTCTGTGGTGTGGTGCTTGAGCAGATCGGCTAATAACCAGGAGGTGGCGGGTTCATAAAAATACAATAGTCGGTTAAAAATGGAGCAATAAAAAAGAAGTAAAAATTGATCACCCGAAGAGAAAATTAGTAAAACTTCAAAATATTTTTTATTGCATTGTATCTATCAAGTTTATTTCCATTTATACTCAATTCGAAAGGATTCACACGATGACAAGGTCTTACGGATCGTCTCTAACATGTCCAAATGTTCTAAATCCATTATGTCAAGATTTATTTTAACACGGAAAATTGCCTTTATTTTGAACTAAATACTACAATGATATAATAACTAATACTAACCACTACCTACTACTACTACTAAAAAAGACTGTGTTATAAAAAATAACTGTTTATTTAAAAAATATATGTCAATCATCTTTGTATCCATTTTAAATAATTTGTAAATATTAAGATACAAATATAATAATTATAAGCTCAAATACTATTGGTAGGTATTTGTGGTAGGTAATACTATCTAGGCTCTGGTAGTCTAGTTTATCTCTGGACTAACTTTGGTAGATTTTAGTCCAGAGATAAACTAGACTAGAGGGGTTTCGGCGATTTAACTTTGGTATCATAAATAACCCGTGGTTTAGTGTGAAACTTTGTTTTATAATAAGGTTTCGATTGGTCCATGGTTTAAGCCTGGTACTAATTCCAGTAGTAAAACCAAAATTAAACGGTGTTTTGGAAGGAGACCGCTAAATCGCTTGCCAATCCATCGGTTCGTGTGTCACCAAACGCCGGCGTTTCCATTAACTTTATTTGCCGACATTGGCCGCGGCGAGGTCAGATATCGACAGATTGGAATGATGTATTGTTACAGCATTCATTCTGTACCTTTCGCGGATCTTTTTATTTATTTGCTTGCTATTTTTGTGACTGGAATGGGTCCTTTACAGTCAATTCTAAAGAGCTTTTTACGTGATCATACTTTTTATAGAACAACGAGCTTCTGCCCGCAGCTTCGCCCGCGGCGAGGCCTATGGGAAAATAATTCAACTACCCATTTCACCCTCTTAAGGGCGGTTTTCGGAAAATCCTTTCTTAGCAGATGCCTACGTCATAACTTCTACCTGCATGCCAAATTTCAGCCCGATCCGTCCAGTGTTTTGGGTTATATTTATTTAGATTGCTATAATTGCCAAAATTAATAATTTTTTTTTGGCTAACTATTAACTATTCGTGATTAAATATTATTTATAGAGTATTTATATAATAGTATTAGATATTAATTGTGATAAAAACTTAGTTTACTAGCTTTCTAATGACACTGCACTGCGCACATCATCCCGAGACATCAGCACAGACTGGTAATAAGATTACTCGACTGTGAGATCAGATCATAAAGTCTCATTTGCCCAGTAATTTCACTAGCTACAGTGCCCTTCAAACCGGAACACAGCAGTGTTTGCGCACTACTGCTTGGTAGCAGAACAACTGGCAAAGCGGTGGTACCTACCAAGACGAACTTTGCAGAAAAGTCCTACCACATAGTATGGATGGAAATATTTTTTAAATTAATCGATCAATTTTCAGCCTATTTACTTATGTCAAACATTTTGATTACTACAATGGTATTTGTCACAGCAAGTGATTGTAGCTTTGTGAAGGAAATCACGACGATTTCGTGCCACTACTGCAACTGATCCATTTATGCACCATCGAAACGCATTATCCCCATACTGTACCTCGATCGGTCAGCAAATTCAAATCCTTTGTCAGGGTTAACAAACAAAACACCGCTGTTTGTCGGCTCATTCCAAACCCGAATACAGAACTAGTTAAAGGTTTAGCGCGGGACACAACCAGGGTTGGAACGAGATTTGTGAAGGGTTACACATACACCCATGCGCTTATTATTATAACGCACTTGTAAGATATGAAATGGAGTTTTGGTGGGAAAACGAAAAAGATCGCGTCACTGCATTGTATTATTTTCCAAAATTTGTGCTGTTTTCAGTGTTAGTGCATAAAATTGGTGGCATTTTATTCGTTAAGTGCTGGATTACAACCGTGAGTGTAGGAAAGTGGTATAATGATTCTAAAGCGTTTCTTTTTGTGTTGTTTCCAAAACTACATAGAAGCTTCTGGTAAAGTTGCCACCGCTTTACTAGTGCTCCTAGGAGCATGACTTGACTAAACTAGACTATGACTTGACTTGATAACTTGGACTGTGACTTGACTTGGCACATACAACATACACATATATTAGGTCTTTACCTATGAAATTGCCGTTTTGTTTGAAAAAAGTTAAAGTATTTTTTTTTCGAACTTATTTATTTCTTTTATTCAAAGTAATCACCCCTGCAATCAATGCATCTATGCCAATGCTGTGGCAGTTTATGGATGCCCTTCTTGAAAAAATCAGCAGGACGGGAGACAACAAACTCTTCAAAGGCGTTTTGTACTGCCTCTCGGGAATTGAATTTTTTTCCCGCTAAAAAGTTGTCCAAATTTTGGAAAAAGTAATAGTCGGTAGGCGCAAGATCTGGTGAGTATGGCGGATGAGGGAGAGCTTCCAAACCCAACTCATGCAGCTTAGAGACGGTCTGTTGTGCAGTATGGAGTCGCGCGTTGTCGTGAAGTAGCAGTGGAGACGACCGATTGACCAAAGCTGGTTGCAGACGTGCGAGTTTCGCCATCATTGTGGTCAGTTCTTCAATGTACACATCTGCAGTAATGCTCTCGCCGTTTTGTAAAAAGCTATGATGAATCACACCAGCACTAGACCACCAAACTGTGACCATCACCTTTCTAGGGGTCATTTTTCGTTTTGCACATTGCTTTGGTACCGAACCAGGATCTAACCAACTTGCTGAGCGCTTTCGATTGTCAAAAAGAATCCCTTTTTCGTCGCACGTAACAATTCGGTTCAAAATTCTTTCATTTCTGTGCCTGTTAAGCAGCGCAAGGCAAGTCTCGACGCGTACGTTGCGCTGGCGATCGTTAAGTTCGTGGGGCACCCATCTATCAAGCTTTTTTATCTTGCCAATCTGTCGCAAATGGACTAATATTGTTTTGATGCTAACATCAAAAGCTGCTGCCAGCTCAGCTGTAGATTGAGATTCATCAGCTTCCACAATCGCCTTTAATTCATCATTGTTGACCAAAGTTTCCGGACGACCACGAGGTTCATTTTTCAAGTCAAAATTCCCAGAACGGAACCGAGCAAACCAATAACGGGTTGTACGTTCGTTTGTACAGTTCTCTCCGTAAACGTCGTTGATGTTACGTGTCGTTTGTGCCGCGTTGGTGCCACGACGGAACTCATATTCCATAATTACACGAAATTTCAAAGTATCCATTATGAGGAAAAATGTTGAAATGTAATGAAAATACAACGCTAATCAATAAACAAAAGACTTATATTGTAAATAGAATGTCATATTTTTAAAACAAAATTAATTTGAATTTAGAATTCATAGCCAATCAAAACTTTTTTTTGTTTGAAAAAGTCTGTACTGCAATACGGCAATTTCATAGGTAAAGACCTATTATAATATTAATTAACATGAAAAATTAATTACTTGACACTGGCTAAATACACAAAAGTGTGGAGCCAAAACCAAAACAAAAAAGCATTCCTGTGATGTCAATAGGTTATTGTTACCGCTTTCCATCAAGCGTATGATTGTTGTATTTATTTTATTGTATGAGCAACATCAAATAAACTAAACAAAACACAACAACACAACCCTTGAAGAACATCCTTAATACGTCCCTTATAATCCTCTAGCTAGTTACAAATGCGGTCAGTGCCTGCAAAGTGGACACAGCACTGTTCAAATAGATCTGCCGACTATCAACTGTGTCAGCCTACGGTATGGGCTATGCGTTGCTTCAGTATCACTGTTCTGTAATACAATTGAGGCATGGAACGACTAACTGTTTGTAACGGAATATCCTTTTTTATGTTAAGAAATGGCGTGACGAACTAACCATTCGCCTGATGTTAAGCGACACGGCTGCCCATATCAGTTGCAGTGTCACTCAAAACTCTAAAGTATGGAGTTTCGCATGACACTGTACTGCGCATCTTATCCTGAGACATCAGCACAATTTAGTAATAAGATTACTAGACTGTGAGGTCAGGTCATAAAGTCTCATTTGCCCAATAATTTCACTAGCTACAGTGCCCTTCAAACCGGAACGCAGCAGTGCTTGCGCACTATTGCTTGGCGGCAGAATAACTGGCAAAGCGGTGGATTCTGCCGTTCTGCCGTTCTGCAGAGTTCGTCTAGGTAGGCCTAGACGAACTCTGCAGAAAAATCCTACCACCTAGTAATCTCATATCCTTTTAAAGTAGTGGGGTTTTTTCAACTTTAATAGCTTTAATTTCATGCCTAAAACTAACTTGGATGATATTATTATTATTTTGACTGGCCTTAGCTCAGTTGGTAGTAGCTCTGCCTTCTGAACTGTAGGTTGTGGGTTTGATCCCCACCCAAGACAAACATTTTAGTGATGAACATAGGTGTTTGTTCTGTGTCTGGGTGTCATATCGTATTCTATGTATGTATTTACTAACTAAAAGTATCTAAGTATTGAATCAGGTTATGGTTTTCATAGTACAAGCTTTGCTTAGTTCGGGACTAGATGGCGCTGTGTGATATGTCCACAAATATTTGTTTATATATTAATTATAAATATATTGGCAAAATCTTACTGTATATTCTTAATGCAATATATCGATAGAATATTTTCATTCGATACAAGTTTTATATTCGAAACGATAGTCACTTTTCTCTTTAAAAATAACTATTAACAATAATTGTATGACAAACCCATTAATATTATAATGACTATTATCTGATAATCGTATCTATAATCATTACAGAACACTCATAGCGTACCGAAAAACCAAAAGCAGTATTACGAGCTTGCTTTTTTAATTTTAAATTAATCCATTAAGCACACAAACGAATCGATTAACCGCGTCGGATTTAATTTATCGGCTCCCATTGAACACAAGGATTTGGGAACGTTCGTCGCAGTGAGGGGGAAATTACGATCGACGAATGATCATTGCTGTTTATCGATATCCGGGAGCGAATAGGACCGTTCATTTTTTGTGACAGGTCAAGCACTTTGCTTGGTGATTGATAAGCATCATGGGCTCAAGAGCCGCTGGTTGGTTGAATATTTTTCGACTATTTCGTTGATAGCTGCCATTTAAAGACCAACTCTGTCCACACGATCGCAGTAATTAATCCACAAGATATCTTCAAGCGTACAGATTTTTTATTTATTATGCTGCTTTACCACAGACTGTGCTCAGGTCAGGTGTGACAGGTCTATGCTCTATCCTCCTTTTAAATATATTACTTACATATTTGTTAGTTGTGTAATTATTATTTTTTTTAACAAAATCTGTACAGGAGGGTCTTACATAAAAACATTTTTGGGCACTATATAAATATCGGAATATCAATTACTTAATTTCTATTTGCGTATACACCACGAGCATACCAGCTCCCGCAAGCAGCGCCCGTTCACGAGCTTGACACATGTGCCAGCCATAGCCCTCCTCGACCATATTTGAGAGAAGAGGACGATGCCGCCGCAAGAAGAAGCTTTTTAGTAAGCGTGAATGCTTTAGGTGTACCACAATATTAAACTGAATCATAATCAATAAAAATCTTATGAAATAAATAATGTTACAGTATTTGTTCGTACGAACGGGATCACTGACTGGCTCCTTCGAGTCTGTCAGTGACCCCACCCGCACCGTAAGTGTACAGATTTATTATGTTAATTACATGACAACGCAGTTACAGTTATGCTATAAAAGAATTTTGCCTTTTAATACGTTAAGTAAGCGGTTAAATATGAGATTTTTAACCGACTAAATGTCAGTTTTCTCACTTGGATAACATAACACACAAAGCACAGAAGTTCACAGTTTCAATACCAAGATTCTAGCCAAGATTAATCGGCGCGGGAATTGTTTTATGGGTATGTGGTTCCGCTGGTGCAAACCCACTCCCTTTTTCATCCTAAACTAAACTAAAAAACCTATAAACCAGTAGGTAGTAGACAGCTATAACCTTATACGTTTAGTAAGCGATAATAAATATACCATATAGAGGAAACTGATACACGTTGCAGCAGATTTACGAGGCAAAAAGACAAACGTCGCGCTAAGCGGTCCCTGACTCGGTTCATTACCGCTCATTAACAGTAGGGCTTATCACGTTGAATACTTAGAGGTTCCGCTGTTATGAACCATTAGGTAGAGGTCACTGAACTCTGGTTATAGGTACGTAGATAGAAATATTTTTCTCTCTTTTTTTTTTTACCGCCAGCTATAGAACAGGGGCTCTCTTTTGTCCAACTCATAGATACTTATAAGTTTACCTAAAAGTGCCAAAAATAGCCCATTTACAATAAATCTCTAATAAAATTACCTTTTTGATATAAAACGCTACCTTCTAAAGTGAATTTGCCGCGCACCTCCAGCGTTGGCGTTGCACTATTAAAACAAACAGAATCACTACAAACGTTGCCAATTATTGATATTATTAGAGAAATTGTGTGGATATACCATAGTATATGTTTCCTCCATTCAAAATACGTTATTTTCATTATCTTCAACCTTTGGCCTCTTTATTTATCAATTTATTTATAACATTGTGTAATAAGGTGATTGTGTAACTTGTGTGATTACAAGTCATCACACAAGTTACACAACCGTTTAATTTTACGTTATCACTAGATAGATTTCTTTTTCCAATGAAAAAATCCACCATACCACTACCAAAAATGATTTCGTAACGACGAGCGTGATAGATTTTATGTATGATAGAATGAGTGCGAATTGATATCTCTTTTTTAATCTTTTTAAAGCTGGTTTAGCAGGCACGTAATTTTAGAAAGACAAATCATAAATATGAAATACCTGACTGTCCATTTTTGGCAAGTATCCTAACTTTATCAATGCATAGAGAACTGAAGATTTCGATTCGCCCGGCATACGGGGAATAAAATGAAAATTTGTATTCACGCTCCGGGCGTTCCAACGCTTCGATGGATTTGAAATAAGTGTATTATGGAGATTGCAGGGAATCAAACTGTAGATTACTTCTCCGGATGGAGAGATGAGTTTTATTTACAGCTTTTGAATGATGACTTGAGCAAGACTTCGTTGAATTATTGTTACTGCTTTTTTAGCTGTAATCAGTAAAAAAAGTTACTGGGTTTGAACTATGGGCGGCAATAAGCTTGTGAGGTACATTTTAATAATTTTAAATCAATGCCGACGAAATGTGTTTATTTTTTCCGTGATCTGATTCGACGCGGTAAGCGTATTTAGCCAGCGACGATAATAATAATAACACCCAACGATCACATACATAGATCCTGGACCCTAACAAGGATTCCCTGTATCTAGGGACTTAGGAACTAATAGGACCGTGGTCCCACAACACCCAGACTCAGAACAAGTATTTGCGATTTTTTTTCAGTGCACAAATACTTATCCGGGAATCGAACCCGCTGCCTCCGGATTATGAGCCGACCTGCTCAACCACCACGCCACAAAGGCTGTCACATTGATCAATAATATGTTTTTAAGTGATTTTTTTTTTGTAATTTAACGACCAGTCAATGCACACATGTTGACAGTTCAATTGCATAAACTAAGTTAAATCTATAAAATTTCGATTAATTTAGGTAAATTTCTATTTCTCGTATAGAAGTGAAAGTATCCTGGATCTATTAATTTCTAAATGGCTTGTTTACCTCCTGCGGAGTCAGCTAAGGTAACCACGAAAAGCGCTAGAAGCGCTATACTCCACCACGCCGCTCTCATCTAGAACAAAAGAACACTAGTTCAATATTAGATCTTAGTCTAGTTTAAATAAATTCACAATGAGTATATATTTGCAGGCTGATTGCTGAAACCATCTTTTCCCTACTGTCGTTAGAATTGATTTTCCAATAGCGCGCGTTACAGCTGATAGCCTCGCTGAGTGTGAAATGAAAAGAAATTACGTTAAATTTATTGCACTGGAGATAATGAAGATGTTAAGTTTTTCGCAAAGTTCTTCCATTTGGTGTGGTGTCGTGGTTCTGCAGTCTCATGATCCAGAAACTGCGGGTTCGATTCCCGCGACAAGTATTTCAGCAGAGAAAAAAAAGGGCTAAATACTTATTAAATTAATGGTTTTCGAAATTTTCTAAATACAAAGAACCCTAGTTAGGGTCTATGCATCGTTGACCGTAAAAATAGTTTACGTCTATGTTTAAAAAAATTAAAATCAGTTGGTTCCATTAGAATGTTCAAGTGAATCACAAATACAAAAGTACCCAATTATATTTTCTCATACTTATCTTCAACTCTATAATGAGACATTCGGATGTAAGAATAGAAAATGGAGCCGAAATAACCATTCAGCAGCCACTCTCATTAAATGGGCCACAAACTAATGTAATTTGCTACTACTTTCAAACGTACTTTAATATAATAACAGAAATTCTGATACTGAAAACTCAGACTAAAAGAACCGTGTAGACTTAGCGATCGTACTTGAAAGTGAAGTCGAAAATAGCTCTTTTTTGTACGCTACGGCTTATCTAATTTGTGTTTTACCTGACACACACTACATTAAACTTAGCTGGCATCTTTGCCCGCGAAGATGAGTATGCTGAGAACTGTGTGTAAATCACACAGAATAGAGAAAAAAACAATGTAATACGCAGCACGGTTGTTGGCGGGAAAACGAAAAAGATCGCGTCGCCGCATTGTATTATTTTCCAAAACTTGTGTTATTTTCAGTGTTAGTGCATAAAATTGGTGGCATTTTATTCGTTAAGTGCTGGATTACAGGCGTGAGTCTGGGAAAATGGTATAATGATGGTGAAACGTTTCTTTTCGTGTTGTTTCCAAAACTCCATAGAAGCTTCAAGTAAAGTTGCCACCACTTTACTAGGAGTATGACTTTGACTAGACTGACTTGACTTGATGACTTCGACTGTGACTTGACACATATTTGCGTGAAATATCGATAACTTGATAAATTATCAATAACTTGACACTGGCTAAATACACAAAAGTGTGGAGCCAAATTTTAAAAGAAAAAAAAAAATACGCAGCACAGGATGACGGTGTTGCCCGAGAATACTGCTGGCGTAGAGGTCGACTTTTACTTCAGGCCTGAATATTGAATTAGTGAACATTGTTTTATCTCACCGTTGGTCTTTACTTTTACCACAGAACATTCGTGCAAAGACATTTGAACAAATAGCGATGCTTGCAGCAACGCAATAAAGTGCAATTCGGCTCGCATAGAGCGTAGGCCTAAAGCTATATTCAAGTACTAGGTCACCTCTCTTTCTAACGCATATTTCTTACCTATTTTGATACGTTACGTTTAAAGTCATTAGGCCAGTGTGGGCTTGCCTGTAGAGGTTCTCGTAGCTTAGTATCTTTAATGCGAAGAGAGAGTTTTATATATTGCTATTTTTTGCTTCACTTTTCAGTTTTGATCGACCCGTCTATATTATGTTTCTATTCTGAGACTACAAATACAGTTTCTTCATAGCATTCCATAAGCGACTCGCTTTTCAAGTGCTACAAGGTCTACGCGCGTTTATTTCGTAGTGCTACGAGACCGCTACGAGAGCGTAATTGCTACGAGCTACGCTGGGATTGCGACGTTGTTAACTTTTGACGCAGTATGGTGAATTATGAAAGTAAATTATTTAAATTCTAACAACGCCCACAGATATTATTAATGTATGCATTTATGTATGACTTTAAACCATCACACTCTGGTTCGTAATCCAGGGCTTTTTAAGTTATGTACGAAATTTGCACACACTCCTACAGGGGTAAACCTTCTAAGAAAACCGCCATGTTCAAAAATCACAAAACGCGTAGACTATCGTATCGCATTAATTTTTAACATAGTATGGTGAATTAAGGAATGAAACTAATTTGATTCAATTACATTAACACAGAAGATGACACCATAAACTTTAAAACATACATGAAATATACTAAACATTGACCATAAGGGTCAAATACATCAGTATGCGTAATTCATACTATAAATTCTGCGTTAAAAGATATAAAAATTGCACTATATTCAATTATTTATCATGCACTATCAATTATTGTTCTTTAAGAAGTTAAAATATTTAACAACATGCTTTTATTATTTTCTTGTACTCTTTTTTTTTTTTTTTTTTTTTTACTTCAAACTTGTCTAGCATTTGACCACGCTCTCACCTGATGGGAAGGACGATGCGATCGAAGGTGTAGCATGCTAGCCAAGTAAATACCTATTCACTCTTCTCTTGAACACGCCCGGGTCATATTTCGCCGGAAACACAGACGCTGGCAGGGCATTCCATTCCTTAGCCGTTCTAATTAAGAACGTTGAGTCAAATCGCTTGGTACGAATGGGTGGTATTTCGACCACAAAAGGATGGCGCTTAGCCGAGCGTCTAGTAGTCCGGTAGTGGAATGGTGAATTAGATCATGCAGTTCTTGAGCGCATTCACCGTGGTGTAATCTGTAAAAAACCGACAGACTTGCCACCTTACGTCGATGTGCAAGGCTCTGGAGCCTTTCACCAACCAAAGTGTCGTCGTCAATGAGCCTTTTGGCACGCCGTTCAATCGAGTCCAGAGCCTCAAGCTGGTACTTGGCAGACCCGTCCCACAGGTGGCAGCAGTACTCCATACACGATCGGACTTGTGCTTGATACAGATTTAGAAGCTGTCCAGGTGTGAAGTACCGCCTTACCTTGGACAATATGCCGAGTTTTTTTGAAGCTACTTTGGCTTTGGACTCGATGTAGGATCCAAAGTTTAGGTTTGACGTGAGATCAACACCCAAAAGCTCAAGATGGTTTCCTAAACTTACAGATACACCACGGAATGAAGGAGCCAGATGGAGTGGGCTCTTTTTAGCAGTGAATAAACACGCCTGTGTTTTTGCAGCATTGAACCTAACCAAGTTAGCATCGCCCCAATCGGACACGGCTTTCAAAGCCAGGTTCATGCGCTCAACCATAGCCTCTCTCTCAATCCGGACATCGTCACCACTGGCTCGGGCACTGGATGTGTATCTTTCAACAACAGTACTATCATCTGCATACCCAAAGGTACCGCGCTTTAGCAAATCATTGATGTGGAGTAAGAATAGTGTTGCTGAAAGAACTGACCCCTGAGGTACACCAGCATTAATAGCTAATTGATCGGAAGAGCAGCCATCAAGAACTACTCTAAGCGATCGTTCCCTCAAAAAGTCTGATATCCAAGTGCACAAACCAGCAGGTAGTCCGTAAGATGGAAGCTTATTCAGAAGACCGTCGTGCCAGACCCGATCAAATGCCTTAGAGACGTCTAGAGATACAGCAAGTGCCTCTCCATGCATCTCTAAGGCTTCGCTCAATATGTGAGTGGCATACGCGAGAAGATCCCCAGTGGACCGGTTTCGGCGCAATCCGTATTGCCGGTCACTGAGGAGATCATTGTCTTCAAGGTATGCCAAGAGCTTGTTGTTAATCATACGCTCCATACTCTTACAGAGAATGGAGGTAATTGAGATGGGTCGATAGTTGGCAGGATCAGCATGACTGCCCTTCTTAGGTACAGGTTGTACGTTGGCTAGCTTCCAACTCATAGGGACTATTCCGGTGTCTAGAGAGAGGCGAAATAGGCGTGTTAGAATGGGAGACAACTCGGGTGCACAGCTCTTAAGTACAATTGCAGGTATACCATCGGGACCACTGGCTTTGTTCACGTCTAGACTGCGTAATGTTTTTAGTACTTCCTTCTGACGTATGCGTATTTCCGGCATGAAAACACCGCATTGTGGAAGGCAGGGAGGTACCTCATTAGCAGTATCTAAACGCGAAGCTTCTGCAAAGAGAGTGGCAAACAAGTTTGCTTTTTCTTTTGCAGTGTGAGCCAGCGATCCGTCTGGTTTCAATAATGGAGGCAGTGAGGATCGACAGAAGTTCGCTTCAACCGATTTGGCTAGGGACCAAAAAGCCTTACTACCCGCTGGGTAGGAAGCAAGTTTAGTCCCTATTCGACCAATATGATTGAAACGAGCCTTCCTTAATTCCTTCTTACAGGCCTTGGCGGCAACGTTAAAGGCTTTCTTCTTAGCTCGAGTGTCCGAGGCCTTGCGTTTTCGAGCGTCAGCCCATGCCAGATATGCCGCATGCTTCTGCGCTTCAGCACGTGCACATTCGGCTCCAAACCATGGGCTGGCTTTGCTGGTCACGGGTTTATCGGAAAATGGAATAAAATATTCCATAGCCCGACATACTACCTCAGTAACCGCATTCGCGCAGACCGTCGGATCTCCAGAAGAAAAACACGTTTGCCGCCAAGGATATGAAGCGAAGAAATGTCGCATCTCGTCCCAGTCTGCTAAGTTGTATCTCCAGACACGCCGATTGCTCTTAGGGCTTGGGTCAGGCGGGGAGTATACTGAAACGGACTTGACCAGACAGTGATCGGAACTACCAATGGGTGAGGATACCGCCACAGAGTATCGGTCTGGTTCAGTCGTGAGCAGAAGGTCGAGGCAGTTAGCAGTGTGGCTATCAATATCAGGCACTCGCGTTGGCTCTTTAACAATCTGCGTTAAATTGAGCGCCAAAGCGAGCTTACGCGTCTCCCTCCCAGCGTGGTCCGTGATCCGGTGTGGGACTAACCACTCCTGGTGGTGAGCATTAAAGTCCCCCAGAACAACAAGCTGAGCCGAAGGATAGCGTTGCTGAGCCACATCTGCCGTTTCACTGAGATACTCCATTAGAAGAGTTGTCTCCCGGTCACCGCTATGTGATCTGTACACACCAGCATAGAGAATTTTCTCAATGCCGGTGTCCACAAGCACCCAAATCACCGAAAAGTGGGGATGTTCAAGGTTTCGGAGACGCAAACAGCAAATGTCATCACGGACGTAAACGCAGATACCAGCGCGTGGAAGGAAGCGGTTTTCCAAGATGAATCCTGGATAGTCCAGATATGCCGTGTCTGATGGACATCCTATTTGCGTCTCAGTCAAGAAGAGCAAGTGCGGTTTGTTGGTCTCCAGATGATGATGGACCGCTTGCAGATTTGAGTGCAGCCCACGAATATTTGTGAGGTGCACTTTAAGAGTGAGGACGTGCATCTGCCGTTTAAACTTGCTCAATTTTTTCGACTTTTTCATAGTTGGGTGAGTTAGGTAGACAAGTAGGAAGTGGACGAGATATTGGGATGCTAACCCTCAGTAATAGAGAAGCTCCTACGCCAATGGAGAACTTGCGCGGAGACTGCGGGGACGCCCGAACCCCCCTGAAATTGCCCACAAGTTCCTCACTTCCAGTCGCCAACTGGCCCTGTGGACAACCTCAGGATTTTACACAAGCGGTGGGGCAGCCTTTCGTAGTTGGCTAGACTACTACTTGGGCCCCCTACAACTTGCGGTCGGCAAGCAGAGAGCACCGTGCTTCGGATCCCGCTACCCTCCGAAGCAAGGTCTCCGACGCGAAAGCATCTCCATCACCAATACCGGTCTGCATACCCAACACAACTGTCCACATCTACTCGTCAGAACGGCTTCATTAGATATCACGATGGAACACGACGAGTCGCTTGGCATCGTGGTTTTGTCTAATGGGTGGTAACTAAGCCGGCGGCTAAGGCCTTCCACCAGTTATTTGGTTGCTCTTTTGGCACCACCCAGGGGTCACGTGTAGGGAAACTAGGGTTAAAGCCTACGGACGCGAGCAAACATAAACCCCCTCATCTCAAACACTTTCATTTGATACCTATATTGTGCACAAAATATTACTAGTCCGCCATTTTGGGCCGTCCGCCATATTGAATTTCAAGTAATGTCAGTAAGCTAACCATGAATTGTCATCCAAACTAAACATGAATGCCAAATTCCAGTCTGACAGATTAGTGGAAGTGGATAAAATATTGGTTACAAAATTCTAAAATACAAAAGTGAAGTTAAGTAAAAGCTAAAAACAACGAAAGCGATATTTGTCAAGCAACGTAAAAGTAGAAATAAAATAAAATATAAATATTTTATTTGTATCTTGTAAATTTACTTGGCTAACATGCTACACTTTCGATCGCATCGTCACTTCCCATCAGGTATGAGCGCGGTCAAATGCAAGACAAGTTTGAAGTAAAAAAAAAAAAAAAACGAGTGTGCTTTAGACCACATGACTGAAGTAGTTAGTATAGCTCCATATATCGGCCGATATAACTTTGTTTTGCTTTGTTTAATGTTAATGTCACCATCTTGACAATTGTAAATTGTCATTTTACTGGACGTATCAACATAATAATATAAATTTTTATCTTTGTTATGCTGACAATGGAGATCTACGTGAACGAAATTCAACTTTCATTCGCCTCGAATTCACCAGCTTACGCCGATAAGGAAGTTTTACTTCAAAAATCTTGACCTACACTACTGTGTCAATAATTTTACTTGCGCAGGTTGAATTAATCGACTTCTTTGTTTTATTTCCCGAGCATCAAGTTGCGGGCGCTCGGTATAACCACATCCACTGAAAATGTCGTTCCGACCGCTGTTTATTAATTTTGAACCAGAAAGGTCACTTGTTATGTTTTTATTGTTTCATCGTCGGTTCAATTTGTCGTCAATTTAGCTTTCGATTTTTTTTTAACAATGCAATATCATCTCGCTTTCCCGCTTTTCTATCTACGTTCGGTGCAAATGCAATCGATTTTTAATTTTATTTGGTGTCATCACTATTTTACGATCTACGTACATAAAAATAAGGTATAAATTACAAACATAGTTTTAGTGGGAACAAGCTTATTTACTAGAAAACGAGCATTTAAATTTAAATATTAGCAAACCCTTTTTTGTTGTATTCAATATATTTCACTTCATTTCATTATTTTAAAATATGATTTCAAATGATTTGAGATAACGATTTCATGGTCAAAGTATATTTCCGTTTCTACCCCCACTGACTAGACAAATATAAAGCTGATCTGGCGATCCAAAGTATACAGAGCTAGCTTTTGTTTGTACATCGTTACCCGTAATGAGCGGAAAGGTGCCGGAGCCATAGAGTAAGAATTCAATAAAGTGCTAATAATTATACGTGTTTTCAAACACGACTCCTAACACGGCCTAAGGCTGCCTGTTGACTGGAAGTGAGAGGAAAGAAAAGAAGCCATTATTAACATCTCCTGTATTCCTCCGCGGTGTTAACAGACGACGGAAAACAAAACCCATAAAAAGACGAAAATGAAAAAACAAAAATTTACCAAATTAAAATCCATAGACCTCAGACATCAAAACTCAATTCGTTGGCAATGAAGTGGTTTTTTTATATGGAGACCTTTCTTTATTTAAACTAGCTCCACTGACAGACTTTTTCTTAATATGTAAATTTTCCAATAAAAACTCAATTAGGTCTACAGGGATATTTTGAAACAAAAATAGCCAAATCATATATTATATATATACATATATATAAAGCCCCGAAAAAAATACAATACATTTAAACTAAGCATAATAAGTATTTAAAGAAGGACCAAAAATGGTAACAAAAACAGAGTCTCTCATCACATTTTTTTTTTTTTTTTTTATTGTTAGATAGGCTTGCGTTTGACCACTATCGCACATAAAAAAGTACTTGTAGCCGACCTACATTACATTCACATTACATTTATGAATTTATTTAATATATTTATTACACCACACATAACATATATATTATTACATATTTAAGTATATTACTAAACATCATAACACACATAACATTCACACTTCATACATTCATCACACTAAACATTAATAAATATTAAATCGGCGAGCATAGTCGGACGATACGCGTAGTATCGCTGGGCCGGTATATCTACCTATACATATACGCGGCGCGCACGCACGGCCCGGCCGCTAGCTGGAATGTTGCCGCCCGCCAGTCGAGATCCCACCTCTGCTGCGAAGCGCACGCATCTCGGCGCCCCGCTACTGCTCGCGAAATATTTGTTTTTATTATTCGTTTTATGTTCTGTGTTTTTGCTAGTCCTAGCTTATCTCTTGTGCCTGTGAACTATTCGTCTGTGTTTCTATTGTGACTCTTAACTTCATATTCTTGAATACTCCTTCTATTCTTCTTGTGTGGGTTTGTGCAATAAACTGTTCCTTTTCTTTCTACCGTGTAATCGGAGTTATTATTTTGAACAATCTAACCGTAAGTAGGACTACTTACGGTGCACCAACGCACCCACCATACTGGTGACCCCGACGTGATAGACCAAGAAAGCTACCCGAAACTCCACAGACCATCCACGGACCATTTGTCTACAACGTTTCACTATATAATGTTCACAGTGACAGCTCCGTCCTATTTATTTGACGTTTTAAGTCACAAGTAGCGTTGTCTGGCCGGAATGTGACAGCGGTGACAGTAGGGTCTCGCGAACCGACTCTATAAAATATTCACGCGAAGAGCCTGAGAATTTCATGCTCTCACCGTATTTTCCACGAGTGTGTATAATTTCCACAACATTAGTGTTCACACCTTTGTTTATAGTGTGAATGTGAAGGTACGCTCTTTCGTGAGCGTGGGGAAGGTGCGAAGAGACGCGTGTTTTGTTATTTATATTATTATTAATATTAGTCTATATCCCGATTGATAATTAATCTAATTGAAACTAACATAAAAGTCAATCTTTTGGTTTGTATGTGGGGCTTTCACCCCCGATTTTGCATTTTTTTTTTCCCAATATAACACCCAGACACAAAAAACATCGATATTCATCACACAAATAGTAATAATAAATAGTAATGACGCCCAACGTTATTTTATATATTAAATTAAATTATAAGAGCTTAAAAAAGTACCAAATCAACGTGAAAAGATCCGAAACAATAAGCGGTCGGATATCAAAGGCAAACTCAATCCAGCGTGCGCAAATACGATTCAAGACCGCTTTGTTTCACTTTCTATTATGGAATCAATTGAAAAACAACCAGCGCAAATATTTACAGGACGGAGTATTGTTCGGCGTCGCAAGCGTCCAACGTAGAGCTATGCTGAAGCTCAGAATCGTTTGTAATACTTTGACACTTAAAATCTATGAATCATAAATTGGAAGCTTCGGGTTTCACGGGAATCGATTACCTTTAAAAGAAATGGGTTAAACCGACTTTAATTGGTTTAATTTCATACTAAGACATACTTAGATGATATTATCATTATGTATGTAGAGCACCCGTTTATAACAGGTGAAACGACGTTGGCGCTGACCTATATAAAGGGAGCGAGATTAAATAATAATAACGCCCAACGATCACATACCAAGATCCTGGACTCTAACTAGGAAGACCATGATCCCACAACACTCAGACTCAGAACAAGCCCTTTTTTTTCTGTGCATAAATACTTGTCCTCTTGCGGGACTCGAACCCGCCACCTCTGGGTTATAAGCCAACTACCACACCACAGGGGCTGTCTGATACATAATCAGTTGCAAGTAGTTATCAGCTAGAGTCGAATACGAGTTCATAGTCACTCCAGTGGCGTTGAGCCCCATGTCTACACATATCATGGCGGGCTATGCCCCGTGTTGTTAAAATATAATATTTTTCCGTACTATATATTTCTTCAACAGTATATAGTACGCCGACCTGTAATGTAGTACAATCTAAATGTATATATATATATATATATATATATATATATATAACTCAAAGGTGACTGACTGACTGACTAACTGACATAGTGATCTATCAACGCACAGCCCAAACCACTGGACGGATCGGGCTAAAATTTGGCATGCAGGTAGATGTTTTGACATAGGCATCCGCTAAGAAATTTTTTTTCGAAATTCTACCCTTAAGAGGGTGAAATGTGTGGTTGAATTATTTTCCCATAGGCCACGCCGCGAGCAAAGCTGCGGGCAGAAGCTCGTACTATATATTATAGTACGGTTGGCAACCCTATAACTAGCTGACTTCTGCAAGTACCTAGATCCCAGGTAATCCATTAGGATTTCATAGTATATATCTCAGGAACCTTACTCAAGGTCAAGGGTCTATATAATATGTCATCGTTTGAATTAATTAAATAGAATAATTATAACGAATAACTCTTAAGCGATTCAAATAAATTCTTATCGCTGTAAACCCATAGTGTTATCCATTGTAATATTGACAGCCTCTGTGGTGTGGTGGTTGAGCAAGTCGGGTCATAACCCGGAGGCGTGTTCGTCTCCCGCGGCAGGACAAGTATTTGTGCACAGATTAAAATAGCGCAAATACTTGTTCTGAGTCTGGGTGTTGTGGGACCATGGTGCTCGTAGTTCCTGGGTCCCTAGACACAGGGAATCCTAGTTAGGGTCCAGGATCTATGTATGTGATCGTTGGGCGTTAGTATTATCATTATTAATAGCAGTATCAGTATCAGTATAAATATAGTTATTCTCGAGCACCGATTTTTAGGATTGGAATGAAAAATACACCTTAATTGTTTCCCTTACAGTATCGATACCGAAAATAAATCTACAGTTTTCTCAAAACAAAAAACAAAGGATAATAAGATCCCACCTCGACCCGGCACGAATTCCAATAAACGCGAGTACTTATTTAATACCCAATTTATTTTTATAACCGCAAAGAGCAGTCCGCTCAGTATTCTCCCCGCGTCCGCACTAACGAAGTGCTATCGAGCCTTTATATTCTTTATTCAACCAATAGAGCTAGTACAAGGCGGTCTGATAACATAAATAGGTAAACTTGTACGCGGGGAGCTGACTGAGAGTTTCCTGATGGGAAAACTTCGTGTATTGGCATGATGTTGATAAGGTTACTCGGTAGTGATATATGGCTGTGAAGTTACTTGAAGATTGTAAAAGATTTTGTGATTTTTGTACTAGACTGAATGGCTGAGCACGTTAAAAGTTCGCAGTTGTTTGACGGGATTAACGTATTAACATTCAGGTACAAAAAAAAGGTATATTTATATTATATGTGTAAATTTTGTAATGAAAACTTCTTTAGGCGCATTGAGCACTTTTTGGGTGAAGCGTGAAACTCACGTCATCGTCACCGCACGACTACCATGAGCTATATGTCACAAGTTACTTAGTTTTCACTTCTATCAGCAGTCCCCAATAACCATGTTTTTAACATACAGTAGGATTTTAATCCGCGCCGCGTCACCGGATTAGACATTCTTCCAACTAAGCTATGGTCAGATGCTGGCTGTGGAAATCTTTAGGACTCTTTAACACCTACTTATCTCTTTCAGAATCCTTAGTGGATCTACCGTATTATACATTTTGTACGGAGTTCAAAAAGTGGCTAAAGCTGGAATGCTTTTATACGATTCAAAAGTATCTAAAAAGGGTTCATATCGCGTTTTAAATTACATAATGATTAAGCTATTTGCATTGTGTTTTTGACATTTAATATAAATAATGTTAGAAAAATAAATATGTATATTTTTTAAATTTTTTAATTTGAGTTTCAAACGAAATTGTGGTTATATTAGATAGGAATCATAATAATACATTTTCACACCAGATATTAGTAGACTAAGATGATGATTGATCATAATTATAAAAACTATAATTATGAACCCTTAACGTGCAAAAAATTATTTGATTTTAGACTCTATTTTAGTACTAACTAAGAGTAATAGCGGTCGTACGTAGCCGGAGTGACATCTATAAAACTTGTGTTAAACAGGATGGAAGAAAATGGAATTATAATTATCATTGTATACTCCCCGCCTATAAGATAACAAAATATATTTATATCTATCACGATAGTATAAATAATTCAGAAGTTGCGTGGATGTATCGGGGTGAAATATGGTGGCCGCAGTCTAAGGGCTGAATAAATACGATTCACCCCGATTTTTTCTATTTCTCCCTTTCTTTTTAAGACGAAATTTATATTTGAGCAGGAGCCTTCGTCACTGAGCTGCCGTGACGGATTTATAACCAGCTCAGAGGAGGCTCACTGCTTCTGTGTCTCAGATTTGGGATATTTATTTGTTTACAAATGGGGAACGCTTAAAAATAAATCTTGCGAATGCGCGGGATTTCGCCCGTCACTGTTTTGTCATTATTTTGTTGGGGCGGTAATAAAATAAGCCATTGTATTAGGAATGGGAAATTGAAAACGTTATAAGAGCTTTTAATGCGATATAATATGTACTAGTATGAAAAAAAAATAATAGTGAGTGGCTTGTTTTGGAGAAAATAGATCTAATGAGAAACAAATTAGTTGCAATGATTAAACGGGCTTGGAACCCTAAACACTAGCTCAATATATCTTGGAACTGCCAATGGACTCATTGTTTACGTGTAAACGCAAAATTTTTATTTAATATCACCTAATAATATATCCATAGTCTACGATGTGCGATGTGACATATATGTCGACAGTGAAAAGGTATCTTCTAGGCAGGTATGCTTCATCGTTAGCCCCTTCGATATCCTAAAGTTATGTGATGAAGTGATATACACGTCTTAAATAAAATAAATATGTGTGGACATTTCACACACCGCCATCTAGCTCCAAACTAAGAAAAGCTTGTACTATGGGAACCAGATAACTGATACAATACTTATATACTTTTTGTTTGTAAATACATACATAGAATACAATAACACCCAGACACAGAACAAACATCGATGCTGATCACACAATTGTTTGTCCTGGGTGGGAATCGAACCCACAACCTGCAGTTCAGAAGGCAGGGATACTACCAACTGAGCTGTCGGGCCAGTCATAATACATCAACGTCCTAATACTTAACTTTATGGAAGACAGTCGTAATTTTTTTTGCTTATAATCTATAAAATAAAGTCAAACCTTTAGTTATGGGTTAGGACCCCTCCTGTGTCTGTAGGCTAGCTTCCTGCGAGCATGCGAGACCTGAAAATAAAAAAATGCGTTACAACGTGGTTCCAAAAGGATTGGTAGACCCATAAGCGGGTCCGCGAGCAATTTTAACATTAATAAAAAACGAGTGTGCTTTAGACTACACGACTGAGGTAAAACTTTTTTAGTTTAGTTCTATCTATCGGCCGGTATAACTTTATTTTTGTTTTGTTTAATGTTAATGTCGCCATCTTGATAATTGTAAATTGTCATTTCACCGAAAAAACATAAAAATACAAATTTTAACTTTTTTATGTTGACATTGGAGATCTACGTGAACCAGTACAACCCGCCTCTTTCTCTCTTGCCCGTACAGTAATATACGAAACATAACTATCTTTCTATTTTCATTAACTTATTTATTGTCTAGCTTACTCCCCAAGTCAAGCGTGCTATAAGTTTAATTAAATAAAAACGGTTTTTGTATATACAATGCAAAAATAATGTACAGACCAAAACATTTCTAATAAAATTCGTTCACACTTCCTAAGTTTCCAAGTAGTTCGGAGTAAGTCAAAAAGTTCGCGACCCGACGAGTTGCGAATCGAAGAGGCGTGAAACATCCTTGAAATTCAACCTCTCACAGGGGGTGTCAACCAAGGGAAACTTTGCGGCGTGTAGTGTACGGAACTATGTGCAGATAGCTATATCTATTATCGGTGTCGACAGGGATAGAAGTTGACTGAACTATGTGTCGAATAAACTCCGAAGAATGAACGCTACAAATGATTTGTGGGCGTGTCATATCTCAAAATATTGTGTAAAATTAAATATATCGTATATTTTATTTTTACTTTATATATTTTAAGGAATGACCTGACGAGCTAACCGTTCGCCTGATGTTAAGCAACACGGCTGCCCATATCGGCTTATGTATAGTCGAGTACTACAGAAAATTTCCAATTAAGAAATGTATTTCCTTTTTGTTTTTGTGTTGTAAATGTTACGTTACACGGATTATTTATGAGCCAACTTAGTTTACATGCGAAAATACCAACGAATCCCATTGGCAATTTGTATAAAGTAAACAAAGCCGATTCCCGCGGCTATTCGATGATATCCCTCACAAGTGGCCCTTTGCCCAGTCTCTGCCCAGCCTTCGCCCATCCTTTGCCCGTGTCGGCTTATAACTCTCTATAAGTCCCTAACTCGAGTACAGTATCGGCCTCAAAGAGCGGGTTTAATCTTGGCAGGATCCAATCGTTCCGTCTTGACCCAAGGCGTTTGAGGTAGCATGAAGTGCTAGTTAGGGTGGGGACATAACTACGACATTTTTTCAAAGACTAATTCCAAATTCGAATAATTTATTGTAACTAGTTTTTGCACTTTTACAAGTCAAAATCAAAATACTTACTTAAAGTAATTTATAAAATTTCACAATGCTTAATGTCAATATAACAAGCCTATAATAAAATCAAAAAAAATAAGGTACTTTTTCTACTACTGGTGCAAGGCATCCAGTACAATAATACAGAAAAGAGAACTCAGATTTTTTTTTATCTACGCAACTGATTGTTACGGGAACAAAATGCAAACGCCGGGTAAACTAATTGGGTAGTAGAGCTGCGTATTCTGTGGTAGAGCCTACTTGAGTCCGAAACGGGTCCTGAGTTTCGATTACAATTCAGTATTAAAGCACTATTACTTATAGCCTCGGTGTAATGAGCCTTCGGTGAGAGTATGAAGACACCGGATGATAAATATTTTTTTGTTAATCACTGAATATTTATTTACATACATATACTTGGGTGTAAAATTTCCCAATTTGTTCATCATAAGGACTGAAAAAAACATAAAACAATCCTTTCCTCCTTACTAATGTTATAAACGCGAAAGTTCGTATGTATGGATGTATGAGTGTTTGTTACTCTTTCACCCAAAAACTATTGACTGGATTTTAATAAAACTTGTAATGTGTAGCTTATACGCTAGATTATTACTTGAATACTTTTTATCTGCGGATGAAACCACGGAGCGGAACTAGTAATACAAAATAGCCTAATTTAACAATTCATTTTGTACTATTTTACCTACCAATAATTACAATCTGGAAAAAAAATGAAAACTATATACAACAATTTAAAAAATATGTAATTAAATTAAAATCAATTTAGCATTTTGGGCACGTTGCCTTCTAGTAGCCGCTTCATAGATTAGGTTTTGCTACTGCATTGTTTTTAATTGTAATTATAATCTATTACAAATATTCAATGAATTCTTGATGTCAACATCAAGAAATCATAGAATATTCGATAGTTAACATCAAACTATAACTTAATTTCCTATTTGTAGTTGGTGAAATGCCAAATCAATATCATATGAAATTTAAAAAAAATTATACGTAAAGTTTTCTCCTACTGCAACCCCCGCCCTCACCGCGGTCAAATGGTAATAGAAATAAATCGGCACCGAATCCTAACCCTTTCGGGTTCTCGCAGCCACGACCCGACCTGTCATACCCGCAGGCCACTCATACCCGTGTATATATGCCCTTAGATAACTAAAGCTCAAGACGTGAGTTTTGAAGCAACGCGTTTTTGTAAAGGTAGTTTTTAATTCACCTATTCACCTGAATATGAATTCAACGACTATTTTTCTGAGTATTTATTTTCCTTAGATTTTCGCCGATTTAATGGTTCAAAAATTGTTAAAAACTGTATTTTCTATATTTTGCGTGTTGGCATTGACATTTATAGTAATTAATAATAATGATGATTCTACTAATATAGCTGTCTTATTTTTACTAACAAATTTGAATTATCTGTATTAAAATGAAATTTATTTATTTATTATACACAGGGTGCGCGACTTATTATTTATTATACATTCCACTTCATTGTAATAAAACTTATTTCTTACTTCTCATATAAAACTCAAACTCTTTTGTTTGTTTGTTTATATAGCTTTTACGCCAAAACGGCTTATCTGATGAAATTTTTCACAAAGTTTATTAATACTACTGAAATTAATATTAGGAAAGTTTACAAAAAAATATTGAATGTCCACGGGTAAGCGAGCAATTGACGGTGGCACCACATAGTGCTTCTAATTTTCATGTTTAAGTTGCCAAATCTTTTCCCGAACCAGTCCTAGAATCTTACCGAAGTCAGAGGTACCTATTCCGGTGCGTGATCATTTACGGTTTCGGAATATTACTATGCTAATTGGTGCCTCTGGTCATTTTCTAATTAAAAATATGGTCTCTTTTACTTCAAACTTTCTTAGCATTTGACCACGCTCTCACCTGATGGGAAGTGACGATGCGATCGAAGGTGTAGCATGCTAGCCAAGTAAATACCTATTCACTCTTCTCTTGAACACAAACGAAATAAACAAGCGAAATATGACCCGGGCGGGTCGTATTTCGCCGGAAAAACAGACGCTGGCAGGGCATTCCATTCCTTAGCCGTTCTAATTATGAACGTGGAGTCAAATCGCTTGGTACGAATAGGTGATATTTCGACCACGAAGAGATGTCGCTTAGCCGAGCGTCTAGTAGTCTGGTAGTGGAATGGTGATGGGGCAATGAGATCATGCAGTTTTTGTGCGCATTCACCGTGGTGTAATCTGTAAAAGATCGACGGACTTGCCACCTTACGTCGATGTGCTAGGCTTTGGAGCCTTTCACCAACCAAAGTGTCTTCGTCAATAAGCTGGTCTAATGCGAAAGTGTCGAAGGAGTTGAAAGAGCGCAGCTATCATTTCACAAACATCTTCAACATCACGCATGCTCTTTGTCTCTAAACATTCATTATTCTAAGTCCATACCCAATTTTAGGCATGTCCGTACTCAAATTGGAACACATTTGCACGGGCGAAATTAAATGCTGAGGACCGAAAATGCTTATGTTGAACACTTTTTTGGGTACCTGTAGATATTTAGTATGAGTATTTAGAATGGGTAATGGGGTGCGATGTAATCGCTTACGCGCTTTATTGTGCGTGCTGAATATTTTTGCATGAGTAATATTAATTTCAGAAAAAAGGAATAAGTGATAAAGGTAGATTTAAGGATTGCAGAATGACGCTCAATAATAATAATAATATGTGTGGACATCTCACTACGCCATCTAGCCCCAAACTAAGCAAAGCTTGTACTATGGGAACCAGATAACTGATACAATACTTAGATACTTTTTGTTTGTAAATACATACATAGAATACAAATATGACACCCAGACACAGAACAAACACCTATGCTCATCACACAAATGTTTATCCTGAGTGGGAATTGAACCCACAACCCACAGTTCAGAAGGCAGGGCCAGGACCAACTGAGCTGTCGGGCCAGTCAAATCAAATCAAATCAGTCGAATCGAGGTTCAATTCGAGATTTCATTCACAAATTAATCATTTTATGTATGAAATTTTGACTTGAGTATCAATTCACGACTGAGCGAACTAGAAATATATACTTCGTCTATGTCTAAATTCTTTTTTTTTTTTTTGTGAATGATTTGACGCTTAACATCAGGTGAATGATAGTCATTCACCTGATGTTAAGCGTCAAATCTATGGGTGGCCGAGTCGCTTAACATCAGATGAATGACTAGTCGTTCAGCTGATGTTAAGCGACTCGGCCACCCATAACAGAAAAGTACCACTCAGACAGTAGTTTAAAATTAAAGTTACATGCGACACTGCACTGCGTACATCAGCCTAAGACATCAGCACAGTCTGGTACTAAGATTACTCAACTGTGAGATCGGATTGTAAAGTCCCAATTGCCCAGTAATTTCACTAGTAGTTCTAAATTAAACAAAAGCAGTCCTTGATAAAAGCGGTGTAAACAAAGAAATCTAACGCACTTTGTTTGTTAACTGTTAACACTAACATTTATAATACGCTCCGAAACAAGATTACATTCTCTTCTTTAAATAAGGTTTTTTAAAGTTTACAGGCTGACTGATTCATATATGACCACTTTTGGATTGACAATGACGTGGGGCATGCTTGCCTAGAAGATACCCGAACAAAATTCAAAAAATCATTCTCCCATAAACGAATTCAATTTTTCTTTCAGAAATGGGTCACCCCATTGCTTGCCGGAGGGAAGCGCAAAAGAGATTTCACAAAATAGGAAGCGTCATAATTACCCGATCCGAGGGTGCGAGCAAAAAGGCGCTCGTCAAAATAAATACACAGACGGTAATGGTAAGAATGCAATTACGGCAGCTGTTACAGTAAGAAATAGATAGGTTACTGCAGTCTAGTGAAACTGGGAAAATTGACGGATCCTGCTAGGTGATTATGTAACTTGAATGCAACAAATATATAGAAACTCAAATTTGTAAACTGCGTATTCAAACTATCAAATTCATTTGATAGTTTGAATACGCAGTTTATGTTCATAGATACTATAGAATTATAGTTACAGCTTCAGTTATTTCATAAGTGTTTTTGTGTATTAATCGAGTTTCGCTATTGACGTATTTCTTTGTACGAAATAGAGAACTTTTTTAATTTTTTTTTTGTTAGATAGGCTTGCGTTTGACCACTATCGCACCTGATGGTAAGTAACGATGCGGTATAATTAAGTTTTTATCCTGACAAACTGTACATGTAATTAACAAAAGCAATTGATATGTTATAATTTAGCACATTACGTCTTACACAAAAAATTAAATAGTAAATTGTCCTCGACTCAAATGAAATTTTGTACTCAAATCTAGTTTGTTCAAAGTTTGCGCAAGAAGCAACAACTGCTCTAAAGGGGCGTGCTTCGAAGAGACGTTGACACTTGCTTTATTTATGAAAATTAAGAAACGCGATATTGCGTCTTATAATATCCACCAGTCGTCGAACGACATTCCAGCAACCAACACTTGTAAGTGAAATCGTCGTTAATAACGTCTGAAAATAAGAAACTGTATAGAACAGAGCCAGGGGCCTTTTACACGTTCTAGGGCTAACCGCATATCTACTAGTAGAAAAGAAGAAACCGATTTAGGTTTGCGGCGCACGGAACGCGCCTTTCTGTGCTTTTCGATCGCACGACTTTGACATTTGACAGATTAGTTCCCTTAAGTAGTATATAAGTGCGTATGCATTGCACTGTATATTGAATGATAACTTCTAATGTACTGGGTGGATCCTTTCATAAATTTACTGGGTGACTCCTTTCATAAATCGATAGATGTGCATTTCTTTCAATTTATACCAAGTTCTAAGAAACGATGTGTATTTGAAATGAGACCAATTATAATAATAATAATAATAATACGTGTGGACATTTCACACAGCACCATCTAGCTCCAAACTAAGCAAAGCTTGTACTATGGGAACTAGATAACTGATACAATACTTAGATACTTTTTGTTTTTAAATACATACATAGAATACAATTATATATCAGTGGTCATATATGTGACTAGGGTATATAAGTCAGTCCATTGATAGGAATAAAATGTTATTTCTAACTAATTTTAAACATTTTCCTTTATTTTTCAAGGTCCCGCGGTACCAATAGCAACACTGGCGATATGAATTGCCAATAAAAGAGCACTAAACAACGCGAAGAGACGAGAACAAGCAATAGCGCTCGCTACTGCGCTGGTGCCCCTGGGAGCTACAGGCTGTCGCGACATACGACCCGGGACAAGCGGCCAAACGTGCCCCAGCGGGCCTGAAAAGGGGTCTCTTCAGGCCCGCTGGGGCACGTTCCAAAACTGCAAGCTTATTAAGCTCGTAATTAAAAATTGTGTAAGTAACATTTCTCTTATTTATTTAGTACTAGCCTGCCCCGACATTGCACGGGTAATTAACAAAAATTTCAAAAATCATAAAAATAATACGAGCCGATTTATTTGGACAAGGATTAATACCCAGATGCGAAGAATGTCTAGCCTAGTTTGAACTGGCATTACTAATACATATTTTAACATAAATAATTTGTAGATATTAATGTCTTCTATAAATTTGTAGTACATCACTTTGCTCTATTGTCAATAATTTCCGCAGCGTACGCGATATAAAGATTTTTTTTGTATTTCTTCACGCGTCTACATTAAAGAAGTTTTCATACGAATCCTTAGCATTATTATTATTATTAATTATTTTATTACAGATAATTCAATCCAATTTGTTAGTAACAATAAGATTTACTGCTATATTAGTAAAATCATAATAATTATTAATTACTATAAATGCCAAGCACATCACAAATTATCAATTAATTAATAATAATAATGATAATAATAATAATAAATGTATGACGGCGGCAACGTCCAGTTTAAACTCTATGCGCAGCGGGCAGTACCGTAATTTACCCTGTGGTAACATTTAAATTTATTACAGTGGCAACACCGGCAGCTGTCATCGCTTCCCCACCCATCTGACTATATAAAGGGAGCGCTCAGTGTGCTACGAGCATTCTTGTGGCGGACACGGCCCGGTCCGCATTCTGAAGGCCTATAGTTATATAGGTTGCAACCTACGCACAACCCGTCATCCTATATGTATATTAACATTATTTACCATACATTATTTGGTATTTCGATACGTCGGGAACACAAGCATCCCCGTCTATTGCTTTAGTATTGGACCACCTACCCTCTCAGCAACAGCGACCAGGAGGCTGTTGGTACTACCCCACATATTGAAAATATTCTATCACCTATGTTCATCAAGGATAATGTAGGATTTTTATTATTAGTTAAGATAAATACTAATCCGCTGGTGTCCATTGATCTACTAGCTATAGCCAATATTAACATGGATGTACGTACTGTGGCAAAGGTGTCCCTGGCGGGTTCAAGGAGAGCTGACGACGAGCGCAAATACTGAATTAGTGTGAAGTATCTATTATCCATGAACAGGATTCCTCGTAAAATTTCAATAAACAACACCAGAGTGAACGGGTAATGCATTATTTTGGGGGCGGGACACATGTGCCTCGAGCGTGCGATATATACTGGTGAGCACTATGAGCTTTAATTTAATGTATCAACCTCTAGAATATAACAAAACTTAACGAGATTTTAGTACAATTAAATATTGCTGTATCTCTTACTATCTAATCTACTATGTAATCTTGACCTCTGAATATAATAATAGAATATCGTATACACACATTGACATATGCTCTTACACATAGGATATTTTATAACCGTGGATGCAACCGAAAGGCGCAGCTAGTGAAAAAATAAGGAACGTTGTCTGATAATAAAATTAAAGTCTATCTATTACGTCTATTAAGTAGCTCTCCTGAAGCCCTTCGCAAAATCGCAAAATAATAAGTAAATAATAACGTCCAACGATCACACATACGTAGATCCTGGACCCTAACTAGGATTCCCTGTATCTAGGGACCCAGGAACTACGAGGACCATGGTCCCATAACACCCAGACCCAGAACAAGTATTTGCGCTTTTTTTCTGTGCAAAAATATTTTTCTTGCCGCGGGAACCGAACTTAATTCAAGTCGAGTTTATAAATAATAGCTCTTTAGAAATAAGCGCAAGCATATGATAAAAAGCGCTAAAAAAGTATTTAATGTTAAGAACATTGGAACTCGATTTCGGCCATAAAATATTCACACGTCACTTGGAGAGGTTTCCAGAAAAACTAGTGACGATAAATCGTTAAAAATGTATCCCATGGGTTCCGGCCCGGTGCCGGTAGGTGGCAACACTGTCAACGGGAAACTCTGAATTGCCATTTATTTTTTGTTGGGATTTGCGGAAAGAGGGTGAGGCGAAAGTGAAATGGTAAAAATGGCCCAAGTAAGAACTTTTATTGGAAACTTTTTTTGAAGGTATTACTTTTTGGAGCTTCAGGGAATATATAATATAAAAAAATAAGAATATATATATTTCTATGTAGAAGTATTATATATATATTATATATATATATATATAACACTTCTGCTGATTCTGTGCTGATACAGTATATTGTACAGAAACTACCCTTTCGGAAGGTTAGTAATACCACATTTTATTGTGTTCATTTTCTATTTAGTTAGAACTTGGATTGATATTAGTATTTCTTAAAAGAAGTAACATTTGTAAAACTGCTAAAAATAGCCTATTTGCAATAAATCTTCTGACTTTGACATTGACATATTTTCTATTGTAAGGAATATTACAATTTCATATTCACATTATTTTATTTCACATTTTTTACCGGCTTGTCTTGAATCGCCTTTATTCTTTCAACTACAGTGATATAATAACTAATACTAAACATTTCGCTTGTGAACATTTTAAGTAAATATGAATGTTTGTCATCTTCCCCTAGCATTAAATTTGTTTAAACAGTTTAACAATCTGAGGAACAATCTAACAATCTAAGCCCACAAGGGCTGCATTATTATTAAGTTTACTTTTGCTTGATGTTGAAAATGTATGCTATTTACTGTTCCTAATAAAGAAATTTTTTTTTTTTTAGGATCAACAAACTACAAACAATAATCTTAAAATGGTATAGTCTTAAAATATAAGTAGACGCTGACCACAGATTAATAAGAAATATAACAAAAACAGGACAGAGAGATGATAGTTAAGATATTTAGTCGATCATCTATTTTTGGTTATGTTGCCGACCGAACTTTACGTCATATTATTATACTTTTAAAACTAAATACAATGATATAATAACTGTATATAATAACTAATACTAAACACTACCTACTACTACAAAATAAAACATTTGGACTATATACTGGCCGCGATAACCTAAGGACAGTCCAAATGCTCCAGCCCATACCAGTAGGTAGCGTACCCAACATGCTGGAAAAAGAAAAAAGTATTTATTATACTTTAGCATATTTTATTATACATTGATCTGTTTTCTCGTGTAGTCTCAGAATTTTAAAATGATTAATATTTTCTACCACATACTGTGTCTTTATTTTTGATAAGATCTTCAATTTGTATCATATCAGAGCACCTAGTGCACAGTTTTTAGCTAAATAGGTACCCAACTTTCTTCGAAGTTACGAGTTGCTTATTCCATATTCCAATTTTAAAATAAATTATTTTTAGAATGTTTAATTAAAATACGCCAAACTATAACGATTATATTTGAAAACGAGTTAAAGATAAGTAAAAATCGATAATGAATTATTTATAACAGCATTCAAATCAGTGGAAGCAGTCTAGCGAAAGCCCTCACAGACTAAAGTAACATTATAATTTAATTTAACACAGTTATATTTGTTTAAACCGAGGTCAAAATTCCGCAGCTAAGTTTATACGTACTTAGTTCTGATGAGGGTACTGTCAGACGCACGCCTTGGATCTCACGACGTCGGACGTAGAAGCCGAAAATTCGGCTTCGACTACATCCTACTAACACAAAGAATAGAGAAAAAAATCAAAACTGGCCGAATAACTTTTGATTTTTTCTTCCTTCGACTCTCGTTGGATGCCCTTAAAAATAAAAAGCCATGACTGAACTGAAATTCTACCCGTCGTCTGAGACACGTCTTAAGCAATCCAGACGATCCTATAGCAGCCGTAATATCGGCTACGGTAGGATCACCGGACCAGTCTAGCCCTTCTGGCTCAGGCACCGGTACAGGATCCAGCGTAACACAACCAGACACAGACCCGGCCGGCGAGGTCGACGTACCTCCCGTAGGTTAGCTAGAACAGTCGCAGCTTTCCATAAGGTCTTCCAGTGGACTTAGTCTTCTCGATCCTCTGCAGCAACTGCCCAAGCCGAGATTCGCCTCCAGGGGGTTCCCTTGAGCTAGTTGCTTCCCACTTTTGACGGGTGGGCGTTTTAAGCGCCTACTTTTCCGCTCGATGACGCTGTAAAGGTCGATAGAGACTAACCTTTACAGTCGTAAATTGCACGGCATAGATTTTGATAATCATAGATGAATTTTCTCGTCTCGAATTTTCGGCCTCACGTTCGGCCATAGCACGGAGCTGACTCTTATCTGTATATTTATCTATCTTCAGAATCCAGTTATACCTACTTACCAACATTTTGCTATAATACACATTTTGGGCTGATGTTACTTCGAATATATTTTGCCGAGGAATTAGGTACTATATATATATAGAACAAATGGATGTCGTTGTTGTAACGTAATTTTTTTTTTTTTTTTTATGTTATTGATTGATGTGACGAGCTAGTCGTTCACCTGATGTTAAGTGACACGGCCGCCCATAACAGAACAGTGTCACTCGGAACTATAACATGTAAAGTTTCGCATGACTGCTGCATTGCGCACAGCATCCTGAGAAATCAACACAGTCTGGTAATAAGTTTACTCGACTGTGAGATCAGATCATAAGTCTCATTTGCCCAGTAATTTCACTAGCTACATTGCCCTTCAAACCGGAACACAGTAGTGCTTGCACACTACTGCTTGGCGGTAGAATAACTGGCAAAGCGGTGGTACCTACCGAGACGAACTTTGCAGAAAAGTCCTACCACCTAGTGTTAAAAAAATCTTTAGAATTAGTGGTGCAATTCACAAATATATTTTTCTTAATTATATATTTGACACCGATGTGACATTTTACTAAGCAAACACTAACAGCCGAGTTTCTTTGACAGCTTTCATATTTCATATTACGTGTGTAAATGTAACAAAGTTGTGCAATTTTTTACAGAAACCGAGGTAGAAGCGGAATTAGTTTAATTTGTAAAGAAAACAATAGCCCTTGGAGTGCTGCCAGCGAGTTCCACTCAGAGATTTGTACAAATGAAATATGCAATGTTATGAATGCTGGAACTGAGTTTGATGGAGCGTTGCGGCAAGATTCATTCTTACTGCAGTTTGTTACGGAATAAACTTCCAAACGGAAAGTATTACCTACTTCGAAAACGGAACAAAAGGAAAAGGTGAAATCCCAACGGGAACAGTTCAAAAAAGACGAATGAAACGTTACATGAAATTTAAAATTCCTATCGGAATCAACACGATCAGGCTGGAAAGAAAAAAGAGTAAAACTGGCAAGCATTGAGTCGGAAAACAAAAGGAGATGGAATCCTTGGGATGAATGGACATATCGTATAAAGGGACCACAATGGGTTGCTCTGAAAGGGATATCTGGAATCAGAGGGAGTGGAAACAATAAAGACATTTTCGCATGATGGCAACGGGAAGGTGTGAGCCGGAAACAGGCGTTTTTCCATCCTTTTCAATAACGCCCGAAGATAACATTGCTGTTAACGTCGGCTGGGCCGTTTTGAGCGCGGCAGTTTGCGTCTCGAATCCGTGGGGGCTTAACGTGTAATTCTTATTAACGACAATGATAATGCTTATTTATTGGAAGGGTAGGGCATGAAATGAATTCTGGAAAACACGGTGAATTTTCTTAGGATTGTTTGTTTCGTAGATTGAACATTTTGACCAAACGTTTTACTGCCAGTAAGATAACTTTTGACCGCACCACATGCATTTCTCATGTGATTTTATTTATAACAAGCAACTACATTCACAATTCATGCTGTGGTATTCTTAAAATGTTTATTTTTCTATCTCTATTAACCACAGACACCTGGTTCCGTGCTTTTTTAAAACTATTTTAAATTTATTACTTTAGCTTATTGTTAACATGAACATACAGGAAGGACAATACAACCAATAACAAAAACATAAGTACTTATTTCTAATTGTGCATACACCACGAGCAAACCAGCTTTCGCAAGCAGCACCCGTTCACGAGCTTGGCGCATGTTCCAGCCATCGCTCTCTTCGACCATATTTGAGGGAAGAAGACGACCCGACACACGACGCCGCCGCAAGAAGAAGCTTTTTAGAGAGCGTGAATGCTCCGGGTGTACACAATTTACATTCTAGTTAAAATATCCTTACTATTTCATTTATACGAGCGGGATAATTGAACAGCTCCTTTGAGCCCATCAATGACCTTAAATATCTTAAAATGTTGCTGTCTTCATTGTCAATAAGTATATAGATTTGTCTGTAGCGTAACGTGCAACGTAACGTTTGTGAAACCCACACATATTTCATAATAGTTATAGCCACATGCTATGTGTGTATGGAACTAAATATTTGCAGAGCAGCGAAATCAGTCACACACGTCTCGGCAATTGCTTAATCTGGGTACATACACTGCCTGCATGTACAGCGGAGCCAATCATGTAAGTGTCCGCTTCCGCTCAATAAAGTGACACTCGGAGTTTCGGCGGGAAAGCGAAAAAGATTGCGTCACCGTATTATTTTCCAAAACTTGTGTTATTTTCAGTGTTAGTGCATAAAATTGGTGGCATTCTATTCGTTAAGTGCTGGATTACAGGCGTGAGTGTGGGAAAATGGTATAATGATGGTGAAACGTTTCTTTTCGTGTTGTTTCCAAAACTCCATATAATTTCAAGTAAAGTTGCCACCACTTTACTAGGAGTATGACTTTGACTAGACTATGACTTGACTTGATGACTTCGACTGTGACTTGACACATATTTGCGTGGAATATCATTAACTTGATAAAATATCAATTACTTGACACTGGCTAAATACACAAAAGTGTGGAGCCAAAACATGAAAAAAAAAAGTGACACTGTAAGTCACAAGTAACAGTTTTGATTTTTGAAGTAAAACTTCTTTACGCACGCTTGACTTGGGAAGTAAGCTGGTGAATTAGAGGCGAACGGAAGTTGGTTCACGTAGATATCCATTGTCTACATAACAAAGCTAAAATTTTGATATACATGGACATATATGGGGGTCCATTCAATGTTGAAATAAACCGTTGAAACCCCCTTCTTCCACAGATCGTTTGATCCATGTTAGCAGAATCACCCTGTATACGTAAATGCGAAAGTTTGTGCGTATGTGAGCGTTTATTACTATTAACCTTGGTAACTACTTTTTTGGTGAAATTTTGAATACAGATAGGTTAAATGCGGATTAACACATAACATACTTTACTCTGCGGGTGAAACCACTGAGCACTACTAGTACGCCATATAAAAGCGGCAAATAGCTTGCGTGTTTACAAAACAGACTTTATTATAAAAGACTATTTTTTAAAACTAATAACTTAAAATATTTAAAAAAAAACTAAAAATTTAAAATAGCCCGTTGGTGGAGGGGAATGTGCCCAGAATGCTGATTAAACTAATTAAAATAAAACAAAAATAATTAATTCAAATTACTTAAAATCACTACAAGTGTTCGCTTATTTTTTATAACTATGATCCTAAGATGTCCCGAGGCTAGTACGAGGTTATAAAAACCATTCCTCGGAGATGTACATTCTTAATGCTAAGCCGACCTATAGATAGGTCTGTAACCCCTCCTGGTAGCAAACTAGTTGGTCTACAAAGGTCACATAGAATCGGCGAAGAATTTTAGGTCATTGAACCTATAAGGTAAATACTATACTGCAAATTAATAGGAAAAAACATATATAAAATGTGCATAACTATTTTTAATAATTTGCCTAATGAAATTAAATCTTTAGAAGGTAATATAAGGTGTTTGTTCTGTGTCTGGGTGTCATATTGTATTCTATGTATGTATTTACAAACAAAAAAGTATCTAAGTATTGTATCAGTTATCTGGTTCCCATAGCACAAGCTTTGCTTAGTTTGGGGCTAGATGGCGTTGTGTGAGATGTCCACACATATTATTATTATTATTTAACATGTAATAACAAATGTTGATGTAGTAACAAAAATATCATTTTTAATATTTGCACGCTTGCATGCAGGCTGAATGCACGTAACCACGACTTATACTATGTGACCTTGTATCTAAATTGTATATTGTGTATTCTTGCTAATAAACAAATGATTTTGATTTTGATAAAAAATAACAGAGCTTGAGATATTGCTTGGCTTTGACTTTGACGAGACTTTTGTAATTTGCTAGGATAAGATTAAAAAAGCTTGTAGGTAGTGTTTGGCTGGGTGGTAGGACTTTTCTGCAAAGTTCATAGGTACCGCCGCTTTATCAGTTATATACCGCCAAGTGCCAAAACTACTTTATTCCAGTTTAAAAGGCACTTGTAGTTAGTGAAATTACTGGGCAATGAGACTTTACGATCTGATTTCGGTCTTATTACTAGCGATTGCGAGATATCAGCAGTCTCTTAATATTAGCGGATTTTTTAAGGATTTTATTTGTAAGTTATAAAATGTAGAGTTATTTTCATTATAATATTATGTAAATTAATTTTGAATTTAGACTGGATCTGACTCATTATAAAAACTATTTTGAAAATATACAAAGTACTTATAGAATAATTTTTCTCGGAATGATGATAATGAGTATGTTTTTATTTTTTATTTTATTTTTTAAAATTGTTTTAGTTCATGGTTAAACTCATAAAAAATTGAAGTCATTCACCTTTTCAACAAGAACCAGAAAATGAAATGTCAGTAGCTAAGGCGAGTAATAAAACTTGTTAGTATTTATTAGTTCAATCATCTCCAGTGTTTTTAGGGTTCCGTACTTCAAAAGGAAAAAACGGAACCCTTATAGGATCACTTTGTTGTCTGTCTGTCTGTCAAGACGTTTTTTCTCAGGAACGTGTCAAGGTATCATACTGAAATCACACACATCAAATCCTCAAGTTTATTGTCCCTTAAAGCTGTGAAATAATCAAACATCTAAGCCAGTGCAATCTAAACATATAGCCTCGCAAAAAATCTAAGCCTACAGGGTACTCCCCGTGAACTCAGAGTCTTGGACTTGGTACAAAGCAACGTCTTATAGCTTCAATAGAGATAAAATTGCGAGAAGCATACATTTTTGGTTACATCATATAATTTTAATAATTTTAAACTACCCATTTTGAACTTGTACATTGAAATGTTATGGATTTAATTTAGCAATAAAAATACCATAACTTTTACTTATATATCTACAGGTCTGTGCGGAACCCTCGTTGCGCGAGTTCTTCCCCCACTTGGCCGGTATTTATTTTTATTGGGTTGTTCAGACACTTCCGCTGCTCCTTCTCACTACTCGTCAGGTTAATGCTACTCAAAATTTATAAGTAACTAAATCTATACAGTGAGTAAATACTTAACAAAATCTAAACTTTGAAGAAATAGATTAAATACTAAGAAAGAATGTAAGAAAGTATCACTTAAAAAGTGGCATCTCTTAAAAAATACGGTATGAATAAGAATTAACTTTTAAACTGACAAAAAAACCTCTTAAATTGTATGTAGATATTACTAGTGAAACAGTTTTCATCATTTTCCATCACGTGTAGCCCGCAAATAACAATTCAGAACAATACAAACGTTCCATTTGGGTACCATTAAAACAAGTACACGCGTATCACATCATAATGTCTGTCATTCAAACACAGGCAGTGGTCCTGCGACCTTGCCATTGTCGCATGATCACCAAGTGATACCAAATGATGCTTGGCATATTGCCTTGCCATATAAAGCCGCAAGGTTCCCTTGGTATGGAACCGTGGATCGAATGGATTGTTTGTCAACGTATGTGTTTTTGAATGGTTGGTTAGCTGACTCATGTGGTGTATTGAAGGGTCTATAAAACAATTGAAAGCGATATTGGTGTTGAGTTTTTCTGTGCATTCGCTTGTTTATCAATATTACAATATTCATATTGATGAGTAACACAAGATACAATAGTCGTATATATATTACGTTTTTATATATTACAAACAAAATGTATGTAAGTATTGTATCAGTTATCTGGTTCCCATAGTACAAGCTTTGCTTAGTTTGGGGCTAGATGGCGCTGTGTGAGATGTCCACACGTATTATTATTATTATATACAACGACTATTATTATAATAATTTAGGCTAGGCCATGTTAGGCTAGCACTCAATCTAAAGCAAATTTCATCCGTTTCACGTAATCACTTAGTAATCTTCAATCATTTCTATTGTTTTGTTTCTGGGTGCATGTTGTGGGACCATGGTTCTCGTAGTTTGACAGTCTCTGTGGTGTAGCAGGTCGCTCATATCCCAGAGGCGACGGGTTCGATTCCCTCGGCAGGACAAGTATTTGTGGACAGATAAAAACAAATACTTGTTCTGAGTCTAGGTGTTGTGGGACGATGGTCCTCATATATAGTTCCTGGGTCCTCCTAGACACAGGAAGGAATCCGGGTTAGTGTCCAGGACCCCATGTATGTGGTCGCTGATGGGCATTATTACTATTATTATTATTATTAGTTCCTGTGGAGCTCCTGGTATCTAGGAAGATACCAGGCCATCCTAGTTAAGGTCCAGGAACGATTGTCGCCGTAGTAGAATAAAGTAAAAATGCATTGTTTTTCCTATTTTTATCAGGTGGAGATGGTTATAAAAATAAATAAAGTCTGCTAAAGTAATCACATTTTCAAATATCGTTACATCGATACAGCGAGGAGACAACAACAAGCTGCCGTATTTGTGTACAAACAAAAACATCCTCGATAGTATTTTAAATAAATAATTCAACGTTTCCGCATACTACCAGGAGCCTTATTAATATTGTAATAGGTATGTATCTTCAATGGCATACGTTTGGAGAGCCGGGTGCGGGGTAATATAATTGATTGAGTTGACATTCGACAACTGGTAGTGATATTGAGTATGGAATAAAATTGATTTCGTCGACATTTGACAACTGGCAGAGTTTATAAGTATGAATTAAAATTTATTGAATCGACTTTCGACAACTAGCAGAGAAGTTAAGTATGAATTAAAAATAATTGCGTCGATATTCGACAGCTGGTAGAATTTATAAGTATGGTTTAAAATTGATTGAGTCGACGTTCTACAACTGGTAGTGATGTTGAGTATGGATTAAAATTGATTTCGTCGACATTTGACAACCGGTAGAATTCATAAGTATGGATTAAAATTTATTGAGTCGACTTTCGAGATCTGGCAGAGATGTTAAGTATGAATTAAAATTAATTGAGTTGACATTCTACAACTGGCAGAGATGTTAAGTATGAATTAAAATTGATTGCGTCGACATTCGACAACTGGTAGAATTTATAAGTATGGATTAAAATTTATTGAGTCGACGTTCGACAACTGGCAGAGAATAATAATATTTAAGTAAGAATTAAAATTATTGCCACACTAGCTTCCTTTCGCGGCTTTGCACGTGTTCTATCAAGATAAAGTAGTCTTCCTTCCTTAATCTATAGTTAATTACCAAATTTTATTAAAACATTCTTAAATTTCTAGTAGGGTAGTAGAGCGTAGTGCGTAGGCGCAAGCTAGTGAATTACAAAAATATATGACCTATAAAATTTGGGAATAGCGTGTCTTTCTTTAAAGGAATTTTCATAATCTGTTTGGTAATTCATGTAATTACTCTTTACATAACAACATACAAACTATATTTACCTATTTATTAGAATTAACAAAGTGTAGATACCTAGATGTAGACAAAAAATATCAGCTGAAGGCCTCTGACTTAGCTTAAAGATTGTTGTCATACGACATTTTTTAACGGTTGTTTCTTAACGTTTTAAAGTTTTGACTCATTTAAGCCTTGACTCTGAAGACTGAAGAATGATCTTGCCACTTTATGATGAAATTTCAGCTAAAACCGTAGCTCGTTGGACACCTATTCATAAAGTTTCACTGATTGTAACCACCTTAAGATTCTCACTTTAAAACTTAAATTGGTTTGCAAGATTTCACCAGCTGACCGCTTAAAAGCAAAATATTAAATTTCATATAATATTCACAACCTTAAAGTGTAAGTCTTAAATACCATAATGGCTTGTTTAATTAAGGGCGCAATAAAGCTTTCAAGGTTCAGTCATTAATATCCATTATCATATTAATGTAATAAAAGCACTTAGATGGTGACGTTATAGTGCAGGTATATTTGTATAGAATTTAGAATAGAACGATATGGTATGAAACAAACTACAGCTGTTTGTGCATGCATCTAAAAATATAATATATCAAAAAATACGTTATAATAAATACACACATCGAAGACAATGTAAAATGGGTGGTATTATAGGTAAGATTAGGGTCCCCCGGGGACCCCCTTATAAGTATCTAATTACGTAAGTAGTAAACTTCGTTAACATATTTTCTTTTCTGTAACAATAATTAATTACCCATACATAGTTCCTGGACCCAAACTAGGATTTCCGGTAGCGACCCAGGAACTATGAGGACAATGGCCCGACAAGATCCAGACTCAGAAATAGTATTTGGGTTTTTTCCTGTGCATAAATACTTGTCCAGCCGCTGGAAGTGAACCCACCGCCTCAGGGTTATGAGCCAACCTGCTCAACCACCACACCACAGGGGCTGTCAATCCATCCCTAATTCCCCTATTGCTTATCAACCCAGCTATTGGCTAATCCGATACTGATTCTACTTCTGTAGCCCGGTGACAACAGACCACTAATTTAAAGGTCAAAGCCATTCCAACTGATTGTTATTGCACATTTCAACATAGATTAATATAAAACCATCGTCAATCAGCAATCAATAACAAATCCATTGATAATAAATCGATTGGTATAATCGTTGCGTTCGAATGCAGATTCGCAGTATCTATGTCACCAATCGGTGCTAAGGCCGCCGACTCGTCTTCACCGTGAAGTATGCCATTTGAGACGACATGCTGTTCTATTTATGAGGTAGGTATTGTGTCATATGGTAAGGGCATTATTATATAGCAATTCAACGGGGGAGTTTCGGCGGGAAAACGAAAAAGATCGCGTCGCCGCATTGTAGTATTTTCCAAAACTTGTGTTATTTTCAGTGTTAGTTCATAAAACTGGTGGCATTTTATTCGTTAACTGCTGGATTACAGGCGTGAGTGGGGGAAAGTGGTATAATGATGGTGAAACGTTTTTTTTCGTGTTGTTTCCAAAACTCCATTGAAGCTTCTGGTAAAGTTGCCACCACTTTACTTGGTGTATGACTTTACTAGACTAGACTATGACTTGACTTGATGACTTCGACTGTGACCTGACGCTTTATTGACGTGAAATATCATTAACTTGCAAATTATAAAGTATTTGACACTGGCTAAATACACAAAAGTGTGGAGACAAAACACAAAAAAAAGTATGCCATTTGAGACGACATGCTGTTCTGTGTCATATGGTAAGGGCATTATTATATATCAATTCAACGGGGCAATGCTGCCAGCATGTATTATAGGTCATCGCGACCAATATGTAGGCCAAATGTTTTTTTTAGTAGTAGGTAGTGTTTATTATTAGTTATTATATCATTGTAGTATTAAGTTTTTTTTTGTTTTTTTTTTATAGATCAATGAATAGTGAATAGAATAACATATTTAAGTGAACGGTATAAGTAAAAAGTCTAAGCAGATGTGCTACCGGCATTATTGACCACAAAATACTAAATAAAAAAACTTCAGATACCTATTTATATTGAGACAAGATACTATACTTACAATTATACAATAAAGAGAAAGATAACGGCCAAATTAACGGGAAAACGGCTAAATTATTACTCTAAGTGTAACGTGTAAACTTGAAAGAATAAAGGCAATTATCTGGTTAAAAAAAATTAATAACAAATTATATAGCCCTCAATTAGATGACTCGCTCGCACATTTGACATTAATAATAATAATAACGCTCTATGATCACATACATACGCGAATACGCATACGCTTTTTTCATTAATGAAGTTAGTATAATAACCTTATAACAATATGTTAAACTGACGTCGATGGCCTTAATTTCATACTCAGTACTACTAGTTCGTGGGTCCCTACATACAGAAAATCCTATTTAGGGTCCAGCATCTAAATAATAGGCTGGCAGACTATCTTCTAAATATATATAACTCAAAGGTGACTGACTGATTGACTGACTGACATAGTGATCTATCAACGCACAGCCCAAACCTCTCGACGAATCGGGCTGAAATTTGGTATGCCGGTAGATGTTATGACGTAGGCATCCGCTAAGAAAGTATTTTTCGAAATTCCACCCTTAAGAGGGTGAAATGGATGGTTGAATTATTTTTCCATAAGCCACGCCGCGGGCGAAGCTGCGGGCAGAAGCTCGTTTTTAATAAATCAATATAATATACCCGTATCGAAAATCTATTGCAATACTTCAAAAAAGATATTGACTTATATCACTTTTTTTATAAACTTTTTTATTATTATTTGACAGCAGACCCGTTCAGTAAAGGTCATGTCATCGAGATGGCTGGTGACCTTGCGAAGGTGCTATTGACCTTTGTATCACTTATAAACAACCTTGTCGAAGCTTACTTTGTACTTTAACCTACTTTGTGGGAAGATGGTTCTTTAATATTTATTCTGACGCTGAATTTTAAGCATATTGTCAAGAAGGCTTAAAGATGGTTGCTTTTAATAATATTTCTTTGTTTAAAGTAATCTTTATGAAATGAGAATGTTTTTATTAAATTAAAAACAGACATGAATTATAAGGATTCAACACGGAACTAAAATAAGACGGTGGGAACTCATGCATCTCGTAATTACATAACGTTTTAGTGATTCAAAACACCTCTATCTCCATCTACAATCAAAATAAGGATCATTTTCAATAACATGTCTTTCTTCTAGAATAATCTATACATATAAATTTCAAAGTCCTGACTGACTGACTGACTTATATATCAACGCACAGCCTAAACCGCTGGTCCTAGAGACTTGAAAATTGGAAGGTGTGTTTTTTATAAAGTGTAGGTATTCACTAAGAAAGGGGTTTTTCGAAATTCTACCCTAAGAGGGAGGGTGGTTGAATTATCAATAAAAAAATCTTCTTCGTTTCCTATAGGCCACGCGGGCGAAGCCGCGGGCAGAACCTAGTAAAGTTATATGTAAGTAAAATAGTGTGTCTTTTCACGAGATAACAAAGGATGTCCTCTATTGTTGGATGAATGTATCCGTATAATTCCGTAGTTATGTTAGATCTCAAATAGAGGGTTCCGTATTAATAAAAATCAATAGCACATTACTTAAGATAAATAACGGCTAAACTCACGTCAATTAATAATCTAAATTATATTACTTCCGAAACCTGGTCGGAGTAATTTCGACTTTTTAATTGACATTAGTTTAGCCGCAAGAGCGTAATAATAAAAAAAGGGTATAACCTGGGTCTTTTAAGTTAAGAGTGAATGGGCATCTCATGGGCAAGCGTGCTCCACCTTAGACAACTTCGTCATTACCATCAGGTGAGTTGTTGTCAAACGCATGCCCATTTTACCATAAAAAAGTCTCAGTATCGGATTATTATCTTTCATTAAATAAATTACATAGCCTATTTAACAGCCATTCAACCTCAAATTATATTTGTCCCTCAATTCGCAATGGAACGCTAAAATATGAGACAATAAGTATGACGGATAGTCAATGTCAGCGCAAGGCCGCGGCCGCCTCTGACACTTCTCTATCTAATTACTTGGACACACGTCCACCGACATTTGTCACCTGTCGGTCCACCTGCCATTTGTATAGCACTTGTTATTGTGAAGTTTGAAAGACATGCGCTAATACTTACAATAATCACTTCGTATTTCCACAGCCAAAAGAATCTGAAAAAATACAAAATATACAAATTAATAAAAAATATAGTTTATAATGCAATTTCACAAAAGAAGTGTTACTAATTCAATACTTCCACCAATAAATTGTTAACTAATAAATGGGTGATTAATTCTGTAGAGCATACTTTCAGGATGGTTCCATATAAGTGTTGGATCTGATGATGTCAGTTTAAATATATAAGCAGTTTTACTAGGTGGTAGGACTCTTCTGCAAATTTCGTCTAGGTACGTACCACCGCTTTGCCAGTTATCCTGCCGCAAGCACTACTTTGTTCCAGTTTGAAGGGCACTGCAGCTAGTGAAATTACTGGGCAATTGAAACTTTATGACCTGATCTCACAGTGAGTAATCTTATTACAAGACTGTGCTGATATCTAGGATGATATGCGCAGTGCAGTGTCACGCAAAACTTTATATTTTGGCGTTCTGAGTGATACTTTTCTGTTATGGGCGGTCGTGTCGCTTAAGATCAGGTGAACGGCTAGCTCGTAACATCATTCATTTACATAAAAAAACGTTACCAAGTCACGAGCCCGAGCAACCGATTGCGTAAACACATTGTAGTAAACAAACAAATAACGTTAGCACGAGGATTCGAGGTTCGAGTTGCAAAATATTTACGCGACAGTTGCACGCATCTGCTAATCGCTTATTTTACGAAACACCGTATCCAATTTAATTTTTATTATCTTTGAGAAACGAAGATGAATTGTAGTACTTTGCCATCTCCATTAAACGCTTCAACTGTCATAATCAAAGCAATTACGAATACAACAGTGGCTAAAGGCAAGTTCTCTATTTAGGTTTTAATTAATAATTTTTAGACAGTTTATTTTATGTTTATGCTGGCTTCGCACGGGTATTTTATATATATGTATATATATTATGAAATGAGGATAGTTTATCCTATCTCTCGAGTTGGATAAAACTGCACACAGTGTGCAAGAGTTTATTAAAATCGGTTCAGTAGTTTAGCAGTCTATAGCGGACAAACAACGTGACATGTAATTTATATAAAAGCTTAAAGGAGTTAGGCATGGCGGGCAACCTATAAAACTATAGAAATATAGCATGCGCACCGGGCCGTGGCCGGAGCAAGAATGATACGTACTACATGGAGCGCTCCCTTTTTATAGCCAGATGGGTGGGGGAGCGATGGCAGCTATCGGTGCTGCCACTGTAATAAATTTAAACGCTACCACAGGGTAAATTACGGTACTGCCCGCTGCGGATAGAGTTTTCAACTGGACGTTGCCGCCGTCATATATTATGATTAAATTTAACTCTGTATACTTTACCACAAATACATAAACAAGGCTTAGAAAGACGTCAAACGTGTGTTTAACAATACAACAACAGTAGTTTAACACTTGTTTAAGGCTCGTTTAAATCTTTTGTGGTTATACCGTTTATAATGTCATTCATTATATTGCAACCACGCATTTTTCTCAAGCAATGTTTTTCAAAGATCAGAACCATCGACCTGAAGCATAAACACAATTAATATAATTTTACTTTCATAAATGGTTAAAGTTACAAACTGCACGAGCCGCCCACATCATATGCCAGCACGTTTGCTGAAGCGTAAACACTGATTGATGATTTAAATATTCATGCTTCTTCCTCCATGACAGCAGCCAACATAACTCCATTACCATAGCTGTTTTATGGAATAAACTCAGTACTATGTAACACAGAAACAAAACTCGACGCAATCGTTACAGCCTATTTATAGAGGTAAATAAAGTATGCATTCAGCGCAAACGTTTTACCAAAAAAAAACCTTTTTATTGCATGCCCTTGCCACGGAATAGCAGAAAATGTCTAAATTCGTAGTTCCCGAGACCATATTCAACGTAATTTATCCGTTAAAACAGGCTTTTTCGGTATTCATCCTACTACGCCACAAAATTTTATTGATTCGGCTTTATGGGAAGCTTTCTCCGGTACAGTCTTTTTTGAATACATTCTGTATCTAGAGTATTCTTTTTAATTTGTTTTATCTTCGCTGTTCTTTTATTTTGTTTCCAATTTCAAAGTATATTTTAGAAAGATTAGAAAGATCCTTAGAGAAAATTAAAAATGTTTTCAATACTCTTTAACCATATATATCATAATGGTGAGTACCTCTACTACCCACAGTTAAAGGCTATATGCTTACGAATAAAGATAGATAGATAACTCTTTATTGTTTTACCAACGAAATTCATACGATACAGGAATGATTAAATCTTACGTACTAGTGCAACAATGGGCGGTCTTATCGCTAACAGCGATCTCTTCCAGACAACCTTTGGATGGAAAGTATCAAAAGATAATACACAATATATCATAATATGACTATATTATTTTAATCTATACATATAAAATTCAAAGTCCTGACTGACTGACTTATATATCAACGCACAGCCTAAACCGCTGGTCCAAGAGACTTGAAATTTAGAGGGTGTGTTCTTTGTAAAGTGTAGGTATCCACTAAGAAAGGGCTTTTCGTAATTCCACCCCTAAGAGGGTGAAATGGATGGTTGAATTATTTATGAAAAAAATATTCTTTGATTCCTATAGGCTACGCGGGTGAAGCCGCGGGCAGTTAGTAGTATTATATAATATGTGCTAAGACATTACACGAGTTCAACCTTGTAGGGGTTGTTGTTAACTATATTACACCACTGGCTCGACAATGCCCACGTATATTATATCGCACACTCTCCCGTCCACTCGCGCCCGTGGCTCTCGTGACAGTGACAGTTGCTAACCAATACAGGGACACACGAGACAGCGTATGTATGCTATAGCGCATACACTACATCCCTCCCTTGAGGATAAATTCGAAAATAACAAACAAGAGATCTATCAAGTGGAATCGTTATTATTACTTAAGATCAATTTTCAACTCTTGGCAAATTTTATGCACAAACAAGACATCGAATATTTGCTAATCTAGTTGGTACTTATACATATCAAAAATCACATTTGTAACACGTTATTAGCATTACGTAATCAGATTGGTTGATTTGTTGAATCGTAGTTTTATTTATTTTCAGTATCCTTGTCTTCCTCTTCAGCTGCTTCTTCTTGATCCTTTTCCTGAATTGCTTTCCACTGCCCTTCAACTCTTTTTAGGTGGACAACATTTCTTCTCAGTACTTGTCCTGTTTGGTCGTTTCTGACTGTGATATCTCCTCCATTCGTATTCTGTACCGTGTGGGGTGTTGGGTTATAATTTGAGCTAAGTTTATTAACTTTATCCATATTTTTCACATACACTTTATCTCCTTCAGTCAATGTCGATTCAGTCGCTCCTCTCCTTCTATCTTCATACTCTTTTCCCTTCTCTTTCTGAATTTTATCGCGATCGTGCACTTCAAGGTTAACTTCTGTACTTTCCAATCTATCGATTGACGGGATTTTGTCTCTGTTCTGCCGTTTAAAGAATAGTTCTGATGGTGACCTTCCTGTGATTGAATGAGGCGTGCTGTTATACATCAATAGGTATTCCATCAAGCTCTCTTTTAAGTCTTTTTTCTCTAAATGACTAATCTTGAGGCGCTTTATGATGTCACGGTTTTGTCTTTCGACCTCTCCGTTCTGTTGTGGCCAATACGGCACTGTATTGTAAAGGATGATGTTGCATTCCTTACAAAATGCACGAAATTCGTCGCTGACAAATTGTCTCCCGTTGTCGGCAGTAATTGAGACCGGGTAACCTAGTCTGCTGAAAATTTCCTTGAGCAATCTTATAATCTGAGTGCTAGTCACTGATTTCGTGATCTTGACTTCTTTATAACGACTATAATAATCAATCATCACAAAAAGGTAGTCGTTGTTAGGTAGTGGACCCAGCAGATCCATCGCAACATCAATCCAAGGAGCTACAGGAAGTTCACGTCTTTTCATAGGCGTCGGGGGATTTGGCAATCCCACTAGAGTGCAGCTCTTGCAGGATTTGACAAGATTTTCTGCATCTTTGTCAATTCTTGGCCACCACACTTTTGATCTTAACCTTGCTTTCATCGCGACAATTCCAGGGTGGCCTTCGTGTGCAGCATCTAGTACATTTTTCCGTAACATCTGTGGTATCATAATTCGGTTTCCTCGGAGTAATATGTTTCCGTAGAAACATAATTCATTTTCGAATATCTTATAGCCTTTGACAGATTCATGCCACTCATTTTCATAGACTCCTTTCTTTACTTCATTTATTTCCTTGTCACTACCTGAAGCTTCAATAATAGCATTCATTGGAATTGCACATGGCCTCGCTTGTTCCACGATTTGATGTACGTGTTCGTCTCCTCCCTTAGGTGGTGATTTCAAATGTTCACATAAACGGGACAACGGATCAGCGATGTTAACCTTTCCTGGCTTGTAGATCACATTGAATTTATAAGATTGTAGCCTGAGCACCCATCGTTCTATGCGTGCACAAGGCTTAGATTTAAGTGCGAACAATATTTCAAGTGGTTTGTGATCAGTAATCAAATCAAACTCCTTTCCAAAAAGGAAAATGTTGAAATGTTCTACGGACCAGACAAGCGCTAAAGCCTCTTTTTCCGTTTGACTGTATTTCCTTTCGCAATCCGTTAGTGTTCTATTCCCGTATGCAATTATTCGTGGTCCTTTTGAGTCAGTTTGTACCAATATAGCTCCGAGGCCTACAGGACTAGCGTCTGCGATAACTTGTGTTTTGTCTTTGACGTCGTAGTATCCCAGAGACTGTATTTGAGTCAGAGCTTTCTTCAGCTCTGTGAACGCCTTCTTTCCCAATTTCTTTCTTAGTAATTCCTTCAGAGGTTCAGTTTTTGTAGCCAAATTTGGTAACCACTTATTAACGTAGTTCACCAGTCCTAGAAAGCTCTGTAGTTCTTCTATAGTTGCCGGGACTCTAAAGTTGGCGATGCTCTCCATATACTTTGGCAATGGCTTTACTCCACTTGATGACAGTTCGTGTCCCAAAAAGTTCACCTTCTCTACTTTAAATATGCACTTCTGTTTGTTGAGCTGTACATTATTTTCTTTGAGTACTTGCATCACCTTTTCAAGTCGTGAGTCGTGTTGTTTTTCGCTATCTCCAAATATTAAAATGTCGTCAGTAAAGTTAATTACGCCATCGCATTTTATCAACAATCTTTCCAGTACCTTTTGAAAGATCTCTGGAGCACAACTGATACCGAACATAAGCCTTTTGTACCGGTATAGTCCTTTAGACGTTATGAAGGTCGTTATATGTCTGCAATCTGGGTGCAATTCGAGCTGATGAAAAGCATCTTTGATGTCTAATTTGCTAAAATATTTAGCTTTTCCGACTTCCGGCAAGAGTTTATCCATACATGGCAAAGGATGATTTTCACGCAAAATAGCAGCATTAGCGCGTCGCATATCCACACACAATCGCAGGTCCCCATTTTCTTTCATAATTGGTACCATTGGGGAAACCCACCTTGAAGGTCCATGAACTTCTTCAATTATATCTCGGTTTAGTAGGTCTTGAATCTTATTTTCAACTTCTTTTTCAATAGGCAGTGATATTCTCCGGTACGGTTGTGATACTGGTTGTACGTTGTCATCAATAGGGATTTCCACCCGCACATTCTTAAGTTTGGGGAATGGTTTTAATGCCAGGCTGTCCTCTATTCTATTAATATCTACGCCTATTTTCAAAACGCCTAAGAGCGTGGCAGTGTCTTTTCCTAACAGGTCTCTTGTGCCCCCCGCAATAACGTAAACAGTTGTTTGTTCTTGTCGTTCATTTATTCCGATTGTGGTCTCGAAAGATCCTTTTATATTCAGTGGAGTGCGACTGTCGTAAGCTAGGAGCGTTTTGTTTGGCTTGGCTGCCTGATTTTTTGTTACAGCTCCTTTCTTTTTTAAGGCTTCCCATGTTTCAGGAGTTATCAAGTTCACTTTACAGCCTGAGTCCACTAGCATTTTAGTCTTGATTCCGCCTAGGGTGCATTCAATTGTCGCGTCATCATCAATATTAAAAACATAATCCACTTCAACTCTCGCTTTTTTGTTTCCTTTTGTATTTTGGGAGTTTTCAGATCTTCCTTGATCATTGGCTTTCCTTTTTGTGCCCGTTGTTCTGCAGAATTGTCGGAAATGACCCATTTTATTACAGGTAAAACAAGTTTTTCCTAAAGCAGGGCATTCTTTGCAATCTGATTGATGACTTTTACTTCCACACCGTCCACATGATCTAATGTTTTTGTAGTATACTTGTCTTGTTTTGTTGGTCCCTTCTTTTTTATTTCTGTTGTATATAGCATTAATTTCTTGGTTTTCTTGCTTTTTGTCTTGACTTTCTTGTTTTTTATCCTCATATATTTGTAATTGGTCATTAACTACTTCCAAAGTGTTGGCTTCTGTTACGATTTTTTCTAGAGTTATGCTGCCACCCACTGTCAGAATTTTTTTACGTAATTCAGGTGAAGTACATTTTTCAGTAATCTGGTCGATCAAGTGGTCCTCTTTTTTGTCAAAGTTGCATTTCTCAGCTTGCTTACGTAGTCGTACTAAAAAACTTTCAAACTTCTCGTTACCTTCTTGCTTGATCAGTCTAAATATGTGACGTTCAAAAACGCGATTTTGTTTTGGAAGAAAATATTCGTCGAGTTTTTTGATTGCTACGTCAAAAACGTTGACTCCTTCCGCAACTTGAACGTTTGCGCCAGGTAAGTTATAAAATATATCTTGCAGGCTAGCTCCTCCAAAGTGCAACAATGTCGCTCGTTTTCTCTGTGGAGACTCGATTTCAGCGGCGTCAAGATATATGTGTAGTGATCTTTTCCATTTCTCCCATTTGCTACCTTGTAGGGTTACCCCTACGCCATAGTGCTTAGTAACACACTTTTCTTAATGAATAGTTTCAGTTTTTTATGATATTTTTACGGTTTTTGGTTTTTCATTTTATTTCTTCTGTAAAACATAATCTGAACGTTCCTTGCAGGCTCCTGAAATGTTCCAAAACACTTTAATAATACCTTTTTGTTTTCTTGGTTATTATGAATAAAATGTTGTACTCTAAAATTGTACTTAAAGCCTTTGGTATGGGTTATTTTGGCAGTGGATCGGTAGATATAGATCACAGGAACATCTTACGTGTCGTTTCCCTAAGTTTTTCCCTAAATTACGGGTGTTTCAGGAAGAAATAACTTTTTCATATTACCTCACAGATCTTCACCAAATTTACACTGGTATTGAAGCTGATTTTATTATGGCTTTTCATTGCATTTTTGTAGTGATTCTTCCAGTAGGAGCACTAAAAATAACGATTTTAATGTTTGTTTACTTTTTGGACAGATGTCATCTATTGACTTTTCTAATTCCCTGAAAGAGGTTCTTACCATAAGTTTTCATGAATTTACGACATTTTAAGGTTAGGTTGTTTAGGATTTTGTATTAGTCTTTGTTCATCGACCTATTTTAATGCTAGCTGATATTAAATTGTGACAGGATTTCAAAATTTAGTTCTCTCGATTTTCAAGGATTTTGTCTGTTGTTTTGGTGACGGCGTGAGGCTTGATAAAACTGAAAATAGCGACGCGAGGGCAGTCTTCCTCTAGACTTAACCACTAAATTATATTCTGAACAGAACTGTATTCTTGAATCTGAACAGTGTAACTGAAGTGTACTTGGTACTGCCGTGCAAGTGGCACTCTGTGTGGCCACGGATAGGCAGTTTTCCGTCCTAAGTTCCTCTCCGCTTCGCCTATCTATTCGTGACGGTTGCGGACCACCCCTGTTTAAACCAGGCCTTAAGCGGTGGCAATCTCCGCCGGTGACGGCGGCCTGCAGTGGATTTGGCGTGAACAGTTGATAAGACCTTTTCATTAGCAGGTGGCTTTCTGTGACGGCTGCCCGCCGTGTTGCTAAGCTCGGCACAAGCAGCGGTCATTCGCTGCGCCTCTGGACGTCTCCCTGCGGCTACATCGACTCCAGGGTGTGCTTCGGGGCCATACTTTGCTTCATCATCTTCAACTTCAAGTCAAGTCAACTTCCAGTCTTCGCTTCTTCATCTCCAACTCGGTTACGTTACATTATATATATATTTTAGTAATTTAAAATTCAGGGCATAATATAACTAGGGGCCTATGTAAATAAATGTATATAATCTATGTAAATAATAATGTTTTCTTTTAACTGTAGGCTTCACTACAACCTATAGAGGTCCTATCACCTTCTAAGTCTAGCTTTTCCAAAGCAAGCATTGGTTGCTGAGCCATGTTTCTTGATCCCTTTGGAACGACCTGGAATATCCAATTTATGGATAGTCAAAACAATGAACTACCTATTAGACAATTTGCAACTTAACCGTGGTTTTGTCAACCAGCTCCAATTTAATGGAGGTGTTCATTTGAACCACCAGACAATTCCCAATTTAATGGAGGTTTTGTCACCCAGTACCAATTTAATGGAGGCGTTCATTTGAACCACCAGACAATTTCCAATTTAATGGAGGTTTTGTCAACCCTATCCAATTTAATGGAGGCATTCATTTGAATCACCAGGCAATTTCCAATTTAATGGAGGCATTCATTTGAACTACCAGACAATTCCCAATTCAATGGAGGTTATGTCGACCAGTTCTAATTTAATTTAGTTAATCGTCCCTACTAGATACACGGCTAAGTTCATTTGAAGTTTTACTAATAAGCATTCTAAATATTTTTGACTAGTGATATTGATAAATGAGTATTGTACATGAGCATTAGGTACTTTTAATATTTGATAGTGTGCTCGTTACATCACTACTCATAACAAAGTAGGTCACAGAAATTGAACGTGAATCCGTTAGGTGCGTTCAACATTTTTTAAACAACCTCTAACTTAAGGTCCCATTGATTGGTACAGTTAGGTATCTACTAACTAGGCAAAGGCGCCCACTCATTATTTATAACAAACAGTCGGAACATTAATGAGGCCCCGTAATATCACTAAGAATTTTTTTTTTAATTCTTTCGACAGTTACGGGTAGTAATGATAATGAATATATCTAACGTGATTAACTTAGGTGGAGTCGGTAGGTAACTAGTTCATTATGTGTAGCTTGTTATACTCTAAATGTATGTAACACTACATGTAAATTTAAAGTAGATAGGTAATGTGATTGTTATTACTATCCACCTACATGACAAAATTTTTTCTTCACTTTGTTTACATTCTGGTTAAACAAGGTTCTATTGTATCGAAAATTACGATTGTAAAGTTGTCATAATAATGTTCGGCAAATTTCGTTTGTTTGTAGTTCCAATATGGATAATTATTGATGTAAGGTGTTTCCCTTCCGTAAATTTTTAGTAAAATGTTTACCTTTTGCTCGTCGCCACTTGTAGGGGTTGTTGTTAACTATATTACACCACTGGCTCGACAATGCCCACGTATATTATATCGCACACTCTCCCGTCCACTCGCGCCCGTGGCTCTCGTGACAGTGACAGTTGCTAACCAATACAGGGACACACGAGACAGCGTATGTATGCTATAGCGCATACACTACAAACCTTGTTTACAATCTTTTAAGTGAACGACCGATTCGCCACAAAGATTGAAACCAATTGATTTTAACAAAAATTACATGCAGATAAACAAGACGAAAATATTTTTCTCTAAACCAAGGACATTCAGATGTGTAACTAATAAAAAAAGAGTGTGCTTTAGATCACATGACTATAGAAAACTTCTTTAGTATAGTTCCATCTATCGGCTGGTATAACTTTGTTTTTGCTTTGCTTAATGTTAATGTCGCCATCTTGACAATTGAAGGGGTGAGAATAAAAAGGATTTAACTGATTTTTATGACCAAATGACTTATGGGTAGGTATCGTTGGATTCAGCGTGAAATTATCTTCAATAATACATTCTCAAAATACCGAAATGAGGCTTAAATCTCGAGGTTTTGAGTCTAAAAATGGTTTATCTGTCACAGGAATACAGTACGCTTAGCATAAAAACATTACTTTATTTCTTTTATTATATTATATTTTTACAGTAATTGTATGATATAGTACTATATTTGGTAATTTTAAATAGAAATAAGACATTTTCAAGCAACTGAAACTTACATAAACCTTTTCTATTATCTTATAAGCACTCTACATAAAAATAACGCCGTTGACGTTTAAAGTCAATTTTCTCGAAACTGTCAATTTGTCAGTTAAATCCTTTTTATTCTCAACCCTTCAATTGTAAATTGTCATTTTACCGGATACGCCAATATAATAATAGATTTTTTTAACTTTGTTTTGTTGACAGTGGTGATCTACGTTAGCTAACGTTCGCGTCGCCAGCTTACTCCCCAAGTCAAGCGTGCGTAAAGAAGTTTTAGTTCTACCTTAGTTTTAGTCCTACACTACACAAAGAACTCACCCTCCAAATTTCAAGTCTCTAGGACCAGCGGTTTAGGCTGTGCGTTGATATATAAGTCAGTCAGTCAGGACTATGAATGGTATATACATAGACTAGCTTATGCCCGCGGCTTCGCCCGCGTGGAACCATTATTTTTTTCGGGATAAAATTAATTTAACCCTCTTAAATTAATAAATGGCTGGAATCTCGTGCGTGCATTGATTTCTCATAGCGGCATTGTTAGACTTAGCATTGTATGACAGTTGATAGGATAAAGGTACTTTTCCCCTAATGTATATAAACTATACACCTACACACTTAAACTATATATACTTATAACTATACACTTGTCATAAAAAAGTATTAACTGCAGAGAACGTTACTTAACTATACCCATCGGCTAAGAACGGCTAGTCAAGCTATCTTCATGAGCGCTACAAAGTTTTGAGTTAAACTTCATCACTGTTTCTTTATTATACATTGCTTTTATATAGAAACTGCGCATATCGTAACCATAAGGAAGGTAACAATTGCATCATTTAAAGTAGGTACACGTGTCACTTGTATCGATTTAATTAGAGAGCAAGCTAAGTATCGCTTATTCTTGTTTTTTATTGACTTGTTGTTATTCATTATTAACCTGTTTTTTGCATAACAGTAGTTCAACAATTAAAATGCGTACGTTTTATGTTTTACATTCAATGGTTTATTATGTCAGTTTTGATAAAGGTTGATATCACACTATAATATTATAAAGGCGAAAGTTTGTTTGTGTGTAAGTTTGTCACTCCTTCACGCTCAAACGGCTGAATGGATTTGGATGAAATTTGGTATCAAGATAGCTTATACACTGGATTAACATAAAAGTTACATTTTATCCCGGAAAAGTGAAATTTTCCCTTATTATCCCCGGGTGAAACCGCGGGCTGTAACTAGTAAGTACATAAAAGAAGCATATTTTAGTACTGATTTTATACTTAAAAATTATCTGTACATAATACTTTATGTGTACCGGTTTTTTTCTTCTCGGCGATCATCAGTCCGAGCAAGGGGTGGCTTGAAAAACAGCGCAGCGTGTGCGTGAATACGTACATGCTGCACAACGCTGAAGTCATCCCTTTTGCTTCCAATAATAATAATTGTGATCTTAATGTTGTTATTTTATGTTTAAAAAAAGCAATAAAGTACATTTTTATTTTATTTATTATTTTATGTACAGATTTTGCCCTATTTACATTTGTAGTTTTCTATTAACACTGACCCTAATGCTCCCTAATGAGTAGGTGGGTGTATATACAATATACATATCTATGTACTCTGAATGATTTTAAACTTCATCATTAGAGTTGCATGAGTACCACGAGAACTTTAGCGAAATGCAGAGCAAAGGATCACAGCCTAGAAATCTTATTACTAGACCAGTAATAAGTTTTCTAGGCTGTGATGCTGACTGTTAATGATTATTTTTTTGTGTCTACTAAATAGCTATGTAACACAAAATAATAAATAGTAACTTAATAGCATGTATTCAAACACAGATCGATATCCCCACACCTATTGCTTTTCATGACAAAACGGATTATTCCGGGAAATTTACTCCCATACCTACTCGGAAAGTTTTTCTATCAGTCGCGGAGTGCTCATACAAATACCATATTATTACACTCCTGTGCAATAAATAACTTATTCACAGCACTTACGATGGTATTTGTTGTGCGAAAATTCCATCTTCTATATAAATATTCGTTTCAAGTACAAAACACTGTGCACATACTTTTTTTGTAATTTTAATAATGTTTTTTTTATTCTGCATTTCCACAGACACCTGGGTCCGTGCTTTATGTTAGATTATTTTTTATATTTTTGATCAAGCCTATTATTAACATGAACATATATATACACACCGGCACAATTAGCGGAACAGAAAAAAAAGTGAGACTATGAGATAATAACGCATATATTTGACGAAAATGTAATTAGACACATAATTACAAATTGATTAACATCTTTTAACAACGACTTTGAAAAGTCTTCGTTATTTTTTATTGAAAAATAAAGAATATTGAAATAAGTGAAATTTTTAGATGATTATGAACCATCACAAAAAATAAAAAAAAGTAAGCATTAAATGATTTAACAATAAAATTAAAGCAAAATTAATAACGAGTGTTTCCCCCTCTTGCTCTGATTACGGTTTCCATTCGTCTGGGCATGCTACAGATTATGTTATCGATGATTTCTTGAGGCAACCGCTCCCACTCCTCAAGTAATGCGTTTCCAAATTCATTCAGATTGTTGGGGGGTGGCATTCTGGATTTAACTCTTCTTTTTAGCAAGTCCCAGACATGCTCTATCGGATTCATATCGGGGGAATTTGCTGGCCATTGCATCACCGGTATACCTACGTGGCTCAGATATGCCTGTACCGATTGTGCACTATGAGCACGAGCATTATCTTGCATTAGAATAAAGTCGTCACCTATAAATGGGGCAAATGGTACAACATGTTCTTCTAAAATGTCTCTGATGTATCGATCTGCTGTCATGGTCTCTCCTGTGACTATCACTAACTCCGTGCGAGCTCCCAAACATATCCAAACCATAATCGAGCCGCCACCATAAGCCACTGTGTGTTCAAAATTAGACTGTATGTGGCGTTCTCCTTTGCGTCTCCATATTCGCTGTCTCCCATCGATCTGTTTTAAAAGAACTCTGCACTCATCAGTAAAGAGAACCTGCTGCCATTCTTTCAAATCCCAATGACGATGTGAATGATGTCACGAGCTAGTCGTTCACCTAATGCTAAGCGACACGGCCGCCCATAACAGAACAGTATCACTTAGAACTCTAAAATATAAGGTTTCGCTTAACACTGCACTGCGCACATCATCCTGAGACATCAGCACTGATAATAACATTACTTGACTGTGAGATCAGATCATAAAGTCTGAATTGCCCAGTAATTTTACTAGCTACAGTGCCCTTCAAATTGGACACACAGTAGTGCTTGCATAAACACAGTAGTACTTGCATATTACTGCTGCGGCGGCGGCAGAATAACTGTCGAAAGTAAGTCTTGATAGAAAGAAACAAAACACAAAACTACTTTTTTCCACTACACGTGTTTACATTTAAATGTTTTAAAATGTGTTATCGTTCAAAGGGGCGGGTAAACATATGCTAATTGAATGGAATTCACTGCATATCGGAAGTAAATCATACAATATTATAATAAACACAAGGCTTTTATCCGAAGAGAAACAATGGATGAGAGCTCCATGGAACAGCCTGAAACCGAGGCGAGAGCTGACGTTTGAGATAACATTATTTAACTAAGTTATTGTTTTCAGTTCCGTATTGGTGAAACTTATGTATGCAACTTTTGTTGAATGAGTTAAGTTAAAAGTCAATTTAGAGTTTATTATGGCACAGCTCTTGTTTGTGTGGGACAAGATATGGCAAATTACAAACATGCGTCGTTTTTTTTTTGGAATATGATAAATTCTCTTACTCTGAACTTAGTAGTTATCCATAGTAGATAGCAAACTGAAAGAAAATCTTACTTATTTATGCGCGCTGCTAGATAACTTCATAAAAGTTTTTTTTTTTCATTGGATATCAAACATAATACAGTGAAATAAATCTATATATATATATACAAGAAAGTCATGTCAGTTACACTATTTATAACTCGAGAACGGCTGAACCGATTTGGCTGAAAATTGGTGGGGAGGTAGCTTAAAACCAGGAGACTGATATAGGATCCCATTCGACAGCATTTTACTAATTCACCCGTGCGAAGCCGGGGCGGGTTAACTAGTATTATGATATATATTAAAGAATTTGAAATAGTAATGTTTTTTGTTTTAGTCTGCTTGTGATGCCAGCTGCATCCCGTGGTTTCACCTGCGGACAAAAGTAGCCTATGTGTTAATCCATAAGCTATATGTACAAATCTCATCCGAATCCGTTCAGCCGTTTTAGCGTGAAGGAGTAACAAGCATACACACATTCATACATACAAACTTTCACCATTATAATATTAGTGTGATAAGTCAAATAATCATTATCCATTGAGATGATATGCTATTGAAAAATCTCATAGTAATATGTCAGGCTTAAACAAACAGTAAGCAGATATATGCATAGCTGAACAAAATTAAGCCAATATTTATGACAACATCTTCACTAATTGAAAACTCGAGATTTACGTGTATCTCCGGAGAGCACTATAAAATTGGACCCTAGAGGGCACGCTTGTTATTTATGAGTACTCGATAAGTGTCGTTTTTCCTCCAAATTGGACCTTAGAGGGCCGGCCCAGGGAATAGGGCCCCTTATTGGGAACATAAAGTATGCTGTATTTATGACTGGGCCGGTAATTATTGGGAATCGTATTGCAGGAAGTTGTATGAACTGTTTTCAAAGTCGTTTAAGTTTAGTTGAACATCGCTCGCAACGCCGACAGACAGACAAGGTGAAAAGACTTTTCTGTAAAGTTTGTCTAAGTAGGTACCATCGTTTTAACAGTTATTCTGCCGCCAAGCAGTAAGGCGCAAGCACTGCTGTCTTCCAGTTTGAAGGGCTACGTCGTTGTTAGTAAATGAAGAAATAAATTGAATTAATAGATACCTACGTAAACGGAACGTAGCAAGAATTAGTAAAATAGTTGTTATATTTACGCCACCGCCGGACGGATTCTTGTTAAGGAACACAGTTTTTACAACAATTGTGTCATAATTTTAATATTAGATCCAAAACGGTTTTTCTGCCTTACTTACTTAAATAAAAGCTTTTTTATGTTAGTGAATGATGTGACGATCTAGTCGTTCACCTGATGTTAAGCGACACGGCCGCTCATAACAGAACAGCGATCCTCGGAACTCCAAAATATAAAGTTTTGACACTGCACTGCACACATCTTGATATATCAGCACGGTCTGGTAATAAGATAACTCGACTGTGAGATCAGATCATAAAGTCTGAATTGCCCAGTAATTTCACTAGCTACATGTTCATGTGCCCATTGAATCGGAACACAGTAGTGCTTACACACTACTGCTCGGCAGCAGAATAACTGGCAAAGCAGTGGTACCTACCTAGACGAACTTCGCAGAAAAGTCCTACCACCTAGTAAGCTTGTATGAAAGTCAATCCAATACTGCTTCATGTTCAATTAAACTGTTTAACTTATTAATTACATTTAATAATTAATATTGAAATTGGAATGGTGCCGTCAAACAAAGATTGTTGTTTGTGTTGTTAAACATTTGTGTGTTGTGAATAATAATTAATTAACCCTCTTAAGAGAGCGTAAGCCAACAATATGTATGTAGCTATATAATTAATTTAAGAAACATAGATAATTATGCGTGAAGTTCCCATATAACATACATATTAGAATATAAGATATATCAGATATCTTTCACGGTATAAAGTATAAAAAGTGTTTAAAAGGTAATGTCTTAGATAAAACCCTAAAGGCGGTTACATAAAATCCCAATCACGGACCTCGGCGTGTAATAATCATACTTAGTTATAAAATATTTGTTATAAAATCTGTATACACGCAATGTTGCGTAAAATAATAGGTCTTTACCTATGAAATTGCCGTATTGCAGTACAGACTTTTTCAAACAAAAAAAAGTTTTGATTGGCTATGAATTCTAAATTCAAATTAATTTTGTTTTAAAAATATGACATTCTATTTACAATATAAGTCTTTTGTTTATTGATTAGCGTTGTATTTTCATTACATTTCAACATATTTCCTCATGATGGATACTTTGAAATTTCGTGTAATTATGGAATATGAGTTCCGTCGTGGCACAAACGACACGTAACATCAACGACGTTTACGGAGAGAACTGTACAAACGAACGTACAACCCGTTATTGGTTTGCTCGGTTCCGTTCTGGGAATTTTGACTTGAAAAATGAACCTCGTGGTCGTCCGGAAACTTTGGTCAACAATGATGAATTAAAGGCGATTGTGGAAGCTGATGAATCTCAATCTACAGCTGAGCTGGCAGCAGCTTTTGATGTTAGCATTAAAACAATATTGGTCCATTTGCGACAGATTGGCAAGATAAAAAAGCTTGATAGATGGGTGCCCCACGAACTTAACGATCGCCAGCGCAACGTACGCGTCGAGACTTGCCTTGCGCTGCTTAACAGGCACAGAAATGAAGGAATTTTGAACCGAATTGTTACGTGCGACGAAAAATGGATTCTTTTTGACAATCGAAAGCGCTCAGCAAGTTGGTTAGATCCTGGTTCGGTACCAAAGCAATGTGCAAAACGAAAAATGACCCCTAGAAAGGTGATGGTCACAGTTTGGTGGTCTAGTGCTGGTGTGATTCATCATAGCTTTTTACAAAACGGCGAGAGCATTACTGCAGATGTGTACATTGAAGAACTGACCACAATGATGGCGAAACTCGCACGTCTGCAACCAGCTTTGGTCAATCGGTCGTCTCCACTGCTACTTCGCGACAACGCGCGACCCCATACTGCACAACAGACCGTATCTAAGCTGCATGAGTTGGGTTTAGAAGCTCTCCCTCATCCGCCATACTCACCAGATCTTGCGCCTACCGACTATTACTTTTTCCAAAATTTGGACAACTTTTTAGCGAGAAAAAAATTCAATTCCCGAGAGGCAGTACAAAACGCCTTTGAAGAGTTTGTTGTCTCCCGTCCTGCTGATTTTTTCAAAAAGGGGATCCATAAACTGCCACAGTGTTGGCAAAGATGCATTGATTGCAGGGGTGATTACTTTGAATAAAAGAAATAAATAAGTTCGAAAAAAAAATACTTTAACTTTTTTCAAACAAAACGGCAATTTCATAGGTAAAGACCTAATATAAAAAAAAACATATTATAAGTCAAAATACAAATACAAATTTATTTATTGACTTTTTTTTTATTTTTAGATAGGCTTGCGTTTGACCACTATCGCACCTGATGGTAAGTAACGATGCGGTCTAGGATGTAGCACGCTTGCCTAGAAGATACCTGTTCACTCTCGATTTGAAGACTCCAAGGTTGTAGTTATCGGGAAATACGGACGCTGGTTTGTAACATTTGGTTACAGTGAATCCATACACTCCTGAACTAGTGGAAACTGTGTTTCAGGAGTGAAAGATATATGAATACTTCCCGATATTTTTTTTTATACTGCAAATTTATTATTTAATGATTATTATCCTTAAGAAAATATAACGTGGTTATGCCGTGCAGTTTTTACTTTTAACTTAATAACTGCACGTAAAGAAAAGTAAAGTGTAAAGTCAATTCGAAATTGACCATTTTGCTTTGTGCGCAGATCACGAAATCAACAAAAGCACTATTTTCGAAAGCTCATTACGAAGTGACACAATAAAATAATCAGATCAAACAAATAGTGTAAATAGAAAATAAAACGTAGAACGGTGATACAATTCAGCTAAGTAGTTTTATGTTTCTAATATTATATAAATATGTAAAATGAACTCCAAAGAAATACTTTGGCAACGTATTGCTTCAAATTTTCAGCTATAACACTTTTTTACGTATTAAATAGACAGTATAATAAAAATATAAATAGACATATGTTTAAACAAAACATAAACAAAACATAACACTACTTTTTTTTTTTTTTAATTTGATATGCTTGTTTCATTTAATCTACAGAAATTTCGTAAAATTAACATATTTTCAAACGCGGACCCAATTTGTCATCAAATATGGTTTGCGATTTTCAAATTTAAAGAAAGCCTTCTAGATCCTCAAAAAAGTGCTATTATATATGACGCCGTTTCTTACGTCACTAAGATCTAATGAAATTGGGTAAGCTACAGGTAATAGTGTACCTATTAAGATAATAATGTTGGACACACAGCTGTCTATTTTAAGACAGAAAATAAAATAACGAAGTTAAAGTGAAATTTATCAAATTAACTTTGGTCTGATGATTAACACTCCGAAAAGAGTTAATTAACGTCAGAGCCTACTAGACGTGATAATTACGAAGTGTTTAATTTTCTAACTTATTACTTTGTTCTACTTAATTTTATGAGGGATAAATAAAGGTCGATTTAAGTTAAAACGACTGTCGAATTTGAGCTTTTAGAAGGCTTGAGTGGTCAAACAGAAACTCTTTGAACCGAAAATTTTCATTCGATATTATATAGTAGAATCACGTCAATCAGCCTAAAAACTAAGTTTGTGATAAACCAGCGCGGCAGTGATAAACACCTGCGTGTGCCGCGATCTACGATAGCCGCGCACGGCTCAATACTATCAGCATCACAGGCCTCGCAGATTTATAGCAACCTTAACTGATAAATCAATAACGTTATCATTTTCAAAAGTCGGCTACCAATCATACCACTAAGCCAGGTGTCGGCAGCCTTGGGCCGTATGCTTGTTTGCTCCTTTAACATAAGAAAAAAAAACCTGCAGCTCGCGAGTTACATGTGGCTCTTTGGATCTGCAGCTCTTTAGTTCCTTACGCAAATATTATTTATTTCATTAAAAACACATTTATACAATCACCACTTATTGTTGGCAAGAAAAAAATTGTGGCTCTTTAAAACTTTGAAATTTTGTAAATTGTTATTATTGTCTCAAAAGGTTATCGACCCCTGCACTAAGCTATTGGATTCAACTTCTTAGTCCTGAACCCTGAGTCTATGGTACCTTCTGATAATATTTCCTTCATCTAAACTACTACTAAATCGTAGTCTTACAAAACAAAAGGTATTCACAAGTAGGTATTCTATTCACTATCAGCTATCAGACCTAGAAGCCCTCCGCAAACTGCAGGCATCTCAACCACGAGAATGCCGGTGCTGGCACCGAGCCAATGAGCGATCGACCTGCCAATGACATAACGGGAATGTAAGCCGGTATGTCCTGTTCAGTATGGATCAGTACTAGGGCTTATTACTAGGGCTAGAGATATAAGTATATCTTCCTCTGGGTATTAGATATATCTTATCGATGTATCTATTTACAAACATAAAGTATATAAGTATTTTATCAGTTATCTGATTCCCATAGTACAAGCTTTGCTTAGTATGGGACTAGATCGCTCTGTGTGAAATGTCCACATTTATTTATATTTACACGAGCTTCTGCCCGCAGCTTCGCCCGCAGCGTGGCCTATGGGAAAATAATTCAACCACCCATTTCACCCTCTTAAGGGTGGAATTTTGAAAAATCCTTTCTTCTTTTCTTAGCAGATGCCTACGTCATAACATCTACCTGCATGCCAAATTTCAGCCCGATCCGTCCAGTGGTTTGGGCTGTGCGTTGATAGATCACTATGTCAGTCAGTCACCTTTAAGTTATATATATTTAGATAGATTGCGTACACCTTAATACACTTTTAAATAGAGCCATAGAGCTATGTCAGGCTAATACATTGGATGTAGGCGGGGCTTGATAGCGCAGATGGATGACGTCAGCGACCACCTGACGTATGCCTTCAAACCTTCGTCACTGGGATCCAAAGACTATCAATCCGAGAAGTTGCGGATAAGTGATTAGTAAGCGGATAACAGATAACTTCGGTCCTATGGCCTGGTAGTAGGGTCGCAATGAGTGCCTCATATTTGCGGATATAATAGGTCTTTACCTATGAAATTGCCGTTTTGCAGTACAGACTTTTTCAAACAAAAAAAAGTTTTGATTGGCTATGAATTCTAAATTCAAATTAATTTTGTTTTAAAAATATGACATTCTATTTACAATATAAGTCTTTTGTTTATTGATTAGCGTTGTATTTTCATTACATTTCAACATTTTTCCTCATAATGGATACTTTGAAATTTCGTGTAATTATGGAATATGAGTTCCGTCGTGGCACCAACGCGGCACAAACGACACGTAACATCAACGACGTTTACGGAGAGAACTGTACAAACGAACGTACAACCCGTTATTGGTTTGCTCGGTTCCGTTCTGGGAATTTTGACTTGAAAAATGAACCTCGTGGTCGTCCGGAAACTTTGGTCAACAATGATGAATTATAGGCGATTGTGGAAGCTGATGAATCTCAATCTACAGCTGAGCTGGCAGCAGCTTTTGATGTTAGCATCAAAACAATATTGGTCCATTTGCGACAGATTGGCAAGATAAAAAAGCTTGATAGATGGGTGCCCCACGAACTTAACGATCGCCAGCGCAACGTACGCGTCGAGACTTGCCTTGCGCTGCTTGACAGGCACAGAAATGAAGGAATTTTGAACCGAATTGTTACGTGCGACGAAAAATGGATTCTTTTTGACAATCGAAAGCGCTCAGCAAGTTGGTTAGATCCTGGTTCGGTACCAAAGCAATGTGCAAAACGAAAAATGACCCCTAGAAAGGTGATGGTCACAGTTTGGTGGTCTAGTGCTGGTGTGATTCATCATAGCTTTTTACAAAACGGCGACAGCATTACTGCAGATGTGTACATTGAAGAACTGACCACAATGATGGCGAAACTCGCACGTCTGCAACCAGCTTTGGTCAATCGGTCGTCTCCACTGCTACTTCACGACAACGCGCGACCCCATACTGCACAACAGACCGTCTCTAAGCTGCATGAGTTGGGTTTGGAAGCTCTCCCTCATCCGCCATACTCACCAGATCTTGCGCCTACCGACTATTACTTTTTCCAAAATTTGGACAACTTTTTGGCGGGAAAAAAATTCAATTCCCGAGAGGCAGTACAAAACGCCTTTGAAGAGTTTGTTATCTCCCGTCGTGATGATTTTTTCAAGAAGGGCATCCATAAACAGCCACAGCGTTGGCAAAGATGCATTGATTGCAAGGGTGATTACTTTGAATAAAAGAAATAAATAAGTTCGAAAAAAAAATACTTTAACTTTTTTCAAACAAAACGGCAATTTCATAGGTAAAGACCTAATATTTTATAAATATATGATTCATTTATTCAATTGTTATTCTTTTAAAGTATTGTAGCATGTAGTGTTTGCCTTTAATTAATTGTACATGCCGTTTAATATGGTCATATTGTTTTTTTTGGTTTGCTCCACACTTTTGTGTATTTAGCACGGTCATATTTGGTAAGTTAGTTTTAATGGTATAATTGTTGGTAGACCTCTTAAATAAAATTAAAAGTGATCCAATGCAATACTCAATGGTTTTAGAGAGCTAAATTCAAATTGAAATTAGAAAACTAATTGCATAAGTCATCACACTAAATTAGACATCTCAAAGTGATTATGCATAGGTATGTAGGTTACCACACAAACCGCTGAATAGGTTTCGATATAATCAGTATATTTTAATTTTAGACTCTGGAATATTTACATGAGATATGTATTTTATGCCTCGTAAAGTTCCATGCAAGTACAACCTGCTATGCTCATATAAAATTGTAAATGTGGACAAATTAAGAATGATATTAAAGAAAGATTTAAAAAATAATACATGCATAAGAATATACATTTCTATAACATTTTTTTATTATTTTATTTTATTATGTTATGGAATGACGTGACGAACTAACCGTTCACCTGATGTTAAGCGACACGGCTGCCCTTATCAGTAGCAGTGTCATTCGGAACTCTAAACTATAGAGTTTCGCATGACACTGCACTGCGCACGTCATCCTGAGACATCAGCACAATCTAGTAATAACATTACTAGACTGCGAGATCAGGTCTTAAAGTCTCATTTGCCCAGTAATTCACTAGCTAAAGTAAATATAATCACTATAATAATAGTGATTACATACTTACCTATTATACTTATACCTAGATAGATATATCGTTTATAGAAACAAATGGAGATTACTAAAACATAAAAAAGTGTTGAATTGGTCGATAATTCTAACCAATTAAAATACATGTCCGATATATTTGCACTATAGAATGGTGTTCCATTTACCCACAAATGAACTTAACCTCGAACAAACTTTACGACCAGTCAATCTTTACTAACTTATTGATAAGGGTCCCTGAAAACTTATCTATAATTTGATTTGATCAACGTAAAGTTACAAAAACTGATTCATCCTCTTAAGCCATTTTTTGGAGCGTATTTGTTTTAGTCTAAAATGACATGAAAAATTTACCCGCTAGGCATAATTGAATATTTTAGTATATCTTGAGTAAAATATTCTATACATGCTTACATGATATTTGACATGGTTTTATTTAGGTAAATTATATTTATTGTCGGATAATTACTATCCGTAAAAACCTGCTACGTTAACGACAAGAAGAAATAGGCAATCTATCTTGTTGGTTTGTTTCTGATAAATAAGATAAAATTTTTAGAAGCGAATTCTGTGCAATATACGAACAAAAATGTATGGTAGGAATAACAACCTTATTGACGAACTGTCTGTCATTCAAATAGCAATCGTACATTGTAAAACTATAGAAGAAAACGAGAAAGATCTTGCCGCCGCATTGTATTATTTTCCAAAACTTGGGTTATTTCAGTGTTAGTGCATAAAATTGGTGGCGTTTTATTCGTTAAGTGCTGGATTACAGGCGTGAGTGTGGGAAAGTGGTATAATGATGGTGAGACGTTTCTTTTCGTGTTGTTTCCAAAACTCCATAGAAGCTTCAAGTAAAGTTGCCAGCACTTTTTTAGAAGTATGACTTTGACTAGACTATGACATGACTTGATGACTTCGATTGTGACTTGACACATATTTGCGTAAAATATCATTAACTTGAAAATTATCAAATACGTGACACTGGCTAAATACACAAAGTCCAGAGCCAAAACAAAAAACAAAAAGAAACTATAGAACCTAAGAAGTTTCTATATCACCACAGTTTCTTTAATCCTTTTTTTGCACTTCCGTTGCCATTAAGTATAGTTTTAAGGAAGTAGAGTACGGAGGTGCTCAACCTTTTACCTCTTTGCCGGAACACATCAAACTTTTCGTGATGACAAGCAATCGTGATAACATTAGCGATTGATATAGCAACTATGCATCGAATATTGCATAGTTGCTATATCAATGTATTTTTTTGTCCCCTGCAAGTAATAATAATAATAACGCTAACGATCGCATACATAGATCCTGGACCCTATCTAGGATTCCCTGTATCTAGGGACCCAAGAACTACGAGGACCATGGTGCCACAATGCCCAGACTTTTAGTAGTATTTGCGCTCTTTTCGTGCACAAATTCCTGACGCGGGAATTGAGCCCACCACCTGGTTATGAGTCAAGTTTCTCAACCAACAAGTACTGTGTTCCGGTTTGATTTGAAGGGCACTGTGGCTAGTGAAATTACTGGGCAAATGAGACTTTATGACCTGCTGGGCAATCATGTAACTCGATTGCAAACAATAGAAACACAACTTTGTATGGATTTGACAATTTCAATACGCAGTTTATGAGCATAGTTGTTATAGAAATTTCTTCTGTTGAATTGCAATACAATACAATACAATAACACTTTATTGAACACCAACTTATACATAAAAACGCACATTAAAAAAACTTTTTAAAACGATTTCTTCCAGGCTACCTTAGGATGGACAGGAAAATCAAAGTTTCGTAATCACCCCCTGATCTCACAGTCTAATAATCTTACTGTGTTTGTATATAGTTATCAGGTTGACGTGCGCAGTGTAGTATCACGCAAAACTCTATACTATAGAGTTCTTTTTCAATTGGGAGATGTAGTCGCTCAGCGACAAAGCCCAATAACAAATAAAAAAAATACAACTGACCACAACGAACTCCGATAAGAGTATTACTTTAAATAAATTGAAAATCTCTGACCACAGTGCTTGAAACATTTACATTTTCATCAACCGTTATTCCGTGCAACCACGAAACACTGTCTTTTTTTTTTTTTTTTTTTTTTTTTTTTTTTTTTTTTTTTTTTTTTTTTATGTTAAGGAATGACGTGACGAGCTAGCCGTTCACCTGGTGTTAAACGACACGGCTGCCCATATCAGCTGCAGTGTCACTCGGAACTCTAAAGTATAGAGGTTCGCGTGACACTGCACTGCGCACGTCATCCAGAGACATCAGCACAATCTAGTGATAAGATTACTAAACTGTGAGATCAGATCATAAAGTCCCATTTGCCCAGTAATTTCACTAGCTACAGTGCCCTTCAAACCGGAACACAGTAGTACTTGCGCACTACTGCTTGGCGGCAGAATAACTGGCAAAGCGGTGGTACCTACCTAGACGAACTTTGCAGTAAAGTCCTACCACCTATCTATATGTCTATATTTACTACAGATAAAGCAAAATTACCGTGAGTCTGTGATTATCTCTGATCGGCTCCATTATCTGACCATATCGATCTGCGAAGCCTGCATCCGCTGCTGATCATCCATTGTCATTGTCGGGCTTCTGAACGTACCTGCCATTAAGGTTGTTCACATCTATCTTATATGTGAAAAACCTTGTATAGCATACTTATAACTTGAACTAAAGCTTAGATAATAAATAAATATGTGTGGACATTTCACACAGCGCCATCTAGCCCCAAACTAAGCAAAGCTTGCGCTATGGGAACCAGATAACTGATACAATACTTAGATACTTTTTGTTTGTAAATGCATAGAATACAATATAACACCCAGACACAGAAAGAACACCTATGTTCATCACACAAATGGTTGTCCTGTAATCCACTTAACGAATAAAATGCCACTAATTTTATACACTAACACTAAAAATAACACTAGTTTTGGAAAATAATACAATGCGGTGACGCGATCTTTTTCGTTTTCTCGCCAAAGCTTGACACAAAGTTGTTTGACATCGTAAATATATTATACTCGTATTACTACCAAAACTGAACTCTATGGCGATGAAACTTTTCTTTCCGCGAGCGCACAAACGCCATTATGAAGAACCAATGAAGTCAATAAAATAAAATTACAGCCATAGGAACTCCACTCAAACTAATCTAAAAATAAAAGTGAGTTAAATCACCGGATCTTTTGTTAAATCACCACTATTGAATAAATTGCCGGATCCATTAAACCCATTACAAAAATAATAAGGACCATTTTTATTATGATCAGTAGTCGGATATTACCTTGGGAAAGGTTACAAATATTAATTCTTTATGAGATGGGCCATTGTTGCATCGTGAGACTAAAATAATAAGCTAGACAGCGAGTAGAGTACAAAACCGAAAATCTACATCATCGAAGTCAAAAGTATGTCGAAGCCAGTAAAGAAAAAATCGAAGGCAAATGTGTGTTTTGTGTTTAAAAGAAATCATCGAACAGTTATTACCTGCTTCGAAGCGCGTATATAATACTTTAGGAATACTATATGGTGAAAAAGTCAAGGTTTTCCCATTCAGATATATATTGGTTAGCCTTTTCAGTAGTATATTGCTGTTTAATTATTTTTCTCTTGACATAACTTTGACTTTGTGAGTTCTGTGCCCTTTCCATAGATTACTAAATATGTTACTTGTAAGCCTTACCAGTATTGCTTTATTTTTCGTACTTAATTATTTACTAAGGCCTTTTATTATTACTTTCACGTTCTCAACGCACCATCTTCATATTATTTTAGTCTAAGATCGTGAGCCAGAGTTTTCTGTAATGTCAAGGTGGGAATGTCAAAGTTTAGGTAACACTTTGCATTTTTTGCTGCCGCATATCTCGTTTTGCGTCTGTTTTTACTGAGGCTGAAAACAATGCTATGTTTTATTAAATTTAATCACAAAAAGCGATGAACCTGACCGCGTGGGTAAGGAATGTGTTTGAGGTTTTAATCACATTGATTATTCTGTTTTGTGACAAAAACTATTTTAACTAATGTGGAATTGTAGTTTTGACTTTTGGCCGTCGTCAATAATTCACACTGTACATAACCTTTTAACTATTAAAGTTCGAACAAACCGGCGCAGTAATCCAGTAAATATTAGACAGCTCGCCGCTCCCTTACGCTTGTTTTTTGTTTTATTTTTTTTTTAACAAAAACAATACGGGGGGATTTTTTTTACAATTTAGGGCAATAACATTTTAATATCGGGACACGACTCGATCTATTTTCGACTTAGTCCTTTCTTTATAATTTACAATCTCTCGGAAAAAGCTCTGTTGTTGAAAATTACGGATTTTGCACATTCTCTTGTCAATTTCTATGATTCGTCAGTCTCTAGTTATGATCTAAATGTTTATCTTTCCCGCGATCGCAGCTAGTCTTGGCCTTGACCCAGCAAAATACACAATAAGGAAACGATTGTACCATATAATAAATAGGAGTCTTGTTAACTTTGTAAAATAAAATTATGAATCAACAACCGCCATTTTTATGCATCTATTATTGTATAGATTTTGGCAAAACTAATTGTAAAGAAGCTCTTTTTTTAACACTGAAAATAACACAAGTTTTGGAAAATACAATGCGATGACGCAATCTTTTTCGTTTTGCCGCCAAAGCTCCAAGAAGCTCTTATAGAGCTATAATAGAAATAATAGTATGACCATCTGCAGGCTCGTGCAAACCTTTATGAGCTCTCGGAAGTTAGGCCCGAGTACCAAACTGCGCATGGTACAGTTGAGTGCATTGTAAAAGCGGCCATACAATAACTATAATATGCGTACTGCGCGAATGGCTGCGGTAACTTCCGAGAGCTCATAAAGTTTTGCGCGAGCTATACGTCGATGTCATATAAGGCACATCTGTCTCGCTCACACCGCAACCACGGTGTTGTATGTGCAATAAAACTGTTTTCCTGATGCCCGTTGTAGCTCGAAGCCTCTTGTTCTGTTATTACCGCCACCCTCCGTTTACGACATTTTGCCGGAAATTGGACGGATCTCGGTGTCATAACGTGGCAACACTAGTTTTATTATCCGGCAGTACAACGAGAGACTTCCACGAAGAACAATGCGGCCAAAATGAAATGATTTTTAAATTTCGTATTCCTTATTGACTTCACTTTATTGAGCGCTGGGTCTATATTGTTCATCTTGGTTAAGTTTTAAGATTAATATAATCAATTTTTATTGCAGGCGCAACTAATTTTATTATTTTACTTTGAAAGTAACGTTTGTTGATAAATAAAATAGATATTTACTAAGTAATAAAATGTGAATCGTTCTACGTCCGTGTAGGTGGGCAGCGTATTATATATTATCCTCCTTCTTCATTCAATAAGCACAGGCTAGTTAGATTAGCAATCAATTCGAATATCAATTTTTTTTTATTTTTCGGTAAAAGAATATTCGTAGCTACATAACTCCTACTTCCAGAGTAGGAGTTATGTAGCTACGAATATTTGATTCGGCGGGAACGCGAAAAAGATTGCGTCACCGCATTGTATTATTTTCCAAAGCTTGTGTTATTTTCAGTGTAAGTGCATAAAATTGGTGGCATTTTATTCGTTTAGTGCTGAATTACAGGCATGAGTGTAAGAAAGTGGTATAATGATGGTAAAACGTTTCTTTTCATGTTGTTTCCAAAACTCCATAAAAGCTTCTAGTGAAGTTGCCACCACTTTACTAGGAGTATGACTAGACTAGACTAGACTAGACTAGACTAGACTAGACTAGACTAGACTAGACTAGACTAGACTAGACCATGACTTGGACTGCTACTTGACTTGACACATATATAAATAATATTAATTAACTTGAGAAATTATCAATTACTTGACACTGGCTAAATACACAAAAGTGTGGAACCAAAACAACAACAAAAAAAGGTATACCGGCCGATAGATGGAGCTAAAGTAGTTTCACCTCAGTCGCGTGGCCTAAAGCATACTCGCTTTGTTTCCTCCAAGTTACCGTTTTTATTATCCGGCAGCATATAGCGGCACAGCACTTGTTTTACTGCCCCGCGTTATATGGTCGATTTGCTGATATTTGTTGCTCTTTCTGATGCGTAGATTTACATTCGCAGCGTAGTGTAGTTAAGTTTTTATGCGACAAATTACATGGATTCCTTTTATTGATATCTCCTTTTACGTAATTTAGAATGGCTATTAATGCCTTTTAGTAGTTCTGAGGTCATTAACCTTACTGGATGCGATTTGGCAATTCGAGAACAGTGAAAATCGATACGCCATCGTCATAAGCTGTAAACAGCAATAAAAGTATTGCTGTCCTCTTCTAACTAAATAGGACTGACTTTTATTTTGTGTCGTTTCTATCATAAGGTAATGATACCATCAGTTAAAAATAAAAGCCACCTTTTTAGTCAACTTTAGCATAGAGCGACATGGTTGGAATAACAAGGAATTAATCAATTCAGACTAGATTTAAATTTAAATCAAAACAACACAAATCCTAAACATGTTAAAGTCACTGACACAGATAATAATACCCTCTAGACTTATCCAACATTAAAAAGGCATCTTTCATATCAGAGAACATTCTGCACACGTTATATTACTTAACCTAATTATTTTGTTTGAAATGCCTCCTTTGCACATCTCATGGCCTGTAAGCGAACATTTGACACGCCAGAAATATAGCCCTTTTAAATTCTGAGATTGTTATTTTGTTCTAAACGAAGCCACAGTTAATATAATAACCCGTAAGGAAAACTCAAACAGTGTTAGATCATCATCACTTAAAGCATCATAAATCTGAGATTTTAACAGTTCATTGAAATGGAGTTTTATACGGGCTAATGCTGTTGGTCTCTCCGACCATCGCAGCGTCACCGGGTGGGAAGACTTAGGGCTTACGGTGCCCAGCCGTCAAAAGTGGGAGGCTACTACCTCAGGGCCCTGGGGTGCGAGCCTTGGCTTGAACCGTTGCCGGGATAAGACGATCGAGAAGACTACGTCCACTGGAAGAGTGGACCCTATTAAAAGTCACGACTGTTCTAACTAACCTACGAGGGGTACGTCAACCTCGCCGGCGGGGTCGGTGTCTTATTGTTACGCGGGTGTCATGTACCGGTGCCGAAAGCGATACCTAAGCCAAAAGGGCATAACTAGTCTGCTGATCCTATAGCACGCCCGCACAGGGTCGCCCAAGACGTGTCTCGGGCGGAGACGACGGGGTGATTGAAATCAAGCTTGTTAATTATAAGAATAAGTACACAAATCAAATTCAATCTACCTAAAGGAAAAATTTAGACACAACGGATAGATGCGGGCTCTTATCTGAATATAATTTTTTTTCTTTTAAAACTACAGACGATACTACTCTTTCATATATTTTAAAAAACTTTAAAATTTCAATCAATGGTCTGTGTCGTATGTATGGGCTTATAAATGTAGATGTAGACCAATGACACATGATTTTTGACTGACTTTCAAAAAGGAGGAGGTTCTATGTTCGTCTGTATGTATACTTTTTTTGTTGTTTTACAACAAAAAAAGTTTCTGGTGACATAACATAATTGTCACTATTAACACCACCTCTTAAGATTACTTAGTTCTCTGCGATAAATTTCACTGTGCGGCCGCGATTGAAAATTTCAAGGTTCGTTGGGTTTTCCTTCATGCGATTACGATTTTCTTTCATATCGTTTGATGTCGATGTCTTTGAGATACGGAACAAACTTAACAATCTCTCAAGATTGTTAGATGGATGCTTTTAACAGATTACGTTGTATAAAGATCAAATGGAAGAAGATTAACAACGTTTATGAAATTAAGAGTTGGTTTGTCAATGCTCCTTCTATCCAGGGTAGCGTACTCATCGGTCTTCATTATAAACTATGGCAATCACCAACCACCAAGAACCTCACCTCTTCCACTGCCTGCCAAGCGTTGTGATTATGGCAAGCCAAAGTGAATAGGTATTTACTTGGCTAGCATGCTACACCTTCGATCGCATCGTCACTTCCTATCAGGTGTGAGCGTGGTCAAATGCTAGACAAGTTTGAAGTAAAACAAAAAATAATAAGCGTCCAAAGTGGCGTTTTATGAGGGAGGCCTATATTCAGCAGTCACGGATATGTCCGGCTGTTGGTGTGCTACTTTCTTTTCTATAGAGTATTGAGGACCCTTTTTTTGGACGGACTAATGCTGTTGGTCTCTAACGAACTTTACAGCATCACCGGGCGTGAAATTAACTTAGCAACCCAACTTGTTGTCATTAAGAAGTTGACTACTTGCATCTTCTGGACTGGTGCTCCGGAGTTTTCTTTTCTGTATTGTGCCGGATTACGTGGACCTGATAAGGGACCTTTTTCAAGCCTAATTTTTAGGTTAGTTTTATTTTGAATTTTATCATTTATAATTGTTTATAGACAAAGCATTTGACCACTGTCTCACCTGATGGAAAGTGACGACGCAGTCTACGATGGCGCACGCTTGCCTAGAAGATTCCTATTCCCTTTTAACTTTAAGCCTCCTGGATTGTAGTTATGTGGAAACCAGGACGCCAGCTAGTTGTTCCACTCATTGATTGTTCGCACTATAGTGCGTAGCAAATCGCTTAGGGCGGGTTGATAGAATCTCAACAATGATAATAATAACGCCCAACGATCACATACATAGATCCTGGACCCTAACTAGGATTCCCCGTGTCTAGAGACCCAGGAACTACGAGGACCATGGTCCCACAACACCCAGACGCAGAACAAGTATTTGCGTTTTTTTTCTGTGCACAAATACTTGTCCTGTCGTGGGAATTGAACCGCCGCCTCCTGGCTATGAGACGACCAACTCAACCACCACACCACAAAGGCTGTCATTCGGGGCCGGAGACAGCTTGTATGAGACCCTACTGAACACCTAAGGACAACCACTGAACCCAGATTTCGTTAACTTTTGCTACTTGGAGCCAGAAGTTGTCAATGACAATGCACTTGCATGTGCAGTTGGAAGGCCTTCTTTTATAACTGCGTCAGCCAGCTCTCAACCTCCACTCCAGAATAATAAACACTAAACATAAAGATTTCTCATTTATCATAGTATGTTAGTAGGAAAAGTATGATTAATCCTACTAGGATCACAAGTTTCTAGAAGCCGATATTAGAAACAGTGTTCCTACGCCTTGCAGTTACAGAATTAATTCAATTAGCGAGTAGGGGTATATTAATCTTCGCATCCCGCATCACACAGTCTTTAGAACATAACTTTGCTAATGGAGACGTATCAGTCCAATATACCCTAAACTTGACGTAGTTAGCTCTAATATCAATTAACTAATATTCTACAAATGATATTACATAAGCAAAGATAAATATTATATGCAGTTTTGTAAAATAACACGAAATAAAAAAGCAATGACATCTGTAACACAGTTTTATTACTAGCTAGATGCCATTAGTCTAAACTACAATTTTTTAAAACCCAAATATTATTACTTATGTCTTAATTTATAAGTAAGTTCTGTACCAATAGCAAAAATTGTGGCTAAAAGAAAAAAAAAATTGCCTTATTTCAATAAATTATTATTATTATATGATATTGTGATTTTATTTATTTATTCTTATTTTACAAAATATGCTTATTGGATATTTTAATCTCAAAATTTTCTGCAGGTGTAGGATGGATATACATATGCGGGTAAACCTGCATGCGGGGCATACCCAGTAGGTACGTTAACTGAAAATAAAAACACAAAGAAGTACTTTAGTTATTAAATGTTAAGCGACACGGACGCCCATAACAGAACAGTGTCACTCGGAACTCTAAAATATAAAGTTTCGCGTGACACTGCACTGCGCATATCATCCTGAGACATCAGCACAGTCTAGTAATAACATTACTCGACTGTGAGATCAGGAGGGTGATCACGAAACTTTGATTGCAATGCAACAGAAGAAATTTCCATACTAACTATGCACATAAACTGCGTATTCCTACTATCAAATCCTTAAAAATTTGTGTTTCTATCGGTTGCAATCGAGTTACGTGATCGCCAAGCAGATCATAAAGTCTCAATTGCCTAGTAATTTTACTAACTACACTGCCTTTAAACCGGAACACAGAAGTGCTTGTACACTACTGCTTGGCGGCAGAATAACTGGCAAAGCGATGGTACTACCTAGACGAAAAGTCCCACCACCTAGTATGATTAATTAAGGAGTGATTAGATAGTTGTAACTAGCCTGGAAAGTTATGTAACCAGCACTCAACTTTAACTTTAGCTACGTGCGATGAATTGAATATTCTCCGAAGCTGTTTGACCACAAACCAAATGAACTGGAAACTTCTATTGACCTACCAATTTAGTGAAAACAGTTCCAGCACTATTAAATTTTCAGTGTAGAAACTAGTTCAAACCTGATTATGATATACCATTCGAGTGTGGGCTGAAGTTAAATCGAGAAGGGTTGGTTAGTTTCATGGAGTAATAAAGTTTTGATCAGGTTTTGGTTATTTTATAACACGCCACTCCAGTCACTGTTTTGTTTTGTTATGTTATCAATAAATCTATACTTTGTCTAAGCCCATATGTTATGTTTGTATTTTAAATAACCACATAAAGTACATGATAACGCCCAGTAAACTGACCCCTAACTGGGTAAACATGTACCAAAACATCGCTTTAACAAATTCTGTAGAAATTTGTGGGTTCCATTTTGATATCGGTGATAATTTTTTCGTACAAATTAATTCCACGAAGTAATGTAGTTTGTAGTGATAGGATAATTTTCTTTTGTTTCAAATACTCTAAATTCTAAATTCCGTATTTTATTGTTTCTATTTTGAAATTATGATAAAAAATTGCCATAAAAAAGGGACCAACATGGTCCACTATGGCACTGAATGCGTTGAAATGACAGCTTTTGTTTTGTTTGATAAATAATAATAATGAATGGTAAAATGGTAGGACTTTTCTGCAAAGTTCGTCTAGGTAGGTACCACAGCTTTGCCAGTTATTCTGACGCCAAGCAGTAGTGCGTAAGCACTTCTGTGTTCCGGTTTGAAGGGCACTGTAGCTAGTGAAATTATTGGGCAATTGAGACTTTATGATCTGATCTCATAGTCGAGTAATCTTATTACAAGACTGTGCTGATGTCTCAAGATGATGCGCAGTGCAGCGTCACGCGAAACTTTATATTTTGGAGCTACCAGTGACACTGTTATGGGCGGCCATGTCGCTTAACATCAGGTGAACGACTAGCTCGTCACACCATCACTAATATTTAAAAAAAAATATTGCTTACGTAGCAAAAGTGTATTTGACGTCACTATTTCGTAAGGGCTTAACTGAAAATCAGCGCCAGGTGTTGAGTACACCGGAATGAATGCTGAGTTAAGCCTTTTTCGACACCACTGCTTCCGTGCTGTATCTACTTTTTATTTCTCTTATTATATACTCTTACTAGGTACTGTTTATATCTAGTTGTATTCTCTTGTTGTATGTATATTCTTGTAAATTGTATTTTATTTATGTGAGTGTAGAATAAATGTTTGTTTTTTTTTACTTTTGTGTATTTAGCCAGTGTCAAGTAATTAATAATATATCAAGTTAATAATATTTCACGCAAATATGTGTCAAGTCACAGTCGAAGTCATCAAGTCATAGTCCAGTCAAAGTCATACTCCTAGTAAAGTGGTGACAACTTTACTTGAAGCTTCTATGGAGTTTTGGAAACAACACGAAAAGAAACGTTTCACCATCATTATACCACATCCCCACACTCATTATACCATTTTCCCACACTTACGCCTGTAATCCAGCACTTAACGAATAGAATGCCACCAATTTTATGCACTAACACTGAAAATAACATAAGTTTTGGAAAATAATACAATGCGGTGACGTAATATTTTTCGCTTTCCCGCCAAAAAACCCTGTATCATTGTCTTCTTTGACCTTTTTATAGCCATAAGTACACCTACCCTTAGCATAATTTATAACCCACTTTGTTAAACCTTAGAGTATGTACTGTATATTCTCTAAGGTTAAAACTGCACCTGTGTTGGCTATGAATAAACATTTTCTATTCTATTCTTTCTTTTTATTGATTGTTTGATTTGATTGTTTGATTGATTGATTAAATAATTGTCACTATACAAAAAACGAAGATCGTATGATACAGATTTTCATTTTTCCTCGACTATCAACCAACGTACGGACTATAGAGTATCTCCAGTATAAATGTTGGTAAATACCCCGATGATTGCTCAGTTTACTATAATTGCCCGCGGCTGGACAGACGAGGCAATTGCTGCGAGAACATCAAACGCTCCTGCGGTCACGCGCTTATCGTTCGGAATGTTCTAGTTGGCTTAGTCAGTCAATCTTCAACTTTATTGAAGTAAAACTTCTTTACGCACGCTTGGATCGGGGAGTAAGCGTGACGAGGCGAACGGAAGTTGAAAGTTGTTGGTTCACGTAGATCTCCATTGTCAACATAAAAAGTTAAAAATTACTTAAAATTTGTATTATTAAGTTGATATGTCCGGTAAAATGACAATTTACAATTGTCAAGATGGTGACATTAACATTAAACAAAGCAAAAACAAAGTCATATTGGCCGATAGATGAAGCTTAAGTAGTTTCACTTCAGTCGTGTGGTCTAAAGCATATACTAAGCAATAAACTTATCTGCGATATGATTATGCCAGTAATTTTATTATGAACACCTACACAGGGTGTTATAATCATGGCTTCGTTTTACGTTCGCCACATTAAGGCCTGATCACGTTTGAGTCAGCACCGGTAATGAGGTCCCCAGGGTCGTTAGCATTGAGATCGCGTGTCGATCAGGGAGGTTAGCTGACGCTCATTTTGAAACAAACCTCATCGGACGATTTTTGGAGGGACACCAAAAATGTGTTAGTTTACCGCAAAACCTGAGATGTGTCTGCTGTAAGTGAAACCACTTACTTTTGTGAGTATTATTTTTGATTTTAATAAATAACATAATTGTGCCTTTTCGTTTCACCAAATCAAAATCTTTACTTAAACTCATAATCATAGACAGATGGTTGGGTGGAAAACTTGGCAACGCAGTTGTCAAGACAGACGATTGGGTGGAAAACTCGGCAATGCAGTGGTCAAGACAGATGGTTGGGTAGAAAACTCGGCAATGCAGTGGTCAAGACAGTGGATTGGGTGGAAAAATCGGCAACGCAGTGGTCAAGACAGACGGTTGGGTGGAAAACTCGGCAATGCAGTGGTCAAGACAGATGGTTGGGTAGAAAACTCAGCAATGCAGTGGTCAAGACAGTGGATTGGGTGGAAAAATCGGCAACGCAGTGGTCAAGACAGACGGTTGGGTGGAAAACTCGGCAACGCAGTGGTCAAGACAGACGTTTGGGTGGAAAACTCGGCAACGCAGTAGTCAAGACAGACGGTTGGGTGGAAAACTCGGCAATGCAGTGGTCAAGACAGATGGTTGGGTAGAAAACTCGGCAATGCAGTGGTCAAGACAGTGGATTGGATGGAAAAATCGGCAACGCAGTGGTCAAGACAGACGATTGGGTGGAAAACTCGGCAATGCAGTGGTCAAGACAGATGGTTGGGTAGAAAACTCGGCAATGCAGTGGTCAAGACAGTGGATTGGGTGGAAAAATCGGCAACGCAGTGGTCAAGACAGACGGTTGGGTGGAAAACTCGGCAACGCAGTGGTCAAGACAGACGTTTGGGTGGAAAACTCGGCAACGCAGTAGTCAAGACAGACGGTTGGGTGGAAAACTCGGCAATGCAGTGGTCAAGACAGATGATTGGGTGGAAAACTCGGTAATCTTGTCCACTGCTATGATTGAATGTTGCCAACCATAAGAGTCAAACTATCTTACTTTAGATCCTGGAACTCCTGGAGTAGCCGTTCCTCAAACGCCGAATGAGCAAAACAAACATCGTTCACCGCAAAACCATACCGTTATATCATTAAACCAAAATCCGTATACGGCAGCCGAGCGGTCCGCAGTATACGGCGTATACTGCGCGTATAGCGTATAGAATAAGCTATACGGTGCGGAGTTACAGACGTTTAACACCGAATGAGTACCTCGTTACTGTTATAGCGACCGGCACTGCGTTTAAATAAGCTCCAGAGATGTTTTATTTTATTGTTGTTTTGTTTTACAGTGTACCACTGGACGGCTAATAAATAATATTAAACACTTACTCACATTTTGGGGATTTCTGTTTGTTAGTTGCTGGTATTATTATTGTCATATTAGTATTTTAGTATTTTGACACATAAAAGTACTAAAATTGCTAACTTGCAATAAATTATTACTTTAAGCTACAGGCGAATAGTCAAACACTAACAATCCGGACATATAAAAGTTATTTTCTATATAAGAGTCTTCGTGGTGCAATGGCTATAACCTCTCCATTTCACGGTAAATTATGTTTCGGGTCATTTTAGTCAGCATCTGTGGTGCAGTGGTTGAGCAGTTCGGCTCATAATCCGGAGGAGGCGAGTTCAATTCCTGCGGCAGGACCAATATGCACAAGCACAGAAAAAAAGCGCAAATACATGTTCTGAGTCTGAATGTTGTGGGACTACGGTTCTTATAGTTCTTGGGTCCCTAAAAACAGGGAATTCTAGTTAGAGTCCAGGATCTATGTATGTGATCGTTGGGTGTCATTATTATTATCATTAACAGTAAGTATCCTTTGTAAACTCGACCCGAAAGATTTGTGTTTAATTCAGTGCCACAGACGATACTATCTCCTTTGTCACACAGACAATGACGGCAACTAGCAAGACTGATAGTGACCCGGAAATCAATACCTACACTATTAGGAAATTAGATTGTCAGAGGAAATCAACAGTATCAAATCTTAGATGTAGTTTACGTATACACAAAGATTTAGGAATTCCACTGTTCTGTGTATAAGCATAGGGTTACTTTTACGTTAAACGATACTTTTGCACCAGTTGAACGCCAACGCATTGTATACCAATTGATATACAGTTCAAAGATACACATATGCCGTGCGTTTGACATTCTTTAAATTAATTCAAAAAAACTTTGAGTGATTACCGCCGTACAGGCAATACTGTAGTACCGATAGCTCAGTTGGTAGTAACCCTGCCTTCTGGACTGTGGGTTGTGGGTTCGATCCCCACCCAGGACAAACATTTGTGTTATGAACATCGATGTTTGTTCTGTGTCTGGGTGTTATATTGTATTCTATGTATGTATTTACAAACAAAAAGTATCTAAGTATTGTATCAGTTATCTGGTTCCCATAGTACAAGCTTTGCTTAGTTTGGGACTAGATAACGCTGTGTGAAATGTCCACAGATATTTATTTATTTATTTATTTATTAATACTGGATGTAGAGACATGGTATTTATATATGACGATGGCGATATATAGAAAACTTGCCATTTTATTTTAATTGGCTTATGTCATTATATCCATACTAGTTGCGCCCCGCGGTTTTACAGGCGGATAAAAAGTATTTTAATTATTTTCTCATCCCATGGGAAAATTTCAATTTTCCGGAATAAAATGTAGCCTATATGTTAATCTGGTGTATAAGCTGTCTTGGTACCGCCGTTTGAGCGTGAAGGAGTAACAACATACACACATTCACACAAACACACATACACACATACAAACTTTCGCGTTTATAATATTAGTGTGATTACTTTTTTTTACATTAAAATTAAGGCCTAAGATTAACGCCGTCCACTTAGGTATATAACTGTCAGCAGTGACTTACATCACGCCGGTTTCAAGTGTTAGTCAAATGGGGCACGAAATCGAGATATGAACGCGACAGTGGAGGCAGCGATGGAAGTTCATACAAACAGGTGATTTACTAAAGCTACACAAAGAAGTACAAGGGTCCATACGGAGAGCGATTGTGCTATTGGTTGTTAATTTTTTTTTCAAAGTTATGGTAATGGGTAGAATCTAGTCTAATAATCCTATAGAGGATATTAAAATATCTTTTTAAAGTTTAACTTCTTTACGCACGCTTGACTTGGGGAGTAAGCTGGAGAGGCGAACGGAAGTCGAAAGTTGTTGGTTAACATAGATCTCCATTGTTAACATTACAAAGTTAAATTTGTATTATTATGTTGGTATGTCCGGTAAAATGTCAATTTATAATGGTCAAGCTGGCGACATTAACATTAAACAAAGTTATACCAGCCGATAGATGGAGCTAAACTAAAGAAGTTTTACTTCAGTCGTGAAGTCTAAAACATACTTGTTTTTTTTAAATACATGTATTACGTGCTTAGATAGAAAAATAAATTAACAAAAAATAAGTTGAAACCATGCGCGTTACAATTTTTAACCACTCCTTTAAATTTTGTAATTGTCATTTACCTTCGTAAACTTGCATGACCTAAGGCACTGCCGATAAAATGTAAACTGCAAATGGAATGTAAGTAACGTATACATATTACGCGACGCATTGTATAATACTACATCAGTATGCTGGCGTAGTTATACTATGTCCTAACAGCCGCCACACGCTTATGAATTCTACGACTTTGTTAGTTAGCACTAACCTGATTATCCCGTCCACGGTGTCTGCCCATCGGAATCAACATCTCAAGATATCCTTCGACGGTTTTTATAAATACCACGTAGTGGTTTCATAAGTAAAAACAAAACTAAACATTACTGATCGGTTAAACTAAGCATGGTTAATTAAAATTAAATCAAAATTGTCCATTAGGCTACGCAGTGAAGCGCTACGTAGCCACGTGTTATGCAGTGAAGCGCTACGTAGCGAAGTGCTACGCAATGAAGCGCTACGTAGCCACGTGTTATGCAGTGAAGCGCTACGTAGCGAAGTGCTACGCAATGAAGCGCTACGTAGCCACGTGTTATGCAGTGAAGCGCTACGTAGCGAAGTGCTACGCAATGAAGCGCTACGTGGAGAAGTGCTACGCAGCGAAGCGCTACGTAGCGAAGATACTACAGCAGTTTGTGTGCACAGTTAGTATGAAAATATTCTAATTAGTAATGAAAATTAATTCTGTTGCATTGCGATCAAAGTTCTGCGATCACCCAATGTACATGTTTGCTTCTTATACAGAGAAAAATTAAAACAACGTTATAATAAGTAACCTTTTTTTGTATAATGCGATGGTAAAAGAAGATAGAGGTCAACGCTATCTTATTGAAAGCCTCTTTGATGTGATGGTTGAGCAGATTGGCTCTTAGCCCGGAGGCAGCCGGTTCAATTCTCGCGATAGGATAAGTATTTGTGCACAGAAAAAAAAGCGAAAAACTTGTTCTGTGTTTGAGTGTTGTGGGACCGTGGTCTTCGTAGTTCCTGGGTCCTTAGATACAGGGAATCCTAGTTAGGGTTAGGATCTATGTATGTGATTATTAGTATTATTATTATTTATTTACTAAGGATGATGAAAATAAAAATATTTTTGATAAGTATTTCCAAATCTCTTGCCTTTTTGATTAATTTGTCATTTGTTTATTTGATCAACCTGAGAAGCACTGATATGAGGCAGGACACTAAGGTCATGCCAACCGGGATCTTTGGACTCAGTTCGATGCTGATGGTATCTGTTGGTCACATCCAAATCAATTAGATTTGCCTACAATTTTGCCTATAGGTTACATCCATTGCCGTGGTGGTCTTACATAAGTTTTTATCCCGGAAAATTGAGAGTTCACGCATAAAAAGTAGAAATCATAAATCCACGCATGTTAGCACAGAATAAATACTAAGCCAAGTGTGCGTAAGGTCAGCCGTGCGTAAAATGCTTTCTTTCACTTTACGTAACACGTACGCTAACAGCCCGCCCGCTCGATCATACAGATTGATTACGGTACAATTGATAAGAGATCGCGATTTAAAGAATTTTCTAATTTTATTTTGTTATAGAGATTAATAAACTTAAAATCTTTTTTTTTATTTCGTTTCACGCAACCATTACTTTAAAATTAAACATCAGATGAGGCTTTAACCAACCATTTAATAAAGATGGCAGCTTTCAAAATCAATTCAAATTCAACAGCACATACCCACAATATCAGTTGTCTTTTTAAATTAATATGATATTTTTATTTGTTTTGTGATATTGTGTGTGTGTTCTTAGAATAAATCTATTTCTTTCTTTCTTTCAAAAATAATAGGAAATGGTACAGAGGTTTTGTTACCGTGTAGCCTCATGAACCTCATTCAATAGTCGGCGGTACCAAACTGATCGTCGGAGTAATCAATAATAAATAATAGGGAATGGTACAGAGGTTTTATTACCGTGTAGCCTCATGAACCTCATTCAATAGTCGGCGGTACCAAACTGATCGTCGGAGTAATCAATAATAAATAATAGGAAATGGTGCAGAGGTTTTATTACTGTGTAGCCTCATGAACCTCATTCAATAGTCGGCGGTACCAAACTGATCGTCGGAGTAATCAATAATAAATAAAAACATTATTTTTGTCACATCAAAAATTTAATTAAAAACTTTCAACTGCCACTCGCTTGTGCTTTGTCCCACGCGTCTAATTACAAGAGTCCAAAGAAAGTGTACCATTCGGGCTGTGTGTCGCACGTGCGTCTCTTCCATATTCTATTGTTCTCCTTCGTAATAAGTACAGGGCGGTGAGCATTTATTATATGACGCGTTTATGATATAACATTTATAATATTACAGCTTAATGTCATTTGTAATTGGTTTTGATATTTTAAGAAAAGAGATCTTCAGGAGGTCGCGTCACATCATCATGATCAGCTTGATGACATAGGCCTCTTTCATAGAGTGCCACATAGAAACCATACATTATATAAAAAATTACTTAAAAGGTCACTATAAGCAGATACTTATAGTGACTTTTAAAGTACCAACTTTTAAATATTTTAGCTAATTTTAAGTTTATCCGAGTGCCTCAAAAATCCTGTATCGACTGCGACATGCGCTAAAAAGCTAAATACAAAGTCACTATAAGCAGATGCTTATAGTGACTTTACGATACAGGATTTTTGAGGCACTCGGATAAACTTAAAAATAGCTAAAATATTTAAAATCAGTTAAATTTTTAATAGCAGTGTAAAAACTTATGCAGGTATGTACTAACATAATAATAAAGTAAAAAATATTTGGATGAGTTTATTTTCCAAGCGTTGTGTTAAGAAAAATGTCATCTCGATAAAATAGAGATCACACGGTGAGTGAGTCAGACGACATCACATAGATAAACATATCTATGATGTGGAGCGATTTGCTGTAGTAATGGAGTACAATAAATAATATTCTTTACGACGGTATTTGTCTACGTTCATTCCAAACAAACGTTTACAGGCCCGTCTTCTAAATATTTATTTCGCACCAGATTTTTGCAGTTTTGTTCGTTCTTTTCTTGAATCAAAGTTATAACCAAAATAGTTGATTCAAAATAAACAAAAATTGTATAATTAATTTTTTTCTAGGTTTCATTATTAATTGGTTTAGGGAAAACATTTGACTTCTGTCTAGCCTGACGTTAAGCAATGATGTGGTCTAAAATGGGGCATGCTAGCCTAGAAGATAAGACCTGTTCACTCTTTGGTTATAGTTAACTGGAAACAAGGTTGCCGGCAAGCTAATCTATTCATTAGCAATTAATTTCGGTGGGTTCGATTCTCGCGGCAGGACAAGAATTTTTGGGGAAAAAAACGCAAATATTTCTTCTGAGTCTAGCTCTTGGGGAATACAGGGAATCCTAGTTAGGGTCCAGGATCTATGTATGTGCTCGTTGGGTGTTATTATTATTATTATCTGTTCGCACTATAAAGTTAGTAACGAAACGCTTAGTGCGGGTTAAGGGAATTCAGCCATATATGGATGCAGTATTTCTGTGCGTCTTATAGTCCGATAAAAGAAAGGAGAAATGAAGGAACTAGATTCAGTAATTCCTTCGCACACTCTCTAAAATACAGTTTAGAAAAACATCGATAAGTTGCTAACTAGCAAGGGATTAAGCTGTGGCGCTCCATAGCTTAGTGCACAGTAGTAGCTCGTCGTAGCTCGTCGTCCTAGGATATATTAACTGCGAAAGGGCTAGGAATCCTAGAGAAGGTGCGGTATTTCACATCGGGACAGCTCCTAAGACTATGTGTAGCACTATTCTGATCCAGTGTAGCCATTTTGTAGCCCTGTATAAAATGTTTTAATTTTCGACGAGCTAGAAATAATATTGAAATTTTAAGGTCAAGGACGGTGGGCGCCCGCACATGGCCAGCATGGTAGAAAGCCCTATCTTTTTATCTTCATGTGAGTGGAAACTTATTCGGCTGATGACATAATTTTAATATTATATTTCTACATGACCTCAGCTCTAAGCAATAAATCACTGTAAATTTTCAGCAAACAGTAGGTGCGTGCGTAAGAAGTGGCCAAAGTAATTTTGCTCAGAACTTTTTCATTGAAACTTTGAATATGCATCGTCAGGAAATGGTAACTTTTCACTGTGGGCGGAACAAAATTGTGCCAGAAGTATCAAGTCTTTTGCCTTTTGTAAGACGATGAGTTTTAAGATACGTAAACTAAAGACAGCAAGGTAAGAATTAGTATTTCCGTTTCTTTTTATAATTTTATGGATCCGTCTGTTTTTATATTTATTTAGACCAATTTCCCATAATAGCAATTTGCCAAGTTCAATCTTCAATTGATAACACCAATGCTACTATTAGAGCGCTTGTGCATACACACAATTGAAGGGTTGAGAATAAAAAGGGTTTAACTGACAAATTGACAGTTTCGAGAAAATTGACTTTAAACGTCAACGGCTTCATTTTGATGTAGAGTGCTTATAAGGTAATAGAAAAGGTTTATGTTAGTTTCAATTGCTTGAAAATGTATTAATTCTATTTTAAAATACTATATATAGTACTAATTCATACAATTACTGTAAAAATATAATATAATAAAATAAATATAGTAATGTTTTTATACTAAGCGAACTGTATTCCTGTGACAGATAAACCGTTTTTAGACTTAAAATCTCGAGATTTAAGCCTCATTTCGGTATTATTGAAGATAATTTCACGCTGAATCCAAAGAAATCCCATAAGTCATTTTGTGAAAAAAATCAGTTAAATCCTTTTTGTTCTCACCCCTTCAATTATTATTCGGTTCGTCAAGTGTTTCTGTAAGCGGCGCGCAACAATTTGAAAATTCATCACCAACGAACTAAAGAGCATGAGTGCGCAATCGCTCAACTCATCAATATCACGACCTTGTCGCATCTCGACCAATTAAGATCTTGCACAATTGGGCCCATTTCCTTTGAATCAATTTAGGTTAGTGGGTGCAACGAGCGTTCTTACGGTTGTCCTATTTAGCTCTACCCCTTCCCTACTCGTCTGGGTAAATGAAATAGTACTTAGTGAACATGTTAATTAATGACGTGACGAGCTAGCCGTTCGCCTGATGTTAAACGACACGGCTGCCCATACCAGCTGCAGTGTCACTCGGTACTCTAAAGTATAGAGGTTCGCGTGACACTGCACTGCGCACGTCATCCAGAGACATCAGCACAATCTAGTTATAAGATTACTAAACTGTGAGATCAGATCATAAAGTCTCATTTGCCCAGTAATTTCACTAGCTACAGTGCCCTTCAAACCGGAACACAGCAGTGCTTGCGCACTACTGCTTGGCGGCAGAATAACTGGCAAAGCGGTGGTACCTACCTAGACGAACTTTGCAGTAAAGTCCTACCACCTAGTAAACATTAGCATATTCTTCGTTAATGCACCTCTTGCGCCATAAATTTGCAGTTTGAAGATGTTGGTTTTACCTGGAAAGATAAGAAGAAAGAGTTAGTTAACCATGTATGTACATAATATAATAATACAAAAAAAATAATGTAAAATTTTTTAGTAACAGTTTCAAAAATGTGTGCGCGTTTGTACTAGCTAACATAATAATAAATACAATATATAATTAATGAATGAACGAATGATTTCATCATCATCAATCATTCATTAATTAATAATAATAATAAGATAGTTCGCAGTTTCACACCACGTTTCTTTATAGGTACATATTTAACAACTATTTAGAGGGTTAAAATTCATCATCATTTCACCAATCAGAGTTGTACGAATAATTGAATTTTAAAAACTCTGTGCAGGAATTACAACCACATTAGTTGGTAATACTAATGTGGGTAAATGTAATTTATTTGAGTTAATTTTAATGAAATATAAATTTGTTTAATTAATTTAACTAAATATTAATTAAATCAAATATAGTTTAATTATTAATGGTAGTTCTAGTACCTATTAATATTAGAATAATCGTGCCAATGCGTAACACCCAGTTCGTATATTCTAAAACATTGCCAAACTTTACAAAATCATATATTTTGTAAATATATACCATATCGTAACACAAAGATCAAGCCATCGATCAAACCGTCCAACCTTAGCATAGGTCACCGCGATCCCAACATACCGGTCCGAGTGACAGTTGCGCAACAGTCGCCCAACTGGTTCCTTTACACTGGCCAATGACCTATGTCATGACATTGCCAACCATTGCTATAGTGTTCTAATAGACTATGGTTAGGCTACTTGTATGCATTGCACATAGATACAGAACGGCGACGGGCCTGATAGCTCAGTTGGTAGTAGCTCTGCCTTCTGAACTGTAGGTTGTGGGTTCGATTCCCACACAGGACCAACATTTGTGTGATGAACATCGATGTTTGTTCTGTTTATGGGTGTTATATTGTATTATAGTATGTATTTACAAAGAAAAATTTTCTAAGTATTGTATCAGTTATCTGGTTCCCATAGTACAAGCTTTGCTTAGTTTGGGGCTAGATGGCGTTGTGTGAAATGTCCAGAAATTTTTATTTATTTGTTTAGAACTTTACAAGTAGTGAACGCAAACTGATGCAACTAACGTCATTAAGCGACGGTCTAATTTAGTCTAAAACCAGCATATTAAAAAATAATTCCTTTTAAAAAAGAGTCCAACCGACCGTTTATCACAAAAATGAGAACATCATCAATGTAGTTGAAGTTGAAATACACATTATAAGGATAACTAAAAAACTATCATGATGATTTTGATCAATGTCACGAAAAGCACCAGCTTTCAAATAAAAAAACATTATCAAAATCGGTTCACCTAGTCGAAAGTTATAAGGTAACAAACATTTTGACTGGCCCGATAGCTCAGTTGGTAGTAGCCCTGCCTTCTGAACTGTGGGTTGTGGGTTCGATTCCCAAAGGACAAACATTTGTGTGATGAACATAGGTGTTTGTTCTGTGTCTGGGTGTAATATTGTATTCTATGTATGTATTTACAAACAAAAAAGTATCTAAGTATTGTATCAGTTACCTGGTTCCCATAGCACAAGCTTTGCTTAGTTTGGGGCTAGATGGCGTTGTGTGAGATGTCCACACATATTATTATATTATTATTATTTAAAATAAACAGTCGGATTGAGATCGTCTTCCTTTTTCGATGTTGAAAATACAGTTACATGTTAATAATAGAACCTTGTGCTTTATGATCGCATTTTGGGTGCCCACCGGTTCAAGGTTTTAACCACTTTTAGTACCTTCAGTGATTTTTAGTGCAACCATAAATAAATGCTGCGTTTAGTGACTCTAGTTTGTTTTAACATCCACGGTGTTTTAGGATATAATTGAAGGGTTGAGAATAAAAAGGGTTTAACTGTCAAATTCATAGTTTCGAGAAAATTGACTTTAAACTTCAACGGCTTCATTTTAATGTAGAGTGATTATAAGATAAAAAAGGTTTATGTTAGTTTCAGTTGCTTAAAAATGTTTTAATTCTATTTTAAAATACTAAATATAGTACCAATTCATACAATTTCTGTAAGAATATAATAAAATAAAATAAATATAATAATGTTTTTATGCTAAGCGAACTGTATTCCTGTGACAGATAATCCGTTTTTAGACTCAAAATCTCGAGATTTAAGCCTCATTTCGGTATTTCGAGAATGTATTATTGTAGATAATTTCACGTTGAATCCAACGATACCCATAAGTCATATTGGGAAAAAAATCAGTTAAACCCTTTTTGTTCTCACCCCTTCAATTGTTTGTGTCGCAAACCAAACGCTATGTCTGTGTGCATTGAGCATTGTTGACATATGAACTCATTATTGCAGTGAAGTAACTTTATTGCCTCGTTAAATTTTATCGATAATTGCTACTTTGTAAAATACACTATTAAAAAAATGGAATTTATGAAGCCTGTCATAAAACAAAATAAAACTGCGAAGGGTAAATTTTCGTTGCGTCAGCATTGAAGGCGCCTATACTCAACGGATTAGGTTTCGAAGTGAATAGCCTAATTTAGCTTCAATATTTTCAGGCCTCTACCATCTTTAAGTTAGCATGAACGTAGCCATGGTATTAACAATATTATCTAATATATATTAATATTATATTATTATTAATAATATTATTATCTGTCTCCGCAGTCCAAAATCCAAGACAGCCCATTATTGTTACCATCTGCCACCGAAGGACAAAAGCGAAACTTTTATCATTTCTAAAAATATCTATCCTTATTCGTTTGCTCATCTCATTCGTTTATATTTATCCAAGTTTCATTCCCAAAAACCTAGTTTTAGTTTTTTATGTAATATTCATAAAGATGTTTAAAGACGATTCATTTATTAGAACGACCCAACCAATTTACGTCACCTGCTCCATAAAGTTTACTTATAAATGTAATACCATTTTTGCTTTTATATTTGTCCATAACAAGTCACTCCGAATGAGATTTTGTGTGATATTTACAAACGGATTCTTATTTTCGGCATGTTTACCTACAAAACGACTGCACGTACAAAATTGAAGAGCTTAGACGCGATAACCCTTCCACCTTTACCTTTACATGCGCAGAATTTGTTGAGAACATATATAATACTGTTTCCTCACGAGGACCGATAAAATATCGGACGAAAAAAATGTACCACGTTCGATAAAAATCGAACGTTCGCCGCTGCTTTTGTTTTCATATCTAATAATTAAAATAACAAAATAAGTGAGCAAAAGTTTTAGGCTAACAAATAGTTGCAAACAATTGAATAATGATTTTTTTTTAATTTAAAAGCGTTTTTGCTAATGATTAGCCAAGGAACCATCCTAATCATTAAGCTTTCCAATAACAAATCTTATTGTTTTGGTCTATAGTTACAGTATTACAGCAGACGTTTTCCATATGACTTTTAATTTAAGTATTATATACTTATCTATATCTTATTAATATATTAGGTCTTTACCTATGAAATTGCCGTTTTGTTTGAAAAAAGTTAAAGTATTTTTTTTTTGAACTTATTTATTTCTTTTATTCAAAGTAATCACCCCTGCAATCAATGCATCTTTGCCAACGCTGTGGCAGTTTATGGATGCCCTTCTTGAAAAAATCAGCAGGACGGGAGACAACAAACTCTTCAAAGGCGTTTTGTACTGCCTCTCGGGAATTGAATTTTTTTCCCGCTAAAAAGTTGTCAAAATTTTGGAAAAAGTAATAGTCGGTAGGTGCAAGATCTGGTGAGTATGGCGGATGAGGGAGAGCTTCCAAACCCAACTCATGCAGCTTAGAGACGGTCTGTTGTGCAGTATGGGGTCGCGCGTTGTCGTGAAGTAGCAGTGGAGACGGCCGATTGACCAAAGCTGGTTGCAGACGTGCGAGTTTCGCCATCATTGTGGTCAGTTCTTCAATGTACACATCTGCAGTAATGCTCTCGCCGTTTTGTAAAAAGCTATGATGAATTACACCAGCACTAGACCACCAAACTGTGACCATCACCTTTCTAGGGGTCATTTTTCATTTTGCACATTGCTTTGGTACCGAACCAGGGTCTAACCAACTTGCTGAGCGCTTTCGATTGTCAAAAAGAATCCATTTTTCGTCGCACGTAACAATTCGGTTCAAAATTCCTTCATTTCTGTGTCTGTTAAGCAGCGCAAGGCAAGTCTCGCCGCGTACGTTGCGCTGGCGATCGTTAAGTTTGTGGGGCACCCATTTATCAAGCTTTTTTATCTTGCCAATTTGTCGCAAATGGACCAATATTGTTTTGATGCTAACATCAAAAGCTGCTGCCAGCTCAGCTGTAGATTGAGATTCATCAGCTTCCACAATCGCCTTTAATTCATCATTGTTGACCAAAGTTTCCGGACGACCACGAGGTTCATTTTTCAAGTCAAAATTCCCAGAACGGAACCGAGCAAACCAATAACGGGTTGTACGTTCGTTTGTACAGTTCTCTCCGTAAACGTCGTTGATGTTACGTGTCGTTTGTGCCGCGTTGGTGCCACGACGGAACTCATATTCCATAATTACACGAAATTTCAAAGTATCCATTATGAGGAAAAATGTTGAAATGTAATGAAAATACAACGCTAATCAATAAACAAAAGACTTATATTGTAAATAGAATGTCATATTTTTAAAACAAAATTAATTTGAATTTAGAATTCATAGCCAATCCAAACTTTTTTTTGTTTGAAAAAGTCTGTACTGCAATACGGCAATTTCATAGGTAAAAACCTATTATTACGTCGTGATTAATAAACTCACTAGTAGTAGTAGTCGTTTTCATGACGAAAATCCAAATATGTCGAATTAAAAAAAATTGTATGCAAATTTTAATCCAAAACACAAACAAATAGATAGTCAGAGTAAATATGTAATGCCGTACGATCTTCCTAAAGTCTCTGAAAATGCAGTGAAAACAAACTCCATCATGTAGAGAAGGCAAAAGGCGTCGCCGCACCCGAGTCTTGTTTATGGTGGCAGATAGAGATAAAACATGTTTTGGGGTAGAGTATTTGTAGAGCTATCTTTATAGAGTTTGGGAAAATTGTAAATTGTGGTTTTGTAAAACGTATCTGTAACGTAGAGATTAGAATGAAGCTAGAAGGCAATTATATGTATTAGTATATTATTATTCTATAATTAAAACAAACAATAATGTTTAATAAAATTGAAATAGGAAATTTTTCAATAATTATTCTTCAATTTTTGTTCAAAATAACTTTATTTTATGCGCGTTGAACTTTAAATTATTGTTTGCTGTCATAACTGTGCCGGGTACCTGACATATCAAAAAAAATTGTGACAAAAATTTTGCACTGTAATTTTATTAATCGTATCATATCGTTTCACCTCAACGTCATGCTACCAGAAATTATATTACTTTCGATCTTTTTTATATATTTATTATTAATATTGAATAGTTGTTACGTTTTTGTTACGTTTGTATGGTATTTGAACACATTTCACATATCGTTCGTATTAATTTTGGTATATTTTCTGTATATTTTATTCTTATTACCAAAAGTATGCATTCTAATGATGGTTTAGTATGATATCTGGATGTTTATAAAGGAATAAACGGAACAAAAGCGTCATTTTCCAGTACTGTTCACTATTTAACTTATTCTAAAGTGCACAGCAAGACGCTGCAAGTGGCGTGATAAGAACTCCGCTCAATTGAGGATGTGATAATCTTCAGACCGAGAGACTAATTTATTTATACCAGTTTGTGTGTGAATGATGTCATTTTATAAATTTTTAAAACAGTGAATTAGGTTAAGCTGGTAAAACTGTGTAAAGCACAGTGCCAGAAATAGAATTCTATTACTTCTATTAGTTGTAAGACACGCAAAATATAAATATTTCTGAAGTAAAACTTCTTTATAGCTAAGCTGGTGAATGCGTAACGAGGCGAATGGAAATTGAAAGCTGTTGGTTCATCTCCATTATCAACAAAAAAAAGTTAAAAAATACTTAAAACTTGTATTATTATGTTAGTATGTCTGATAAATTTGATAAAAAAAAAACAATTTACAGTTGTCAAGATAGCGACAATAACATTAAACAAAGCATAAACAAAGTTATACCGGCCGATAGATGGAGCTAAACTAAAGAAGTTTTACTTCAGTCGTGTGGTCTAAAGCACACTCGTTTTTTTTTCGAAATATAACCACACTGTTGTGATGTTCTGGTACACAATCTATGGTCTGTTCAAGCCGAGCTCTCAATCACATAAGCAGCGCGGTAGGCCGCACCGGTCCACCTTTAACTTGCATTTTGTAGTATTTATTAAAAAAGCCAAAGCATTTGAAAAATACTGCAATCAATATCAAATTATTGATCGCATTGATTTGATTAGCAGTGATTGTTTTGGCTTGTCAGGAATTTGGTAAGAAATTAAACCACTATCAAATTCGTAATCCGTTTATGCATGAATTACTCACCAAAGAGGCTAAAATAAGGTAATATAGGCGGGCAATGTAAGCAATCAATTGCGATTATACTCAGTACCCGGAAGCGTTCCGCCCGAGGCCTGCTCATTTACCGAGGGTTCGTACGAACACAGGAGGGGTGGCCTTTGTTCTACCCCTACCACCTTTGTAGTCAGAATATCTTACACCCGCAAAATGAATACCCAAAATAACATAAACAAGAAGTTCGGATAGCTTGTTATTCTAGACGTTTCTGGATGGCCTGAGCGGCGAGCTCAACGCCACTTTTACTCAAATGTTCTGAAGTTGAAACCTTCAAAGTTACTTTAGTATTTACACTAAGCAAAAACTAAGTAAAGAGCAAACTCTTTGATGAAAACAGAGTGTTTTGTTTGACGTAAATGTTAAGCGGAAGCCAAGTTGTTATTCAAATGGCAAACAGAAGTTCACGGTATAACTATAGTCCGTCAATTTAAATATTGTTCAGCGAACTATAGAAAGGATGGTACGAGAGAGAGAGAGAGAGAGAGAGGTCCAATTGGAAATAAGGTGATCAGTCAGAACTAAGGTCACAGCACACAAAATTAGCAGGCTGAAACGCCAGTGAGCTGCTGGGCGATCACGTAACTCGATTGCAACAGACAGAAACAAATTTGTATGGATTTCACAGTTTAGATACGCAGTTTATGTGCATAGTATGGAAATTTCTCCTGTTGCATTGCAATCAAAGTGACCCTGGTGATGTTGGCCGCAGAATAGACAACAGTTAGAAACGATGTGTACCTTGACCGCGACAAGCCAAAGACGGCATATACAATAGCAAAAAAATATTATAAACATGCATACACAACAAAAATAATGTAGGTAACTAGGTAAATACCTACTCAAATTTGAAAACATAACCTCCCACGAGCGCATTCGAGAGAAAAAGTAGTTTTTGTGAGCTGGTTTTTTTTTTGCTTACTCTACTAATAATCTTTAAATTAAAATGAGTACCTATTACCTACTTACATTTGATAGTTTGGGCGCAGTTGTAAAATTTAGAGCTACTCTTTTGGACCCGATTTTGAATCTGTTGTGAATAAAGCCCTCTACATCTGTCATTCAATTTGTGGCTTCAATTTGCTGCATAAGAGCCGCAACACGCCTCCACACGATTTGAATGGTTGAGTTGACAAATTGTGTGGCAGATTGTACGGAATGTAGAGTACTTAAGCCCAGTTTCTTTTGGAACGGGCTAATGCTGTTGGTCTCTACCGATCTTTACAGCGTCAACAGGCGAGAAAGCAGGTGCTTAAGGCGTCCAGTTGTCAAAAGTGGGAGACAACTAGCTCAAAGGCACTCTGGGGTGCGAGCCTCGGCTTGGGCCGTTGCCGGGATCGAGAAGACCACGTCGACTAGAAGAGTGGACTATTGAAAGTCGCGACCGTTTTAACTAACCTACGGGGGGTACGTCGGCCGCCAGCGGGGTCAGTGTCTGATTGTGTTACGCTGGTATCCTATACCGGTACTGAAAGCGATACCTGAGCCGGAAGGGCTAGACTGGTCCGGTGATCCTAGCGCAGCCGATACTACGGCTGCTATAGGATCGTCCGGGTCGCTCAAGACGTGTCTCGGGCGGCGACGACGGGATGAGTACTTAAGCCCGTCTAAATATAGGTAAAACAGAGCAACGATGGTATAGATGCTGAATACGACATGTATTTTATTTTATTATGTTAGATATTGACATAATGTACAACAGTTTTATCATTCAAACAGAAGTGAAACCTTCACATTTCTTCCATAGCGTTGCAGTCAGATAGTCAGAGGTAGATATTTGAATATTCACGTTTTGCGGTGAGAAGATGTACTGCGGTCGGCTCTTTGCGCACTTTGCTAGTTTGCTACTAGTTATTAAAGTCTATATTATACCGTTACTTGCTGTTGTTTGGAAGTTGACGATGAAAAAGATAAGAAAGATGGAAAAATACATTAAACTATACAAAGAAAATGTTTGGTTCTAGCTAAAACTTAAACGGATCAATATAACTCAAAAACTTGCCATTTGTTATCTATATTCTATATCTATATAAATATATATAACTCAAAAGTAATTGACTGACTGACTGACATAGCGATCTATCAACGCACAGCCCAAACCACTGGACGGATCGGGCTGAAATTTGGCATGCAGGTAGATGTTATGACGCAGGAGATCCAGAAAGGATTTTTCTAAATTCCACCCTTAAGAGGGTGAAATGGGTGGTTGAATTATCTTCCTATAGGCCACGCCGCGGGCAGAAACTCGTAATAAATAAAATTTCTTTAACGTGAAAAGTGCCTTTCTTATTTATTTAAAGTACCACTAACCTACTATTATTATTATACATACTTATAAGTACACTACTGGAGCACCTAATGTTCATCATAAATTCTTAAAACTCAAACTGAGGACAAAGAAACACAGTTGCACATATTCGCGATGCATTATCCTTAGAATCGTGTATGGGCCATTAAGTCGAAGTAAAATGACAAATTGTTTAGTTTATTGGCCGTGGAGCCATAAAACTCGCGAGTCCTTCCATTGTCTGCGATGCAATGTAAGTGACCTGTGGAAAATTCTATTCTACTTTATTTGTGTCATCCGAAATGTAAAAGGTTTGAATCGTCGTTTTAGAGTGCATTTTAGTATTGATTTCTATATTTCCCATGTGTATATTCTACGAATATTTATAGGAAACCCTTCTAGCAATTTTGGAGAGTTTCAGTGAAATCCCCCAACTATAGGTATATTTTTTTTTACTTCATACTTGAACTACAATTCAACTATATTTGGTAAGATACGGCCGGGACTGAATTCAACGAAAACTTGGTTTTGGAATATCACGTAAGATTCTTTTGATACTGAAAATACTGAAGAAATTAAGGAGCGCAATTACAAGAATTTTATGCCTTAACGAGCTTCTGCCCGCAGCTTCGCCCGCATGACCTATAGGAAAATAATTCAACCACCCATTTCACCCTCTTAAGGGTGAAATTTCGAAAAACCCTGTTGTTAGCGGTTGCCTACGTCATAACATCTACCTGCACGCCAAATTTCAGCCCGATCCATCTAGTGGTTTGGGCTGTGCGTTGATAGATCACTATATTAGTCAGTCAATCAGTCAGTCACCTTTGAGTTATATATATTTAGATGGTTAACTCAATGTCGAGTTATCTTTAAAGTTTTATGATAACTCATATTACCACCATGATCATATTTGATTATTATCAATACTTTTTCAGTTTTACGAAGTAAAACCGTTCGACCATAGTGCCTTGTTTGGGAATACTGCATTCACTTTCTGGTTGTCTCCTAATTAGATCTTTTTACACACGCTTTGAGTACTGTTAAAACCATACTACTCTCATCCCAGAGTTTCATATTATTGTACTGTTTGTCAGTTTGTATAATATATCGAGAGAGCGTGAAAGCGTTTATAATATTTGTTTTAATATGACATTTGTTTTCTACATGCCACGCGGGAAAAGCCGCGGGCAGAAGCTAGTATGTATAATAATAATAATATGTGTGGACATTTCACACAACGCCGTCTAAACCCAAACTAAGCAAAGCTTGTACTATGGGAACCAGATAACTAATACAATACTTATATTACACCCAGACACAGAACAAACACCTATCATCAAACAAATGCTTGTGCTGGGTGGGAATCGAACCCACAACTTACAGTTTAGAAGGCAGAGCTACTACTATCAGGCCAGTCAGGTATATATTTTGTCTACGCCTGAACATCTGTTTTCAGTAAAATTTGTATAGTAGTTAGTATTCAACACGGTCGGTGTGTCGAAAAATGTCTGTTCTATCAATAAAGTAATATTGATCTCTATGCTCATGGGAAATCACCATGGTTTTACTCTTCCATGGCTCCCACAAGATGCTCCCGTTGTATCAATAATTGATGTTTCATTGTACCTGCTCCCATGGCATTCGGTTGATTGGTTTCCGCAGATCTTGTAAGTATATGAAAAAAGGATGCAGAAGAACTTGGTTTCTAAGTCAAAGCCCTACTTCTAAATATTATTTATTGTACGTGAAAGATTTTATATTTGTAACAATTAAAACAGTAATTAAAAGTTGAAAACATGTAAATTTAAGTTAATGAATGATGTGACGAACTAGTCATTCACCTGATGTTAAGCGACGCGGCCGTTCATAACAGAAATGTCACTCGGAACTCTAAAATATAAAGTTTCGCGCGACACTGCACTGCGCACGTCATCCTAAGACATCGATAGTCTGGCAATAAGATCTCGGCTCGACTTTGAGATCAGATCATAAAGTCTCAATTGCCCGGTAATTTCACTAGCTACAGTACAAGCCGGAACACAGTATTGCTTGCGCACTACTGCTTGGCGGCAGAATAACTGGCAAAGCGGTGGTACCGACTGTAGACGAACTTTGCAGAAAAGTCCTAACACCTAGTATTGAGATGGGTGGATGGATAATTGGTTCAGATTACACTAATACGCAGACCTCAATAAGATCTACAGTTTTCCTTCGGAACCTTCAGGTTCAGTGCTTGTTTGACCAGTGGGGGTCCAGTAAAAGGATTTTTAAGCTGCTTATATCTCCACTGCTTATATCTCCACTGCCTATAGCATGACTGTCGGCATGGTAATAAGTTTCTATGATAAGTATGATAATTGAAGGGAATAGAAAGGGTTTAACTGTCAAATTGATAGTTTCCAGAAAATTGACTTTAAACTTCAACGGCCTCTTTAAAGTATATTGCGTATTAAGTAATAGAAAAGGTTTATGTAAGTTTCAGTTGCTTGAAAATGTTTTAATTCAATTTAAAATACAAAATATAGTACTAATTCGTACAATTACTGTAAAAATGTAATATAATATAATAAATATAATAATGTTTTTATGCTTAGCAAACTGTATTGCTGTGTCAGATAAAACGTTTTTAGACTGAAAATCTCGAAATTTAAGCCTCTTTTCGGTATTTTGAGAATGTATTATTGTAGATAATTTTACGCTGAATCCAACTATACCTATAAGTCGTTTTGTGAAAAAAATCAGATAAACTGTTTTTGTTCTCACCCCTTCAATTATTTTCAACATTCTAAACTAGTTAGTATACATACAGATAATCAAATGATATCAACCATAATCATATTATAACTGGGGTACACGATTTTTTCCTTCTTCAGAAATGTAAAACATTAAGATAATTTTTATTACTTCAACACATTTTGAAAACACTCCTTAAGCCCATTAAGAATTCTTCCAAGAGTTTTAAGGCGTTTTAATTACATTAAAGAATTCCGAAGGGGTCGTAATGTCAGCTACTTAGGGGTGGACCCGACGGGGTTCGTCATAAATCAACCCTGACTTATGAGAATTTTTATAACAGATTCCTGTGTCAAATGACGATGAGAGGCGACGACGGGTGAAAATTAAAATGGCTTTAAGATGTCTTTGGGATGATCAAAATTCACCAAACTTTATTCAATCTATATGTAAGGTCTGAGCTAATTAGTACATATTATTACTGGGAGTGATTTACAATCGATAGCTGGTCAACATGGTTAAGGAAAATTTTTTGGCACTTCATACTCAATGTGGTAACAAGGACTCAATTTTAAAGATAATATATTGAACAAAAGTTGATCAAGTAAATTTATGGTAGCAACAGTTTTCTTGGTGGAGGCATCAGTAATCAGAATGTTGGCTTTTATTTTGCAAAAATAATAAGTATTGCCATTCAACGTGGTAATATTGCCAGCGTTCTGGGCACTTTTCCTTCCACCAACGGGTCAAGTTTTATCTATTTTCAGTTTTTAGGTATTGATTAGGTATAGTTTTGGTATAGATTAGGTATAGTTTAGATATAGTTTAGGTATAGTTTACGTATGAATTAGGTATTGTTTAGGTATAGTTTTGGTATAGTTTAGGTGTAGTTTAGGTTACGGTATAGTTGAGGTATCCCGGCGGTGGACGGATCACGAGGTTTTAGTGGGTTCAAGTCCCACATACCCCCTGCCACCACCACTGTGGTGGCAGGAAAGAGCGAGGGCATATTTTCCCCCCTAAAAAAAGGAAAGATTAGTTATAAATTAGGTATAGTTTACTGTTTAATGATTACAATAATCAAACATACCTAAAGTAAAGTTAAATAACATTCTACAGATGTTACATATATAGAAGATTAAAATTTAGTACCACATCGTAATCTTCATAATATATTTTTTTGCCATTTATTTTTCGATTATTGAACAAAACAACAGAGTAAGAAAAGTAATGCGCAATTTGAGAATGTCGACTTTAGAAATTCAACCGATCTTAACATTCATCTTGTATTTCAACGAAACCTTTTATGTTTCGTTATGAATTTAGACCTTTCAAAGTTATTATTAAAGTCGACAAAGATACAGACTTTAGGCATCTTAAATAGGTACCTATTTGTGGAGAAAGTTATGAAATGTTTACCTAGAATTTGAAATTTACTGCGAAACCTAGCTCGTCTCGAGCTAAAATCAAATTTAAATCAACCTTTCACGCAAAGCCAATTTCTGTTAAATAAAGTACACATCAGCTACCAAGAAACACATTTACTACTTATGCCATGATAGTTTTTTCTTCAGTGCTCAATTTGAATTTAGATTTGACGTAATCGAACTGAGTTTTTGTTAGATATTTTTATACCAAGACGGGATCGTTCAGAGTTTTAGCCACTAGCCAGCATGTGACGACAGACACTCAGAGAGTGTCCCCATATATGTATATATTGTTAGATCCATGTCAGCTGACCCGATAGCTCAGTTGGTAGAAACTATGGCCTACTATGCTTGTAGGTTGTAGGTTCGATTCCCACCCAGGCCAAACATTTGTGTGATGTTTGTTTTGTGTCTGGGTCTTATATTGTATTCTATGTATGCATTTGCAAAACAAAAATTATCTAAGTATTCCATCAGTTATCTAGTTTCCATTGTACAAGCTTTGTTTAGTATGGGTCAAGATGGCGCTGTATGAAATGTCTTCAAATAAATATTTATTTGTATATTTATTTATTTATTTCAGGTTCGATCTAACAGAATATGTTTATTGTCGCCCACAACCAAAAAGTTACTTACATATTCATTAGATAACTTAATCGCCAAAAAGAAAAAGAAATCTTTATTGAATTATTTGTTTGCAGTTGTATCAGAAATAATCTACAGAGATTTTAAAGGTTTGCCAAATCTATTATTATTTATTCATGGACGGGGCCTATGAATATGGATAGTTGTTTGACAGCCTCTGTGGTGTGGTGGTTGAGTAAGTCGCTCATAGCCTGGAGGCGGCAGGTTCGATTACCGCGGCAAGACAAGTGCACAGAAAAAAGAAATACTTGTTCTGTGTCTGGATTTTGTGGGCCCTCGTAGTTCATGGGTCCCTAGACACAGGGAATTCTAATTAGAGTCCAGGATTTATGTATGTGATCGTTTGGTCAATGTTATTATTATTATTATTGTGAAATTGAATAGATAAGTGCTCTGAGTAAGACGTGAGAGACGTGAATACAATACAGAGTTTATTAGAGGACAATAGGGCGTGTGGCAATGACCACATCCTGAGGGGCGAGTGGCCAATCTGTTGCTAATTGGGGTACAAGAGACAGCGGGAACGGCTTTAAAATGTCTTAAGACTGACTCCATAGGTACCAAGAGTTGTTTTCAAACTAAATACTACAATGATATAATAACTAATACTAAACACTACTACTACTACAAAAAAAAACTTGAGAGGTGTCAAGGGACACCCGGATAGAACGAAGTTCCTTTCGATGAAGGAATTGTAATATTTTTTTTTAGGTTATAATTTTTTTTTAATTAGTAACAAATATAGTGTAAATTGAAAGATTATGAATATAATATGAATGCGAAATAGAAAGACGAAACGAGAGAGGGGGAGAGAGACAGACAGAGAAACACGCGCACACCGCTCGGCTTCAAAAAGTGTCGTTACAACTTTTGGTCTTAATTTCTAGCCCCTTTCGCAACGCGCGATAAGGAACTTCGTTCCAATAAAACATTTGGACTCTATACTAGCCGCGATGACCTATAGACAGTCCAATTGCTCCAGCCCACTACCAGTAGGTAGCGTATATACAACATGCTGGCAGCATTGCCCCGTTGAACTGCAATGATTATTCGTTGTGCCAAATAAGTGCCAGAATAGAATGTAGAGTGCATTTTGGTCGCGCGTAGCATCGGCCAGGCGCTCCTAATTTAATAAACTTTTTAAAGACAAGCTTTTATGATCTAGCAGATACGTCATGGCGAAGATTAAAACGGGCTATCACAATTAAATGCATGTACAAAAAATGTATGTCCTATTCATTGTTGAGTTCTTTCGCCGTAAGTCAGCCATGGGTGCAGCTACCATGTCATGAAAGAGTTTAGAACAGGCTATATTATGGTTTGGGGGGCGAGTTGGCTGGACTGCAGTCGCGACCCCTTCTCGCCCCCGGTACGGCAGACGAGGTGCTCACGGGGGGGTTTTAGTTATTCGAGTCCCACCACCCCCGTGGTGGCAGGGAAGTGCGAGAGCATTTGACCCCCTTAAAAAAAATATTATGGTTAAATCCATATACAACATTTCGTGTCTTTGCTGTTCGCCGTTGAGGGGTTCCACTATCTACCTCCTGACCCCATCATCAGATCAGCTCAGTAGTACCAGATCATTGCGTTGTTACAAACTTACATAAGAAACGATCAATCGGAAACCAGGAAGTGGGTCAAAATTGACTTCTAAGATTTTATTACATTGTCAGTTAGTTTTTACTCGTTTTCCTTGAGATTCCATCATCAGATCCTGACTTGATGATAATAGGACCACCTCGGGTGGGACCACCTTTTGGACTAAAAAATATTTTTTTAAGTCGGTTCACAATTGAAGGGTTGAGAATAAAAAGGGTTTAACTGTCAAATTGATAGTTTCGAGAAAATTGACTTTACACTTCAACGGCGTTATTTTAATGTAGAGTGCTTATATGGTAATAAAAAAGGTTTCAGTTGTTTGAAAATGTTTTAATTCTATTATAAATACTAAATATAGTATTGATGCATGCAATTACTGTAAAAATATAATATAATAAAATAAATATAATAATGTTTTTATGCAAAGCGAACTGTATTCCTGTGACAGATAAACCGTTTTTAGACTCAAAATCTCGAGAATTAAGCCTCATTTCGGTAATTTGAGAATGTATTATTGTAGATAATTTGACGCTGAATCCAACGATACTCATAAGTCACCCCTTCAATTGACGAACCTATCAATGAACATAAAAATAAAATAAAATAAAAACTACATACAGAATAACATAGTACCTCCTCTCTCTCTCCTCTCACATAGTACCCTCCTTTTTGGAAGTCGGTTAAAAATACGTATAGTTTAGAATTTGTATATCACTTCGTAACTAGATTATGTGCCTACCTACAATAAATCACACAATCAATCAAGCCCGGTATCGCTTCACGCGGGCGATCACCTAGTGGCCCACCGACCTAGCCTCAATACTGCCACAGAATACAATTAATACTGTGTTACTGAAATCATATTTCTATATCGTCAAGCACCAGCGCGTTAATTGCACAAAAAATATAAAAAACGGTAAATTGTTTATAACCCCCTGGAATTTTATCTTACATAAACCCAAAAACGATATGAGAAAATATAGTGTAAGGAAGTAAAGCTTAAAAAACTTCGATGAATGATGATTATAATGGTGGTGATGCACTTAATTTGTCTCACTTAACAGCTTTTTGATCATATCCCCTTCTGAGTTTCCTTGCACGCAGCGTAGGTAGGCCTATGTGGATAGACGACTTGCAGTCAAAACCGTGGGGAGCCAATGGATGCAAAAGGCAAGGGAGCCAATGGATGCAAAAGGCAAGAGAGCCAATGGATGCAAAAGGCAAGGGAGCCAATGGATGCAAAAGACAAGGGAGCCAATGGATGCAAAAGGCAAGGGAACCAATGGATGCAAAAGACAAGGGCGCCAATGGATGCAAAAGGCAAGGGAACCAATGGATGCAAAAGACAAGGGAGCCAATGGATGCAAAAGGCAAGAGAGCCAATGGATGCAAAAGGCAAAGTAGATGCTCCATAGTGTTCTATGTGGGGAGGTCTATAAATTCAGCAGTGAAAGCTGATAAGTATCAGCGAGATGACTTTCAAAGTCAAAGTATTTTATTGAAAATAGCCTATTTTTAGCACTCTTACAAGTCAAAATGAGGTCAGGTACTTAAAATACTTAATTTAAGGTATAGTATTAGGCATATAATAATATTAACATAATAATAACACCCAACAATCACATACATAGATCCTGGACCCTAACTAGGATTCCCTGTATCTAGGAACCCAGGAACTACGAGGACCATGGTCCCACAACACCCAGATTCAGAACAAGTATTTGCGCTTCTTTCCTGTGCACAAATATTTATCCTGCCGCGGGAATCGAACCCACCACACAGAGGCAGATAAAATTACAAACTACTTAATGTCAAATATTACATAGCAAGCCTAATAGGTACAATATGTGAGTTTAAAAAGACGTTCTCTTGGCCACTACTGGTGCAAGCAATCCGGCACAATGCAGAACAGAAAACTCCGAAGCTTCGACCTATAAAGAAGAAGCTACAAGAAACTTTACAGTGATAATTAACAGTAATGATGCTCATAATAATGACGATGTCGGTAATGATGAAAAACACCGCGTGCACAAGTCTTTACCGCATAATAAATAGCCAAGACGATATCTTTCCCAGCTGTTTACTATAGTACTATAAGGTGTTTCATCATAACTCATTTAAAAGTAAAAAAAACGAGTGTGCTTTGACCACACGACCGAAGTAAAACTTCTTTAGTTTAGCTCCAGATGGAGCTAAACTAAAGAAGTTTTACTTCGGTCGTTATTATATAACATATATCCGCCGGTATAACTTTGTCTTTGTTTTGTTTAGTGTTAATTCCGCCATCATGACAAAATTGTTAATTGTCATATTACCGGACATACCTACATAACAATACAAATTTTTAACTTTATTATGTTGACAATGGAGATCTACGTGAACCAACTTCAACTTCCGTTCACCTCGCATTCACCAGCCTACTCCCCAATTCAAGAAATTTTACTTCAATAATAATTCGTAGAGTTAATAACAGTAAATACACGTTTTAGGTTATGAATTTATCTGGGCCGCGAGGAAACCGTTTTCGTGTCGTTGTCGCCGCGAAGTGGGACATTTTTCATCCCCAACAGACATTGTTGTAAGAAGCGCCCGCAGTTCTGAGGGTGTGGTGCACTTGAAGAGCTATAGCGATTTTATTAAATTTATGACAAACCGCTACACAGCTATACATGCGCAAAAAGAAAGTTACAGAGAAGCAGAACACCTTCAACATGAAACTAGTTATGAGATAAGGTTGCAGCTATTGCACACTTTTGTATTATTAAAGACAGTCTCTGTGGTGTGGTGGTTGAACAGGTCGGCCCATAACCCGGAGGCGGTGGGTTCAATTCCCGCGGCAGGACAAGTATTTGTGCACAAAAATGTTGCACGTACACGTTCTGCGTCTGGGTGTTGTGAGACCATGATCTTCGTAGTTCCTGGATCCCTAGATACAGGGAATCCTATAGTTAGCATCCAGGTTCTAAGTATGTGATCGTTTTATTATTATAATTATAACTTCAAATCACTGATCTTATTTTAACTTTATTGCTTAAATATTATATATAGGTACATTAAATCTGCTTTACCGAAGTCTGCATTTTCCGAAAACTATAGATACAATCTTGGAGTCTTCCAATCTAGATCCGAGGGAGCTTCAAGGCAAACGCGTTACATTAGACGCTCACTTATTACCGTAAGGTGAGATAACCTTAAAACGTCAGCCTATACAATAATAAAAAAAACATACTGTATAATGTTGTTTAAATATATTTTTTGAGACAGAATCAACCGTGTACTCGCACAGTACGTACTAATTATATAAATATACATACAAACACAAACATATACATGCACATACACATAAACATACATATTCGCATACACATACACATACCAATGCACATACATATGCTCTGACATAAATCACATGTAGATATTAAATAGAAGCCACTGACTCCTGAAACACAGTGAACACTAGTTCAGGAGTCTATGGATTCACTACATAAACTGTTGTCAAAATATATTTTGAATTAATTTTTTGATAGTTGACCTGCCCCAAATTAGTAGAACGGGATGAAAAGTATCCTATGTCCGCCTCCTGGTTCAAAGCTACCTCCCCACCAATTTTCAGCCAAATCGGTTCTGCCTTTCTAGAGTTATAAACTAACACGACTTTCTTTTATATATATAGATTTGATTCTATCAACTATTATTTTATGTTGTTTAAATCAACTTGTTTGTCTAAACAAACAAGTTGATTTAAACAACGTGCAAAATGGAAATCATGTCTTTAAATCGCTAGCTCTTTTAACTTAAATTCTATAGAAACTGGAAAAACCCGAATTCATTTTAATTTGTCCTGGGTAGGATTTGAGTCCTGTTGAGTCCAAGTCTTGATTTACAAACTAGCCTGTCTAGCCAACGACCACGTCCACTTTACTCTAAATTGCTTCCAATGTTGTGGGATCTAGGACATCCAAGGCTCATTGGATTAAAGAGCATAAATCTTTGGATTCCACAAACAGTGTGGATATAATAAAAGAGACGGGGCAATAGATATATATAGGCATATAAATATTTGTGTGATGAGCATCGATGTTTGTTATGTGTCAGTGTTATATTGTATTCTATGTAGGTATTAACAAACAAAAAGTATATAAGTATTCTATCAGTTATTTGGTTCCTATAGTACATACTAGCTTTGCTTTGTTTGAGGCTAGACAGCGCTGTGTCATGTGAAATATCCATAAATATTTATTAATTTTATTTATTAAATAATTTGCTTAACAATATATAAACAACTAAAAGTGCACAGCTGTCGTGCGAATAACTGTCAAGGGCTTAAAATGTGAGCAATTAAAATGTTTCTACCGCCATATAGCTATTGAATTCATCACGAAGTTTCCCTTTGTAATAAAAACTCGGGCATTGCGGGACACGAACCCCATATCTACGGATCTAAAGTCAATATCACTATCACCAAATCTGTTGCTTTAGTCAAACTTAAAGTCAAAGTCAAAGGATTTTATTGCAAATAGGCTATTTTTAGCATATTTCAAGTCAATGTGATATTAGGTACTTGAAATTAAGTTATTGTGCTAAGCTTATTAAATTACAAGAAAATATTAGGTAACAAGTCTATTAGGTACAAATATGTGAGTTTAAAAAAAGAAGTTCTCTTTCCCATTACTAGTGCAAGCAATCCACACAATGTAGAATAGAAAACTCCGATCCGAGGCTTCGAGCTAACACAATACCTATACAATACAATTACCATTCCATTTGCTGATTGTACGTACACATCTCTTTGGTGTTACATTTTTTTTGGAGCGTTTGACCACATTACACATGTTTTTTTTAACTGGCATGTTGCTTTTATTTTCAACTAAATACTACAATGATATAATAACTAATACCAAAAACTAACTAATACATAAAAAAATTGGACTATACTGGCCGCGATGTCCTATAGATAGTCCAAACGCTCCAGTCCATTACCAGTAGGTAGCGTACCCAACATGCTGGCAGCATTGTTCCGCTGAATTGCAATGCTGATTCGTTGATGATGAGTGATGTTAAATGACAATATGACCGAAAGTAGCGACACGCCTGGATTGGGAACTGCCTCAAGCGAAGCTGCTGAAACACTATGAAGTATGCGGCGACCGTTACATTCATGCCTTTGCTTTCATCACCAGATATTTTACTTCACCTAAAGCCCAGGCTCACGTTTCAAAGCGTACTGGTAAAAATTTGAATAGGTACGTTATAGCATCCTGTTTCTTAATGTGTACCTGCAAAGGCCACGCGTCGTTGCATCCGCAGTAGAAAATAGTTTTTTCTCTAATTTTGTGGTTGCGCGCGTCAAATTGACACGTCAAGCTGCCATCACCACGTAGTATTTTCAAACCGAACACCAACCATTACTGGTTCAAGCCAGAATCACATTTACTTCCCCGATTAAATAATAGCGATGTATGAACTGTATCTTTTAGCAGTTGTTGCTATTTTGCAGCGGGTGTTGGGCTACTTTTTATGCAACAAAATTAAAAACATTCGCCTATTGAAATACAACGGTGCTATACAATGACTTACTTGTCTGTGTAACTGGGTTTTAATAATTAAATGCTAACTAAGTTTAACTACAGTGCTACACAGAACTTTACATAACAAAACCTTGGCATACTGCACTGCACAAAACATCTCAATAAGTTATCAGGTATCAGCTAGTAATCTTATAACTAGGCTGTGCTGATGTCTCAGGATGACGTGCGCATTGCCACGCGAAACTTTATACCTTAGAATTCCGAGTGACACTGCAACTTATATGGCCAGCCATGTTGCTTATCATCAGGCGAGTGACTAGCTCGTTATATTATTCCTAAACATTAAAAAAATATGTTAAAAAAATTCTACCCATAACACACCGTAACATGGTGTTAAGGCGTTTTTTTTTTCTTCGCTATTTTCAAATTATTAATATTGTCTTTACCTCCTCTTATTCTTGTACGTGATTAGTACAGCCAAGCAGAAAAAACTGGAAACCAATCAAAATTTACTGTTGAAAATTAAAAAAAAAAACTCTCAACGATCACATACATCCTAGACCCTAGCTAGGATTCCTTGTATCTAGGGACCCAGGAACTACGAATACCATGGTCCCACAACACCCAGAAGAATAAGTATTTGCGCTTTTTTTCTCCGTGCACATACTACACCACAAAGGTTGTCAAAATAATACATGTTTCAAAATGAATGCTTTTTGGCAACTGTTCTATATATCCAGCTGTGAAAGTTTCCTATATATGACCACCGACTTCATTAGCCATCGCTGGTCGGGTCTTGGGCGGGCGGCTAAAAGAGCTCGCTTATCTGCCGCCCCAGGCCTTTGAGCCGACCACGCATAAATTATCTCATGATCGATTGATCGCCCGCCCTCAGTTTTTGCTGTGAAACGCTCAAGGTTTTCTAGTGACTTGGAAATTTGGAAATAGTGAGTCCCGGGTTTTTTTTTTACTTCAAACTTGTCTAGCCTTTGACCACGCTCTCACCTGATGGGAAGTGACGATGCGATCGAAGGTGTAGCATGCTAGCCAAGTAAACCTATTAAAGTAAAGTAAAAAGTAAAGTACCTATTCACTCTTCTCTTGAACACGCCAGGGATATTGTTACTTTAGTCATGATCGCAGCGAAGTATGAGAATTAAATGCAAAATTAAATTATTTCCAAACGTTTGGTCGAAGCAACGTGGCAATACTACGAGCATATTAGCTGCGAGCACGTTGCCTACTGGTAGTGGTTTGTTGATGATATTTTCTTTTTTTATTTATTACTTAATAATGATTACAAATCAAATAAGTTCATTAATTATAATCTTATCCCAAGTACACCCGCATTTTTATCCGTGGCTCGTGTTTCACAAGTTTTTTTTTTCGGTTAGCTTTATATTTAATATGTTCGTGTCAATATGGAAAGTAAGTAAGCATCGTACATAAGAATTCTCCTTTTTTAATTTTTTAAAAGTATATTAATTTGATTGTGCAAAAGTTGCTAGTTGTTCTTCCTTAAGTGTAATCGCAGCTCTGGATAGTAGTTTCTTTTCAGCATTATACCGGATTTCTTGCACCAGTAGTGAGAAAGGAAACATCTTTTTTTTTCACTCATTTTTCATCGGGTAGCTTGAAACTTTGAAACCAGGGCTGACCATTTATACCTCGAGAAATAAGGAAGGACTTATTCAAAATTAATTTTATAAAAATAATCGCCGTTAATTTTTATAATTACCCATCATCAGCGACGTGGCGACGGTCACGTAACGTTATTATGCATTGTTGTAACACAAAGCGCTATTACAATAGTTGTTATAATTGAGATAATGGCTATGGCTACAAGGATGATCTTATGGCGCGGATATTTTCGATATTTTTGGTTATAATTTTATAGTAATATAAGTATTACAGACCTGTGTCTGTTCCTCTACCACAGTACTGGCCTTCAATTGAAATTTACACTATAGTTCGCTTTACTTCAACTCTTGTTTAATGACCTTTCTGTTAGTGCACTTATAGACTTGACTGAGCCGATAGCTCAGTTGGTATTAACCCTGCCTTCTGAACTGTAGGTTGTGGGTTCGATTTCCACGCAGGACAAATATTTGTGTGAAGTTTTAGTTTGGTTTATTTATAAATGCGTGATTTTTTTTTAATTTTTTTCATCGGATTTATGTTTTGTCATCGGTCCTCGATAAATGTACAAATTTTGAATGAAACCTGGCCGTTTACAGTGGGCCTAAATCACGCCCAATGAAGTTGGTTACAAACATACATGCAAGTGAAGCTAATATAAAGCATGTAAAAATCAAAGACGGGTTCAAATCCTGCTAGTCGACAAAATTATCGATATTGATATCCCATAATCTATTTACCTAAATTGATATGCATTATGAAAATCGATAATCTAGTCTAGTACAGTTTTCAAACCTAAAATATTTCAAGCAATACGCACACCTTATTCAAATTCTACAGCTATAAACCATTTATCCCAAATATAAGGGCTAATTAAACGGATATAAATCAAGAACACGGAATGCCAAGGAATTATACCCTTTAATCCGTAGGCTTTAAGGAAATTAACGAAATACGTTCTAATTCGAATCCTATCTATTCAACTTGTCACGGATTACTGAACCCTCTTTAGGCGTAGTTTAGGTTCATAAGCGGGGCGAATAGCGGTTTGAAGGTTACACATTTTTAATCTAAAACAGGTTTAAAAACGTCAGTTTTACTGTTTGCGCCACATATATATAACATGTGGTATTGTTTTAAATAATACTGATTTCAGCGACCTGAAAACTGTCTGCTTAGCTTTCCGAGTTCTAAATAGGAATTAACTAGAAAAGACCTTTTGCTTACTACAATAGCCATTTAAAAGTTCTGTAATATTTTATCACTATTATTGTATTTTTAAAAGCAAAACCTCCACAACTTGTTTTTAAAAAACCAAAATCTGAACCCGTCTCTTTTTTGTTTTCTCATTTTCCTTCTAACAATTTTCCCCTATTGTATTTCGTAATATAATAGATGAAAATGGAAATGAAATTAAAACTTCATAAAAGTCTAACCAGAGAGCGGATGTTTAGACTCCTATGCGGGAATTTAATTGGAAGTGGTTTGTAAACGCTGTTTTAACTATTTATTTATAATATGAACGCATTTGCAATTATAACATAGGGGCCGTTCAAGTATTACGTAAGCACTATAGAGTGGCGGAGGGGATCTTTGCTTTGCTTATTTTGGATGGTGGGGTATAGGAGTCTAGATGATGATTATCGTCATCGGTAGTTACATATTTACCTTTTTACACGAATAGCAACCCTCACATTCTCTTTGCTTGACAGACACTAAATATTATAATTATAATACTAATAAAAACAATACATTAATTGAAAAATGTTTACGTAAGCCCCAGTGGCTTTGCTTACTTTTGCTGACAAGGGGGATGGGGGGTAAATAATTGTAATAAATCTGCTTACGTAATACTTGAACGGCCCCATATCAACTACTCGTCAGTAATAAACATCGTGAACTATAAGCTGAATTTATAATATTTACAACATATTTTTGATGTTCTTTCTACGTCTCGTCAAGTTATTAAAACAAATATTTACTACACAGTTGCACGCTTCGTCCATGAACAAGTCACAACCGATCGTTGTCACGCTGTCGGTAGCGTACAACAAAAACGTCACGTTAAATAAGCTGAAACTGAGCAAAATGTTAATATAAGAACGTGTTTGGAAGTACGCCTCGTTTGTACTTTATTTATTAAACTTGACGTCAGGCGTGGCGCGGTTAAAACTCAATTAATTTTCAGTGTTGACAAGATTGTTAATAGGACACTTGAGGAAAATTCACTTATGAGAGTATTCAGTAAATAACATGAGGGGTTTTTATTTGGACCGTTTCTTTTGGGTTGTCTGGAAGAGATCGCTTTAAGCGATAAGTCCACCCATTGTGACACTTAATTTTTAAGTTAGTTCTTGTCAATTGTTCGTGTAATGTTGTGTTTCAATTAGGAATTTTATCTATCTATCTATCTGTGTTTTTTATATGCAAGTATCTACGATATGTAAATATATATATAAATATTTGGTGCCAGAATACCAACATCTGAATTAAAGAATTATTTAGTACCCATATTTAACGATATGTTTAAGAATTTTTAACTATGATCCCTATTAATACTAACTAATACAAATAAAAGAAAAAGCTATCTGTCTGTTCGTTTGGACACCACGATTTAGATCTACCACGATTTATTTTTATTGTTTTTTTCCCTACATTTTTGGGTTGTCTGGAAGAGATCGCTTTAAGCGATAAGACCGCCCATTGTGACACTTAATTCTTCAGTTTGTGCCTGTAAATTGTTCCTACAATGTGGTGTTCCTCGTGACCACGGCCAATGTAACTTGGTCGAAACGTCGAGGTCAGTCAAAATTATATTTTGATATTTTTTGTGCGCGAATAGACCCGTTTTATCTTTACATTATGAGTTCAAGTCGCGAAAGTTTAAAAAGTGTTATTTCAATAAAGAGTTTTATCTATCTATCTATCTACCGTACACTACACTATAAAACTTACAGAGAACATCCTTCATCCACGCTCAATACTGTTTCCTGATGGCCCTACATTAGCCACCGTTTAGTGATAAGCCAAAAGAAAATTACAGTTGCTTGAAAAAGCCAACATCTTGCAGTATCCTATTCAACCCTGACACAGGTTGTTGCCTTTCATTGTAAGGCTGGTTTTCCCGGAAGGGTTGAGATTTTTCGGACTGTCACCGGCTGTAATTGATGGCTAGGGGTTGGTATTACAGGGCGGCAACAAAATACCGCGAGGTGACATCAAAAAGGTATCAGCACTAACGACTCACGAGAAAATGGAGATACCATATATACACAGTTTCTTTGGTGTGACTCATAATAAAAGTTTTTACAAAGCTTAGTTGTCATTCCTCGCCCATTGTGTTCGTGATATGTCCTTTAGACGAATTCATTCATCCAAGTATATGTATATACACGCCCCTAGCGTATCTTGAACTGGTATCGGTGTTGTTTAGTATTTATTAATACTAAATTATCTGTGTCTTGTAAACCTCGTGACTTGTTGGGTCTTCAATCTGTCATCGGAAAATCTTTGCTGCAATTTATAACGTACCAAAGACTATTAAACATTATATTTATTAAATAAATATTATATTGAATGGTCTTTGCGTATACAAATAATATGACGAGAATGCCTTTCGCCTGTTGCTAACGTCGCCGATAACAGTGGACAGTGCCATTCAGAGCTCTACATTTATACAGTTCCACGTCACTCTAATGCACCCGTGATCCTGAGACATCAGCACAGTCTTGTGAAGATAAAATGGGTCTATTCGCGCACCAAAATTATCAAAACATTATTTTGACTAACCTCGACGTTTCAACCAAGTTACATACGGCCCGTTTTATCCTTACAATATGAGTTGAAGTCGCAAAAGTTGTAAAAAGTATCAGCACAGTCTATCTGATCTCTAATTTGCAATTTTCTATTTAACAAATAAGAAAGAAAGAAGACTGAAAAACATTTATTCGTGACACACAACTGATAACAAATACATAACAACAAAAAAATAAAACAATGCTACGTGGTGTCACGAATGGGCTCCGACTCAGCATACAATTAAGGTCCTACGACCTTAATAACTGATTTTCAGTCGGAACACATTTGTGGCACCACGATTGTCAGGACATAGGTACTTACTTAACAAATTAATTTTTTTTTTTTAATGTTTTGGCTCCACACTTTTGTGTATTAAGCCAGTGTAAAGTAAATGATAATTTATCAAGTTTGATATTTCACGCAAATATTAAAGTGGTGGCAACTTTACTTCGTAGTAAAGTGGTGGCAACTTTACTTGAAGCTTCTATGGAGTTTTGGAAACAACACTAAAAGAAACGTTTCACCATCATTATACCATTTTCCCACACTCATGCTTGTAATCCAGCACTTAACGAATAAAAGCCCACCAATTTTATGCACTAACACTGAAAATAACACAAGTTTTGGAAAACAATTCAATGCGATGATGCGATCTTTTTTGTTTCCCCGCCAAAAAACCAATTAGTATAATAATTTTACTACATAACAAATAATATTGGATATAACTTCTCCCGCCCCTACTTATCCTATAAAGCTTTCCGTAAGTGCAGACACTCAGTGAATCAGGTGCCGGCTGCATCGGGCCATTATATTCCGCCATGCCGAGGCTGACCTACAAGACGTAATGCGCAGACGACGTGGGCGGGCATTAAGGGGCATTTCCTTTGTGCCGCTAGTTAATTGGCCACCCGCCGGCGGCTCGTAGTTACGTGTGTGCATGCTACTTCTTTCATAATGCATTGAAAACGGGTAGAATTAAAAAAAAAAAAAACATAATAACGCCCAACGATCACATACATATAGATCCTGGACCCTAATTAGGATTCTCTGTGTCGATAGATAGATAGAGAACTCTTTTTTTGTCTCACCAATGAAGTACAAAATCAGGAATAAATATAATATTTACGAACTAGTGTAACAATGGGCGGTCTTATTGCTGACAGCGATCTATTCCAGGACCCAGGAACATCGAGGATTATGGTCTCACAACACCCAGACACAGAAAAAGTATTTGCACTTTTTTTTCTGTGCACAAATACTTGTGCTGCCGCGGGAATCGAACCCACCTCAGGGTTATGAGCCGACCTGCTCAACCACTAGACCACAGATGCTGTCTGTTAAATGACTAATCATTTGAGATTTTAAAAAAGGTAATTTGAGCTCTGAAGCCAGTTCTTTGCAAACTAGTTAGGTCCTATTGTATGAGATGGAACAAATTAGTATGAGCATAATAGAGTAATTAAGAGCCGTAACATAATGACAGTTTTTTTTGAGACTTTTAAAATACGCACACAAATTCTTTACTATTTACAAGCGTAAAAGTATAGCGATTTGCATGAATTTTGGACTACGGTAGCATCATTCAAACTACATATTTTTTGATAGGGAATAAAAGTTTGATAATCTATCTTTTGAAGTAAAACTTCTTTACGCACGCTTGACTTGGGGAGTAAGTTGGTGAATGCGAGGCGAACGGAAATTAAAGTTGGTTCACGTAGATCTCCATTTTTTTCCATTGTCAACATAACAAAGTTAAAAATTTGTTTTATTATGTTGGTATGTTCATTATGACAATTTACAATTGTCAAAATGGAGAGATTTACAATAAACAAAGCAAAAACAAAGTTATACCGACCGATAGATGGAGCTAAACTAAAGAAGTTTTACTTCAGTCGTGTGGTCTAAAGTACACTCGTTTTTTTTTTGGTAATATAAACTTCCACTTTGTCTGACCGTCATCTCTAAGATATTATCTTGTCGTTCTGAGATCAGGTCATTCTGAAATCTCATCGTTTTAAGATCATGGTATTCTAAAATTAGCTCATCGTTTTCCAATATTGTCATAGGAGCTCAGTTTTATAGGACCAATTTTTTCTCCTATTGGCACTATTTAATAACTGAGACATGTTACATCTGAAAACTCATCGTTTTGAGATCATGGCATTCTAAGATTAGCTCATCGTTTTCCAATATTGTCATAGGAGCTCAGTTTTATAGGACCAATTTTTTCTCCTATTGGCACTATTTAATAACTGAGACATGTTACATCTGAAAACTCATCGTTTTGAGATCATGGCATTCTAAGATTAGCTCATCGTTTTCCAATATTGTCATAAGAGCTCAGTGTTATAGGACCAATTTTTTTCTGCTGTTGGCACTACATGCTGACATCAAGACATGTTATTAACTAAGTCCTCGTAACTATCGTAAATGGTCCCTAATTTCGGGCCTGCGATATGATTTAGGGTCGCATGTGCCTAATTCTGTCGCCGCCTGGAGCCTGCATTTGCATTTTATGGCCCGCTACATATTGCGGATTGGGATCCGATACAGGCATGATGAATCGAAATTAGGGACCGCTCGAGTGGGAGTAATTTCGCACTGAATTTGAATAACATTTGGATGAACTATTTGGTAATTGAGTAGCCACAGTTTAGACATTCTCGTAGTTATTACTAGACTGAGGAATTTAATGCTGTTATAATAAAAATAATAATAGCGAAGAGCCTCGACCAACACCTCGAGAGGCTCTCGTTGGACGGTTGGATCAAGGATCAGATTCAGAAGGCAGTACTCCTTGACACGGCACGTATTGTCAGGAGGTTCCTCAGTCTGCAGCCCTAACCACCGGTAGCTTGGGCCTTGCCCCGCTGCTGGCGGCAAAATAGGTTTAGGTTTTTTATTGTATTTTTGTAATTTTACTTTTATAAAAATATTGAAAAAAAAAACTCAAATTTAAGATAGTAAATAAATAAATAATAATAATAATAATGACACGCAACGATCACATGCATAGAACCTGGATCTTAACCAGAATTCCCTGTATCTAGAGACCCAGGACGACGATCATTTTTTTTAAATTTTTTATTTAAATTTAATTCAAATTAATTGCTTGCTGTCACAGGGTTACAGTCCAGATGGGCGATCACGTAACTCGATTGCAACAAATAGAAACACAAATTCGTATGGATTTGACAGTTTGAATACGCAGTCTATGTGCATGGCAATTTCTCCTGTTGCATTGCAATCAAAGTTTCGTTCCCTGATCTTATTGTTACATTAAAGTTTCACCTGTAACATGCCATTGTAGCATGTGGGATGATAGCTAGCTTGATTTTTATCCAAACCAGTATCGGACGTAATACATGTCTTAATAGTTAATTTTATTCACTAAAATGTCTTAATAGTACTTAATATCCCAAAAATCTAAAGCAATACATTTATTTACATTATTCTATTATTAAAATTGATCATTGCCATTATTTTAAAATTGTTTTATTAATTACTGTTCTAATTTTGCAGACAAGTATCACGGCTCTTCTAATATATCCAATAGCGACTGGAAAGCCCACGTTGTTTTCTGTAAATCCATCAAATCTTGCAACTGGCGCAAATTGAAGTCACTCAACCCTACTCGGAATTCGCCCGGTGTCTAAATACCTTGTAACTACATCTGCAATACAAACAGACCGACTGACGTGCTGCTTTTGATCGTCGGTTCACCCACATATACATACAGACAGATATAGATAAGCTTTGAGTCTCACTGGATGCGCTTAGCTAATTAGACATACGGTACGGATTCAATTACGTATTGTCAATAATTAAATATAAGTAACAACAAAAGAAATTTTGAAAAATTATCTTGAGACTGGATGATAGAGCTAAAGTTTTCTTTGGCTCCACACTTTTGTGTATTTAGCCAGTGTAATTTATAATTTATCAAGTTAATGATGTTTCACGCAGATATGTCTCAAGTCACAGTCCAAGTCATCAAGGCAAGTCATAGTCTAGTCTAAGTCATACTCCTAGTAAAGTGGTGGCAACTTAATAGAAGCTTGTATGGAGTTTTGGAAACGTTTCACTATTATACTTTCCCATACCCATGCCTGTAATGCAGAACGTAACGAACAAAACACCACCAAGTTTACGCACTAACACTGAAAATAGCACGAGTTTTGGAAAATAATACAATGCGGTGAAGCGATCTTTCTTGTTTTCCCGCCAAAACTTAAGTAATTTTTTATACTTCACACACATTGATGTTTTTTTAAATTTATTCAATGGGCTTCGTCACTGAGCGACCACATCGCCCAATTTGAAACAATCACAATACATTTATGTTAAATTTAAACCTAATTCTACTAGCTTATATAACATTATGAGTTTATTTGATAAAGGTAAAGCTAATATGCTATTACAGTGTCCGACATCACATCTATTGCTACTGCCCCACTATCTTTTTTTTATGTGTTGGCTCCACTTTTTTGTGTATTCAGCCAGTGTCAAGTAATTTATAATTTCTCAAGTTAATGATATTTCACGCAGCCACCAATTTTATGCACTAACACTGAAAATAACACAAGTTTTGTAAAATAATTCAATGCGATGATGCAATCTTTTTCGTTTCCCGCCAAAAACTCCAGCAGCCTTATTAATAAACGGGTATTAGTCTCGGACTAGTTACTTCAGCTTTTGTCCTTTTTTGCTACTGGAATATTTAGCTGGATCGAAAGAGACAAAACATGGTGTAACTAATCCAAAGCTATTTCGTGTTTATTAATAAGGTTGCAAAAGTTTAACAGCACGATCTTCTGTACGTCTCATTTCGCACACACTCCATCAGAAGGTGTTGTGGTGTTCAATGTTAAAAAACTACTATTTCCAATGATGATCATAATAATAGCAACACTAAATATACACTAATTAGTTCCCACTTGTTGTTTAAAACACTTCCTATAAATTGTAATCGTGCTTCCTCTATTGACCGCAGGAAGGCCACGTTTTTTTTTGCCCAAGAAAATGTTGCCTTTTCATTGCTAACGCTCACGTGATACCGAGTTTAATTGCCTTTTGTTAATTAGGACTTAAAATAGTATTGCAAATTCTCTGATGAATAAATTCCTATAATCGACCAATAGAAAATGCAACTTGCAAGATACTTGCTTCCAGCTGAAGTTTTAGAAGTAAAACTTATTTACACACGCTTGATTTGGGGAGTAAGCAGGTGAATGCAAGGTGAACGGAAGTTGAAGTTGGTTCACGTAGATCTCCATTGTCAACATAACAAAGTTAAACATTAAAATTAAAAGTTTTATGTTATGTAAAATGACAATTTACAATTATCTAAATGGCGACATTAACATTAAACAAAGCAAATACAAAGTTATACCGGCCGATAAATAGAGCTAAACTAAAGAAGTTTTACTTCAGTCATGTGGTTTAAAAACACTCGTTTTAGTGGGTCAACTAGTAATAGATAAATAAATGGACAGATAACAAAAAGCACGGACCCAGGTGTCTGTGGAAATGCATATTAATAAAAAAATAAAAAATAAATAAATAAATGGATAGCTTCATCCAGAAGGACGCCACATAAATTATAGAAGTATACATATAGATACGTATGAGTACGTAAAACGCCACAAAAATCATTTAAAATCATAAAACGACACATTCTCTTACGCCATACCATAACCAGCACTAAATCCATTATATTTTTTATCATACCACACACACAGTAGTAGCGTCTAGTATATAGTCAAATATTTTTTTAATAAGTAGTGTTCTTGTAGCATTTAGTGGCACTGTAGTTAGTTTAAAGAATAAAGGCACTTTGCCCGTATTTTATGTTTACTAGCCCTTTGCAGATTGTCTCGCTGCTGGGCAAAGGCTTTCCTAAAGTATTTAGGTTCCTATTATTAACAAAAGACTACGTGAAGAACGTAGAATAACGTAAACAAAGCCCTATGAAGAACGTAGCCTAAAATTAGCAGAGCCTTATATCATAAACTGCCTATTAATTTAAGACGTCACGGGCAAAGCGAGGCATCGCCGGGCAAACACGCAAAGAGGGCAAAGGGAGGCATTTGGGTTAACGAGTTGCAGTGGCCCATCTAGCTGTACTCAATGGATTTTTCCGCATACTTACGTTTGTAAGGTAAATTAATTAATTTTCCGCTTAGTAGCCTTACATTAAACAGTATGACAAACGTGGTTTCATCCCTTAAACCTTTACGTACTATAAGTATAATATAATCTTAGCTTTACGTATATTTATTTACTTTAATCCCTATATACCAGCAGCTGTATCAGCTTCCTCAAACTTCTATAAATACGTTGAATTTAATTGTTACTTTTTCTCCAATAATTAAATATTACATATGAGATAATAACTAATACTAAACACTATAGAATAGAATAGAAAAACATTTATTCAATACTTGTCTAAAATTAAAATACAAAAACAGTTTAAATTTATACACATAATATACTACCTACCTACTACAAAAAAACATTTGGACTATATACTGGCCGCGATGACCTATAGACAGTCCAAATGCCCACTACCAGTAGGTAGCGTACCCAACATGCTGGCAGCATTTCCCCGTTGAATTGCAATGCTTATTCGTTGTGCCAAATAAGTGCCAGTATTTTTGTCACCCGTAACATAAAATTCAAATTAAATATAGTTTAGTATAATGTAGTATAATAATAGTGCCGAACGATCACATACATATTTTTTATATTTTTTAATGATGTGACGAGCTAGTCGTTCACCTGATGTCACTGTGCACATCATCCTGAGACATCAGCACAGTCTAGTGATAAGATTAACCGATTGTGAGATCAGATCATAAAGTCTCAATTGCCCAATAATTTCACTAGCTACAGTACCCTTCAAACCGAAACACAGTAGTGCTTACACACTACTGTTTGGCGACAGAATAACTGGCAAAGCGATGGTACCTACCTAGACGAACTTTGCAACAAAGTCCTACCACCTAGTAAAATTATATAAATCCTACGAGGACCATGGTCCCACAACACTTATACACAGAACAAGTATTAGCACTTTTTTTCTGTTCACAAATACTTATCCTGCCGCGGTGTGGCGTGCTGCAGCCCATTCTATAGTTGTGTAAAAGTGGTAAGAATAAACAAAATACCATCAAACCGGTAAATATCTGTATCTAATCTATGACATTCGTGCGGTCTCACTAAAACCTCATTTAAAAGTAATTTACCTAATCGGTTGTTGTTTGAAAATCATGCCTAGTTACTCGCTGTCGACGGTCGACACTTTCAATGTCGCTCTAAACTGCTCTTAAACACAGTCTGTCGACTGTGAAGTATTTTAATAGTTGCAGGATTCCGTTGCGTTATTTAGTTTTAATCTTTACTATAGAATTCACGTTTTTAATTGATTTATGTTCACTTGACTATTGTTGACTTAACGGTTTCCTCCGCTGGGATTCCGAGTTTCTTTCGAAAAGAATATGGATCTTAATCTCCCACGATATCCCTGGTAGAAATGTCACATGCTTTACACTTTGCAGTTCATAAAGATTTTGATATATTTGCGGATGAATCGAAGGTGATTTTGCTAGAGTTCTTGCAGTTCTGCGAGAAGAATTGTATAAAAGCTATGTGTCCGTAGTAATTATGTAACATTAATAGTTTTGATTACTTTTATGTGTAAGTAATATTGATTTTAATTTATGTTCTATTTTTATTCTGTTCTGTACTTTGTATTTTAAGTTAATAATATTGTTATATGAAATATGACTAGATAAGTTTATATTGATTATGGTAATTGGCTTTGGCCGTTTAATTGATGAAATAAATAAATAAAATAAATATATAAACACGGTCGTTTCTATACAAGATTTTTCTTCACTGTTTTCAACTGACGATTGGTGACCGCATTTGGTTAAAACTGATACTGATTCAAATGAAATTTCAACTATGCAATGGCTCTACGCGTTTCAAACCGTTATCGGTCATGTTTAAATTTTGATCATATACTATGATAGGCACATAATGTTCTATTTTCATATAATTTGCAGCTTGAATGCTGACAAAATGCTGGCACTTTATTTGGCACAACGAATAAGCATTGCAATTCAACGGGGCAATGCTGCCAGCATGTTGGGTACGCTACCTACTGGTAGTGGGCTGGAGCATTTGGACTAGGTCATCGCGGCCAGTATATAGTCCAAATGTTTTTTTTGTAGTAGTAGTAGGTAGTTTTTAGTATTAGTTAGCTTGCATTGAATATCAATCTTATTTCTAGATTGTGCTGATGTTTCAGGATGACGTGTGCAGTGCAGTGTCACGAAAAATTTAGATTTTAGAACTATTATTATAACTATTATTGGCGACCGAGACTCTTAACATCAGGTGAATGACTAGATCGTCACGTCATTCATTACTATTAAAAAATCGTAATAATGCTTATTTTATATAGAATTAACGCCAATAATTTATCGCCTATCTTGATCAAATTTACGCATATCTCTACTTTTTTCAGCGATCACAAAACCTTTGTTGTGCTCCCGCAAACACAGGTAAGATCGGATAAATGCAAATAATTATTCAGTATTCCTTTTTTATTGGTAAGTGCCAACCAAGGATAATTTTTTGCTTTACACATTACGAGTACATTATAATTTTTTGCTACCAACCCTTAGAAAATAGGAGAAGAAGAAAGATGGACACACTGAAAACTTTACTTGTGTGGCGCGATTGAGGATATTACTTTCTTGGGCGCGCTTTTGACTCTGCTAATTTATTAAGTAGTTTTGTTTCTAGTTCGGATAGAGATCGGATAAAACTAAACTGTAACTTATCGTGTTTTAGGGAAAGGGTCATCCGGAGTTATCTATTTGTTTGAAGTAAAATTCTTTACGCACAGTTAACTTGGAGAATATGCTGGTGAATGCGTAACGAGGCGAACGGAAGTTGAAAGTTGTTTCACGTAGATCTCCATTGTCAACATAACAAAGCCTCACCTTACCTTAAATTTGTTTTATATGTTGGTATGTCCGGTAAAATGTCAATTTATAATAGTCAAGATAGCGACATGAAGACAGTCTCTGATGTGGTGTGGTGGTTGAGCCGGTCGGCTCATAACCCGGAGGCATTTGTGCACAGAAAAAAACCGAAAATACTTGTTCTCAGTCTGGGTGTTGTAGGACCATGGTCCTCGTAGTTCCTGCGTCCTAAACACAGGGAAGCCTAGTTAGATCCAGGATCTATGTATTTGATCGTTGGGCGTTATTATTATTATTATTATAAATGGCGAAGGGTGCGGCGAAAATGATTCGTCTCTCTTTCGAATAAAAAATGAAAACAATCCCTTAAACAATAGCCTATTGATTAACCGAACCAAAATAGACATCCGTGTTTGTGTACACTATAATTTAGCATGTTTGTTTGTTAAACAATGCTATAGGTTTCTCGCTGTGTTCTCACGATTCTTATAACCTTATCGTGTAGTCGTAATGAATATGCAATGTGTCATTGCTAATAGCCATTATCTTGTATTAATATATTGTAGAATGCGGTTAAATGATACACTAATTGATTTTCAATGACTAGAAGAGGTTGTGATGTTAAAATAGCTAGTTTCATATCAAATTTACCCGTTTTGTAACTTTCTGTGAAGTTAAATTTTCCGCGATGAAAAGTATCTGATATTTAAGGTGCCAGCCTCCGTTATGTGGTTGAACAGGTTGGTTCATAACCTGGAAGCTGTGGGTTCGATTCTTGTGACAGGACCAGTTTCTCTGATCTCCACTTTCGACCTCATCATCATATACCATCAGGTGAGATATAGTCAAAAGCATCGAAAGTAAAAGAAATAATATTTATGAACAGAAAAAAGGTGCAAATACCGGTGTGTCTGGGTGTTGTGGGACCATGACCCTTGTAGTCCTGGGTCCCTAGTTAATCTTAATCAGGTCCAGGACATAGCACACTTGTTCTGCGTCTGCAAACTACAAGGATCCATAACACTATGGATCCTCGTAGTTTCTGGGTCCCTAACATACAGAGACTCTTAGTTAGGATCCAGAATCTATATAATATAAAATAAAAACCGCAAAGGTATTTATAGTTCCTAATTTTATTCGACTCTAGATGATGTCTTTCTGAAGTCAGAGGGGTTGAGTGGAAAGGACGCCACTATACTCGATTTGTTTATTATTCACATATCGATTTTAAAATCATTAATACAAGACAGGAGTGATAATCATAATTGCATATAAACACATTTAAAATTTAAATTAACATTAAAACACCCTATTTCCACCTGGATCTATCTAAATGTTTCCTAATTCTGTGGATCCCTTTGTAATTCTTTTTAGTGTATTTTGTACCTACATTCATGACCGACGCTTAATATTGAATTATTAGTGATAATATTCAAAATATCGTCTTCTTCTTTCTAGTATATACGTAGATTTTGTAACCCTTATAAAATTTTAGGTATGCGTAGCGTAGCTATGTAGAAAACCTATAAAATGATTGGATAGAATAGTAATTTTGGAATAAGAATAATATTCTTATAATTGTATGAGGTAGGTATTTAAGATATTATTTCCTAAGAAAAGCTTCATAAAAAACAGCAAAAATGATATCAAATTTTTAACACTTATTGAGACGATTATGTAAAAGTACATCACCTTACAAACACGATCGACCGCAAGTTTTTGTCCTTACTTTTACTCGACTGAAAAGTCATTGTTATCCAACAATCAACGAATGCTAGAAACAATATCAATTACTAATACATACAAATTCACGCAAAAACGAATTTAAATAACTAACCTTTTTGCTGCGTAAAATCCAGACACAGTCCACAGATAGGAAATAAGAAAACAAAAAGCACAGAATGTTTTTCGAATTCGTGATTGGAACACTCGCGATCTGGCCGCTGCCGCAGGGCTGCCAACAACGAGTCCGCGCCGCGGTCCCGACGCGAAACGACTGAGGCTCAGTACCAGCCCCGCACAGACACAATTTTCCTATAACTTCGCGCGCGTTATTAAAACAATGAATCGTTTGTTTATATCTCATTAACACGAAGGTTTAAGCTTACTCGTACCTTTGCAGTTAGCACCTCCGATTAAAGCGAAATTTCTCAAGAAAGCAAGTTAAAAATCCGGAGGTTTTGTTCGCGACCGAGCGTAACTAATGCAACCTCGCGGCTTACCGCAAGGTCATACCGTTGAGATGATTGCTTTTTTAGTATGCACATAATTGGTTTTATCTACTGCTGTTTTGTCAGAATTCTTGTTTACGTTCTGTTGAAGAATAATAATGAAACACATTATAGGTACTACAACTTAAGTTCGTAACAAAACATGATTTAAACTTTGATGCCCGTCTTTACTAAATCTATCAAAATACCACTTACTAAGCAACATACCCGGGTCTTTGTATACGTTTGTTGAATTCGTTTCAACTTGGCAGACCAAATACTGAACGCTCATTGGTTCCCTGTTGATCATCTTCTGTCTCAACCAATGAGCGAACAGTATTTTGCATGTTGACTTGACACGCGTTCGCACGAGAAACCAGAGGCTAGGGCTAAGTGCGAACTTAGAAGCTGTCAGATTTTAGTGCAGGCAGGCGTGAATCTCTATCCCCTTTGATTGTTATTTGCATAGTCTACGTGAGTTTCATAATTTAGCCAAGTAATTATATAATAGAATTGAGGAGACCCATATAAGAATACATAGGTAGGTACATATAAACATAAAAAAATAATCTTTCCATAATTAACACTTTTAAATCTTTACAGACTACTACGTATATGACTGCCTCTGTGGTGTAGTGGCTGAGCAGGTCGGCTCATAGCCCGGAAGCGGCGGGTTCGATTCCCGCGACAGGAAACATAAACGTATTTGTGCACAGGAAAAAAAAACGCAAATACTTCTTTTGAGTCTGGTTGTTGTGGGATCATAGTCCTCGTAGTTCCTGGGTCTCTAGACACAGGGAATCCTAGTTAGGGTCCAGGATCTATGTATGTGATCGTTGGGCGTTATTATTATAATTAACTAACGATCTATATTTTTATTTTAAAATTTTGTTAATTGATAGTTTTTTTTTTTTTCATTTAAGGCTTACGATTTTATAAATATTTTTGGTCTAATGTATATTTTTCCATGTAACTTTATCGGAATTAAATTAAGAATTACTAATGTATTCATCAAAGATCCATAAAGTAGAGTAGAAGTGTATCTAAATCTATCCATACTTCGTTTTTCTTTTGTATCGCCTGCGATCTTATCTTAAAGATATATATGGGAAGGTTTATCTCCGTTCCTTCTTCTGGGATGGTTTTCCTTATTCCAAGGTCACCTTGAACCAATTAATCAACCTTAATTTATGGTGTTATCTGAAGGAATGGTAGAGACAGTGGTTTAGTTTATTAGTCCTTCCTTTAACGTTGCTCTCATTATCATGGTAGGTAGGTTGTTGTATGATTAAAGTCACAGCCTAGTTATAGAAAAGTGTTGTTAAAGTAAAACTTCTTTAGTTGTGGAGTAAGCTGGTGAATGCGAGGCGAACGTTGAAGTTGGTTCACGTAGATCTCCATAGCCAACATAACAAGGTTGAAAATTTGTATTATTATGTTGGTATGTCCAGTAAAATGACAATTTACAATTGTCAAGATAGCGACGTTATCATTAAACAAAAGTAAAAAATGTTATACCGACCGATAGATGGAGTTAAACTAAAGCAGCCTTATTAATAAACGGTATTAGTCTCGCACTAGTTACTTCAGCTTATGTCCTTTTTTTGCTACTGGAATATTTAGCTGGATCGAAAGAGACAAAAGATGGTGTAACTAGTCTAAAGTTAGTTCGTGTTTATTAATAAGGCTGAAGGAGTTTTACTTCTGTCGTGTGGTCTAAAGCACACTCTTATTTTTTTGTTAGATCTTCAGCCATCAGCCTTATATATTCCCACAGCTGGGACACGAACTGTCACAGAAAGAGAGCATAGCATATAATCTACCACTCTGGGTTGATATAATTATGACACATGATGGTAGGATTATTCTGGAAAGTTCGACTAGGTAGGTACCACCGCTTTGCCAGTTATTCTACCGCCAAGCAGTAGTGTACAAGCACTACTGTGTTCCGGTCTGAAGGGCACTGTATCTAGTGAAATTATTGGGCAATGAGACTTTATGATCTGATCTCACAGTCAAGTAATCTTATTAATAGACTGTGCTGATGTCTCAGGATGACGTGGGAAGTGCAGTGTCACGCGAAACTTTACATTAGTGACACTGCAACTGTTATGGGATATCACTTAACATCAGGTGAACGACTAGTTCGTCAAATCATTCATTAACAAAAAAACATGTCTTCGATATTTTGTGAATCTTGAATGTGCAGGTTTTTTTACTATGATTTTGTACACCGTTGTAAGAACAAGTGGAAATTCGACACATTACTGTGAATTTTTATCTTATCGTAACATAAATTACTTCTTGTAAGTTTTGTTTATAAACAGAACACGGTCATAATCGACTATATTTATTTTTATTATCCGGTTTTATAATTTTGATTATTAAAATACTAAGAAGTATACGCATTTTATTTGCATTCTATCAACGCTTATTGATCGTGACCTTTTATCTGAGGTCGCGAAAGTGTTAAGTGTGGATTTTAGCACGTCCTTATTTCTTAAGGCACAAGGTTGGCTATGCCTTGTTTACTCTGCTGCCTTTTTTGTAAATCTGATGGAAATACAATATTCATCTTCATTTTACGTCGTGCTATAACTACAGGCTTCGGAGTAAATTTACTTTATTCCATGACATAACGGCAACATAAAAACGTAAACCGGAAATTTATCTCCTTCAAGTTCATCGATAAGAGTCATTGCAAGTTGAAGATCTTTTTTTAGGCTCTACGATTTTATGTATTTAGCCAGTGTCAAGTAATTTATAATTTCTCAAGTTAATATATCTATGTGTCAGGTCAAGTCACAGTCCAAGTCATCAAGTCAAATCATAGTCGAGTCTAGTCAAGTCATACACCTAGTAAAGTGATGGCAACTTTACCAGAAGCTTCGATGGAGTTTTAGAAACAACACGAAAAGAAACGTTTCACCATCATTATACCACTTTCCCACACTCATGCCTGTAGTCCAGCACTTAACGAATAAAATGCCACCAGATTTATGCACTAACACTGAAAATAACACGGTTTTGACAAATAATACAATGCGGCGACGCGATCTTTTTCGTTTTCCCGCCAAAACTCCATTTTTGTTTTAATATTAGGAAATGGAGTTGATTTAAGACCCATACCTATTCAGAATTCATTTATTTACTTACGAAAGGTGATATTGGTATTATAAAATTATCACAGCCTCTGTGGTGTGGTGGTGGAGCAGATGGGTTCATATCCCGGAGGCAGCGGGCTTGATTCCCGCGGCAGGACAAGTATTTATGCACAGAAAAAAAACGCAAATACTTGTTCACAGTCTGGGTGCTGTGTGACCATGGTCCTCGTAGTTCCATGGTCCCTAGATACGGGGACTCCTAGTTAGGGTCCACGATTAATGTGTGTGTTTGTTAAACGTTTTTATTATTATTATTAGTTCGCTACATCTGGCCAATGAAGCATTATATGAGGTAAGTTTATAGTACGTTAATCAACACAGGCAATATTATTTATAAAAAATGCCTCGCTCTTAGGGTCCTGTAATGTTATGTTGACAATGAAGATCAAATTCACCAGCTTACTCCCCAAGTCAAGCGTAAAGAAGTTTTACTTAGTATAGTGTCATAGTTTATTAAGTGTTAGTATAATGTAGGGCAGAGCAAACAAGTGCTATAGCTCGCGCAAAACTTTGAACTCTCGGAAGTTAGGCCCAAGTACCAAACTGCGCATGGTACAGTAGAGCGCATTGTAAAAGCGGCCATACAATAACTATAATATACGTACTGCGCAGCCATCCGCGCTAACTTCCGAGAGTTCATAAAGTTTTGCGCGAGCTATACCAAAAAGAACTCAATAACAGTGTATCTTCGCCTTAATAGAGACAATAAGAAACGTGTACACATTCTTAGATAATTCGATTATAAATACAAATTACACATTAAACAAATAGATGGCTAAATTGTAATATAAATAGTGTCTAACAAGGTTTTCTCGGAATAAGAAAAAAAATGTAATGTTAAAAAAAAATAGCCACTCGTCTTTGTGTATGATATAGTGTTATTTTCAGCGAACACTGACCAACAACGATTAAAACCTCCTTGTTCCACTTCGAGTACTGGCCAGCAAATCTATTGCGTCCAAGATTTCGTATCGATTGTTCGCACGGCGTGACTAAAATCGATTTCACTAGCGGATTCATTGCCATGTCGGAAGGAAATTGGAGCGGACACGTAATAACTACCTCAGATTCTTTCAAGCAATTACACTATTACGTATGGCTTTTCGGCGATAGAAAGGATCTCGTATGTCGTGGGAGAAATTTATTGAGGGTTTCCTTTTGTTTTCATTTCGGTAGTTTTTGTTTTTTCTTTAGTTCGCTATTTAAACGAGTAAATTGTGGTGTTTCTTTAACCGTGAAATTTATTAAGTACTTTTCTCTTTTTAAAACTAGAGTCCTTTGTATGAATAGTTTGATAGATGAGTGAATGGGACGGTAATCGCAGGTAAATGCTTGACTAAACTTAGATTTCATGAGCAAATAAAATATGTTCAGTTTATTAAATCTCGTGAGTGATGTTTGAGACTATTCTCAAACCAGACAAGCCACCAATCAATAATTAAATTTATAATTATAGGAACAGAGTCTACGCAGTCAAAAATAAAAGTGAATTTTGACTGTCTGTTTGTTTATTTTACTTTTGTAGTGTCCAAACGTGATGAATCCATGTGCAAATTTAATCCAAATCACTTAGACAATTAGCGACTTGGAAAATATTTGAACACATATTTCTTATACTACACTTATTTATACTGCTAAAATGAACACAAGATATATATTACCCCGGGATAGTATGATTCCAGGTCGAGAAATTGAAAAATCGGGGGTGAAACCGTAGAGCGGCATCTAGTCTAAAAAGTACAAAATAAAATATGACCTTATAATTATACTCTGTAATACTATACGTAATACATATATGTAAGTAGTTATTACATAAATGTATGTCAGGGCAAAGGCATCAAATCGAACAAAGATGATACTACCTTATTAGTATTCAAAGATGCACACGACATTGTCTAAGCCCTATTCGGAATGACAGATATGATAAAAATCTAAAGAGAAACGCGTGTGCTGAGAATTTACGATTTTTTCATAAAGTTGTAACTTTGGTGAAGTTTTCGCGTCCACGAATCATGGTTGCACAAATCACATCACATCACACTATCACACTAATATTATAAAGGAGAAAGTTTGTAAGTGTGTATGTTTGTTACTCCTCCACGCTCAAACGGCTGAATGGATTTGTATGAAATTCGGTACCAAGATAGCTTATACACTGGATTAACATATAGGCTACAATTTATCTCGGAAAAGAGAAATTTTCTCGTGAGATGAGCTAATAATTAAAATACTTTTTATCCGCAGATTAAACCGCGGGGCGCAACTAGTATTGTTATAAAAAGGGGTTAATTTTGCCTCAATTTGTTACTGAGAAGTGCTTGGATGACGTATTCTTTCCAGTTATTTTGATTTAAAAACCAAACTACTACATTTTTTTTATTCGATGAGACCAATCCGAAAACATCATTTCAAAGAAACACTAATTTTATTCCAATGAAAAAGACAGTAATGGCAGCATTGTCCGTCCGTGCGCGTGCGCAGTTGTGTAATACTAACCTGAATGCGATAAGCGTTAGACATTACGGTACGTTACGGTAGCCCGAATGTACATTACACTATTACACGTAATTGGGGCAAAGTGTCATACGAGTGATATAATTGTATAATTGACAGCATCTGTGGCGTGGTGGTTAGCAGGTTGGCTCATAACCCGGAGGTAGTGGTTCGATTTCCGCAGCAGGACAATTATTTGTTCACAAGAAAAAAATAGCGCTAATATTATTATTCATTTATTTATTTTACAATCTTAAATTTAAGTTTTTTACAATATTTCTATAAAAGTAACATTACAAAAATACAATAAAAAACCTAAACCTAGTGTGCCGCCAGCAGCGGGGCAAGGCCCAAGCTACCGGTGGTTAGGGCTCCAGAGTGAGGAACCTCCTGACAATACGTGCCGTGTCAAGAAGTACTGCCTTCTGAATCTGACCCTTGATCCAACCGTCTAACGAGAGCCTCTCGAGGTGTTGGTCGAGGCTCTTCGCTATAAGTCCGTTCGCCGAAACAACTATCGGAACAATGCTCGTTGAGTCAACACTCCACATGGCGGTTACCTCGTGAGCTAAGTCAAGGTACTTGCTGAGTTTGTCCTTCTCAGCTTTCACGAGGTTCTCGTCATGTGGAATAGCGATGTCAACGAGCACTGCACGGCGTTGGGACCGGTCTATCAGCACGATATCAGGCTTATTAGCTACAATAGTCCTGTCCGTGATGATAGAGCGATCCCAATAGAGCAATGCACGGCCATTTTCGAGAACCGGCCCCGGTGTGTACTTATAGTACGGCACCTCGGACTCGACAAGGCCGTATTGAAGGGCAAGCCGCTGATGGATGATCCTGGCTACTAGGTTATGTCTGTGTAAGTACTCTCCGTTAGCAAGATGAGAACAACCGGAAATGATATGTCGGAGAGATTCTCCGGGACGGCGGCATGCCCGACATATGTCGACCGTACCGTCCTTCATGATATATTTCCGGTAGTTGTTCGTCTTGATAACTTCGTCTGCAATTGCACAGACAAAACCCTCGGTTTCCCCGAATAGGTCGCCGAAACGCAGCCAGTTCACCGATGCATGAAGGTCCACATCGGGCCCTGTCAAGGCCCGATAGAACCGCCCATGCAGCTCCTTACCCTTCCATACGTCCCTACGGTCATCGGTGCTAAGTACCACCGGTTTACGCCAGTTCTCATTCGCCAAGGAGAGCGGCGTAAGGCCCTTGTCAACTGCCACCACATCGCGATGCATCCCACACTCGTTGCTGAGGAAATACTCCCGGAGACTATACATTTCCCGGTTATGGAGGTTTTTAGCGTTTAAAAAGCCTCGACCCCCCCATTTCCGCGGAATGTATAGTCTCATAACAGACGAGCGCGGGTGAAGCATGCGATGTGATGTAAGTACTTGACGGACCTTCCTATCCAGGGCGTCCAGCTCGGTCTGAGTCCACCTTAGTATGCCAAAGGAGTACATCAGTAAGGGCATCACCCAGGCGTTGAAGGCGCGCGCCTTGTTGCCACCTGACAAAAGACTGTTGAGTACTTTTGTCAGGCGGCAAAAGAAGCGCTCTTTCACCGATTGCTTAACGTCCCCTACCGAAATACCTAACGACTCTGACATACCAAGATACTTGTAGGTTTCGGACTCGGAGAGAGACCTGAGAGTCATTGTCTCGGAAAGTTGCAAATTCGTGGAATTAACAACTTTCCCTCCATGTACATGCATAACCGCACACTTATCAACACCGAACTCCATCTTGATAGAGTTGCTAAAATTCTCAGTGATTTTTAACAACTTCATCAATTGTGGGCGTTGCGGTGCGAACAGCTTGAGGTCATCCATGTACAGTAGATGAGATATGATCTCACCCCCTCTCCGAAGCCGATAGCCCAGCCCTGAATCCCCCAGCAAAGTGCTGAGAGGATTCAACGCTAGACAAAACCACAATGGGCTCAGACTGTCACCCTGGAATATGCCTCGCTCTATCCTTATGAAGTTCTGCGGGTCAGAAACGCTGTCTCCCCCACCTGGTGGACGAAGGACTGTGGTCCACTGCCCCATGCATGCACTTAAAAAGGATCTTAGAGTTGCATTTATTTTATACAACTCTAATACCCTCTTCAGCCACGAATGAGGCACCGAATCATAGGCCTTTTTATAGTCAATCCAGGCAGTAGAGAGAGCCCCTCCGTTCCGCCGGACTTGCTGGCAGATGGCCGTGTCGATGAGGAGGAGCTCCTTAGTACCACGGGACCCAACCCTACATCCATTCTGAGCAGAGGCCAAAATATTGTTCGCTGTAATATGCGAGTTAATTTTTGTTCTCAGAATGGATGTAAGGAGCTTGTACAGCGTAGGCAAGCACGTAATGGGTCTGTAATTTTTCGCTTCCATGGTACTACCGGACTTATGGAGCAAGAAGGTGATACCGGTTGTCATGAATTTTGGGAGCGAACCAGCTTCGAGGGCTTCTTGGAATTGTATTGCCAAACACGGGTATGAGCACCGAATCCATTTTATCCAGAAGTTGTGCAATCCATCAGGTCCAGGACTTTTCCAGTTCTGGGCTGTACGGATCGCACAACTTATGTCTTCAGGGTCTATAGTAATAGACCCCATGGACTCGATCGGCTCACACACATGTTTGACAACACGTATCCAATCACCCTCCGAGTGGTCGACGGGCACCGACCAGATGCTTCGCCAAAATTCGTTCATGACGTTTGCATCTGGTAGCTGGCCGTCGACCACACGTTGGCCGGTTCCCTCCCAGTCCCGGTACACCTTCCTTTGGTCACTTTGGAAAAGGCGATTCATCTGGTACCTATCCACGCGTTCTCTGTAGCGGCGAATACGACTTGCCCACGCATAGACTTTCTGCTTCAGGAAGTCGATGCGCTCCGTGACGCAAGCCATATAATCCTGGGGCCTGATACCGGTCCCAGCGAAGGCCTGGGTCACAAAACGCATGACGCGGGGACGATGATTGCCCCGACTGAAGCAGACCAGCTTCGCTATGAGAGTCCTGAATGTAGTGATACGCTTCTCGATCCGCACCTGCCATGCAGGAGCACCGTCAGCGGGTCGCGGTGCTCGGTCAGTGTCTGGAAACTTGACACGAGCCACGCGACATACCGCGATGGCCCCGCAGTACAATATCGAGTGCGTATCAACTAAGTCTTCGCTAGTCCGTAAGTACGGACCTAGCAAAGTGTTCAGGGCTCCCATTAGCACTAGGTTTCGTCTATTTGTCGGCAAACGTGGTAGCCGCGGCCTAGAGGTAGGCGTGGACCGATACCGCAAAATCGCGTCCTCCAAAGCGCTCCTCAATTGCTCATTCACCTGGGTACTTACGCTGTCACTCACACTTTCCTCCCCATCAATCACGGGACCTCCCAGCGGCGTCACCAGTGGCGGGCCCACAATTGGTCCCGGATCCGGCAGCGCAGCAGACAGGACCCGCGGCGACGGAGAAGTAGCGGGAATAGGCAGCGTCTCCAGGCGCAACCGATCAAGCGCAGACTGGTCCAACAGCTTACACCGATGAATAGCCCGCACTTGATCCGACAGTCGTTGGGCGGATACGGAGATGGATGGCTCAAGCTCCTGAAACAGAGACAACATCCTATCTCGGTACGCAGTCAGGCTGCTTCCCCCCTCTGTAGCCCCATAATATGCCCGCATGCAGTTCTCGTTCATTGTTTGAGTCCATCGCATGCGGCGCACTACACCACCGGTAGCGGGGGCCGGGCGCGGAGCAGGTTGCCCCACAGGCCCCAAGCGTGCCGGCAGCGGTGGTCGCCCACGTCGCGCAGGTGGTGGCGGCGGCGGAGGAGACGGTAGCCCATCATCGTCGCTCGACGCAGTGGTGTCGGGCGGAGTAGCGTACTCATCGCCCGACGAAGAACTCGGAGATGACGAGACAGGCAGAGGTGGAAGTCGTGCGCATTTGTTATCCGCTGTTTTCGTCTTTGATCGTAATATCATCACTGTTGTGGTGGAATTTAATGTTGTTGACACTTCTTGTTGACAATGTCACTACGAGAAAATTTGCCATTTCTACGAAACAATAAATGTAAAAAATGTAAAAATCCTTTTGGTCGTTAAAATCGTTAATAAAACTGTAGAAAGTATATTTGCGTTTCATTCATGTGCAATAAAATGTTGTAAAGTATTTAAAATAAATATATAAAATTTGATAAAACAACAAGACGTTTGAAGTTGTCAGCGGGTTTTTTTTTTTTTTTTTTTTTTTTTTTTTTTTTTTTTTTTTTTTTTTTTTTTTTTTTATATTATTATTATTATTATAATTACAATTCTTTATTGCACTAAAAAACAGTACAAACGGAGGACTTAATGCTAAAGCATTTTCTACCAGTCATCCACTCGTAGTTTGAGAAAGAGGAATGTAGGCGTGTATCAAAATTTGTATGAGTAGTATTACTTGATCTGTGTTTGGGTGTTGTGGGACCATGGTCTCCGTAGTTCCTGAGTCCTTAGACATAAGGAATCCTAGTTAAGGTCCAGAATTGTATGTGGTCGTTTAAAATTAAAATCTATTGTAGTAACGTAGTTCGCTGTAGGACCATAATAATTTTTTAACCTCCTTGAGGGTAGGCCAGGCCATGAAATATAGTGAGTGATTATAGAGCATTTATTCTTTGGGACTGAAGTCTACTACCTATAAACTCATCTAATATTTAATTTTACTAGGTGGTAGTACTTTGTTGCAAAGTTCGTCTAGGTAGGTACCACCACTTTGCCAGTTATTCTGCTGCCAAGCAGTAGTGTGCAAGCACTACTGTGTTCCGGTTTGAAGGGCACTGTAGCTAGTGAAATTACTGGGCAATTGAGACTTTATGACCTGATCTCACAGCCTAGTAATCTTATTACCAGGCTGTGCTGATGTCTCAGGATGATGTGCGCAGTGCTGTCACACGTAACTCTCTTTTGGGGTTCCGAATGACACTGTTCTGTTATGGGCGGCCGGTGAACGACTAGCTCGTCACATCACTCAGTAGCATAAAAAAAAAATGTTTTATTTTCGTAAAGATTTTATAGATATTAAAGAATTTAACCACTGTTTATTGTATATTATCGGCGCATATAATATACCTATAACTTAAAGTCATACCTTTACTTTACTCTTCGTTAATTAGATTAATTAGACGTGATTAAAGAGAAAGTTTAACTCACTGATATTCAAATGAAAGGCGAAACTATTTAGACAGAAGATACCGTTTTCTCCAAAGTGGAGCCGTCCCTCGACATGATGCGACCATTCCTTGTGTTTACAACCCCGGAATATTGCCGCAGTAAACTTACCTTCATAGATATTGTATGTTAAGGTTATAAATTAACCTAATATACTGGGATCGACGCAAAGCGGTGAATTTAAATAAAATAATAATAATAACACCCAACTATCACATAGTTGTAACGTACTTATCCTGTCACGGGAATCGAACTCGTCACCTAAGGATTATGAGCGAACCTACTTGCTTACTTTAATTGCTTTATAACTGGTACAGAAACAAAATTTAGACCGTCATTATAGGCGAAGCACTGTGTTCAAGTCAACCCAATTATAAATCTTTGGATAACGTTTGCGCATAATAACCGATTTTCAGTTTGAAATCATCATCATATCATAACTTGGCAAACTATGAATGAAATAGAAGATCATCTTCAAATCTTTTCAGATTCGCATTCACACTGTACCATATGAAAAAAAAATGTTACCTAGCCCCAAACTAAGCAAAGCTTGTACTATCGGAACCAGGGTGATCACGAAACTTTGATTGAAATTCAACAAGAGAAATTTCGATACAACTATGCACATAAACTATGTATTTAAAATGTCAAATCCATACAAATTTGTGTTTCTATTGGTTGCAATCGAGTTACGTGATCGCCCAGCAGATAAATTATACAATGCTTATATACTTTTTGTTTGTTTGCTTGTTTGCATCACACAAAGGTTTGACCTGGGTGGGAATCGAACCCACAACCTATAGTTCGTAAGGCAAAGCTACTACCAACTGAGGTATGAGGTCAGTGATTTGCAATGAACATATTTCAACACGTGATATTCCCATTACTACTTCAACACGTACCGTTATTCCTATTGATAAATACTTGTCTAATGAACAATGATACTTATTTCCACTGCACCATTCTTTTACACGAGCTGTCGATCACCATAGTAATACAATAGGTTAAGAATTGATTACATATGGCGGCATTTATATGCAAAGGGTAACGCATTCGCAGCGCCTCGTGCATGTTCCTGGTGATCACGGAACTTTGATCGCATTGCAACAGAAGAAATTGAATTACTAATTTGACAATTTTACTAGGTGGTAGGACTTTGTTGCAAAGTTCGTCTAGGTAGGTACCACCGCTTTGCCAGTTATTCTGCCGCCAAGCAGTAGTGTGCAAGCACTACTGTGTTCCGGTTTGAAGGGCACTGTAGCTAGTGAAATTACTGGGCAATTGAGACTTTATGATCTGATCTCACAGTCGAGTAATCTTATTACCAGACTGTGCTGATGTCTCAGGATGATGTGCGCAGTGCAGTGTCGCTTGAAACTTTATGTTTTAGGGTTCCGTGTGACACTGTTCTGTTATGGGCGGCCGTGGCGCTTAACATCAGGTGAACGACTAGCCCGTCACATCAATCAATAACATAAAAAAAACCATAGTAACTATGAACATGAACTGCGTATTGAAACTGTCAAATACATATGTTGTGTTTCTATCGGTTGGAATCAACTTACGTGATCGCCTAGCAGGTCTAGGGGCAACGTTAATGGATACTTACCTTTCTCTCTGTTATAAAAAAAATTAAAAACATATTAAGCAGACATTCTTATTTATGTAGTCGGGCTCGTTTCGAGATAAGCAATAAAGATACAAATTTTTATTTTACAATCATAACACAACAAAACTTTCGCCTTACAAGACTTTAATCACTCTTTATTCTTTGTTCTTCATGTATTAAGAAGAAATGTTTAGGTTTTATATTTGTATGATGATATGACATTTGATTACATATTTCATAATACCATAACATTGTAATGTTATAATATGTTTCCCAAAGCTATCAGAGCGCCCGGTCAGTGCTACGTGGGACTAAAATGCAGGCAGTTTGGCACAACGAACAACGAATCAGCATTGCAAGTTTGCATTGCAATGCTGCCAGTACTTTGGGTGTACTCTACCTACTTGGTAGTGAGCTGAAGTACTGTTGATTCATGCAGATCTTCAATACAACAAAAGTTAAAAATTTACTGAATTTTGTATTAATATGTTGGTATGTCCGGTAAAATAACAATTTACAATTGTCAAGATGGCGATAATAACATTAAACAAATAATACAAAGTTATACCGGCCGATAGATGGAGCGTACTATTTAATAATATATTTATAATTTCAGAATTCGAACTCATAGCAAGTTGATGTATACGTTTTCAAACATCATTATTTTGAAAGAAATTTATCTCATTTTAAGAGATTTTTATGAGTGCCCTTAAAATACAAACAAATAGGTTTCAGCTGCTTCTATAAATCTTAAATATTCAGTTTTTCACGATATCGTTTACGTTTACATATAGGTCGTGTGTTTTGATTCAAAAGTGTGAGATAAATTAATATTTACCATGAAAAGAAATTCAATATAGGCTTTCAATTTAAACCTACGCAGTTAACTGATTGGAATTAATGAAGGAAACTAAAAAATATAGTAACTTATAAGGTAGCAAAATATAATTTATTTGCGGCAATTATGGAGTTTTTACATATAGATCACGGTTCCAAATTGTGGTATCTAGGCCATAGAATTGAATATACCTTAACTAAACTACAAATCAGTCTAATAGGGGGTGGGGGGAATTGCCATAATCACTATGTTTAGCTGCTGGTTATGCTGGCTTGGTAATCGCAGATTATAATGTAACGAGAGGAGAAGACTGCTGCCCATTCCTTAAATATATTCCCTTAGCCGGCTTTAACGATACCCGTGAAGAGATCCAATTCGCTAACCAAGACCACACTCGTACGCTACGTTAGGAAAAGAGTTTAATGTTATGTTCAATAGGTACGTATTGTAATAAAGTGAGGGATAAAAACAAAGATTCATCTCGCAACGTTTTTGCTCCGTTCATCAAGTGATCTACGAGCAACACCCAAGGTATCGATAGCACCAGTACTTGCAGCAAAAAACGCGGCCTGTGGCGAGGACAACTAGTTTTTTCCACTGTAATGTTCCGGCTAAGTAGAGAATTAGGACAAAACACTGAAGTGGGTTGAATGAAGTATTGATCCTCACTGGTTTCAAGCATCTGTAATTTATTCGTCTTTCTTATAAAAAGTGTATACGATGGCCTCGTCTATCGATTTCACATTAATGTACCTGACGGACGGACTTAAGAGTTTTGTAATTTTTTTTGTTGCAGAAGAAACGGTCAGGTGTCGAATGTTCGAAATCGCAATTTTTGAAGTAAAACTTCTTTACCCACGCTTATACGAAGAATTGACTTGAATACGAAGCGAACGATAGTAGAAGTTGGTTCACGTAAATCTCCATTGTATCCGCCGGGGGCGAGTTGGCTGGACTGCAGCCACCCCTTCTCGCCCCGGTACGGCGGACGAGGGCTCACGGGGGGGTTTTAGTGGGTTCGAGTCCCACATACCCCCTGCCACCACCCCCGTGGTGGCAGGAAAGAGCGAGGGCATCCCCCCCCCCCCCCTCCCCCCCTCAAAAATAAAGAAAGATCTCCATTGTAAACATAACAAAGTTAAAAATTTGTATTATGTTGGTATGTCCGGTAACTGGTTAAAGGCGAATGGAAGTTGAGAGGGAGATATAACGATCTACTTATATCTCCCATTCTACGTGAAGATAGAAAGAAACAGTTACGTTTCACATATTACTGTAGGGGCAAGAGAGATGGATCTAAAGAAGTTTTACTTCAGCCGTGTGATCTAAATTACACTCGTTTTTTTTTATTTTAACGGGCTATTACTGTATTCTCCACTCTGCAGTGTCATGTCATCGAGAGGGTGGGAATAAGGCACCATAATAAAAAACATAATAAAGTGCTTCTAATTAATTATTTTAATTTCCTAGAGTTTAAAAGTTATATAACTTTTAAACTGATTTCCCACTTTACAGCGACACGAGACGAAATGTCTACGCACACAATATTCAATCCTTTGGACTAACCATTCATCCAAGATTCAATCACATAAACATCTTTGATCAACATCGGTCGGTGACTCTTCGATTTAGATATTCAAAACGGAACTCTATTATTATTAGAGAACAAGGTCAAATTTAAAAGAGTAGAGACTTCTAGGAAGTTGCTACTATGAATCATGTCGATTTTGGACGTGCACAAAAACTAAATCATTAGCTTGCATATTACTTCTAAAGCGTAGGATAGATTACTTGTTTTGTTAAGATTTTATAGGAACGTTGTATCATCGAAATATGTATAGATAAACAATGTTGTTATGATTCATAACACATTCGACCCAAATCATTTTAACAAGACTATTAGCTAGAGAATTATGACATCACTGATCTTTAAAAAAAAATTAAACAATGATTTCCAAGTAGTTCTGCTATCGTTGACTTAATATTTGTTACCACATACTTAAAGATTTAGACTGTTTTCAAAAAATATGGGACTATTGAACAAAACAGTTTTTTCATAGTTTCAACGACGTGGCGCGCTGGTGGCTGGCCCATCTTTGCTAATCGTCATCAGTCCAATAGCAGTGGGAACACTGCTGGGACATGAGCATTCTCAGAGAAAGAGACCGTAGGCCAATTCAATTCCTGTGAGGCCAATCATACACCTCTGTCAATTTCTGTGAGGCCAATCATAGACCTCTATCAATTTCCGTGAGGCCAATCACAGATCTCTATCAATTTCCGTGAGGCCAATCACAGATCTTTATCAATTTCCGTGAGGCCAATCACAGACCTCTATCAATTTCTGTAGGGCCAATCACAGATCTCTATCAATTTCCGTGAGGCCAATCACAGATCTCTATCAACTTTTTTGAGGCCAATTACAGACTTCAATCAATTTCTGTGAGGCCAACCCACCACGCTGAGCGAGCAAATTTTGTGATTCTTGAACATGTTTGTTTTCTCACGATATTTTCCTTCACCGTTGTAAGAGTGAGTGCAAATGTAGTAGCTTGAAAAGTGTTTGGGTGCAGGGCCGAGCGGGATTCGAAAGTCGTAGTGCGCTGCTTTACAGTTCCACGGGCTACCACTAAGCCACGCTCGCTCACTAATGACCCAGTTGAATTCATGTATATCTACAAAACTCAAAAAACAGCCGCTTACCGAGTTAAATTGAATTATCCTACTAATATTATAAACGCAGGGGTTTCCATGTATGGAGGTTCGTAACTCTTTCACGATCAAACGGCTGGACGGATTTGGATGAAATTTGAAATATAGATAGCTTATATAGTGGATTAACACATAGGCTACTTTTTATCCACTGGTGAAACCGCGGGGCGCAGCTAGTACTAGCTAACTTGATACATATTATTCCACCTATTGACAGCGTGTCCAATTTTATCGCAATTTCTCTTTCTCATCAATCACTCTAGCGGAAAACAGATTTTGTTTAACTTAATAAAATACCGAGTACCGTTTCATTTCAGAACCAATTTAAAAAGGGAGCTAATATTTAGTTAATGTTATGGTTGTAAAATTTCAAAACAATAACAATTAAATATAGAATTACGTTGGAGTCATAAACAAAACCGCCATCTAAAATACCGGTTTTGTAATCAACACACTAATTATTGCTATCAGAATACTTAATTACATTGATTACAGTACTACATCTCGAAACGTGAACGTTTGATAGATACGTAGTGGCACCGCCAGGCACCAGGCACCTGGTGACGTCACCACCTTTGTTTTTATCTACTCATCCATTACAAACATAACTTTGCGCCCACGAAACCTAACCCTCTCCGACTGAGAATAAAGATGAGTTCCTCAGCTGCAAACTTACACTTAGCTGAAATCGCTCGAGCGTTCAATCAACAAACTTAACTCTGCATCTAAGTGAATATTTATCTAAGACGGAGGAAAACAAAAGGGCTTTCCTTAGTTGCAAAGTTAACTTTGCATAACTGCAACGAAGTTATCACTATTACGCTATAACTATACAGTTCAAATGAACGCCACATTTCTTTGATTTATAATTACTGCTGATTGTTAACTTAACGAACTAAAGTTTATAATTTTGCTAATTGAAATGGATTCGTAAATTGTGGATGGTAGCGTTTATAAAGAAAGTCTTGCTAGCGAACGTCGAGTGCACTGCAGTTCGTCATCTCCCCTGCATAAGCCTGACTTTACTTGACATCTAACTTAGTCGATGAACAGGTTGGTACAGCTGAGAACAGAAACGGCAATAGGTCGTCTAAATCTATGACTGTATATTTACCGGACAGCTTATACGTCGGCATAAAAGAGTGAGCTCTTTTGCAAAGCATGTATACAGATCGAAGTTTGGAAGTAAAACTCCTTTACGCATGTTTGACTTGGGGAGTAAGCTGGAGAATGAGAGGTGAACGGATGTTGAAGTTGGTTCACGTAGATCTCTATTGTCAACATAACACAACTTGAAATTTGTATGATTATGTTGGTATGTCACCGGACATAAATTGTCATTTTACCGAAAATGACAATTTACGATTGTCCAGATGGCAATATTAACATTAAACAAAGAAAAAACAAAGTTAGGTATATCGGCCGATAGATGGAGCTAAACTAAAATAAGTTCTACTTCAGTCTAAAGCCCACTCGTTTTTTGTTTATTGCATCCACGCGGTGCATAATATTTGTATTTGGATACCTACAAATATTATGTAGGAACTTCCCGAAATAGTAAAAAAAATTTGAAAAGTTCTTACAAAAATTTATGTTTTTACTTGTGTCTTCCAATTATTATTTAGTTCTTTAATGCGATCACGGATGACGATCTTCCACTCTATACAATCTTTGACTATTCAACCTAACCTAAAAACCATTCAACCCGACCATAGCAAACATTTTTCGTGTTTACTTTGACCACTCTTTTATTGGGTGGCGATCCTTGAGCAGTCTTAGCATCTATATAGAACTGTTTAATTATATCTTTATTATTTACCAATAATTATATTACTATAATAATCGCTTTGACTATCAATATAATTCATAAAATGCATTGCATCTTTAATTAAAGATGCAACGCATTTTACAATAACAATTGCCAGCTTACTTACTTAAACTTCCTTGAAGGGTCTGGGTGTCTGAGTTCTCAAATCTAAATATCAGTTTGTGTTTAAGTATGAAATGATTAAGCTGAATCATAATTGAAACTTCGGTCAAATATGCTGAAGTACTGTATGTGAAGTGGTATGAAGTTCTTTGCGAGTCGGTTGGAAATCAAATTGTTTGTTCTACCCCGCTTCTCTACTTTACTTCTACATAACTATCTCTACACTAGACCAATGCTACAACGTTCGAGGCTTTGTGTAAGTGTTTATCAATGGATTTATGAATGAGTGAGTTATAATATTTATCGTTTAGACCAAAATACAATGTCCGAAGATTCACCTTTGGCTTCCGGCGTAGTGACGTGTATTAACGTGTATTTAGCTCTAAGTTAGACTTTTATATTAAAACGAGCTTCTGCCCGCAGCTTCGCCCGCGGTGTGGTCTATGGGAAAATAATTCAACCACCTATTTCACCCTCATAAGGGTGGAATTTCGAAAAATCCTTTCTTAGCGGATGCCTACGTCATAACATCTACCTGCATGCCAAATTTCAGCCCGATCCGTCCAGTGGTTTGGGCTGTGTGTTGATAGATCACTATGTCAGTCATTCAGTCAGTCACCTTTGAGTTATATATATTTAGATAGATTTGTCAAATATTAATCTTCGCATAAAGTGGTCAAATCCAACCACTACAAATTGATATAGGAATATATTTTAGTATAACTTACATAGTGACTGACTGACTAACTGACTGGCCCGATAGCTCAGTTGGTAGTAGCCCTGCCTTCTGAACTGTGGGGTGTGGGTTCGATCCCCACTCAGGACAAACATTTGTGTGATGAACATAGGTGTTTGTTCTGTGTCTGGGTGTCATATTGTATTCTATGTATGTATTTACAAACAAAAAAGTATCTAAGTATTGTATCAGTTATCTGGTTCCCATAGCACAAGCTTTGCTTAGTGTGGGGCTAGATGGCGTTGTGTGAGATGTCCACACATATTATTATTATTATAGTCGCTTACACTTTCCTGCATCATTTTTTATTTAAGATGTACTTCGGCGAAGTTAATTTAAAATCCACCTCAGTTTTAGTAGACTGGCTAATTTTTTAAATGTTAGATTAATTATATTTGTGAATAATACGGGACCAAGCAGAAAATTTATCGTCACTTGTACTCTGGTACCGACACAGGCTTGAGCGTTGAAGGTCAGCTCAGTGCCAACTATGCAGCGCAATCACGACCTATTCAGGCCTACGATAAAAACAGCCTTACTTTAACCAAAACAACGGTACCATTTTGAACTCTAGCGCAAAGTTAATAAAGATAAAGCTATTTTCATTTTTACTGCGTTACATCTCAGATGCGAGTAAAGTAAATCATTTGAGTAATAATATAAAAGTAATGATGCAATTTATTATAATTTTGTTATTGTTGTTATAAAAACATTTCTGCTTTAATGAACAGGTGTTTGTATAAGCGCAGGAAGTGGTAATATTATGTATTTTTTATTCCGTTAAGTAATTGTTAATTAGGTTACTTCATAATTATGTTGGCGTCAGTAAGACACGTGTATTGTTCATTGCCTTCCACAGTGTGTGCGGAAGGCAATGGGTTTTTTTGTTTTGGCTCCACACTTTTATGTATTTAGCTAGTGTCAAGTAATTAATTTCTCAAGTTTATTAATATCATATATATGTCTCAAGTCAAGTCATAGTCTAGTCTAGTCAAGTCATACTCCTAGTAAAGTGGTGGCAACTTTACCAGAAGCTTCTATGGAGTTTTGGAACCAACACGAAAAGAAACGTTTCATCATCATTATATCACTTTCCCACACATGCAATCCAGCACTTAACGAATAAAATGCCACCAATTTTATGCACTAACACTGAAAATAACCCAAGTTTTGGAAAATAATACAATGCGGTAATGCGAAATTTTTCGTTTTCCCGCCAAAACTCCAAGGCAATGGTTATTAACTTACTGCTGCTTATCCACGACCCGTGTTAATTTTTACGGTAATATAATATGAGTTTTCCGAAATATAGTTAAATATATTATTCCTAAATTGATTCAAATTAGAACACTGCCGTATGGCACCAATATTAGATAACCATAAGTACTTTTTAATTCATTGAGTTTGTTGAGCTCTTAGTCCTGTCTTTCCTCATCAATAAGGATTTGCGAGAGTTTTTGAAATAAAACTTTATTTCGCGCGCTTGACTTGAAGAGTAAGATAGCAAGGTGAACGGAAGTTGAAAGTTATTGGTTAATGGTAGATCTCCATTGACAACATAATAAAGTTATAAATATGACGGCGACTACGTCCAGTTATGAACTCTATGCACAGCGATCGAGCACCGTAATTTACCCTGTGGTGGCATTAATTTTATTACAGTGGCAGCACCGGCAACTGTCATGGCGCCCCTACCTGTCTGGCTATATAAAGAGATCGCTCGGTGTACTGCGGATCATTCTTGTTCCAGACACGGCGCGGTGCGGACATGCTGAAGGCCTATAGTTATATAGGTTGCAACCTACCTACCCACAAACCGTTTCTCCCGACATCAGAAGTGGGATTGCCCATTTCTACATCACTCTTCAAGCAACGCGAAACGTGACGAGACATGATGTGAATGATGACGTGACGGCGGGTGACACTAATATCAAATTTAGTTGCAGGGTTAACCCAAACCAGTGAAAAAAAAAAATGGAAAAAAAGTAACGATTCGTTTTTTTCGAGAAAAAAAGAGAATGTAAAAATGATGACAAGAAAAATGTGTCTGAATGCTAAAGGGATAATCTATCCGGACTAGCACTAATGGTCCATAAAAAAAAAAATGTTGGTTGCTAAAGGGATATCTATCCGGTCTAGCAATAATTGGTCCATTAAAAAAATGTAGGAATGATGATTTTTGGTTGCTATAGGGATATCTATCCGGTTAGCATTATTCGGTCCATTTTTTATAAATGAAGGTATACTAATGGTCCTGAAGGGTTAACTCTGACGATGACTGGAAGGTTAAAATACTTTTGACTAATCAAATTGAAAACTAATGTTTTGACTTTGACTTAGACTCCAAGTTTAACTCCATTTAATTGTCAGGATGAACGAGCAATTACACTGATACTTATGTCCCTCACCAGGTACAAAGTGAAGCTAAGCGTACGAGGACGTACGCACGTCAGTATGGCCGTGACGGCGGCTACGTCCAGTTATGAACTCTATGCACAGCGATCGAGCACCGTAATTTACCCTGTGGTGGCATTAATTTTATTACAGTGGCAGCACCGGCAACTGTCATGGCGCCCCTACCTGTCTGGCTATATAAAGAGATCGCTCGGTGTACTGCGGATCATTCTTGTTCCAGACACGGCGCGGTGCGGACATGCTGAAGGCCTATAGTTATATAGGTTGCAATCTACCCACAACACGTTTCTGCCGACAAATATGTATCATTATGTTAGTACTTTTTTTATGTTTTGGCTCTACACTTTTGTGTATTTAGCCAGTGTCAAGTAATTAATAATTTATCAAGTTAATGATATTTCACGGAAATATGCGTCAATTCACAGTCCAAGTCATCAAGTCAAGTCATAGTCTAGTCAAAGTCATTCTCCTAGTAAAGTGGTGGCAACTTTACTTGAAGCTTCTATGGAGTTTTGGAAACAACACGAAAAGAAACGTTTCACCATCATTATACCATTTTCCCACACTCACGCCTGTAATCCAGCACTTAACGAATAGAATGCCACCAATTTTATGCACTAACACTGATAATAACACAAGTTTTGGAAAATAATACAATGCGGTGACGCAATCTTTTTCGCTTTCCCGCCAAAACTCCATGTTACGCCATCTTGACAATTGCTAATTGTCATTTTAACATACAATGACAATTAGCAATTGTCAAGATGGCGACTTTAAGCCGATAAATGGAGCTAAACTAAAGAAGTTTTACTTCAATCGTGTGGTCTAAAGCACACTTGGTTTTTTATTCAGAAATCCTCAGGGCACGGGAAAAAATATTCGTCTAGATCTCTGAATTTAAAAACCATCTGTGCTCTTGGCTGCATAAAACAATCACTACGTTTTTACTTGGCATCGTTTACTTTATTGGCACATCGTTTTATGTCAATGTCACAAACGTTGTTTTATTAAATTGTTTACCATTGTAAATTGCAACAGTTACACCGCTGGCAATCTTCGGTAATAAACACGTAGGATTTCAATCATGCAGCACTGTGATAATTATGCATATTCATCATCACCACATGTTTGTTGACAGTTTACCTACTGCTAGGACTCTCTAATATCTAAATGCTGTAAAGTGAAGAATCACAAGACCAAATGCAGGTAGTTGGAGACGACGCCGGCTCTGCATAATCGGACACTCGCTACTCCAGTCCCCTCGTGACCACGGCCAATGTAACTTGGTCGAAACGTCGAGTTAAGTCAAAATTGAAAGGGTGAGAATAAAAAGTGTTGAACTGATTTTTTTCACAAAATGACTTATGGGTATCGTTGGATTCAGCGTGAAATTATCTACAATAATACATTCTCAAAATACCGAAATGAGGCTTAAATCTCGAGATTTTGAGTCCAATAACGGCTTATCTGTCACAGGAATACAGTTCGCTTAGCATAAAAACATTATTATATTTATTTTATTATATTATATTTTTACAGTAATTGTATGAATTAGTACTATATTTAGTATTTTAAAATAGAATTAAAACATTTTCAAGCAACTGAAACTTACATAAACCTTTTCTAGTACCTTATAAGCACTCTACATTAAAATGACGTCGTTGAAGTTTAAAGTAAATTTTCTCGAAACTGTCAATTTGATGGTTAAACCCTTTTTATTCTCAACCCTTCAATTATGTTTTGATAATTTTTGTGCGTGAATAGACCCGTTTTATCTTTATAATATAGGCTATATAGGCAAATGCCAGCCATTCGACCACGTTTCTCCTGAAGAGACATTGTGGTCCACGGTGTAGCACGATCGTCTGTGAGAAACTTCACTCTGCCATCTGGGAGCTTACCTCCTTCCGTCACTGTCTAGCGCGATTCAAATGAAGACCTTAAAAAGTGAATTGATAAAGTACAAATTGTATCGTAGCGATTTAATACAAATTCAAGATTACAAATTCTGTGTGGATCTGAGTGATTTTATGTGGTATACTTATAAGTGATTTTGTTTATTGTTATTAGCGGAATTATGGATATTTATGTATTATTTTGTAACAGTTAAGTCTATGTTTGTTACGTTTTTCATGCTCGTCTTGGTACTGATTAAACTGTCTGCTTAAGCCCTTCGTCTGATTGATGTTAGTTTAGTTGAACCTAAGTCAAGGTTTCAGGCCAGTGAAATCTCCGTTAGGTAATAAATATTAATCGGACGGCCAGCAAAATAAATAAAGCATAATTTCAAATCATTTTGGATTATTAGAGAATTTAGGGGCTGAAATCTTCTTGCTGTATAATAACGCCCAACGATACATAGATCCTGAACTCTAACTAGGATTCCCTGTGTCTAGGGACATAGGAACTACGAGGACCATGGTCCCACAACACCCAGACTCAGAACAAGTGTTTGAGCTTTTTTTCTGTGCACAAGTACTTGTGTACACGGGAATGGAACCCGCCGCCTTCGGGCTATGAGCCGACGTGCTCAACCGCCACACCACAGAAGCTGCATTGCAAGGAATCCTTCAAACGACTGTCTTCACTTGTAGTTGTTTAAACGGCTTGCATGTATCGGAATTGGTATATAAGTATACCAGCCAACATCTAACTCATACTACATACATATTAGACAGCCTCTGTGGTGTAGCAGCTCGGCTCATAACCTGGAGGAGGCGGGTTTGATTCCCGTGGCAGGTCAAGTATTAGTGCATAAAAAAATGCAAATACTGGTTCTGAGACTGGGTATTGTGGGATCATGGTCCTCGTAGTTCCTGATACAGGGAATCCTAGTTAGGGTCCAGGATCTATGTATGTGATCGTAGGGCGTTATTGTTATTATTATTATATTAATATTATGACTTGTGAATATAAAACCGAAATTAGCATCTTGACCTTCAAAACTTGAAATAAAACATTTGCTGGTAAAATGGTCAGTAAATGTATTATCTGCCAACTGTATTCCTTGAGGTCACACGATCTCGTGTCTAGGTATATAAAGGTTGTATTAGATACATAATAATTATATTTGTTGTGCATTTAAATGTTTTGACCCCAAACTGTGGTACCAACTACGCGTTAAGAGCAAACATCGCTGTTCGGTGATATAGCGCCTGATGGAAGGTTTACAATACAATCATTATTTCAAATAGTTCCCCCATCTATTAGATTTTTTAAAAGGAAAACTTCTTTAGGCGCTTTGAGCACTTTTTCGGTGAACAAAAATCGTGGTACTCGCGTCATCGTCACCGAACGCTTTCCATGAGTTCTTCTCATGGAAAGCGTGGTGCCAATTTTACTAGAACTTTTATGGAGTTTTGGAAACAACACGAAAAGAAATGTTCCACCATCATTATACCACTTTCCACACTCATGTGTGTAAATCTAGCACTTAACTAATAAAAGGGCACCAATTTTATGCACTAACACTGAAAATAACACCAGTTTTGGAAAATAATACAATGCGGTGACGTGATCTTTTTCGTTTTCCCGCCAAACCTCTTAGCTTTGTTAAATGTTAATGTTACCATCTTGACAATTGTAAATTGTCCTATTACCAGACATACCAACATAATACAAATTTTTAACTTTATTATCTTGACAATGGAGATCTACGTGAACTAACTTCAACTACCGTTCGTATTCACCAGCTTACTCCCCAAGTCAAGCGTGCGTAAAGAAGTTTCAAAGCTTCAAAAATATCCGAATCAGTAACCTATCGTGCGTTGCCTATAAGCCTTGCTTTGATTTCGTAACCCATTGCACATACAATTTAAAATAAAAGTAAAAAGTTTTCCAGTCACAGCAGAATGCACAAGAAAAATCAATTCGTCGGGGGAGGTTGGGGAACTGGGCGCAATTAACCGGTTACCATAACAACGGGCCATAAACATGCCCTGGTTATTTGCGGAGTGAAAAAATCTGTAATTCCATTGGGCAAGGTAAAGTTATAGACGTGTCGCAAAACATTTCCATTTATAAAGTAATAATATTGTAATAGCGCCCAACGATCACATACATAGATTCTAGACCCTAACTAGGATCCTGTGTCTAGGAACCCAGGAACTACAAGAACCATGGTCCCACAACACCCAGACTCAGAACAAGTACTTGCGCTTTTCTGTGCACAAATACATGTCATGCCGCGGGAAACGAACCCACCGCCTCCAGGTTATGGAGCCGACCTGCTCAACCACCACACCACAGAAGCAGTGTAAGTAGATGGAATTGTAACTCATTTTAGGGAAAACAAATAATCTATCAATCTAATCAAATAATTTAAAACAAATAGTGTAAGAGACCGATGATGTTTTGTGGTCTTTAGATCTTCAAATTACTTTAACCTCCAACGCAAACACATCATTTTTGTGTTACAAACATAAATTTAACGTACCTACTATTTTATCTGTGTTGATTTCATTTTGTCTGTTTTGAAAGAAGACTTGATTGTTTTTTTTTATGTTGAGGAATGACGTGATGTGCTAACCGTTCGCTTAATGTTAAACGACACGGCTGCCCATTTCAGTTGTAGTGTCAATCGGAACTCCAAAGTACAGAGCTTCGCGTGACACTGCACTGCGCACGTCATCCTGAGACATCAGCACAGTCCAGTAAGATTTCTAGTCTGATTTGCCCAGTGATTTCACTAGCTACAGTGCCCTTCAAACCAGAACACAGCAGTGCTTGCGCACTACTGATCTCACCCCTTGAATAGTAAATTGTAATTTTTTTACCGGACATACCAACATAATAATGCAAATTTTAAGTAAAATTTTTACTTTGTTATGTTGACAATGGAGATCTACGTCAACAAACAACTTTTAACTTCCGCTCGCTTCGATACGCATTCACCAGCTTACTCCCCAAGTCAAGCATGCGTAAAGAAGTTTTACTTCAAAAAGTCGATTTCATAGCTCAGTTCTAGCAAGCTCGTATTAGCATTACCAGCAATTTTTCCACTCACCCTATGATAACCCTATTATAATTTAAAACAATTTTTCCCTTCGTGTATTACAACTTTATCTTAAATTAAATCTACATAATAATTCCAAATTATATATTTTCAATCAATACCACGCACTTCCGGTTTACTGTTATGATTTAACTAGCTTTTGCCAGCAGGTTCGACTGATATTCTGAGCGTAATGTCCTACTCTATAAATAGTGCCTACTCATGCCATGTTAATTAAAAAGACCTGTAGGGAGTTTTAGTATTAGGCGATTTTCTACAATTGGGCCAGTAAAATGGTCAGTAAATGTATTATCTGCCCAAACCAAGGCCCAAAACACGAATAAACAAGATATACATATCTTTACCTGTTAAGTTAGCCTGGTACGCTAGGATGATGAAAATGATACTACCCGTCTGTAGTAAGAAGTCTAAAATGCAACTAAGCTAAGCAACACTTTTCCCAGGGCTCTCGTATACGTTTGTAAAATTCATGTCAACTTGGCATCCACACTGCACCATATACTAAACACTCATTGGTTGCCTGTTGACCATCGGCTGTCTCAACCAATGAACGTACAGTATTTGGCATGTTGAGTTGACATGAGTTTGACAGACGGGCATAAAGACTAGTACAGGAACTTATAATATAGTATATTATAATGTACTTGTTTAACAAATGTTTGGAAATTGTTATTATTATTCTACCGACCTCATTTGTTTCCGTTATAGTATAATTTCATTTGATTGACTCGTGGTCATAATATTGAATAGTAATGTAAATAATTATTTTAATAACCATTTACCACTTTAAAATAAAGCAATTTGTACTCACGCAATACAATAAAAAGGGATCTGGATTACACACCGTAGACATTGTTCGTTGGCACCAAACAAGTTCAGCCAAATGTTGCGATTGTTTGATTCTGTCCGTATATTATCTGTGGTTGGCCTTATCCTATTATTGGAACATAAAACATGTATTACGGAGAAGGTGAGTAGATGCTTGTAAGACTCAGGCGAGTCTATTCGTCGAGTCCTTTTAAATTCTCTCCGACTTTTCAAGATGTATCAATTCCGGTAACACATCATCTTGAGCTGTTAAGGTGGTAGGACTTTTCTGCAAAGTTCGTCTAGGTAGGTACCACCGCTTTGTCAGTTATTCTGCTGCCGAGCAGCAGTGCGCAAGCTACTGTGTTCCTGTTTGAAGGGCATTGTAGCTAGCGAAATTACTGGGAAATTGAGACTTTATGATCTGATTTCACAGTCAAGTAATCTTATTACAAGACTGTGCTGGTGTCTGACGATGATGTGTCAGTAACACTCGGACTCGGACTAACTCGTCACATTTTTTATTAACATAAAAAAATACAGTATTTAATTAATGTCCAATCTCATCTTTGGGTCGTTGATCGAGTCCAATGCTAAACTAGCTGCAAAAAAGCCGGGCATCCTAGGAAAGGTGCGACAGTATTTTACATCGGGACAACTTTTGAGCCTCTATGTATCTCAAATCCGTTACTGTGTGGAATGCTGTAGCCATCTCTGGAATAGATTGTAAAATACCAGCTCCAAGCCTTGGACTCCATTCAGAGACGGGCCAAAAGGCGCAAGCTTCAGGAAGCTTGAACCAACGCATCGTCACCGAAGCCCACGGCAGATCACCGATATAAAGCTGGCTTATCGGTATATTATAGACTACATTTTGGAGTGTGCGAAAGAATTACCTACACGATCTATACCTCAGTACCTGTACCTAGACCAAAAAGCTTATCATTATAAAACACTAAAGAAAGCACTGCGAACCACACTTTGAAGGAATTGTAGCCTTGAAATATATTTTTGTTTTTCATCTCTTTCTTTAGGGTACCGTCTTTTATGTTAATAAACCGATACCTCCAAGGCTTGTTTATAGCTTGATCAAGATCAAAAAAGTTCACCTAGGTCTTGACTTTTTGCAGAAAATTCTAGTTTCTATATACAAACTATAAAAAATGATGATTACTTTCTTTGTTGATTATTTCTTTCAGATCAGGTATCTCAGCACCGAACATCCAGAAGTATCCTATTATAATCCGAAGTATGTAACATACGCAAACATGACCAGTAGGCGGTACGGCCGAGACGACCCGTTCTACTACGTCGGCCTACACTTATATTTTGTTTGGCCTTTCAGCAATAACATCACTGTGAGTATTAAAATCCACAAAATTATAGAATCATTCGATTTTTCTTCGATATAAGTACAGACTCGACAAACTAGTTAGACAATATAATAGAAGAAAAGCCACTTTTTCTTCCGGTGCGATGGCTGGATGACAAGTGGAATAGCCGATAATAATCATATGACTGTATTTAAAAATCCAAAAAGTAGTTTTGTGGTTCCAGAAAAGGTACCTGGGAATAGCTACTTATACGACAAACCATATCTAATTTGTGTAAACCGTTTCCACGGTGAGTTGTAAACAAACAGTTTATACATAAGTATCTTTATATAGATATATAGGTACCTAAACGGTGTTTTGTATTCATACTGTTTAAAAATCCAATAGCTACTCAATTATGGGATTTATTAGTTGTCTAACTTTACGTAATATGATATTACTACAATAAATTAATATTTTAAAGCAAATATTTAATTCAATTTCTCAATTCAATTGTTTACCTATTTGTGTTCTTTAATATTGTTTACAAAATCAAATATGCGCCTTAGTACTTACTACTTTACTAGGTGGTAGGACTTTTCTGCAAAGTTCGTCTAGGTAGGTACCACGGCTTTGCCAGTTATTCTGCCGCCAAGCAGTAGTGCGGAATTTATGACCTGATCTCACAGTCTAGTAATCTTATTTCTAGGCTGTGCTGATGTCTCAGGATGATGTGCGCAGTGCAGTGTCACGCGAAACTACACTTGAGTTTAAAGTGTCACTGCAACTGATATGGGCAGTCGTGTCGCTTAACATCAGGCGAGCGACTAGCTCGTCATGTCATTTTATAACATTAAAAAAAAAAGTAATTTAGTTTAATTCAGTCTTTAGTTCACTATGGACCTAAGCTTGTTGGTACCTACAGTTTTGTCATTTTTGAAAATGTTAGATTTTATAGACACACTAGTGTCGATTCTGTGTCGCATTCTCTAAAACTAAAGTAAACTTAAAGTATGGCGGTACTCTTCTGATAAAGGGGAAATGAAAAAGACGGAAATATGTTAATTTAGTTTAGCTTTAGAGTATGCGACACAGAATCGACACCAATCTGTTTCTATATGCAATGCTACGTACTATACATATTATTGTTTTTAGTGTCAAGTAGATACAATTAGTTTGAAGTATGACACTATGATAAATAGAAATTAGTTTCATGTGATGTATTTCTCATATAAGTGAATAGTATTCTTTTGAGAAATAAAGTTCTTAAACAACAAGATCACTAATATTCAGTAGAACGGTTAGTGTATAGTTTAAATAATCGAGATTGGGCGGCAATGTTCTGATTCTCTCCCGCTCTTTTTTAGATAGATTTCTACTTCTACGAGTTCCTGACTAACAGGTACAAGCGCAGTTTCGTAGAAATGCACTTCAAGTTTTGCGATTTCATTCACAAGGACCCATTTTTTGGAACGGCGATGAGACAAGGAAAATTTTTACAACCGTGCCCGTTTCCAGCTGTATGTACCTTAGACAGACAGACAAATACCGAAATGAGAATGACAAAGATTATTTTCGAAAAGTTTTCGTTGCTTTTTGTTTTTCCGTTGAATATTAAAGTTTCTTACAAAACATTTATAATACTTTGAGAAAATAAAAATAAACTTAATACGTTATTCAAGGATCTCTTTCTGAGTAAAGGCCTCCTCCCTGGCTTTCCAGTTCATTATATCTGTTGCTTTATTTAATTAGAAAGTTTTCTTTGTTTACTGACATATTTTTATGGTTTTGTTAATTCTGTTTGCTTTCGTATTTTGTTTTTCTTACACGGAGGGTTTTGGTTTGTCCTGTACATGCTTAAACTTATAAAACTTCCTTAAACTTATAAAAGGCAAATCCAGCGCTACAATGTCTGGCGCTGTTCTATCATACATCGTCGTAAATTCACTAACTTTCTAGGTTTATACTTAAAGGTTTCACGTTTTTAGGGTGATTATCACTTGTACAACATGACTGTTCCACTGAAGGAGATTCCTTTCAACTTCCCTTTCACGAAGGGTCGGATCCAAGCCAACCTAACAGCAACGAATTCCCGGGAGCTAATTGGATACGGCCACATTGACATGGAAATAAAAGAATTCAATCTTAGAAAGAGGAAGAAAGGAAAAAGTGCTTCAGTGTTATAAGTATTTTAACGAGATGACCTGTCGGTGGTTTGAGGCATGGCCGTAACCACCGATTGTTAACAACATCTGACGCTGTTGATACGATGGGGCCTTGAAGATGAAATATTGGTATAAAATTTTTACATGTATTTACTAGCTTATTCACAATCGATAAGCCGTTCAGTTATTATTAAAATGAATATTTTAATAAATATTTATTTTATTTTTATTTCTAGGTGGTAGGACTTTTCTGCAAAGTTCGTCTAGGTAGGTACCACCGCTTTGCCAGTTATTCTGCCGCCAAGCAGTAGTGCGCAAGCACTACTGTGTTCCGGTTTGAAGGGCACTGTAGCTAGTGAAATTACTGGGCAAATGAGACTTTATAACCTGATCTCACAGTCTAGTAATCTTATGTTATTCTTATTAATAGTAATGTCATATAATAGTAATATGTTAGTCTATGTTACTAGATTGTGTTGATGTCTCAGGATGACGTGCGCAGTGCAGTGTCACGCGAAACTCTATACTTTACAGTTCCGAGTGACACTGCAACTGATATGGGCAGCCGTGTCGCTTAACATCAGGCGAACGGTTAGCTCGTCGCGTCATCCCTTACCATAAAAAAAAAAAAACTATACTCTACTTTTGCTAGGATAATATTGTAGATTTTACGTGTGAGTTCTCTTTCTCTCTACTGGTGCAAGCAATCCACCACAATGCAAAACAGAAAACTCCGATCCGAACCTTTGATTACACTTGTAAAGAAGAAGCTACAAGAAACTTTATGATTTACTAGTAATATATATATATATATATATATATATAGCATTCAATACACACACATATATATATATATATATATATATATACATATATATGTGTGTGTATTGAATGCTTATATAGTTTCACGGAGGAGTGCGCGAAGACACGTTTTTCAGTTTTACTTTTTTATCTGTGCAATAAAGGTGAATATGACCACTGTTTAATTTCCACTTGTAATGAACACTTAACGGTTATTAATTTACCATTAAAACCTAAATTTACACAGGTTTTGGAAACACAACATTACATAACATTCAATTACCACAGTTAATATAATACTAACCGAATATTTTCGCAACAAGTCTGACTACGAAATTCGAAATTTCTATTTCACCTTTATTTTTCTATCAACGAAGGATAGGAACGAGTTAATTCGAAGTAAGAATTTCGTAGAAAATAACAAAACAATCAAACTTTAGGAATCACTTATAGAAAGTACGTACTAAAAGTAACAGTAGAGTACTTACCTAAATATTAATATGTAGAAAGAAGGCTAGCAACTGCTTTTGCTTTTTTCTTTTTTCTATTCGGTATTATATAGTTTTGGGTATTTTTTTCGCTCTCATTGCTGGGATGAAAACTTGTATGTGCCACTCGGTAGCACAGATTTTGCATCTGATGCTTTTGAATACCTACCAAAAATAGCATCTTGACCTTCAAAACTTGAAATAAAACATTTGCTGGTAAAATGGTCAGTAAATGTATTATCTGCCAACTGTATTCCTTGAGGTCACGCGATCTCGTGTCTATTTATATAAAGGTTACAATACAATACAATACAATAATATTTTATTGAACACCAACTAATACATAACAATGCACCTTAAAAAACTTACAAAAAAATGGTAGAACAAAGGGCGGCCTTATCACATTAAGCGATTTCTTCCAGGCTACCTTAGGATGGACAGGAATTAAAGGACAAAATTGCGGTTGGTATTGTGTAATAATACAACATGTGTAATACATATATTACATGTATAAAAATAATATATAATATATATATATATTTGTAAGTGCTCAAGTTTTGTATTATTTGTACGGGATTTACTCACGTTTAAAATTGGCCGGACTATCCGACTATAGTTTCAACTGCATTTGGCAGCCTTCCTCAAGGTGAGTGCGCGCGCGCGACGGCGATTTGCTTAGCACTGAGAGTGCTTAGCACTGAGAGTGCTTAGCACTGAGAGTGCTTAGCACTGAGAAAAAGAACTATAGTCAGATAGTCCAGCCAATTTTAAACGTGAGTAAATCCCGTACAAATAATACAAAATGTGTGAAAACCACTTTAGTTTCCATAATAAAAGTGCTCAAGTTTATTAAGTTGTTCTTAGGTCAAGTCCAGATAGCAGAAGTCTGCGTAGTTCAGAATAGGAAGAAGAAGTGACTGTGCAAGAGCAGTTTTGGTGGTAATTGGTAGAAAGTTTCGCAGCCTACGAAGTGATGCTGCTGACGCGGCCTGACCTCGCCCAGCTGAGGACCCATGATAGCGTTCTATCAAAGATCACCCCCAGGTTCTTGACCGTTTCGGTAATGTTAATGCTGGTGCCGTCAAACATAACTTGTGGGAGGCGGAACCAGTCAATTTTGGATATCATCCTGGAACTGCCGATGACTATGACTTGCGTTTTTAAAGGATTGACATCAAGACCATATGATATACTCCAGCTCAAAATGCGTCTAAAATCATTATTTATAGTATCGATAGCAGAGTGAAGTTGATCCAGAGGTGCTTGAGTGTAGATTTGTAGGTCGTCTGCATAGAGATGATTGCTGGGAAATTAAATAAATAAGGATTGCGAAAAGTAAAGGAGACCAAACGCCGCCCTGAGGAACACCAGCCTGAATATCATACCAGGATGAAAGCGTATCCTCAATGCGAATAAGCTGCCGGCGCCCATGCAGGTAACTATGGAACCAGTCATAGCAATAGGAGATACGCTACGAGTGCGAAGAATACCAAGCATGACATCGAAGTCAGTCAGTCAGGTTGTATTAGATACATAATTATATTTGTTGTGCATTTAAATGTTTTGACCCCAAACTGGTGTCGATTCTGTGTCGCATTCTCTAAAACTAAAGTAAACTTGAAGTATGTCGGTACTCTTCTGGTAAAGGGGAAATGAAAAAGACGGAAATATGTTAATTTCGTTTAGCTTTAGAGTATGCGACATAGAATCGACACCACTGTGGTACCAACTACGCGTTAAGAGCAAACAACGCTGTTGCTTCAATCGGTGATATAGCGCCTGATGAAATGTTTACAATACAATCATTATTTCAAATAGTTCCCCCATCTATTAGACTTTTTGAAGGGAAAACTTCTTTAGGCGCTTTGAGCACTTTTTCGCTCGCGTCATCGTCACCGAACGCTTTCCATGAGCTATATGTATACTGTGTATATATGTGTAATTTTTGGGTGAACAAAATGACGTGACGAGCTTGTTGTTTGCCTAATGTTAAGCGATAAGCTGCATCCACAGGCTCTTCACGGTTTTAACCAGCTATGTGATCGCGTAACTCTATTGCAACCTATAGAAAGACTAGTTTGTATGGATTTGACAGTTTAAATACGCAGTTCATATACATAGTTTTTTTTTTTTTGGCTCCACACTTTTGTGTATTTAGCCAGTGTCAAGTAATTGATAATTTATCAAGTTAATTATATTTCACGCAAATATGTGTCAAGTCACAGTCCAAGTCGTCAAGTCAAGTCAGTGGTAGTAGACTAGTCTAGTGTAGTGGTGGTCCTAGTAAAGTGGTGGCAACTTTACCAGGAGCTTTTATAGAGTTTTGGAAACAACACGAAAAGAAACGTTTCACCATCATTATACCACTTTCCGATCCAGCACTTAATGAATAAAACACCATCAATTTTATGCACTAACACTGAAAATAAGACAAGTTTTGGAAAATAATACAATGCGGTGACGCGATCATTTTCGTTTTCCCGCCAAAACTCCATATGCATAGTTAGTATAGAAATTTCTCCTGGTGGGTGATCACGAAACATTGATTGCAATGCAACAGGAGAAATTTCCAGGACAGCACCTTTCAGCAGCAATGTTCAGTACAGCGCTCTCTCGCCAAGTCCTGTAAGTTGACCCATGTGATTGGTCCAGATGTCTACAACCGATGACGTGGTCAGGGCTCCCAGCTTGACATTCTTCAAAACAAGATTGAAAGCTGGCTTACTGAGCAAACCTTCTACAATTTCAAAGAGTTTATGAAATAAAGTAAATAATATCAATTCTAATAATAAATTATTAACCCACTGTTAATTTTTTGACACATTTATTATAACTAGTTCTATTTTATTTAATTTGAATTATTTTTATTATTAATATTAGTTATTTATTTGTGATTATTTAAATAATCATTATTTCTAAATTGCCATGCACTTGTTATGTCTTCGTGTGACGTCAGTCTACAGCGTACCGCGACAGGTGCCTTCCAGGCATGCGCCGAAGCAGCAAAGAGTGCCCTATGTCACTTCACGTGTTTTTGAACAGCATAAGATCCTCCAGTCCCGGCCTTGGAGCCGGAGGCACAACCTTAGATTATAGAACTACTATATAAATCCAGGTGGTAGTTTATTAATTAAGTAGTATTCATTTACTATATAAAACTAGGTGATAGGACTTTTCTGCAAACTTCATCTAGGTACCAACTGGCTGGAAAAACTGGCAAAGTGGTGGTCCGCTTTGCCAGTTTTTCTGCACCAAACAGTAGTGTGCAAGCACTATTGTGTTCCGGTTTAAGGGGCACTGTAGCTAGTGGAATTACTGGGCAAATGAGACTATGATCTGATCTCACAGTAGAGTTATCTAATTACCAGACTGTGCTGATGTCTCAGGATAAGGTGCGCAGGGCAGTGTCACGCGAAACTTTATATTTTACAGTTCCGTGTGACACTGTTCTGTTATGGGCAGCCGTGTCGCTTAACATCATCACATTTAGCTCCATCTATCGGCCGGTCGGCTAAAATATAACTTTGTTTTTACTTTGTTTAATGTTAATGGCGACATCAACAAATTGTAAATTATTTTTGTTTCTTGACAATTATAAATTGTCATTTTACCAGACATACCAACATAATAATAAAAAACTTAAGTAATGTTTTTACTTTGTTATGTTGATATTGAAGGTCTACGTTAACAAACATCTTTCAACTTCCGTTCGCATCGTTACGCATTCACCAGCTTACTCCCCAAGTCAAGCGGGCGTAAAGAAGTTTTACTTCAATAAGTCGATTTCATAGCTCATGCCAGCCTGCAGGCATGCCTAGCAAGTTCGTATTTAGCCACGTTCGTATTTACCAGAATTTTTTCCACTCACAACCTATGATAACCCTAATATTAAATAATTTAATATTATTATTTTCCCGCAGTGCATTCCAACTTTATCTTAAATTAAATCTGCATAATAATTCCAAATTATAATATTTCAAGCAATACCACCCACTTCCGGTTTACTGCTATAATTTAACTAGCTTTTGCCAGCAGGTTGGATTGATATTCTGAGCATAGCGTAGGAATATTCATAGAGTAGGAACTCTATAAATAGTACCTACTCGTGTCATGTTAATAAGAAATACCTGTAAGGAGTTTTAATACTTAGCGATTTTCTACAATGAAGGGACCTGTATATCTTTACCTGTTATGTTAACCTGGTACGCTAGGATGATGATTAAGATACTGCCCCTCTGTAGTTTTTTTTTTGTATGGCTCCACAGTTTTGTGTATTTAGCCAATGTCATGTAATTGTTAATTTTTCGAGTCAAGTAATATAATATGTATGTCAAGTCAAGTCAAGTCAAGTCACAGTCCAAGTCATCAAGTCACGTCACAGTCTAGTCTCGTCAAGTCATACTCCTAGTAAAGTGGTGGCCACTTTACCAGAAGCTTCTATGGAGTTTTGGAAACAACACGAAAAGATACGTTTCACCATCACTATACCACTTTTCCACACTCATTCCTTGACAGACCAAATACTGAACGCTCATTGGTTGCCTGTTGATCATCTCCTGTCTTAACCAATGAGCGTACAGTATTTGGCATGAATTGACATGAGTTTGACAGACAGGCGTTAGGGCTAGTACAGGAACACTATAATATAGTATATTATAATGTACTTGTATAACAAATATATATATATGTATATATATATTTATATGTGATATATGTGAGGACATTTCACACAGCGCCATCTAGCCCCAAACTAAGCAAAGCTTTTACTATGGGAACTAGATAACTGATACAATACTTAGATACTTTTTTTTTTTAAAATACATAGAATACAATATAACACCCAGACACAGAACAAACACCTATGTTCATCACACAAATGTTTGTCCTGGGTGGGAATCGAACCCACAACCCATAGGTCAGAAGGCAGGGTTGCTACCAACTGAGCTATCGGGCCAGTCAAATGTTTGGAAATTTGTTATTATTTTATTATTATTATTATTTTTTACAGGGTAAGCAATGCATTGGTGACGCCTCTTCTGGTGTTACAGATGTCTATAGGCTACGGTGACCACTTCCCATCAGGTGGGCCGTATGCTAGTTTGCTCCTTTTAACATAAAAAAAATATTTTTCTACCGACCACAGTTGTTTCCGTTATAGTATAATTTAATTTGATTGACCCGTGGTGACAATATTGAATAGTAATGTAAATAATTATGTTAATAACCATTTACTACTTTTAAATAAAGCAATTTGTACTCACGAAATACAATAAAAAGGGATCTGGATTACACACCGTAGACATTGTTCGTTGGCAACAAGTTCAGCCAAATGTTGCAATTGTTTGATTCTGTTCGTATATTGTCTGTGGTTGGCCTTATCCTATTATTGGAACATAAAACATGTATTACGGAAAAGGTGAGTATGTATAAGCTTGTAAGACTCAGGCGAGTCTATTCGGTGACGGTGACGTACAGTAGTAGGTATGACATGCGTAACTGAAGCTTAGCTTCCACCAACGCATCGTCACCGAAGCCCTGACTTAGATCACCGATGTAAAGCTGGCTTATCGGTGTCTTATAGACTGCACTTTGGAGAGTGTGCGAAGGAATTACACGATCTATACCTCCATACCTATACCTAGACCAAAAATCTTATCATTATAAAACACTAAAGAAAGCACTGCGAACCACACTTTGAAGGAAATGTGGCCTTGAAAGATATTTTTGTTTTTCACCTCTTTCTTTCGGGTACCGTATTTTATATTAATAAACCGTTACCTCCAAGGCTTGTTTAAGGCTTGATCAAGATCAAAAAAAGTTCACCAAGGTCTTGACCTTTTGCAGAAAATTTTACGATCTATATACAAACTATGAAAAATGATGATTATTTCTTTCAGATCAGGTATCTCAGCACCGAACATCCAGAAGTATCCTATTATAATCCGAAGTATGTATCATACGCAAACTTGACCAGTAGGCGGTACGGCCGAGACGACCCGTTCTACTACGTCGGCCTACACTTATATTTTGTTTGGCCTTTCAGCAATAATATCTCTGTGAGTATTAAAATCCACAAAATTATAGAATCATTCGATTTTTCTTCGATGTAAGTACAGACTCGACAAACGAGTTGGATAATATAATAGAAGAAACGTAAAGCCACTTTTTCTTCCGGTGCGATGGGTGGATGACAAGTGGAATAGCCGATAATAATCATATGACTGTATTTAAAAATCCAAAATGTAAGACTATTAGCTTCTCAAAAGAGATCAAAAAACACATCGTGCTAGCAACCAATACACTGAACGAAAAGTTCATTACAGCAACGTAGCTCATACAGGGCCTATATAGCTGCTCACTAAAGACCTTACCAGACATTCCGCCCGCTGCTGACACCGACAAAAATCCTCCAACAAGCGTACACAGACTCCAACCTTTTCTACTTACTTACTTACTTACATTACTAGGTGGTAGGACTTATCTGCAAAGTTCGTCCAAGTAGGTACCACCGCTTTGCCAGTTATTCTGCCGCCAAGCAATAGTGCGCAAGCACTTCTGTGTTCTGGTTTGAAGGGCACTGTAACTAGTGAAATTACTGGGCAATTGAGACTTTATGATCTGATCTCACAGTCGAGTAATCTTATTACCAGACTGTGCTGATGTCTCAGGATGATGTGCGCAGTGCAGCGTCACACGAAACTATATATTTTGGAGATCCGAGTTCTGTTATGGGCGGCCGTGTTGCTTAACATCAGGTGAACAACTAGCTCAACACATCATTCACTAACATAAAAAATAAAATAAAAGCCCTTCCCGACCAGTATTTTAATAATAATTATATATGTTTACAGCAACAACCGCCATACAAACTATCTCGTAGGTATTTCAGCCAGGCTTGAACATCTATCACGCTATTTGGGTTATAAGCGTGAGCAATGTTGAGGACTTGGCTCATCTTACATCCATGTATTAATACTCAAATTGTGTTCACCGGAGCTCAACGTATATTACGCTCTTTATCATAACTTGAAGATCACTAAGATTCAGTAGAACAGTTATTATGTAAGTTTTAAGAGTGTGGAGCGCATAATCAACAACAAGCTCTTGGCAAACCTTGAAGACAATGATCTCCTCAGTGACCAGCAATACGGATTTCACCGAAACCGGTCCACTGGAGATCTTCTCCAGAGCCTAGCACATCGACGTAAGGTGGCAAGTCTGTCAGTCTTTTACAGATTACACCACGGTGAATGCGTACAAGAACCGCATGATCTCATTCTCCCATCACCATTCCACTACCGGACTACTAGACGCTCGGCTAAGCGCCATCTTTTCGTGGTCGAAATACCACCCATTCGTACCAAGCGATTTCATTCCACGTTCTTAATTAGAACAGCTAATGCATGGAATGCCCTGCCAGCGTCTGTGTTTCTGGCGAAATTTGACCCGGGCGTGTTCAAGAAGAGAGTGTAAAGGTTTTTACTTGGCTAGCATGCTACACCTTCGATCGCATCGTCACTTCCCATTGGGTGAGAGCGTGGTCAAATGCTAGACAAGTTTGAAGTAAAAAAAAATGTAATTTGGATAATCGAGATTGGGCGGCAATGTTCTGATTCTCTGCCGCTCTGTTTTAGGTAGATTTCTACTTCTACGAGTTCCTGACTAACAGGTACAAGCGCAGTTTCGTAGAAATGCACTTCAAGTTTTGCGATCTCATTCACAAGGACCCATTTTTTGGAGCGGCGATGAGACAAGGAAAATTTTTACAACCGTGCCCGTTTCCAGCTGTATGTATCTTAGGTAGATAGACAGATAAATAAACTCTTTGTAGAAAACAACGTATTACAGGAACAATCAGTAATCAACAAGTTAAAATTGTCGCAGTAGGTGGTCTTAATCAAATTAAAGAATATCTGTTACAAAGTCTGTGGTCTACAAATACCGAAATGAGAATGACAAAGATTCTTTTCGAATAGTTTTCGTTGCCTTTGGTTTTTGTTGAATATTAAAGTTTCTTACAAATTAATAGAGAAAACTAAAAAAAAATTATTCAAGGATCTCTTTCTGAGTAAAGGCCTCCTCCCTGGCTTTCCAGTTCATTATATGTTGCTTTATTTAATTAGAAAGTTTTCTTTGTTTACTGACATATTTTTATAGTTTTGTTAATTCTGTTTGCTTTCGTATTTTGTTTTTCTTACATGGAGGGTTTTGGTTTGTCCTGTACATGCTACCTTAAACTTATAAGAAGGCAAATCCAGCGCTACAATGTCTGGCGCTGTTCTAACATACATCGTCGTAAATTCACTAACTTTCTAGGTTTATACTTAAAGGTTTCACGTTTTTAGGGTGATTATCACATGTACAACATGACTGTTCCACTGAAGGAGATTCCTTTCAACTTCCCTTTCACGAAGGGTCGGATCCAAGCCAACATAACAGCGACAAATTCCCGGGAGCTAATTGCATGCGGCCACATTGACATGGAAATAAAAGAATTCAATCTTAGAAAGAGGAAGAAAGGAAAAAGTGCTTCAATGTGATAAATATTTTAACGAGTTGGTCGGTGGTTTGAGGCATGGCCGTAACCACCGATTGTTAACAACATCTGACGCTGTCGATACGATGGGGCCTTTAAGATGAAATATTGGTATAAAATTTTTGCATGTATTTACTAGCTTATTTACAATCGATTAGCTATTCGGTTATTATTAAAGTAAATATGTTAATAAATATTTATTTTAATTTTATTACTCTACTCTACTTTTAGTAGGATAATATTGTAGTTTTTGAGGAGCGTACTACATTGAACTTCAGCAGTCTGCTGCTTTACCTCTCAGGGCTGGGACTAAATCTTCCCTCTTTATTAGCCCTTGTAACAACAAAGGCAAATCTTTAAATATTATTGATGCTTCCAACTCTTACAATAAAGTCCTGCCGTTAAAAAAGGTGATTTGTGTCCCCGCTAGTGTCGTAGCGAATAAATGCGGAAGTAAATATTGTTTGGAATATAGTCCAAACGACATGCCTTAAAGTTAGTTTACACAGAGGAGTCTATATCTATGTGTTACAAAGAAAGTATGAAAACAAAGGTAGAGGTTAATTTTGCTCACAAATATATTACCCGTTATTGTAATACATTTTCAAAGCCCTAACCCTAGGTAACATTTTCATCTGTTATTTATTCGAGAGTATATTCGAAAAGACAGTGATTTTATTGAACCGTAAATACGACAGGGCCGTAGTGGCAAAAGCCTACAATTTCCGTAGTCTCGCCCCAAATAGGTCATTTCCGAGACTGCGCCGCGCCGCCCCGACCTTAGGCGGCACAATAGCCAATTTATTGCCAAAGTAGCGGATTTCAGCAGAAAGATGCTTTGAAAGGATCCTAATACTCTCGGAAGAAAACAGCCATCGAGCAAAGTTGCTACAATTTACAAAGGTTTAAAAAAATATAGGAATTTAATTAGTTACATAAAAATGAATAGATCTTAGTCATGTTACCGGGCAGTAGATCCTGTAGAATTAAAAAAACAGGTGCTGGTGCTTTATTAGGTGCATAATTAATGAATTAGAAATAACAACCCACTTTTTCGTTAAATAAACTACATCAATCGAAAAAAAAAATTAAAATACAAAGTGATCAAAATAAAGTAGGCACTTCTAAATAGAAGCTTTTTATCTGTGGGAGCCTTTGACAAGACACCCGATATTGGTTTTGCATCGTTCTTCGAGAATTATATATTGAGTATCATAGTACCTAAATTTTAGTAACCTTTTTCTTTTTTTCTAAAGTAGTTAGTAAATACTAAAAAGTTTAAAAAATTAATAGAATTTTTTTTTCTAAAAGGTTACTAAAATTTTGGTACTATGATACTCAATATAATAATTCTCGAACAACGATGCAAAACCAATATCGGGTGTCTTGTCAAAGGCTCCCTGAAGAATTCAATATGGCAGATTGGCAGCCACGGGCGGCGGCCTGATGGAGCGTTATTAGAACGGCTTATTTTTAATAAAACTTCTTTAAAAAATATTATGTAAATAAACCAATTCTATCAGAATAAATGAATATCTTTCCGTTCTGCATTGATATTCTGGGAAAAATAATTTTTATATGTGTTTGTGGGTTGTTTAAATTAGTATTCTTAATAAAGTGTTTTTTTTTTCTAAAATCGTGCGAATTAACAGTTTATTAAACGATGCACTTGAAACTAGATTTTAAAGCCAAAAATAATATGACCTCTAAATCATACACCAAATTATTTTTTCACCATAGGTCACATTTATTTTAAGCATTAAATCACCAAAGTCGAGTCAAAATCCCACCCGAGTTTAGTTAGTCAAATCAAAATCAAGTCAAATTCAAGCTCCAATAAAGCTATAAGTCGAAGTCAGAGTCAAAAATATTTTTAGCACTTTATTTTATTTATTGCAAATAAGCTATATATAGCACTTTAGAAGTCAAAATTATATTAGGTACTCAAAATTAAGTTATTTTACAAAGTGTATAAAATTACAAAGTGCAAAATGTTCTCTTTCTCACTACTGGTGCAAACAATCCGGCACAATGCAGAACAGAAAACTCCAATCCGAAGCTTCGATTACACCTGTAAATAAGAAGCTACAAGAAATTTTATGAGTTACTAGTAATATATATATCGAATGCTTATAAGGAGTTTCACGGAAACACGTTTTTCAGTTAAGCTTTTTTATCTGTGGTAGGCTTGTATTATCACTGTTTAATTTCGTAATTTGTAATGAACACTTAACGGTTAATAATGTACCATTATTAACTAAATTCACACAAGTTTTGGTAAATACATAACATTCAATTGCCTAAGTTAATACAATACTAACCGAATATTTCCACAACAAGTCTGACTACAAAATTCAAAATTTCAGTTCGAAATTTAGGATCAAGTTAATTGGAAGTAAGAATTTAGTAGAAAATAACAAAACAGAAACTTTCGGAATCACTTATAGTAAGTGCGTACTAAAAGTAACAGTAGAGTACTTACCTAAATATTAATATGTAGAAAGAAGGCTAACAACTGCTTTTGAAAAAATTGAATATACTTTTTTCCATCAGGTATATATAGTTTTGGGTATTTTTTATGTTCTCATTGCTGAGGTGAAAATTTGTATGTGCCACTCGATAGCAAAGCTTTTTGCATCTGATGCTTTTGAATCACTCTACGCTCAGGATGCAATATCAACTTTGCTCTCTGGTTCCTCCTATCATTATTAATGCTCGCCTGGCAAGCACCATGAAAAGTCCCTAAACTAATTTTGAATAAATTTTCCGCCAGCTCTACTGTGAGAGTTTAAGCAGTATTAAAGCTACCCTACATAGAAATAAAGTTCAATTGCTAGTTCCATTGCAGAGGCGACCACCACCTTCGGCCATACCATAAAAGGCGTAACTGCGAATCTCCAAAATCTTTAATCGTCATCAATTTAAACTGTGTATGAGTCAAATGCTTTTACAACTGAGTCTATTCAGATTATTAAAGGAAGATATTATTACAGGGCAGATTTTTAATAATATTTTCAACGTTGTACCAAAGAGTTTAAAATAAGTAAGTGTTCCATTACTTAAAAAATAAATTTTATATAATACGAAATATTTGCTACGCAACAACTAAACTACTAACAAAGTAATACTATAAACTGCATATAAGTGTAATTTAAGAAACTTAATCTAACAGACCACAACCCACGTCTTATTAGTTGTGGATTGTTTTGATTTGTAATGAGAGGAGAGTTTAATATCCTAGTTAATCGTAGAGCGCTACGGCTCGTAGCAGTCACCGAAAACCGTAGCGTACTCCAAGAATTTTGACACTGCGTCGTTGAACAGCTACGTGTTTCAGACTTGTCACCGGAAAACTAATAACTAAACGCTTGTCACTTATGTACTCACTATGATTATTACTTATTCTGTGTTTGTGTATCACCAAATTCACACATCGCGTAGTCTATTTTAAACTCAGCTCAAACTCAAACAAACACCAATATAGACTCGGGATAGTACAGTACTGGAACATCCGCAGAACTAAAGTTACCAACGTAGATTTAAAAATTAAAAGTTGAAATGGAAATAGGCTGGCCACATCGCTTACAGAACTGAAAGATTCTCGAGTGGCATCGACGTATCGAAAGTTGCAGCGCAGACCAGCCCTAGACTACCTGGACAGAAGACTTGGTAAAAATCACGAGACACATGGACTACGTCCACTGGAAGAGTTAACTAACATATGATGAATGTCGACCTAGCCGGCATACTATCCTATGCCGGTGTCGAGAACGGTATCTGCCCTAGAAGAGCTTGACTAGACCGATGATTTTAACTCTGCCTATACTACCAACGGCAGCGATAGGATCATCCTGGTCACCCAAAACGTGTTTTAGGCGGTGACTGGGAACAAAATCGTGGGGAAGCTGTTGGATTCAGGAAACTAAGAAAAGAAAAGAAGTAGCCGTTCAAAGTGCCAAATTAGATATCCACCTTTCGGATGAATTTCATCCAAATTTCATGCATTCATCCACTATCTTATCTACGTACATCTTATCGTTATATATATAACGAGCTTCTGCCCGCAGCTTCGCCCGCGGCGTGGCCTACGGGAAAATAATTCAACCACCCATTTCACCCTTTTAAGGGTGGAATTTCGGAAAATCCTTTCTTACCGGATGCCTACGTCATAACATCTACCTTAATGCCAAATTTCAGCCCGATCCGTTCAGCGGTTTGGGCTGTGCGTTGATAGATCACTGTATCAGTCAGCCAATCAGTCAGTCACCTTTCAGTTATATATATTTAGATAGAAGAAGATAAAATGCCTTTTAGACATTGGTCCTGATCGTTGCTTGAGAATACCATGTTAATGTATCACTAGCGTGATGTCGTACCGCATTGAGTCACACTACAAGATCTGTCCGAATATAGAGCACCAGAATATATAAAACATAATATGATGATGATGATGTCATCCTTGCCGATTCCGGCTACGGCGACACTTCTGCGTCAATCCGGAGAGCATGGGTGGCGTGCTCTTAAATGGCTTATATATCCAATTTTAGCGGAAAAAGTACGCGCACAGTGAATGCACGTCAGGATGCCATTGACGAGGTTGTAGCTGATGTTAGACCGCCTTCTAACAATACATAATATGATACTCAAGGCGTAGCGTAAGTGAAATGTTCCATAAACAAAGTACATAGTTTAACCCCAATTAAACTTACTTCAAACATAGATAAACAGTGCTCGCGAGTCTTCTTTAGCAAATTCCAAAATAAACTGCACCGGGCGCTCGTCGCTTCCAAACAAAGCAAAGTACGATCTCGCTAGAACTCGGTAAACGTTTTGTAGTATTACTTCCAGTTCTACTGCAGTTGCAAATGCGAGGGATTGACTGAGGATGTTTGCATTTGGCTAGACAAAGAGAAGCCGTGTACTTAATTTTCATTATCTCCACATAATACAGAAGACATTTGGGGAAAAGACCTTTTTAAGAATATTCCTCAGCAAATGGGACTTTATTTTAGGAGTAAATGCCTTCACTGATGTCTGTTTGTTTCAGTTAATCCTGAAAAGTAGTACTTACTAATCTAATTTATTTTTTCAAACTCATATTATAATGTTACTATAATTGACAATTTAAATCATGTGCTAAAACAGCAATTGCAATTATAACATTTATAATAATAATAATAATATGTATGGACATTTCACACAGCGCCATCTAGCCCCAAACTAAGCAAAGCTCGTACTATGGGAACTAGATAACTGATACAATACTTAAATACATTTGGTTTTTAAATACATACATAGAATACAATATAACACCCAGACACAGAACAAACACCTATGTTCATCACACAAATGTTTGTCCTGGGTGGGAATCGAACCCACAACCCATAGGTCAGAAGGCAGGGTTACTACCAACTGAGCTATCGGGCCAGTCAGTCACTATTTGACTTAATTATTTTTATTTGTTGATTAACTAAAGTAGGTAGGTAGAGTTTACCTATTCTAAGAATGGAGGTACATAGCTCTGTTATATAATATCATGTCTTTTTGTGTTAAGACAGATTATTCGACAGAATGTAAATGTATTGCATTCATGAATCAGGAATGAGCTGGTGCGACCGTGGGACCAATTTATCCGCCTAGCTCTTTGATGAATGGCTCTCGCAAAGTCCGCTTTTCATATCTTGATTACGATTTCTAAGTCAACTTATGATTAAGTAAAACAGATTAGTTCATTAGTGGACGAGAGGAAATAATTTTGACCTCGATTCACCACATTGTGCATAATTCATGAAACTTCGAGAATAGTTACAAGTAGGTTGGGTGGATAGTTTTAATTTGACTTCTTATATAAAAAAACTTCGTATTTAAGAAATAATACTGCTGATTCTTCAAGCTGTAGGTACTCGAATGCAGCAACATATTACTGCCTACTCGCCACAACTACTCACCATCACCAAGAAGATTGTAAGCACAAAAATTCATAATTAGAGTTTTTTTTTTGTGTTGGTATGGCTCCACACTTTTGTGTATTTAGTCAGTGTCAAGTAATTGATAATTTCTCGAGTTAAGTAATATATGTCAAGTCAAGTCACAATCCAAGTCATCAAGTCAAATAGTCTAGTCTAGTCAAGTCATACTCCTAGTAAAGCGGTGGCAACTTTACCAGAAGCTTCTATGGAGTTTTGGAAACAACACGAAAAGAAACGTTTCACCATCATTATACCACTTTCCCACACTCATGCCTGTTGTCCAGCACTTAACGCATAAAATGCCACCAATTTTATGCACTTAAACTGAAAATAACACAAGTTTTGGAAAATAATACAATGCGGTGACGCAATTTTTTTTTGTTTTCCCGCTAAAACTCCCATATATATAGATACAATATCCCAGTAGAGTTGTGACTCTGGAAGCCGCTCATAAATAAAATATATGTGTTTTGTTATGAGCTAACTACCATATAAATATATATAATATTGTACTAATCAAATCAAGTGAACTACCTTAATTAAAATATTTTTTGTTTTTATTTATTAAAAGTATAATAAAATTGTTATGATACATTAAAATATTTTGAGAGGTCCGTGATAATCAGGGCCGTGTGATCCCAGTAGCGGTGGGACAATAGGCTCACCCATCTCTTCCCGTGGGTGCTGTAAGAGCCAGCTAAGTAAATATCGAGAGATATATAGAGAATAGACCTCCCCACTATGATATGCGGCCAAAGTGGCGTTTTAAGGAGGAAGCCTATGTTCCAGTCAGCCAGTGGACGTCTTCCGGCTGTTGATGTAATGATAATCTGCCGAACGGAATCCATTCGCGTAATCTACCTCGACTCAACATTAAATTTTATTTCTAGCAACATTTTAAAATACATTGACGTCACATAATGTCAAGGCAAGTGTCAATGTCAGGTGTAATCTCTTGAGTTGAGTATTGATCACAGACCAAGTAGAGGATACTATTGATCGAGCACCAAACAAAAGCTTTTCTAAAAGTATAAGTAAATTATTAATTTATATATTATTTGCAATGAAGTGGAGCGAGGCAACAACTCTGGAATTTGTAAAAATCTATCTTAAACAAGAATGCCTTTGGGATCCTACTCATGGGGCTTACAAACTCAAGTACAAAAGGGAAAAGGCGTATGCAGAAATAGTTGCGGAATTTAAAAACATTACAGGCAAGATCATGTCTGTTGCCGAAGTCAAAAATAAGATAAAAAACTTGAGGACCACTTACTCCCAAGAAGTGCACAAAATACTACAGAAATCTTTTCCTGATGCAATCTATGAACCGTCCCTCGTGTGGTTCCACGAAATGGATCGATGTTTAAAGCATGTATCTTACAAGCGTCAGTCCATGACTTATATTAATTACGTGAGTATTCGCCTTAAAATTAGGTACCTTAGATTCTAATGTCTAGAAGATGGTGACCATCTAACCTGTTTTAAATCTTGGTCGAATGTATCTCACCAAAACACATTCATTCACACTCAGCTTAATGATTTTCAGGAGAATAATGATAATATGCCCGAAGTAGATTCATCAAGCCACTCAATATGGGCTGATGATCAAGTGCAAGATCTCCACAACAGCAACTTTGAAGATGAAAACCCAGACCCACTAGTCTCACAAACTCTTACAGACACGGAATATGATACAGGCCTTCCAGAAGAGTCATTGTCAGTCGTAAAAATTGAACCTCCACCTCTCCACTGTAAAAGAATTAGAAAGAAAAAACTTAAACATAAACCTATTCAAACATATACAATAGATTCCCAATCAGAATGTATTGCAAGGGAAGATGAGTTTGATATTTATGGCAAATTTATTGCAACACAGTTAAGGCAAATGGATTTGAATAAAGCATTGAAGATACAACTTGCAATACAGAATTTATTGAGTGAAGCAAGACTCTCAGAAAATGGTTACCTTTAATGTTTTTATTTCATTGTATGTGTATTTTTTTTTTATGTCTAAAGCAATGAGATAAAACTTGATAATTTTGTAAAATTTGCAGTATCTATAGATGTTTACTATGTAGATATGAGATTATTATCATTATATTTATTTGGTTGAAATTTAATTTGTAGAAAGAAAAAAGCTAATGTTTGAGTAGTTATCCGGCAACTGTTTCATTTGTGTCTAGTGTTAAATACCAGTGTATTGTACCAGTGTGTATAGGTCCTTGCAGTGACAGTTTACTGCGAGGACCTATGTACTACACTCTGGACCACTAATAAAATAGATTGATCACTTGTTTTACTATGATTTATTAATAGGTAGTGATTCTAGGGAGACCTGGGGTACTGAGTCAATAATAATATTATCTAACTTGGCAACAAATTGAAACTAAGTAAGAATATAATATAACAGTTTCAATAGCAGCTTAAGGGTAGACTTAGTTTCTATGATTTCTTTTTAAATGGTTTTTAATGATTTCTCTTGCTTGCAGCCTTGTGGTGTGGTGGTTGAGCAGGTCGGCTCATAACCCGGAATCGGTGGGTTCGATTCCCGCGGCAGGACAAGTATTTTTGCACAGAATAAAAAAGCATATCTGTTCTGAGTCTGGGTTTTGTGGAATCCTAGTTAGGGTCCAGGATCTATAGATGTCGTTGGGCGTTATTATTATATTGGATGCCTGATCATCAAACTTATGATCCCTATAGTTTGTTTCTTTATGTAATATGCCTTATCCAGTATAAATGGGTCGCCGACATCAGTATACTTATTATTGTACAGTAGAAACTAGAAATTTGTTGCTAGCTGGCTGAATACAGTATAAGTCTAAATCTATGTAAACCTATGAAAAAAAAACCGCAAATTAAAGAGCTATCAATGTCTTTGCTTTGTCAGTGTCGATTATCAAAATAGCGGCACCTATCCATATCGTAGTACTCAAATCCTTATTTGGTACTTTTCATATCGATACTTTTTCTTTCGGTGTGTAAAATATACTTTGATTCATGCTTTTATCATGATTACGGATCATAGGTCCGTATTACAGAACGATGCTCAGTCATCGATCGGTACCCAAGCAGAGATTTCATTCACTTGATCATATTATGAATGAAATCTCTGCTTGAGCACCGATCGATGACTGAGCATCGTTCTGTGATACGGACCATAATGTGGTGGAGACTATTTTTTTGCTATAGCTCCACACTTTTGTGTATCTGCCAGTGTCAAGTAATTGATAATTTCTCGAGTTAATTAATATATAATGTATATACATATGTCAAGTCAAGTCACAGTCCAAGTCATCAAGTCAAGTCATAGTCTAGTCTAGTCAAGTCATACTCCTACTCCTAGTAAAGTGGTGGCAACTTTACCAGAAGCTTTTATGGAGTTTTGGAAACAACACGAAAATAATCGTTTCACCATCATTATACCACTTTCCCACACTCATGCATGTAATCCAGCACTTATCGAATAAAATGCCACCAATTTTATGCACTAACACTGAATACAACACAAGATTTGGAAAATAATACAATGCGGTGACGCGATCTTTTTCGTTTTCCCGCCAAAAACCTACAATTTATTATATAAATAACATTTTATGAAAACTACTACTAGATAACACTCGTTAGTGTCGTATTCAGCAAAAAAATATTAATTGGTTTAATGGTTCCGTACCCAAAGGGTAAAAATGGGACACTACTTTGATATTACTAAGCCTTCGGGATTAGTCTGTCAGTCCATTCGAACTAACTTAAAATTAGGCGATATTACTTACTACTACTAAAGGGCTACTTTAAAGAAAAAAAATATCAAGACGAATTTAGGCTACTCTGAATAAAATATTTGGGATCTCTATCCTGTTAAGACTTGGCAAACCTGATTCGATACGATAGAATTACTTTCCTTCCGAAACCAAATAGGTATCAAAAGACTGATTCGATGCTCAAAGTATTTTGTAACGAAAGAAAAGTATCGAGTACTTACTCGTATTTACTAGTATCGGATCGGAACATCCCAATGGATTATTGGAAGGAAGGAATTTGGATTTGTGAACTCGAACACACACTAATAATAACAATTTTTACAAAAAAATAATTACAATAGTTGAGTTTTAACTGATTCTCGCACAAAATGAGATGGGGAGAAACTGAAACATGTATCTTTTCAAAAATCTATATTAGTCATGCATGTCTGTGGAATCCAGAACACTCTTATTACAAACTAAAAACTAAGCGACTTCATGCATACAGGGAGATTATGGCCCAATTCTACGATGCAACAGGCATTAAGCTGAATGAAATAGAAGTGAAACTAAAGATAAAGAATCTTCGATCAACATATTTACAAGAAATTCAAAAGATAAAGCAGCGTTCAAATGAAGAGTGGACCTACAAACCAGCACTAAAATGGTTCTATGATTGGTATAAGTGTCTAAGTACAATAAAAAAAGGCGAGAATGATATTTCTTTAGATGTTTGTCGTGATTTTACTGATGTAAGTTTACTTTTGTTTTAACTTGTATCAATACCTATCAATCACTTATAATTACTCAGGTTTTATATAATGTACTATTCAGTTTAATTTGTATTGTTTACTATCATTACAGACCAATGATGCTGAAGACACCTGTGGCGAAATTTGGACTTCATCATCCAACAATATCAATGGTCACACAGACCCTCCTGAGCAAGATGACTTTAAGCACCTAATTTTAAAACCAGAGCCAAGTGACATGTCGGAAAGAAGAGAATCCAATAGCCCTTATAAAATTAAAAAGAAGAAAATCAAACGCCAAAGACATTTAAGCACAGATGATTCGGATAAAACATTTGGAAATTTCGGAGGCAGTTTAGATTCAAGCACAGAGATACTAAAGGAAGATGAATTTGATATTTATGGAAAGTACATAGCAACACAGCTTAGAAAAATGGACTTGCAGAAAGCTCTGCGAGTCCAAGTTGATATACAAAGTCTAGTTAGTGAAGCAAGAATATCTGAACTTACTGACAAATAATAGTTAGGTAGATAATAAGTTCTAGGAACTAGGAAGTTTGTAAATAATGTTATGTTTGGCACCAATCACACTTCAGAGTTATTGCTGATGATGATAGGAAAATTATGATTTTATATCTCTGTAAATAAGCAATACTTAAGACATTTTGTCTGTTTTAAGCGAGTCATATTTATTATGGGTATGAACAAGTGTAATGGGTGCATAGGATATGAATGGGTGTAATATTTGTGTTCAGTAGTCAGAATTTGAGTCATTATTTTATGAAAATGTTATGTGAAATTGGGGTGTTTTGTTTAAAATAAGGAAATAGAAACAATTTTCAAGTCTGATTTTTTATTGCTGTAACAGCGTCTGTTTATGATACAAACATTATCGCTTACATTTCACTAGTGAAAATTCAAATTTGTTCCAATTGTACCATTTTGCTCTTACAATATTTTCTTGAAATCCAGGTCTCTTTTTGTGAAAAAATATATCTCGATAATCTGATCTGCTTACAGATTTATTTTCAAAAAACAAATTTACATTGGTTAACTAAAGCTAATTTAAGTACTTTGTTTACAGAAACGTTTTTAGATATCGCAAGAGCTAGTCTACAAAAACGGAAGTTTGACTTCAAGAGCAGTTTGTAGTCTGTTGTTAAAAACCTAAATGTCTAATAAACTTAGTTATAAATAACTTAGAAGATCTATCTGTACAAGCCAGCGGTATAATCTTACTCTTCAGGCATTCTTCACAGCTCAATCCAATACTACATTTACTGTAGACAAACAATTTTAAGTGTTGTTAGCTTTTATTGCCACTGGCTGCAAGAAGCGACCTAAGTTAAGACTAGAGTATGTTATATGTCACAATCTCAAAAAAACTATCAAGAAATGTTAAGAGAAAACCAAAAGCAGACTGTTTCTTCATTACTCATAACTTGGGTATGCTCGTGTCAGTTCTGACTTCCCTTGACACATGTTTGGACTTTGGACACCGAAGACCAGAGAGAGAAAAATGGAAAATAACATAGGATGCATCCTACCTCAAAAAGGCTTGACGTGGTTGTAGCAGTAATTTCCAAACAAATTTCAAAGGAAGGCATACTGTAAACATGAGAAACCGCCTTTACACACTTGCATTAGTAGCATGCTGCAATGCCTATTAAGTATTCAAATTAAAGAATACAGATAAATAAAATAGATTCATTTGCCTCCCTGATGTCGGCTTATAAAAATCTCATCAACAAAAGGTATGCCAGAAATTTATATCTTTTCTTACCATACATTGAGAAACACATAACTCTCTCTTTGTTAAAAAGAAAAAAAGTAAATTTTTAACTGTTACTGTCATCAATCTCTTGAACCAGCAATAAGGTCCTACAATCTATCTCATCCCGCTTTTAACCTAGAATCTTACAATTCAATACATTAATTCTCAATCCTTGGCAATTTCGAAGATATCTTAATTGTACACATTTTGTAAATGCAACGAGAAGAACAACGAAACAAAGCACAGGAGGGATGTACATTACGTATTGCTATACAGTTCAGCACTATGAACTGTGACAGCAGTTGAGCGGCAGACGGGCTTCTTTACAGATGTAATCGAAGCTTCGGACCAAAGTTTTCTATTCTGCATTGTGCCGGATTGCTTGCACCAGCAGAGCGGAAGAGAACTTCCTTTTTTTTTACTCACATTTGTAATAGGCTTGCTAGATAATATTGACAACAAGCACTTTCTAATTTTATATGCTTAGTACAATAACTTAATTTTAAGTACCTTATATAATATTGACTTGAAAGTGCTAAAAATGGTCTATATGTAAAATCCTTTGCCTTTCTGACGCGCATCAGCAGCGCTGCTAAATTCGTCGTAATAGGGGGCAGCACAGAGATGATGTAGTAAATGGCAATACATAATAATACTAATATTGCTGTTAACACTTAAACAACTCTGGCTAGTTATCTTATAGGTAAATGAAATAACATTGTAGTTTTCTTTAATATTAGGTCTTTACCTATGAAATTGCCGTTTTGTTTAAAAAAAGTTAAAGTATTTTTTTTTCGAACTTATTTATTTCTTTTATTCAAAGTAATCACCCCTGCAATCAATGCATCTTTGCCAACGCTGTGGCAGTTTATGGATGCCCTTCTTGAAAAAATCAGCAGGACGGGAGACAACAAACTCTTCAAAGGCGTTTTGTACTGCCTCTCGGGAATTGAATTTTTTTCCCGCTAAAAAGTTGTCCAAATTTTGGAAAAAGTAATAGTCGGTTGGCGCAAGATCTGGTGAGTATGGCGGATGAGGGAGAGCTTCCAAACCCAACTCATGCAGCTTAGAGACGGTCTGTTGTGCAGTATGGGGTCGCGCGTTGTCATGAAGTAGCAGTGGAGACGACCGATTGACCAAAGCTGGTTGCAGACGTGCGAGTTTCGCCATCATTGTGGTCAGTTCTTCAATGTACACATCTGCAGTAATGCGACGAGAGTTTTGTAAAAAGCTATGATGAATGACACCAGCACTAGACCACCAAACTGTGACCATCACCTTTCTAGGGGTCATTTTTCGTTTTGCACATTGCTTTGGTACCGAACCAGGGTTTAACCAACTTGCTGAGCGCTTTCGATTGTCAAAAAGAATCCATTCTTCGTCGCACGTAACAATTCGGTTCAAAATTCCTTCATTTCTGTGCCTGTTAAGCAGCGCAAGGCAAGTCTCGACGCGTAAGTTGCGCTGGCGATCGTTAAGTTCGTGGGGCACCCATCTATCAAGCTTTTTTATCTTGCCAATCTGTCGCAAATGGACCAATATTGTTTTGATGCTAACATCAAAAGCTGCTGCCAGCTCAGCTGTAGATTGAGATTCATCAGCTTCCACAATCGCCTTTAATTCATCATTGTTGACCAAAGTTTCCGGACGACCACGAGGTTCATTTTTCAAGTCAAAATTCCCAGAACGGAACCGAGCAAACCAATAACGGGTTGTACGTTCGTTTGTACAGTTCTCTCCGTAAACGTCGTTGATGTTACGTGTCGTTTGTGCCGCGTTGGTGCCACGACGGAACTCATATTCCATAATTACACGAAATTTCAAGGTATCCATTATGAAGAAAAATGTTGAAAAGTAATGAAAATACAACGCTAATCAATAAACAAAAGACTTATATTGTAAATAGAATGTCATATTTTTAAAACAAAATTAATTTGAATTTAGAATTCATAGCCAATCAAAACTTTTTTTTGTTTGAAAAAGTCTGTACTGCAATACGGCAATTTCATAGGTAAAGACCTATTACATTAATTCATGGAGATAACAAAAACCGCACTGTTTTGTGTAAACGTCCGTGTAAGCCTTGTTTTTTATAAGAAAAAAAAACAGAACTACCTGTTTTTTGTAAGTACTCCGCAATTGTGGACTCAATATTTTTGTATATCATGACATTTATTTATATGCAATGCAATGCCAAACAAGCCGTTGGAGTGCTTCAAATATTTGTTCTGCATTTCTCTCCATAAGCAATTTTTCCTACCTCCATGTGTCAATTATTCTTGCAAGTTGCACTTATCAAATCATTAGACTAACTATTTATTGACTATTTCAAGACAAGCACACATTATAAACTTGTAAATTCACCAGAAACTGCTGGGGAAGTCAGTCATCGTCGCCACCCGTCATGGTTACACAACTATAATGTTGTACGTCAAAATAACAGATCCAATGGCAACATTAAATTTCAACAAGAAGACATAATTAACATACAAATACATAAGTACATACCCGTAAAGATAGCAGGCGGTGGAAACATTTAGACCAGCTTTTGTTGATGATAATGATTGAAAGTGTGTTAATAAAACCATTTTGAGCAACTTACATTATGGATTTTATAGAACTTGCGGATTTTGAACTCATTTTCTATTCGAAGTTCTGAAATCTTGTCTTTATTTATTTGTCCCGACTTAAAGCCTCAAGCAATTTGTCCAAATATGTTCCTACTCGCCATGCCAAAGCTTTAGCGGGTACTTTAACTAGCGTCACTAATGTGCCGCCAGCATTAAATTTGGACTAAAACGTCAATAAACTACTATACAAGGAAGAAGACTCGATTCAGATCTTAAGATTTGTACAATTTATCACATAAAAATTCAAAAGAACACTTATTTTTAGACTTCAGCGACACTTACGATGCGATGCTGTCGGATGTTTCAATGTTTACAATATACAAGTTATGCGCGAGATCATAACTAGACAACTCACTTTTATTGATAATCAAACAAACTTACCAAGTGAAGATCGATCAAATTATGTGAACAGAAATTAAGTTCCATACGAAGCGATTTATAATGACTAAACAATGTACATATTATAAATCGCTTGAATGTACTGTTAAATAGTCCACTAGATTGGTACGTGGAAATATTAGCGGAACCATTCTTGTTGTCGTTCGATGGGGTTCGAACATTTTCCTATTGAAGCAGGCATAACCAACCGCCGCCATTTTAGTGTAGGTTTCGCGTACGATTATAATAGTATATTTGGATAGAAGATACTTATACAAACAAACTAGTAATATGGTACTATAAAGTGTCACATCCCAGAAATATTTGAGAGGTAAAAATCGCCACTTGATAAGAATTATTGCAATAATAAAAAATACAGCAATCACATGTGTTGAATATATCACATTCCATTGAATATATCCAATAATAGCTCATTTTGGTTTTAGTATTTATGATGGAGGTTTTTGGATCAATCATAATTCATACAGCAATAAGCTTAGTAAACAAATAGTTTATGGTGGAGTGTGTTTGCCAAACTTACAGGAAAAAGAGAGTTACCTTAGTTATCACATGAACCTGCGAAGGTGTTTGTAGGTGAAGGTGGTTGTTTGTGTGTGTATTGCGGTATAGTCGACACTGTTTTGGTATAGCTAGCACCATTATGCCAGCTTCTAAAGCAAAATAATCGAACCCCTTTTTTTCGTGAACCAAGTCCTTGAGGGAGGATATATATTAAATAAATAATCCTTTTCCAAAAAGGTAAATAAAAAACTTCACGTTTATACAGAATGGGGCAGAAGGCAGAAGTAATTACCCAATTTGTAAAATTCACTGTTTAAATCTGTGGTGGGTGTAGGTACATCGCGTTGGCGTCATACCGTTTTTAGTAAACGCCATGATTTGGACGGATGAGCGTCTCGGCATCTCACAGCGTACCTACTTTTTTGAAAATGGCCGTTCTGTCGTTTCCACGGAAAGAGCTCTTCGCGTACAGTTCAATATTTGATGGTGTGTGCGATAGCGTGCGATTTGAGCATGTGCATTTCATGTGGGGCTATTTGTACGAGAAATTTTTCAAACATCGCCCCAACACGGATGAGGTTAAGACCCAAATTATAAAGGAAACCGCCATACCTTCGGAAATGTGCAGTAAAATTCCCAAAACTTCAATAAATAAACTTGTATCAGTGTATTGCTGCTGAAGGCTGCCGTTTTGCTGAAGTGGTATTATTCAAACTTAATGAAAAAAAAATGTGCGGTAGAAGTGAATTGTGAGATACAGCTCATGTAAGCGTGCGGTGACGGTGACGCGAGTTTCACGCTTTTTGTTCATCCAAAAAGTACACATGTATACACAGTATACAGCTCATGGCTCATGGAAAGCGTTCAGTGTCGATGACGCGAGTTCCATGATTTTTGTTCACCCAAAAAATGCTCAACACGCCTAAAGAATTTTCACTTCAAAAATGGGATTGATTATATACAGATAATAAACAAGTTTTATGTCGTTACTTCTGCCCCACCCTATATTTTGTACGACAGACTTCCAAACTGTAGTGAGCGCATCAAATAGCCCGCGAACACTTGAAAATAGAAACGTCACAAAAATACGGCAAGTTGATAAATGTTACAAAAATATCCCGGTGCCATTCTCATATACTAGTATGTATATAGTATTCATATTATGCTCATACTTTTTGTGTAACTTTTGTTTTCGTTTTGGGCCATTCTGTACGGTTTTTATGACATTTCTTGTGTAAGTAACAGAAAGGTGACACGGAATTTTTTTTCCTACAATATTACAACAGCAAATACAAAATAAATACAAATCCAAATACATTCATAAGTATGAAAAAATAAACGCTCTGTTTATATACGTACATGGTTACAAAACTATTTTTTATATATGTAGTTATGTTGTCGACTTATTCCGATTTATTTTACTCTACCGATTTTTGTATGGACATTTGGCGGGTAGTAGTTTTGCTAGCTTACGTTTAAATTAAGAATATTGCTTGTCTTAAATGCGCGTACAAAAATATCTGCTTTAACAATACTGCAATATTCTATGTGATGTTATCTATTACTTGTCTAATTTATTCTAAAACCGGATCTTTGCTTAATGGACCGTTGCTCGATAGAAAAGGACGCAGCTATATACTGTCTTTTCTAAAAGGACCTTCATTCAAGGATTTTAAACCAATTTAACATAGTATGACATTTTATGAGAAGGTATTATATATTAAGTATATAAAATGGAAGATAATGAATCCCACACAGTAATTATTTTTCAAAAAGCTTTTTAGTGACTACCGTAACGCCCGCGCCACGGTGTATTTATTAAACTTTTATTTGAAATGGGTTCTTGGGATGTACTTTTAATTCTGACAGACAGTTATATTATGCTTAAGTATAATTCACTATATAAATTAGTATATAGATTCAAGGTGTCAGTACAAGTACCTAATAAAAGTATGCTACCGTTAGCTATTTTCTTCGACAATCAAGATAGAAATCATAAAAACATATCGAAACGATCTCAAAAAATATCATACAGCACAAAATCCTCAAATGGCTAAAGAACTACCCACACTAACTTTATAAAACAGACTTTTAAATTTAACTAGTTACAATAAGTTAATTGTCAGGTCATATACCGAATAGAAAATGTAAACAAATTGAGATCAAAGGAAAACGCCCATACAAAGACCAGTTACGGCCAGACAGTCGGAGTTAAGTGCTGGGTTACTTACGCTGTTAGGGACGGGCAGAATTATTATATAGCTGAAACGCAACTATTATATTATACCTACATTTGTCAAACTGATTTCAAACTTTTATGATGTTACAGTCTATTTAAAGAACATATTACTAAACTGTGCTGATGTCTTAGGATGACGTGCACAGTGCAGTGTCACGCAAGACTATATAATTTAGAGTTCTGCATGGCACTGCAACTGTTTTGAGCAGGTCACGTCATTTTATTACATAATAAATAGAAGCGGAAAATAATAAATTGAAAACTAAGACAACTGAAAGGATATGAAATAAGGTGGAAATGCCACATGGCATATGTATATAAACTAGGATAAGCTTAGGATAAATTACAGACTAGCTTTTAAAATTGATTTCAAAATAAAGTAGTAACAGGACTCGATGTTAAATCTACCATAAAATGTTACCAGCATCTTTAACAACTGTAAGAACTACGAAGAGTTTCATAGAAAATATACTAGAAGCGTTTCAATACAAATTCAATGAAAACATAACTGACAGAGCTTTTCAAATTCGATTACTCTTCTGTACTTTTTGTTCTTATTGGTTTTGAAATATCAAGAAAGAGATTTTACACCAATAGATTGTATGAGCGCTACACTCCATCCAAATGAATGAACGAAAAGAAAATGTTCATTCATTCTAAATTTGAACGAAGTATATAAATCAGTGGCGTTTATACCTTTCAAGTATATATTCCCGTTGCCATGTGTCTTAAGTCCCCCCATGCCACGTTCCTCCATCCCAACTCCCCCAGTGTCAGCTCCCCCTCAGGCGTCCGAGCACAGTTGCTTGGGCGTGTATACAGTCGCGTTGGGATCTAGCGGTGAGCCATCTGACAGTCGAAGTTTCGACACCGACGTTGAGACAGATGTCACAAACTCTGTGGGCATCACCGCGAGCATCTGCGCTTTAAGCTCTTCGAGTTCTTTTTCTTGACGGTTTATTACACCTGAAATGATGAGAAATATTTATGATATAAAAAATTTGGTGGCAGTACTGTGATTGGCTATTATTATATTTACAGCTTATTATTTACAATAAACATATTTTTCCGAATAGCTTACGCTTTACTGGAGTCTCTATTTCCCGAAAACTACAACCTTGAGTCTTCAAGTCGAGAGTGAACGCTATCTACTGGGCAAGCGTGACATCTTAGTAAAACGTGTGACGTGACCGTCTGACATCCTAGTAAAACGTGTGACGTGACCGTCTGACATCCTAGAGCACACCGTCACTTACCATCAAGTGAGATAGTGGTCAAACGCAAGCCTATCAAACAAAAAATAAGCTGTTACAAAATTTATGGTAAACTGTCACTAAAATATTTTTTATAATCTGCATATTTTACATTCAGTGGGGCCAAAAATATTTATATTCTAATTTGTGATTTCGTTCAGTGTTAGAAAAACAGTACCAGAGCCAGAAGGCATTGAAGGATGTCAAAGTTAAAAGTAAAGTCTTTTTCGAATAAGCTATTTTACCACTAATTAAATTTAGTACACCAAGAAAGGTACGATTAAAATGAAAGGGAAGACTGAGACTGGCCGATGCTCACGCAGCCGCAACACGACTGCAGAAGAATCGCCTAAAAGGGTACGAAGGGCAAAAACGAAGCGGAGTATAGCTCGCGCAAAACTTTATGAGCTCTCGGAAGTTAGGCCTCAGTACCAAACTGCGCATGGTACAGTTGAGTGCATTGTAAAAGCGACCATACAATAACTATAATATGCGTACTGCGCAGCCATCCGCGCTAACTTTCGAGAGCTCAATAAGTATTGCGCTGGCCTCTTTCAATGCAGAGTAGGTCCAACTTGACCCAAAACTCGGCCGATTGTGAAGGCTAGGTATATAGGGTGAAACGGGCAGGGGAGTATACTCACTGTCCTGTATATGCATTTTCCTGTTGGCCTCTCCCAATGCAGAGAGTAAGTCCAACTTGACCCTAGTCTCGGCCGACAGCGCCCGCTCGAGCTGCGCCGAGCGCGCCGCCATCGCTCCCCACGCTCCCCCCAGCCCGCCGTCTACTGGCTGACCACATTCCGCCTCCAGCCGGGACTCTAACGCTCTTAGCTGAAAGGATAGCATAGATAGAATAAGTAGATATACATTTAAAATAAATTTAGTACACAATTTTAACCGTGGCCCTTTTTAGATATTCGCTCAGCCGTCACCAGATCTATTCTTCGTTCTTCACGCTAGTAGTTTAACTTTTTTGTGTAGGCGTGTACCACAGAAGACATAATAGTAGTAATAGGGTAGGAAGATTTACTCCACAAAGACAGAAGACGACAGAGAAATCTTCTGTCTCTATCTGCCGCGATACGTTTAACGAGTATGGACCAGCTTACAACTTTTTAAATAAAGTGCAAAGCGCAAGTTTCTTGTGCTAAATTATGTTATACTAGCTGAACCGGTAAACTTCTTTCCGCAGTCAATGAATGTGAAGGGTTAGTTAGTTAGCATTTTAATTTTTTGTATTGATTTACATCAATTTTATTACTTAATAATTACTATCCAATTCTGGAAAGAAGATAAATAATCAAGATAAATCCAAAAACACAAAAATCATAAAAATTTGTCCAGCCGTTCTTGAGTGGGTAACTAACACGACTTTTTATATACATATAGATTGTTGCGGCAGGAATCAAGTGGTTACCTCATTCTTCTGGATACCAACCACCCCTTGCGCCGTTGTCCACATTTGTGTTGGGCATGTTTACCTGTTCCGTTTGCCGCTGCAGGTCGCGCCGTAGCGCGGCCGCCTCCCCGTCCTGCGCCGCGCGCCGCGCCGCGCACGACGCGCTCTCGCACGACCCGCTGTATACGTTATACTTATCGTCATCATAGATAGATAGATAGATAAAACTCTTTATTGAAACACCACTTGTAGAAACAATTTACAGGCATAAACTTAAGAATTAAGTGTCACAATGGGCGATCTTATCGCTTAAAGCGATCCCTTCGAGACAACCCAAAAATGTAGAGAAAAAAACAATAAAATAAGGACGGTGGTTTTTAGATACAGGAAAAGCTATACAAACTATACTTAATGCTAATGTTCATCATCATCATTTATCCCGTCTTTTCAAGACATAAATCATCTCGATACAAGTAAATTAAACTTGAAGTATGTAGATTATAAACTCTTTTGTGACATAGAGGATTTTTTGGGTCGTTGAAAAGAATCCGAAAATGGCGGTTCTGAATTTTAACTTTTTTCGCGTCCACTGGAGTGGACCCTATTGAAAGTCGTGGCTGTTCTACCACGTGGGGTATGTCGACCTCGCCGGCGAGGTCGTACCTGAGCCAGAAGGGCTAGACTGGTCCGGTGATCCTAGCGCAGCCGATACTATGGCTGCTATAGACTCGTTTGAGTAAATTTTTAAACGTAGCAATAAAAAGCGTAGACAAAATAACAATACAATAATATTTTATACAACACCAACAAAAATCATGAACTTTAAAAAATTACAAAAGAATTGTGCGTGCGTCAATGCGTCACCGCATTGTTATTATTTTCCAAAACTCGTGATATTTTCAATGTTAGCTCATAAAATTGGTGGCATTGTATTCATCAGTTGTTGGATTACAGGCATGAGTGTGGGAAAGTGGTATAATGATGGTGAAACGTTTCTATTCGTGTTGTTTCCAGAAATACATAGAAGCTTCTGGTAAAGTTGCCATCACTTTACTAGGAGTATGACTTGACTAGACTTGGTGACTTGGACTGTGACTTGACCATTACATAACTTGAGAGATTATCAATTACTTGACACTGGCCAAATACACAAAAGTGTGGAGCCGAAACAAAAAGAAGGTTTTTTCCGTGCGCCAGGCGCCGGTAAGGTACCTGTGCGCGGCGGCCTGCTTGAGCAGCATCTGCTCGGCGTGCAGGCGCGCGCGCCGCTCCTCGCACAGCTTGCGCTCCAGCGCCGCGCCCGCGCCCGCGCGCCACATCGCCACCCTGCGGACGGCCGCCTGTCGCAGGGCTCCGAGCGCCACAAGGGGGCTCCGAGCGCCACAAGGGGGGGAGGGGGCAAGAATCGCGTCATTTTAAGACGTGTAAAATTGCAAGAAAACTACACAACACTAGGTTTAGTAATAGGACTTTGTTGCAAAGTTCATCTAGGTTAGGTACCACCGCTTTGCCAGTTATTCTGCCGCCAAGCAGTAGAACGCAAGCACTACTGTATTCCGGTTTGAAGGGCAATGTAGCTAGTGAAATTACTAGGCAATTGAGACTATGATCTGATCTCACAGTTGAGTAATCTGATTACCAGACTGTGCCGATGTCTCAGAATGGTGTGTGCAGTGCAGCAGTCATGCGAAACTTTGCATGTTGGAGTTCCGAGTGACACTGTTCTATTATGGGCGGCCGTGTCACTTAACATCAGGTGAACGGCTCGTCACATCATACAAAATTTTTTTTTTAATTTAAAAATAGGCCCGAGTACCAAACTACGCATGGTACAGAGAACATTGTAAAAGCGGCCATACAATAACTATAACATGCGTACTGCACAGCCATCCGCGCTAACTTCCGAGAGCTCATACAGTCTTATTACAAAACGTGGATTAAATAGACATTTAAGCCTGGACCAATTAGTCCTAGATTGTTACGGTACTAAGTAGTTAGACCTTGACTTTATTACAAAACGGTGACTGAAGATCAGCTGATACCAGAGATAGTCCATGGCTTAAATATTGACCATAGACTAAATACGAAAAAAGTTTGTTCATTTGGACCACATTTATTCACACGATCCTTTTTTCACGTTTCATATATTTAGATTTTTTGTTTTCGTCTATAATATACGTGCATTGGCCTTGGAAAGCTTATTGTTTGCATATTTTTTTAATGAATAAATAATCAGATTCATAAAAGTCAGCTTTGCTACAATGATGTTCAACTAATAAAACTATTAAGTTTTAATAGTTACCAACGAGGCTTGCGAGAATCAGAACGTAAATATGGCATTGCTTAACGCGCGAAAATTGATATTTCTGTCTAACTGTAACTATAATAAATATCGTAAAAATGAAGCAACAAAATATAAAAACTGAACCGAGTAGATATATTTTATCAAAGACCAAGACAACCTCAAAATCGTGTAACAAAGGTTGATAACCCAACATTGGCGTTAGGGGCGTAAATAGTTATTAATCTTAAAAGTTTCATTTTTCCACCACCGTGGCGCTAGTTTCTTTGCTTTAGCGAGTTAGTACCATAGTTAAACTAGGGTCGTCGGAGGACTAACTTTAGACCATGGACGATCCCCTTATCAGCGATAAACTCGTTTTTGTAATAAAGTTTTTAAATAGTCTCGGTTTAGACCTAGTACTAACTTTAGTCCACGCTTGGTCTGCGTTTTGTAATAAGACGGATAAAGTTTTGCGCGAGCTTATACTAGGTTTAATGAAGTACAACATGGTTCTCCACTAAAACACTACTTACACAATAACGCGGATGCCAACATCACAGTATATACACATGTAGCACGGTAGGCCCTCGATTTGGTCACGGGCCGCCAGGCACTCGCAACCACGATTTTTTTAGCTTAATTGTTCAAAGTCAAAGTCAAAGTCAAAAGATTTATTGCAAATAGGCTAATTTTAGCACTTTTACAAGTCAAAATTATACTAGGTACTTAAAATTAAGTTATTTCACTAAGCATATAAAATTACAAAGTGTTTAAAGTAAATACTACATATAAGCTCACTGACTTGTGCTGCAGCGCTGAATGGGCTTGTTTGAGCTGATTATATTCTGCTCTCCTTAGTTTTTCAGAGGCGTTGGCAGCGGAAAGCGCTTTTCTCGCCTCGGCCTCGCTGTTTCGAGCCGCTGACAACTCTGAGCGTATTCGCTTCAACTCTTCGAAGCTTTCGCGGGATTCACGCTGGGAACATACACACATACGCGTTAACATTTTTAATACTAAAGGATTTGGGGTATATCGAAAAAAGTAATGAAATCTTACCAGTTCACGTTCTCTTTCTCGCTCACGTTCTCTCTCTCGCTCGCGTTCCTTTTCTCGCTCGCGTTCCCTTTCTCGATCGCGTTCTCTTTCTCGCTCTCTTTCTTTTATTTCTCTATCTCGTTCTCGTTCCTTTTCTTTTTCTTTCTCCTTTTCTCTCTCTTTATCTTTACTACTGTTACTCTCTTTATTTCTTACACAATCTTTTGTACTTTCTATATCCTTATCTTTAGGTAATTGTTCTTCTGAAACAAAAATGATTGGTAAAACACAACCAAAAAGGCAATAACTGTATTTATTAAATGCAATTTTGTTTTTCAAAGACGTAAATAGTAAGGAATTGATCAAATGCTTACTTTGTTCTGTACTCTTATGACTATCACTAATTTCCTTATCTTTATCTCTTTTATGTCTTCTCTTTTCTTCTTTTAATGTATTAGCCTCTTTCTTATCATACTTCGAAGACTTCGCACTACCTGCAAATAACATCATAATGAGAATTCAGTTTTTCAATACAGATTATTCAAGCTGTATGAAATATAATACATTTCGCAACTCGAAATTTTCAACTTTAAACAGGCTATTCTACAAATCGGTGCGTTTTTACACGCCACCGCGACAGATGCACGCGCAAGTGGGAGAATAATCGGCTCAACTTACAGCTGTAATTCTTTTGTATCTATTAAAATTTAACTTAAAACTTTTTATATCTACTTTACCATTTAAGTGTTGTGTACCTCAACTGAAACGCAATATTTTTTGGTCCTTCGAGCCGGATTTGAACCAGCGACCTATGGAAGCTTTGGTTTATTTATGTTTATTTAGCTCTAGTTTTTACTTATTTAGTTAAATGGTTTAGATTGTCTTCTTCCTTAAATTTATATTTAGTGGTTCAGCTTGTCCTCTTCAAGACATTACCTTTACAGTGGTTTAGCTTGTCCTCTTCAAGACATGTACCTTTACAGAGCTTCAGCTTCTCTTCAAGACATTTAACTTTACAGATGTTTGGCTTTCCTCTTCAAGACATTTACCTTTACAGTGGTTCAGCTTTTCTTCTTCAAGACATTTACCTTTACAGAGGTTCGGCTTCTCTTCAAGACATTTACCTTTACAGAGGTTCGGCTTCTCTTCAAGACATTTACCTTTACAGTGGTTCGGCTTGTCCTCTTCCTCGTGACAGCCGGGCCCGCTCGCCGCCCCGTTACTGTGCGAATGGTTACTTGTGTTACTATTCACGGAGTTGGAACTGTTACAGCTCGCGTGGTTCTGTGTTGACTTGTCACGTTCCCGCGTCGCCTTCTTGTCTGTAGGCGGTTCTAAGTACTCTAACTGTGGACAAAAAGATAGACCAGTTAGTCCTGTTGTTGTATTAAAACAGTTAAGGTTCAAAATCGCAAAGCAAACCAGTTTAATTTGGGAACAAAATTAAGGATTGATGATGACGTATTTGTCGATAAATTGTTACTTTATTAGAATTCCTAGGATGAAGTAGGAAGTGAAGCCTATTTGACGTTATTGAAAGCCCTGCCACTCAGCAATTGCTAGCTATTTTTAGTAGTAAAATAGCATTAGCTTGGTATTTACTAGACAAGCACGTTCAACCACATCGTGGCTTCCCATCAGACGAGATTGTGGTCAAACGCTAGCCCAGAACTCGAGTAAAAACGAGTGTTCTTTAGACCACACGACTGAAGTAAAATTTATTTTGCTCCATCTCTCTTGCCCCTACAGTAATATACGAAACGTAACTCTTTCTATCTTCATGTCACTTCAACTTCCGTTCGCCTCACCAGCTTATCCTCAAGTCAAGCGTGCCTAAAGAAGTTTTACATCTAAAAAAAGAAACCTCGTTGAGTGCTGTTCTACCTTGTCTGTGACGCAATGGCCGTTGGCCTCTGGCTGCTTTGCGCGTTTTTTCCCGCCAACATTGCCATTCATGTGCCGCGTCGACGGGCACGATGCGGGGCATTCACATACTGCTTCACTCTGCGAATTAATTAATGTGGTTTTAAACGAAAGAAATTAATTCAGCGAGAAATTTGATATCATTATTACTGCTGCTGTTACTTATGGGCGAATTGTGAACCGATTACTCGACCATTTTTCAAGCATATCCGAAGCCCCTTGATTAAGCGAGTACACGCAGCGGTGATTTTCGAAACCTCGTATTGTCTATCTTTTTTTAAATAAAATAAGGGCAGCGTACCTGTCAAATTAAGTTGTCGAATTGATTTGAATCAACACCAGCCAGTGCCGAAGTGAAGTGAACTCACCGGCGGCAGCGCTTCTTTCAACAGCGCAAAATAGAGATCATTCTGGTCGCGCACCTGTCTCTGCGTGCGCTGCCGCAGCCGCCGCACCACGTACTTCTTGACGCCCACGCCGAGCGTGACGGCGGGGAAGCCCACGCAGTGCGCCGCCAGGGGCCGCGCGCCCCAGCCTCCGCCCCCGCCGCCCCCCGCACCCCCCACCAAGCCCCCGCGCACTCCCTCTATGTACACTATGAAGCAGCATATCGCTACTGTGGGCAGGCATATGCCCTTGTCTGCAACTGTGGAACGAATTCATTTTTCAATCACCGCTTTTTCAGATATTCTTAAGCAGTAATACTTTGCACGCGCTACTCTGTGTTCCAGTTTGAAGGGCATTGTAGCCAGTGAAATTACTGGGCAAATGAGAATGACCAGCACCCCCACCGCGTAACTGTTCAGGGAATCGATTCGCCTGCCATCCTGCACGCGCCAATTAACAAGTCCACGAGTGCGAGCAAGAGAGAACACGATTACCATCTCCACCAGACAATTACGCGGTAAGGCCCCGGTAAAGTCATACTGTTTTTAAATCTTACTAGACTGTGTGCATTGCAGTGTCACTCGTTATAAGAGGCTGTGGCTCATAACATCAGGATATCAAGCAGTAGTAAATACCTAACGGCCAACAGAGCTCGTAGTCACTTCTGCGTGTCACTACTAGTTATATAAAAGACAAATATCAGATGGTGCGAGTGTAAAGCCAGAATGCCAAATGGTTTTAGCATTCAGCGATGGAGACGGTTTTTACGCTTTTGAGATGTACATGCTACAGACTTGGATGCGATACAATAATCTTTAGGTCAATATTTAGTCCCACACACATTGTTTGTAGTCTGTGGAATCAGCTCCATAGAATAGAACGCATGTATATAGAATGCAACTGGACAATATGGAGACACTCACACTGAACAAAAGCTTTGGGAGTGAAGAAAATTAAGAAAAGAATAACAAAGTATTGGCAAATGTATATTTACCTAAAACATAGTTTACTCTCAAAGCTAGTTTCAATACATGTAACAGTAATTGTTATGTAAATAAACATTCTAAAGATGTTTACAGTGGAACTGTAAAACTATTCTGAGAACATTTTGGTTTAGAAATGGCTATCACACTAATATTATGAAGGCGAAAGTTTGTATGTGTGTTTGTGTGTATGCGTGTATGTTTATTACTCCTTCACGCTCAAACGGCTGAATGGATTTGGATTAAATTTAGTACCAAGATAGCTTATACACTGGATTAACATATAGGCTACATTTTGTCCTGGAAAAGTGCAATTTTTCCCATGGGATGAGCAAATAATTAAAATACTTTTTATCCGCGGGTGAAACCGCGGGGCGCAACTAGTGAAATATATGATAGGTAACCAATGTTGTTTATATCTTCCTCAAATATAATTAGTCAATCAATATCTTTGTCAATAATTGTGCAAGAATAGTTATACATTACACTTTGTTTGCATGAAACCAACTTTTACTACTTGTTTCAAATGAAGTCATAGATAAAAAAAAAATAAGCATGTCAAAAGTAATAATAATAATAATAAAATACTTACATGTATACCAGACAAATTGCACCCACACATAAGTACTGGCAGCAAAGAATATGTACTGTATAGGGATGAAGAAGAAACAGATCATATCTGATGTTAGCGCGATGCAGATAAAAAATACTGAGAATGCCTGAAAAGAAAATGTTTTTGATCTTATTCAGAACAATTAGGTTGCAATACATAGCTGGATATGTGTGGAAGAAATAGGCATAATTAAACATGGTGTTAAGCATGTCCCGGCTTTAGGGCTGTAGTGATTCAAATTTATCTTTTACATATTAATCTATGGTGTTAAAAATATAAACACATGGTTCCAAGTATTTCTGCCACCAGTTGTAATTATAAAGGTTGTTGTAATACTTACTAGTCCTTGATATTTATATGTATCATAGACAGATCTCAGCAGTATCCAAAACGGCCAGAGGAATTCAAATCTGAATTCCAACATGTAGTCGGCTAGAACTACCGAGGCCCAGACTATTATAAACTTTAGGTACAACATTGAGCTGAAAATAGTAAATAGAATATTTAGATAACCGATTTTTTATACATCTACATTTTTGCTTATTACACCATTATCATTAGTGTTGCAAATTATATCATTTACATATTTACAAATCCACATTGTAATATAATTAGCAATTGTACGTTACATGTAATATTTATTAAAATAAAGAATTTTTGAAATGAATGAATGAATATAATTAGCACATTATGGGTTGATATTTTAAATAACCTATAATTTATTTAGTGTATATTACCGAATAACTGTCTTTTTATGATTGTGACAATGTTGAGGGTAAATACATTTTCAATTTACTAGCATATTTTAAAATAAGAAAATAAAGTTGGTCTCATATTTTTATTCCTGTAAAAACCACCATGTGATTTTATATTTAACAGACTAAAAAATCATACTATGTAATTCTGCAATGTTTATCATAACTACAGGGGGGAATTTAAACCTAATTACTACAAAAGACCTAGCCAATTTGGGAAAAAACAATACATAAAAATTGTAATTTATAGAAAGTATGCTATACTAATCAACTCTATAATCAATTAAATTTTGGGCAGCAACATACACTTACACAAAGTGAAAGTCAGATTCATTGCAAATAGGCTATTTTAACTTACAAGTCAAAATTATATTAGGTACTTAAAATTAAGTTATTTTACTAAGCATATAGAATTACAAAATGCTTATTGACACATAATATATTATCAAGCCCATTACAATATATGAGTTTGAAAAAAAAAGTAGTTCTCTTTCTCACACAGTACACACAACATTTATGGTTATACTAGATCCACGCCAGCATGGGTGGCATGAGTTGTAGAAATCAACATATCTCTTCTCTCATGTACAAACATCCTGGCCAATGTGACCAATGTTTTAATGTATAGATAGATTTAAGATTATTGTACCTGCAGTTACTATCCATTGGTCAGCATGAAATTAAGAGAATATGATAAATGGAAACATGACGTATAATGAATATTAAAACACAATATCATTGAAGTAATAAATTGATTGTATATTTCGGGATGAAATGTGACATATCACATTAAAGCCATACACATAAATAGGTATTCATTGATGTGAGTAAACTAACATGGCATTTTGTAAAAGTTTAATCCTTAGCATGGACCAGGAACAAAAATGTAACTCCTATTTTTAACTACTTTTCATGAAAATAGTTATAAAAGGTAGGGGATAAAAGCTTTTGCCATCAGTCAATTAAGGGTGCTGGATTTATTATTGCATTTGTATATTTTTTTCTATGATTATTGTAGATTTCTGCCTAGAAACTAAAGATCCTTAATTTAATGAAAACAGATTTTGAGTTGATTATTATTCTCATCCATATTATGTACCCACATTTTTACTATATAGTTACATGTATAATGTTGTTGTACCTCCATATTTACTTCATGGAATGTTTTAATATTTCATTTATTATGTGGTGCAAACATGCAAAAATCCAAAATAGAATTCATGTTTATTAATAGATCATGGTTATTGTGAAGTTGTAGCTCAAAATAACTGATGTTTATTTTCACTTTGCATCATCAGAGCAACTGTATACTACATGCGAGGTGTGTTGGTTTGATAAAATGCATAGAAAGAATGAAATAGTAACATGTTCGAGACCTACTTTTTGTGGATTCTTTTTATTCACAACACAAATGAACATGCCAGTAATACAATGTTTGCCAGATGGTACTTTCTACCCACATACGTTGACCTTTCACAACATTTTCCCACACTTTTTCAGATGGATTGAAAGCTGATTCTTACTTCGTACGTTTTTTTACGGGTTTATAAATAATTTTAACGACGATAACTTACTTTCCGTACATTCCTTCGGTGATTTTTGTGCGCTTTATCATGGGGCGCCGCAACTTCCCAGTATCGGCATTTCGCCGCTTCATATTTCTACATCCGGGGCGTATATCGTAAATACAGGCGCTCGGTTCACGACACAAAATTACAAGAAAGCTTATTTAAACAATAATTTTCAAAATAGAGCTTTTTGTTGTCAATCAGCCTATTTCCAAAATTTACGAGGGAGACGGAAGAAAATTATCGGCACGCTTTTTTGCGTTCCTTCGGTTCCTATTCTATCCTTCCTTCACTCACTCACTCACATTCACAGTAATAATGTTGCCACACTTATTTTGTAAATTACTAATACTTCTATTTCTAAAGCACCCTATTCATAGTCCATAATACTTCATATCCCGCCAAGGTGACCCACCACGTCCCTGCCACCGCCATGCCTACGACCATTGTTTCGATTTAAGGCTGTATTACAGAACTATGCTCAGTTACGAATCTGTGCTTAAGACGAGATTTCATTTAGAAAATGATCTATATGCGAATGAAGTCTCGACTTGAGCACCTATCGACGATTGAGTATCCTTCTGTGATATGGGCTTTAATTTGTGTGATATGATGAGCTTGATCACAGTTTTGATCCAAGGAATTTATGTGTGACCATAATCACACATAAATTTCTTGGATCACACTCAGGATCACAGCACAGCGCAGAATAATATTACTTGAGCGTAGGAAAGATTATTTATTACAATTATTAAAGTCTCCCCTGAAAATAAATAAATTGAGAATGTAACCTTCTCGTATATATAAACTGTTAAACGCCAATGTCGTTTTTTGTGACTTGACTTGATTTGACACTACAGACGGTGGAATTCAATTCATTATTTTCCTTTAATGTATATATTCCGTACATGATACACAGCGTTCCCATATTATAACTAAATAAAAAAATACTTATGAAATAAAACTATAATCTGGGTATTATCAATTTATTGCAAATATAAATTCTAAAGAAAAGCCTTGCGACATTGAACAAAGCAGGTGCTTTATTGCCTACGCAACATTTACAAAGCACTCAGCCGCTGTGTGTAGCGTTAAATAGACATTTCGGCTGTCATGCAGTTATTTTAGGAGGTACCAAATACTAAACCAAAACCATTTTTTTTAAATTGGACCTTGTACGAATGTTCTATATATTTGAAGAAAAGAGCGAATTTAATTCCACCGTGTATAATATTACTCTACAAATTGTGCTCTACAAATTAGCAAGCTGAAGTGGCAGTGGGCTGCCGAAGAACCGATAACCGTTGGGGTAGACGTGTTCTGGAGTAGAGATCGTGAATCGGCAAACATAGTGTAGGACGCCTGGCGGCAAGATGGAGCGATGATATACGCAAGGTAGCTGGTAGTAACTGGAAGAGTGGAGCCGAAGACCGGGCTCAGTGACGTGCCTTAGGAGAGGCCTATATCCAGCAGTGGACTAGTGTAGGCTAATGATGATGATGATGTGTATAATATTAATTAACTGAGAAATTATCAATTACTTCACTGGTCGTTCGTCACTGGCTAAATATACGAAAGTGTGGAGCCAAAATAAAAAAAGTCAATGTCGACTTGAATCTTTATTGAAGTGACATACTTATATTTCGATTGTGATATTGGCAAAATTGTGGTAACCTCTCCACAAAGGCCATTTACAAAGAGTTGAAGTTATATTTTCATCGAATGATAGATAGCAAAAAAAAAAAAAATAGAGGAAAATCAAATTGCATTAAAATTGAAGTTAATAAATTCCAAGAAAAACATAGTTTCTTAATCTTTTCGTAGGAAAATTTGAATAAAATTAAATACATTATATTATTAAAAGAAATGATTATTGACACCGGCCATATTAATACTTTTAAACATGATTCCTGCAGTTCGCCAATATTTAGCTTCGCATCACATGCATGTTATTGACGACTGGTTAACTGGGTAAAAAACTAGATATTCAATTGATTATGTACCGTGCGCGTGCCGTATTTTAATTACTCTATCAATGAGTAGTATATAACTTTACTTGGCTTTTAGATGTGTAGAGTACCTCACCGAAGACAGAAGCAACAACTACAGTGAAAACGATATAAAAAGCTTGGCAAAAGAACAATGGTTACTCAACGATCTAAAAGATATCTGCCCAGGGTCCTTGCCTTCAAATTTAAAGAATAACCCGAAGACAATGCTAACTGGGAGATATGTCCTGCAGATCAACGCAGCAGTAGATATAGGTAAGTAGTTAAAAATAACTATACCACAGCCACAACTGCACAGAATTGTTAGCTTTATCTATGAGAAATACCCATCTATACTTTCAGGTACCCCAGCTTATCAGCAGTATTTAAAATTACAAAAGATAAACATGGAAAATGTTGAAGCTACAACCACATTTGAAGATAAGATATCTAGCCATAGGTGAGAAAGGTATATTTATGTGGTTAATGTCAGAGTTGCTAAAAACCACAGCTGTAGATGTTTATCAACTATAAGTGCCATTATAACACCCCAACTATAAAAACCTGTAATAAAAGCCAAGTCTCGTGATTTATGTTATGCTAGTTACAGCTAAATATTCATTGTGGTATTGCTTCCAGCTACTGCGAAATGTAACATGTTATGGTTTATTTTGTCTATACAAAGGTTGAGCAGACATACTAAGGACCATCTACAGCAAAAAAAAGTGTACAGGAGATCAACACACAAGCAAAAAAAAAGATCATTTATTATTAGGTTTTGTTTTTTATTTTAAGTTTGCTTAGATATTTATTTTAAACCAAAATTAAAAAAAAGATACATTTCTCATTTTGTTTGTATTTTTTTATGTTTGATACCTCATAACTCTTTCATAAATTTTGTTTATTAACTTATTTGTGAAAAAAATTATTTACACAATATCAATATAGTTTCAGATTGGTCTCATTGAAATATCAAAATCAGTTGTTTATATATTAGTTTTTAAATAAAAATAACGGGTAAATTATGTCAGTCTTCTCAGTATAAAATTAAGGTGATTAAAATTTGTTTAACACTTAAAAAGAAAGGATATATTTTATTTTAAAAAAATGTAAACTAAATCTTTATTTAATTTAAAAATTTAACATCCACCGATTAATTTAAATGTAAACGGTAGAAATTGCTGCAGCTATAAATCATAAATCTTACTGATCAACATTGTTCAAGTAGATTTTGAGAAAAAACATTTATGTTTTTTGTTGTACTGTTTCCATCTAATGGGGCCCAATTTTGTCACTAACCGTGAAGAGAAGCTACTAATTGAATAAAAGAGGGGATACTTATGTTTTGTTTCCAATTGCAGAATGATGAAGTTGTACTTGACAGATGGAGTGCAAGAAGTGACCGGGATAGAGTATAGACCTATGAGGAATCTCAACTGTGACATCACACCTGGCATTAAAGTCCTTGTAAAAGGTATAAAAAACTGATAAAATCGCATGACTTATTTATTATTATATTTATGACTTATTTTTTCTTTTTTGCCACTTAAATCGCATCAGGCTCAAGCCTCAGTAGGAAATTCAAGACGATAAATTAATGTCAAAATGCTTTGGGATCTTTTTAATCAAAATAAATAAAATAAAATAACACCCAACATTCACAATCATAGATTAGGGACCCTAACTAGGATTTCCTGTATCTAATGAAATTATGGGTATCAAATGAAAGGGTTTGCTAAGACCACGGAAAAAAAACCTGTTTGTAAATATATATATATATATATTTATATATATATATATATATTTATATATATATATATATTTATATATATAAGTTATTTTTACATGATGCTGTTCACAGGGCCTATAGTATGCCGCCGAGGCATTTTGTTACTGACAGAGGGGGCGATAGAGTTGCTTGGTGGTGAAGTAGAAGATTACAGAGTGACCAACTCTTTAACTGGCTTGCTGTCGGCTAAGCTAGGGTTACCTGTTTCACAAGGTTTGTAATATAAAGTAGAAACTAAAAACTATTTATCCAAAACCTTAATGTAAATTTAGTAATTATTAGTAGGTTAATTAGGATGAATGCTACCTGAAAATGCATGATAAATGTTATGATACTGGCTGCATCTGCATTTTATGTGAGGGTAGTAATAATAAATAACAATATTCGTGGACATTTCACACAGCGCCATCTAGCCTCACACAATGTGTAGATACTTTTTGTTTGTAAATACATTGATTGAATACAATATAGCACTCTTACACAGAACAAACATCGATGTTCATCACACAAATGTTTGTCCTGGGTGGGAATTGAACCCTCAACCTACAGCTCAGAAGGCAGGGTTACTAGGTACTAACTGAGCTATCCAGCCAGTCAAATATGCACTGTTGTGTATTTAGACTAGGACTTGGCGATTTTTTGCATGCTTTGCATATATTTGTTCATTTAATATAGGCCCTTAAATATTCTTACAATTTTAGAACCAGATCTGAACACGACAGTAAGCCATCCACGAAACACTAACATTCCAACACCACACACACAAATGCCTCCTTCCATGCCAAGTGAGCATACATTTGAGCCAACATCCGAGCACAGACCTGTGGCCAGGGTCACCAGCGTCCAAGCGGCCTTTAACGATGACGATGATATCATAGACATAGATCAACTAGCTGCTATTGAAGCTCAAATAACCGAAAACCCCGTAAAAAGATTCCTAAACGAGGGCAGTTCAAATCCTGAAAAGAAATTAAAAATAAGTACCACTTCGAATAAAATTTCTACAAGTAAAATACTCCCTATAGATACTCTAAATAGAGTTCAAGATTACCCAGATGACAACGATATATTCTTCGATGAAGACGAAGACTATCTTAGAGAATTAGAAGCCAAAATCGACGCAAACGAAAATCAATCTACAATCAATAAAAATAAAGTATCAGCAGAACCGTTCGTGTACATAAAACAGATAAATGATATGGCTGAGAGTGAGAAGGCTGGTAGGGTGTACAAAATAAAGGGTCAGATTATGAAGTTGTTATCGAAGTTGTCAGTCGGGAAGGACGGTTGGAGTCTCAAATGCACACTTGTCGATGGAACCGGGAGTTTAGATGTAGAATTTACAAGCGATGTGTTGTCGAAGTTGGTTGGTTATACGCCGCAAGAAATGAATCTACTTAAAAAGCAAATGGTGACCAACCCGGCGTTGAAAGAAAAGGCTGTTTCGGTTAGTATTTCAAGCGTCGTTTTCCTTCAACCAACAATCATTGGAAACAAATAGTAATAGAAATATTCCCATTTTTCAGGCGCTACAAAATGCAAAAGACACTCTTCAAGTCTTATACTGTATCATAGAACTAACAATCTTAGAAGTGCCGAAGATCACCTGCCTCGCCCCGTTCGATGGAAACCACGTGGACTTGTTGAAGATACGAATGGGTTCGTAGCGTATGATGCGTACGTACTGACCTGCATACTATGAATTTGAATACATTTTTATATATTATTATGAGCCTTGTTTTTCAGTCTACTCTTGAAAAAATCTACTTATTTTATGGCTAATACCAATTTAAACTAGCTTTTAAAAAACTTGTTTAAAGGCGCGTTTCCATTAGGCAAATTACTTGCTTGCATGCATGTATTTGTAGCATATTATTACTTTACAAATGACTCGGCAAGCAGCACCGACCACAGCAGCACATTTTCCACCCATGATGTCTTACCCAGTAATTGAACATCTTTCGTTTCCAATGCAACTTACACGCAAATGTGACGATATATGCAAGACTTGCCCATTTATTTTCTACAATGGAATCGCGTCTTTAAAAGTCGGAACTATTTTCCAATGCAAGCAACTTGTACGCAAGACGTCAAACTTGCATGCAAGATTTGATAATGGAATCGCGCCAAGTATGAACAGACTTAGATCAATTTAACAATAAAAATGTGACGCTTGTTTTTGAATTATCAATATCTACTAAAAAAAGCTCAAAACAAAAGTCTTGCTGCCTGAAATTTGTAAAATCCAATACTAAAGCCAAACAGTGTTTTTTGTCCATTTTTCATTTACCGTCATCCATTCGTCTTTTTCCCTCTCTTCTATTCCCTTGGGTAGGGTTAGGGCCTTGAACCCTTGTGAAGCAGGTTATCATCTAGTGTTGAATAAAATGCATCGAACACGTTTTAAAACTATATTTTTTAATTCAATACACCTGGTTCATAACGCAATAATATTGTGGAGTTCGTATTATACAGAGTTCATCAAATAATATAAAATAATTAACACAGGTGACTACTGTATAAAACTAACATACTAGTTCTCACAAATGCAAACTTTGAAGTACCCTCTCTTGTAAAAATACTTGGTGATAATAAATAATGTACTTTAATTATTGCACTAATTTAATACAAAATATGTATTACATTTACCATAAAATTACAGTTAGTGACAATATAATACCAAATTATATATCTTGCAAGGAAAGGGAACTAATTTTGTCAAATTATGTGATGCCGATTAAAAAAAATTGCTGCTTTATTCTATCGAGTAATGGAGTTTTTAATAGAAAAACGTTATGAAAATTTACAGAAAAGTGATCTAAGTTCAAAATGTACTATCACCAAAACCAATATGCATTAAAACAAATTTAGTCTCACGCGGGCAAAGCATTAACCAAAATTGAGCACTCTCAATGAATATAAACTTAATTTAACGTTATAATATATTATATAACATGTTAAATAGATACATAGAAACAACACGTACGTACGTACGATACGTGTTATCGCAATTTCTAAAGTAGGCATAATATTAGGTCTTTACCTATGAAATTGCCGTTTTGTTTGAAAAAAGTTAAAGTATTTTTTTTTCGAACTTATTTATTTCTTTTATTCAAAGTAAGTACCCCTGCAATCAATGCATCTTTGCCAACGCTGTGGCAGTTTATGGATGCCCTTCTTGAAAAAATCAGCAGGACGGGAGACAACAAACTCTTCAAAGGCGTTTTGTACTGCCTCTCGGGAATTGAATTTTTTTCCCGCTAAAAAGTTGTCCAAATTTTGGAAAAAGTAATAGTCGGTAGGCGCAAGATCTGGTGAGTATGGCGGATGAGGGAGAGCTTCCAAACCCAACTCATGCAGCTTAGAGACGGTCTGTTGTGCAGTATGGGGTCGCGCGTTGTCGTGAAGTAGCAGTGGAGACGACCGATTGACCAAAGCTGGTTGCAGACGTGCGAGTTTCGCCATCATTGTGGTCAGTTCTTCAATGTACACATCTGCAGTAATGCTCTCGCCGTTTTGTAAAAAGCTATGATGAATCACACCAGCACTAGACCACCAAACTGTGACCATCACCTTTCTAGGGGTCATTTTTCGTTTTGCACATTGCTTTGGTACCGAACCAGGATCTAACCAACTTGCTGAGCGCTTTCGATTGTCAAAAAAAATCCATTTTTCGTCGCACGTAACAATTCTGTTCAAAATTCCTTCATTTCTGTGCCTGTTAAGCAGCGCAAGGCAAGTCTCGACGCGTACGTTGCGCTGGCGATCGTTAAGTTCGTGGGGCACCCATCTATCAAGCTTTTTATCTTGCCAATCTGTCGCAAATGGACCAATATTGTTTTGATGCTAACATCAAAAGCTGCTGCTAGCTCAGCTGTAGATTGAGATTCATCAGCTTCCACAATCGCCTTTAATTCATCATTGTTGACCAAAGTTTCCGGACGACCACGAGGTTCATTTTTCAAGTCAAAATTCCCAGAACGGAACCGAGCAAACCAATAACGGGTTGTACGTTCGTTTGTACAGTTCTCTCCGTAAACGTCGTTGATGTTACGTGTCGTTTGTGCCGCGTTGGTGCCACGATGGAACTCGTATTCCATAATTACACGAAATTTCAAAGTATTCATTATGAGGAAAAATGTTGAAATGTAATAAAAATACAACGCTAATCAATAAACAAAAGACTTATATTGTAAATAGAATGTCATATTTTTAAAACAAAATTAATTTGAATTTAGAATTCATAGCCGATCAAAACTTTTTTTGTTTGAAAAAGTCTGTACTGCAAAACGGCAATTTCATAGGTAAAGACCTATTATTTGGGACTTATTATATTCTGTACCTAAGTTATGTATAAAAAGTGTATGTACAAACTATTACATAGCGTGTGCTTATAGGTGTTACATAAAACTTTCTATAACAAAGCTGAAATTTTATTGAATTTTAGTAGAGAATTATGGAAAATCTCACTGTCAAAAAGAGATCAATACGAGATCTATCATGGGCATCATGGCTACTATTGAATGGTTTCTTTTCCAACAATACGATTATAATAACACGAATTACTGTGTGTCGATTTTTTTAAAGTTTAGGTATAACGAATACAAAGCATTAGTAAAAATACGTACAACAAAACAATGAGAATAACATGAAAAAAATATTTAAAAACGAATGAGATGTTAAAATTGACCTAATAACGTGATCACCACGAAAATAAATAACTAAGCTAATTCGTGAAAGCAAATTGCCTTTTAATGAACTCCATTTATCCATAATTGTAATTACTTCACACCGTGGAAGACATCATTGATGAAAAATTAAATATTACAAATTAATATCCCCATTTTCAACATATCTACCAATACCGGGACATGTTCACAACAAAATGCTCAATCACTTAACTGTATCTTGAATAGTGGATATTCAAATTACAAACATAAATACCGTATAAATACAAAGTTAAAAAGAACGACTAACTCCATCATATTCAGCTACATTTAAATAAGTAATCAAATGTTATAATTAACATGGTTTCTTCGGTAAAATGACGACTATTCAAATCCTTATAATTATGACAAAGATGAATGGTTCTTACTAAAAGACGACGTGAATACATATTTTCTATCAATTCCTTTGTATAAAATTAGTTTTTGCATTCGCAGTCAATTCAAGCGCCTAAAGTGTACATATCGAAGTCATGAAAACAAGATTCTTATACATATAGCGGTACAGCAGCCGATATTCTACAGGTGTATTTGAAATGTTGACTCAAGTTACACCCTCATAATTCATAATAATCTAAGCAGATGTTTAGATTTTACGCAAATGATTATAGGTCATAGGTTCGCCTAATGGTCTTATAATTTATTTAGGATATATTGCAAGAATTACTGGTTGTTTATGTACTATACAAGCTCATCATATTTCAATTCAATTTGGACAGCAGCGACTCTAAAAGCAGTTTTTATAAAAGTAAATTCCTTTCCAACTTGGGTCCCTCACTGAAGTAAAACAACCAGTAACATTGCAGACACACGAAATATAATACAAAAATGAGTTCTAGGTTTAACATACGTCAGTGCGGCGGACCGCGGGACCAAACAAGCGGGTAAACAAACAAGCTATGTACAGCACTATCGAAACGTCATGCTTCTTAGACCATCAGTCTTCCACTTAAATGCCAACTCGTTAGGCCACAACGGCTTATACAATCCTCTCATAGAACAGGAGGTACGCCTGTGCCCTCAACACCTTGTCCTCGGTGACTTCGGAGACCATACTGTCAGAAACGTAGTACCACTTGCCCGACGGCGGCTCAGCCGTGGAAGCTGGTCCTTCCCCTGACTCGTACCCGGATAGTTCCGACTCAGAGTCCATGTCTCCATCTCCGCTACCAGCATTAGCGGGCATTATGTTCCCGCTTTTAGGTAGGAACCACCATTTGGGGTCTCCCGCCTTCACCGGCTGTCGGACCTTGACGTACGCAACATAATGCCCTCCGTGCATGCCGCCAGAATGCTCAACCACACCATAAAGAGAGTACAAGAGCTCGTTTTGTCCGCGTACTACATTCGGCAGCTTGGTCACCTTATCCATGGCACAGAATGGAGCCAGATCTAGGATCGTGGGGAAATCCACATGCTTGGACATCTTCCGGAACATGCAGCGCGGTCCGATCTGGAACCGTTTCAGATGGAGGATTAGGATGGCGGGCGGGCTCGATACCAGGAACCGCTTGGTCGCGTTAGTGTACACTGTCTTGCCGTCCTTCCCGTTGATCCTCTCGGTGCAAGTCTCGCAGCCGACCTTGTTGTTGCCGGTGAGTAGCTCCAGCGCCGTGAACTGGCTGAGGCAGGACTGGATGCTGCACTCGTCTTCATCGCAAACGTAGCGCGGAGACAGCGGACTTTGCCGGGAGTACGGTAGGAAATCTCGCTGAGATTTTTCAGCATCCACGTTGTTTATTTTAGGCTTCGGTGCGGGCGGCGGCGCGGGCGGTTCCACCGGGCTTTCGTTGGCGACGGGAGACGGCAGCACCGGTTTCTCCGACGTGTTACCACGCATGTATAGTTTCAGCTTATCCATGTGATTATTTAGGTCATTCAAGGTCTTGCTCTCTGTGTGCGACTCGTAGCTGCTTTCCCCGCTGTGCTCCAGCAGATTCTTACAGCCTTGAACGCTGATCCCCCTCGACACGACTTCATTGGAGTACTCAGACCGCACGAACGATATCCTCGACACTGGTCTTTCATACTCGTTTTTGACGGGAGACATCTTACTGTGCTGTGGACTCGATAGGTCCAAGTTGATCTCGCTGGAGAGCGAGCTATGACTGCCCATTTCCTTGCCGTTGGTCGGCGAGTCGACGTTATCGACTGTCTCCGTCGAGTTGTGCTTGGTAGCCTCTGGACTGGCGACCCCTGAATCTGGATTAGATAGGTTCTCCAACGTTATCAGGGGTTTATATTCCATGGGGATCATGCTGGTAGATGTGGAGGTATCTGCAAACTCCTTATCTTTGTCAGCATTTTCCGGGGAGTTGTCCATCTTTTCTTTGTGTAAATCGACGGGGCTTGTCCTGATGGAGTCGGAGCTGATTACCTTTTCGGAGTTATATCCCGATTCCATGTGGTAGGCTGCGAAATTAGCTGCTGTGTGGGCTATGGCTTGAGTCCCTGTGGATGTGGTATTAGCCGGTCGTGGGGCATCCTGATCTAAATTATCCTCGACGTCCGCATCGGACTGTTCTGATGAAGACTTACCATCTTCCTTGGACCCGCCATTGGTCGTTCCCGAAGGCGCATCGTCTTTAGATGTTGAGTTACCTGAACAAAATTTAACATCATTAATCTATTTTCTGAAGTACAAGATAGTATTGCTGTGTCACTAGAATTAAATTTAGATAGATTTATTTTATTATTGACAGCTACTATGAAATGATGATCTAAGATTATGAAATGTACTGCACATGATTAATAAATCAATGGTTATGGTCTTATAGGGATTAAAATGTACGACATAATTATCTAAGTGTAAAGTACCTGTTCCCATATATATATATATATATATATATATATATATCTACTTATTTTTTTAAACTTGTACTTGTTTAAGCGCCTAATAAGTCTACATAAAGCCATGCTACAAGGCACCACCTTTGTTCTTATGTGCGGCCTTCCTCGCCGTTTTGCGTTCCTTCCTCAATTGATGCTTGGAAGGCTTGCTCTCTTCTTGGGAATTGTATATATTGTCTTCTGAAAATATGTGCTCACGTCAATTCATGCTTTATTCACTACAGAACAAGACTTGTTTTTACTTAAAGACACAAAAGTTACACATCTATTTTATATGTGTTACATGAAAAACGATATATCTACTACTATACGTAGATATCATTTAGGTAAATTGAAGGGGTGAGAACAAAAAGGGTTTAACTGATTTTTTTTCACAAAATGACTTATGTGTATCGTTGGATTCAGCGTGAAATTATCTACAATAATACATTCTCAAAATACCAAAATGAGGCTTAAATCTCGAGATTTTGAGTCTAAAAACGGTTTATCTGTTACAGGAATACAGTCCACTTATCATAAAAACATTATTATAATTATTTTATCATATTATATTTTTACAGTAATTGTATGAATTAGTACTATATTTAGTATTTTAAAATAGAATTAATACATTTTCAAGCAACTGAAGCTTACATAAACCTTTTCTATTACCTTATAAGCACTTTACATTAAAATGAAGCCGTTGAAGTTTAAAGTCAATTTTCTCGAAACTGTCAATTTGACAGTTAAACCCTTTTTATTCACAACCCTTCAATTGGTTTTGCCTGATTTTAAAAGTGGGTGTAGGTAGATTAGATATATCATTTTTCATATAGTTTATTACACACAGATGTTTTAAAAGGTCATGCATGTCATTCGGTTGAAACATTTACAAGGGAAGGACACATCAAACACGAATCGCTGGGACTTCAAATGTTGCTTGAAAACAAAAGTATTGTATAGTATTTGCTACAAAAACACAACATCAATACAATAAACATACAGACACCGACGTTAAATAATGCACATCAAGCTAAAACGAGACAACGCTTTATGAAACCGACTATCTCCCTGTGAGTGACAGAGATGACGCTCTACCAAGTCTATTGTCTCGATGTACATTACTTACAGTCGCTAGCTGAAGATCTATTTGATTTTGCAATGGGACAATACGTTATTAGTTATAAGCAAGCATTTAACATATTGAACAAGATAGTAACAAGTACTCAGTAAGAGACTGATGTTTATAAATTAATTTTAATGTGAGGCAGATAGTACATACATGATGTTGATTCTGTTGTAAAAAATCTAAACTTCAATTGACAATCATAAATTTATGGCGATCCACTTCACTAGGCGGTAGGGCTTTACTGCAAAGTTCGTCTAGGTAGGTACCACCGCTTTGCCAGTTATTCTGCCGCCAAGCAGTAGTGCGCAAGCACTGCTGTGTTCCGGTTTGAAGGGCACTGTAGCTAGTGAAATTACTGGGCAAATGAGACTATGATCTGATCTCACAGTTTAGTAATCTTATTACTAGATTGTGCTGGTGTCTCTGGATGACGTGCGCAGTGCAGTGTCACGCGAACCTCTATACTTTAGAGTTCCGAGTGACACTGCAGCTGGTATGGGCAGCCGTGTCGTTTAACATCAGGCGAACGGCTAGCTCGTCACGTCATTCCTTAACATAAAAAAAAAAAAAGATCCTTGTCATTTCAGATTCAATGAAAGGGAAAGCAATATTTTTTTAGTAAATGCCACCATTGTTTTTACCGTTAGGAGTTTTCCTGCGAACCACGGCCGGTGGTTGAGGGCGTGAAGCGGCTACCGGAAGTGACAAGTCCAGGAAGTATTCAGCTCGGTCTGAAGCGTGCAGGCACTCTTGACACTCGAGGGTCGATACCAGGAAGCCACGGAACACCTTGGTGAACAGTACTTGGTTTAATTAACAGCTTGTTTTATCACATATACATTGTTCATTTCACACTAAATAGAGCGATAAAATAATAATAATAATAAATTATAATAATTTTAAATTAATATATCCCCGACTATTTCTCACGAATTGTATGTCGATTTCTCGACCAGGTTGGACATACAATTCGTGAGTAATAGTCGGGGATATATTAATTTAAAATGAATCACACTCATGAGAATTTTAATACATAAATTATAATAATCCTCTGAAATACAATATTGTATATAGAAATATTCGTTAACAGCTCCATGCTAACCTGTTCTGGCCGCAACATGGTATCTGAGGCCTGTTGACCGTAAAACTTGACCTTCTGCTTGACTTCTCCATCAACCTTCGAGGGGTCCACCTTTGAACTCATCCCAAGACTGCTGAGAATCACCGATTGGTAGCGACGCAGGTCCTCGGACCTGAAAAATAGAATGACTAGATTTAAAAAATACGAATAGTAAACTTAATTCAAACTGCAGTGTAAAGTTGAGGATGCCTTAGTTAGAAAGTTTATTTGTAATATAATTTCTAATTAATAAATCAAACTTAATTCAAACTGCAGTGTAAAGTTGAGGATGCCTTAGAAAATTTATTTGTAATATAATTTCTAATTAATAAATCTAACTTAATTCAAACTGCAGTGTAAAGTTGAGGATGCCTTAGTTAGAAAGTTTATTTGTAACATAATTACTAATTTAAAAAATCTACCAACAACAGTATCATATTTTTCAATGGTCATGGTTTCCATATGTTATCCTGAAAAGAAATGAGTGGGGTTATACTAGTAATTAAAGAATTCTTTGAATACATGATATCAAACTATACAAAAAAAATGATCCACTCCAAATCGTAAAATCTTGTGTTCTGTGTGGGATGGAACCTTTTCTATACTGATCAACATCAATATTAGAAATTGAAAAAGAAAAAAAATTAACATTAGCCGTATTACGACTCGCAAGCACTACGAATTTCGAAATTCGTGGAAAAAAATCTCCATTGTGACCTTTAGAAATAGATTGACCCTCTTCAAGATAACATACCAATATAAAATCCACCTTTATAAGTTAATCAATAACATTGTCAGAAAATTTATGTGATCTGAATGTAATTATATACTTCACAATGTTTGTTTCAACATATTATTTGAATTTCTATGTGAAAGTAAATAAAATAATCAGCAAAAATATACAGTCAAAATGCACAGTTTACATTGCTAGTGAGGTGCTCTTGGAGTGCCAGCAAGCAAACTGTATATATCGAAGAGAACTAACTATGCACCGATTTTTCGTGACTTGCTGAATGATGCTAGAGTACTGACCATTAAAGAAACATTGCTTTTATTTCTTTGATTTTAACACATACCTGACAGCCTCCAGTAAATGCCTGAGCAGCTCGTGAGCATCATGCTGATCTCCACCACCAAACTGTGGCAGCTTGGTCACCAGCGCCGATAGCAGCTTGCGCGGATTGTATGTTCCACCTTCTCCTGTAATATCAGGTTAACAGTTTGTGTCAACTTATCCTAATATAACATTTACAACTCTCAGTTTTATCCACAGGCAAAAAGCATGTTCTGTAACCTGTAAATAGGACTGGAAACAACATATGCATAGTGGATATTGTGTATGAGCACCTTGAAATTAACATGAGCAGGTTTTTTTATATTTTTTTTTATATTAAGTAATGACGTGACGAGCTAGCCGTTCGCCTGATGTTAAACGACGCGGCTGCCCATATCAGCTGCAGTGTCACACGGAACTCTAAAGTATTCTCTATTTATCTAGAGGTTCGCGAGACACTGCATTGCGCACGTCATCCAGAGACATCAGCATAATCTAGTAATAAGATTACTAAACTGTGAGATCAGATCATCAAGCCTCTATTGCCCAGTAATTTCACTAGCTACAGTGCCCTTCAAACCGGAACACAGCAGTGCTTGCGCACTACTGCTTGGCGGCAGAATAACTGGCAAAGCGGTGGTACCTACCTAGACGAACTTTGCAGTAAAGTCCTACCACCTAGTAAAGGTTTCTTATTAGGTCTACATCATCAACATATTGTCACTTATATCAGAAGATATGTAGTGAAAAATTCATATATAAACTAATATGAATAGGCACAACTAGCTACATTTATATGCTATGTGATAATACTTTCCTGGAGAACTAAAAATATACTGAATGTAATTTCTGGATGTCTCCAGTGTTTAACTATCAGTTACAAAAAGGTCATGGCTAAATATAGCGGAGTAGAAAAATCATACAGTTACATTTATAGTATGTAGCATGTATTTTCCTGTATGTTTGTTGTCACTGCCCTAAGCTTAGTGTTTTTAATAATTTAGTTACATGTTTATATCTTCAAATAGGACATTTTTCCCAGGAAAATTTGGTGGTTCTTGTGGTGTAGCATGATGATTGCCCATGCAGGTAAAACACTGAGGCACAACTCATTTTATCATAAAATGTATGAATCTATTTATAGTAAAACCAGTTTGTTATTTAAAGCTGTAAACAAAACAAAGCATGATATTCCTTTGTTTATGTTGCAGTTACAGACATTATGACACAAGGAAATAACCCTTTCAAGTAGTATTTTAATTATACTATTATGATCTTTATTGCGAAGATCAAGTTAACTGATATTTTACATTTTTAGTTTACAAAAGTATTTATTGAAATACTCTTGTAAACTGCTTTGGTTATATTTAAAGATTTGTTCTATAACTGTATACCTAAATAAATGACTGTTACCTTACAATCATTATTATTTATGAACATTTCTAGAAATATTTTATATTAATGATTTCATTAATGAACAGACATTTTTGTTGATTTTGATCTTGAGATAAAATAAATATTGTAGTTTAGTAAAATTCTAGTTGCATACCTACACAATTTAGTCAATTACACATACCTGCCTGCAGTTCTCCCAATGTTTCCGCCAGAGTTCTAGTCAAAGGACCCCACTCTGACAGCTGTCCTGTTATCGGTGGAAGATTTACCTCCTTCCTTTCATCATCACCATCAGATTTCATCTTCAACTTCCCTCCAGGCAATGTGAACCTTTCTCCAGGGCAAGACATCTCCTGCAGGACTTGAAGTAAGAAGGGAGTCTGTACTAAACATTGCATAACTGAGTTGAAGAAACAAGTGTTCCCCAGGTTGGAAAGTCCCCTAACTCGGTTAAGGTACAGAGACTTGTCTTTGCTTTTCAAGGTTGTTTCAGTTTTGATAACAGTTTCAATGGTAGGAACTTCAATAGTTTTAGTAGTTTCATATGGTAACTCAATAGGGGGTAAGGATTTGGGATTTGCACTGGCTGCGGCCTGTTTTTTAAGGTATTCAATGCACTCATGGAGTTTCTTAGCACTTGCTGTAGTGATTTCATTATTGCAGTTGTAGCAGTATATCTCCCAAGTGGTGGTGTTAGCGGTGAGAGCATGACAGTCCGAGTGGGGCGTGTTGAAGTGGTTGAGAGCGTGTTGATTGCGAGCTCTTCCGCAAAGCTGCGAGCCGCAGCGAAGACACATCCACAACGTGAGATCCTCCTCGAAATCGGGGTCGGACACCTCATTATTGGCAGCTTTCTTGCACTCGGAGCACTCTTTCTCAAACCCTCCCGTCTTTAGCACCTTCTTCAACCGAGTGAGATCGACAGCCTTCGTGACGTGAGGACATGCTGATTTCACACTCTCGTCGCAAGATTCTGTAGACTCGTCGTTCTCCCCAGGATCGCTTTGTCTCTTTTTTTTTACCATCTTTAAGCTCGATCAGTACAACCGCCTGTAATATGTAACGGGATACATGTGGTAAGAATAACTTCGCTATCACAAAAAGAAAAAATGACAAATCTGTGTCGATAGCCATTGCACGCGTGACAACGCACATTCATCGCGTATGTCCCGCGGGAACAGTGTAATGTTACCGAAAGTCTATTAATAAATCTATAGCCTACTTACGGTTGCATACGATGTGTTACAAATAAGTTCACAAAGGCCCGTATATCGAAAAAATCTAATTTTCAGAATTTTGTCACTGAAGTAAACCACGGTCGTCAGACATCTTGACAATGTTACCAACTTTCTAAAAATAAAAAATAAAAATAGTCTTGAAAGACGAAATTTGTAATATCGATATCAAGACAAAGAGAAGAAAGAAAAATCGATTTCAATGTGAACGTGAAATTAGAATAGGCCCCTCGCTACTAGCGCGTTCTATTGGCGAGTAGTGCAACTAAAATTCTGAAACGTCAACATGATCGTGATGGAATCTGCTAATCAAATTGTGAATTTCCATTGATTTTCATAAAATTTATTTCCAAATTGTTATTTGTTTGTAAAGAAAGTATATTTGTGAAGTGCACAGTATTATCCAGTGTCGTTCCATTATGTAGCTTTTAGTAAATGGCTCTTAGAAACTCTTAATTTTTATGAAGTTGTTGATGTTGTAAAGTTTTTGCAAAATAAACTAGAAAAATGGCTCTGCCTGGGAATGGAATATTTGTGGTGCAGGGCGAGATGGCCATGCTCGTCACTGCGATGCGACGGAGTACCCGGTGGGGCTCGCATTCGTTTCCAAACGAGGAGTATGACGTGCTGATGCGTACCTTTCAAGATCTGAAGACTATCCTGAATCAGGTGGATGACTTGCGACTCCTGGACCCGGCGACGTACTTAAGCCCCTTTCTGGAAGTTATCAGAAGCAAGGAGACTACTGGTCCGGTCACGAGTCTGGCCCTGTCAGCTATACACAAATTTCTCTCATATGGCCTTATAGGTATAACATATATAAAAATAATAATAATAGTAATGTAAAGAGCTAATTTCAAACCCAGTTTCATTTACTGGACCATGGTCCTAGTTGTTCATGGGTCCCTAGACACAGGGAATCCTAGTCTAGGATCTATGAATGAATGTGTGAAAAAAAAAATGTTTTGAGACTGTGCCTAAGCCGGGACTTAGAGAGCTCCAAGGCACTTTGCCATTTGAGCCTCTTATTCTGAAGCCATTTAATAGCAGCATAAATAGTAATGTTTAAAGTTTGTTCTTGATTCTGCACCATTATTGGTGAATTTAAAGTTATTTTCATAGGCCCATTTATGACATTTTTGTATAAAATAAAAGATGTTGCCATTCCGTGAGATTTTTGCAGTTTTAAATAAATTTTGAGTAATATATGCTTAATCGAAGGTAAATGAGCACCAGTTTTTTTTTTTTTTTTTTTATGTTAAGGAATGACGTGGCGAGCTAGCCGTTCGCCTGATGTTAAACGACGCGGCTGCCCATACCAGCTGCAGTGTCACTAGGAACTCTAAAGTATAGAGGTTCGCGTGACACTGCATTGCGCACGTCATCCTGAGACATCAGCACAATCTAGTAATAAGATTACTAAACTGTGAGATCAGATCATAAAGTCTAATTTGCCCAGTAGTTTCACTAGCTACAGTGCCCTTCAAACCGGAACACAGCAGTGCTTGCACACTACTGCTTGGCGGCAGAATTTTTTCCCATAAAATCATTTATTTTGATAATTAGAGCTCCAAAATCTTAATGAAATGGCTGCCATGAAAATGTATGCAAAGTTTATTAAAAGAGAATCTTAATCAGAGGATTAAATGATACAGATGATAATAATGCATGAGCAAAGCCAGCAACAATTATTTCATGTTTATAAATAAATCTAGATTAAACACATAGGATTAATTTAAGAGATCCCAATCATAATGAAATGACTGACATGAAAAGGAATGTAAAGCCCTCTCAAAACTTTAGTACCTTGTTCATAAATAGATGTAGGTATCCTACACTAAGAGAAAAGTAGACTACCATCAGCAGGCCTATTGGTCAGAGTAGCTAGGTGGGTGGGGCCCCTAGGCTGCTTGGCCCCTAGACTGGCGCTTTGTGTGCCTAGGCGGAAATCCAGGGCTAGGTGTACCCTTCAAAGAAACAGGCTATAGATAAATTCATTATTTAGTTGACAGCTGCCAATTTACGTTATTGCATAGCCCCTACCCCCTACATACAGTTAACTTGTATTCCCAAATGGTATGCTACTCCACCTACTCTACTTTGAGAAACCCTGATCTAGAACAATGACCTCTGTAGTGTGGTGTTTGAGCAGGTTGGCTCATAACCCAGAGGTGGCGGGTTCGATTCCCGCGACAGGGCAAGTATTTGTGCATAGAAAAAAGCGCAAATACTTTATATGTGTCTGATTGTTGTGGGACCATGGTCCCCATAGTTCCTGGGTCCCTAGAAATAGGGAATCCTAGTTAGGATTCAGGATGTATGTGATCATTAGGTGTTATTAATATTATTATTATTAATAAGCAAGATGATTCTTTTTTAAATACAAGCATGTTTCACTTCAGACCCAACCCATCCAAGTGTACCAGCCACGGTGGAAGACATTGCAGAAGCTGTAACACATGCTCGTTTCGTCGGTACTGATCACTCATCTGATGGTGTAGTGCTAATGAAGATCTTACAAGTTAGTACATCTTAACATCTATGTTTTGGCAAGGTTATTCTTATTAGCAAAGGAGGAAGGGAATAAAGGATCTAGAAGCAGTTGTCACATCACAAAAAAGCAATTCTACTGGCACAAACATCATCACATGTTTTAGTATTGTCCTAATATATTACATTTATCATTAGGACCTTTTATTTATTCAAAAGTTTTAGAGGTTTTCCCACATGTCATGCTATGATGGGCTAGCCCCATCTGGGACCCAACACTGGGATATTCAAATAGATATTACACAAGTGCAATAAAATATGTACACACATTAATCAAGATGAAATCTAACCAACTATCCACATCTGTTTGTTACAAAACTGATGTCAAAGACTTGCAAGCGAGTAATAGTTTATTGCAAACCTTTGAAATCTCCATATCAAATTTTAGTAGGGATATAAAACAGTAATACATCTAAATTGTTCATCTGATCATTGCAGGTACTTCGCACACTAATGCTGAGCCCCGAGGGAGTGATGTTGACTGATGAAAGTGTCTGCGAGATCATGCTCAGCTGTTTTCGCATTTGCTTTGAAACCAGACTCACAGGTAAATGTTCTCTGTGGAAACTTTAAACAGTTTAATTCAAATGTAGCTCATACGCATTTTATTAACCGGATAATAATAATGCTGGCCAAATCCAGACTGGATAAAATCCATGTTCTGATAATCCAATAAAATTAATTATATTTCATTAAATAGTTTTTCTTTGGTCCTTACCTTTTGTTGGTCTTATTATATCATAGTTCTGGCAGCCCCAACATGGTTCAGCGTCAGTCGAAATGCAGTTGGACATGAAAACGTGTAAGATTTAAAAAAAACAGTGATGTACACACATTTTACATCTTAAGAAGATAGCGAACTTTATATTATTAGGAATGTGTTTACTGTTTTTTCATTTTTTTTTTATGTTAAGGAATGACGTGACGAGCTAGCCGTTCGCCTGATGTTAAACGACACGGCTGCCCATACCAGCTGCAGTGTCACTCGGAACTCTAAAGTATAGAGGTTCGCGTGACACTGCACTGCGCACGTCATCCAGAGACATCAGCACAATCTAGTAATAAGATTACTAAACTGTGAGATCAGATCATAAAGTCTCATTTGCCCAGTAATTTCACTAGCTACAGTGCCCTTGAAACCGGAACACAGCAGTGCTTGCGCACTACTGCTTGGCGGCAGAATAGCTGGCAAAGTGGTGGTACCTACCTAGACGAACTTTGCAGTAAAGTCCTACCACCTAGTAAAAACTTTAAAATTAAAACTTTAAAACTTCAATTTCAATAACTTTATTCTATTCTACCTTACAGAACTCCTCCGTCGCAACGCAGAGCAGTGCCTGCGTGACATGACGCAACTGATCTTCATGCGCATCCCACAGTTTCCTGAGGACACTTCGCCGGCACCCAACACGACCGAGATGTCGCTAAAGAAACGTGACAAAGTGACCAAACGAAAGAGCTTGACTACTGTTAATAGTATGTATTACAACCAAACACGCCTGTCTATGGGATGAACTGATTTTGATTTTCTGATTGGAAGTGAGTTGTCTTATTGAAATTGGTTCAGCCATTCTCAATTTCTGGAGAGACACAAGAAAAATATGAGCTCTTTTTTAGTAGTAGTAGTTTATGAAGGGAAAGTCTTACAAGTTTCTCTCTCGAATAATATCATTGACTCTGAAATTCACAATTAATTGATCAAATATCAACGTTCTTAATTAGAACGGTTAAGGAAAGGAATGCCCTGCCAGTGTCTGTGTTTCGGGAGAAATATGACCCGGGCGTGTTCAAGAGAAGAGTGAATAGGTATTTACTTGGCTAACATGCTACACTTTCGATTGCATCGTCACTTTCCATCAGGTGAGAGTGTGGTGGAAAAAAATTTATTAACGATTACAAAGTAAAATTTCTGAATTTTTGTTACTAAGTAAAAATTAATAAATCTCAGAATTTAAAAAGCTTGAAGTATTAAACCGACATAAATTTTCTATTTATAATCCAAATATTACCCCTTACTGAAAAAAAATAATTGTTTATATAATAATAATACGTGTGGACATCTCACACAACGCCACCTAGCCCCAAACTAAGCAAAGCTTGTTCTATATATCAAGTCTAGTGGAACATTAATACAGCTCAACTTCTTTAAAGTAGGCGCCGGTACGTTAGGGTAGCCAACTGCCTATCGGTTATAAAAATGACGTGTTGGGTATGTCTTGATGGCCATACCCCGCGAACCGATGCCTTGACACCGGCCCGCGTGCCATCGAAGCGGCAAACACCCTTTTATTGACGTTGACATGTTGGTTCGACACCACAGTATATATTGAGCGACAAACGCTTGCGTGTTTTAAGGTAATACAACGCCATCTAGTTTATATTGGTGTAACTAAAACAGACTTGGGGACAATGTGGTACTGGGCAGTAAATAATGCAGAGTTTTGGCGGGAAAACGAAAAAGATCGCATCAGCGCATTATTATTTTCCAAAACTTGTGTTATTTTCAGTGTTAGTGCATAAAATTGGTGGCATTTTATTCGTTAAGTGCTGGACTACAGGCCTGAGTGTGGGAAAGTGGTATAATGATGGTGAAACGTTTCTTTTCGTGTTGTTTCCAAAACTACATAGAAGCTTCTGGTAAATTTGGCACCACTTCACTAGGATTATGACTTGACTAGACTAGACTATGGCTTGACTTCATGACTTGGACTGTGACTTAAATTGACACATATATAATAGGTCTTTACCTATGAAATTGCCGTATTGCAGTACAGACTTTTTCAAACAAAAAAAAGTTTTGATTGGCTATGAATTCTAAATTCAAATTAATTTTGTTTTAAAAATATGACATTCTATTTACAATATAAGTCTTTTGTTTATTGATTAGCGTTGTATTTTCATTACATTTCAACATTTTTCCTCATAATGGATACTTTGAAATTTCGTGTAATTATGGAATATGAGTTCCGTCGTGGCACCAACGCGGCACAAACGACACGTAACATCAACGACGTTTACGGAGAGAACTGTACAAACGAACGTACAACCCGTTATTGGTTTGCTCGGTTCCGTTCTGGGAATTTTGACTTGAAAAATGAACCTCGTGGTCGTCCGGAAACTTTGGTCAACAATGATGAATTAAAGGCGATTGTGGAAGCTGATGAATCTCAATCTACAGCTGAGCTGGCAGCAGCTTTTGATGTTAGCATCAAAACAATATTGGTCCATTTGCGACAGATTGGCAAGATAGAAAAGCTTGATAGATGGGTGCCCCACGAACTTAACGATCGCCAGCGCAACGTACGCGTCGAGACTTGCCTTGCGCTGCTTAACAGGCACAGAAATGAAGGAATTTTGAACCGAATTGTTACGTGTGACGAAAAATGGATTCTTTTTAACAATCGAAAGCGCTCAGCAAGTTGGTTAGATCCTGGTTCGGTACCAAAGCAATGTGCAAAACGAAAAATGACCCCTAGAAAGGTGATGGTCACAGTTTGGTGGTCTAATGCTGGTGTGTTTCATCATAGCTTTTTACAAAACGGCAAGAGCATTACTGCAGATGTGTAAATTGAAGAACTGACCACAATGATGGCGAAACTCGCACGTCTGCAACCAGCTTTGGTCAGTCGGTCGTCTCCACTGCTACTTCACGACAACGCGCGACCCCATACTGCACAACAGACCGTCTCTAAGCTGCATGAGTTGGGTTTGGAAGCTCTCCCTCATCCGCCATACTCACCAGATCTTGCGCCTACCGACTATTACTTTTTCCAAAATTTGGACAACTTTTTAGCGGGAAAAAAATTCAATTCCCGAGAGGCAGTACAAAACGCCTTTGAAGAGTTTTTTGTCTCCCGTCCTGCTGATTTTTTCAAGAAGGGCATCCATAAACTGCCACAGCGTTGGCAAAGATGCATTGATTGCAGGGGTGATTACTTTGAATAAAAGAAATAAATAAGTTCGAAAAAAAAATACTTTAACTTTTTTCAAACAAAACGGCAATTTCATAGGTAAAGACCTAATATATAATATTAATCTACTTGAGAAATTATTTGTACTTGACACTAACTAAATACACAAACGTGTGGAGCGAAAACAAAAAAAAATGCAAAGAAATCTATTGTTTCAGGCACAAATTCCTTGGAACGAAAATCTTCGCTAACGGAACAGACGAATTCAACTACAGCTGAAAACGAAGTGGATCCTGAGACGAATAAAACAGAAAATATCCATATCAAGTATGCACCTAATTCAAATAGAGATAAATTATGAAATTCTGTTTCTTTATGAACAAGGTTTATAATATTATATGTATAGCAGTGGGCCTTGGGCTAGCCTTTCCATGGTATAAAACCTTTAGATAGAATATTAATCTATACATATAAAATTCAAAGTCCTGACTGACTGACTTATATATATCAACGCACAGCCTAAACCGCTGCTCCTAGAGACTTGAAATTTGGAGGGTGTGCTCTTTGTATAGTGTAGGTATCCACTAAGAAATGGATTTTTCGAAATTGTTGGTTGAATTATCTAAAAAAAAAATAGTAAAAAAAGTATGCTTTTGCGTGTCATTAAAGAAATCTGTCAAATTAAAATAATACCCCATTTCTTTCTGTAGCCAAGACAAGAACCTATTGAACGAGGCAGAGATAACGATCGAGCCGGTGGAGCCGGCAGCGAAGGCCCCGGCGAAGCACGGCCGCCACTCCTCCATGGACCTGGCTGCTAGCGGGAACAGCTCCATCTCTCAGCTGCTGGAGAAGTGCGTCAACCCAGACGCACCGGAGGACGAGGTCAAGGATGAAGAAGATGGTGAGTGCTTTTCTATTGTCTATTTATTGTCTATTGTCTGGATATCTCACACAACGCCATCTAGCCCCAAACTGAGCAAAGCTTGTACTATGGAAACCAGATAACTGATACAATACTTATATATTTTATCTTTGTAAATACATACATAGAATAGGTACAATATAACACCCAGATATAACAAACATCTATGTTCATCACACAAATGTTTGTCTTGGGTGGGAATCGAACCCACAACCCACAGTTCAGAAGGCAGGGCTACTACCAAGTGAGCTATCGGCCCAGTCAATTTATATGCAAAATTGATGATTGAATTCAATGAGGGAAAAAATCTTGAGGCAAAATTTGAGTACACAAGTCATCTACCATTTTCTACTCTATAGTTACACCACTTATAACTCAAGAATGGCTGGACCAATTTTTATGATTTTTATTTTTATGGATTTATCTTCATCCGGGATAGGATACATTTTTTGATTCTTTTTTTTTTTTTTTTTTTTTTTTTTTTTTTTTTTTTTTTTATTGAAAGTTTACAAAACTGGGAATATGTTACTTAAGATACTTTAAAAACTAACCTTAATTACTAAAATCATGCGGTGGACATATTCCCTTCTGGATGTAAACCTAACTTGCGTTTGTAGCTAACAAAAATGACGCTATCTCTAGACGCTAGAGCGCTAGACACAAACAATAAAATTAAGTTCCAACACACAACAAAATATTCGTACAATATTCTTTAGTTTTTTTTTTTTCTTTTTTTAAGTTAAGAGATGTGCTAAATAAAGTTTGAAAAAAAAAAAGATTGATGAAATTAAATTAATTACCAAGAAGGAGAAATTTGTGGTAATACCAATTGTTACAAGTTACGTGATAGTATATCAGTGACACGTCGTCTAACTGAAGTTAGCGAACTTTTATCAAAAATGTCAAAATCATACTTTACTCCATTATAAGAGTCACACATTCGGTAAAGTGAGGAGTGCTTTAACATATTCGTTTTGCAAATGGGAAGAGCAAATACATGCTTATTGGACAAGAGGCGATTCCCTGGACGAGGTACTCGAAATGATATTTTATGCAACATATCGGGACAATCAACTAAACCACTAATTAATTTATACAACATGATAATGTCAAAAGCAGTGCGACGAATGTCCAAAGGCATAATTTTATAGTGCTTCAATCGAGACTTATAAGACCGCAATGATTTGCACATATTATCCATATAAGTTATATGGTATTGTATGGTAGTAGTTTTTGTTGCCAAAACCTCATTAAGAGGTTTTATAAATTTTCTTGCAGTGATCCAACCCCTCTGTCCAGCCCCCCCCGCCGCGGCGCCCCCCTCGGCCGCGCCGCCCCCCGCCCCCGCGCCGCCGGACAGCCCCCTCGAGGAGTACGTGAACCCTCGGGGCATCAGGTTCACGCCGCAGGAGGCTGAAACCAACCTGCAGCCTTACGGGCTTGTCTGCGTTAGAGAGCTCTTCAGGTCAGTTTCGAATTTGTATTGTTAAGAGTTGGATTTTGGGATAAAATTTTAAAAGCCGATTAGTCGAATCGACCCCAGATACACAATTACACACACTGCTTACGGTCCAAACGGCCGTACGCTTGTTGAAGTAACTTGTTGAAGAAGTCTTTACGCACGCTTGACTTGGGGAGTAAGCTGGTGAATGCGAAGCAATCTCCATTGTCAACATAACGAAGTTAAAAATTACTTAAAATTTGTATTATTATGTTGGTATGCCCGGTAAAACGACAATTTACAACTATGAAGATGACAACATTAACATTAAATAACCCAAAAGAGTATACTGGCCGATGGGCATGCAGCTAAAGAAGTTTTGCTTCGGTCGTGTGGTCTAAAGCACACATTTGAAGGGTTGAGAATAAAAAGGGTTTAACTGTCAAATTGATAGTTTCGAGAAAATTGACTTTAAACTTCAACGGCGTCATTTTAATGTACAGTGCTTATAAGGTAATAGAAAAGGTTTATGTAAGTGTTATTTTAATTCTATTTAAAATACTAAATATAGTACTAATTCATACTTTACTGTAAAAAAATAATATAAAAAAGTAAATATAATAATGTTTTTATGCTAAGCGAACTGTATTCCTGTGACAGATAAACCGTTCTTCTCGAGATTTAAGCCTCATTTCGGTATTTTGAGAATGTATTATTGTAATATAATTTCACGCTGAATCCAACGATACCCATAAGTTATTTTGTGAAAATAACTCTTTTTGTTCTCACCCCTTTATTTGTGTTTTTTGTCACCTTTAGCATAAGAAAATGTTATTCCCCAGGTTCCTGATCTCCCTGTGCAACCCGCTGGACCCCCAGAACACGTCCGCCATGGTCCACCTGGGGCTGTCCCTAGTGGGGTGCGCGCTGGAAGTGGGCGGGGACACCCTGCCGCGGTACCCGCCGCTGCTGCTCCTGATCAAGGACCCGCTGTGCAGGAACTTGCTCACTGTGAGTTACTTGGGTGCTTACACAGCCTTTTAGGAATAGACCTATTTGTAATTGGAATATTTATGTAATAGTGTAATAATAATAACACCCAACAATCACATACATAGATCCTGGACTAGGGTTCCCTGTGTCTAGGGACCCAGGAACTACGAGGACCATGGTCCCACAACACCCAGACTCAGAATAAGTATTTGCGCTTTTTTCTGTGCACAAATACTTGTCCTGCCGCGGGAATCGAACTCGCTGCATCCGAGTTATGAGCCGACCTGCTCAGCCACCACCGCAGAGGCTGTCTGTTTGATTAGATATATATGATTAGGGCCCTGATAATAGGATAAAGTTGCCTACAATTTAATTTTTCAGCTGTTAAATTTGGGGCAATAAATAATAGGCTATTTGACTGGTACATTTTTATTGCATAAATAAATACCTCAAAAAATAGAAACAAAAGTTTTATATCTCGTATAATGACTTTATTTATTTACTGGCATTTTAAAATACAGGAATAGAAAGAGACAGCTCAGACAGTGACGTCAGTTACCAGTCCTCCATAGTACCTTATTACTAAGCGGTGGCACCTCTATGGTAGCTCTTCATACAATCTCTTTGGCATGTGACGTCACAAGCAATGCCTTCATAGTAGCCGTGAGGAAGCTCCACGCGATCTGTTTTGCAAGAAAGAGACAAGCGATGCCCCCTCCAGAAATTTTAAAAGCTACAGCTGAGTAGTACTAAAGTACTACTTCGTGACTATTTACCGATTTTACTTATTTTTTCAATTATTGAAGCTACTATATGAAAATAATATCTCTATTTGTTTATTTTTAATATTAGTCAAATAGCCTATACGATTGATCGAAATTAATCGTTTAATTAATTCTCTGTTCTTTTTTATTCGTTCAAATCGATTTCGGGCTATGAATTAAATAACGTAAGATAAGTAAAATGATCGAGAATACAGATAATCTTACAACGTGAACCAGGTTTTGCAATTCAGAAATTATTTCATAACCTTGTTTTCTATTTTGTAGCTGCTAAGCACAGAGAGGATATCGATCTTCGCCCTAGATCTGCAAGTCTCATTCCTCCTCTTCGAAGCTATGAGGTTCCACCTCAAATACCAAATGGAGGCGTACTTCAAGAAGATCATCGAGATCATATCAGCAGACACAACAAAGGCAATATACGAGCTAAAAGAGATTCACCACCTGGCGCTTGAGAGTTTAATACAGTTCTTCAGAATACCCGGACTGTGTACGGAGTTATATTTGAACTATGACTGCGATGTGTACTGTATGAATGTGTTTGAAGAACTAACGAAGTTGTTATCTAAGAATGTGGTGTCTTCAACCGCGTATAACATTCACCAGTTGTCGTTGGAAGCGTTGCTGACCATATTGGAAGCGATCGAGATGGGCAGTCAGTCGGTTAAGGAAAGTGAAGAGATTAGTCTTGCTGAAGAAGATAGTGATGCCAAATATGGGAGGGGAGGGCATGTTACTCTAGAGTTGGGTAAGTTTCCTATGTTTTTTTTTTACTTCAAACTTGTCTAGCATTTGACTGCGCTTCTCACCTGATGGGAAGTGACGATGCGATCGAAGGTGTAGCATGCTGGCCAAGTAAATACCTATGTCACAAAATACTTAATGGTGCAACTTAACTTTTTTTTCTTAATGGTGCAGGTACGGAACTACTTAAATAAATAGCGATTCTTAGTGCAACACAATAAAGTTGATATCTGCTTGCACAGCGCTCAATGTGAAGATACAGTTCGTAATTTTTTTTTATGTTAAGGAAGGACGTGACTAGCCAACCGTTCGCCTGATGTTAAGCGATACGGCAGCCCATATCAGTTACAGTGTCACTCGGAACTCTAAAAGATAGTTTTGCGTGACTCTGCACTGCGCACTTAATCCTGAGACATCAGCCCAATCTAGTAATAAGATTACAAGACTGTGACTAGTAATCTTATGACTTAATAAGTAATCTTAGGCTAGTCTTTCTTGCTTTCTTTCTTTAGATCAGGTTATAAAATCTCAATTGCTCAGTAATTTCACTAGCTACAGTGCCCTTCAAACCGAAACACAGCAGTGCTTCTGCACCACTGTTTGGCGGCAGAATAACTGGGAAAGCGGTGGTACATACCGAGACTAACTTTGCAGAAAAGTTCAATAAAAGTGGCTGTAAAGGGCCTTTTTAAACAATAAGTATACAAATTTGATAGCAAAACTACCATTAAATTGTTAATTCAATTTTTTAAAATGTGTTGTTTGTTTGTACAACGTTTTGATAATCCCAGGTGGTCTAGACGACGCGTCAACAACGAGCGGTATCGTGACCCACGACATGAGCCAATACTGCGGGGGGAGGGTGCGGGGCGGGGGAGCCCCCGCCGCGCCGCCGCCTACTGAGGCTGAGCTGGATAACATTAGGAATATTAAAAAGGTACCATTCCGTTGCCTAACCTATCAATCTACTATGTTATCAATCTCCTATGTTATCAATCTCCTATGTTATCAATCTCCTATGTTGTCAATGTCCTATCTTATTAATCTCCTATATTATCAATCTCCTACATTATCAATCTCCTACATTATCAATCTCCTATGTTGTCAATGTCCTATGTTATCAATCTACTTAGTTATTAATTTACAATCTACTAATTTATGACGCATACTAGATCGTATAGATTGATAGGTATATTTGGTAGATTGATAGATTAGTAGATGAATGTATCAAAAAATAAAAAAATACAAACCTATCAATCTACCAACATTTCAATGCAAAGTCGTTCTATTTACCAACTTTCCAGTCTAACCATATCAATCTACCAAACTGTCGTGTACCAACGTTTAAACCAATCACAACAGTTGATCTTCATCTTTTAGTCCCGTATTACATACAGAACTATGCTCGTGTCGTCGATTGGTGCTCAAGTAGATATAATTCACTATTTCATAATTTTGTGGATGAAATCTTGAAGAGATTCACAACTGAGAGTAGTTTTATACGGGCCATAGATTTAAAAACCATTTCATCTAATACTCAAAATGGATTTGGACTGGATTTGGACATGTGAAAACACTTTCTTACAAAAAAAACCAGTGCGCTTTAGACCATGTGGGGTATTTACATATAGTTGCGATTTGTACTACTTGAGGGTGCTTCGAAAATAAATCAGTTGTTCACCGGACTCCAAACTTTCATTTAATGTGCCTTAATATTTCCCAATATCTCACTGGCCACACGACTGAAGTGAAACTTCTTCTTTAGTTTAGCTCCATCTATCGGCCTGTATAATTTTGTTTTTGCTTTTTTTTGTTTTGGCTCCACTCTTTTGTGTATTTTAGCCAGTGTTAAGTAATTGATAATTTATCAAGTTAATGATATTTCACGCAAATATGTGTCAAGTCATAGTTGAAGTCATAAAGTCAAGTCATAGTCTAGTCAAAGTCATACTCCTAGTAAAGTGGCAAATTTACTTGAAGTTTCTATGGAGTTTTGGAAGCAACACGAAAAGAAACGTTTCACCATCATTATACCATTTTCCCACACTCACGCCTGTAATCCAGCACTTAACGAATATAATGCCACCAATTTTATGCACTAACACTGAAAATAACACAAGGTTTGGAAAATAAAACAATGCGGTGAGGCAATCTTTTTCGCTTTCCCACCAAAAAAAGTTGTTTTTGCTTTGTTTAATGTTATTGTCGCCACCTTGACAATTGTAAATTGTCATTTTACCGGACACTTTAACTTTGATATGTTGACAATGGAGATCTACGTGAACCAAGTTCAACTTCCGCTCGCCTCGCATTGGCTTACTCCCCAAGTCAAGCGTGCGTAAAGAAGTTTTACTTCAATAATTGATTATAATGGTTAAACTTTTCCCTCCACAGTGGGTGACGCAAGGCACGGAGCTGTTTAACCAGAAGCCGGAGCGCGGCATAGAGTTCCTACAACAGCACGGCGTCTTACAAACTCCGCTTGAACCGCGAGAGGTTGCCATGTTCCTACGGGAGAACCCTGACCTGGATAAGAAGATGATCGGTGAGTGGACTCGTTAATATTTGTATTGATACTACATTTATATTATTACTAGTTGCGCCCCGCGGTTTCACTCGCGGATAAAAAGTATTTTAATTATTTACTCATCCCACAGGAAAATTTCACTTTTCCGGGATAAAATTTAGCCTATGTGTTAATCTAGTTTATAAGCTATCTTGGTACCGAATTTTATCCAAATCCATTCAGCCGTTTGAGCGTGAAGGAGTAACAAACATACACACATACAAACTTTCGCCTTTATAATATTAGTGTGATGTACGTTATCAAACGTAGTCAAAATAATAATATTCCAGGTGAATACATCTGCAAGCGCTCCTCCCGAGGCGAGGAGGACGAGGGGCCCAGCGTGCTGGGCGCCTTCGCCGACAGCTTCGACTACGCGGGGCTCCGCATCGAGCAGGCGCTGCGCCTCTACCTCGAGACCTTCCGCCTGCCCGGGGAGGCGCCGCTCATCTTCCTCGTCATGGAGCGCTTCGCGGAGCGCTGGCATGTCAGTATATATATTCATTGAAGGGTTTGTCTGAACTGTCAAATTCATAGTTTCGAGAAAATTTACTTTAAACGTCAACGGCGTCATTTTAACGTAGAGTGCTTATAAGATAATAGAAAAGGTTTATGTAAGTTTGTTGCTTGAAAATGTTTTAATTCTATTTTAAAATACTAAATATAGTACTAATTTATACAATTACTGTAAAAATATAATTTAATAAAATAAATATACTAATGTTTTTATGCTAAGCGAACTGTATTCCTATGACAGATAAACCGTTTTTAGACTCTAAATCTCGAGATTTAAGCCTAATTTCGGTATGTTGAGAATGTATTATTGAAGATAATTTAATGGTGAATCCAACGACACCCATAAGTCATTTTGTAAAAAAAAATCAGTTAAACCCTTTTTGTTCTCACCCCTTCAATTGTGGACATCTAGCCCCAAACTAAGCAAAGCTTGTACTATGGATACCAGATAACTGATACAATACTTAAATACTTTTGTGTTTGTGAAAATATACATATCATACAAATACAATAGAACACCCAGGCATAGAACAAACCACCACCAGTAATAATAATAACGCCCAACAATCACATACATAGATCCTGGACCCTAACTAGGACTCCCTGTGTCGTGTAGGGACCCAGGAACTACGAGGACTCAGGAGAAACCCAGACTCAGAGCAAGTATTTACGCTTTTTTTATGTGCACAAATACTTGTCCTGCCGCTGGAATCGGATTCGCCGCCTCCGGGTTATGAGCCGACCTAGTCAACCACCAACCAAAAAGGCTGTTAAATAACAATAATAATAATTTATGTAGGTAGACCCAATAATAACTAATTGCTTAATCTCATTATTAAATACTGACACAGTTAAATGAAATCCAATGACGAATATTTGTACGCCGGTACCTATGAGCAGAATTTTGTTGGAAGAATTATGTGCATCTTTGCAATATTGTAACCCAATATTTTTACAAAAAGAACTTGAGAGGTGTCAAGAGACACCCGGATAGAACGAAGTTCTCTTTGATTAATTAATGAAGGTAGTTATTTTTTAAAGTTATAATTTTTTTTTTATTATTCATAAATAATTTAATAATTTATTTATTCAAACATTAAAAAAAGAAACATAGTCTAGGGTTGATCCCTGGATCCCACACTAGGATGACCTGTGTCGTGGGATTCAGTCTCTTCCAATTTATATTTAAAAAAAAAAAACTTAAGAATAGGGGTAGACTAATTTATACGTATTTAATGTAGTAGGTACACTTAAAAAGAGGAAAAAAATAATAATCAATTTCTTTGACTGCATATTGAAACAAACAAATCCAAAATTCTACTTCAATCGGTTACAAACCAGCAATCAAGTGAATCAACGTACGGAGTTACAACAAAACCATAGTACGAGGTTGTAAGGAAGAATGAGGATTAGGTATGTATAATATAATTTGAAAGAATATTAATATAATATGAATGCCAAATAGAAAGACGAAACGAAAATAACTGGCTTGCTTTCTATGAGAGAGACAGAGAAACACGCGCACGCCGCACGGCTTCAAAAAGTGTCGTTACAACTTTTGGTCTTAATTTTTTCCATCTAGCCCCCGTTAGTAGTTAGTAACGCGCGATAAGGAACTTCGTTCCAATAAATTATTTCATTTCATTTCAATATATCCACATAAAAGTGTAAAAGTGCTAAAAATAGCCTATTTGCAATAAATCTTAGACTTTGACTTTAAAAGAATCTTCTTCCACAGTCGACAAACGGCGAGCCTTTCGCGAACACGGACGCAGCATTCCGCCTCGCGTACGCGGTGATAATGCTGAACATGGACCAGCACAACCATAACGCGAAGAAGCTGAACGTACCGATGACCGTCGAGGACTTTGTCAAGAACCTGAGGGGCTGTAACGGTTCCGGGGACTTCGACCAGAAGATGCTGGAAGAGGTGTTTCATTCTATCAAGTAAGTATGTCTTTGAAGTGAAACTTCTTTATGCACGCTTGACTTTTGCAGTAAGCTGGCGAGGCGAACGGAAGTTGAAAGTTGTTGGTTAACGTAGATCTCCATTGTCAAAATAACAAAGTAAAAATGTTTTATTATTATGTTGGTAATAAAAATGACAAATTACAATTTACAAGATGGCGTCATCAACATTGAACAAAGCAAAAATAAAGTTATACCGGCCGATAGATGCGAGCTTAAGAAGTTTTACTTCAGTCGTGTCGTGTGATCTAAAGCACACTGGTTTTTTACACAAGAAACGTTTGAAACTCTACAAAGAAATTGACTTCAAAAAAGGAGGAGGTTCTCAATTCGATTGTTTTTTAGTTTTTTTTAATTTTACATCAGAACTTTCGACTGAGTGAACCGATTTTGATGATTATTTTTTTAAGCTGGTGCTTCCCGTGTCCCATTAAAATTTGTCCAAACCATATAAATCTGATGTTGGTGTTAACGCGGCAGCTAAACTGTATAGCTGAGCACGTTTCCAAATGCGGGGGTAGGATAGCTGGTGGAAATATGAGGATATGATGACTAACCTGGTCTCCTACTGGCATGGCATAACACTCGACAAGCTACGATCACCTCAGTGCGGGCTCCGATCCTGTAGCTCGTATCCAGGTACAGAGTTCCAGCCTTGCAGTTCTTGCACTTCTAGGTTTCTTCATGTGTGTCAGATAGCGGCCTTCAATATTCGAACAGTAGGGGACTGTAAGAGCGCGGCGCGGTAGAAGCTGTTTGTACACAGTGCAAGTGACAGAGATAGTCATCGAAAAATATGAATAATGAGAGGGTAGAAAATTAATAAGCGCAGTTATGACTGGCGCGAACAGTTGGTTTTTTACGCTTTGAGTTTGTTACTTGTATAATTAACTAGCTTCTGCCCGCGGCTTCGCCCGCGTGGCCTATAGGAAATGAAGAAGAAATTTTTTCATATATAACTCAATCACCCATTTCACCCTCTTAGGGGGGGAATTTCTAAAAACCCTTTCTTAGTGGAATGTCAAGTCTCTAGGACCAGCTGTTTAGACTGTGCGTTGATATGTCAGTCAGGACTTTGAAGATTTTGAAGATTATTGAAAGAATTTATTCGTGGCCAATGGCGTCATACTTGGCTTATCCCCCCTTTATTGATAAACATAGCATAGAGTGTGTAAGCATGTAGTGACCCGCGGGTGCCGCAGGGGCGAGGAGATGGTGATGCCGGCGGAGCGCGTGGGGCCGGTGCGGGACGCGTACCTGTGGCGCGTGCTGCAGCGGCGCGGCGCCGCGCCCGCCGCCCGCTACCGCGCGCCGCGCCGCTCGCAGCCGCTCCACGCGCGCCTGCTCGCCGTCGCCTGCCCGCCCACTGTACGTACCTGTGGCGCGTGCTGCAGCGGCGCGGCGCCGCGCCCGCCGCCCGCTACCGCGCGCCGCGCCGCTCGCAGCCGCTCCACGCGCGCCTGCTCGCCGTCGCCTGCCCGCCCACTGTACGTACCTGTGGCGCGTGCTGCAGCGGCGCGGCGCCGCGCCCGCCGCCCGCTACCGCGCGCCGCGCCGCTCGCAGCCGCTCCACGCGCGCCTGCTCGCCGTCGCCTGCCCGCCCACTGTACGTACCTGTGGCGCGTGCTGCAGCGGCGCGGCGCCGCGCCCGCCGCCCGCTACCGCGCGCCGCGCCGCTCGCAGCCGCTCCACGCGCGCCTGCTCGCCGTCGCCTGCCCGCCCACTGTACGTACCTGTGGCGCGTGCTGCAGCGGCGCGGCGCCGCGCCCGCCGCCCGCTACCGCGCGCCGCGCCGCTCGCAGCCGCTCCACGCGCGCCTGCTCGCCGTCGCCTGCCCGCCCACTGTACGTACCTGTGGCGCGTGCTGCAGCGGCGCGGCGCCGCGCCCGCCGCCCGCTACCGCGCGCCGCGCCGCTCGCAGCCGCTCCACGCGCGCCTGCTCGCCGTCGCCTGCCCGCCCACTGTACGTACCTGTGGCGCGTGCTGCAGCGGCGCGGCGCCGCGCCCGCCGCCCGCTACCGCGCGCCGCGCCGCTCGCAGCCGCTCCACGCGCGCCTGCTCGCCGTCGCCTGCCCGCCCACTGTACGTACCTGTGGCGCGTGCTGCAGTGGCGCGGCGCCGCGCCCGCCGCCCGCTACCGCGCGCCGCGCCGCTCGCAGCCGCTCCACGCGCGCCTGCTCGCCGTCGCCTGCCCGCCCACTGTACGTACCTGTGGCGCGTGCTGCAGCGGCGCGGCGCCGCGCCCGCCGCCCGCTACCGCGCGCCGCGCCGCTCGCAGCCGCTCCACGCGCGCCTGCTCGCCGTCGCCTGCCCGCCCACTGTACGTACCTGTGGCGCGTGCTGCAGCGGCGCGGCGCCGCGCCCGCCGCCCGCTACCGCGCGCCGCGCCGCTCGCAGCCGCTCCACGCGCGCCTGCTCGCCGTCGCCTGCCCGCCCACTGTACGTACCTGTGGCGCGTGCTGCAGCGGCGCGGCGCCGCGCCCGCCGCCCGCTACCGCGCGCCGCGCCGCTCGCAGCCGCTCCACGCGCGCCTGCTCGCCGTCGCCTGCCCGCCCACTGTACGTACCTGTGGCGCGTGCTGCAGCGGCGCGGCGCCGCGCCCGCCGCCCGCTACCGCGCGCCGCGCCGCTCGCAGCCGCTCCACGCGCGCCTGCTCGCCGTCGCCTGCCCGCCCACTGTACGTACCTGTGGCGCGTGCTGCAGCGGCGCGGCGCCGCGCCCGCCGCCCGCTACCGCGCGCCGCGCCGCTCGCAGCCGCTCCACGCGCGCCTGCTCGCCGTCGCCTGCCCGCCCACTGTACGTACCTGTGGCGCGTGCTGCAGCGGCGCGGCGCCGCGCCCGCCGCCCGCTACCGCGCGCCGCGCCGCTCGCAGCCGCTCCACGCGCGCCTGCTCGCCGTCGCCTGCCCGCCCACTGTACGTACCCTTACCGCGAGGGGTGGCAACAAAAAGGGTTCTAGGACTTTGTTGCAAAGTTCGTCTAGGTAGGTACCACCGCTTTGCCAGTTATTCTGCCGCCAAGCAGTAGTGTGCAGGCACTACTATGTTCCGGTTTGAAGGACACTGTAGCTAGTGAAATTACTGGGCAATTGAGACTTTATGATCTGATCTCACAGTCGAGTAATCCTATCACCGGACTGTGCTGATGTCTCAGGATGATGTGCGCAGTGCAGTGTCGTTGAAACTATATGTTTTGGGGTTCCGTTACACTGTTCTGTTATGGGCGGCCGTGGCGCTTAACATCAGGTGAACGACTAGCTTGTCACATCATTCACTAACATGAAAAAAACTGACAAATTGATAGTTTCGAGAAAATTGACTTTAAACTTCAACGGCTTCATTTTAATGTAGAGTGCTTATTAAATAGTAGAAAAGGTTTATGTAAGTTTCAGTTGCTTAAAAATGTATTAATTCTATTTTAAAATACAAAATATTGTACTAATTCGTACAATTACTGTAAAAATATAATTTAATAATGTTTTTATGCTAATTGAACTGTATTCCTGTGTCAGATAAACCTCTTAGGGGTCTTCCACCCCTAAGATTTTTAGACTGAAAATCTTGAGATGTAAGCCTCATATCGGCATTTTGAGAATGTATTATTAAATTAGGTATTATTAAATTAAGGTAAATTTAAATTCTAAAGAAAAGCCTTGTGACATTGAACGAAGCAGGTGTTTTATTGCCTACGAAATATTTACAAAGCACTCAGCTGGTGCCCGTGCTGTGTGTAGACATTTTGGCTGTTATGCATTTTAGGAGACACTAAATACTAAAACATTTTTTTTTAATTGGACCTTGTACGAATATTCTATAGCATGGTCTGAGTCATACATTTAAGGAAAAGAGCGAATTAAATTCCACTGGGTATTTTACTACCCTACTTTTTTTTATTTTGGCTCCACTCTTTTGTGTATTTAGCCAGGGTCAAGTAATTAATAACTTCTCAAGTTCATTAATATTATGTATAATTGTGTCAAGTCACGTCATAGTCTAGTCAAGTCATAGTCTTAGTAAAGCGGTGGCAACTTTACTTGAAGCTTCTATGTAGTTTTGGAAACAACACGAAAAATAACGTTTCACTATCATTATTCCACTTTCCCACAGTCATGCATGTAAATCAGCTCTTAATTAATAAAATGCCACCAATTTTATGCACTAACACTGAGAATAACACAAGTTTTGGTAAATAATACAATGCGGTGACGTGATCTTTTTCGTTTCCCCGCCAACACTCCTCAGTATATACTACACTTATTTATCCCATGTACGCATGCGTCCCCCAGGTGGCGGCGCTGTCGGCGGCGTTCGAGCGCGCGCCCCCGCCGGCCCCCGAGGAGGTGGAGCGCGGCGACAGCGCGGCGCTGCTGGCGCTGCGGGGGCTGGAGCGCGCCGCGGCGCTGCTGGCGCGCCTGCCGCCCGACTGCATCACGCTCGACACGCTGCTGCTGACGCTCTGCAAGTTCTCGGGGCTGCTGGCGCCGCAGCACCCGGCCCATATTGCTATAGGTGGGGAAACGACACGTATTTTATTTATATTTTACTAGTTGCGCCCCGCGGATAAAAAGTATTTTAATTATTTGCTCATCAACATTTCACTTTTCCTGGATAAAATGTAGCCTATATGTTAATCCAGTGTATAAACTATCTTGGTACCGAATTCCATCCAAATCCGCCGAATGAGCGTGAAGGAGTAACAAACATACACACATACAAACTTTCGCCTTTATATTAGTGTGATTTTAATATTTGTTTCATTATGGTCACCTTAAAACTTACCCGTCAACCACAGGGCTTAACTGAAAATCAGCGCCAGGTGTTGGGTACACCTAATGCTCAGTTAAGCCCTTTTCGACACCACTGCTTCTTAGCTGTATCTACTCTTTCATTTATTTTAATATATACCCTATGTACTGTTTATATTTTATTTTGTAATTGTGTTTCTTGTTGTATGTATATTATAGTTAAGTTTTATTTATTTTTGTAAGTAAGTGAGTATTGAATAAATATTTGTCATTCTTTCTTTCTAACAGTGCTATAAATTGTAGCACATTGTAGCAAATTGTATCACTGTTGTCGATGTTGTCAAGTCTTTTTTTTTTTTTTTTTTTTTTTTTTTGGGGGGGGAAATGCCCTCGCACTTTCCTGCCACCACCACCACCACCACGGGGGTGGTGGCAGGAAAGTGCGAGGGCATTTCCCCCCCCAAAAAAAAAAAAAAAAAAAAAAAACTTGACAACATCGACAACAGTGATACAATTTGCTACAATGTGCTACAGGTGTATGGGTATGTGGGACTCGAACCCACTAAAACCCCCCCGTGAGCCCTCGTCCGCCGTACCGGGGCGAGAAGGGGTCGCGACTGCAGTCCAGCCAAGTCGCCCCCGGCGGCAGGCCCTTTCGGGCCTCTCCGCGCCAATGGATGGGTGACCTTGCTCACCAAGGTCACCCACCAGACGTGTGGGGCCGTGCAAGCCGGCGGAGAGTCCCCCGACTCTCCACCAGTGGCCCTACTACGGGGGAGGGAAGAGGTGCGCGTAACGCCTCCTCCTCCCTCCCACTCGTCTGCGCCGGAGAGGGTCAGCTCCAGCGGCCTCCTCTCTGACCCGCTCCGCGGTCTCCTTCTGCGCCATCACGTACTCGCAGGAGACCACCGCCTGCCACGATCTCTCGCTGTCAAGCACGGCTCTCACCACGCTTGGCAGCGAGAGATCGTGGCCTACTGCCAAGGAAAGTGTGTGCCGCTGCGGGTCCCAAGCGGCACACACTTCCAGTGTGTGGGGCGCTGTATCCTCCAGCGTCCCACACTCATGGCAGGCAGGGGTCGCTTCCCGCCTCGCGATTTGGTGCAGGTACTTTCCAAAGCATCCGTGCCCGGAAAGCACCTGCACCAACCGGAAGGTCAGCGACCCGTGGGGCCGCCTCACCCACCTCTGGAGGACCGGACGGATGGCCTCCACCGTCCTTTGCCCTGGGACCGGTGGAGCCAGGTCCTCCACCCACCGCCTCAATAGGGTGGCCCGCGCCTGCTGCCGCATGCGCCTAACCTCGTCCCACCCTGGGGGCTCTCCCCGAGATCTCCTCGCCGCCACGAAGTGGTAAACTTCAGCGAGGATCTCGGCTTGAAGCTCCCAGGGTGGGTCACCGGCTAGAACGCATGCCGCTGTCCAGGACACCGTTCTGTACCCGCGTATCGCCCTCGTCGCAATAACCCGCTGCGGACGTCGCAGCAGGGTTTTGTTACTGCGACCGAGGGCGTCCACCCAGACCGGTGCCCCGTACAGCGCCATACTCCGGATTACACCGGAGTATAGACGGCGACATACGGCGCTCGGGCCACCCACATTGGGCAGCAGCCTCCCCAAGGCGGCCGCAGCTCCTACCACTTTTGGGGCCAACTGGGATGTTGTCAAGTCTAAATGAACTCAACGCAACTCATTCTTAAAATACCTAAAGCAAAGTTCGATACGCTTTTGTTGTAATAGAAGGAGGTCCATAGGTTTGCTGAATTAATGATATGCCGATTGACTTTGTATAAGATATATTAATTAAAAAGATATTTACAAAAACCAAAATGCGGAAAATAAAATTTTCTCTAATGTGAAGTCTCTATCAACAACATTCGTTGCCCCTAGCAACTAGCTGGAAAAGTTCTCTATTAAACTGATATGTAAACTTTTTCGTGGGCTAGCACGCCACATCACCCCCCTCCAGAGACCGTCCTACGGGCGATAATATTCTGGAAAACGCACTGTTCGTCCTGATCGAGTGGTGGTCACTGGAGCGTCTCGGGTCTCAGGTGCTGCCACGACGGGAGAATGGTCCAACTCACGAAGTATGTAGGCAGGTTTAATGCGGTCCACTGAGACAGTGACTTCTTTGCCTTTTATGCGGAGCTTGAAAACTTTATCCCCTCGTTCTATCACCTCATGCGGCCCTGTGTAAGCTGCTTGAAAAGATGGGTGCGAGGTGTCATCTCTTAGAAAGACGTGGGATGCTGTTGCTAAATCTTTGAAAATGAATATGGAGCGGTTATTCCCATGGTGAGAAGTTGGTAATGGCAACAAATTTTTGGCGAATGTGCGCAGTCTTTCAGTGTATACTGTCAAGTCCTCTGTGCCATCAGCCGATTGACAAAAAATGTCCCCTGGGAGTCGTAGTGTCTCTCCATATACGAGCTCAGCTGGAGTCGCTTGTAAGTCTTCCTTAAATGCCGCCCGGATTCCCAGTAGAACAAGTGGAAGTGTTTCAAGCCAGCTGCTGGTCGCGTGACATGTAATAGCGGCTTTAAGCTGTCTGTGGAATCTTTCGACGAGTCCATTGCATGCTGGATGGTAGGCTGTAGTTCGTCTGCGTTGAAATCCGATGATGTGGGACAGATGCTTAAAAAGTTCTGATTCAAACTGTCGACCACGATCAGTGACGATATCTTCAGGGCAGCCGAATCTGGATATCCATCCGTGAACTAAAGCTTTTGCCACTGTTTCAGCTGTTATCTCCTGTAATGGTATAGCCTCGGGCCATCGTGTGAAGCGATCTACACATGTGAGACAGTAACGATACCCCTGTGAGAGAGGTAAAGGTCCGATCAAATCTATGTGGATTTTCATGAATCTGGCTCGAGGTAAGCTGAATGATGCTAATGGAGATGAGACATGACGTGTTATTTTTGATCGTTGGCATGCTAGGCAGGAACGAGTCCACTCTCTGCAATCTTTTCGCATACTAGGCCATACATAGCGTTCCGATATCAGTTTCGTCGTCGCATTTGTGCCAGGGTGGCTAAAAGAATGCAAGTTTTTGAACACTTGCCGTCGCATGTCTTTGGTCACATAAGGTCTGGCCACATTGCTGCTCTTGTCACAATAGATTTCTGTGTGAGATCCAGGCAGTTTGATTTTTGTCAAGCGCAGAGAAGTATCGCTATCCAAAAGTTGTTCTAGTTCAGGATCTGTGCTTTGTGCTTGAGCAAGCTTGGATAGATCGATGGGCTGAGTAATCTCTTCGATGCGTGATAAACTGTCAGCCACAACGTTATCCTTTCCTGAAATATGCCTGATATCTCTGGAAAACTGTGAAATAAAATCCAGATGTCTGAACTGTCTTGGTGAGCACTTTTCTTTTCGTGAATGAAATGCGAAAGTTATGGGCTTATGGTCAGTGTAAATAATGAAATCTCTCGCCTCCACCATGTGACGAAAGTATTTTATTGCTTCGTAGATGGCGAGAAGTTCCCTGTCGTAAGGCGAGTATTTCTGTTGACATGGCGAAAGTTTTCGAGAGAAAAATGCTAAAGGTTCCCACAGGCCGTCTCTATGCTGTTGTAAAGCTGCGCCCATTGCTGTGTCTGAAGCATCGGTGACTATAGCGAGCTTCGCTTGGCAGTCTGGATGAGCGAGTAGTGCTGCTTGGCAGAGACTTTCCTTGCAGGTGATGAATGCTTTAGTAGCTTCTTCTGATAAATGCACGGGATGTGAACCTTTAACTGATCCTGTGAGCAGTGCATTCAGAGGCGCTTGATGCCGCGCTGCGTCAGGAATAAACCTTCTGTAAAAGTTCACCATTCCTAGGAATCTTTGCAGTTCTCTAACGGTTTTCGGTGGAGGGTAATTCGCAACTGCTTCTACCTTCGATGGTAACGGCTTAGTGCCAGCTGCTGAGATGCTGTGTCCTAAAAACGTTACCTCTGATACACCGAATATGCACTTGTTCGTGTTGATAACCATGCCGTATTCCTTTAGTCTGTTGAAGAGCAGATGAAGGTGCTTCTTGTGTGATTCTTGATCAGGTGAGAAGATCAAAAAATCGTCCAGAAACGGGAAGCAGAACTCTTCAAGGCCCCTAAGCATCTCGTCCACAAATCGTTGAAACGTTTGGCTGGCATTACGTAGTCCGAACGTCATGAACGGAAATTCGTATAAACCAAACGGCGTCGTGATTGCGGTCTTCGGAATATCCTCAGGGCAGACAGGAATTTGATTATAAGCTTTTACGAGATCGATAACCGAGTATACTTGACAGCCGGAGAGACAATGTGCAAAGTCATGTATGTGTCGAATGGGATAGCTGTCTGGTACGGTTCTAGCGTTGAGCATTCTGTAGTCACCGCATGGACGCCAGCCGTTATCTTTTTTAGGCGCAAGATGAAGTGGTGATGACCATGGTGACTTTGAAGGTCTGGCTGTTCCGTTCCTCAACATATCTGCAAACTCGTCTTTTGCAATTTTTAATTTATCCGGTGCTAGTCTTCGTGGTGTGCTGCTTATTGGCGGTCCTGCAGTAGTCTGTATATGATGCATGGTATTATGCTTCGGAACACGGTGGACACCGGAAGGTCTAGTAATCTCAGGGTATTCGCTTAGTATGTTATGATATACGGAATTTCCAGAAATAACTTTTACCGATGAAATGTTCCCAGTTGACTGTGCAGGTGAAGCTGGGGACGTAAGGCTTGTAGTGTTGTCGATTAAACGTTGATTTCGACAATCCACGATGAGGTTGTAAAATGATAAAAAATCTACACCTATTATGGCCTTTGTAACGTCCGCTACGATGAATCGCCAAGTAAAGTCGCGGCGCAAGCCTAGGTTCAGCACTAAATGAGCGTAGCCGTAAGTAGAAATGGGTGTACCGTTTGCCGCACACAGCTCATAATTTGTTTTCTCACGACGTTCCTTGAGTGCTGATCGGGGCAAGACACATACGTCACTGCCAGTATCGATGAGAAACTGCATCTTCGTAGCGCCGTCCGTGACAAATAGGCGACCGGAAGTTTGGCAATCGGTCGTCGCCATTACCGACTGCTGTTCGCGTTTCCCGCATGGTAGTCGCACGGTTTTACGCACTTACTTGCTTCATTGCCGAACTTATTATGATACCAGCACACAGGAAATTTTCTATAGTTCGACTGTGATCGTGTGGAGCTAGAACGACCGCGCGTTTTCTTGTTTGAACGATTCGGTGCACGTGAATGCCGGTTCACCTGCGCAGTTAGAGCTTGCACTTGTTTGGTAAGTTCAGCAATCTGTTGGTTCATGGCGTCTAAAGAGCTTCCTGGCATGACACTTGATGTTGATGCTACGTGCGCTGTAGGCGAAACAACGTCATGGATGCGGTCAGCGAGATCTGCGAGCGCTTCCAGTGAAGACATCATCTGCGAAGCGATTATCGTTTGCGTGCTACTTGGTAGGCGACTGGTCCATATAGTACGTAGAAAATCTTCGGGAACTCCAGGTCCAGCCAAATGTTGCAAATGTCTTAGAAACTGAGATGGCTTACGGTCTCCAAGTTCTGCGTGCATAAGTAATTGCTTGACCTTCTTTTCTCGTGACGCGGACAGTCGTTTGATAAGTTCCGACTTCAATTTTTCATACCTGTTGGTGTCGGGCGGGTTGATGATTATATCTTCCACCTCAGAAGCATACTGCGGGTCTAGTTGGCCGATAACGTAGAAAAACTTCGTATTGTCCGTAGTAATGTTCGATATCGCGAATTGGCCCTCGATCTGCGCGAACCAAATGGCCGGCTTTTCAGGCCAAAACGGCGGAATGCGCACGCCCACACGACAAATATCTTCGTTCTTATCGGTTGAGAGCGACATCTTTATGTGAATCAGTATCAGAATTATCGCAATCAGCAACAAAATCAAAATCACACACATTTACTGCAAACGTGGACTTTCGGTTCAAAACAGGTCACCAGTAAAGCGAAGTTAGGCACACTTTTGTTGTAATAGAAGGAGGTCCATAGGTTTGCTGAATTAATGATATGCCGATTGACTTTGTATAAGATATATTAATTAAAAAGATATTTACAAAAACCAAAATGCGGAAAATAAAATTTTCTCTAATGTGAAGTCTCTATCAACAACATTCGTTGCCCCTAGCAACTAGCTGGAAAAGTTCTCTATTAAACTGATATGTAAACTTTTTCGTGGGCTAGCACGCCACATACCTCAATCCTTTCTACACTTATACCTACTGCTGTGTGCAGTGCAAAAGATCTTCACAACTAAACGAACCATTTTTCCACACAACAATATAGTGCTACAAAATTAACAACAATGCTAGACCACTGCATGAAAATCCACTTTTGATACAGTTACCAAAATCTAACCGACAAAATGTATTTCGATAGATAAAGAATAACACTACTTGTTTTTTATTTATTTTTGCGTTTACCCATCCAAGTAGTGACCGCAGTCAATGTTACTTAACTTTACTTACCTCCTAAGAACGAATAGTCGAGCTGCGCTACAAGCGCTACACCCTTTTCGGTAGTTGGTCACATTCTTCCATTAAAAAAATTAAACTACTTAAAATTAAGTTATTGTACTAAGCATATAAAATGAAGTGCTTATTGTCAAATATTATATAGCAAGCCCATTACAATATATTTGAAAAAAAGAAGAAGTTCTTTTCTCACTATTGGTGCAAGCAATTCGGCATAATGCAGAACAGAAAACTCCGATCCGAGCCGATTACACCTGTAAAGAAGAAGCTACAATAAACTTTACGACTACGTTTAAAAACAACGAAATACAGCGCAAACCAAAAGCAACCTTATCGCCGAGACATCCTTCGCAATCGACTACGTCGGAGCATTGTTCCAGGAGTGGCCCTGGGCCAGTCGGTGAAGGCGCAGCTGGCGCTGCGGCGCGCGTGCGCGGTGGCCGCGCGCCACGCCGACTGCGTGCGCGCCGCCTGGCGCACGCTGCTGGAGCTGGTCGGCGCGCTGTACGCGGGGAGGCTGCTGCCCAAGGTACCGTCCACAAGTCAAAATTATATTAGGTACTTCAAATGAAGTTATTTCACTAAGCATATAAAATAACAAAGTGCTTACTGTCAAATAATATATATAGCAAGCCCATTACAATATATGAGATGTAAAAAAAGCAGTTTTCTTTCTCACTACTGGTGCAAGCAATCCGGCATAATGCATCCGATCCGAAGCTTCGATTACAACTGTAAAGAAGAAGCTACAAGAAACTTTACAAACATCTGAACATCTGTTCGATTCTGATTAATATGTCGCAATGTGAATTTGTTAAAACTGTATCTAAGAAAAATGGTGTGGGCTACATTATTATCATAATTCAATTTGAGCAATGTTTACTTAATCTAATAAAAATGTTATGGTACGCAGTGCCTGGTGGAAGCGGAGGACTACCTGAGCCCGGGCGGGCGCGTGTCGCTGGTGCGCGAGGCGGCGCGCGGCGCCGACGGCGGCCTGCTCTCCTCGCTCTACTCCTACATCGCGCTCGGCGACACTGGTGCGTGCCGGGCATACACGACACCGTACGGTGCACGCACACCCACACCCACACCCACACACACACGTGTCGCTGGTGCGCGAGGCGGCGCGCGGCGCCGACGGCGGCCTGCTCTCCTCGCTCTACTCCTACATCGCGCTCGGCGACACTGGTGCGTGCCGGGCATACACGACACCGTACGGTGCACGCACACCCACACCCACACCCACACCCACACACACACGTGTCGCTGGTGCGCGAGGCGGCGCGCGGCGCCGACGGCGGCCTGCTCTCCTCGCTCTACTCCTACATCGCGCTCGGCGACACTGGTGCGTGCCGGGCATACACGACACCGTACGGTGCACGCACACCCACACCCACACCCACACACACACGTGTCGCTGGTGCGCGAGGCGGCGCGCGGCGCCGACGGCGGCCTGCTCTCCTCGCTCTACTCCTACATCGCGCTCGGCGACACTGGTGCGTGCCGGGCATACACGACACCGTACGGTGCACGCACACCCACACCCACACCCACACCCACACACACACGTGTCGCTGGTGCGCGAGGCGGCGCGCGGCGCCGACGGCGGCCTGCTCTCCTCGCTCTACTCCTACATCGCGCTCGGCGACACTGGTGCGTGCCGGGCATACACGACACCGTACGGTGCACGCACACCCACACCCACACCCACACACACACACCCGCACACACGCGCACACACGCGCACGCATGCGCACACCCACACACACACACACATTCACACACACGTACACACACACGCGCACGCACGTGCACAAAAAATTATCTGACTATCAATAATAGATAAATAAATATGTGTGGACATTTCACACAGCGCCATCTAGCCCCAAACTAAGCTTGTACTATGGGAACCAGGTAACTGATGCAATACTGGAATGGCAGGATTACTACCAACTGAGCTATCGGGCCAGTCAAAAATAGATAGATGATAGATAGAACTTTTTATTGAATCACCACATTACAGGAACAATTTAGTACAAACAAGTACAAACTTAAAGTGACAAAATGGGCGGTCTTATAGCTTAAAGTCTTATCTTATCAATAATATTACAGCTCAAAAGGTACACCCGTTTCTAGGTCGGACAGATAGACAGACACCATAGTCTCAGTAATAGGGTCCCTTTGGTGAAGGTTAACAAAGTGCCCCCCCAGGCCTGCGCCTGCCGACGCCGCACGAGAAGGCGCAGATAGAGGCAGCGAGCGCCTGCGTGGCCGCCTGCGGCCTGCCCGGCCTGCTCGTCGCCGAGACCAAGTTCCTGCAGCTCGACAGCTTGCAGGTGATCTTGCTCATCATCTTGTCTATTCCCAACAGCATTCGTCAAACCTAATATTTAGATAACACTAAAATATTTCCTTGTTTTTTTTTAATATAATTTTTATTTTTAATAAATCCATTTTTTTATGTTAAGGAATGACGTGACGAGCTAACTGTTCGCCTGATGTTAAGTGATACGGCTACCTATATCAGTTGCACTGTCACTCGAAACTCTAAAGTATACAGTTACGCGTGTCACTGCACTGCGCATGTCAGCAAATGAGACATCAACACAATCTAGTAATAAAATTACTAGACTGTGAGATCAAGTTATAAAGTCTCATTTGCCCAGTAATTTCGCTAGCTACAGTGCCCTTCAAATCGGAACACAGTAGCGCTTGCTACTGCTTGGCGGCAGAATAACTGGCAAAGTCAAAAAGTTCTACCAACTCATTTTTTATTTAAACAGTAAATATCTATTTGTGAAAACTGTTAAGGCTTGTTTGATAACAAATTTTGTACTATAATATGTAGACAGGTTGTGGGTAGGGTACGACCTATATAACTATAGGCCTTCAGCATGTCCACACAGCGCCGTGTCTGGAACAAGAATGATCCGTAGCACACCAATCGATCCCTTTATATAGCCAGATGGGTGGGGCAGCGACGACAGTTGCTGGTGTTGCCACTGTAATAAATTTAAATGCTGCCACAGGGTAAATTACGGTACTGCCCGCTGCGCATAGATTTTATAACTGGACGTAGCCGCCGTCAAATATATTGCTTAAAGCTGTTTGTTTTCCATGAAATAAATAAATAAGTGTAACAAATAGAAAAACGTGTAGAATGATTTGCACAATAGAGTATAATATGTGGGTTGATCCCTGGATCCCACACTAGAATGACCGCGGGGTCATTCCAGTGTCCGACGATCGTCACGTCAACTGAAAATTAACTACTAATTTATTGAAATTATAAAGGAAATTTCCCAACAGTATACACAACAAAGTTAACACTTTAAATGATTTTGTAGGAGTTGGTCCGTGCGATGATCGCGGTGGGCACGCCGCCCGACGCCGACAGCCTCCAGCTCAACCCGCAGCTCGAAGACATCACCATATTCTTCATGGAGCTGCTGGGGCAGACTCTTATACAAAACAGGTATTTTTTACACTTCAGGTTCTTTAGTCGTTAGGCGTAATTTTGAATGGGGTTAAACATTTTCAGTCTTATTACAAAACGTGGACAAATCGAAGACCAGCTGATACCAGAGATAGTCCATGGTTTAAATATTGTCCATAGAATAAATACGGAAAAAGTTTGTTCATTTGTACCACTCAACGCGCGAAATTTGATATTTCTGTTTATTGTTGTTATTGCTAACTGCACTGCAATAAACATAAATATCGTAAAAATGGAGCAACAAAATATAAAAACCGAACTGAGTAGATATATTTTTTCAAAGATCAAGACAACCTCAAAATCTTGTAACAATGAAAGGTTGACAACAGAACTTTGTTTGGCGCATAAATCGTTTTTTAATCCTAAAAGTTTCAATTTTCCACCACCGTGGCGCGAACTAGGGTCATCGGAGGACTAACTTTAGACCATGGACGATCCCCGGATCTGCGATAAACTGGTTTTTGTAAGAACGTTTTTAACTAGTTAGTCATGGCTTAAACCTAGTACTAATTTTAGTCCACGCTTAGTCTACGTTTTGTAATAAGACGGTTTAGGTAAAAAGCGCGAGTAAAACGTGAGCTGAGAGTAAACGTTTTAGTTCTGATAAAATCAACTATTAGCAACTCCTACTGCGTCATAATTGAAGGGGTGAGAACAAAAAGGGTTTAACTGATTTTTTTTACAAAATGACTTACGGATATCGTTGGATTCAGCTTGAAATTATCTACAATAATATGCTCAAAATACCGAAATGAGGCTTATATCTCAAAATTTTGATTCTAGAAACGGTTTATCTGTCACAGGAATACAGTTCGCTTAGCATTAAAATATTATTATATTTAGTATTTTAAAATAGAATTAATACATTTTCAAGAAACTAAAACTTACATAAACCTTTTCTATTACCTTATAAGCACTCTACATTAAAATGAAGCCGTTAAAGTTTAAAGTCAATTTTCTCGAAACTATCAATTTGACAGTTAAACCCTTTTTATTCTCAACCCTTCAATTGTGGCGAAGGAATGGAACATTTTACCAGTTTAACGTAGGGTCTTCAATTGCGTGAATAGGTACCTTCTAGGCAATCGTGTACCATTGTAGACTGGCTTTACAACTTGGAACATTTGTCATTGACATTGTCAGGGGAAGTTTTTATGAAAAAATAATTGAGTCAGTTTAGCGGAAAATTAGAACATTTTCACCACGCTGGTGAAACCGCGAGGTGCATCTTGTAAATATATAAGGACCTTAAGTCGAACGCTTTAGTACAACTTGTTGATTAACCTTCGTTTGACACGCGGCCAAATTCTGACCTATTCGGTAATACTTAATTTTATTGTTTGTGTCTAGCGCTCTAGCGTCTAGAGATAGCGTCATTTTTGTTAGCTACAAACGCAAGTTAGGTTTACATCCAGAAGGGAATATGTCCACCGCATGATTTTAGTAATTAAGGTTAGTTTTTAAAGTATCTTAAGTAACATATTCCCAGTTTTGTAAACTTTCAATAACACATCAATAATACAAATAATCTGGACACAACCTGATTCCCGCAGAGACCGCCTGCAATCCGTGTGGGAGGAGGCGGGGCCCCACCTGCGGCGGACGGTGCAGTGGGCGGCCGGGCGCGACCAGTATATCCTGACCCGCGCGCTGACCGCGCTGCTGCGCACGGCGGCGCGCCTGATGCGCAGCGACCAGTGCGCGGCGCCCGTGCTGCACCACCTCACCCTACTCTTCGACCTGCCCTACAAGCTCTTCTACCAGCAGGCGGTCGTGGTAACTTGGCATTTATATTGAAGTAAAAAAAAAACTTCTGGACTTAGGGAGTAAGCTGGTGAATGCGAGGCGAACGGAAGTATACGTTGGTTCACGTAGATCTCCATTATCAACATAAGAAAGTTAATTTGTATTATTATGTTGGTATTTCTGGTAAAATGACAATTTACAATTCAAGGGGTGAGATCAAAAAAGTTTTAACTGTCAAATTGATAGTTTCGAGAAAATTGACTTTTAATGTAGAATGTTTTTCTATTACTTATTAAGTAATAGAAAAGGTTTATGAAAGTTTCAGTTGCTAATGTTTTTATGTTAAGCGAACTGTATTCCTGTGTTAGATAAACCATTTTTATACTGACAATCTCGAGATTTAAGCCTCATTTCGGTATTTTGAGAATGTATTATTGACACACACAAAAGATTTAAACAAGCATTAAACACTTAAAAATGTTTTATTCTGTTTTGTATTGTCAAACACGTGTTTGACATCGGACTAATCCTTGTTTATGTTTTATGGTAACACGGAAAAACTTTTACTTCAGTCGTGTGGTCTAAACTCCTAAAGCACATAATTTTTTTTAGTCTTGAGCTATGCAAAGCGTCTAAGTCTACAGCTCACAGAGCCACTATTTTAAATTTATTACTAAGCTTATTATTAATGATCATGGACATAAATACAATACAGTGGTAGTTTATTATAATGTAACGGTCCGTAGGTGGCGTGCGGCATGTACGAGCTGGTGAAGACGTCGGCGCAGAACGTGCACAGCGCGGCGGAGTGGGACGCGGTGTTCGCGCTGCTGGCCGCCGGCGCCGGCGCCTGGCCCGCCCGCCCCGGGGCCGCGCCCTCTGCCGGTACTACTATATATACGTAGGGGGCGTGCGGCATGTACGAGTGGGACGCGGTGTTCGCGCTGCTGGCCGCCGGCGCCGGCGCCTGGCCCGCCCGCCCCGGGGCCGCGCCCTCTGCCGGTACTACTATATATACGTAGGGGGCGTGCGGCATGTACGAGTGGGACGCGGTGTTCGCGCTGCTGGCCGCCGGCGCCGGCGCCTGGCCCGCCCGCCCCGGGGCCGCGCCCTCTGCCGGTACTACTATATATACGTAGGGGGCGTGCGGCATGTACGAGTGGGACGCGGTGTTCGCGCTGCTGGCCGCCGGCGCCGGCGCCTGGCCCGCCCGCCCCGGGGCCGCGCCCTCTGCCGGTACTACTATATATACGTAGGGGGCGTGCGGCATGTACGAGTGGGACGCGGTGTTCGCGCTGCTGGCCGCCGGCGCAGCACCCGTTCACGACTTTGACGCATGTTCCAGCCATCGCCCTCCTCGACCATGTTTGAGGGAATAGGACGAGCCGACACGTGTGTGTCATCAATCAATCAATCTATCATCATATATCATGTTATAGTTACTGTATGGCCGCTTTTACAATGTACTCTGTACCATGCGCAGTGTGGTACTCGGGCCTAACTTCCGAGAGCTCAAAGTTTTGCGCGAGCTAAACTGCATTCATGCATGCTTCTCGTTTACGCAATTAATAAAAGATCAGGGGGTGATCACGAATCATTGATTGCAATGCAACAGGATAAATCTCCATACTAACTATGCACATCAAATGCGAATTAAAACTGTAAAATCCATAAAAAATGGTCTAGGATGTAAGAGGCTTGCCTAGAAGATACCTGTTCGTTCACTCTCGATTTGAAGACTCCTAGATAGATAGATGAACTCTTTATTGTACACACCAAACAATAAAAATTACAGAGACAAAAACAATTAATTATATAAAGTGTAACAACCTTAACCTTATCGCTAAAAGCGATCTCTTCCAGGCAACCTTTGGATGGAGATAGTTTGACGAAGTGGTCCAAGGTTGTAGTTATCGGGAAATACGGACGCCGGTAAAGCGTTCCACTCTTTGAATTTTTTTAATCCGACAGTCTAGTCTTTTTACTAGGTGGTAGGACTTTACTGCAAAGTTCGTCTAGGTAGGTACCACCGCTTTGCCAGTTATTCTGCCGCCAAGCAGTAGTGCGCAAGCACTGCTGTGTTCCGGTTTGAAGGGCACTGTAGCTAGTGAAATTACTGGGCAAATGAGACTTTATGATCTGATCTCACAGTTTAGTAATCTTATTACTAGCTTGTGCTGATGTCTTTGGATGACGTGCGCAGTGCAGTGTCACGCGAACCTCTATACTTTAGAGTTCCGAGTGACACTGCAGCTGATATGGGCAGCCGTGTCGTTTAACATCAGGCGAACGGCTAGCTCGTCACGTCATTCCTTAACATAAAAAAAAGTCTAGCTCAATTGATACAGATGGGTGGTTAGTGTATTTGTTTTATTGTCACGTTCATATCACGTTCAGACTGGCCCGATAGCTCAGTTGGTAGTAGCCCTGCCTTCTGAACTGTGGGTTGTGGGTTCGATTCCCACTCAGGACAAACATTTGTGTGATGAACATAGGTGTTTGTTCTGTGTCTGGGTGTCATATTGTATTCTATGTATGTATTTACAAACAAAAAAGTATCTAAGTATTGTATCAGTTATCTGGTTCCCATAGCACAAGCTTTGCTTAGTTTGGGGCTAGATGGCGTTGCGTGAGATGTCCACACATATTATTATTATTATTATATTATTAATATTATTATTATTATTATATCGCAGGCTCGAGTCGGTCGGAGGGCTCGGAAGACGAGAGTGACCGTCGGCCGCAGAGCGCCTCCTCCGAGAGTGAGCTGTCGCACTCGCCGCAAACTCAGGGGTGGATCCTGGTGAGTTGTAGCTCTAGCCTTCACGTTGTTGCTTCGGGTCAAAATTAGGCCTATAAGAATACTTTTTTTTTATTGTTAGATTGGCTTGCGTTTGACCACTATCGCACCTGATGGTAAGTAACGATGCGATCTAGGATGTAACACGCTTGCCTAGAAGGTACCTGTTCACTCTCGATTTGAAGACTGTAGGTTGTAGTTATCGGGAAACACGGACGTAATAAAAAATAATTTTTTTTTTAATTACACGAATTACTTGCGTTTGTCTAAAATTATTATGGATTGTCGCTTTTTAGTTTTATTTTTACGGCCTTCAGTTTTTTTTGTAACTTTGAATTGTTGTTTTTTCGTGAACCTATATGATATCGGAATTGATTTAATTGTTTCACTATTCCCTATCCGCATAACTCAACTCAACTCCGTTGTATTGAAACGATCTATATACTCTGTTGTGTAATTTTGTAAAGGTTAGATTATCTGTCCAGTCGTTGTCGAACAGACGACACATATAATTTTTTATAACATACATACATATTTTCAACGAAATACTGCAATAATATATTAACTATTATTAAACACTACATACTATTAAAAAAAAAAAAAAACATTTGGATTGCCGCCGCGATGACCTATAGATAATCCAAATGCTCCAGCGTAGCGTATCTAACATGCTGTCAGCATTGCCCCGCAGAATTGCAATGCTTATTCGTTGTGCCAAATAAGTGCCAGCATTTTGGTCACGCGTAGCATTGAACCAGGCGCTCTGATAAACTTTTGAAAACGCTAATATATTGAATATTATTTACTAGGTGGTAGGACTTTTCTGCAAAGTTCGTCTAGGTAGGTACCACCGCTTTGCTAGTTATTCTGCCGCCAAGCAATAGTGTGCAAGCGCTGCTGTGTTCCGGTTTGAAGAGCACTGTAGCTAGTGAAATTACTGGGCAATTGAGACTTTATGATCTGATCTCACAGTCGAGTAATCTTATTACCAAACTGTGCTGATGTCTCAGGATGATGTGCGCAATGCAGTGTCGCTCGAAACTATGTTTTGGGGTTCCGAGTGACACTGTTCTGTTATGCGCAGCCGTGTCGCTTAACATCAGGTAAACGACTAGCTCGTCACATCATTCACTAACATAAAAAATATATATTGCACATATATTGGAACATGTAAATGCAAAATCTTGCTACATTCGTTCAAAAACACTTCGTTCTTTCATCATTACCACGCGCGTTTATGGAGACGCAGCACTTTCTAAAAAACTTCAAAGGTAGAACGTAGTAGAAACCATAGTTCCAAGTGTGGCCCAGCTCCAAGGTACCCGCAGGTGCGGAGCGCGGCGGAGGGCGCGGCGCGGCCGCACCGCGCGGCGGCGCTGGCGCGCAGCTGCGAGGCGCTGGCGCTGGTGGTGCGCGACGTGGCGCACGTGACGCCGCACAACTGCCGCGCCTGCGTGCGCTGCGTGCGCCTGCTGGCGCGCGCCGCGCTGCACGCCGGTCGGTGCACGCACTACTTATTTATTCTGCTTTTGGTTTGGCTCCACACTTTTGTGTATTTAGCCAGTATCAAATAATTGATCATTTTTCAAGTTAATTAATATATAATTATGTGTCAAATCAAGTCACAGTCCAAGTCATCAAGTCAAGTCATTCTAATCTAGTCAAGTCATACTCCTAGTAAAGTGGTGGCTACTTTACCAGAAGCCTCTATGGAGTTTTGGAAACAACACGAAAAGAAACGTTTCACCATCATTATACCACTTTCCCACACTCATGCCTGTAATCCAGCACCCTAACGAATAAAATGCCACCAAATTTATGCACTAACACTAATTTTGGAAATTAATACAATGCGGTGACGCAATCTTTTTCGTTTTCCCCCCAAAACCCCACACTATTAATTTATTGTTATTTATTCATATTAGGAAAACTTACAGCCAAAATCCATATAAAAAGGTAAGCTTAAAGTAAAAGAAACTAGGCCAGTTACATGTTTCCACCTATAGAAACATTAGTAAATAAAGAAATAAGCTCGCAGTAGATAGCTAATGAAGGTTAGCGTGAGACCTATTCAGTAATGCTATTAAGTTTGGGAAACAAAAATTCAGGTGGTGCAAATTTTGCCTTATGGAACGCACCCCGCCAAAAGGGGAGGAAGGAGGATTGCCGTAATCACCGCGCTTGGCAGGTGTTTTGGTGATCGCACACACATCTTGCAATCGAACTATTGATAAGGGTCAATTACATTCAACACGATGCTGCCAAGAAGAATCCTGCTTTCCATTCCCTAGATATGTCCCAGTCAAATAGATTATTACAGATTTTTAACACTTTTACATGTCATAATTAGAATACTTAAAATATTAGGTCTTTACCTATGAAATTGCCGTTTTGTTTGAAAAAAGTTAAAGTATTTTTTTTTCGAACTTATTTATTTCTTTTATTCAAAGTAATCACCCCTGCAATCAATGCATCTTTGCCAACGCTGTGGCAGTTTATGAATGCCCTTCTTGAAAAAATCAGCAGGACGGGAGACAACAAACTCTTCAAAGGCGTTTTGTACTGCCTCTCGGGAATTGAATTTTTTTCCCGCTAAAAAGTTGTCCAAATTTTGGAAAAAGTAATAGTCGGTAGGCGCAAGATCTGGTGAGTATGGCGGATGAGGGAGAGCTTCCAAACCCAACTCATGCAGCTTAGAGACGGTCTGTTGTGCAGTATGGGGTCGCGTGTTGTCGTGAAGTAGCAGTGGAGACGACCGATTGACCAAAGCTGGTTGCAGACGTGCGAGTTTCGCCATCATTGTGGTCAGTTCTTCAATGTACACATCTGCAGTAATGCTCTCGCCGTTTTGTAAAAAGCTATGATGAATCACACCAGCACTAGACCACCAAACTGTGACCAACACCTTTCTAGGGGTTATTTTTCGTTTTGCACATTGCTTTGGTACCGAACCAGGATCTAACCAACTTGCTGAGCGCTTTCGATTGTCAAAAAGAATCCATTTTTCCTCGCACGTAACAATTCGGTTCAAAATTCCTTCATTTGTGTGCCTGTTAAGCAGCGCAATTCAAGTCTCGACGCGTACGTTGCGCTGGCGATCGTTAAGTTCGTGGGGCACCCATCTATCAAGCTTTTTTATCTTGCCAATCTGTCGCAAATGGACCAATATTGTTTTGATGCTAACATCAAAAGTTGCTGCCAGCTCAGCTGTAGATTGAGATTCATCAGCTTCCACAATCGCCTTTAATTCATCATTGTTGACCAAAGTTTCCGGACGACCACGAGGTTCATTTTTCAAGTCAAAATTCCCAGAACGGAACCGAGCAAACTAATAACGGGTTGTACGTTCGTTTGTACAGTTCTCTCCGTAAACGTCGTTGATGTTACGTGTCGTTTGTGCCGCGTTGGTGCCACGACGGAACTCATATTCCATAATTACACGAAATTTCAAAGTATCCATTATTTGGAAAAATGTTGAAATGTAATGAAAATACAACGCTTATTAATAAACAAAAGACTTATATTGTAAATAGAATGTCATATTTTTAAAACAAAATTAATTTGAATTTAGAATTCATAGCCAATCAAAACTTTTTTTTGTTTGAAAAAGTCTGTTCTGCAATACGGCAATTTCATAGGTAAAGACCTATTATAATTCATGTTTTGAGTAAGTAAAGATACGAAGTGTTTAATGTCTAATTATAACAATCATAATTGACATGATCAGTTTAAAAAAAAACAACTGCAAGCAACTTGGTACAAATAATTTCCATGGGTCCACTCTTCCAGTGAACATTGTCTTCTCGATCCTATTATCCCGGCATCGGCCCAAGCCTTGCAAACTTTTGACAGCTGGGCGCCTTAAGCGCCTGCCCTTCCGCCCGGTGACGCTGTAAACGTCTGTAGAGATCAAAAGCACGGTCAACAAAAAAGCAAATCTACCGTACGTGCAATTACATCGAATAGCTAAGCAATTTTCGGATGAACTACTATTACATTCCAAAAGTTCTAAGTCCGACAATAAAAACAACGAACTGCAGAACTATGCAATGAATTTAAGACACCGTTCTGATTACAAATTCCTTATTACAGGTAAAAAATCAAGCAAATCGAGCGAGGGCAAGTCCAGGCCCAACTCCGCGCGGAGTCGCGGCCACGATGACTCCAGCGATGAAGAAATAGACACCTTAGATCAATACCACATGATTAGCATACAGGTTTGTGAATGTATTGATGTTTTGTAGCTTGCGTGCGTGTAGGGCTCTCAACATATTGGGAGATTTATTAAATTACAAATAACTGACCGTGCCAAAGGAACGAAGTCTCTGCTTCAACTCGCGGAATTTGCTTTCATCTAACCGGATGTATGTTGGTATTCGCGTGCAGATCGTATTTTTCAACAAATATTGACGAAACTTGGTATTTCATATCTTTTCTATTCAATTTCATTTCAATTAAATCAAAACACACATTATAAATTCACAAATTATCAATCATTGGTTTAACCACAAAAGATTTTTTGTCAATAAAAACGTTATTTTGGTCGTAGCGTTTTTTATTTGGCGCTGTATTTCCCCCAAAAAGGGCAAAGTAAGCTGCGGTTCCATTATCTGGCCGATTTTGGTAAAACATATATGGCAGAAATTAAGAGAACGGTATTCAATTTAAGTGTTTAGAATTGAGCAAAATTTGATATATTGGCACTTTAGTTTTGTCTTAATACATATATTTATATAATTCTAATTGACCCGCCCCGGCTTCGCACGGGTGAATCAGTAAAACGCGGTCGAACGGGATTAAAAGTCCGTCCGTCTCCTGGTTCTAAGCCACCTGTCCACCAATTTTCAGCCAAATCGGTCCAGCCGTTCTTGAGTTATAAATAGTGTAACTAACACGAATTTCTTTTATATATATATATATATATATATATATATATATAGATATTTGGTCCTATTGGACCCATACTACTACCCATAATACTACCTCCAAGTTTATTATAATGCTTTGAGTATTTCATTCAGACTAGCCCGATAGCTCAGTTGGTAGTAGCCCTGCCTTCTGAACTGTGGGCTGTGGGTTCGATTCCCACTCAGGACAAACATTTGTGTGATGAACATAGGTGTTTGTTCTGTGTCTGGGTGTCATATTGTATTCTATGTATGTATTTACAAACAAAAGTATCTAAGTATTGTATCAGTTATCTGGTTCCCATAGCACAAGCTTTGCTTAGTTTGGGGCTAGGTGGCGTTGTGTGAGATGTCCACACATATTATTATTATTATTATTCATTATTACAAACAAACAAACACACAAACGCCCAACGATCATATACATAGATCCTAGACCCTAAACAGGATTCCATGTATCTAGAGACCCCGGAATTACGAGGACCATGGTCCCTCAACACCCAGACACAGAACATGTATTTGTGCTTTTTTTTCTGTGCACTTGTCTTGCCGCGGAAATCGAACCGTCTACGGATTATGAGCCGACCTGCTCAGCCACCACACCATTGCGGCTGTATATTGTAAATGTATATTTTTTGTTGTAGCTCCTAGACTTGATGCACACACTACACAGTCGGACGGCTCAAATCTTCAAGTGGTGGCGAGACGAGGCTGATCCTGAAGGTATATTCTTACAGTTGAACGTTTTATACACTGCATGTCGTGCGCACTGCAGTATCGCGATACATTTTAGAGTTCCAAGTTCAGGAGCACTGTAATTAGCCAATCATCAATTTTTCACAGATTCGATATGGAAAATCTATCGAAAATCGATAATTGTAAAGTAATTCAATCGCAATTCAAATAGTAGACTTGGTAGACTTAACATCAGGGGAACGGCTAGCTTCTTAGTTAACATTTTTAAATAAAAAAGTGCCGTTCTTATCTGGGTGCTGTTGAAGGTGATCAAGAGACAGTTAATAAAAAAGGTTGGAATCGAAAATTAGTACGCTTTTTACAAGCTTTTATTATATTATGAGTTTTGACATGAAACTGTTATACAGATGACATGGGCCTTCTGTAATGGTATTTTGAATCTGGTCTGATGCTGCCCATCGAAGCTGTAGCCAGGATTTCATTTATAGTCGTTTTATATCTTGGTGTGTTTACATTGCTAACAAACACATGCAAATATGACCATTTCATTTGTAACAAACACACTCCAATATGACCATTTCATTTGTAACAAACACACTCCAATATGACCATTTCATTTGTAACAAACACACTCCAATATGACCATTTCATTTGTAACAAACATGACTATTTAATTTATAACAAACACGCAAATATTGCCATTTAATTGGTGACAAACACGCGCAAATATTGCCACTTAATTGGTAACAAACACACGCAAATATTTCCATTTAATTTATAACAAACACACGCAAATATTACCATTTAATTTATAACAAACACACGCATATATTGCCATTTAATTGGTAACAATAACACGCAAATATTGCCATTTAATTGGTAACAAACACACGCAAATATTGCCATTTAATTGGTAACAAACACACGCAAATATTGCCATTTAATTGGTAACAAACACGCAAATATGATTTCCATTACTACGCCAATAGAGAATCGGGATTATTTTACATGATTATTTTTTCAGGTGCTGAAGACTACGATCTATGGGAAGTAGCGTGGAAACCACTCTTGCAAGGAATCGCCGAGTTCTGCACAGACAGGCGGAAACAGGTAAAAACCTACCTAAAAACCTTATCTACGTATATAAAATGTTGTATGTCTGTGCTACATGTCATTACTTTTGAACCGAGACAGTACATAGAAATAATACTATATACAAAGAAATAATAAAGAAATAATACTGTAGTCCAGGAAAATAATGTTCGTGGGCAAATTCAAAATTGTAAGATCAAAGAATGCTTATGATTTCTAGCTACGCGGGTCTCTAGAGTACCTGGCTATTTGTAAAAAAAATATGTGTTGTTATCGGTGAAAATTTAGAAAACTACGTTCATAATATGTTGTGGGACCATGGTCCTCATAGTTCCTAGATTTTAGGAACTATGTTTGTGGCTTCGGTTAGAAAAGCTATTGTACTTAGTTAAGGTTTGTTCGGTCATTCCTGTTCTTCTTTTTTTTTCTATTAACACAATTTATTATTTTGACACATCCCGTCATGTCAGTGATGAAGCGGCTTGTGTTGCCACACTGTTGATTACGGAGGTTTTGGCGGGAAAACTAAAAAGAGTGCGTCACCGCATTGTATTATTTTCCAAAACTTGTGTTATTTTCAGTGTTAGTGCATAAATATGGTGGCATTTTATTCGTTAAGTGCTGGATTACAGGCTTGAGTGTGGGAAAATGGTATAATGATGGTGAAACGTCTAGAACTTTAGAAACTTCTGGTAAAGTTGCCACCGCTTTACTAGGAGTACTGACTAGACTATGACTTGACATGAAGACTTGGATCGTGACTTGATTTGACATATATACATATATATTACTTAACTCGAGAAATTATCAATAACTTGACACTGGCTAAATACACAAAAATGTTGAGTAATACCAAAACAAAAAAAAATACGGAGTGTAACCTGTGTGCAGGTGGCGAACAGCGCGGCGGCGTACCTGCAGCGCGCGCTGCTGGCCCCGGGGCTGGCGGCCATGGGCGGCGGCGGCTGGGAGGCGTGCTTCCACTCGGTGCTGTTCCCGCTGCTCGCGCGCCTGCCGCGCCGCGCGCCGCCCGCCGCGCGCGCCAACACCATCCTCTGCAAGGTGCGCCTCCACAGGCCCAGGGTCGTGTATACAAGGGGCTGGCGGCCATGGGCGGCGGCGGCTGGGAGGCGTGCTTCCACTCGGTGCTGTTCCCGCTGCTCGCGCGCCTGCCGCGCCGCGCGCCGCCCGCCGCGCGCGCCAACACCATCCTCTGCAAGGGGCGCCTCCACAGGCCCAGGGTCGTGTATACAAGGGGCTGGCGGCCATGGGCGGCGGCGGCTGGGAGGCGTGCTTCCACTCGGTGCTGTTCCCGCTGCTCGCGCGCCTGCCGCGCCGCGCGCCGCCCGCCGCGCGCGCCAACACCATCCTCTGCAAGGTGCGCCTCCACAGGCCCAGGGTCGTGTATACAAGGGGCTGGCGGCCATGGGCGGCGGCGGCTGGGAGGCGTGCTTCCACTCGGTGCTGTTCCCGCTGCTCGCGCGCCTGCCGCGCCGCGCGCCGCCCGCCGCGCGCGCCAACACCATCCTCTGCAAGGTGCGCCTCCACAGGCCCAGGGTCGTGTATACAAGGGGCTGGCGGCCATGGGCGGCGGCGGCTGGGAGGCGTGCTTCCACTCGGTGCTGTTCCCGCTGCTCGCGCGCCTGCCGCGCCGCGCGCCGCCCGCCGCGCGCGCCAACACCATCCTCTGCAAGGTGCGCCTCCACAGGCCCAGGGTCGTGTATACAAGGGGCTGGCGGCCATGGGCGGCGGCGGCTGGGAGGCGTGCTTCCACTCGGTGCTGTTCCCGCTGCTCGCGCGCCTGCCGCGCCGCGCGCCGCCCGCCGCGCGCGCCAACACCATCCTCTGCAAGGTGCGCCTCCACAGGCCCAGGGTCGTGTATACAAGGGGCTGGCGGCCATGGGCGGCGGCGGCTGGGAGGCGTGCTTCCACTCGGTGCTGTTCCCGCTGCTCGCGCGCCTGCCGCGCCGCGCGCCGCCCGCCGCGCGCGCCAACACCATCCTCTGCAAGGTGCGCCTCCACAGGCCCAGGGTCGTGTATACAAGGGGCTGGCGGCCATGGGCGGCGGCGGCTGGGAGGCGTGCTTCCACTCGGTGCGCCTCCACAGGCCCAGGTCACGACCAGGGTGGGTCGCGGCTCGATCTTGGATTGAAAGGACGGATCCAGGATTTTTTCTGGGAGGAGTACAAAGGGCGGACGGGCAAAAATCAACAAGAGCTGTTACAAAGAAATTTGAAGTATAGATAGATAACTCTTTATTGTCTCACCAATGAAATTAACATTATACAGGAATGACACAATAATTTTATATCAATTTTTGAATTGCACCGCGGACCGCGCGTGCAAGGTGGCGGCGCAACTGATGCCGCCCATTTTGTTAACCAAGCAATCTCGCCCACGCTTGGATCGCAGGTCCTTACTATCTCGAATTCTGAATCTAGTATAGTAAACATTCACACATATCACTTTTTTTTGGTTTGGCTTTGGCTCCACACTTTCGTGTATTTAGCCAGTGTCAAGAAATTAATTTTTCAAGTAAATTTATGTATGTTGTATGTGTCAAGTCAAGTCACAGTCCAAGTTATCAAGTCAAGTCATAGTCTAGTCTAGTCCAGTCATACTCCTAGTAAAGTGGTGGCAACTTTACCAGAAGCCATAGAAATGGGGTTTTGGAAACAACACGAAAAGAAACGTTTCACCATCATTATACCACTTTCTCACACTCATGCCTGCAATCCAGCACTTAACGAATAAAATGCCACCAATTTTATGCACTAACACTGAAAATAACACAAGTTTTGGAAAATAATAACAATGCGATGACACGATCTTTTTTGTTTTCCCGCCAAAACTCCCCATGTCACATTTGTGCAGTGGCATATGAAGGAGTCCAAGAAGTCCATGTAAAGAGAGGCTAGCGTATCCCCCCGGCGCAGGTGTTTCTGCAGCACCTGTCGGCGCTGGCGGCGCGGCCGTCATTCGGCGCGCTGTGGGCGCGCGTGGTGGACGTGCAGCGCGCGCTGCTGGCCGCGCCCGCCGACGACCCGCTCACGGAGGCCGCGCTCGAGTCCCTCAAGAACATGATCCTCGTCATGGACTCCGTCCGGGTGAGGACTACTCTCTCTTTTAAAAAAGTATCTGAAAATGGCGGTTGCGAATTTTGAACTTTTTTCCATTATAAATAAATATCTGTGGACATTTAACACTGCGCCATCTAGCCCCAAACTAAGCAAGGCTTGTACTATGGGAACCAAACATTTTTGAACAGTTATCAAGAGTGTGCAAATACTTCACGTGACTTGATTCATTGGTGCGAATTTTAATCAATGCAAAATATTAGGAAAAATATAAATGTTATAAATGTTTTCTTGCGTATAATTTCAGATATTCAGTAACTCTGAAGGTTACAACGATCTGTGGTATATCACGTGGAACAAAATTGGAGAGTTCTTGCCCAACTTGAAAGAAGAGATTTTCCCTCAAGGTACATTTTCCATGATATTTTTTTTATGTTACGGGATGCCCTGACGAGCTAACCGTTCGCCTGATGTTAGGCGAGACGGCTGCCCATATCAGTTGCACTGCCACTCGGAACTCTTAAGTATAGTTTCGTGTGACACTGCACTGCGCACGTCATCCTGAGACATCAGCACAATCTAGTAATAAGATTACTAAACTGTGAGATCAGGTCATTATACTTCTTAAAAGTTTTAAATATTAAAGATAGTTCTATTCTATAAGGAGTTATAATCTAAAGCAGTGTCAACTAGATGGTAGGACTTTTCTGCAAAGTTCGTCTAGGTAGCTACCACCGCTTTACCAGTTATTCTGCTGCCAAGCAGTAGTGTGCAAGCACTGCTGTGTTCCGGTTTGAAGGGCACTTGTAGCTAGTGAAATTATTGGGCAAATGAGACTTTATGACCTGATCTAGTAATCTTATTAGATAGTAGATTATGCTGATGTCTCAAGATGACGTGCGCACTGCATTGTCACGCGAAACTCTATACATTAGAGTTCCGAGTGACACTGCAAGTGATATGGGCGGCCGTATCGCTTAACATCAGGCGAACGGTTAGCTCGTCACGTCACCCCTTAACATAAAAAAACTGCCTAGCTTTATCTACAGGTTAATTTTTAATGGAACGCAAAAGTTAATTTTTTCTTTTTTATATTCTGCGGACCTATGGTATTAATAACTTTTGATTTTTTTTTCAATTACATTTTATTTATGTATAAATAAGTAAGTTTTCAAACATGTGTTAAATTAAAATGTAATTTATACTCTTTTGATTGATAGCAAAAGTCTTCAAAACTTGATTCTTAACTCAATTTGACAGTTCCTAAACTATTGCGATTCTTATAGTTGTTTCTATCTAAAATAAGAAACGGAATAATTTTTAGATGCATTTTTGTGCACAACACACACAATTTGATCTGAATCTGCACACTTTTCCAGTGAAAGACAACACGAAACCTGTATCAAGCATCCCGAGCCACATGCAGCCGCCCGTGCCCGCCTCGCTGCCCACCATCCTGCCCTGCGGCCCCAACAGTATGCCCATCACTCCCACACTAATCCCACAGCCCTATGCCCAGTCTCCCGTGAACCTGTCCCACAGCCCCCCCACATCGGCAGCTTTGGTCGCGCCCACTCCCATCAGTGGGATGGTGCCGATCAGGAACCCGTTATATGACCAGTCGCCGCTCACGTCTTCCGTTCTACTGCAGCCTTTGAACGAGGTATGTTGGGTTTATTGGATAGGGTAGCGCTTGACCACATCACCTGGGGGTGATTCCGTAACTTTGATAGCAATGTATAGGCGAATATTCTTAACTAGTTGCGCCCCGCGGTTTCACCGGCGAATAAAAAGTATTTTAATTATTTGCTCACCCCACGGGAATATTTCACTTTTCCGGGATAAAATGTAGCCTATATGTTAATCCAGTGTATAAGCTATCTTGGTACTGAATTTCATCCAAATCCATTCAGCCGTTTGAGCGTGAAGGAGTAACAAACATACACAAAAATACGCATACAAACTTTCGCCTTTATAATATTAGTGTGAAGTGAGATAATGTGATTTTAAATTTTCCTTATACTAATACTAGGTAGTAGGACTTTTCTGTAAAGTTCGTCTCACGATGATGTGCGCAGTGCAGTGTCACGCGAAACTTTATATTTTGGAGTTCCGAGTGACACTTTTGTGTTATGGGCAGTCGCGTCGCTTAACGTCGGGTGAACGACTAGCTCGTCACATCACGCATTAACATAAAAAACAGTACATTTCTTGTACCGATTTGGAGTTGCCCTAATGGAGGGAGGCTGATGGTATGAATTAAGTGTAAAGAAGAAAAAGAAATATGTACTTACTTCAATCTCTTGTTCCAGATGAAATCGACACCGATCGGTATATCGATACAGCCCCAAATGCCACAGATACCGATCTTATACCCGCAAACTGAGAAAACAAACCCCCAGCCAGAGCCAGTCAAAACTGAACCTTTTCCCCCAGCAATAGAATCCACACAAAACACATTACTAGATATCAATTATGAAAAAGCACCGGAAAGCATAGAGCAAGGAGAATTATACGCAGAGTACTTAACAAATCCTTACAACGAAACTAAAGAACTAACCAATAGAGATGCAACGATTTATGAACCGCATCAAGAGATTAGTCAGTTATCGATGGATAAGCAGAAATCGCTCAGCGCAAATGCGACTCCAAGGCATAGAAATAAAGCTCAATTCGGCTCCACTGATAACATCAGACAGGAGTCTAGTATTTTTAATTTTGCAAGCTACTTTGGAGGGGTGAACGAGAAAGGAGGATCGGAAGTGTTTGACACTTTGATGTCAACTCAGGAAGGATAGCCAAGAGAGTGTGACGTAGGGACGTGGATATGAAGTGTCAAGTGTTAAAAGAGCGTAATTTCAGTGCGTTTTCGAAGTGTTAAGTGTTATTTTATAAAGTGTAAAATTTCTTGGCACTAATACCACGGAAACTTGTATTCAAGTCTGTGTATTTATTGACAAATTAAACCTTATTTATATGAGATTCAGGCGTGACCAGGATAAGAATGTAATGCAGAAATAAATTTTGTATTATCCTTACTAATTATTTTATCTATTAAAATGAGTTAAGTTTACTGTCCAATAGTCTCATAGAATCCTCATACTATGCGCCAAAAAAGGTTCTTAAATTTATACAATAACGTAAATATAAAAAACCGACATCCGACTCATTCAATTCAAATAAATATTGGCCCAATAGCTCAGTTGGTAGAACCACAACCCACAATTCAGAAGGTAGGGGTACCTTTTGAATTGTGGGTTGTGGGTTTAATTCCCACTTAGGACAAATATTTGTGTGATGAACATCTATATTTGTTGTGTGTCTGTATATTGTATTCTATGTATATATTTGCAAAAAAAAAAAAAGTATTGTATCAGTTATATCTGGTTCCCATAATACATGAGTTTGGGGGCTAGATGGCGCTGTGGAAATGTCCACACATATTTATTTATTTATAAATGAATTGAATTGAAAAAGGTTTGCCTATTTTAGCGTCTACTCTTAAAAAATGAAGAATAATAATAACGCCCAACGATCACATACATAGATCCAGGACCCTAACTAGGATTCCCTGTGTCTAGGGACCGAGGAAGTATAAGACAGAATAATATTTTTAATCTTGGCTTACACTCCTTCAACGTTGTAAGGTTTATTATTGTATGCCTGCACTGAATTGATAGACAACAAGCATTCTTATTTTATTGGACATAGGGAACCATTTGTAATGTATTTTAAACCATTCAATGTTATTGATGCACTTGTAAACATTTTTAGAATGTTTTTATGAAATAGTCTAAGTTTTTCTGTTTTAGATGTGATTATTTATTTGGGAATGGCCTTTCATATTTGATTCTTGTATTTGTTTCATCTACATTCCAGGCCATTTGCTCTAAACCATGTTTATTTTTCTTGTTGGTTAGTATATTGATTTTAGAATGGTACTCTATTACTTGACTCAATCAAAGGATTCTGTTAAAGGTTCCATAGTATATCAGGGTTAATTATTAGAGAAATCGATAGGAAGGGTGTAAAATATGTAATTAAAACTTGTTTTGTATAGAGTTATTATATCAAACTATTCTAATCCATGTATTATATAATGTTAAACATTGGACTAATAAATGTATTCAACTGGCTACGGAGAGTTTTAATCAAACGAAAATTTAAAAACATTGGTATATTTTAATAAGATTTACATAATTTGTACAATATATCGAGAGCACCTTCACAGAAGGTAAATCACTTAGCATTATCCTAGCAACACTTGCACACTAACACCACAGTTCTCGAGTCGAATAAAGTTTTGATGTCATAACGTTTCCAAATCATTCACACGCGCATTCCTTTGACAGTTTGTTTATACGAAAGAGAATATTGTCAAAGTTTTAGTCGGATGCATTCCACGCCTCGTGACATTCGAGCACCACGCGGCGCACACTGAAGTATTTCGTCCACTAAAGTGTCAATCAAACTCGCGACACGTGCAGCGGCCGCTTGTAGTAGGGGTGCGGCGGCCGCAGCAGCGGCGCGGGCGGCGCGGCCGGCGCCTTGCGCGGCGGGCACAGCGCGCGGCGCCACACCTGCGCCGACTTGCGCGAGCACGCCCACGCGCCCGCCGCCGCGCCCGCCGCCAGCGCCGCGCACGCCGCGCCCGCGCCCGCGCCCGCCACGCGCGCCGCCGTGCCGCCCGCCGCCAGCACCAGGTACAGCGCCGCGCCCGCCGCCGCGCGCGCCGCCAGCCGCCCCACGCGCGCCGCGCCGCGCCCGCCCAGCGCGCGCCGCACGCGCAGCACGCCGGGCGCCGCCGCCGCGCCCAGCGCCGCGCCCGCCGCCAGCAGCGCGCCGCGCGGCACGCCCAGCAGCGCGCCCGCGCCGCCCGCCGCCACGCCGCACGACGCGCCCGACACGCGCCGCAGCGCCAGCGCCGCCGCCGTCCACGCGCCCGCCCAGCCCCACGCCACCGCGTGCAGGTACGCGCCGCTGCGCTCCAGCGCCTCCGTGGACCACTCGCTCGCTGCCGTCAGGTACCACGACACGCACGCGTTCGCGAACCACGCGTCCGCGGCCAGCGTGAAGTAGTACGTCACGGAGAAGAAGGCGGCGCAGGCGGGCGCGGGCGGCCCCGCCGGCCCGGCCGCCGCGCCGCACGGCGCCGCGTGCGCGCCCAGCCAGCCGCGCGCCACGTACGCCAGCGCCACGCACAGGTGGCACGCCGCCGTCCACACGGCCGGCCGCTCCGGGTACCGGTAGCGCGCCGGCTCCGCGCAGAACGTGAGCAGCGCGAACGTGGTCGACAGCAGCGACAACCACGCGAAGGCGCTCACCCAGAGGTCGTCGGCGCGGGAGTCGGCGCAGGGCGCGGGCGGCGGCGGGGCCGGCTCGCGCCAGCGCGGCGCCGCGGGCTCGGGCTCCGGCCGGCTGGCGTTGGGCGGGCGCATGCACAGCTGGCGGTCGGGCCGCAGCGGGAAGGCGGAGCAGTCGAAGGCGGCGGGCCGCAGCCGCGCGCGGCACTGCTCCAGCACGGCCTCGCACACGGCGCGGCACACGCTCACGGCGCCCGACACCTCCTCCGAGCACAGCGGGGCGAACGCCGAGCACACCACGAACCGCGCGTGCTCCGAGCACCCGCTCGACAGTATGTCCGCGAACGATGCCATCTGAAATAGAGTGAAAGTTTCCGATTAGAATAATGATTACCGATAAACTTGCAACGATGCGAAGGAAGAGAAAGTTAACTTAAAAATAACGCAAATGAAATGGATCAATGAGGACGCGATACCGATTTAATAAAAACTCCTAGGAGTCCCTCCCTAACCGGCTTAATTCGTCGGTGCAAATGAAACCCGCCGCCGTGTGAGCTCGGCTCCGCGCGGGACAAAAAGCAGCTCGTGACAGGACGCGAAACAATGGCAAGGTCGCCGGAGAGACGTGTTTTTGTCTTCGACGGATGTCACGCAACCGCTGCCAGCGATGTCGGCGTTTACCGCTCGAGGGTTGTTTTGTTATGTCCCCGAATGTTAAATTAATTTGGCCTTAAAACTTTATTAGGGTTATTTATTTTCAAGTAGATACATAAATACTATACGACGACGTACAAATGCTGGTGGCTATCTTTGAAACACCTGTACTGCCTCCTGCTATCTAAGCGTACTTTGCATTTACGATAGACACCATGAAAGTTAAACAACTGCGTACGTAAAGATTCCTACCAAGAATTTACGTTACGATGATAATATTAATTGATACAATCTTTTTAAAATCCTTGTTACTTTTTATCATTATTTTGAGGGACTTCCTTATTTTTATTGATCAACACTTAAGTCCATATCGCTATTGATTCTTTCTAAGAAAACCAAATGTATATTTTGACTAATTGTATAACCTACATACCGAATTCGGGTTAATCGATGATCAGCGATAAAAATCATGTTTGAATTGATATTAGTTTGATTGCAATCTACGCGATGATAAGCGATAGGGCAGCGAGCCTCGTGAAATCTCGAGGAGCATCAGGAGTCCGGGATCGAAAGGTTTTATGATTATAGCAGAAATTAAGTATAATAATAATATAGTTTCTATACAATATGTGATTTTATTTATATAGATTTCCGTAACTTTGTTGAGCAAGGTATGAAGGAATTCGGCATACCACATAATACGTATAACATGAGATCTTCAAAAAGTGCATTAAAGTACATTTTCTGTGTCAAGTGATGAGAAATACATTTTTGCAATAATACCAAAGCGGACTTAAAAGTGTATTGTTATTGATGGGGAAATAAACCATTCCTCCAATAGTTGCCGAGCCCGAGTGCAGTTTCAGAGACCAATTTAGGCTATTGTAGTGGCGGATAATTGAGGCTCTCGGCAAAAAGCTCATTTCACAGAACCCGTGGCCTTGTCGGGGCGGAGGCTTATGAGCCAATTTACGTTTGCCACTCACTGGCTTTCGAAAAAGTGGAGTTTGAGAGCGGACTAAATGACTCAAAATACTTATAAAAAACCGAGTGTGCTTTATTTAGACTGAACGTGTGTGACTGAACTTCGTGTGTGATCGGCTGGTATAACTTTGTTTTTGCTTTGTTTTATCTTAATGTCGCCAGCTCGATAATTGCAAATTGTCATTTTACCGAACATACTAACATAATAAAAAAAAATTGTTATGTTGACAATGATGATCTACGTTAACCAACTATTTTCAAATTCCGTTCGTCGTTGCGCATTCACCAGCTTACTCCGCAAGTCAACTTGCGTAAAGAAGCTTTAGTTCAATAAAGGTAGATAGAGTTTATTGGAACACATTATGATTTATAGTGATTAGAAAAATTGGTCTGCTAATATAAAATGCAGGCATAAATAAATGAACATTAAACACAAACACAACAGGAGTAAACCAATCTGACCATCACAAGGTTGATGATCTAAGGTCGGTCGTATAAATGTGTAGCACAACGCGATACGGTTACTCGAAATTTAAGGTTATCAGCAGGGATGTAACGGAGATGGTTTTATCGTAACCGATAAAGTTAGAGGTTTTCTAATTTGATTTTTCGAAGCGGAAGTTAAGGCTAGGTCTAATAAGATAAAATATTACAAACATTAATCAGCCTGTTTAATTTCTAATTTCTAAGTAAATCATTTCCATCGCCGTGCTCTAACATCCGATATAACCTCCAATTCTAAAGTATCGGAACCGAAGTTGGAGGGGTAGGTAATATCAATCGGAAGTTCCGACTTTTCGGAATCGGCACCGAAGCTCCGTAACATCCCTGGTTATCAGTTCTTTCTAATAATTAGCACCTTGTTTAGCGCTCTATGCTTCAATGTTTTCTAAATTTTATTTTTAATATCATTGAACACCTAAAATATTAAGTTCAATTAAAAATGAAAAATTTAAAACATCTTGTCTAAACCTAAATAGCCTTCCAGAAGACCAGAACGGAGTAAGACATCCAACGGTAAACGAACCAGGAAAATCAAAGAGATCTGATAACATTACCAAACTATGTTTACAACTTTTTCAAGAATATCTCTTTCATATTCCAGTTCTGTTCTACTTTGATCAAACTAAACTAAAAGCTGGAAATCGCAATACATTATAATCCGAGCAGTTCTTTGATCACACATCAAAGTCGGTATTTCTTTGATGTAATAGCCAGAGATGACCAGAACCCCTCGATCAGAGTGGTATCTCAATCTGTGAGAGTTCAAATATTTATTATATTACACGATTTTAAGTTTAATTTGAAAAGTTTCATGCATTGAAAATCTGTGTCAATTCTTAGGTAGCCTGTTTATATCATACATTGCTGTACCAAAGTATTTCTTGTCATAAACCAACTTTTTTGTTAATTTGTACACTATATTGTTATATTTTATTTTATATTGACAGCCTCTGTGCTGTGGTGGATGAGCAGGTCGGCTCATAGCCCGGAGACGGCGGGTTTCGTTTCCCGCGGCAATACAAGCATTTGTGCACAGAAAAAATTTATTGGATCGTTGGGTGTTATTATTTATTATTATTATTTATTATTAATATTATTTATTATTATATACCATATTTGACTCAGACTAAAAAAAAAAGAGTGTGCTTTAGACCACACTACTGAAGTAAAACTTCTTTATCTTCGTCTATCAGCCGGTGTAACTTTGATTTTGCTTTGTTTAATGTTAATGTCGCTATCTTGACAATTGTACATTGTCATTTTATCGGACTTAACAACAATAATACAAATTTGAAGTAATTTTTAACTTTGTTATGAGATCTACATGACCAAACAACTTTCAACTTCCGTTCGCCTCGTTATGCATTCACCAGCTTACTCCCCGAGTCAAGCGTGCGTAAAGAAGTTTTACTTCAAAAACTGACAATAAGTTATTACAGCAAACACATCAATAGAGACTTCAAATAAGATATCTATACAATTCTAAAGGCCTGAATTAATATCGCTCAATGTTTGTTTCTTCAACCGTTCCGGATTAACTAAACGCAACAAATAGTTTTACCTGCGCCCTATCCTGTTAGAGCACGGTAGGTCGCACTTCACCTGAAGTCATTTCTTTTTTGTCGCAATGTTTTTATAAAGGGCGGGGAGTTCATCTTATTGTTTGCGAACTTATAATCTTACCGACTGTTATTGATTTGTTCCGCGTGTTTGAAACGGGGTAGTGTTTTAGGTACCCAAAGGGTAAAAACGGGACCGTATTACTGAGCCTCCGGGATCTGTCTGTACGTCCGACTCATAAACGGAATTTTATTACGATATGTGTTCGGCACTTAGCTGCCATGTGTTTATAAAAATTAAATAAATATTTGTGTACATTTCAGACAGCGCCATCTAGCCCCAAACTAAGCAAAGCTTGTACTATAGGAACCAGATAACTGATAATCATAATCAATTTATTCATAAAATGTCAATTTACAAGATTACTTCTTGTTTGTAAAAACATACTTAGAACACAATATAACACCCAGACACAGAACAAACATCGATGATCATCACACAAACGTTTGTCCTGGGTGGGAATCGAAGCCACAATCTGCAGTTCAGAAGGCAGGGTTGCAACGAATTGAGCTATCAGGCCAGTCAAATCAAGTTGTATACGAGTCGACTATGCAGCCGTCCGGGGTTTGAACCAGGTTGATGCGACGGTTTGAAAGTCGCACGGGCTACCCACACTCAAAGGATTTGCATATGCACAGGGCCCCAAGTCTACTCACAAAATTGCGATTGAATCGTTACCTTTTGACAGATTTTCCATACAAATTCTGTCGAAAATCGGCAATTGTTAAGCTATGCAATCGCAATTTTATTGGTAGACTTGGGCCCCTGATCAGTTTCCATTATTCGTCCGTCTTGCTAATTCGCCAGTTTCCTCATTAGAATAGTTTATTTTTTGTTTTTGTCTTAGCTCTACACTTTTGTGTATTTAGTCAGTCAAGTAATTGATAATTTATCAAGTTAATAATATTTCACGCAGATATGTGTCAAGTCACAGTCCCAATCATCAAGTCAAGTCGGTAGTAGTAGTGTAGTCTAAGACATACACCTAGTAAAGTGGTGGCAACTTTACCAGAAGATTCTATGGAGTTTTGGAAACAACACGAAAATAAACTTTTCACCATCATTATACCACTTTTTCACATTCATGCCTGTAATCCAGAAATTAACGAATAAAATGCCACCAATTTTATGCACTAACACTGAAAATAACACAAGTTTTGGAAAATAATACAATGCGGTGACGCAATCTTTTTCGCTTTCCCGCCAAAACTCAGTTTGATGCTTATTAAGTTTGCCACAGATTAGATCAGTAGTTAATACTCACGCAAGGAGTTTAGGTTCCCCGCCAGTCGTAACAGGTTTATTCTCCAAAGTTAATACCTATATTAAAGCCGCTCTAGCAAACATTTGCTCATATAAAGTGGTATCGGATGTTTTTGGATCACATACAAGGGTATCTATTGATACAGAAAACAACATTATCTACTACACGTTATCTTCAAACATAAACCTTAACTCGTTGATTTAAGGTTTACTGAGACGTTTTAAAGTGCCGGCTAAGTTTGCTAGACGGTATTTACTTGAGAATTTTGTTTACTTTAGCCGTTCCATTGAGTTCTTAGGAGTGGTATTATTTATTTGCTTCGGTAAACATAGCTTCAAAAGATGCCGATTGATGGATGACATCATGAAAGGAACATTTTTAGGTAAGTAAGTACTTTGGTAATCGACATAAAAAAGCTTTTTAGAGTAAGTAAACTTGTGTTGGAGAAAGGGAGAGTCGGTAGATGGATATTTTTCGCTCATTCGCTCTAATAAAAGAATTGATTGGAGTAAGAAAGATGAAGGATCAGAAATAGCTCAATTTAAGGCTATTGAAGTCTCTAAAACAATTCTCAATATTTTAAAAGCCCTTTTTAAATTTACTAATATTACTTGATTTGAATTATTTTATTGATACTTTGTCATGCAGAAGTGGTATGTGCAATAAAACTGACTTTGTCTTTATGGAATAGAGAAAAAAATAGCAGCATATCATATTATTACTATACAATAATTATCCTTTGCTACCGAAACTTAAAAAAGCATTTGTATATCCGTTTATTTTGGTTTCAAAATAAATCTATCCCTATGAATCTTCCATACGAAGATCCCACACAGTGAAAGATAAAACGCTTGCCTTACAAAAAGATCACAGAGCTCTTTTTATTTTAACATTTTCTACAACAAAGGGCGACAAAAAATTAATTACCGAGTTCGTCCGAAAATAACCGAGATGAGCGGCAGCGCCTGCGCATCTCTTTGATGTGTTTACGGTACAGATGCGCAGGAGATCGGGACGATGCGTTTGCGATGGCCCGTATGTATACGGAGGATGCAATAATGAGTCCATAGAACTGTTTCAAAAAACATATATACAAAATAGCTTACTTTCCTACATTTAGACGTTATTCATTACATACCAAACTGTGTTATTATAAATTATATTAATAAATATTTATTATACTTTTTGTTTGTAAATATATACATAGAATACAATATAACACCCAGACACAGAACAAACATCGATATTCATCACACAAATGTTTGTCCTGGGTGGGGATCGAACCAACAACCCACAGTTCAGAAGGCAGGGTTACTACCAACTGGCCTATCGGGCCCGTCAGTTATATTTACAGATTAATGACATACTCGTATAATAGGTCTTCTTCCACAAATAGCTTAAACGCAGTGTTATTTGAAGCGCCCTTAAATGCTCCATAAAGGCGACATCAAAGGCCCCGTAGCTGCTTTATCGCAGCATCCAAACACAGTTTTGTAGAGGCTTAAATGGCTTATCCGCTGACAAACTTATCCGTGGCGTGTGTAGTAGCATTCTTTATACTATTTTCTCCTACGGTTATACTTCGGTGCTGCCTATTAGAGCAACTTTACCGTCTCTAGTACGTTCTCATTATTATAAAAACACTAATTCTAAACCATTATTTACAAAGTACTAGTAGGGTAAAATTATATATGTTCCTATTCTTGAGCCCATAGAGAGGAGATAAATATGTACTGGTCATCTCGCGGTACTGCAATGTACTCTAATTTAGAGTAGGTACTTATACCGTAGAAGACTTAACATGTAATAACATGTAATAAACTATGGGCTTGTGGTAGATAGTTTTTTTTTTATGTTAAAGAATGACATGACAAGCGGCACGACAGCCCATTGAGCCTTATACAAAGGTATACATTGTGTATAAGCTTTTTGTTACTATAGGTATTCTACCCATTATTAACCAACTTCAAAAAAGGACATTCTCAAGTTGACTGTTGAACTGAATTTGATAATCTTTTTTATTTGAAACCGGTGCTTCCCGCGTGGTCCCATATCAATTTGGTCCAGTTCTGACAATGTCATCCATGAGAAAACCATATGAAAGTCTAAAGTCGGTTTTTTACGCCTTGCGTTTGTTATCAACTATTGGATTTTTATCGCTGATTGTAGTAACCTTACGTTATTTTCTTAAAACATGACTCGGCTTTACAATATCGTTTTACAATATTTACAAAGAAGCGGTTCTGTGGCTTCACTCGACTAGAGGTTATTTATCACTTCATTACGCCGGCCCTTTGATGTGCCAACCTTCCGATTGAGGTGCTTAAACTATCGTATAACGAAATATATTCCTTTATTTTCTGGATGCTCCCAAACACAGATAAACTATAGTGAAAGAAGAACGACAGCAGGGCTGGCTGTCTTCCTACTTTCTACTATAGTTTATCTCTGCTGCTGTCGTCCTACTTTCCACTATAGTTTATCTGTGTTTGGGAGCATCCAGAAAATAAAGCGATGTATATTTTTTTGTAGCTATAATTAGTACTTAGTAAGTGATTATTATATACAGAATGTTCAAGGAATTTGTATCAAGCTAAAGTTCAGAAGTGAAGCATCCTTTGGGATATCCGATTTACTCTCCAGTACATTCCAAGTGTTTTTTTGTATTAAGAGCTACGCCGCCATTATACGCCGCCAGCTGCGGCTGAATGACATAGTCGTAATAGCAATACTTACTGTATTTATGCCTTTTTTTTACATAAGCAAGCTTTTCAATCAATATCATTCTTATTTCAATGCATTTTTAATTCCTTATACGCCTCTGAAAAAGTTAAACTTCCAAACTTATTGGTAACTTCTAAAATAATGGAAGGAGTTTGATTGATTACCATTGATTTACCTTTTGTTCGTACGAAGCGCTTTGCAGATTCTTTTATTGTGCGTACAGCTAAGGAATGGAACTCACTCCTGTCGTCGGTGTTTCAATCCAACTTGGGTGTCTTTAAGTCAAGAATAAAAAGGTTATTTCTGAGTAAACGTGCTCCACCTTCGACCTCATCGTCGCTTACCATCAGGTGCGATGTAGTCAATTGCAAACCCATCGATAGTAAAAAAAATAATCAAAAACTTACATTTCACTGCCGTCAAAATGGTTAGTAACTTATTCACATTATCTAATAGCAGCACTAAATATATTCGGTTTCAGATTTGGAGGAAGAGGCTAGAGGCTACCACCTCCTGAATCCTGAAGGACTTTTCTCTGCCCGCTCTCTTTAACAAACGCACGCACACCTCTGACAACACTGTCCACTATTCCCTAATCTATGTCCAACATCAAAGCCGCCGCTCAGTAAACATTGCCGCCGATTGACGGTTTCAGTGCTCGCGTTACACGAGTCAGTTTATTTGAATAGTAGCTGGAATCGATGTAACGCCAGTTATGCCAGCTAGGGCTTTGTGCGACTCGTATTATAATGGAATCGTATCGTATTGGAAATGTGGGAAGTATAAATTGTGCTGCAACGCCGATCATATAGGTACTGAAAATCTTTTGACTGGCCCGATAGCTCAGTTGGTAGTAATCCTGCCTTCTGAATTGTAGGTTCGATTCCCATTCAGGACAAACATTTGTGTGATGAACATCGATGTTTGTTCTGTGTCTGGGTGTTATATGAATAATAAAAATAATAAAGTCCAACGATCACATACATATAGATCCTCTCTAACTAGGATTCCCTATATCTAAGGACCCAGGAATTACGAGGAGGGAGGAGGTCCCACAACACCTAGAATCGGAACAAGTAGGTATTTAAGCTTTTTTTTTCTTTGCGATAATATATGTCCTGCCACGGGATTGAACCCGCCGCTAGCGGATTATGAGCCGACCTGCTCAACTACCACATCAAAGAGGCGGAGAGTGGATGTGTGCATACACATTGTTTAAATACACATATTTACAAACAAAACAGTTATTTGGTTCTCATAGTACAAGCTTTGCTTAGTTTGGGGCTAGATGGCGCTGTGTGAGATGTCCACAAATATCATTTTTATTATTATAGAAATATCGTGTTAGTAATATTAGTGGGATTTCTCTGGAGAAACAGAAGAAAAGTTAGTAAGTGAATATAGTTCTAGCTTTCATCTATTGGTATATACATATAACACTACTCTCTTCTATAAAAAAAACGGTGAGCTACCAGTTTTTCCTTCTCCGTTTATCGTTTTTGCATCGCAACAATTTTCTCCACGATATAAATGTTCCCAGTACTATACCAAGTAAGTAATACCAAGTATATACGTTTTCTCGCGGCCCAGTTTCCGCAGTTGGCTCGCTTCACTGCATTTCCTGATTTATCTTTTGAGATTAGAGCTGTCCCGAATAAGTATTATTGACCATAACGTTTTGATATTTCATTACGCTTATACTAGTATAGATATTAATTCCAAATTTATATATATCAGATAATTCAATCTAAATTGTTAGTAATACTTCATACTTACAACTATATTAGTAGAATGATAATTAAAAAATGTCATAATTTTTTTACGAGTGTCTTTGTTATTTTGACTAACTTAATACTCCAAAAATATGACAATTTATAAAAATGCAACATAAGTAGGTACTTCGTAAGTATTATAGGTACCTATTTATTCCTGTTTATGTACTTTAGGTTGCAATACAAGAGTTCTCTATTAATCTATCACAGATTATAAATTGATAAATTCAATAAAAATAAAAATTCAGCGGTTTGATACGTCACACAGCCATACCTTGTACACTACGGGATAAAATCACGTAACAGCGCCTTCTGTAGACCATCAGCGTTTCTTGGCGTCAGAAGTAACCGGTCATTTACTACCAACATTTTTATCACACTAATATTATAAAGGTCATACTCCTTCACGCTCAAATGGCTGAATGGATTTGGATGAAATTTGGTACCAAGATAGCTTATACATTGGATATAGGCTGCATTTTGCCCCGGAAAAGTGAAATGTTCCCGTGGCATGAGCAAATAATTAAAATACTTTTTATCCGCGGGTGAAACCGCGGGGCGCAACTAGTCATAGATACATTATTCAGATTGACTTACATTGGACTCTGAGGCCCGTGTTAGAGAACTACGCAACGCAAATAACAACTAAATGGTGTAATGACCTCGAACTCTTAACTTGCAGTACCTACTAAGTATGCTGTGGTAAAACATTTTTTTAGCTAGAGTATAGCGAACAATGTCCGCAACTACACACGCGTACAGTACCTCATATCATTTCCGAGGGAATTATCTCTATCCAAAATTCATCGAGATTGGTTTAGCCGTTTAGTCTTGAATAGGCAAACAAAAAAATTGAAATAGAAGTATTTTCGAATTTGTAATACTTATACAGGGAGTAACAAAAACCCTGTTAAATAAATGAAGTATGTGTACAGATCATTACAAGTAGTCATATAAAAATATCTAACAATACCTAAGTTATACGTATCTGAAGTTACACGCAGTATCTAAATACAAAAAAAATAATACCATTTCCCAAAAATGTTTGTGCCACAAGCCGTGCCTATTTTTAAATAGCTAAGTAACTAAGGTAAAAGTAAACGCGGAACCGACAAACGGGGGCCGCCTTTGTCGGCTCTTTTGTAGGATGCCGCTCCTGCACCTGTGTGCCTACGGGGAATTGGGGTGCGCGGGCGGCGCGGTATCACTCGGCATAGGCGCGGCGCGGCCCGCGGCTTACACTCAGTCGCACGTGCTCTCTCATGCAATTTAGTCGTTTCCAGTTTGACCGTCGCGAATTTAGTGTCGAGTGTGATGTCGTATTCTAACGACGAATACTACAATATGTTAATGTGCCTTGGTAGAAGTCACAATAATTATGCGGCAGCACGTAGAGAATACGAGCATAATTTTTCTATTCCGCGTGGAATTGAGTTACCGTCATTAATGGCATTCCAGCGATTGCACTTACGTGTTTACAACACCGGTAGTGTAACGGGCCGTGATCAGCAAAGATTTGATGCTGGAAGACCACGAGTATTACATGACGCTGAAGAACAGGTGCTCGATATGTTTGTGCAAGACCCAACACGTAGCACACGCAGCATGGCAAGAGAAATTGGAATTAATCACATGCGTGTATGGAGGACATTGAAGGAAGACGGTCAGCATCCGTTTCATTATCAACGAGTGCAATCATTGTTGCCCAGTGATTATGAGCCCAGAGTGGCATTTTGTCAGTGGCTTCTCGACCGAGTGACAGATGACGCAGAGTTTTTGAGTCGTATTTTATTTACCGACGAATGCTCGTTCGTCAGAACTGGCGTTTTTAACTGCCATAATGAGCACGTATGGGCTGTGGAAAATCCCCTGGCAATAAGAGAGAGCCATTTTCAGCATCGTTGGCGAATAAACGTTTGGGCTGGCATACTCGGTGATAGGATTATTGGGCCTCATTTCTTGAACAATACCATGAATGGAGCTAATTATCTGCAGTTTTTACGCAACGAACTTAGTGACGAACTCGACGACCTAAACTTGTCTCTTATGAGAACGATGTGGTTCCAGCACGACGGCGCTCCACCGCATTTCGCTCGCAATGTTAGGGATTACCTCACTCAAGAATACGGAGAAAGATGGATCGGACGAGGCTCCACTACACCGTGGCCAGCGCGTTCGCCAGATCTCACGCCTCTTGATTTTTATCTCTGGGGTCACGTGAAAGAGTCGGTCTTTAAAAAGACCTGCGACAACGAAGGCGAAATGCGCTCACGCATAGTTGCTGCATTTGAAAGCATAAAATCGGACGCGTTGATACTGCAACGTGTACGCGGAAGTATTGTGACACGTTGTCAAAAATGTATCGAAGTCCAAGGTCGGCACATTGAACAACATCTTCGGGGCCGCCAAATCAGCATTTTGATTGATTGACTGAACATGAAAATCGCCTACCGGCAGATGTGTTTTTGAAAGCTCTTTTAAGAGCTAAAAATTACGTACCTATCTTGTTTCTTGACAATACAAAATCACACGTGAATTCGATTGTTTAGAGTGTGGCAGAAAGGCGCGCAGCACTTGTGTGCCTACCACTATTGGTCAAAGAGATCTTTTACGTCATTAAGTTACGGTCTCGCAATCCTACAACGTTGTGGTATGTGGTATAGGGCACATAATCGTATGAAAAACGCATAAAAAGTAATCTGTGGAATAGCTTCTAGTTCCGTCGCAGTAGGTATGCGGTTGAATAGACTTAGCGTACCATGGCGGGCGGTGCGGGGTGCGGGCAACAGGCAGCAGGCTGCGTCGGTGGTGCAAGTACCTATGTTGTCAATATCTGAGGTCGTAAACATTTTTAGTAACGGCATAAAAGGTTTTAATAAAAAGCACACGTAAGTTTTGTATGTCTCGTATTGAAATAGAACTAGTATTACTACAACCTTGAGTTGACACTGGATACGCAGCTCGCGGATATAACAGGGTTTTTGTTACTCCCTGTATAATATCAGCTAGAATGAATGAATGTTAAGTTGAAACCAAAGTTAAATACGACTTACATTAAATAAAAATTGCAACTGCGCTCAAAACATTATTCCTTCTGTTATTTAATTAACGAGTTTTACGGACACCTGCCGAGTGCCGAGAGAAAGTAATATAAGTAGATAATTTTAAGATAAACGAGGCATGAAACATAAAATATTGTGCATGCAGTTTATTCAATTCGTAAAAACCAACCCTCATAATAAATACATTTAGCTGAAAGATTTAAATTTACAAAATAGCAAATATGTATTACACTATATGTAGGTAGAGTACTACAAACAATCAAGAACTAAAATTGCCTAAAACATTTTAAACATAATTTTGAGGTTTTTTTAATGTTGCTACTATGCTTTTATTATAATATTATATAATTAATTAATATTTAATATTAAGATTTTATGAAGTTTAGTAGACACAAAATCACACTAATATTATAAAGGCGAAAGTTTGTATGTGTGTATGTTTGTTACTCCTTGACGCTCAAACGGCAGAATGAATGGATTTGAATGAAATTCGGTACCTAGATAGCTTATACACTAGATTGGCATATAGGCTGCATTTTATACCGAAAATGAAATGTTCCCGTGGGATGAGCAAATAATTAAAATAAACGTTACTCCTGCACGTTGGAGTGAAATTTTGAATGGAGATAGTTTTTACGCTGCTTTAACACAGAATATTTTTTAACCGCAGGTAAAACGGCGGAGCGCAGCTAGTAGTACTACATAATTATGCCCTGACATGCTCTATAGATATACTTACACGCATTGCCTTTCATCTCACGAACTCAGATCTCAATCTCTGAAACCCTTTCAGTATATGAATTTAACTAATAAAAACAGTTATTGATGGTATGACGCCAGTACATTTATTTGATAACACGGAAGCAGAGCTGGGTAAGTCTTCAGTGTTTCTCCACCGGCGTCTGCAGCTAAAGTGTAACGTAAGTAACCTATGGTTTTCCTCTCAAAGGCGCTAGCAGTGGCGGATTTGCCAGCAGCCGGAATAGGCTGGAGCCTAGGGCGGCAAATTTTAAGGGGCGGTTTTTTTTACAAAAAAGAAACATTTTGCACACGGAAGAAACAAGTCTCGAAAATTACAATATTTTAGTACAAAAAGCTGATGTAGAGTAAAAATCTTAATACTGCAATTTCGTTAACTAAGAAAATGTAATTAATATGATTGCGAACGGGGGCATTGAATTGCATAGGTTAATAAAGTGGCTTTTTTTTTTTTTGAACGAGCTAATGCTGTTGGTCTCTATCGACCTTTACAGCGTCACAGGGCGGGAGGGCGGGCGCTTAGGGCGCCCAACCGTCAAAAGTGGGAGGCAACTAGCTCAAGGGCACCCCTGGGGTGCGAGCCTCGGCTTGGGCCGTTGCCGGGATAAGAGGATCGAGAAGACTACGTCCACTGGAAGAGTGGACCCTATTGAAAGTCGCGACCGTTCTAGCTAACCTACGGGGGGTAGTTAATAAAGCGGCAAAAATCGAATAGCCTATGGGCGGCAAATGTGTAAATCCGCCACTGGACGCTAGTGATTAGTGGTTACCACCGCTGCTGTAATGATTCCTAACTGTTTCGATACTACTATTACTGTATTACATTGTAAGACACTGTTCCTGTTGTAACAACTATTTATTATTTAAGGTACCGAGCGTCGTATCACAAAGTGACTGCTAGGTATTCCGTGGATAACCGATCGCGCCGCAGCCGACCGTGCCTAATTCATAATCATCGCCAGAATCGTGACCATCTCCCACACCAACCCATTACCAAAATAACAGTTGCAGTTTCCGTAACCTTAACTTAAAGTAGTAAAGGTTGTTTTCGTACAGCAACGATTGTGCTCGGTATTACAGATTCGATCCAGCGGCGTATAAAAGAGAAGACAATTCGGCGAGATTGCTTCTCGACTGATGAACGTGCTTTAAGCATTAATGTTACGCTAAATCATCGTTTCGAACATATTTTATGGGATAATCCTGTTTCAGTTGGGAAAAAATATATTTATTGCCTCTGATCGGTTACCCACCGGAGTAATCGATTGATTAATGGAGGTTAATGGGTTTTAATAGGTGCTATCGGTTTCTAAAAGCTTAATAGATAATTAAATTACTTTCAAGTTCTCATCATTTTAACAGTTCAGAGAAAACCAGTGAAATGTTATAAAACTACTTATTAGAGCAAACAATAATAATAATAATAACGCCCAACGATCATATACGATCATAACGATCAGATCCTGGACCCTAACTAGGATTTCCTGTGTCTGGAGACCCAGGAACTACGAGGACCATGGTTCCACAACACCCACACTCAGAAAAAGTTTTTGGGCTTTTTTTTATGTGCACAAATACTTGTCCTGCTGCGGGAATAGAACCCGGTGGTTTATGAGCCGACCTGGTCAACAACCACACCACAGACGACTTTCTGAGAGAACTCATGATTTTTTTGGAATAAAGGTATCTAATCGAGCATTTTCTAAAAGGTATCCTATGTAATAGTTTTACATCGGATACCTTTTTGTAGATTTAGTTCATAAGAACCCCAATCTATATGTTTCTTACTCGACAAATGGACACTCAGGCCCTAGAGGGATCGGCCGTTCGACTCTGTTCCGTACCGAATCGTATTTACATTTCAAAATCTATTGTATATTCACGAAAAGCATTTCAGCAGAGAAGTCGAATAACCGAGAATCGGGGACAAGTTTTCACTGTCATAAAAACGACTATTAAACAGTGTTGGGTAAAATACGATCGGTAATAAACGACCGTGCGTTGGTCTGTACGTGACGCACTTAACACTTCATAAACGTGCGTTAAACGAACTGTCAACACAAGTCTTTATGTACACTCGGATAGAGATGTTGCGGAAGAGGCCAAGTGTGTGTCCTGCAGGCCAGGCTTTTCTATTCTGATTCTATCTGACGGGCCTATTAGCTCAGTTGGTAGTAACCTTGCCTTCAGTACTGTAGGTTGTGGGTTCGATTCCTACCAAGGACAAACATTTGTGTGATTGTTCTGTGTCTGGGTGTGTATATTGTATTCTATGTGTTTATTTACAAAACAGAAAGTATTGTATCAGTTATCTGGTTCCTATAGTACAAGCTTTGCTTAGTTTGGGGCTAGATGGCGCTGTGTGAAATGTACACAAATATGTACATATTTACTGTTGCTGATTTTTGCTAATATTTTAACCCGCAATATTTGTTTGACACTATTTATCCTACTAATATTATATTTGCGAAAATTCGTGTGTACGGATGTTTGTTACTTTTTCACGCACATATCGCTGGACAAATTTAGGATATAGGTAACTTATACAGTGGATTAACACATATAGGTTACTGTTTATCCGCGGGCAAAACCGCGGGGCGCCGCCGCTAGTTCTGTTACATTGAGCTGATTTCAATCTAAAATATTTATATTAAAATATTAAGACCAGTTTCAGTGATTTCATTGCGCCTTGATATCATGTAAGTTTAACGCAAAAAAAACAAGGAAAACGCTAGTAAACTATATTTAAACATTAGAACGAGAGAGCTCATTAATATTGTAAATATCCGGCCATTTTACTTTTAAAAATTCACCCAAATGATGTTACATCTAATACGCGAGAAATATGTTAAAATAACTAGAAATAACGGTTATAAAGGTCATCCGACGTTATTTATAAACCGCCAAGAGCAAGTAAACGAAGAAATTTAGCTCAATTACTTTAACTAGTGTTCCTTAGAAAACATTCCGGTGGTTGCGATCGCTGCGTGTATTGGTGTAGTGACATTTGACAATAATTGACCAATAAAACGATACAAAAGCATTCTTAGGCCAAGAATATAATTATATTATACGTAGACATAAAACTGTTTGTATTTCGATCGATATAAAAAGCAGATGTATTTTATTGCCAAGAGGATAATAAAACAAATATATCTACAGTTTTATGTATTTATCTGTGAGCTCAAAGATGATCTAAAAACTAAATAGACCAAATCAATTATTTTTAAGAGCTTGGAGACTTCACAAAAGTTTTAGTCCGGATGCGTACCTATCAGAATAATGTGAGACTTCTTGTATAAATAACGGTGTTTAGTTGTTTTTATAACAGGCGAGTAATGTAACAAATAAAAAAGATTGCCGAGTTTTGGCGGGAAAGCGAAAAAGATTGCGTCACCGCATTGTATTATTTTCCAAAACTTGTGTTATTTTCAGTGTTAGTGCATAAAATTGGTGGCATTATATTCGTTAAGTGCTGGATTACAGGCGTGAGTGTGGGAAAATGGTATAATGATGGTGAAACGTTTCTTTTCGTGTTGTTTCCATAACTCCATAGAAGCTTCAAGTAAAGTTGCCACCACTTTACTAGGAGTATGACTTTGACTAGACTGACTTGACTATGACTTGACGACTTCGACTGTGACTGGACACATATTTGCGTGAAATATCATTAACTTGATAAATTATCAATTACTTGACACTGGCTAAATACACGGAGGTGTAGAGCCAAAACATTAAAAAATAAATAAAAAGATTGCCAGAGACAAATTGCAGAAATAGTTGGTACCTAGGAAATTTTGCTGAGAAAACGAAACGTAACCTGATAGAAATAGGAGTAGCGAGTAAATACTGCGCGTGTTATGTGAGGTCTTATTCTATAATTCCAGGAAACCTTTTTATTGTATTGCCATCATAGTTTTATTGTGTGAGCCGTGGCGCCAGCTGTTATCAGCTGATAACGCGTTAATTGGGTCGCGGGCGCATCTCTATGTGGTAAGCTGGTTTTTGTGCATTCCTTTCAAACGCAAGACAATACTTTTAGGTCCGTATTATAGAACTATGCTTAGTCCTTGGTGAGTATTAACTTTATTAAATTGGAGATTTCATTCACAAAATGATCGATTTCTGAATGAAATCTCGATTTGAGCACCAATTGACGAAAGTGTATCGTTCTGTAATATCTGTAATATAATAAAATCCCTATGATAAAAATCTATTATTCACTTGTGGTAATAAATATTAGATTATTTTATGAATTGAAAAAGAAAACGAGTGTGCCTTAGTAAAACGACTGAAGTAAAACTTCTTTTGTTCAGCTCCATCTATCGGCCGGTATAACTTTGTTATTTCTTTGTTTAATGTTAATGTCGCCATCTTGACGATCATTTATTGTGAATTGTCATTTTACCGGACATACCAACATAATAATACAAATTTTAAGTTATTTTTAACTTTGTTATGTTGACTATGGAGATCTACGTGAATCAACAACTTTCAACTTCCGTTCGCCTCACCAGCTTACTCCCCATGTCAAGAGTGCGTAAAGATTTATTAAAAAAAAAAAATAGGTACTACTGAAAATTTTCATAATTTACAAACATCAACAATAAGAAATAAACGAGATTAGTTCCTTAAAAATAAACAAAATGGCGTTAGACACCCTTAAAACACTATAAACTAAATCCGAAAGAAATTCCATACCCAAACGTCGCTTTTGTCAAAATACTTAAATGCTTCACCAAGAACCCATACATAGGTTACGATTGCGTTGCGAGTACAAATACATAATTAAGTTAACTCAGATTCAGATCATAAGTATAATAACAGTTCTATACTGACTTAAGTACGTATCTGTCTACCTAAACACTAAAGTATCCAATAATAGGAAATTGCGACTGCATGTATGTAATTTCTTAACTAACTTACTTAGCGGTAATTATTCTCCCATTACATATGAGCAGTACAACCAGCCGCCGTGTCTTGTACCCAGAGCCTACGTATATGCAGAGGTGTGATAAAAATCACAATTTATGGCATTCCACAACGATTACTACTATTAAGCTGGTTTAATGGGACTCTATTGCTTTTTACGTTTTCACTCATTAATGTGTCGGTCGGGACTTGGATATACCAAGAAATACTATGAAAATGTATCCACAGGAACGCTTCTCTTTCGATACGTAGGACTAGGTATACATTTAAACATGCGCTTGCTAATAAAATTAAATAAAGATTTTGTTTCGGTATAATATTTTTCTTAATGTCTAGAAAAAACTGATATAGGAATTAGGTAAGTCAAGGCTAGGAGATATCCTCCCCCAGCCCTGACAGTCTGGTATTTTTATAAAATTTGTAGATGTATTAGGTACTACTGTTAATTTGCTAATAACGTTGCATTACAGATACCTACTTTGAGCAATATAAAACTTTAAAATTTAGGTACGTCTAAAACAGTATTGTGTAAAAATATTTGTATGCAATATAATACTTAATGTTTTTATTGCATTTATTTATTCTGTAAGTTTATTCATGAACATGTCTCTCTTCGTTGTGCAAAAACATTTTAATGGTTAATCCAACAGCTTAATGAATAAAAACCTTTGCAAAATGCTATTAATGACACAACAAATGCTAATATCTAAGTTTATGTGGGCAACTCTTAGCAATTATCATTTATTTTGCGCTAAACACCATTTGTCGTTGTATTTTACATGGCTGCGTATTTGTTAGACTTTTATTCATTACTTATTCTTAGGTACAGTTTGCGATAAAACGAACGCTTCTTGTTCAAAACATTAAGGCTTTTTTCTTTAATTCTATTTTTAAAGGACCTTTAAACTACATGTTTATGTCGGCGTAATAAGATCATATTGACATGCGCATAATAAACTATCAGCCATCTTGGCTAAACTAGACTTTGAAACAGTGCGAAGGCATTTCTAAACAATAAATAGTAATTTATCGTTCAAGAAACGTTTTTTTGAAGTAATACTTTTTTTTTTATGACGCACGCTTGTGCAGGAAGCTAGCAAGATTAGGCCACGATCTCTCGCTGCCAAGCGTGGTGAGAGCCATGCTTGACAGCGAGAGATCGTGGCAGGCGGTGGTCTCCTTCTGCGAGTACGTGATGGCACAGAAGGAGACCGCGGAGCGGGTCAGAGAGGAGGCCGCTGGAGCTGACCCGCTCCGGCGCAGACGAGTGGGAGGGAGGAGGAGGCGTTACGCGCACCTCCTCCCTTCCCCGTAGTGGGGCCACTGGTGGAGAGTCGGGGGACTCTCCGCCGGCTTGCACGGCCCCACACGTCTGGTGGGTGATCTTGGTGAGCAAGGTCACCCATCCTTTGGTGCGGAGAGGCCCGAAAGGGCCTGCCGCCGGGGGCGAGCTGGCTGGACTGCAGTCGCGACCCCTTCTCGCCCCGGTACGGCGGACGAGGGCTCACGGGGGGGTTTTAGTGGGTTCGAGTCCCACATACCCCCTGCCACCACCCCCGTGGTGGCAGGGAAGTGCGAGGGCATTTCCCCCCCTCAAAAAAAAAAAAAAAAAAAGGAAGCTAGCAAGACGAACGAATTTGAATGATATTGTTACTTAACGTAGATCTCCATTCTCAACCAAAACAGTTTTTTTATTATGTTGCTATGTTCGGAAAATGACAATTTATAATTGTCAAGATGGCAACATTAAAATTAAACAAATCAAAAACAAAGTTATACCGGCCGATAGATGGAGCTAAACTAAATGACGTGTGGTCTAAAGCACACTCGTTTTTTTAGTTTATCCATTAGGTAGTGATTATCATGTGTAAAGTAATTGCACTCTACGAAACAAGTACCTAGGTGGACAGGTCTGTGTCTGGGTACCGTCCGCAGCCGCATCAGATAATCAGATGGCAACTCGTGGCAGTTGGTGGCAGGCAATGTATGCGTACCTAAGAAACGTAATTGACATCAGAACGAAGCGGCGCTGTCGTCTCGAGATAAACATTTTTAATGGTTATTTATGCAGGCCAGCCGCCGCGGGTCGCACTGACCCTCCCGCCGCTTAAATAGTGCGCTTGAATTATACATGCGTTCGTGTTTTTTCCTCGATGTTTTCAGTTATCGTCAATGTTTTACAAGCGTTTTCGCTATTTTTACTGCGATGCCTTTTATAGAGCTGAGTATCATCGGATGGGCAGGTGGTTTTAACTTATATTTTATGCTAAAAACAATTTACAACCGTTGCAGAACTAAGAAAGAGAGGACGATTAAAAAAACGAGTGCTTTAGACCACACGACTGAAGTCAAACTTCTTTGGCTCCATCTATCGGCCGGTATAACTTTGCTTTTGCTTTGTTTAATGTTAATGTCACTGTAATTTTACCGGACATACCAAAATAACAATACAAATTTTATGTAATTTTCAACTTTGTTATGTTGACAATGGAGATCTACGTGAACCAACACCTTTCAATTTCCATTCACCTCGCTACGCATTCAACAGCTTACTCCCCAAGTCAAGCGTGCGTAAAGAAATTTTACTTCAATAATCTTGAGAGGCGATCATGAATCGAAAGACTATACGATGATATAATAATAATTATGATCATATTAGAATGATGGCTTATGCCATCATTCTAATAATGCCATTGTTTATTATTCTTTCGTTCAAATGCAAGATAATTAGAAACTTTAAAAAGCTCCGCGTTTATAAATCACAGCAATTATAGCGACACGAGATATAGGTTATATTGCTACATTTTTCGAGATTTAAATCTGTTCTCCCATAATTCATCTCAACTAATAGAAAGCCCAAATCGAGCGGGTGATGAACTATATAATTTCGATCTATCTTCCGAGTGATACTGTTCTGTTATAGGCGGCCGTGTCGCTTAATGTTGGGTGAACGACTAGCTCCTCACATCATTCACTAACTTTAAAATAAAGTTCAGTTATGTAATATACATATTAATGTCATACTGCGACGTACCTATTTCATTATGTCATCATACATACTTTGTGATTTATTTACAAATGTATTATCTTTGCACAAAAAAGTTCATCAGTTGCAGTGATTTTTAGCGTTAAAGCTATATAAAGCATTTACTATTAACATGTAAATAACTGCAATCATTTTATCTGAATATTAATATTTGATATGTGCAATCTAGCAATACGAACCGTGTCGGATCATCTGGGAATGGAACCCGGAATCCAATCTAATTGGGCAACATTCCACTGCCTCTCACCGCGTCGAAGCACAATGGGCTCCCCATCCCTTCCTAACAATGCATAATTTTCGAGATTCTCTGGCAACCTCTGATTTTACAACTTTTTTTTTCGAAATAGCGTGAATGATTCTTGTAGAAATAATTATTTGTATTTCATGGAAGGGATTCCAATTTGGTTCAGCTTAAGTAGGTAATCCCTACCTTGCATAATATTCTGGAATATGTCATAATCTGTTTCGTTTATAGACTTAGCTGGCCTGAGAGCTTGTAGGTTCGATTCCTACCTAGGACAACCATGTGTGATTTACATCGGTGTTTGTTCTGTGTCTGGGTGTTACATTGTGTATTATCACACATCACATCACACTAATATTATAAAGGCGAAAATTTAAATGTGTGTGTTTGTTACTCTTTCACGCTCAAACGGCTGAATGGATTTGGATGAAATTAGGTACTAAGATCGCTTATACACTGGATTAACATATAGGCTACATTTTATCCCGGAAAAGTGAAATTTTCCCGTGGAAATAACAAATAGTTAAAATACTTTTTATCCGCGGGTGAAACCGCGGGGTGCAACTAGTATGTATATATTTACAAACAAAAACTATCTAAGTATTGTATCAGTTATCTGGTTCCCATAGTACAAGCTGTGCTTAGTTTGGGGCCAGATGCCGCTGTGTGAAATGTCCACACATATTTATTTATTATTAATTTATAGACAATGTAATAATCAGGTGAGACAGTGGTCAATTTGACCACTGTCTCACCTGATTGAAAGTGATGACGCAGTCTACGATGGTGCACGCTTGCCTAGACCTCATGTTCCCATGTGTTAACCATGCTATACCATTATGTACCTTTTGTATTAAACTTAAAAGAAATATTTGAAAGAACTATTCAAGAGTGATAAGATCGCATTATATCATGCTACATAGTCTTGTCAGTTTCAAAGTTAAGTACTAATAATTACCATACATCTGCATTCGTTAAGCATGCTCTCGATTATTTCTCGCTAATTAATCGATTAAACATGTCGAGTTTATGATAATGAGAACTGTCATGCAATTGGTAGAACAGATTAGATCGAGTGGACGTCTGTACGCATCGGAGACGGCTGATCGCATGGCGCGGGTCGACGCACTGCGCTGCGACTCGACCGATGGAATAAAACGAATGTAGCTGCGCGCGCGCATCGCTGCAGTAATCGCAAGTGTTTGATCTTGCCGATCGCAGGGCGTGGGCCGAGTCAAGAACGCGCGCTAAAGCGTTTTATTATGGCTTACATTTTAAATAAATTAAGTTGTTCACACTTATTATGACGTGCTCTGTTCGTCCATTGATATGTACCGTTACTCAGTATAATATTTAGCTCGCAAAATATTGGTATCTTAAGGTATGTACATAGAAGCTTCTTCACAATAGGCTATTTGACTACTATATTTTTATTACATACATAAATAATATACCTCAAAAAATAGATAAATGTGAAAACAAAACTTGAATATCTCAAAAAATGACTAAGTTACAGGCATTTTAAAATACAGAAATAGAAAGAGACAACTCAAACACGCCGTGACGTCAGTTACCAGTCCTCACAGTAACTCATTACTAAGCTGTGGTAGCTCTGCATACAATCTTTTTGGCATGTGACGTCACAAGCCATGCCTTCATAGTAGCTGTGAGGAAGCTCAACACGATCTCTGTTTTGCTAGAAAGGGACAGGCGATGAAACTTTAAAAGCGTACTACTCCATGATTAACTTACCGATTTTTACTTATTTTTACAATTAATACATTCATTTTTAACCTACTTTATGAAAATAATATTTACTTGTTCATTTTTAATAGTAGTCAAATAGCCTATTGATGGGGTGAGAACAAAAAGGGTTTAACCGTCAAATTGATAGTTTCGAGAAAATTGACTTTAAACTTCAACGGTATCATTTTAATGTAGAGTGCTTATTAAGTAATAGAAAAGATTTATGTAAGTTTTAGTTGCTTGAAAATGTATTTATTCTATTTTAAAATACAAAATATAGTACTCGTACAATTACTGTAAAAATATAATACAATAAAATAAATAAAATAATGTTTTTATGCAAAGCGAACTGTATTCCTGTGTCAGATAAGCCGTTTATAGACTGAAAATCTCGAGATTTAAGTCTCATTTCTGTATTTTGAGAATGTATTGTAGAATTGTAGATAACTTCACGCTGAATCCAACGATACGTCATAAGTCATTTTGTGAAAAACATCAGTTAAACCCTTCTTGATCTCATCCCTTCAATTGTTTTTCCAAATACATATAAAAATTTATATATGTAAGTAGATGTATTTCCTCAAAAACATCGTAACGCGACGAGAAAGCAATCGAATGTTATGTAGGTACCGCTAACCGCTTATCGCCTTACCTTGCACCACACCCTCTCCCAACCCACGATGCTCTTAAGTACGACTTTATTACCAGTCATTTGTGATTGTTAGCGGTGTAATTAAAATCCGCCGACTGATTGACGCCGCTCTGCTCGAAATACTTAAGGGATGATTCGACCACTCGTTAAATATTTAAATGCATGTGAAATAAGTAATTGCAAACGTTTAAGATTTTATGATTTTTGAAGTGATTTTCTTTGTAAAATCAAAGTCAAAAGATTTTATTGCAAATAGGCTATTTTTAGCACGTTAAAAGGCAAAATTATATTAAGGTACTTAAAATGAAGTTATTGTAAATGGCGAAGATTCAATGTACAGACCAAGTCAATGATAAATCTACTAAACTAAAATACTAAACTAAAAAAGTATTCAAATAGTGTGAAAAATATAAGCTAACTATACCTGAATATTTTAAGTATCAAAACAACACCACTGAAATGCCCACATTTGACATTTCAATCTCATCTTCCACGCGTAATCTAATAGACACGGTGCACAGAATAAATAATAGTAACCGAAGTACAAAAAAACGAGTGTTCTTTTAGATATACGACTGAAGTAAAACTTCTTTAGTTCCTTCTAACGACTGGTATAACTTTGTTTTTGCTTTGTGTAATGTTAATGTCGACAATAATCTTGACAATTGTAAATAATTGTCATTTTTACCGAAAATACCAATATTATAATACGATTTTTTAACTTTGTTATGTTCACAATGGAGATCTACGTTTACCAACAACATTCAACTTCAGTTTGCCTCGTACCGCATTCACTAGCTTACTCCCCAAGTCAAGCGTGCGTAAAGAAGTTTTACTTCAAAAATGTAATAAACATTCATCATAAGTTCGTAGCAAACAACAGTCCGCTTCTCGACCGGCGCGCCCGCGCGGCCCGCGGCAAAAACGCGCCGCGCCGCCGCCCGGCACCGGCACCGCAGCCCGCACAAATTACCCCTTAATTACCACAGGTAGGCGGCCAAAGAACACGGCCTTTTTTACCACAAAAAGTGCTAAGTTATTCAGAAACCGGTCTGATGTAGCCATAAATATGATTGTGAGGTCCGATCCGCCGAGGTCGAACATTACAAAGTTTTTAAAGTTGCACGTGTTTTTATAATGGTTTGATGGATTGTTTGACACCTGCGCCGTGTAATTGAAAGTGTAAGAGGAAAACATTATCAGCCTTATTAATAAACACGAACTAGCTTTAGACTAGTTACACCATATTTTGTCTCTTTCGATCCAGCTAAATATTCCAGTAGCAAAAAAAGGACAAAAGCTGAAGTAAGTAATCCGAGACTAATACCCGTTTATTAATAAGGCTGTATAGGTATAAGACAGAAACTTTGCTAATTAAAATATTGAAATTCTAATACCCTTTTCACATTGAAATATAGTAACGTCTTCGGCCTACACATGATAACGATAACATATTCAAATCTATGTAAAATAAACCTGGTAACACAATGCGGCTTCAAAATCACCGTGAAATCCACAGTATCTGTATCTATACACAATAGACGGCAGGCGAGCCCCACCGGAACAACAAGCCGGGATGACTTAACACCATTAAAAACTTTCTTTCATCCGTGAAGCACCGGGCCTTTTATCCTCGTACCTGCGTTAATGATAGAGTGCCGGGGGATTACTTCTCAATAACACATTAACAGCTGTACCTGGTATACAAAAACTGTATGTATCCTCTAGAACACGGCCAATTTCGTTTTTTAACTACGTACAATAAACATTTTATAGGTAGACGTAGGAAAGTGGGTTATCTCCTCAATGTTGGGCGAAACGCGTTATCGAAACGTTTTAATTTTTTTATTGTTTTATTGCTTCGCTTTATATCCCTGACGATAACAGTTTTTACGGTGTTTGGGCAATCGATTCGTTAAATTTTATCACTACAATAGGAACACTGTTTTATATCACTAAATTACATGGTTTATGGTGCTTCAGTGTACGAGGGTTTCTATTCTAGGAACACAAAGGCATTAATCTTATTTAATAGAGATTCCCAGTTCATCGTTCGCTCACTGGACGCATAGTTTCTGAGAAAAACTGTTCGCGAAACTGGTGTATCCTATACCATAAAGTCCGCGTTTTACGCACATTTCTTCGCGTCAGAACAGATTGTTAGTTTAAGACGGTGCTAATGGTCGGAGGTGAAGGTGTGGGTGCCTCGAATTGGCTCATTACCACCTTCCCGAGAGCTAAAAGCCGCCTTTGTTGGCCTCGGACGTTTGTTTGTGCCGGATTTTCAATTTAGAACTATATATAATAATACGAGGGAAATTGTATTTGAAGAGTCATCGGTCGTCGGACGTAAAACTGTCTGTACGACGAATTTTAAAAATAAGTTTTAACGTTCCTCAGAAATGATTTACATTTCGGAGCGAATGGTAGGTGACTAAAATTATGCTGCCAGGAAGACACTACGAATACAACAAATCATCAAACTGGAAATGAGAGTTTAATTACCCAATGTAAGGTGAACGGTCGAACAGTTGAAATGTTTTCGAATTGAACGGAACTCCTCGTGAATGGACCGTCCCACAGTCCCACCAGCGCAAGATTACTGCCAAGATATAGATCAAGTTATGGTAGGCCTCGGTGGAGCCTGGATGAGGCACCGCTGCCTTGTAGGGAAGCCGAATATTTTAAACTCAAACGCGAAGTAATTGAGGCTGCGTTCGCTTGCTTTGAGTCGTGTGGGTCGGAGATGTTGGCGATTTAACTAACCGTTGCAAGTCGTGTCTTTTTTGGGGAAATAGGATGAGAGCTTATCAAAACGTGACCGTCTACAACTTACGGTAAATGTTCTCAGAAGAAAAACATGACGACATGCCAGCGGAGTGGTTTAAGTGAAATCCTAAATACATTACGAACGGTACAATTAAGATATGCTAAATGCGAAATGATAATGCTCAAACTCATTACTGCATTACGTCGGCGATAACGACTTTGATCGTCGTATGATTATTCATGAGAGTCGGCAAATATAAAACTCCAGTGGAGATAATGTATTCCAATCAGACTTTAAATGGCGTTAATTAACAACCTCGTGAAGAGGAAACTCTGACAACTTAGATAGCAGCTAGAGATATTCGCGAGATAGGTCGTTGCGACGGCGACAAACATGCGTATTTGTTCACCGAGTTATCAAGTAGCGAAATTGGTTTAAGTAGGTACCTACAGATATATCTGATGTATCAGGTAAAAGCGATGCCGCTGATAACTGGCATTAAGGCATGCCCGATATACATCGCCACTTTAGGTATCGATAGCGGCGATTTGATAACAGATATAAATAAAAATAAATGGTAGTTATTGCGTTATGCCGTTGTAAAGATATCAGCTATCGAGCACTATCAGTGGTCCTGTGAAACCGCCGGTAGTTCTGTGTTTATTGATTTAATGCTGTGCTGGAATTAATCCTGTGTAATTTGCAATATGGTGATATTTAGGGGGATGGTCGGGGATTAGTTATCGCGTGTTTGCGCAGCGTGGTCGGTGTCATTACGAACATTGCAATCCTTGGAAAGTTCAGTATCAGCGTGTGACCAGTTGCAGGGTTGCGAGTGAAACCGGTTGCGAATCTCGCGATAGTTGCTGTAGTATAGCTGTATAGATCGAGATCACCCGCCGCGGTTCCTTTGATGCGTTTATGATAAGCGAAGCTATTTGTCGGCTGTTATCGCGCACGTCTGTCGTTTGTTGCTCACCGACGCGTTCTCGGCGTAAACAACACAGCTTCAGGATGTTTTGTTTAACTCTTTTTTATAAACTTTTATGAAACTAATAAAGATCTTTGACTAGTCTAGTTATACTTTAAGAAGTTATTTTTATTGGTTGAAACTTGGTTTCGAATGACAAGACACGTTAATATAGTCAGAAATGATTCCATCATTTGACACATTCCATTTAAAGATTTAAAAAAAATCTTTAGTGAATTACTATTCATGTCAATTTTATGAATAAAATTGTGTTTTTATTTTTTATTTAACGTCAACAACAATTGCATGTCTGCTCGACGTACCACTAATGGCAGCACTCTACTCCCTAAATTAGAACGGGCACAGCCATACGCAAGTTAATTAAAATACCAGACAACGAGCAGACATCTATTCAACTAAAGTTAAATTATCTATCAACCAAGCAATGTTTCCCACGAGATAAATCAAAACAGGGACAATAGAGCTGGCCAGAATGATGAAAGTTACCGACTCTACCATCTCAACCCCACGTTTATATCCCATAACCATGCGACGAGTAGCCCAGTATCAGTTTTACAAACCATTATTTTATTTATCAACTACTAACCGTAAATTTTCCCCCTCGTTGGGGTGGTTTTGGCGTATTAAACGAACTGCTAAACCATTAAAATTATTGATTTTAAAGTTGTTAGGGTTACGTTGTTATAGTTCTCATGTCGTCAAAAGTCACTGTTGAATTTAAAAAAAAATACCATTTTGAAAATAGAACATTAGCGTTCTGAAGAATACGAAAACAGTATTGCAAGTAAAGTTGGTTATCAAAAATCTTTAATGATTTCACTTCTGTTGAGCATTAATTTGTAACTTGTTTTATTTAAAATAAAACAAAACCTTCAGTCGAATCTCATTTCCAGAGAGCAATGCTGCCGGAAGAAGACCTTTCAACCAGCAGTGAGCTGCAGCATTTGACGGTCGCGAACAGACATGTTTTGTTTATATAGTATTTACAAGTACTTTGTGTCTAAGTTAAGTTAGTCAAGTTAAGTATTTTACTTGCTTCAAGATTTTATTCAAAGACTGAAGATACCATTCTTCACGTCCAAAAAAGTTTACTCAAACTAACTTAAGTTTGTAGAGATTGAAATGTTTTCTTACCGCAGCCTCAGCTTCTTTCTGGTCCTTGTGTCCCATCAGGTTGGGCATCGCAGTCCAGTTGTACCCCAAGTCCTGGCACAGCGGCAGTCTGATCCTCTCACACTTGCCACCTTCAGACACCTCCTCATCAGCTCCCACCAGCAGCACACACAGCAGTAACACCAAAATCCGAGCCATTATACTTAAATCACAGTATCTATTACACTAAACTTAAGTCATATTCAAGAAAAGTCAAAAATCACTGTATGATAATAGTAAACACTGAAATCGTCATTATTTTAATTTTGAAGAGCACACGTCGTCTCGCGTCTGTGGTTTGGAGCGGACTGATTTGAATTTCGAACTCAGCGGTGCGGCTTCGATTCAAAGGCAAAAGAAGAACCGGTCTACGGCCGACGTCGCCGGTGCGTTCAGAGCGTTCAGAGCCATGCATATGTTCCGATAAAAGGTCTCAACGCATGAACAGAGTATTAAGATGGGAATAAAAAAAACGAAAAGGGCCTAATTCGTGTACGGCTCACTGCAATCAGTGGGAGTAATTTAATCTGTCCCTTTCTACGTTAAATGTGCAAGCGAGATGGGTGGGACAATGAAGAACGTATAAAATTAAGTGTATCTGCCGATGGTTGGATTTTATTTTACGAAATTGCCGCAATAAAAGTGTTGGGTAATTGAGAGGTTCGTATATTTTATGACTACGCTATTACAAGAGTACTCTCTTGGACTATCATTTTAGATGCGGTAGAGTCTTATGAAGACTGGCCGACTTCCTCCGGAACAGGTCTCGTGAGTTCAGATTGGCTCATCAATGTTTATATATTACTCAATAATTTGGCAACTAGAATCCAGTCGTCGTATCTACTTATTTATGTAGTGTTAATTATTCTCATAACATTTTAGGGTTGGTAGAGTTGTATTATAGGGCATATAGATACTCAACAGTAGGTATATGTTTCTAAATAATTATCTCTGTCTTTTACATAATTATATCGCCTACCTCTAGATTCAGTATGAATATTTTATAATATTTTATATTTTAAAAAACCAAGTTGTAGAGCGTCGCGTAGAGCCTCTATTTCGTCTTAAGGTCCATGTTTTTTTTATCATAATTTTGCTTAATTTTTTTTCTTTCTCTAGAAATTTAAGTCTACTAGTTCCAGCTCAGAGCATCTCCCACATAAGGTCTCCCCGCACCGTGACACATTTATCGCCATTCGCAGCGGCCGGCCGGAGATATGAAAGAGATACGACCGTTTCCCGTTCGTGCCTTTATCTTCCATTCGTACCAAGTAGAATACACAATTAGGTCCCTTCATTACATCACTCAAATAACACCTTTGATACTTTCAACATCTCCAAAACCTTTACAACCTTATCTCCATAAAAATACAGCTAAAATTTGGACTTCAATTGAAATATATCTCAAAGACACAGTGTCTGGTATATGCTGAGCCTTCACCCTTAGTTGTTCTGTTTGATATTGAAAGAGTCATGCGGTTCAGGTTACTGTGGACAGTGGGTATGAATAGCTGCATTGTGCGAGAGGGACGGAGCGAGGCGCTGTCAAAGACGCCGCCTGCGCGTACGCGGCCGGACGCCGCCGGAATGCCTAATTAAGGACGCATGCGTGGACTGTGGGGTGAGGACTATGGTCCTTATCTTAGCGAAAAGCGGTTTAATACTATTTTTTTTCTAATATTTTATTCAATCAATTAAACACTAAAAAAATTGCATGAAACTAGGTTCTGAGAAGCAGTTATCATAGAACAATCTCTCATAAACGTCAAAGTTTGAAATCAAGATATATTTTAGAGTCAATTATTGCATTAATCTACCATTTTACAGACTTAGAAAAGTAATCACACACTGATGCCGCTACTTGCTATTCGCTAATCGCTTGCACTAGCACTCCGCCCGCGCTACATACACTGCGGAATCGTAATTAAAACGTCAGATATGGCGCAGTGAGTATGCGGAGTACCGAGTGCCGATCGCCGAAAAAATGTACGCAAACTTATACACTCGCTCTTTCGCGCAGGATACAACACCCACTTTATCGCCTCGCAAAAAAGAAAATGTATTTTCAGGACGAAACCTACTTATAATTTAGAGTGCAGTCTAAAAAGAACCTTCAAAACAACTTCCTTGGCTCCATCTATTGGCCGGTAACTTTGTTTAATGCATTCACCAGCTTACTCCCCAAGTCAAGCATGCGTAAAGAGGTTTTACTTCAAAAATTAGAACTCTCCTTTTGACCATTGTTTCCAATCCAGATGAAGTCTTCAACCATATCATCACTTCACATACCATCAGGTGTTTGGTTGATAAAAAATAAAATGATTCCCTGCGTAGTAAATTTATCTATTCAACCTTCTTACTGAAATAACACGCTCTTTCGCGCGTGAAAGACCGCATGCATTACCATTACCATTACGCTACAAAATACCATTACGCTGCTAACTGCTGATTCGCCGTCCCACGGCACTGCTCCGGGAATACTGATGTCACCTGATGCCATCAACGCTAGTGCGCCGCCAAAGATCCGCGTGCACTTCGCATGCCGTCAAACGAAGTAAGTGTCGATTGTATGGTGATATGCTGACAATGATAGTCATGCAAATTGCTTGATTCGCGTAACTTAACTACATGCGATATTTATAGCGCTTTAAGAATTTTACCTGCCTTCCGCTCACGTAACCGATAATGTTGTAACTACAGCTTATGATTACAGTTTTATTCAAAGTCAAAAAATTAATACAATTGATGACAGTTTTGCAAAACCCTATTCAACATGGCCATACAAAAGACATCAACGCGAGCGTCGACGTATCACACACAACAAATGTACGGTTACCTCTAAACGTTTGTCTTTATTGAAATAAAACTTCTTTACGCACGCTTGACTTGCGGAGCTGGCGAGGCGAACAGAAGTCGAAAGTTGTTGGCGTAGATCTCATTGTCAACATAAGAAAGATAAAAATTTGTATTATTATGTTAGCATGTCCGGTAAAATGACAATTTACAATTGTCAAGATAACTTTGTTTTTGCTTTATTTAAAGTTAAGGCCGTTTAGGCCGATAGATGGAGCTAAACTAAAGAAGTGTTACTTCAGTCGTGTGGTCTAAATCACACTCGTTTTTTGTTGTTTCTTAAAATACCATTTTTATAACATATAAAAGTTGGTAATCATCAACAGCCTTATTAATAAACGGGTATTAGTCTCGGATTAGTTACTTCAGCTTTTGTCCTTTTTTGCTACTGAAATATTTAGCTAGATCGAAAGACACAAAAGATGGTGTAACTAGTGTAGTCTAAAGCTAGTTCGTGTTTATTAATAAGGCTGTAAAAGTTTAGCTAATAAAATATACATGATTCTTCTTTATTTTCGTGTTACAGTTACTGCCGAATATCTGATTTAAGAATTTTAATTACAATCATCCGACTTAGTTTTACAAAATATTAACAGCAAATCTACGATCCATTCCAAACAGGGGGCTGGCTAATTTCCCAGCTATTCGCCGCCATTAGCGGTCGTGGTCAAAAAGCGCATTTGCGTGAAGCTGCGGCACAATTACTACGCGACTGGCGAGTCGCAGGGTCGCAGACACAATTAAACGAATTTCCCATCCTGGAGCAAAAACGGGACAAAAACTATGACCATGATTGTTCTGGATCTGGATGGTCTTTTGAAAAGAAATAATGAAGTACCTAACACATTACCAATCATGGAGTGTCACTAGACTAATTACGCCTAATATTCGATGTCTAATTGATCTATCATCGTTATTCGAACGCTGAATCGCAATTAAAAAGTATGGAACGCCATATTGTAATTAACTAGATTTAAAATTTTGTTCATTAACATTAGACATCATAGAGTCATTCATTATCAACTCATTAAATAACTAGTAATAAATCTCTATGACGTAATAGTCTATCATCATCATCACCCTACACTAGTGCACAGCTGGACATAGGCCTCTCCCAAGGCAGGCCACTGAGCCCGGTCTTCGGCTCTCGTTATCGCTCCATCTTGCCGCAGGACGTCTTACACTACGTCTGCCGATTCGCGGTCACCACGTCCCAATTATTGGTGCTTGGGCAGATATGTCCAGCCCACAGCCACTTCAGCTTGCTAATATGCTGAGCTATGTTGGTTACTTTAAGTTGTAACTTTAGTTCTCTGGCGAATGATTTCAGTTTCCGATTCGATCCCGCAGACATACGCTGAGCATAGCTAACTATTAACTAGTCTATAGCTGGTATTATATAGGTTTTTTTTTTTAATTCAACCAAAGTTATGCACTGAACCAAAGTCTCACAAATCCCAACTCCATGGTCCCACTGTCATCTGGTATAATTTAAGCGGAATGCTGGCTGGCGAAGCGTTGCTGCGCAAAAACTATGACGAGCGCAGCGCGACCCGCAAAAACAATACTTGATGAAAATTTGACCAAACTATAGGCAATTCCACGTCGTCGCCGTTCCATAACTTGGAGTGGGGCTTGAAATGTAAAAATTACACAAAATTGTTATTAACAAAAAAATGAGATAAAATCGAGTAGCTGAAGCAGCATAAGTGCTCTTAACAACTAGTTCTATATAAATCTATTTGTTCGTGTCTGAGTCTATACTGCACTCGATGGTATAGGTAGATGATTTCTTGTCATTAGAATTCCACTCTACTGTCTCTATTTATAAAGTTAGTCTGTATAATAATAATATAAAACAAATATTTAAAAAAATCTCAAGCGTTTGTCTTTTTAGTTGGTTTTCCTTTGGCCAAACCTGCGAGTCCCACGGCCTTACAAGTTACAACTATTACAAGGCTTTTTCCGCAACCAATAGCTACATATTTTTTTCTTATGCTACGTTAACTCGGATTGTTGTAAGGCGCAGCGCCCGTGATGTATGGAGGACGCCCCGCGCGGCGGTAGGTGTTAATGCAGCCTCCCACAGCGAGACCATGATGCAGGGATGCGACATGCATGGAAAGGTGCGGAGAGGATTTTGGTACTAAAACTTTTATTTTATTATATTTATTAAACAAAAAAAATTGTATCCTTTTATAATCTTCAACCTAAATTTTGTTTTCAATTATTTTTTAGGTTTCTGACAAATATGAAGTAGATAGATGATAATATCGATTTTACAAGTATGTGTCTTAGATTTAATTCCTTAGAATAGATTTAAAGCGTAATTTTCCGAAGACATTTGCAGTTGGTTCCCAAAATGCAAACAACCAGCGTGATTTGAACCTGCATATTTCAATTTAAATTATAAATAAATGTTTGTTTTGGGATATGCCCATATTCTTTGCCAAACACTTCCTAACTTTTCTCTGGGCGCCCGCCCTTCCAGTGACACTGTTTACAGACCGAGACTGTTTACCGATCTTTAGATCGGAGACAGAAACCAACAGCATTAGCCCGTTAAAAAAATCCTTAATATTTCCCTCTCCACATCTTTCTCTGTCCGGTCGGTGTCGGCTCCCGTACATGTTCTATTTTGTGATTCAAGTATTGTCACTCCCGGCGCCCCGTGAAGTCCGCGACGACAACGACATTTCGACGCGTCATGATCTACATTATTCATGACCTGGCTGCTTACAGATCCTTGCTGCTGTGGTTAGCGCTGCTGGGTGCCTTCATGACTACGGTAATGTTGACTAGTTACATCTAGTGTTTCTTAGGCCCGCTTGCACTAAAATTTGACAGCTCTTAATTTTGCATCCCCCATCTCGATTGCTACCCTAATGCGTTGCAGTTAAAGTTTCTTAAAAACCTACTTAGGTACGTAGTTATACTACTAAAAAGAGGTCAAACCTTTGACCCATTTTTGACCCTCTTGAGGCTAGGACGAGTAGGTTACGGAGGAAGTAGGTACTTCTCAGTATAAATTAAGTAGGTTTGACTCCTACAACTAATAATAATTAATATCCTCCAGGATATTATCCAATTATTTTGATTTTAAAGTACAAGCTATACTGAACCGATTTAGATGAAAATTCTATGGGGCCAATCTATAGGATATTGTTTCAATTGTTTATGACTAACGGAGTTCTGAGGTATAACAGATATTAAACAAATTTCCTCCTATTTCGAAGTTGGTTAAAAACATATTATGTTGATATAACACCTAACTTCAGAACGGTAAAGTATCTTCTACCTTTCTCGGCCAAAAAAGAAGATCTAAACAAAAAAAGCCGCAAAGAAAAATCAACGCATTTTATCGTAAGTTTAATATGCGTTATTTTTTAAATTTTGACAACTTTTTATTTAAAAGACCTTTAAATGTGACAACCAAACAGTTCACATCCTAATTTCATCACTATAACCAAAAAATTACGTACCATTATCAAACCTCGCTCAAAACGGGCATTTTTATTGTGATGCTAAAGAACTTTGCCACAAAAGCATTGAATAGTCCGTGTTGAGTGCGAGATTCGTCGCGGTGGTAAAACTGTTTTGAAACGAAGAACATCGTAAATGAACGTGCAGACGTGTCGAGAAATATTTTGTGTGTGATGATGGTTATCTCGTGAGAATAAAATTAACACTGGGTAATAGCTAGGGCTAATTGTGCAGGCAAGAATTATTGTGAAGTATAGACGCTCCGCGGTTATTCACGCGCCCGTCCGCGTCAAATCTTCTTGATTTCGGGAACTTCTGATTTTGACTTGTAAAAGTGCTAAAATTAGTCTATTAGCAATAAATTATTTAACTATTAGCTTTGATAAATATTAAACGTGTCTTATAGATTTCGGTAGTGTAATCAATATGTATACAAAATTATAATTTTTGGGATTTTAGTCACATTCTGCAGGTAGTAATTTAAAATTACTGCTTTCTGTAAACGGATTAAAAGTATTTTATTTATTTGCTCATCCCACGGGAAAATTTTACTTTTCTGGTATAAAATGTAGCCTATATGTTAATTCAGTGTATAAGCTATCTTAGTACCGACTTTCATCCAAATCCATTCAGCCGTTTGATCATGAAGGAGTAACAAACATATACACATACAAACTTTCGCCCCTTTATAATATTAGTGTGATAATGTGATTACTGAATACTCATCTCTTTTTAAAGCTTCAAACTATTACTTACACTGACACAAAATACCTATTAAAAGTGTGTGATATCTATAGGTTAATGCTAACGTTATGTATAATACAGGATAAGAATAATAGATGTAATTAAAAAACATCCTTTAAAGTGAAAATCTCAATTTGGAACCCTTTTAACACTCTTCCGCTATTAAACTGTAAACTAAACACAAAAAGCTTAAAAAAATCTTTAGTGACAAGTAAATATAGCTTCTATTACAATTACGTAGAGTTGTGTCTACTTTGTAAAGTTTTAACATCAAAGCTCAAGTTTATTTTCAGCGAAATTGATATTTAGCCTATCGCGAAGGATTAAGGTTGAAAATGGTGTAATTTTTTAACTATACGGTGGATAATAAACTTTTAACATGACAACATGAAATTAAGATTATAAAACAACATGTGGGAGACAATGGGCGGCGAGCACAAAGGCGGCGGTGCCTTTGATGTCGGCGCAGACGGTTAATTTTACACCGGTCCGGTGCCCACACCCAGGGTTTGTTATGCAACTCATGCAACTGACGCGTATGCAACTTTAGATATCAAGGTACTACAGAGAATTTTAATATTACTTCCAAAAGAAAGTTATATAATTTATAAATAATAATAACGCCCAACGATCACATACATAGGATCCTGGATCCTAACTAGGATTCCCTGTGTCTAGGGACCCAAGAACTACGAGGACCATGGTCCCACAACATCCAGACTCAGAATAAGTATATGCGCTTTTTTTTCTGTGCACGAATACTTGTCCTGCCGGAATCGAACCCGCCACCTCCGGGTTATGAGCCGACCTGCTCAACCACCACACCACAGAGGCTGTCAATGAATGAGGCAGTTATATGAATTGTAATTATATGGCAGAGCCGATTACCCAGGTCCGCTATCGGTGCCATACCATCCAATTATCCAAATCCAGGTTACAGTGATGATAGGCCACTTAGTCTGTCGCCAATGACCACACTTAATCTGATGGTAGTCGAAAAAGACCACGCTAACTGCCAGAGTTCCGTCATGTAAGAAGAAAGCTAGCCGTCACCTGCGCAATAAGCAGTTTTTTAATTCCTGCTTATTATAAAGTACTAAACTGTAGCTAGTAAAGTATCTAATTATGTATTATAAATAAATTATATTATTATAAATAAATAAATAAATTATAAATAAATAAATGTATAACTTATGTATAGCTTCTGCCTGCGGCTTCGCCTGCGTGGCCTATAGGAAAATAATTCAACCACCTATTTCACCCTCTTAGGGGTGGAATTTCGAAAAACCCTTTCTTAATGGATACCTACAATTTACAAAGAACACACTCTCCAAATTTCAAGTCTCTAGGACCAGCGGTTAAGGCTGTGCGTTGATATATAAGTCAGTCATTCAGTCAGTCAGGACTTTGAATTTTATATGTATAGATTACTTTGGAATCATATTACGTACTTTCCGAGCCACTTAGTACTTTAAAACAAGCTGGAATTAAGCTAAGTCATCTGTGCACAGGTCAGCGACCAGTGTTATTCTACGTGACGGGATCTGTATCTAGCAACGGAGTTGATCGCACTATCTTCAGTCGTACGCTCTGCACCCAAGATCGCGTAGCGTAGAGTGTAATTTTGGCGCTAACGCTGCTATTATGCCCCCCATTCATAGCCTGCAGCGATCCGTAGAAAATACTATACAATTGACTACACGCTGCAGAACTTCTATTAGTTATTATAAAAGAAATGTAGTTGATCCGACAGAAGTTCCTCGTAGAAAAACGGACATTCAGTTTTATCACAAACGAGCTTCTGCCCGCAGCTTCGCCCGTGGCGTGGCCTATGGGAAAATAATTCAACCACCCATTTCACCCTCTTAAGGGTGGAATTTCGAAAAATCCTTTGTTAGCGGATGCTTGCGTCATAACATCTACCTGCATGCCAAATTTCAGCCCGATTCGTCTAGTGGTTTGGGCTGTGCGTTGATAGATCACTATGTCAGTCAGTCAATCACCTTAAGCGAAATCCTCTCATGGTCACAAACTGGAAACATACGTCTTTATGCTATAGAAAAGACATCAACGCGCCTCTTGCAATATTATATATTTGGCAGCTTCTGTGGTGTACTCAGGTCGGCTCATAACCTGGAGGTGGTGAGTTCAATTCCCGCGGTAGGACAAGTATTTGTGCACAGAAACAACCGCAAATACTTGTCTGTGTGTTGTGGGACCATGGTCCTCGTAGTTCCTGGGTCCCTAGATACAGGTGATCCTAACTAGGGCCCAGGGTCTATGTATGTGATAGTTGGGCGTTATTATAATAATGACTATTAATATGAATGAAGATAATGTATGTATACATTGAAACTAAAGCCAAAAAATATAGGGTAATTATTGTTACCTTGCCTATACAAAATTTTTACATAAGTTTATTTCTTTTTCGTATTTTTGTAAGTAGCGCAGAACTTTTGTATAATAATAAAAAAATACCATAATAACATTTCTACCTATTGTTACAAGTACAATAAGCCACTTTTTACAAGTAATTTGTGTACAATTACCCTTAAACATTTCTTAACAGCCCTTTGTTTACGTTTAACAACCAAAATGAAAGGGTGTATTCAAGGATACTCAGTAACGTTTCCTTTGTTTCAAGACTTTATATTTTAATGTTTCCATTCATTTACAAACGAAACATTGCTCAACGTGTACTATTTTGCGTTGGTAAGTTGAAAAAACATTGCCCAATGAATAATAAAAGCTCCCGATATTAAAATATTGATAATGTATAAATGTAAAATAAAAGTAAAAAAAAAAAAATTACTATTATATTTCAATAACATTCAAATGAAATACAAAATAATGCAACTAATTCAACTCTCTAATAACCAGAAAGTTTGATTGAAAATCCTACAATCAATTCCAGCAAGGCAATAAAAGTATCTATAACATAGAGGCAAATTAGTTACACTACGCAATTCTCATGTAATCTTCGTAAAGGTAACCTACGGCCATTTTATAGCTACCTACCGCGGGCGGCTCATCAAAGCGGTTTAATGGACGCTATCTAAAGCTCCTCTCAATTAAAGATCTCCCCTCCCTGCCTCTCCCCTCGTTCGCCCGCAGCTGCGCCCGCGCATGAACGTGCGTGACAAATTGCTGACTTCGACAAACCTCTCTTAATGATAGCTTAATTACACAAAATTGTACTGTCTCTACAAAACCAATCTAACTACACCCTTGTCTGTTACGGCATCACGTCGGAATATATCACATGCAACTCATTTTTTTATCTTTTATTGGTTTGTATACGTTTATAAATCAAAATCAGCTGATACAATCTATGTATCTTCATTTTATTCAAATATAAATCTATAATTTGCCTTAGGTTGAGCTATAAATTATTACGCCGTGACAAATAGCAACTGAATAACAATAATTTCAGTGGCTATGGATATCTCCAGGCGTTGCAGTCCAAAGAAATGTAATAGGGCTCCAACTAAATTGGTCAGGGTATGATACGTAAGAGAATGTAGCCACCGAGGAACCTCCTCAGAGAAGTTTTTGCCTTACATTGAATTATATTTAAAAGGGGTATTAATGAAGGACAGTTTGTTTTTATCTGCTGCGTGCGCGGTGGTTTAATTGAAATAAGCTGGTAATTGCTAATGGATCACCCCGTGTAATGCGTAGATAAATCAGGTGCAAGTAGAGTTCGAGTAATCTTTTAAAATATTTTTTTAAGAAAAAGAATGATGAGGAAGATCGTACGACAACTTGGGTGAATCGGTGCGTTTGTATATTATATTTTAGTATGAAAGATAAAGAACTGTCGAGATATTGAGGATCTATTAATGCTAATAAAAAGGTTAAAAATTTGCAAAGCAAGAACAAAAATCTGAAATATTTGTTCGACGATAACTTGAAATCGAACGTGTAATCAGATAGTTTTACAATCCAGCAGAAGATTTTAAATGAAGCCGCAAATTAAAAGGTTACTTAATATAATTATACTGTATGTACATGTACACAGATAAGCTGTTGTAGTAACCACTATTTATTCGTAGCTATCATAGATTTGTAAGTTTCAAAACTACTTTTTACTTTTAAAACTGATTTCTACCTTAAAACTTAAAATAGATAAAACTAAAAAAACTTATAATTAATAACTTGTTGGTAGAGAGAAAAGTGCACCGCATGCTGGCTGCATTACCACGGTGAATGGAATTGTATGTGGATAATAGAAGCTAGCATTCAGAAACACGAAACTTTGGTAGGAATCCAACGAGTGAAGTTTCATTCATAATTTGAAAATGTTTATAGTAACTATTTACATAAGCTGCGTATTAAAACTGTCAAATCAACACACTGTATTTCTGTTGGTTGCAATCAAGGTACGTAATCACATAGCCTCTACCTCTCTTTACTTTGGCTTGGCTGTGAAAAAACTTTAATTCGTTAATCTCTGTGCTGATGTCTCAGGATGATGTGTGCAGTGCAGTGTCACTCGAAACTCGTATGTTTTCGGGTTCCAAGTGACACTCATATTGTAAAGATAAAACGGGTCTATTCGCGCACAAAAATTATCAAAATATAATTTTGACTAACCTCGACCAAAAAAAAAAAAAAAAAGTCCAAGTGACACTGTTCTGTAATGGGCGGCCGTGGCGCTTAACATCAGGTGAACGACTAGCTCGTCACATCATCGATTAACATAAAAAAAAACTCGTTTCTGGACGGACAATTTGAGAAGATAATTATGTAAATTACTATAAGTTATAGATAGTTAGTAAGAAATTAAATTAAATCTTATCGATACCTTTGTTTGACCCGGGCGTGGTGCGATATATTCAGGCTATGAGATGAGAGCGGCTGGCGTAGGTCGCTAATGGAGCCTCAGATAAAACCAGTAATTAATGAATCAATTCGATATCCTATAACAACGTTTTGTCTAAGAGCTACAGGAGTCATGTTTGATACAAGTGCTTTTTTGAATTATGATATTTTTCTCCATTACCCACTTGTTGTTGTCGTGTTGTAATGGCGCTATGTTTCTAAGTAACGACGCAGATGGAGCTTGAGCACTATCACACTAATATTATAAAGGCGAAAGTTTGTGTTTGTGTGTATGTTTGTTACTCCACGCTCAAACGCTGGATTAACATATGGGCTACATTTTATCCTGGAAAAATTAAATTTTCCCGCGGGATGAGTAAATAATTAAAATTTTTATCTGAGGGTGAAACCGCGGGGCGCAACTATTACTAAATAATAAAAATAATAATAAAATAAGTCAAAGTCTAAATATTTATTGCAAATAGGTTATTTTTTGCACTTTTACAAGTCAAAATTATATTCGTTACTTAAAATTAAGTTATTGTACTAAGAACATAAGATTACAAAGTACTTATTGTCAAATATTATATAGCAAGCCCATTACAATATATGAGTTTGAAAAAAAAGAAGTTCTCTTTCCCACGACTAGTTCAAGCCAGCCGGCACAATGCAGAACAGAAAACTCCGATCCGATAATAAATAATAATAATAACGCCCAACGATCACATACACAGATCTTGGACCCTAACTAAGATTCCCTGTATCTAGGGACCCAGGAACTACGAGGAGCATAGTCCCACAACACCCAGACACATAACAAGTTTGCGATTACTATGCAACAATACTTGTACTGTCGTGGAAATCGAATCCACCGCCAGCAGGTTTCTTTTTTTTTTTTTTTTTACGAAATGACATGACGAGCTAGTCGCTCACCTGATGTTAAGCAACACGACTGCCCATATCAGTTACAGTAACACTTGAAACTCGAAATTATAGTTTCGCGTGACACTGCACTGCGCACGCCATTCTGAGACATCATCACAGTCTAGCAATAAGATGAGATTAGATCATAAAGTCTCATTTGCCCAGTAATTTCACTAGCTACAGTGCCCTTCAAACCGAAACACAGCAGTGCTTGTACACTACTGCTTGCCGGCAGAATAACTGACAAAGCGGTGGTATCTACCTAGACGAACTTTGCAGAAAAGTTCTACCACCTAGTAAAATGAGGTTATGAGCCGACCTGCTCAGACACCACAACATATGGACTATCAAGTACAAAACCCCGCTAAGCTTTGTTCCAATATATATTTAATAATAAAATACCTGGTACACAGATTAGGCAGCAGTCAGCTGACGGAGGTACCTTATAGTGAAACCGCCGTGGGACGCTAATGGACCCGCAGATAAAACGGGTAATTAACGAATCAATTCGATTACCCCGAGAGCTTTGTATAGGCCGTGTAGACCGAGAGCCAGACGCAGCCACAACACCTGTGTTTCTGTTTTGACGTAATTTCTAAGATCTGTAATTTCCTATATCACACCCAAACAGATCGTCATTCATTAGAAAAACTTTGCAATATTAAATAAATAAATAAATTAATATGTGGGGACGTTTTACACAACGCCATATAGCTCAAAACTAAGCAAAGGTTGTACTTATAGGAACCATATAACTGATACAATACTTATATCCTTTTTTGTTTGTAAATACATATATAGAATATAATATAACACCCAGACATGAATAAATATCGATATTCATCACACAAATATTTGTCCTGGGTGGGAATCGAACCCACAACCCACAGGTCAGAAGGCAGGGCTATTACCAACTGAGACTGACACAAACTTTCGGATGTGTGATTTACTTTCCACAAATCAAACCACGTTGTACACTAGAATGCGAAGAGGTGCAAAAATATGTTTTCTACTAAATATTGGTAACCTAGACTAGATCTACTATATACACAGATCTTTAAAACAGCTTGCACCTTGCGACCAGCGCTGCGGTGGTGGCGGCGCGGCGCCATTTTATTGCTCACGAAAAATTACCGTTGGTCGCACCACATAAAATTTCTAGACAATTTGCAAACAAAAAGCGGTAATGTTATCTTAATTGTGTACGTAGAACAATGCGTTTACGACGCTTAATTGGTGCAATTACACCTCGCCGAGTTCCGCTGAAACGCATTGCTTCGTAATTGTAGATGAAATTATTTTACTTTACCAAATGCGAGTATGTAGATAGGTAGTTGTGCACAATTTATTACTTAATGTACTACTGTAAGTATGTAACGGGAAATAATCATGGTTATTTTGCATTATATTTGCTGTCAATTGAAAATTAGTAAATGAATAACTACAATTATGTTTTTTTTTTTGGCGGAAAAGCGAAAAGGATTGCTTCACCGCATTGTATTATTTTCCAAAACTTGTGTTATTTTCAGTGTTAGTGCATAAAATTGGTGGCATTTTGTGACCAAGACTTGACCATGACTTGACCATGACTTGACCATGACTTGACCATGACTTGACCATGACTTGACCATTACTTGACCATGACTTGACCATGACTTGACCATGACTTGACCATGACTTGACCATGACTTGACCATGACTTGACCATGACTTGACCATGACTTGACCATGACTTGACCATGACTTGACCATGACTTGACCATGACTTGACCATGACTTGACCATGACTTGACCATGACTTGACCATGACTTGACCATGACTTAACCATGACTTGACCATTTGACCACCGCTCTACTGTACTTGATGACTTGACACATATTTGCGTGAAATATCATTAACTTGATAAATTATCAATTACTTGACACTGAATAAATATACAAAAGTGGGGAGCCAAAACATAAAAAAAAGAAAATAAACTGCTATTATTTTTTGCACTTATTGCAATGACATTATTTAATTTTAGGAACTTGACAAATATTTTATTAGGTGCACCTCGTGTTTTCGCCCATGAATAAAAGTAGTCTGTTTTTAATCCAGCGTATAAACTAAACATATAAATTATGTATTCTAATTAAAATTTGAGTTCTAGACGTGCGACTTGATGGATGGACTTCAGAGCGGTAAAGTTGACTAAATATTCTTAATTCTTATTCTCAATAAATGAATAAATAATATTTGTGGATAATTCACACAGCGCCATCTAGCCTCAAACTAAGCAAAGCTATGGAACTATGGAAACCAGATAACTTAAATACTGTTTTTGTACTCACTTTTTGTTTGTAAATACATACGTAGATTAAACACCCAGACATATAACAAAAATCGATGTTCATCACATGAATGTTTGTCCTGGGTGGTAATTGAACCTACGACCCACAGTTCAGAAGGCCACTACTACCAACTGAGCTATCGGCCAATATACTTTCAATATTCTTTGGTACAGTGGTCAGTGACCAAAAAACATTGAATGATATCCGGCTCTCGGTCTATAGAGAATCATCGAACTCGCACAAACCTTTTTATTTCTCCAAGACGCATAAAACTTTAATTCTGAGCTTCGAGATATCTCCTAAGTTAATGCTTATTGACATTTTGCCCGTTTTTGGGACAAAGCTAACTTAAACTCTTTTATGTCCCGCATTGATAAAGTCAATGAAATTGCAATTTATTATCGAAATAATATATTTAACGATAAGCGATGTGTTTTGTTTTTGGGTTTTGGGACCAAATAAGCAAAATATGAACTCAAACTGCTTGCATTCAGGAATTCAAAGTGGAGTTTTTGAATAGTAAGTCAAAAATCTCATCCACGGTTCGTTTCCCGAGCTCATTTCTGCCACATACCTACAAGATGTGGAATGAGCTTCCATCTGAGGTATTTCCGCTGAGCTACAACATGGGGCACTTCAAACGTCGGGTAAATAGAGTCTTAAAAGGTAGGCAATGCATTGGCAGCGCCCCTAATGTTGAAGGTCTTATAGGCGACGCGACGGTAACTGCTTACCATCAGGCATAGCAGGCCGGCAGCTTGTTTGTCTGCTTATGTTATAAAAAAAAAATGTCAAGTCGTCTTAACCTAATTAAAACGATGATATTTGAAAATATAATACAATGTAAATCATGGTTTAATAAATTCTACTTGTACCATTACACTCCAGTGCTACTGAAAAATAGAAATAAAAGACGTAGCCCAATAAGTAATCTAATATAAAAATGAATTTATTGTTGAATTAGATTCATATTATGTTATCTTTAAATTCAAAAATCGTTGGGCACCACCGTTATAACTACAGCTATAGCTCACGCAAAACTTTATGAGCTCTCGGAAGTTAGCGCGGATGGCTGCGCAGTACGCATAATTAGTTACTGTATGGTCGCTTTTAAAATGCGCTCTACTGTACCATACGCAGTTTGGGACTAGTGCCTAACTTCCGAGAGCTCATAAAGTTTTGCGCGAGCTATACATCTGCTGTTATCAAACGAATCATAGATAAAATAAAATCAAAATGTCTCCATCTTTAAAGCAATTAAAGTAATATTAAAAGAAATTATTCATCAGATGATAGTGATGGTAGGTTGCATGTCGTGACTCGACATTATGCGGGACGGACGCAACCTGGGCTCACTAGGGATTGCGATAAAGTTGTAGTTGAATTACACCATAGACAAAATAGTATAATCATAGTTACAGGTAAATTATAATGCCAAATTCACTGCTAAATTACCCAACTAACCTGTAAGTATAAGTATTAATACCTACGATTTTTCAATCTGTTAAAATAATATATAGAGTTAAAATGTTATTGTATTGTATAATACAACTATATAATAATAATAATAACGCTTAACGATCACATAGATTAATCCTGGACCCTAACTAGGATTCCCTGTATCTACTATGATCCCTGAATGCACCCAGGGCTACGAGGACCATGGTGCCACTGCACCCAGACTCAGAACAAGTAATTGCGCTTTTTTTAGTGCACAAATACTTGTGCTGCTCCTAGAATCGAACTGACCATCCCCAGGTTATGAGCCGAGCTGCTCAACCACCAAACCACATAGGCTGTGTACAGTCATTTATATTACTAACATATGCAACGTTGACTAAGACCTAAGAGAGATTCTTTCTACATAATCGAAATAAATTCAAAAATCCCCATGAATGCCCAAGACCTATGAAAATAAGATATTTTCTTGATTTTTGTAATAATAAGATCCCTTTTATCTGAGTTCAGTCAAATTATCATGCTCGTTGGAAGCCTTAGTCTGACTATACCTACGTAACTAAAATAAAAAAGCACTACCCGTAAACGTATGAATTCATCGATAGTCGATAAAGTCGATAACTTCCCATCTCTATACACGGCCGCGTTTGGCTACAGAAGGACGGACCCCCTCATCATCCAGAGTACATTACATTAACGCCGCGCCGTTGCAATGACCCGCCTCGCCCGCGCCGCCGGCGCCTACACATTCTCATACATAAATCTATTTTTATGGAACGATATTCCTAAATGTATCATTAGTTAATTTTTTAGTATTCAATCTCTCAATGAATTTAAAAGAAAATTTTCATTCATGCACTTCATTTCATGCATGTACAGTATTTCCACCCGCATCCACAGATAATATAATCTATACTAGTACCGCGTCCGTCCATTGCTTTAACCGGAATATTATATTATACTTTTCTTAAGCTATGTGAGAAGTTTTAATCTCGTGTCCAAAACGCTTCACCTTTTGCAACTAACTTTGAGGTTTACTTTCCTTTACATTAGAGTTACTTTGTTCAAGCGAGGAATATAGTGGCGGGTCCATGGTTCTTCCAAGCAAAACTGCAATACATCATAAATGTTTCAGTACATTGTGAAAATGTATTCCCTAACCATGAGTTTCTAAATCAAATCCATTCACATCACCGCGGCACTCCTTTTCAATTAAATAACGGACCATTACGACATCAACGCGAGTAATAATCGTAAACCACAATAAATAATAATCAGAGATCGATAAACAATAACGGCCAGCGGAGAGATGTATCGCTTACTTTCACTGGACCGGCCTGATTGCTACGTTCCTGGGGAGTTATTTAATTAAATGTGTGATGAAATTATCTGATGTGGCCCGCGGTTTCGAGATTAATTTAAAAGCTAAAAGCTAGCTTTTTTAGCTTAAAGCTAGTCTTTATAATATAACATATTATAAAGACTAGCTTCTGCCCGCGGCTTCGCCCGCATGGCCTATAGAAAACGAATAAGAAAAATTTTCATAAATAATTCAATTCAACCAAACATTTCACCCTTTTAGGGATGGAATTTCGAAAAACCCTTTCTTATTGGATACATACACTTTTCAAGGAACACAATCTCAAGTCTCTAGGACCAGCGGCTTATGCTGTGAGTTGATATATAAGTCAGTTAGTCGGTCAGGACTTTGAATTTTATATGTATAGATAGATAGATAAAACGCGTCTATTTGTGCAAAAAAATTTTTTTTTTTTTTTTTACTTCAAACTTGTCTAGCATTTGACCACGCTCTCACCTGATGGGAAGTGACGATGCGATCGAAGGTGTAGCATGCTAGCCAAGTAAATACCTATTCACTCTTCTCTTGAACACGCCCTGGTCATATTTCGCCGGAAACACAGACGCTGGCAGGGCATTCCATTCCTTAGCCGTTCTAATTAAGAACGTTGAGTCAAATCGCTTGGTACGAATGGGTGGTATTTAGACCACAAAAGGATGGCGCTTAGCCGAGCGTCTAGTAGTCCGGTAGTGGAATGGTGATGGGAGAATTAGATCATGCAGTTCTTGAGCGCATTCACCGTGGTGTAATCTGTAAAAAACCGACAGACTTGCCACCTTACGTCGATGTGCAAGGCTCTGGAGCCTTTCACCAACCAAAGTGTCGTCGTCAATGAGCCTTTTGGCACGCCGTTCAATCGAGTCCAGAGCCTCAAGCTGGTACTTGGCAGACCCGTCCCACAGGTGGCAGCAGTACTCCATACACGATCGGACTTGTGCTTGATACAGATTTAGAAGCTGTCCAGGTGTGAAGTACCGCCTTACCTTGGACAATATGCCGAGTTTTTTTGAAGCTACTTTGGCTTTGGACTCGATGTAGGATCCAAAGTTTAGGTTTGACGTGAGATCAACACCCAAAAGCTCAAGATGGTTTCCTAAACTTACAGATACACCACGGAATGAAGGAGCCAGATGGAATGGGCTCTTTTTAGCAGTGAATAAACACGCCTGTGTTTTTGAACCTAACCAAGTTAGCATCGCCCCAATCGGACACGGCTTTCAAAGCCAGGTTCATGCGCTCAACCATAGCCTCTCTCTCAATCCGGACGTCGTCACCACTGGCTCGGGCACTGGATGTGTATCTTTCAACAACAGTACTATCATCTGCATACCCAAAGGTACCGGGCTTTAGCAGATAATTGATGTGGAGTAAGAATAGTGTTGCTGAAAGAACTGACCCCTGAGGTACACCAGCATTAATAGCTAATTGATCGGAAGAGCAGCCATCAAGAACTACTCTAAGCGATCGTTCCCTCAAAAAGTCTGATATCCAAGTGCACAAACCAGCAGGTAGTCCGTGAGATGGAAGCTTATTTAGAAGACCGTCGTGCCAGACCCGATCAAATGCCTTAGAGACGTCTAGAGATACAGCAAGTGCCTCTCCATGCATCTCTAAGGCTTCGCTCAATATGTGAGTGGCATACGCGAGAAGTTCCCCAGTGGACCGGTTTCGGCGAAATCCGTATTGCCGGTCACTGAGGAGATCATTGTCTTCAAGGTATGCCAAGAGCTTGTTGTTAATTATACGTTCCATACTCTTACAGAGAATGGAGGTAATTGAGATGGGTCGATAGTTGGCAGGATCAGCACGACTGCCCTTCTTAGGTACAGGTTGTACGTTGGCTAGCTTCCAACTCATAGGGACTATTCCGTTGTCTAGAGAGAGGCGAAATAGGCGTGTTAGAATGGGAGACAACTCGGGTGCACAGCTCTTAAGCACAATTGCAGGTATACCATCGGGACCACTGGCTTTGTTCACGTCTAGACTGCGTAATGTTTTTAGTACTTCCTTCTGACGTATGCGTATTTCCGGCATGAACACACCGCATTGTGGAAGGCAGGGAGGTACCTCATTAGCAGTATCTAAACGCGAAGCTTCTGCAAAGAGATTGGCAAACAAGTTTCGTTTTTCTTTTGCAGTGTGAGCCAGCGATCCGTCTGGTTTCAATAATGGAGGCAGTGAGGATCGACAGAAGTTCGCTTAAACCGATTTGGCTAGGGACCAAAAAGCCTTACTACCCGCTGGGTAGGAAGCAAGTTTAGTCCCTATTCGACCAATATGGTTGAAACGAGCCTTCCTTAATTCCTTCTTACAGGCCTTGACGGCAACGTTAAAGGCTTTCTTCTTAGCTCGAGTGTCCGAGGCCTTGCGTTTTCGAGCGTCAGCCCATGCCAGATATGCCGCATGCTTCTGCGCTTCAGCACGTGCACATTCGGCTCCAAACCATGGGCTGGCTTTGCTGGTCACGGGCTTATCGGAAAATGGAATAAAATATTCCATAGCCCGACATACTACCTCAGTAACCGCATTCGCGCAGACCGTCGGATCTCCAGAAGAAAAACACGTTTGCCGCCAAGGATATGAAGCGAAGAAATGTCGCATCTCGTCCCAGTCTGCTAAGTTGTATCTCCAGACACGCCGATTGCTCTTAGGGCTTGGGTCAGGCGGGGAGTATACTGAAACGGACTTGACCAGACAGTGATCGGAACTACCAATGGGTGAGGATACCGCCACAGAGTATCGGTCTGGTTCAGTCGTGAGCAGAAGGTCGAGGCAGTTAGCAGTGTGGCTATCAATATCAGGCACTCGCGTTGGCTCTTTAACAATCTGCGTTAAATTGAGCGCCAAAGCGAGCTTACGCGTCTCTCTCCCAGCGTGGTCCGTGATCCGGTGTGGGACTAACCACTCCTGGTGGTGAGCATTAAAGTCCCCCAGAACAACAAGCTGAGCCGAAGGATAGCGTTGCTGAGCTACATCTGCCGTTTCACTGAGATACTCCATTAGAAGAGTTGTCTCCCGGTCACCGCTATGTGATCTGTACACACCAGCATAGAGAATTTTCTCAATGCCGGTGTCCACAAGCACCCAAATCACCGAAAAGTGGGGATGTTCAAGGTTTCGGAGACGCAAACAGCAAATGTCATCACGGACGTAAACGCAGATACCAGCGCGTGGAAGGAAGCGGTTTTCCAAGATGAATCCTGGATAGTCCAGATATGCCGTGTCTGATGGACATCCTATTTGCGTCTCAGTCAAGAAGAGCAAGTGCGGTTTGTTGGTCTCCAGATGATGATGGACCGCTTGCAGATTTGAGTGCAGCCCACGAATATTTGTGAGGTGCACTTTAAGAGTGAGGACGTGCATCTGCCGTTTAAACTTGCTCAATTTATTTGACTTTTGCATAGTTGGGTAGACAAGTAGGAAGTGGACGAGATGTTGGGATGCTAACCCTCAGTAATAGAGAAGCTCCTACGCCAATGGAGAACTTGCGCGGAGACTGCGGGGACGCCCGAACCCCCCTGAAATTGCCCACAAGTTCCTCACTTCCAGTCGCCAACTGGCCCTGTGGACAACCTCAGGATTTTACACAAGCGGTGGGGCAGCCTTTTGTAGTTGGCTAGACTACTACTTGGGCCCCCTACAACTTGCGGTCGGCCAGCAGAGAGCACCGTGCTTCCGGACCTTGCTTTGGAGGGTAGCGGGATCCGTCCCGCTACCCTCCAAAGCAAGGTCTCCGACGCGAAAGCATCTCCATCACCAATACCGGTCTGCATACCCAACACAACTGTCCACATCTACTCGTCAGAACGGCTTCATTAGACATCACGATGGAACACGACGAGTCGCTTGGCATCGTGGTTTTGTCTAATGGGTGGTAACTAAGCCGGCGGCTAAGGCCTTCCACCAGTTATTTGGTTGCTCTTTTGGCACCACCCAGGGGTCACGTGTAGGGAAACTAGGGTTAAAGCCTACGGACGCGAGCAAACATAAAACATAATATTGACTAAACTCGATGCTTAATCTACAATTTAACTATGTGGTTAGTATTAACGACATAGCCGTTTTGTCTTTGTTCAATTAACAAGTTTTTTTTACATTAATTTAAGTAAGTTAATTATTTTTGTTCAATTAATAAATGTTAAACAATTATGAAATTAGTAGCAATTGTTTTTATGGTTCCTATTTCTCTATTTTATTGCTATCCTTGTACAAAATGTCATGTTTGAAGTTTTTATGACTTTGAAAGCTATAAGGGATTCAAACGGACAGGTTCACTAAAGTACTAGAAAACCCTTAAAAAATAGCCTTCTATATTAAGAGTTAATAAAATGCGCAACTAGTTGAAATTGAAAACATGGGGAAACGGTTTAACCCTATCTGTTAAAATTACCTAACGGAATATTATACTTTCCTAATTCCATATCCGTTCGTGTTCAAAAATCAAGATTGCATCCATCCACCCATATCCTTTACTTCAGGGAATGCAATGGTACCCGCACCATGATCGCGGTGAATCGATTCTTCACACTCCAGGGTACTAAATTGCTGAGAGATGGTAAAATATAAAACGCTATTCTTGGAAACTACCTAAGCGGTCTGAGAAACGAAGATTGACGGATGTATTGAATTGTCATTTTTCTAAATAAAGATATAAAATAAGAGTAGAGTTACACTGTAAAGGTCGGCAGAGACCAACAGCATTAGCCCTTTCAGAAAAAAAAGGTCCATAAGTTCTACCATCTACTACTGCATACTATAGAATTTAATTTTTTACTTCTTGGGACAGGTCATAAAATATCGTATGTTTTTAAATTCACTTTCATTACTATATTAAAGTAGGTACAGCAAGATATCTACTACTTAAAGCCAAATAAAGGTATTTTCATTTTCATTTCATTTTCAGGTATACTACAAAAAAAAAAAGGTTTTCCTAATTAATTGAAAATGAAATGAAAAATAATGAAAACACATTTATTTGGATAAAGGCAAATAAGTACATTACATTAGGTTAGAAAAACCTGGGTCCCCACACTAGGCTCAGAGCCCGTATTATGCGGTCCAGGCCTCTTTCGCCGGAAATAATATGGGAAATGCCTAAGCTACAAATATTTATATAAATTACAAATAATTTTTAAATTAAAGATTTTGTTAAGATAAAAAATAAATACGCACTAATTTTTAGATTAATATTCGCATGCTAGAATACTAATCTAACCAAGATTTGCGAATGTGAGAAATGACGTGGTGAGTGGGTGTGTGTGTGTGTGTGTGTGTGTGTGTGTGTGTGTGTGTGTGTGTGTGTGTGTGTGTGTGTGTGTGGGTGTGTGTGGTGTGTGTGGGTGTGTGTGTGTGCGTGGTGTGTGTAACACATATATAAAAATTAATAATTAATAGATACGATATAGTAAAGATAATATGGTATGTATACGTGATAACAATATATTTTTATTTTTTGGTTATTTTAATGCTACAAGTAAATTTTCAGTTTCTACATAGCTCATGCCATTTAGCTTAGTGAACAGAGTTTTTTTTAATTCAAACACACTGAGGGATTTAATGTTATTATCTGTATTTAGTTTGTTATAGAGAAAAGGCCCAAGGAATTTCATAAATTTGCCAGCAAATGCTGTTCTAACGTGAGGAACAGTACATACATTATGTGACGTACGTTTTTTCTTAGTTGGTTGAGTAAATTTAACCAGGGTGTGTTGATGAAGGACAACATGTTGAATAAAAAGCTGCCTGACTGAGAGAACTTGACAGTCACGGTACAGGTTAATCGTAGGGTATATGTAGGGTTGCTTTGTACTACATTTGAGTAAACCTCGTATCGCTCTTTCGAGTCGCAACATGTGTGTTTTATACGCACCTCCCCAGGATGTTATGCAGTATGTGGTGATAGACTGACAGATTGCATAGTACAGTAGTCGTATTACTTCCCAGTCAGCACTGTCTCGGATACTTTTGAAAACCGCTGTGAGCTTTCGTATTCGGTTCGTAAGTTGAGTTATGTGGGGTATAAAGGAAAGTCTGTCATCAATAATGATACCCAGATATTGTCACGTTACGTCCTTCCTCTTGTGGAGAGGTAGAATTAAACGTCACAAGTTATCGAGTAGCTCCTCACCTACCTAACTTATTCCTAAATTGGCAGGATCCTAAGAGCTTAATAAAAGAGGAAAATAAGTTAAAGAATTATATTTGAAGAATAATTACAGAAAATAAAAAAAGTAAAGGCTGCGGTGAAATATAAAAAAAATTACAAGTCTCAATTTAGAGGAATTAGTAGTTTAAGAACTTCGGCCAACAGGGCCCACTAATGCAGTACAGAGAGACTGAAGAACTCTGTAGGTCCAGGATTTAGGCCGACAAGGCAGACTTTTGTAGTTGGGCCGACTTGTATGCTCAGCGGCAAACTCGATCAGTTGTCAGCGACTGAGACGGTGACAGCAGATGCAGTTTTAGCGATAGATTCTCGTCAATAGATTCGCCGTAACTCAGCGACTGGCGCTCGGCGATAGATTCGCCGTAACTCGGCGACTGGCGCTCGGCGATAGATTCGCCGTAACTTGGCGACTGGCGCTCGGCGATAGATTCGCCGTAACTCGGCGACTGGCGCCCGGCGATAGATTCCTCGGCGACTGGCGCCCGGCGATAGATTCGCCGTAACTCGTCGTCTGGCGCTCGGCGATAGATGCGTTGTATCACGGCGATTGGCGAAAAATTAAGCGATTGGCACTTGCAATTTTGAAGTATTATAGCCAAATATTTTTGAAGGCGTTCTTGAGTTCCCGGGCCTTGCCTGGCCCGGGAATGGCCTTATATCAATTTAGTGTTCCTCGTTTGAGGAGTAAACTGAGACTGCCATTTCTTAGCGACAGCCCTTCTAACGAAAACTCCGTCAGCGTTCCATGCTTCAGACTTTTAAATATTTCAAAATTTTGGATACAGAACGATAAAAAAAATAAATTTAGAGTCTAAATACATAAAATCTTGGCCAAACTATGAAAAACCTTGCCGAAATTGACAATAAAAAAGAAAAACGAATCGATTTGAATAGAAACAAAATTCCAGTCGTAAAACAATTGTAAACTATGACAGTCATATTTTCAGTGAAAATCGAGAAAATTGTGAAATGAAACCAAGATTTTTATGTATAAAGAGCAAAAATGTGGTGAAATAATAGATAATATGTGATGTGTTATGTGCAGTGATGTGATAAAAAGCAAACATAAGGTAATAACATTACAATATTTAATCGTGTTTACTTTTTTTTTATTACAAGGAAACTAATTTTACTATGTTACTATCACACTGTGTGGTACGTACGTAGAGGAGGACTACACCACCCCTAATATACACCCCTACGTGACCACCCGCCCCTATAACATACCTAGTACTAGTAATCACGTGCTAAAACTTTTGTTTTAAAATCTTTTATTAAAGACTCTGACAAATCCTCCTAAAAGCTGAAAGTTCAAGGAGGCCGAAATAAAGCTCAAAGAAAATGTGCATCATTGAGTGATGCCAATTGCTAATGTATCATCGAATCCAAATCGATTCTCTCTTAAATTCGATCGATTAGCCACGAACGAATCGAAAAGATAAAAGGATGCAAAATTTTAACATTTTAAACTCATTTATGTGAGCAATGAAATGCATTAAAAAACCTTTCTGGGTCAACAGTATTGTTAATTAAAAACGCTGGCTTCAAATAACGTTATGATAAGGGATTTCACATCAACAAGCCGACAATACCGGTGGAATTTCGTTTTAATTGGTTCCCATACGCGATAAAATGTATGTGAAATTCCTTTTTATGAACTCTCGGAACGTAGGTGAAGCGCGTGTTAAATATTTACGATTTAATTTTCTTTTATTTAGTGCTCTTTCGATTCGTAGACAGTCGCAATTAACGTTTAATGTCGATACATTTAATTTTCTATTCGTCGATTAGTTCTCGAGTTCATCAGCTTAATTAAAAGCATTTGAATGGCTGAGAATATTAATTACAATCTACGTCGGTAAATGTCTTTGATTGATTAAAATGGGATTAAAGATTTTGTTAGGCGAACTTTAAATGGCGTGACTTTCAGCTGCGTTTAAAGAAGAAAAAGAAAGTAATATTGTCACTTGTCATTAAACTGTCAGTTATCAAACGGCATATTTTTGTAATATGTGGGTATATAAACAGGTAAATTACATTTTCATTTATGTATAAAAACGATTATAAGTAGGCACTTATTTTTCAAAAACTGATTCTTATGTTTACCATTATTATTATCTATTTCTTTTATTAATATAAGTATTTTAATTAATAAAAGAATATTAATGTTAATACAAAACTAAAATAGACCTAAATAACTAAACTATACCTAAGAACCCGTTGGTGGAGGGGAAAGTACCCAGAATGCTGGCAGCATTACCACGTTCAATGGTAATCTTATTTTTTATGCAAAATCAAAGCCAGCATTCTGATCACCTGCTGCTTCCACCGTTTTGTTTACCTAATTATACTTAGAGATGATTGAGTCATTGTTTGTTAACAAATAAGAGCTTTTCCACCAATCTTGTCAATCTTACCTACTCAAATAAATTTTGTAAATTATTATTTATGGAAACAAAGAATGCGCCCGACTTTTGACAACTGAGCGCTTTTTGCAAGATGACCCTGTATAAAGGTCGGTAAATCTAGTCGGTAGAAACCAACAGCATTGGAGCGGTAAAAAAAACATAATGGATCCTCTGAGTGTCTAAGAAAAACACCGAATACATCTCAAGTATTAATAAACTCAATTAAGTGCCCTCCAACAAAACGTGTCCGCTGAATAGAGCCCGATACAAAGCCACGAATAATTAGTTGATTTTTAAAACAAAACTGTACCAACAAAAAAATGTAAGTAATGAAAGAGCTGAGTATTAAACTCGCCCGGACGAACGCAAGCTTTCAATGACGACTAATGAATGTCCAACTCTTTTTCTATTTTGGATTAGGTTCATAGAATGGTGCAGTGCTGGATGTGAACTCTATTTTACAGGTAGTAAACTCAAAAGTGAATAAATATGTATTAAGTATTATAAATACACGATGGCATTTAATTCACTCTTTTCCTTAAATGTATGTACTCAGATTATGTTATAGAATATTCGTACAAGGCCCAATTAAAAAAAAAAATGTTTTTTTTAGTATTTAGTGTCTCTTAGAATAACTGTATGACAGCCGAAATGTCTATTTAACGGTACACACAGCGCGAGAACCAGCGAGTGCTTTGTAAAAGATTAGTAGGCAATAAAACACCTGCTTTGTTCAATGTCAGAATTTAAATTTGATAATACCTAGCTTTAAGTTTTATTTTATAAGTACTTTTTTATTTAGTGATATGGGAACATTCTATAGCATGGACTGAATACATACATTAAAGGAAAAGAACGAATTAAATTCCACTTTGTATATAACAGATAAATACTCTTAATTAATTTAAGACCATCACTGTGCCTATATACCTAACTATATTTTTATTATACTTCTACAGCCTTATTAATAAACGGGTATTAGTCTCGGATTAGTTACTTCAGCTTTTATCCTTTTTTGCTACTGGAATATTTAGCTGGAACGAAAGAGACAAAAGATGGTGTAACTAGTCTAAAGCTAGTTCGTGTTTATTAATAAGGCTGATAGAGACCACACACATAGAACCTCGACCCTAACCAGGATTACCAGTATCTAGGGACCTAGGAACTACAAGGGCCATGGTCCCACAACTCCCAGACACAAAACAAGTATTTGCGCTTTATTTTTCTGCAATCAAGGAATTTTTCTGCAAGGAATCGAACCTGCCGCCTTCGGGTTTTGAGCCGACCTGCTAACAAACAAACAAACAAACACAGACACCAACAGGACACCACAGACTGTCGTCATTATAAAAACAAACAGTAATTTTGAAGACTATTCCAGTTTACACTACTCTTTTGTATTTCATGGTCAAGGCAGTGACGTCGGCATATTTTTTGGTATCGATAAAAAATCATCTTTCGGTGTCTCTAATATCGATATCAACTTAAATAATTTGAGGTTATGAAAGAGTTTTTGCTTGTGCCCATATAATGGAAGTACGAGGCTGATGCAAGAAGGCATTTTGGATCTTTTAATAGTTACATCAAATAAGAAATAGACCTGTTTCGCCTGTTGTTATGAGTTTAGCCAAAAAGTAACCAATATATTTCACTACGTAATTGTCAACATTATACCGAAGTACATCATAAAGCGTACTTTAAGATTTGCGTAAATGTACAAAAGAATGACACAAAATTAAATTGTCTGCTCCATTGGCCTTCTCTATTTTCTAGTCGGCCATGATGACGGGAATCGATGTTTTTTGTGGCTTGATGCCTTTGATTATGGTCCGAGGTTGATTGCGTTGGCCTAGATGAAGTGATAGTTTGTTGTCTGATGCCTCCGGGAAGTAGGGAATTAGATGAATTCTCTCTGCTCACACCACGCAGACTTGCCAGTCACGACATGACTTTTAAAATAATCTCTTGGAATTGTTTATGGTATCCAATCCATATCAGCCCGTTCACGGTATTTAAGAAATAAGTAATCAAATGCGAGTGTAGCTCAGCGGTAGCCCGTTTGACTTTTATACCGAGTATCGACGCATTCAAGTCCCGCTCGGCCCTGCACCAATCTTTTCATGTTAAGGAATTGGCACTCGCTCTTACAACGGTGAAGGAAAACATGATGAAGCGGTTGCATCTTCTGGAATGTTAAGAACAGCCAGGTGATCACGTAACTATACTACAACCAATAGAGATACAAATGAGGATTTGTCAGTTTCAATACGTAGTTTATGTGAATAGTTACTATGAAAATTAAGGAATGAAATTTTTCTTCATGCATTGCAATCAAAGTTCCGTGATCAACAGATGTCATTTGGCTACACTTGGGCTACACTTTCTCCTAATTAGAAGGCTCATGTCCCAGCTCACAAGGAACGTATATTGGACGTATGAAGAGTTGTCAAAATCAAAATGCAGAGTATGACTTCAATAGCTGGTACGACATAAAATTAGCTCGGACTCTGGGTACGAGTGGTAAGTGATAGACGATCATGACATAAACTTATTTTGGCCTCTCTCTCACTCTTTCTCGCTCTCTCCCTCCCTGCATGAGAATATCAGGTGCTGGGTCGTAAATGGGAACGTAAATGCTTAAATACTAGTCCTCCCTTTAAAGTCATTTCTACTAAAAACCTCGTCAAATACCAACGCAAATGCATCTTATATTACGTAGCTTTGCACATTGCTCGCTGAAACGGAACGCATCGCTGCGACCACAGATAAAAAAAGCAAAATGGAGGCTCGCTTTGTGGCGGACCACTATTACCGCACCCATTACCCTGTCGTAATTACGGGTCATTAGAGCGCTCCGCTGCTGCTCCTGACGGGATATGGACTTTTAATATCCTTGGTTGCCGGCGCGGTAGAGTGAGAGAGGTATCTTTTGGGTTACCCTCTTTAAACCATGGTTGTCAAGCGTGTTGGTGATCACAGTGGATTATATTCCGCTCAGGCTCATGTGAAAGAGGAACAAACAAACCGAAATTTCTTACTTCCTTACTATAATAATAGCATTTACACACTCACACACACACACACACACACACACACACACACACACACACACAGAGACACACACTCACACACACACACACACTAACACACATACACTAATAGCAGACATATTAAGAACACTCGACAAACTTAGGTAACTATTAAACTAACAATAAGCGCTACAAGCTGATAAAGTACATATTATAAGCACGTACATACAAAAAACCACTGGGAATAACTGGTCCCCAAAACACAGGGAATTCTAGTTTGGAGGACTAGTGAACATAGCTAGATCAGAATCACGACTACCACCTCAGACTATCTACATAATGCGGATGACGAGCACGCTGCTACCCATTCCCTCGATATTCTCTCAGCTAGTTATTACGGCACCCATGGGTAGAGAGTGGTTTTGTTCTTACTCTTGTTTGCCATTTTGTAGATTTTTTACCTACCTGCATTAGGCAAATACTTTCGAAACAAAAAAAGTCTTGATTCCACGTGGTGCCCGTTCAACTTCCTATCTTTTTGGGGCGTTTCCAGTGATTATAGTATAGTAATCAATTTATTTATTTATTTATAGATTCCATTACAAACAAAAATATAACAAAAAATTTAGATTATGAATGATCAAAATAATAATAATAATAATATGTGTGGACATCTCACACAACGCCATCTAGCCCCAAACTAAGCAAAGCTTGTACTATGGGAACCAGATAACTGATACGATACTTAGATACTTTTTGTTTGTAAATACATACATAGAATACAATATAACACCCAGACACAGAACAAACATCGATGTTCATCACACAAATGTTTGTCCTGGGTAGGAATCGAACCCACAACCCGCAGTTCAGAAGGCAGGGTCACTACCAACTGAATTATCAGGCCAGTCATAAATAATTCGGCAGAATCAAAATGATAGAAGGATAGCAGGTTACGATTTATACATACATAGTAGGAATTATGGGTCATCATCACAGAACATAAAAGTGCCATAGCGTAGGTGGCAAAAACATAATAGCTCCGACTCAGGCATTGTTTACAGTTGACGATACGATTTTTGAATGTTACGATCCAGAAAAAATATTCGCATACGCTGTAAAAAAGTAGGTACTTTTACCTTGGACTATAAATAAATAATAAACGCCCAACGATCACATACATAGATCCTGGACCCTAACTAGGATTTACTGTATCTAGGGACCCAGGAACTACGAGGACCATGGTCCCACAGCACCCAAACATAGAACGTGTATAACCCAGGCTTGGTCAACTGACAAGCAAGGGTTGGGACTGACACGGGGGCCACCTTAGTGAAAAAGAAATAGCTTCTGTATCGTTCCTACCTGTAGCAGACAATAATGATACCATAAAAAATGTGTAAAAACTTTTTGAAGAGTAGGTATAATTTTCTTTTGATTATTTCGAGCTAAAATATATTTATATTGAGTATATATTTTTATATATATACTTATTATATATTCTATAGAACTAATTTTAATTTCGTTTGTAACGTGACAGTTCATCAAGAAAAATTATATGTTGTTAAGACTTTTTGGATTTTTGTAATATTATAATATGGTAAACCTAGAAAAAAAAGCACAAGAAAAATGTCAGCCGTTGTTTTCACTCGCGCATTTTATCTTGCACTAAATTATTTTATAAAAAATAATTAATTTATGAATGTGTCAATAGCTAAAATTTATACCTACAAAATTAAATTGGTAATTTTGTTGCAAATTATGACTTGTTTTCAGATATTTTCTTATACCTCATTACGTAGTTCGAGTTGAGAATCATATGATATATTGATTTTAAGCCACGAAAGAAAAACGTAGGATGTGTCTAAAATGTGGGAGTTCACCAGCCGATAACCCCAGTATCATTTTACATAGCTTTCCTATGCCTGGAAAAACAAATAGCCTTCGGTACGTACCTAATTGTCTGTCTAATGTTTGCTCAAATACTGTTTGTCTGTAACAGTTTCTATTCGTTTTCCTTCCAGTTGTGAATTATTGGCAAAGTACTGCTTTTCCCGCCATTCATGGTCTTCTACTACATTCCAAGCATAGTTATATAATGAACATAGAATGGATATTTAAAGGAAAAGCAACTTTTTTGACATTTTGTTATTGTGTTTTGTTTTTATTACTTAATTTAATTTTTTATTTAAAAAAACGAAACTTTTTTTGGAATTCATAATTTTTATACAGGGAGTAACAAAAACCCTGTTATATCCGCGAGCTGCGTATCCAGTGTCAACTCAAGGTTGTAGTAATACTAGTTCTATTTCAATACGAGACATACAAAACTTACGTGTGCTTTTTATTAAAACCTTTTATGCCGTTACTAAAAATGTTTACGACCTCAGATATTGACAACATAGGTACTTGCACCACCGACGCAGCCTGCTGCCTGTTGCCCGCACCCCGCACCGCCCGCCATGGTACGCTAAGTCTATTCAACCGCATACCTACTGCGACGGAACTAGAAGCTATTCCACAGATTACTTTTTATGCGTTTTTCATACGATTATGTGCCCTATACCACATACCACAACGTTGTAGGATTGCGAGACCGTAACTTAATGACGTAAAAGATCTCTTTGACCAATAGTGGTAGGCACACAAGTGCTGCGCGCCTTTCTGCCACACTCTAAACAATCGAATTCACGTGTGATTTTGTATTGTCAAGAAACAAGATAGGTACGTAATTTTTAGCTCTTAAAAGAGCTTTCAAAAACACATCTGCCGGTAGGCGATTTTCATGTTCAGTCAATCAATCAAAATGCTGATTTGGCGGCCCCGAAGATGTTGTTCAATGTGCCGACCTTGGACTTCGATACATTTTTGACAACGTGTCACAATACTTCCGCGTACACGTTGCAGTATCAACGCGTCCGATTTTATGCTTTCAAATGCAGCAACTATGCGTGAGCGCATTTCGCCTTCGTTGTCGCAGGTCTTTTTAAAGACCGACTCTTTCACGTGACCCCAGAGATAAAAATCAAGAGGCGTGAGATCTGGCGAACGCGCTGGCCACGGTGTAGTGGAGCCTCGTCCGATCCATCTTTCTCCGTATTCTTGAGTGAGGTAATCCCTAACATTGCGAGCGAAATGCGGTGGAGCGCCGTCGTGCTGGAACCACATCGTTCTCATAAGAGACAAGTTTAGGTCGTCGAGTTCGTCACTAAGTTCGTTGCGTAAAAACTGCAGATAATTAGCTCCATTCATGGTATTGTTCAAGAAATGAGGCCCAATAATCCTATCACCGAGTATGCCAGCCCAAACGTTTATTCGCCAACGATGCTGAAAATGGCTCTCTCTTATTGCCAGGGGATTTTCCACAGCCCATACGTGCTCATTATGGCAGTTAAAAACGCCAGTTCTGACGAACGAGCATTCGTCGGTAAATAAAATACGACTCAAAAACTCTGCGTCATCTGTCACTCGGTCGAGAAGCCACTGACAAAATGCCACTCTGGGCTCATAATCACTGGGCAACAATGATTGCACTCGTTGATAATGAAACGGATGCTGACCGTCTTCCTTCAATGTCCTCCATACACGCATGTGATTAATTCCAATTTCTCTTGCCATGCTGCGTGTGCTACGTGTTGGGTCTTGCACAAACATATCGAGCACCTGTTCTTCAGCGTCATGTAATACTCGTGGTCTTCCAGCATCAAATCTTTGCTGATCACGGCCCGTTACACTACCGGTGTTGTAAACACGTAAGTGCAATCGCTGGAATGCCATTAATGACGGTAACTCAATTCCACGCGGAATAGAAAAATTATGCTCGTATTCTCTACGTGCTGCCGCATAATTATTGTGACTTCTACCAAGGCACATTAACATATTGTAGTATTCGTCGTTAGAATACGACATCACACTCGACACTAAATTCGCGACGGTCAAACTGGAAACGACTAAATTGCATGAGAGAGCACGTGCGACTGAGTGTAAGCCGCGGGCCGCGCCGCGCCTATGCCGAGTGATACCGCGCCGCCCGCGCACCCCAATTCCCCGTAGGCACACAGGTGCAGGAGCGGCATCCTACAAAAGAGCCGACAAAGGCGGCCCCCGTTTGTCGGTTCCGCGTTTACTTTTACCTTAGTTACTTAGCTATTTAAAAATAGGCACGGCTTGTGGCACAAACATTTTTGGGAAATGGTATTATTTTTTTTGTATTTAGATACTGCGTGTAACTTCAGATACGTATAACTTAGGTATTGTTAGATATTTTTATATGACTACTTGTAATGATCTGTACACATACTTCATTTATTTAACAGGGTTTTTGTTACTCCCTGTATGTGTGAGCTATCGAGCATAGTTTTTATAGATGTTTAGATTTCCTTATGTACTACTTATTTTCAAAGCACTTGATGTAATTCCAAGCTTCACATATTTGGTAGAGTAGGTAGAGTATACAGAACTATAACCCCGTAATTCCATGCAGACTATTTTTAGCTTTAGATCCATGATTTTAGCTGATTTTGGAATATGTAGTCATTGTAATAAGTTATAAGATTTTAGACTCAAAAATAAATACATATACAAACCTACATACCTAAAAACAAAATATTGGTAGACCAGGTGCACTCATATTGTATCCATATTCCATTAAAATATTTTTATTTCAATTCATTAATTTTAATTTCATTAAGCTAAATATAGTTTATCTAATATTTAATTCTCGTGTCACAGCGTTTGTTATCGAACTCCTTCGAAATGGCTGAAAAAATAATAATTTGAATTTAATAATAAACATTAAGTTATTTAGCGACACAGAAATAGTGGACAAGACAAGAGCACCCTAGTGGAAATCGTGATGATATTGCAAAGATAAACGAGGGTTCTTGCAGGCGGGGCGGCGCGCTTTGTTCTTAATAGGGTTGGATTACATGAATAAATGGATTATTAATTCATCATTTATTTAAATTTTGTACTTTAGCTGGATTTTGTTCAAAGAAAGAAAGATTCATAGATTTATTCATCTTATAACATTGCGTTACACTGGCACGTTAATTTATAATAAACAATTAAACAATTTATTATCTTGCAAAATAGGTAATACAAAAAATATATTAAATCAGCAACAATTCAAACAACTTAACATATGAACAAATACAAATGAGTAAAATCATGAAACGTGACTTAAAAGTAAAATTACATTGTTAAAGTTATTGGTCATCAATTATAAATGAAGTCTCTATAAACAAAGAGAGAAGAGAGGGAAGGGTGTGGAAATATCCTCATCATAAGCTGGAACACGTCTACCGCTGAACATAGGCCTCCACATAGAGCGCCACTTTTACCACCTATTCGCCTCTTGCATCACACATCACGGACGAAAAGCATCTTAAAAAGTCAGGGCACAAACTGCAGTGTTCTGACAACGTAATACGACTGCAAAAAATGGTTTAGATAAGTTTAGCGTATCCCAATTAAGATTTAGCTTATCACATCACACTAATCACACTATTATAAAGGCGAAAGTTTGTATGTGTGTTTGTGTGTATGTTTGTTACTCCTTCACGCTCAAACGGCTGAATGGATTTGGATGAAATTTGGTACCAAGACAGCTTAAACACTAGATTAACATATAGGCTACATTTTATCCCGGAAAAGTGAAATTTTCCCTTGGGATGAGTAAATAATTAAAATACTTTTTATCCGCGTGTGAATCCGCGGGGCGCAACTAGTCTTATATACGTACACATCATTATCAATCAATAACGTATTACGACTGCTAAAAAATGTTAAGATAAGTCTAGTGTAATTAAGATTTAGCTTATCTTATATACGTATACATACAGGGTTGTAAATCAATGGATAATATCATCTCCACCGTCCATTCTGCTCTACTACTACTCGTAAGTAGGTACTACCATTAATTCTGTGCCCCTGCTGAATATAAGCCTCTTCCGACTGAAGTATATCACTGAGAATGCAAAATCATCAATTCTGCTCTACCAGTCAACCCTAGTACATGATTACGTCATCGCTCTCTCGAGTCAAGTTTATCGGACGCAGGAATAAAAATTCTAGTCTTGGTTTTGAGAATCTGTTAGCTGATTGAATCTCGCAATCAGCCAATCACACGGCTCACTTATTCAACTAAACAAATGGGTAATGACATATCAGTATTACAAATTTTCTCATTCAAGTTGAAACATGAAGCTATTGACGCTAAATACGCAAATGTGGATAATTTGAGCGGCGAAAGGCTGCAATTTGAAACGGCGCAAGCCGGACATACAGAGAAGGATTTACACTCTTGAGGTAAACGATTCAAAGAGGTTAAACTCATTAAAGTAGATATAGTAAGCAAACGTAAGTGGTTACCTATACGTAGTATCACATAGGATGTAGCCCAATTAATTATCATCATGCAATATGCATTACGCAGCAGATGCACCAACTAGCTCGTAACTAAGCCTGACGTTACGACAGCCGATCAATGATAAGCTGCAACAGAAACACAAAACAACTACCGGTTTTTCGCATTTCATGCGCGCAATAAAACCCACACGGTATCGATACGAGTTCATAATTAAATATCGATAAACGTCAGATGGACGATCGCTGCGAATTTATAGAGGTTCGCCACTCTAGACCTGTGGCATTCTTGTCGTAATACGAAAATTTTTCAAGAAGCTTTTCATTGCGTACTTTGGTACATTGATTGACTGTGACAAGGTTGTAAAGTGGTGTGAAACGTGCTGTGGCGATGCTCTTCCTTTGCAGCCAATGCGACGTCCGCCGGCATGTTGGCTTTGAGCCCTGTCGGGACTTGATAGAGCTATAAATTAAATGATGGAGATGATATAGCATTGGCGAATGAATGCCTAATGGAGGAAGAACTCAGGGAAGACTGTTGGGTATGTACTCAGGCTATTCGGTTTCAGGAAGCTAAAACTAGTAACTGACTTTGTAACATACCTAAATACCTACCGCCTTAATACTTATTTACGACATTTTAACAATGAATGTTATACATTTTACCATTTACTTTATACATTAAAATTAGTACGGTCTATTTAATTTTTATTTTTTTACAGCCGTGATAATTAAAGGCATGGCATGTAATCATAATACTGTAAGTTTTTGAAGTAAAACTTCTTTACGCACGCTTGACTTGGGGAGTAAGCTGGTGAATGCGAGGGAACGGAAGTTGGTTCACCACGTAGATCTCCATTGTCAACATAACAAAGTAAAAAATTACTTAAAATTTGTATTATTATGTTGGTATGTACGTCCAGTAAAATCAACTCACAATTGCCGCGTCATTAACATTAAACAAGCATTAAACAAAGCAAAAACTAAGTGATACCGGCCGATAGAGCAAAAGAAGTTTTACTTCAGTCGTGTCGTCTAAGGCACACTCATTTATTTTTCTTTTGTTTTTACAATAAATAAATGGGTATCAATCAGAGGTTTTATCATGAATCCAGTATCGGTTTTCGTACGACCCTTCTGTACTCTACGAAGCTTAATCAACTTGTTAGTCGACACAGCATGCATGACTAACAGACACTACTTGCAGTCTTACATTACAATGTATTGTATGCGAGTACATGCATGTATGTGTATATATTGTATATGAGTACATGCATGTATGTGAATACTCGCATATTACTTTGTATGTACTTAAATTTATTACTTTTATTAAAATGAATTTCGAATATGGATGGTACAACATAAAATGCCTAAATTAAATTACATTTTCATCTCTTAAACGTCAGCCAAAACACGATATAAGAACCGTCGCGATCGTAACCGCCAATTATTTAATAACTATTTACCTGAATACAGTTTGGGGCAAATTTGTAATTTTATACGTGTCATTGTTGTCAGATTGCAAGTTAATAATAATAACGCCCAACGATCACCCTTGCTAGATAGATTCTGGACCCTAACTAGGATTCCCTGTGTCTAGGGACCCAGGAACTACGAGGACTATGGTCCCACAATACCCAGACTCAGTATTTGCGCTTTTTTTCTGTGCACAAATACTTGTCCTGCCGCGGGAATCGAAACCCGCCGCCTCCGGGTTAAGAGCCGACCTGCTCAACCACCACACCACAGAGGCTGTCAAACTAGTTAATAATAAATAATGATGCCTATATAGAACAAAGAAATTCAAGAGTTAAAACGAAACTAGTTTTCTTAAAATTATTGAATACAGATTGCTTACAAATCCGTACCAAGATCATCATAGAATATTTATATCAGGGACTCCTCCTTGTAAATCGGTTGAAAAAAAGGAAAATGTTGTTTAAAACCTAAATCAATATATATATACCTATCTACGTGTTTGAATTGATCGCAAACGCAGATTAACAACCTTGATTGTTTTCGACATCATCCTCATTTCCGTTTGGGATTGATCCCTTTCCACATCTTTGGAATTTAGAAAGTTATTACCTCTGCGCCTGCGCCACTTTGACAAGAAATATTTTATTTTATTTTATTTTTCTTGTGAAATGAGACAAGAAATATTTTTATTTGTTTAATGTTAATGTCGCCATCTTTACAATTGCAAATTGTCATTTTATCGGACATACCAATATAAAAGTAATATTTTTAAACTTTGTTATGTTGACAATGGATATCAACCAAGAACAACTTCCGTTCGCCTCGCCAGCTTACTTCCCAAGTCAAGCGTGCGTAAAGAAGTTTTACTTCAAAAAGTATCTTTTAGCATATATTTATTTAAAATAATAATAATATTACAAAACGAAAAAATAATGTTTCATTAGTTGTAACTTTACATTTATAGAGTGCCTGAACAAATTAATATTTCAGTTAATAAATAAAATACTTTTACCATTTTTAACAGACGGTTGCATAACCCATTCTTAATTGATTCATTTATCTGCATGACGATCTAACCGGCAATTAGGCAAGCTATATCTATAGGATACATCGGCGCTCGTAACATCACTTGATTGTGTAATAACAGGCCGGCGTTACCAGACGGACAATTAGGGAGACCTAGCATTATGGAACTAGACCCACGGTCATTGAGCTGCAGAAAAAACAAGTGTCGAGATGTGTGCCTGAAATTGAGGGTAATTAAAAGAATTGATTCTGTGGAACGGACCGCACGCAAGTTCATCTTTTTACATACATTGTAGCTAGTTCTAAACATAGAATACATTATAGTAGAGTAATAACTTAAGGTTTTTCCGCATAAATACAGTATGGGGAGTTAGTCCTAGGGTGGGCAACGCATCTGGAATGCACTCGGTGTTACAGATGCCCATAGGCGGCGGTAACCACTTACCATCAGGTGGGCCACCAGCTTATCTGCCACTCATTCCATAAAAACTTATATGACCATATGAGTATTAAAATTAACTCAACTCTACTCTGCATTTCGTCTCCTGCTTTTATACAGGGCTACAGGAAAAATTGTGGTGGAGTACCCATAATTTTTGACTTATTTCTCTACGAAACACCTTTTTTTTTGAGGCGGGGAAATACTCTCGCACTTTCCCTGCCACCAGGGGAGGTGGCAGGGGGTATGTGGGACTCGAACCCACTAAACTCCCCCCCCGTGAGCCCTCGTCCGCCGTACTGAGGGCGAGAAGGGGTTCTAACCCGGAAGCAGCTGGTTCGATCCCCGACCAAGACAAGTATTTGTGCACAGAAAAAAGTGCTAATACCTGTTCTGTGTCTAAGCTTTGTGGGACCATGGTCCTCGTAGTTCCTGGGTCCCTAAACACAGAGAATACTAGTTAGGGTCCAGGATCTAAGTATGTGATCGTTGGGCGTCATTTATTATTATTATTAACCTTTTAATTATTTAACCGTTCACAAAGAAATATTTAAAAAATCTAACGAAATCCTATCAAAATGTCATCATAGCGTGACCATTGCCCATCCCCAGTCCAAGCAGCTGACGGGCTCAATTTACCAAAATTACGTCATTTGTGAAGCCGCGCCGAAGCGGCAACCTATTGTATTTTTTCTAAGAATGGTATCTTGCGAAGCCTGTCTAATTTGAGCGGTCATCCACAAAACACGCTCTGATATCTCACTTCCTGTCGAAGTGGCTTAATTCTCTAATATTGTCTATGGTCTATGGTGTTGTATGAACGTAACTATGATTATCTGCCTGTCTTAGTATTTTTTTTAATTGTTTGATCCACTATCGCACCTGATGATAAGTGACGATGCGGTCTAGGATGTAACACACTTTCCTAAAAGATACCTGTTTACTTTCGATTTGAAGACTCTAGGGTTATAGTTTTCGGGAAATACGTAAAGCATTCCACTCTTAGGCTGTTTGCATGATAAACGAGAAGCCAAATCGCTTTGTCCGCACATGTGGGATATTAACCATGTAACGGTGGCGTTTTTTCGTACATCATTAAATACATACATTTATTTGTACACGTACATAAATATTGAAAAATAATGAACCGACTACTTTACTAGGTGGTAAGACTTTTCTGCAAAGTTCGTCTAAGTAGGTACCTACCACCGCTTTGTCAGTTATACTGCCGCGAGCACTACTGTGTTCCGGTTTGAAGGGTACTGTAGCTAGTGAAATTACTAGGCAAATGAGACTTTAGATCATATTTATACATACATACTTTACCTACTTAGTTGTATCTGTAACTACAGTTTAGAAAGCAATGCTGACTTTGTTGCCACGAGAACATATCTTATATGGCGCGTCAGTTTTCGAGGAACAATAATAATAATCGAGGCCGGTACACACTGAATGGAAAATAAATTACTCACGGTGCCTTAGGGAGGCTTTTATTTTATCGATATTGCGGCCACGTATGGGGCCATAATGTCCGAGGTTTTGACAAACGTAAACCTTTGGATTTTAATTAGAATAGGCAGATATCGCATTCCCTAATTTGAAACAGCCATCGTCAATAGCTGAAGTACAAGCCAATTTGAGATTTAAGTATCTAAATCCCGTCTGTACTAAAGTCTACTAAAATACAATGCGACAGTTTCCCGGGTTGAAATGAAACGAAATGAAATGAAAATTTATTGGCAAATAATAGTTGAAACAATCATAAAGGGGTGGAGCACCTGTTTCCCGTACTAGGCTCAAGACCCGTGACACAGGAACCAGGACTCTTCCGTCGGAGACATATTTATTCTTGGTTCATATTAGTTTTGGTTCTCGTATATGTTTGCTAAATTTGTGCCAACTAGACGGACTAAATACTGAACGCTTATTGGTTGCCTGGATTATCGGCTGTCACATTTAGAAGAGAGATAGCTTATATACCTGGATTGACACATAGGATTCTATTCATCCGCGGGTAAAACCAAATATCCTATACATATAAGCTCTACCTATACGTATTCAGAGACGCATGGCTAGATAAGGATGATAAATCTTTTTACTCCTTTACTATATACATTAAACTAATATATTATTATAGCATTGCGTAGCGGAGGAATAGTAATTTTTGTTTTGTTGTTATTTAAAGGTTTTGTTTCTCTCTATCGAGTTCGAAAGAGGTACATGTAAAACAAAAGAAAACGCTAAGAAGCTATTCCACTGTCACACAGTGTCTTCTTTATTTATATAATCTTAAGGCTGCTTTTCCACCGCGCCTTCAATCGATAACGAGATGACGGAACCGAAGTAGCGGTTCATCCACTACTACAGCTGCCTATCCACCAACTATCCACTGACCGGCCGTAGTGGGGCAACCGTGACGGGCGTGCAGTGGACAAGCGGCTTAGACTTTCAAAATAACAACAAACAACGGTCGTTTCGTGTCATGGTGGTGGATCCACATCCATATCCATCCACAGCCACCATGCACAGAATATATTAATATACAACAGTAGATAGATAAATAGTAAGATGAAACTCTCTGAAACACCACTTAAAAATTAAGTGTCACAGCGGTCTTAACGCTTAAAGCGATCTGTTCCAGACAACCCAAACTACTTGGTGGTAAAGGTTGCCTAGAAGAGATCACTTTTAGTGATAAGGCCGCCCATTGTGCTACCTATTCTAGTACTGTAATATCTAGTTTATTATTATGTTGGTATACGCAATAAAGAGTTTTTCTATTCTATTTTACTTATCTAAAAGTACTACGTAGTATGGGTATCGAATTATCGATAATCGGCATCGCGAAGCTACCTCCCTAGCCGCCGCCGCGGGGAGCGATGCGCGCACGCAGGGAACATCGCAATTTCCGAGCACCGCGCGCCGCTCGGTTATTAAATCCCCGCCCCGCCCTAATAGCAGCCATTACAGGTAATATAATAAAACTTATGCCCACAGCTACGTCACACTAGATGTCTATTGGCACTTGGGCAGTGTTTGATTTCTACTTTTTGAAGAACGTTTAGAAATGGAATAAGTTGAGCGTGCGACAGTAAACGCAGCATTGCAAAATTTTCTGTGACTGTACATATTTCAATGCCATTTTTGACCTTTTAGATGATGCTATTTATTTCGAACTAATATGTATAAAATCTTACTTTTAAACATTCGCAACTTAAACTCATATTATTAAGATAAAACGGGTAAAATTTTATTAACACAAATAAATAAGATTTAAACTTTTATACACTGTGGAATTTACTTCGTTCTTTTCCTTTAATGTATGTATTAAGTCCATGCTATAGAACGCTCCCATATAACTAAATAAAAAAAGTACTTATGAAATAAAACTTAAATCTAAGTATTATCAAATTACTGCAAATTTAAATTCTAAAGAAAAGCCTTGCGACACTGAAGAAAGGAAAGCCTACGACACATTTACAAAGCAATCAGCCGGTGCCCGCACTGTGTGTACCGATAAATAGACACAAAAAACAAAACCTATTTTTTTTATTGGACTTTGTACGAATATTCTATGACTGTATACATATTTTTAAGGAAAAGGAAAATTAAATTCCACCGTGTATAATAAATTATACACGGTGGAATACATTTGAATTCTGGACAATATACACTTAATAGTCAGAGTAATGGATCACGCAATATTAGATACTGTATGTAAAGTACAGCGCAAGATCGATGCGACGTGCATTGTCATTAGACCGACATTAACGTCTCGTATTTATTTTATGACGACGACAAAGTATAATAAGCATGATTATTCAAAAGCGTGTTGACGTCATTTTATTTATTTATAATGTGACTTGTAGTAGTAATGTATAATATTACTTTTATTATTTTTGTCTTTCAAAAATGTAAAATATTGAAGATGAAATATTGAAGATTTTTTTTATGTTAAGGAATTACGCAACCGTTCCTGATGTTAAGCGACATGGCTGCACATATCAGTTGCAGTGTCACTCGGAACTCTAGTTTCGCGTGACACTGCACTGCGCACGTCATTCTAAGACATCAGCACAATCTAATAATAAGATTACTAGACTGAGTTCAGGTCATAGTCTCAATGGCCTAGTAACTTCACTAGCTACAGTGCCCTTCAAACCGAAACACAGTAGTGCGCAAGTAGTGTTCCAGATTTAGGTCGGATTTTTCAATAATCAGATTAGTTCACAATCTAAAGTCAGTAGGAGAGTTTTAAAAATGAGAAAAAATAACTAACCAATAAAAGATTCGAATGAATCTTAAAACAGCAAATAAATCAGCAAACAATAAAAAACAAATTATATAAACTAATAGAACAAAATATGTATTTCTAATAATGTACTTTTATGGTGGCATTAATTAACGCGTTGATATCTTTTGTATGACCGTGTTATTAAATTAAAATTCTTTAGGCACGCTTGACTTGATGAAAGCTGGTGAATCCGTAACGAGGCGAACGGAAGTTGAAAGTTCTTAGTTTAGGTAGATCTCCACTGTCAACATAACAAAGTTAAAAATTACTTACACTCGTTTTTTTTAAGTCGAGGAAGAATTAGTTCGTTAGGTCACCAACGCCAACTCGCGAATGTACAAACTTTTACTAGTTGGTAGGACTTTACTGCAAAGTTCGTCTAGGTAGGTACCACCGCTTTGCCAGTTATTCTGCCGCCAAGCAGTAGTGCGCAAGCACTACTGCGTTCCGGTTTGAAGGGCACTGTAGCTAGTGAAATTACTGGGCAAATGAGACTTTATGATCTGATCTCACAGTTTAGTACTCTTATTACTAGATTGTGCTGATGTCTCTGGATGACGTGCGCAGAGCAGTGTCACGCGAACCTCTATACTTCGAGTGACACTGCAGCTGATATGGGCAGCCGTGTCGTTTAACATCAGGCGAACGGCTAGCTCGTCAAGTCATTCCTTAACATAAAAAAAAAACTTAGATTAAAATAAACAGTGCAATATAAACACAGGGTCACACATTTTGATAACATCCTTGGTAGATAGACTTCTTTCAAGTTAAGTATCACCTACCTAAAACACTGGCGGAAGCGGATATCCGTCGGTTGAAGCATTTTAAGTGGTGACAACAGGTGGTCAACGGTGGAGGTGGTCATTTGGAATAGACGGAGAGTCCGACAGACAACTAAGTACATAGCAATTGTTGTGTAAAGAGTTCACGACCCCATTTTGGCAGACTTCCCGAACGAGCGGAAGTGATCGATTCGATCAATAGGATCGATATTTTTAGGCCCATAAGGCCCATCTTGCCAAAGGAGCAGAACAGAAGTTAATAATTTTACGATCTTGTATTGTTTGTCTATTGGATTACGAACACATTATCTCAGGTTAATGTATAAAACGCAAAAATAAATTTATGTCTACTAATGGTAACGTTATATTTTTTTAAATTTATTAGCTTTAAGTGTGTATTTCATAATAAAATAATAGTAATAATAACGCCCACCGATCACATACATAGATCCTAGACCCTAACTAGGATTCCCTGTATCTAAGAACCGAGGAAATTTTAAAAACCATGGTCCCACAACACCCAGACTCAGAACAAGTATTTGCGCTTTTTATTCTGTGCACAAATACTTGTCCTGCCGCCGGAATCAAATCAAACCCGCCGCCTCCGGATTATGAGATGAGCCGACCTTTTTTTGAGGGGGGAAACACCACGGGGTTGGTGGTAGGGGGTATGTGGGACTCGAACCCACTAAAACCCCCCCGTGATCCGACCGGGATGGGGAGGATGGGGGGGGATGGGGGGAGATGGGTTATGAGCCGACCTGCTCAACCCCACACCACAGATGCTGTCTTGATTTAGATTTCGTATAAGCAACATTATTGTTATTGAACTGCAAAAAATATTAATGGCTATTCTAAACGTAATGCGCGATACCTATTCAGTGACATTAAAGCAAGCTCACGGCGCTGTGTAAGGTTTATCGTTGCATGAAGATGCAGAGAGTAGAGTTACGACTCTATTGAAGACGGGCTTATGAGTGCCGGCGAATCTTTGTGGTAAAGGATAGGACTTGGTCATGAAAGACTACGATTTATGTATCATTCAGAACGTACTCATAGAATAAATCACTTTACAGTTTTTACAGCATCACTTATATACGGACTGGCTTCTGCCCGCGTGGCCTATAGGAAACGAAGAAGAAATTTCATAGATAATTCAACCACCAATTTCACCCTATTAGGGATGGAATTTTGAAAAAACCTTTCTTAGTGGATACCTATACTTTCCAAAGAACACACCCTCCAAATTTCAAGTCTCTAAGACCAGTGGTTTAGGCTGTGCGTTGATATATCAGTCAGTCAGTAAAGACTTTCAATTTTAACAATGCTTTGTTTAAAAATATATTGTCTTCTGAGTCCCAGTGATTCTATGAATTGATGTCATATTATGTGTATAGGTATTTTTCATGTGATCATAGGGATGGTGTAACGGTTGTTAGAGACCAACAACAACAGCATAAGTTATCCGGAACCGCTTCACTCGCCTCTGTATCGCAACCGTACACAAGAGGCGGTAGAGATGAGATATTGCGATTCTGCGCACGCGCGCTCCATTTGACACACGCCTGCGCGCTGCGCCCCGCTGAATGCTAACATTATGGTAATATTCACGTCGGTTTTGTATATACTCGGTCGTCAATATGACTGTGTGAATATAATTATGAATTATCAAACAAAAGAAATAATAATAATAACGCCCAACGATCACATACATAGATCCTGGACCCTAAATAGGATTCACTGTGGCTAGGGACCCAGGAACCATGAGGACCATGGACCCACAACACTTAGAACAAGTATTTGCGCTGTTCTTTCAGTGCACATATGCTTGTCCTGCCGTGGGGATCGAACCCACCGCCTCCGGGTTATGAGCCGACCTGCTCAGCCACCACACCACAGAGGCTATATAATACTATGCTGGTACTAAAGCCGTTTTAAAGGCAAGCAACGTTCGCTGCGTTCATTATGTGAATGGGTGACAATATACCTTATCAATAATGGACATTTCTTTATTTTCACAAATGGAAAAAGAATTATACGGCGAATCAGGTACAAACATTACCTAAAAGTTCATACATACAAAACTAAGAAAAGATTTAGTTGTAGGTAAAATATTTGATGTAAAAAAAAACAGGACTCCTCGAAACAAGTTCTTTATCGTTTCTCAGATGTATGAGGAATAGATACAGCTATTCCCGCCGCTATTTCACACCGAGGACTTCACGTTCTTAGATAAGTACGTGCTTAAACGCGCCGACTATTACTGGGAATACTCAACTACCTACTATATTATTTTCGATGTAAACTTCTGGAAAATAGCTATGGAAATTGTCCTCAGAATAGAAGGTTACTATTCGTTGTTTTTAACGTTGAAATGGTGGTCAATAATAGCTGCCTAGCTATATTTATAAAAAATGAGCGTGCTTTAGACCACACTACTGAAGTAAAACTTCTTCAGCTTTATTAATAAACACGAACTAGCTTTAGACTAGTTACACCATCTTTTGTCTCTTTCGATCCAGCTAAATATTCCAGTAGCAAAAAAAGGACAAATGCTGAAGTAACTAATCCGAGACTAATACCCGTTTATTAATAAGGCTGCTTTAGTTTAGCTCCATCTATCGGCTGGTATAACTTTGTTTTTGCTTTGTTTAATGTTAATGTCGACATCATGATAAAATTGTGAATTGTCATTTTACCGTCACTACCAATATAATAATACAGATGTTTACTTTGTTATGTTGACAATGGAGATTTACGTGAACCAACTTCAACTTCCGTTCGCCTCGCATTCACCAGCTTACTCCCAAGTCAAGCGTGCGTAAAGTTTTATTTAAAAATAAACAAAAATAGGATGTAAATGAAAGATATTTAGTTTTAGTTAGAAAGTTTATTTAGTTATATACGTGTAGTGTTTATTTAAATACAATCTCTAACATATATTAACTATATCAGTAACCATGTATCACACAGATAAAATTACAATAGTTTTGAGTCGTCGTCGCCGACTGGATAACAAAATATAAGTGCGTTTGCTTTATACATGTGTTTCATTACAACACTGTTTAAAACATCTAATGTGATTCAAGCTTAATGGCGGCTGTGAAATCGGCGGGAAACGCTGCGCAATGTAACGTAGCGTTACATTATTATAAAGATAAAAATTATTGAAAATATTTGAGGCTAAAAAATAAAAACATTTAATAAATTATTTACATAATGATTGCATTATAATTACAAGTAAAAAACAAACAAAGATTTAAAATCAAAATAAAACTAATTTACAAACAGAAATAAAAGGGACAGACATTTTATGTATATAAATTCTATTGTTTCTTGCGCGTGCGCACGGCCTTGAATGATGCTTCATAGCGGCTCGCTCGAACACGACGACCGGCCGCCAGTCCGCCCCGATCTTACTTGGCGTGCGGACGTACTACTTTTCTAAAACGCTCCATAGACTATTAGATTGAACCTGGTGAAATATTTAGTGAATTTTGTTCCCAATCTCATGGGAACATACCTTGGATTTTAAAAATACATCGAATCCGGCCGGCCCTAGCGGTCGATGACGTACCCATAGTCGTGGTACCAACGGCAACCTTGGACGCTGCCCTATCCCACGGGATCTACGCCCAGGAGAGTACGGTGAACCCCAAAACCTAGTGCAAACAATTACCTAGGCCGATTCTCACGCACGACCCGTGTCTTCGCTAAGTTTTAATTAAATTGTAAAATATTAGTATTTGTTTTTTTTTCCATATGCAGGTTTAGCTATATTTTAGTTATTTCTTTTTGCTACCGCTCTTAAAGCGGTACAGCAGTAGCAATAATTCCTGGGGGTTTTAACTGACTTCGATATTAATGAGAACCTCATCAATGTAGTCGAAATCGAAATACGCATTATTAAGGACTAGCTTCTGCCGGTGGCTTCGCCCGCGTGGCCTATAGGAAACAAACATTTTTTTTATAGATTCAACCACCCATTCTCCTTCACCCTCTTAGAGGTGGAATTTCGAAAAACCCTTTCTTAGTGGATACCTACACTTTAAAAAGAACACATCCTCTAACTTTCAAGTCTCTAGGATTAGCTGTTTAGGCTAGTGCGGCTTGTGCGTGTGCGTTTGTACTTTGAATTTTATATGTATAGATAACTCAAAAACTACTTGTCAGATCTTGATTAAATTTAAATGGGACCACACGGGAAGCACTAGCTTCCAAATAAAAAAAGAGTTATCAAAATCGGTTCACCCAGTCGAAAGTTCAGACGTAACAAACATAAAAATACAGTTGAATTGAAAACATCCTCCTTTTTTATGGTAAAATGGGCATGCGTTTGACAACAACTCACATAACGGTAAGTTTTTTTTTTAAGTTTTTTTTTGTAGTCGGTTATAAATGTGTGCGGGCAGCGGGAAGAAGCACGTAGCGCGGGGGGGGGCTGGCAGTGCACTTCACAGTCGCCATCAAATTTGAATCACACTCTAGTTTAGACTCATTCATGATTATTACTTGTATGAATTGACGAGATCCACTCCACTATCGCTATCTCACTCACTGACGATATCCTCTTTTTCTTTTGACAGCCTCTGTAGTGTGGTTGTTGAGCAAGTCGGTTCATAACCCGGAAGCGGCGAGTTCGATTCTCACGACAGGACAAATATTTGTGCTCAGAAAAAAACGCAAGCTCCGGGTTATGAGCCAACCTGCTTAACCACCACACTACAGAAGCTTTTAATTATATATTTAATAAATAATATCATTATTAGGAGTACAATATATTTATCCACGGCATTCGATTGAACTACGCATCTAAGAAACAGGCAGCCCAGTAAACCTGGCCCCAGGTACTGCTGGGCGATCACGTAACTTCATTGCAACCAATAGAAACACATAAATATAGGGATTTGACAGTTACGATACGCTGTTTATGTGCATAGTTAGTATGGAAATTTCTCCTGTTGCATTGCAATCAATGTTTCGTTATCACCCCACGTAAAGTTTCCATTTTTCCAAATAAAATGTACAATTTAAAATTTTACATTTAAGATATGACATATATCTAAGTCTATATGTGTTAGTACTCAATTGTACCATTTATGTATTTTCTATTCAATATAATCAGTATTTAACCAGTGGGGTGATAGCGTAACTTCGATAGCAATTCAACTGGAGAAATTTCATTTTTAATCGGAAAATCCATAGTAACCGTAAAATACAGTATGTATTAAAACTGTCAAATCCATACAAATTTGTGTTTCTATCGGTTGCAACTGATTTCCAGTTCCATGATCGCCTAGGTGATCTTAATGGTTTCACTTGTCTCCTAAAACATCCGTCCTTACACAATGAAACACAAAGAAAATTGAATTAATTGTATAAGTTTTAAAAAAAGCTACATGCATGCTCGAAACACTAGCTATTCTGAGGTCCGTATTCCAGAACGATGCTCAGTCATCGATCGGTGCTCAAGCAGAGATTTAATTCACTAATTGATCACATATGAATCTCTGCTTGAGCACTGATCGATGACTGAGCATCGTTCTGTAATACGGACCTGAGACGGAAAAAACGAATTTATGTTTGATATTCAAACATTTATTATCCGTTTTTTCTATAAATATAAATATGATTTTTACGCAATATTGCCAGCTTAGTGCAATCTACAGATACTGTACGGTTTGGAGACGAGATCACTTGTCACGCAGCACACGCATGTCCCAGCTTTAGGGATGGATGGATGCAGGTTAAATCCCGTTCGTGATTCAAATTATTCATTCACAAATTAATCTGAAATCTGGCTTTTGGGTACTTTGTGCTTAGAACTAAATAAATAAAGGACATTTATAAACGTAGTTCGATCCAACGCCGTAGATCTATGTATGTGTATTGCGCACTATGTACCTACATATAATTATAATAGGCTATTTGACTACTATTAAAAATTAACAAGTAAATATTATTTTCATAAAGTAGGTTAAAAATGAATGTAATCATTGTAAAAATAAGTAAAATCGGTAAATTAATCACGGAGTAGTACGCTTTTAAAGTTTCATCGCCTGTCCCTTTCTCGCAAAACAGAGATCGTGTTGAGCTTCCTCACAGCTACTATGAAGGCATGGCTTGTGACGTCACATGCCAAAGAGATTGTATGTAGAGCTACCACAGCTTAGTAATGAGTTACTGTGAGGACTGGTTACTGACGTCACGGCGTGTTTGAGTTGTCTCTTTCTATTTCTGTATTTTAAAATGCCTGTAACTTAGTCATTTTTTGAGATATTCAAGTTTTGTTTTTCACAGTTATCTATTTTTTGAGGTATATTATTTATGTATGTAATAAAAATATAGTAGTCAAATAGCCTATTGTCACCAACTAATATTGTAATCGCCGTTAGATATTACATTTTACTAATGATGGTAGGACTTTTTTTTGCAAAAATTCTGCCGTCAAGCAGAAGTGTGCAATCACCAATGTGTTCCAACTCGAAGGACACTGTAGCTAGTGAAATAACTGGGCTAATTGAAACTCTCTGACCTGGGGGGTGATAACAAAACTTTGATTGCAATGCAACAGAAGAAATGTCCATACTAACTATGCACATAAACTGCGTATTGAAACTGTCAAATCCATACAAATTTGTCATTCTATCTGTTGCAACCGAGTTACGTGATCGCCCAGCTGATCTCACAGGCTAGAAATCTTATTGCTAGACTGTGCTGATGTATCAGGATGATATGAGCAATCGCAACACTTTATATTTTAGAGCTCCAAGCGACACTGCAACTGTTATGAGCAGCCGTGTCGCATAACATCAGGCGAACGACCAGCTCGTCACGTCATTAATTAACATTAAAAAAGATTATCATGAATCTTGTTATAACTTACATTACACTTAACTAGACTCATTATCATCCAACTAGATTTATTATAACCTAACTAGATGGCCTGCTAGCTCAGTTGGTAGTTGCTCTGTCTTCTGAACTGAGGTTGTGGGTTCAATTCTCACCCAGGACAAACATTTGTCTGATGAACATAGGTGTTTGTTCTGTATCTGGGTGTTATATTGTATTCTATGTATTTATTTACAAACAAAAAGTATCCAAGTATTGTATCAGTTATCTGGATCCCATAAGCTTTGCTTGGTATGGGACTAGATGGCGCTGTGTGAAATGTCCATAAATATTTATTTATTAATATAATAATAACGCCCAACGATCACATGCATAGATATATAAGTACGAAGACCATGGGGTCATCCCACAACACCGAGACTGAGAACAAGTATTTGCGCCTTTTTTTTCTGTGCACAAATACTTGTCCTGCCGCGGGAATCGAATCCACCGCCTCTGAGTTATGAGCCGACCTGCTCAACCACACCACAGAGGCTCAAATTTATAGATACACTACATCTGCTTAGATTACGATTAGGTACGTAATTATAATAAGATTTATCCCAATCTAACGGCGGTTACGATCTCACGGTGACATTATGCCCTGTATAATGCATGCCTTTATCTTATTCGTGTCTAGGAAGGCATCATGCCCTGGCTTCGCTTCCACTGCGCCCCCTGCCGCCGGTTGTGGTTGGCCCTCGACGACTTGTGCTTTTCCTTACGCTCGCGGTTCGCAAGGACGTCCTTCTCTTGGCCTTGGCCTTTCGGTTTGCCGACCACGTCTACACTCCTGTAAATAAGGTTTAATTTAGAACACCGCAATCCTAGGTGAGCCAACGATCTGTACCGCTACAAAGAGTTTATTCAAATGTGCATAGCTGTACGAGTAGCGTAAAATATTGCACCAGTAGTGAGAAGAACTTCTTTTTTCAAACTCATATATTATAATGGGCTTGCTGTATATTATTTGACGATAAGCACTTTGTAATTTTATATGCTTAGTGAAATAACTTAATTTCAAGTACCTAATATAATTTTGACTTGTAAAAGTGCTAAAAATAGCCTATTTGCAATAAATACAAATAAAAATTTATTTATTGACACGTTTGGTTACAAAGTTATAATGAATTCCATGGACCCCCAAACTAGTGGAAACTGTGTTTAGTTCTAATATAAAATCTTTTGATTTTGGTCATTCCTGCTTTTCGTTTTATTTTCTATTTACACGATTTTATCATTTTGAGACGTAACGCTACTTTAGCGCCGTCATAAAAAACTTTTTGTTAATTTTAGGCATTTTTGTATTCGTTTCAGATTAGTTTCAGTGTTAAAGTCATCATAATACTTGTTTTCACCGGGCAATTTTTTTAAATTACCGACCAATTTCCTTCGTATGATAGTGTATCATAAATGACATTGGCGAAATTTTGGTTAAATTACCGCAGATGCAACTAAGATTCAATTCAATTGATTTTGCGCTTACACCGCGCATTAAATGCGAAATATTCACTCAAAGTTCCGAAATTCCGTTAATGATGTAATAGGCACTTACTTAGGTTGTGGCGGTGGCCTATTATTCCCTTTTCCTCTTCTCGCTTGCATATTTGCTTCTCTTCTTGCACGCATTTCCTCAGGGTTTCGGCAGAAGTCCATCCTGGCGTTATTGGAATAGGTCGTGCTGCTGCTCGGGACTGGGGCCGGCACCTCGTCTTCCGATGAGGATTCCTCCTGAGGGTTTCAGAAACTGCATGTGAGTACTTTTGTGATCGGAAACAATTTTATATAACGGCAAAAATATTCATTCAGAACTACATATAGTATGATAAAATCAACGTTTATTTTGCTGCACATTGGTGTCGATTCTGTATCGCATACTCTAAAGCTAAACGAAATTAACATATATCTGTCTTTTTCATTTCCCCTTTATCAAAAGAGTACCGCCATACTTTAAGTTTACTTTAGTTTTAAAGAATGCGACACAGAATCGACACCAATATCTATTCACTTCACCCTTATACTATCCACTAGTTGCGTCCCGCGGTTTCACCCGTGGATAAAAAGTATTTTAATTATTTGCTCATCCCACGGGAAAATTTCACTTTTCCAGGATAAAATGTAGCCTATATGTTAATCCAGTGTATAAACTATCTTGGCACCGAATTTCATCCAAATCCATTCAGCCGTTTGAGCGTGAAGGAATAACAAACATACACACATACACACAAACACACATACAAACTTTCGCCTTTATAATATTAGTGTGATATTATTATTATTAAATCTTACTACCTGATCTCACAGTATAGTAATGTTACTACTAGTAAGATTACTAGACTGTGAGATCAGGTCATAAAGTCTCATTTGCTCAGTAATTTCACTAGCTACAGTGCCCTTCAAACCAGAAAACAGCAGTGCTTGCACACTACTTCAAACTACTGATCCTGAGACATCAACACAATCACTAGATTTATTAAACATATATTTAGAAGTCTCAGGATGCCGTGCGCAGTGCAGTGTCACGCGAAACTATACTTTAGAGTTCCGAGTGACACTGCAACCGATATGGGCAGCCATGTCGCTTAACATCAAGCGAAAAAAGCAGTGGACGTAATCCGGGTGTTGATGTGTGAGGTGTGCTTCAAAGCACGTATCCTTACCCGTGCTGCACGGTGGTTTAACAGCGCACGCGGCGTGACGAAGGGTCGTCGTTCATCAGCCGCTGTATCGGCCGCCGGCGTCACTCCATCCGAATCATATGTATCATCGTATTCGTCCGAGTACATTTCAACTTCGTCGCAAACCAAACTGAAATAAAATGGCATTTATGTATGTGATCGTTGGCCGTTATTATTATTATTTAATTCGAGGCGTGTCGGTTGAAGTTTTTATTCATAAACCTATTTTTATTGTTATATGCAGCACTTCGCCTGTTTCAGAAAAAGTTACATTGAGTTGGTCCCAAATGAAATTAATACTCGAGCAAGAAACATCGAAAGGACTTCTTTCGATGTTTTCTTCGCTTTTATGCTTGCAACTACCCCGAAATTTCGATATCTCAAAACAAAAACATTGATTAAAAAATTTTCCGTTTCAACAATTTTTTGAGTGATATTCATTACCGAAGTTCTCGCGGTTGGAGACCACCGAAGTACCAATACATAAATATCGCAATATAATAATTTTGTTTAGTAGTCTCTACTTAAACTTCACTGGATATAGATTTTTTATTTCACAGTATTACTATTTGCAACAAATGATTTTACCAATTCAACATTTTTCTATTTTCAATCCGGCTCGAAGGACCAGAAGTTGTTACTTGGTCCTTCGAGCCAGAGTTTTATGTAAGCAGCAAACCAGTTCAGACCTGGCGGGACCAGCTGGGCGATTACATACCTCGATTGCAACCAATAGAAACGTAAAATTTGTATGGATTGATTGGACGACAGTTTCAATACGTAGTTTATGCGCATAGTTAGCGTTTATGCGTGGTTATGCGTTCTCCTGTTGCATTGCAATCAAAGTTTCGTGATCACCCCCCTGAGTAGAACTCGATTGGTTGCTATCTCGTGGTGCTTTTCCATGGCTCAATTTACTATATTCGCAATTTGCTATTTGAATAAATGTTTTTTTCTTTCTATACTTACTTATACTTGCTGTAAATATCTCCCAGCTGCCTAACATCGGATTTGTCGTCGAGCATGTCCTTTAAATCCCTATATTTTCCTTTCCTCTTGCCGACGTGTATGTTGGAGACATCCACGTCATCTCTCGTCATGATGTCGAACCGGTCGCCGTCGAATACGTTAAGTCTTTGCATGCCAGTCTCTAGGTAGTTCTCGTCGAGAGCATCGGCGGGAATTATTGGGAGGGATTGGTCTAACGCTACAATAATTAAGTAAAGTTAGTTATAACGATTAGGTCTCATCTTACTAATATAAATAGGAAAGTTTGTGCATGTTTAATAAATAAATAATGATAACGCCCAACGATCACATACATAGACCCTGGACCCTAACTAGGATTCCCTGTATCTAGGGACCCAGGATCTAGGAAGACCACGGTCCCACAACATCCAGACTCAGAACAAGTATTTGCGCTTTTTTTTGTGCACAAATACTTGTCCTGTCGCGGAAATCGAGCCCGCCGCCTCCGGGTTCTGAGCCGACTTGCTCAACCACCACACCACAGAGGCTGTTATGAACTATCACCTAGTAGGCTACCATTGACTCAGTACCTACATTTAAATAAATATCGACTCTTGCTATAAAACAATAAAGTGCATGTCAGATCGTATAGCGTTATATGCAATATATTCACCTACTAGTCACCTCTCTTTCTAACTCATATCTACTATCTATAACTAACGCGTAACGTTGTCGTAAGTACATTAAAAGCATGAAAGAATCTTACCTCTCAAAGGCTCAGCCAAATTGTCCTCCAAAATACTATTAATAACTCTCTCGGAATTAAAACCGTAATGTTGCAGGCACTTTAATATGAACCCATCTCCTAAATGTGGCAAGATATCCTTCACTTCCGATATCAACGACTCCTCCTTAACCTGGTCGGGTATTCCTTCCGTAGCGGTCGTGTCTATGGTCGGAGTTGTGATGTCTATGCTTTCAAAATGGCCGTTGGTGACAGGTGCCGAGTTCTGTGGTAAGTCTGGAATGGGCTCGTCGAGGTTGGAGTATATAGCTTGAAGGATGAAATCAGTCTTTACAGTGTCACTGAGTTACAGTTAAGGACTTAAAAAGGATAAAGATTAAATACGTACGTGTGGCTTTCTTTTATAGATATAGCCTTTGACTATAAAACGAGTGCACGCTCTAAGAAATAAGGTTGTAAATCGCAGCGAAAAATTGGTAATTTGGTGTTCTACTATACACTTCATATAAAAAGTGTGGCTGGTAAAACTTAATGCACTAATAATATTAATTATTAGTATTTACTATTTAACAGCATTTTTAAGTTTAATTATTATATTTGTCTTAGTCACACTCAACGGTCAAAATGGTTCATTATGTATGACGCGTTTTAGTTAACACGTAATTAAACTAAGCCAATCATGACGTTCTAAAACGACCAGTATAAAGGATACATATCGGGGTACGCTTGTCGTAATATCTCAAGGTCTTCGTGCACTGGATAGCAAGCATGGTAGTCTTTTATAAGCAGCTTCTCCGATAGACCTTCCAGTAGAACAGCGAGGTAGTCTTCTACATGGGTCTGGATGCTGCCCCTGGATGAGGAAATCAGTTGTATATGTGTTTTTTTTGTCATAAATATTAAACTTGAAGACTTTGGATGGACTTTATCATGTTTCTTTTTGTTTTTGATATCACACTCAAGTGAAAAGTGTTATAAACGTTAATTGAAACACTTTCAACAAGCCAACTCTCTGTGAGTGAAAGAGACGACGCTCTATAATGCCGATTACTTCGATATGCATTATTTACCACTAGGAAGTTACTAAATGGTAGGAATTTTCTGCAGAATTCAACTAGATACCAGCGCTTTGCCAGTTATTCTGCCGCCAAGCAGCTTGCGCACTACTGTGTCCAGGCTGAAGTGCACTGTAGCTAGTGAAATTACTGGGCAACTTAGCTTTGATCTGGGGGTGATCACGAAACTTTGATTGCAATGCAACAGGAGAAATTTCCATACTATGCACATAAACTGCGTATTGAAACTGTCAAATCCATACAAATTTGTGTTATTATATGTTGCAATCGAGTTACGTAATTGCCCAGCTGACCTTAGTCTATAGTAACCTTATTGCTACACAGAATTATATGCGCAGTGCAGTATCACGCGAAACTTTACAATTTATAATAGCGAGTGGCACTACAGCTGATGTGGGCAGCCATGACGCTGACACAGAACACAGAACTTTGCAATGTAACAGGAAAAAATTAATTCCTAATTTGAAAATTTCCATAGTAATGCACATGAACTGCGTATTGAAACTGTCAAATCTATACAAACTTGTTTTTCTATTGGTTGAAATCAAGTTACATGATCGTCTAGTAGGTGAATGAGTAGCTCGTCACATCATTAGTTAATACTAGCTGCGCCCTGCAGATTCACCCGCGTGTAGAAAATTTTCTATCTTTTTTAGTTTTTTCTTTCAAACCTTCTACTGACAATAATAAATACAAAAAAAGAATTAGCGAAAATGTTTCATCCTTTCACGCGTGATGCGATGATTAGAGGAAATAGAGATTCATTTTTATATACAAAAAGTAGAAGTAATAAGAAATGTTGACAGCCTCTGTGGTGTGGTGGTCGAGCAAGTCGACTCATAATCCGGAGGCGGCGGGTAGATTCCCGCGGCAGGACAAGTAATTGTGCACAGAAAAAAAAAGCGCAAATACTTGTTCTGCGTCTGGTTATTGTAGGACCACGGCCTTCGTAGTTCCTGGGTCCCTAGACACTGGGAATCCTAGTCAGGGTCCAGGATCTATGTATGTGATCGTTGAGTGTTATTATTATTATTATCGTATTCAAAACTACTCACTGTGCACTAAAAATAGCGTTCTTGTAGACAGCCAAGACCTCTCTAAATAGGTCTATCAGTTCCTCCCTCGCCATGTCTATGTACCGCTCCACTTCGGTGCGCGCCGCGGCCGCCTCCTCGCCCGTCTCCGAAAGCTTCTCGTATAACTGCGGTATGCCGTATTCGTAGAGTTGGACTATACTGGAAGAAAGGGTACGTGTGAAATATATCATTTTCATTTTTATTTGTCACACAGTTATCCCACGTGAATCACAGATTTTTATTACTTGACACTGGCTAACTACACAGAAGTGTGGAGCCAAAACAAAACAATAAAACCAGACAACAAATTAATAAGAATGGTCATTGACTTACCTAATAATAAAATTTGTTTTTCTAAATATCCTAACAGCCTTTGGGTAAACCTCTACGAATATTCGCAAAGTTATTGCAGTGTCTAGCAAATGTATAACTATGTCTCTAAATACATCGAACGTCAGTATATCCTGAGCCTTGCTCGAGGACGGACGTCTGATCTCTGTGAACCCTTTGAAGGTTTCCGGCAGGTTTGGGGGCTCTACACTGTCGTAGTCTTTGTTTACTTGGAGGATTATGTATTTGAAGGCCTGTAAAAATGTTTTATTTAATATAGATATTATTTATATCATTAATTTATAGATATTCGGCAGAGATGGGATCGACGATCACCATACGCCCAATCAGTTAAACGTAGACTTGTCAGTTTATAGCACAATTATCCACAATAGACTATTTGACTACTATCAAAAATTAACAAGTACTTACTTGTTATTTTCATAAATTAGCTTAAAAATTATAATTGAAAAATGCTTGAAACCGGTAAATAAATCATGGAGTAGTACGCTTTCAAAGTTTCATAGTATGTGCCTTTCACCCTTTCAGATCGCGTCTGTTTGAAAGTCGCGTGAGTTACCGCTAAACCGGACTCGCTACTATCTTTTTCAAGTACGTTAGTACTATTCGTTATTCTGTGCTTAAAGAGAGAAAAAACTAATTTATTCAGGACATCACACAATATTACATACTAAAAAATTCCACGTTACACCCAGGTTAACTGGAAGATTATGCTCTCTAGCATTAAGTTCGCCTATGTACCCACATTTGTTATTTGTGCAATAAAGCATTTTCTATCTATCTATCCCAGAGGCGGCGGGTTCGATTCCCGCGACAGGACGCAGAAAAAAAGCGCAAATACGTGTTCTGAGCCTGGGTGTTGTTGGACCATAGTCGTCGTAGTTCCTGGGTTCCTAGTTAGGGTACAGGATGTATGTATGTGATTGGGCGTCATTATATTATTATCATTATACATGAATGAAACTACTATTCATATACTATTATTATTTATATAATATTTTTCTCTCTTACCTCTTGAACAAAAGCTACTGCAGCCACAGCATCGCTCTCGTACTGCGGCTGCAGACCGAACACGCTGTCCAACAACCGCGACACGTGTCGAGGGTTGTCCAAACCATATGTGGCGCAAATGTCCCATATGATCGGTATTGTAAATATAAACTTATTATATAAAACATCCGCCATGTATTCTTTGGTCATCCACTGGGACTGAAAGGAAGCAAACAATCTATTCATCACACACGCCACTGATGCTCGTAGGGCGCGTTTCGGCTTGGAACGTTGGTGGGAGAAGAGAATCGAGAAGATTAAGCCCACTGTACGAGTAGACCCTGTAGAAAGCGGAACCGTTCTGCTTGACGTATGGAAGGTGTGCCACATGTTTAGGACTATGCGGACGCGTTCGGTGTCTGATCATGTTACGCTGGTATCCTATACCAGTGAGTCAGTCAATCTATAACATATTTTTAAAAAAATGGGTGAAAAAAACTATTTACCTTACTTTCCTTATTAGTAACGAGCCTGCTGAACACAACGAGCACCAGTCTCCGTATCTCCTCGTACAGTTTTTGTACATCTCTGCTCTCATGCGACGGCAAGTAAGGTGGGTTTGATTCTTGTAGGAACGACACTAGCGAGTCCATGCACTGGGGGTGGTAGAGGACTGTGCTCCAGAATCTAAAACGAAAAACTGATTTGTACAATTTCAAACCAAGTGTAACAAATGAAAGACAGGTATATATAGGATTAATTATATTGTCTAATAGAAGTAAGTCTTTCCAAAACTGTGAGGTGATAAAAAACGAGTGTGCTTTAGACCACACGACTGAAGTAAAATTTTTTTAGTTTAGCTCCATCTATCTGCTTTGTTTTTGCTTTGTTTAATGTTAATGTCGCCATCTTGATAGTTGTAAATTTTCATTTTAGCGGAAATACCAAAATAATAATACAATTTTTTTAGTTTGTTATGTCACGCGCCATTTGCCTCGCATTCACCTATTTATTTCCCAAGTAAAGCAGTTTTAAAACTGATGTTATAGAATTTCAATCCAATTGTATCAAATTAAAAACAGGTATATATATGTTTAATTATATTGTATAATAGAAGTGAGTTTTCCCAAGACTGACGTGATAAAAACCTGAAATTTTATAGTAACCAAAGAATGGTCAGGGTTAAAATAAAAAGTCATAACAATAAGACCTTTAAAGATAAATCCATAAACAATAATGACCATCAGCATTTGGAAAGCACTAAGAAACCGGGGTGTTCCTATTAAGTACATTAATTAGAATAAAAACAAATGATACAAAAATAGAATTGCTAAATTCAAATAAGAAAAGGAAAGTAATGAAATTTAAAAAAAGAGGTTCTACAAGTAGACTGTAAAAAAAGCAGACCATTTAAAAGATGGCCTAACGATGTTAGGGGTCATCCATAAATTACGTCACACGTTAAAGGGGACGGAAGGGGTTGACGAAGTGTGACAAGAGGGGGGGGGAGTAGTCCAATTTTTTCAAAATATTATATTTTATTTCTAAGTATTACAATACAAAATTTTTAATTTCCTAAATTTCTAAATGTAAAATAGACAAATATATGACCACATTATGTAGGGCGGTCTCACAAATGTGACCAGCTGTGACAAGGGTGAGGGGTTAAAAATCATGAAATTGTTGTAACATAATTTACGGATGCCCCTTAGAGTTGTAGTGTACAGCTGACAGATCTATGGAAGCAGTAGGAGGAGATTTTTGTAAAAGAAAGACATATAGGCAAAGTTGTCCAGGTAGAGTAATTTTTCAACAAATTGATCAGCTGTAAATGTATCTTATATCTAAATTTCACAGCTCATATAATTATATTCTACTGTCTGATATAAAAGTAATATGATTAATATATATTATGAACATGATAACCTCTGCAGCAGTATTCCAATATTTATAATGCTGTCTAACTAATTGTCAAATCTAACTGGGAACTGATATTGTAAATAAAAAATCGCATAGTTACCTCAAATTATATTAGGAATGTGACATTGGGAATAAATTATGACTGGTTAATGGGGATATTTTCTATACCCTTTAACCTTCTTTTTTTGAAGTTGATAAAAATTATGTATCATAATGTTGGTCTCGGTAGTCTAAGCAATCTGTTTCAAAACCTCACATTTCATTTCACTATAAATACCTAACAAACATACTTATGATATTCTAAGTGTAATAGCCACTTCATATCCTCAAGATAGCAGTCCATCCTGGTCTTCCATGCATCTATGGCTCCCAGCACCAGAGAGCTGCCTGAAGGTGGTCTCTCATATAATGTTAGGTCTCGTTTTTCTACCCAATATGCATCCTGGAAATATAAGACATGATTGACTTCTAAATTTATATTTATAAACACTGCTTACATTAACTAATGCTAATTAAGTTCCATTTAATACAAAAATGTATGGTGCCATTTTAACTAATGTAATTTAACTTTGAGGTATATTTATAAGTAGGCCCATAATGTGTTACAAATTCCTTCTTAATACATAATGTTATTTTTAGTATTGTAAACCTTAGTTTGTTAAGAATCAATAGGAGAATTGATATTTACACCATGTTATATTTTGTCCCAAAATTGTTTACAACCCAGTGCAATTTGAAAACAATAATTATCAAGGCAAATAAATGAATCTTTTTTCAAGGTTTTTACAAGGTTTTTAGTGAAATCTTTATTGTACCTATTATCACTTCTTATGTCAGTCTAATTTCTACAAATAAAAATATGTGTCAATTGCTTTTACATTCACTTTATAAAGGTAAGATTTTATTCTTTTGAACCACTTAGGCCTCTCCACAAAGAGTATTTTTACACACAATCTCTGGTTCCAAGAGTCTAATATTCAAGTTCCAGCCCCTTAACATGACACCACAGTTTTTATAGTCAGCAATATACCGAAATGGCTTATGGAAATGGTGAGAACACTCTCTATGTACTGTTTAATGTTTCTGAGGTTGTTAGGTGTTATGAAGAATAATTCCACATTGGTTTTCGTAGCACATTATGCCACTGAGTGATTAGGTATGGATATTGGATTACAGGATTACCCTTATTAAAGCTAATATTTTGAAATATGCTTTAAAAATTATAATAAAGAATAAATATATATTGAAGACATTGTGTATGTAAAGCCTTGGCCTAGTTATTTTTGATATGTATTTGATTGGCGAGCTAGTCGTTCACCGATATGGCCGGCCATAACAGTTAAAGTTACTTGGGACTCTAAAATAAATGTCACATATTAGTAAATTAAATAATTTCGATTCACAAATAGTTTATTTATATTATTGGCACTAGAGCGAGGAACAAAAAATAAAAAGAGTTAGGGGATTTCCCCTGGCAAAATAAAGTGCATGTACAGTATTGGAGTTAATTGCACAACATTGGTTCAATGTGTAAATTTAACTAACTTACCAATGCCTTAACTTGCTGTACCACACCGGCGTCAGTTACGGATAGCGTGACATTCTCCACTGGCAAATCATCTGGGTTCTGTAACCAAAACATCTTTCATAAATATGCATTTTGTTGCATCTTGGTAACAAGTTTTCATTATGGTTTTCGTGTACTTACAAGAAATTTAACACATGGGCTGGACATATTAGACATGGACGAGAGATTAAGGGACAGACAATAATTAAACTAAAGTAAAATAAGTGAGAGAATAAAAAATCGAAGCAGCCGACTGACCGACGTATATGCTTGGTTCACTTTTTACACAACTTTACACTCAATTTGTGCTTTCAACTTCAACTCCAACTCTTGGTTGGCCTTTGTGGATAGGTAACCACAATTTTGTTACTGTCACATAAAATGATATAAGATTTTTCATGATATTTTTTACATTTTGGCTTATAATAATTCCCGGTGAGCCTCCTTCGTTTAATGGTTTATCAAGAAAAACGTGACATTGGCGAAACTGTGGTGGCACCTCCACAAAAGTCACGAAACAAGAGTTGAAGTTGTTGAAGTATAATAATTCAAATGGGGCCCAACAAGTAAAATTAATAAAACCGGCAAAGGGCGAGTTGCGGCAACTCGCTTGTTCTTATTTAAAGGCTTTGGAATAGCTTACTGCTGGGCAATAGTTTCTTATTTTGGAGGACAGTCAAAATTTTATCAATATCTGTTTAGTAATTAATAATCATAGTGCTATGTTATTATATATACTTACGCAACAGAAGTCGGTTACGTTTTATTATAAAATTTATTAAGTTTGTCAATTTTGTCTTAAAGTTTAATGAAATGTTGTGAACATATTGTAATGTATCTATATTTTAATAAAATAGCAGTTAATATAATATAATCTGAGTGGGCGATCTATTCAAACACAACTTAGCTAAGAAAGACTTTCCCCTGGATACAAGAACCTGAGGGAAAACGTTTTTCATTCATGTCAATTTGGCACACCAAATACTGAACGCCCATTGGTTGCCTGTCGATCATGGGCTGTCGTCAACTAATGAGTATTTGGTGTGCCAAGTTAATGCCAATTCAATAAACATACGAGAAACCAGGGGCATTAATTGGTACGAACTTAGCAGCTGTCATACTTTAGTGCAGACAGGCATAAGACTCCTGAGTCTGTAAGTGGTGACTAAAAACTTCACAACAATGGAGATTTTCTTTTTCACAAGGTAACACTTTATTATGTTTTTTTTTTTATTTTGGCATCGCATTATTAACGCATTCTGCCAGTGTCGGGTATCTCATTTTTTATTTCTTCATTCTCGTTTATATTACAGAAATTACAAACTATTAAGTCTAAATTTTGTAATTTGTATTAAATACCACACCGAAACCAATCTCTTATATACACTAAAGACGACTGAATAAGTTTTATCGTCTTTGTATAGTTACATATACGAAGTACGTCTTAGCCTGTGGTTTTTTGCTCCACCGTTCGTATAAACCGTAGGCAGACGTACTCTAAAGTGTAAACACAGAATTCTCCCAATTACAATTGTGTAATTTGACGGTGTAAAGTAAACATATAGTACACTGTAAAACGTAGTGGTTATTTTCACAAATTGTAAACGCGTTATATTCACGGCGATAACAGTTAGAACTTTTTACTTTTGTAGGAGTTTGGAGGGCGATTTAAAATTGACACGAGATGGCACAACCAACTTCCTTCGCAGTGTCAAGTATGACAGCTGAAATTTTCTTTATCCATAAACAAATTGTCGGTCGCAAGACTCGTACACACAATTTTTTTGTTTTTTGTTGCATATTTTACTGTATTTATTAGGCACCTCATGTTTTGCAAATTCGCGAGTAGCGTTGAGTTAAGCTTCTGTTACTCATCGGACCTTTGTGGTAATTCAGTGACTTTTAGAGATAGGATTCGTATGCTTTAGTGTGATTGTTGTGCCCTGAGGATCTAAGTGAAAATGCCTACTACCGTATGTTGTAGCGTCTTGTCTAGCTAAGAAGATAGTAATATTTTACTTTTATCGAGATAAAAATATTCAAAACCTCTGGCTCTTGCAAGTCACTCCTTTTGAATTTGATTTGATTTGAATTTGGCATCTTGAACAGAAATATTTTGACGACAATAGAAGAAAATACCATGGCTATCCTACTCTATTGACCGAAAAAGAATCATTAACTGGGATAGGTAACAGTAAGTACAATAATATTTTTACTGTCTAAGGATTATATTGTAAATTCATTTCAAAGAACCATTTGATCAAATTCTTGTTAGCAATAGATAATCTCCCTACTAAGCTACCTAAACTTTATCTTATCTACTAAGTTTAACTTCTAACGGCCTTGGAGTTTTTAATAAAGCAAATAGTATGCTTGTATGAAACGCTGAAATTCTGCAAGTGTATGGGGGGAACACCACGCGCAAAGAACACCCATTAGGTTTAGTTTATTTTTAAAAGAATGTGACGTTGTGAAACGTCACGATCTCTGAGGATATTTAGAACCTTAGAGGTCCTTTTAAAAATTAAATTATAACGCGCGGATCCCTAAAAATCGGTGCGTAAGCGACTACAGTCGGTAGCAATGGGCTATAAATAGCTGCGATGCCGGAACGAGCTCATTCGCCGCCTGCTCTTATGCTGAACCAGCTTAATTAATAATACTACATTAATAGCTGTTGGCTAGATTGCTAATTGAGAATAAAATTAGTGTCTTTTTTAAAACTATCTATCTTTTGAACTTCAGTCTTATAATCTTGTGTGTATAGCATTTGTACCGCGAGGCGCATGCTATAGCATGCGCCTCGCGCTCCTAGATCATGTAGCTGCTGTGTAATCTATGTCTCTATTTTTTTTTTAAATTATTACTACTGTAACGTTGCGGCTAGCGCATAGCACTTATCTTATATTAATGAATTACTCTTGTTAAATACAATTCTATATTTAAAAAAAAAAAACATTTAAATATTTAAGTATTTTAATAAAGCGGAACCCGCGCCGCGCCATTTTTTAAGTGCACTCAGAAAATGGTTCCTTGAAACATCTCCTGCGCTCGAACGATCGGCACGGGCCCCTGAACTCAAAAACCTGTTTCGGTGGAAGGCGCGGATACGATGCTAGCTTGCGCACCGACAGAACGCATTTCGCTAGTCCAGAGAGCGGTCATGCCGCTCTGATTGACATAATATACCTAAAATATTACGCAGGTGTCTCTAGGAATCCCTCTAGGGTGAGTTGCCAATTTTCTAGTTACGCTAGTCGTGTTCTCTGCGCCTATTCCAACTGTAAAGCTGTTCTGCCTCGCTTTCCAACTTCACCCGGCTAACTTAGTTATTTAATTATTTTTACTACCACAGTCACTGGGCGGTGCTTGTACTCGCGCGACCGTTGTCATAAAGGCTTGGCAGAATGGTTAGCCCATGTAAAGAGCTTAACACCTGGCTCTCTTCCAGGATTCTACCCTACGGAAGACACATTGAGCAGCGAACCTGAAAGCTACCCAATTTAACGGGAAGGCGGATGCTACATTAGGGCCTTACATCTACCTACTACTAGGCCGCGGGTGCAAGGCCAGTGCCTATCTTTTTTTCTAATAAACCCAGTGCAGGCAGTGCGGCTGTATAACAAGAAGGTCTATCATTTCTCACCCCTGAGTACCCTACCTACCTGCGGGACGTCGGGGTGGCTGGCTACCCCATACGCCGCACTACTACTATCTTTCTATCTAGTATTCTTATGTGTACTAAAAAGCTTTTCTGCTGTGCCGGCTGTATATAGTAAGATCACAGGCGAGCTCGTCGTAATGCTTTGATCACTTTGACTGACATGAGCTCCAGCGAAGAAGGCACAGTACAACGGTTCTTTCAGAACAAGTACTAATACTGAGTATATTCCAGGATTCTCGGAGGACACCTACTACTTAGTAGGCTACTGCTCAACGTCTGCTGCTGGGAGCACGTATGCTCTGCGAGCTTCCCCCACCGCCCTCAACTGCAGCTGCAACTTCCTCGGTGCTGGCTACTCCTTCACGAGGCTGATGAAGACCGCGTGGACTCGTGCCGTTGAGGCGGGCAAAGGTCAGTGCGACCCTTTAGGTGTACAAATAAGCGGTTGTGCAATGCATTTTAATGAACATTTTTACTCAGAACCACTTACTACCTACCTACCTGTGATAGTGGCGCCTAACGCCAAACGCCACAAGAAATACTTAGTAAAAACATTATTTCAGGACAATCCGTTACAGTCGGTTCTGGTGATCATGCTTATTGTAAAAGATGGCACATGTGGCAACATGGAAGAATCAATTCAAGGAACCGTTAAAAATGTGAAAGTAGAGTGAAGATCAATTGCCATGTAAATGTTTGATTCTGTTGTACCTACTATTGATATGTATAGATTTCAGAAATTGATACAATAGTATTTCACGGTACAATAGTACGGCCTTCTTGGTCTGGTCTTTAGTTCGTCAATTGTAAACTGTGACTGTAAAAAATATTATATCAATCATAGTTTAACTTCGAAGAACTAAAGACCATGCTAAAAAGTAAAGTAATTTTGTGTATATGTTTATACAAATATAAACAAATTAACTAATACAATTTTAGGAAATTGATTAATAGTGTATTTATTTTAATTACAGGTATTTCAACAGAGAATCTTGGAGAATCTTTTTCTCTATGGTATACAAGCCATCGCTATCTCTACAAAACGGGTTTATTTACTTAACATTGAAAATTCGGAGCCAATTAAAAAGAATCTTGTAAAATAAGCCATACACTACATGTGCCGCACTACAAATCGGATATTGAGGGGAAGTTGCTCCAAATTAAATGTAAATGATTTAGCTTCTATACAAAAACTAGCATATCAAAAACATTAAACAAAAGAGAAATAAACAGCAAAACATGTACACACTCGTGTTTCATTTAAATTATTATATGATTTTAAATTATGACCCGCCTCCAATCAATAACTTATAAAATAATGGTAGCACTATCGAAACGTATTCCATTTAAACTAACGGCAGCACTGGCAAAATGTGGCGCCGAGGCTTGGCGGGAAAACGAAAAAGATCGCGTCACCGCATTGTATTATTTTACAAAACTCGTGTTATTTTCAGTGTTAGTGCATAAAATTGGTGGCATTTTATTCGTTAAGTGCTGGATTACAGGCATGAGTGTGGGAAAGTAGTATAATGGTGGTGAAACGTTTCTTTTCGTGTTGTTTCCAAAACTCCATAGAAGCTTCAAGTAAAGTTGCCACCACTTTACTAGGAGTATGACTTTGACTAGACTATGACTTGACTATAACTTCACTTGATGACGTCGACTGTGACTTGACACATATTTGCGTGAAATATCATTCACTTGATAAATTATTAATTACTTGACACTGGCTAAATACACAAAAGTGTGGAGCCAAAACATAAAAAAAAATGTGGCGCCACCTAGCAGAAAAAAGCTTGCTCTCCAAACTTACTGCAGTGACGTACTGTCCTTTCTGTACTATACTCTTTATAATTTGTGGATTTTGTGGTTATATTCACAAACTAGATAGAGAGAGATCTACGTTATATTCTCTTGGTAGATTCAAAGAGCATAATATAATAACTGATTAACCACTCTAGGTACCTACATAGTATCCTCTACTTGGTCTGTGGTACCTACATTCAATAACAGTGTGATGAAATGTCTATTTACAACATAAAACTTACAAATATTTCTTAATTATTCGTTTTTATTAGATAGTAGTCTTTGATAAAACCCCTGACAACAATGCCTATGTTTGGATCTGATACTAAAGTGAAGAAGACGCTTGTTCGTAACTGTGAGAAGAAAGTAAAGTCAACAGGGAAGAAGCAAGTGGTACATGATGTTGGCCCTACCACTCTTACTAAAACCGCTAAATTGTCTAGCTCATCTATGAAAGAGAATAATTTAAATGAGCCAACGCTGTGCTCCAGTGAAGCGTTAGCTCACTACCTCTCAGACGCAAAGTTGTCTGCGCCGCTTCCGCTGACCGTTGAAGATTTAAATGTAGATAAGGGCCGGATTTGCGCTAAAGTATGATAAAGCTTTTCCACCTTATATCAATTCATAGTTAATTAAATAGTAGTATAGCTTACAGTTTCTTTTTGACATAAAAACTTTACTATATCCCTCTAAATTTAAGGGTTTTTGTATTATTTTCTTTGGCTTCTCTAGTTTGAGCACTGACAGTCTTTTAATGTCTGTTAATGACTGTCTTTTAATCTTTCAATACATACTATGTATCATGTGAAATGTGAATTTTTTACTGGAATGCAGATAAGCAGGTTAAAAAGAGTCTCGTTTTCTTACTCATATTTATATTTCAGATAACAAAAAAACTGAACTTTCACTTCAATGACAGGATATACAGAAATTTAATTGAACTGAATGCTAGCATGGAAAATCTGAAAAAAAAGGACACAAGGTCACACAGTAATACTTCCATTAAAAGGGACCTTGAGCCAAACATTGAAGACTTTTACGAAGAAGTTAAGGACAAAGACTCTTCACCTGAAATACCTGTATTGAAACCTAAATTTAGGGTAGTCAAAAGAGTAGAAAATGGACACTTACACAGTCTTGTAACTGCATTTGAAGAATTATGATCTATAGTTATGATAAAACAATAATAAATCTGTATGAGGATTAATTTAAAAAAAAAAAAAACAGTTTTTGGGAATATTCAAGTGGCAGAATCTGCTACTATCAATCTTAGAAGTTTTTTCTGTCTGGATGAAAAAATCAGACTAAAACTACTCAATCAATTTTGATATTATGTATTCTTTAAAGTTCAGGCTTGTTTCGTAAGATTAAGTTCTTCAAAACAGAATTACAAATGTGTTCAGGCAAAGCTACACAACACATGCACCACAAGGACAGTAACAAACTCCTTCTGCACAGCTATTACTGGTTGATGTAAGTGCTGCTTCTAAAAATGTCATTTACATATAATTACTTCATGAGGAATGACGCAATTATAGGGGAAGAACAGTGCTTCAAATTGTGAGCTAAATTCACAGATTGGCCTACTTTAGTGCTTAGTCTGTAGATGTAAGTCAGACTCGATTGGTCGATTACTACAAAAAAAAAAAATGCCCAGGTGTGCTGTGAAAGGTTCTATGAATGTATGGTCCATATTACAGAATGATGCTCAGTCATCGATTGGTACTCAAGCAGAGATTTCATTCACTACTTGATCACTTTATGAATGAAATCTCTGCTTGAGCGCCGATCGATGACTGAGCCTGGTTCTATATTACAGACCTAAGAGTCACAAAAGTTTAGTAAAAAAAACATAATTAATTGTCACAATTAAATCAATGTTTTGATTATTACACTCCTATTTTTTTTTTTAAATAATCTACTCTATTTGTTATATTTATTATTATATTTATTTATTATGTTTATTATATATTTATTTTTTTGTTAACATTTCCAGATGGGACAGCTGCCACTATTTTGGCCATGGACAAGTGACATCAATATTTAGGACACATTAGTCTCTCCTTCTTTGGGGGGCTCGCGGAACATTAATTACAATGCAACATGAGAAATTTCATCCCTAATTTGAAAATTTCCATAGCAACTATGTATTGAAACTATTAAATCTCTTACATATTTGTGTTCCTATTGGTTGCAATCAAGTTAAAAAGTGTATAAAAGCAAAGAGCATAATATAACCTGAGAAGTTTATACCTTTGTTGTCTGATATAAGTTTTCTTGTTCCTAGGTATATTATTTATTACTTTTATTTCTATAGTATATATTTAATATACTATAGTATTTGACAGCGTCCATGGTGTGGTGGTTGAACAAGTCAGCTCATAACCCGGAGGTGGCGGGTTCGATTCCCGCGACAAGTATTTGTGCAAAGGAAAAAAAAGCGCAATTACTTGTTTCGAGTAGGTGTTGTAGTACCATGGTCCTCGTAGTTACTGGGTCCCTAGACAGGGACCGGGGATTCCTAGTTAGGGTCCAGGATCTATGTATGTGATCGTTTTGCGTTGACTGCGTTGTTATTATTATTATAGATAGTACTTCCTTGGTACTAGGTGTCGAGAGCATATTACATAGTTGACGAAATAAGCGATACACTGACCTATGATTACCTACATGTCGTGTAGGTAATCATAGACTGACATAAACGGTAACAAGACCAATAATGGAGAGCAGCGGCGGTACTGTGGGGGGCTATCTGATAAATAGGTGTAAAGAGAAAATACTGTTGGCTTAACTGCGAAATGGATATATATATAATTTAAAAGAATTAACAAAAGTACAAGTTTCCATAATAAAATTTTCACTGTCACCGCGAGACACTGTCAGAAAAACACTTTTTTTTTAAATGTTTTGGCTCCACACTTTCGTGTATTTAGCCAGTGTCAAGTAATTGATAATTTATCAATTTAATAATATTTCACGCAAATATGTGTCAAGTCACAGTCGAAGTCATCAAGTCAAGTCATAGTCTAGTCAAAGTCATACTCCTGTAACGTGGTGGCAACTTTACTTGAAGCTTCTATGGAGTTTTGGAAACAACACGAAATGAAACGTTTCACCATCATTATACCATTTTCCCACACTCACGCCTGTAATCCAGCACTTAACCAATAGAATGCCACCAATTTTATGCACTAACACTGAAAATAACACAAGTTTTGGAAAATAATACAATGCGGTGAGGCGATCTTTTTCGCTTTCCCGCCAAAAGTGTCAGTGTTTTTCTGGAAAACACTTTCCTCAGCGGCGAATAGCGCGGAGGTTGCTACTGCAGCGAGGAGGTTCACCTCGCCGCAGTACAATCTCATAGATATCTCAATGTTTTCCAAGTTACAACTCTACAGTCCGTATTACAAAACGATGCTCAGTCATCGATCAGTGCTCAAGCAGTGATTCCATTTATAAAGTGATCAATTAGTGAATGAAATCTCTACTTGAGTACCGATCGATGACTGAGTATCGTTCTGTAATACGGGCCTACGTTAGTTTTACTTAATTTTAGAGATAATATGATACAATAGAATTGTTAAATTATTTTAAAGCTTTAAATTTTACATAGTTGTTATTTCAAACAAATTTAAACTAATCGAAAGTTTTTCTCGTGCAGTTATTTTTCTTAGACTGGGAACACTGCCGAGGTTCAAAACATTTCGTGCAGTCGCCGTTTTTATTTTTCGATTCGTGCTTCAATTCTCGAATTCGAATGTAATTCACCTATTAGGTAGGTTATACAAAGTGGAATTTAATTAATTCTATTCTTTTAATGTATGTATTCATTCCATGCTATAGAATACTCCCATATAACTACTAACTATTAATACTTAAGGAAATAAAACTTAAATCTAGGTATTATCAAATTTAAATTCTAAAGAAAAGCCTTGCGATGTTGAACAAAGCATGTGTTTTATTGCCTGCGAAACATTTACAAAGCACTCATCTGGTGCTCGCGCTGACTGTACCGTTAGTACCTATTATATAATCTGTGCCAGTACCTATTTATTTTATAGCAGGTATATAAAGTACTTAAGAATGTTGAATTTTTTCGGGTGAAAAATCGTGCAGTATATCTGAAATATCGCTTTGACACTGACATATTTTGACATTTCTTTGTTTACATTTTTGATCTCGAATTCAGGTATAAATCTAAAAGATGGTGCAGACTTTTTTTTCCATCAAAGACAATAATAATTTTAGTCCTGGAACAGATAATACAATGCTATACTAGTCATATTGGTCATGCATGACTGGTACATAGTATTAGAAATCACCGAATTGTCAATAAAAAATCTGTGACTTGCCGTGGACTGAACTCACTATGGTCCGTATCACGGATCGATGCTCAGTCATTGATCGGTGCTCCAGCAGAGATTTTATTAACTAATTCAGCAATTTATGAATGAAATCTCTGCTTGAGCGCCCATCGATGACTGAGCATCGTTCTGTAATACGGACCTATGTGTGATCATTTGTCTGCCGGAAGTTAGAGTGCTGGATCCACTCACCGCGAACTAAAATGCGCTCTGCGTTGATGCGTTCTATTCTAGCACGTTAGTTACTTACTCGTTATACGTATATCTTTATACTTTTTTCCGGTTCGGTCCGCTGTCCTCAGCTGTATGAGGGACTTTTTGTACGCGGTACATTTTGATCGTCAAATGTGATATGGCTTAAGTTCTTTACACAACGTACAATGTCTTAAAATCCGCCAAGTGTCCATAATGTCTGTGACTTTCCCTCGTATTTCACGCTTCAATCACTGATGCGCTCCCGCCCTTTAGACTTTAAAATATGTCTGCTCTGACGTTTTCATTTCTATCGTTCTTCGTCATTCTGGTTCAGATATGACGTTCACTATCAGTCTTGTCTTTATCACTCACTTCATTCAGTTAGTAATAGTAATCTTATCTATGCTCAGTGCTCACTGCTCGGAGTGCTCGGTTAGAACGTAGTGATTAAATACTCTTTGGCTTGCTCAGTGAATTTTTGACATTTGTTCGCTCCGGTCGTGCGTCTATGTCTGACGAATCTATCCAGCCAATTACATATTATTAATATATAATAAAGGAAAGAAAACATAATACAATGGCTGAAACGGAAATCATATCTAATAGTGAAACCAATGAGCAATTTTTTGAAGGTGTAGAAAAGCTTATTGAAATATGGTTCACACCGGAAAAAAATGCAGATCTAAGAAAAATCACCCGGTAAGTTCATTTTTACCTTCATTCTATTTTTTGTTAAATGCATTCTTAATAAATTCTGAAGTTAGGTAAGTTGTCATCTATTTGCATTATCAGCAGAAAGTGCAATTTCTGTACCGGTTCACGTACCTACTCGGACGAAATCAATGTCGTGTCGAATTCATTCTGTGATAAGTTGTGGAAAAGCTTTCGTTGTTTTGTTTGTTGTGGAAAGTTCTGGATTCAGCTGTTTTAGTGTAATTTGACCGGCGCTGTGCGGTTGGTTTTTTCAGGTGCGCCGAATTGTCGTTAGTCGCCGATGAACTGGCCGCGCCATGCGCCGGTAGTTACCAATGGCTGGGCTCTAGTAGTTTCAATTTGTAGCCATAGCTAAGGCGCGCGATATTTCAAAAGTTATCAACTTAAACTGGCTAAAAACTTAGAAGAATTACACTAACATAACTGAGTGCAGCGGACAATTTATGTTTTTGTTTGTGATAGTCCACTGCTAACCGCTACGTAAATTAAATTTTTATCAGTTATGTTTGTATTATTACTTATATCTAAAATTAAGGAACCAACATTTTTATACAAAGTTATGCTGAATTTTTATATAGATCTATATAAACAGTAGGTAGTCAAGCTAGTAAAATAATTTAATGCACAGTAATATTTATTATAATTTTGTACTATTTGTTGTTTCAGTCAACAATGGGAGAATGTTCTCAAGATAGTCCGTTGTGAGATTATTTCTTTCACACAGAGTGAGCAAGTTGACGCTTATGTACTTAGGTGAGTCTAGTATCTATTTAGTTTAGTATACAAATATATGCAATATATATAATATATGTATGGATGCAGCAAAAAAGTGAGACCATAAGCATACCTAGGTACTCCATACTCAATAATCTTTTTTGCACACATATTTTGTTTTGATCTTGTATATTTGGTTTTTGAAAAATATGGCCCCTTTATAATGCCAGTATAGCAACAGAAAAATGTGTGGCCCAATCCATTCTATAAAACCTTGCCATAACTTTATTGTAAATAGGATTTGTACCCTAGACACATTACATCTATTTTAAAGAAAAAGAAACCACATACATAAAACAATAATTACATTTCTAAGGAGAAACAAGACTCAATCACGGGGCTAAGTTTGTACCTGGACCTGTTGGTACATCAAAATATGCTTGAAGGTGGGCTTGCTTAGGGAACTTAGATCCCCACCACTTGGTTCAAAGAATATTAATTTATGAACTAAGTTTTATGTCTTTATTCTATTATTATTTTCCATTATCATTGTAACATTTTGTTTGTTCTGATATTATCCATCCAAGCAACCTCTTTGTAAGATATTCTGCCATCAAGCTGTAGGGTACAAGTTTGAAGGCCACTCTAGTGGGATTTTATGGCCAGACTTCGCAGCCAACTGTTAATGTTTAATCGATTTATCATTTGTTGTAACCAGTACACACAGATGCATACTATTACGTTTATCTTTGCATATTATATTCAGGGAAATCCATTGTCAAAGTTGAAAACATAAATGTGAAACTGTTGATGTCATGTCCGTTTTTACAAAAGTAATGTTGATAAACATCAGCTGGGTAGTTGATTTCATTTCTGATTCATAATTATAAATTTACTCATAACTCGCATCACTTGAAAATCGATGTTTTTTATGTTATGGATTGACGTGACGAACTAACCGTTCGCCTGATGTTAAGCGAAACGGCTGTCCATATCAGTTGCAGTGTCACTCGGAACGGTATAGAGTTTCAAGTTACACTGCACTGCGCACGTCATCCTGAGACATCAGCACAATCTAGTAAAATTACTAGACAGAGATCAGGTCATAAAGTCTCATTTGACCAGTAATTTTACTAGCTGCAGTGCCATTCAAACCGGAACGCAGTAGTGCTTGCACACTACTGCTTGGTGGCAGAATAACTGGCAAAGCGGTGGTACCTACCTAGACGAACTTTGCAGAAAAGTCCTACCGCCTAGTAAATAAAAAAAAACAGGTATCAGGGAAAACTAGTTAATTGAGGCTCAGAAGGCATCATTCTTGATGTCCGAAGAATAAACAACCTAAGAATAGAATGCATGTGACTGTAGAATACATCAATGATTAAATTGACCAATTTGTATATGAAGGAACATTGAATCCTATTCAGCTATTATTCAGCTGCGAATGGCTCAACAGTCAATTGCATTATGGACAATATAGTCCAGATGGATGGTAAGCTTGACCCTGTAGCAATTTACCTTCAAACTCATTGGACGGTTAATAGAAAGGCGAATGGCCTGCCTGATACCATTTAATAACTATTTAGTTGTTTGTGTCAAAGCACTGGAATTTATCACGATGGTGCAGAATGCTATGATAAAAGCGGTTCCAACAAGTTCTATGCGTCATGCCTTCACAAAAGTTTGATAAGCATTCTTCTAATAGGTACGCTTTGATAACATGTATAGGTTTCCGGGTAACATATAAATAATAGGAGCACGGGAGTCACCTAGCCAGTGTGTCTACTAAAGTCGACACAAACAATGAAACTATAGTCAAATCTTGTAAACATGGTCCTGTCCTTGAGAACGCCTTCGTTAGCTGTCCACATTACGTAACCCCTTCGTCCCGTACCGACAGCCCACGTGCAGGCCACGCCGGAGCTTCGACCCCGCATCACAGATGAGTTATTACTTAGTAATCCCGGCACGTCATGCATGAGGTTATCTCGCGTATACGGGTTATCGCATAATATAGTAAACTACGCTGAGTTTGCTGATAAAAATCTGTTGCTATGCTGCGGTCGAGAGCTCACAGTGGCCTCTAGCACATTGATAGCGGAGGTTCTTGATTAGGACATCTCCACTTACTTCCAGATTGTTCGTTGTATATGTTTATCAAGTGGTTTACATAGATCTCTACCATACTTAGAGAATTTAGGCACTTCCAGGCCTTAAAACAGGCAATGCAAAGGTTTATTCACAAACAATTCAAAATACAACTAAACTCATTATCCAAGAGCATCTGTGTAAAAGGTTAACCTGCAGCCATAGAATAGGTAATAGTATAAGAGCTTCAGCGTCAGATCATAAAACGAGTCTCTTAAAAACATCGGTTTTTCAAGTAATATCAGCTGACCAACGTCAAAAGATACAATAAAACATATTCTTACGCTTATATTTCTATGTTGTTACGTGTTTTGTCCGCGTTACGTGTTGTGTCGTCCACGCGAAGCTCTGCGTGTCATGACGCCAACGTCTGGTCTCGGGCAGTCAGCCAACCCGATAGTGAAAGGAGACAGCGCTCGTAAATAGCCAAGAGCGTCATAAAACATAAAAACAACACGCCTGAAATCGTAGGGCGTAGGACGGAACTCTTCTAGCAGGGCGTTGACTGTCTTACCACTGATCCTTGTAACTGAAAATCTGCCTTATTGCTTCTACACTAAGCCAATCCATCAGCCTGGTTCCCAAATGCCCTTTTTAATGGTCAGCAACGCCAAAGTAGTCTATTGACATTTTCAAATAAGGAATCAATTTCAACTGTTTAATGTTCGTGAATACTAAGATCTAAAGAGTAATCAGAACCTGGGTTTTAGCGGGAAAACGAAAAAGATCGCGTCGCCGCATTGTATTATTTTCCAAAACCTGTGTTATTTTCAGTGTTAGTGCATAAAATTGGTGGCATTTTATTCGTTAAGTGCTGAATTACAGGCATGAGTGTGGGAAAGTGGTATAATGATGGTAAAACGTTTCTTTTCGTGTTGTTTCCAAAACTCCATAGAAGCTTCTGGTAAAGTTGCCAACACTTTACTAGGAGTATGACTTGACTAGACTAGACTACGACTTAATAGATGACTTGGACTGTGACTTGACTTGCTTGACACATTATGTAATATTAATTAACATAAAAAATTATCAATTACTTGACACAAAAGTGTGAAGCCAAAAAAAAAAACAGAACCTGAAGCTCCGAGTAAACTAAACAGTAAAATGTAAATAATTACGATTTGCGACACGTGCCTAATGCCCACTTATCGCACCATTTGATGGAAACTACTTGGACGGATACATGCATCTCAATATAATTATGCAACTATGTGCACGAGCCGATATTTATTTATTTATTTATTTGAGTTCAAGTACTCACTGTGCTTACAGAACGATGCCAAATCGCACAGAAAGCTATTTATAAGTCTAAAATACATAAATATTCTTAGATACTAATTCAACTTAAAAATTTTAAACAAACATCCACAAACTTGTCGAGCTTTGTGTAAAATACATCTACCTCTGGATGCTGAGCAATCAGGTCGTTTATTAAACGAACAGCCTGCGCTGTCGGGGCGTACTGCGCGGTGTGCGTGCGCGCCGCGGGAGCCGCGAGCAGGCGCCGCACGTGCGGCCGCCGCGACCCTCGGGGGGGATGATCGAGCAGCGTGACAGAGTGGAAGGGTTATCTATCCTATTGTTTAATAGCAAGTAGTAGTGGATCATAACCGCACACTTTCGTCTGACCTCCAAAGTGTTGACACCCACCATACCAGCTACGAATAGGGATGGATACAAATAAGGATAATATCCAAATAATTTATTATAAAGGTACCGGGCAAATTTTTTTTGTACCTTTTCTAGCATAAGTTTATATTTAGCCTCATGAGGATCACAAATAATCGAGTTATACTCTAATCTACTTCTAACAAATGCATAGTACAGTGTTAAAATGGTACTCTTATCGTGGAATCGATAAGCTTGCCTCATCACAAAACCTAGAGATTTAGAGGCTCGCCCACAAAGGTCAACGATGTGATTGTTAAAAGTTAACTCTGTATCCAGAACTAACCCCAAATCTCTGATCTGCGTCACACGTTCAAGTGGGACACCACGTATATTGTAAGGATGAAAAAATGATACATGTCTTCGGGTAAAACTGATACTCTTACACTTGGAGGCATTGAATTCCAGGTGATTAAGTTCGCTCCACTCAATAACGTTATCTATGTCTCTTTGCAAAGCTCCGGAATCTGCAGCGTTTCCTATACCCAAGAATAGTTTCAGATCATCCGCGAACATAAGGCATTTGGCTGATCTGACGAAACTTGGCAAGTCATTGATCATTATTAAAAACTGAGTAGGACCTAATGTGCTGCCTTGACTCACACCGGAGCAGGTTACATAAGGGTCGGAGCGGTGTCCTGATAGCTGTACGTATTGTAAACGATTTGAAAAGTAATTTGAAAAGAATTTTAATAACTTTGGAGTGAAACCTATAGCAGAAAATTTTTTGAGCAGAACATCATTATCAACGCGATCAAATGCCTTTTTAAAATCAAAATAAGCTACATCCACCTGTTTATGAAGGTCCATTTCTGTAACAGTGTAGTCTATAAAGTTGACGTGATTTGTAGCAGTGGACCTGCCAGGCCTAAACCCGTGCTGTGCATCACTGAACTGCGTATTAACTTGCCCGGTGATGAGTCGGTTTAATATCGATTCAAATACCTTGCCAAATGCCGACAGAACGGCAATTGGCCTGTAGTTCTCAACATTACATCTAGAACCATCCTTGGGTATAGGGGTAACTCTAGATATTTTCCACTTTGAAGGATACGTTGCGGTATTTAATGCTAGATCTAGATATCTCTGGTACTGGGAATTTCTCATTCTGAATGAACAAAAGCCTTTTACTTCGTTTTCAAAGACTAATTTATAATGTCAAAGATTCGCTAAATTGATACCGACATGGCTTAAAACGACCGACCGGCGCGCGATGGGATATATTCACATTATTTGTATTTGATGTGCCATTACAGTCTATTCTGAGTGTTCTGTTCTTAAATTGTCGTATTATTGAAATCTATTCCTGTTCAGGACAAGTAAGTATTTGTGCACAAAAAAAAGCGCAAATACTTGTGAGTCTGGGTGTTGTGGGACCATGGTCCTCGTAGTTCCTGAGTCCCTAGACCAATATAAAAAAGTAAAAAAATTGTATTATCATGTTGGTATGTCCGATAATATGTCAATTTAGAATTGTCAAGATGGCGACATCAACATTAAACAAAGCAAAAACAAATTTATACCGACCGATAGATGGGAGCTAAACTAAAGAAGTTTTAATTCAGTTGTGTGGTTATTTTTAAGTTAAGTTAACGCAGTTGGAATTTGGAAGCGCACGCGCTACGCGGCGTGATAACTATTAGATGATGCATTATTAACTACATAATTATCATTTTCCATTATAAATCATCGATAACGCACTATTACATAATTAAATCAGATGAAGGTCAACATTAAATATGAGTAGTTTGATCACGCTCGTGTAATATTGCGTCACACCGTCTGTCTTTGTATCCTACATATTAAAACTAACTACATATACCTATATAACTGGCATAAACTTGGCGTTTATTCAAAAACTACACTTATCTGAAGCGGGATACGTGTATTTTGGCAAATCTAATTTATTTGGGAAAGTTGTTTGACGTAAAATCACGTGATTTGATTAATAATACCTAAATAGTTTATTTTTGTAATATGCATAAAAACAACGGGTGATCTTTGCAAGTGATTTATAACGTTCTATAATGTGTACATTGTAACGTTTTATTTATATGTATTTATTATATTGGAACTATCATTTCATTTAAAGCATCAATTTTAAAAAATGTATGGAAAAAAATCTTGGTAAAATAGGGATTGTTGGTGGTACAACTAAGTCATGTATTTATTCAAAAACAAATTATCAGTTTTAAAATAATTGAACTAAAATAAAATAAGAAAAACTATGCATTAGCATAACTTAATCTAAGAAGTAGGCAACGTGCCTAATATACTGGCGGCATTGCCCCGTTGAATGGCAATGCTTAGTCTTTGGGCTAAATAGAGACTAATATTTTGGTCATTTTGTTTTGGTACCTATATTGTCAAATTACAAATGGATGACACTATGATTATAGCAAGTTAAATAATACCTACCTAGTAAAATTAAACCAAACAAAAATTATAAAATGTACACAATATAATACAAAACTGTTTTTTTATACAATGAATTAATACAAATCATTTTTGTTTTGTTCTCTATCTATATGTAACCACAGTTTCGCAATACCATCTATCAAAATTGTTCATTTTTTGTTCATTTCGGAGCTTATACTTTCTTTGGAAGCACTACAAACGACGAGCTTTTCAAGACTCAGAATCCCGTTGATGTCGGTTCTAAAAGCGTTCTTGTTTACTTTTCTTTCAAAACATGTTGGTGAAGCGTCCAGTGGAAAGTTCCTATGGATGGCGCGTGTTTTTATAGAGATCGAAACAAAACTCCCTCGGACGTTAATGTAGAGTGTGGAATATCGGATAAATAAATCCAGGCGCTATGACGATGACCTAGGTGTTAAAATAGGTTGGACGCTATTGTCGCTTACCTCAACCGAGCATTCTGAATACGAAGTAAAGAGCTGTGGTTATTGATGTCGACTAAATTGTGTGGACTAATCAAAGTGTTCATTTCAAAAGAACCTTTGCCGACGAACCGACAAAAACTGGGGTTGTGAACATCGCAAACTGTAGGCCGAAAAATACAAAATGATACAGATATTTATCGTGTTGAGTTGTGGTTAAATGTTACCGCAATACCAGAATAACAGCAATATTGCCATTACATATTGTAATCGTATTGGGCGATCAACACCATGGCGTTTATGAACAATATCACCAGTCTCTACCCCATCTTTGTATTCCGCCATTGATATGTAAGTGCAACAATGTTTTTAATTTTTAACCAAGGTTCAACTCAATTGGTATCAATACCAATTGATCTTTGCATTGGCATCGAATCGATTGCGATTCTCGTTTAGCAATAGGAGTTACTGCTTCTGTTCAACAAGTCATGGCCGTTTCGATGTTTTGACCGCCATAGCTCTTCATTTAATAAGCGTTGCAAAAATTTACCGGTGATGCCCATAAGACCCAATTCCCAATTCGCCCAAACATTGCGCTGATTTGAGATATGTGCCTCGTTAATTTAATGCATAAATTGTTTTGTTTGTGTTGCTCATTGACACAATACAATTGGTTGTCTCTTGCAATGTCACTTCATGATAGATGGCTGCTTATATTCTAAATTATATATTCTAAATTAATTTGTTTACGCTGATCGTTAAACAGTGATTGCGTATATGGTTTTAGTTATCTACGAGTATATTTTCCTATGTGAATTTCATTTGTTTTTTCGTTATTACATTACATAACTTTAGCTGATGATTTACCTGTACCGTTTTTAGTTGATCAGGGATTCCCAAACTTATTTTGTCTACTGCCCGCTCTGAGAATAAATATATGAACTACGCGGAGAGAAATATCGAACTGAGCTAGTTTGAGCACTCTCTTAATTAATATTATGATGTTCACAGGTTGTAGTCGAGAGTCAAGAGTTCAGTCGGTGTCTAAGGTCCGTATTACAGAACGATGCTGAGTCATCGATCGTTGCTCAAGCAGGGATTTCATTCACTAATTGATCACTTTATGAATGAAATCTCTGCTTGAGCACCGATCGATGACTGAGAATCTTTCTGTAATACGGACTCAAGCGTCCTAGATAAAATTACAAATCGCCCCCAAGCCTCTATACAGCGCCCCCATTTTTTTTCTGCGTCTCTTACCGGCCCCTTTTAGTCCTTAACAATGGGGCGTTATTGCCCACTTTGGGAAAGGCTGATTTATATCGACATAGTGTTATTATCATTTAAAGTTCCACGCCCTGCAATCAGTCAAGTATTATCTTGATAATCGCGCGATGATCGATTGGGGCTCCTCATCCGTTCTCTTTCCCCCTGTATCTTTCCTATAGTCGCGTCTCTTCCTTTACTGATTATTATTATAGTTTCTTTGAACGTACGTTTATAAAGAAATTATGAAAGAAATTTGACATTGAAATGACAACTTACAAGCATATATACTTACAATTACATACACTTATTATTGCAGGTTAGTATGTTATTGCAATTTGCATATTCTGTTCAAAACAGCTTAGTTTACAATTTTTAGGATTGGTATATGTTCCAATATCTATGTACTTGTCGTATTTAAGAGTCCCAATTTGCAATTACTATCATTTTTTTCAGAACGAAAAACACATTCACCAAATTACTAAATCCGTCTCAACAACATCTAAGAGCAATACGGACGGTGAAATAAGAAAAACAAATTGACTTCGCAATATATATTATTAGTTTTAATGGAAAGATTGACCTCATTCTATTTCAGTTGGCAAAGAGTATAACAAAATTGTACACATAGTGCTCTAACGGTTCAGTAAAAACTATTTTTAAGTGGATGAGTGAATGACCGAACTTGAGAGTTCTCATAACATGTAATGGTTATGTAACTCTGATAGTAAAACATTCCATACTAACTTTAACTATGTACATAAACTGGGGTCTAAAAACTGTCCAACCCATATAAACACGAATTTTCATCCGACTTCAAAAAAGGAGGAGGTTCTCAATTCGATTGTATTTTTACTTACTAAATACTTTCGACTGAGTGAACCGATTTTTTATTATTTATTTTTTATTTGAAAGCTGGTGCTTCCCTTTTGATCCCATTTAAATTAGATCAAGATCTGACAAGTGGTTTTTGAGTTATCCTTAATAATGCTTATTTCAATTTCCGCTACATTGATAATGTTCTCATTGGGATTCAAGTCGGTTAAAATGTTTTTTTTTTTTTAAAGAAATATAATCAAATTGATTAGACGTTCTTGCCTATATCCTGAATGTAAGAACGTCATAGGTTATTTGAAGGACACTTATTTGGTACTTTCGGATGTATTAAACGATTCAATAGCCCATTAAGGCGACCAAGCTCTGGAGGTCAAAGTGTACGGTCGTATTTTATTATTTTTTGCGTCGTCAGCATTTTTTGCATCTAGAAGGTAACAACCTAACAACAGCAAAGTTTTCAACTTGTTGCCCAATAGCTTGACCTCAATACGAGAACGGCAGCAGTGTGTTACTCGATTTTTATAGATTTTTACAATTGAATTCCCGCCGCAGTGCTGTATGTATATAAATTACATAATTACCTCGCAACAGCGTGTTCACTGGTCAGCATGAAGTAACAAAAGTCGTATTAAGCTTATACTTGCACGCCATATATTCACATCCGTCACGTAAAACTGCGGCTAATTTTCTTAGGGTCTAGAATCCGTTCCATTATTATTATACAGAAATATTTCCACCACGAAGTCATTTCACTCACATCCATTTCTTTGGCCTTTCATACAAAAAGTTCACGATGTTATTTAATGGTCTGTCATTATTTGAACAACTGTTTCTGAGATCATAAAGCTACAAAAAGAGATAAACGTACTCTTAATTATATACTCCCGTAAGAATACGTTGCCAATAATAAATAACTCTGATCTGAAAGCCGGCAAAGTAACGAGGAAATTGGTGAGAACTGGGTCATGGTTACAGCATATTAGAGATGAAAACACTGCGTATGTATTTTTTCAATTTCAACCAGTATAAAATCGAATAGCTTTCCTGCTAAATTTTTAATATATTGCTCTTGAATCTGAATCATAGTCCGTTTGCTGAACGGTTCCAATAAGATTTATGATTGCTATTTTCCATCACATAAAGTCAACCTACAAGCCACGCCAAATATTTTACGTAGAAAGCCGGTAAAACTTCCAGGAATCTACATCATTATAGCGTAGGGTACCTAAGGTAAACCCTCCGAGCCAGGGTTTGCTACGTTGAAGTTTCAGGTATAAGGGTGTATGAAGGGGGTGCCACCCCCTCCCGGCTGTCTGCCTGGGAATGGGTAGGCTAGAATATTACCTAGTCTTGCGGAGTCAGTAAAAATATAGAAGCTATCGTAAATATAGATGCGACCGCGTCGTATATTAGCTTTCAATTTTGTTTGTGCAAAAGAATAAATTGTTGGGCAATCTCGTAGCAACGCGAAGATATGTCTAACTGTAAATCAGTATCAAAATTTTTCCTCTATAAAGATATGTATTACTAGTTGCGCCCCGCAGATAAAAAGTATTTTATTTATTTATTTACTCATCCCACGGGAAAAATTCACTTCTCCTGGATAAAATGTAGCCTATATGTTAATCTAGTGTATATTCTATCTTGTTACCGAATTACATCCAAATCCATTCAGCCGTTTGAGCGCGAAGGAGTAACAAACATACACACAAACACACATACAAACTTTCGCCTTTTTAGTGTTATTGACAAACGAAAGCGCCGTAATTAAACGATGTTCATTGTTTGTAACATATTAGAGAAATACAAAATCGATACCTGATCACTCTCACAAGTTTTGGCAAAGCATCCTAAACAAACTTTCCGAACTTCCAGCACCCAACACCAGCTTTATACATACACTAAACCCTGTAGATTGTAGACGCGGTGTGTCATCGATTTGTTGTTGGAGTGGAGCTCGCTAGTTCGTGCCGGAATGGGTGGGCGTGAAAGGCTATTTTCGGTTGAGTCGGGACGTTTTCGAATGACTATTTCTTGAATTATTACGAAGGGATGTCATTGATGAGTCGTTTTTGGATAATGAGTTGGATTGTTCCAGTCTGATTGTTATTTATCGTGATAGACAACCTTAGAACACGTATTTCTAACTCTTATTCATTTTGGGAAAGGAGTTTTGAAACAGTTCTTTTCCCCTTATAACTATTTAATAACATTTGTGATTTTTCAGATGAAAATATAAATATATTTTAATGTGAAAAACCACAAATGTTTTAACTAAAATTGTAGCTTACATTAATATTTGGAATTGAAACTTCCAAGTTCCCGGCCATAACTTCACAGCGGTCTTACCTACGTCGCTGGAGTGGGAGGCAGGGGGTGTGTTGGTAAGGTCAAGGTGGTGACCACCGCGCATGCGTCGTGCACTCCAAGATGATTCCACTTGGAACTCATGTTCTGTAGTGGTTATCCGCTACAGAATAGTCAGTGGTTTGAGGGATGTTTGTAGGGTTTAGCACCGCCTAGGCTTTAGCGTCGTCGTCAGCAATTTACAGAGATGGGAAGAGATTGATACCATTTGAATAGTATGCGGAGTCGGGGAGCTGTGGGATGTTCCATTTCCAATAGAGGCAGACCGCGGTTACACCCGTGCTTATACAATCCTTAACCCCGTTCAACCCGATTATGGTTTACATTTTCAAAAACTTGTTTTTAGTACCTATGACAGAAAGCAATGTTCCAAACATCGAAACTCAGTCAGGAACCCAGAACAAAGCTTTTTAATATATTATTTATTTATGCTTACTATATTTTTTTTTTTGTTAGGGTGGTTCTTTTAGCTTTACTCGCTAATACCCTTTCTGTATTGTATTTTTAAGTACTTAGGTAATCATAACTGAAGTCTGAATACCTATTTTTCTGTTTTATCTAAGTAAAGTAAACGATTAAAATAGTTTTACGACGGCTTTAATAAAAAATAAATTACATACATACATATTTTCTCGACATTGACAATGACGAATCGTGCAAAAAATAACAAACTTAATCATGGCAGCTCAATATATTACACACAATATACTAATACCAAAGTAAAAAAAAAACAGATATACCTGCAAACACAACTACGTAAAGTGATGTTGCGTGGTGTCACAGACAATCTACTTAAGCCAGTTTAGCTGAATAAATAACTCTCAGGGTTAGTTATCTATTTTATCTTGCACTTTAAATTAATATCCGCTAATCCCGTTATATTTTTAACTCACCTAATTTGTTTAAATTAAAGAAATATATCAAACTTTGACAAGTGCTAATTGTCATTTTGTTTTATTGTGATATTTGACAATAAAACAAATTGTGTATGTGATATTTGAAAATATAAAAAAAGACGAAAATGTTCCATTGATAATTTTCATCTTCAAATACCATTCATTTTGGTATAAAGTAAAATTTAAAAACAAGGAAATTTATCTCTTTAACATACCTAGTTCAAATTTCAAATAAATGTGACTGAGATTGAGAGAGAGGCACTTCGCCGTATTACTATTGAATGTACCTACTTGTTTTATCTGTTGTTTTGCTATGTACCCACAAATTAGAGAAAATATAATTTATCAAACCGCGGCTTGTAAACAGTCTTGTAAATCATTAGTTGTGCTTCAAACTACGGACAAAAATGGTCACTCTAAATACGATAACGCATTCATAGTTCATTGTCCATCTTATGTAACAGAATCACTTCGGAACAACAAAACATACTTTATCGTTGCTAGGAATAATTTATTTATGCATACCGGCTTAGACTTGTTTATTTTCAAGGTCTTCTCACATGACGTGCATATGCAAGTTAGGCAACTTTTCCAAGCATTGCTTGTTTGACTGGGATGTATGAAATTTTATTTATAGGTACGTCTAAATTACAAAGTATTAATCTAGATTACCATTTTTTCAGTTTGTTACTGTAGTACTAACTACAGTAACAAACTGAAAAAATGGTTTTAAGGTTATATTTTTTTTGAAATTTACTGTATACATATCGATTCCCGACTGCATTCGAAGTACCTATATGTAACCTATCTCATAATCATGTGCGTGAAATATGTGGAAGTTTCAGAAAAACAAAATTGTACTTACCTGAGTAGATTTGATTTGAGATCCGAAATTCTAGACCATCTACCGAGATAATATGAATAAAATAAAATAGAGCGTTCAAAATAGTTTATACCACCCAAACAACATACAATCAAACCAAACGAGAAGAAGATCAGGATAAGGCGATTACATAATAATTTCGGTATGGAAAATGAATAATATCTGAATTATACATTTTAGACACGCTACTTGTCCAAAAACGAACACTAATACAGAAAGCCAACATGAATTATTTGCTACGTTACCTGTTTTAAGACTATAGTTGTCTAAACGAAATTCGGGTCTGGTTAGCCTTGAATAAAAAAGGTCGTCTCGCGAATTTCGGACGCTGTTACCTCGGTATTGTTGCGTTACTTTATGGTACGTTTTGTTTGATAATACACAAGATGGCCGACCATTCGCGATAAAATTAATGTCGTCAACATGAAAAGCGGTTTGTGGACGTTTGCCAACTACTGGGACTTCTCTACACGAACCCTAGGAGAGCATTTCCTATTGAAAAGTATAAATCTTTTGCTGGAATAACTACAGTTACTGTAGTCTTCTATGATGGAATATTTATGTAAATAAAACAGCTTCCGAAAATACTTTCTTGTTACTTTATTTGTCATAGAAAAAGGTTTTTTTAAAGGTGTAAGGTACAGTGTGGGCACAGTCAATAATTGAATAACCCACTGACCTGTGAGCTTTGGAATTGGGTCAGTATGGCAATATGTCCATGTTCATAATTATGTGCTATGCACTTAATTATATGTGTATACCTCGTTAACTGTTTTTTTGTCACACTTATGCATTTGACTCTCTGACCCTAATTATAAGTAGACGAGCTTCTGCCCGCAGCTTCGCCCGCGGAGTGGCCTATGGAAAAATAATTCAATCACACATTTCACCCTCTTACGGGTGAAATATCATATACGTCATAACATCTACAAGCATGCCAAATTTCAGCCCGATCCGTCCAGTGGTTTGTGCTGTGCGTTGATAGATCACTATGTCAGTCAGTCAATCAGTCAGTCACCTTTGAGTTATATAGGTATATAAAAAAGTAGATAGATAGAAAATACTTTTTCGCAATAATAATGTACGTACTACGTATTATACTTTGCATTAAGTTCGCGTATTAATAACAAGTTAATACGAATATATTCGCCAAATATTCGTGGAAAATTTGTACTAGCATTCTAAAGTTGACAGTAGTTCAATTTTGCCAATTTCGACACAAGCAATTTTAAACAAAAGGGAAAGACAGCTCGAGAATATAAAGTTTTCTTTAAACGAAGACTAGACGAATATTTATTTGACCATTTAACTTTGCAGCATCTACTAATTATATATTTATGGTGTGGATTTCGCTGGTCCATCCAGCGTTGTAGATTCACGACATTGCATACATCTCGGACGGGAGACGTTCGTCCATCGCCCAATATCGATCCCACCGGCACCTGCGCGTTGTATTGCATTCAACAGGCTGTGACGCAGTCGGGAGATAAATGAGCTTTCACATAACTCTTTTATCAAAATAGATTGTTATATTTATTTTCATCCCATCTATTCGAAAAGGACGACTTAGTTCGCCTTTAAATGCACCCAAAGGTGGTGTTTTCTATAAGAAACTTTCAGCGGGTAGTAATGAGTTTTTAATCCTCTTTATAAGTATGCCGTATTTATCTATGCCGCGCACTTTTTGAATTTAGAATATCTTAGTGCTCAGCTCCAAAGAAATCAAACGCAAATATTGTTTGAATAAAAATACTGGCTGGTACGACGGCCCATAGTCGCGGCGTCGCCCGCCGGATGAATAAAAAAAAACAATTTTAAACGCGCAAACTACGAGTATTGTACATACCAGCGTGTTCCTAATAAAACTGTAACAATAAATTTTTATAATTGCCAAAACGTCTCAAATGTAAATATAAGTTTTTAGTTGTTTTATTATTAGATACTATTTCATTTCAATTTGGTTGTTACTCTATGTTTTATTAAACAATAATATTACAATAAAATATGAGGCGCCATTTATTTTCTCATAGTGGGTGACGAAAAGTAGAGTGTATCATGGCGCATTTGTCGAACTACCTATTAATACCAGACTGTCTATCTTTACTAGACAAACATCAATCCCTTACAGTACAGCATAAAACGTAAAGAAACTAAAAAAGAGGAAGAAAGGAGAAAATTTCCCAGAAAAAATACAAAGAGTTTTCTATCTGCGTTAACGAATCTGAAACTTAATCATGATCTGTAACAATACACCGAAGATAATTGGAGAGTTAGGATTGGTTTTCAATAATAGCTCTTTGATGAAACAATTTGAGCCTGCCACTTGACGTGTTTCCTTGTGTTATAAATGGAATTAAAATCGCGTGGTTTTCCGTCGATTTGTGACTCAGGGGGTAGGTAATGGGGCATTCTCGTTACTTATTACTTTTCTGAATTATTAACGTACTGAATTGATGTTCAGTATCTTTTCAGTTCATTGACATAATACTTTTTCGTATGGGATCTCAATTTATATTTTAGCATAGAACACTTATATATATATATATAATAGTTTAGTTTAAATTCAAAGTATTTTACTTATCACAAAAAACAGTTTTTCTTTACTTCAAACTTTTCTAGCATTTGACCACGCTCTCACCTGATGGAAAGTGACGATGTGATCGAAGATGTAGCATGCTAGTAGTAAAAACCTATTCGCTCTTCTTTTTTTTTTCACGGCAAATTGCCTTTATTTTCTAAATACTACAATAGGCTATTTGACTACTATATTTTTATTACATACATAAATAATATACCTCAAAAAATAGATAACTGTGAAAACAAAACTTGAATATCACAAAAAATGACTAAGTTACAGGCATTTTAAAATACAGGAATAGAAAGAGACAGCTCAAACACGCAGTGACGTCAGTTACCAGTCCACACAGTAACTCATTACTAAGCTGTGGTAGCTCTACATAAAATCTCTTTCGCATGTGACGTCACAAGCCATGCCTTCATAGTAGCTGTGAGGAAGCTCCACACGATCTCTGTTTTGCGAGAAAGGGACAGGCGATGAAACTTTAACAGCCTTATTAATAAACGGGTATTAGTCTCGGATTAGTTACTTCAGCTTTTGTCCTTTTTTTGCTACTGGAGTATTCAGCTGGATCGAAAGAGACAAAAGATGGTGTAACTAGTCTAAAGCTAGTTCGTGTTTATTAATAAAGCTGTAAAAGCGTACTACTCCGTGATTAATTTACCGATTTTACTTATTATTTCAATTATTACATTCATTTTTAAGTTACTTTATGAAAATAATATTTACTTGTTCATTTTTAATAGTAGTCAAATAGCCTTGATGTAATAACTAATACTAAACACTACCTACTCTTACTATAAAAAAGAAAACATTTTGACTCTTCTCTTGAACACGCCCGGACTTCAAGAAGTTACTTATTGTTCTTGTATTCGCTATTTATTGTCCATGAAAGTTTTCCGTGATCGTTGTTAAGATAATAATGTATTGTAAATATGCATGAAAATTTCCGCGAATTGGTCACATATTTGTAGTTCTAAAACTGGACAGTTTCGACAAGGTCATGCAACTAGTGACGCACAATAGAAGCACTATTATCATTTTTGTACTCTTCAACGAAAAACCTGATTAAGGAACCCATCGATAATCTGTTCGTTTGTTTGGATTTCAAACATGTTTTTCATTTCACGGTCAACGCTATGATACATTTTCAGTTTTTTTTTTTTTTTTTTTTTTTTTTTTTATGTTAAGGTATGACGTTACGAGCTAGCCGTTCGCCTGATGTTAAACGACACGGCTGCCCATATCAGCTGCAGTGTCACTCGGAGCTCTAAAGTATAGAGTTTCGCGTGACACTGCACTGCGCACGTCATCCTGAGACATCAGCACAATCTAGTAATAAGATTACTAAAGTGTGAGATCAGATCATAAAGTCTCATTTGCCCAGTAATTTCACTTGCTACAGTGCCCTTCAAACCGGAACATAGCAGTGCTTGCGCACTACTGCTTGGCGGCAGAATAACTGGAAAAGCGGTGGTACCTACCTAGACGAACTTTGCAGTAAAGTCCTACCACCTAGTAAATAATTAGTAGAAAGTAGTTAGTAATAACCTAGTAAATAAGTAATTATTAGAAAGAGCTAGCTTTGCTTACAGGCAAATATGGACACAGCCTTTTAGTGATATCAACAGATTGCACTGATAAGAATATCAATATATCTTCAAATAAGTCAATGAAGTTGTTATACATATCTTTGAAGTACCAAACCATTGATTTTGGACAATATTATGTAATATAATTTGTATTCTTATCTACGGCTATTGTAATCAAAGAAATGTAAATAATTATGTCAATGTCGATGAGTTTTTTTTTTTTTTTTTTTTTTTATGTTACGAAATGACATGACGAGCTAGTCGCTCGCCTGATGTTAAGCGACACGACTGCCCATATCAGTTGCAGTGACAATTGAAATACTAAATTATAGTTTCGCGTGACACTGCACTGCGCATGTCATTCTGAGACAGCACAGTCTGGTAATAAGATTAAAAAACTGAGATTAGGTCATAAAGTCTCATTTGCCCAGTAATTTCACTAGCTACAGTGCCCTTCAAACCGGAACACAGTAGTGCTTGCGCACTACTGCTTGGCGGCAGAATAACTGGCAAAGCGGTGGTACCTACCTAGACGAACTTTGCAGAAAATCCTACCACCTAGTGAATATGAAAATTATGATTTATATTTTAATCTAATTCATAATCGAAAAACCAAAGAATAATAAATAAGAATAAGAGTATTTTCTCTATATTTTATTTCGGCAAACAAACAGTACCACTTTAAAGCTTATTATAATATGCAATGAAGGTAATCAATGTGATACCATCACCGTTTCCCACAATAATACCACATAATATAGAACGTAAGGGTTACCTAACAGCAAATATAATACAAAATCGCCTAGCAAAATATCTGGTTTTATTGAAACTGAATAATAGTGATACAGTAGTGGCTATAGCCAAAACAAAATGAATGAAAAAACTAATTATAAAATTATCCTTATAATGGATTCCGGTTGTTACATAGTAACAAAGATAAATTCTGCAGTCCTATGCTAATGATACAGTATTTCACATTCTATTATGACATGCACGATAATAAACGATGAAAAGGAATATGTTTAAAAACGTATCCATACAAGGTTTATTGTATTATTCCTTTGTCAGAAAATTGGTAAAGCCAAAACCATCCCAAACTTGCCTGTAGTCAAAAAAGTTGCCGGAATACTTTGATGAAATGTTGCCAAAACCGGCCCCGCTATCCAGTTTGATGGGTTGCCAATTCGCCATCGGACGAATGCCTGCAATTATTAAGAAAGTCGACTTGAGTGACCAACGGACAACGGGTAATTCGGCACTGGTTTTTTGAGATTGATTTTCAATCGTACGAGGTTATAAGTAAAATTATAAGCCTGACGACATGGTTTGATTTGGTACCCATTGGTATAGTAAGAAAGAGTAATGTACGCCTGTCTCTAGTGGAACCAAAGTCGGATAGTTTGGCTTCTCACTCCACCTGTTATCTTAAAATAAATACCATGTAAGATTCACGTGAAAATGTACAATTTTGCTAAATATAGTCATCATCTGGACACGTTTACTAGGTGGTAGTACTTTGTTGCAAAGTTCGTTTAGGTACTACTACCGCTTTGTCAGTTATTCTGCCGCCAAGCAGTAGTGTGCAAGCGCTACTGTGTTCCGGTTTGAAGGGCACTGTATTTAGTGAAATTACTGGGCAATGAAAAAAAAATTAAAAATTACTGACTTTATGACCTGATCTCACAGTCTAGTAATCTTATTACCAGGCTGTGCTGATGTCTCAGGATGATGTGCGCAGTGCAGTGTCGCTCGTAACTATGTTTTGGAGTTCCGAATGACACTGTTCTGTTTTGGGCGGCCGTGGTGCTTAACATCAGATGAACGACTAGCTCGTCACATCACTCAGTAACATAAGGAGAACTAACAATTATTTATCTTGGCACGCACCAGAGATAACCAAATTTTTTTACTAGTCGTTAATTAACTATTGATTCTAGATCAGTTCTAGTATTAGGTAACTGACGGGTCATGTATTTATGTGCAGGTACTCTCCCAACAAGTTTATTTGTATTGTACACTATGTATATGTATATACACACGTATGCGTGCTGTATTGTCTATCCGATTGTATATATCTACATATTACAAGTCTACACCACATATACATACGTATCTACATACGTATGTATATGTGGTGTAGACTTGTGCAACAATATCGGGCTGTGTTCTTAGTGCATACTATCTCATCACACTAATATTATAAAGGCGAAAGTTTGTATGTGTGTATGTTTATTACTCCCTCACGCTCAAACGGCTGAATGGTTTTGGATGAAATTCGGTACCAAGATAGCTTATACACTGGATTAACATATAGGCTACATTTTCTCCCGGAAAAGTGAAATGTTCCCGTGGGATGAGCAAATAATGAAAATACTTTTTCTCCGCGGGTGAAACTACTTTGATGCTATTTACCGACTATGTACACAAATAAAATAAGAACTGTACGTTGTACAATTAACAGTGATGAGACAAAAACTTGGCAGATTTCGGACAGATTGATTTAGGCCTTTTTTTTTTAACGAGCTAATGCCGTTGGTCTCTAACGACCTTTACAGCGTCACCTCGCTTAAGGCGCCCAACCGTCAAATGTGGGAGGCAACTAGCTCAAGGGCACCCCTGGGGTGCGAGCCTCGGCTTGGGCCGTTGCCGGGATAAGAGGATCGAGAAGACTACGTCCACTGGAAGAGTGGACCCTATTGAAAGTCGCGACCGTTCTAGCTGACCTATGGGGGGTACGTCGACCTCGCCGGCGGGGTCGGTGTCTGATTGTGTTACGCTGGTATCCTATATCGGTGCCGAAAGCGGTACCTGAGCCAGAAGGGCTAGACTGGTCCGGTGATCCTAGCGCAGCCGATACTACGGCTACTATAGGATCATCCGGGTCGCTCAAGACGTGTCTCGGGTGGCGACGACGGGGTGGGGTTTGATTTGAGCCTATGGTTTGTTTTAGACAAGTGCAACTCATTCTATAGATTCGATGAATGTGTTTCTGTTGCATGTAGTTCAGTGCGCATTCCTCGCAGAACGACGTATCGCTCATGGTAGCGCTTGACTGCAATGTTCGTTGGCTGTCATCACGTGGATGAGTGACTGCTACAAAAAGTGGTATTCACGACTAAGAAACGGTAGCTCTAGGTTGCAAAGCTTCGGAGGCACGTTACCGTCCGCCTCAGGTGTTGTTGCAAAACAAGTCGGAAACGTTTAGGCGGTCTAAAAATTTTGAAACGACTACAGCCTATGAGCGGTTCTTAACCGACTGCCATTTGTTCGAGTATGTGACCTATTTGATAAGTAAACATGACATTTATTGTGTAGACAACACTACAACAGACAATGGATATCTTAGTACAATAATAGACGGCACACATTTAGTCTAAACTTAGAATAGAAGCAAACAACTAACCCAGGAAGACTTAGCAGTTGAAACCAAGTCGTATAAAACAAATATGAACATCTCGCGGATTAAATATGTTAGTAGTTAAGTAATTAATCATGTATTCTTGTGTTTGTATATTAGCGATCGAACACATTTTTATATATCATATTTTGTTAAATTGTGTAAGTGTTTTAAGGCTCGATGCGTTGTCATTAAACTGTATAAGTTTTTTGTTTGAATTAAAAGTTCGATAGAGATTTAAAAAGAGGCCGATTTTTTACTGTTTGTATTATAGTTCAACTCCTGTATGGTGATCACGGGACTTTGATTAATTTGCAACGGAAGAAATTTCATTCCTAACTTGATAAATTCCGTACTAACTATGTGCATAAACTGCGTAATGAAACTGTCATATTCAAACTGTATATCTGTCAGTTGCAATCATGTCTAGTTGGTTTTATTAACAATAATAAATATTGAACGGACATCAAACATTGTAAGCATGACATAGATAGGTAACGTGCACGTACATTTTTAAGCCTGCATAAATATAAATAAATAAATAAATATAAATATGTGTGGACATTTCACACAGCGCCATCTAGCCACAAACTAAACAAAGCTTGTACTATGGGAACCAGATAACTGATACAATACTTAAATACTTTTTGTTTGCAAATACATACATATAATACAATATAACACCCCAGACACAGAACAAACACCTATGTTCATCACACAAATGTTTATCCTGGGTGGGAATCGAACCCACAACCCTCAGTTCAGAAGGCAGGGTTACTAACAACTAAGCTATCGGGCCAGTCAAAGTAATATAGTGAAATATGTATGTGTATACTAGTTGCATTCATTTTCTGTCGAGGTTCTTTACACTTTTACGTTGTTCTCGGCATCATAAAGCCGAGTGAATCGTATCTATATATATACAAAAGAAAGTCGAGCTAGTTACACTATTTATAACTCCAGAACGGCTGAACCGATTTGGCTGAAAATTTATGGGAAATAAAGTTTTTTTATCCCGTTCGAAGGCGTTTTATTAATTCACCCGTGCGAAGCCGGGTCAAGTAGTATTTTATAAAAGTATAGAAAAAACTGCTGTAAGCTTTAGTCGATATCATGAGTTTTTAATATAAAGCATGAAATTGATTACTATTAATTTGTTATTTCAAAATGTGCCCGATAATGATTTCCTTGTTCTACAATTTGTGAGATAATAATTATCATCAAAAATAGTTCTTGTAACTTGAAATTATCTTCGTGAGGTCAAGATGTCGAGCTTGTCGGTTAGTCACAAGACCTCTGATATTTATTTTATGTGATAATGTGGCTTAAAATTAGCTTCATGTAATTGGGAATATGAATGAGTTCATTTTGATAATGATTTTGGAACATAGATTCTAGTATTTCGGTCACATTATGCACAACAAAAGGCGGTTCTATTTCTACATCTACTCTAAACTATTTAAACCACTACCTACTACGAGAATTGTTATGAAATACGAACACATCAACAACTCTCAGAATTCTTTTAAAGCATTATATTTCGCTTTTCGTGGACCCCATACCTACGTGTAACCCAAAACTACATAAAGTAGCTGGCAGGGCGCATATCGGGCTACGCAGAATTCATAATAGTCCTTTAATATACTTGGCATAAGTTGGATTTCTGCTGAACATAGGTCCACTGGCATATTCGCGGACTAAACAATGAGCACAAAATGAGTTGGAGAGATACAATTGGTACGCGTCTTTAGCACGACGTAGACACAGTTTATGACTACTAACCAATGTGAATACGAAGACTTTTTTTTATTATGTTACGGAATTACGTAACGAGCTAATCGTTTGTCTGATGTTAAGCGACCTGGCTGCCCATATCAGTTGCAGTGTCACTCGAAATAAACTATAGTTTTGCGTGACACTGGACTGCGCACGTTTATCCTGAGACATCACCATAATCTAGTAATAAGGTTACTAGACTGTGAGATCAACTGGGCAATCACGTAACTCGATTTCAACCAATAGAAACACAAATTTGTATGGATTTGACAGTTTAAATACGCAGTTTATGTGCATAGATAGTTTGTATGGAAATTTCTCTTGTTGCATTGCAATCAAAGTTTCGTGATCACTCCTCTGGTCATAAAGTCTCATTCGCCCAGTAATTTCACTAGCTAGAGTGCCCTTCAAACCGGAACACAGCAGTGCGTGCGCACTACTGCTTGGCGGCAGAATACCTGGTAAAGGTACTAGACGAGTTTTGCAGAAAAGTCCTAGTACATAACCTGGCCGTTTACGTGATCGTTTGACTAAGTACATCTATGATGGCGATAAACATTTTCCTGACGCACATCTGTATGTCCCGCAGCGAGAGCAGCATGTTCGTGTCGCGCCGCCGCTGGATCCTGAAGACGTGCGGCACGACGACCCCGCTGCGCTGCGTGCGCGCGGTGCTGGCGCTGGCGCGCGACGTGGCGGGGCACGCGCGCGTCCACAACGTGTTCTACTCGCGCCGCGAGTTTGCGCGCCCGCACGCGCAGCTGCAGCCGCATGACAACTTCGACTCGGAAGTAAGTCAACAACATTGATGCCACTCTTAACACAAATGCTGACTGGTTCCCAATTCTATTTTCTTATACGTAGGTATATCTTTTAGGCAATTTTGTTCATGTATGTGTCGTTCTACTCGGTCTCATTAGATTGAAATCTGCGATCACACAACTGCCTGCCAATCGTTGTGATTTTGGCAAAAAAACGACGTGGATTTGAATCCCTGAAACACTTCTCCAGTACTTTTATGGAACATCAAATAAGAACAATCTTGAAAATAACCTACCACACGCTTGAACAAGCATTATGCTCCAGTTCCCAGATCACGCTGGGTTTACGCTCCAGTTAACTTGATAAGCACCGGTGCATCTTTAGTGCACTTAGCTCTAGCTAGATGCATCATTAAAGATCAAGTTTGGAACTGAAAGGTTACCAGGCGCCCATAAAAATTTTCTTACCAGCAAAGTTACAGAAATCTCTTGTTTGTTCTTTAGTTCCAATTATCAATGTAATTAAAAAACAAATTCTGCGTCTTAAGAGTTAAGCTTACTCTTTAAAAAATATGTTATCTTAAAATGTTGTAAGCGTCAATTTTTTTTAAAGTGAGACAGCGGTCGTATGCCTGACCATTACATAGTTAAAAATGTCTAACTACCTTTCGGTAGTAACCCTTTTAGGCCACCACAATACTGCGATATAAAAAGAAAATCAAATTGGATCGACGATTTTTTGAACTAAGTCTCTACGATTCCACAAATTTTGTTCTATACCACAGATATTGAGATGACATATTGAACTTATGTAATCTTGGGGTCTGCAAAGAAATCATCGCCCTCTAGAACAAGTTTCTTTATCTCACTCGCTTGTGACTTTGAACTCGAAGAGTATATTGTGCTATATTACGATTATTAATACAACTTTACAAAGAATTGATAATGCAAAAGAATTACGACGCTTTTGTTACCTCGTAGATATAGGGGTGAACAAAGTCAGTTAATCTGTATTGGGCAGATAAACAGTCTAAAGTCTGTTAAATATAGCTCTTAGAACTCGGGAAAAGGTCTCGAGGTAACCACGATGACGCGGCTTCTTGCCTCTTGTATCTATCGGCTCCCCGCAGTTTAGACCAAGGTGATCTTGAAACTTTGATTGCAATGCAACAGGAGAATTTTCCATACTAACTATGCACATAAACTGCGTATTCAAACTGTCAAATCCATACGAATTTGTGTTTCTATTTGTTGAAATCGAGTTACGTGATCGCCCAGCTGATCGTCGGTCCACCTAGTGGAGGGCTACGCTGCGTCTTCCGATTCGTGGACTCCACTCGGGAATCTTTCTACCCCGTCGGCTGTAGGCATGCAGTTAGCTTTAAAATCAATAAGCCTATATTTATAAATACCATACATTTCGTACTAAAATAAAATAAAGAATACGCAATAATTATAATTTTAGTTTTAAATTTTCGGTAACGGCTCCTTGTCCTGTTGGAAAACAATTCCATTTGGTCTAAAGAAAAGCGATAATGCAATGTAATTAACGTATTACTAAAATTGAAACCTACCTTTAAAACCTCAGCAGGATCATTTCTTTATTAAATACCTCTAACATAATCCCGAACTCAAGCCTTACTCATACAGTCATGTCAGAATTCCCGATTGAATCGGGTTTTCCTGTTTTTTTTCTGCATTGAAATTCTGAGTAAATTATAATACCTACGTAAACAACCATTCCCATTTCTTAAGCGATCGACGTCTTTTTATTTCTGTAGGTATCTTTGTATCATTAGACGTCGAAAACACCAACTACTGATAAAGTGGCAGTGGCACTGTGGCAGCATTTTCTGCCCAAGCTTTAGAGCAAATCTTTTTTGTACAATAAAAATTTGCTTCCGTTTTGCTCCAGGTTAAGTTGTTGGACTCGTTCTTCGGAGACGGACGCGCTTACATCATGGGCCCCGACCAGGACTGCTGGTACCTCTACACTTTACTGCCGCTGGAAGGTAAGAGAACCTTCAGTCACTGCTTAAACGAACATGTTAACTGAATCGGTTACGAATCGGCGACATTCCATAGGATCCACTCGTCCAGGACGTAGTATTCCCGCTTTTCTTTCCGTGACTGCCCAAGGCGAGGCTCGTACCCAATGTTTGCCTTTGACTTATGCCATTTTTTTACCGCTAAGTGCTGTATGCGAATTGACACAACACAATAAACAAAAGCCTTTGCATTATGTATTTAAGTAAAACTTTCACTCACACCTTAGTCAATCGAAAAAGCGCAAATACTTGTTCTGTGTCTGGGTGTTGTGGGACCATGCTCCCCTCTTGTTTCTGCCCTCTGCCCTCTTGGTTCCTGGGTCCCTACTTACAGGGAACCCTAATAGTCTATTTCAGAGTCTATGTATGTAATTTTTGGGCATTATTTGTTTATTTAATTTCATTTTGATAATATTTCCTTAATAGAATCTTCCTAGAATATCCCTGATAAAGAATATCTGATAGAATCTCCGCTTCCAGGCACAGTGGACGCGTTAGAGAAGGAACAGCGCGAGGAGACCAGCCCGGGGCAGTCCGAGCCGGACCAGACCATCGAGATACTGATGTCGGACCTGGACCCCGCCGTCATGGACATCTTCACCAGGGCCTACTCGCAGGACGCTGCCCAGGCTACCAGGGTACGGGAGTTGCTTTACCAGGACCTCTAGTACGAGTTTAGAATTTGCATTACTGCATGCGATATCGAATCGTAAAATAATTTGTTTTTATTGTTTGGTAGGATTGCGTTTGACCACTTGATGGTAAGTGACAAGATTAGAAGATAACGGTTCACTTTCAAAACAAATTACCATTATACTTACCAGCGTCTTTGTTTCCTGAAACACATAATCTGGCATTTTTCAAGGAATTTGAACACTATCTTCTGGGCAAGCATGTTTCATCGTCGACCGCGTCGTCACTCACCATCAGGTGACAGTGGTCAAAAGCCTATCAAAGGTAAAAAAACACACACTTTCACACTAAATCTCTAATCAATTACTATAAAAATATTGTCATTTATTTTGTTGTAGGAGTCCGGCATCGATAAAATCATTCCGGGAATGGTCATAGACGATTTCCTGTTCGACCCGTGCGGCTACTCCATGAACGGAGTCGCTAAAGATGTAAGTGTTTTTTAAGATAATGCCATAGATCCAATTAGGAGAAAGAAGATAGGGCACTTCTTCACATCCCCTGCGTCTCGCACTCGTAGGTCAAGACTATTGCTATCCCTTTCTTTCACGGCAAATGGTGTATGTTGCATCTAATGCAAGCATATCACTTTCTAGAATCCAGTGCCTTATCTTCCTTCGTTTGGTCATATCTTGTGTCAACAAGACAACAATTTTCGCTAATCTTATTTCTAAGAAATATGACTCGCTTGATAGCAGTGATAGATAGGTCATAATTTATTTTTATCGCTAACCATCACGACTCACTACTGATCAATAAAGTTGTATTTTGTCTTCATAATAATTGTGAATTTAATATTCAATGTCTCTTTCATTTTCTTGCCGCTAAAGGGAGATAAGGATATACCATCTGTAAGTAATTATTTATTGCTTCGACAAACGTATGTTATGTTTGGGTATCCTGTTTACTAAAAGGTATTCAAAGTAAATTCTAATCTAAAAAAAATCTGTTTCTATTAAAATTATTATTTAGATTTTATACAGTGATATCTATTTATTATTATTTTTATATTTATTTTTATTTAATAAGGAAAATATTTGAAATCAAAGAGCAGACTATTACCGTCTCACTCCCACTACACTTAGACATAATGGTGGTAGCGGGGAAACAATCTTATTTTATAATAAGGTCATAATCGTTTTCTCAATGGCAATTTTTTGTACATCTGTCTTACCTAACATCTCACCACGCTCACACTAGATGAAAGGTAACGATGCGATCGAAAGTGGCATGATAGTATTTTTTCTAAGGTACCATTGTCCAATATAATTGTAATGTATGACTAAAAAAGCTTACCAATTTGTTTAACATTGTAAGTAGATAGAGGAACAATGGAATTGACTGTTAATAAATATATATTTAGGCTAACTGCTCCTACATTGTTGATATCTGTTAGGTCAAGGAAAACTTGCGATTGCAACTAAATGAGGTATTTGTTTCTATACTCGAGTAACCATTTGTAGATCAAGCACAGTTTTGTTCTATTAGTTGTTATCGCTTTTATACATAAGTCAACGTTATGCTGAATGCTTGTTGATTTTCTACCTTAATACTTTACAAATAGAGCATTAACGGATGCAAAGTTGAGATTCGTTCATTCAGATATTGAACTAAATGAGCGGTTACGACGGCTTCTGTAGTAGTGTAGTAAGAGCGAGACAACAATGCCCTTCTCGCTATTTCAATTTTTCATACGTATAATATTCATATACTTTTTCTTGTTAACGATGCCAGATGTATATCTAAGCCTTATCACAGATAAAACAACACTAAATTAGCAGCCTTGTTTATTTTTAAATCTTTTGGTATTATAAAATAAACTATTAATTTAATATTCATGAAACAATGTACTCCTTAGTACGTAAAAGCTTAAATAATCGTGCCTGTAAAACGAATTAACTTTAAGATAAATGTAGCTTAGATTCTAGCGCCGAATTTTACATAAGTACGTAAATTTAAATTAAAAAAAAATGACTTCAAATGTGTGAAATGTATTTGTGAGTGCAATAAAGCTGTTTATCGATTGTATAAAGCCAAAAGGTTAGGTCAGTTCATTTGTTTCCTCCTATCCCCAGGGTTGCTACATGACGATCCATATAACCCCGGAGCGAGCGTGTTCGTACGTGTCGTTCGAGTCGAACGTGCCCGTCGCCTCGTACGACGAAGTGATTGCTCGCGTGCTGCGCGCGTTCCGACCGAACAAGTTCGTTCTCACCGTGTTCGCTACGCCTGTAAGTATACATTACTGTGTCAAAGGTAATACTGGCTAAATACGCTAATCGCGTAGTCAGTATATAGTAACTGAGTTAACGAATGAATTTTATCATAGTGTTCAAAAGAAAGAACGATATTGGTATCGAAATCTTTAGTATATTTTCATGTTTGTTGTATGGATGATTTTTTAATATATTTAATTAAATTACAGTATATTCATGCCATATCAATGGAAGACCAACCATCCAGTAAAAAAAACAATGCACAATGAATGAATGAATTTGCACAATGATACAGAATTTAGTGATGAATGAACATTACTGTAGTTTAGTGTGTTCAATGAAGGAACGACTAATTTCCAAGCGATATAAATTCATACATCGCGTAAAATGTGTTAAAGAAACAAAGAGCTGTATAATAACTATATTGAACCCTATTAAATTAACGTTTCGTTCATTCTTACATTTAACAACTGAACCCTCACCTAACACATCGTCGGTAACGCCCTCGCGCACCAACAATCGTTTCAAATAACGTTAATTCCTTCATCATTCTATGTATTGAATTTTATTCCGTTTTAGTCTGTTTGCATAACAATATTTCATGACTAGTTATGAAATGTTTTTGATTTTTTTTTTGCAATGAAAATTCAAACGTGTTACCATAAATACATAAACAAGGCTTAGACAGACGTCCGACGTGTGTTTACAATAACAATACAAAAAGGTAGTTTAACATTTGTCTAAGGCTTGTTTAAATCTTTTGTGGATAAATCATAAATCAATCAGTAAAACAATTTACATGTCAGGTTCTCGATAACATTACAACAATATTTAATAAATTATAATAACATGTCATTCATTAATAAAATAACATTAAGAATGAAACATGTCATGAAGAAATGAATTTAAAACAAGTCAATAATAAAATACAATAAAAAATTATAAGTATTCATCAAATACGTCAATGTCAAATAAAAGTATTTAGATAAATAGTTCACAATTCTTCAAAGCTGTAAAACAAACAGAAATTCTTCAAAGCTGTAGAACGTTTGTTCGACAAGCCAGCGTGTCTCTAGTCAAGTCGTGCTCTAAAGCAGCTCATACTCGAGGAAGATGTGATATTTGAAATCAAAGAGCAGACTATTACCGTCTCACTCCCACTACACTTAGACATAATGGTGGTAGCGGGGAAACAATCTTATTTTTATTAGATCATAATCGTTTTTTCAATGGCAATTTTTTTACATCAATCTTTCCTAAAATCTCACCACGCTCACACTTGATGAAAGGTAACGATGCAATCGAAAGTGGCATGATAGTATTTTTTCTAAGGTACCATTGTCCAATATAATATCATTGTAATGTATGACTATCATCGTAATGTGCGAGTACGACCTGGTTACACCATAATAATGGAGTCCCACATGAAGCCCCCTCCTCCTCCAGGACGCGCCGGCGGCGAGCGAGGGCTCCCTGAAGCAGTTCCCGGCGCTGGGCGAGTACAGCGCGGCGGAGGCGCACCACTGCAAGTTCTCCGGCTACTCGCTGCACTACGCGCTCTACTGCAAGTTCCCGAGCTGAGGGCCCGCCCCTCCCCGCGCGCCGCGCCCGCCGCCCCCCCGTCTCCACAGGCAACACAGGTGCGCATACCGTACTGCTACCGGGGCACTGTACCATGTGTATGCATGTGTGTACACACGCAATATTCTAGCCTACAAATGTTGAAAATCGGTGTTATTGGAGCCAACTGTGTCAACAGCCTGGAGTCACACTCCACTATTTCAAGGAGTTGGGATGGCTGGGGTAGATGTTAGCGGGGTAAATGCACAATACACCCCAAGTGGGACTAATAAAATGGTACCATACCGCACTATGGCGGCTATACAGGTACACGGTACTATCGGGACACTGGTTGCTATAAAGGTACACGGTACGATCGAGGCACTGTACGGGGCAATACAGTACCTGTGGAACTGGTACCGGTACTACTGGAGTACTCTTTCTGCAACTAAGAAACCTATTTTTTACAACCCCGAAATGTGCATCGCTCACTCAAAATGTATAAATATTTCATGCTAGAATAAAGACATAGTTTTTTTTTTTCTACTAATACGGGTAAACTTATCTAACTTCATTTAAACCTATTTAAATCCTGTTTATCAAAACTACTTAATTAGTCGATTTATTTTATTCCAGACTAATCGGCGACATCCTAGCCCAGCCTCACTCGGATTCATGGGAGCGCGCGCCGTTGTTAGCGCGACTGCCGGCGCTAATACGGGCCGCCTGCGGCTGCCTCCCGCTAGCCACCGCCGCGTGACGCCGGGACAACACTAGCACACTGGCGACGCTACCACATCACTAGTGACGCTACTACAACTTATTACAACACCTGTAACGCAATCACAACACTAGTGATACAACTACCTACTAGACTAGCCCGTAGTAAGCAGATATTGTAGACGATGACATAAAACTATAACATACTATTAGCGTTTCGCAGAGTGTATATTTAGGGAGGATTTTATCGACTTTGAAATTGATTCAAAAATAACCTATGTTCTAAAATGTGTTATCGGCTGTTTAAAATTTCAAAAGTCAATGAACTCCACCCTAATCTTATTCATAAACGATAGAAAATATATTTTTTGTCTCGCTTTCATACGTGATACTTGTCGTCAGCGAAAAGTTGACAGGTCGTTAGCATAAACTAGTTCATAGAGCGGTTGTGAAGGAGGTTAATGTTTTCTCATTCAGAAAATAATATTCTTCAGAATTCTTCGGAACCGCTTTTTCAATGGGTCGAGTAGTAACGTTTTATGATAATTATTCTATGCTCGATTAAAAACTTGTAATTTAAAAAAACCGTAGAATTGCGTGTAACGGTAATATCTTCTGCCCTATAGGGCTTTGGTTAGGTCTCGTCCGCGATATGGGGTCTTTGTTAATTACCCCAACGTTTGGTACCCTCTAAGGACTGCCACCGCGGATGTGACGTTAGAATCGGCACCCGTAGCTTTCCCGCCTTTACCCTGAGGTTTTTGATAGCAACCGGAGTAGATATACGGGGCCAGTCACTGGACAGGTGATGTTACGTTGTCAATGCATTATAAGACTTAATCTACAGTAATAACGTACAAGAAACCGTGAAAAGTATATAACACTAATATGACAAAATCTAACTCAATTGTCCAACGCTTTACTAGTGCATGACTGACTCGACCGTGTCTAGACTAGATTTGAACCACACGAACTACCGCCGGTCGCTGTCAATGCCTCAAGTTCCTAGTTGGCGCATCGCTTGATTAGATCTAAACCGGCACCCGTTAATATTGTGTCCATTCCTTTTTCGAGCTGTAAAAATGCTTGTTGTAGAATTAAGCGATATTCTATTACAGCCTTATTAATAAACACGAACTAGCTTTAGACTAGTTACACCATCTTTTGTCTCTTTCAATCCAGCTAAATATTCCAGTAGCAAAAAAAGGACAAAAGCTGAAGTAACTAATCCGAGACTAATACCCGTTTATTAATAAGGCTGTTAGTGTTTTATATATCCCGTAGTCTGTAGTTGCGAGGTGGAACTTCGCGTCTGAAAGCTTATAGATTGTGCCAGCCACCTCGTGCCTACAGACGCCATGTACAAACTATTTCCTAATGATGTAAATACGGATTAGATCAGGGTGCCGTTATATGTGATGTAACAATTCCATTCCAATAAGCGTGATCCTAAGTGATATTATAATAGAAACCTTAGGTAAAATAGATGTTCCGTTGTTCTTTATCGTGTCCGTTGTATGTACTTCGCAATGGTCTGTGAGATTGTGAGTCCGGTCTGTAATTCTGTAGTGATACTGCGACTTGATTAGTGCATGTTAGCGTCTAGTCGGGCGGGCCTCGGCGCACGGGGCGATTTGATTGTCAGATTTATAAAATCAAATAAAGATTTCGTCTCCACATGTTTTGTTATTTATCAACACCCTATAAGCTTCAAAGGGCCAAACAAAATGACGATTATATCCATCTGTCGCAAGTCTCAATACAACCTGTACAGGGTGTGGGCGAGCTAGTCGCTCTCGTGTAGACCTATATTAAATAAAATATATCCGTGGACATTTCACACAACGCCATCTAGCCTAGCCAAGTTTGTACTATGGGAACCAGATAACTTATACAATACTTAAGATACTTTTTGTTTGTAAATACATACATAAAATACAATATAACACCCAGACACCAATATAACACACAGAGCCGCCCGACCTGCTCACCAATTACACCGCAGAGGCTGTTGTAAATAAAAAAAAGTATCTAGTCAGCTATTAAGTTCTCACTTAGCTAAGTGCCCCTAGCCCCCGGTATCTCGTACGTTCGTCACTAGCACTAGAAAAACTACAGGATCATTACAAAAATATTTTATTGAAATAGTTTCACCACCTTACCTTCACCTTAATCATAAATATGAAAATATAACTCAGTCTTAAGATTACAACATATTTGAAGATAAATAGGTCAAGTCCCCGACAGTAGGTAATATTGATGAACTCAGCCTTAGAATAATGTATTTCTTAACTTTTATATTATATAAAAAAATAAACTTCAAGGGGACGCGGGTTAAAAATGCCTTAAATTCATTGATAAGTAATTTGCCAAATGATTCTTAAATGTGCACAAAGGATAGCCTGTCCCCTAAAATATTTCCAAAAACGTTAATTATTGCCAATGACTTATCCCACTAGCAGTATTTATCTTTATATCTCGGGTTACATTATTCAGACGAGATTCGCGAGGATGAGATAATAATTGAAGGGGTGAGAATAAATGATTTTTTTCACAAAATGACTTATGGGTATCTTTGGATTCAGCGCGAAATTATCTACAATAATACATTCTCAAAATACCGATTTAAATCTCGAGATTTTGAGTCTAAAAACGGTTTATCTGTCACAGGAATACAGTTCGCTTAGCATAAAAACATTATTATATTTATATTATTATATCATATTTTTACAGTAATTGTACGAATCAGTAATATATTTAGTATTTTAAAATAGAATTAAAACATTTTCAAGCAACTGAAACTTACATAAACCTTTTCTATTACCTTATAAGCACTCCACTCCATTAAAATTAAGCTGTTGAAGTTAAGTCAATTTTCTCGAAACTATCAATTTGTCAGTTAAACCCTTTTTATTCTCAACCCTTAAATTATAATTTTTATCCTATGTAAATAAATGTATTTGTCTTATAATTAAAAAAAAATTAGTGCGAGGCACAGCGCGTCCTGCCGCGGGCCCGCCACCAGTTACAGGCAGGGCGGCACGACCCCCCCGCAGCAGCGCTCCAGCAGCCCCGCCACGGCGAGGCACAGCGCGTCCTGCCGCGGGCCCGCCACCAGTTACAGGCAGGGCGGCACGACCCCCCCGCAGCAGCGCTCCAGCAGCCCCGCCACGGCGAGGCACAGCGCGTCCTGCCGCGGGCCCGCCACCAGTTACAGGCAGGGCGGCACGACCCCCCCGCAGCAGCGCTCCAGCAGCCCCGCCACGGCGAGGCACAGCGCGTCCTGCCGCGGGCCCGCCACCAGTTACAGGCAGGGCGGCACGACCCCCCCGCAGCAGCGCTCCAGCAGCCCCGCCACGGCGAGGCACAGCGCGTCCTGCCGCGGGCCCGCCACCAGTTACAGGCAGGGCGGCACGACCCCCCCGCAGCAGCGCTCCAGCAGCCCCGCCACGGCGAGGCACAGCGCGTCCTGCCGCGGGCCCGCCACCAGTTACAGGCAGGGCGGCACGACCCCCCCGCAGCAGCGCTCCAGCAGCCCCGCCACGGCGAGGCACAGCGCGTCCTGCCGCGGGCCCGCCACCAGCTGCAGCCCGAGCGGCAGCTTCTCCTCGGACAGCCGCCCCAGCGGCACCTGCACGCGACACGCGGAAACTTCAACAATGGTATATCACATATTATAAAGGCGCAAGTTTGTATGTGTGTTTGTGTGTATGTGTGTATGTTTGTTACTCTTTCACGCTCAAACGGCAGAATGGATTTATATCAAATTCGATACCAAGATAGCTTATACACTAGATTAACATATAGGCTACATTTTATCCCGGAAAAATGTTTTTCCCGCGGGATAAGGAAATGATTAAAATACTTTTTATCCGCGGGTGAAACCGCGGGGCGCAATTAGTTTACATATATGACTGGCCCGTTAGCTCAATTGGTAGTATCCTTGCCTTCTGAACTGCAGGTAGTGGGTTCAATTCCCACCCGGTGCAAACAATTGTGTGATGAACATCGATGTTTGTTCTGTGTCTGGGTGTTATATTTTATTCTATGTATCAAATGATAAAAATAATACACTGCGGTTCAAAACAATTTAAAATAAAAAGAAATACAGTTAGTACTTTTTTTGCCATGGCCTTGCAGGGTTGTGTAACTTGTGTGATGTAATTTGTATCTCCTCGTTACATAATGCAATAAATAAATAAATAGTTCAGAAGGCAGGGTTACTACCAACCGAGCTATCGGGCCAGTCAACACGATAAATGCAAGCGAGTATAGGGCGTCAGTGCGGCACCTGCGTGGCGGGGAGGCGCAGCACGTTGAGGACGGCCCAGTACGCGAAGTTGTAGGGCCGCGCGAACGGCGCGTAGTGCTGCGGCGCCGGCAGCGGGGCCGACGGGAACACCAGCACGCCGTCGTCGCCCAGCGTGCTCTGGGGGAGGGGGGGGGAATAATCATCATTGACTATTTATATGATCTGAAATGAAATTTATTTCACATGAGATGTAGGTGTCAGATTTTTAGTAGGTCTTCCATTTAGCCCATACTTGTGGCATGTGAAAAATTATTATTAAGTTTCGGTCAATACTATAATAAAATTTTAAAATAAACTAGTATAATTCTATTGGCATACACTTGCAAAATTCAATTACATTAGATTATTTTGTGAATACATTAAGAACTATACATTTATCAATTAATTATTTAACATTGAATAATTCCATTGGTATACATTTGCAATAAATTTCAATTTAATTATATTATATTATTGTTATATATGTTGTATATATATATATATTTTATAGTAATAAAATGACAAGATCAATTACAATAATGAAGGCATGAACTAAAATGAAAAAAGGGTTTAACTGATGTTTATCACAAAATTACTTGATTTCATTGGATTCAGCGTGAAATTATATAAAATACATACTCAAAATACCGAAATGAAGCTTAAATCTTGAGATTTTCTGTCTAAAAAACGTTAATCTAAAAACATTATTATATTTATTACATTATATTATATTTTTACAGTAATTGTACGAATTAGTACTATATTTTGTATTTTAAAATAGAATTAATACATTTTCAAGCAACTGAAACTTACATAAACTTTTTCTATTACTTAATACGCACTCTACATTAAAATGTGGCCGTTGAAGTTTAAAGTCAATTTTCAGGAAACTATCATCAATTTGGCAGTTAAACCCTTCCCCTTGAATTATCACAAAATATTTTTCACATAGAGAAACCACAAATCAGGGTTAGTAGAAATAAAATAAAACGAGTGTGCTTTAGGCCACACGACTGAAGTCAAACTTCATTAGCTCCAATTATAGGCCGGTATAACTTTGTTTAATTAACCTTTGGTATGCCGCGACGGTTAGTCCCAGTACCACCCTATGCCGCGAAATATGGAGAGATCGCGCTGCCGCGCAGCATTAAGTTTCATATCAATTATCATAACGATTTGAAAACGTATTTTTCACCTGATTTTTAATTATTGAAGACAATGAATCCAAGTTTTTATAGGTACATAATTTAGTTTAACAGCATGAATGGTGTATTTATTATAAAACATTATTTCTTATGAGACAATAAATATTAGTACTTTAGTAAAACATGGATAATACAGTGGTAGTTATTTTATTAATACCTTTATTTATTTTACTATATCGCCATCTTGACAATTGTAAATTGTAGTTTTACCGGGCATACCAACATAATACCAAAGTTATTAACTTTTTTATGTTTACAATGGGGATCTACGTGAACCAACTTCAACTTCGTTCGTCACACATTCACCAGCTTACTCCCCAAGTCAAAGCGTGCGTAACGAATTTTGACTTTAACAACGTACCAGTAAATCTTCCCTCAGTTCCTTGATGAGGTTGTCAGCCCACTCGGGGTCCACTCTAGGAAGCACTTGATCGTCCAGTAGCTTCAGGATAGCCGCGCCGGTGTACTCCGACTGGCCTACCAACTGGAAACAAATAACATATGTGTAAAAACAAATAAATATGTGTGGGCATCTCACACAGCGCCATCTAGATACAAACTAAGCAAATCATGTACTGTACCATATAACTGATACAATAATAACTTAAATACCGTTTTGTTTGTAAATACATACATATAATACAATAGTTAATATCTTATATATGGGAGTACAAATAAGTTCCCGCCGTTTTTTGTCGAAAAAATAACATTTATTGTGAAAGAACGGTAATTTAAATTTATTCGAAGTATTGCCCATCACTAGCAACTACTTTTTCCCATCTTTCAGCAGAGTTCGTATTCCACATCTGAAGAACTCCTCATCTTTGATGCTATCCACGAATCAACGAAATTTTTTGTATCTTAATATGATGTGAACCGCTGCTCCGACAGTGCATGTGCCATTGACCGGAACAGATGATAGTCGGACGGCGCAATGTCTGGTGAATACAGCGCGTGGGGTAGTACTTCCCAATCAAGTGTTTTCAAATAGTTTTTCACCGGGATCGCTACATGCGCATGAGCATTATCATGTAGAAGAATAATTTTGTCGTGTCTGGAGTAGTATTGAGGGCGTTTTTCCTTCAGAGCTCGGCTCAATCTCATCAATTGCGTTCGGTAGAGAGTTCCAGCGATTGTTTCGCTTGTTTGAGACGAATCTTCATCCAATAGTTCTTTCAATTCTGCATCTTTATGCATTTTTGGCCTTTCACAGCGATATTTGTCTTCTACGTTAAAGAATTAAATTAAAAGTTCCCGCAAATGATGCTTAATTGGCTCAAATTTAGACATTTTTGGGTCAAAAATATATATGATGCTAATACTAAGTCAATAATATGATAGGGTTATGTTGTTCTTAAATGATCAACCTAATTTTCAAGCCAGTTATCATCTACGAATTCTAACGTAGACCTCGTGCCACGTCTCAAAACGGCGGAAACTTATTTGTACACCAATATATAAAACAAAGTCGTATTAGTTACACCACTTGTAACTCATGAGCGGCTGGATTTAGTCATATGATTTTAATGTTTTTAGGTTTATCTTCGTCTGGAATAGTATAAAAAGTAATAAAAATGATGACCTCAATAAAAAAATATTCCTAAACATACATTCATTGACTGTTAATAATGAACGAAGGTCTCCAGGTCAGCTGGTTAGGCATAAGGCCATTTAAAAAGCAAAATCACTCCCACCATTATCTCGTATGCGTAGTAAATACATTCGATGCATTCATTAAATTGACTTTATTGAAAGACCAACAGAGACTCTACAAAAGTAAAGTAAAGTACAATACATGCCTTCCTAAAAAGCTCAAGGATTCCGTTCGCCTCCCCCTGGTTGTTGGTGAGCAGCGCGGCGAAGTTTCCCTCCTCCTTGGTCATAGCGTGCCGCCACAGAGTATACATGTAGTCGAAGCCGCGGTGGTAGTACTTCTTTGGTTTACTCGGGCTCAGCGCTGTTATCGCTCTAAAACCCAACAATCATTGTACACCGAGGGAAGAATAACCGGTGCCAAGGAAGGTGTCACGTCATCAGTCCAACGTTTCCACAGGTGGGACATGGACTCTCAAAAAATACTTTCTCCATCTGATTAGATGGGGACAGTATTCTTTTAAAATATGTAACTTTCGCCTTTATAATATTAGTGTGATTTAGTGCGAATTTAGGTTCATTGAGACTAGAAATTGTCAATGAAATTAGTGCAATCGAAGCATTGTTATAAGCTTTGGTACTTTTTAATATTCATCTTGGAGGGATCACATACCTAGACATAGTATCTCGGAGATCCTTGCAAATGGGGCTGACGCGTAGATCTTGGGCGGTCTCCACATAGTAATATTTGACATTCTGCAAAACGTAAAAAAATACTTAAATACCTAAATAAAACGGAAGACAACAGTAACAATTGCCTGTAACCAGCATTCTTTAGAGTTGGCTTGTGGCATTTTGGTTTTATGTTTTTGGACGTTACCTCCGTTGGGAATTATACATCTTTTTTTATTTACTACTAGGTGGTAGGACTTTACTGCAAAGTTCGTCTAGGTAGGTACCACCGCTTTGCCAGTTATTCTGCCGCCAAGCAGTAGTGCGCAAGCACTGCTGTGTTCCGGTTTGAAGGGCACTGTAGCTAGTGAAATTACTGGGCAAATGAGACTCTATGATCTGATCTCACAGTTTAGTAATCTTATTACTAGATTGTGCTGATGTCTCAGGATGACGTGCGCGGTGCAGTGTCACGCGAAACTATGTTTTAGAGTTCCGAGTAACACTGCAGATGATATGGGCAGCCGTGTCGTTTAACATCAGGCGAACGGCTAGCTCGTCACGTCATTCCTTATCATAAAAAAAAATTGTAACGATATACATTCAGATTATCATTATAATAAATATTTTGTAGACATCTCACGCAGCGCCATCTAGCACCAATCTAAGTAAAGCTTGTACTAGAACTTGATAACTGCTTTAATATTATTATAATACTTAGATACTTTTTGTTCGTACATATACCACCTATAACAGGTTGCAGTGTCGGAACTCTAAATTAAACGCGGAACACTGCACTGCGTACTTCATCCTAGTTATAAGATTTCAACACTTTGTGACCACGGGTCTTTGATTGCAATGCAAAAGGATTATTTTATTACGAATTTAAAAATTTTCGTAGTAACTATGCACATAAACTGCGTATTGAAACAGTAGAATCCATACATTCATGTTTCTATTGGTTGCAATCAAGTTACATGATTGCCTAGCTGATCATAAAGTCTAATTTTTCCAGTAATTTCACTAGCTACAAAGCCCTTTAAACCACAAAACGCTATTTTTATTTTATTTTTTATGTTAGTGAATGATGTGACGAGCTAGGCGTTCACCTGATGTTAAGCGACACGGCTGCCCATAACAGTGTCACTTGGAACTCCATAATAAAAAATTTCACGTGACACTGCACTGCGCACATCATGAGACATCAGCACAGTCTGGTAATAGGATTACTCGACCGTGAGATCGGGGTGGTGATTACGAAACTTTGATTGCAATGCAACAGGAGAAAATTCCATACTAACTGTGCACATAAACTGCGTATTCAAACTGTCAAATCCACACAAATTTGTGTTTCTATCGGTTGCAATCGAGTTACGTGATCACCCAGCAGATGATAATGTCTCAATTGCCCAATAATTTCACTAGCTACAGTGTCCTTCAAACCGGAACACAGTAGTGCTTGCTACTGCTTGGCGGCAGAATACCTGGCAAAGCGGTGGTACCTACCTAGACGAACTTTGCAGAAGTCCTACCACCTAGTACAGTGACTACTGTACTAGGTGGTAAGAATCCCTCGTCACGTTCATGTCTAGCCCCCCCTTCCCCTTCCCTGAAGGTAACGAGCCAGGTACCTGCAGGTCCACGCGCCGGTCCAGCTGCAGGCCGGGCGCGCGCCCCCCGGCCACGAAGGTAACGAGCCAGGTACCTGCAGGTCCACGCGCCGGTCCAGCTGCAGGCCGGGCGCGCGCCCCCCGGCCACGAAGGTAACGAGCCAGGTACCTGCAGGTCCACGCGCCGGTCCAGCTGCAGGCCGGGCGCGCGCCCCCCGGCCACGAAGGTAACGAGCCAGGTACCTGCAGGTCCACGCGCCGGTCCAGCTGCAGGCCGGGCGCGCGCCCCCCGGCCACGAAGGTAACGAGCCAGGTACCTGCAGGTCCACGCGCCGGTCCAGCTGCAGGCCGGGCGCGCGCCCCCCGGCCACGAAGGTAACGAGCCAGGTACCTGCAGGTCCACGCGCCGGTCCAGCTGCAGGCCGGGCGCGCGCCCCCCGGCCACGAAGGTAACGAGCCAGGTACCTGCAGGTCCACGCGCCGGTCCAGCTGCAGGCCGGGCGCGCGCCCCCCGGCCACGAAGGTAACGAGCCAGGTACCTGCAGGTCCACGCGCCGGTCCAGCTGCAGGCCGGGCGCGCGCCCCCCGGCCACGAAGGTAACGAGCCAGGTACCTGCAGGTCCACGCGCCGGTCCAGCTGCAGGCCGGGCGCGCGCCCCCCGGCCACGACGGCGGTGAGCGGCGCCAGGTCTCCGAGGCAGCGGCTCACGAAGCCTATCGAAGCCATCGTGTCTTCTTCGCCGGTGCGGAGGAGCGAACCTAACGACGACACACTGTTTAGTAAATATCACTACACAGTATAAAATAAAGTCGCTTTCTCTGTCCCTATGTATGCTTAAATCTTTAAAACTACGGAACGGATTTTAATGCGATTTTTTAAAATAGATAGAGTGATTGAAGAGGAAGGTTTATATGTATAATAACATCCATTAAATAGAGGAAAAATACAACATTTTTGATGTCGTAAATAATTACATTTTTTCCAAAAAAATGTGCTTTTCAGCGTGACAGTGGTGTCGATTCTGTGTCGCATACTCTAAAGCTAAACGAAATTAACATATTTCCGTCTTTTTCATTTCCCCTTTATCAGAAGAGTACCGCCATACTTTAAGTTTACTTTAGTTTTAGAGAATGCGACACAGAATCGACACCAATGTATCAGTAATTATAAGTAAGTTACGATAAATTAGTGTTAATATTTTCTTTGATTTCCGGCCAATTTGGGTTACATATTGCAGTTATAAATAAATCAGGTTCCGGATAAACAATAATAATGATGTAATGGTGGATGGATCTGATGAAATACTTATGTACTTTTTCTATGTAAAATACCACGGAGCAGGAAAAATATACGCCCACCACCCACGCTAGGTTAAAGACGACTTAACACTTGTCATACAGTTCAAGATCAGCTAAGGTATTGTAATACCCAGAGAATGGGCTGAGAGTCTGAGACCAATGTGCGCTTTGGCAGCGTGGTGGATTCTGGACTACACGAAGTTTATTTGTTATGAAAACTATGTGAATTACCTTTCAAGCTAGTGAACCCAGCTGTGGGGTTGTGGGCGTACAGCCCGCAGTAGAACGCAGGCATTCGTGTTGACCCTCCAATGTCAGAGCCTGGAATGAAAAAGCGAGAAATTTTGAAACTATTCAATATCATTCATATATAAAACCAAGTTGTGTTAGTTACACCAGTTATAACTCAAGAACGTCTCGACCGATTATTATTTATGTGATTTTGGATTTATTTTCGTCATCGAACATCGATGTTTGTCCTGTGTCTGGGTATTATATTGTATTCTATATATGTATTTACAAACAAAAAGTATCTAAGTATTATATCAGTTATCTGGTTCCCATAGTACAAGCTTTGCTTCGTTTGGGGCTAGATGGCGCTGTGTGAGATGTCCACTCATATTATTATTATTATTTTGGTTTTTGGTTTGGCTCCACACTTATGTGTATTTAGCCAGTGTCAAGTAATTGATATTTTTTCAAGTTAATTAATTTATATATGTATCAAGTCAAGTCACAGTCCAAGTCACCAAGTCAAGTCATAATCTTGTCTAGTCTAGTCAAGACATACTCCGAGTAAAGTGGTGACACCTTTACCAGAAGCTTCCATGGAATTTTGGAAACAACACGAAAAGAAACGTTTCACCATCATTATACCACTTTCCCACATGCCTGTAATCCAGCACTTAACGAATAAAACGCCACCAATTTTATGCACTAACACTGAAAATAACACAAGCTTTGGAAAATAATACAATGCTGTGACGCGATCTATTTCGTTTTCCCACCAAACTTTATTATTATTGATGAGTGTGTACTGACAGAGCGCGATGGGCGTGCCGTAGCAGGCCGCGAGCGCCGCCTCGCCGCCGCTGGAGCCGCCGGCCGTGCGGCCCGCGCGGTGCGGGTTGTTGGTCTGCCCGAACACCAGGTTGCGGGTCTCCTGCCTGGGGTTACATACATGGGTACACTCTCTATTGCACACATATTAACAAAATTTTAAAAAATTCAATTAATTACAGCCCCTGTGGTATTGTGGTTGAGCAGGTCAGCTCATAGCCCGGAGGCGGTGGGATTGATTCCCGCGACAGGACAAGTATTTGTGCACAGAACAAAGCGCAAATACTTGTTTCTGAGTCTGGGTGTTGTGGGAGCATGATCCTCGTAGTTCCAAGGGTCTACAAGGAATCCTAGTTAGGGTGCAGGATCTACGCATGTGATCATCTCTGATTGGTGTGGTTATTATTATTATTATTCAACCAGTTAAAGTCAAAGTCAAAAGATTTAATGCAAATAGGCTATTTTTAGAAATTTTACAAGTCAAAATTATATTAAGTACTTAAAATTAAGTTATTTTACTAAGCATATAGAATTACAAAGTGATTATTGTCAAATATTATATATACAACGAACTTCTGCCCGCAGCTTCGCCCGCGGAGTGGCCTTTGGAGAAATAATTCAACCACCCATTTCACCCTTTTAAGGGTGGAATTTCGAAAAATCCTTTCTTAGCGTATGCCTACGTCATCTACCTTCAAGCCAAATTTCAGCCCGATCCGTCCAGTGGTTTGGGCTGTGCGTTGATAGATCACTATGTCAGTCAGCCAGTCAGTCCCCATTGAGTTATATATATTTAGAAGATATATGAGTTTGAAGTTCTCTTTCTCACTACTCTCGTCTCTACTATAACAAGTCTCGCAGTATAAAGGCTTACCATTTGTTGAGTTCCGGTACATTAGTAACGGCGAGCGCTATGGCGCCGGCCTCCTTCAGCAGGCGCACGCACTCGGCGTCCTCGGTGGCCCGCACGTGGCGCCGAGACGCCAGCCCCAGCGTGTGCAGCAAGCCCGCGACCGCGTGGCTCTCCTTCGCCGTGAATGGGACCCCTGGAGACATCATCATAATTTGCCTCTGTTCAGCTGTAGACCTCGCGTGTCTATCTATGCGAGGTGTAACTAGAGGGATGGATCATCGGGTGGCCGGGGGGTGGGGGACCTGTCGATTTAACCCCCCTGTATGTTCTGCGATGTTCAATGGTTCAAAAGATATTTAGACTTTTGTAAAGTTTTAGTCAAAATCAGATTTCAGCCTGAACTTCACAATTGCAGCCATACTATTGGGTTTGCGACTCTTACTTTTTTTTTTAAACAAGGTCAATAGTGGGCCTTTTGTACCCTTACACCAATCAGAGTCTAAGATTTATAAAAAACCAAATAAAAAACATTATAGTCAATTTTATTTTCAAAATTAGTTTTAGCTTTCTATGGTTCTAAAAATATATATAGTTCCCAGCTGGTTTCAACCACGGCCACCAATGCTTCTGTTTAAGTCAATGCAAGGCTTCGCTCGTGTGCTTTCATAGGACTATAGCTATGAATAGCTAACTTAAAAGTAATTTTTGAAGTAATTCTTCTTTACGCACGCTAGAATTGACGAGGGCGTTACGGAAATAGTTTGGGCGAGGCCAACGGAAGTTGATAGGGAAATATAAGGTAAAGAAGATAGAAAGAGAGAGACAGAGAGTTAATTTTCGTTTAGAAGTTTTACTTCAGTCGTGTGGTCTAAAGCACGCTAGTTTTTTTTTTACATTTTCAACCCCCATAACTTCGCCATTTTTAAAAATGTACAAAATTCGCCAAAAAATTAGAGAATCGGTTGAGAAAAGAAACCAGTAGAGGAGAACAACTGGACATTTGCCAGACGCACGAAATCATTTTTGGCCAAGCATTAAACGGAGACACTTCGCGCTTGCTCGTTCAATGAGGTATTTTTTTAACGGGCTAATGCTGTTTTTTGGTTTTGACCGATTCTTACAACGTCACCGGGCAGTTGTCAATGAAGCTTGGCATACCTACTGTCTATGAAGGATGACTATGAAACAATAATTTTAGAGGAGGCAAGTGTCGTCAAAATGTGTGCCTTAAGAATGAAGCTTTACAGGTTACTATTACCTGAAAGGTAGCTCCATTCTCTCTTGCGAGAAAGTGATAGGGCCAGCTTTAAAAGCATACTAACTCCGCGATTTGTATGTACTTATATATATACCTGTATATATGTATTTTATATTATTTTTAAGCCAACTTTAAGAATTTTTTGTTAAATATAGTCAAATAGCCTATTTGGCTGAAATTTGGCATATAAATTGCTGAAACTACAAGTGCAACATCGGGTTCTTTATGTTAGTGAATGATGTGACGAGCTAGTCGTTCGCCTGGTGTTAAGCGCCACGGCCGCCCATAACAGAACAGAGTCACTCGGAACTAAAACACAGTTTCGCGCGACACTGCACTGCGCACATCATTCTGAGACATCAGCACAGTCTAGTAATAAGATTACTCAAGTGTGAGATCAGATCATAAAGTCTCAATTACCCAGTAATTTCATTCTATTCCGAAAAATTAATAATTTACACGGGAAAACTAAATTGCGGATGAAACCACAAAACTTTTTAGGCTTCATTTCATTCCAACTCTTTGCCAATACTATACATATTTACCCAAGAAAGGTTTACTCTTGAAGTATTCACTAGGTAGGCCTTCTTCTATCATAACGTCAAACTGCTTAGCTTCTTTCAAAGCTTCTTCGAACCGCTGGTCTGTCACTGCATTGATTAATGGATTCACCTAAATACAGACAGCGCATGTAAAAATAATAAATACAACGAATTGATATAATGTAGATGTGATCACCATGGACTTAATATGTCATTAGACTGTCGGCGGGGGACTGGATGTAAATAAAGGCTCTGCCGGTTTCCCAGTCCTTCTCCACACAAGACGAGTGAGTGCCGCTGGGTCGTTTAAACCGGGGAGTCCCACATAACCCTCCCACCCCCGATGGGGATGCGTAATTGGATTTTTCCCAGAGCGAACAAAAAAAGGATGTTACTAGTAGTAAGGACTAATTCTAAAAGTAAACCATTCTCCATTGCATGTTCGTTTGTGTGGCTCCAAAAGGGCTGTACCGATTGGATGAAATTGGTGAACGACTTTTTATCTCGGGTTGTTAACTGTTTCCGGATGAAACCACGAAGGGCCAATATAAAACCAAACTTAACATGGTTATTAAAAAAAACATCAAAATAAACACTTACAATAGTAATTCTTTCTATGCATATTCTAACCAGCTCCTCCGACTTTAGCTTTTTCGTCCTGATCATCTTTGCCAGCTCGACAGCACTATGCGTCAAGATTTTGTGTTCCTCGTCCAACCTTGGCACATAACCACTCTGCCCATCAAACCAATACCCAAATATGATATCGATGAACAGATCCAGGTATGTGCGGAAGATAAGGAATGCATGTTTGAAGATGTTGGATGCCATGCCGTAGAATATCTTGGTAGGTTTCGTCGTGCGGCGCTGTTGACAGATATAAGATTGATGGTATACATACAGTCTTGACCGACAACTACTGGGGAAAATTCTCGAGTGTCGACTATGAATCGGGATACTCGCTACCGTGCTTCGGAGGGCACGTTAAGCCGTTGGTCCCAGCAGTTGTAGTAAGAAGTAGATCATTTCCTTATTCTAAATGAAGACTATTACAATAACAAGAAACATCATATTGTGTAATACATTCCGAGTACCGAAATAATTGTTTTATTTACCTCAAGTGCATTTGTAGCATGTATAGAAATGTTTGATTATGAGTTCTTAACCATTATCGGTAATGTTAAATTTTTTTGCTGTTGCGTTGAAGAAATAATAGTGGTTGTGGTTATTTCTTGGGTGAGTGACACTATGTTATTTATAAATGAACACTTCAACGCCTAGAAGGTAGGTTAAGCTGTTGGTCAAAGTAGTTGTCGTAAAACAAAGGTAACCACTTGCCTACATGACAAGAAAGGGTAAACTTCCTGCATAATTTTCTATACATATTGGTATATTCAACAAGTTTAGTCTAGATTTTTAACTCTACTGAAGATTTATCTTATCAATTATATGTAAGAGTTCACCTTCTTGCAAATTATTTCTGGATTGTTGAAAAGATCTTCAACCTTTCTTGTTGAAACACCTTTAACATTGATGCTGTTGACATGAGACCTCTGGAGACTTGCAGATATTTGTGATTTGATCAGTGCAACTTCTCCTTGAATGGAGCTGACTTTGAGCTCCAACTGTTTTTTATCCAGGACTTTACCTTCTAACTCTGTCATTTTACCATGTGATTCTCGTATTTTCTTTACAAATTCACTGGATAATTTGTCTTTTATTGTCTTGACATCCTTTATAAGGCAAGGTAGGCCAGAGAGCTGGGCTTTAAGGTCTTTGATCTCTTCTAACACAATGTGTAAGCTTGGTTCTGCACTATCACAGACTGGGGAGGATTCTGGTGGAGACCTACATTCACCACATTCCCAGATTGCATTTCTAGAGCGCAGAATTCTCCATTGTTCTTCTGATATTTGTGCACATTCATAATCCAAATGATTCTTGCAAGTAATACATTGCACTCCGTTATTGAATGGAAGTTTGCATGATGTACACTTCATTTTAACAACAGACTTAAGTTTGTAAACTTTGTAAATAAGTAAAGAATATACCTGTGAGCTGTGATATGTGAGCTCTGTACAAGACTATAAAGCCAATTAATTAACAGCAAATACAATTCCACCAGAAATACATTAAGGAAAATATTCTCTTTAAGTACAAGGATATATATAATGTATACATGTTTAACAACCACTATATTTGAAGAACTATCTTTTTACATTTATTTTATTAACATAATAGTGGTTTACATAATATAGGTAGGTACTGGGTGTTGTGGGACCATGGTCCTCACAGTTCCTGGGTCCCTAGATGCAGGATCTTAGCATTTAGGATCTATGCATGTGAGAATTTAAATAAAAAAAAATAAAAAAAATGCCTTTTCTCTATTAACTAAGTTTTGTTATTACAATAATATAGCAACTATTACTAATTTTACTAGCTACACTGCCTACTGCAAAAACACTTGGACTATGTACTAGCCGCTATGACCTAGAGACAATCCAAATGCTCCAGTAGGTAGCATACCCAACATGCTAGCAGTGTTGCTCTGTTGAATTGCAATGCAGATTAGTTGTTGATAAACTGACTTATTTAAATTTAACAACAGTCCCACTGCATATTCAAACACAGCCGCACAGCACAGGATAATAGATAAAAATAGAAATTAGATAAACAGCAAAGGCAAACAAATAAGTGCACTTAAGCTGTATTGAGTGTAGAGTTATACATATTGTCTTTCATATGCACATTTTACAATACAGCCCTACAAATGATTCTTCTCACCTGAGATATTACTTTGGGAACACTTTGCTTCGTAGTACCCATCACTTTCAGTGTTATTTATTGATAAACTGACTTATTTAAGTACAATAAGCCTGCGTGTTCAAACAGGCCATACAGTACAGCAAAATAGATAAAATTGGAAATTAAAGTTACATTTATTGCCTTTAGTCTGATTAGCGCGTGGTGACTTCGAGAGCTATTTACTTCTCGTCAAAAATCAGATAATACTTCACTTGGTGAAAGCTCATCATTAGCCTAAACATACTTACATTGCACGATACTTTCTAAAATATTTCGAAGACGAGATGCAGCGCACACGCACAACGCAACTCTAGCTAGCTTAGCAATAATTATTTGACAAGTACAAGTAGTCAAAAAGTATATAACGCTACGCTAAGATGAATCAGTTGAGTTACTTTTGAGTATCTAAATTAAAGACTTGTTTTTAATCTAGATAAATAAATGGCGAGTGAGCCACAAATTATAAAGTATTATAAATGAGCATGAACTATGGACTCACGGACTGGTGAAGCCGCTAACTACGCCGGTATCTTATTATGTACATAAACATGATACATATACATACATAAATATGTAATTTATGTAAATAAATTAAAAAATTAATAGATTTGATTTGACTTTTGACTTATACTTTTTTTTTCTGGTTTTGTCATTGCATTATTCAATCATTCTGCCAGTGATGAGTATCTAATTCTTTCTTGCTTCATTTTCGTTTAATTTTGTATTTTGCATGGAGCATTGAGTTTTAGGACTATCGACTGTTGTTAAAAGCGGGGAAACTTAACGCCATGGCCCTAGTACCGACGCTTATTTTTTTTATGTTTTGACTCCACACTTTTGTGTATTTAGCCAGTGTCAAGTAATTGATAATTTTTCAAATTAATGATATTTATGCAAATATGTATCAAGCAAGTCACAGTCGAAGTCATCAAGTCAAGTCATAGTCTAGTCAAAGTCATACTCCTAGTAAAGTGGTGGTAATTTTACTTGAAGCTCTTATGGAGTTTTGGAAACAACATGAAAAGAAACGTTTCACCATCATTACACCACTTTCCCACACTTATGCCTGTAATCCAGCACTTAACGAATAAAATGCCACCAATTTTATGCACTAACACTGAAAATAACACAAGTTTTGGAAAATAGTACAATGCGGCGACGCGATCTTTTTTTTTCGTTTTCCCGCCAAAACTCCCAGTTATGTTTTTTTTTAACGTTTTGGCTCCACACTTTTGTTTGTTTAGCCAGTGTCAAATAATTGATAGTTTTTCAAGTTAATGATATTTACGCAAACATGTGTCAAGTCACAGTCGAAGTCATCAAGTCGTCATAGTCAAGTCATAGTCTAGTCAAAGTCATACTCCTAGTAAAGTGGTGGCAACTTTACTTGAAGCTTCTATGGAGTTTTGGAAACAACACGAAAAGAAACGTTTCACCATCATTATACCATTTTCCCACACTCACGCCTGTAATCCAGCACTTAAAGAATAGAATGCCACTAATTTTATGCACTAATACTGAAAATAACACAAGTTTTTGAAAATAATACAATGCGGTGACGCAATCTTTTTCGTGTTCCCGCCAAAACTCAGTTATGTATTTCTTACTAAAGAATTGAGGATGTAACCTTCTTGGTTCTACCTATAAAAACACTTCGATATTCATTTGAATTTGCTGGCGGCCGTGGCAGTCATGCACTAGGCAGTAATAACAATCACTTGCTGCTTTGCCGCACAGAGTAGGTATTTGTTATTATTTCTTGTCGATGCCGACAGTATTCGCCGGGTCGCTGGTACGTGCTAACGAAAACGCGCGTAAACGTGAGTTATTTACAATGTCATGTTATCAAAATGTGAATTATTTTTATAAGCTTTATCTCTGCATATCGACTTAAAAATTTTGATAGTGTAGTTTCGTATAGGTACACCACTGATACTTTACTACTTGGGTCTTTAACTACATACAAATATTAGTGATATAAGTATAGGTGCCTATTTATGTATGTTTGTACTCTTGCAAGAAGCCTTCTACATGAAAGTATAGTGTAATTGGAAGCGTTCGCAAATTCCCATGCAATTTATTCGATTTTGTGTGAATTTTTGAAAATATTACGGGTTAAAAATATAAGCTTACTAATAGCATTAGGTAATTATAAAATCATTTAGCCGTGTTTGTGCCGCCGTCTCATGTGGTTAGGGTTGCCAACCGTACTATAATATATGTACTATATTTTGGGGCAGCGTACTATATGCTGTTGAAAAAATATATAGTACCCAAAAATATTATATTTTCAGCACCGAACAAAATATATACATACATACATACGAAATATATAGCAAACAAATATTTATTCTAAAAAATAATTAACTAGCATTTACATTGAATTTTGAGTGAGGCAATTTCGTGTAACTCAATTCCGGACTCCGAATGCATTTATAATCTTTTGTCTATGTTATACTATATTTTTAGAAGTGTACTTTTTGGCTTATATTGAAAATTACTGTGTTTCGCTGAAAAAATGTAGGCAACACTACGTGTGGTCCCGGCGGGCGCGCGGGGCGTAAGAATAGGTCCACGGGAGTTTTGTTTGGCGGGAAAACGAAAAAGATCACGTTACCGCATTATATTATTTTTCAAAACTTGTGTTATTTTCAGTGTTAGTGCATAAAATTGGTGGCATTTTATTCGATAAGTGCTGGATTACAAGCATGAGTGTGGGAAAGTGGTATAATGATGGTGAAACGTTTTTTTTTCGTGTTGTTTCCAAAACTCCATAGAAGCTTCTGGCTTTACTAGGAGTATGACTTGACTAGACTAGACTATGACTTGACTTGATGACTTCGACTGTGACCTGACACATTATTTACGTGAAATATCATTAACTTGCTAAATTATCATTTACTTGACACTGGCTAAATACACAAAAGTGTGGAGCCAAAACAAGAAAAAAACTATGAATAGGTCCACTCCATCGTATCCCGCGTACGTCCCAACTCTAGGGACCTACTTACTACCTATTAGTTATTCTGTGGCACGCCATAAGAGCCGGCTAATGGAATATTCGTAGGGAATAGGGAATGATGGGCAGTGCAGCATTCTCTTCTATCTGCACTTTTGGCTATTGCGACCACCGAGGTCCAAGATTATATTAAAACCCCCTCTCACCTCAATGGGGGAGGCGTATGTTCAGCAGTGGGCGCAAAAATACAGATTGATGATGTGATTTGATGAGAATTTCAGCTAACAGGTTTTACCTAAACCTTTTTTAGATTCGAATTAGCATTACCTACAATTAAATCGTTGTAATGTACGCTTGTTTGTATGGCACACTAAGGTCAGTATTACAGAACGATGCTCAGTCATCGATCGCTGCTCAAGCAGAGATTTCATTCACTAATTGATCACTTTATGAATGAAATCTCTGCTTGAGCACCGATCGATGACCGAGCATCGTGCGATATCATCGAGCATTATTCGTATTACAGAACGATGCTCATAAAAATGATGAATCGTTTTCGATTAAATTTTGCACATGTATTACTAATTTTATCGAGACCAACATTTTTTATCACGGAAAAATCTAATAATATTTTCAAATTTCAAATTATCAAAATGAGTTTAGTAGTTTCCTTTTTAAATCAGAATGATTAGAAAAAATATATCATCCAAGTATTTATTAGTAAGAAATAACTGCAATTAAAATCGCATTTGTTCCCTTTTTCAAACCACTTCAGGGTGCCTTTTTATTGTTTGGTAGGCTTGCGTTGGACAACTACACACCTGAGGGGAGATCACGAAACGGTGATCACATAAACTGCGTAGATACTGAAACTGTCAAATCCATACAAATTTGTGTTTCTATATGTTGCAATCGAATTACGTGATCTCCCAGCTGGGGTGTGATCACGAAACTTTGATTGCAATGCAACAGGAGAAATTTCCATACTATCTGTGCACATAAACTGCATATTCAAACTGTCAAATCCATACAAATTTTTGTTTCTAATGGTTGCAAACGAGTTATACGATCTCTCAGCTGATGTTAAGTGATGATGCGGTCTAGGATGTAACACGGTTGCCTAGAAGATACCTGTACCTATCATAATTATTATAACTTGGTACTAGGGTACCTACTCATTACATGCATACTTAGTATACGTGCCTTTTTATAATATACTCTATCGACTCTGTAACTACTTAATATGAAGTTATTTCTATTAAGATACAGATACGACGCAAATATTATTTAGTCTACGTATATATTAATATTGATTAATTTATTACTAGAATGGTGTCGATTCTGTGTCGTATTCTCTTACTCTTCTGATAAAGGGGAAATGAAAAAGACGGAAATATGTTAATTTCGTTTAGCTTTAGAGAATGCGACACAGAATCGACACCAATATGCACATATATTTAACTTGAGTCGTCAAAGACCACTTGTTTCAATACGTTAAGCTGAGTTTTAATTGAAATCTTCACTCCAAGTTCAGCCGTTTTGAAGCAAACACGATAATTAACTAAACATTGATAGTAACTATATGACTAAAGTCCACGGAAATAAAATCCTGTAAAAAATCAAACTTCTAACACAAATCCATAAAAAATACAAGGATTGGGTCAATTTGTTCGTAATTCGCGCCACATTAAATTATAGAAAGCGTTTTTTTATAGGTTTTTAAAAGTATGAATAGGCTATATGTACCTATGTACTTTACGTACGTAATTACATACATAAGTACATAATATTAAAGTTCCCGTAACGTAAATAAGGACTTTGACCGTTGCGTTGACCTTCGTGATTCGTGAGAGACCACTGAGTGGTATTTTTAATTTCTACTTATACTAAAGTACTAAGTAGGTATATAGTAAAATGAGATTATGTATGTAGATATTAAACAACATCACAGTTTAAATAATAGTACCTACTAACATCAAAAGTTCAGGCCTCATGGTTGTAAAAGAGCTGCACTTCGAAGAGTGTGCAATGGAATTACACAACTAATTCCGTGTCCATTTTATAACCACAAACACGACAACCGTGGCTTGGTTGGCATTCCCCTAATCCAAAAAGTACGCTTCAAGATTTTTGCGTGGACGGCAAAGGAATGATAATAATAATATGTGTGGACATCTCACGTGCTATGGGATCCAGATAACTGATACAATACTTAGATACTTTTTTGTTTGTAAATACATACATAGAATACAATATGACACCCAGACACAGAACAAACACCTATGTTCATCACACAAATGTTTGTCCTGAGTGGGAATCGAAGCCACAACCCATAGTTCAGAAGGCAGGGCTACTACAGGGCTGCTATCGGGCCAGTCAATGGATCAAGTTACCAGCGACTCTGAAATATATATACAATCTGGAGTATTTAAAGCAGCAAGCAATGAACCGGTATCTTCTAGGAAAGCATGTTACATTATTATAGGTACACATCACTGACCGCGTCGTAGATACCATTAGACAGTAATCAAATGCAAACCATGAAATCAATCAAAGGTAAAAAAGAAAAAAAAGGAGTGTGCTTTAGACAGACACACCACACGACTGGAGTAAAACTTCTTCAGCTTAGCTCCATCTATCGGCCGGTGTAACTTTGTTTTTGCTGTGTTTAATGTTAAGTATAATCTTGACACTTATAAATTGTCATTTTACCGAACATACCAACATAATAATGCAAATTGTTAACTTGGTTACGTTGACAATGGAGATCTACGTGAACCAACTTCCGTTCACCTCGCATTCACCAGCTTACTCCCCAAGTCAAGCGTGCGTAAAGAAGATTTGTTATAAGTATTGTACATACATAGGTACGTTCGGATTTTTCGCATCAGCTAACAATAGTCAGAGAGTAATAATATGTTAATTGAAGGGTTGAGAATAAAAAGGGTTTAACTGTCAAATTGATAGTTTCGAGAAAATTGACTTTAAACTTCAAAGGCCTCATTTTAGTGTAGAGTGCGTATTAAGTAATAGAAAAGGTTTATGTAAGTTTCAGTTGCTTGAAAATGTAATAATTCTATTTTAAAATACAAAATATAGTACTAGTTCGTACAATTACTGTAAAAATATTATATAACATAATAAAGTTGATATGTTAAGCGAACTGTTTTCCTGTGTCAGATAACCCGTTTTTAGACTCTCTCGATAATCGACAATCTCGAGATTTAAGCCTCTTTTCGGTATTTTGAGAATGTATTATTCTAGATAATTTCACGCTGAATCCAAAGATACCCATAAGTCATTTGGTGAAAAAAAAAACAGTTAAACCCTTTTTGTTCCCACTCCTTCAATTATGAGGAGCACCTACTACGATGTAAGATCGTACAATCAGTAGGTTAGTCAATGTTCACATCACATTTTTATAATACCCAAATATTAAGTAATTGGGTACTTACACTGGAGTGCGTCGAACTCACACGCAATGTTATGCTTCGAGTCACACAGATTTAGTAATATTTCCCACTTACATGCGAGCAACTGGCCCAGAAACATACTTTCTTTTTTTGTAAAAGTACTCGCACGATAATCGTTGGGTAGCAATCATTGTAGTACGCCGACAGAGACTAATAAGGTCTTTATTACAGAAATCGTTCTGTAATACAGACCTTATTAGTCCCTGTCGATAGATGACTAAGCATCGTTCTGTAATACGGACCTATAAGACTGGCTTTTCATAGAAGAAGAGTAGGTAGGTACAATGGGCAAAATTGGCATGCCTAAAAATGTTATTAAGTCTAGGTCCTACTTACATATATTATACACGCAACTAGGTACTTGCATGGTTAATCTATTGCTATAGAAAGTTCGAACAGGTAATTGATGCCTAATTATTAAACATCTAAAATACGAAGACAATTTATTGTATGCATTAGGCAAGTACCTTACCTACATCTTTTTTTATCTATTCTGTCATTATTGCAATTCAGAGATTTCTTTAGTAATTGTACAAAACCAACTAGGTATTGCCACGCTGTAGCTGGCTGGACTTTGGCCTCGTCATAAAAACCTATATTTTTATAAGACTGACGCATTCAACTATTACGAACATTTTTAAAACTAATTTAGCCAAATCGGCCCAATCATTTGCAAGACAGAGATAGATATATATACATATCTACTATATCAAACTCGCAAGTTGTGATCGAGTGATTGTAAACAAGTAGTTTTATTTGTTTACAGATTTTATTTCTTCGCAGATCCTCAACATGGGAGAAAAGTTCAACAAGTTTCTCCTATACGCGCGGATCATCGTAGACCACATCATAGATTTCTTCTTCTCACTGTACTGGGATAAAAGACGGAAGACTATTCCTGATCTGGACAAGAAACATGCAGTGTTGGCTGAGAGCGCCACCTCGCTCGCCAAGAAGATCAGGCAGAAGGAACTCAAGTCAGAAGATCTAGTAAAGGCATTGATTGAGAGGATCAAACAGGTAAGAGTAATGTTTAAAAAAATAAAATTAGAGTGCATTTGGGCAGAACTGTCGTATCCAGCGATCCAGTTCCATGTAAAGTATTACCTAACAGCCTTATTAATAATAATAATAATAATAATAATAATATGTGTGGACATCTCACACAACGCCATCTAGCCCCAAACTAAGCAAAGCTTGTGCTATGGGAACCAGATAACTGATACAATACTTAGATACTTTTTGTTTGTAAATACATACATAGAATACAATATAACACCCAGACACAGAACAAGCACCTATGTTCATCACACAAATGTTTGTCCTGAGTGGGAATCGAACCCACAACCCACAGTTCAGAAGGCAGGGCTACTACCAACTGAGCTATCGGGCCAGTATTAATAAACGATTATTAGTCTCGGGTTAGTTACTTCAGCTTTTGTCCTTTTTTTGCTACTGGAATATTTAGCTGGATCGAAAGAGACAAAAGATGGTGTAACTAATCTAAAGCTGGTTCGTGTTTATTAATAAGGCTGTAGGAGTCTATATAATACTAGCGGCCCGCCCTGGCGTCGCACGGGATATATATCGCCTATGTTAATTAAGGATTAAATAGGATTCTAATGGTGAAAATTTTTTCCAAATCGGTCTAGTAGTTTCAGAGCCTGTTCAATGCAAACAAATAATCAAATCTTTCCTCTTATAATATTATTCTTACAAGCTAAACGAGATGCAAACATTAGTCTTTCACATTATTTTTTTATATTATTACCTACTTAACTTTATGTACTGTGTATAGCTAGGTATAGTCAAGTAGGTGCTTACATTAAAGTTTGTGTGGAGAAACATTTTATTCAATTTTGTTGTCATGTCAAGCAAATACAACTATTACACGGCTAAAACTCACGAGATACAGTCGAATAACTCGACCGGTGTTGTGAGGATGGGCATCTTTATTGCCCGAACACCGGTCGAGTTATTCGACTGTATCCCGTGAGTGTTAGCCGTGTAATAGTTGTAGTTATGAGTACTACTCACGTCAGTTTCTATAATATTATGTTAAGCAAATGGCTATGAAACGTTTTTTTCAGTCCGACTTCATTGTTGACTGACATGTACGTTGATTTATCAAAATTAGTCTAGACATATTGAAGCTTTTACGCAAGAAAGTCGTGTTAGTTACACTATTTATAATTCAAGAACGGCTGAACCGATTTGAGCTGAGCTTAAAACCAGGAGACGGACATAGGATGCTTTTTATACCGTTCGACCGCGTTTTACTAATTCACCCGTGCGAAGCCGGGGCGGGTCAGCTAGTAATATAATAAAACTGTAGCTGGGCGAAATTAGTGCGCTAAATATTTTTTGGAAATTTTAAATGCGTTGGACTTCTTTAGCGATGTAGAATTAAAAACAATTATTTTTTATTTCTTGTCTGTCTGTTTTTCTGTCACTTTGAACACCCATGACACCGAAACAGCTGGACGGAATTCGATGAAATTCGTTATGGTAATCAAAATTTTTTCAAAATAAATTTGAAAATAATTTAGGTTTTCAAAAAAATCGTGGGGTGTTTAGTTTTAAGGAACTTTTATTTTGTATGAAAAAATTGTATATCCTTATATGCTTTAATATAAATAAAAAACAATTAACAATGTCAAAATAATTATTTCTATATCTTGATAAATTACGAAGTTATTTAATTTAATCCTTACGTCATTTCTAGGGTATATGATAATACAGCCGGTCTCATAAGAGCTAAGTATCTAAATATGGGTATTACGAGACTAAGAACGAAGCTAATGTACTCATCCTATCGAAGGGAAGAGAGAAGGGAGAGGGAAAAGGGGGAAAATGATGATTGGATTCTCTCTTCCCATGAACCGGCCCTAAGTCCCTAAATCATAAAATAAAATAAGGCCTCGAATGCCCCTAAGGCATACAACTAAAAACTCGCGCAAAGCTGGGCGGATCAGCTAGTGACACTAAACAATAGGTAGGACTTTGCATTGTACAATTTATTTTATTTTTATTTTTTTTATTTTATTTTATTTTATTTGGACAACCAACAGCTTTCTTACAAAATAATATGAATACAGGATAATAAATACTCTAAAGCCAAATACAGGTTATCGCTCTTAGAACTAATAAGTAGGTAATTAGTACAATGAAAAGGTAAGTACTTAGCTCAACATATTGTTTGTAACATTTAAACAAGAGGAAAACTATTATCATCAAAGCCATATAAATATAAGGTAAGAGTAATATTTTAAACGCAAGTATTAATTTATTGATAAGTTTAGATTATATTATTATGATTATTATTATAAGATTCATCCGTAAATTTTATCGGTTGTTACTTATGTTGTAACAGAATAATTCTGGTCAAAAAATTCACTGAAAATTATGTTTATGAAAATATTTTGCCTCGTCGTAAATAAGTCTACCAATTTAGAGAATTTCCAGTTAAAGCTTTTAAACGTACGTGGAAAGAAAGAATTTCTACGATAATTTGCACGGGAGCGAGGGATACATAGTCGGAGGTGGCTGGTGCGAGATGAGAAACACGGCGCTACAAGTTTGATCCCGGCCAGAAGAGAAGGACAGTCGATCCTACTCGACACTATATTGTGCAGGAAGGAGAGGTCAGCAGCCTCCCTCCTTTTTTGGAGAGGTAGCAGGTGGTGATGCTTACAACCTTTTTCATAGTCAAAATTACGGTTAGAAATTTTAGTCTTAAAATTGATGAAGCGCAGAAACCTTTTTTGAGGCTTTTCAAGCAGAGTTATGTATTTATCGTACCTGGGATTCCAAACCTGGGAGGCATATTCAAGCTGACTCCGAACCAGGGAGCAGTATAGGATCTTAAGGGTTTTAACGGTCTTAAAGTCTTTGGTTACCCGCAAGACAAAGCCTAAAGTTTTATTCACACATACAAACTTTCGCCTTTATAATATTAGTGTGATTTTATTATTATTTCTATAGTTAGTATAGTAGATAAATAAATAATAAATAAATAATAAAGAAGCAAGGTTGAAGGTACCTATTCGGATGCCTTCTAAGCATCTACCAGGATTCTAAAGGATTCCCTCAGAATTATGCGAGTTTCGCCCGCTTCATATTCTTTATTTATTTATTTATTTAAAGATTTTAGAAGAAGAAGACTTATTATATAGGTACCTAACTCTCTGTTTTTAAGGTGAACCCCTTGATCAATGCTGTGGCAGCAGAGAGGTTCGACGCAGCACTAGCAGAAGCGAAAGAAGTCGATGCTCTCATTGCTGCTGGACTTTCTGAGGAGGAAGCCAAGAAGAAGCCGTACCTGGGTAAGTAACTTCAGAAGTGGAGTTATGGTGATCTGCATAACTGGCTGGATTCAATGCAGCGCTGGCAGAGGCAAAATGGTCAATGTGCTTTTTTTTTTTTTTTTTTGTTTTTTTTTTTGGCTCCACACTTTTGTGTATTTAGCCAGTGTCTAGTTATTGATAATTTCTCAAGTTAATCTAAATATATATAACTCAAAGGTGACTGACTGACTGACATAGTGATCTATCAACGCACAGCCCAAACCACTGGACGGATCGGGTTGAAATGTGGCATGCTAGTAGATGTTATGACGTAGGCATCCGCTAAGAAAGGATTTTTCGAAATTCTACCTTTAAGAGGGTGAAATGGGTGGTTGAATTATTTTCCCATAGGCCACGCCGCGGGCGAAGCTGCTTGCAGAAGCTCGTTAATATTTATACATATGTTTATATAAGTTAATAATTTACTAAATATATAAATTTGCCATCATATTTTCTATTCCATCATAATCATAAATTTTTTGCCATTTATTAGGAAGGCAACGTTACAAATTTCGGTAAAACGTGGACTACATACATACGATCCGTTTGTTGATTTTCTATTGTTTGCTAGTATTTTTTGTTATTATGATGATTTTCATATGTAGATTAAAATTGTTTGTAAATGTTAACAAGTGCTAGCTTTATTTTCGTATAAAACTCGTTTGACCATATTGCAGTCACGGTCATCCAATCAGGTTTGTCAAGGTAATAAGGTAAATAATACGCGACGTGATCGGCGAATTAAAAGTTGTTATCTTTGTCCACTTTTTTGGATCTTGCTCGATCCACTGACCCGTGCTATTGATAAGTCTGTACTATAGCAGCCTTATTAATAAACACGAACTAGCTTTATACTAGTTACACCATCTTTTGTCTCTTTCGATCCAGCTAAATATTCCAGTAGCAAAAAAAGGACAAAAGCTGAAGTAACTAATCCGAGACTACCCGGTACGATAATACCCGTTTATTAATAAGGCTGTAGGCGTTTAGCGTTATAGCGTTTAGATATACGTTTTTTAAATCCTAGTTTAATTTATTTTATATCTTAATCATCAACCTAGTCAGTATTGCCTACAATCTATAGCAAGTTTTAAAATTTGTGTTGATTTTATTGTTGATTTTATCTAGGTAATTATTACTATTATTTATTAATTTTCTATGAAATATTTCGCAACGTGAAGTCTGAATAAAATAAGCATACCATCATCATGATCACTGACTGAATTTTTTTTTTGCATTGACTCCACATTTTGTGTATTTAGGCAGTGTCAAGTTAATGTTATTTCACGCAGATATGTGTAAAGTCACAGTCAAAGTCAGCAAGTCAAGACATAATCTAGTCACACTCCTAGTAAAGTGGTGGCAACTTTACTAAAAGATTCTATGGAGTTTTGGAAACAACGCGGAAAGAAACGTTTTACCATCATTATACCACTTTCCCACACTTATGCCTGTAATCCATCACTTAACGAATAAAACGCCACCAAGTTTATGCACTAACACTGAAAATAACACAAGTTTAGGAAAATAATGTAATTCGGTAACGCGATCTTTTTCGTTTTGCCGCCAAAATTCCCGAACTGACATTAGCGTTAGCTTCTTCGATGCGTCCTAGTCTGTGTCCGAAACAAAGGCCCATTGTCTTGAGCAGAGATTCATCACTGGGCGTATTTCTTTATTACGAGTTATACGAGCTTAAGGTACGATGTGAAAATAATGAAAATAAATTGTATCCTGTAATCAATAAAATAAAATAAAATCTTTTTTTTTTTATCGTGGCAATCTTAATAGAAGAATAATCTGTTTAAAACTGTTTTTTTTTTGTTGCTTGCATGGAGAGAGTGAGTTATCTCTCATTCTCTATCTGCTAATCTGTGCGCTAGCTTTTGTATGCTGTCTCTTTAGTCTGGAGCAAAGAGCATATAACCACTACGTTTTACGTAGGTACGTACGCTACGTCGGTCTGGAGCTTCGAGCAATAACAAGCATCGAAGGTCTGGAGAATTGAAAACTACCCGTTCCTTGCGATTGAGCGGCCAATTCGTTTCTGTTTTGTCGAGTCTCAGTTGATATTTCTCGCTGTAAGATTAAATCTCCTGTTTCACCATGTTTATGTGGTAGTATGTTCAGCATACTTATTGTTTTACTTTGGAATCTTTCTCATATTTCGATGTTACTATGACTAGCAGATCCCTATAATTGGATACCGTATGAAAGATAAAAAACAAAAATAGAATTTTTGCTTTGATGTAGCTAGGTATTTGTCAGCCATGCATAGCCATGCACACAGACTATTACTTCTCCCGAGGCCATGCAGCATTAGATGTGTCAATACAACCTTGCAGTCCTATTACAATAAAAGTCGATGATACGGCCAAAGCCAATCCAATCATTAGATGCACAAATATAGAACCTATTTATTAACGTAGGTGTTAATGATGGAAATGACTTCTTATTTTTTGTAGGTTTATTATGATGAAGTACAAAAATTTAGTGTGCAAACCATATTGCACAGGTTGTTCTATTTTGTAAGATGCGTTAATTCTCTCCGGTTGGCGGACGTTGGGGAATAATCCGCGGGGTGCGGTAGCGGGTGGCCAGCGCGTCCCGCACCTCTTCTGTGGCGAACACGTGTAATGCGAGTAAACAATAGGTATCATGTTTTCGGAACTGGAATTAGAATTTAGAATTTACTTTTCTAAAACTGGATTTTCTTTATTTTCAACAACTTTTATCACCAATCGAAGAACGTGTTGACCTTTACCAAATACAATCTTATTAATTTGTTTAACCTTTTCCAAAGGAGTCCCGTTCACAACGAAAGAATGCCAGCCGGTAAAAGGTATGCCTTTGACCATGGGACTCTGGTCACGGCGCAGAGAGGTCGCCAATGAGGACAGCACCGCGATCATCTACTTGAAGAATGCTGGAGCCATTCCTCTTGCTTCTACCAATTTGCCTGAACTTCTAGTCTGGTAAGATATAATGCTGAGCTATCATGGACCTTATTGTCAAGGGCCATTTAATATTAATGAAAGTCAATTCTTAAAGGGGCTATCTTAGATCGAGACTTTCGTCAGCACTAATGATCAGCAATAGATGACATTATTATCATCAGCCTATCATGGTCTCTTTGAGTTGAAAATAAGCTGCTTATCAATGACACAGGCCAAGTCAGTACGAAACTATTAACTATTAACGAAGAAGGATAAATACCTCAGAGTGCCTAAAATGTCTGGTCCCCAGGCAAGAGACCCGGAACCCTGTGTACGGCATGACGAAGAACCCGCACCATACCGGCCGATCTCCTGGAGGCTCCAGCGGCGCAGAAGCAGCCCTAGCGGCTTCTTATGCCAGCCCCATCAGTTTGTGTTAGTATAAAGTCTTCAATAGCAAATGGTCGTTTCTTTCTTCTCATATTGGAAAGTGGCTTAGAGAATTTAGCCACTGTGTGTGGTTATAGTTTGTCTGTTGCAAGTGGAGATATTATTAATTTCAGGTTCTGACATCGGCGGATCTACTCGCATGCCAGCATTCTACTGCGGGATGTTTGGGCACCACCCTACTCCTGGATCAAACAGTATCAAAGGTAGGCTAAATGCATTTATAGGGTAAATTTTATTCTCAATCTCAATGTTATTTTTACATAAAGTTTGTGCACACTGGCCACACGCCTTTGTAGCTCCCCGTCCGGCCGGTGACGCTGTAAAGGTCAGTAGAGACAGCATCAGCCCATTAAAAAAATTAATAACGCCTTTTAAGAGATACAATCTATTAATATTAGCCATGGATATCGCAGGTAGATTATATCACAGGCCTCGCGTAAATAATAAATTTGAATTTCAGTAATTTTAGGATTTGCCACTTGTAAAATTTAGATCCGTCGAGAAACCCCTTTTGAATTCAAAATTTAGTTAAGGTTTTATATAGGTCTACTAACCTAGGTAGGTTAGTAGGTACCTACCATCTACTATAACTACCTAAATACCATCCCCACAAACAGAAAGCTCTTTGATTTTTACTTTATTCAACCTAAATACCCATGGTTTTCCTTCCCAGGAGTATTATTCCGCAAAGAAGACTGTGACTCAATGCTGGCATTGGGCTTCATCTCCAAACACGTCGAAGATTTAGCACCGCTCACGAAAATCCTTTCTGGACCCATGGCTGACAAACTAAAACTGGACAGGGATGTCAATATCAAGGTAAAACTAAAGTTTTGAAAAGATGGGCCATTTCTGTTGTTTTCTTATTACTCCCTGTTTTTGTCTGTCAGTAAAATATGAAGCTACATATTTTGGCTCTTGTGAACACATAAACCAATTTACAAGAGGTTATGTGTTACAGCTTGTATAAGTACAATCTATCACAGATCTTTATAGGATCTAAAAAATGGGATCAAAGTTAGAGCCCTGTGGAAGACCCACCTCTGTATTTTTTAAAATTTCAGGACATCAAAGTATATTACACGGAAGCATCCTTGGACAGCTTTGTAAGCAGCATCAGGCCTGAAATGAGAAATGCTATGAAGAGGTAAGAAAACATATAATAACACACTCTTGTAGCTTCAGTGTTGTTTATCTGTTCACTATTTTTTGTTGTATAATTGGCGTTAGCGTTTATTTTTATAATTATTACCTACCACTACCTATTATATACCACCTATACCACGGTGTTTAATGGCTGAATTATAATTATTATGTCTAAATAGCCCATTACCTTAATAGAAACTTTCCCCAAGGTGCGTTGATGGCACAACGTGTTACAAAAATATGGGATATATTTTTTCTCTTATAACTGTCGTTTCATCCCGTTTCGTCGGTTTTTTTTTTATAATGAATGATTTTTTTAAATTTCGCGACTTGAACTCATATTGTAAAGATAAAACGGGTCTATTGAGCACAGTCTAGTAATAAGATTACTTGACTGTGAGATCAAATCATAGTCTCAATTGTCCAGTAATTTCACTAGCTACAGTGCCCTTCAAACTGGAACACAGTAGTGTTTGCAAACTACTGCTTGACGGCAAAATAGTTGGCAAAACAGTGGTACTTACGTAGACGAACTTTGCAAAAAAGTCCTACCATCTAGTAAAGTTCTACTCAATTTGGGACATTGACATAATTCGACCAGCTATCCTTTACTAAGCAATTTCTTTGTTCACCAGGGCTGTAGCCAAACTCACTCAAGAAGCTACGTCGAGCGACAAAGCCCCTGAGCCCTACTACCACAAAGGTTTTAACTACATGTATAGGTTATGGAACTATTGGATGTCAAAGGAGCCCGACAACTATCCCGTATTATACAACAACAACAAGGGGGAAGCTAATGCGATTGTCGAACTTATTAAAAAGGTGATAAGAATTTAAAAAAACGAGTATGCTTTAGACCACATGACTGAAGTAAAAATTCTTTAGTTGAGCTCCGTCTATCGGCTGCTTCGTGCTTGTTATTGCTCGAAGATCGCTTGTGAAGATTGCTTTGCTTAATGTTAATGTCGCCATATTGACAATTGTAAATTATCATTTTACCGGATACACCAACATAATGAAAAAACTTTCTTATGTTGACCATGGAGATTTACGTGAAGCAACTCTAACTTCCGTTCGCCTCGCATTCACCAGCTTACTCCCCAAATCAAGCGTGCGTAAAGAATATAACCATCCAAAGATTCCACTCATATATTTCGTTATGGTACACTCCTCAAGATTAAGTTCATGCCATATTTAACGCAGTATGATTGCTGTAGAGTTTACTTTTGCATCGTTCATTCACAGATCCTAGGACAAAGCAACCACTATTTTTTCACCATACTTCGATTGATAGAGCTCAAATTCATTCCGCTACCCGAGGCTGAATGGGCGGAGAAGATCACTAAGGATCTCAAGGAGGATCTCTTTGTAAGTTTTTAATATTATGACCTCATTCACAATCACATAGCGTGTCTTCTACGATCATTGTAACTTATGACAATATAAAGATATCGTACTCTCTGTGCTGTGATATGAGTACCTAACCATTACCTAACAGCCTTGTAAGATACACTATTATACTACGACATAAAAAAAATTTGACTGATTTTTTTTTAGTCTAAACATTGTTTAATCTCAACGCAGTTGTAGCTAGTAAATATAAAAAGGTGCTAATGCTACTTGGCGACGCAACCAAGGTGAGCAATTTAATTTTTTTCAAATTTTATGTTAACGAATGACGTGATGAATTAATAGTTCACCTGATGTTAAGCGACAAGGCCGCTCACAATAGTTGCGATGTCACTTGGAACACTAATGTAAAGTTTCACGTGACACTGCACTGCGCACGTCATCCTGATACATCAGCACAGTCTATTAATTTTATTACTAGACGCTGAGATCAGATCATAATACAGTGACCTTCAAACCGGAACATAGTAGTATTTGCACACTACTGCCGGCAGAAAACTGGCAAAGCGTTCGTACCTACCTAGACTAACTTTGCAAAAAAGACCTATCACCTAATAATGCTAAGTGCAGTCCGTTAACACAGGCTGTTACACACAGAATAAAACGTGTTTGTATTTTAACAATCAATGTTTGATTTCCAGGGTAAGCTCGGAGATAACGGCGTGCTGCTCTTCCCGAGCTCTCCCCACGTCACTCCTTACCACTACTCGTGTCTCCTGCGTCCGTACAACTTCTCATACTTCGCTATGGTCAACACGCTCAAATGTCCCGCTACTCAGGTGAGCTATAGCAAAACCTCGTTAGATTGACGACTGGAGGCTAAAGTGAGATGAAAGTGACCGATTGTAAACTTCTTGCCCACCGCCTCCTTGCAGTATTCGCAGTAAAGTATTTAGGTACTGACAAAATACCACAGAATAGCATTGTTTTTGGAGTTCGTTCCTTATCGCGCCTTGCGAACGGGGGCTAGACGGAAAAAATTAAGACCAAAAGTAGTAACGGGAGTTTTGGCGGGAAAGCGAAAAAGATCTAGGAGTATGACTTGGACTAGACTATGCCTTGACTGACTTGACTTGATGACTTCGACTGTGACTTGACACATATTTGCGTGAAATATCATTAAATTGATAAATTATCAATTACTAAAATATTTATATGAAATTCCGCACAGCGCCCTTAGATAACTAAGGATTTCGAACAAATATTTTATGGTTAGGATACTTGATAGCAAGTATACTTTAATGGTTCCTAAAATAGCAGACTTGGCTCCCTGAGATGACGTACGTACATTTCTGGCACTCCAAGACGTCACTGTAGGACGTCTTTACGTCGAAAATTACGAGATAAAAACGTCTTTATGACGAAGATTTGCTACCAAATCTTAATCTGTAATCATAGCTCTGGGGTACAGTGTAGGTAATGTACATTCAAATAAACTCGTACAAGAGGTACTGCCAAACCTATTGTAAAAGTCGAGTCTTGGTCATAAATATAAGTGTCATAAAAATATTAATAAAAATAGTCTAAAAGAAAATCTAATTAAGTGGATAGTTAGGTGGTTATTGAAAGTATATTAACTTCTTTGTGAGACTAACAAGAACTCTGTGCACTTCACTATTCTATGGTTTAAAAAAATAACGTCTGATACATCTCTAATGTCGAATGAAAAATATTAACTACATTTTCTAATTCTTTATTGTATATTAATTTAAAGCAATAAAAGGCAGCTTCTTATGTTATAAACACTTTTACTAAGACCTCTCCAACCTACAAAATAACAAAAGGTTATGGTCTCCTAGCTTCCTAAGCTGAAAATGGGTACGGCTAAAATGTATGCGAATGTTGAACCATTAAATCGAAATAACTTCGATACGTGGAAGATTCAAGCAGAAGCAATACTTACAAAGGCTGGACTGCACGAATGCTTAACGGAAAAATGCGACAAGCAAAAAGATTCTTTGGCCAAAGCTGATCTTTTGCTGATCATCGCACCGTCAGAACTAAGGTTGGTAAAGTCGTGTAAGAGTGCAAAAGAAATATGGGAAACGCTAGAAAAGGCATATCAGAGTAGAGGACCAGCCAGAAAAGCTACCCTTCTGAAAAAACTCATAAAAAAGAAGCTTAAAATTAATGAAGATGTAAGAGATCACATAAATGAGTTTATGGATCTAGTAGAAAAATTAAAGGACATGGAAGTTGTAATCCACGAAGATCTTCTAACAATAATGATGTTGTACAGCTTGCCTGAACAATACGAAAACTTCAGAATAGCCATTGAATCGCGAGATAAACTTCCCACAACAGAAGAATTAAAAATTAAAATTATCGAAGAAAGCGAGGCTAGAAATAATTATAAAGAAGAAGAAGACAAAGAAGAAGAGGCACACTACAGTAATAAAAATAAAAAACAATATCAGAAAAGTCCTAATTCGGAGCAACCTGAAAACAGGAAAAACATGAAATGTAATAACTGTCAAAAGAAGGGGCACTTAGAAAAGGATTGTTGGTCTAAGAAAAGACAACAAGGTAAATCTTTACTTGTCAAAGATACCTGCCTATCTATAAAAAATATAAAAACTGACGAAAAATGGTGCTTAGACAGTGGATGCACTTCACACATGTGCAATGATAAAAGCATGTTTAAAACGATGACTCCAACAAATGAAAGTCTAAACTTGGCATCAACTGACAAAACCGAAACAATTGAAGGTAAAGGAACAGTTGTGATAAAAATAAAAGATCAGATAGTAAATTTGATTGACACTTTGTACGTGCCAAAATTATCAACGAATTTGATTTCAATTGCCAAAGCAACAGGAAACGGATGCAAAGTCATTTTTGATGAACAAACTGCAAAGATTTGTGATAAAAAAGAAACAATAATGAAGGCACACAAAGAAGATGGTCTATATTATGTCAAAGCTGAGAGGAAAGAATTTTCTTACTTAGCTGAAACAAAACAGATTGATATTTGGCATAAAAAATTAGCCCACATTAATGAACAAGATTTGAAAAATGCTTATAAAAATGAAACTATAAGAGGCCTGGAAATAAAAGAAAATGAAAAGTTATCAGAATGTGAAACCTGTATCAGAGGAAAAATGGTGACTCTTCCTTTCCCTAGCGAACGTCATGAGGACGTAAAAGCAAAGAAAAGATTACACATAGTTCACTCAGATGTATGTGGACCAATGCCCGTGACAAGCAATGGAGGTCACAGATATTTTATCACATTCACTGATGAATATAGCAGATACTGCAGAGTTTATTTCCTGAAGCAGAAAAATGAAGCTTTACAAAAATTCAAAGATTTTAAGAATGAAATGGAAAATTTCTCCAAAGAGCGCATAATTACGTTTCAATCCGACAATGGTACAGAATACATTAACAAAGAGTTTAATGATTTTCTTTAAAAAAATGGCATAGCACGAAGATTATCAGCACCATACACGCCCCAGCAAAACGGGTTATCTGAGAGAAAAAATAGAACGTTGCAAGAAAAAGCACGGTGTATGCTGATTGAATCGAATTTATATGAAAGTTTTTGGGCTGAAGCCATAAATACCGCTAACTACATCACTAATCGGTTGCCGACTAGAGCTAATGATTATAAAACGCCATTTGAACTATGGGTTGGATATGCACCATCAGTAAGACATTTCCATCAATTTGGACTAAAAGCATTTGTCCTAAATAAAAGAAAGAAAAATAAATTTTCACCAAAGGCCCAAGAAGGAATCCTACTTGGCTATTCGGATACAACAAAGGGATACAGGATTTGGCTAGAAAAACAACAAAAAGTTGTAATCAGCAGAGACATAAAAGTACTCAACAAAATGTTTTTTGAAAAAGAATATTTACAAAATTATCCCAAAAGTACCGAGATTAAAGAAAAAGAAAAATATCTGGAATTATATGAAGAAATTCCTGATTTAAACGAATCTGAAACAATAGAAACAAGAGAACCAGAGATAATACAAAGCTCTCCCACTCAAGTAGAATCATCTGAAAGTGATGAATATGAAGATTTCGATGATGATGATGATAATGAGGACAACGTCACTGAAGTGATACCTGAAACAAGGGAAATACCTACCACAAGTGGACGACCTCAAAGACAGCGGCGATTACCTGCATGGGCGGAGGATTATGAGATGGAAAATAATATGCAGGTCACCGCAATCGCTTGCACAAATGAAAATGAACATGATGAAGAGTGGCATGACGCAATTAAAGCAGAAATACGAGCTCATATAAAAAACGGAACCTGGAAAATAATAAAAAAGGAAAAGAATATGAGAGAAGTAGGTCATAAAATGGTATTGAGAGACAAAATTGGCCCAAACAATCAAGTAATAAAGAAAGCTAGACTGGTTGCGCGTGGTTACACCCAAAGGCCGGGAATTGATTATGATGAGACATTTGCACCAGTTGCAAAACTGAGTTCCATTAGATCACTAATAGCACTGGCCGCTGAGGAAGACTTAAAATTACACCAAATGGACGTTACAACAGCTTACCTAAATGGTGAATTAAATGAAGATATTTACATGAAAGCTCCTCAATACCTTGAACAATACATAAGTGAAATCATGATAGACGAAAGTGACAAAGATCTTGATCTATACCATAAAGCTAAAGAAATGCTAGAGGATGCAGTTAAAAATAAGGAAAAAGTCTGCAAGCTACAAAAATCCATATATGGCTTAAAGCAATCGGGAAGACAATGGAATAAAAAATTGGATGCAGAACTAAAGAAACTTGGAATGGTCCAATCCAAGGCTGATCCATGCATTTACGTGTTAGGAGGAGATGAAATGATTAGAATCGCTGTCTACGTAGATGACATATTGATGACATATAAAACAAAAGAAAAATTAGATGACCTAAAAGACAATCTTAAAAAGAAATTTGAAATAAAAGATTTGGGTAGACCAGAGAAACTTTTAGGCATGGATTTTATGTACAAAAAGAATAAAATCAAAATATGTCAAAAAGGGCTGATTGAAGACGCACTGAAAAAGTTTCAAATGGAGAAGTGTAAACCAACTCCCACACCAATCGAGCCGGGATTGTTTCTAGAAAAGAATACGGGAAAATTACCCGATTTACCATACAAAAATTTAATAGGTACATTGATGTATCTAGCGATCGGTACAAGGCCAGACATAATGTTTTCAGTGAGCTACCTATCACAATTTAATGATTTTTACAGTGAAAATCACTTCAAGAGCGCAAAGAGAGTTCTGCGATACCTAAAAGGAACTAAAGATATAGGACTCGAATACAAAAAGATGAAAAAGCCACTACTCGGGATGGCAGATGCAGACTGGGGAGGAGACAAACTGGATAGAAAATCTTTTTCCGGATATTGTTTCAAATATGCTGGATCTTTAGTGAGCTGGATGGCAAAGAAGCAACAGAATGTTGCGCTCTCGACAGCTGAGGCAGAATATACATCATTGACCGAAGCAGCTAAGGAGGCTATCCACCTGAAATCGATTTTTGAAGATATCGGGGTTAAATGTGAAAATTTAACCATATATGACGACAATCAAGCAGCAATAAAATTAGCATGCAATCCGATTGTATCCTCAAAGTCAAAACATATCGACTTACGGATTCACTTCATAAGGGACTGTATTGAAAAGAAAGTAATACAGTTGAAGTATCTGGAAACAGGAAAGATGGAAGCAGATATGTTTACTAAAGGTTTGCCAGGACCTCGCCTGCAAGAACTAAAGTGCAGTGCTGGTATAGAATAGCTCGTGAGGAGGAGTATTGAAAGTATATTAACTTCTTTGTGAGACTAACAAGAACTCTGTGCACTTCACTATTCTATGGTTTAAAAAAATAACGTCTGATACATCTCTAATGTCGAATGAAAAATATTAACTACATTTTCTAATTCTTTATTGTATATTAATTTAAAGCAATAAAAGGCAGCTTCTTATGTTATAAACACTTTTACTAAGACCTCTCCAACCTACAAAATAACAAAAGTGGTAGTAACATTTATATTCATATATGGACTTATTTGTTTTCAGGTGCCCATGGGAAAGAATGAGGATGGCCTTCCTGTCGGAATTCAAGTACTGGCGGCTCCGTATAACGACGCCCTTTGCCTCGCCGTTGCTAAATACCTAGAAAAAGAATTTGGTGGAGCTGTAATGGCGTGCAGTATCAAGAATTAGAGTTATGATTAAGCTGTAACATTTTTAAAATATTGACGTTCTAAACCTTAAATAAAAATAATTTTATAAAAATACAAAATATTGTCCACGGCGTTCGTTTATTTTATTTATTTGTAAGTCTAGTTGGAGATATTAATTAGGGTTCTGTTATTTTTTTATGTAGGTAGCAAATAAAATAAACCCCATATAAGGGTATTGTTGAGTAGAGTTGAACTGCGTTTTATAGAAGTTCAAAATCCTTTTCTACAACTTTCTTCTTCTCTTCGTTTAATGGCTTGTTATAGCTTTTTGGAAATAATTCTGCCAATGTCAAGTGAGGAATTTTGTACGGTTATGTCAAAGTCTTATATTGTCAGTCAAAATGCTACAGTAAAATGGTGGATATATTACTGAAGGCTCTAGGAAGCCTTGAAGAGAAAACGAAAAGGCATGGTTTGAAAACTTGGAACCATTTGCCAACCCTCGTGCACGTTCACGAACACTTAACGGATAATAATCCACCCTTATTATATATCAAAGTTCAAAAATACACGGGTAATGGAAAAAAAAATCAATATTTCCAACCGCCACTTTCTGATTATTTTCAATGACCCCTTTACAACTTTCTTTCCCCGCTATTTCCTTATCCTTCGCATTTGTGAGATTGACAAAATAGTTTCTAATCTATCATTTTATTTTTATTATAATATTTAGTTAAAATTAAACTAATTAAAGAAATATTTGGATACGTATACAAATATTCTCATATCAAATACATTACACTACTCCATTTTTACAATCTAAATTGTTTTTAATTAACAGGTGAATTTTTTTTTCGTCGAGCAATAACGGATTTTAACGGAGCATAACACGTTCCTACTGTATCGTATCTGTCTACGTCTGTCTGACAGTGATAATTCTCTGACGTGACACTGACAGATGACACACAGCTGTTTTAGAATAGCAACGGCGAGCGGTCGGTCTCACAGTCGCACTTTTGACCTTAAGAGTCAAGAACTGCGATAATTAACTTATTTATTTATATCTGCCCAGCCAAGCTGAATAGGCTAATATCTTGTTCTTCCCGGAGAAGCTAAAGGGTTTTTAATTCATCAATATGCCAGGAGTAATAATAGTGGACACAAAGCCTTACGAAGGTCAAAAGCCGGGGACGAGTGGCTTGCGTAAAAAAGTTAAAGTTTTTGTGCAAGAAAATTACACGGAAAACTTTATTCAGAGTATTTTAGACGCGAATAAAGATGCTTTTGTGGGTTCGACGCTAGTGGTCGGCGGAGATGGTCGTTATCTCGTGAAGGAGGTCGTCGACGTAATCATAAAGATTTCTGCAGGAAACGGGGTAAGAAGTAGAAAAATAATATCGAATTACCTTGGCCTTAGCTCTAATTATCTGTTGGATATTAAGTGGTCAAACAACTAAAAATAATTAGCCGTTTAAATACACACTTAAAGACAGTACCTAGATAAATTGCTCTCATTGGAAAAGTTATAAAAGAAATGGCACAGTAAGTAAAGGCGAATTTTTAGAGCTTTCACCAATATTACATTTATACTTTTATTTAAGGTGGCGAAGCTGATTGTTGGTCAAAATGGAATTCTGTCTACACCAGCAGTATCACATCTTATCAGAAAATATAAAACACTTGGTGAGTTTCATTACAATAAAATCATGGTGTAGATGCATTGCCTGAATAACAATAAAGCATTCATTAAATTATGATGTAACATATTAATAAGTTATTAAGAATTTCTATTATTCCAGATTGACTAGTTTATAGTAATTGTAAATGAGTCCTATCAGCTACATGCTGGATTTTTATTGGAAACTCAATGTATATATTTTTTGATGACTAAACAAAAGTAGATGGCACCTATGAGTTAACCGAAGATTTTTCCTTTTTTACTTTCCAGAATTTCTAATTTTGTTTATTATTCAGTACCTTTACTTTTCTTAATGCCTTCTTGAAATAAGAGATATGCAGATTTCTACAAGTCATGCTATCCATGCAGGTGGTATTGTCCTCACCGCATCCCACAACCCTGGTGGTATCAACAATGACTTCGGAATCAAGTTTAACTGTGCCAATGGAGGACCTGCTCCAGACAGCACTACCAACGATATTTACAAGTTAACCACGAAGATAAAGCAGTTCAAGATTGTGCCAGATCTAGTCTGCGGTATTGATAAAATCGGTGTCCAGAACTTTACGGTAAACTTTGTGCAATTTATGTTAGATTGTAAGTAGAAAGAAAGAAAGAAAGAAACACTTTATTTGTAAGAAATGTACACAACATTCGTAATTACACTAAAAAAAAAAAACAAAACATAGTCTTGTGAAATTTAAAACTAACTTATAACCATAACCTATTCCTTGGTGTGTGCGAACATCGTTGCTGTGTACATAATGTAACAGTAGAACAAATTCTGCACAAATATAAATATAGAGTGCCATTTCAAGTAATGTCATTTAATTTTGACAGGTGAGTCTGTAAATTAATTATCAAATTAAATTATTATTAATCATCATTAAAAAAGGGGTATTAGCTTTTTTTATTATATTGGGTCGCAACACAATGATATAATTTATAAGCAATCTTTGATAAAAACATACAACAATTAAACAACAGAAAGAAACATTTTTGTAAGGTGTGGTGTGGGATATAATCGAGATAGGTATGGAGTCTTGTCCCATGACAAGAGTGATAATTGCTGTAGCTAATTCCACGCGGAGGAAATAATGGGCAGCAGCTAGTAGATTATAAATTAATTCATTCATTCACAATTTAATTCATTGACAGCCTCTGTGGTGGAGTGGTTGAGCAGGTTGGCTCATAACCTGGAGGGGGTTTGATTTCCGCAGTAGGACAAATATTTGTGCACAGAGATAAAAGCGCAAATACTTGTTCTGAGTCTGGTTGTTGGTGGGGCTGTATGACCATGGTCCTTGTAGTTCCTGGGTCCCTAGGTACAGCAATCTTAATAAGGGTCCAGGATCTATGTATGTTATTGTTAGGCGTTATTATTATTATTCAGCATGCGCAATCGCAGGTCCCATAAGAGACTTCTTGAAGACATATACCTCTTGTTACCAGGTGGATGGCCGCCAGTTCTCAGTGGAAGTGGTAGATTCAGTGAAGGATTATGTATCATACATGAAGGAGATCTTCGACTTCCCCAAAATCAAAGCTCTTATCCAGGGATCGGAACAGAGGAAGCCATTCAGCATACTGGTTGACTCTATGAGTGGAGGTAAATAAATATATTGTATAACAATCTAGTATGATTATTAGACTGTGAGATCAGGTCATAAAGTCTCATTTGTCCAGTAATTTCACTAGCTACCACTTCAAACCGGAATACAGCAGTGCTTGCGCACTACTGCTTGGCGGCAGAATAACTAGCAAAGCGGTTGTCTCTGACTAGACAAACTTTACAGAAAAGTCCTGCCACCTAGTAAATACATTCCCACTGCTGGGACATGACCTCTTGCATGGCCACAATCCACACAAACATGATGCTATTGACGCTAAATATGGAAATGTGGATAATTCGAGCGGCGAAAGGCTGCATTTTGAAACGGCGTAAGCCGAACATAAAGAGAAGGATTTATGCCCATGAGATAAATCGATTCAAAGAGGTTAATAAACTCATATATTATGCGGATGGGTATCATTACACATGCAGGGTAAAAGTATTAGTACTGTGTAAGTTACTATAACAGTAGGCATTTATCATATTAGTAGCTATTATCTGAAAAATGTATGCGACGATGTCGCGAAGACCTAACGGATGACTGCAGACAGGAGCATCCATCCAAACCTGCGACTCGGAGTGGGGTCCCGCGCCCTGAGATACAAGTTCATTCTTAGGTCGGGGACGGCGACTTCACTTGGGAAGCGGATGTGTGCGGAAATGCGTCTGTCTGCAGTCTCTTGTTCTCTTGCTCAATTTATACCTGCTGTATATATTATTACTAGTTGGCCCTGCCTATATCATTGTAACTTTTTTTTATTTTTTATGTTTTGGCTCCATACTTTTGTGTATTTAGCCAGTGTCAAGTAATTGATAATTTATCAAGTTATCGATATTTCACGCAAATATGTGTCAAGTCACAGTCGAAGTCATCAAGTCAAGTCAGTCTAGTCAAAGTCATACTCCTAGTAAAGTGGTGGCAACTTTACTTGAAGCTTCTATGGAGTTTTGGAAACAACACGAAAACAAAACGTTTCACCATCATTATATAATTTTCCCATACTCACGCCTGTAATCCAGCATTTAACGAATAAAATGCCACCAATTTTATGCACTAACACTGAAAATAACACAAGTTTTAGAAAATAATGCAATGCGGTGACGCGATCTTTTTCGCTTTCCCGCCAAAACTCATCATTTTGTCCTCCATAACTCTCTATTTGTTTTAGTAACCGGTCCATATGTCAAGCGCATATTCGTCGATGAACTAGGCGCAACGGACAAGAACGTCCGTCGAGTGGTACCCCTTGAGGACTTTGGAGGAGCCCACCCTGACCCCAACCTGACCTATGCTGCTGACCTGGTGGCTGCCGTGAAGGGAGGGGATTACGACTTTGGAGCTGCTTTTGATGGTGATGGTAAGTATAATTGTACGGTTTAAGAGTTGAAGAGTTGTTTATAGATTTATGTAAATTAAAACACCCAAGCACTTTTAACAATTGGTTAATTATATTGAATCAAATTGATTTCTAAGCTAAGTTTTATGTATTAAGTATGATTTATGATGAGCAGGATCTATCGATTGCGCGGTCGCTAACGAACTCTCTGTCCGCGAGTCGCGGGTGCGATCGGATAAAAATGCTGATGAAGAAAAGTTGAAAATTGCTAAAATAACAAAAATATACGATGGCTCGTACAATAATTCACAGACTCAATATAGCCAAGAGTATATAGTTTTGGACCTATTCTAGGGATGGAATATCGATGGTTTGAGGTACTGTCGATAGTTTTAAGATAGTAGATAATTTGTGTAACTTTAGTTATTGAATAAAATAGAGATAAATTATCAACAGATATAGGGAAACTATTGATGATATGATAGCCTCTGTGGTGTGGTGGTTGTACAGGTCGGCTCATATCCCGGAAGCTGCAGGTTTGATTCCAGTGGCAGGACAAGTGTATCTGCACGAATACTTTGTTCTGTCTGTGGGACCGTGGTCCCTAGATACTAGGAATCCTTGTTAGGATTCAGTATCTATGTATGTGATCGTTGGTAATATAAGTAAGTGATGAAATGAAAAATTGTCGATAATTTGATAAATCAATGTAATCCAAGGATCTTTGACTTAATTTTAGTTGATTTCAAGAACTTTCGTGTAGTATTTTTAGTAGATAATAGTAATAAAATTAATAATAAATATAGCTTCATTTTTTTTGTTTACATTTCGAAAAGCTATTTCGTTCTGCATTTTTTAGAATGTCTTCCAACGCGGGTTCACCACCGACGGCTTCAATGTTGCACTCGTTTACTCCACACAGGATCCTCAAATGCCCATTGCTTCCCCACTCCATATTCCGATCAGTAAGAACTTTTTAAATATAGTAACGCCCAACGATCACACATACATCCTGGACCCTAACTAGGATTCCCTGTGTCTACTCTACTAGGAACTACGAGGACCATGGTCCCACAACACCCAGACTCAGAACAAGTATTTGCGCTTTTTTTTTCTGTGTATAAATACTTATAAATAATACCTGCCGCGGGAATCGAACCCGCCGCCTCCGGGTTATCAACCGACCTGTTCAAACACCACACCATAGAGGCGTAATTGCATAAAAAAATGCTAATCGCACCGATTTTTGTTGGCATTGTACCCACTTTGGATTGCCTCATATGCTATTGCATCATATCGAGATTATTGTGATTTGTTATGATTAGATACCAAATATTTATATATCATCAGATATCGCTGCCGTGCTACTTTATGTTATGACACCAACGAATTTGCTTCGTAATTGATGCCAGGCCGTTTTTGTAGATACGCCATTTTATCTGTTGTTATACAGGGTTACAGGAAAAATCGTGCTAGATCCGTTAAGGGCGTGGAGTACCCATAATTTCTGACTTATTTCACTACTAGTTGCGCCCCGCGGTTTCACCCGCGGATAATAAGTATTTTAATTATTTGCGCATCCCACGGGAAAATTTCACTTTTCCGGGATAAAATGTAGCCTATATGTTAATCCTGTGTATCAGTTATCTTAGTACCGAATTTATAATGTAAATTTCATCCAAATCCATTACTAACCGTTTGCGCGTGAAGCAGTAACAAACATACACACATACACACAAACATACACACATACACACAAACATACACACATACAAACTTTCGCCTTTATATTTCACTATTATGCCCTAGAGAACAATACAGTTTCTAATTTTTTTTAAATTTCTTAACTTTCACTTGTCTATTACGGTCTATTCAATTATTAACTTATGTAGTTTTTCAAAGATTGACGTCCTAAAGCATCTTATTACACGTGTAAAAATGCAATAATAATAAGAAACACAAAATAAACAAAATAAAAATCGGTCGAATAACGTAAAGTATAAGTCGAATATCTCGAAAAGGGTTAAGTTTAGGCTAGGGTGTTTCATAGTGAAATAAGTCAGAAATTATGCGTACTCCACGCCACCACAACGGATCTAGCACATTTTTTCCAGTAACCCTGTATATGATATCTTTTGATAAAATCATTATTGATGATATGAAAAAACTTGACTATATCGGCGTACATATTTGAGGATAACTCTGATAAATGAATTAACTACCTACACTTACCTAGATATATACTTACGGCCGTCACTTTGATTGCAATGCAACAGGAGAAATTTCCATACTAAATATGCACATAAACTGCGTACTGAAACTGTAAAATCCATACAAATTTGTGTTTCTATCTGTTGCAATCGAGTTACATGATCGTCCAGCTGATCTCTACTTTTATATGGCAGGCGATGCATTAAATTTGCGCGTGCTCTTCTAAGTGACTAATTGAAAATTCATTTGCGAAGTACTTGGTGCGAATGCTGGATGCAAATCCAACCTGCTGCACGATGAAAATAATAAAAAATAATATACATTGTAAAAGACAGTAGAAAAAAAAATACATCACTGTAAAGTTTCTTGTAGCTTCTTCTTTACAGTTGTAATCGAAGCTTCGGATCGGAGTTTTCTGTTCTGCGTTGTGCCGGATTGATTGCACCAGTAGTGAGAAAGAGAACTGCTTTTTTTTTCAAACTCATATATTGTAATGGACTTGCCATATATTATTTGACGATAATAAGCACTTTGTAATTTTATATGCTTAGTGAAATAACTTACTTTCAAGTACCTAATATAATATTGACTTTTTTTAAAATAAATCCACCCAGTTTGACACCCCTGATTCTTATAACCTTTCTGTCCCCAGGTGATCGCAACATGATCATCGGCAGGGATGCGTTTTTCGTGACGCCCTCGGACTCCCTGGCGGTCCTGGCTAACAATCTCCACCACATCCCCTACTTCCAGCGTACTGGCGTACTAGGTTACGCAAGGAGTATGCCGACCGCTGCTGCCGTCGATAGGGTAGCCGCCGCTACTGGGAAAGAGATGTTTGAAGTCCCTACCGGTGAGTGACGCAATGACGTACTGACGTATTGGTGTACTATGCATATGCATATCATGTAACTAAGGTCCGTATTACAGAACGATGCTCAGTCATCGATCGGTGCTCAAGCTGAGATTTCATTCATAAAGTGATCAATTAATGAATGAAATCTCTGCTTGAGCACCGATCGGTAACTGAGCATCGTTCTGTAATAAGGACCTTAGAGTGGGGCTGGGAAGAATTTCACCCTCTTAGGGGTGGAATTTCGAAAAACTTTTTTAGTAATACCTACACTTTATAAAGAACACACCCTCCAAATTTCAAGTCTCTAGGACCAGCGGTTTAGGCTGTGCGTTGATATATAAGTCAGTCAGTCAGGACTTTAAATGTTATATGTATAGATTTCTTTATCCATTTCTACCCGCAGGGTGGAAATACTTCGGCAATCTCATGGACGCTGGCCGTCTATCCCTCTGCGGGGAGGAAAGTTTTGGAACCGGATCCGACCACGTGAGGGAAAAGGACGGAGTATGGGCCGCTCTCGCTTGGCTCTCTGTCATAGCCGCAACTGGCAAGTCCGTGGAGGACATACTGAAAGCGCACTGGGAACAGTTCGGAAGGAACTACTTCACTAGGTGAGTTATTTTTTGAAGTAAAACTTCTTTACGCACGCTTGACTTGGGGAGTAAGCTGGTGAATGCGAGGGGAACGGAAGTTGAAGTTGGTTCATGTAGATCTTCTTTGTCAACTTAACAAAGTTAAAAATTTGTATTATTGTATTGGTTAGTCCGGTAAAATTAAAATTTACAATTGTCAAGATGGTGACATTAACATTAAACTAAGCAAAGCAAAGTTATACCGGCCGATAGGTGGAGCTAAACCAAAGAAGTTTTACTTCAGTCGTGTGGTCTTTAGTTTTTTTTTAATAAGTGTCATTTCTGTAGGTAAAACAAAACCTATCGTCTATAGAACGCTCTCATTCACTATGTCAAGGTAAAGTAGACTTTAACACAATGTGTAAGACAAACTTTTACCACGAAAAATAATGTCATCATTAAAAGAAACCCGATTGTCCTCAGATACGATTACGAAGAGTGCGCCAGCGAGCCGTGCAATGAGATGGTGCAGGCCCTCGAGGAGAAGGTGACCGCCGCAGGATTCGTCGGCTCCTCCCACAGTGCCGGAGGCAAGATCTATGTCGTGAAGCTAGCGGACAACTTCTCATACATGGACCCCATCGACCACAGCGTTGCTATGAAACAGGTATACTACTATCTCTTTAAAATAAATTTATGGTTAAAACACGAGTGTGCTTTAGATCACACGACTGAAGTAAAACTTCTTTAGTTTAGCTCCATCTATCGGCCGGTATAACTTTGTTGTGTTTAATGTTATGTCGCCATCTTGACAATTGTAAATTGTCATTTTGCCGGACATACCAACATGTTATAATGGAGATCTTTTTTTTTGAGGGGGGAAATGGTGTGGTCGCAGGAGGTATGTGGGACTCGAACCCACTAAAACCCCCCCGTGAGCCCTCGTCCGCCGTACCGGGGCGAGAAGGGGTCACGATTGTAGTCCAGCCAACTCGCCCCCCGTGACAATAGAGATCTACGTTAACCAACTTCAATTTCCGTTCGCTTCGCATTCACCAGCTTAGTCCCCAAGTCAAGCGTGCGTAAAGAAGCTTTACTTTTGTATTATTATGTTGGTATGTCCGGTAAAATGACAATTTACGATTGTCAAGATGCCGACATTAACATTAAACAAAGTTATACTGGCCGATAGATGGAGCTAAGCTGAAGAAGTTTTAATTTAGCTGTGTGGTCTAAAGCAGACTTTTTTTGCTAGCTAGCGTTTGACCACAATCTCACATGATGGGAAACGACGATGCGGTCGAAAATGTAGGGTTGTTCCCTTTCTCCCTACCAGTTATAGTGGGGGGAAATGGAACAACCCAAAGTGTTAGGTTAGTAGTAAAACACAAATATTAATGTTATTGTTTTTCTGTCCCAAGGGTCTGCGCATAATTTTCGAGGACGGCTCCCGTATCGTGATGCGACTGAGCGGCACCGGAAGCTCCGGGGCCACTGTCAGGTAATTGATACATTACATCGCCCTCATACGCCCTCTCCCGATCAATTTCCGTAACTCTCTCGTCTCGCATTCACCAGCTTTACTCCCCAAGTCAAGCGTGCGTAAAGAAGTTTTACTTCAAAATCCTGTTATTTGTATCGAACTTGTTCCAGATTTTTTTTTAACACGGCAAATTGCCTTTATTTTCTAAATACTACAATGATTTAATAACGAATACTAAAAACTACCTACTACTACTGCAAAAAAAATCATTTGGACTATATACTGGCCGCGATGACCTATAGACAGTCCAAATGCTCCAGCCCACTACCAGTAGGTAGCGTACCCAACATGCTGGCAACATTGCCCCGTAAAATTGCAATGCTTATTCGTTGTGCCAAACAAGTGCCAGCATTTTGGTCACGCGTAGCGCAGGCGCTCTGATAAACTTTTGAAAACGCGATGAGGACCAAGGACCCAGGGTCTCAACACCAAACGGCTCAAATATGTAACCGCTACCGAGATTACTATATTTGCGCCGTTTTAGCTGCTCAGCCGAATATTTTTTTTGTAGTAGTAGGTAGTGTTTAGTATTCGTTATGAAATCATTGTTCCAGATTGTACATAGATTCCTACGAAGCGACGGACGTGTCGGGCGACGCTCAGGTGATGCTGAAGCCGTTGATCGACGTCGCCCTGCAGATGTCGCGGCTGGCCGAGTACACCGGCCGAGACGCCCCCACCGTCATCACGTAGATATAACACCACAAATAGGAAACACCTTTATAACGTGACCGCCCGGAACTTCTGCCCAGTACATAACATGTTATACTAATTTTGTTCTTTTTTATGTTAGTGAATGATATGACAACACGGCCATAGCTATGTGGGGGGAGGGGGGGTGATTGATTTGAGAGCATAAAAATCATACGATATCTCGTGAACCATTTCACGTCATCATTTTAATTTTAATGAGCTTACACAGCCACATGTATGTACATCGTGATAGGACGCGAGATACTCTGCCAGGTCCATCTTCGTAGATCGTCTTCCTAATATTCCGGGCCAAGTTATATCGGTTAATATTTCTTTCTTAAAAACCTCCGGCAAAGAATTTATATTTATTTTTAAATTGTAAAGAATACTCGGATTCCTGAAGGCACACAGCCAATAGTTTTCAACTGGGTTATATCGACTGAACTAATACAATTATTTTTTTATAGAATGTGTGTACCTCAAATCTATTATATTTAACAGATATATAATATAAATGTAACTAAGGAAACCACACTGCTTTTTACCTATGAAATTGCCGTTTTTGTCTTATTCATAATCAAACTAATCGGCGGATAATGGAGCTTCGAGGTGGTTTGAAATGGCCAGTAATACAGAACGGCAATTTCATATGTAAAGACCTATCATAAATCACAAATTTTTCATATATATGTACCTACCTACTTCCATCACTTAGTGATGGAAGTAGGTAGGATGGATTAGTTAATCATCATTTAGTGGTTTTTTTTAAATTGATTATTGCTATTTTTGTAATATTTTTTTACTTTGCCTAAGATACCATATGAAAAATAATTACTAACATTCTTACAATAATACACATTTTTATACAAACATTTTTTTTATTTATTAACTAAGTTTTTACTAGCAAAATGTTCACAGTTTACTCATTGTTTTTTATCGACTACATTGGTGTCGAAATTATTACGATTATTATATAAAGCTATTTAAAGGTTGTTTTTTAAGATTACAGAATTGTTACTTAATTTATAAGATTAAAAATGTTGTCATCGATAGTTAGTTATTTATATTTACAATATTGGTTCCTTGATACTATTATCACAAGGCCAAATTTCATCACAATGTACAAGGCCAAAGACGAAACGTTTCGTTTTATATTTTTATAAGAACAATAGATATAACGAGAATATTTAATAAAAGGTATAATAAAAATAATGTCTCATTTCTAATATTAATCCTAAAATTGACTAGATTACGTAGAATTATGTTATATAAATGTTTTCATGTAAGTCACACTTTGGTATTCGATTCAGATCTTAACATGACTGGATATTCGATTATTTTCGATAGTACTTATCTTTACGTGGCTACTTGGAATCATCACATCATTATTTTTATAAATATTTTTGGTGGACATGTATCCTAAGATATCACTGATATATCCATTATCCACTATCCAGCGATGATGCACCACCTAGCGGCATAAATAAGCAATCAATATAACTTTTTTTTAATTTGGCTCCATTTGTGTATTTAGCCAGTGTCAAGTAATTGATAATTTCTCAAGTTAATTAATATTAAATATATAAGGTCCGTATTACAGACCGAAGCTGTCATCGAACGGTGCTCAAGCAGAGATTTAATTAACTAATTGATCACTTTATGAATGAAATCACTGCTTAAGCAACGATCGATGACTGAGCATCGTTCTGTAATACGGACCTATGTGTCAAGTCAAGTCATTCACTATTGTCATCAAAAATATGAGAAAATATTTACTCGTTATTTTGTTCAATTCTCATACGGTAGTCGTGTCACACGACTACGTAAGTAAGTACCTAAATATAAGTTTATCACAATACACCCGACTTTTTTTTTTTTGTTTGGTTTTGGCTCCACACTTTTGTGTATTTAGCCAGTGTCAAGTAATTGATAATATCTCAAGTTAATTAATATCATATAATGTGAGTCACACTCCAAGTCACTAAGTTAAGTCATAGTCTAGTCTAGTCAAGTCATACTCCTAGTAAAGTGGTGGCAACTTTACCAGAAGCTTCCATGGAGTTTTAGAAACAACACGAAAATAAACGTTTCACCATCATTATACCACTTTCCCACACTCATATAACTTGCAACTCTTGATTGGCTTCCGTCGAGTTGCCATATCACAATTCTGATTTCTGCCAAGTAGACTTACAAATCCAAGAAAGAATAGCTTCTCATTTCTAGCGCTCGATTGTTATTTGCACCATAGTGGTACGTTTAATTGTTAATCTATTATTATGCATCTTATAAATTAAGTGGAATCTTCTATTCGTCGATAAAAAATTGCATTATAAGATTGGCAGCTCCGAACAGCACAATGGCGGAGTAGAACGCTATCTTGCACCACGTGATCTCACCGCGTAGGTGCAGTGAACGCAGCTGCAGGAAGGATGGCAGCGCGAATATATGCACTAGACCGCTCACAGCGCCTGTGTACCTGGAAACGAAGTTTAAAGTTAACAAATATATTGCAAACTAGCTGACCCGCCCTGGTAACCTAAACCAAAGAAAAGCACACAAAAAAATTCATTAAAATTGGCCCAGTCGTTTAGAAGCAGTTCAGTGACATACTGTGATATATTTGCAGATGAATGGAAGGTGATTTTGTTAGAGTGCTTGCAGTTCTGCGAGAAGAATTGTATAAAAGGTATGTGTCCGTAGTAATTATGATTTATTACGTAATATTAATAGTTTTGATTATTTTATTTATTTTTATGTATAAGTAATTTTGATTTTTGTTCTATTTTTGTTATGTTCTGTACTTTGTATTTTACGTTAATAATATTATTATAGAAATGTGACATGATAAATTTATATTGATTATGGTAATTGGCTTTGGCCGTCTAATTGGTGAAATAAATAAATAAAAAATACTGATACGTACAGAATATATGAAGGAGAATAAATCTTAATATTAGGTCTTTACCTATGAAATTGCCGTTTTGTTTGAAAAAAGTTAAAGTATTTTTTTTTCGAACTTATTTATTTCTTTTATTCAAAGTGTTCACCCCTGCAATCAATGCATCTTTGCCAACGCTGTGGCAGTTTATGGATGCCCTTCTTGAAAAAATCAGCAGGACGGGAGACAACAAACTCTTCAAAGGCGTTTTGTACTGCCTCTCGGGAATTGAATTTTTTTCCCGCTAAAAAGTTGTCCATATTTTGGAAAAAGTAATAGTCTTTTAGCTTTGCTTAATTTGGAGCTAGATGGCGTTGTGTGAAATGTCCACAAATATGTACGTACCTGATAATGGTGCCAATGTTGGGGCAGAAGCAAGCTACCAGTATACAAACAGAGACGATCACAATGTTGATGGTGATCGTCAGACATTGCGTGTCTCTGAACGGCAGCAGCAGGATCGCTTCGGAGCGCAGCATGAACGCTACTAGGGGGTACACGGTCACTACCTGGGGTACCAAACAAGGAATATCGTAGTGTAAAACATTTACAAGTGAGTTTTTGTCAGGAAAACGAAAAATATCGCGTCACCGCATTGTATTATTTTTCAAAACTTGTGTTATTTTCTGTGTTAGTGCATAAAATTGGTGCCATTTTATAAGTGCTGGATTACAGGCATGAGTGTGGGAAAGTGGTATAATTATGGTGAAACGTCTTTTTCATGTTGATTCCAAAACTCCATAGAAGCTTAGAAGCCACCACTTTACTAGGAGTATGACTTGACTAGACTAGACTAGATAATGACTTGGACTGTGACGTGACTTGACACATATATATATCCATTAATTTGAAAAATTATCAGTTATTTGACAAAAAAAAAATATTTACAAGTTTTGTAAGAAATGACTATATTCCTGTAGGGTGTCTAAACTGTCTAAAGTTTACAGTTTAGACAGCCTCTGTGGTGTGGTAGTTGAGCAGGTCGTCTCAAAACTTGGAGGCGGCGGGTTCGATTCCCGCGGCAGGACATTAAGTACTTGTGCACAGAAAAAAAGGCAAATACATACTTGTTCTGAGTAGTTGTTGTTGAGTTGTTATGTTGTGGGACCATGGTCCTCGTAGTTTCTGGGACCCTAGATAAAGGACATCCTAGTTAGGGTTCAGGGTCTATCTATACATGTAATGGCGTTATTATTATTATTATTATTATTCGCCAGTAGGGAAGTATACTTTAAATTAAATAATAATAATACCCAACAATCATATACATAGATCCTGGACTCTAACTAGAATTCCCTGTGTCTAGGATCCCCACAACTAATTTTAAAAAAATTCGACTATATACTGGCCGCGATGACCTATAGACAGTCCAAATGCTCCAGCCCACTACCACGTTGAATTATAATAATGTTAAACAATAAACCTAATTCTAAGGTGCATATACTCACTTGAAATAGCAACAGTATTCTGGCAACTGCAGTCATAACGTCGTGCATCTCGAAGTTGTTCAATATGTTCTGAAAAATTTTAAACTTTAAAATAAAACTGCTAAGAAAAGTTAGCATGCTGTTTCATTTTTTTCAAACTTCGTTACCAACGATATATTTATGTCGGTACGAACATAGCATGTCTATGACAGTTACCGCAATTTATACATATAAAATTCAAAGTCCTCACTGAAATTTGGAGAGGGTAAAGTATAGGTATGCACTAAGAAAGGGTTTTTCGAAATTCCACCCCTAAGAGGGTGAAATGGGTGGTTGAATTATCTATAAAAATAAATCTTCGTTTCCTATAAGTCACGCGGACGAAGCCGCGGGCAGAAGCTAGTAGTTACTAAAATGCATAAAATGGTGCGAATATATTATCTTCTGGGGCCGTGCTCTTTTTTTAATATATTACTTATTTGTTTATTGTCATTTGTAAACAAAATCGATACAGGATCCCTGCCTTTGAAGACCCCTTCTCTATTTTTATTACAATTTTGGACACTTTATTTAACAGTTTAAATATAATCAATTTAATTATTATTTGAATAATTTAATTATTATTATATAGTCAATTTAATTATTATGTTTTACTTACGTCTTCTATACATGATTTGGCGAGAGGGAAGCAGATGTAAAACACTGCGCCTACTAAAGTATACGTCAGAGTTACCAACAAGAATGCTATCGTCAGGTCTCTTCCCTGAAAACGAGAAGTTCACATACTTACGTAGATTGTTCATTGTTATTAAAACTAGTCTTTTTCAGAGTTTTGAAATAAAACGTCTTTACGCACACTTCACTTGGGGAGTAAGCTGGTGGACGGTAGTTGAAAATTGTTCGTTAACGTAGATCTCCATTGTCAACATAACAAAGTTAAAAATTGTATTATTATGTTGGTATGTCCGATAAAATGACAATTTACAATTGTCAAGATGGCGACATTAATATTAAACAAAGCAAAAAAAGTTATACCGGCCGATAGATGGAGCTAAACTAAAGAAGTTCATATATAATAATAATATAATATTTCTAAAAAAGAACGATATATGACTGAAGAAAAGCTTCTATACGAAACTTAACTCTCTTGCCATCACTAACTTATATCTCCGTTTCAACTTCCGTTCGCCTCACCCGATCAATTTCCGTAACGATTTCGTCAATCATTCACCAGCTCCCCAAGTAAAGCGTGCGTAAAGAAGTTACTAATAATATAAATAGTAAAATATGAACAAAAGTATCAAGAATCTGCTCACATTTTTCTCCTGGCGAGCATTACTGCTCATGATAGTGATAATAATATTGTGTATGTAGAACGAGAGCGCTAACATGCCGCTGAGCACGGCCGCGTCCTTCGCGGCGCGCTCCGCTGGCGGCAGCGTGCCGATGTTTATGCCCCATGTATACCCCTTTACTATCACGAATAGTAGGAGGTACACTACTGATAGGGTTCCTGGAAAAAAAATTACAGGCTCGGTGTGCGGTGGTTGGCAGATCGGTTCATAACCTGGAGGCGATGGATTCGATTCCCGCAACAGGACAAGTATTTGTGCACAGAAAAAAAAGCGCAAATACTTGTTCTGAGTCTGGGTGTTGTGGGACCATGGTCCTCGTAGTTCCTGGGTCTTTAGATAAAGAGAATCCTTGTTAGGGTCTAGGATCTATGTAAGTGATCGTTGGGCGTTATTTTCTTTTAATAATTAACTTGGACCTTAGCCTAGCAAAATCCTTCCACGTGTAAGCAAATGTTGGTCCTGGTTATAATCTGTGGCGATACCAATATCGAGTTTTTAGGCCGTTTGAAGGCTTAGTTTTTACGTCTAGTGTGTATTCTATATTACTAAAGTTTGACAGCTCTTCTTTTCTATTTATATTTATTTAAAACTCGTGTCAAATCAAAATGCCAAATACTGTTCGCTCATTGGTTGAGACAGCCGATGTATTAACTGTGGCAACACTGCTCTATAGTCATATATAGAGTATACTTTATAGTCACCGCATCGTCACTTACCATCAGGTGCGATAGTGGTCAAACGCGAGCCTATCATACAATAAAAAAAGTCTATTATCGTTTGTAATTTATTCTCGAATTAAAATTTCTCAAAAATTGGTGCCATTTTAATCATTAAGTGCTGGATTACAGGCATAAGTGTGGGAAAGTGGTATAATGATGGTGAAACGTTTCTTTTCGTGTTGTTTCCAAAACTCCATAAAAGCTTTTAGTAAAGTTGCCACCAATTTACTAGGAGTATGATTTAGACTCGACTATTACTACTGCCTTGACTTGATGACTTGGACTGTGACTTGACACATATCTGCCTGAAATATTAACTTGATAAATTATCAATTACTTGACACTGGCTGAATACACAAAAATGTGGAGCCAAAATACAAAAACAAAAAAACTTTGTTATGCTGACAATGAAGCTCTACTAGGACGATGAATCAGAATGATCCTACGGCCATGAAGATCTACGTGAACCAACTTCAACTTCCATTTGCCTCGCATTCACCAGCTTACTCCCCAAGTCAAGCGCGCGTAAAGAAGTTTTACTTAAAAAAAACTCACCCAGCGAATTAAATCTGGTAAAAAAGGCCACGTTTCGAAAGTTCAACAACGGGAAGACGATTAAGGCGACGTATACGGGCACCGTAGAGTGCAGCCCCCAGTAGGGAGGGTCGTCCATCGGCGCCGGCAGTATGAGGGAACCGTTGACGCCGTCCGCCGGGCAGAGCAGCGTGTTAGTGTATGTTACATTGGAGTTTAGATCTGCAAGGGGAGAATACACATATTTTATTTAGATGGATGCTATTTCACAGCCTCTGTGGTGTGGTGGTTGAACAGGTCGGCTCCGGAGGCGGCGGGTTCGATTCCTGCGACAGGACATGTATTTGTGCACAGAAATAAAAAGCGCAAATACTTGTTCTGTGTCTGGGTGTTGTGGGACTATGGTCCTCGTAGTTCCTGGGTCTTTATACACGGGAATCCTAGTTAGGGTCCAGGATCTATGTATGTGATTGTTGGGCGTTATTATTATTATTTTATGTGTAGATTGGGCTTTTTATCCGTGGGGTGATCACGAAACTTTGATTGCAATGTAACAGAAGAAATTTCATTTTTAATTTGAAAATTTTGCAATTTTGGTTGCAGTCAAGTTTTGCGATCACCTGGCAGATATTGAGACAGTTGATATAAGTGAGATGTGGTCAACCGCTACCCAACCACCACCCAGACAAGCACTAGAGAGAAGATCGTACTGATTGCCTCTGTAACGCTTGTGACCACGGACTACCATTATTTATTGTGTCAGTCTTCAATTTTAATTTATTGATTACATATTTAAATTGAAAATAAAATATGGGCGGAGTAATGCATAATCTTACAAGAGATGGTTTGGAGTCGATAACTAGTCAAAACGGTCCAGAAGAGAATAAAGTATTAAAGACTAAAAAGAAGAGCTTAAGGCCCGTTACAGAACTACGCTCAGTTGTTAATCGATAATCAAGACGAGTTTCCATTAACAAAATCAATTTGTGATGAATCGACTTGAAAATGGATTCACGACTGAGCGTAGTTCTGTAATACGGGCCTAAGAATAGATCATGCCCAGTCCAGCAGTTGAGAGTTCGAGATGAAAATTATGAAACAATAGATCGTTATGTTGTAGATGTTAAGTTATTACCTTCCTCTTCCATTTCCTTCTTGTCAATGTAACCTACTTAAGTTTGTCTTTCTGCTCTCTATTTTCAATATGGAATTTTATAAAATAAAGTAAATCCGTAATTGGATGTAAGTTCTAATATTAAGTGAAACTATTTCTTAGCTTAAGATCTGTGGATTTTGTGAAATAAATAAATAAATGTCCTTACCAACAAAATAATTGACAGTGAAGTAGAGGAAGTTGGTGATAAGTATCCAGTAGACCACGTTGGCTCCCAGCAGGACGAGGAAGCTAAACCCGTGAGCCAGCGCCTCCGCCCCCGGGCCGAGCAGCGTGCGGCACAGCGCGGGGACTTCGCATGTCGACGATCCTGCAGGAACGTGATTAATAAACAAATCTATGTGGACATGTCGCACAGCGCCATCTAGCACCAAACAAAGCAAAGACGTATCTGAGACTACTTCAGTATTAAAATTTGTTTGTAAATAATTATAACTTTATTAAATAACGAGCTTCTGCCCGCAGCTTCGCTCGCGGCGTGGCCTATGGGAAAATAATTCAACCACCCATTTCACCCTCTTAAGGGTGGAATTTCGAAAAATCCTTTCTTAGCAGATGCCTACGTCATAACATCTACCTGCATGCCAAATTTCAGCCCGATCCGTCCAGTGGTTTGAGCTGTGCGTTGATAGATCACTATGTCAGTCAGTCACCTTTGAGTTATATATTTAGATATATACCGCAATATAATTATAATGCCCAGACGCAGAAAAATAGGAAAATATTAAAAAATATATATATATACATATATATTAAATTACTGCAAAATTACTTAGATGTTTTTGTATCCTTAATCAAAGCGCATTACTCAATATGATGTCGGTAAAACCCTTAAAAAGCGCATCCTCCACAACAATGCCGGTAGATCTCTGATAAAGCGCATCACCATATCTGGCTCCTTCATTCCGTGGTGTATCTGTAAGTTTAGGAAACCATCTTGAGCTTTTGGGTGTTGATCTCACGTCAAACCTAAACTTTGGATCCTACATCGAGTCCAAAGCCAAAGTAGCTTCAAAAAAACTCGGCATATTGTCCAAGGTAAGGCGGTACTTCACACCTGGACAGCTTCTAAATCTGTATCAAGCACAGGTCCGATCGTGTATGGAGTACTGCTGCCACCTGTGGGACGGGTCTGCCAAGTACCAGCTTGAGGCTCTGGACTCGATTGAACGGCGTGCCAAAAGGCTCATTGACGACGACACTTTGGTTGGTGAAAGGCTCCAGAGCCTTGCACATCGACGTAAGGTGGCAAGTCTGTCGGTTTTTTACAGATTACACCACGGTGAATGCGCTCAAGAACTGCATGATCTAATTCTCCCATCACCATTCCACTACCGGACTACTAGACGCTCGGCTAAGCGCCATCCTTTTGTGGTCGAAATACCACCCATTCGTACCAAGCGATTTGACTCAACGTTCTTAATTAGAACGGCTAAGGAATGGAATGCCCTGCCAGCGTCTGTGTTTCCGGCGAAATATGACCCGGGCGTGTTCAAGATAAGAGTGAATAGGTATTTACTTGGCTAGCATGCTACACCTTCGATCGCATCGTCACTTCCCATCAGGTGAGAGCGTGGTCAAATGCTAGACAAGTTTGAAGTAAAAAACAAAAAAAAATCACCCACTGTGATCCCCAATAAAGCGCATCACGCACAATGGTTCCGATTGATCCCTAACAAAGCGCATCACTCACCATGGTGCCGGTTGATCCCTAACAAAGCGCATCACTCACCATGGTGCCGGTTGATCCCTAACAAAGCGCATCACTCACCATGGTGCCGGTTGATCCCTAACAAAGCGCATCACTCACCATGGTGCCCGTTGATCCCTAACAAAGCGCATCACTCACCATGGTGCCGGTTGATCCCTAACAAAGCGCATCACTCACCATGGTGCCGGTTGATCCCTAACAAAGCGCATCACTCACCATGGTGCCGGTTGATCCCTAACAAAGCGCATCACTCACCATGGTGCCGGTTGATCCCTAACAAAGCGCATCACTCACCATGGTGCCCGTTGATCCCTAACAAAGCGCATCACTCACCATGGTGCCGGTTGATCCCTAACAAAGCGCATCACTCACCATGGTGCCGGTTGATCCCTAACAAAGCGCATCACTCACCATGGTGCCGGTTGATCCCTAACAAAGCGCATCACTCACCATGGTGCCCGTTGATCCCTAACAAAGCGCATCACTCACCATGGTGCCCGTTGATCCCTAACAAAGCGCATCACTCACCATGGTGCCGGTTGATCCCCAGAAGCACATGCGCCGTATAGAGACAGAGCGCCGCCATGAAGGCAAGCAGTGCGAGCGCGGCCGGCAGCCCCGCCCGCTCCACGCCCCACGCCATTGTCAGCAGAGATGAGCCCATTATAGTGTTCCATACTGAAAAACTAGATAAAAGTAAAGTTAAACATGAGCTTTGGCGGGAAAACGAAAAAGATCGTGTCACCGCATTGTATTATTTTCCAAAACTCGTGTTATTTTCAGTGTTGGTGCATAAACTTGGTGGCATTTTATTCGTTAAGTGTTGGATTACAGGCATGAGTGTGGGAAAATAGTATAATGATGGTGAAACGTTTCATTTGGTGTTGTTTCCAAAACTCCATAGAAGCTTCTGGTTAAGTTGCCACCACTTTACTAGGAGTATGACTGGACTAGACTAGACTGATGATAGATGATTTGAGTTGATGACATGGACTGTGACTGCGCGTGATTGGCCGAGAGCGTGAGTCATACGGTTGAGTGAGAAAAACTCGATTGCATAGATTGTCATTAGCTGCATATCCTCTACTTGGTCTGTGATTAGCTGTAATAGTATTCTATGGTCATTAGTCTTTTGTTTGCTAGCGAAAATCCTCGTTGTATATTGAAGAATGAAGAATAATAATATAGTTTTAAAGCTGCTCTTGGTGTTATTTACAATATCAAGTTACTTACATAGTAACAAGAGAGCTTTGCTTCTTTCTTCCATCATCTTTTGGCCTCTCGAACTGCTTGTTGTATGTGGCTAAGATATCGCTGTCGGATATTTCTCCAGGGCCCTGAAAGATGTATAGAAATTGAAGTCTGTTGGTCTGTTCTAAAATTGTGTATTCAATACAACTGAATACACATAACTTAAATTAATACTTAATATACATACTATTTTTGATACCGTAGAACACTTGTATAAGAAATTATTAAAAGAAAAAAAAACATCCCAAACATGAAAATTCATCGAAAAGTTCATACGTTTGGAAATTCAATGCCACAGGCAGATACAACACAGATGTGTATCTGTGTGTCTAACCCCGAAGTTTAAAGTATTTTTGTTTCTGTGTATGACTCAGATCCGATCACATATTAGAGAGAAAAACAATTGACCCGGCGAAGAATGAGCGGCGCTTGATATCTTTAGTGAACCTACACAGATCATTGATATCTTCGTACACAGACGTACAGACACAAACTTATAACATTTTTTTATATTAATGAATGATGTGACGAGCTAACCGTTCGCCTGATGTTAAGCGACACGGCTACGGCTGCCCATATCAGCTGCAGTGTCACTCGGAACTCTAAAGTAGGTATAGAGTTTCGCGTGACACTGCACTGCGCACGTCATCCTGAGACATCAGCACAATCTAGTAAGATTACTAAACAGTGAGATCAGGGGGGTGATCACGAAACATTGATAGCAATGCAGCTGGGGAAATTTTCATACTAACTACTTATGTACATAAACTGCGTATTCACATTGTCAAATCCATACAAATTACTGTTTCTATTGGTTGCAAGCGAGTTACGTGATCGCCCAGTTCGTCTAGGTAGGTACCACCGCTTTGCCAGTTATTCTGCCGCCAAGCAGTAGTGTACAAGCACTGCTGTGTTCCGGTTTGAAGGGCACTGTAGCTAGTGAAATTACTGGGCAAATGAGACTTTATGATCTGATCTCACAGTTTAGTAATCTTATTACTAGATTGTGCTGATGTCTCTGGATGACGTGCTCGGTGCAGTGTCACGCGAACCTCTATACTTTAGAGTTCCGAGTGACACTGCAGCTGATATGGGCAGCCGTGTCGTTTAACATCAGGCGAACGGCTAGCTCGTCATGTCATTCCTTAACATAAAAAAAAACATTACAAAAAGACGAGTGTGCTTTAGACCCTTCTTAGACTTCTTTAGCTCCATCTCTCTTGCCCCTACAGTATACGAAACGTATCTCTTTCTTGCTATCTCAAGTCTCACCAGTTTACCCCCAAATCAAGCGAAAGAAGTTTTACTTCAAAAACGAAGCTCCGTCACCTTTCATATTCGATAAAAATTTGGATATTTTGATGTTTATTTAAGCAGCTGGCGCCTGTCCACATCATACCTACTTATCGAACGAGGAGAGGCCACGTGACCACGAAAGATACATCTGGATACGACGTCAATCCTGAATATTCGGCATTTCTTATCGTTTATCATGAAGCACTAATTAAATATCCCTTGTCTCGAATTGCGACGGACGACGCCAGGACATAGAATTCATAGCAGTTTAAGTAATGTAGATAACTTTGAGTACGTATATTTAGTTGGCATTGCGACCATTATAGTGTGCTATTAATACTATAATTATCAGTTATTTTGAATAAAAAATTGACGCGAAACATTTAATCAATTCTTTTCTTTAGGTACCTATTATCGTTGAGTATATCTCTACAGCACAGAATACATAATAGTAGTACTGCGTGTGGAAAGATGATAGGACGGGATAAGCCAGTGGCCTAGTTATGTAATCTAATCTATACTCTATAGCGGCTGTGTATATGTACTTTACATCCTTACATACTTTATATATTTATATTATACTTTACATAGAAACGATTGGTTCAAATTTTGTAAAATTATAATAACGGATAAACTCACATCAATTAAAAAGTCGAAATTACTCCGATCAGGTTTCGGACTTATTCGATGTCCTACTTTTGGAAGCCAGTTACTAACGCAAGCCGCTGGAATATGTCGAATTATCGAATATGTTCTAAACCTTGTCGGGGTTATTACGACTTTTTAATTGACGTGACTTTAGCCCATATTGCAAAGATAAAACGGGTCTATTCGCGCACAAAAATTATCAAACCATAATTTTGACTAACTTGGTCGAAACGTCGAGGTTAGTCAAAATTATGTTTTGATAATTTTTGTGCGCGAACAGACCCGTTTTATATTTACAATATGAGTTCAAGTCCTGAAAGTTTAAAAAGTGACTTTAGCCGTTATTAATTTTACAAAATGTGTCATACACACGATAGTTTTCAAACTAAAAGATTGGTTCTAATGGTTTTAAGTAACAGTGGGAGGAAAGCGATATTTAATATTTTGGAATGTACCGAAATTCGAAAACCATTTCGAGATTATCCTCTAAAGAGCTCATATAAAAAATACCAGTATTCAGTATTTACAAAGACAATAATTCATGTATTCCTAATGTTATTATAAAAAAAACAAAGTGAGGCTAAACATAATAAAACATAATCGACGTGAAGCCTAATGTGTGCCAATGACTGACATAAAAAAAGATTCGAACGATAGGAGTTTAATTTTTTTTTTCCTCTTGGCTTCTAACTAAAATCTTCATTTAGCTTCACTTAGCCTAAGAGAGATAAGGGGGCGGGAGAGAATGGTGAATTCAGGCCTAAAATTAATTAGCCTACACGAACATCTAGTTAATAAGAGACTTACTAAAGAGTCCGGGCTATCGGACGCAATGGCGTTGTAGACGGAAACGGGTGCTGCGGTACCAAGCAAGGGCGCAGTCTCCACGCGGCTCATGGCGCTGCGGTAGCTGTGGCTGCTACTGCTGCAAGGTGTGCAATGCCTGATGGAAATAACATAAATTGGATCTTATTACATACGGAAAAGAAGCATAAAAATTAATAATTTGAAAATCCCCTGACTAAAAATAAGATGTTTATTTGAGGTAGGTACATCCGGTTAAGATTTGGGAGACAAAAGATACTAGGTGGTAAGACTTTTCTGCAAAGTTCGCCTAAGAAGGTACAATCGCTTTGCCAGTTATTCTGCCGCAAGCAGAATGCGCAAGCACTGCTGTATTCCGATTTGAAGGGCATTGTAGCTGGTGAAATTACTGGGAAAATGAGACTTTAGGACTTGATCTCACAGTCTAGTAATCTTATTACTAGATTGTGCTGATGTTTCAGGACGACGTGCGCAGTGCAGTGTCTCGCGAAACTCTATACTTTAGAGTTCCGAATTACTGTAACTGATATGGGCAGCCGTGTCACTTAACATCAGGCGAACGATTAGCTCATCACGTCATTCCTTAACATGAAAAAAAGACAAAAGATACACACGACAAACTTGTTACACCCTTCTGTTAGCGTTGGATTGAAGGTAAGTACACTAACACAACTAAAAGTTTCTAGAACTTGTATTCACTACTGAGCACTACCTAGGAAAAATATTTGTGAAATCAAGAACTTAGTTGTTATTTATGTAAAGGATAGTTGTATGTGGGAGACACAAGAAGCCGCGCGTTTTAGATGCAGTTGGCATTGAATTTTTTGTTGATATTGCGAAATTATAATATAAATTAAATAGTTTTATCAACATAACTAGTTTTTTACTGTCGGTATTGAAAACTTATAAAAATTATGGTAATTAAAAAAAAACGTATTAAAGTGGGGTTGTTTCACAGTGTATATGTTTGTGTATCAGCTTTTGTGTTATACCATTGTATAACACAAAAGTTTACTAATAAAAAATATTCTTTACCCATGCCACAGATAATATAATACTACATAAAATAACATGTAAAAGATGTGCATGTAGGGGTGGGTAGCCGTTGGCACTGTTTGTATGGAATTGATACCTTGTTTCTTATTCAATTTTACTAGATGGTAGGACTTTTCTAGTTTTCTAGCTTTGCTAGTTATTCTGCCGCCAAGCAGTAGTGCGCAAGCACTACTGTGTTCCGGTTTGAAGGGCACTGTAGCTAGTTAAATTACTGGGCAAATGAGACTTTATGACCTGATCTCACAGTCTAGTAATCTTGTTACTAGATTATGCTGACGTCTCAGGATGACGTGCGCAGTGCAGTGTCACGTCAAAATCTATACTCTAGAGTTCCGAGTGACACTGCAACTGATATGGGCAGCCGTGTTGCTTAACATCAGGCGAACGGTTAGCTCATCACGTCATACCTTAACATAAAAAAATGTTACACACTTACCTTAATAAATAATACAACCATTATAATAATAATAATAATAATAATAATAATAATAATAATATGTGTGGACATCTCACACAACGCCATCTAGCCCCAAACTAAGCAAAGCTTGTGCTATGGGAACCAGATAACTGATACAATACTTAGATACTTTTTTTTGTTTGTAAATACATACATAGAATACAATACAATATGACACCCAGACACAGAACAAACACCTATGTTCATCACACAAATGTTTGTCCTGAGTGGGAATCGAACCCACGACCCACAGTTCAGAAGGCAGGGCTACTATCAACTGAGCTATCGGGCCAGTCAAAGTCAAATTATAGTTGATGTTCCCCGCATAAAGATTGAGAACTGACTTGGCATTGATCATGCATGAATGTTAAATAAATTGTTCACCTTTACTTACGTGTTATGTCTAAATCTTTTCCTTCTATCGTCACAATATTCACAATCGGAATAGTCAGAGCACGCGCTTCCAAATATTCTAAAAAATAAATTAAAATTTAAATTATGTAGGCATACGTTCTTGGTGATTGCTTGTCGTCAAGTAGCGAGATAATCAGAGGTTCGATGTTATTGTTCAATAAAATGGTTGTCCCGTATACAGGACAATGTTCAGTAGTGAATCTGACCCCAAGATGGATTTCATTAGTAAAATTATTAATTTGTGAATGAAAAGTGAATTCGAGCACAGATGGACGATTAAGCAACATTCTGTAATACGGGCCTTAGCTTTACATTCTGATTTCTGATACCTACATCTGCCCGTGGATTTTCAATTCTCCCTGCATGATATAAAATCCACATTACTTTTATTAGGTATTGCTGTCTGTATGTTTGTCAATCACTCAATAAGTCATAATTATATCATTTAGAGTAACCTTGATTCGTGTATCTCATATATGAAATAAAATAATTTTTGAGGTAACCCCAACGCATGATAATTTGAATTAAAAATAATGAAACTGATTGTTCATGAATGACTGTTTGTTTAAATAAAAAAGAACGAGTGTGCTTAAGACCACACTACTGAAGTAAAACTTCTTTAGCTCCATCTATCGGCCGGTACAAATTTGTTTTTACTGTGTTTTATGTTAATGTCATGTGTCATTTTACCATACGAACATAATAATAATAAAAAAAATTAAGTAAGTTTAACTTTGTTATGTTGATAATGCAGATCTGCGTGAACCAACTTCGACTCCCGTTGTTCTCGCATTCACCAGCCTACTCCCCAAGTCAAGCGTGCCTAAAGAAGATTTACTTCAAAAAGCAATCAGTGATTTTTACAAATGATTCGGAGACGGAAGAGAACATTTCGGGCGCTTTTTTATAGCTCTATCCTATATAACTTAGTAAGTAGATATAGGTGAATAATAATAATATTAGGTAAGTTGAAAGATATTACTCGTACTTGGAAGTACCTACTACGCCATCTAGGTAAGTAATGGATGAGTTGTATGAGTCATGTTTTACTTCGTTTACATATACCAAGTGATATTATTTCTTGTGCGACATTATAGTAGAGCCAAGAGTTAGCAAATTAAATTAAATGAAATAAACTTTATTGACATTAATACTAAGACAATAGAAACATATACACAATCATACACACTATTATGCGATACTGCGCGATGTCAGGAATAGGTCCCGGCTCAGCATACAACTGAGGCTGCAAACAACAACCTTGGTTACTGATTTTCAGCCGGCACCCATTACATGACATCACGGACGCAACACACCTTAATAGACTATTTAAAAAAGTTAGAAACATGAAATAAAACTTAACAAAATCCAAAACAATATCAAAACAAAAAAAGTGGTGGATTAACAAGCAGGTTGAGTAGGCTGGAGCCTAGGGAAGCCAATGTGTACCTATACATCCGCCACTGGAGCTAACCGTAAATAGTGTCGATAAAACGGTCACTGTACGATATGACATACTCTCCTTTATCCTTGTTGGACTGACAAAGAAACAGTTCAAGTGCGATTACCCTGCCGACGGAAAATCTACCTCTAGTTCATTACCTTAGGTGATGTTTCTTCTACTCTAATGTGACAGGCACGGGCTGAATTGAGGACGATTAGATATCGGAAAAAATCTTTTTGAAGTAAAACTTTACGCACGCTTGACTTGGGAAGTAAGCTAGTGAATGTGTATAACGGAAGTTGAAAGTCGTTGGTTTATGTAGATCTCCATTGTCAACATAACAAAGCTAAAAATTACTTAAAATTTGTATTATTATGTTGATATGTCCGGTAAAATGCCAATTTTCAATTGTCAAAATGGCGACATTAAAATCAAACAAAGTTATACCGGCCAATAGATGGAGCTAAAGAAGTTTTACTTCAGTAGTGTGGTTTAAAGCACACTTGTTTTTCAATCAATAATCCTATTACTTAACTAAATAAGCCGTACGGAGTTAATTTCAAAATTCAATAAAAGAAAACTACGGTATGCGAAGGACGTTTCATTGTACTACTTATTCTATCATTTATTTTCTGTATCCACTCTTAGTTTTATATGATGCTATATTTGTCAGCCTCCGTGGTGCACGCGGGTACACACGTGAACCCACAAGTTGCGGGTTTGATTCCCGATTCGACCGCATGTATTAGTGAACAGCAAAAAGATTTTTCTGTGTCTGGGTGTTGTGGCACCATAATTTATAGTTTCTGAATTTTCAGGTCATATTATTATTGTATATGATTATTTTATGTTATGTATACCTATAGAACTTTTTAAGTGTGGATGCTGGAATGGATGCAATGACTCTATCACTCCTATCTTATAAGTATACAGATAAACAATGATTAATTACAAATATTGTTTACTTTGAAGGGACAAAATTGACTGATGAAACAATTATCGGCATTTCATCATTTATTGATGCATAATTAGCCTTATTTATTTATAAACATTCTATGTAGGTGTTTGGGCTATGTCGGATTCTATACTGTACCTTTACAATACCTGTAATATTAAGTGATATCACACTTATCTTTCATCATCATCATCATCATCATCAGCCTGTGTTAGTCCACTGCTGGACATAGGCCTCTCCCAAGGTACGCCATTGAGCCCGGTCTTCAGCTCTTCTCATCCAATGACTGCCAGCCATTCGGCGCAAGTCGTCGCTCCACCTAGTCGGCGGGCGTCCTACACTACGTTTGCCAAGTCGCGGTCTCCACTCAAGGACACGCATTCCCCAACGGTTGTCGGTTCTGCGGCAAATATGGCCAGCCCACTGCCACTTCAGTTTGCTAATTCGATAGGCTATGTCGGTGACATTAGTTCTCTGACGGATCACGTCATTTCTGACTCGATCCTTCAGAGAAACTCCAAGCATAGCCCTCTCCATAGCTCTCTGAGCGACTTTAAGTCGGTGGACTAGCCGCACTGTGAGTGTCCATGACTCGGCTCCGTATGTCATAACCGGTAGGACGCACTGGTTGAGTACCTTTGTTTTTAGGCATTGAGGTATTCGCGACGAGAAGACTCGACGAAGCTTACCAAATGCTGCCCAGCCCAGCTGAATTCTTCTATTCACTTCTTTCTCGAAGTTGTTCTTACCTAGTTGGAGCGTTTGCCCTAGGTATACATATTCCTGAACAACTTCAAGCGTAGCCCCGTGAATAGCAACAGGTTCCGGATTAACATGTTCATTGAACATAATTTTGGTCTTGTCTTGTCACACTTATCATTATCATATCATTATTCATTTTTATTTTATATCATGTACATAATATCACTATTGTACACTAATTAAAAGCCTATAGAAAATAAGTAGGTACATACTTTCCTAATTAAGAAAATAGTGTTCCTTAATTTGAATATTTTAGATTACTAATAATATGTGTAATTAATTAAAGTATATAGGTAAGTAGTTATGGGTGGGCATATACTTTTATGTCTTAACATAACATGAAGGTGACCTTACATTACCTCTTAATTAATTTCATATTTCCATAGTAATATTTGCTTACTAATTTTTTAAACGCAATGTTACATGTACTTATTCGAATAAAAATGCAATTTTAAAGTAACTTACTCAAAGCTATCAGTGGATTGCACAGAGCGCGGTGACGCCGGCTGTTCATCGCAGCTCCTCGCCAAACTTTTGCTGATAAACCTCATATTTACAATTGCAATTACTAAGTCATTTAAAAAAATATTTATTATAAGAATTGCTCGTACGATACGACGTAAAAATTACACGTGGTGATTAATAAAACAGGATCGCACCTAGAAAGTTAAATTAGTGAATGTATATGCAAATTAAAACAAAAATTAACTAAAACGCAGTTTAGTGGCAGAATGTAAAACAAGACGCTCGAACACGGGGCTACAAGAGAACTGATGATAACGCCTTTTGCTCATACTTGTTATCTCGGAGTATTCAAGTAGTCTTTGCACAATTACTGTTTTTTAACATGTAATATCATGATAGGCGACGCTTTTGTTAGCAATTCCCTTTCGTTATTAATTAAACATTTGAGTTGAATGAACAGATGTCTGCTTACATTGTAGTTTTTATGTTTTATGATTGTTTTTTTTATTTTATGCTACAAATTACCAGTGTGGTTTTATGATTGAAGGTGAATTGCCTTAATTAAATATTATCTTTTTTAGAATTTTTATCCATCGATTTTCTTATTCTTTTGGTTCCTAATTATATTTAAAATAAAATACTCCTTAACTAACAAACATTTATTTACAATTAAGATTAATACTAAAAATAAATAAGTTTTAGAAAAAAGACAAGTACAGATCTTCTAGGATATAGAAACATTAGTATGCTGACAAAAAGAGTTAAGAATATTAATTAACAAGGAAAGTAATGAAGTTGATAAAAATCTGATGATCTTATACAAGATATAAATTTAAACCATAAAAGTAATGTAGATATATACTCAGGATTAATCCCAATTTGTACTAACATATGGATGGGTCAATATATTTATTTTAAATAAAGTGTGGCTTGATAAGCAAATTTTACAAAATCCTAATATTAATTAAGGAACTTAAGCAACTTATTAAAATAATATAGTAGTTACAAATTAAATAATGATGACTATATGTATATTTATGAATACAAATTTATTTTTGCCTTGATTCAATGACCTAGAAGAACTTCAATAAGATGATTTCATTAAAATCTACCAAAACTAATCAATAGATTTTTTGTTACATACATTTTTATTTTTTTTTACTGCTGAAGCTCCGTTTTTATGCGGCTTTAGTACATAAATATCTACTTATGATATCAACTCACCAAATGCTTTAATTAGCATAATAATAGGCAATTAAAAAGCATACAAGTGTCATACATTTAACATTCCTTGAGTTAAATGCCATTTTAAAAATTGTAGTTGAAAATCTGTTATTTATTGTAGAAAGAACTTTGAAAAAGAAATCACTTATCTACTATCATGTTTGTAAGTTTAAGCTATATTATTACATACTAAAGATTTGGTTTTTATTTTTAACATTTTACACTAGACTTCTACATGTACCTAATATTTTCAAGTATTAATAATGTTCTCTTTAAACTGATACATATTATTGCTTTAACAGACCAGGGTTTGACAATAATCCCATCTAATGCTATGGTCTTTAACCGGGTAGACAGTGGAATATCACAAATAAATTCTCGGAAATCAGCAGAAGGCCAGGAACAAACCACTCAACAAGTCAATATAGTTTCAGAATGATAGTTGGTTTTTCTACAAATACTTGATTTTGCTTATTGTTTTTGGCATTTGTGGAGTTGCCATACCACAAATCTGCCAATATTTAGTAGACCAACAAATCCATGAAATAATATTTATAGATATATAGAACTTGAATAAGCCTTGAAGGTTTTTAACCTCTTTGTTCTCAGACCAAGGTAATTTGTCCAAGTGTAGTTACTACTATGTGGTAAAACTGATTATCAATATATATATTCCAAGTTTATTTCAACTCTTGGATACCCCAATAGGCTGCCAGCTTACAAAATGAATCTAACCTCAGTCATTAGTCAAATTATGAGAAATTTAGATGTTGAAACCCAGCTTTCTCATGCAGGCTTTGTGTTGTTCAATCAAATCTCCACATTCATCCTCGCCCCGTTCAATGATGCTGCAATTATACAAAAACAAAAATTAATTTTATTATGACAAAATGAATATTCTGCGTTTGGGAGAAAAAAAAATTAGCCAATGGAATGGAATTGCGTCGAATATTTAGTAATTTTTCATATTCGCCAGTTTTTTCATGTTTTGTTGTATTTACAGCCGAATATTCGGTTTTAAGTGCTGAATAATATCTGAATATTTAATTAATTAATTTTTGTTAGATACTCCCTTTATGATCTTTTAAGGGAACTAATTCTAGGCCATAATGACCGCTTTGCAGGCTCGTGTACGTAGGAGAATGTTGCTGCCCATTCCCTGGATATTCTCTTAGCCGGCTCGAGTAAATAAACATCATACCAATTTAAAAACTAATTTGATTGGAATACAATAAAGCGCAAATTTGCTAATTTATTAGTGTGAAATAATATTTTACGATTTTCGGATTTACGGGTATTTTTATGATTGCGTAATATTTCACAAAAGGATAAAAATATAACCTTACCAGGCATCTCGCACCTTCTTAGTTTCAGGGCAAGCGCAACAAGGTTTCAGCTTTTTTTCTGTGTTAGCTGGAACCGGTACTTCAGGCGCTTTGATTTCAACGGCTTTTGCACTAGCGTTACCCATTTTAATCTAGTTTATCCAGAAAAAATCGTTTATAAAACACAATCTGCACAAACCAAACACCACGGTGTGTACTGTTTGACGTTGACATGTAATACCACGAATAACGAATGTCAATGTCAAATTTTAATCAACTTTCATTTAGTCGTAGAAAGAAAATAAAAATTGGAGAGGCGTTGAAAAGAATCCGAAAATGGCGCCGCGGTTGTGTATTTTGAACTTTTTTCCAATACCCATGTATTTATGAATTTTAATGTGTAATAACGGTGGATCAGTGTTGGCAAATGGTTCCAAGTTTCAATACCATGTCTTTTCGTTTTGTCTTCAAGACTTCCTAGAGCCTTCAGTAAAATATCCACCATTTTGCTGTGGCATTTTGACGACAAAATAAGACTTTGACATAATATAGGTAGGGTAACTCGACAGATAAAGAATTAGCTTTTAAAGCACAGAAGCGCTGCATTAGATCTATGTTTAGGTTGCAAATAACAGACAGCTGCAAACCATACTTTAGCAAATATAGAATCCTACCACTTCCGTCGCTCTACATTTTTGAAGTAGCTCTTTTTGTAAAAAGTAGCCCTGGCCTATTCCCATGGTTATCCGATATTGTAAAGCGAAATAGACGCCACAATGAACTGTGCTTACACCGCGCCAAGACAACATTGATGCGTAAAAGTGTTTTATGCATGGCTCCTATTATATATAATAAAATACCTAAATATATAAAAGATATGAACACAGTACTGTTTAAAAGGACATTGAAAACATTATTAATTGATAAATGCTATTACTCAATACAGGATTTTCTGAATGACAACTTTTAATTAGCTATGACAAAAAGTAACTATCTCTTGGACATAAATTGCTAGATAAATAGTTGATTGACCATTGTACACTTTTTTTTAACCATTTCTAATACGCATGACATCATAATAGTGACATTATCAATTTCTTTTTAAAATTTAATTATGTACTTGCCTAAATTATATTATGTAATTCTTCTGACATTACTTACATTAATTAATGAATCTGCATGTGTTTAATTTTTTAAACTCATAAATATGTTTGTTATTTTAATGCATGGCCATTTTGACCAATGTTTTTGTACGCCTAACCAGGCCAAACATATGCGCTACTTTTATAAAATTTTACGACCTGCATTTTAAAAATAATGTACTTACCCATGTTTTACAATAAATTATCTTTATCTTATCTTTATCTTATAACCACAAAAAATTCCTTACTTGACATTGGCAAAATTATCGCTAAAAAGCGATAGCAAGCCATTAAACGAAGAGAAGATAATTAAAATTGAGAAGTCTCTTAAAAAACAAATAATAATGTTGTTTTTATTGTATTTTTGTATAGAAATATAAATAAATAAGCTTAGACCTAAGACTATATAAATAAATTAGTGGTACACAATAAATTTCTTCTTCTTCAACTTCGTGGCGCTGGAAACTCGCCTTTCTGTGCATGATTTTGACGTTCAAGCTAGCGTGTCTCCCAAGGTCGTAGTATCATATTATGATCCTACGACCATGGTGTCTCTAGTATCCTCTACTTGGTCTGTGCGTGTCTCGGTATACTTCCTACGCCTCTGTTACATGCTAAGCCACGGTAGCCAAGGCAAACCATAGCACCATAATGGCATAGGGGGACTTGGTGAGCGGCTTATAAACGTAAAGATACGGCCAAACGTAAGGTGTTGTTGTCCAAATGGTTTCCTATATTCATTGATGGCAAAGCTGGTAACCAAAGGCCGGACTCCTATTGCGATATAGCAAGAAAACGGGTGCGCTCTGCAAACAGACGTTTGATACGTCTGTAAAGAGTTGCGTTGAATCTCACAGAGCAAGCCATCCCATTGCCTCACACCATTGTAATCGGATAACCTTAGGTAAAAACTGACTTGGACCGGTTGCTTCTCATGAATCTACAGCCTCAACTATTTTAAAGTCAATATTAGTGAGAAAATAGAATTTATTCGTTTTTCGGTGCTATGGCTTGAGGGAGGAAAGCTTGTATTAAAACATTAGAAGTGTTTAGAGTGCACTCTAAACACAGGGATACATGTATCCCTTGAGATGTTATCAAGTTGTTGTAAATGTAACGGTTGATTCCAAAGTTGAGAATATCTTAGAGCAAGCATAATTCCTCCAAGTTAGAGCATACGTAGCGACAGCAGTATGCTGCTGTCTTTTTGTGTGTTATAGCACCAAAGAATTCATTTATACCGAAATTCATTATAAACCACAATATCATTCTGATGTTTCAGAGTTAACTCTTAGATCACCTCGTGTCGATGTTGATTTATTTTATGGTACATAAGTACCTATGAATAGTTATAGTGATAGATACCGCATACTTTTAATTTTTCTGTTTATTATACCTATTCTCTTTATTAAACAAGAGAACGGAAAGGGCGGAATCTATCCTCTCCACAAAATAGTTCCGTAGTTTCTCTAAAGATTTAATCCATTAAATCTTTAGAGAAACTGGTCGTATTAGTGCCCTTAGGCAATAAATAATTTTTCAATTTATACAGAACTCTTGCTCTTGAATAGGCTCTTGGTATCTTCATAATAAAACACCAATTTCGTATCAAAGACTTTAATCGGACGAGCAAAAACTAAGAACAATCGTGCAAAACCTTCTCAATATTTTCCAAATAATAACAAAATTAACGAGTTACGAAACTCATTACAAACTTAATTACATCATGACGCTTAAGCATCTAAAAGTAAAGAAACATAAATTTTATAAATATTTCATAATCTAAAACGAAAAGTCTATAAACATATCATAATCAAACTCTAAAAAGATTGAAACAAATCGAAAGTTCATGATTAAAACATTTGCATTTAGCGATCTTGAAAATGAACCAATGAAATGAGTAAATGAATTGATACATAACTTCTTGGTATATGTTTAAATATATAAAAGAATCTCATTTTGTAATAAAGGAAAATCAGTTTTCAATTTGTTATGTAGCAAAGCTTTACCTAAAAGTTAATTCAAAAACACATAGGGCATTCACATTTAATTAGCTTGTTAATATGGTTAAAATCAAAATGCACACTAACCTAAATACATAATCACAAACACAATGATTGAGAAAAAAAATATTAAAAATGTTAACTGATTAAAACTTTTGGCAGCTGGGTCGCGACGTACTAATGTGATACCATTACGTCACCGCGTAGTGTCGCTGTTACCTACATTATACCTTATTAGTTAATTAGTCGTATTTAAAATCAAGTCATAATCTGTGAGGTCCAAGTGCTTATTTTGAAGTGATGATTCTAAACGGGAAACAGTCAATCGCCAAATCTTTATAGCTCAGCTGCAAAAATATAATTCTGATAGCGTAGTCACTAGGTTCTAGTTCGTATAGTTGATCGTTTTTGTGTTACTTAAGCTACTTCTGTATGTTTGTCTCTGATCTCTGTAATCAAATCAAAAGTATTTTTTTCAGCTCAGCTATGTATTCTAAAGTATAGCCGCCCCCTTAAAAATCATATTCTGTAAATATGAGATTGAAAGGTATGCATTAATATGTTGGCGCAATTAAAATGATGACGAGATAATCAAATGATAAAAACAAACCGATAAGATAATCATAAATAGCGCATTTAGTCGGACAATAACTCTGCTTAAAACTAACATAAAAGGGTTATAAAATCAAAAATTAAAACATGCTCTCCTTAGGAATTCTATTTAGTAATCATAAAAACTTAATCCTAATGGCTCTCGGCCGGTTTACTCCAACAATTTGTCTGTGATAGAGATCCAATTGTCGTTACGCTTTCAGCTATCATAAAAATCTATAAAAAATCTTAAAAACCACGTTTAATAAAATCTCATAAAAATCAAGAAAAACTTCAAACAAGCTCATTTATGAACTGTAACGATTCAACCGTAGAAATATTTTATGCCAAAACTTTTTAACTTGGACCGATTTTTTTACACAATCTTTATTGAACCCTCGTTAAAGCCATCAGCAATTTCAATCATAGATTTTTAATGTGATTTCTTTTATTAAATAGCTTTTTTATTACCTAGGATACGCGAGTTAATCGAGATCAATCTTAAATCAGTCTATAATTATGGCATCCCCTTTACAGATTAGCTTTGGTTCTGAATTCGAACCACTTTTGTCCATCTCCGGAGAGAGTCACAAACAGTTCAAATTTAAATTACCTGCTGGTAAAGGGGCAGAAATCATAATTTACTTACCGCTAATAAAAGAGTACTTAGTAAGAACATTACTTAACTTCATTACAGGAGGTATAACTAATAGACTCTTAATTAATGGTATGTACTATGATTCAGTCTTACGAGCTTGATGGGATCAGTCTCAGTGATTTTTAGGTATTGGATACGTAATGGATATTAATTTTGACCAAATAAAATATGTATTTTTTAACACCAGTTTATGGACGATAACTTTAGGCGGGGCGTTCAAAAATGGAATATAATACGATAGCAAAAACATACCATTCCCATCGCATTATTATTAAAAAAAAAACTTTTATGACTATATAATTAGACGTTGCCCTTGATCGCTAGAACAATGCCAGCAGAATTTGTTTTTTCGTATCCTTTCTATTTCACTTTCCAGCTTTGAGTGCGCCATCCTAGTCTTCACTGTTCAAAAATTTCAAAATAAAACGCGGGAATAATAAATACATCGACCTAAACCAGTAGACAAATAATATAAAAAAATATGTTTAAGTAAATGGCCAAATATTGTAGTCATTCGTACCCAATACCTTAGTTGTGGTGGTAAGGTATGCTACCACTTGTCCTGTGGCAGCGTAGCGGGGTTGTAGTGTGGGGGCGACTTTATCAGCTTTCGTTCCGCGCCCGGCGCTGCCGAACCCTTGTATGCATTCGCTTGTTTTTGGAGCTCTGGAAAAACGTTCAAAGATTTTTTTAGCTAAATACACGGAGGTGTGGAGCCAAAACATAAAAAAGATAGGTACAGTAATAACTCGAGTGCTGTAATCTTGAATATTGTGTTACCTGCGATGATGAGCAACATCTTCCTGCGAGCGCCAAAGGCCGTCACACCAATCTCCGCGAGGTCTGCTTCGTTCAACGAAGCGAAAGTGGAGAGGTCCAGCTCGTGCTTTTTAAACAAATCTGTCGAAAAAAACAACATTTCAAATATAATAATAATAACGCCCAACGGTCACATACATAGATCCTGGACACTAACTAGAATTCCCTGTGTCTAGGGACCCAGGAACTACGAGGACCATGGTCCACAACACCCAGACTCAGAACAAGGATTTGCGCTTTTTTTTGTGCACAAATACATGTCCTGTCGCGGGAATCGAACCCACCGCCTCCGGGTTATGAGCCGACCTGCTCAACCAACACACCACAGAGGCTGTTAAAATATACCTAATGATTCTGCATAAGTACACATTTTTAATTCACCCCGAGTGATAATTTCAAAAACTTTTGTTTTGTTTTCTTGGGATCCTATGCAATGCGCCAATGCTTAATAATACTTGCTTGAAAAAGGATCAAAACGAGTGTGCTTTAGACCACATGACTGAAGTAAAACTTCGTTTAACTCCATCTATTAGCCGGTATAATTTTGTTTTGGCTTTGTTTAATGTTAATGTACAATTGTAAATTTTACCAGACATACCACCATAATATTTTTTTTTTATTATGTTGACCATGTAGATCTACGTGAACCAACTTCAATTTCCGTTTGCCTTGCGTTCAGCTTAATACCCAAGTAAAGCGTGGGTAAAGTTTTACTTCAAAAGGTCATTCTACTCCTTAACATCCTTATTAATAAACGGGTATTAGTCTCAGATTAGTTACTTCAGCTTTTGTCCTTTTTTTGCTACTGGATTATTTAGCTGGATCGAAAGAGACAAAAGATGGTGTAACTAGTCTAAAGCTAGTTCGTGTTTATTAATAAGGCTGTAGAAGACTAGGTGACGTCACTAGGTGGACCAACGACTGTGATACCGCGGAGAGCCGATGGATGTGGCGCTCCATGAGGCCTTGTTCAGCAATGGATGTCTACAGTCTGGTGATGATGATGAATCGTTCACTCTACTAGGTGGTAGGACTTTATTGCAAAGTTCGTCTAGGTAGGTACCACCGCTTTGCCAGTTATTCTGCCGCCAAGCAGTAGTGTGCAAGCACTACTGTGTTCCGGTTTGAAGGGCACTGTAGCTAGTGAAATTACTGGGCAAATGAGACTTTATAATCTGATCTCACAGTTTAGTAATCTTATTACTAGATTGTGCTGATGTCTCTGGATGACGTGCGCAGTGCAGTGTCACGCGAACCTCTATACTTTAGAGTTCCGAGTGACACTGCAGCTAATATGGGCAGCCGTGTCGCTTAACATCAGGCGAACGGCTAGCTCGTCACGTCATTCCTTAACATAAAAAAAAAACTCACCAATATACTTGTGCAGCCCACGTTCCTGGAACAGGTCGTACAGCTGTCTGTACCGGCATGGAGACGAAACTGATGGCTTCACTGGAGGGGTGCATGGAGTGTCCACTATGTTGGGCCGGACCAGGTCCGAGCGGTTCCAACCCTTCTCCGGCTGAGGGTGGGAAAATCACACTAATATTATAAAAGTGAAAGTTTGTTTGTGTGTATGTTTGTTACTCCTTCACGCTCAAAGGGCTGAATGGATTTTGATTCGGTACCAAGATAGCTTATGCACTGGATTAACATATAGGCTATATGTTATCTCGGAAAAGTGAAATGTTCCCGTGGGATGGGCAAATAATTAAAATAAACGTTACTCCTGCACGCTCAAACGGTTTATTTGAGTGAAATTTGGAATGGAGATAGTTTTTACGCTGCTTTAACACATAGAATATTTTACCCCGGGTGAAACCGCGGGGCGCAGTATTATATAAGAAAATAATGAAATTTCACAAAAACGCCTTTTAAAAAGCTTTTTTTTCATTTCACGCCAAGAAATACTTATTTGGTGTTATAATTTTTTAAAATAAAAATTTCACGCAGCGCCATCTAGCCCCAAACTAAGCAAAGCTTGTACTAATGGGAACCAGATAACTGATACAATACTTAGATACTTTTTGTTTGTAAATACATACATAGAATACAATATTACACCCAGTCACAGAACAAAACTATGTTCATCACACAAATATTTGTACTAGGTAGGAATCGAACTCACAACCTGCAGTTAGAAGGTAGGGTTACTACCAACTGAGCTATCGATTTAACTAAAATCTTAGTTAAATCGGACTTTGAGCCTGATTGAACGGAAGTTGAGAGGGAAATATAAGTTAGTGAAGATAAAAAGAGAGTTACGTTTCGTATTTATTTTTTTTTTAATGGGAAAATGGGCATCGTTTGACAACAACTCACCTGATGGTAAGTGACGAAGTTGTCTAAGGTGGAGCACGCTTGCCCATGAGATGCCCATTCACTCTTGACTTAAAAAGACCCAGGTTATACCCAGGGGAAAACACTGTTGTTGGAAGAGCATTCCGTTCCTTGGCCGTTCGGACTATAAATGACCCAGCAAAACGCTTAGTGCGGACTTGGGGTACACTAACGACGTAAGGATGTGAAGAATCACCAAGTCTTGTAAGTTCTATGATGGAAAGGGGTCATCCCCTTTCCATCTATGATATGATGGAAAGGGGATGACGGGATGAGTTGATGAAGGGCATGCGCACACTCTCCAAAATGTAGCCGATAGAAAACCGACAGACCGGCGACCTTGCGTCTGTGTTCCAGGGTTTGGATTCTCCCTTTAACTTGTGTCTCATCGTTGATAATCCTCTCGGCATATATAGAAATTTTACGTTAGTCGTGGGGCCTAAAGCTTACCTTTTCTTTTGTTGAGCCCTGAAACTTACCGTGGTCATTCCATCGTTCAACTTGATAGGTCCAGGAGAAGTGTGGCTGAAATAATATCCAGACCAGCGCGGCGTCGGCACTCGGTACCCCGCGCCGACTGCCTCGCGCATCGCCTGTCGGACGGAACCCAGCTTTACATCACAAAATATCCTTTGATAATGGATAGCATTGATTTCATACTGAGGAATACTTGGAAGATACTAGTATCTTAATAATTAATCTATAATTACAGTACTTTTTCCAGTTATTTTGACTTAAAAACCAAATCACTGAACTGATTTTGAAGTCAATTTTCCATGAGACCAATCTAAAAGTAAATTATTAATTTATTGAAGTAAAACTTTTTACGCACGCTTGACTTGGGGAGTAAGCTGGTGAATGCGAACGAAAGTTGAAGGGTGTTGGTTAACGTAGATTACCATTGTCAACATATGGTAAAATGACAATTTACAATTGTCAAGATGGCGACATTAACATTAAACAAAGCAAAAACAAAGATATACCGGCCGGTAGATGGAACTGCTAAAGAAGTTGTACTTCAGTCGTGTGGTCTAAAGCACACTCGTTTTTTTATAGTAGGTAAAATTAGGCATACCTTGCTGGCTTCAGATTTCATGTGGCGGTATTCGGAAAGTGGCGACATCTTGAGTGTCTCCAAGGTTTTCTTCTCACATCCCGGCGCGCGCCGCTCTGATAACGGCAGCTCTTGGATTATAGTCGCTATTTCTAAATACATAAATATTAAAGTTGAAAGATGAAAGAAATCACTCTTAATCTAAGACAAACCAAACAGTGGCATAGACCAGGGGTCGACAACCTTTTGAGTCGAAAGAGACAAAAATAACAATTTACAAAAATGCAAAGTTTTTTAATGAGACAAAAATTTTTTCTTGCCCACTATAATAGTATTTGCGTTGTGTTTTTTTTTTGTTTTTTAAATTAAATAATAATTGCGTATGGAACTAAAGAGCCGCAGGTTGCCAACCCCTGGCTTAGACGATACAGCAATCGGAGGCGAGATGGCTGGACTGCAAACGCGACCCCTTCTCGCCCCGGTATTGCGGAAGACGGCTCGGGGGGTTTTAGTGGGTTCGAGTCCCGCATACCCCCTGCCACGACCCCCATGGTGGCAGGGAAGTGCGAGGGCATTTCCCCCCCTCAAAAAAGACGATACAGCAATACTCATGATGGTACTACTTAATTATCCTAAATATTTAAGGACATTATGTACCGTTCAAGGTCAGACGTTGACCTTAATCACATGCTGAGTCGGGACCCTTTTTAAAGTAGCACTTCTTTACGATCTTGACTTGGGGAGTACGCTGGTGAGGCCAACGGAAGTTGAAAGGTGTTCACGTAGATCTCCATTGTCAACATAACAAGTAAAAAGTTACTTAAAATTTGTATTATTATGTTGGTATGTCCGGTAAAATGACTATTTACAATAGTCAAGATGGCGACATTAACATTAAATAAAGCAAAACAAAGTTATACCGGTCGATAGATGGAGCTAAAGAAGTTTTACTTCAGTCGTGTGGTTTAAAGCACACTCGTTTTTTACATCTTTTCATCTTCTTTTCATCTTTCACTCTTAGGTTAGGATGTTTTTACATCTTTTCATCTTATTGTTATCTTTCACTCTAAGGTTAGGATTTTTTTACATCTTTTTCATCTTTCTTTTTTTTCATCTACTTGTCTAGTATTTGATCACGCTTTCACCTGATGGAAAGTTTTTGTATATTATTATTATTATTATTAGTTTAACCTTGTTGCGAGCGGTCGTTGTCGGTGGAAGGCGCGGGGCTGTGAGTCTTGCTGATCGGAGACACGGATGGTGAAACCACGTTGCTGCCGTCCCCTCCTACATGCAACAAAAACTTGAGAAGGGGCACCCGGATGGAACGAAGTTAGTTCCTTTCGATTAATTGGTGAAGGAATTGTAATAATATTTTTTTATTATTAGCAAAATTGACGAAACGAAAATAACTGGCTTGCTTTCTATGAGAGAGAGAGAGATAGAGAGAGACAGACAGAGAAACACGGGCACGCCGCACGCCTTACAACTACTCGTATAGCAAACAGTGTCGTTAGAACTTTTGGTCTTGATTTTTTCCGTCTAGCCCTGTTTTATATTCTATGAATATATTTACAAACAAAAAGTATATACATAATGTATCGGTTATCTATTTTCCATTAAAAGCTTGGCTTAGTTTGGGACTAGATGTCGTTGTGTGAAATGACCACAATTAATAAATAAATAATAAATATGTGTGGACATTTCACACAGCGCCATCTAGCCCCAAACTAAGCAAAGCTTGTACTATGGGAACCAGATAACTGATACAATACTTAGATACTTTTTTTGTTTGTAAATACATACATAGAATAAACTATAACACCCAGACACAGAACAAACATCGATGTTCATCACACAAATGTTTGTCCTGGGTGGGAATCGAACCCACAACCCACGGTTCAGTAGGCAGGGATACTACCAACTGAGCTATCGGGCCAGTCGAATTCGATTATTTTTTGTTAATCTGAAAAGGCCATTTTAGACAAATCATATATAAGATGAATAGAATTGGGATGAGGTTGGGACTAAAAGGGAACGGTAATGGATAGAGGTGGGATTGAAGCGAGATCGGGACGAAAAAGAGAAAAACATAATCAGGACTGGAGCGTAAAAAATGTGTTTAAAAGATGATGGTAAGAACAAAAAAATAGGGTGGGAATGGGAAAGGCACAAAAAAAGTAAAACTTCTTTTCGCACGCTTGACTTGGGGAGTAAGCTGGTGAGACGAACGGAAGTTGCAAGTTGTTGGTTAAAGTAGATCTCCATTGTCAACATAACAAAGTAAAAAAAACGTATTATTATGTTGGTATGTCCGGTAAAATGACATTGTCAAGATGGCGACATTAACATTAAATAAAGCAAAAATCGGCCGATAGATGGAGCTAAACTAAAGAAGTTTTACTTCAGCCGTGTGGTCTAAAGCACACTTGTTTTTTTCATAGATCAGTGTAAGATTTTCAAGTAAAATGGAAGAATAACAAAAGCTGACCTGATACATTCTGCGTGTCGAGCGACACGCTGCTGCCCGTGAAGTTGCTCTGGTACCCGCTGCTCGCCTGCGAGCTCGAGTTCAGCAGCTGGCTCAGTGTAGTCTGCCGGCAATAGCATTTGACGTCACCAATACGATCCTACTGCACCACGGCTAGCATTACTAACTTTGACCAATGAACGATCGCGCGGATCACGTCATAAACCTTTTGCTGCGATCTTATTGGTCTAACGCTTTCGCGAGAGAATAGATTTTTTTATTTAGTCTCCAAACTTGTGTATTTAGCCAATGTCAAGTAATTGATAATTTCTCAAGTTAATTAATATTGTGTGTATTTGTGTCAAGTCAAGTCATAGTCTAGTCAAGTCATACTCCTAGTAAAGTGGTGGCAACTTTACCAGAAGCTTCTATGGAGTTTTGGAAACAACACGAAAATAAACGTTTCACCATCATTATACCACTTTCCCACAGTCGAATACATGCAAATAAATGAATATTATTTTGTAACATGTACATGTGTTATCCACCAATCCGCACTTGGCCATCGTGGTGGATTATGGCGCACTCTCTTTCTCTGTGAGAGACATTAGCATGAGCTATACAAACCGACAAATCTATTCTCTGGAGTTTTGGCGGGAAAGCGAAAAGAATCGCGTCACCGCATTGTATTATTTTCCAAAACTGGTGTTATTTCCAGTGTTAGTGCATAAAATTGGTGGCGTTTTATTCGTTAAGTGCTGGATTACAGGCATGAGTGTGGGAAAGTGGTATAATGATGGTGAAACGATTCTTTTCGTGTTGTTTCCAAAACTCCATAGAAGCTTCTAGTAAAATTGCCACCATTTTACTGGGAGTATGACTTAGCTTGATGAGTTGGATTGTGACTTGACTTGACTTTTGACTTAACTTCAGAAATTATCAAATACTTGACACTGGCTAATAACACAAAAGTGTGGAGCCAAAACAAAAAAAACTCACATGACGGCCGTCAGCATGCATATGCTGGTATTGCGGCTGCATCATCAACTGCTGCGGTAAGCCTCCCATATCAGAACCGTTCGATAGCGCTGTGAACAAAACAAGGAATTTCTAAGCTGTCTTTCGTCATCATCATCATCATCATCATCACCCGTCAAACATCAGTGGGAAACAGTGTTTCTTTCAGGCAAAATTCTCCAGGGTTAAAAGATCTTGAGGGCGGAGTAAATACAGGAAACAAAGTAATATTTACAATCAATTCCAATTATTATTAATTTAATGAATAAAAGATACTATAGCTGAACCAAAATTGTTAAAGTAACTTTGTAAAAAGCCACGATGTGTGATAATTACCATGCTTGCTGGCGGCTTGGTGATCGTAGACGATTTTAATGTATATAGCTCGCGCAAAACTTTATGAACTCTCGGAAGTTAGGCCCGAGTCCCAAACTGCGCATGGTACAGTAAAGCGCATTGTAAAAGCGACAATAACTATGCGGCAGGACAAGTATTTGTGTGCAAAGAAAAAAAAAAGCGCAAATACTTCTTCTGAGTCGTGGGACCATGGTCCTCGTAGTTTCTGGGTCCTTAGAGACAGGGAATCCTAGTTAGTGTCCAGGATCTATGTATGTGATCGTTGGGCATTATTATTATTATTAATATGCGTACTGCGCAGACATCCGCGCTAACTTCCGAGAGCTAATAAAGTTTTGCGCGAGTACACGAGTAGAGACTCATAGAGTTAGACTGTCTTTAATTACCTAATACCAAAATGTGAATTTCGATAAAATATAGGTTCCTTTCCATACAAAAAGTGATAAGGGGTTTGAAGTTATAAATTTTTAACACGTATCAGGCCGTGCTAGTGTGTTGCAACCTTTATTATTATGTTTAACGGAGTGTTGGGTTTTTTCTCCTTATTGACTTTGAAATGGGAAGGAGAAAAATCTCTTTTCGCTTTGTTTATTATTAAGCACTAAGGATAAATTTTTGAATTCAAAAGAGTAGTGACACCTTGAAATTTAAAAGCGGATTTAAATCAATTGTCTAATTTAAATAACAAATGGCACTGTGCCAATCATTTGTGAAGGTAATTCAAGTTTCGGCGCAGCCTTTGCTGTGATCAGGCTGCCATGGATTTATTATTAAGAGTCATAAGGCCATACACATCACGTGTAGCCCTTTTCAAAAGCTGTTCGGCATAATTTATGAACTGATTCGCAGAAGGATTGCCTTTTGATCTTGAATTTTGATTTGAATGAATAATTACAAGTCAAAAGGTCAACTGTATTTCTCGTGCAGTAAATTTGTAAACCTAAAATATCAAGTCCACGTTCCAGTCCTGAAATGTACCCGATGGTTTTAATCCCTTGTTATGGATGGCCCTGAAATACCCCAAACTTACAGTTCCAAACCCCTGTTTTAGCTCAGAAATGTAACTAACGGCTCCGAACCCCTAAAATTTTTAATAATCTTCCTAAAATATCCCAAACATACAGTTCTTGCCCCAGTTCTGAAATGTATCTAACGGTTCCAAACTTCTATAATAGTCCCTGAAATGTCCCAATCTTACAGTCCCAAGCCCCTGTCCCAGTTCTGAAATGTCCCAAGCTTACAGTCCCAAGCCCCTGTCCCAGTCCTGAAATGTCCCAAGCTTACAGTCCCAAGCCCCTGTCCCAGTCCTGAAATGTCCCAAGCTTACAGTCCCAAGCCCCTGTCCCAGTCCTGAAATGTCCCAAGCTTACAGTCCCAAGCCCCTGTCCCAGTCCTGAAACGTAGCTAACGTCTCCAGCTCCTGTAACCGCCCCATTATCCCAAGCTTACGGTTCCAGGCCGCCGGAGCCTTGTACGCGGCGGCGGGGCGGCCGGGGTAGTGCGGCGGGGCGGCGCGCGGCTGCGGGGACGGCACCAGCCACACCGGCGGCGCCAGCCCCGCCGGGGACAGCGGGCTGGGGTACCCGCCTGGAACACGGCACAACTTGATCCTAGATCCTCGATACATCCACCACAAACCACCACCCAAGAAACAAGTGGCGACAACGAACTGGTAGACAAAAAGTAGCCTGGCCTCCTAAGTTGACCGAAGAATCTGCTGGGCGATCACGTAACTCGATTACAACCGATAGAAACACACATTTGTATGGATTTGACAGTTTGAATACGCAGTTTATGTGCATAGTTAGTGTGGAAAATTCTCCTGTTGCATTGCAATCAAAGTTTCGTGATCACCCTCCTGGTCAAAACTGCGGGCAGCCGATGGATGCAGGAGGCATGCAGCCGCTCAGTGGCGCTCCGTGGGGGAAGCCTATGTTCAGCAGTGGACGTCTTCAGGCTGATGATGATGATGATGACATAGACCCTGACTGACTAACCCGATAGCTCAGTTGATAGTAACCCTGCCTTCTGAACTATATTGTGGGTTCGATTCCCACCCAGGACAAACATTTGTGTGATGAACATTTGATGTTTTTTCTGTTTCTGGGTGTAATATTGTATTCTATGTTTGTATTAACAATCAAAAAGTATCTAAGTATTGTATCAGTTATCTGGTATCCATAGTACAAGCTTTGCTTAGTTTGGGGCTAGATGGCGCTGTGTGAAATGTCCACACATATTTATTTATTATTATTATTAGATCCACGTTTATCACACGAACAGTCAAAGAGTGGACGGTTGCAGTGTATTTCCCGAAAACTTAAGAGGTTGTTTTTTTTATCTTGGGCGTCTTCAAATCTAGAGTGAACGGTATCTTCTAGGCAAGTGTGTTACATTCTAGATCGCATCGTCACTTACCATGAGGCGAGGGAGATAATGATCAAATGCAAGCCTATCAAACAATACAAAAAAGTACTTAAGCCAAGTTTCCATACTTCGAGATATTTCTGAAGACCTTACCCGGAGTAGGCGGATTATGTCCAAACATCGGGCTACCCATGCCAGCATAGCTTCCCATATCGCCAACATAAGGCGAGCACGGGCTATTCGTCATGTTGGTACTATGTGACGGTGAGAACGGGTTGAATGCACCGAAGCTGGGGATTGTGCCGCCGGCGATCGCGGGGATGTTGTACGATTCGGGGATTTCCGCGGTTATTACTGCCTCTTTACCGCCGAGTAGCTCGCGACGGGCTTCGTAAATGTCACCTGGGAATAAGATAAAGATCTTAAATATAAAGATAAGGGCATGGGAAATGACCAGTGCAAGGATACGGATAAGAAGGTTGAGGATAAGGATAAAGGATAAATAATACAAGATGATGGATAAAGAATAGAGGATAAAGAATAGAGGATAAAGGATAAATGATATAGGTTTTACTAGGTGGTAGGACTTTGTTGCAAAGTTCGTCTAGGTAGGTACCGCCGCTTTGCCAGTTATTCTGCCGCCAAGCAGTAGAACGCAAGCACTACTGTGTTCCGGTTTGAAGGGCACTGTAGCTAGTGAAATTACTGGGCAAATGAGACTTTATAACCTGATCTCACAGTCGAGTAATCTTATTACAATATTGTGGTGATGTCTCTGGATGTTGTGCGCAGTGCAGTGTCACGAGAAACTTTATATTTTGGAGTTCCGAATGACACTGTTCTGTTATGGGCGGCCTTGTCGCTTAACATCAGGTGAACGACTAGATCGTCACATCATTCACTAACATAAAAAAAGGTAAAGGATAAAGATACATGATAAGATAAAGGAAAACAAATAAGGGATAAAGATAAAAGAAAAATCTAAAGATAAGGATAGCATGAAGGTTTGTGACTTTACGAGACTAGCGCACGATTAACCACTTAAATACAATTTATGGTAGATCACCCCTTCGCACGGCCGTAGCTAGAAGCGGGCATTATGGGGCAATGTCCTACCTAGAAATCACAATGCCCTACCTTAAAAATACCAAAAATTAACCATAAATTATTATGATTAAATTGTTTGTTCATAGTTTGAGATAAAAAAATCTTAGATCCATGCTCAGGTTCTGTCACATAAATTATTTGTCTGCGAATAGCTATTGAATGTACACCGACCTAGAGGTCAGTGATATACATGGTGATTGATTTAGGAGCCCATGCTTCGCTACTTGTAACCAATTCCTTCCTACCTCAAATTCGACTCTAGCTACAGCCCTGCCCCTTCCTGGCGTTGCTTAACTTTACCAATCAGTCAAGAGGTCGCTATGTGTGCAACTTGTGACACTTTATTATTACACATATTAGTTGTCGATTGCTAGATGAAACGGATGGTACCTAAGTACCTATGTATAACTTCCACCGTGCCTTAAGTCAGTACTTACCAGCGCATCTCTCAATGCCCTTGATGACTATGGAAGCGATCCCTTGCTTCGGCTTCCTCCGTATGTTGATGTACACGTTGTGTTTGTGCATTAGCTTGGCGGCAGCTTCGCCTTCCACTCGACACGACTCTTCGGACACGTCGAAAATTACCACCAATGGGAGACTTCCCTATAGGGGAAGATCATACCAGCTTTGAAATTGGGTATTTATAGAGCTATCTAGGCATATATTGAACTCAAAATGTCATGTAAAGTATAAATAATGTTTAATTCTTTTTAATTTTATGTTCAACCTGTAATTTATATTTAATATTAATTATTTTGTATTATATGTATTTATCATTATGTATGTATATCGCTGTGAGGTCATCCTCGTTACAACAGGCATTTTTTTTCTTTTAAAGTTCCATCCGAAGCATTCATCGATGTAAGTGACCTAAGAACCCTTTTCAAAAAGCAGACAAACCAATGTTTGTCACCCCCAAAAAATCTTGAACCACCAGATAAATGATAAAATACTTACATAGGTATTATGATATTTATCAATTTACGTAAAGTTAAATTATGAATCAAATACTAAACACACAGACAAACATCTATTTTCATCACACAAATTATTTACCCTGAGTGGGGATCGAACCCACCACCTACACGGCAGCTGTAGAAATCGACACCTTTATAACTTCTTTTGAGAAAGCGTTTGACCAATAAATGATCACGCGGATTAGGTCATAAGGCTTTTGTAGCGTGTTCATTGGTTAAAGATTCTTCTTTAACCAATGAACACGCTAAAGGTTAAAGGAATGAGTAAATATTAATTTCTAAGCCTCATGCTACCCGGTGCATTGCTAAAGTCAGCTAAAATGCATAACATCTACCTGCATGCCAAATTTCAGCCCGATCCGTCCAGTGGTTTGGGCTGTGCGTTGATAGATCACTATGTCGGTCAGTCAATCAGTCAGTCACATTTGAGTTATATATATTTAGAAGATAGATAGATATAACACCCAGAACAGAACAAACACCTACGTTCATCACACAAATGTTTTTCCTGGGTGGGAATCGAACCCACAACCTATAGCTCAAAAGGCAGGGTTACTCCCAACTGAGCTATTGAGCCAGTCAACCTAACAAGCGCCCCTTAGCGGTAAGACCTACCACAAGTTGCTGCCTCGCCGCGTAAACGTCCTTGATCTGTCCCGTGATGGTGACGCAGCTCTTCCTGATCACCGGGATGTTAGGGTCATCCGCATCCGGGAACATTATTTGCGTGTTTGTGCCTTTCATTATCACCTGGGGGTCATAAATAAAAAAAGTTATTGGTGTCACATTCTCTACAGGTACAGGTAAGTTAATAACAATAATAACGCCCAACAATCACATACATAGATCCTGGAGCCTAACTAGGATTCCTTCTGTCTAGGGACCCAGGAACTACGAGGACCATGGTCCCACAACACCCAAACTCAGAACAAGTATATGCGCTAATTTTTCCTGTGCACAAATACTTGTCCTGTCGCGGGCATCGAACCCGCTGCTTCCGGGATATGAGCCAACCTGCTCAACCACCAGAAGCTGTCACAAGTTATAAGCTAAGTGAAGTTAAAAATCTCTGTAATTCTTCATTTTATAGTCTTTACTTGAAGTTCATTGCTTTAAGAGTATCGACACTAACCACGACTAAAATTAACATCAAATTATGAAAGACCCAGTTAAATAACAATATTTTTGAACTAAAACTTCTTTACGCACGCTTAACTTGGAGAGTAAGCTGGTGAATGCGAACGGAAGTTGAAGTTGGTTCACGTAGATCTCCATTGTCAACATAAAACGTTAAAAATTACTTAAAATTTGTACTATTATGTTGGTATGTCCGGTAAAATGACAATTTACAATTATCAAGATGGCGACATTGACATTAAACAATGCAAAAACAAAGTTATACCGGCCGATAGATGAAGCTAAAGAAGTTTTACTTCAGTCGTGTGGTCTGAAGCACACTCGTTTTCATCCATCAGGTAATCTTTATTTTCTTTGGTACTTACTTTCAACGTTAAAACGTTAACCAAAAACTTTCAACTTCCGTTCGCCTCGTCACCCACTCACCAGCTTGCTCTCCAAGTCAAGCTTGCGTAAAGAAGTGTTACTTCAATGGACAGTCTTTTATTATTTTATAAATTGACCAGCATGGACTATAATAAATACTGCAGTATGCCTATGTCCAGTTGTCCACTTGCCTTCAATTGTTCGGCTCCGCGACCAACGACCACGCCGTGGTGCATCGGGGAGATCTCCAGAGACATCTGCACTTGGGTTTGACTCTGGAAACCAATCATCATTGTCGTCCATATACAATTTAGAAGGGTGTGATAATCTAGGTAGGTATGCTTTTGGGTGTTTTCGAGTACCAATCGATGTATTCTGCACAAGCATGCTGTTGGTTTTGTCGCCACTTACCATCAGATGAGAAAAATAAGATGATCTATACATATAAAATTCAAAGTCCTGACTGAATGACTGACTGACTTATATATCAACGCACAGCCTAAACCGCTGGTCCTAGAGACTTGAAATTTGGATGGTGTCTTCTTTGTAAATTGTAGGTATCCACTAAGAAAGGGTTTTTCGAAATTCTACCCCTAAGAGGGTGAAATGGGTGGTCTAAATATCTATAAAAAAATCTTCTTCGTTTTGCAATAGGCCACGCGGGTGAAGCCGCGAGCAGAAGATAGTAATGTATATATTTAAGAAAAAAAGCGCAAATACTTGTTACAGTTGTCAAATGTAAGATATCACCAATAAGAATAACAGCCAACGATTACTAACTAAATTATATTATTATTTTAAATTCTAACGATCACATACATAGATCCTGGACCCTAACTAGGATTCCCGTGTCTAAGGACCCAGGAACTACGAGGACCATGGTGCCACAACACCAAGACAGAACAAGTATTCTGTCTGTCTGACTGTCGCAAGGATTGAACCCGCCGCCTCTGTTTCATGAGGCTGCTCAACTACTAGACCACAGAAGCAATCAAATTTTCGCCTATCCAAGAAAAAAGGAATTATTTTTGTCATATATATAAGAAAAAAGAAATTATTTTTGTCATATTGGCTTGTCCACTATGGTACGTGGCGACCAATAAGCATAAGTGTTATATTATTTCTTCTATTTCTCTTATTATATATTCTTAATTAGGTACTGTTTATATTTAATTAATATTCTTGTAATTTTTTTTGTTAGTGAATGTTGAATAATTGATTTTCTTTCTTTCTTCTTTTTTCTTCTTTCTTTTTGTTTATTTTTTCTTTCTTTTTACTTTCTTCTTTGTTTCATAAGGCCTTCTTAAACACTAGCAGCCTTATTAATAAACACGAAATAGCTTTGGATTAGTTACACCATCTTTTGTCTCTTTCGATCCAGCTAAATATTCCAGTAGCAAAAAAAGGACAAAAGCTGAAGTAACTAATCCGAGACTAATACCCGTTTATTAATAAGGCTGTAGCAGCCTTATTAATAAACACGAAATAGCTTTGGATTAGTTACACCATCTTTTGTCTCTTTCGTTCCCGCTAAAAATTCCAGTAGAAAAAAAGGACAAAAGCTGAAGTAACTAACTCGAGACTAATACCCGTTAATTAATAAGGCTGTCAGGGTTCGATGCGTTGCCGACTCAGCTAGGTTTTTTTTTATACTCTTGCGTTATTTATTACTTACAGCAATAGGTCCACACATGTAGTTCATGAGCAGATTGGTGGCCTCCATTGTAGCGCGCACCTCCCACTGGACACCTTTTACCACCAATAAGTTGGCGTGCAGCTTCGGACGGTTACGCAGCATTACCTGTACGGGGAGATATACATGGAGAGATGCAAGGGATAGGTGCAGTGGCGTAGCTACCGGAGGGATACACGGGGCAGTGTCCTGGGGCCCCAAGCTCAGGGGGCTCTGAGCCTGGCCTCGGAATCTGATCTATTCAATAATATATACTATATAATATAATGATATAATAACTAATACTAAACACTACCCACTACAAAAATAAAAATTTGGACTATATACTGGCCGCGATGAAATTATTTAATCATTTATTGGAACTGTCTATAGGTCATCTATAGTATCATCTGTAATAAATAACAATTCAAAAATAAATAAAATAAAAACTTTATTAGTTCACACAGGTAGCTAGCAAGGGAGGTACATCAACTTGTAGTGTAGTAACATATTTGTTTTGCGTAAAGTTATTGTGTATTTACATTGGTGTCGATTCTGTGTCGCATTCTCTAAAACTAAAGTAAACTCAAGGTATGGCGGTATTCTTCTGATAAAAGGAAAATAAAAAAGACGGAAATATGTTAATCGTTTAGCTTTAGAGTATGCGACACAGAATCGACACCAATGTTTGTAAATACACAAAAACTACGCAAAACAAATATGTTACTACTATACAAGTAGATGTACCTCCCTTGCTACCTGTGTGAACTAATAAAATTTTTATTTTATTTATTTTTGAATTTTTTTTTTCAAACAAAACAATGCTCACAAAACGATGCTCATCAGTCATCGATCAGTGCTCAAGCAGAGATTTCGTTCACTAATTGATCACTTTATGAATGAAATCTCTTCTTGAGCACTGATCGATGACTGAGCATCGTTCTGTAATATGGATCTTAGTTTATTTTTTGCCCCAGGGCCTTTGGTTACCTAGCTACGCCACTGTATAGATGCTGCTATAGTAAGGTACAACAAACAAACAAATGTATACCAACTCGCATTTGGCTAGTTTTTACGGCCTGTCTTTTCAGTAAACAGTGTTTTCCATATAAGTAGGTATTGATTAACAAAGGAAGCCTCGAGGAATAATAAGATATTTTTGTGACGTGACGAGCTAGTCGTTAGCTTGAAGTTAAGCGGCCGTTAACAGTACCGCAGTGCCTCTCGGAACTCTATAATATAAAGATTCACGTGACACTGCTCCGCCCACGTCATGTAGTAATTTAAAATAGTCAGTAATTCACTTCTTCTATTGAATGGTGAATCAAAAGTCTGTTATATAATTTGGCGAATCATTGAGGAAATATCTACTAAAATGTTCATAGCAATATGCACGCACTAATAATGTAGGCTCTTAATGGATGCACTGCATAAGTGCATAAAACAGGGGATAAAAGATTACTAGCCCGTCTAGATCCGTGCTTCAATGAAATGTTAGTATATATATATATAAAGCTTAAAAAAACAAGGGATGAAAGATTTTGCCTGCAGACGTACCTTTCGACCATCGGACAACTAGATGAACGAAAAAAGGCCACCGTTACATGGTTAATATCCACATGTGCGAACAAAGCGATTTGACTCCACGTTTATCACGCGAATAGCCAAAGAGTGGAACGCTTTACCCGCGTCCGTGTTCCCCGAAAACTACAACCTTGGAGTCTTTAAATCGAGAGTGAACAGGTATCTTCTAGGCAAGCGTGTTACATCCTAGACCGCATCGTCACTTACAATTTAGTGGTTAAATGCAAATCTATCAAACAATAACAAAATAAATATAAAAAAGACTGCAGCCTTTACTGATGCTAGGATGCGAGGAAGGCTTGGGCCGTTGCCGGGAGAAGAGGATCAAGGAGTCCACTAAAAGTGTGGACCTGGAAATTTCTATGATATAGATAGATAACTCTCTATTGAAGTACTATTTCAATAACATTAGGGAAAAACTTGGGTGGGGATCGAACCCACAACCTGCAGTTCAGAAGGCAGAGTTACTACCAATTGAGCTATCGGGCCACTCAGCCTTCTTCCGGGTAATGACGTGATATGGTGCAAGTAATGTTTTTGGTCAAAAGCTCACCTGTACATTATACTGTTCCTGTATTTGCTGCACGTACGGTGAAGTGATGTCGGGTAAGGGTTGTGATGGCGCTACTATCGGGAGCTCGAAGCAAAACACGAGGGGTGTGAGGGCCTGGGGAACAACATATTGTATAGCACCTTTTTTTTATTTTATTTTTTTATTTTCTTTTAATTTACTAAAAACTCCTGGGTCCGTGCCTTCTTTAATATATTTCTTACATATTTGTTTATTTTATTTTTTACTAGTTGCGCCCCGCGGTTTCATCCGCGGATAAAAAGTATTTTAATTATTTACCCATCCCGCGGGAAAATTTCACTTTTCCGGGATAAAATGTAGCCAAGACCAAGATAGCTATATACACTAGATTAATATCTATATATTCTCCGTTCTCGCACGACTGCCGTGAAAAACGTTCTAGTGATGGGACATCGTTGTCGACTCTATAGTGTTGTGCTAGTGACGTATCGACGCGTCTCTCACAAAAGATTAAAACGGTGTAATTTATTCTTCACACTAATATTAAGGGAGAAAGTATGTATGTGTGTATGTTTGTTACTCCTTCACGCTCAAACGGCTGAATGGATTTGGATGAAATTCAGTACCGAGATTGCTTATACACTAGATTAACATATAGGCTACATTTTATCCCGGAAAAGCGAAATGTTCCCGTGGGATGAGCAAACAATTAAAATACTTTTATCCGGGGGTGTAACTGCGGGCCGCACTAGAGTGCAATAAATCTTTTGACTTTGACTTTGACTAGGGACCCAGGAACTACGAGGACCATGGTCCCACAATATTGTGACCGATATTAGTTTGGATATACTCACTCTGACTCTAGCCCGGGCCCGCTCCACTCTCTCCATATCTCCCGCGATAGAAACCTGGTTACTCTTCTCTACTGCACTCGTCCGGTTCGAGTCCGGGAAGTGGATGTGACACCCGGTCTCCTCCATCACCCGCTTTATTGTTAACCCTCCCTGGTAACAATGCATTAACATCAATAACCCCCAACGATCACACACATAGATCCTGGACCCTAACTAAGATTCCCTGTGTCTGGAATCTGAGTACCTAGGAAGTACGAGAAACATGACAAATAACCCAAGTGTGGAGCCATACCAAAACAAAAAAAAAATGACAAATATAGAAGAAAATAGTTCAGCATATTTTACCAGAAACTGGCATGACAAGATTAAGTTAAATAATTATAAAAATTAACGTATCTACAAATTGTTGTAAAAATCGTATATTCACCGAAACCTTTTAAAATACAAAATAATCACGTTCGTCACAATATATAAAATTCAATCAGTGTCAGAAAATAATAATTAATGTCAGAAAATTATAATTAATATCAGAAAATTATAATTAACAGAATCACACATTATTATTAAAATTCATTTACAATTTTTCAGAATAAAGAATTTTTTTCATGTCATATAAACAATTCTCAACTATACGTAGAAAGGATTTTTAAATAAATATATGGTAGACCTACAAGCACATCCAATTTTTTATAAAGTTCCAATTCTGTTGCTCTCTACCGACCTTTACAATGTCTCCTGGCGGGAGGGCAGGCGCTTAAAGCGCTCAGCCGTCAAAAGTGAGAGGCAACTAGCTGGCGGGCACCCCTGGGGTGCGAGCCTCGGTTTGGGCCGTTGCCGGAATAAGAGGATCGAGAAGACTACGTCCACTGGAAGAGTGGACCCTATTGAAACTCACGGCCGTTCTAACTAACCTACGAGGGGTACGTCGACCTCGCCGGCGGGGTTGGTGTCTGATTGAGAACCACATACCTAGGTCCACATTCGTACAAAAAGGAAAAAGAATTCGAATGACCTCGATAGCTCAGTTGGTTACCTTCTGAATTGTGGGCTGTGGGTTCGATTCCCACCCAGGACAAACATTTGTGTGTGATGAACATAGGTGTTTGTTCTGTCTGGGTGTTATATTGTTTTCTATGTATATATTTACAAACAAAAGATTATATAAGTATTGTATCACAGTTATCTGGTTGCCATAGTACAAGCTTTGCTTAGTTTGGGGCTAGATGGTGCTGTGTAAATGTCCACAAATATTATTATTATTATATTATTATCCGTATGGGGTCATCCATAAATTACATCACGATTTTTATGATTTTTTAAAATCCCGTTTGTCAGCTGGTCACATTTGTCACACAATGTCACACTTCGTCGACACCCCCACCCTTTACGTATGGTGTGACGTAATTTATAGCCCCTATAGTTCTACACCTGAACAAATGGGTATAGGTCTCAGTTGAATAAGACAACTGAACTAGTGAGAATATAAGACGAAGATCGCACTCACCTTCCCAATAATGTGTGAATGGTCCGTGTAGCTGACGTCGATCTTCATTGTGACGCGGTTACTCTGCAACATACATTTTTAATCAGTAATTAAAAACCTCCATATCTACCTACCTACATATCTATCCATAGGGCTGTAACTAGAGTCGAATTTGAGGTAGAGCAGCATGGGTTACAGGTAGGACGGAAGTAAAAAATTTAATATTAATAATTAATTTTAGTATTCAATGTAGGGCTCAATGTAGGAATTTTACTAGGTGGTAGGACTTTGTTGCAAAGTTCGTCTAGGTAGGTACCACCGCTTTGCCAGTTATTCTGCCGCCAAGCAGTAGTGTGCAAGCACTACTGTGTTCCGGTTTGAAGGGCACTGTAGCTAGTGAAATTACTGGGCAATTGAGACTTTATGATCTGATCTCACAGTCGAGTAATCTTATTACCAGACTGTGCTGATGTCTCAGGATGATGTGCGCAGTGCAGTGTCGCTTGTAACTCTATGTTTAAGGGTTCCGAGTGACACTGTTCTGTTATGGGTGGCCGTGGCGCTTAACATCAGGTGAACGACTAGCTCGTCACATTATTCAATAACATAAAAAAGGGCATTGTCCCACAATGCCCCTCCCTAGCTGTCTACTATACTCCGTCACTCAATTTTAATACAACAACCTTTCACAGATTTATTTAGGAACGTAAGAGACTAGATCCTGCGACACAGGTACGCCTAGTGTGCGATCTAGGGCTCCGCAAAATGTAATATTATACTTAAGTTTTACAATGTAATACATCATTCATAAATATGTATCTTGTATGTGTGCTTGTGCTAAATAAATAAATTAATTAACAAATGCACAGCGTAAAATCCCGACTTCAGATTTATATGGTATTCTATTGGATGCCTTATTGTCATCATCATTGTAAGAACTGGATAAAATTGAAATGGTAAAACACGTGAAGCACCATTTTCAAATAAGAAAATAATAGTCAAAATCGTTTCACCCAGTCGAAAGTTTAGAGGTATAAAAAAAAGTCGAATTTAGAAACTCCTCCTTTTTTTGAAGACTTGAAAAAAGTATGATAAATTATTTCTGATAATTGAAATTTTGTTTTTATACATAGGTTGGTTTTGGTGCTGGGATATATTCTAGAATTATGTGGCTAAAAATATAGCCGTAGCCCCGTGTGTGCGGTCCCGGGCAATCGCATCTTCCCTTCACAATAATTATGTTACATATTCAGGAAATGGGCAGTATTCACCTGAATTACGAATTAAACTCAATCTACTGCGATCACTAAATCGCATGCCAAGCATGGGTGATTATAGCAACAATATGATGATATACCTAGCTAGAATGCCAGTATTTTGGTCATGATTTCAATTTAGAATTGATATTTTCTCTCCTTAACTCCTACCTACATAATGTAAACACAGCTAGTTCTAAGCCACAGAATTCGCCCTATTTACATAGGTCAGTAGGTATAGTACATTACATACCTATTCACATAATGTAATGTGGACTTGTAAAGTTATTTAAACCAATACCCGTGTGTCCAGCAACTGCATAATTTTTTCACGTGCCAGCTTCACATCATCAGGCCGTCCAGCGACCCTCACATGGGGATCTAAACGTAAACAATACCACTTTTTGAATTTAGAAAATGAAACTGATGCTCTGTCAGTGTGTTTTAGAAAATCAAATTTCAAACGTACCTAGAAATTCATTAAATTCACAATACTTATTATTACGTATTTTTTTAATAACTTCGTACACTGTATCATCGTTACAATTTGTAAAAAACATGGTTAATTCATCTAATAAGGTAATAATTGAATTAATTGATTTTTAAATTTCAGTATAACGGACGCGTGTACAATAAAAATTGAAATAAAATTCGTAAAGTGCGCCAGTCTGGCGCCACCGCGCCAGTATTCTTGGCGCCAATACATAAAAAAAAACGTTCCGTTTCATATACAGAATTTAGTTAAAATTACGTTTTAATTTATTTTTTGACGCGTACCTTTTTTTGACCGGGCACCAATTTTCAAGCGGGCGGGCCAATTGACTAATGTATTAGTATCTGTCATTACCTGAGAACAAAAAAAATTTAGGGTATTCTACTATAGGTACATTTAAAAATAATAAAAAGTGCTTTAAATATTATAGTTAAACTCAAACATAAGTGGGTTTAAATTTAAAAAAGCATATTTCCCATACTATACTAACCTATGTATGCATTGAATTATAATAGATACCTCTATTCAGAACTATTTAAAATTCTTACCCGATGAAAGAATGCCTGCGCTGTTTGCGATTCTTCCAAATTTTCTGTAAACAATTAAATAATTTGTGGCACTTGTTACAGCCATATCGCACACAGTATTTCATTGGATATATTTCATTAAATTTATATATTTTAATTTGCATTGGTATGTAGTAAACATTTTTTCTTTTTAGTTTAATTTTTTTTACGGAAATGTACAGAGTACGAAAGCAACAGCGGAAGTAACGGAAACTTTACAAAAATAAATAAACATTTCAATAAGATTTGAAATTTACCTGCAAGCATTGCTTCCAGACGACGTCTATCAACGCGAAATCTTTCCTGGTACACATCCTCAGCACTGTTCAACCCAAGAATAACCGCTAATTTCTGTAGGTCTTCTGCTGACGTCACTGAATTACTTGTTCCACTTTCAGAAGCCTGAAACAATCGATTTAGTTTAGCTATAATATTTTGATTTAACCACTTGATTAACTATTAGCAGTATCAAATTAATTAGACATCAGTATGAAGGTAGTACAAAGTGGTTACAAAATCGCTTATTGATTTCAAAATGGCGATTTACCAATCTTGTAATAGCTTAGTTCGTCTGAACCAAAACGTATGGAAAGCAATGATACATTATCAACATAATCATGATCAATACTTACCTCGCTCATAGTATCCTTGTCCGAATTGCCTTTAAATTCGGTTAAATGTGTTTTGACTGTTAAAAAATTACTGGTGGCCATCTCAAGTTTTACGTTTTCTTCGTAGAAATTAAAGTCAATAAAATTACAATTTTAAAACAATTAATAATTAAAACCGTTGTCCGTTTAAATGTACATATTGTATAAAACCCGTAAGAAATAAATTGCACTATGGATGTACCAGAAGAAGTTCACGTTTTGGTTGACTGGCCGAGCCGAAGTGAATTGAAATGGATCAGAGGACAAACATGACCATAAAATACTGAATATAAGAAATTTGAGGGTAATTTCATACTAATTATTACCATACATTCCGAAGAGAGAGAATGTATAGATGAGTCATTTCAATAATAATAAAGCAAGCGAGATAAAGGTATGCACCGTTACCCTTAACGGAAAGGAGACGAAGATAATATTTGTTGTTGCCGTATGCGTTTTTAGATGTTTGCCTTAATCATCACACAGGCAAAGAAACCATACGCGAGATATTTTTGAAGTAAAACTTCTTTGCGCACGCTTGACTTGGGGAGTAAGCTGGCAAGGTGAACGGAAGTTGAAAGTTGTTGGCTAACGTAAATATCCATTGTCAACACAACAAAGCTAAAAAACTGTATTATTATGTAACATATGTCCATACTACTGTCAAGTTGGCGACATTAATATTAAACATATTAAAAACAAAAGTATACAAGCCGATAGACTGAGCTAAACTAAAGAAGTTTTACTTCGAGTGGTTTAAAGCAAATTCGTTCTTTAAAGGAAAATTTAGTGAACTTGTGAATTATTTATTGCATTAAAACCGCTAATTTCTTTCTGACTACCGACAATCAATAAAGGTCATTTGTTGTCTGTAAAGCCACAGCGAATGAATAAGCATATTAGTTCAATTATGCTCGGTTACTTTTAATCGTCGCTTATTTCCTATTTACACTATTTATTTAATGTAGGTAGGTACTTAATCATTTTGTTCATCGCATCGCTGGGCTTTCCCAAAGTAATTCTTTTCTTTGATTTTGTAATCAGACTCCACCCAAAAGACTTTGTTTTGTATTGCAGTATCTTAAAAACACAATGATACAGATAGTCTTACGCTAGATATTTCTGCATCGTTATGTGCTTAGTAAGTCATCTAGATTTTTTGCTATAAGCCAATACGGGACTGCCCTTAATCCACAATTGCAATAAAATAAGACAGTGATGTAAAATAATTAAGAAAAGCAGTACTTAAGTTAAGATGGTATAATGTACCTAATATGTATAATTTACTGTATAATTTAATCATTATGGCCTTATTTGTGCCTTTATTGAGAAACAGCGTACCTACCTAAATATGAGAATAAATTTATATTAGCGTTACGGGTGTGATTTTGCTATCTGTGACCAAATTCACATAGACAATATTAAAATATAGGAAAACATATACATTATATCAACGATACATCAAAGAAGAATCGAAGTCGATGAAACGGAACGTTCCACTGTCCAGTTGTTGGCCACGACCACGCGGCCGTGGAAGGCGCCACATCCATACATACTTATTCCTTCCTATCCTAATCTGTGGTCTCAACTTATTTTGTATGTTCGCCGCGTGGGGTCTCGTCAGTCGGGTTTCTGCGTCTGCCGGTGTTGGATGTGCGTCTACTTCGACTCCACGTTTCGTGTCATAGTTATTTAAAATACTTAATATATAAATTAAAAATCACGTTGACTACGTTAAATTTTACTTTAGTTTGTGTGTAAGCTTCTTTAAGTGTGTTAATTGTTCGTTAAGTGTGTTTTATTCGTTATTTATTGTTTTAGAGTGTTAAAGTAACGACGGTAAGTTTTAAACGCTTTTATATTTACAAATAGTATATAATTAATTATTTCTGTAATTATGTTATCGACTAAAAAAAACTATCGGTAGAGCTCTGCCTATTTAATTATTGGTTGAAATCATGTCTTTTTTATTGTCTGATTATCTTCATATTCGAACAGCTGTTTGCTCTCTTACTGTTAGCAACTGAACAGAACGTTATGGCCGCTTGGTGGCGGGCCGCCGGAGCCTGGTGCCACCATGGACAGTCATGTATCACGTATAACATAATAACACAAAAAAAATTTGATAGGTAACTTTAATTAAAATAGTTTCATGGGTAATTTTAATGTTCTAATTTCGGTTAGTACCTGAGTATGCAGTATGTATTAGTATTTTGCTATTTTTTGTTATTCAGAGCTCGGAGATACATAAAGCACCTGCGTGAATAACATAACCTAGATAAGACCTAACCTCACAGATCGTATATAAAAAAAGTCCTAACTTATAGAGGTACAAATTACCTAGCGTTTAGCGCTGACGAACAGAGATAGATTGTGTTATTAGGGTCATTGGACTCAAATCAGCCAGTTTGTCACAGCAGAGTAGACCTTGTTTTTTATCTATATTGTGGCTAGAGCTAGGAAGGAAGCTTAGGAAGTGAGCTAAAGTTAAAAAATATATAAGATTTCTTTATAACCTCGTAATATATGAATACATTCGTAATTATTATAACAATTTATCTACATATAAAATATCACTAAATACCTAATAATGTATAATGTTAATACAATGGATACTACTTAACCTAGTTGGTATACATACTAGGGAAAAGATACCTTCTATAATTAAGGTTACCCATCTGTGACCGGGGCACAGATTAAATAAGGTACTACTACACTGGGGGTACAGATAGTGTAAGCTTATTAGGAATTAGCAGCTAATAGATAAGGTAAGTAGGGAGTTTTGGCGGGAAAACGAAAAAGATCGCTTCACCGCATTCTATTATTTTCCAATACTTGTGTTATTTTCAGTGTTAGTGCATAAAATTGGTGGTGTTTTATTCGTTAAGTGCTGGATTACAGGCATGAGTGTGGAAAGTGGTATAATGATAGTGAAGCGTTTCTTTTCGTGTTGTTTCCAAAACTCCATAGAAGCTTCTAGTAAAGTTGCCACCACTTTACTAGGAGTATGACTTAGACTAGACTACTACTACTGACTTGACTTGGACTGTGACTTGACACATATCTGCGTGTAATTTCATTGACTTGATAAATTATCAATTACTTGACACTGGCTAAATACACAAAAGTGTGGAGCCAAAACTTAAACAAAAAAAGGTAAGTAGGTATATCATATCCTGTGAATTAATTTCTTACATAGGTAGGTAGGTAACTAAGCGGTTATTTCACAGGAATTTATTGATTTATGCTTAGGTACCTAATTAAATATATAATGAAATAGGTAACCATGATCCAAATACCCTAAATAATATAAATAAGTGTAGGCAACATAAAAGAAATGAAGTTAAATTGCTAAGTGGGTAGATAGAGTGCCTGCCTACGTACAAGCACCGGTGTCATGACTTGTAACAGTTTATTATTTGCATTCGATTAGAATTATCCTATTGTATAAACTTTGTTCTATTGTTTCACGTGACACTGATGTTAATTCCACGTGGGTGTAATACCAATACCAAATTTTGCACTGTGCAGTCAGAGACCTTGAGTTTTAATATTTTTCTGGTTTTTCCGCTAAAAATAACATGTCGAGCTAGTCGTTAACCTGATGCTAAGCGACATGGCTGCCCATATCAGTTGCAGTGTCACTCATAACTCTAAAGTATACAGTTTCGCATGACACTGCACTGCGCACGTCATCCTGAGACATCAGCACTTACTAAAAGCCCCAACGATCACATACATAGATCCTGGACCCTGACTAGCATCCCTTGTATCTAGGGACCCAGAAACCATGACGACCATGGTCCCACAACACCCAGACAAAGAACAAGATTTTTTTCTGCGCACAAATAGTTGCCCTGTCGCGGGAATCAAACCCGCCACCTCCGGCTATGAGCCAACCTGCTCAAACTCCACACCAAAGAAGCTAAGTACATTAATTCAGAAACAGCCACATATCGTGTTCATTGTTTGCGATTTCCCACGCTTATCGCATTGTACGTATAGGTACCTACTTTATTATTAAAGTTTTATTTAACCTACCTATAACTTTGCAATCCTACTCAATAAAATTAATTGAGATAGCATATCTCACGAATAATTCGCGGTTTAAATTAACCAATGTTGTATGTAAAAAAATTATCTATACATATAAAATTCAAAGCCCGTACTGACTGACTGACTTATATATCAACGCACAGCCTAAACCGCCGGTCCTAGAGATTTGAAATTTGGAGTGTAAAATATAGGTGTCCACTAAGAAAGGGTTTTTCGAAATCGGTGGTTGAATTATCTATGAAAATTTTTCTTCTTCGTTTCCTATAGGCCACGCGGGCGATGCCGAGGGCAGAAGCTAGTTAAAGTATATATCTTTAAGGGTCATTTACCTATTTAGAATTAAAAATATTACATAATAAAATACTGCTTCTTGTGTACATACAGACTTATACGTACTATAATTATACTATAAAATAATAGTGATTGAATTAACTACATTAGTTTTATTTTATTTTATTACCCTTATCCGCAATCCACATAGATGCTAGCTTGTCGTGTTATACGCTTACACAGTACCGGATTAAGAAAGCGCGGGGCCCGTAGCAAATTATTTCGAAGATCTACAATTTTTTTTTTTTTTTTTATATGAGTAAATGATGTGACGAGCTAGTCGTTTACCTGATGTTAAGCAACACGGCCGCCCATAACAGAACAGTGTCACTCGGAACCCCAAAAGATAGAGTTTCACGCGACACTGCACTGCGCACATCATCCTGAGACATCAGCACAGACTGGTAATAAAATTACTCGACTTTGAGATCAAATCATAAAGTCTCATTTGCCCAGTAGTTTCGCTAGCTACAGTGCCCTTCAAACCGGAACACAGTAGTGCTTGCACACTACTGCTTGGCGGCAGAATAACTGGCAAAGCGGTGGTACCTACCTAGACGAACTTTGCAACAAAGTCCTACCACCTAGTAATGATGAATGAAATGAACAAATTGTAACCTATAGATGGAACATAAACGTATTGAGTATAGAATTGATTTTTACCAGTTTATAATCCAGTGGTAAAAACAATTCAATACTCAATACGTTATTAGCCATGTATAGGTTACAATTCGTTCACTTTTTGTCAACTCAAGTAAATTCAATATACCACATCTTAATAACTTTCACTCAAAAATTACGCTCAGGCAGAGATGAGCTATAGGTTCATGTTTTTGTATTCAAGTTAATCCAATATACCACATATTAAAAAAATTCACTCAAAGAATTACGTTCAGGCAGAGATGATGGCTTAAATATGCGGGACCCCTTTCGCGCGGGGCCCGTAGAAATTTCTACTCTTGCTACTTGGTTAGTCCGGTACTGCGTTTACACAAAAAAATTGATATTGTAGTGCTTACACCACAATACCACTATAGCACTATAAAGGAAATCAGTAATTACGGGTACTTATATGTTATTAAAAGAGATTAACACGTTATAGTAAAAGAACTTGATAGATAACATAACAATATTATAATATGAATAATTGTAATCGTGCGACCGCCCTGACACAAATCATTTCAATGCCGAGTGTCAAAGCACGGAAAGCAATGTTTGCATGCAAGAAGTTCCGCAAGGAAGTAACCAGATTAGAGTCAATGATAACGTTTTGTTACTTTTTCTATCAACGCAGATCTCTGAAGAACGCAGCGCAAATAAACTAATAGGAGTGAAACGACTTTTTTTTTAACACGTCAAATTGCCTTTATTTTCTAAATACTACAATGATTTAATAACTAATACCAAAAACTACCTACTACTACAAAAAAAAAAACTTTGGACTATATACTGGCCGCGATGACCTATAGACAGTCCAAATGCTCCAGCCCACTACCAGTAGGTAGCGTACTCAACATACTGGCAGCAAAATATGAAATATTAATACAATATTAATAAAATGTGAAATGAATAGATTGCGGTTGACGTTATGTTAAGATAGTAAGTAATGTAGGTGTAGTGTAATCTTATGTTTTTTGATAGTATATTGCTATATAAATCGTGATAGTTATATAAATTATAAAATTTCATTAAAAGTACCCAAATATATATATATATATATATATATATATTTGGGTACTTTTACTTTTTGGTAAAATTTATATCATATATATATATATACATATATATACAAGACTTATTGATGATATAAATTAAACCAGCACTAAAGCCAGTATTTCAAAGTCAAAGACAAAGTCAAAAGATTTATTGCAAATAGGCTATTTTTAGCACTTTTACAAGTCAAAATTAAGTATATCAAGTACTTACTTAAACCCAAATTAATAGTGTATTCTTGAAAAGAAACAAATGATTTGATTTGATTTCATTAAAATTAAGTTATTTTGCTAAGCATATAAAAATATATACATAGTTTTAAAAAAAAGGTCTCTTTCTCCCTACGCAAGCAATTCGGCACAATGCAGACCAGAAAACTGATCCGAAACTTTGATTACACCTGAAAAGAAGCAGCTACAAGAAACTTTACTATTACTATTTGTTTATGATATCCTTGTAGCATTATAATTTATTTATCTGGTACTATTATTTATAGAGTGCTCGTAGTACAATAGGTACTAATACAAAAAATATAATTTAAACGGTTCACCCATATAGGAAAGAGAATCATATTTGGTTTCACCTTTTCTAAAAGTTCCTAATTTATGTTCTATGATATGTTATGTCAAAGATATTCTGTAAAACTCCAGTAATGTTAGCAAAATAATTTAGCAAATCAAATTAGACGTGGGTTGCTACTTACCATGCTATTTATCTGAATAAGTACATTTCGACCTAACACCATCCTATGTACGATACTATACACGACCAGTCCAAATTATTACAAAGTTTATTGTATGTTTTGCTCTTGTCAAGGATTTACTCAGACAAATATTGCTATAAATATGGATATTTATACCAAACCAAGATTCTTGCATTATTAAATATCGTTTTAGTAGCCGCATAAGGTGTTTATCTTCTACGTTTTAGACTTGGTGTATAAATGTACAATGTATATAGTGATGTGCGATATTTAACCTTGGGTCGGTGGGCAACCGAAATAGATCGTGCGAATCAGTGGTTCTCACCACACCACATTTATTTAGTGAACTACGCAGTCCTGAAAACAGATATTGGTGTCTAATCTGTTGGCACAAACTAGACTAAACTTAACTAAAATTAGGTTTAGTCGTGTCAAACGACGTTCGCTAATCTGTTGTCGCATTTTCAAACTTAATTTTAGTTGGATTCTCTAAATTTAATTTTAGTTACTCAACTTAGTTTAAGTGGTATTTTGCTAATCTGTTGTACCAAATTTACGTCAAACTACGCCTAATATTAGAAACGTCAAACTAAAATTAGTTGGCTTCTAAATTGGTGTACACTTAAATTATTTACGAAATATAACAATCATTTAGGGCTTGTGCCAGTACCAGAAATTATCAGGATGGATGAATATGTGGTTTCAGCTCTTATGGATTCATCAGAAAGGTAACATTTATAAAACCTACCTACACTTAAAGAAATCATTTAAACCATATTAACTACAAGTTTCTTTCAGAAATTACCAAGAAAGGATAAGGCTGGAAGGTTTAAGGGATAATTCAAATCTTTTTGAATTAGCCGAGGAGAAATTTAAAAAACAGTTTCGCCTTCCCAAAACTTGTCTGATATATTTAATTGACACTTTAAATGATCCACAGTTAGATGAAAAGTTCCTTCCATAAAACACATAAAAGTTTGTATGTGTTTGTATACCTACTTGTTACTCATATTTCAAATTTCGTTATATTATTATCCCTTATATGTCCCTTTACAGACTTTAGCCTCACTACAATTTTTTTTTACAGGCTGCTGAAATTGTCTTGGCCAACCAAGACAATTTTTTAGGTCTAAGTAAACCAGCAGTAGTTAGCAGATACCTGGAACTTGTCACTAATGCCATATTAGAAAACTTAACTTCAATACATGTAAAATTTCCTACAACGCACACTGAAAAAGAATCAGCAAAGGCAGAGTAAGTGTTTAATTTCTGTTTACAGTTATTTGTCATAAGTACCTATCTATGTTCAGGGCCCACAAAAACCAATAATTAGTAGGTAGCAATATAAAGTGTTATTTGTTTCAGATTTCTGGCCTTATATAACATGCCCAACACTCTAGGTGCTATAGATGTCACACACATTGCAATAGTGAAACCACCACTTGGTCATCGTACTGCACCTGGAAACCTTTTTTACAATAGAAAAGGGTTTTACAGCATTAATTGCCATATTGTGAGAATTTATTTATATTTGTACCTACTACATCACCCATTATACTAAATAAGAATTTTTCTTTTATGTAATATAGGTACTTATTAAGTAGCTACCTAGCTACTTTATAAAACAATACTTAATCACTTATGCATCCTCTTAGGTGTGCAGTGCAAACGCAAAATCGTGGCATTAAACCCTAATTTCCCTGGGTCCACACATGATGCAGCCATCTGGAGGGCATCACAAGTCCAAGAATTTCTACGAAATGAGTTTGTGCATGGAGAAAGAAATCAGTGACTTTTGGGTAACTTTGTATTTATTACTCACTTGTTTTTTTTTTTAATCATAAGGCATACATAGATTTACTTTAAACTTTATTTAACTACAGATAACAAGGGGTACCTTCTGCAACCAGGGCTCCTGACTCCTGTTATGGCACCACCCTCTACAAATGAAACCACCTGCGAGTGCCATTGCAGGGCAAGAAATATTGTTGAGATGTGCATTGGCCAATAAAAACCAAATTTAGATGCTTTCATAGACATCGCTGCCTGCATTATGAACCAACAAAGCCAGCTAAAATTATATTATGCTGTTGCACTATATTTAATATTTTTATTGATGCTGGTAAGTGAATATGAGCAGATTGTTATTAAAATACATTTATAATCAATGTGGGGTTCAAAAGTTATTACACTAAAATTAATATTTATTTTTGCAGATTTGGATGAACTCGATTGAGAGCAAGATTCATCCCCCGATGGAATGGAGGATGAATATCATGAAATTGATTTCCTTGAGGAGGGAAGAGAGATATACCAATTTGTCATAAATAACTATTTTACATAAAATAAACCATTCAAATAATACACAAGGTTTTATTTCTTAATATTTTAATAATAAATTATCATCATTAGGTATAACACTTCAACAATAAAAATAATCAACAATTAACAAAATACAAATTTTTTTTTAAGGGACTCTAAACAACTACAACTTAGCGAGGTACAAATGAGAGCAGTTAGTGCATGCCCTCAATGAAAATGGAAGTAGTAGATGGTAAAACCATGATAAGTCAAATTTACTGTGTGGTGTTATCATCTTGTTGGAAGAGTACAGGTAGGCTCACTGAACGAATAGCAGCTGCTAATATTTCAGCAGCCTGCACTATGCTCTCCCTTAATAGCCTACCATTTTCATTGAGGGCTTGCACTAAATTGTTATTCACTGGGGACCGGGGAGGCCTTTGCACTCTACATCGAACACAGCGGGTGCACATGGGTCTCCAAGCTTCCGCTCCCATGTCTGCTTGAGGTTCAGCCTCCACAGAGGGTGGCATGTCTGGTAGGTGTGGCTCTGGCAAAGGTTGACTCACAGAGGCAGGCTGGATTCCCTGTAAAAAGAAAGTGTAAGTATAAATTATGCAACTACACAATTTTAAGTTTGGTGCCTGCCATCCAGACTTAGAAATCTGGTTTAGGTAAGTACATTAAAATACCTAATATATACCTAATGAATACCTAATAAGTATATAATCATGCCTAAATGTGGTACAATTGTATACCTATTAACATAGCATCATAAATTGTTAATATACCCATATTATAAAAAGTCTCATCCCCGCAGTCATAAAACTTTAAATAAAATTTGTTGGTAACAACACAGGAGGAACACCAGAATAGTAGTGTGCAGGAGAGGAGACCTATATCAAACAGTGGGTTGACACAAGCCAAGATAATTAAAAATGTACCTATAACTGCGGTTAACACTTTTAGAGCCCACTATGTGGCTTAATAAGCCTTTATTCAATATTAAATCAGCATTCATGCAGTTTGTCTTTAAAAATAATGTAGATAACTAGGTAATTAATCAAATTATTACCATTTCCATCTGGCAGAATCCTTCAACAGAGGCAGACCCTTCTATGTCTAGAATTTTCACTTCCATATCAGTCAGGTCTGCCTCTGCCGGTCCTCCGCCTGTGGCGCGTATAGATGTTCGCACCTTGCGAGCCTTAGCCTTCACCTTTCCCACCCACAAATTCCATACCTGTAAATGATGAAGTTATTATTAAAAGAAAATTCACATACATGTACATTTTAAAAAAATTGGTGTCTTGCATAAACTTACATGCTGCCACTGCTGTGCAGTCCTGCTGTAGCCAAGTTGGTTTAAGCTGTTGCTTAAAGCCGCCTAAAACTCAACGACCCATGTCATGTGGCAGCCTGATTTCCTAGAAAAGTAGACTTCCTGTAATTAAAGGTATGTGCAGTTATTATTTATGAATGACTTTACTGTTTATATGTAAAGTTTACATAATGAAATCATTGTTCAAGATAGCTTTAAAGATTTATGCGTAGGTATGAAAAAAAATAACTAGTATCATTCTTACCTCTCACCATTTCTAAATTATTATGTAGCCACTCGACTAGCAGCTCCTGCTAGCGCTTGTTCATTCGCTTTCTATTTTCCATAATGGAAAATATAATATAATAGCATTCTGTGTGGAATTTTCACTAATTTCACATTTTATTTTAAAACGTAGTGGTTATATGCTCTTTGAATTTCACAATAAATATTTTTGTCACTTAATTTTTCCACAGATAACAACAAAAATGCGCTCACGCCACAGATAGTAATAGCGTACAGTTCATGCTTTTCAACCAAAAAATTAACAAAATATGTTCTGAAGTTATTTATTTTAATTGTTTAATATTTTCACATACTTTTAATAAATTAAAACAGGGCTTGCATAATATATTTGTCATTCACCAATGATTCCGTTCGTTCTTCACCCAGATAGAAACAACACTATCAATTCAATTTAGTAACTGTCAAAATCGAACTTAGTCCTGTCAATACGATTTTTAAATTTAATTCGACGTGACAACAGATTAGCTTTTATGAATCTCTAAATTAAAATTAGAGATTTTTTAGTTTGGTTTAGTTTAGAGAGTGGTACAACAGATTCAACACCATTGTAAGTTTTTAATTTTATTTTTGGCTTACTGCCAAAGGTTAACGATCTGTTAAAATGTTTTTGGATGGATAAATAATAATGAAGAAAATACGTAATTTTTTATAACTATCTCATATCTATCTATCTCAAAAAATATTCATGTTTGTGAACTTAATTATATAATTAAAGGAGCCTAATAGTATGTTAAAATGTATATGTTACATAAGCCTTTTTGCGTCTACTGCTCAACATAGACCTTGTTAGGTATAAGAAGAAGAAGAACTACAAGAATCTAATATTTTGTCAGTAAAAGTAGGTATTCATTATATTGGTTTCAAAATTCAAACCAAACTCTCCTAAGTGGTCTGTGGATATGATATTGTTGTTCTCATTACCTACATTACATATAGTTGTCGTTAATGCCACTGTTACTCATATCTTCTTTATTATTATCATAACCATAAAACTCAGGACATACTGGCTTGTAAGCCATAACCGGTAAATTGTTCAGCGCCTCAGTAGATAGTAAATACCTAATTAGTGTTCAAATAAAGTTTTTAAACAACTGAACCGTAAAAGGCGTTGACTTGATCCGTTACGACTGGCGCCGCGCCGCCGCCCGGCTGATTGCTGTGCGGTGTCTGGACAGTTAACGGTTGATTTTTTACACGGGCAACATCATTCATTTTTTTTATAAAAATGTCCAAAGAGCACCTAAGAAAGGAAAATAACACTATGTATTATTTACACCCTGGGCTATAACATAAAGCTATCTGAAACTACAAGTTGCACGGTGTGCGTTCCAAAAGTATTTACACTTATTTTTTCGTGCTTAAGTATCTAAGTATTAATTTGTCCCGCTGCGCTATCTCCTACTATTTTGTTTAAATTGATTCCGATGGCATATTATGGCATACTGTCTAAGCATGGTACAATATAAAAAAAATCCTCAAGCGCCATGTTAAAATTAAAACGGGGTCATGAAAAAGAATAAGAAAATGGCTTGAATTTTATTTTTCCATAACCCATGTATTTTTAAATTTTCATGTGTGATAATGGTGTATTATCCGTTAAGTGTTCGTGAACGTGCACGAGCATTGGCAAATGGTTCCAAGTTTTAAAACCATTCCTTTTCGTTTTCTCTTCAAGGCTTCCTAGAGCCGTCAGTAAAATATCCACCATTTTACTGTGGCATTTTTACTTTGACATGACATAACCATACAAAAATTCCTCACTTAACATTGGCAGAATTATCGCTAAAAAGCGATAGAAAGCATTACGCGCAGAGAAGAAGATAATTAAACCGTTTAAATGTGACACAGCCACAAACAGAATAATGGCAATGGCATTGATATTTCTCGGTCTGAATGTTTTACAAGAGTTTTTTTGTAATTAGTGCTTAAGCTCAGTAGAAATATTTGCGTACGCTTATTAAGCCCGCATGCATTAATATATTCTGTATGGTAATGCTAATATTAAACGCGTGGCCTTAGTAACGCCCGCATTAGTTCCGTCGCAAATATTAATTACCTGTGGTCTATTTTACTTTCGATAATTGATAGAATCAGGCGTGACTTCGCGGAAGTTCATCTTAGATACAAAATGAAATAATAATATCTAGTGTAATTCCGCTAAATTAAAGTACTTAGATTATCTATATTGGGGTAAAGGATTATTGTAGGTAAATTAATGAAAAAACCTGAAAAAACCTAAAAATCATGAAATTACTATAAAAAAATTATATAAATATTATTATTATTATGAATTTTATATTAATTATTATTATTTTTATTGATATAAAATTAATTATTACTATTATTATTATAATAAATAAAACTGAAATTTAAAATATTAAATTATATAAATATTATACAATTAATTATTATTATTACAAATAAAAACCAATACAGATACCCTCCCCTAAAAATCCTGAAATTACAATAACAAATTTAAAAAATATTATTATTGTGAAATTTATATTAATTATTTCTATTTTTATTGATATAAAATTAATTATTACTATTATTATTATAACAAATAAAACTGAAATTTAAAATATACAATTATATAAATATTATACAATTAATTATTATTATTACAAATAAACACCAATACAGATAACCCTCGACACGTGTTTCGCCTCTTTATTCTTCACGAGGCATCCTCAGGACCGTGTTGACTCGCCGATATAGCGATTTATATAATTTTTTTATAGTAATTTCATGATTTTTAGGTTTTTTCAGGTTTTTTCATTAATTTACCTACAATAATCCTTTACCCCAATATAGATAATCTAAGTACTTTAATTTAGCGGAATTACACTAGATATTATTATTTCATTTTGTATTTTACTTTCTCAAAAACTGCTGTTGATTTCATTCGTGTGAATTTTTTTATACGCATTCAAAGATGGCGAATTAGTCACTGTGCGGCGTATGGTTTTTTTTTTTTTTTTTTTTTAGTGAAATTATCAAATACCTGAGTATTTGATAATTTCTTAAGTTAAGTCAAAAGTCAAGTCAAGTCACAGTCCAAGTCATCAAGCTAAGTCATAGTTTAGTCAAGTCAAGTCATACTCCTAGTAAAATGGTGACAATTTTACTAGAAGCTTCTATGAAGTTTTGGAAATAACACGAAAAGAAACGTTTCACCATCATTATACCACTTTCCTACACTCATGCCTGTAATTCAGCACTTAACGATTAAAACGCCACCAATTTTATGCACTAACACTGAAAATAATACAATGCGGCGACACGATGTTTTTCGTTTTCCCGCGAAATCTAGCAGCCCATGGTTACTGTCGTATGTGAGGCAAAAAGTGTGCCCATTTATCAGAACGTCAGAGTTGACAGTGACAATACCAATGTCACAGAGATTTTTTTTTCTTTAGGTAGTATAGAGTGGTTTTGGCTTAGACAAGGTGGAAAAAGGGAAGAACACCGGTGATTAATCTCCATTACACTGGCCAATACCTATTCTACACCGAACAACCTCCTTCGGTTGATGGTCTATCAGTAAAAAAGTGACGTGGTGGCACCTCCACAAAACCCACGAAAGTTGAAGAGTTGAAGTTGAAGTTTTTTTTTTCAATACACAATATTGTTGGAAATCCTAATTGGTTTATGTTTTAAAAAAAGTAACCTTACAATCAACATACAAATATTTATTAAGATTTACTAAGAACCGACAATAATTAATAGCGTGATTTTATAAAACGTCCGTCGCCTCTGAGCGCTGCACAAATATTTATTAAGATTTACTAAGAACCGACAATAATTAATAGCGTGATTTTATAAAACGTCCGTCGCCTCTGAGCGCTGCCCGAAAAGTGAGCCCGAGCCTTCTCCGTCGCTCGTATATATACTACGCCGCTTGCATCAGCTCCCGAAGTGAAGTATTTTGTAACACGGCCGTTCCTGCTTGCGTGTTGTCCTCAACAGCTGCTTCATCTTCAAGCGGCACATTGTCGTCGACCTCGGCCGTTGTGTCTTCTTCTATAACACAACAAAACATGATTTTAGGACCCGATGTACAGGCATAACGTTGGTAACTGAAACCATTTCAAAATTAAAATGAAGCCGTTGCTCAATTCAAAGAAATTTCAATATAGAGAAATTCAACAGGTACTTGTAATAAACATTGAAAACGGAGACTGCAAAACAACTGTGTTAGAAGCACAAGAGTGCACTCAAGTACAACCAACACAGGTCTCGCATACTAATTTTATGAAAATTTGTAAGAAAAAGTAAGGTTCCAACCGCATGTAAGAAAGTACTTTAGTACTTTAGCATAGAAAATAAAGAAAAATAAATGTATTGCGAATTTCAGAATTCCGGACTTCTAAACTTCGCCACACATTGTAATAGAAAACGGCAACTGTATGGGATAACATTCATAAACCACACCATACATTGCAAAAACGGCAACCGTATGACGTGACACTCACAAATCACGTCAAACATTACAAAAACGGCAACTGTATGATGTAATACTCACAAATCACGTCATAAATAGCATAAACGGCAACTGTATGACATGGCACTCACAAACCACGTCATACATTGCAAAAACGGTAACTATGTGGAGAGAATAATCTCGTCACATATTGCAAAAGGCAACTGCATGAAGAGGCATAGGCCACCTCACACATTGCAAATAGAGAGAAGGCAACTGTGCGAAATGATCACACATTGCAAACGACGCCACACAAAGTGCAGTCATCGCTGAGTCACATTGGTGAGACAGATATCCGCAGTGGAGAACGCAGAACAAGCCTCCAGCGTCCATTCGCCCCGCCAAAACACCATGTGATCGGCGGCCGCTTGCGTTGTCTTGCCTTAAGACCCGCCGCGAAGTTTCGAGCTACAGCGGTGGGTGGCAGCACATGCAGGACCTTGTAGGGCCCCAGCATGCCAGAGTCCAGCTTTCCCGTAGATTGTGACGACCTGTTCACGAACACAAAATCGCCAACGGTGAAGGTTCGTGACTGCTAACTACCCTTGTTGACATAAGCATCTTGGAGTTGCTGGTCAGCGTCTGGTAGTGTGGACGCAGTATTATTCATCACCGCATCTTAACGGTACCATTGCGAGTTCTGTTTTGAATGAATAACCGGGGATGTACCGTCTAAAGTAACAAAAACTAACTTAGTAGCATTAAAAATGTCTAACCTCTTTAGACATTGCTTGGCACTTACGTTTTAACAGAAGCTTCTACCTTGTGCTCGCTCGGTCTCACCTGACCATTAGTAATCATTTGACCTTAGTAATCTATTTCAGTTGTAAAAAATTCAACGTTGATGGAAAATCCTGCCTCAGTCAAAGTCTTTAGAATCACTATACTCGCGTTTTCGCTTGTTTTGTTGAACATAACCTTTGCGAAAAACACCACGAGCTCGAACGGGTGTAATCTGATGAGGTTTCACATAAATGGGCAAAAAACTCACTAAATTCATAGCAGCTGCGCGAATTTGAGGATCAGTAACACCAGAGTGTAACTATCGCTACAATGAACTCATTCATCACTCAAATCGTTAACAATGCGTAACGTAACAACAAACGTTCAACAAATTCTGCATACGTGGGGTAGTTATCAGAATCAGTTTTCATAGCATCAAATAAAATGTTCGCGATATTTACTCGTATAGGGCACAATGCCTTAAATTCACTCTTGAAATTTGGCCAACTACGATCATTACTAACCCAATCGTATAGCCACAACCTCGCGTCACCTTCAGACAATTACCTATACGTGCTAAACACTCACTGTCGTCCCATCTATTTAGTTTGCGCACATGATCAATTTGACCACACAACGAATCAAAATCATGCAAAGACAGATCGAAATTTGACATAAATACATGGTTCGATCTTACCGGCATGGCATCATAGCATTAACGAGCTTTTCGGCTACTTATAACCATATCCGCGGTGGGCGGAGGCGTGCTTGTACACGGCACGGGCAGGTCCAGTCTTGCAGGGTACGACTCGGCGCTCGGCGGCGCAGTCAGCGGGCAGACGGCTCGCACGACGCGACTGGCGCATCCGGTCCTGGCGCCGACATGGCGCGCGATGTACTCGCAACAACACTTGCACTGCGTGTCCTGGAATATTCCAAAACACCTAAGCGGCTTATGAAAGTTTGAAGCTGGGCTTCGAAACCAGGAATAGACGTTCGATTTCGCTTACGACTTTTACGTTTACTAGTCTCAGTTATAGCTCCAAAAATTTAAGCGGATATTCTTTAAAATCACAACAGCAAAAGCAAAGCAATATTTAAAATCAGAATAACCAAGTCAGAATTGAGTTAGATCCCACTTCTGATGTTGGAAATCCTAATTGGTTTATGTTTTAAAAAAAGTAACCTTACAATCAACATACAAATATTTATTAAGATTTACTAAGAACCGACAATAATTAATAGCGTGATTTTATAAAACGTCCGTCGCCTCTGAGCGCTGCCCGAAAAGTGAGCCCGAGCCTTCTCCGTCGCTCGTATATATACTACGCCGCTTGCATCAGCTCCCGAAGTGAAGTATTTTGTAACAATATAATTACTACGAATTAGTATCCTCTACTTGGTCTGTGCTACGAATGCAGACGTAGGCAGGCCCCTCATGGTTACAAAATAAATTACAAATTTAGCTATTAACTCGTATAAAAATAATATTGGATCGAAAATTTAAATTATCCCTAAGTAATATCATAAAAGACAGGTTGTAAATTGGCACTAAATAGGTACCTGAGTTATTTACCTGCCTTGTCGCTAATAATATTTTTTGTATCTTTTCAGAACCTCAAGTCATTCCAAAAGCGTGTACAATGGCCAAAACAGAGAAATCGTTTCCGAGAAACTTTACAGGTAAGATCTCAGTACTGTTATTTACTTAAATGGTAGAATACGTCTAGAACGTAGTGATTATAGTAGAATACAGAATGGTAACATAATCGTTAAGGAAATTGCGAGTATTACTGCAATCTGCAAAACAAGTGAAAGTAAATGCACAGATTAGATTAAAGTTACGGAATGATCTATACCTGTGATAAAAGTTTATCATGGCATATTTTCGAAAGGATTGTTATATTGTGTATTTTTTTGTATGTTACTCAATGACGACGAGCTAGTCGCTCGCCTGATGTTAAGCTACATGACTGCCCACATCAGTTGCAGTGACGCTTGAAACTCTAAAGTATAGTTTCGCGTGACACTGCACTGCGCACGTCATTCTAAGACATCAGCACAGTCTAGCAGTTTGATTACTAGATAGACTGTGACATAAGGTCATAAAGTCTCATTTGCCCAGTAATTTCACTAGCTCCAGTGCCCTTCAAACCGGAACACAGTAGTGCTTGCGCACTACTGCTTGGCGGCAGAATAACTGGCAAAGCGGTGGTGCCTACCTAGACGAACTTTGCAGAAAAGTCCTACCACCTAGTAGTAGTTAATAATACCATATAAATGTTATTTATTATTGTTAAATCTTAAACGCCCTCATGTCATGTCAATATGTTGGCGACACTGGCGGCCGCTGACGTAACAGACGTTTTGGCATGGGGCCACGTGGCCAAATCGAAAATAGCCTACGAATCCGCCTCCTGACTGTGTGTGTCATTTCCGCTTTTCTATTGCAACTTATTTAAATATCTTTATTGTGTACGACACTTATGCAAGTTTTATAGCGTCATTAAAATAATAATAATATAATAATAATAACGCCCAACGATCACATACATAGATCCAAGATTCCCTGTGTCTAAGGACCCAGGAAATACGAGGACCATGGTCCCACAACACCCAAACTCAGAACAAGTACTTGCGGTTTTTTTTTCTGTGCGCAAATATTTGTCCTGCCGCGGGAATCGAACCCGCCGCCTCTGGGTCATTAGCCGACCTGCTCTACCACCACACCACAGAGGCTGTCAAGTAAACTAATAAAAGTTAATTATCTATTTGGATAGATTAATAGATTTAAATTCCCTAGAGTCCATAGTCTAATTGGAAAGAAAATTATAATAACAACGACACAGACAATTCATACACTCAAAAAAAATCTAACTTTTCTGACATAAGGTTTAAATTAAAAACATTACTATTGTAATATGTGTTTGCTACCGCAGTTACCACAAGGATAATGTGTACCGAACGGTTTGTTGGGTGCGCGTTAATGACAGTTTGTTTGCATAGATATAGAAGCTAGCTCAGAGTTAACGTATCCAGTACTTGAACTTGCACTACCCACCAGGACTACAGAAATCACAAGCATACAAGAATGACGCCCTACTGCGTCTTATGTTACATGCATCAGGCAGATTTATTGACTTTCCAGGAAGTCACAATGATTTATAACAAAAAATATAACTAAATTGAGGACAAAACCTTCTTGATTTGCAACCTTTCTGTTTCACAAATGCTAAACGTGACGCATTTCTGCGGTTGTCGTTTTATCTCACAGATCCTATAAACAACTTTTTATAAGATCTGTGTTTTATGTATATTAATAATCAATACCTTAAGTTCAAAGTGGACATCATTATAGTACGATTGATGCCCATAGACAGATAGACTATATGGGTACTGTCATACCCCCCCGGTGACGCTATAAAGGTTGGTAGAGATCAACAGCATTAGCCCGTTAAAAAAGAAAAACGAGTGTGCTTTAGACCACACGACCGAAACAAAACTTGTTTAGTTTAGCTCCATCTAACGGTCGGTATAACTTTGCTTTTGCTTTGCTTAATGTTAATGTCGCCATCTTGATAATTATTAATTGTAATTTTACCGGGATATACCAACATAATAATACAAATTTTTAACTTTGTTATGTTGATAATGGAGATCTACCGCCACACCAGTCCCCCAAGTCTATAATTATAAAATACGTTAGACAACCGTTTCAAGTAGATCAGAAAATCGGCCTCGCTCAAGAACAATTGAATAGTTAACGAAATTTCGCATAACTATGTATGTTGTAGTAAAAAAACGATCGTGTCCGAAGCTTTATCACTGCTAATAGCGAGCCCTACGTTAAGTAGTTAACTGTACTGTAATGCACTTTGGGAACTGTATGGTTATTTAACGGCCAATAATGGTTAAAGATTATGAAGAGGATACGTCTTCGTCTATGCACGCATAGAAATTTATTCCTCTAAGTATGCACCTTTGTTGTTCACAAGATTCATAATCGGATGCATTTGGACATATTCAAAATTAATTAAACAACGAAATGATTTCTTCACTTATTATTTGTAGCCGATGAAACGTCGGCGCGTTATTTATAATGGATTTTTGAATAAAAACGGTTCACGCGGCGCGTTCTGAATTAAAATACTGAAGAATATTCATGTTTTGTCCATAGCTTCATCAGTACATGCTTTGTACAATAGTTACCTATTTTCAAGCGAAAGAGGTTTTAATTCGAGTGTTTTTTTTGAATGTTTGTTATCTCAGAAATCTCGACTGAGTGAACCGATTTTGAGGATTCCCGTGTGGTTCCATTTAAATTTGATCAAGATCTGAGAATTAGGTTTTGAGTTATAAATCCTTTATAATGCATATTTCGATTTCGACTACATAGATGATGTTCTCATCGGTTTAAAACACACAATTTTACACAATTTTTTTAAAAGGAATTACATACTTCACCAGACACAAAACTATATCTTAGCAGTCTTTTATTTTAATGTTATTAAGTATTGATGTATTTGTTTGTGGTTTTGCCAAGAAAATTAATAATGCCTCAGTACATTTTATGAAATTATATTACCTAACCACCGATTGTTATACTGATGAATGTTGCACGTGAATGTGTAAAGAATTAATTTAATTGCAACCAAGTACATAATCAAAACCATTGTTTAATATGGGTAGCGTAAAGAATTAATCAGCTTATTTTATTATTACTATTCATGTCGTGGCTGCCGATTTAGTAATTCTGGAAAAACCGTACAAAAAATGCACTTAAATCTTTGCACGGTCCAAGGATTTCGTCTCGGCACGATTTGACCCGTGTCAAATCTGTCATTGCCTGACAGATAAAAGCTTTGTGATCTTTGTACTGGATCAAGATGGTTTTTTTGTTTGCTTTGGCTCCACGCTTTTGTGTATTTAACCAGTGTCAAGTAATTGATAATTTCTCAAGTTAATGATATTTCACGCATATATGTGTCAAGTCACAGTCCAAGTCATAGTTGTCATACTCCTAGTAAAGTGGTGGCAACTTTACTAGAAGCTTCTATGGGGTTTTGGAAACAACACGAAAAGAAACGTTGTACCATAATTATACCACTTTTCCACACAATGCCTGTAATCCAACACTTAAATAAAACGCCACCAAGTTTATGCACTAACACTGAAAACAACGCGAGTTTTGGAAAATAATACAATGCGGGGAAGTCAAGCGATCTTTCTCGTTTTTCCGCCAAAAACCGAATGGTTCTTTATGGAATACTAAAGTACAGATATAAGGTCCTATTAGTTGATAGTGGTGATGAATATTATCAAATCAAATGAAGCAAGTTTGGACAAAGTGCCATGCTGTGAGTGCGACTTGGCTGAAATTATGATTATTTAGAAACTAGAAAGGTATTGAAAATTGACATAATTGTTTAGCTCCTCTAAGTCATAGGAACAAGATTTTTTAAATAAATTGATTCCTTTTGTCTGAGAAGAACTTTGGTTTAGTTACTAGTATTGTATTATATATATATAATCTGTATAATAGTAAAATATTTTATTGAAGGTAAAAAGTCTAATGAAGTAGAATTACGTCCCTCCCGCTTTAAGCTATTTGAGCTCCATAAATTTCAGGGACTTTTTGACACTGACAATATGATTTATTACTTTATTATTTAACAATTTACAAGTGCGTATTGCTACTGTTGGAAAAATAAAACTTTTCGTTGCATTTTTGAATTCAAATGCTAATTCCTACTATCCTACTAAAATTATAAATTCGAAAGTTTATGAGTATGGATGTATGGATGAATGTTTGTTACTCTTTCACGCAAAAAATACTGAACGGATTTGGATGAAATTGGGAACACAGATAGTTTATATTAACATCTTTTTTACTTGGCTAGCATGCTACACCTTCGATCGCACTTCCCAAATTTCCCGTGGTTAAATACTAGACAAGTTTGAAGTAAAAAAAAATCTAAATTAATTACCTTAATTACAATTGATTTTTAGACATTTTTAAGTTCCATACTAAAATGTAAAAAGAATCTTTGGAATATGAGATAGCTTATATAGTGGATTAATACATAGGCATCTTCTTCCGTTTTTTTCATCTGTGGGTGAAACCGCAGGGCGCAGCTAGTAATTTAATAAGAAAAAATATGACTGATATAAGATTTTGCATTCATACGAGTACCTAACCTATACTTACTACCTTAGGTTCATATTACAGAACGATGCTCAAGCAGAAATAACATTACCTAATTGAGCAATTTATGAATGAAATCTCTGCTTGAGCACCGATCGATGACTGAGCATCGTTCTGTAATACGGACCTTAGACTACCTAGTTAAGTAGCTAGGCAATCATTGACAAATAGTAACTCAACGCCCCGTCTATCTGCGCCGAATCGTTTTTACGACAACGCCGACGCACAGCTCGTCGGCCGTAAATGTTATTTTCGAAAATGTCAACAGTTTCGTGAATTCGCGATTGACCGTGGCCCACTTCTGTTGTTTTCATTAAAAAGTTGTGAGAATTAAAGCGCCTGTACCGCTTACAAGGTTGTTAAACAGGTTCCGCCGCAAAATATTATGAGATTCGTATTCTTATTTATGTTTATCAATGATTTCCTTACGCGCATGTTACTAGTTCCAATTATAAAATCGGAACTTCTATTAATTATATTATAATATATATGATTATGTCATTCCGCCAATTTGTACTAAAGGATTTGGTTCCACTTTTCAACCGGCTTCGGCTTTTTCGGCCGGCTGTTTTTTTTAAATGTTTGTTACCTCAGAACTTTCGACTGGATGGACCGATTTGATGATTATTTTTTTATTTGAAAGCTGGTGCTTCCCGTGTAGTTTAAATTTGATCAAGATCTGAATAGTAGTTTTTGAGGTATCCTCAAAAATGCGTATTTCGTTTTCGACTACATTATTACTACATTGGGATATAAGTCGGCTTAAACCATATTTTTAATAAGGAATTATACCTATATGCTGCCATAGTACTTGACCGGTCATTATTTTGTACAATAATATAATATATTGTATAGTAATAATATATGTGGACATCTCACACAACACCATCTAGCCCCAAACTAAGCAAAGCTTGTATTATGGGAATCAGATAACTGATACAATTACTTAGATACTTTTTGTTTGTAAATACATACATAGCATACAATATAACACCCAGACACAGAACAAACACCTATGTTCATCACAAAAATGTTTGTCCCGGGTGGGGATCGAACCCACAACCCACAGGCTAGAAGGCAGGGTTACTACTAACTGAGCTAACGGGCCAGTCATATACTGCTAAGGAATGGAAATAGTTGCTATCTTCTGTGTTTCCAGAATGTGTGTAGGAGTGTGGCATAGGTGTGGCTGAAAAATTATAGATAGTTCCATAGTATGAATAAAACGAGTGTGCTTAGACCACACGACTGAATTAAAACTTCTTTAGTTTAGCTCCATCTATCGGCCGGTATAACATTGTTTATGCTTTGTGTAAAGTGAATGTCGCCATTTTGACGATTATAAATTGTCATTTTAACGGACATACCAACATAATAATACAAAATTTTTACATTGTTATGTTGACAATGGAGATCTACGTGAACCAACTTGAACCTCCGTTCGGCTCGCATTCACCAGCTTACTCCCCAAGTCAAGCGGGCGTAAAGAAGTTTTACTTCAATAATAGTGCTTCGTAATTAAAAGTAAATTCGAACCATTGTTACAGCTACAGACAAACCGAACGGTACAGACATGCGGCCTATATATAGGCGTACCTGCTCAAGTATTATTTGTATTGTGTGGGCTGATAGTGAAATCTCGCAAATCGGTGAAAGCGCGAATTGCGAAGTGGTACCTATGTCACAATCCACAACTTATAACACAACAAACTAACACCACAGTCTACAATTTTAAAGTTTACTTTACACTGTGGCACAGAATAAAAAATAGTATTTAGGCGACTGCTCATTATTACTACGGTAGTCTGGGTAATAAATTAGTGATTGACTTAATATACAGGATAGAGTCGGGATGGGCAAAAGCACGAGGTCTGTATTACAGAACAACACTAGTCGTGATCCTTGCTCAAGTATATATTTTACGAGTTTCTGCCCGCGGCGTGGCCTATGGGAAAATAATTCAACCACCCATTTCACCCTCTTAAGGGTGGAATTTCGAAAAATCCTTTGTTAGCGGATGCCTACGTCACAAAGTCAAACATGCCAAATTTCAGCCCGATCCATCCAGCGGTTTGGGCTGTGCGTGGATAGATCACTATGTCAGTCAGTCATTTGAGTTATATATATTTAGATTTATAAAATTATCAGTTTTTTAGCCCATTAATTGATTGAGACCAGCATTTTACCCACCTGCTCATTGTTATTTAGTAAGCACTCGTTTTCTCCCGGGAATTTTTCTGGATAAAAATATACTACGCTAAGTGCAAAATTTTATTCATTTGGCGTAAAAGCTACATTTAAAAAAAAACTCCATCACTTTTATAAGTATGTAAGGGAAGAAATTTCCTGCTAAACTAGCCACACCGTGCCAATATCTATTGGTGGGAGACTAGACTATTATGTCCCATCTCTAAACATAGACTACCTTAGTGCCCATTATAGTGCATAAAAATAGCCTACAGGAATGCAGACTCCAGCAACTAAGATAAAATAATTGCGACATTATCTTCCAGTTAATTAAATGTTGGTCTGGCGCTACTGGGCAGAAACTAGCTGAGCGGTGTCTGTCGCAAATGAAAACTTACATAACTATAAGAGAACACTAAGATGGAACACTAGTTCGTAAATATTATATTTATTCCGGATTATATACGTCATTGGTGAGACAATAACGAGTTCTCTATCTATCTAAGATGGGCTGAAAGAATAATGATATACACCAAACCACTAATCTAATACAATCTAAAAGAAAACATCTTATATATCTTTATACATATTTGTTTAACAGACAATATCAAACAAGAAATCACTATAAATAAGCCTAAAAACAATATGTTTGTTGTTTAGTTGTTAAAATGTACAAAAATGTTGGTCCAGTGCTAAACACAGGCCTCCCACATAAAACGCCACTTTGCAGGGCGCTTATCTAATAGAAGAAATATTGACTGGCCCGATAGCTCAGTTGGTAGTAGCTCTGCCTTCTGAACTGTGGGTTGTGGGTTATATTCCCACCCAGGACAAACATTTGTGAGATCAACATAGGTGTTTGTTCTGTGTCTGGGTGTTATATTGTATTCTATGTATGTATTTACAAACAAAAAAGTATCTTAGTATTGTATCAGTTATCTGGTTCCCATAGCGCAAGCTTTGCTTAGTTTGGGGCTAGATGGCGCTGTGTGAGATGTCCACTCATATTATTATTATTATAGGGTTTCCATAATCTTCACGCTTAGCAGGCGCCTTGGTGATCGCAGAAGATTTAAATCTACTGAGGACACTGCTTCCATTCCCTGGATACTCCCTTATCCGGCTGTTACAGCACCCACGGGAAGAGATGGTGGTCCTATTCGCATACCACCGAGAGCCGGCCAGCGAGTTTAGATAGTCCTAATTGTAGACTCTACCCCAGCGGGCTGACATAGTCCGAATTCTAGACTCTACCCTACTCAAAAAGCTGTGAGATTATAAACTACGTATACCCAACGAGCTGAGAAAGTACAAACTACCTTTGAAAGGTGACTAGACTCTACTTAGGGAACTTAGATAATCCCAATTCTAGACTCTACCACGGTTAGCAGAGATAGTCTGAAAGTCTCCCAGCTAGCTGAGATATTCCGAATGCTAGACCCTACCCCAGCGAGCTGAGAACTGATATCTATTCTATTCCTCAGCGACTTGAAATAGTTATATAATTATCAACTCTATCCCAAGGCGAATAAAAAGAACCCGTTTCTCATCTGCGATCTATAATTCAAATTTTGTTTTTCTTCTTTTCTCCAACGACTCTATTTTTGGTTGATTACGCACAACATTGTTGAGTTTGCCAATTTTTTTCGTCTTTACAGCATTTCTGGCTGTTTGGTAATAATATTTATGGTAACCTGATAACCTTCTCCGAAAGTTGTGGCGAGGGTCGTAAAAATTACATAGGTAACAGCGACGTCAAAGGTTGCCCTTTTTAAAGATGATTTTTTGTTTCGCAATACATATGTATAGTCGTTCACCTTTGCTTTGCAATAAAAGTAAACATATTTACCCTTTTTAATAATTATTTTAGGTTATCAATTATCTACCCCGTTGAACAGCAACCAATATTGAAATGCAGTTGTAATTGTACCAAATAACGAATTGTAAAACTAAAAAACCCGTGCGAAGCCGAGGCAGGTCATATAGTTTTCATAATAAAACTAAAACAAAAAAGGTATCTTTATACCTTACCACAACTGGACGCAAGCATCAGGTTTTGTTGGTCGTAAAAATAATTAATGCAATCTATGCTTCAAATGAATCCTAAATTGGGAATTCCCACACAGATCACGTTTCGTTTAATAACACAGGCGAATGTTTATCATCATAAAGGAAAAGTCAACAGTGTTGCCAATTAAAGGGTTGAGAATAAAAAAGATTTAACTGTCAAATAGACAGTTTCGAGAAAATTGACTTTAAACGTCAATGGCGTCATTCTAATGTAGAGTGCTTATAAGGTAATAGAAAAGGTTTATGTAAGTTTCAGTTGCTTGAAAATGTTTTAGTTTTATTTTAAAATACTACATATACTACTAATTCATACAATTACTGTAAAAACATAATATAATAAAATAAATATAATAATGCTTTTATGCTAAGCGAACTGTATTCCTGTGACAGAAAAACCGTTTTTAGACTGAAAATCTCGAGATTTAAGCCACATTTCGGTATTTTGTGAATGTATTATTGTAGATAATTTCACGCCGAATCCAACGATACCCATAAGTCATTTTGTGAAAAAAATCAGTTAAACCCTTTTTGTTCTCACCCCTTCAATTGTGTTAGTATGGGGAGTTGTGGACACATATCCGTTTTAGTTCAAGGCCTAGCCGCCTGCGCCTAGGTATATTATTAGGCGTATAGCATTACAAGAGTCTAGAATTATGATTTCTAAATTGTGATGCTAATTGCTATAATCTTCAACATAATGGTTGTAACCGTGATACCTACATCGCCCGTACATCAGACTAATAACACTGAATAAATAATAGTATGTACTTATTACTTTTTTACTTTTTAGTTTTTAATTTTGTAACCATGAAAATCTAAATATATGTAACCAATCAATCAATCAATCAGTTTTTGGCGGGAAAGCGAAAAAGATTGCATCACCGCATCGTATTATTTTCCAAAACTTGTGTTTTTTTCAGTGTTAGTGCATAAAATTGGTGGCATTTTATTCGTTAAGTGCTGGATTACAGGCGTGAGTGTGGGAAAATGGTATAATGATGGTGAAACGTTTTTTTTTTTTCGTGTTGTTTCCAAAACTCCATAGAAGCTTCAAGTAAAGTTGCCACCACTTTACTAGGAGTATTACTTTGACTAGACTGACTTGACTATGACTTGACTTGATGACTTCGACTGTGATTTGACACATATTTGCGTGAAATATCGATAACTTGAAAAATTATCAATTACTTGACATTGGCTAAATACACAAAAGTGTGGAGCCAAATCTTAAAATAAAAAAAAATCAATCAATCAAATCAGTAGAAACACTCAGATCAAACCTGAACCCGACGTGGTTAAATTACTTCATGTAGGACATATTTTCTTAATTTCTGTAGAAATTAGTCGTGAACATTGTACCAACAAGAAAAAGGCTAAATCACAGGTATATAAACCACGAGCGCCTTAAATAAAAAAAAGCGAGTATAGCATTCCACCTTAGTTTAATTATAAAAGATGAATGTGTCTTCCTCAAATAGTGTCATTAAGTCCTGATAATATAATGAAATACAAATGCACTTACTCATTTTCTTATAGAGGGTGATAAAAACTAGTGTCCACCTCAGGAGCAACACTATTTTAAGCTCGAGTGATGATTACTACTCTAGAATCCTTCGCTCCGCTCTGGATGAAAAAAAAACACTCTCGCCTTAAAATAGTTATTTGCTCGCTTGGTAAACGATCTACATACTATTACAGCACAAGGATACCTTTTTGGACCCAAATTGGACCCGTTAGGAATAAATCTTGATTTTATTCTATGCACTATGGATGCCAAAATTTTTCTGAGCAATAAAAAATTATGAAACCACATTAAAAATATATTTTTATAGAAAAGCGGCAAATAAACAACAAATCCAATGATGCAGTTTTAGTTTTCATCAGAAACAGACCCGATACTCCTTTCAGTACTTTTCGCTTCCTCATAGTTTTATATTTAGCCTATGACACCCACTTGGAAAATTAACTAGTATATGTCACACACGTTAGTCAGAAGTTACTCGTAAATACTTAACAAAATAAAGGTCACCACCAAATCTATCAATGTAGGATGGATCAGTCTTATTACTTTCCACAAAATCTAGTTTACATCTTTAAATGGCACTTATGTTATAAACAAATGTAAGAAAATTATAAACCTAATTTATCTAAATAATAATAAAGTCTTAACTCACAAGCAATAGGTTACGTTGACGCAATTTATTTAATAACCCATAGAATATAGTTATTTCTAAGAGGTATAGGACAAGATCATAGTAATAGGTACGAGTATCATCGGAATAAAAATGATAATAATAATAACGCCCAACGATCACATACATAGATCCTAGACCCTAACTAGGATTCCCTGTGTCTAGGGACCCAGGAACTACGAGTAGCAGTACTAATAGGTATTTGCGCTTTTATTTCCTGTTAGTATTGTTTTCAGAATGGAAGACCAAAATGGAATTCGTGTGTCACATAAAGTCAGTTTTTATGTTTACACTAATGTAGCATGTAGCTGAACAACTGAACGAATGAATATATTTTGATACTGTAGAATTAATACGTCATGTCGATATTATTGCTAACAAATAAATACTTGCCGTATTTTTTTTTTTTACTTCAAACTTGTCTAGCATTTGACCACGCTCTCACCTGATGGGAAGTGACAATGTGATCGAAGGTGTAGCATGCTAGCCAAGTAAATACCTATTCACTCTTCTCTTGAACACTCCCGGGTCATATTTCGCCGGAAACACAGACGCTGGCAAGGCATTCCATTCCTTAGCCGTTCTAATTAAGAACGTGGAATCAAATCGCTTGGTACGAATGGGTGGTATTTCGACCACGAAAGGATGGCGCTTAGCCGAGCGTCTAGTAGTCCGGTAGTGGAATGGTGATGGGAGAATGAGATCATGCAGTTCTTGTGCGCATTATTTGCTAAAACTTCAGTTCTGATTAGTAATTGCTTGGTAAATTCGTTACGCTGCTTGTTGCAAGTTTGCAAGGCATGGCCGTATCATTCGGTACCTCCATGCATGGAATGCAGTGTAGTTAGTTTATGGTACATGGCCATGGACGGCGACAACATTATTTTGACAATGGTTTTTAAATGCGGCTACAACAATATAATATGTACTTAGCATGGATGTATATTGCCCGTTCATGGTGTTTAGAGCAAAGCGAAGAGGCAAAAGTGAGTTGGCTTACGTTAGCTCTTTTCAACGGAAAGTTGGATTAGTCGTTGCACTGATGGTTTACCACAAACACATAAACAAGGCTTAGACAGACGTCAAACGCGTGTTTAACAATACAAACAGCAGTTTAACACAGGTTTAAGATTTGTTTAAATGTTTTGTATTAAACCGTTTGTGTTTTTAATTTTGCTTAAAAAATTGTACTTTCAATTAAAAACCTAACTAGAACTGCTGGATAGCTAAAATACAATACATACAATGATTGTTACAGAACTATACTCGGGTACGAGCACATAATATGTATAAGAAGATTATTTGAATATAGTTGTGGAAATTTCACACAGCGCCATCTAGCCCCAAACTAAGCAAAGCTTGTACTATGGGAACCAAATACTTAATTTTTTTGTTGTTGTAAATACATACATAGAATACAATATAACATACCCAGATACAGAAAAAACACCTATACATATAAACATATTAGATACATTACATACGATTACGATTACGATTGTGTTTACATAGATACATTATGTAAACACAATCGTTTGTCCTGGGTGGGAATTGAACCCACAACCTACAGTTAGAAGGCAGAGCCAACCAACTGAGCTATCAGGCCAGTCAATGAAAAATAATTAGGATTTGTCCACCACCAGCCTGTTTTGATTCATTGTTGGATACCATTCTATGTTTTATGCAAATATCATACAACATCTATTTGTACAGCCGGTTTGATAGTGTCAAGTAAAAGTTTCCTTACCATCGACTCTTGTTGCAGGTTCCCTAACATGCGTCCAAGTGCTGAACATCATGGTGCTCCTCGGCTTCATGTTGAACTACGCGCTGCGAGTGAACCTCACCATCGCCATCGTCGCCATGATACACCCAGGTCAACCAGTCAACCAGACAGTAAACCTTAACATTTCTCATCCATTCAACGTCACAGAGGTAAGTTCCTTCTTATAAACCTTTTACGTATATATGGCGAACTTCGTACTTTATCTGTTAATACTCCAGCAACCTAATCATTGTACCATTATGTAGTACGCTTATGTCGATCAAGGCTTACCTACGAAGATACTATAATGGCCTAGTGGTGCAACCTGCCGCTTGGTACATCAGCTGGGCGATCATGGAAATTGATTGTAACCGACAGAAACACAAATTTGTATGGATTTGACAGTTTCAATACGCAGTTTATGTGCATTGTTGACTGGCCCAATAGCTCAGTTGGTAGTAACCCTGCCTTCTGAACTGTGTGTTGTGGGTTCGACTCCCACCCAGGACAAACATTTGTGTGATGAACATCGATGTTTGTTCTGTGTCTGGGCGTTATATTGTATTCAATGTTTGTATTTACAAACAAAAAGTATTTAAGTATTGTATCAGTTATCTGGTTCCCATAGTACAAGCTTTGCTTAGTTTGGGGCTAGATGGCTTATGTGTGAGATGTCCACACATATAATATATACACATATATTGTTACTTTGGAAATTATTAAATTAGAAATTATACCTGTTGCATTGCAAAGTTTCTTGATCACCTCCTGACCTTTCTTGCTCTATAAATGAGTGTTTGCTTACAAAGTCAGGTAGCCACTAGTAAGCAACAAGTCAGTACCTGACCAACATATAAGTTGAGCAAATGTTTGTTCCGTTGCTGGTTAAACCCTTTGTATCGTCTTGCCGCGATACCGATAGCAGTTTCCGGTGTTTAACCACATTTCTATGGCATTTCCTTACGTTGCTGTTGTTTTACATATATTTGCATAAGTGTATCGTGAGCTAGGTAATAAATGAAATAGTGAAAATGGTAATCTTAGAATAGGATAAAATATATTTTGTCCTCTTCTAAGATTACCAATATTCTAAGATACTGATGCGCCAATCTCAGTCTATGACGAGGAGAACTGGAACTGCATGAATTTTTCGTAGAGTACTAACTCCATCGATAGTTTTGGCGGGAAAACGAAAAAGGTCGTTTCACCGCATTGTATTATTTTCTAAAACTTGTGTTATTTTTAGTGTTATTGCACAAACTTGGTGACGTTTTATTCTTTAAGTGCTGTTTTACAGGCTCGTATGAGTGTGGGAAAGTAGTATAATAATGGTGAAACGTTTCTTTTCGTGTTGTTCCCAAAACTCCATAGAAGCTTCTAGTAAATTTGCTACCAATTTACTAGGAGTATGACTTAGACTAGACTAGACTATGACTTGCCTTGATGATTTTGACAGATATCTGTGTAAAATATAATTATCTTGAGAAGTTATCAATTACTTGACACTGGCTAAATACACAACAGTGTGGAGCCAAAACAAAAAAAAACTCCATCGTTACATGAATAGTTCACAAGAGTACCTTTCTTCTCCCACCAGCATCCAGGCCACGTGGAGCAGACTCGCTACCACTGGGATACCAAGCAAAAGAATCTGCTGCTCGGCTGCTTCTTCTGGGGATACGTTCTCACAGAGCTACCAGGCGGTCGACTGGCAGAGGTTATTGGTGCACGGTGAGGATTTATGACTTGAGTTCATGTTTTTATCTTTTGCACACACTGGTACAGAAGGCTTGGAACCGGTTTTTACCGGTAAACACCGGTTTAAGGTATTAATTCGTTCGGAGTGAAACCGTTAAAGGAATCTTTATTAACCGGTTTATTCCACGAGAGAATTGCATGCTCACGTCGCGTTGCCGCCGCCGTCGACTTTGAGGGTAGGTAAAATGTGTACAGTGTTTGTTACGTACGACTCATCTTTGCTGCAAAACACGGCTGACGGCAGTGTGCGTGAATGAAAGGGGTGACAAAAACCGCATAAATCGGTTTATTGAACGAAACCTTTATTACGAATTTTTTAACCAAAAATGGTTTAACAGCGGTTCCGGTAGAACGGAACCGAAAAGAAAAGTTCCCCATGTACTTGGTGTTAACCGTTTCGAAAATTAACCCGGTTTCCAAGCCCTGTACGGAATCTCTTTTTAAATTCAACCTATTGCTCTTATAACTATTCGAAATTCCCTTAATCTCTACAATTAATATAGCTCAATAATATTCTTTGGTTTGAAAACCATCGTGAGTATGAAACATTTTGTAAAATTAATAACAGCTTAACTCACGTCAATTAAAAGTCGAAATTCATATTGAATATGTCCGAAAACTGGTCGGAGTAATTTTACAAAATACAAACGCTCTTTGGCTCAACAATATCGTCTGTTAAAAGGATCGCGGCAGCATTACATGGCATCTGAAGGATTTTCCATTTGCATGGAAAAAGCGGTGCATAATAGTGATTCGTGAACAGCGTCTGCGTATTGTGTATTGTATGTATTGTAACAGAAACTTGGCTCTTGCTGTCTGCCAAGCCAACAATGGCGTTCATTCGATGCTAAATTCATGCCAACGCTATAATAAAAGGCTGATTGTGGCGATTGGTTGTTTGCTGGAGTTTTCAACCCAAAATTGAATAAATTTTAAGCAGAGAAAATGTGCCCAATCAGATTCATTTATAATATGGCCATCAAAATATCATTGGCATTGCCAACGGCATTTTGATAGTCACGATAGTCTATCGTGCATTTAAATGGCCGAATTTAGTCAGTTCAAGAGACAGTTACCAAAACAAACCCTATAGTAAGTTAAATAAAGCGTAGATAATACAGGCACAGATAAAATAGCAGTTACTGCTCAAGTAAAGGGTGCTGACCGCATATCATGTCAATATGAATGCTGAACCAAAAAATAAAATATTAATGCGTTTATAAGGGACCGGTACGGAGTGTTTTTTTTTTTTGTAAATGGTACTAAATACGAGAAACATAATTAAACGTTCAGTTCGGTTCATGCGGCATGAGAGTTTTTTATTAAGGCCATTGATGAGCGATGAAATGATAACGGTCAGGGTATAATTATTATACTCATTGATATATTACGTGCATATATCTTAACTTTGAATTTGTACCTTAATATATTTAGAATTTTGGGCACGTTGCCTACTGGTAGCGGCTTCTTAGATTAAGTTTTGCTAATGCACAGTTTTTAATTTTCATTTAATATATGTCAGAAAATAATTGGTATAAATACCACGTAAATAATATATGTGTGAATGAACTATTGAATAGAAATTGATATGGTGAACGATAAAAAAAAGAATATATATTTAGACGCATATATTTTTGCAGAGATCTTAAAAACAATTTTTGAACCCGTGACACAAGTTCAGCTAAATAAAGCCTTTTTTCGATACCTATGACATAACAATTATTTTAGCGCCGAAGTCTCCAGAATCGTAATGGGAGGGTCAGTGAAGTCAACGATGTTGATTGCAGCTGAAGCATTTTGGTCCTTGCCATCGATTTGAACCGCTATAATTAGCTATTAGCCGCAATAAAATAAATTGGTACATGCGCATAAATTATTCGAAAGGCTAGCCACGATTTGTGTTTATTAAGTTATTCGAGACCATAGCTCTAAGCTACAATATTTTCAGTTAGATCTTGGAATGTTAAAAATTTGATTGTCTTTGTATCAAATTTTTATTTAAAAAAAATTAATTAAATCAAGTGAATTAAGTAGAGGCATACTATTAAACAGCTACGGATTAAAAACAAACAATCGTAATTAAATCAGTTGACCATCCAATGTGAAATGAATTTTGACGATCGATACAATTCTAAAATTGTACGTAACACAGCACATCGCCTTTGATACCAGCATCTCAAGTATCAAAGTCGGGACGAGAGTGATGCTCCAGTTGTGATTTGCTAATTATACTCATCAACTCGACAGCCGACACCGACAGAACAAAAAATAACCCAAATGTTAGAGAAATTTTTCGATTGACGTGTACCAGAAATTACTATTCAATACTATGTCAATACTAAATAATGAGAACTGGATTAAAATTAAAGATCTCGGTGCACCGTTCAAGGCCCGCACGCAACCTATCAGGTTAATAAAACTGGTTGGTGACTAATGTAGTTGTGAGTAAACTCAGTATCTGTATTGAGGACGATGAAATCGAGTTCTGAGCAGTGGACTATTTTATTGATGGGACTCCTTGGCTTTCTTAGGGCTAATTTCGTTGGTGGATTGTTAACTGCTATTGGTGTACTTATTGTTGGAATGGAAACATAATTTTAGATTGGCTGTGATCGTAAACTACTATAAAAAATACGCATTATTCGTAAAAATTAATCGTTCTATTATAAAAATAAATAAAGGTTCTGGTTAGATTATAAGTAACTAGCTTCTGCCCGCGGCTTCGCCCGCGTTGCCTATAGGAAACTGAAAAGGAAATTTTTCACAGATAATTCAACCACTCATTTCACCCTCTTATGGGTATAATTTCGAAAAACCCTTTTTTAGTGGATACTTCACAAAGAACACACCCTCCAAATTTCAAGTCTCGAGGACCAGTGGTTTAGGCTGTGCGTTGATATATAAGTCAGTCAGTCAGGACTTTGAATTTTATATGTATAGATTACTGAAAATAATTAAACATTATTTTTAACCATTTAATTTACATTAATATGAATAAACAGCTATGTCCTGAATGATTGCCTAACTGACAGATGACGCAGATACAGCCCAAACCGTTAGAGAACCTTCTTCTCCTCCGAAATAAGCAAATAATCAAAAACAAAAGCAAATCGACTACGCCCATGTTATGAACGACCTCTCAAAAAAATGAAATAAAGTTCCCGATGCCAATTCCAGATAATTCCAGAACATTATTTCCAGCCCGCATCGCATACTTTAACATGACAGAGTGGTTATATGAGATGGCACGCCAGAAATCCGCCCGCATGCATCGTTTCAGTCACGCGATTATTTCACGATCAGCGATTCAATGATAACAAAATATGACGCTTCATTGCGTTTGCTTGAATTATCAGTAATCGAAACGAACATGTACAGTCAAATCTGATTCACGAATACCAACGAATTGATATCTGCTTTTATTAGGCAGTCAATTATTACTGTAATAATACCTCTATGAATCAAATCGCGCCTTTACTTACACGATAAAGTTGGCTGTACTGTGCAGTAATTCCTATATTTTAATATCGTAAAACTAACAATTTTAAGACTGTGGCGCCACCCTCGGCTAAGCATGCCTGTCACAAATCGTAATTCCTATTATTATCTGTAGCATGGTCAAAGTAACATTTTGGGTATTCAATTAATCGAACCTCTAAGAAAAGATAATTTATTTCGAGTTTCATTTCTAGCAAAACTGGCATCGACTTGAATTTTGAATCGTGATTCCAACGTAGAATTACTCAGCCTTTTTGTGCTACATTTAGAAAAGGTAAGAGATCTAATGATGTTTCTTTTTACAGGCGAGTTTTCGGCTACAGCACACTGCTAGCCAGTTTCCTCACGCTCCTGACTCCAGGCGCAGCCGTCGCTGGCTTCGGCTGGGTTCTGGCCAGCCGGATCATCCTGGGATTCCTGTTAGGAGCTACCTGGCCGGCCATACTCCCTATGGCCTCTAAGTGGATCCCGCCCATGGACAGGTCCAAATTCATGTCCAATATGATGGGTAAGTTTGAAGACTTAGCATGCGTACTCTGTTCTATTATAAAATGTATCACATTTTTGGTTTGGATACTCTTCTGTTAAGTGAAAATGAAAAATACAAAGTTTTAAATTTCGTTTAGATTTCAATTAGAGTCATAGAATCGACAATCATTAGATTCTAAACATGCACTCAGGTAGGGATGTAATGCAATATACCAAAGTTTCACAGCTCCTAAATTCGGACTTATTCCTGTCTGAAATACCCAAATCCATTACAGTAGGTGTGTCATAGCAGCATAAGTGCGAAAAAAGGAGCTGTTATAGCACAGACTGGCATAAGTTTCTTTCCTATTTTGCTTTTAGTTACATTTTAACCCGTGTAACGTGACATCACTGAAAATAAACATGGTGGATAGATATATATAGAACTAGCTGCCAGGGCACGTTTTGTTAAACTTACTTTTGCTTTGTATACTAATCTTGTTGTCTTTAGCGTATCTATTCAACTTCATAATTCCTAGCCATAAATGTCAGATTCATTGTTTACAAGCTCAAGACTGAATGTTCGCAGTCTCTACATTTGTCTATTGGATTGAACTTGACGTCCTCTTGCTAATGGTATTAAAAGTCTAGTAAGTAGTTAGAATTATATTAAGAACGACAGTTTCTATTAAAATGTGTGTAAGAACGACAGTTCCGCAGTTCTATAAGTATACAATTTGTGTTATCTGTTATCGCTGAGTGGCGTGTGTGAATGTGAAGATTTCGCTGTGTACAATTTGTTCGTAAAACATGCATTTGAAAGCAATATGGCCGCGCGGAGGCGCGCGCAGGCGTGGTCGCTTACGTCACGCAAACCGCGCGCTCCCATTGGCTGGTATAAGTTGACCGCGCGTTTTTAACCTTGCGCAACCGTTGCTATGCTGCAGTTAACCGTTCCGAGAATTTATAACGTTTATTTTTGTGCGGGACGGTCACGTGGGACGAATGTGCGCGCACCATAGAGTAGGTACCCAGACAAGTAGCGCGGGATATTTTCATTTTCATATTTGAGACGCAATGACAAAAAAAGATCAAAATTTGGTTTCATTCAACGTTTGCCACAATTTGCACTATCTACTGCTAGTGCTAGAGTATAGTAGAACATAATACAATCAGTCAGAATCTGAATCCAGATAACATGCGTTGCAGAGATTTTCTTAAATTTCACTTTACTGATGATGACGATGGGATGGGACGATGGGTCACTGGGAAATAGGGTATTTAGCAAGACGATATTTTGAAAATGGATCAGGAAGTGGTTACAATAAAAACATTCTGTTATCTAAATGGGATTTCCATGAGCAATGATACTCTTGGTTTTCATTCAAATATGCTGTAAAATAATTTATTAGTTTCTGGTGTTTGTTCCCATTCTTTGCTAATTGAATCTTTAATATCTTCTTTTTTGGGGTTGTAATAGATTTTTCGTTGTTGTTTATTTGTATTGGTATTTGAGAGTCTATCTAATACACTATAAGTAGATCAACTATAGATTGATTCGATAAATTGAGGTGTCACATTTTGATGTTTTTCAATTTTATAATCACAGTATTTAGATGAGTTGTATAATGTTTTAATCAATTGAATTTGGTTTTCAGATTATTTTTAATATTTTTATTCTTGGTTTCAACTTCAATATTTTGATCTATTAAATGCATTTGTGTGCTGGGAACATGGTCTACCTGCTTTCTTTTGTCCCGTGCACTTTTTTCATTGCTCAAGTCCGACAATAAAGTGGACGTGTTGGCGTTTATGCTACCAATTGATTTAGATGACAAACAGATCAGAGTTTCTCATTCGTGTCTTTTACATTGTTCAATTCTGTACCTGAGCCCCTTACAACAGTCAAAAGTTTTTCTGAACTGGGGTGATTTTTAACAAACGGTTCTTTATTATTGTTTTGTGCTGGGAGTTTTACATTATTGTGACATTGGTGTACTCGGAACTTTTCTGAGGTTGCGTATTGTATTTGACAGTTGGCATTGAAAACTCTTTTTGAGTTGTGGATTATCGTTGTACCGAACCCTTCATTAGCTATGCCGTTATGGAACTCTTAATGCGTGATCTAACCTTCAGCTTAATTGAAGGGTTGAGAATAAAAAGGGTTTAACTGTCAAATTGATAGTTTCGAGAAAATTGACTTTAAATTTCAACGGCGTCATTTTAATGTAAAGTGCGTATAAGGTAATAGAAAAGGTTTATGTAAGTTTCAGTTGCTTGAAAATGTTTTAATTCTATTTTAAAATACTGAATTATGACTATAGTACTATGTATGAATTAGTACTATAGTACTAATTCATACAATTACAATAAAAATATAATATAATAAAATAAATATAGTAATGTTTTAATGCTAAGCGAACTGTATTCCTGTGACAGATAAACCGTTTTTAGACTCAAAATTTCGAAATTTAAGCTTCGTTTCGGTATTTCGAGAATGTATTATTGTAGATAATTTCACGCTGAATCCAACGATATTCATAACTTATTTTGTGAAAAAAATCAGTTAAACCCTTTTTATTCTCACCCCTTCAATTGTGTTGTAGATATTTATATAGAGCGTGGTTTTTATCAAATTTGAAGTTATTGTAGCTTTGTTTTATAAAGATATGTGAAATTTAAAAAAAAGTTTTTTTCTAAAGAAACGGGCCTTATTAGTTTCACAGGCACATTATCAAGAAATGTGCTCACTGCCACGTTGTCATGTAATTTCTGAGTAGTGTGTCCGTGATGAGATTATTTTTATAGACAAAATATAAATTTAGATTTTGCGCTGAAATATTCCATGTTATTAATTTTGATTGATTTTTAATTATTCTAATTTTACTACGTAAGTAATTTTCGTTACTGTGCTCGCCAAAATATTTTCTCAATAATTGTTTTAATTCAATCAATTTATTTCTAATTTTATAAGGTGACACTTTTCGTTGCACATGCAAGATCGTATTCAAAGATAATGCAATTGGCAGTGTCTAAAATAACCAAGCGGTCCATAGACACACTAAGGTCCGTATTACAGAACGATGCTCAGTCATCGATCGGTGCTGAAGCAGAGATTTCATTCTCTAATTGATCACTTTATGAATGAAATCTGCTTAAGCGCAGGAATCGATGATTGAGCATCGTTCTGTAATACGGACCTATGACAAAGACACATCTAGAGTATTGAATGTAAAGATGAATAGGTACTTAACATCGTTCAGAAATCAATTCTATTATTTTATGAGTTGACACAATTTTCCTTAAAATTGAATGACGGATTGTATTTATATCGGTAGTTGGACAAATTTGGTCAATTTACTTATCTAAATAGGTGCCTACTGCCTACGTAGTATTTTTCAGGAAAATAACAACTTGTGGTTTGAGTTTACCACAATAATGAATTAGTATTATGTAAATGGCTCAGTCATCTTCTAAATATATATTTAATATAACTCAAAGGTGACTGACTGACATAGTGATCTATTAACGCACAGCCCAAACCACTGGATGGATCGGGCTGTAATTTGGCATGCAGGTAGATGTTATGACGGCATCCGCTAAGAAAGGATTTTTAGAGAGTACAGAAACTTTGAGCACTTTTGGACCCTATTTGGACCCATTTGAGAATACTTATTTACGTTGCTGTTTTATCTACTCACTTATGTAATAATAATAACGCCCAACGATCGCATACATAGATCCTGAACCCTATCTAGGATTCCCTGAATCTAGGGATCCAGGAACTACGAGGACCATGGTCCCACAACACCCAGACTCAGAACAAGTATTTGCGCTATTCTTTCTGTGCACAAATACATGTCCTACCGCGGGAATCGAACCCGCCGCCTCCGGGTTATGAGCCGACCTGCCCAACCACCACACCACAGAGGCTATCAAATTTAATATTTAATAGCTTGGTACATAACAGGGCATAACTTACATATCTACTTAGGTAATGGCTGAAAAACATATCTAGCTAAGTCACGACTCACGACTCGTGAAAGATACGGTCTACGTGTAGGTATTATAAGTACACTTCCGCGTAAGTAACTATACAAGTAAATTTATTATCTACAATTGCTTTACGGAAATATGGAACTGGAAACATGCAGATTATGCATACATAGAGACACTAAATAGAATGTATATATTATATTACCTAGTTACCTGCTATTGTTGTTGACTTAAGTTGGATATTGTTACTTACAATATACTGATAAATATATTGTTACTTACAGTATATGTACATGCTAAATAATATGCTAAAATGCTGGTAATTATTTGGCACAAATTTAGCATTGCAATTCGACGCGAATGGGGCAATGCTGCCAGCATGTTGCAGTAGGTAGTGCTTAGTAATTAGTTAATATATCATTGTAATTTGGTACATGATAAATAATTTTATATGTATTATTTTTAAACGTGGACACAGAATATATATATATATATATATGTATAATAGTACATGACATAAAATAAACCATGGACGTAATTAAAGTTTATTTCTTAAATAAAGTAGGTTCGTTTCTTTTGATATCAATTTCTGCATCCGTTGAGATTTATTTGAATGAATTTTTTTTGTTAACAAGGGCTTGGATAACTTTTGAACCCAATTTGGACCCATTTAGTAAGAAACCATACTCTCACACTTACGACATACTCCCAGTTACGTTTATTGCCCTACCCTACATAGATATGAAAATATAGCTAAGTCTAGTAGTTTGGGTTGTAGGTATATAGGTACGTTGTCAGTCAGTCAGTCAGTCACGGACAAAGTCTTGCTACTCGTACCTAAAATTACGTAGGCAGGTACATAACGGTGTCGATTCTGTGTCGCATTCTCTAAAACTAAAGTAAACTTAAAGTATGGCGGTACTCTTCTGATAAAGGGGAAATGAAAAAGACGGAAATATTTTAATTTCGTTTAGCTTTAGGGTATGCTACACAGAATCGACACCAATATGTGCCTATTTTAAAATAATAGTAGGTTGCTTATATAACTTTTCGAATTATTTCAATAACAATGAAATATGAGGGTTGTAAAAGGAGTGAATGATTGATAGATTGATTCCAGAAAATAACATTACAAAATCAAGTAATACAACACTAATACTTGTTTAGATAAATGAATCTAGTATCTTTCTCGTATGACAGCGCGTCACTAAATCATGTTTTATGACGTCATAACACATCAAACAAGAGTCCTATTCATTTAAATCAGGTTGGGCACTCGGGAACTTACGAATGATACGCGTAATGCGTACACGTATCCAATTAAATTAATGAAAAGACCTGTTACGAACAATAACTTTCTTGTATCATAATTATTATTAATTATGCTTAGATCTTATCTGAGTTGTTCACTTTAAATTATGTGCACGAGTATTGCGTTGCGTATCACGGCATGCGTAGGAAAGATACGGGTTAAAGGCCGTGCCATGCGTTTTACTGTCGGGAGCCTATATCGCTCTGATAATGTAACCGTGATTCATAAATATTACGTTGAGCTTTTGTCGTTTTGAATTTATAAGACTTGTTTTCTTTTTCTAATTTCATAGTATGAATTCACCGTCAGTAGTAGCGAATATTTTATTGGCAGATGCGTTTGGTGAGCATGATGTCAACGCCCTTATACAGAGTTAAAAATTATATGGGGGTGTTGCCAGGAATATGTTTTAGGGTAGGGTCAGGGGAAAAAACTAGCTATGTACATGGTAAAATATTTCTTGATAATATAAAACACTGCTTTAACAATGGCGTTTTTGTATACTACAGGCTGATAAAGGATGCCGTCCACTCGACAGAATTCAATTAGATTTTTTTTTAATTTTGTGAATCTATTGTCTTAATCATAACGAATACGACAATAGTTATTAAAAAGCGAAGGAAGCGAGTGCTAAAAATTCCGTTGTTCATAAATAGATGAAGGAACTCGATGTAGTAGAATCAATGCTCAAGCGAAGCGAGCGTCAAAATTTTGCACGTTTGTAAAATAGATTTAGATAAAACATGTGACATTCTACATACTTTTAGAATTGGAGCTCCCAATTTTGATGAAATGACAGACATTAAAATAGCTCAAAAACTTCAGTAGTTCATAAATAGGAGTAGGAATCCAATCACAACGAAAGGCATAGTCGAATACACGATAGAAACTAAACGAACCTATGATATAAACTACATTAATGATACTACAGTAATATAATAATTACCTAAATAGTCCAGATCGCGTATAGCTGAAAAGTAACACTTAAAATAGCAGTTTACGGTTCTTATTGGTTTATAGCATTTTGAGTCTTGTAATTGAGTTGAGTGAGTTTTATTGGTCTCGACGTCCTATGTTAACTGATTTGCCTAAAAAGAACTGCTGGATCAAAAGAGGTATACAAAATCATTAGCTTGCGGTAGGTCGTGGTTTAGTAATACATATTTTTACCATGAATAAATGTAAGTAATCAAACCTAGGTAAATGAAAATGCCTATTAGTCAGGCCATTATAAGATCTTTTTGTGAGAGTCACATGGACATTATCTCTTACAGCCTTATTAATAAACACGAACTAGCTTTAGATTAGTTACACCATCTTTTGTCTGTTTCGATCTAGCTAAATAAATATTCCAGTAGCAAAAAAAGGACAAAAGCTGAAGTAACTAATCGGAGACTAATACCCGTTTATTAATAAGGCTGTTAGAGCTTAACTTTGACACATTAAATGAACAGACTGTGTATGCACTAAGAAGGATTAGTCATAATTTCGGTATAGTACTGAACGGAATGTTTTTCTGCAAAACAATTTAGTTTTCGCTTTATTAGTCAGATGGAGACATACATTTTTGAGAACAGTGGCAAGTCAGATGCGCTTTTCAAAGTACTTTATAAAATAAATAAATATGTGTGGACATTTCACACAGCGCCATCTAGCCCCAAACTAAGCAAAGCTTGTACTATGGGAACCAGATAACTGATACAATACTTTTTGTTAGTAAATACATACATAGAATACAATATAACACCCAGACACAGAACAAACACCTATAATAAGTATCATAAGTCCTGAAACTTGACAACGCCACATAATAAATTTAATATTGTAAGTATCCATTTTTTGTCTCAAATAGTCGCAAGACCAACCCTCTTGTGATTAGAGTACTCTATTTATTTATTTATTTTATTTATTTATTGAACACCAACATAATGTACACTATTACAATAATAAAAATAACATTACATTACATTAAGGCTAAGTGTCATTACAATTATGGGTGAAGACTGCATGCAAGTAAATTAGCGAGTACTTAGAAATTAAAACAAATTTATGTATAGCAAAATAATTATACAGAATATTAAAAGAGTGATTTAAAAAAGATATAAATATATTGAATTAAAATGTTTTAAAATTTAAATAAAACATTTTAAAAAACAAAAACAATATAGATAAAATATATATTTAGAGAGCTTTGACAGTAAATTTAAACTTTCTTAAGCTACCTTCAAACAAGTCTACTTTTTCGAGACTCGGTTGTACTCTCGAATTAACCTATTGATGGGCGCGTTCTGACCACAACCTATACCTCTACACACCATACAATCTGTCGTACGATTTGTCAACTCAATCAGTCAAATCGCGTCGTATTGCGACGATTGACAAAGTCAGTAAGTCTTGGTGTGTAGAGGCTTTATATTAAACTTACATAGTCCGGACAGAAGTTTAATTGCCATCCCAAGTCACGGTCACACACGCCCTTCGGCTCGACCTTTCATCTGGGTCTAGGTATTTTGGAGGAAAACTGTAAGTTGCCTAGAATGTCATTAAGTTTTTATTGTTTTGCCTTGAACCGCGGACATTATAACATGTTGCTATTCAGTCGTAGCAGTTAGACAGCTAACTAAATATCTCCTTGTTAATCATACGAAGTACTACATAGAGGTGTAAAATTACTGTGTGACTTGACTTAATCTCTCAGTCTAGTAAGTTTATTATGTACGAGCTTCTGCCCGCAGCTTCGCCCGCGTCGTGGCCTATGGGAAAATAATTCAACCACCCATTTCACCCTCTTAAGGGTGAAATTTTGAAAAATTCTTTCTTAGCGGATGTCTACGTCATAACATCTACCTGCATGCCAAATTTCAGCCCGATCCGTCCAGTAGTCTGGGCTGTGCGTTGATAGATCACTATGTCAGTCAGTCACCTTTGAGTTATATATATTTAGAGATTACGCTGTGCTGATGACTCAGGATGACGTGCGCAGTGCAGTGTCACGTGAAACTTTATATTTCAGAGTTCGGTGACACTGCAACTGTAATGGGTGGCCGCTTAACATCAGATGAACGATTAGCTCATCACGTCATTCATTAAAATAAAAAAGCAATAGGTAGTTACGCATTACAGTATAGTAGTATACGTTTAGGTATTTTGAATTTATCTCCCGGCTAAAATCACTCTTGGTCTTTTGTATAGAGTAGATGACTTGTTCCGGAGGTCAAGATGCACATTGGGCTGCTGCTGATGTCCCGAATTAATTATCAAGCTAATGAGGCCCTTCCACTTCACATATAAGTTGTCTCTACGTACTATTATTTGTTATGTATTCCTACTCATCATTCCACTTAGGCCACGCGCCAAGCTGAGAATTTTAATAAGTTTCATAAACATCCATGTTAAATGAAGGGTCGAGAATAAAAAGGGTTTAACTGTCAAATTGATAGTTTCGAGAAAATTTACTTTAAACTCCAACGCGTCATTTTAATGTAGAGTGCTTATAAGGTAATAAAAATAGTTTATGTAAGTTTCAGTTGCTTGAAAATGTTTTAATTCTATTTTAAAATACTAAATATAGTACTAATTCATACAATTGCTTACTGTAAAAATATAATGTAATAAAATAAATATAATAATGTTTTTATGCTAAGTTAACTGTATTCCTGTGTCAGATAAACCGTTTTTAGACTAATAGTTTAAGCCTTATTTCGGTATTTTGAGAATGTATTATTGTAGATAATTTCACGCTGAATCCAACGATACTCATAAGTCATTTTGTGAAAAAAATCAGTTTAACCCTTTTTGTTCTCACCCCTTCAAATGTCTCGCCTCGGCCACAATATCGATATTAGTTTTGTTACCTATCGTATATCTGTAAAGATTATGCTAATGATAGTTGTCTCGTAAAATGTCTGGAGCTTGGGTGTAATCTTTATAAACTACACTTTCCATTGCTAGGTACTTTCACTTTAAGGCAGGTGTATAGAAACTGTATTGAAAAGCAAATGGTGCATACTTAATTGTATGACATACATGAATAAATTAATGCTCATACATAATCTGAACTCAATTTTTTTATCTGTCATAAAAAAAAAAAAAAAAAAAAAAATACAAAAATATTTATTGACATAAGTATCATTACATTATCTTATATGAATCCATAGATTCCCGAACTAGTTTTTAAACTGTATTTCAGGAATCAGTGGCTTCTCCCAATATTTTTAAACATTATTATGTCACACAAAAAAAAAACATACAGTGAAATCTAGAGAAAAAAAAAAACTTATAGTGTAGAAGTTACAAAAAATAAACAAAAATAACACTGAATTTACACTACAACACTCATCGGTCTCAACATGTTTTTGTGTGTGTGTGTGTGTGTGTGTTTGTGTGTGGGTGTGTTTGTGTGTGTGTGTGTGTGTGTGTGTGTTTGTGTGTGGGTGTGTTTGTGTGTGTTTGTGTGTGTGTGTGTGAATAAAAAGTGTGTGAGTGTCATAATCTAGTTCAATCGCTCACTTTTTAGAAATCATCCCCGATTTGAGCCAGTGCTGAGTAAGAGTAGTAAATTATGTGCGTAGCTTATATAGTATCCTTATATTCTTGTATATGTGTGGTTGTATTGTATAATATGGTATGTTGGTAATTATACACAAACAGAAAAAAGTACCTATATAAGTAGTTATCAGTTATTAGGATCGTAAAGTACAAGCTTTTCTTAGTTTGGGGTTAGATAGCGCTGTGTGTAATGTCCAAAAATATTTATATTAATTATATTTTCGACAGCCTCTGTGGTGTGGTGGTTGAGCAAGTCGGCTCATAACCCGGAGGCGGCGGGTTCGATTCCCGCGGCAGGACAAGTATTTCTGCACAGAAAAAAGCGCAAATACTTGTTCTCAGTCTGGGTGTTGTGGGACCATGGTCCTCGTAGTTCCTGGGTCCCTAGACACAGGGAATCCTAGTTAGGCTCCAGGATCTATGTATGTGATCGTTGGGCGTTATTATTATTATTACAAAGACTAAAATAGAAATTATATCCAGAACAAGGGTTAATACGATCTATTTATGGTTTATAATTTACACAGGAGCATAATAATACAGAATTTTAAAAAAATATGATAGATATTCAGCAAATTTTCCATATACCCGTATATATTCGGTATATATATAAATCATATAAATCCAATTAGTCATTCAGACATACGCATTAAATGTTTCCAGGCACAGCGCAGTCTCAATGTGACAGTCTAGACCTAGAATGCTATAAAAGAACGATGGGTCTAGCTATAGACTACTTAGATTCAATGCACAGATTGCGTCACACAAATGCATTGACCTGTCGTCGCCAGAAACTTTCCTACGGATGATTTGTAGCTGGGAGATTTCCGTCTAACAGAGTATATAGTGGAGTAATATCAAAAGTGTTTTGTGATTTTTAGAATGACGTGTTATGCTCGCGATTCTTACTAGGTTATTAGTCTATTTACGTAATTATATTGGACATAATTTATTCAAGAACAAAATAATAATTAAATTAATTTTAACTTCGTAATTATATTGATTTTAGGATTCTATTTCATTAATAAATGTACGTAAACTATAAGACCGTCTATTGTACTAATACTAGTTAATTATATTAGCTTTTCTTTTTGTAAAATTGTTTTTTTTTTTTTTACTGTGGACAATAAAGTGTTGATCTATCTATCTATCTATAGATATATGAGTATAATATATTTATACTTACGGCAAAGTACGAAATAGCGAAAACCAGCATCCTTCTATATACACGACAGATATTAATATTATTTACACACATACTCAAGTATAATAGTAAATATTTAGTAGTCGTATTGTGTATGTAAGAAAACTATTAAAATGAATATAATACAATACAAATACAAAAATTCTTTATTGTACACCAGAGAAAAAAATACAGATACAGATGATGAAACTTAAAGCTATAATACAATCGGCGGACTTATCGCTAAAAGCGATCTCTTCCAGTGAACTTTTGGATGGAAAGAATTATTAAAAATTGTTGTTACCTTTATAACGTTGTAAAGACTTTTAATTAAACGAATATTGTTTTAGGCTTCATATTGAGGGTGAACTTCCTCATGGGCCACAGTTAACGCTTTTCCAGGGTTTTTTACAAGGCTTCATTAAAATTGTGTAATTTATGGGTTAAAATAAAGGTATTTTGCATTTTCATTCAGCGCTGTGTGAAATGTCCACACATATTTATTTGTTTACTTAAGAGATTAAAAAAACGGAAGTAACTAGTAGTATGTAGTAGTAGTAGTAGTAAGTAGTATTTTTACAAAAATGTGTTTGACCACGCTCCAAAGATAATAAAGCCGTATGCATTTGTAGTCAATGCAACGAAGGTGTAGCATGCTAGCCAAGTAAATACCTATTCGCTCTTCTCTTGAACACGCCCGGATCATATATCGCCGAAAACACAGACGCTGGCACGGCATTCCATTAATTGTGAACGTGGAATCGCTTATTGGCATGAATGAGTGGGTATTTCGAACATGAAGGGATGTCTCTTATCCGAGCGTCTGGTAGTCCGGTAGTAGAACAGTGATCGCAATTATTTACTTGCAGAATGTACCAGAAAAACATTATGACGAATGACGTAGACTTTATGCGATTCTTTATTTGACGACGTTATCTACTGTGAAGTCATGGTGTGAGCTAATAAATTGGACTGTTTACAAAAGCTATTTAACAGCATGCGGCTGTTTCTCTTGTTCAAATAATAATAATGATGGTTACAAGTACTACAAATAACAGAAGAACAATCAATTCCAGTAAACCAGATACATATATTATTGTACTTACTTTTTTAACCTGCAAATTGCCTTTATTCTTTCAACTAAATACTACAATGATATAATAACTAATACTAAACACTACCTACTACAAAAATAATTTTGGACTATATTATATATAGGTATTAGCTAATGCCCTATGGGAAATGAGAAGATTTTTTATAGATAATTCAACCACCCATTTCACCCCTCTTAGGGGTGGCATTTAGAAAAACCTTTTACTGGATACCTACACTTTACAAAGAACAAGCCCTCCGAATTTCAAATCTCTAGGACCAGCGGTTTAGGCTGATATATAAGTCAGTCAGTGAGTCAGGACTTGGAATTATATTTTATTATAAATATATAGGTATATGTTATACTATATTATACATTTGTAGTTCCTTATAATTTTATTAATCATTGGGGATTTTCGCAGCCACTAGGAGCGCGACCATACCTTTGACTAAATAGTCTAGATATTTAACCAGTAAACTGAAAAAGAAACAAGTTCTAGCAATATATTTTTAAATCCATTCCATGTTCCATAGACGCTAAAGGTTTTATGCAAGGGGGCAACACACTTAAGATCGTGGCTAGAAGTCATCATTCAAGTAGTTGAAATTGAGACCTACTTATTATGTATACCTACATATTATATTATGTAGTTAAGTACCATTATACTCTCTCATTACCACATGGAACACCCACGCACGCGATTACTCTTTGAGAATCCAATATGACTCCACTGTAACTAGCCTATAAGGGGTCACGTCACTAAGGGCCGTCCATTAATATTAAATCGACGGCCTCTGTGGTGTGGTGATTGAGCAGGTCGGCTCATAATCCGGAGGCGGCGGGTTCGATTCCAGGACAAGTATTTGTGCACAAAAGCGCAAATACTTGTTCTGCGTCTGTGTGTTGTGGGACCATGGTCCTCGTAGCTCCTGGGTCCCTAGACACAGGGAATCCTAGTTAGGGTCCGGGGTCTATGTATGTGATCGTTGGGTGTTATTATTATTATTAATCACGTGATGTTTTTTTAGCACTTTAAACTCGTCCCCCCCTTGCATGGTGATACGTGGTGAGGCTTAAGACGAACACCCCCTTCCCATCCAAAATCACGTGTATTATTAGTACCTACAAAGAATCTTAAATTATTTGGAATACATTATTATCTTTAAAACAGGTATAAAGCGCGGGGACTTCGTCAGTTGCCTGGCAACGACGAGTCAATTTCATACTACACGCCGCTTTTTGCTTCATAAATAGCGCGTTTGACGAAAAATTAAATACACGTGATATCTTACTATATCCCCTTGTGTTATTTCGTGAATTTTGCCAATCCCCCAGAGGAATCCCCATCCTTTCGAGCCTCACGTGATTATAATAATAATAACGCCCAACGATCACATACATAGATTCTGGACTCTAACTAGCATTCCCTGTATCTAGAGACCCAGGAAGTACGAGGGCCATGGTCCCACAACACCCAGACACAGAACAAGTTTTAGCGTTTTTTTTTCTGTGCTCAAATATTTGTCCTGTCGTGGGAATCGAACCCAGCGCATCCCGGCCATGACCTGCCCCAAACCATAGAGGCTGTTGATTAATGGACGGGCCCTAACGACATGTTTCTTGTTGCAGCATCTTCCTTGGGTGCAGCCATCACGATGCCCATCTGCGGCTTCCTCATCGCGTACTTAGGATGGGAGTCCGCTTTTTACTTTACAGGTAAGTTCCTATTTGTCTAGGTGTGCTGAATAACTTGAGGTAATTACATCAATCATTGATCAGGGTAACATTAATGAAAAAATCAGAAATGCAGATTTTTTCTATTGCTGTCTCACTCGCTCTACAATTTCGACGTAATGGTGGAAGTGGGAAAACAATATTCTATAACTTTCGTCAGAATCGCTTCCACAATGCAAACGGCGGACGTAGGAAAGAAGAGGTCGGGTCGCACAAGGCAGGAAATAAAAACTGCCCCTGCTGCTCCCAAATGAACTGAAGCGGGAGGCTACAAGCAAGAGAAAGTGCTCATGGTCTAATCACTGAGCGCGTGAACCACGACCCCTGATCGGTAAAATGCAGCCTTGTATTTCTATTCTAAGCTGTCATAGAAAGAAGAAAGCAGATTCATTTTCCTATATTGGTGTAAACATTTTCTTAGATTTGTCTTATAACGCCCATATTACAGAGGACTAGGCTATGCCGTAAATTGGTACTCAACCCGAGATTTCATTCACAAAATAATCATTTTAGCACTGATTCATATTTTACCCAAGGGCTATATAACAAAATAATTACTACTTAAGTATGTAATTAATACTTTTTTATCCCCCCATCTCGGAAAGAGTATTTTTGCTCTTCGATATCTGAGTGCAAAAGCCGTTTTTATCCGCTAGAGGATAAAGTAAATTGAATGTAGAACATCGTGTACACTAAGTTTCTGAATTCAAACATTATTAAACCTATTTACTTCTACCTCCATGGTGCCGAATTTATCATACAACATTTTTTAATTTGTTTAAAACTTGAGGCTCAGCATTCTAATTTTTGATCGTGATTCAATTTTAGAACTTTCGCTTGCTCGGTCATCAAAATTGAGCACGCGGTTAAAAAGAAACTTTGCACTCTTGTATAACAAATAACTATAGTTGCATTCAGACTGTAAATAAAACGTCACAATCGGTAAAGTCATAAGTACAAATTAAAATCAACAAATTGATCGTAAACGATGACTTCATAAGTAAATTGCCGTCACTTGATACGCTTAAAATCAATCACCATTAATTTTTCACTAACAACGAACAACCGTTTTGATCCTAGTAGCGTACAGAATTTACGGTTATCATTCAGCGTTAATTTTTCAATGTTATTGTAGCCGTGTGGGCCCAGTGTAATAATATTTGACAGTCTCTGTGGTGTGGTGGATGAGCAGGTCGGATCATAATCCGGAGGCGGCGGGTTCGATTCCCGTGCACAGAAAATAAAGCGCAAATTCTTGTTCTGCGTCTGTGTTGTGGGACCATGGTCCTCGTAGTTCCTGGGTCCCTAGGGAGAATCCTAGTTAGGGTCCAGGATCTATGTATGTGATCGTTGGGTGTTATTATTATTATTTAAGACCACCCTTCTATTTCCGTGGGTGCCGTAAGCTGGGTAAGAGAATATCCAGGGAATGGGCAGGAGTATCATTCTCCACGGTTTCCATTATAATCTACAACGATCACCAAGACGCCCGCCATACGTGGTAATTATGCAACGCCCTGTAATGGGCCTATGTTCAGCATTGTACATTTTCCGGCAGATGATGTGATTGAAGCTGCCAAACGCATTCTCGCAGCAACCAAATTGTAGGTAACATAATCAACTTTGTTTGAGTTGTATGTATGGCTTTCACGCCGAAACGGCAATACCGATTCGGATAAATTATTCCATACACCCTGGTTACACTACCAACACCGACATAATCTACTTTTTGTCCCGAAAAAGTAAGAGTTCCAAGGAAAAAGTTGGAGGAATCCACGCGGAGAGTTTGCGGGTGGCACAGCGGTGAACTATTATTATTCTAATAAAACTCACCTCCCAGGTATAATCGGCGTTATGTGGTCTGTGGCATGGTTCGCCGTGGTGTACGACAGCCCGGCGCAACACCCGCGCATCTCCGAGTCGGAGCGGAACTACCTCATGAAGGCGTTGCCACAGGAACCTCGCACAAAGGGGGTAAGTGAACTATTTGGTAGTATTAATACTAACCTATAATTGCCATCATCACCTTCACAATTAAGAAATATTTCACAGATCACGCTTAGAATTCGTTGCGTTGGGTGGAGCTTACACGCTGGGTTAAAACATAGGATGCTACTTAGCTGCGGTGCGCACAGTGAATAATAAACGCGTGTTAATCAATAAGCAATTAATATACATGAATAGTAATAATAAATAATATATAATAGTCAGGTTTAGGTTTAATGAATTTATTTTACTCATAAAGAACATAATTCACTTATAATGCTAAAGAAGGTATAAATTATAACTAAATAATAATAGTCTGAATAAATATACGAATTTTATGTAATTCAAATTCGCAGTTTGCACAGATGCGTCCCCAATTCAATGTTTTTTAAGTATTTCATTGCAGTTCGGAAAATTACCTTATATTTAAAGAGCTGACGAATAAAATACATAATAAATACATGACAGCTGCTGTGGTGTGGGGGTTGAGCAGGTCGGCTCATAGAACGGAGGTGGCGGGTTCGATTCCCGCGGCAGGACAAGTATTTGTCCGCAGAAAATAAAGCGCAAAATACTTGTTCTGTGTCTGGGTGTTGTAGGACCATGGTCCTCGTAGTACCTGGGTAACGGAATCCTAGTTAGGGTCTAGTATCTATTTAAGTGATCGATTGGCGTTAGTAATATCATAGTAAGTTTTTTGCCGCCATCTTCTGCTGAATCATAATGCGCCACTTTGAGCGACTTCTTGCGTCTCGTAAGCCAGCTCCCCGCCTTAATACTTACATTTAAATCCAATACGATAAAATTTGAGAAAAAAAGGAAAAAAAAAGTGTAAATAAGTCCAGTATTGATTTTTTTAAAAAAACGAGTTTCTGCCCGCAGCTTCACCCGCGGCGTGGCCTATGGGAAAATAATTCAACCACCCATTTCACCCCCTTAAGGGTGGAATTTTTAAAAATCCTTTCTTAGCGGATGCCTTCATCATAACATCTACCTGCATGCCAAATTTCAGCCCGATCCGTCTAGTGGTTTGGGCTGTGCGTTGATAGATCAGTCAGTCACCTTTGAGTTATATATATTAAGAAAAAAAATAATAACACAACTAACAATATGTAAGTAGTATATTAAAAAAGATCACGGACACGGCACGATCAGGATCACGGCATAAAAAAAACCATTATACATTGTGACACGTGTCGCAACATAAAAATCACTTATATTCAAATCGGCATGTCCTCGTTCGGAATTGGCCAATGATTTGTATTCCTCGTTCATGCCCCCTTGATGTATTGCCATGTCGAATTCCCTTGAAGCCCATCAATGTAAGATTTGACGGTTTTCCTTGCTCGTGGGCCGCATAATGACCGTTTATGTTACCTATACATACCTATTTAGACTTTTCCTTCTGTTACTTCCTTTAGGGAGTGTATTTGATTAATTTGTATGTCGCTTTTACTGTTACCACTGTCGCAGAATAATTCATAATAAAGTATTACGTCACTTTAATAAATATAGTGATACTATAACACAATTCCTCCATTTTGGAAGAAAAAGCTGGGAAGCACTAGCTTTAATATGAGACAATTTTCATAAATAAATATTTGTGGAAATCACACATCTAGCCCCCAAACTATGCAAAGCTTGTGCTATGGGAACAATACTTGGATAATTTTTGTTTGTGAATACACGCATACAATATAATACCTAGACACGGAACAAGGAATCGCACCCACAACCGACAGAGTAGAACAACGGTAGTAGACCAAAAGCGCTATAAATAAATAAATAAATAAACCCTTTATTTCTACTACTTTACAATAATTTATATAGATTTTTACGCATGCAAAATTTAGTGTTGTTGAATCTATTATTTTTAAGTGTATTTGATTAAAAATTCACTTCATATATTATTCTTTGTATTTATCTCAATCTTCATCCTCGTTTTCATTAGTAGTAGTCGCCCCCTTGGCGTAGGCCTCCTCCATCTCTTTCCACAATTTCCTATCTCTAACTTTTGTCATCCACTCTGGTCCTATGCGCTATAAGGACATTCAAATTTTGAACTAGAAAACAATCTACATTCTTCAAACCCCTGCTTATTCTAGTTCAGGCAAAAGAACCCAGTTACGATATTTATTATTTTCCCCAGCACATGGCAGTACCCTGGATGAAGGTGCTCACGTCCCCCCCAGTGTGGGCCATCATCATCACGCACGGTGCCTCGGTCTTCGGCTACTTCACAGTGGTCAACCAGCTGCCTACGTACATTGAAAGGATCCTGCAATTTGACATCAAGCACGTGAGTATTGGCTTAGTTATTTATGAAGGAAGTAGATGAACACTTCGCACAGAAGCAGCAACCATAAGAACTGTTTGAGATTTTTCCCAACGGGTCACACTGCGGCTAGATTTGATAGGATTCTACTGATTACTTTACTAGGTGGTAGGACTTTTCTGCAATGTCCGTCTAGGTAGCTCACCGCTTTGCCAGTTATTCTGCCGCCAAGCAGTAGTGTTAGCACTACTGTGTTCCGGTTTGAAGGGCACTGTAGCTAGTGAAATTACTGGGCAATTGAGACTTTATGATCTGATCTCACAGTCGAGTAATCTTATTACCAGACTGTGCTGATGTCTCAGAATGCTGCGCAGTGCATTGTGCGAAACTTTATATGTTATAGTTCCGAGTGACACTGCTCTGTCATTGGCGGCCGTGTCTCTTAACATCAGGTGAACAGCTAGCTCGTCACATCATTCATTAACATAAAATAAAAATATTCGTTGGGAATGGCGCGTGAAGTAGTATGAAGTAGTAGCTGATTTTGAAGTTCGACCGCCATCGCCACATCTTAGCGTGCGTAGCTTGGTTTGATGCCTTACCTTTTTTAAATAATTAAACTACAATCAAATCAAAATATAATACATTCAAATCAAGAGAGAATAGGTATCTTCTAGACAAGCATATTACATCCTAAACCGCATCATCACGTACGATCAGGTGAAATAGGTTAAAAGTGTAAGCCTATAAAAAAATTTTTCGAGACCACACGACTGAAATAAAACTTCTTTAGCTCCATCTCTCTTGCCCCTACAGTAATTTACGATACGTAACTCTTTCTTTCTATCTTTACGTAGTTTTCCGTTTGCCTCACCAGCTTCCCCAAGTCAAGGGTGCTTAAAGAAATTGTATTTCAAAAAAATTTACACTGAAACCTACAACCACACCAAATAAATGTCATATAATAAGAACATAGTACCTATAGTACTTTTTATAATAACCTACGAGCGCGTCACAATCGAGTTAATTTAAATTCAGCAATGTGCGGCTATTCATCATTGTGTCAACTATAAACCACATTACCATGCGAGCAGATGTCCAACCTAAAAATACGCAGTCCGGAAATTATAACCGATAAAAAACTACATCGAAGCCATATCAAAGCTGAATTCAATAGCCACAGCTGGGGCATTGGCTAGGCCCATTATTACGTCACAGCCACTTTAAAAATTTAAATGATCTAATATAAAACAAACTTTACAGACATCAATTTAAAACTCAATTTCATATGGTCGATATATTTGCACGAGCGTTTCGATTCGCGATTTCGTACAGTGACCATATTGAGAGAGGCGAAAGGCGGACAGAACTTGCTAAATAAAATTTTATTATGTTTGTGGCCGTGCACGTGTTTGCGCAAGGACTGGGTGACCTTACTCAGACTTTAGTTTTTTTTGTTATTGATGCTCTTTATAAACAGATTTATATTTTCAGTTATAACTGTTATGATGTTTTCTAGGTTTATTTAAAGGATAAATATCTACAGGGTATTGACATTTTGTTTATGTTCTATTGCAATATTTTTGCAGTGTATTAATTTTGATAAGTTCTACACAACAAAAGTACTTAGTTTTACGATAAAATTTAACTGATTTTCATGATGATTTTCACACATAAATCACGTAGCCAGTCGTTGTATGTGATTTTAATTAATGACGCTTAACTCACTTGCTATTCTATCTATTCATAACCACGTGTAGCATACACGTCTGGCTATTAAATTAACCAATCGATGTTCATATATTGTCTCATTTTACGTTGTATGACTCGTGGAACATTGTTTTGTATACTTTATTTATTTATTATTGATTTAAATGTCCACAACTCAAATGTACGGTTCAATAAAGATGAGAACTAATCAAATGAGAATTGGAATGGAGGTGTAAATACATCAATGAATGATTATTATAATTCTCGTTTATATTGATTTACTCATGTGAAAACTATTAGCAGAATCTGTAACGTATTTAAATATATCAATACTTATATTATCAGGTTGGATTTAGTTTAATTGAATATAATTAATATCTCGTTCGCCTTCGAAATCATGACTCGTACCAATTCAAAACTTACAATTTAGGAAGCAAATTAGAAAATCTTTTTTGGATAAATTTCGATCTTTTCAGTTTTTACAACGTCACTTTTACGAAGTCTTTGTTGGATTAAATATTTAATATTTTCCAGTTTTTACAACGTTTGTAGGCTTGGTTTTATTTATTGAGTTTTGTGAAGCCTCAACATTATAACTGCAACATTACTTTTTTGGATGGTATCTAGAAAAACTATGTGTTATTACAATAATATATATCCAATAAAAAATCGTTATTTTAGAGAAGCAATTACATATTAATTGTAATTTTTTTATAAGGTGTATACCGAGACTTCGAGAACTCGGTGATAGGACCCGTCGTAGCCGCGTTTGCTACCATCTATTGTCATAAATTATATACCTACCTGTTATCGTGAGGCAATTATTATCTATGTATATTTATATTACAATCCTTACTTTTGAATATGAACAATAATAATTTTATTATGTTCATTTTAAAGATAATTTGTTCAATATGCATGCGATGCGATTGAATTAAAGAAACTGGTAATTCTGTTGGTATTGCTTAACATAGCTGTGGTACACCATTTTCATCTTTTTGTCGATGAACCTTCGACACCAAGTCGTTTGACCAGATAAATAATGCAAAGGATTAACAGGCATCACGCAAGCTATTTACCCTATTGCATCAGCCAGTGGACAACCTCTTGCTGGTTTTATAGCAGTAGAAGCAAGTTACCACACCTAAACACTTGACAAATAATTGAAAACCATAGCTAGCGATTCCTCGTGAATGAGTTATGCCTAGATGCTAACGATAATTTGGCGTTTGTTTATTCAACAGTTTCAAGTGTCAGTGTCACAGTATTTAAAGGAAGAATAAATCAGTATCGGTATCGATGTTAGTCGAATAAACTTGCTGGCTGATGTAAAAAAACGCGCATAAATATGTCATTTGATTTTACAATTAAAAGTTTTTGCATAGTATAGTGTTACACACCTAATAATGTTAAATACGTTTTAGTTTTATTCAATAATTTAAATAATTTTCTATCTAATAATAATAGGTAATTAAATTTTGTAATGTGCTAAAATCATCTTATTTTGTTTGAGCACCGTAATTTTTATGTATTTCTGCTGATGTATATTTATTGTTTATCATATGATAGAAATGATGACAAATAGATAAGTGAGTAAAGCTTATAATATTATATCAATTTATTTTTCGTTTTTGAAGTCGGTTTAATTTTTATTAAATAGTTTATGTTACCCATTTTAGGTATTGTTACTAAACTAAGATAAATATGCAAAATGTATAATAGCTCAATAGGAAACCGGGAAGTGGGTCAAAATTGACTTCTAAGATTTTAGTACATGCTAGTTTGTGTGTTTTTCCTCGATTTCCTTGAGATTCCATCATCAGATCCTGACTTGATGATAATGATACCACTTCGGGAGTACCCTTACTAATGACCCCAAAAAATACTTTTTGAACGTAGTTCTCTAAATTTCAGCGATAACAACACTCTTTTTTTACATATTAAATATCCAGACTGTTGTTATAAAGGAACCAGATAAAATAATTATATATCCACAAAAACACATTTTCATGCGCAGACCCAGTTTGACATCAAATTACAATCTGCGATTTTCAACTTTAAACGAAGTGCTATAGAGCCCTTGTTAACAAAATGTGCTATGACGCGGCCTTAAAAACATTTATTTGTACTTCTAAAATATAAATTAAAAGTATTTTTCGAATATGTCCTACTTAGCTTATCGTGGTCATGGTTACCATAGCGCATGTAAAAAAGCTCACGACATTTGAAACCAGCTATAATTCGGAACTAAATTGGGCTTGATTATCATTATTAACATTTTGCGTAATGCTCATCATAAATGTTAATAGAGTTGACCCCACTAGACGCTAGATGGCGCCACCATATAAACAAGATTCCTTTTTTGGCCCAATATATCAGATCTGCTATTCAATATTAAGATAAATACAGATTGTTCTTTTCTCTAATCTGTGGAGATACGTTACAGAGTCAATTGCTGTTTTCTAGTCTGTGAGATAACGAAGAAAATTTAACAATTGTACGTATGTAAATGTAAAGATAACGTTTGGTTTTGGCGGGAAAACGAAAACGATCGTGTCACCGCATTGTATTATTTTTCAAAACTTGTGTTATTTTCAGTGTTAGGGCATAAAATTGGTGGAATTTTATTCGTTAAGTGCTGGATTACAGGCATGAGTGTGGGAAAGTGGTATAATGATGGTTAAACGTATCTTTTCGTGTTGTTTCCAAAACTCCATAGAAGCTTCTGGTAAAGTGGCCACCACTTTACTAGGAGTATGACTTGACTTGACTTGACATACATATATATTACTTAACTCGAAAAATTATCAATTACTTGACACTGGCTAAATACACAAAGTGTGGAGCCATACCAAAACAAAAAAAAAGATAACGTACTTCTTTGAAAAATTACTCATCAGTGTTAAAAGTGTTACGTAAATGTATTTTACTTGTTGTATTGTTATGTTAATGTTTTACGCAGTACTAATTTATTTTATTTATTTATTTATTTTGATTACCAACATAATGTACACCGTAGCCAGATCCGATAACACAATTAAAAAGGAAACATTGCTAAGTGTCATCACAGTTACAGGTAAAGACTGCATGCACAATAAAAGAGAGTATAATAATAATAACAGCTGTTCGAAAAATCGATAAAACACTAGGAATACACAGTCATAATAGTTAATATTGATTGAATGAATTAAAAATAAAAATAATGTAAAAATAATATAAAATGTAAAGATTAAAAAATTGATAATTGGATTAGAATATACATTACAATATCACAGATCTTCAATACTCTTCTTAAACTTGTGAATGTTATCCGCAAATAGGTCAATAGTGACATTATTTCGGATCCTGTTAAATTCTCGTACCAATCTGTTTATAGGTGCGTTTTGGCCAAGATTAGATTTGAAATGAATATCTTTGAGTAATTTAAATCTAGATGCTCTTGGTAACCTTGATGGGGACGAGAAATTTAATAATGATAGAAGCTCAAACAAACCATTGGCAAGCTTAAAAAGAAAAGAGAGGTCTAGCATTCGTCTTCGATCCGAAAGTGAACTAATTTTAAAATGCACCAATCTATCAGGGTAGCTTCGAATACTTTTGGCAAGATTGCACGAGTAAGTAAGATGCCATAAAAAACGCTTTTGCACAGATTCAAGCCTTTTGGTATAAATATCATAAAAAGGATTCCAGGCAACACTACAGTACTCCAAGCCACTGCGGACAAGTGAATTATAAATTAAAATTTTGGTTTTGGGAGACTTGAAATCTTTACAATTGCGAAGAACGAAGCCGAGGCACTTGAATGCTTTTGAACATACATTGTCGATATGAACATTAAACCTCAGCTTGTTGTCTAATATTATACCCAAATCTCTAATACAGTCAACTTCTAATAAAACATCGTTTATTATCTTGTATTTAAAATTAAAATCTTTCACTTTTTTTCTCGAAAAACTTATTGAGAAACATTTGGAAGCATTAAGATCCATTCCATTTAATTGACACCATACTGCAAGTCGATCCAGATCCTCCTGAATCAGTTCAGCATCAGAAGTGCTATCTACAACCCTAAATATTTTTAAATCGTCCGCAAACAAGTAATGGTTACAATGATGAAAACAGCTTCCGATGTCATTAATGAAAATATTGAAAAGTAAAGGGCCTAAATGAGAACCTTGTGGGACTCCTGAATGAACTGAAAATGGATCTGATAAGTACCCATTTACTACCACCACGGATTTCCTATCTGACAAGTATGATGTGCACCAGCTCAACAAAGGCTCGGCGATACCACACTCTGAAAGTTTACAAACAAGCATTTGATGATTAACCCGATCGAAAGCCTTGCTGAAATCAGTGTAAACCGCATCAACAGACGAGCGCCTGTCCAGCTCAAGCGAAATGGCATTTATAAAAGAAACCAAATTAGTAGCAGTTGATCTGGCTTTCATGAAACCATGCTGATGCGTGTTCATTAGTTGTTTGAAATGCCATGATAATATTGGGTGTAATAACTGCTCAAAAACCTTAGCAAACACTGGCAGGATAGAAATTGGCCTGTAGTTTTTGACAAGGTCTCTGGGACCATTTTTATGCAAGGGGACAACCAGAGCAACTTTCCATTCTGCAGGGAATATGCCAATACTCAGCGAGTTGTTATAAATTAGACGCAGGGGATGCGCCAACGAAGCAGCACACTTTGAAACAAAGACTGACGGGAGACCATCAGAACCGGCGCCTTTATTAACGTCAAGTCTTTTTAATACCTTGATCTTCTTTAAATCGGATTGACGTAAGATAACCGCTTGTCAACATGGCAACGCGATCATCAGTGCTCATAGGAGGGTTAAAAGCTGGGTTGCTATAAGCTGCGGAAAAATTAAGGGCAAAAAGGTTGCAGATATCAGTTCCATTAGTTGCGGTGTTGTTTTGAAATGACATATGTGCCGGGTAATGACTTTGGCTTTTTTTCTTATTTTTAATGTAAGACCAAAAAATCTTAGGATTTGAGCTCAGACTAGATTCTAAGCGAGCAATATAATTGTTGTAACATTTGGTCATTAGATGCTCAGACCTCTTCTTGGCTAATTCATATGATAGTAGGTCTAAGGGGTTGTTATTAAACTTGCGTAACTTATTTCTATATTTGAGCTTTTCTCTCAAACGGTTAATTAGATCCCGAGAAAACCAAATAGGATACTTATGTGACTTTGGCAGTGTTTTTGGTACATACTTCACAATAGCAGAGCGAATATGATTGTAAAATACCGCGAGCATGCCATCGATTGAGACGCATTTTTCAAACTCTTCGTCCCAACATATGTCATTAATATAGTTATTTATATTTGCATAGTCGCCCTTATAGAAGCAAAAATGATAACAACTATTAGGACGAAGTCCATTATCAGCACAAAAAGAAACACTAAAATTGAAAGGGGGGTGAAGAGGATCAACAATAGAAAGTGGATTATTATTTATATTCAAATGTGAAATTTTTTTATTGCTCAGAACCAAATCCAAAATTTTGCCTTTCGTGTTAACAATATGGTTGTATTGTTTTAAATCGTTTAGCGAAGCAAAATCTAATAGCATAGTAATGAATAAACTGTTGTTGGTGGTATTACTTAGAGACTGGGAGTTATCATCAAAATTCCAAGATACTGCAGGAAGATTAAAATCGCCGAGAAACATGATGTTTTCAATATTATTTTGTTCTAACACTTGATTACTGTTCGTTATAAACTCATCGAGTATGTGATGTTGAATAGGTGGTGGCAGGTAAGCTGTACACAAATACAGCTGCTCAATAGTACCCTTATCATTGTGGAACTCAATTTGTACCCAAAGGTCCTCACATTTCGACTCAAAGCTCTGAAGGCGTTTGGAAAGGTACCGCTTCAAGACCGCGATAAGTACGCCACCGCCGTTCTTTTTACTATGGAAACCGCTAGATTCCCTATCTCGTCGGTATACAACATAACGGCTATCAAAAAGTTCAGAATCGAAGACGCTGCTATTCAACCAGGTTTCACTTAAAATAATAGCATCGTAATTGTTACAAACAATGTTGTTGAAAAATTGTATAGTTTTTGATCGCAAACCTCTTACGTTTTGATAATAAAATTGAATCATATGAAAAATAGAACAGTATCAAAAACCTATTATAAAAATTGTATACAAAATAATTGAATTAAAATATTAAATGAATGAAAAATATAAAAGTAAATAAAAATACTTAGAATGATATTGTTTTAATATTAGGTACTATATATATTTTTTTTGTAAAATAAATTTCGAAAACCAAAAATAATATAATTTAAAAAATACAGTAAAATATAATATAAAATTTGAAGCTATATAAGCAGATTAGTTATGAGTTCCTAATTAATTTTGAATTCCTGTACGTATAAACTGATTGATTTTAAAACAAAATAACCCAAATTGAAATTAAAATTGATTACAGTAAATAATCAATCAATAAAATAAAAAATAAAAAACATGCAATTGACTATGATAGATTATTTAACACGCCCAGGTCTTTTACAAAAACAAAATTTGAATTTTCTGTTTTCCGCACAAAAACTTTTCCGTCGCGCACCCAAACAAATCTGTAGCTGAGCTCTTTTGCCTTCCTGCGGGCTGCAGCATGCAACGCTTTAATTTCCGGGGTTAGGTGTTCTGAGACAAACACCGCGCTCTTCTTATTCCCACCGTAGCCCAGATGACTGGTGTTCAGCTTGTCACCGGGATTAATCCTATTAAACTTGATTACTCCGGCCAAGAAGGTATCGCGTAGCCGACGGCTGCTAAACTTAACCAAGATTGATCGAGGACGGGGGCTCGTAGCGTTGAGCTTGGCTATACGACTGCAATATTGCAGATCAGATTCAGTTACTGGGCACTTGATGGTATTGCCAAGCTGCCGCACCGTGCTGTACAGGTTTTCGTTGCTGTTCTCAGGAACGCACTGTATCTCGATATTATTTGTACGAGATAGCTGCTCCACCTGGTGCAGGCGGTGAGTGAGGTCACGAGTGATTGTTTTCAACTCTTCGTTTTCAACCTTCAGCAGAGCTATCTGCGCTTTTTTATGCTCACTTTCACGATTAAGTTTTTCGTGCTCTGAATCAGTAAACGCCAGTGATTCCTCGAAAGTTGCCAGTTTTGTCTGAATGTTCTTAATGTCGTTGTTAAATTTTCTGTCCAGTTCTTCTCGAATTATTTCCCGGATTAGTTCCGCCGATAAGCAGCCGCAGTTCCCGGAACCGCGAGGCTTAGTACGCAGAGTAACGTTATCGTACTGTTGCTGTGGCTCAGTCTCGCTTGTGTACTTACGTACAGACGTTGTGGCTGTAGCTGGAGAGCTGCGTATCGGCGTATTGGAATTATCGCCGCGCTTAGGTTCACTACAGCGACAAGACGGACAAACCCAAGTATCCTTGTAATCTTTATTGAACCCCTGGAAGTCCTCTTTGCTGAAGTTCATGCAAGTGTAGTGATATTTTTCCGGGCACCGGGAACAGTGTAGAAAAGTAATCCCTTTTAAAGTATTTGGACAGGCAGAACACTTTTGATCACTCATTGCGTTATGTTTGTATTAACTCGTAACCGTAGGTACCGTGCACTTAATATGTTTTGATCCACCGGTGTCACGCCAAGAAGAGCTTAAGCGCCATGCAAGATATGTCAACTGTTCTTATCACTGATTTACGTTTAAGGATTGAGCCAAACACTTCACTAATTGGATAACCAACTTAACTTTGAACTTTACACGAACGAATAACACAATTCTTTGAAAAAAACGACCTTTTAACGTAAAATATGCGGAGCAAAATTAAACAGCTGTTACTCTCTTGCCGGTTGAGGGTAGTTTTCCTAATACACAAGAGAGGTGTTCATTATTGCGTACTCAAGTATTAATGCACTGCTAGACGTGAGGACCTTCAATTGGCTTCCTAGTGCATAGTACCATGTAAGAAAAAGCTGTTAGTCTTGCTAAGAATAAATACTTATGTATTCTGTGCTTTTATTGCATCATCAAGAATATTGCAAAAAACGATAATGCTGTGCCGGCCTGTTTTAACAAGACTAACGTCAGTCCGTATTATCTACATAGATAACTTCCGCAAATAACCCACAGAACTGAAATAGATTATCGTGGGCCGTAATTCTTACGTACGCACGGTGTTTTTATAGCGTCTATTCTTGCCAATTTCTGTGACATAATACGCGAATTGACTTTTGAATGGATGTTTTTATATCAAATATTGAAGTGTTCCAAGAAATTTGATGACATGGTGTCACTACTAGTTGTACTTGTCGCGATTGCAATCCGTACTTGTGGTAAGGCAGGTCAAGTAGATTGCAATCCGTACTTGTGGTAAGGCAGGTCAAGTAGATAAAGAAATAAAATTGGAGTTTTGGCGGGAAAGCGAAAAAGATTGCGTCACCGCATTGTATTATTTTCCAAAACTTGTGTTATTTTCAGTGTCATTGCATAAAATTAGTGGCATTTTATTCGTTAAGTGCTGGATTATATGAAATATTATTAATTACTTGACACCGGCTAAATACACAAAAGTGTGGAGCCAAAACAAAACTAAAAAAAAAGAAATAAAATAGGTTACAGCTATACTAAATATCCATATAATCCAGGATTAGTTTATTTTGACAACGCGTAATTGGGCCTAGGAGTTCAGCGAATCGGTGATACCTTTTCGATATCAGTCCTGTGTCACTAAACCAGAGTTAGCGCCGAGCCGCCACCACCGCCGCCGCGCGTACTCCTTGAGGATGGGCATCTTTATTGCCCGAACACCGGTCGAGTTATTCGACTGTATCTCGTGAGTTTTAGCCGTGTAATAGTGGTAGTTATGAGTACTACTCACGTCAGTTTCTATAATATTAAACCAGTTTTTACTTATATCCCACTGTAAATATCTTTGGATACCAACAAGCAGCCGTTAAAACTCTGATATTCAAGTAGTTCATTCACCACGTCTGCTAAGAACATGATGTGGTGTAGTATAGGTATGGAACAGACCACAGGAAATTACCAGTTGTTGAAATTGATCGCACAATGGAAGAGCTGGGACATTGAGCTTTCACACGAGCTCCTCGCACTAACCGGTTATTATTAACTATGAAAATAGATTGAATTCTCTGGTTTGTAACTACTTTGTAGATAAAATATAAAACGAGTGTGCTTTAACACGACTGAAGTAAAACTTCTTTAGTTTAGCTCCATCTATCGGCCGGTATAACTTTGTTTTATTTGTTAATGTTGCCATCTTGACAATTCTAAATTGTCATTTTACCGGAAATACTAACATAATACTTAATACAAATTTTAAGTAATTTTTACATGTGTTATGTCGGCAATGGATCTCCATAAGTAGGATATATATCCTACTTATAAAAAAACGAGTGTGCTTTAAACCACATTAACTGAAGTAAAACTTCTTCAGCCTTATTAATAAACACGAACTAGCTTTAGGCTAGTTACACCATCTTTTGTCTCTTTCGGTCCAGGTAAATATTTCAGTAGCAAAAAATGGACAAAAGCTGAAGTAATCCGTGACTAATACCCGTTTATTAATAAGGCTTCTTTAGTTTAGCTGCATCTATCGGCCGGTATAACTTTGTTTTTGCTTTGTTTAATGTCGCCATCTTGACAATAATTGTCAGTTATCATTTTTCCGGACAACCAACATATTAATACAATTTTTTAACTTTATTATGTTAACAATAGAGATAGATCTACGTGAACCAACTTCCGTTCGCCTCGCTTTCACCAGCTTACTCCCCAAGTCAAGTGCGGAAAGAAGTTTTACTTCAAAAATAATAAATTTAGATATTCAAAATACAGATCTTTGTAACTAAAAAGTATTATTATGAGAAATACTGCTTTATTATTGGTTGTAGTATGGACAAAGCATATTTGTCCACTCTGGCCTGATGTTAAGCAATGACGTCCTGGGCGATCACGTAACTCGATTGCAACAAATCGAAACATAAGTTTGTATGAGTTTGATAGTTTGAATACGCAGTTTATGTGCATAGTTAGTATGGAAATTTCTCCTGTTGCATTGCAATAATGGTTTGGTGATCACCCTCGTGGTGTACGATGGTGCATGCTTGCCTAGAAGATACCTGCAAGGTGATCACGAAACTTTGATTGCAATGCAACAGGAGAAATTTCCATACTAACCATTCACATAAACTGCGTATTCAAACTGTCAAATCCATACAAATTTGTGTTTCTATTCGTTGCAATTGTTACGTGATCGCCCAGCTGTTCACTATTGTCTTGAAAACTTCCAGGTTATGCATAAAACGTAGCGGAAATTTAAAACTAGGTCATACATACAAAGTAAAATAAAGTGGGTATGGGAGCTTTATGAACTTAAAAAACTAGTATGATTATCTGTAAAGTTTCCTTGTGAGTTTATATATGAAAAAAAAAAAATCTTTTGCACTACACTAGTTAGTTGTTGAGCAAATGGTTAAGTAAACACATTCATCATGGAAATCTTCGTGGGTGTAATAACTGCTTTGTAATCTCTGATATACTTAGATGTACGTAGGTATGATGAGTTGGAAAAACCCGATTCAAAAAATAAATTGAAGCTTGAAAATAACTCCGAGTTTTTGTGTTATAGATTTTTTAGTATTCCTTTACTGTTTAGTTTTATTGCGCAGTCTGGTTTTATTTCGCAGTTACACGACGTATCTACGTCTACTATTTTTCATTTTGTGGTTTTGTCTATTTTTCATTCTATTATTTAAATAAGGCACCTACTTTGGTTAATATGTCGCATTCATTCACCAAAATTCAGCTTTAACTTCCCTCAATTTTGTTGTACATTCAGTAGGTTAGCTATATCGGCTTCTCGGAAAATATTTTCAGGTATTCTTATTTATCACTAGTTGCGCTCCGCGGTTTCACCCGCGGGTAAAAAGTATTTTAATTATTTACTCATCCCACGGGAAAATTTCACTTTTCCGGGATAAAATGTAGCTTATATGTTAATCTAGTGTATAAGCTATCTGGTACCGAATTTCATCCAAATCAATTCAGCCGTTTGAGCGTGAAGGAGTAACAAACATACACACATACAAACATTCGCCTTTATAATATGATTATCATATATAACTCCTAGTTTACACGTGTAAAATTACTAGTAATTAAGTAGTTATGTGTGTGAAAAGGGATACAAGAAAGTTAAATTTATGTTAGTGTTTTTATATGTTTATTTAGACAATCTATATTAAAATGTAAGCATGTTTTGCACTGCCCCACAAAATTATCCACGTTACACCCAGGTTAACTGGAAGACAATGCTCATTAGCATTAAGTTCGCCTCTGTACCTGCATTTGTTGTTTGTGCAATAAAACATTTTCTATCTACCTAATACAATAATACGTTTGGACATCTTACACAATTCCACCTAGCCCCAAACTAAGCAAAGCTTGGGCTATGGGAACTAGATAACTGATACAATACTTAGATACTTTTTGTTTGTAAATACATACATAGAACACAATATAACACTCTGACACAGAACAAACACCTATGTTCATCACATAAATGTTTGTCCTGGGTTTCCACCCATCGAACCCACAACCCACAGTTCAGAAGGCAGGGTTACTACAACTGAGCTATCGGGCCAGTCAGGCTATAATTTGTTTACTCATAGAAAAGCGAGGACGTACGCTCAAAGCCGTATAAGCCACAATAGGAGTATTCGACATATTTGTCCTTTCGATTTCTGCGAACACATTAGCGCTCCGCCGTGCGCGTTATGTGGGTGTAGTGTGTCATACAATCATTTTTGCACAACGAATCAGCATTGCAATTCAACGGGGCAAAGCTGCCAGCATATTGGACGAAACTACGCTACGTTTTACTAGGTGGTAGGACTTTTCTGCAAAGTTCGTCTAGGTAGGTACCAGCGCTTTGCCAGTTATTCTGCTGCCGAGCAGTAGTGCGCAAGCACTACTGTGTTCCGGTTTGAAGGGCACTGTAGCTAGTGAAATTACTGGGCAAATGAGACTTTATGACCTAACCTCACAGTTTTGTAATCTTATTACCAGACTGCTGATGTCTCAGAATGACGTGCGCAGTGCAGTGTCACGCGAAACTAAATTTTAGTGTTTCAAGTGTCACTGCAACTGATATGGGCAGTCGTGTCGCTTAACATCAGGCGAGCGGCTTGCTCGTCATGTCATTTCGTAACATTAAAAAAAAATTTAATTTATTCCACCCTCGTAACAAAAAAAAAACGTTTGGTTCAAAATTCTCTGACACGTTTAGGCACTAGAGTAAAAGCCAGCTATTACTTCAGTCTAGACTCCCAGAAGAATTTAATTCTAATTTATTGCTCATCTCCCCTGAGACTATAATGGGGTACAGACCGTCTTTCATCACATGGTTGTGACTCATCTGTGACCTCGATATCTTTTCTAGCCCTCAGCATCGGTCACAACTAACATAAAAAAAAACCGGTGACCTTCGTTATGACCAGTCCTTGCGAATTCAAGCATAATGAAGGAACATGTATATATTGTCCATTCAGTTTTTGTTTCTTCGTATCGTTTCTAAGTAACTTAACATATACAAGGTGGAATTTAATTCGTTCTTTTCCTTTAATGTTCAGTCCATGCTATAGAATGCTCCCATATATTATCGAAACTTCATAGACATTTGCTGCACAATTAATAAACAACCTCCAGATATGTTTCCTGTTTCACAGTATATCGGCAATACTTTTCGTGTTATTCACTCCACTGCCGAAGAGCTACTGAACAACGTTCTGCCCTTTTTAAAGAGGCGACGGAACAAGTTTCGGCCATGACAGTCGACAACGACGCCACCAAGTGGCAAGTCAACTAACCGTCTACAAGTCAATTACACTATTCAATACTACTCTTAACGATAAATATTGTAAATAACTTGACTAACTATAGCAACTCTTTTACATTTAATGTGTGTAATGTGTAAATAATCCTATATTGTTAACACATATAACTAAATAATAAAAGTACTTATGAAATAAAACTTAAATCTAGGTATTATCAAATTACTGCAAATTTAAATTCTAAAGAAAAGCCTTGCGTTATAGCCTTGCGCATTTTAGTTCGCGACAGGGAGCGCTCCTTTTAGTTCGCAGGTCGTTAGTGAACTAGGTCGTTCTTCTAGTTCACTAGTTCGCGGCAGGACCGAGAGCGGGTAAGACGATTGCTCTCAGCGATCTCTTGCCTGGTCCCGCAAGAGCGACCTACTTGATTCGCAACAGCCAAAGAGCTGTAGTTATATCTACTGCTATGCTCCATTTTGTTTATAAATTGTTATAGCTTCTGTTGTAATAACTACTAACTAGGTACATTTGCATATTTATTTATTAATTTAATGGCATTGCATGGTATTTAAGAAAAAAACGTTTTTTTATTAGTACCTATAGGTACTCAGTCTACTTAGGTAATGATATAAAAATATTAGACTAGGTAAGTACCTACTAAAAATATGATATAGGTACTTAGTTTCGATGAACATATTAAGTAAGTATTTATTAAAACTATGTAGGTATTCTTAATGTTTGTTAAAGTGAAAAAAGTCTTTAAAATTAACCAGCAATTATGTAATCGATATTTAATATATTCTAAGTAAGAATGATATGTATGATCATCGCTCTCTCTCCCGCTCGCGACACGCGCATCGGAGCGCGGCGCGCTGGGGAGCGCGGCTCTCGCCGCTCGCCGCAAGACGGTCGGTCAAAGAACGAACGAACTAAAATCAGACGCAACCGATACCTAGTTTGCGTAGTTCGCACAAAGGAGCGCTCTTCTGAACTAGGTCGTTCGCGACCTACACAAGGCTATTGCGTTATTGAACAAAGCACGTGTTTTATTGCCTACGAAACATTTACAAAGCACTCAGCCGGTGCTCGCGCTGTGTGTACCGTTAAATAGACATTTTGGCTGTGATGCAGTTATTTTAGGAGGCACTAAATACTAAAACAAAACCATTTTTTTATTGGACCTTGTACGAATATTTTATAGCATGGTTTAAGTACACACATTTGACTGAATACATACATTAAAGGAAAATAACGAATTAAATTCCACCTTGTATAAGTACAAAAATCGTTAAAGCTGTTAAACGTTAATCGTTACTCCAATATCAAACTGAAACAAATTTTGCATAGTCATCATGGAAAATAATTGGTATAATAACTTGGAATCTTCCTCTTAGCAGAACCATAAAAACAGTCATTATATCCGTGGCTATTAAACTATGCATACAATACCATCAGAATGAGTGGTACGAAATGAGCCTTCCATTCCTCCTGGCTGATTCATCAAGGTGAACGCACAGCCAACTTTATATGGTTGTAAGACTCATGACCGTCTGTACTAAAGTCAATTAAAATACAACTTAGCTAAGCAACACATTGCTCCGGGTTCTTGTATACGTTTGTTAAATTCGTGACAACTTGGCAGACGAAACACTGGACGCTGATTAATTTTTTTTTTATGTTTTGGCTTTACACTTTTGTGTATTTAGCCAGTGTCAAGTAATTGATAATTTATCAATTTAATGATATTTCACGCAAATATGTGTCAAGTCATAGTCGAAGTCATCAAGTCAAGTCATAGTCTAGTCAAAGTCATACTCCTAGTAAAGTGGTGACAACTTTACTTGAAGCTTCTATGAAGTTTTGGAAAGAACACGAAAAGAAACGTTTCACCACCATTATACCATTTTCCCACACTTACGCCTATAATCCAGCACTTAAAGAATATAATGCCACCAATTTTATGCACTAACACTGAAAATAACACAAGTTTTGGAAAATAATACAATGCGGTAACGCAAACTTTTTCGTTTTCCCGCCAAAACTCCCGCTGATTAGTTGTTTGTTGATCATCGGTTGTCTCAACCAATGAGCGTAGAGTATTTGGCATGTTGAATTGACACGAGTTTAACAACCGGACGTTGCCGCCGTCATATATAATATTAAAAACTTAAGAAATTATCAATTACTTGACACTGGCTAAATACACAAAAGTGTGGAGCCAAAACAAAAACAAAAAAAAGTTAAAAAGTAGGCGGCGGGCAGTGTAATCATGTAATGTAATGCAAAAAGAAATCGCTTGCGTCTGGTCTGACAGCAGCGGTGGCGGTGGCGTCAACCGAGATGGCGCGGGCGCCTGGCGCCACGTTATTGATTCACACATCTATCTTGATTACGGCATGTGTGATGATTACAGGTTAATGTTTGGCGATGTTTTTTTTTAATGTTACTTAATGGCATGACGCTGATCGTAATAGTTTTTCTATTCTATTCTATTAAGACCAATTACGGCGAGCTAAGTTTAAGAATTCAGACCACTAATAAATAAACATCTGCCTAGTTCAGTGGTAGGTAATCTTCCTAAACGGGGTGGGGGCTAGAAAGTTTAAGAAATTTCAGATGGGCGCCAGAATTATAGGAAAAATGCATTTTCTGTTGAAACTTTTAATCGTATAAAAACATTACAGCATTACACACTTGCGCAAATGTTAAAAATTACAATTTAACTTTTATTCGAAGACCCTGCCATGGTAGGCGTGTGAGACATGAAATTGCTTTTGATCCTTTACCTATCGCACCTTTAAAAATAAAGTGAATCAACTCAAAATTCATGATTGTTGGGAAATCACGTTTAAAGTTTCACAAGTCTACCGCTGACTATGTTTCAGCGAATATTTCGATTTTTGGAGCACTTTAAAAAGTAAAATGTCTTTAATGTTTTGTCAAAATGATGGTGGGACATAAATGGACTTCAAAATAATTAGAATTATTAATATTTACTAAAATATTGAGGTTTGAAATAAAAATTAAACATTTTTTGTAATGCAGATCTTTTTTTGATTAAAAATTTCGTCAAGTTTTAATCATACTTCATGACACAATACTTATTAGTACAGTCTTTATGTAAAAAAATATTGCAACGAATGCATCACTAGTATTTAATGCATTTTGTTAGTAAAAACATAGTATGAAACAAGGTGTTTTAATATATAATGCTGTTTACCATTAAATGAAAATTTTAGAAAAAAAAAGAAAAATTGATAAAATGATTTATTTTGAATTATTCCACTCAAGCACACGTTTCAGTTTGATCACTGCTGGAGCATTTCTAATTGGTTCGTTTTGTGATTTCGGAAGGGATCGACGAGTCAATCAAAAAGAGACGAACGTTCCTTTATTTCGCTCGTATAGCCGTGAATGCAGCGGCTGTTAAACTGTACCTATTCTTTAGGAGCATAGAAATCGTTTTACTACAAAATCGGCGAATCCCAATTTTTTGACTTGATTCACTTTATTATTAAAGGTGCGCTATGTGTCTATTATTCTACTAATTAGAATCTACTTTATACTTCTGGACCATCCAAATAAAATTATCGCGGGCCTTATATAGCTCGCGCAAAGTTTTATGAGCTCTCGGAAGTTAGGCTCGAGTACCAAACTGCGCATGGTACAGTAGAGCGCATTGTAAAAACGGCCATACAATAACTATAACATGCGTACTGCGCAGCCATCCGCGCTAACTTCCGAGAGCTCATAAAGTTTTGCGCGGGCGGGCCGGAGCTGGCCCGCGGGCCTTACTTTGCCCATCACTGGCCTAGTTTATTATTTTTCCCGAGTCCTCGGTGGCGCCCGTGTGACGTCTACATGTGGCGCTTGGCGCCACACGACTACACCTTGATTACACGATTGCGGCGGGATTCCAAGTTCCGAGGGGTTAACGCTCGGCATCTCAATTAGTTTAATGTGCAGTAATCATTGCTGCGGAAGTTAGTCATCATCGTGTTATGAATTATTAGGAAAAGTTGTCGGTGCGGTCCTCTGTAATTTTGTCGATTTTTGCGAACCAACTAATGAGTCCAATGATTCGAGGCTAACAGGAATTCAGGCTAACAGGAATCATTATAAATTTTAATATTACTTGCGGGATTGTTGCTTACCTTACCTTATAACCTACTGATAAATATGATTTTAATAAAATATATTGAGAACTCGGACATGCTCCCGGAAATTAAAGTTTAAGGGTGGGTTGCACCATAGTAGCGGTTAAAGTAAAGGTTTATGACAAATTAGACAATAAGAGTAACGCTGACTTTAGCCGTTACTGTGAAATGCGTTGCACCAGCGTATTCATTAGTATACTTAGCTAAAATTTATCAGGGTTGCAAGTCTGTGATATGCTAAAATTACATGGTTCGGTTGTTGTTCTAGAGACTCCCTGCGGCTTCACCCGCAATTTATCCAATTCTCCTTAAATTTTAATTTTTCCGGGATAAAAAGTACCCTATGTTGATCTGAGTAGTGTAAGCGATCTGTGTGCAAAATTTCATCCAAACTGTTCAGTTCAACTGTTTTGGCGTGAAAGCCACACAAAGAATCGAATTAATAAACAAATATAAAAAGTTTCTCTTTTACACGACATAATACAAAAAATATTTTTTGTCACCATACATGAAAATAGATAAAGAAAGAAAGGACGTAGAGCTACAGAACTTACAATAGGCGGACTAATCGCTAAAAGCTATCTCTTTATTTATACAGGCGGGGATAAGGAAAAACAACCAAATTTTGAGAGATCGGTACCTACTAATAACCTAGACGTCGACGGCAATCCGTCATGAATCCTTACAAGCGTTAACTAAAATAAATGTCGACTTAATGTATTTGGAAACGTATTTTAATGCAAATGTCCCAGAATGAAGGTTATTTACCTAGTTCATTTTATAATTATTCTTTTGAAACCAACTATGGTTTTACAATGTTCGTAATTTTGCAGTGAAATTAAATGCTTTACCAGATGTTAGTAGGTAGGTATATCACCATTGGTTGACAGAGGTTGACAGCCTCTGTGGTAAGGTGGTAATCCGGAGGCTGCGGGTTCGATTCCCGCGGCAGGACAAGTATTTGTGCACAGAAAAAAAAAACAAAATACTTATTCTGCGTCTAGGTGTTGTGGGACCATGGTCCTCATAGTTTCTGGGTCCCTAGACACAGGGAATCCTAGTCAGGGTCCAGGATCTATGTATGTGGTCGTTGGGTTTTATTATTATTGTTATTATATCAACACCAAGCGCCGTACACACGCTATGACGCGGCTGTCGTCAACTTTCCCGTTACCTAACTATCTAGTAGGTATTTCAATGTATAATATGAGTTATTCTCCATAGAACGGCCTGCTGTCATCGCTACCATACCTCGGCAAGTATCTCTGCGCGCTTGCGTCCTCGGTCCTCGCCGATTGGCTGCGACGGAGCGGCAAGCTCTCCACCACTGCTGCCAGGAAACTGTTCACTGGCTTCGCTGTTGGATTGCCAGGTAAACTAGCGGTCAACTATTTATTTACGGCATGTAACTAGCGGATATGTAAGCTGTAGACAAAAACTATTTTTTACCTTTTCAACCCCAATGGCTCTGCCTTTTTGAAAATTTTCCAAAAACTTATGATCATTAATAATAAGCTAAGGAATAAATTTAAAATAATTGTACCAAAAAGCACGGACACAGGTGGCTGTGCAATGCAGCTAGAAAAGAAATTCCGTAAAATTTAAACCTGCTTACAAAATTTTACTAGAATCTGTTTAGAAATGCTACCTCTGGAAGAACAAAACATTAGCCGGACATTCTTTGCTCATTCCCTTAGCCCGCTCTTAAGGCACACACGGGAAGAGGTCACTCACACCACCGGGACCATGTTTCCATTTTTACCCTACATTAAAAAATATATATATATTCCGCGGCTAATTCGGCTGAGCAGCTAAAACGGCGCAAATATAGTAATCTCGGTAGCGGTTACATATTTGAGCCGTTTGGTGTTGAGACCCTGGGTCCTTGCAAGCTCATCGCGTTTTCAAAAGTTTATCAGAGCGCCTGGTCGATTCTACGCGTGACCAAAATGCTGGCACTTATTTGGCACAACGAATAAGCATTGCAATTCAACGGCGCAATGCTGCCAGCATGTTGGGTACGCTACCTACTGGTAGTGGGCTGGAGCATTTGGACTGTCTCTTTGGAGGTCATCGCAGTATATAGTCCAAATGTTTTTTTTTTGTAGTAGTAGGTAGTTTTTAGTATTAGTTATTATATCATTGTAGTATTTAGAAAATAAAGGCCATTTGCCGTGAAACAAAAAATATTATATTAGTAATTGTGTTTGGCCACAGATAATGTAAATGTTTGGCATATGTTTCAATGTGTTGTTTCATGGAGTGTAATTTTGATAAATAATATAGTGTGTGTGTGCTGATTCCAGGTTTCCTGATGCTAGCGCTGACGCAGTTCGGCGGCGATCGAGTGTGGTCGATCGCGATCTTCACCACCGCACTCACCATCAACGGCGCCGTCACCGCCGGGTACCTCGGGAACGGACTCGATATCGCACCTAATTTTAGCGGTGAGTGTTATCTCAACTTGTGGAGTGACGATAAGTTAATGCTGCTTTACCACAGTCTTATATATATATCTCATACATCGTTAGCTACCATCAGGTGCGATAGTGGTCACACGCAAGCGTATCTAACAATAAAAAAAAGTACTGGGTCTGTGCTCTTTTTTTAATATATTACACACATTTTTTTAATGTTAAGAATGACGTGACGAGCTAGCCGTTCGCCTGATGTTAAACGACACGGCTGCCCATACCAGCTGCAGTGTCACTCGGAACTCTAAAGTATAGAGGTTCGCGTGACACTGCACCGCGCACGTCATCCGGAGACATCAGCACAATCTAGTAATAAGATTACTAAACTGTGAGATCAGGTCATAAAGTCTCAATTGCCCAGTAATTTCACTAGCTACAGTGCCCTTCAAACCGGAACACAGCAGTGCTTGCGCACTACTGCTTGGCGGCAGAATAACTGGCAAAGCGGTGGTACCTACCTAGACGAACTTTGCAGTAAAGTCCTACCACCTAGTAAAATACATATATGTTTGTTGTATTTTTTTTAACAAAATCAATACAGGAGTGACTATTGATCTATTTATGTTTTATTTATTTCCTTACAATTTTGGATATAACATTAGTATCAATTAGCATTTTTACAAGTCAAAATCATAATTATATTAGGTACTTAAAATTAAGTTATTGTACTAAGAATGCATTGTTTATTATTTATATATACACATATAGAATTACAAAGCTTGTTGTCAAATATTACATAGCAAGACCATTACAATATAACATGAGTATGAAAAGAAAAGAAGTTCTATTTCTCACAACTGGTGCAAGCAATCCGGCACAATACAGAACTATATAAAATGTACAATATTTGTTGTTGCAGGCACAATCTTCGGCATGGCCAACACTCTGTCGTCTATCGGCGGGTTCCTCTCCACCTACATGGTTGGGGAGCTGACGCATGATCATGTAAGTCTTCTACTGCCACACAAGACTTGGTACAAATGCTTCACTCCGTTTTTTGAAGTAAAACTTCTTTACGCTTGACTTGCTGGCGAGGCGAACTGTTAAATAAATAAATAATAGCTGTTAAATGTTAGTGCCGTTCGAAATATATGCGGGTAGGACGTCTTTTTTGTCGAACATTCGTTCGGCTCTGCCGATTGACACCGCGTCGCAAATATTTAGCGCCTTCAAGCCGAGCGGACATTTTCTTTCATATTCATCTACAATCTCAACCTCTGTGGTGTGGTTAAGCAAGTCGGCTCATAACCCGGAGGCGGCGGGTTCGATTCCCGCGACAGAACAAGCATTTGTGCATTGAAAGCGTAAATACTTGTTCTGTGTGGTGTTTTTGGACCATGGTCCTCGTAGTTCCTGGGTACAGGGAATCCTAGTTAGTTAGTTGGTTGGTCTAGAGTCTATGTATGTGATCGTTGGCCGTTAGTTAGTTACTCACATATTATATATAAATGTATTCAAATTTGCCGCTCGGCTGCGCCATTTAATGCCAGTCCGATAAATGTAAAACTGCTAAAAATAGCCTATTTGCAATAAATCTTTTGACTTTGACTTTGAATGTGCAGCGTCTCTTTAAGAAATGCACTTCAAAGTAAAACATTGCAGTTTCTATATACGATACCATATTCCTTTCCAGAACACAGTAGAACAATGGAAGATAGTGTTCTACATCCTAGCGGGGACGTACATGTGTGGAGCCCTGGTCTTCGTGACCTTCGGCTCCGGCGAGCTGCAGCCCTGGAACTCTCCGCCACAACCGGCGCAGGAGAAAGAGGACGTACCATTGAACGAGGAGAAGGCGTGAGGATACCGAGTTAGTAAAAACGTTGTCAGACTTGCTATGAACTTAAGTTTAAAAGTTAACCCTTCATGAAAGTTCTATAATCTTAGGGCTAGCGACATCTGTCAGCTCGGATTCGTATTTTTTCATGCTCTATCCTTTTCTATCGCTCAGGATCGTCAATGCCCAGAGCGAGACGGATAGCGTGAGTGCTATCTCATCGCTGAAGCGCGCGATAACACTCACGTTATCCCTCTCGCACCTGGAATTGACGATCCTATAGAAAAGGATAGAGCACAAAAATACGATTTCATTCTGATAGATGTGGCTCAACCTTTAGTCTATGATATAAAATGATTTGTCAACTTTTTACACTGATGAGAACTGCTACGCGTGAAAGCGAGACAAAAACTTTTACAATAAATTAGTAAAATGGGTGAATGTTCTTGTTGAATCAAATTAAAAAACAATTTTGCAGGAAAAAAAAATCAAAAACAATAAAACACATTTACGTTTGTGCGATGAACAAATGAATTATAACAGAAAATTATTTAAAAATAATACAGATTCTAAATTTAAAATGTACCGTACTTGTCTGACAACGACCGATGAATTTAATATTTCATAATAAAACAAAGTTTTAAACGATACTTAAATTAAACGCAGTATTGTTGTAAAACTTAAACGGAACGAGATTTTGATTAATGTTTTGTATTAACAAAAACGTTCAATTGACTCTCTTCAACATTCTCATAGTTATTAGGTAGTATATAGTTATACTATACAAAATGACACCATTTATATGGCTATATACTTTACATATGATGATCACATCACACTAATATTATAAAGGCGTAAGTTTGTATGTGTGTTTGTGTGTATGTTTGTATGTTTGTTACTCCTTCACGCTCAAATGGCTGAATGGATCTGTACCAAGATAGCTTATACACTGGATTAACATATAGGCTACATTTTATCCCGGAAAAGTGAAATTTTCCCGTGGGATGAGCAAATATTTAAAATACGCGGGTGAAACCGCGGGGAGCAACTACTATATAAATATATATGTATATGACACTTATATATTATATATAACTACCTATGACCTATGTAAGTAATTGGTTTTGTGAATAGATTATTGTTTAAAATAATAATTGACATAAAATAATTATGTTATTTTATGTATACACAATATAGCTTTACATTAAATAAGTTAAATTCAAAAAGTTGTTTCCAGCACGAGTACCATGAGTTGTAAAATCGACATATAATTTTTTATCGCAAGAAAGCGTTTGACCAATGAGCGATCACGCTGATCACGTCATAAGCCTTTTGTTGCGTTTTCATAATATGGTTTTTGGCGGGAAAACGAGAAAGATCGCTTCACCGCATTGTATTATTTTCCAAAACTTGTGTTATTTTTAGTGTTACTGCATAAAATTGGTGACATTTTATTCATTAAGTGCTGGATTACAGGCATAAGTGTGGGAAAGTGCTATAATAATGGTGTAACGTTTCTTTTCGTGTTGTTTCCAAAATTTCATAGAAGCTTCTAGTAAAGTTGCCACCACTTTACTAGGAGTACGACTTAGACTGAAACTTGACACATATCTGCGAGAAATATCATTAACTTGATAAATTATCACTATATTATATTACTTGACACTGGCTAAATACACAAAAGTGTTGAGCCAAAACTAAAAATAAAGAGATAATATAAATGTTGTTTTTACATCTCTTGCTTCCCGCGCTGGAGATATCCGTTTCATACAAAAAGTATCTTAACTATAAATCTGCTAGAAAACGCATCTAGCGTACGAAACGCTTTCAAAGACGAATTTCAAATTCTCGAAAGCCTCTCTCACGCTAGAGATGTAAAAAAACAAATGAAAAAACTCAAAAAAAGGCTGTTTAATGTTAATAATGTTATTGTGATGTATATTTATAACGTACCGGCACGCGCAACGGACTCACGGATTGTAGGCGACCGATCACCAAACTAAATATAGTATTTGGTTAACCAAGTCTTGTATTGTTATGTCTGACCTTAAGTATACGTAATGTTTTAGTTAACCAAGTCTTGTATTATTCTCTTTGATCTTAAGTATACGTAATTCTTAACCAAGTCTTGTATTGTTATCTCTGACCTTAAGTATAGGTAATGCTTTGGTTAACCAAGTTTTGTATTGTTATCACTGACCTTAAGTATGCGTAATGCTTTGGTTAACCAAGTCTTGTATTGTTATCTCTGACCTTAAGTATAGGTAATGCTTTGGTTAACCAAGTTTTGTATTGTTATCACTGACCTTAAGTATGCGTAATGCTTTGGTTAACCAAGTCTTGTATTGTTATCTCGGACCTAAGTATACGTAATGCTTTGTTTAACCAAGCCTTGTATTGCTATCTCTGACCTTAAGTATACGTAATGCTTTGGTTAACCAAGTCTTGTATTGTTATCTCTGACCTTAAGTATAGATAATGCTTTGGTTAACCAAGTCTTGTATTGTTTTGGTTAACCAATTTAACCATCGAATCATCCTTGATAACTTAGTATTAACCAAGGATATATTGAATTACCAAAGATCTACGGATGATTTATACTGATGGTTAACCACATATATTAATTAGTTTCTACTATAAGGTTTAGTCAGGCGTATATTATTATCCAAGGTTATATTTGATAGTAACTAAGGATATTTTGTTTATTTCTCTTTCGAATAACAATTACAGCATTAAACCTAACTTAGGTTTTCCAGACGTATATAAAAAGGACATAATCAAGATGTACCAACTTAGCAAAATTGATTTGGTTTGGTGATCGCGCGCCTTTGGCAACAATGGTGGGTTGAAACCCGACTCATTGTTATATTAGTGATAAGTATCAAGAAGTCACAGTATAGCTATAATTAAAATAACCAATGACGACGACCGATTGTAAGACGAAATACTTACCAAAACCTTTGGACTTCTAAAGGTACAACCTAGGTATACATACTTATTGGTACAACTTAAATTTTTACATCTATGGTTATAAAGAACTTTAGCCTTTCAGTGAACAGATTCGCCATCTCTTTCTTATGATGTAGGGAAATGGCCTTATTAGAAAGAGACGGCTGATGGGGCCGTTACTTTCCGTTGATATAAAGGTTGCAAGCGATTATAATAGTCTTCCAAAAATTAATTATAATTATGATTGGTTGTCGTCATTGGTTTTCTTTTCTTTAAACTCGTTTAACAATCGCCTTATTTTTTGTCGCATTTACAGTATATTGTGCGACTTAAAATTTGGAGTTTAGAAACGGGATCAAAGAATATTTTTTGCAAAATGCGTGTGACATTTTGTTGACACGGTAAGTTTAACGAAATAGTGTCTTATTACATATTTTTTTACAACCTATTATCAGCGATTTGTCACACCTTTTGCCTTTGAAATATCGTTTACGATGTAATAGACTATAGTAATATTTTACTTGCCTCTGAAAATTGGGATTCAGTCGTAAAAAAACTTTTAGCTCAATCAACAGTTTTGATCGTACAAAGTAACGAAAATCTTCATTTTTATTGCATTCAATTCGTTTGTTGGGTTTTGATTCATAAATTATGCAGCGCTCCATTGTCACTTAATATCAAGAGAAATGTGGTCAAACGTTAGCCTATATAGTATAAAAAAGTTTGTAAACAATGACTTTGGAAGAATTAGATTCTATTAAAAGTACGTATTTCTTGTCTCTATAGCACCGTGAATGATATTTATTAAATTTACAGAGCAGGGAAAAAAATTACGAAACGCCCCGAAAGTTTCTCAACACTTTCCATACAGCTCAAGCGTGTGACATTTGAGAATAAAACCTCTACGGTTGATATATGTTTCTAGTCTTGTCATTAGTGTAAGCGCTCGGCGCCTATATGCTTGACATGAATTCCGATTGCGAGCGTAATTTTCTTCTTGCTCTGTGGTAATATTAAATTTATATTTTGTTGTCCCTCCATAACATTTGAAATCAGCCACAATGTGCCTATGTCTATAGCATATAATTTATTAAGATTTCGAATTGTCCAGGGACCAAATGTTGAGGACAGCAAAGTTTGTACGAGTTATTTAATTTGATATTTTGTTTTAAGGATAAGATGAAACGCGCGAAGAAAAAAGTACTCAAGGTTGCATCTATCGTAGATAAAATCTCATTATTTGTGAATTGGTCACTTTTGTTCTTTATCTACAGAAGAATAAAGCTCAAAATAAATAACATTCGTACAAATCCGATTTCTTGATTAATTTAAATGTTTTAAGTATTTAAATAAGCAGCAGTCTATTTATTTTTCTACTTCGTTTATTTATTTAGGGAAATTCAGAGCCATGTATTGTAACTTTACCAGTGCAGTGAGCGCGACCGCGCTTCGCTACTGACCATAGACAACTCTCTAACTTTTACCATAAGACATAGATTTAGGATTAAGCCATTTCGCACTTAGCTTTGTTACAAAGATTGTGTTTGACATGCATTGTGTTTTGTGCATTTCGACAGCTGTGATAAAGGGATTTGTCTATGGCCTGTTATATTTCGCTAGTTTCTTTTGCTTTCAAGATTTAATGCCTACTGTGTTTTGGTTCATTACGGCTAATTAGTAGTTCCTAAATTACGATCAGTATTTCGTTGCGGATTTTGTTTTTGTTTTGAAGTTGGAATGGATGTTTTAGCCTTAAAGTACCCTGTATTGAAATAAACTTACATATTGAAAAAATATACTAAAATTTACTAATTTAAGTAACTTCAATATTCAGTATAAAAAGTAATTTGAGAATGCCTAAACTCATTCCATTCCTGCCACTTCTTTTCACAGACAGTATATTCTAATATCCTTCCAACAATTACAGGGTAAAGAGTCCACAGAGTACATAAACCACAAATAATAAAATAAGTTAAACTAAGTTTGTCTGTGGAACATTTAAACTCATTGTATTTCACAAGTAATTTTAAATGACTGAAAATATGCGTTTGTCGAATGAAGTTCTGTATAAAGCGATATGTCTACAAAATATTTTTTGACGCGTATAATTAATGAATTAGTTAAGTAATGTTATAATAAACGCGAAGTATTTGTGTTTCCGTCGCACAAATTGTAAGATTGTGACTAATTGGTTAAAATGATTAAGATAATACTGCAACTCTTTAGTTTTTATTTTATATAAGAATAATTAACTTAACTTCATTGTTTCATTCGATAAATGCATATGGGACATCAAGTATTCAAGTGTATTCAGTTATGTATTAACGATTAACGTCTCGAATGTCAAAAATCTTAACAATTTAGTTTTAAGTTATCAAATATCGACATAACCACAGATAAAAATACTACACTGGTTATTTTATGGGTGAAGCAAACTGGAATTATTTCAACTAAGATGTGCCTTCCCTAACCAATGAAATTGATTAAATGAATTCACAATTGGTTTAATATATTATCGACGTCTTTAATTCTGATGAAATAAAATTTTTAGTGATAAAGTTATTAATTTAGAAATATTTAATTCTCTCTTTACTGATTCTATAGCAAAACACAAGACGCCGCCGAGTCCTCTTAAACTAATTACTTGTCTTTCTATTTGTATTAATCATTACTTCAGTGTAAAAATAGATAAAAAATAATGCTAACATCATTATTAATTCATGATTAATGTATGTATGTACCGTATGGCAATAATATAAATTTGGCGCTTTTTTGCAGTAGGGATGAACGACTTTGACATTTTAATAAAAGTGAATAAAATTGTAAGACAATATTTATGTTGAAATTGTAAGTGAAAATAACAATTTGTTAGTGTCTATGACAGCTCTTTTTGTGAACATTTTTTTAATAAAGTTTTTACGAAAACATTTCTAGTGTTTTTTCCTAGTATCTTTTAAATTTAATGTAGGCGATCAAACGTTAAATACATTTAAAACGTCCTGCCTCGTAATCGCGAGAAGTACACATTACACGCTTTGAGTAAATAGGGTTAAGAGATCATGTGAAGGTATTACATGACGTGGCTCAACCTCATAAGGGCCAGAATGTGTGGCCTTTTTCCCATCAATAAAATTAAAGTACCCAATAACATTCCAATTAAAAATCAAGATAGTACTTGAAACAGTAAGAAGTTATATTATTATTTATAATTATATCGTATTTCTCGATAACTACAACCTTGGAGTCTTCAAATCGAGAGTGAACAGGTATCTTCTAGGCAAGCGTGTTACATCCTAGACCGCATCGTCACTTACCATCAGGTGCGACAGTGCACTGAGAAAAATCTAAAGCTGAAAGCAACGCAATAACGGCCGATATAGTTGGAAGTAAGGCAAAAAACCGACCAAACGTAATACGAACAAAAACGCCTTCTAATGTTGACGGCGATATTAACCTCCCAGCGTCAGGCGAATTCAACGGTTGCGATACCATGAATTCAGCTGTTCATTATGTGTTTCTGCCGTAGTATTAAATAGATTAGTCTTAATGAAAAAGCAATAAAAGTGGTAAGTCAAGCGTTATGAACCTTCTCGTTAAGCTTTTCTACCGTATAGTACTGCTCTCTTCCCCGTCCACTAAACCGTTATTTACCTTTATGTTCGTGGTTTCTGAACGTTCCGTACGCTTATATTAATTGTTCAGTAAGGTAAATTATGCTTTCGTTACTGATAAAAACTTTTTGTGCAGACTGAAGAACAAGCCTTCTGACGGCTGGTAGAGCAGTTACATGAAGGCTAGATCAACTTGCTTACGGTTAAATTAAACGTACGATAAAGTGTATAAGCCTTTCTCTTTACGAACAAAAACAAAGTAAACACCGAAGTATACTACTTCTGACGGCTAATATTGCAGTACCAGCAGTTGCCGGATGAAGGATATACGGGTAAAATAAACGTACGTTAATTTATAGTGACTTTTATTTACTGGTAACAACGTCATGCACACTGGCGAATAAGCCTTTTGACGGTTGGTAAACCAATATTCTGAAGGCGTAGTTAACTTGCTTTACTGTCAATTACATTCATATTTAGAACAGCCTTCCAGCATTACTGACGGTCGGCACCGTCCGTGCGTACCAATATACTCTACGTTCTTCTAGCCCTTTCCTGCACGGCCGACGCCGAACGTCTAGCGCAGGAAGGGGCTAGAATAATGTGGAGTATGTTGGTACGCACCGACGGTGCCGACCGCCAGTAACGCTGGAAGGCTGGTCTTAGGCCATAGTGCCGCTCAGGTGGCGCCCTCTGCTAGCGACAATGGGAGTAAATTAAATATTTCCGCACTTAAATAATTACGAATGCCTTATAATTGGGACGGGGCGACGCGCCGCCGCGTCTGATACAAACAAACTATGATGTTAAAAGACGTTAAAAATGTCTTACGTATTTTTACCGTGGCACTTTGTATCGTATTAACACGGCACTAATGCTTGGTTAAAGCATGGTAACGTTTTCGCCTCAACGGCACACGAAAAGAGAACAGTTGGGCATTCGTATTTACGGAAATATTTACCTTACGCGCATTGGAACCAAGAGGCAAGAAAGACACCAAAGTAGCCGCACAACATCCTGAATATGAACTTCATATTGGGAAAGCAGTTAACCATGTCTTCAGGAAACGACGCTATCTTTAGCCTGTGTAAAATTCTGAAACAGATAGAAAAAAATCACTGAGTATTTAAGACTATTTAAAACAGTATAGAAAACTCAGGTAAAATAAGCATTGACAGGATCTTAACTAAAGAGACAACCTCTCTATACTTACTTATTTATCGAAATATAGACCCTACACCTATATAATAATCTCCTTCCCATGTAATCGTAAGAAGTTTAATGGCATTAAAGTTAAAATTACCTCTTTAGAAAATTTTGAATTTATTATTCAATATTATATGATGAATTACATAGAACTAAAAACGACTCAAAACTTGTCAATTTCATTCCACGGTGTTGTTCCTTCGACAGCAATCGTAAAAGCAAGTCCTCTTTAACACGATCACTCCCAGCTGAAATAAAGGAAGTTTACTATAATATTTGTATTTTTGAGTACAAGTAATATTATGAAATAAGTGATACAAGGGTGTAAGAGAAACGTGCCTAAAGCTGAAACGTTACTAATACCTACACTTAAACTTATTTTTTTTATGAAACTGTAAATTTATATTTTTTTCCTCGAATTTGTGCTATTATTCTTATGTATCAGTAATCACCAGTATTATCACATGTCTTCAATTATGGAAGCGTCTCTTACAGGGTACATAAAGCTCTTTAGATCAATAGTATGCTAAAACCTAAAACTCACTGTTGTAAAATCGGATAGATCAATAGAAATCTTGGAGATTCCACGTCAGATGACAGGTCACTTGACTCACTAGGAGCGCGTCGTTTTCGGAAGAACGCTGTTACTTTCCTCTTGATAAGGTTCTTCCTCTTTCTTAGGTATATATTGTTTAATATGCTAGATGCATTTCTTATAGGTTAAAAGTCCACCTGCCTGTTGAAAAATTTCATATGAGTAATTAAAAAACACAAATCAGTACATCGAGTAGGACAATGGTGTAGGACTGCCAGTACTCTATGAAGAATTATGTAATGACGTGGAGCGGTTTAAAGGGCAAGGCAACCCGGTTACTCCGACTAACTGAGTGATTCCCGTTTAATATAAACAAATCTTTAATAAAACAACACTTACCTTCTCAAACTCAGCTTCTTTTTTTAGCACATGTTCAATTAAATGAATAAATATAGGTAGCTTTCCTTCCTTTCTTCTTTAAACACAAATCTTTTTACAAACTGATGCTCAGTGCTCAGTGTTGTTAATCCCCCCCTCTTGAATGTCAGATGAGGGGCAGGGGATTTGTTGCTGCCAAAGTGGGAGCACTGACGGTTGTGGGGGTCTACAGTTCCCCGAATAGACCACTGCATGAGCTGGAGACCCTCCTCAGCGAGGTGGGGGCCTTAATTGGTCAGACCCGCCCACGCCCCATGCTTGTTCTCGGGGACTTCAACGCCAAATCACCGGCGTGGGGGTCCCCGGTGACAAGCCCGCGGGGCAGTACTGTTGTCGAGTGGATAGCTGAGATGAGTCTCTGCGTTCTTAATCACGGAGTGGAGAACACCTGTGTCCGCCAGTGGGGTGGCTCGATCGTCGACCTGACATTCGCCACCCCAGACCTCGTCCATCGCATTCGTGACTGGCAGGTGTTGGTTGACGTGGAGACGCTCTCCGATCACCGGTATATCCGGTTTAGCGTTTCCACGTCTCCATTGGACGCGACGAGAGAAGGAAGACCGAGCGAGATCGGTCCGCGATGGGCCCTGAAGCGCCTCAATGCCGAAGCACTGCAGGAGGCGGCCCTCGTCGAAGCCTGGAATTCTGGCACTCCTTCGGAACCGGAGCCGGCAGACTTGGATGCGATGGCGGACGGGCTGTGTGAGGCGGTGACGCGCATTTGTGATGCGGCAATGCCACGTGTGCGTGCCCAGCAGCCCAGACGCCAAGTCTACTGGTGGTCGGAGGAGATCGCCGAACTCCGCCGGCGTTGTGTGACGAGGCGCCGCCGATACCAGCGGTATCGGAGGCGAAGGCGACAAGAGAACGAAGTTTGTGAGTCTCTCTATGCCACCTACAGAGAGGCAGCCAGGGCCCTCCGCGTGGCAATTGATGAGGCCAAGAGGCAGGCATGGCAGCAACTGCTCGAGGGGCTTGAGCGCGATCCATGGGGCCGCCCGTACCAGTGGGCGAGGCAAAAACTCCGCCCATGGGCCCCCCCCACTACAGCCTCGCTTCAGCCGGCAGTGCTCCAGAGGGTGATTGAGGGCTTGTTTCCCGGAGCTCCGGGGACCAATTTCACGCCTCCCATCGCTAGGACCGATGACGTCACAAGAGAGGAGGAGTGGGACGAGCCTGACGCGATTACCGAGGGTGAGCTGGGAGCAGCAGTGCTCAGGATGAGGGCCAAAAACACGGCACCCGGGCCTGACGGCATACCAGGACGTGTGTGGGCCCTCTCCTTGGAGCACCTTGGATTTACACTAAAGGCCCTATTTGATAGGTGCCTCAGGGAAGGCAGATTCCCCAGGAGGTGGCGAAGGGGCAGGCTCGTCCTCCTCAAGAAGGAGGGCCGTCCTGCGGATGAACCCTCAGGCTATCGGCCCATCGTGTTGCTTGACGAGGCTGGCAAGCTGTTTGAGCGCGTGGTTGCTGCCCGCCTCGTCGAGCACCTGAGGACGATTGGACCCGACCTGGCAACGAGCCAGTTTGGTTTCCGGAGAGGTCGCTCAACGCTGGACGCCATATCCTGCGTCCACGACCTCTCCGAGGAGGCATGCTCAGGTGGCGGGGTGTTGTTGGCTATTTCGTTGGACATCGCCAATGCATTCAACACCCTGCCCTGGAGCGTGATACTTGGGGGACTGGAGCACCATAGAGTGCCCCGCTACCTCCAAAGGCTCATCGGGGACTATCTCTCTGATAGGGAGGTAGTCTTCCCGACGATAAATGGGGATGGCTGTAGTCCCATGACTCGTGGCGTCCCACAGGGGTCTGTCTTAGGACCACTCCTGTGGAACGTCGGATACGACTGGGTCCTCCGGTGCGGTAACCTTCCTGGCGTCGGCGTCGTTTGTTACGCTGACGACACGCTGGTTACTGCTCGGGGACAAAACTACAGAGAGGCGGCGATCCTGGCTACGGCCGCCGTAGCGACGACCGTATCCAGAATCCGGATGTTGGGTCTGGAGGTGGCGCTCCACAAGTCTGAGGCCATCTGCTTTCATGGCCCGAGACGGGCGCCACCTGCAAACTCCACCATAGTGGTGGGAGGGGTATCCATCCCTGTCAGATCGACGCTGAAATACCTCGGCATCGTCCTTGACAGCAGATGGAAATTCGGAGCGCATGTGCGACAGCTGTCCCCCAAACTAATGAGGACAGCTGGCGCACTGAGTCGTCTTCTCCCGAACATCGGAGGAGGAGAGGGAAGCTGCCGCCGCCTCTATACAACGGTGGTCAGTTCCATGGCCCTCTATGGGGCTCCCATATGGGCTGGTCGTCTCGATCGGCAGACGACCGCCCTGCTGATCGCGGCCCAACGCGTCATGGCGGTGAGAGTGTGCCGGGGCTACCGCACCCTGTCACACGAGGTGGCGTGTGTCCTCGCTGGGTCTCTTCCGTGGGACCTTGAGGCTGAAGTCCTGGCCTCGGTCTACTGGCGCAGAGCGCAGTCACGGGAGAGAGACGAGCGACTGGCACCGCGAGAAATGGCGCACTGGCGCGACGAAGCTAGAGCGTTGGCGTTCGCCAAGTGGAGGGAACGTCTGCGCTCGGAGTCTACACCGAGGGGGGCTGGAGCGCTTCGACTACTCGGGGCGATCCAGCCCCTACTCGTAGAGTGGGCTCAAAGGCGGCACGGGAGGCTCTCCTTTCGGATGACTCAGATCCTCTCGGGACATGGTTGTTTCGGGAGGTATCTCTGTAACGTCGCCCAAAGGGAAGCCTCCCCGGCCTGCCACCAGTGCGGCTGTGTGGAAGACACCGCACAGCACGCGCTGGAGGCATGCCCAGGAGGAGCTGAGCCGCGGCGATCCCTAGTCGCGGTTGTGGGGACGGACCTCTCGTTGCCGGTCGTCTTGCAAAAGATGCTCGACGACGAGAGGTCCTGGGAGGCGGTGGCCTCTTTCTGTGACACTATTGTCTCACAGAGAGAGGCAAAGGAGCGGGAGAGGGAGAGAGATCCTCTCGCACATCCGCTCCGGAGAGCGCGGTTACGGAGGCGGGCTAACAGAGCCCGGACTCCGTCTCCGCTTAGAGGGCCTGGGGCGCTGGACGCGGGGGCGTCCAACGCTCCACACTAGGGATAGGCCCTCACGAGGTGTAGATGGCCCCCTATGTTCCGGGGCATCACACGAGGAGGAAGGAGGGGCTTTATACACCCCTCCAGGGAGGGGGCTGTCTACACCCCCCCCCTTGAGGAGGGTCCGCTGCTTTACACAGCGGACAACAGCGCAGGCAGGGCTGCGGAGAGTGCGAAAGCGGACCCGCGGCCCTGCTTCCAGCTGGGACGGAGGAACATCGTGAAGTTTTAGTCGGTATGGGTGCCCCTCTGGCACCGAGCCCGACACTACCCGTGGCCGACCCAGCCACGGGTGTGCGTAAATGCATTTCTTCACGTTAAAAAAAAAAAAAAAAAAAAAGGTAAATTTTTCAATAAAAGATGTGTTGAATGAATTTAACCAAACCGTTCAGCCAATCGTTTTTAACTGTTGAAATTTTTACTCGACGACCACGTAGGTAAAAGCGGGTTATACGTTCTATTTAGCTATCTAAAGGTAGGTTCATTTCTACTTTATTTCTGTCTGTCACTCTTGAGTTAGGTAGGTACGTAGAGAAAACCACCGGTATACTATCACGGTTAGATAGTTTAGGTAGGTAATACATCGTACCTCTGGATGGACTTATGTTAGCACGATGAGTAGAATGTGTGATAGGTACTTTCCTGCAACAACATCCTTAAGACTATCGCCGATAAACTTGAATGTCCCATCCAAACACACCTAACTACTTACTGGATTAAACTTATGATACCTAGGTATCTACCAGTAGATACCTATGAGCTATAGCTCTAATTTAGCTGTTTTAAGATATTTATACCTACTCTGGGTAGTTAACTCGACCTACTATTTGTTTTCCACCTGTAACTATATGGCTCGTGTTATGCGAAATAAAGTTGTCTCATTCTATAAATCAGTATCAGAAGCCATCACGAGCTCACTACGCGGGTCTTCATCTAGACGACGTACATGTTCATTGTGGTATATCCCGTATATCTACCATGATAATAGTTGTTCATAATGATGGGTACGATTATATCCTCAAATGTTGTCCGTCGAGCGTTTGTAACACCAGTTAGTAACTGTGAAATTTTCTGTACCCCAAGTGACATTCACCTTAGTGTAAAGCTGTAGTGACCCTCTATTGTGTAGATACTTCTAACGAACTGTATTGCCCTATTTATTGCACGCTATGTTTAAAATTACTTCACACTGTATTCGATTTCGCTCTAAAGTAACGCTGTAATAATATTCTGGCATCTTATTGTAATCACTTTAGTTACGACACTTTACACCTTGTTAAAAGAGGAAAATCACCTTACACGGTTCATTTTTACCGCATTCGTACGTCATTATAAGACTTAAGCTTACGTTGGTTTAGTTTAAATTAAGTTCAAATTTCGTGTAGTTAAACACTTTTGAACGTTCTTTTAAAGCTAATATTGCCGTAATTACGGTTATATTTGCTGAACATTATTTGCCGTAACCATAAGGCGCTTTTAACCGTCCATCCTTATAAATGTAAGGTTCATACCGCAGTATTGGCAGTAAAGAGCTCAATTCCTCAACTGCTTCACAGAAAGGGTTTTTTAATGGTTGGTGTCCAATACAATTAACGGTACCATTTAAACGTTTTCGCTTAGCTAAGCAAAAAATAACGTAAGCTTTACAAATTTGCCAAATGTAATCATAATTTAACCGTATAAGGCGTAATTAGCCTTAGGCCAAAATTCCATTTTTCTCCGTGTGGACAAACGCAAGCCTATCAAACAATAAAAAAATTTACTAACAGAATTTCTTGTTCTAAATATGAACGTTGTATTTGAAAAATATCATAATTTAACAGATATATAGTGCATTTACTTATACCCGCCTGTACTGAGCTGACATCTAAGTTCGCACTTATTCCTCTGCGACATACCCAGATGTATTGCAGTACGTCATACAAGGATAAATGTTAACTTACGTTAGAATCGATGGAAGACTGTCTTTATAGGAATGAGTCGTAAGGGTAAGTAATAAAACCAAGTTCCATGGGTTACTTACACTAGTTTATTGAAGAAACATTACATGTTAGCACAGCCTAGCTGTCCCTATGAGCCCTCGCTCGTCTATCGGTACAAGGCAGGTGACTTTACAGCTCTCACTTACACGTGCGCCGCGGATAATGTACTAAAACTGAACACTATTTTTCCATAGTCGCATATAAAACATTTTGGCATAGATTTGTAAAAAGATAGAACGCGCAATGCAAATACAAAACCATTTTTTGTTCGTTGCTGTAGAATTTTCAATGAAATTATATACTTGTTGTGTGATAAAAAAGAATGTAAATGTATTTTCTTTCTTTCTTTATATTTACAGCATTTTTGTTGATGTAACTTGACTACGCTGGTTGGGGTGATTCTTAAAAATCTCTCAATAGATCCACCCCGAGAGTTGGTTGTAAAAGGTATATGATAAATTTGGACATGAGAAAACTTATCACGGTAGCTTAAGTAATGCATGTCCCGGGATGTATGGATGTGGGTTCAATTAGTAATCCTAATTTTGTCCTTAATCTGTTTTTAAAATGAAATCAATAAAAACATATTTTATTACCCTGAAAAAATAATGGTGACCTTATGTCGAAAAAATTATATCACGAAATAAAATCAAATTATTTACACCCGTGATTTTCCATTTGACATTTTTGCTAGATTTCTGTATAGATTTGTTACACTACTAAATTGATAAGTCTACAGCATAATTACAACTGTTTCATTATAATTCTAGCACATAGTACTATTATATATCCTGTGGTTTTAGTACATTATCCAATCAGCTGAATTATTTAACATTAGTGAACATTCTCTACGCATATTTCCTATCACAGGTTTTTATTTATCTGTTAGTAGTTAGTAGTACATCGGTGAACTAAGCGGGTATATGCTTTTATTTATTTTAACACTAAATTATATTTATAATACGTTTTACAAGTGCTTTAATATTAAGCCCCGGTTTCACCACCTCCAAATTTCATTACTGAACAATAAAAAAATTGATCCGTTTATATCCGCTCTCGAATTCCGGCATAAAGATACATATAATTTCATCGTTTTATTGAATTTAAGTTTCTTAAATTGTCTGCCTGCAAGCGTAATCAGAAGTGGCAAACCTCAGGGTTAGTGTTAAAATTTATAAAACATGAACAGTGAATGCGGTTAATTATTTAATATCACATGAATGAGTGCATTTAATACTATAATACAATAAATAGTATCAATACGCAACAAGGCTTAGTAAATTATAACTTTATCAGAATTATATAGTTTACATTTGCAAAATTGTAAATTCTATGACTAGGGGGCTTACCAGAAATGAAATAACTTTAAACAATGCGAAATCAACAACAACATACTATATTTATTTATTTTGATAGCCTCTGTGTGACTTAGCAAAGTATTTGAGTACAGAAAAAAAAGCGCGAATAGTTGATCTGAGTCTGGGTGTTGTGGGACCATGGTTCTCGTAGTTCCTGAATCCCTAGTCAAAGGGAATCCTAGTTAGGGTCCAGGATCTATGTATGTAATCATTGGGCGTTATTATTATTTTAATTTTTCTTGTATCATATAATTTTAAAAGTACTTGGTATTAATTTTTACTTTCGATATCGGTGTTCAGTTACCGGTCAACATTTTTGCAGATCTATTCCATTCTGTATGTCTGTCCGTCTCGCAATCCTCAACGGATCCTAAAATGTGGTTTTCGAATGGAAGCGTGTCCGATTGATTGTGACACGCGGTGCTCTTGATGGTTCAACTTTCTGATCCCCACCGTCCCAATATACCATACTGTCATTATTTATATATTACTATGTAACATACTGTAATATATATGTCTACTAAAAATAATTTGACAGTCCTTAAACTATTGCGATCCTTGTCATTTCAGCCAATATGAAAGGGACGGCAACATTTTTAGAACTGTCATATACAACTTTATGATATTTCACCAACGAATCTGATACTTCATTTCTGGTAAGATATCTAACTAAATAAGTAAGTACTATCGAGCTGCACTGATACTTATAAGTTAGCTATTAGTACTAAAGCATGGTTTCACCAATCCTACACCTTCGCGTTACACACAAACTAAATATTAAAAATCAATTACATTAAAATCCAGAATTATTTTTATACTGACTTACGCGGAATAGCAACAACGCCTTTAAAATGAGTAATTAAGCAACTTCATGGCATTTTGGTACACTTTACATATAAATTGTCACAAAATCCATTTAATATTTGGAATGATTCAGGTGAAAATATCGTAATTGGAATGGATTTCACGTTATATATATATATTTATCTGTATAAACGAAAAAGCAATAGATTACTCGTGTATTATATCACGATAAATAATTCAACAGTAATTATAAATAACAGTAAACAAGAACTATATAGTATTATCAAAAACAACACAAATAATTAGAATATCGTCAACCATTATATTTTTAACATGCATTTATATAACATAGGTATATATAAATATTAAAATAATTATTACGAATAATTTAACTGCAATTTTTAAATTTACATGACAACTGTATCTTTAATTGAATTGAAGATTTTTAAAACTATTATTACTATGACTTAAAATCAATAATAAGCAGCCCTCAACTACCCTCTCCGGGCATAACAACCCCTCTTGTTCCCATCACTTCCAACGCAAACATTCCAAAATGTCAATGTACTAATTATACTAAAACATTTAAAATTCAAGTAATATTTGTCACGATTACAATATAAGTGTAAAATTCACTAGATTTTGTAAAGTTTAAGCTTCTTTTAGACTATACCAATAAATAAACAATAAAAATTATCAATCTTACTTATATTCTACTAATATTATAAACGTGAGTTTTTTTTTATTTTATTTTTAACGCCCAACGGTCACATACATAGATCCTGGACCCTAACTAGGATTCCCTGTCTAGGGACCCAGGAACTACGAGGACCATGGTCCTACAACACCCAGACTCAGAACAAGTATTTGCGCATTTTTTTTCTGTGCACAAATACTTGTCCTGCCGCGGGGATCGAACCCACCGCCTCGGGGCTATGAGCCGACCTGCTCAACCACCACACCACAGAGGCTGTCAAAGTTTGTATGTATGGATATTTGTTACTATTTCAACGCAAAAACTACTGAACCAATTTTAATGAAATTTGGAATGCAGATAGCTGTATTATTAAAGAATACTTTATATCCGCGGGCGAATCCGCAGGGCGTATTGTATAAGATAATATTCAATTATAATTATGTTTATGACTTTGATAAAGTGCGTGGACTTTATAGGAATGGTACAAATGGGTAATTGTATATTTCGGAAGTGATAATTCTAATAGATTTGAAAATGTGATTATTTTTTAAATATCAGTTAGAACTCGGTTTACATAAAACCCCGATTGGTTATTACAAACTGGAAACTTTTGAGCAAAATAGTCTAAAAGAAGCTTTTTATAATTCTATACACACATGTTTAAACCCATTTTGACATAACTATATCGAAAAAATGACTAGAAATCATTATGAACAACACCAATTAGACACTAAATTAACAATTTGGTCAAATAACACTTACGATTAAAGGAATGACAATATATCAAGAATAGAATAAGTATAAGAAAAATTACCTTTTTTCAATTAATTGACGCAATTATGATATTTGGAGATAATTGAAAAGATTAGTAATAGATGCGTACTTTATAAAATGGTTTGCTATATTATTTGACAATAAGCACTTTGTAATTTTATATGCTTAGTGAAATAACTTAATTTTAAGTACCTAGTATAATTTTGACTTGTAAAAGTGCTAAAATTAGCCTATTTGCAATAAATCTTTTGACTTTGACTTTGACTCGTATTAACCCTACCTGCTGAACTGTTATGGGTTCGATTCCCACCCAGGACAAACATTTGTGTGATGAACATCGATCTTTGTTCTGTGTCTGGGTGTTATATTGTATTCTATGTATATATTTAGAAACTAAAAGTATCTAAGTATTGTATCAGTTATCTGGTTCCCATAGTACAAGCTTTGCTTAGTTTGGGGCTAGATGGCGCTTTGTGAAATGTAAAAGAATTGTTTCTATTAAATCCGTTTTATGTAACACACACCTCCATTTTATGTAGCGCGTGAGAAGAGTTATACGTTAGAAAGAAATCGAATATAATTTCAGGGTTATGCGAGCTGATTTGCACTTTATAACATAGTTGCAATAGTCGCTTTTTAAACGTGTTTGAATGTTCCATTCGATGCTATGTGGCGATAGTGCAACTTAATCTAAAACGAATATTTAAATGTACCTTTGGATTTATTCTTAAAATTATTTAAAATCTAGTTTGTAATTTATTACAATTAGTTTAGTGCGATTGATTAATTAACTTCTCATTATTATTGTTTACTTAAACGGTATTCAGTGATAAATCTTTATTATCCTATCTTTTTTAAACATATAGTACAAACACAAGAAAAAAAATTCTTTGTATGTATGAGATGATACCTGAAACTGTCGGATTCAAAGCTACATTCCTACTACTATTCCAATTTATAAAATAAAATGTTTAAAGGATAAAAGCTTTCGCCGCTGCATTTGCCCAATAGAAATTGATCTAGGGTTTGGTTTACGATTGGGCGTCGTAAAAATCAACCAATTTTGATAAAATTTTGTATGTATAATCACAAATTAGACGTGGGGAAAACACTTGAACTTTTATCCAAATAAAACGCACGCGATTCTGCGAGCATAATTATGCTAATCTAAATAATTTAAAGACTTTAAGAGGGTAATCAATCGACCGACTTCTTAATTGTTATTTTAAAAGGCATGTCTGTGATGAAAGCATAGTACGGTTTTACTTTAAATACTAAAAAACCATTACACAATTTTAGGGCCCATCTTTTAAAAGCAATGTTTAGGTAACTGTTGAAAGATCGGCCCTAATTCTGATTAACATTACAACTTCTATTTACATTTTTAATATATTTGAACAGATTTCAATAGTATTATTTTTCTTATTTCAATAGTGTAAATGGAAGCAAGTTATTAATTATTAACTATTAAAATCATTATTGTAATACTAGGATTTCCGTTTATTTTCGTTTTGTACAAAACATTGAGTATTATTGAATGATATCGTTGTTTGTAAAACTTAGGTTTTTTATGGTAAGCTCGAAACTTGAATTGGAAAAATTTAATTTAAAATTGTGTTTTGAGTTTGGAAGGAGTATTTAAATGATTTTAGAATACAATTTTGAGGATATCACGCGTTTAAGCGTTGCTATTGGCGTGTACTATTAATTATTACGCCCATAATTCAACGCCTTAAAATCTGCGCTCCGAAAAGCCAAACTAAATATTATTTTGTTTGATAATTTAATATATAATGTATTTATCAACTTTTATATTGTACGAAGGCTATGAAATAAAACCCGATAAGTCTAAAATTATAAAAAATACATTTTTACCCTTTACTAAGATTTTTTATATACTTTAGACTTAAAAGAGTTATTTAAATAAAATCAATGAACGAACGTCAAAATCTCAATTATTATTAATGTATGTAATCGTAAATACACGATTTACTAATAAATTACGCAATAAATTGACAAAATTATATGCTAATTGACTAACAACCCAACGAGGTAGAATTTAAACTGATCTTTTTTGTACATAATGATAATACATAACTTAAACGGGTATAGTAACTGCTATGCTGTATGGGAGAAGACTTTGCTTTGGAACATTCATAAAATAAAATAAAAAGATTATAGTTTAAAGGAAGGATTGAGCTGAAATCCATTTTTTTTTTTTTAAAAACCCTTGATCTCACAATCTATGGTTTTAAACAGGTGCAATATTTGTAGACGTACACTGCTTTTAAAAAATTGTTTATATACAATGTATTTTTTTGTTTTTGTTTTGGCTCCACACTTTTGTGTATTTAGCCAGTGTCAAGTCAAGTCACAGTCTAAGTCGTCAAGTCACAGTCTAAGTCATTAAGTCAAGTCATAGTCTAGTCTAGTCAAGTCATACTCCCAGTAAAGTGGTGGCAACTTTACCAGAAGCTTCTATGTAGTTTTGGAAACAACACGAAAAGAAACGTTTCACCATCATTATACCACTTTCCCACTCATGCCTATAATCCAGCACTTAACGAATAAAATGCCACCAATTTTATGCACTAACACTGTAAATAACACAAGTTTTGGAAAATATTACAATGCGGTGACGCGATCTCTTTCGTTTTCCCGCCAAAACTTCCAAAGGACAATGTATTGGACCACTGTCTCTGATGACACCGAATTTTCGGTATTAAAAACTCTCTGTCTCGCTCGCACGCTCGTGCAGCTTTAGTTATGTTACCGAGGCGAGGTCATTGACCTCGCCGAGGGCACCCACTGCGGTGTACTATTGTTTATTCTGAAACTAGGATGTTTGTATTATATTTATTATTATTCTTTTTTGCATTGAAAAATTGATTATTTATTCGTTATTTACCCTATAGATTTCATATGAGCAAGAAAGTGTCCTTAGGTAAAAGATGCAGCACGAAAAATTTTTTTTTTATTTTTTTATTTCAAACTTGTCTAGCATTTGACCGCGCTCTCACCTGATGGGAAGTGACGATGCGATCGAAGGTGTAGCATGCTGGCCAAGTAAATACCTATTTACTCTCCTCTTGAACACGCCCGGGTCATATTTCGCCGGGTCATATAAAATTATTGAACTTGTTTAAAACCACAGCTTATATAATATTTTATTTGGTGGATTATTGTTTTCGTGAACATATGATATTTTATTCTTATATATATTTATAGAAAATCTATTAGATATATCCAATATTAAATTTATCAGACATACAATAAGATAGATATATTGCGTAAAAATAAGGTATATCTAATATATTTTCTACAATTTTTTGTGTAAATTATTTTGTGATTTTTTTAGTCTTCCTTGAATGTTCAAAGCAAATCCTAACAACCTATAACACGATCTAGATTGCTTAGGAAGTCTAGTGCCGTACGTTACCTAACTCGCGAGACACGGTCAGTGTGGAGCCCGGGCCACGAGGGGGCGAAGCTCCGGCGCCTCTTCTATGGGATGCGGACAGATTGAAGAACTTTGCTCGCCTGGAATAGAGACTTTTTAAAATAGCTATCATACATGCAGCATTTGTGCTGTATCCACGAAACTTTGATTGCAATGCAACAGAAGAAATTTCCGCACTAACTACGCACATAAGCTGCGTATTGAAACTATCAAATCCATACAAATTTGTGTTTATAACGGTTGGAATCGAATTATCTGATCGCCCAGCAGATTGAAACTACGCCAATTACATAACTTGATATAAAATTGAAAACAGATTTTTTCTGAATTTGATAATTTTTCTTTTCTTTTCTTAAAACTTTGAACAAATACGAACATTTTGAAAGAAAAATAAACAAATCGTTTGAGCCGTTCTCAAGTGATACGCCTACCAATGAAACACATTTCTTTGTTATATAAATGGGTCAATTCTTGGCTATGCGATGTGCATATGGCACACGAGCTTCTGCCCGCGGCTTCACCCGCAGCGTGGCCTATGAGAAAATAATTCAACCACCCATTTCACCGTTTTAAGGGTGGAATTTCAAAAAATCCTTTCTTAGCGGATGCCTACGTCATAACATCTACCTGCATGCCAAATTTCAGCCCGATCCGTCCAGTGGTTTGGGGTGTGCGTTGATAGATCACTATGTCAGTCAGTCAATCAGTCAGTCACCTTTGAGTTATATATATTTAGATGAAGAAAAAGATTGCCCCATTGAAATTGATATGCTGTAACAAATTTTCAATTTTCAATCTGTTTAAGTATTGAAGTTCCTAACACAAGTTGATGTTGGTATATACCTCATACTCATCATCAGTAGCGACGAGCCCGGAGACGGCGAGCAGCTGGTACTGCCGCGCTCGCAGCGCGCGAGAGTTCCGCCGCAGCAGCCGCAGCGCCGTGAGGCACGCCGCCGTGTTGCCGCAGAATATCTGACGCACCTACATTGATTGGGATTTTGTTACAGTGCTTGCAGTTCTCATAGTAATTATGTAATATTAATAGTTATAATAGGCTATTTGACTACTATATTTTTATTACATACATAAATAATATACCTCAAAAAATAGATAACTGTGAAAACAAAACTTGAATATCTCAAAAAATGACTAAGTTACAGGCATTTTAAAATACAGAAATAGAAAGAGACAACTCAAACACGCAGTGACGTCAGTTACCAGTTCTCATAGTAACTCATTACTAAGCTGTGGTAGCTTAGCCATGCCTTCATAGTAGCTGTGAGGCAGCTCAACACGATCTCTGTTTTGCGAGAAAGGGATAGGCGATGAAACTTTAAAAGCGTACTACTCCGTGATATATTTACCGATTTTACTTATTTTTACAATGATTACATTGATTTTTAACCTACTTTATGAAAATAATATTTACTTGTTCATTTTTAATAGTAGTCAAATAGCCTATTATTTTATTTATTTTTTATGAGTAATATTGATTTTGATTTTTGTTCTATTTTTATTCTGGTCTGTATTTGTATTTTAAGTTAATAGTATTATTATATGAAATATGACTAGATACATTTATATTGATTATGGTAATTGGCTTTGGCCGTTTAGTTGGTGAAATAATTAAATAAATTGACAAATGGTGCCGTGACACCAGGATTGTGGTTACTTTTTTACGCGCATTCGTCTACGCTTTCACCTAACTGCGAAGTGATGATGCGATCCAAAATGAAACATGACAACTGAAAACATCATAAATATGCTAGTAGTTTCGTTAGCGTAAACAATGTTACTTGATCTGTTAGACACGAATAAAAATACCTATTTAGTATCTACAAGTATTGTTGAAATGTGAAATTTTATTTAAATTAATTACCTACTAATATAATTTCACCAAAATTCATTTAGCAGCATAGAATCATTGAATACCTAATCACCCATTGATCCCATAAAACCAGTGCAGTGTGTCAGTTTGAGTTGATTTGCATTTTTTTGTATTGTGATTAGTTCTATTATAATTTACAAACAACATCATTCAACGTGTTTTATCTTCATTGACCATTATTTCGCTCTTTTTCAAAGGTAAGTTGAATGTGTGAAAGAAACATAATTTGCACTTACTTGAGCGGGTGAATGTGAAGGATCTAATACTAATAGCGTCGCCTTGCCGTCTTTGTGCTTCTCGTAGCCTATTATAGTTCTGGAGTGACCTGAAGATGATAAAAATAACAATATGATAACGATCACATAATAACGATCCTGGACCCTAACTAGGATTCCCTGTGTTTAGGAACCCAGGAACTACGAGGACCATGGTTCCACAACATCTAGACTCAGAATAAATATTTACGCTTTGTTTTCTGTGCACAAACACTTGTCCTGCCGCGGGAATCGAACCCACCGCCTCCAGATTATAAGCCGACCTGCTCAACCACCATATCAGAGAGGCTGTCCTCTTTTCTCTTACGCTACAAAGTATATATTTAAAAAATATAAACGCATTTAGAACATAAATGAACATATGAGACAGATTAGTTTTTCTCTTGCGCTACACAACAGATGTTTAAAAAATACAACATACAAAATACTTTCTCAGACGCTACGCAGTAAATAGTTTGAAAACCTATATTCAAAAAAATGAGCACATGCGAAAAATATTGGCGAGTCAGGATTTTTTGTGCACAAGTGATTTAAAAAATCTAGATATTTTTTCATAACTTGTACAAATTTGACTATGTTTTGTTACACACGCTTAATTTTACTTAACATATATTTTTAGAAAAATATAGTTATTTCAACGGATCTGTACCCGTTAACTATAGTTTCCCTCTCACAAGTTATCAGCAAGAGATATGTACATAAAGTGTTCTATCTTATACCTTGATGCTGCAGGTAAAGTGGGGGTTTGAATCCTTCTGGCTCTGAGGTGAAGTAGCGGAGCACCCATTCAAATAGCGCCGGGTGGCCGCCCTCTGCACTTGTCGGTTTGTGGAAGTCTATGAGTTGACATCTGAGAAGATAGGGATCGGATTGATAGAACCGCTTTCTTTTGCCTTATAATAATAATTATATGTGTGGACATCTCACACATCGCCATCTAGCCCCAAACTAAGCCAAGCTTGTATTATGGGAACCAGATAACTGATACAATACTCAGATACTTTTTTTGTTTGTAATTACATTCATAGAATAGAACACCCAGACATAGAACAAACATTTATGTTCATCACACAAATTTTTGTCCTGGATGGGAATCGAACCCACAACCCACAGTTCAGAAGGCAGGGTTATTACCAACTGAGCAATCGGGCCAGTATACTTTCTAAAAAAAGTATAAGTAGGTACTTTCAAATAAACATTTATACAACTTACTTTATCCTAAGAGAAGATAGCACTGTGACCACTTCGCACGCACCGATCCATTTGCGCGTGTTGTAAAGTTTTGATCCCAGTTGTTCCGAACCCTTGAATAATGATACAACTTTAATCCTAGGTTAAAAGGATGTAATAATAATTTGACAAATTGAGATTTCGTCTTTTTGCAGTAACGAAAAGATCCGCATATCTAAAAGTCAACGACATAGCTTGCAAAATTAAGCTGGAATAGCTGAGCAAGCCACATCGCTCGTAGAAATCACAACTGGGAAGAAAGGTTCTCAAGCACTGCCAGGAACCAGATTGGTCCCATACTAGGTTCCGTCACGCCGCGGAGAGCCAACAGATGCCTGTTTACCTGAACTGTAGTTAACACTAACCGTCTTATTACAAAACGTAGACTAAGCGTGGACTAAAGTTAGTACTAGGTTTAAGCTATGACTAGTTAAAAAAGTTTATTGACGACGAAGCTTTGGTTGGTGAAAGGCTCCAGAGCCTTGCACATCGACGTAAGGTGGCAAGTCTGTCGGTCTTTTACAGATTACACCACGGCGAATGCGCACAAGAACTGCATGATCTCATTCTCGAAATACCACCCGTTCGAAAGCGATTTGATTCCACGTTTTTAATTAGAACGGCTAAGGAATGGAATATGACTAGGGCGTGTTCAAGAGAAGAGTGAATAGGTATTTACTTGGCTAGCATGCTACACCTTCGATCACATCGTCACTTCCCATGAGAGAGCGCGGTCAAATGCTAGACAAGTTTGAAGTTAAAAAAAAATTACAAAATGAAGTTTATTGCTGATCCGGGGTCATCCATTGTCTAAAGTTGGTCCTCTGATATGCTTAGTTTAATTATGGTACTAACTCGCTAAAGCAAATAAACTAGCGCCACGGTGGTGGAAAAATGAAACTTTTATGATTAAAAAACTATTTACGCGCCAAACAAAGTTGGTTTGTCAAATTTTCATTGTTACACGATTTTGAGGTTATCTTGTTCTTAGAAAAAATAAATCTACTCGGTTCGGTTTTTATATTGGGTTGCTCCATTTTTACGATATTTATGTTTATTGCAGTAAGCAATAACAATAATAAACAGAAATATATAATTTCGCGTGTTGAGTGGTACAAATGGACAATTTCTTTTCGTATTTAGTCTATGGTCAATATTTAAAGCATAGACTATCTCTGGTATCAGCTGGTCTTCGAGTCACCGTTTTGTAATAAAGTCAAGGTCTAACTACTTAGTACCGTAACAAACTAGGACTAGTTGGTCCAGGCTGAAACTTCTACTTAGTCCACGTTTTTGTAATAAGACTGTATTGGTCTAAGGTCTGTATTACAGAACGATGCTCAGTCATCGATCGGTGCTCAATCAGAGATTTCATTTACTAATTGATCACTTTATGAATGAAATCTCTGCTTTAAGTTGGTACGAACCTTGGTGTGGCAAAATTATTTTACGTTTTGTTTGAATGAAGTTTCATCTAGGACTAGTAGGCTGTAAGGGCAAAATTATTTTACGTTTTGTTTGAATGAAGCTTCATCTAGGACTAGTAGGCTGTAAGGGCAAAATTATTTTACGTTTTGTTTGAATGAAGCTTCATCTAGGACTAGTAGGCTGTAAGGGCAAAATTATTTTACGTTTTGTTTGAATGAAGTTTCATCTAGGACTAGTAGGCTGTAAGGGCAAAATTATTTTACGTTTTGTTTGCATGAAGCTTCATCTAGGACTAGTAGGCAGTAAGGGCAAAATTATTTTACGTTTTGTTTGAATGAAGTTTCATCTAGGACTAGTAGGCTGTAAGGGCAAAATTATTTTACGTTTTGTTTGAATGAAGTTTCATCTAGGACTAGTAGGCTGTAAGGGCAAAATTATTTTACGTTTTGTTTGAATGAAGCTTCATCTAGGACTAGTAGGCTGTAAGTACCTGTGTGTCAAATCCCATTTTCCAAGCGTTTTCGACCAGCATCTGTAGCTTAGGTATTGAAGGCACACACTCGCAGTCCTTCGGATTGACTGTGGCTGTGAGAAGTGAGCTGTACTGCGGATGTTTCATTAATGAAGATAGCACCATTTGCATGTTCCTGGAAAGAAGAAACGCATACGTATTACATGCGTCATTGCAGAAGTTACGAAATAAGCGAACATTTCTATTGCTGTACCACTCTAACTATGTTTACGATGCCACGGTGGAAGCGAGAAAACAGTATTCGAAACGGCTTATATTTGATTTGTGCACCGATTGCTTACACTGTGAAAATCTCTAGTATATTTTATATACCAGAAAATTGGAAATTTTCATGGATATAATAATAACGCCCAACGATCACATACATAGATCCTGGACCCTAACTAGGATTCCCTGTGTCTAGGGACCCAGAAAATCCGAAGACCATGGTCCCACAACACCGAGACTCAGTATTTGCGTTTTTTTATATGCACAAATACTAGTCCTGCCGCGGGAATCGAACCCGCCGCCTCCGGGTTATGAGTCGACATTTTCACCAAGCCACCACGCCAGGGAGGCTGTCATATGAGCCGTGTAGTCCCTAAAAAGCTGATGATTTGATACCTCATATAACTGCAGTTGGTAGCAGCAGGTTGGCAGTAGCCCAAAAATTGTATCTATGGTTCTCAATTGGTCCTTGCTTTGCTTAGTTTGGCACTAGATGGCGCTGTGACATGTCCATAGATATTTATATGTCTTTTTATAGGATAGAAAGATATTTACATACCTATACCCACATCCCCAGCCCCTATCCCCGTAGGTGCTAGCGTAGTGGTCGACCGCCGAGCACAGGTATGTCCGGGCGACGGTTCCGCTCTGTGCGTTCAGCTGTGATATCCGCTCGAGCAGGCCTGCAACCGACGCATCAGCTGTTCCCAATTATTTGGTACCTTCACTTCTTTTAGCCCACTACATCTTCACTGCTGGGACACATCCTTCTCTCGCATGTAGACTGTTGTAAGAAGCCTTTTTGTAATAATCTATATTACTGGCACTTTTATAATAGTTTATATTTTTGTAATGACATTCGTTGTTTATCTTAACTACTAATATACACGCAAAAGAAGCAACATCTTTTTATTGAAAGTTTATTTTATTCACTGCCTACGAGCCCCGTATATAAAATAGATATATAAAATAGACAATGTAGGCAAAATTCCACCACACTGGCAAAGTATGGGTAAATGCATGACGTGTACTCAAGTCTTGCAAGATACTTGAAAATAATTGGTGTGGAGCCCAGCTGGATTTGAACCATGATGCCTCGGTTTGAAGGTCAAAAAGGCTACCGTTAAACCATACTAGTTCGCTATATAATTTATTTAAAGTGGTAGGACTTTTGGCAAGATTTCGTTTATTTAAATTTATTATTGTATGTATTATTTATATCAATATTTTTATGTGGACATTTTTTTTTTTGTTTTTTTTTTTTTTTTTTTTTATTTCGTTTAGGTAGATACCATAGTTTTGCCTTATAAATAATCTGCCGCTAAGTAATAATATGAAAGTTATTTGTTCCGATTTGAAGGGCACTGTACTTAGTGAAAATACTGGGCAAATGAGATTATATGATCTGTGGAATGATCACAGAACTTTGATTGCAATGCAATGCTGGTGTTATTTCCATACCAACTATGCACATAAACTGCGTCAAATTCATACAATTTTGTGTTTCTACCTGTAGCAATCAAGTTACATGATCGCCTAGCACCCTAGGGGGGTGATCACGAAACTTTGATTGCAACGTAACAGGAAAAATTTCCACACTAACTATGCACATAAACTGCGCATTCAAACTGTCAAATCCATACAAATTTGTGTTTCAACTGGTTGCAATCGAGTAACGTGATCGCCCAGCTGATCTAACAGTTTAGAAATCTTAACCACACTGTAATGATGTTTCAGGATGACATATGCAGTGCAATGTCATGCAGAACTTTATGATTTAGAGTTCCACGCGTTTTTATACCATTGGCATTTAGATCAAAACTGACTAAAATAGAATTTTTTTAAATTCTATTTTCTTAGCTATTTATTTCGTGTGTTCTAAATAAAATTAATATAAAGCTATTCACCACTAGTTCTAGAGGAGCCGGCGTCGCGGCCGGTGGCGGAGGCCCGACGGAGCCCTACACTCCGCTCATAGTACCCGGCGACGGATAGGGCTCCGCTGTACACGGCACGTTTTAGGCTGTTTGTCGCTCGGTCTTGGTACGCTTCCTCGTCATTCTCTTCCATACCATATTGAGCCTGGAAATTATTACACTTTAGGATATAAGCATAATTGAAGGGTTGAGAATAAAAAGGGTTTAACTGACAAATTGACAGTTTCGAGAAAATTGACTTTAAACGTAAACGGCGTCATTTTAATGTAGAGGCGTATTAGGTGATAGAAAAGGTTAATGTAAGTTTCAGTTGCTTGAAAATATATTAATTCTATTTTAAAATACTAAATATAGTACTAACTAATAAAATTACTGTAAAAATATATAATAAAATAAATATAATAATGTTTTTATGCTAAGCGAACTGTATTCCTGTGACATATAAACCATTTTTAGACTCAAAATCTCGAGATTTAAGCCTCATTTCGGTATTTTGAGAATGTATTATTGAAGATAATTTCATGCTGAATCTAAAGATACCCGTAAGTCATTTTGTGAAAAAAAATCAGTTAAACCCTTTCTATTCTCACCTCTTCAATTATGAAGTAGTTATTCATTAATCATGTGATGTTTTTAAGCAACATTTAACCCCTCCTCTCTTCGGTTATATGTGGTGAGGTTTAACGGAAAAATAAATACTGGCGACCACAAGCCTGAAGATGCACCATAAGCCCCCCCATTCGGTGGACAAACAAGCATCACACTGCAAGGAACCGATGGATGCAAGAGGGTAACAGTCATGGTGGCACTCCATACGGAAGGTTCAGCAGAAGACATTTTCAGGCTGATGTTGATCATGAATTACGCAGGTTAAAGTTGCTATGACGATTTCAAAATTAAGAGACATTTTCACCTTAATTCTTTTGTAAAATTATACCTACCCTTAGCAATGCAAACTCTTGTTCCTCCCTACATCGTTGAGCCTCCCTTTCAGCATCAGATAGTCCGGCTGCACCACCATCTTCACCTCTCTCAAAGTGCTCTTCTATGTGCTGAATCTGGAATAGGCCATGGGTTCTTAAGGAAGTGTTGTGACAGGGTTGGGTTGACTAATAAGCAAACTATACCTGTTTGAAAAGTATTAAGTGTAAAATCTTATGTGCAATGTGTTTTCAAAACTTTAATTCTAAGTTTCATCAACTTTTTTAAACTTAGATACAAAGCTGGTTTGTGCAGAACTTTTCAAATGCCCACATAATTTTAAAGACTAAATGATACAGAAAAAAAAGCAATGGAGTTTTATTATGTTAAAAATGAACCTTATACTTATTAATTAAAGGATTGAAAGGTCATCAGCCAGAAGTAATCCACCGCTGAACATAGGCCTCCATAAAACCTCTACATAAAACGCCAATTTGGATTAGTAATAATAGTAGTAATTTACCAATTCATGCTGTGATAGTGGCAGCGGCTGGCAGCATACGGGACAGTTGCTCACCGGACTCTCCTCCATCATCACAACATCTTCACAAGATGCATTATCTACTTGGTCCTGGAAATAATATATTACTCATGTGAAAATTTGCCTAACTGAGTCAAGTCAAGATTAAGTTTGGAAATTTAAGCTTTATTCACAAAACTTAAAATTCCAAACTTAATCATTGCAAAAAATGCACCAACGCTATGGACTTGGTTTGGTTAATGACAGGTATGAATTGTAAATAGCACCCCAACATCATGAAATGATGGACTAAGAGTTGGCTTCAAAATTTAGGTAAACATGTATTTTAAACATAAGGCCGAGCAATTTAGTAAAAAGTATTTGTAAATTGTTTGGTATATGGTATCTGATATACATAATCATAAAACTGTACTCACCCTTTTTTGGGGGCTCAAAATATCCCTGTGCTCAACATTGACATGCATTTCTACGTCAGAACCACTCACAAACTCTCTCTCACATATCGGACACTGAAACGAAGATCCGTGAGGTCCGGGAGACATCGCCATCGCCAAGGTCTTATTGTCCAGGGATAGAGTCTGCGTGTCCAAAGTTATAGTGGGATTTGTAAGGCCCAAAGTCGGGTTATTCGAGTTAGCATTGGCGTTAGCGTTGCCTATTATGGAAGGCGATGTCAGATCGAAATGGGCTCGATTTATATGCTCTTCTAACTTCCGAGGACATGTTGATGTAAAATCGCAGAGAAGACACTGAAATTACAACAAAATTTTGTAATGTTTCAGAAACATATTTTGCTGATGTCTAGGGATAAACTATGTGAAGGTTTACTTGAATTCTATTAGACCTTGACAATAGTAATTTTTTATTCATTTAGTATTAGTACATGAAAAGTAAAAAAATCGCAAATGATACAAAACACAACAATGAAAATTTTAAAACAGTTAACAATTTGGCGGGTGACTGGTGAGCATGACTTTAAAATTTTGGGTTAACTATTGACATCGAAGTTTTAGTGACGATGACAGCTGACAGCAAGCTTTTTTCGTATTTGATTTGAATAGTAGTTTATATTCATCCAAAAAAAAACTTTAATTTATATAGCGGACTGATAATCGAATTTTAGTTTTTTTAGCCATCATACCTGTACTGTTGGACTTGGTGTTGCTTTTTTAGGTGTGTTAGGTTTCAATTTCAATGTGAGTTGAGATCTAAGGGGTGAACCCTGACCAGCCCCCGCTGCTACTAACTGAAACAAAGATTAGCTGGCATAATTCTAAATAGTATATGCATTTTAAATGAATACATTACCAACTGTTACAGTATTCGAGAATAACAGCCGGAAATACATTGATTTAAATGGAATCACACTCATGAGAATTTTAATACCATGATTGAATAGGAAATGTAGTTAGCGCAAAAAAGTTAAATTAAGTGCTTACCTTGTTTTTATTTGGAGATCCTTCATAGCTATTATTATGACTAGGACTTGAATGTGAACCTAGAAGAGAAAAAAAACCCTGTATAATTTGGTTACCTACCTCTGTTAAAGGTTCAGTTCATTAAATTTTCTTTTACGTACTAAATTTTTATATCTATAATGTTAAGTATTTTGCAGGTATAATGCATATGCCTTATTATATAACTTATAACACCGAAAACATCCAACCATTCTAATAATCTTTACTTATCGATCTTACCTTTTTTCTCATACCCGTTGACCTCATTCTCTAACGAGCTCTGCCTACTCTGAATTTTCTTCGGGATCACACCGTTGTTTACGTTGATGTTCTTCAGTCCATTACTGAGGTTGATATTCTTCGGTGACCGGGAAACCTCATCTTTATCGTTCTTGCTACAGTTTTCCTGGAAAAGGAAGAAATCTTTTATTATTATTTGTATAATTTAGGATTTTTTTTTCAAAATAAACGGGTTCCTACTCTATGTTGCTTATTTTAATAAAGTAGGGTTAGGTAGGTACTTTATTTAGATCGAATTTAGAACATAGACATTTTTTTTTTTAATTTTTTTTTTATGTTATTGAATGATGTGACGAGCTAGTCGTTCACCTGATGTTAAGCGCCACGGCCGCCCATAACAGAACAGTGTCACTCGGAACCCTAAAACATAGTTTCAAGCGACACTGCACTGCGCACATCATCCTGAGACATCAGCACAGTCTGGTAATAAGATTACTCGACTGTGAGATCAGATCATAAAGTCTCAATTGCCCAGTAATTTCACTAGCTACAGTGCCCTTCAAACCGGAACACAGTAGTGCTTGCACACTACTGCTTGGCGGCAGAATAACTGGCAAAGCGGTGGTACCTACCTAGACGAACTTTGCAACAAAATCCTACCACCTAGTAAATTTGAAGTACATTTGATTATAAGTAGGTTTTGTATTTTTTTATGAATGTATGTATTTACATATTAAGTAATTCTGAAGTACTTTTTATTTATTTATTGAAGACCAGCATAATTATAGATACACTATTACAATAATAAAATAAACATTATTAACAATTTTATAGGCTAATAGTTTTTAGTGTTACTCGCTAAAAAAATCAAAAAGCAAAAGTTGCAATGCTGAATGCTTATGTGAATCTAATAATTATGTTTCGTGATTATACATTTTTATTAAACTAAGGCTGTTCCATATGTACCTGATATCCATTATGGTAGCTGTTCTTAGAAATGGCTCCATTGTGGTAGGATGAGGAGTTATCAGGACTGTGCCAGCCGTTGATGGAACCTGGAGTGGTGTAGCTGCAACTATCTGTCGTCGTCATCTTGGAATCATCGTCGAAGCTGGCCGGTCATAGGAATAAAGGTTTTGTAAATATATTTTTGACGACAAAGCTTAGTCAACTGGGGGCTAACAATTTCGGTACACTTCACATCATCTCATATCTCTCTTTACCGTTTGTAACAGTTTTATTAAACGCTTGAACAGCTCTTATAGTATCATTTTGATATATCGATAGTTTATGCTTAAACTACAACATAAAATATAGCTTATTCTTGCGACAAATCAGGCAACACGCGTGCAGCTTTGGCTTAGCTATAGTACAAACACGCTTAGCTTTAGCACAGCTATAGTTTCTTATGTATTCTGCTATTTGGCAATCTATTCATAGAACAATAATCCAAATAGCATGTAGCTATAATAATTTCATAATTGCGAAATTATTTTAATCCGAGCTACTATAAAGAAAAAATGTTTATAGATAGCATTTGACCAGGTGGTGGATAGTGGCGATGCAGTCTGCTGGCCTAGAAGATGCCTGGAAGACAAATTGTAGGGAACAAGGACGCTGGCTAGTTGTTCCACACAATAGCTGTTCGCACTATGAACTGCGTTTCAAAATGCTTAGTCCGGGTTGACGGAATTGCAACCATATCTGAGAATCATACTTTTAGGTTTGGTTGTTTAGGTTGTTCGCTTACTTATAGGGGTTACATATAGGGGTTCGCTATCTGCTTTTTAGTCTGACTCTGACTTCACAGTATGAAAACCTTCAACCCGAAATCAAGTGAGCTCACATATACAGGACGAATTCTGTAGCTACATTTAATAAAGTATAATAGCGACCTTTGCTACAACGAAATATCGTTGTAGCAAAAGTCGCTATTTATTTGAGCGACTTTGCGGAGTAAAGCTTTTTAAACCTGTACCTACTTCTAAGTCTTCTGTACCTAGTCGAAACCTACGACATCGACCGACCTTGATCAAAGCACAGATAGTAAACTTTATCACCACCATAATAAACCGGTTCCCCATCCAATAAACTAGATTTTATTTATTTCTACGATCCAAATTCTTGGGGATGATAGGCGTCTAAATATTCCTTTGGTAACTTGCCAAATTTTTATTATGTTAGGGGAGAGCCAAGCCGCAAACGCAATTTATCCAGCTCTGTAGCAGAGTTCAAGAATCAGGACGCGGCCGTCCAACTAAATTGGTTCCGGACCCAAGCCCAAGTATTTTAGTTTTAGTTTAGTTTACTAATATTTATTGTATAGTAGTATTTATCGTAATTGTGATCTTGATACTTTTACTTAGGACATGAGACTTGTATTCTAAATACTCAATAACCAATAATAAAAATCAAGTCGGTATTTTCGTTACCTCGTCTGAGCACCGATTTGCGACTGATGAACTTCGATCTAGAATGCTCGTATTACAGAACTGCGTTCAGACGGAAATCTCTGCTCAAGACGAGATTTCATCCACAAAATTATAAAACAGTGATTGAAATCTCTACTTAAGCATCAATCGACGACTGATCATAGTTCTGTAATACGGAGCTACGGAAATAAAATATATAAAAATGCAGAAGCACTTTTGTGGAAATTCAGGTAATAGCTCGAAAGGGGGAGAGAGGAGGGGTTTGGCAAAACGTCAAACGTGCGACCGAAAAGCGGCGTGTGGTGTGAACTTGACTCGCCGTTGCCAAACAGCTAACGAAGTCTCTTTATACCTGCAGCGTGTTATACCTGCATTTAAAGATAATATTCTCAAGAAAAAGAAAGAAAAACAACTAATTCACAACTGGGGTTTAATCACGGAACATTGATTGCAATGCAACACGAGAAACTAAAAAAATTCAGCATTCGTATAATTATATATTCCCGATAACTACAACCTTGGAGTCTTCAAATCGAGAGTGAACAGGTATCTTCTAGGCAAGCGTGTTACATCCTAGTCCCCATCGTTACTTATCATCATGTGCGATAGTGGTCAAACGCAAGCCTATCAAACAATAAAAAAAAAAAGAAATTTCGTTTCTAATTTGAAAATTTCCACATTAGCTACGCACATAAACTGCACATAGAAACTGTCCAATCCATACAAATTTGTGTTTGTAGGTTGTAAAATTATGTGATCGAGTAGCGGATCCAAAAAGAAATTACCCTTTCCATTCTTACCTCGGACTCTGATCATCAATAAACGCCATGAGTTCTCTTTCCGGGGTTAAATAATGCAAGTGGGCTCTCTGGACATGGCCCACCAACTGCGTCTGCGGCACGTCACAGTCGCAGAAGGGACACTCTGGTCTGCCAGCCACGTGGGCCTCCAGGGTGTGGGTCCTCATACCCTCGTCGGTGAGCCCTTCCGCGCCGCATAGCTCGCAGGTGTAAGGGAATGGGCTGCTTGACATTTTGCACCTAAAGTTAAATAAATAATCTAATAATCTAAATATATATAACTCAAAGGTGACTGACTGACTGACATAGTGATTTATCAACGCACAGCCCAAACCACTGGACGGATCGGGCTGAAATTTGGCATGTAGGTAGATGTTATAATGTAGGCATCCGCTGAGAAAGGATTTTTCGAAATTCCACCCTTAAGAGGGTGAAATGGGTGCTTGAATTATTTTCCCATAGGCCACGCCGCGGACAAAGCTGCGGGCAGAAGCTCGTATTATATATGGTCTGCTCGTGGTGTATACGCAAATAGAAATAAAGTTATTGATATCCCCAATATTTATAGTGTCCACAAAATTTAAGAGAAAAGGAAAAAAGTATATAATAGGTCTTTACCTATGAAATTGCCGTATTGCAGTACAGACTTTTTCAAACAAAAAAAAGTTTTGATTGGCTATGAATTCTAAATTCAAATTAATTTTGTTTTAAAACTATGACATTCTATTTACAATATAAGTCTTTTGTTTATTGATTAGCGTTGTATTTTCATTACATTTCAACATTTTTCCTCATAATGGATACTTTGAAATTTCGTGTAATTATGGAATATGAGTTCCGTCGTGGCACCAACGCGGCACAAACGACACGTAACATCAACGACGTTTACGGAGAAAACTGTACAAACGAACGTACAACCCGTTATTGGTTTGCTCGGTTCCGTTCTGGGAATTATGACTTGAAAAATGAACCTCGTGGTCGTCCGGAAACTTTGGTCAACAATGATGAATTAAAGGCGATTGTGGAAGCTGATGAATCTCAATCTACAGCTGAGCTGGCAGCAGCTTTTGATGTTAGCATCAAAACAATATTGGTCCATTTGCGACAGATTGGCAAGATAAAAAAGCTTGATAGATGGGTGCCCCACGAGCTTAACGATCGCCAGCGCAACGTACGCGTCGAGGCTTGCCTTGCGCTGCTTGACAGGCACAGAAATGAAGGAATTTTGAACCGAATTGTTACGTGCGACGAAAATCAGATTCTTTTTGACAATCGAAAGCGCTCAGCAAGTTGGTTAGATCCTAGTCAAGGGGAGGGACCTCAGGGAGACGGTGCGGCTGGCCACGGTGGGAACAACCCTCGTGGTCGACCGCATCCGCTCTCTGGGACTGGAGGTTGCCCTCTCCAAGACCGAGGCCCTGTTGTTCCACGGGCCTCGGGGGGGACCCCCTCCAGGAACGCGGGTGCTTCTGGATGGGGTCCCGGTCCCGGTTGGGACCCAGATGAAATATCTGGGTCTCATCCTGGACGGGAGGTGGACTTTTGGGGCCCACTTTACTCAACTGGCCCCAAAAGTCATAGGAGCGGCCGCCGCTCTGGGGAGGCTGCTGCCCAACGTGGGTGGCCCGAACGCCACCTGCCGCCGGCTGTACTCCGGAGTGATCCGGAGTATGGCCATGTACGGGGCACCGGTCTGGGTGGACGCCCTCGGTCGCAATAACAAGGCCCTGCTGCGACGTCCGCAGCGGGTCATTGCGACGAGGGCAATCCGCGGATACCGGACGGTGTCCTGGACGGCGGCTTGTGTGCTGGCCAGTGATCCCCCCTGGGAGCTCGAAGCGGAGACCCTCGCCGAAGTTTACCACTTCGTGGCGGCGAGAAGGTCCCGTGGAGAGCCCCCAGCGTGGGGGGAGGTCAAGCGCCTGCGAAAGCAGGCGCGGGCCGCCCTGTTGCGGCGGTGGACGGAGGACCTGGCTCCACCGGTCCCTCGACAGAGGACGGTGGAGGCCATCCGCCCGGTCCTCCGGGAGTGGGTGTGGCGGCCCTTTGGGTCGCTGACGTTCCGTTTGGTGCAGGTGCTTTCCGGACATGGATGTTTCGGAAAGTACCTGCATCAAATCGCGAGACGGGAGGCGACCCCGGCCTGCCATGAATGTGGGGCGCCAGAGGACACGGCGCCCCACACGCTGGAGGTGTGCGCTGCTTGGGACTCCGAGCGGCGCACACTTTCAGCGGTTGTTGGCCGGGACCTCTCGCTGCCGAGCGTGGTGAAAGCCATGCTCGGCAGCGAGAGTGCGTGGCAGGCCACGGTCTCCTTCTGCGAGAGGGTGATGACGCAGAAGGAGGCCGCGGAGCGGGTCAGGGAGGATAATACCAACTCTGACCCCCTCCGGCGCAGACGGGTGGGGAGACGGAGGAGGCGCTTCATTGAGCGCTTTCTCCATCCCCCGTAGTGGGGCCAGTGGCGGAGAGTCGGGGGACTCTCCGCCGCACTTACATGGCCCCACACGTCTGGTGGGCAACTGAGGTGGAAGGTTGCCCACCCACTGGCGCAGAGGCCCGGAAGGGCCTACCGCCGGGGCGAGATGGCTCCATCTCGCCCCATCCCGGCGGCGGTCGGATCACGGGGGGGTTTTAGTGGGTTCGAGTCCCACATACCCCCTGCCACTACCCCCGTGGTGGCAGGGAAGTGCGAGGGCATTTCCCCCCCTCAAAAAAAAAAAAAAAAGTTGGTTAGATCCTGGTTCGGTACCAAAGCAATGTGCAAAACGAAAAATGACCCCTAGAAAGGTGATGGCCACAGTTTGGTGGTCTAGTGCTGGTGTGATTCATCATAGCTTTTTACAAAACGGCGAGAGCATTACTGCAGATGTGTACATTGAAGAACTGACCACAATGATGGCGAAACTCGCACGTCTGCAACCAGCTTTGGTCAATCGGTCGTCTCCACTGCTACTTCACGACAACGCGCGACCCCATACTGCACAACAGACCGTCTCTAAGCTGCATGAGTTGGGTTTCGAAGCTCTCCCTCATCCGCCATACTCACCAGATCTTGCGTCTACCGACTATTACTTTTCCAAAATTTGGACAACTTTTTAGCGGGAAAAAATTCAATTCCCGAGAGGCAGTACAAAACGCCTTTGAAGAGTTTGTTGTCTCCCGTCCTGCTGATTTTTTCAAGAAGGGCATCCATAAACTGCCACAGCGTTGGCAAAGATGCATTGATTGCAGGGGTGATTACTTTGAATAAAAGAAATAAATAAGTTCGAAAAAAAAAATACTTTAACTTTTTTCAAACAAAACGGCAATTTCATAGGTAAAGACCTAATATAAGTTCCTCCTGTATCGATTTTGTTAAAAAAAAATAATAATAACTCAACTAACAAATATGTAAGTAGTAATTAAAAAAGAGCACAGTCACAGGAGTCTGTGGTAAAGCAGCATAATAAAAAAAATGTTAATATTTCTGGACATTTCATACAACGCCATCTAGTCCCAAACTAAGCAAAGCTTTTACTATAGAAACCAGGTAACTCGATAGAATACATAGCCACTTTTTTTGTAAATACATACATGGAAATACAATACAACAATAACACCCAGACACAGAACAAACATCCATCTTCATCACACAAATGTTTGTCCTGGGGTGGGAATCGAACCCACAACCTACAGTTTACTGTTCACCAACTGAGCTATCAGGCCAGATATTGAATAATAGTTAAAACAGTTTGTGAATGTAAAAGTACATTCATCAGGATATTATGACATCACACAATATCGTATCGAGTTTGGGTACTACCTGTGTTGACCTGTAGTCAAATATTGGCCCGTTGAATTGTAATCCTGTGCCGGAATAGGGATGGAATGGGGAATACACTGTCTATAGCTCACCGCAGCTAGTCGTATAACATAAAGTCCAAATGTGTTGTAGCTAGTGTACACTAATCTACACTAGTAGCATTTAGTAGTAGTTAGTATTATTGTAGTTACTTTAATGATTAATGCCCACCTGTACTAAAGTTTTTCTTTTTTTTTATACTGCATTTCCACAGACACCTGTGTCTGTGCTTTTTGTTAGATTATTTTTTATATTTATTAATTAAGCCTATTATTTACATGAACATATATAACACAGGGAGGACAATACAGCCAATAACACATAAACATAAGTATTTATTTCTAACCAGCTTCCGCAAGCAGCACCCGTTCACGAGCTTGACGCATGTTGTACTAAAGTTTGGCTGCTCTTAAGTTCGAACTTATTCCTCTATGACATACCCACTGCAATGCGTTTGGGTATTTCACAGAGGAATAAGTGCGAACTTATAGGTGCTGTCAAACTTTACGTAAACATCATGAGGCACTAAGTTCGTTTAAAAAAATTCATAAAAATTGCTGTTTTTTTTCGTGTTTTCAATATTTATCTCTACCATGGATCTTTATTTTTTTCGGTTTTAATATCTTTGGGAAAGATCTTTATTTTTTTCTTGTTTTCAATATCTAGCTCTACCAAAGATCTTGAATAGGCGCTGCCGCTACAACGAACTCTAGTATCAGCCCAATTCCCAGGGATGTAACGGAGGTGGTTTTATCGGAACCAAAGTCGGATTCGGAGGTTTCAAATTTGGTTTGGTGGTGTCGAAATCGGAACCGGAGTCGGAGGCGGAGGCGGAAAAAAAAGCGAAATTTTATTAGACCTGGCCTTAACTAGCAGGCCAGGTCTAATAGAATATTACAAAAATTAATCAGCCTCTTTAATTTTTTAATTTCTTAGCAAATAATTTCTATCGCCGTTCAACCTCCGATATTTATTTATTTATTATTTATTTATTCATTATTATTCAATTTATAAAAATTAGCTTACAGTTAATGACCAAAACGCTAACTATTTTATTGATTACTTACGTGTAAATCTAAAGTTATTACAAATAGTCCTTATGTTATCGTTAAATATGTCGACATGCTGGAACTCATGAGTGAACGCATTAAGTAGGGCCAATGCCCGCAGCGTGGGTGAATTATTGCAGTGGCGAGTCCGTGGTACTGGACAAGCAAACAACTGATGCCGACGACGTCCAGCTCGCAAATAATTGTTAGGAACGTACAGATTCATGGAAGCTAATACATCCGAATTACTAATTATGCCATGCAGTATTGAGCAATAATGGATCACAAGCAGTAGTTTATTCCAATGTGTCTAGTCCAATCATTCCTGACACAAATAAAGTAATATAATCTCCGGTTCTAAAGTATCGAAACCGAAGTCGAAGTTGGAGGTGTAATATCAGTCGGAAGTTCATTTTAGAACTGGAACCGAAGCTCTGTAACATCCCTGGTTTCCACTGACAGGGGCTTCGTCTCACATGAAGAGAGTGTAAACTATACCCCGCCACGCTGGCTAAGTTCGGGTTGGTGGATGATGAATTTTGGGATTCTTGAGCATTTTGTATTCCTGATAATATTTTACTTCACTATTGTAGGATATAATTTCCTACATTATAGGTGAAGGAAAATATCCTTCTAGGAATAGACATGCCTAAGTTAAGTTAATACTATATACTGCTGTATCTATTATACAGTATTATTATATTCAATGATAATAAGATGCAGTATATACTTAACTTAGGCATGTCTATTCATATATTATACACCATTGAGAAAGTTTTTGCAATAATCGTAAATGTATGTTGAAGATCTTGTGTACCTACTTTTAGTAACAGAAAGTATAATTTTCACAAACGATTAGGTTATCTAATAAATCTGCTATCTTATTACTACAAAAACACCTCCATTAAGTACGTACATTTAAAGCTTTTCGCATTAGGATGGTGCCGCGATGACACAAAGTTGACCTTAACGATTTCCTCATGGACCCCCGACCTTGACCTCAATAGCTGATAATAGGCCCAAATTACAGGCCACAGACGAAATGAGTGATTTATTTGTCCGTCTAGTTCTCATAGAAACGATTGCCATTAACGATATTGAGGTAGAAGTGTCGAATCGATAAAATTACCGCAGTTTGTTTTCAAGGAAATGCTGACAATGTTGTCGGAAACTGCGATTTTTATTTGTAACCGTAATTACTGCGCCAATTATTGATTTTGTTTTATTTTTAGATTTTGGATTTCAGTTTTAAGTGTTGTTAACAAATAAAAACAATTTAAAATGGTTAAATGTACTTACGGTTAAATTTATTGGCATCAATCGAGCGGGGAAAGCCACCGCGTTTCACAGCACTATCTAATCGGTACAACACTATCACTGTATGTGTTTGGAGCTAACATTTTCTAACATTAATAATTACAATTTATATTAATACTATTTCGAATAGGTTGTGATGGAGCGCCATTCATGAATTTAGTACATTGAAAAATCAGGAAGCGTTTGGCGCATGCGAAAATGTAGTACGACACCAGCGCCTCTTACGGAAGTTTCCCATAAGCTTCCTTATGTTTCTCCAGTGTCATTTTGAATTCCATATATTTTTATTTCTAAATAACTTACAGATACAAGGTTGTCCGTGGATTAAGTAAGTAAAATTAAAACACTACATTTAATGATACACTACTAAAACTTAACATTTTGGTTTGTTAAAACTTTAATTACCTATATTGGTGAACAACGCCCTCTACTAGAATGCTTAGGAATTATGGTAGGAGCAAGCTATCACCAGGAAAATGTACGGGTTGGAAGATTTTTGATGCTTAATGTAGAGGTTATTAAATGATTTCTAACATATGACAGAGAGGGAGAATTACCTCGATGATAGATAGTCACACTAATCAAACTAAATATATCACACTACTTCACACTAATATAATACAGGCGAAAGTTTGTATGTGTGTTTGTGTGTATGTTTGTTACTCCTTCACGCTCAAACGGCTGAATGGATTTGGATGAAATTCGGTACCAAGATAGCTTATACACTGGATTAACATATAGGCTACATTTTATCCCGGGAAAGTGAAATTTTCCCGTGGGATGAGTAAATAATGAAAATACTTTTTATCCGCGGGTGAAACTGCGGGGCGCAACTGGTAGATAGATATACTCTTTATTGCACACACCAAATAACAAAGATTACAAAAAGAAAACAGTGGTTTATAAAAAGTGTAACAACGGGCGACCTTATCGCTAAAAGCGATGCTATTTAAGTAACGTTTAAAAATCAAATAAACTTCTAATAATCTTATAGATACTTTGACACGCTAATAACTTATGCTAATAGATGGGTAACTTGTTATTTCTATTCCCAAAAAGCTAATATAGTTTCAGAATATGTAATAGTACGATAGTGCGTCGTACAGTAGAAATAAGCAATTCGTATTTTGATCACCGTTGCTTGAGCACTGCTGGTGTAGTGGTATCATGCAAGATTCCCATTCTTGCGACCCGGGTTCGATTCCCGGGCAGTGCAGTTTTTTTTGGTTTTTTGTTTTTATTACGACACTTTTTTTATGATAACATTTTTTAATAAGATTAATTTAAATTTTAAATTAATAATATATATCAGGATTGGATGGTAACAGGTTGGTTTTATATCCTTCATAAACCTTTCGTAAGTAAATATTTGACTAGGTAATACCTATTTAAATATTTACTTACGAAAGGTTCAGATGCTCTGTGACTTAGACGTCAACAGATTGAAAATTATTTATTTTCCTTTCTCTTCAATCTGCTATTCTCTATTCTCACTAGACGATGAGATATGCTTTGTTGCAAAATAAATTCACCGACTCAATTTGTAGAGAGAAAAATTCTTCGCGCCAACGACTTAAATTTTTTTTGTTATGTTTTGGCTCCACACTTTTGTGTATTTAGCCAGTGTCAAGTAATTGATAATTTTTCGAGTTAATGATATTTACGCAAATATGTGTCAAGTCACAGTCAAAGTCATCAAGTCAAATCATTGTCAAGTCATAGTCTAGTCAAAGTCATACTCCTAGTAAAGTGGTGGCAACTTTACTTGAAGCTTTGGAAACAACACGAAAAAAAAAAACGTTTCACCATCATTATACCACTTTCCCACACTCATGCCTGTAATCCAGTACTTAACGAATAAAATACCACCAATTTTATGCACTAACACTGAAAATAACACACGTTTTGGAAAATAATACAATGCGGCGACACGATCTTTTTCGTTTTCCCGCCAAAACTCCACTTTATTTTATATTTTGTAATGTATTGTAACCGCAACCCATGTAGACTCACAGACCACTTAGGAGAGACTAGGTACAAGGTAAGACAGTACAGTCTCTCCGAAGTGGTCTGTGGACTGTATGCGATTTACCAAAGAGATCGCATTTACAATAAGAGTATGTTATTTTTTTTTTGAAGCAGTAATAACTCAAGTGAATTTGTGAGTTTTTGGCGGGAAAGCGAAAAAAAAGATTGCGTTACCGCATTATATTATTTTCCATAACTTGTGTTATTTTCAGTGTTAGTGCATAAAATTGGTGGCATTATATTCGTTAAGTGCTGGATTACAGGCGTGAGTGTGGGAAAATGATATAATGATGGTGAATCGTTTCATTTCGTGCTGTATCCAAAACTCCATAGAAGCTTCAAGTAAAGTTGCCACCACTTTACTAGGAGTATGACTTTGACTTAACTATGACTTGATGTGATGACTTCTACTGTGACTTGATACATATTTGCGTGAACTATCATTATATATTATCTTGATAAATTATCAATTACTTGACACTGGCTAAATACACGGAGGTGTGGAGCCAAAACATAATAAAAAAAAAAACAAAGTTATACCGGCCGATAGATAGAGCAAACCATAGATAGATAACTAAAGAAGTTTTACTTCAGTCATGTGATCTAAGCACACAATTTTTTTTTAAATCTGCCTTCCTACAAAAAAGTACATGGATATTGTCGACACAGGGTGTTCACGATTACCGAGCTATTTAGGAAAAAGACCTGGAACGCTTTGTTATTAGCGAACCGTATGGCCTCGTATAATAAGCAACGATTTTATCTTAGATTTGATTCTGTGTAGGTTTACCAGTCAGCGGCTTTTCTGTTTTTGAAGTAAAACTTCTTTTTCACACGCTTGACTTTGAGACTATCACAAGTAGAGTAATGTACATTCTAATAACCTCGTGCTAGGTTTTCTATTTATTTATTATACTGCATTACCACAGACTCCTGAGTCCTTGCTCTTTTTTAATATACTAACTACTTACTTACATATTTGTTAGTTGTATTTTTTTTTAAACAAATCAATACAGGACTTAAGTATATATATATATATATAATTTTTTCCTTAATTTTTTTTTGGACTCTATGTAAATATTGGGAATATCAGTGGGTTTGGAATTTGGCTCCTCTGGTCCCATTGTCGTGATAACCTGATGCCTCCAGGTTGGGCCTCGGTGGACTTTTTCTCATAAATTAAATTTTGCTGAGTGCGTGTCAGCGGGATAAAACTAAAGGCGCCAGCGGATTCTCGTTTCAAGTGCCCGCGGCAATTATTAATTTGCGCACCTAAAAATAATGTAGGTACATGTTTATCTCAGAACAAGTAATCGCGTTTTTTTTTCTTATTATGCATAAATACTTGTCCGACATCAGGAGTTTTGGCGGAAACGCGAAAAAGATTGCGTCACCGCATTGTATTATTTTCCAAAACTTGTGTTATTTTCAGTATTAGTGCATAAAATTGGTGGCATTCTATTCGTTAAGTGCTGGATTACAGGCGTGAGTGTGGGAAAATGGAAATGTTTCTTTTCGTGTTGTTTCCAAAACTCCATAGAAGCTTCAAGTTGCCACCACTTTACTAGGAGTATGATTTTGACTTGACTATGACTTGACTATGACTTGACTATGACTTGACTATGACTTGACTATGACTTGACTATGACTTGACTATGACTTGACTATGACTTGACTATGACTTGACTATGACTTGACTATGACTTGACTATGACTTGACTATGACTTGACTATGACTTGACTATGACTTGACTATGACTTGACTATGACTTGACTATGACTTGACTATGACTTGACTATGACTTGACTATGACTTGACTATGACTTGACTATGACTTGACTATGACTTGACTATGACTTGACTATGACTTGACTATGACTTGACTATGACTTGACTATGACTTGACTATGACTTGACTATGACTTGACTATGACTTGACTATGACTTGACTATGACTTGACTATGACTTGACTATGACTTGACTATGACTTGACTATGACTTGACTATGACTTGACTATGACTTGACTATGACTTGACTATGACTTGACTATGACTTGACTATGACTTGACTATGACTTGACTTGACTATGACTTGACTATGACTTGACTATGACTTGACTATGACTTGACTATGACTTGACTATGACTTGACTATGACTTGACTATGACTTGACTATGACTTGACTATGACTTGACTATGACTTGACTATGACTTGACTATGACTTGACTATGACTTGACTATGACTTGACTATGACTTGACTATGACTTGACTATGACTTGACTATGACTTGACTATGACTTGACTATGACTTGACTATGACTTGACTATGACTTGACTATGACTTGACTATGACTTGACTATGACTTGACTATGACTTGACTATGACTTGACTATGACTTGACTATGACTTGACTATGACTTGACTATGACTTGACTATGACTTGACTATGACTTGACTATGACTTGACACATATTTGTGTGAAATATCATTAACTTGATAAATTATCAATTACTTGACACTGGCTAAATACACAAAAGTGTGGAGCCAAAACATAAATAAAATACTTTTCCTGTCTCGAGAATCGAACCCGCCGCCTCTGAGCTACTAGCCAACCTAATCAACCACCACACCACAGAGGCGGTCCAAATAAACAGGTCTCTTGAAATGAAGGTAATCTTTCCTACACCGTAGATACGTATTATATACTTGAGGTTAAACATATTTATTTATATTTATTCATAATTAAAGATATGACGGTGGCGACGTCCAGTTATAAACTCTATGTGCAGCGGGCAGTACCGCAATTTACCCTGTGGTGGCATTTAAATTTATTACAGTGGCAACACCGGCAACTATCATCGCTCCCCCACCCATTTGGCTATATAAAGGGAGCGCTCGGTGCACTACAGATCATTCTTGCTCCGGACACGGCGCGGTGTGGACATGCTGAAGGCCTATAGTTATATAGGTTGCAACCTACGCATAACCTACAGATATATTACTTATATTAGGTAGTATCTTTTATCCCCGTACGACTGTACAGGTGTACAGACAAACAGATGGTACAACGATAATGCTAATATATCTGCTGTTATGCTTATTATCTGTGTTTTATGGGCCATTCCCGGAAAAATGTCGAAAATATCCGAGGAAAGGGAGGCTAATAGAATGGCATAAAGTACTGGTTAGAGACAATTTCCACGACACGACAAGCGTAGCACTTGCACGTGATGCCAGCGACCCAGGGCAGTGCTAAGCTATATGAAGGAGCTGGGCTGGCTTGGGTAGATGCTGGCAGGGGAAATGCATAATTCCACCCCGTCGTCGCCGCCCGAGACACGTCTTGAGCGACCCGGATGATCCTATAGCAGCCGTAGTATCGGCTGCGTTAGGATCACCGGACCAGTCTAGCCCTTCTGGCTCAGGTACCGCTTTCGGCACCGGTATAGGATACCAGCGTAACACAATCAGACACCGACCCCGCCGGCGAGGTCGACGTACCCCCCATAGGTCAGCTAGAACGGTCGCGACTTTCAATAGGCTCTTGCAGTGGACGTAGTCTTCTCGATCCTCTTATCCCGGCAACGGCCCAAGCCGAGGCTCGCACCCCAGGGGTGCCCTAGAGCTAGTTGCCTCCCACTTTTGACGACTGGGCACCTTAAGCGCCCGCCCTACCGCCCAGTGACGCTGTAAAGGTCGATAGAGACCAACAGCATTAGCACGTTCAAAAAAAAAAAAGGGAAATTCACAATACACCCCATGCGGGACGTCAGTGCAGGCCTTACCTTGAATAAATGAATTATTTATTGCAGAAGCTATGTACAAATAGGTCTTAAAAAAACTAATATATTATAATAGGTCTTTACCTATGAAATTGCCGTATTGCAGTACAGACTTTTTCAAACAAAAAAAAGTTTTGATTGGCTATGAATTCTAAATTCAAATTAATTTTGTTTTAAAAATATGACATTCTATTTACAATATAAGTCTTTTGTTTATTGATTAGCGTTGTATTTTCATTACATTTCAACATTTTTCCTCATAATGGATACTTTGAAATTTCGTGTAGTTATGGAATATGAGTTCCGTCGTGGCACCAACGCGGCACAAACGACACGTAACATCAACGACGTTTACGGAGAGAACTGTACAAACGAACGTACAACCCGTTATTGGTTTGCTCGGTTCCGTTCTGGGAATTTTGACTTGAAAAATGAACCTCGTGGTCGTCCGGAAACTTTGGTCAACAATGATGAATTAAAGGCGATTGTGGAAGCTGATGAATCTCAATCTACAGCTGAGCTGGCAGCAGCTTTTGATGTTAGCATCAAAACAATATTGGTCCATTTGCGACAGATTGGCAAGATAAAAAAGCTTGATAGATGGGTGCCCCACGAACTTAACGATCGCCAGCGCTACGTACGCGTCGAGACTTGCCTTGCGCTGCTTAACAGGCACAGAAATGAAGGAATTTTGAACCGAATTGTTACGTGCGACGAAAAATGGATTCTTTTTGACAATCGAAAGCGCTCAGCAAGTTGGTTAGATCCTGGTTCGGTACCAAAGCAATGTGCAAAACGAAAAATGACCCCTAGAAAGGTGATGGTCACAGTTTGGTGGTCTAGTGCTGGTGTGATTCATCATAGCTTTTTACAAAACGGCGAGAGCATTACTGCAGATGTGTACATTGAAGAACTGACCACAATGATGGCGAAACTCGCACGTCTGCAACCAGCTTTGGTCAATCGGTCGTCTCCACTGCTACTTCACGACAACGCGCGACCCCATACTGCACAACAGACCGTCTCTAAGCTGCATGAGTTGGGTTTGGAAGCTCTCCCTCATCCGCCATACTCACCAGATCTTGCGCCTACCGACTATTACTTTTTCCATAATTTGGACAACTTTTTAGCGGGACAAAAATTCAATTCCCGAGAAGCAGTACAAAACGCCTTTGAAGAGTTTGTTGTCTCCCGTCCTGCTGATTTTTTCAAGAAGGGCATGCATAAACTGCCACAGCGTTGGCAAAGATGCATTGATTGCAGGGGTGATTACTTTGAATAAAAGAAATAAATAAGTTCGAAAAAAAAAATACTTTAACTTTTTTCAAACAAAACGGCAATTTCATAGGTAAAGACCTAATATATTTGATTATTTGAATGGAGTCAACAGTTTGCCCGTGACAGGCATGCAATATTTTATCACACTAATATTATAAAGGCGAAAGTTTGTATGTGTGTATGTTTGTTACTCTTTCACGCTCAAACGGCTGAATGGATTTGGATGAAATTCGGTACCAAGATAGCTTATACACTGGATTAGCATATAGGCTACATTTTATCCCGGAAAAGTGAAATTTTCTAAAATGAATAAATAATTAAAATACTTTATATACGCGGGTGAAACCGCTAAGTGCAACTAGTTTTATATGTACTTAAAATTTTAATACGTCAAATTGAAATTACTAATGATAAATATGATGATAATAGAAAAGTAATTTAATTGGCAATAATAGAAACATTTGTCATAACAACTCCTTGAGGTCATAAAAACACTTCTCTACCAGCCACTTAAACAGTTTTGCCTTAAATTGTCGAGTAGGCAATTCCCTGATTTCTTTTGTTATTTTACTAAAAACTTTGATACACATCATAAAACAATTTTCATGACGCAAGGCAGATTTACGTAAAGGCATCATTAGCTCTGTTGGGTCTGCACATCTTAATCTAGAATTGATATTATCTTTGAGCAGTCCAAACAAATTTGGATTTTCCTTTACAAAATATCCAATCTGGAAAATATATAGACCCAGATAGAGAAAACAGATTAAATTGCTTAAAAATAAGGTACCGTAACCTTACCTTATATTTTTTTTTTTTTTTTACTTCAATCTTGTCTAGCATTTGACCGCGCTCTCACCTGATGGGAAGTGACGATGCGATCGAAGATGTAGCATGCTAGCCAAGTAAATACTTATTCACTCTTCTCTTGAACACGCTCGGGTCATATTTCGCCGGATACACAGACGCTGGCAGGGCATTCCATTCCTTAGCCGTTCTAATTAAGAACGTTGAGCCAAATCGCTTGGTACGAATAGGTGGTATTTCGACCACGAAAGGATGGCGCTTAGCCGAGCGTCTAGTAGTCCGGTAGTGGAATGGTGATGGGAGAATGAGATATATAGAATAAACAAGCTTCTGCCCGCGGCTTCGCAAGCGTGGGTGTTTTGGTGATAGCAGTAGGTAACACTGCACAGGGGGGACAATGCTGCAGATTCCCTGGATATTCCCTTATTTGGGGTCTTACAGCACCTATGTGAAGAGCCGCCCGGTGACGCTGTAAAGGTCGGTAGAGACTAACAGCATTAGCCCATTCAAAAAATAAACCAATTTTTTTTTTATTAATCTGCATTTCCATAGACACCTGTGTCCGTGCTTTTTGTTAGATAATTTTTTATATTTATGAATTAAGCCTATTATTAACATGAACTTATATATAATACAGGAAGGACAGTAAAATAAACCATTTTAACAGATGGTGGTCCCTCATTACACCGGGACCAGACTGCTAAAGCAGTTGCAGAAAAACTGTTGAGCAAATTTTTTCATCCACGGGTCTTTTGTGGTTTCTAAAAAAAGTGTATTTTCACTGCAAAAGCAAAAAAAATAGAAAAGAACAACCGCGCTCTACCGCACAATGACCCAAACACGTCTAAAGTTGTGAATTATTTCGTTTTTTTTTTTATATTTTTTGCTTTTGCGTAATTTTTTGCGCGGGTTTTCCCGCCTGTCGCGTTGAATTTATGTCACGGGTCTTTTTTGGGGTGTACACGTATAGTGTGTAAACAGTAAGAGAACTTTATGAACTTGAATGCAGTTTTTTAAAATTAGTTATTTAGTGACAGTCATTGAGGCGCGTGAAACGTTGATAGTTGACAGCCTCCGTGGTGTGGTAGTTGAGAAGGTTTGCTCATAGCCCGGAGGCGGTGGGTTCGATTCCCGCGGCAGGACAAGTATTTGTGCACAGAAAAAAATGCGCAAATACTTGTTCTGAGTCTGGGTGTTGTGGGACCATGGTCCTCGTAGTTCCTGGGTCCTTTACACAGGGAATCCTAGTTAGGGTCCAGGATCTATGTATGTGATCGTTGGGTGTTATTATTGATTTATTTAATCTCACGTGTTTGGGATCACTACTAATAATTTATTTGACATAATTTTACATTACTTTATTCATACTTCGGCCAAACACAAGTCGTGCATTTATTTGCATTGTTTTTTTTTTGATGATTATAATTATTATTACTAAGTATTTTTTTGAAGTAAAACTTCTTTACGCACGCTTGACTTGGGTGTAAGCTGGTGAGGCGTGTGATTTGAGAAGTAGATATAAGATATACCTATATACTACGTGATGATAGAAAAAAACAGTTACGTTTCGTATTACTGTAGGGGCAAGAGAGATGGAGCTAAAGAAGTTTTACTTCAGTCGTGTGGTCTGAAGTAAACTCGTTTTTTTAATTTAACTTTTCTGCTACATACTGATTATACGACAAACAGACGATCTTCAGTTCCTTTTTAATATACATATATAATAATATACAAGGTGGAATTAATTCGATCTTTTCCTTCAATGTATGTATTCAGTCCATGCTATAGAATGCTCCCATATAACTGAATAAAAAAGTACTTATGAAATAAAACTTAAATCTAGGTATTAACAAATTGAAATTCTAAAGAAAAGCCTTGTAACTTTGAACAAAGCAGGTGTTTTAATGCCTACGAAACATTTACAAAGCTCACAGCTGGTGCCCGCGTTATGTGTACCGTTAAATGGACATTTCGGCTGTCATGCAGTTATTTTAAGAGGCACTAAATACTTAAACAAATTCTATTTTATTTTAAATTGGATCTTGTACGAATATTCTATAGCATAGTCTGAGTACATACATTTAAGGAAAAAAGTGAATTTAATTCCATCGTGTATAATAATAATATTCATAACATATGATTCCTTAAACTTCTTAACTTGCAACAATGGCATAAGGAGAAATGTTTCAATGCCCATACTGCCTCTATGTTGATTTTCGATATGTAAAAGGAAGGAACCCGGAAAAGTTGCGGGCATGCATGGAAATTCGGGGTTTGATGAAGGTTATCCGTAATCGCGGGTTTGATTCCGTGGAAGTTAGTTTATATCGGCACTTACTTAATCACTTGGGTCGAGATTTACTTCCATGTAGGTGCTTAAAGTTAAAGAGTCATAAATTAGAATTTTAGTATCGACATTTATGGTGGTCATGGATATTTTATGGACCTACGGAATAAGGTTTTAAAATCCGCGTTAAAAAATTATCATTGACATGACAGAAATTATTTTAAATCGGTTAGAATTTGAAAGATATGACGAGCTAGTCGTTCACCTGATGTTAAGCAACACGGCTGTCCATAACAGAACAGTGTCACTCGGAACTCTAAAATATAAAGTTTCGCGCGACACTGCACTGCGCACATCATCCTGAGACATCAGCACAGTCTAGTAATAAGATTACTCTACTGTGAGATCAGATCATAAAGTCTCATTTGCCCAGTAATTTCACTAGCTACAGTGCCCTTCAAACCGAAACACAGTAGTGCTTGCACACTACTGCATGGCGGCAGAATAACTGGCAAAGCGGTGGTACCTACCTAGACGAACTTTGCAGAAAAGTTCTACCACCTAGTTACAAACATGTTCAATTTTGTAAATGAATATATAATATATTTAATACTATGTGCAATCAGATAGCTTCCAACCAACTTCAAAAATTGATAATTCATCAAGTTAATGATAATTCACGCAAATATGTGTCAAGTCACAGTCGAAATCATCAAGTCAAGTCATAGTCTAGTCAAAGTCATACTCCTAGTAAAGTGGTGGCAACTTTACTTGAAGCTTCTATGGAGTTTTGGAAACAACACGAAAAGAAACGTTTCACCATCATTATACCACTTTCCCACACTCATGCATGTAATCCAGCACTTAACGAATAAAATGCCACCAATTTTATGCACTAATACTGAAAATAACACAAGTTTTGGAAAATAATACAATGCGGCGACGCGATCTTTTTCGTTTTCCCGCCAAAACTCTCTACGACCTTTTTTATGTAATAGACATTTTGATTTCATTATTTCATCATAGTATCCTCTACTTGGTCTGTGGTCATAGTCAAAATGTAATAAAATGGTGAATATTTTACTGAAGGCTCTAAAAAGCCTAGAAGAGAAAACGAAAAGGCATAGTTTCAAAACTTGAAGCCACTTGCCAACACTCGTGCATGTTCATGAACACTTATCGGGTAATAATACACTCTTATTACACATTAAAAATCAAAAATACATGGGTTGTGATAAAAATTCAAAATTCACAACCGTCATATTCGGATTTTTTTCAACGACCTTTTAGCAATTTGTATCGTTATACTGTCATTGTCACGAAGGTTTCGGTCATTGCACAGACCAAGTAGAGGATACTGGGTCATTGTAGTATCCTCTACTTGGTCTGTGGGTCATTGTACAAATTTAAATTTCAGAGGTCGGCATCACAAATCCTCATTTTGGTTTCTATAACTTCGGAAAGAAATATAATCTCATTTTTTATATGAGCTCTGTATAAGATTAACTCGAATTAAAATGTCCATTAATGACATGTGATTTTGACCACGCAGAAACATACGAAACATGATAAATCAATCTTGCTTTATTATCTTTCCTCGCCTTGACCCATAACTTTGACCCATATATGATTATTGTGATTATCTCGTATGGCCTTATTATGCCTAAAATAATATTTTATCATTTCCACGAATTCCGCTTAATATTATATTATTGTCTTTTATTTTCTTCATCTTTTTTTTATTTATGTCGCTAAAGCACTCACAAATGTTTATAAATAATAGGTCTTTACCTATGAAATTGCCGTATTGCAGTACAGACTTTTTCAAACAAAAAAAAGTTTTGATTGGCTATGAATTCTAAATTCAAATTAATTTTGTTTAAAAATATGACATTCTATTTACAATATAAGTCTTTTGTTTATTGATTAGCGTTGTATTTTCATTACATTTCAACATTTTTCCTCATAATGGATACTTTGAAATTTCGTGTAATTATGGAATATGAGTTCCGTCGTGGCACCAACGCGGCACAAACGACACGTAACATCAACGACGTTTACGGAGAGAACTGTACAAACGAACGTACAACCCGTTATTGGTTTGCTCGTTTCCGTTCTGAGAATTTTGACTTGAAAAATGAACCTCGTGGTCGTCCGGAAACTTTGGTCAACAATGATCAATTAATGGCGATTGTGGAAGCTGATGAATCTCAATCTACAGCTGAGCTGGCAGCAGCTTTTGATGTTAGCATCAAAACAATATTGGTCCATTTGCGACAGATTGGCAAGATAAAAAAGCTTGATAGATGGGTGCCCCACGAACTTAACGATCGCCAGCGCAACGTACGCGTCGAGACTTGCCTTGTGCTGCTTAACAGGCACAGAAATGGAGGAATTTTGAACCGAATTGTTACGTGCGACGAAAAATGGATTCTTTTTGACAGACGAAAGCGCTCAGCAAGTTGGTTAGATCCTGGTTCGGTACCAAAGCAATGTGCAAAACGAAAAATGACCCCTAGAAAGGTGATGGTCACAGTTTGGTGGTCTAGTGCTGGTGTGATTCATCATAGCTTTTTACAAAACGGCGAGAGCATTACTGCAGATGTGTACATTGAAGAACTGACCACAATGATGGCGAAACTCGCACGTCTGCAACCAGCTTTGGTCAATCGGTCGTCTCCACTGCTACTTCACGACAACGCGCGACCCCATACTGCACAACAGACCGTCTCTAAGCTGCATGAGTTGGGTTTGGAAGCTCTCCCTCATCCGCCATACTCACCAGATCTTGCGCCTACCGACTATTACTTTTTCCAAAATTTGGACAACTTTTTAGCGGGAAAAAAATTCAATTCCCGAGAGGCAGTACAAAACGCCTTTGAAGAGTTTGTTGTCTCCTGTCCTGCTGATTTTTTCAAGAAGGGCATCCATAAACTGCCACAGCGTTGGCAAAGATGCATTGATTGCAGGGGTGATTACTTTGAATAAAAGAAACAAATAAGTTCGAAAAAAAAATACTTTAACTTTTTTCAAACAAAACGGCAATTTCATAGGTAAAGACCTAAGTACCTATTGAATGTTGTGTGACTGACTGACTCACATAGTGATCTATCAACGCACAGCCCAAACCACTGGACGGATCGGGCTGAAATTTGGCATGCAGGTAGATGTTATGACGTAGGCATCCGCTAAGAAAGGATTTTTTGAAATTCCACCCTTAAGAGGGTGAAATGAGTGGTTGAATTATTTTCCCATAGGCCACGCCGCGGGTGAAGCTGCGGGCAGAAGCTCGTATAATATATAATAAGAATATAAAATTACAAAGTGCTTAATGTCAAATATAGCAAGCCCATTAGGTATTATGTAAGTTTGAAAAAAGTTATCTTTCCCACCACTGGTGCAAGCAATCCGGCACAATGCAGAACAGAAAACTCCGATCCGAAGCTTCGATTACACCTGTAATGAAGAAGCTATTATTATGTCTTTATGTTGTTACATTTTTTTCTGCTACGTTCACAATATTTATAATTAAATTGTATTGTAAAAAATAAATTGTATAATATACTGAAATAAAAACTTGATAAATAAATAAATTTATTGCAGTTGAGACATTATAATTAAATATATTACAAAATTAAACACTTCACACCGGTGCAAAAACAATATTGAGATGATCTTAAAGATTATAAATAGAAAACTAAAATTATATAGCAACAGGCAATAAGCAGGGTCCGTGAGATTTCATAAATTGAGCTTGGGATATTCAGACCAAGCTTTTTTGTTTGACACACAATCATTTATTATGTAATTAAAAGGCTATTTTTCATCTGGTTTAACTGGACGATTGTTTTATTTTCTTTTTCTTGCTATAAACACTTTTTATAAAGCAAAAATTAATTTAATTTAAAATTAATAAGTAACAATAACATTATGTTTCTCTATAACTGAAATTTAGTACATAGATAAATTCTTATGAAAATTTCAGATTATGGTCATGAAATCCATTTGCGAGTAAAGGTATATATTAGAGTGGATACTATCTAATTAATAATTTTGATGATTTGGTAATTATAATGTTTGTTATTCAACCAACTGTACCACAATATAAAATTGTTTACAGACGCTTATCTCTCTCTCTTTAGGTAGTATGAATTATGAATATTTTTCATTTAAAAATGTGATTATTCTAATATATCTTACTAGTGTTACTGTGGTTATGGCGAAACAGTAGTGAGTAAAAAATGTGGCCAATATATCTGGTTTTTATTGCTTTAAGTGCGAGTGCAATTAGCGTGGTTGGACAAAATGATTATCAAAATATATTTAGAAATTTGGTAGATAAAACTGTGCACTCTAATACGTGGAAGGTTGAATTTGAAGAGACATTGACTGATAAAATAGTCAAAAGACTTGAAAGCAGGCTCACCGACATTCTAGAAACAAGACTCGTGTTGAATTTTGAAAAGACACTCGAAGAAAAGCTCGTACTAAAACTAGAACAAAGACTCGCTAAGAAAGTCGAAGAGAGCCTCGAAAGGAAAATGGAACTAAAACTCGAACACATACTTGCTGAAAAATTAGAAAATAAACTGGAAGGTGAGCTCGAAAGTACACTTGAATCGAAGCTAGAAGCTAAACTAGCATTATCACTTCAAGAAAAGCTAGAGAAAAGTCTCAAAATTAAGCTTGCAGGGAAAATCGAAGAGAAACTTACAAGCAAGTTTGAACAGAAATTTGAAAAGAAACTGGAACCAAAACTCGAGACCGAACTTAAACGAAAACTAGACGATATTCTCAAAGCCCAACTCCCAAAGACAGAGGTTCTTGAAACGAAACTCGAAGGAAAACTGGCAGAAAATCTCGAAGAAAAACTAGCGACGAGATTTGAGCCATATCTTGGAGTAAAACTAGCAGCAAATCGGGAAAAAAGCTTACGGAGACGCTGCAAATAGCACTTCTAGAGAATCTTGAAACGAAATTAAATGAACTTGACAAAACTTACCATCGCCGCAGTAGTGAACAAGATAAAGTGCCACGTAAGTTGGGCTACTAATAAATATAATCTATTAAATGTCTTTAGCTTGAATTTTAATGTGACGGAAATTTGAATCACGCCACTTGAGCCGTATCAATCTGTCCCGTCTGTTATTTTGTAAACTATCTTGACAAGTGATGTCGTGTCCTTTTTTCTAAGCCTAATTTTCCTGGACATTAATAGTCATTCTTGTCTTACGAAATTATTTATCTTCTTACTTCTCGTATAACGATACTACTCGTAGGTGTACAACATTGAGTTAAAAATAACGTATAACTATATTATTAGGTATTTATTTCCAATGATCTGCTTAACATAAAGACTGAGATTAATGTTATTGCAGAGGAAGTAGAATGGGTTAAAACAAACGCCAAGGATGCTTTGCACTCATTGCGTAACCGTGCCTTGGTTGCTGGCTACGATCGGGATAGATCTCCATTATGGATCATGAGAGGTTACATTAAAAACAACTTAGTACCTGGAAAGCTTAACAAGTATTTTGCAGCTATTGCTTGGAACGGAGAAGAAAATTATTTAACAGAGGACATTATAATACCTATTGATCTAGTTCTTAGTAGGCGCAAGTACTTGGCATATTATGATTGTATAGTAGTTAGTTTAGAGAATGGAATTATATTCAACAGTAAACGTACTTAGTTTAAAATGCCGACGAAAATGTGAAGACAGTGTAATTTTGACAACACATTTCAGTAATTGGAGCGATGTTATATTTTATTAATCTGATGTTTTTTGTGTTACTTAGGTTTTATGCGCCCCTAAAGAGAGGGTGAAGTGGGTTGATGGTCACAGCAGTGCTGATGCCATTCCGCCTTGTGCTATCGATGGTGGTAAGACGGCTACCGGGGCTATACTCTACATCGGCAGAACTATCGTGCAGGGCACTTTGACTCCAGGAACGGTAATATGAGTTCACTCATAATAAAATTAACCTTAATAAAATTTCCTGTACCTTGGAGGTACCTTGGATTCCTGTACCTGTATTTTGGGTCTAAATTACCGCTGCGTGATATGTACACTTTATTTATGTTGTTATTTTCAGGTGAATCCCGGGATAGGATTAATAATTCCGTTCGATTCGAAAGAGATCACACGCACAGATTACGAAGTTTTATGCTTAGCTTAAAACAAATTTAACTATTAGTCTATGATTAGGCAACCTTATGCTTCACATAGTCATACCAACACTCGTCACTGCGCGGTGGACGTCATCTGGTTGATGCCACATCTAAGATTCTGAGCTCGAACTTTTTAGCAGTCCATAGAGATTTTTCACTGAAATAAATGACCAATAAAGAGGTGATCCACTTGATGGTAAGTGGTCTCAACCACTTATAGACATCAGCAACACCAAGGGCATGGTCACCGTGTGTGCAGTCACCGGTGCGTAGTCTTTTTTTATAGTAAAATGGGTATGCGTTTGATAACAACTCACCTGACGGTAAGTGACGAAGTTGTCTAAGGTGGAGCACGCTTGCCCATGAGATGCCCATTCACTCTTGACTTAAAAAGACCCAGGTTATATCTTGAAGTCTACCCTCAGAATATAGATCTCAATCTCAAATAGATCTTAATCTGCATCATATCAAGATATTGACTTTTCCTCTCATCTGGTCATTGGGTGCAACTACAAACCTAGGAGTTACGCAACGTTAATTGTTATTCCTTAACAACGAGTCTTTGAACTGTGAACCGTATGAAGATCACCATTAAACCATTTTTGCAAAAACACAGTGGTTTTATTTCATGTGCATCTCGTCACAAAAGCCAGAAGGTTAGCCAGCTGTTGGCTGTGAATCCTGTGACCTTCAGCATTAGCTGTTCCGTATGGTACCAGGTCATTTAAGCACTGATACAGAGCCACCAACTTAACTGGTTCAGTTGTTACGTCATTACTTTTTAGTAAAGCCATACCTGCACTATTTGAAAGAGCTGGCAAAAATCGACCTGGACATATGAATTGGTAGTGCTGTACGTTTCTAAGCGGTTCCTTGGATCTAATGCATTTTAAATTTGAAACTGTAACATTTATAACTTTTTGAGATATACTGCGAAAACTGTGAAATACGGTATCACGATTCAAAAGTTTTAGACATTTTCTCTAAGGCCAATTTTCAAAATGTTTATAACAGTACTTTAATATTTGCCTATGTTTTTCTTATTACTATTCCTATTTGTGTTATTTGTAGTCGAAGCTTATTACCTGTGGGATCCTAATAAGCACGGCCCGACATGATCTTGATAAGTTATTCTAAAAAAATTACATTACATAGTTTACTTGAAATTTGACTACTACTCACTCACTCTCACTAAATTAAAGATTCAATTTACATGTAAACATAATACTAAACTATATTTAATTGTTTGAAAAAGAGTAATATTGTAGGTAAACAGGGATCATATATAAAATATAGAATTTAGATCACCTTCTGCGAGAAGCGTACCCAAAAAGCTGGCAACATTCCCTCGTTGAATAGCTAGTACACACTTGCACTGTACTGTGCAAATGTAATAAGATTACAAGACTATGAGGTTAGTTCGTAAAGTTTCATTTGCCCAGTAATTTCACTAGTTACAAACCCTTCAAACAAGAACACAGTAGTGCGTACGCATTAATGCAGACCAAGACCAACCCAGAGGAACTTTGCAGAGAAGTCCTACCACTTATCATTATTATTAATCTAAGTCAAAATTAGCAAATGCTTTTTCCACTGATAGATAGAGGAGTCCTTGAGGGTCTCGAGGACTTATCTATCTATCATTGGAAGATGATAAACATAGATCATCTAAATTCTACTGACCCGGAGATCAGCTCTGCATTCTTCAAAAGCCTTGTCCTTGTGCGTCTCAGAAATACAGTACCTATCTAGACGACCTTTGTAGAAATTCCTACTAAAACAAAAAAAAACAATACAAAGTACTTTCGATTTTTTCTGATGCATGAAAGAGCCTAGAATTTTTCCCTGATGGGATCGGTGCGGCTCGCTCATTAAATTTCCAACACGTCCTGGCTGAATATTCATGACGTCACTTGTCTAGTCATTGCTCCCTCTTACATCTGCTTGGAACGGGTTGGAATATATTTAGAAGAAAGTCACAGTTGGGAGAAAATATCTTGGAAATTACTGTAAAACAAAAAAAAAATTAAAGTACTTATAGATAAAACGAGCTTCTGCCCGCAGCTTCGTCCGCGGCGTGGCCTATGGAAAAATAATTCAACCACCCATTTCTCCCCTCTTAAGGGTGGAATTTCGAAAAATCTTTTCTTAGCGGATGCTTACGTCATAACATCTACCTGCATGCAAAATTTCAGCCCGATCCGTCCAGTGCTTTGGGCTGTGCGCTGATACATCACTATGTGAGTCAGTCAAACAGTCAGTCACCTTTGAGTTATATATAATATATTTAGATATATCGATAATTAGTAGGGGATATTATGCAGGGTTTTACTTATTTAACAGTCATCCAAGTATTGTACAATATTTTTTTTTTCATAATAAATCCCTTCATATCCTCATTTAACCATCGAAATATATACTTAAGTAGCTGTTAATTCATACAATTGGTGGATCCAAAATATATATAAAACATAAATAAATATAATAATAAGGCAGGAGTCTTGGTGATTGCAGCATATTATAATGAAAATCAAGGAGAATGCTACTGCCCATTCCCCGAATTATCCCTTAGCCAGCTCTAACGGCACCACGGGAAGAGATGGGTGGTCCTATTGATATGCTGGAATCACATGGAAACGCTACTTCTTGGCGGCAGAATATCTGGCAAAGTCGTGCTGTAGGTGCCTATAGAATAACTCTGCAGAACTGCTACATTATAGTATCTAATTAAGTATATAACAGAGAATAAAGGTATTTGTAGGTCTGCGAATGGTAGACCTGGCGAGCACAAACGTTACTGCAACAATTGTGTTTAGTCTAATAGAAAATTTCGTTATTTTTTGTAGAAAAATATTGTATTTAAAAGCCAAGGCAAGCGCCAACAAATACTGTAATTTACGTTACAGTATTGACTGTAGTGATAATACTGTAGACGATGCGATGAGGATGGTTACGAAGAGGCGGAAAGTAGGCGCAATGAAAGAAGATAATAAATTAATATTATGAGGCGCCCGTACGTCAGTCGAAGCTATCGAGAACTTTTGTTGTTTTAAAGGTGACGTACGGACGCCAAGCTTTATTTAAAAGAATATATAAAAAGGTAGGTTGTACTTGTCCTGAAGGTCTGTAGTTAACAAATACAATACCTGAAAAAGAATGTAACGAACAGCCTGCTAAAGTTAACTTTAACCTCCGCATCATGTCAGTATCACTGCGGGGCACTGCGACCACGTGTGTGCGTAGGCCACGAAGAAGAAACTACGGAAAATAATCAATCTTAGATAGATAAATAAAGAACTATTTATTGTTCCACCAATATAAAAGTATCAAGAAAACCTTATAAACAAGTGTTACAATGGACAGTCTTGTCGTTGACAGCGATCTCTTCCAGACAACCTTTGGATCGACAGTATCAATGCAAATGAGTAGTCTGTGGTATATGACAATTTAAAAGAAATGTTATAAGAATAATTAAATAACAAATACTTCATTTTTACCAATAAATATACCTACACCCTTATACTTATATAATCATAATATTATAATATAATATTAAAACTAATACATATTGTATATTACTTAAAAAGCAGATCATGAAATAGCGTGAGGAATTAAGGAAGATGCAAGAATAAAAGCTCTACCAGCTGAGATGTCAAAACCCGTCAATCTCAATAGTTCATAATCATCAGCATGCTTAGGCTCATCTGTATTAACTACTTTATCATCATTACTATCACTGAAACAGCTATGTCAGCAATCCAAGGCTGTGCTCCGATATCCCGAGGAGTTAGGTTAACCAGGGTAACTGAGTTGGCAAGGGTCAAAAGAAAACACCCCAAGTGGGACGTCAGTGCAGGCCTTATTGTCCCCATTCAGATAAAAATAATAATCGTATAATTTTCTAAGTTTATGAACCTATCCAAATATCATTAGTGGCTGTGGTTCACCGTTCTTTAGGAATGACAATGTTATTGAAAAAAGTGTAAAAAGTATTTTAGCTTAAAACAAAGGAGCGGAGAGTCAGGGTGTACGAAATGTGGTAAAACAAAGGAGCGGAGAGTCAGGGTGTACGAAATGTGGTAAAAACAAAGGAGCGGAGAGTCAGGGTGTACGAAATGTGGTAAAAACAAAGGAGCGGAGAGTCAGGGTGTACGAAATGTGGTAAAAACAAAGGAGCGGAGAGTCAGGGTGTACGAAACGTGGTAAAACTTACGGTTTGACCCGTACGCGAGTAAGTACTACCCTACGTACGTCGGGACATACGCGACGCGAGTTGAAACTAGCGGAGAGAGAGAGAGGTGGTTGGTTTTCTCGGTCACGGTCAGAGGATTTAGTTATGTTATTACCTGAATGTTAATGAGTTATGTTATAATCATGCCAAAAACGCACGAAGTAGCAAAGAAATGCGTAGTGTATTATTTTCTTTTTTTCCATCTAAAAAATTATGATTTATATAGAACCGGATATTTATAAACTTTGTTAAGTATTATTAGTTTTAAGAGGCGCCTTCAGCCTACAAAACAATTTACATTCTTACAATAAATTTGTAACTTAGACACTAACGCTAAGTCCTACAAAATAAAATGTATTATTATGTCAATAAAGAAATTTCAAAATCAAATCATTCAATCTCGGACACGCTACGTACATAGGTATTAATTCTTTTTAAAATAAGCCTTTAGTGAATGAAAAATCCGTGACATTTACAAATCCTGTTTATTGAATTCCAATACCGTTCTATAATTCTTGTGTTATACAGAAATGATTCTTTATTTATTAAAACTATGTACCTACGATACAACATTTTTATTATTATGCTTGAGCATTTTCCTTATTATCACGAGAACATACCTACTTATTAACTTAATACCTACTTATTTAAAATCAGATTGTTTAATATGACTTAATGTTTTTCATTGGTTACACGATTAGCATATACCTAACTAATGTAAAGGATTTTTAGACAAAATAAACATGTCAATGTCGAGACAAAGTCACGTCTATGTTTATTCTCGTCATATTTTAGTAAAATCATCGCTCCAAAAAAGGCAAGTTCCAGAAAAGCAATGGATATATTTCCGATAGCTTTAAGATTTCGATGGAGTTTTGGAGATAATATTACTAGACTGAGATCAGCTGGGTGATCACGTAACTCGATTGCAACTGATAGAAACACTTATTTGTATGGATTTGACCGTTGGAATACGCAGTTTATGTGCATAGTTAGTATGAGTATTTCTCCTTTTGCATTGCTATCTAAGTTTCGTGATCACCCCCCAGATAATAAAGCATCAATTGCCCAGTAATATCACTAGCTACAGTGCCTTTCAAACCAGAATACAGTAGTGTTTGCACACTACTGCTTGGCAGCAGAATAACTGGCAAAACGGTGTCACCTTCCACACTATACTTACGACTTTGAAGAAAAGTCCTAAGTATAGAAATATAGTTAAAAAACTGGCAAAACGGCAATATCATTAGTTTTCCTACAAAAACCTTGGAGACGTTGAATATCCTGACCAAACATGAACAAATAATTACAATCGACAATCATCGTATCGTTTGAGCCATCGCCTGCCGTTTTCTGTTCGGTTCAGGGGTGCGGAGCATCCGTACCCCCCATTGCCATTCGTCATCATGTAGTCGTAACAGTTGGTGACTCCGTCCCCATTACAATCCTGAAAACATCATCAAAATCAGAACTCGTTCAGTTTTTTGTTGTACCTTAAACCAGAATTTGTTAAGTTTTTTGTTGTACCTAAAATCAGAATTCGTTAATTTTTTTGTTTTACCTAAAGTCAGAATTCGTTCAGTGTTTTGTTGTACCTAAAATCACAATTCATTAAGTTTTTTGTTGTACCTAAAATTACAATTCGTTAAGTTTTTTGTTGTAACTAAAATCAGAATTCATTCAGTTTTTTGCTGTACCTAAAATCAGTACTCGTTCAGTTTTTTTTTGCATTTAAAATTACTTTGGCGTAAGAATAATGTACCCCATTTCTTCCGGTGGGTTTTTTGTACTATGCAGCCATTATAATAAAAAAAAAAATTAAATATTTGTAGAAATCTTGGTTTTCATTCATCATTTTTCATCATCATTTTTAAAGAAATAGTTGAAACTAAATTAAAATAAAGTAACTTAAGGAAATTTGTGTTTTAATTAATATTTAACTTATGTTATTTGAGTTTTACACCGCGCTGTAATTGAGTGGCTGTAGAGAAAGTTGGAACATGGTTGAATAGAAATGTGAAAAGAGAACTAGTTTTTTTAATAATTTGACAGCTGTCAGTTAATAACGGTTCTGCCTAGGGCTGTAAAATATTACTTTCAACCCGCTCCTCAGGCAACTTCAGAACTACTTTCCGAGTATGAGTAATGAAAAAGCGTTTACTCGCGCGCGTAGACAACGCCATCTTGGTGATTTAATAGTAATTCAGATTTTCCATCTACTTTCACCCGTTACAAAAACCTGATTCACCTAAAATAATACAACTGTTAAAAAGTATTTACACTCAAGATCATTAAAGGGTTGTTTTTGAAATGTAGGTAGGTACTCCAAAATACACATCCCCAACCTTGCCATATCATAAAAAAAATACCCACCAAGAATCCTAAGTAAATACTCGCGGCAAAGATCCGTAATCCGCTCCATTTGGCCAAAAAGGGGCTATAAAGGTGAAATCTTAAATACCATCCTCAGACTGGAACACCAAATAATAGGCGACAAGTCTACACAAAACTTAAAAGTAATTCAAATTCACGACTGCCGAACGATGAACGAAGCATATTTTCTTACCAGTTTACAACAGTTTAGTAGATACGCTATATTTAGGTATATCCCTAGGGCCGGGAAAACGCCATGTTAACGCCATGTCTACTAGGTGGTAGGACTTTTCTGCAAAGTTCGTCTAGGTAGGTACCACCGCTTTGGGGGGCGTCCATAAATTACGTGAGGTGTTTTTTTAAATTTTCTGCCCCTCCCTCCCCCCCTGGTGAGATGTCGTGAGATTTTATTCAACCCCCTCCCCCATCCCCGAATCTCACGTGAGATTTTTCAAAATGTGAGTTTCTTACGTAAATTCAGATTAAATTGAGCTATTTGGTATAAAACAAATATGGTGGTTTGACAGTCAGTAAATGTATAACGTCGAAGTATGAATAAAATTATTTTCTTTCGAACGAATTAGTAAATGATCTTAATCGTACTACGATTACGCTTAAGATTAAATCTTAAGCATGTACAATCTGGATTAAATAGACCAAAATAGTATAATTTTTTTTTGTTTCAATCAGAAAAAAAATTGCGTGATATTTGCCGAGACCCCCCTCTCCCCAACGTAAGATTAGATGAGATTTGACTCGACCCCCTCCCCCCCTTAAACACCTCACGTAATTTATGGACGCCCCCTTGCCAGTTATTCTGCCGCCAAGCAGTAGTGTGCAAGCACTACTGTGTTCCGGTTGAAGGGTACTGTAGCTAGTGAAATTACTGGGCAAATGAGACGTTATGATCTGATCTCACAGTCGAGTAATCTTATCACCAGACTGTGCTGATGTCTCAGGATGATGTGCGCAGTGCAGTGTCGCGCGAAACTTTATATTTTAGAGTTCCGAGTTTCACTGTTCTGTTATGGGCGGCCGTGTCGCTTAACATCAGGTGAACGTATAGCTCGTCACATCATTCACTAACATAAAAAAAATGTACCTCGCCCGTGTATTGGCCAATTTATTTTATTCGCCCGTTTATTAGTTTATCTTTCGTCCCTTTATTCGTATTTCAAGATCGATTTGAACGGCGAGGTCTTTAGATAAAATAAATAATAATAATAATAATAACGCCCAACGATCACATACATAGATCCTGGACCTTAACTAGGATTCCCTGTGTCTAGGGACCCAGGTACTACGAGGACCATGGTCCACAACACCCAGACTCAAAACATGTATTTGAGCTTTTTTTTCTGTGCACAAATACTTGTCCTGCTACGGGAATCGAACCCTTCCCGTCCCTAAATATGGGACGAATAAAAAAGCGTAAATACTTGTTCTGAGTCTGGGTATTGTGGGACAGTATACACAGGGAATCCCAGTTAGTGTCCAGGTCCCGGTATTATTATTACTTATCACATCACACTTCACACTAACATTATAAAGGCGAAAGTTTGTATGTGTGTATGTGTGTTTGTCTGTATGTTTTACTCCTTCACGCTCAAACGGCTGAATGGATTTGGATGAAATTCGGTACCAAGATAGCTTATACACTGGATTAACATATAGGCTACATTTTATCCCGGAAAAGTGAAATTTTCCCGTGGGATGAGCAAATAACTAAAATACTTTTTATCCGCGGGTGAAACCGCGGGGCGCAACTAGTATTATAATAATAACCTAATTTTCAACGTATTGCTTTTCTTAGCTAGTCTGAGCCACCCTTGTAAATTTAGAATAATGTAAACGGTTACCTTGCCTAATTTCACCAAGTAGGCCTCGATGATTCGCCGGGCGCAGTAGTAGTCCCGCGCGCAGTCTTCCCACGCTGTGAAATTTAAAAACTTAGTTAATATACCGTCCCTAATTTTGAATGTTAATGAATGACAGGATGAGCTAGTCGTTCGCCTGATGTTAAACGACACGGCTGCCATATCAGTTGCAGTGTCACTCGGAACTCTTACAGCTTTATTAATAAACACGAACTAGCTTTAGACTAGTTACACCATCTTTTATCTCTTTCGATCCAGCTAAATATTCCAGTAGCAAAAAAAGGACAAAAGCTGAAGTAACTAATCCGAGACTAATACCAGTTTATTAATAAGGCTGTTAAAGTATAGCCTCGCATAACACTGCACTGCGTAAGTCAGCCTGAGACATCAGCACATTCAAGCTTCGTTCAAAAAGATAGTATTTATAAAAAAAGATCGTATATCTTGGAAAAACATTAGTTTCATACGATAATATCTCGCAGTGTTACACTGTCAAGGAAGAATAAATTGAAGGAATTAAGACAATATGAAAAACACAATGTAATCATCAATTAAACAACTTTAAATTATCATTTAACTTACAATTATAAATTACGGAAAATTAAGTGATTTTTTTTTTAAATGTTTTGACTCCACACTTTTGTGTATTTAGCCAGTGTCAAGTAATATGTTTTTTTTTTAATTTTTGGCTCCACACCTTCGTGTATTCAGCCAGTGTCAAGTAATTGATAATTTATCAAGTTAATGATATTTCACGCAAATATGTGTCAAGTCATAGTCGACGTCATCAAGTCAAGTCATAGTCTAGTCAAAGTCATACTCCTAGTAAAGTGGTGGCAAATTTACTTGACTTTACGACGCATTGTATTATTTTCCAAAACTTGTGTTATTTTCAGTGTTAGTTCATAAAATTGGTGGCATTTTATTCGTTAAATGCTGGATTACAGGCATGAGTGTGGGAAAGTGGTATAATGATGGTGAAACGTTTCTTTTCGTGTTGTTTCCAGAACTTCATAGAAGCTTCTGGTAAAGTTGCCACCACTTTACTAGGAGTATGACTTGACTAGACTAGACTATGACTTAACTTGATGACTTGGACTGTGACTTGACTTGACTTGGCACAATTAATTAACTTCAGATATTATCAACTACTTAACACTGGCTAAATACACAAAAGTGTGGAGCCAAAACCAAAAAAAAAAAAATTGAGGCCTCAAAATGACTGTATAATTTTTAAATTACCATGATTCCTTTCAGGCGTATCATTGGGCATGACCACCATCCCAGCTTCTACCCAGTATATATGCGATATGTTGTATGGTCCGCAGTAGCCGGCAGTACAGCCGTGGCTCAAGTCGCACTCAGTCGCCACGTGGCAGAGGCATCGGTAACAGTTTTCAGAGAGATTGGCGATGAACGTTCCTGAAACGAGAATGATGAAATGGAAAATATTTTTATTATATTATGAGAAAATATTATTATTATTATTATTTTTAATGTTAAGGAATGACGTGACGAGCTAGCCGTTCGCCTGATGTTAAACGACACGGCTGCCCATATCAGCTGCAGTGTCACTCAGAACTCTAAAGTATAGAGTTTCGCGTGACACTGCACTGCGCACGTCATCCTGAGACATATCGACAAGAAGCCACAGTAACCTGATGTTTATCCACATATCGATGTTTATTTTAGTTCTAATTGTAGTCTCTAGTATCGTAGTATCGGCATGGAAACAAAAAAAACGAGTGTGCTTTAGACCACACGACTGAAGTAAACTTTAAACTCCATCTATCGGCCGGTATAATTTTGGTTGTGGTTGTGTGGTTGAGCAGGTCGGCTCATAGTCCGGAGGCGGCGGGTTCGATTCCCGAGGCAGGACAAGTATTTATAGGAAAAAGTGCAAATACTTGTTCTGTGTCGGGTGTTGTGGGACCATGGTCTTCGTAGTTCCTGGGTCCCTAAACACAGGGAATCCTGGTTAAGGTCCAGGATCTACGTGATCGTTGGGCGTTATTATTATTATTACTATTATAGTAATGGGCGTAGGCAAATGTCAAGAGGTCGTTTCAATGTACTTCTCAACAGGATACGCTCATTGACCTATTTAGATTAATAATACAATAAAAAAAGATTCACCTGCGGATCCAGTTATCCAAATAACGTAGACTCCAAACAAAAAAACCGGTAACGCCAGTTTTACTTTGTTGTACATTTTTCCTGTAACATTAAATAATGTATAAGTATTAGTTGTACTACCAATGGATTACTAAAATACTTTACTATTTTTTTTACTTAACTATTTAGTGTAATTGACTAGTAGCATTATTTACGTAGATCTCTTAGAAGTACCTGTAATGACCAGTTTATAGGAAATCACACGAGCTAGTCGTTCACCTGATGTTAAGCGACACGGCCGCCCCTAACAACAGTGTCACTCGGAACTCTAAAATAAAAAGCTTCGCGCGACGCTGCACTACGCACACCATCCTGAGATATGTGAGATATATGAGACATTAGCACATTCTGGTAATAAGATTACTCGACTGTGAGATCAGATCATAAAGTCTCAATTGCCTCGTAATTTCACTAGCTACAATGCCCTTCAAACCGGAACACAGTAGTGCTTGCAGACTACGCTTAATTGGCGGCAGAATAACAGGCAAAGCGTTGGTACCTACCTAGACGAACTTTACAGAAAAGTCCTACCACCTAGTAATTAATATACTTATAATTCTATACAGCTTGCCACCGGGTGGAGTTTTGAGCTGGAGCGAAATTATTCAACAATTGGAAGCTTCACCTAAAGCTTGGAAAAAGGGAACTAATAAATAACAACTAAATCAAACCAGGTACAGCGTTTTGTTATTGTAGTTAAACTACAGCAGCTTGTTCGGGTTTTGCATATATTAATATAATTACAAAACTTAACGATTAAAGGTCTTATATTGTAAGGATAAAACGGGTCTATTCGCGTACAAAAATTATCAAAACATTATTTTGACTAACCTCGACGTAATGTTACTTGGTCGAAACGTCGAGGTTAGTCAAAATAATGCATTGATAATTTTTGTACGCGAATAGACCCGTTTATATAATACTTTATTGTTGTATCAAAGTGCAGTATTTTATAATCGATAATACAAAACTAAACTAAACATAAAAAACTAAATTATACCTAAGAAATTAAATATAAAAAAATTAAACTAAAAATTTAAAATAGCCCGTTGGTGGAGGGAAATGTGCCCATTTTATCATATTTTATTATATTTTATTGACCCGTTTTATCTTTACAATACAGCAATAATAGTTCAAGTCGCGAAAGGTTAAAAAGTGATTAAAGGTCTTACCTGTTATTTACGTATAATAAACAACCAAATAAAATTATCTGCTATGTTATAAACGTGTCTCTCACTCACTGTGTTCTGTTCAATATTGTTTTTGTTATTTTTGCGTGTGACCTTCCTAGGCTTAGAAATAAGACTGGTGTAGCGAACACATGCTGAGATCTGGTTTGAGACAGGACGACTGGATTGCCGCCATGCCTTGGTGATGACCGGTACCCGGGGTGAAGGTACTTGTTTATATTACGTTTACCCTTCTTCACTAGTGCTGGGGGTTATTAACCTTGACTGCATCCTGGGAACTTGGGAAACGACTCTTATATTGATAAAATATTTTTTAGAAGTAAAACTTATTTACACACGCTTGACTTGGGAAATAAGCTGTGTTGTTGTTTTTCTTCAACTTCCGTTCGCCTCGCATTCACCAGCTTGCTAGCAGTTAGCTTGAAATTCAGCAGCTTGGCTTCAACTTCAACTTCAGACCTACCCTACCTACCTACTAGTGACCTACGTGAATCAATTCACGTAGGTCTCCATTGTCAACATAACAAAGTTAAAAAATTGTATTATTATGTTGGTATGTCCGGTGAAATTACAATTTACAATTGTAAAGATGGTGACATTAACATTAAACAACGCAAAAACAAAGTAAAACTGGCCGATAGACGGAGCTAAACTAAAAAATGTTTTACTTTAGTCGTGTAGTCTAAAGCACACTCGCTGTGGTCATTAAGCGACAAAGCCCTTTTTAATTTTAGAAACAATAAAAAATAATACACGCTTTCTCAGATATCGATGACCATATTGTAAAAATTGGATTGAGTTTTCAAACGTGTGTGTCAAAATAAAATGTAATTTATATCAAAAGCAATATGGAGTATCAATATCAACATCGAATCAAATCAGCGCCAAAATAACGTTCCACCCATTTTTAACCCCGTTATGAACTTCAATAAAATACGAAACAGAAACACGTCTTCCATCAATTCTGTAAAATAAAGTTTATGCAAAAATTAAAGTAGATTCAAGGAATTACGTTGTCCTATACAAACTTTGCCCTTTTTTTCACCCCCTTAGGGATAGAATTTCGGAAAATCCTTTCTTATAGGATGCCTACATTATACAAAGAACACACCCACCAAGTTTCAGGTCTCTGCGATCAGCGGTTTAGGCTGTACGTTGATCCACCAGTCAGCCATTCAGGACAAAGCCTTTTTTATGTATAGACGAGCTTCTGTCCGAAGCTTCGCCCGTGGCGTGGCCTATGGGAAAATAATTCAACCACCCATTTCACCCTCTTAAGGGTGGAATTACGAAAAATCCTTTCTTAGCGGATGCCTACGTCATAACATCTACCTGCATGCCATATTCCAGCCCGATCCGTCCAGTGGTTTGGGCTGTGCGTTGATAGATCACTATGTCAGTTAGTCAATCAGTCAGTCACCTTTGAGTTACATTTATATATATAACTATAACTAACTATATATATATATAAATAGATCAATTCAAAGTCAAATAGAATTCAAATATTCTAAACAGCCTTGAAACTGGTGCATTTTAAGTCGGTTACCAAGACTATCAAGACGTTGTGATTTCCCTACGGACAGAGTTCCATCAAACTGTGTAAGAAATACGTCGACACTCCTACAATGAAGTTGGTTTGTCTGTGTCGCGGCCAGACGTCTGGAACTATACATAATTTATTGATTTAATGTAGGTCTGTATACAGAGCTATCTCGTCTGCGAAAGCAATTTATTCTCTCCGCGTTATGCATTAATAATAAGCAATTAAATTGTCAAGTGCGAGTCGGGCTCACGTACTGAGGGTTCCGTACACAAATATGTTTATTGTGAGTCCAACAGGCACAGTGGGTTTTTCGAATTTGTAGTAATACTGCGGAGTATGCAATATAATCACAGTAGGTTTGGGGATTCAGCGTATTAGTGAGTTAAAAAAAATATAAATCCGATAAATAAATAAGATAATAAATCCAATTAAAACCTGTTTCTTGTATGGGAATATTTAATTTTTTGTAATTTTTATTATTTGTTACGTAAATTTTTATCAATTTCAAAATATCTTTACTAATAACTATTGTACAAAATTATACAATCACCAGTGTAGTATTCCTAGTATATGGTATAGGTATAATGATATTGTTATGTTATCGCTTTTCGTGCATACAGGCTTGTTCAAAAACTTACATCATGTCGTTAAATGAAAATAATAAAAAGTAGGTTATGAAATAGTAGGTTGGCTAGTCGTTTGTTAGCAGGTATGTATGCTTTAGTGTGAGCATTACATTGATTGCATTACGTTTATCTAAATATATATAACTCAAAGGTGACTGACTGATTGACTGACTGACATAGTGATCTATCAACGCACAGCCCAAACCACTGGACGGATCGGGCTTGAATTTGGCATGCAGGTAGATGTTATGACGTAGGCATCCGCTAAGAAAAGATTTTTCGAAATTCCACCCTTAAGAGGGTGAAATGGTGGTTGAATTATTTTCTCATAGGCCCCACCGCGGGCGAAGCTGCGGGTAGAAGCTCGTTAAATATAAGAAGCCAATGAGGGATCGTCGTGATTTACTGAAACACACGAGTGCGCGCGGTCCGCTCGCCTCGCCTCGCCCTATGTGTTATTACGGTAGATTATCTAAAAAATGCTTCTTAGATATTCTACCGTAATAACACATATTCTGGCTAGCTATTACGGTTCCAAAGATACATCAGTTTATAGGTCGGATAGACAGTCATAGACACCGACAGATAGACACACTGGAGGTTTAGTAATAGGGTCCCGTTCTTACTTTTCGGATACAGAACCTAACGGAACTAAAAATATTCTTTTAATATAAGTAAAAAGGTATTTAACTTTAACTAGCTGCGTCTCGTGGTTTCACCCACATGGGCCCAATCATTAGCTACTAATTATAAATCTGGTTTTTAAACGGCTATAGTGTATTATAACTAAAATAATATTAGCTACTATCAAAAGCTACTAACTATACTACCTAGTATAAAAACATTTGGACATTCATAAAGTGATCAATTAGTGAATGAAATCTCTGCTTGAGCACCGGTCGATGATTGAGCATCGTTCTGTAATACGGACCTAAAACTTAAAATCTATTGTATCCTTTTACAAAAAATGTCTTTATTTATTAATTATTCTCGAATAGATTAATCCTGGTTTAATTAAATAAATTATTGTATGTTGGTTAGTAGCGCTTTTCTGCAATGTTCGCTTTTCCATTTATTCTGCCGCCAAACAGTACTGTGCCAGTACTGTACTATTGTGTTCCGCTTTGAAGGGCACTATAGCTAGTGAAATTACTGGGCAAGTGGGACTTTATAATCTAATCCCATAGTTAAGTAATCTTATTACTAGACTGTGCTGATGTCTCAGGATGATGTGCGCAGTGCAGTGTCACGCAAAACTAACTGTTCCGAGTGACACTGCAATTTATATGGGTCATTTAACATCAGCATAAAAAACATTTAGAAAATAAAATGTCTTCCCGCGTTAACTTTGAAACGGTAAATAAAAAGAAATGGGCAATTTTCATAAAATACCGTCGTTTCGAGTACAAAGCAGGCGTTCGTGATTCTTTTTTCTCTTTATTATAATCCCTATGCATCCTTATTAATATATACAAGTGATGTGTTGCAAAACGTTGTTTGTATGGATTGTATTATGGAAAGAACACATGAACAAAGTGTCTTCGCCTTAATAGAGACAGTAAGATTAGCGTTAATGGACACAGTCTTAGAAATTAGGTTGTTATTATTAAATTATGTTTTTTTGTGTGGATTCAACGCCAAAACGGTTGATTTGATTTGTCTGTACAGATTGCTGATGTTATCGAGATCAACATTGGAAACGGGTAACTTGTGGGAAAACCGCTGGATCACGGAACTTTGATTGCAATTCAGCAGGAGAAATTTCATTCCCAATTTGAAAATATCCATAGCAACTATGAACATGTGTTTTTTTAATGTTTAGGAATGACGTCACGAGCTGACCGCTCGCCTGATGCTAAGCGACACGGCTGCCCATATCAGTTGCAGTGTCACTCGGAACTCGGAACTCTAAAGTATAGAGTGTATATTCCCACTACATTACTAATATATACGTAGAAGTTTTTTTTTCTAGTTCCTAGAGTACCTTCAAGGTAGACACTCTAATTGAATTACAATATAGCTATAGATATTTGGCTAATAAGTAATTTTAATATAACTTAAACTTCTGGAAGTCTAATTTCTAAGACTGTGTCCATTAAAACTAATCTTACTGTCTCTATTAAGGCGAAGACACTTTGTTCATATGTTCTTTCCATGTAGCACAAGTTGCACTGCACTAATATTTTTTTTATGTTAGTGAATGATGTGACGAGCTTGTCGTTCACCTGATGTTAAGCGACACGGCCGCCCATAACAGAACAGTGTCACTCGGAACTCCAAAATATATAGTTTCGCGTGACACTGCACTGCGCACATCATCCTGAGACATCAAAGCAGTCTGGTAATAAGATTACTCGACTTTAAGATAAGATCATAAAATCTCAATTGTCCAGTAATCTCACTAGCTAAAGTGCACTTCAAACCGGAACACAGTAGTGCTTGCTACTGCTTGGCGGCAGAATAACTGGCAAAGCGGTGGTACCTACCTAGACGAACTTTGCAGAAAAGTCCTACCACCTAGTGTTACACTATAAACGACACTAACTCAAATGGTTTTTGTTCTTTTAAGTCTTCTAACTATATTCGTAGGAACTAAGTTCGTATGTAGAAGTGAAACATTAACAAATTGTTGAGATATTTGAATGTGAAGCATACTCGTCAATACAGATGATTCGATTTATATTATACGAGCTTCTGCCCGCAGCTTCGCCCGCGGCGTGGCCTATGGGAAAATAGTCCAACCACCATTCCACCCTCTTAAGGGTGGAATTTCAAAAAATCCTTTCTTAGCGGATGCTTACGTCATAACATCTACCCGCATGCCAAATTTCAGTCCGATCCGTCCAGTGGTTTGGGCTGTGCGTTGATAGATCACTATGTCAGTCAGTCAGTCAGTCAATCACCTTTGAGTTATAAATATTTAGATAGGTACATTCATATCAATACCATTTTTCTCAAGAACGGCTCCAAATAAATTCATATCAAATACCCCGGCGAGTTCTCCTATTTATACAAGGTGCTGTATATTATCTTGTTATATACAGGGTGCTAAGTAGGACGATAAATTTCACGGGATGTGGTTCTTGCGGACGTTTTAATGCCCCTTGTACCTCGTTACATGGACATTTATTACAATAATCCTGTAATTTTGGTCGTAATTTTTATAAATTATTGGCGCTTGGTACTCTGACCGTTTATTAATGGTTAGGGACATCTTGAGTAATAGGTGAAGTTTTTTATTGTTTATTAGTTGCGCCCCGCGGTTTCACCCGCGGATAGAAAGTGTTTTAATTAATTGGTCATCCCATGGGAAAATTTCACTTTTCCGGGATAAAACGTAGCCTATATGTTAATCCAGTGTATAAGCTATCTTGTTACCGAATTTCATCCAAATCCACTTAGCCGTTTGAGCGTGAAGGAGTAACAAACATACACACATACAAACTTTCGCCTTTATAATATTAGTGTGATAGGCAAAGCATCGGACCACATTGTCTTACCTGATAGAAAGTGACGACTCAGTCTATATATTAGGTCTTTACCTATGAAATTTCCGTTTTGTTTGAAAAAAGTTAAAGTATTTTTTTTTTCGAACTTATTTATTTATTTATTCAAAGTAATCACCCCTGCAATCAATGCATCTTTGCCAACGCTGTGGCAGTTTATGGATGCCCTTCTTGAAAAAATCAGCAGGACGGGAGACAACAAACTCTTCAAAGGCGTTTTGTACTGCCTCTCGGGAATTGAATTTTTTTCCCGCTAAAAAGTTGTCCAAATTTTTCGAAAAAGTAATAGTCGGTAGGCGCAAGATCTGGTGAGTATGGCGGATGAGGGAGAGCTTCCAAACCCAACTCATGCAGCTTAGAGACGGTCTGTTGTGCAGCATGGGGTCGCGCGTTGTCGTGAAGTAGCAGTGGAGACGACCGATTGACCAAAGCTGGTTGCAGACGTGCGAGTTTCGCCATCATTGTGGTCAGTTCTTCAATGTACACATCTGCAGTAATGCTCTCGCCGTTTTGTAAAAAGCTATGATGAATCACACCAGCACTAGACCACCAAACTGTGACCATCACCTTTCTAGGGGTCATTTTTCGTTTTGCACATTGCTTTGGTACCGAACCAGGATCTAACCAACTTGCTGAGCGCTTTCGATTGTCAAAAAGAATCCATTTTTCGTCGCACGTAACAATTCGGTTCAAAATTCCTTCATTTCTGTGCCTGTTAAGCAGCGCAAGGCAAGTCTCGACGTGTACGTTGCGCTGGCGATCGTTAAGTTCGTGGGGCACCCATCTATCAAGTTTTTTTTATCTTGCCAATCTGTCGCAAATGGACCAATATTGTTTTGATGCTAACATCAAAGGCTGCTGCCAGCTCAGCTGTAGATTGAGATTCATCAGGTTTCACAATCGCCTTTAATTCATCATTGTTGACCAAAGTTTCCGGACGACCACGAGGTTCATTTTTCAAGTCAAAATTCCCAGAACGGAACCCAGCAAACCAATAACGGGTTCTACGTTCGTTTGTACAGTTCTCTCCGTAAACGTCGTTGATGTTACGTGTCGTTTGTGCCGCGTTGGTGCCACCACGGAACTCATATTCCATAATGACACGAAATTTCAAAGTATCCATTATGAAGAAAAATGTTGAAATGTAATGAAAATACAACGCTAATCAATAAACCAAAGACTTATATTGTAAATAGAATGTCATATTTTTAAAACAAAATTAATTTGAATTTAGAATTCATAGCCAATCAAAACTTTTTTTTGTTTGAAAAAGTCTGTACAGCAATACGGCAATTTCATAGGTAAAGACCTATTATATATTTTCACTAGGCGGTAGGACTTTTCTGCAAAGTTCGTCTAGGTACCACCGCTTTGCCAGTTATTCTGCCGCCAAGCAGTAGTGTGCAAGCACTACTGTGTTCCGGCTTGAAGGGCACTGTAGTTAGTGAAATTACTGGGCAATTGAGATGATATCTTAGGATGATGTGCGCAGTGCAGTGTCACACGAAACTTTATATTTTGGAGTGCCGTGTGACACTGTTCTGTTATGGGCGGTTGTGTCGCTTAACGTCAGGTGAACGACTAGCTCGTCACATAATTCACTAAAATTAAAAAAGTCTGCGATGGTGCATGCTTGCTTAAAACATATCTATTCACTCTGAAGACTCCCAAATTGTAGTAAGGTGGAATTAAGGACGCCTGAAAGTTGTTCCACTCATTGGCTGTTCGCACTATTAAGTGCGTAGCAAAACGCTTAGTGCGGGTTAATGGAATTTCACCCATATATACGTGCTGTGGTTTTGTGCGCCTTAATGTGAGAGAAGGGAGATGGAGGAGTAATATCGTGTTATTCCTTCGCACACTCCAAAATGCAGTTTATAAAAAGCCTATAAACTGGCTACTTTAAGACGGTGAAGTGACTAATTTTGAATTAAGAAATTGTGTTTTTGTGGTGAGTACGTACAATAAGTACTTGAGTAAATATACCTAATATTATATGGGATGTCATTAATTATTTAAATTTAACTAAATAATATTTAACTTTCTTCTTCTCTTTAATTAAATACCTCGCCTCTCTTGAATTGTAGTGTTAATTACCAAGAGAAAGGGTTCTTAGTAGGGGTACTAAAACCTTTTCTACTCTGCTCGCCTCGCTTAAATTGTAGTGGTAGATATCAGGAAGAGAAAGGGTTCTTAGTAGGGGTACTAAGAACCCTTTCTACTCTGCTCGCCTCTCTTGAATTGTAGTGGTAGATATCAAAAGGAAAAAGGGTTCTTAGTAGGGGTACTAAGAACCTTTTCTACTCTGCTCGCTTTCTTGAATTGTAGTGGTATCAAGAGGAGAAATGGTTCTTAGCAGGCGTACTAATAAGCCTTTTTACTCTGCTCGCCTCTCTTGAATCGTAGTTGTAGGTGGTGAAAGGGGTCTTTGCATCCCATAGGGGCGAGAGCTCGAGACAAAAGGAATTCCTTTACTCTACTCTACTTCAAACTTTTAGGTTATAAACTAAAATTCTTTGCAACCCAACGGATTAATTAGGTATATTCTATTCTGCTCTAAAAAGCATTCAACGTTAATTACTATAAAAAGGTATTTTCATCAGAATAAAGCAGCGATATCGCAAAATCTCATTAGCGGGAATGAGAGAGAGACCACAAAAAATAATGAGTCAATCCGCCAAGTTATTTTACCTCTTATTATGTACAAAATGGGCTTTATTGCTGGCCAGATAAGAGCTATGTGCTGTGATAAGATCTAGAACGGGGATGTAATTAAGTTTGCTGTCCAATAAAGGGCCGAAACAGCGCAAGGGAATGATTATTACTCAGTACAGCGAGTCTTCAGACTCTTGAATTGTATGGAAAGATTTTCTTTGATGGAAAGTTAAGATGTTCTCACCGAATTCGCCCTATTTACCAAGTCTATGGATGTTTAATAAAGTTACTGTTGATAGAATGATCATTTATTTATAAGAATATTGTAAATACAGATGTTAAACATTACCACAAATATATAAACAAGGCTTAGACAGACGCCAAACTTGCGTTTATTAATACAAAACAGCAGCTTAACACTTTAACGGTTTAATCACAAAAGATTTAAATAAGCCTTAATCTAATGTTAAACTTTTATTAATAGTTTTAAAATGATAGAGAACATGAAAAATGTGTACAAAAAATATTATTTCCCGGGATTACAATCGTTGAGTCCCATTATTATTGTTTTTTTTAATATCGTCAAAACAGTGGCGAAATCTAGGATGGCCATTTTGTGACGTCATTTGTAAGTAAATAGAAGCTTTTTTTTAACTAAACTTTCTTTATAAAATAGCATTAGATCATAATTTAATTACGGTGTAAGACCCTATAGTATTAGTGTGATTTTCTAAATTGCAATAGAATAAAGAAAGACCTGCCAACACAGGAGTATAGTCTACTTTCATGAGAGCTCGTTTAGCTCGTTCCATTAAAACATCAAAACATAATTGCCATAACAATGTCGTTTTGAACCCCGAGGGAGCAGTACAAGAGCTATCGCTCGACAATCATGCTATGCCACTTTGGGGCTCTAAAGAGACTTATTTTTCTAATAAAAGTTATGTCTCTTTGTATAAAATATACCCAGTGTTGGGTTATACCGTAACCCAGAACGAAGTTATAGCTATAGGTGTTTGAAATTATCTTTAACCGTGTAATTGTAACCAGTATGTCTTGCCATTTTAGAACTCGACAGCGTATTTAATTTCAATGAACAACATTTTGGAACTAGATAGTGAGTTAAGTTTATCCTAAGCTACAGATTCCTCCGATTCAAAGGTTGTCTGGAAGAGATCGCTCTAAGCGATAAGACCGCCTGTTGTACTAGTACTAGTTTATTGTGTAAGTTTTTCTTTTTGTAAATTGTTTTCTTTTTTACGGTGTACAATAAAGTGTTGATCTATCTATCTATCTAAATGAAAGTTTATTATTTCTTTGAATATAAGCTACCATCCATTATGAAGTTTTTGCTATATGTGATTCAAATTAATGGTAACCTTGAGTTGGCGGGAAAACAAAAAAGAACGCGTCGCCGCATCATATTATTTTTCAAAACTTGTGTTATTTTCAGTGTTAGTGCATAAAATTTGGTGGCATTTTATTCGTTAAGTGCTTAATAACAAAAAAACGTGAAACGTTTCTTTTCGTGTTGTTTCCAAAACTCCATAGAAGCTTCTGGTAAAGTTGCCACCACTTTACTAGGAGTATGACTTGACTGGACTAGACTATGACTTAACTTGATGACTTGGACTGTGGCTTGACACATTACATAATATTAATTAGCTTGAGAAATTTCAATTACTTGACACTGGCGAAATACACAAAAGTGTGGAACTAAAATGAAAAAAAAAAATGGTAACCTTAAGCATGACATTTTAACCAGCATGACTGCGTTTCGCCATTTTGGAACGCGACAAGTGTTTGTCTTTTTGTTTAAAAAGTAGCTATAAGACTGGATTACACCATAATCCAGAACGAAGTTATTGCTGTAGTTAACCTCAACCAAAATTGAATTATTTTGAAGTACTGTTAAATATATTTTTTATTGAATATCATCGGAAATAACAAATGTGTTCGGTTCTTGAGCGGGTATCATTCGACCACTGGTCCTGTCTATAATCCACAAAAATTTACTTTACAGTGCCACCAACTTATCTGTAGAACGGCCAAAAGCGGAACTACTGACGCCATTTTGAAAATGTCATAATTATTGTTGTTGTTATTCGATGATGTCTGTGCTGTTTAATCGCTTTACTTTTCGATCGTGGCGCCATCGCTACATTCTACAGATAATTTGGTGGCGCTATACTTCAGTAGCGTGATTACGATTAGTGTGAGTAAACTGAAAATCGATTATCCACATCGATATCATGTTTGCGATTCGATTAAATCGCAATTTGGGGATTTCATTCGAGCGCTGTACGTGACGATTCTCGCGCAAGGAGCATTGTGGTATAACATTATTTAACTGTGTTTCCACATTCTACAAAAAGCTTTATATAATAAACTAGTTGCGCCCCGCGGTTTCACCAGCGGTTAAAAAGTATTTTAATTATTTGCTCATCCCACGAGAACATTTCACTTTTCCGGGATAAAATGTAGCCTATATGTTAATCCAGTGTATAAGCTATCGTGATACCGAATTTCATCCAAATCCACTCAGCCGTTTGAGCGTGAAGAAGTAACAAACATACACACATACAAACTTTCGCCTTTATAATATTAGTGTGATAGTACTTGTGGACATTTCACACAGCGCCATCTAGCTAACTACGCGAAGCTTGTACTATGAGAACCAGATAACTGATACAATACTTAGATACTTTTTGTTTGTAAATACATAAATATAATACAATACACCCAGACACAGAACAAACATCTAAGTTCATCACAATTAAACAATCGAACCCACAACCTGCAGCTTAGAAAGCAGGGTTAATAACTGAGCTATCAGGCCAGTATATTGTATTACTTTTGAAAATAATCCTATATAAGTAGTGTGCACAGGTTAAGTTAATATCCGCTCAACCATTGCAAAGTTAATTGGTACCTAACATAAAATGATCGAAGCCGCAGACTGGAGCCTTTATCATGATAAAACACTCACAAAACTACAAATGCCACTCACAAATAGAGTAGTTTTCTATTTGTGAAAGATTTTTTGGAATCTGAGCCGTAGTTCTATAAATTAGCGCGTACATATTAACTCACAGATTTACAAAATACAATAATAGTAAGTATGCATAAATCGTAATATATACTACACGAGCTTCTGCCCGCAGCTTCGCCCGCGGCGTGGCCTATGGAAAGATAATTCAACCACCCATTTCACCCTCTTAAGGGTGGAATTTCGTAAAATCTTTTCTTAGCGGATGCCTACGTTATAACATCTACCTGCATGCCAAATTTCAGCCCGATCCGTCCAGTGGTTTGGGCTGTGCGTTGATAAATCACTATGTCAGTCAATCAATCAGTCAGTCACCTTTGAGTTACATATATTTAGATTTATATTGTTATAATCAAGTGTGTGGCGTATCTAAACTCCACCTCATCATTTCGCTATTAGTATTCTGTGATTTTACTCCTTAGATCTTACCTGACATGACTTGCGCATTGTAAATTAGTATTAGATGATTATTGGAGTTTTAAAATAAAAACATTGCGTACTGGCAACTCTCCGACGTTTTACTTGGAGCTACAACTCTGCACTTCCCTCCGAACAAGAAGCGAATCAACAGAGGGACCAGTACCGCTTCTCCTACCCTTGCCGAGGTCCCTAAAAGTGTAATATTATAGCGTAGGATGCAGTTTAACAATGACGTATACGAATATCAGCATCAAAAATCTTAAGCAAGTTCTAACCTAAAATAATAAACTAGAGATGCCGCGTGGTTTCAACCATTATCCTGCATTTTATTTTCTAAGGTAGGTTATAACGTAGGTGTATTGTATCGTTTGTTTGTATTGATTACGGTAGTATTAGCAATATGTTTCTTTATTTATATACTTATATGTTTACATTGTAACATAATCTATACATATAAAATTCAAAGTCCTGATTGACTGACTTATATATAAACGCACTGTGCGTTGTTATATAAGTCAGTCAAAAGTCCAAATTTCAAGTCTATAAGAGGTTTCTGGTCCTAGAGACTTGAAATTTAGAATTTGTGTTCTTTGTAAAGTACTTCTTCTTCTTTGTTCTTTGTAAGTAAGTGTTTCTTTGTAAGGTATCCACTAAGGGTTTTTCGAAATTTCGTCCCTAAGAGGGGGAAATGGGTAGTTGAATTATCTATGAAAATTTTTCTTCTTCGTTTCCTATAGGCCACGCGTGCGAAGCCGCGGGCAGGAGTTACGTCTTATCTTATAAATTAATAAGAATACGTTTTAAAATACTTATGTATAATATTTATCTTTTAAGTGTGTAGTTAGCGATTTTGAGCAGGAAATGGCGCCATTTCGTTCGGGGATAAGTTTCCTTTTACGCATGAACGTTTGGCACATGTCGATATTTTATTCAGCCACATAAATAATATTACTATAAAATATGACGAAAATAAAATACAGCTGATGGGTCTACGCTAACTACACACTTAAAAGATAAATATTATACATAAGTATTTTAAAACGTATTCTTATTAATTTATAAGATAAGACGTAACTCCTGCCCGCGGCTTCGCACGCGTGGCCTATAGGAAACGAAGAAGAAAAATTTTCATAGATAATTCAACTACCCATTTCCCCCTCTTAGGGACGAAATTTCGAAAAACCCTTAGTGGATACCTTACAAAGAAACACTTACTTACAAAGAACAAAGAAGAAGAAGTACTTTACAAAGAACACAAATTCTAAATTTCAAGTCTCTAGGACCAGAAACCTCTTATAGACTTGAAATTTGGACTTTTGACTGACTTATATAACAACGCACAGTGCGTTTATATATAAGTCAGTCAATCAGGACTTTGAATTTTATATGTATAGATTATGTTACAATGTAAACATATAAGTATATAAATAAAGAAACATATTGCTAATACTACCGTAATCAATACAAACAAACGATACAATACACCTACGTTATAACCTACCTTAGAAAATAAAATGCAGGATAATGGTTGAAACCACGCGGCATCTCTAGTTTATTATTTTAGGTTAGAACTTGCTTAAGATTTTTGATGCTGATATTCGTATACGTCATTGTTAAACTGCATCCTACGCTATAATATTACACTTTTAGGGACCTCGGCAAGGGTAGGAGAAGCGGTACTGGTCCCTCTGTTGATTCGCTTCTTGTTCGGAGGGAAGTGCAGAGTTGTAGCTCCAAGTAAAACGTCGGAGAGTTGCCAGTACGCAATGTTTTTATTTTAAAACTCCAATAATCATCTAATACTAATTTACAATGCGCAAGTCATGTCAGGTAAGATCTAAGGAGTAAAATCACAGAATACTAATAGCGAAATGATGAGGTGGAGTTTAGATACGCCACACACTTGATTATAACAATATAAATCTAAATATATGTAACTCAAAGGTGACTGACTGATTGATTGACTGACATAGTGATTTATCAACGCACAGCCCAAACCACTGGACGGATCGGGCTGAAATTTGGCATGCAGGTAGATGTTATAACGTAGGCATCCGCTAAGAAAAGATTTTACGAAATTCCACCCTTAAGAGGGTGAAATGGGTGGTTGAATTATCTTTCCATAGGCCACGCCGCGGGCGAAGCTGCGGGCAGAAGCTCGTGTAGTATATATTACGATTTATGCATACTTACTATTATTGTATTTTGTAAATCTGTGAGTTAATATGTACGCGCTAATTTATAGAACTACGGCTCAGATTCCAAAAAATCTTTCACAAATAGAAAACTACTCTATTTGTGAGTGGCATTTGTAGTTTTGTGAGTGTTTTATCATGATAAAGGCTCCAGTCTGCGGCTTCGATCATTTTATGTTAGGTACCAATTAACTTTGCAATGGTTGAGCGGATATTAACTTAACCTGTGCACACTACTTATATAGGATTATTTTCAAAAGTAATACAATATACTGGCCTGATAGCTCAGTTATTAACCCTGCTTTCTAAGCTGCAGGTTGTGGGTTCGATTGTTTAATTGTGATGAACTTAGATGTTTGTTCTGTGTCTGGGTGTATTGTATTATATTTATGTATTTACAAACAAAAAGTATCTAAGTATTGTATCAGTTATCTGGTTCTCATAGTACAAGCTTCGCGTAGTTAGCTAGATGGCGCTGTGTGAAATGTCCACAAGTACTATCACACTAATATTATAAAGGCGAAAGTTTGTATGTGTGTATGTTTGTTACTTCTTCACGCTCAAACGGCTGAGTGGATTTGGATGAAATTCGGTATCACGATAGCTTATACACTGGATTAACATATAGGCTACATTTTATCCCGGAAAAGTGAAATGTTCTCGTGGGATGAGCAAATAATTAAAATACTTTTTAACCGCTGGTGAAACCGCGGGGCGCAACTAGTTTATTATATAAAGCTTTTTGTAGAATGTGGAAACACAGTTAAATAATGTTATACCACAATGCTCCTTGCGCGAGAATCGTCACGTACAGCGCTCGAATGAAATCCCCAAATTGCGATTTAATCGAATCGCAAACATGATATCGATGTGGATAATCGATTTTCAGTTTACTCACACTAATCGTAATCACGCTACTGAAGTATAGCGCCACCAAATTATCTGTAGAATGTAGCGATGGCGCCACGATCGAAAAGTAAAGCGATTAAACAGCACAGACATCATCGAATAACAACAACAATAATTATGACATTTTCAAAATGGCGTCAGTAGTTCCGCTTTTGGCCGTTCTACAGATAAGTTGGTGGCACTGTAAAGTAAATTTTTGTGGATTATAGACAGGACCAGTGGTCGAATGATACCCGCTCAAGAACCGAACACATTTGTTATTTCCGATGATATTCAATAAAAAATATATTTAACAGTACTTCAAAATAATTCAATTTTGGTTGAGGTTAACTACAGCAATAACTTCGTTCTGGATTATGGTGTAATCCAGTCTTATAGCTACTTTTTAAACAAAAAGACAAACACTTGTCGCGTTCCAAAATGGCGAAACGCAGTCATGCTGGTTAAAATGTCATGCTTAAGGTTACCATTTTTTTTTTTCATTTTAGTTCCACACTTTTGTGTATTTCGCCAGTGTCAAGTAATTGAAATTTCTCAAGCTAATTAATATTATGTAATGTGTCAAGCCACAGTCCAAGTCATCAAGTTAAGTCATAGTCTAGTCCAGTCAAGTCATACTCCTAGTAAAGTGGTGGCAACTTTACCAGAAGCTTCTATGGAGTTTTGGAAACAACACGAAAAGAAACGTTTCACGTTTTTTTGTTATTAAGCACTTAACGAATAAAATGCCACCAAATTTTATGCACTAACACTGAAAATAACACAAGTTTTGGAAAATAATATGATGCGGCGACGCGTTCTTTTTTGTTTTCCCGCCAACTCAAGGTTACCATTAATTTGAATCACATATAGCAAAAACTTCATAATGGATGGTAGCTTATATTCAAAGAAATAATAAACTTTCATTTAGATAGATAGATAGATCAACACTTTATTGTACACCGTAAAAAAGAAAACAATTTACAAAAAGAAAAACTTACACAATAAACTAGTACTAGTACAACAGGCGGTCTTATCGCTTAGAGCGATCTCTTCCAGACAACCTTTGAATCGGAGGAATCTGTAGCTTAGGATAAACTTAACTCACTATCTAGTTCCAAAATGTTGTTCATTGAAATTAAATACGCTGTCGAGTTCTAAAATGGCAAGACATACTGGTTACAATTACACGGTTAAAGATAATTTCAAACACCTATAGCTATAACTTCGTTCTGGGTTACGGTATAACCCAACACTGGGTATATTTTATACAAAGAGACATAACTTTTATTAGAAAAATAAGTCTCTTTAGAGCCCCAAAGTGGCATAGCATGATTGTCGAGCGATAGCTCTTGTACTGCTCCCTCGGGGTTCAAAACGACATTGTTATGGCAATTATGTTTTGATGTTTTAATGGAACGAGCTAAACGAGCTCTCATGAAAGTAGACTATACTCCTGTGTTGGCAGGTCTTTCTTTATTCTATTGCAATTTAGAAAATCACACTAATACTATAGGGTCTTACACCGTAATTAAATTATGATCTAATGCTATTTTATAAAGAAAGTTTAGTTAAAAAAAAGCTTCTATTTACTTACAAATGACGTCACAAAATGGCCATCCTAGATTTCGCCACTGTTTTGACGATATTAAAAAAAACAATAATAATGGGACTCAACGATTGTAATCCCGGGAAATAATATTTTTTGTACACATTTTTCATGTTCTCTATCATTTTAAAACTATTAATAAAAGTTTAACATTAGATTAAGGCTTATTTAAATCTTTTGTGATTAAACCGTTAAAGTGTTAAGCTGCTGTTTTGTATTAATAAACGCAAGTTTGGCGTCTGTCTAAGCCTTGTTTATATATTTGTGGTAATGTTTAACATCTGTATTTACAATATTCTTATAAATAAATGATCATTCTATCAACAGTAACTTTATTAAACATCCATAGACTTGGTAAATAGGGCGAATTCGGTGAGAACATCTTAACTTTCCATCAAAGAAAATCTTTCCATACAATTCAAGAGTCTGAAGACTCGCTGTACTGAGTAATAATCATTCCCTTGCGCTGTTTCGGCCCTTTATTGGACAGCAAACTTAATTACATCCCCGTTCTAGATCTTATCACAGCACATAGCTCTTATCTGGCCAGCAATAAAGCCCATTTTGTACATAATAAGAGGTAAAATAACTTGGCGGATTGACTCATTATTTTTTGTGGTCTCTCTCTCATTCCCGCTAATGAGATTTTGCGATATCGCTGCTTTATTCTGATGAAAATACCTTTTTATAGTAATTAACGTTGAATGCTTTTTAGAGCAGAATAGAATATACCTAATTAATCCGTTGGGTTGCAAAGAATTTTAGTTTATAACCTAAAAGTTTGAAGTAGAGTAGAGTAAAGGAATTCCTTTTGTCTCGAGCTCTCGCCCCTATGGGATGCAAAGACCCCTTTCACCACCTACAACTACGATTCAAGAGAGGCGAGCAGAGTAAAAAGGCTTATTAGTACGCCTGCTAAGAACCATTTCTCCTCTTGATACCACTACAATTCAAGAAAGCGAGCAGAGTAGAAAAGGTTCTTAGTACCCCTACTAAGAACCCTTTTTCCTTTTGATATCTACCACTACAATTCAAGAGAGGCGAGCAGAGTAGAAAGGGTTCTTAGTACCCCTACTAAGAACCCTTTCTCTTCCTGATATCTACCACTACAATTTAAGCGAGGCGAGCAGAGTAGAAAAGGTTTTAGTACCCCTACTAAGAACCCTTTCTCTTGGTAATTAACACTACAATTCAAGAGAGGCGAGGTATTTAATTAAAGAGAAGAAGAAAGTTAAATATTATTTAGTTAAATTTAAATAATTAATGACATCCCATATAATATTAGGTATATTTACTCAAGTACTTATTGTACGTACTCACCACAAAAACACAATTTCTTAATTCAAAATTAGTCACTTCACCGTCTTAAAGTAGCCAGTTTATAGGCTTTTTATAAACTGCATTTTGGAGTGTGCGAAGGAATAACACGATATTACTCCTCCATCTCCCTTCTCTCACATTAAGGCGCACAAAACCACAGCACGTATATATGGGTGAAATTCCATTAACCCGCACTAAGCGTTTTGCTACGCACTTAATAGTGCGAACAGCCAATGAGTGGAACAACTTTCAGGCGTCCTTAATTCCACCTTACTACAATTTGGGAGTCTTCAGAGTGAATAGATATGTTTTAAGCAAGCATGCACCATCGCAGACTTTTTTAATTTTAGTGAATTATGTGACGAGCTAGTCGTTCACCTGACGTTAAGCGACACAACCGCCCATAACAGAACAGTGTCACACGGCACTCCAAAATATAAAGTTTCGTGTGACACTGCACTGCGCACATCATCCTAAGATATCATCTCAATTGCCCAGTAATTTCACTAACTACAGTGCCCTTCAAGCCGGAACACAGTAGTGCTTGCACACTACTGCTTGGCGGCAGAATAACTGGCAAAGCGGTGGTACCTAGACGAACTTTGCAGAAAAGTCCTACCGCCTAGTGAAAATATATAATAGGTCTTTACCTATGAAATTGCCGTATTGCTGTACAGACTTTTTCAAACAAAAAAAAGTTTTGATTGGCTATGAATTCTAAATTCAAATTAATTTTGTTTTAAAAATATGACATTCTATTTACAATATAAGTCTTTGGTTTATTGATTAGCGTTGTATTTTCATTACATTTCAACATTTTTCTTCATAATGGATACTTTGAAATTTCGTGTCATTATGGAATATGAGTTCCGTGGTGGCACCAACGCGGCACAAACGACACGTAACATCAACGACGTTTACGGAGAGAACTGTACAAACGAACGTAGAACCCGTTATTGGTTTGCTGGGTTCCGTTCTGGGAATTTTGACTTGAAAAATGAACCTCGTGGTCGTCCGGAAACTTTGGTCAACAATGATGAATTAAAGGCGATTGTGAAACCTGATGAATCTCAATCTACAGCTGAGCTGGCAGCAGCCTTTGATGTTAGCATCAAAACAATATTGGTCCATTTGCGACAGATTGGCAAGATAAAAAAAACTTGATAGATGGGTGCCCCACGAACTTAACGATCGCCAGCGCAACGTACACGTCGAGACTTGCCTTGCGCTGCTTAACAGGCACAGAAATGAAGGAATTTTGAACCGAATTGTTACGTGCGACGAAAAATGGATTCTTTTTGACAATCGAAAGCGCTCAGCAAGTTGGTTAGATCCTGGTTCGGTACCAAAGCAATGTGCAAAACGAAAAATGACCCCTAGAAAGGTGATGGTCACAGTTTGGTGGTCTAGTGCTGGTGTGATTCATCATAGCTTTTTACAAAACGGCGAGAGCATTACTGCAGATGTGTACATTGAAGAACTGACCACAATGATGGCGAAACTCGCACGTCTGCAACCAGCTTTGGTCAATCGGTCGTCTCCACTGCTACTTCACGACAACGCGCGACCCCATGCTGCACAACAGACCGTCTCTAAGCTGCATGAGTTGGGTTTGGAAGCTCTCCCTCATCCGCCATACTCACCAGATCTTGCGCCTACCGACTATTACTTTTTCGAAAAATTTGGACAACTTTTTAGCGGGAAAAAAATTCAATTCCCGAGAGGCAGTACAAAACGCCTTTGAAGAGTTTGTTGTCTCCCGTCCTGCTGATTTTTTCAAGAAGGGCATCCATAAACTGCCACAGCGTTGGCAAAGATGCATTGATTGCAGGGGTGATTACTTTGAATAAATAAATAAATAAGTTCGAAAAAAAAAATACTTTAACTTTTTTCAAACAAAACGGAAATTTCATAGGTAAAGACCTAATATATAGACTGAGTCGTCACTTTCTATCAGGTAAGACAATGTGGTCCGATGCTTTGCCTATCACACTAATATTATAAAGGCGAAAGTTTGTATGTGTGTATGTTTGTTACTCCTTCACGCTCAAACGGCTAAGTGGATTTGGATGAAATTCGGTAACAAGATAGCTTATACACTGGATTAACATATAGGCTACGTTTTATCCCGGAAAAGTGAAATTTTCCCATGGGATGACCAATTAATTAAAACACTTTCTATCCGCGGGTGAAACCGCGGGGCGCAACTAATAAACAATAAAAAACTTCACCTATTACTCAAGATGTCCCTAACCATTAATAAACGGTCAGAGTACCAAGCGCCAATAATTTATAAAAATTACGACCAAAATTACAGGATTATTGTAATAAATGTCCATGTAACGAGGTACAAGGGGCATTAAAACGTCCGCAAGAACCACATCCCGTGAAATTTATCGTCCTACTTAGCACCCTGTATATAACAAGATAATATACAGCACCTTGTATAAATAGGAGAACTCGCCGGGGTATTTGATATGAATTTATTTGGAGCCGTTCTTGAGAAAAATGGTATTGATATGAATGTACCTATCTAAATATTTATAACTCAAAGGTGATTGACTGACTGACTGACTGACATAGTGATCTATCAACGCACAGCCCAAACCACTGGACGGATCGGACTGAAATTTGGCATGCGGGTAGATGTTATGACGTAAGCATCCGCTAAGAAAGGATTTTTTGAAATTCCACCCTTAAGAGGGTGGAATGGTGGTTGGACTATTTTCCCATAGGCCACGCCGCGGGCGAAGCTGCGGGCAGAAGCTCGTATAATATAAATCGAATCATCTGTATTGACGAGTATGCTTCACATTCAAATATCTCAACAATTTGTTAATGTTTCACTTCTACATACGAACTTAGTTCCTACGAATATAGTTAGAAGACTTAAAAGAACAAAAACCATTTGAGTTAGTGTCGTTTATAGTGTAACACTAGGTGGTAGGACTTTTCTGCAAAGTTCGTCTAGGTAGGTACCACCGCTTTGCCAGTTATTCTGCCGCCAAGCAGTAGCAAGCACTACTGTGTTCCGGTTTGAAGTGCACTTTAGCTAGTGAGATTACTGGACAATTGAGATTTTATGATCTTATCTTAAAGTCGAGTAATCTTATTACCAGACTGCTTTGATGTCTCAGGATGATGTGCGCAGTGCAGTGTCACGCGAAACTATATATTTTGGAGTTCCGAGTGACACTGTTCTGTTATGGGCGGCCGTGTCGCTTAACATCAGGTGAACGACAAGCTCGTCACATCATTCACTAACATAAAAAAAATATTAGTGCAGTGCAACTTGTGCTACATGGAAAGAACATATGAACAAAGTGTCTTCGCCTTAATAGAGACAGTAAGATTAGTTTTAATGGACACAGTCTTAGAAATTAGACTTCCAGAAGTTTAAGTTATATTAAAATTACTTATTAGCCAAATATCTATAGCTATATTGTAATTCAATTAGAGTGTCTGAGAAGACTTAAAAGAACAAAAACCATTTGAGTTAGTGTCGTTTATAGTGTAACACTAGGTGGTAGGACTTTTCTGCAAAGTTCGTCTAGGTAGGTACCACCGCTTTGCCAGTTATTCTGCCGCCAAGCAGTAGCAAGCACTACTGTGTTCCGGTTTGAAGTGCACTTTAGCTAGTGAGATTACTGGACAATTGAGATTTTATGATCTTATCTTAAAGTCGAGTAATCTTATTACCAGACTGCTTTGATGTCTCAGGATGATGTGCGCAGTGCAGTGTCACGCGAAACTATATATTTTGGAGTTCCGAGTGACACTGTTCTGTTATGGGCGGCCGTGTCGCTTAACATCAGGTGAACGACAAGCTCGTCACATCATTCACTAACATAAAAAAAATATTAGTGCAGTGCAACTTGTGCTACATGGAAAGAACATATGAACAAAGTGTCTTCGCCTTAATAGAGACAGTAAGATTAGTTTTAATGGACACAGTCTTAGAAATTAGACTTCCAGAAGTTTAAGTTATATTAAAATTACTTATTAGCCAAATATCTATAGCTATATTGTAATTCAATTAGAGTGTCTACCTTGAAGGTACTCTAGGAACTAGAAAAAAAAACTTCTACGTATATATTAGTAATGTAGTGGGAATATACACTCTATACTTTAGAGTTCCGAGTTCCGAGTGACACTGCAACTGATATGGGCAGCCGTGTCGCTTAGCATCAGGCGAGCGGTCAGCTCGTGACGTCATTCCTAAACATTAAAAAAACACATGTTCATAGTTGCTATGGATATTTTCAAATTGGGAATGAAATTTCTCCTGCTGAATTGCAATCAAAGTTCCGTGATCCAGCGGTTTTCCCACAAGTTACCCGTTTCCAATGTTGATCTCGATAACATCAGCAATCTGTACAGACAAATCAAATCAACCGTTTTGGCGTTGAATCCACACAAAAAAACATAATTTAATAATAACAACCTAATTTCTAAGACTGTGTCCATTAACGCTAATCTTACTGTCTCTATTAAGGCGAAGACACTTTGTTCATGTGTTCTTTCCATAATACAATCCATACAAACAACGTTTTGCAACACATCACTTGTATATATTAATAAGGATGCATAGGGATTATAATAAAGAGAAAAAAGAATCACGAACGCCTGCTTTGTACTCGAAACGACGGTATTTTATGAAAATTGCCCATTTCTTTTTATTTACCGTTTCAAAGTTAACGCGGGAAGACATTTTATTTTCTAAATGTTTTTTATGCTGATGTTAAATGACCCATATAAATTGCAGTGTCACTCGGAACAGTTAGTTTTGCGTGACACTGCACTGCGCACATCATCCTGAGACATCAGCACAGTCTAGTAATAAGATTACTTAACTATGGGATTAGATTATAAAGTCCCACTTGCCCAGTAATTTCACTAGCTATAGTGCCCTTCAAAGCGGAACACAATAGTACAGTACTGGCACAGTACTGTTTGGCGGCAGAATAAATGGAAAAGCGAACATTGCAGAAAAGCGCTACTAACCAACATACAATAATTTATTTAATTAAACCAGGATTAATCTATTCGAGAATAATTAATAAATAAAGACATTTTTTGTAAAAGGATACAATAGATTTTAAGTTTTAGGTCCGTATTACAGAACGATGCTCAATCATCGACCGGTGCTCAAGCAGAGATTTCATTCACTAATTGATCACTTTATGAATGTCCAAATGTTTTTATACTAGGTAGTATAGTTAGTAGCTTTTGATAGTAGCTAATATTATTTTAGTTATAATACACTATAGCCGTTTAAAAACCAGATTTATAATTAGTAGCTAATGATTGGGCCCATGTGGGTGAAACCACGAGACGCAGCTAGTTAAAGTTAAATACCTTTTTACTTATATTAAAAGAATATTTTTAGTTCCGTTAGGTTCTGTATCCGAAAAGTAAGAACGGGACCCTATTACTAAACCTCCAGTGTGTCTATCTGTCGGTGTCTATGACTGTCTATCCGACCTATAAACTGATGTATCTTTGGAACCGTAATAGCTAGCCAGAATATGTGTTATTACGGTAGAATATCTAAGAAGCATTTTTTAGATAATCTACCGTAATAACACATAGGGCGAGGCGAGGCGAGCGGACCGCGCGCACTCGTGTGTTTCAGTAAATCACGACGATCCCTCATTGGCTTCTTATATTTAGAGAAATTTCATTCCCAATTTGAAAATATCCATAGCAACTATGAACATGTGTTTTTTTAATGTTTAGGAATGACGTCACGAGCTGACCGCTCGCCTGATGCTAAGCGACACGGCTGCCCATATCAGTTGCAGTGTCACTCGGAACTCGGAACTCTAAAGTATAGAGTGTATATTCCCACTACATTACTAATATATACGTAGAAGTTTTTTTTTCTAGTTCCTAGAGTACCTTCAAGGTAGACACTCTAATTGAATTACAATATAGCTATAGATATTTGGCTAATAAGTAATTTTAATATAACTTAAACTTCTGGAAGTCTAATTTCTAAGACTGTGTCCATTAAAACTAATCTTACTGTCTCTATTAAGGCGAAGACACTTTGTTCATATGTTCTTTCCATGTAGCACAAGTTGCACTGCACTAATATTTTTTTTATGTTAGTGAATGATGTGACGAGCTTGTCGTTCACCTGATGTTAAGCGACACGGCCGCCCATAACAGAACAGTGTCACTCGGAACTCCAAAATATATAGTTTCGCGTGACACTGCACTGCGCACATCATCCTGAGACATCAAAGCAGTCTGGTAATAAGATTACTCGACTTTAAGATAAGATCATAAAATCTCAATTGTCCAGTAATCTCACTAGCTAAAGTGCACTTCAAACCGGAACACAGTAGTGCTTGCTACTGCTTGGCGGCAGAATAACTGGCAAAGCGGTGGTACCTACCTAGACGAACTTTGCAGAAAAGTCCTACCACAATCTCACTAGCTAAAGTGCACTTCAAACCGGAACACAGTAGTGCTTGCTACTGCTTGGCGGCAGAATAACTGGCAAAGCGGTGGTACCTACCTAGACGAACTTTGCAGAAAAGTCCTACCACCTAGTGTTACACTATAAACGACACTAACTCAAATGGTTTTTGTTCTTTTAAGTCTTCTAACTATATTCGTAGGAACTAAGTTCGTATGTAGAAGTGAAACATTAACAAATTGTTGAGATATTTGAATGTGAAGCATACTCGTCAATACAGATGATTCGATTTATATTATACGAGCTTCTGCCCGCAGCTTCGCCCGCGGCGTGGCCTATGGGAAAATAGTCCAACCACCATTCCACCCTCTTAAGGGTGGAATTTCAAAAAATCCTTTCTTAGCGGATGCTTACGTCATAACATCTACCCGCATGCCAAATTTCAGTCCGATCCGTCCAGTGGTTTGGGCTGTGCGTTGATAGATCACTATGTCAGTCAGTCAGTCAGTCAATCACCTTTGAGTTATAAATATTTAGATAGGTACATTCATATCAATACCATTTTTCTCAAGAACGGCTCCAAATAAATTCATATCAAATACCCCGGCGAGTTCTCCTATTTATACAAGGTGCTGTATATTATCTTGTTATATACAGGGTGCTAAGTAGGACGATAAATTTCACGGGATGTGGTTCTTGCGGACGTTTTAATGCCCCTTGTACCTCGTTACATGGACATTTATTACAATAATCCTGTAATTTTGGTCGTAATTTTTATAAATTATTGGCGCTTGGTACTCTGACCGTTTATTAATGGTTAGGGACATCTTGAGTAATAGGTGAAGTTTTTTATTGTTTATTAGTTGCGCCCCGCGGTTTCACCCGCGGATAGAAAGTGTTTTAATTAATTGGTCATCCCATGGGAAAATTTCACTTTTCCGGGATAAAACGTAGCCTATATGTTAATCCAGTGTATAAGCTATCTTGTTACCGAATTTCATCCAAATCCACTTAGCCGTTTGAGCGTGAAGGAGTAACAAACATACACACATACAAACTTTCGCCTTTATAATATTAGTGTGATAGGCAAAGCATCGGACCACATTGTCTTACCTGATAGAAAGTGACGACTCAGTCTATATATTAGGTCTTTACCTATGAAATTTCCGTTTTGTTTGAAAAAAGTTAAAGTATTTTTTTTTTCGAACTTATTTATTTATTTATTCAAAGTAATCACCCCTGCAATCAATGCATCTTTGCCAACGCTGTGGCAGTTTATGGATGCCCTTCTTGAAAAAATCAGCAGGACGGGAGACAACAAACTCTTCAAAGGCGTTTTGTACTGCCTCTCGGGAATTGAATTTTTTTCCCGCTAAAAAGTTGTCCAAATTTTTCGAAAAAGTAATAGTCGGTAGGCGCAAGATCTGGTGAGTATGGCGGATGAGGGAGAGCTTCCAAACCCAACTCATGCAGCTTAGAGACGGTCTGTTGTGCAGCATGGGGTCGCGCGTTGTCGTGAAGTAGCAGTGGAGACGACCGATTGACCAAAGCTGGTTGCAGACGTGCGAGTTTCGCCATCATTGTGGTCAGTTCTTCAATGTACACATCTGCAGTAATGCTCTCGCCGTTTTGTAAAAAGCTATGATGAATCACACCAGCACTAGACCACCAAACTGTGACCATCACCTTTCTAGGGGTCATTTTTCGTTTTGCACATTGCTTTGGTACCGAACCAGGATCTAACCAACTTGCTGAGCGCTTTCGATTGTCAAAAAGAATCCATTTTTCGTCGCACGTAACAATTCGGTTCAAAATTCCTTCATTTCTGTGCCTGTTAAGCAGCGCAAGGCAAGTCTCGACGTGTACGTTGCGCTGGCGATCGTTAAGTTCGTGGGGCACCCATCTATCAAGTTTTTTTTATCTTGCCAATCTGTCGCAAATGGACCAATATTGTTTTGATGCTAACATCAAAGGCTGCTGCCAGCTCAGCTGTAGATTGAGATTCATCAGGTTTCACAATCGCCTTTAATTCATCATTGTTGACCAAAGTTTCCGGACGACCACGAGGTTCATTTTTCAAGTCAAAATTCCCAGAACGGAACCCAGCAAACCAATAACGGGTTCTACGTTCGTTTGTACAGTTCTCTCCGTAAACGTCGTTGATGTTACGTGTCGTTTGTGCCGCGTTGGTGCCACCACGGAACTCATATTCCATAATGACACGAAATTTCAAAGTATCCATTATGAAGAAAAATGTTGAAATGTAATGAAAATACAACGCTAATCAATAAACCAAAGACTTATATTGTAAATAGAATGTCATATTTTTAAAACAAAATTAATTTGAATTTAGAATTCATAGCCAATCAAAACTTTTTTTTGTTTGAAAAAGTCTGTACAGCAATACGGCAATTTCATAGGTAAAGACCTATTATATATTTTCACTAGGCGGTAGGACTTTTCTGCAAAGTTCGTCTAGGTACCACCGCTTTGCCAGTTATTCTGCCGCCAAGCAGTAGTGTGCAAGCACTACTGTGTTCCGGCTTGAAGGGCACTGTAGTTAGTGAAATTACTGGGCAATTGAGATGATATCTTAGGATGATGTGCGCAGTGCAGTGTCACACGAAACTTTATATTTTGGAGTGCCGTGTGACACTGTTCTGTTATGGGCGGTTGTGTCGCTTAACGTCAGGTGAACGACTAGCTCGTCACATAATTCACTAAAATTAAAAAAGTCTGCGATGGTGCATGCTTGCTTAAAACATATCTATTCACTCTGAAGACTCCCAAATTGTAGTAAGGTGGAATTAAGGACGCCTGAAAGTTGTTCCACTCATTGGCTGTTCGCACTATTAAGTGCGTAGCAAAACGCTTAGTGCGGGTTAATGGAATTTCACCCATATATACGTGCTGTGGTTTTGTGCGCCTTAATGTGAGAGAAGGGAGATGGAGGAGTAATATCGTGTTATTCCTTCGCACACTCCAAAATGCAGTTTATAAAAAGCCTATAAACTGGCTACTTTAAGACGGTGAAGTGACTAATTTTGAATTAAGAAATTGTGTTTTTGTGGTGAGTACGTACAATAAGTACTTGAGTAAATATACCTAATATTATATGGGATGTCATTAATTATTTAAATTTAACTAAATAATATTTAACTTTCTTCTTCTCTTTAATTAAATACCTCGCCTCTCTTGAATTGTAGTGTTAATTACCAAGAGAAAGGGTTCTTAGTAGGGGTACTAAAACCTTTTCTACTCTGCTCGCCTCGCTTAAATTGTAGTGGTAGATATCAGGAAGAGAAAGGGTTCTTAGTAGGGGTACTAAGAACCCTTTCTACTCTGCTCGCCTCTCTTGAATTGTAGTGGTAGATATCAAAAGGAAAAAGGGTTCTTAGTAGGGGTACTAAGAACCTTTTCTACTCTGCTCGCTTTCTTGAATTGTAGTGGTATCAAGAGGAGAAATGGTTCTTAGCAGGCGTACTAATAAGCCTTTTTACTCTGCTCGCCTCTCTTGAATCGTAGTTGTAGGTGGTGAAAGGGGTCTTTGCATCCCATAGGGGCGAGAGCTCGAGACAAAAGGAATTCCTTTACTCTACTCTACTTCAAACTTTTAGGTTATAAACTAAAATTCTTTGCAACCCAACGGATTAATTAGGTATATTCTATTCTGCTCTAAAAAGCATTCAACGTTAATTACTATAAAAAGGTATTTTCATCAGAATAAAGCAGCGATATCGCAAAATCTCATTAGCGGGAATGAGAGAGAGACCACAAAAAATAATGAGTCAATCCGCCAAGTTATTTTACCTCTTATTATGTACAAAATGGGCTTTATTGCTGGCCAGATAAGAGCTATGTGCTGTGATAAGATCTAGAACGGGGATGTAATTAAGTTTGCTGTCCAATAAAGGGCCGAAACAGCGCAAGGGAATGATTATTACTCAGTACAGCGAGTCTTCAGACTCTTGAATTGTATGGAAAGATTTTCTTTGATGGAAAGTTAAGATGTTCTCACCGAATTCGCCCTATTTACCAAGTCTATGGATGTTTAATAAAGTTACTGTTGATAGAATGATCATTTATTTATAAGAATATTGTAAATACAGATGTTAAACATTACCACAAATATATAAACAAGGCTTAGACAGACGCCAAACTTGCGTTTATTAATACAAAACAGCAGCTTAACACTTTAACGGTTTAATCACAAAAGATTTAAATAAGCCTTAATCTAATGTTAAACTTTTATTAATAGTTTTAAAATGATAGAGAACATGAAAAATGTGTACAAAAAATATTATTTCCCGGGATTACAATCGTTGAGTCCCATTATTATTGTTTTTTTTAATATCGTCAAAACAGTGGCGAAATCTAGGATGGCCATTTTGTGACGTCATTTGTAAGTAAATAGAAGCTTTTTTTTAACTAAACTTTCTTTATAAAATAGCATTAGATCATAATTTAATTACGGTGTAAGACCCTATAGTATTAGTGTGATTTTCTAAATTGCAATAGAATAAAGAAAGACCTGCCAACACAGGAGTATAGTCTACTTTCATGAGAGCTCGTTTAGCTCGTTCCATTAAAACATCAAAACATAATTGCCATAACAATGTCGTTTTGAACCCCGAGGGAGCAGTACAAGAGCTATCGCTCGACAATCATGCTATGCCACTTTGGGGCTCTAAAGAGACTTATTTTTCTAATAAAAGTTATGTCTCTTTGTATAAAATATACCCAGTGTTGGGTTATACCGTAACCCAGAACGAAGTTATAGCTATAGGTGTTTGAAATTATCTTTAACCGTGTAATTGTAACCAGTATGTCTTGCCATTTTAGAACTCGACAGCGTATTTAATTTCAATGAACAACATTTTGGAACTAGATAGTGAGTTAAGTTTATCCTAAGCTACAGATTCCTCCGATTCAAAGGTTGTCTGGAAGAGATCGCTCTAAGCGATAAGACCGCCTGTTGTACTAGTACTAGTTTATTGTGTAAGTTTTTCTTTTTGTAAATTGTTTTCTTTTTTACGGTGTACAATAAAGTGTTGATCTATCTATCTATCTAAATGAAAGTTTATTATTTCTTTGAATATAAGCTACCATCCATTATGAAGTTTTTGCTATATGTGATTCAAATTAATGGTAACCTTGAGTTGGCGGGAAAACAAAAAAGAACGCGTCGCCGCATCATATTATTTTCCAAAACTTGTGTTATTTTCAGTGTTAGTGCATAAAATTTGGTGGCATTTTATTCGTTAAGTGCTTAATAACAAAAAAACGTGAAACGTTTCTTTTCGTGTTGTTTCCAAAACTCCATAGAAGCTTCTGGTAAAGTTGCCACCACTTTACTAGGAGTATGACTTGACTGGACTAGACTATGACTTAACTTGATGACTTGGACTGTGGCTTGACACATTACATAATATTAATTAGCTTGAGAAATTTCAATTACTTGACACTGGCGAAATACACAAAAGTGTGGAACTAAAATGAAAAAAAAAAATGGTAACCTTAAGCATGACATTTTAACCAGCATGACTGCGTTTCGCCATTTTGGAACGCGACAAGTGTTTGTCTTTTTGTTTAAAAAGTAGCTATAAGACTGGATTACACCATAATCCAGAACGAAGTTATTGCTGTAGTTAACCTCAACCAAAATTGAATTATTTTGAAGTACTGTTAAATATATTTTTTATTGAATATCATCGGAAATAACAAATGTGTTCGGTTCTTGAGCGGGTATCATTCGACCACTGGTCCTGTCTATAATCCACAAAAATTTACTTTACAGTGCCACCAACTTATCTGTAGAACGGCCAAAAGCGGAACTACTGACGCCATTTTGAAAATGTCATAATTATTGTTGTTGTTATTCGATGATGTCTGTGCTGTTTAATCGCTTTACTTTTCGATCGTGGCGCCATCGCTACATTCTACAGATAATTTGGTGGCGCTATACTTCAGTAGCGTGATTACGATTAGTGTGAGTAAACTGAAAATCGATTATCCACATCGATATCATGTTTGCGATTCGATTAAATCGCAATTTGGGGATTTCATTCGAGCGCTGTACGTGACGATTCTCGCGCAAGGAGCATTGTGGTATAACATTATTTAACTGTGTTTCCACATTCTACAAAAAGCTTTATATAATAAACTAGTTGCGCCCCGCGGTTTCACCAGCGGTTAAAAAGTATTTTAATTATTTGCTCATCCCACGAGAACATTTCACTTTTCCGGGATAAAATGTAGCCTATATGTTAATCCAGTGTATAAGCTATCGTGATACCGAATTTCATCCAAATCCACTCAGCCGTTTGAGCGTGAAGAAGTAACAAACATACACACATACAAACTTTCGCCTTTATAATATTAGTGTGATAGTACTTGTGGACATTTCACACAGCGCCATCTAGCTAACTACGCGAAGCTTGTACTATGAGAACCAGATAACTGATACAATACTTAGATACTTTTTGTTTGTAAATACATAAATATAATACAATACACCCAGACACAGAACAAACATCTAAGTTCATCACAATTAAACAATCGAACCCACAACCTGCAGCTTAGAAAGCAGGGTTAATAACTGAGCTATCAGGCCAGTATATTGTATTACTTTTGAAAATAATCCTATATAAGTAGTGTGCACAGGTTAAGTTAATATCCGCTCAACCATTGCAAAGTTAATTGGTACCTAACATAAAATGATCGAAGCCGCAGACTGGAGCCTTTATCATGATAAAACACTCACAAAACTACAAATGCCACTCACAAATAGAGTAGTTTTCTATTTGTGAAAGATTTTTTGGAATCTGAGCCGTAGTTCTATAAATTAGCGCGTACATATTAACTCACAGATTTACAAAATACAATAATAGTAAGTATGCATAAATCGTAATATATACTACACGAGCTTCTGCCCGCAGCTTCGCCCGCGGCGTGGCCTATGGAAAGATAATTCAACCACCCATTTCACCCTCTTAAGGGTGGAATTTCGTAAAATCTTTTCTTAGCGGATGCCTACGTTATAACATCTACCTGCATGCCAAATTTCAGCCCGATCCGTCCAGTGGTTTGGGCTGTGCGTTGATAAATCACTATGTCAGTCAATCAATCAGTCAGTCACCTTTGAGTTACATATATTTAGATTTATATTGTTATAATCAAGTGTGTGGCGTATCTAAACTCCACCTCATCATTTCGCTATTAGTATTCTGTGATTTTACTCCTTAGATCTTACCTGACATGACTTGCGCATTGTAAATTAGTATTAGATGATTATTGGAGTTTTAAAATAAAAACATTGCGTACTGGCAACTCTCCGACGTTTTACTTGGAGCTACAACTCTGCACTTCCCTCCGAACAAGAAGCGAATCAACAGAGGGACCAGTACCGCTTCTCCTACCCTTGCCGAGGTCCCTAAAAGTGTAATATTATAGCGTAGGATGCAGTTTAACAATGACGTATACGAATATCAGCATCAAAAATCTTAAGCAAGTTCTAACCTAAAATAATAAACTAGAGATGCCGCGTGGTTTCAACCATTATCCTGCATTTTATTTTCTAAGGTAGGTTATAACGTAGGTGTATTGTATCGTTTGTTTGTATTGATTACGGTAGTATTAGCAATATGTTTCTTTATTTATATACTTATATGTTTACATTGTAACATAATCTATACATATAAAATTCAAAGTCCTGATTGACTGACTTATATATAAACGCACTGTGCGTTGTTATATAAGTCAGTCAAAAGTCCAAATTTCAAGTCTATAAGAGGTTTCTGGTCCTAGAGACTTGAAATTTAGAATTTGTGTTCTTTGTAAAGTACTTCTTCTTCTTTGTTCTTTGTAAGTAAGTGTTTCTTTGTAAGGTATCCACTAAGGGTTTTTCGAAATTTCGTCCCTAAGAGGGGGAAATGGGTAGTTGAATTATCTATGAAAATTTTTCTTCTTCGTTTCCTATAGGCCACGCGTGCGAAGCCGCGGGCAGGAGTTACGTCTTATCTTATAAATTAATAAGAATACGTTTTAAAATACTTATGTATAATATTTATCTTTTAAGTGTGTAGTTAGCGTAGACCCATCAGCTGTATTTTATTTTCGTCATATTTTATAGTAATATTATTTATGTGGCTGAATAAAATATCGACATGTGCCAAACGTTCATGCGTAAAAGGAAACTTATCCCCGAACGAAATGGCGCCATTTCCTGCTCAAAATCGTTTCGTGCGACACTACGTCGATGTCTGTTGGCGCGAAACCGTTAAATATTATTGCATCGATAATTTCATGTTTTAGAAGTCAATTGATATTATATTCCGAGTGTGGCGAGGGGTTGCGATAGTTTCGAATATGTGGGGAGGAAATAAGATGGCTGCAATCACAAGGCAGTTAAGTATCGGAAATACTCGAGGTTTTATAAATATATTAAGTTATTTTTATGTTTTTTGTTAGTCTGTGATGCGTTTATAATCTGTGGTGAGGGCATAATATGAGTAGGATGTTTTTTCTATTATCTATGTATTTTTGACACTGACAATTCTCTCACTTGCTCTCTTTGTAAAAATGATCAAACGGGTCGGTGCCGGCCTAGGGCTCATGGGCCGGTCGCTGTCATATATATACATATATATATAATGACATAATAATAATATAATAACTAAATTGAACTGATATTTAGAAAAGTATTGAGCTGTGATAGTATTTTGTGGGTGCAATGCACACAATTTTCTGTGCGTTCTGTATTATGAGACAGCAATACGCGTCAAGAAGAGTATGAAGATTTTGATAGCAATTTGATGACGTAGCTACCTTTTTAATAAAACCTTTGTTTCGTTTGTTGAAAAACAAAGACTATAAAAGACCACATGATATTATAAAGAACAACAAAGAAACAAACCAAAACAGAATTAAACTTGCCCCATACCGAAACAATAAACCATAATCATTACTGAGATGCGTAACGAGCGACCTTTTCCTCAGGCGCGGTGCCGTTTTTCACGGAACTTTTTATTAAAAACACAGTTGGACGTTTCCGTGAATTCTATGTAAGCAGGGCTCCGCAGCTTGATATTCAAAGTTCAACACCTATTCTGTTCTGTTCAGTGTCCACTGGTGTGTCGAAGCGTAACAATAGATTTATGGATTAGGTACTAGCGGCCCGCCCCGGCTTCGTGCGTGTATTATAATATTTTATCGCATATGTTCATCAGAGATAATGTAGGATACTAAAGTCCGTATTACAGAACGATGATCAGTCATCGATCAGTGCTCAAGCAGATATTTCATTCATAAAGTGATCAATTAGTGAATGAAATCTCTGCTTGAGCACCGATCGATGACAGCATTGTTCTGTAATACGGACCTAATAATGAAAGAATTTTTCAAATCGGTCCAGTAGTTTCGAAGCCTATACAATGCAAACAAACAATCGAATCTTTCCTCTTTATAATATTAGTTTAGAAAACTGCACCAGTTGCGTCTAAATTGATAAATAGTCTAAATAGTGGATTTTTTTTGTCTAATATTAAATCCACAGAATTCGCCCTATTAAATGAATAAATAAATGAATAACGCCCAATGCAGCATCACATACATAGATTCGGATGTATATTTTTATGTTTCAGCATTCTGACCTATAAACCTTTTTATTTGTTTTTTCAGTTTAAATAGACATATTTGAAATTGATCTCATGGTAATTTCGTCAAGATCGATTTAATAGTTTGGTTTTTAGACAAGGTAGTTGGAAAAAGTGGCATCCAAGTACTCGGTATGAGATTAAAGCGATCGAAGTCAGAATAACTACTAATTAAAAGTATGTAACTAACGAATATGGTCCCTATTGGTGATGTAAAAGTCCGAAAATAGTATAGAAGTAAATTCGCGCACATTTCTTATCCAATACTTATTCAGTCAACGCTTGACTCTGAATATTTATCCTTTCGATAATGATATTGGATAATTTTTCGGATATTGTTAGCAACAGCATTCAACGCAACGCAACAACGTTACTCGCAAACGAATAGGACTTCCAAGAAAATGCGCCATCGCTATTCAAACTGTGAACTTGCTAAAATACATTGCAAGAAGATTCCAGTGGCGACGAGGCGACGGGGTCGTCAAAAAGAACGCAAGTTTCTGCCCCAGATATTAGGGGCTCAGTTCACTACGTGACAGCATTCGCCTATTTCAAGACCGTGTTATTAAAAAGTCCGTTTTCTCCAGCTTTAGATTAATTCAGCATTCCATACACGGCCGTAGTTCGGGGGCATTGTGGGGCAATGTCGTACCTTGAAATCAAAATACCTTAAAAATACCGAGAACTAAGATAAATTTTTATAATTAAATTGTTTGTCAATAGTCATTTATTCATATAAAATACACGTCTGAAATAAGATAATAATATAAATAGAATTGTACAAAATTACATATCATTACATAGAAAATTAATTAATAATAATACGAGGGAATGTCAAAATAATATATCATAAAATTAAAATGAGCAATGTCAATAATTTAAAATAAATTTAGTCTATTGTACATGCTTATTATTTAAAAATTCTGCATAATTAAAAAATGTTTGGTTGATAAGCCAACGCTTAAGCTTTAGCTTAAAATATCCCAAGTTTCTATGTAGTTTGAAATAAAAAAATCATGGATATGCTCAAGTTCTGTTCACAGAAATGATTTGTCTACGAATAGCTATTGATTGATTTAGGAGCCCGGGCTTTGAGGGCAGATCAATTATTATATTCTTTTTACATCTGCCGTACCTTTGACCAATGCCTCCCTACCTCAAATTCGACTCTAGCTACATAGTCTAGTCATTTGGTAGTTCTACCTAGAAAGTTTTACGGGAGTTTTGAAAATTGGTGATCTTATAGATTTTGACTTTACTTTTAGAATTTTGTTTAATTTATTATGTTACTATTTTCACCATAAAATGTGTTGGAAAGGAGTGTCAAAGAACTGACTTTGGGCGCCATTTTTCCAATATGGCGTCGCTAGCGGCAAAGATACGAGGTGGCAAAGTGAAAATTCTAGAAGAACACGTTGAAATTAGTAACATGAATGATAAAATCATCAATTTTCAAAACTCTTTAACTTGCCAGGTAACTCCCTTTTTGAGTACCAAATGACTGGACTAATTCCACTAACCCTGATACCAATATGGCGTCGCTGGACGCCGGATAGCCTCGGTATTCAGTCCGGTAGCAAAGCACCTATTACAAAATATCTGCATAGCGCAGGATGGCGTTTGCAAGAAAAAATAATGAAAATTCGCGTCCATTTCTGTTCAGGTTTCCTTTATTATTTAGGTATGTATATCAGATGGTTTCACCCTAATTTGCGCGTGCCCCCGCTCCTCATAATTATTTTCTAGAATAAAAGTATCTTTGGGTTAACTTGTCTCAGAAAATTTCTTTCAAACCAAAATTAAATTAAAATCCAGAGGAGAATTTTCGTTAAAATTAAAACGCAAACTCCAGCAAATAGAGTTAAAATTTTAAATTAATTAATAATGTAGAATTGCATTTACAAGGTTATTTCTCCCGACGTTTCGCTCCGAGGCGCCTTCCGCCCAACGCTACTTTTCATTTACTAAAATTAACTCAGAATAGTTATCTAGTTGATTATATTATCACGTTTTCAGCCTCAGCTGCGACAATTTATTCTTAAATGAATTTATTATTTAAACAAACTGTATTACAATGTTGCCAGATTGGTAGTTTTACGCTTCAGTAGGCTTCAGTTAAGATATAAACCGGACATCACAATCTATATTTAATTAAACCGGACATTATAATTTTATTAGTCTCGTTCCAGATTACGATGAGTAGATACTTATCGTAATCTGAAATGACTCTTAAAAATAGGTAAGGTAAGGTAGGTACTCGTAGATAGATAGATAGATAAAACTCTTTATTGAAACACTACAATACAGGAACAATTTACAAGCACGAACTTAAAAATTAAATGTCACAATGAGCGGTCTTATCGCTTGAAGCGATCTCTTTCAGACAACCACAAATTTAAGGAACCAACAACAAAAATAAGGACGGTCGTTATCAATTACAGGCAAAGCTATATAGCTATACATGAAGTATACTTACGAAAGGTGAGAAATTACACACATACGAGTAAATAATACGCAATTAGGTATAGAGGAGAAGTCGTATTAGTTTTATACTTAAAACGATTCTATTTAATTCATATTTACAAAAACAATATTTTTTATCTAACTACCCTTTATCCCTTGAGGATCTAAATCTGTTGCGCCAAAATTTTGTTAATGATTCATCAGAAATAAAATTAATTGAATTACCTAACGAGTTACTTAGGTTTCTCAAACCCGTGCTAAGTCAATATGCCAAATATTGAACACTCATTGATTGAGACAGCCGATGATCAACAAGCAACCAATCAGCGTTCAGTATTTGGTTGGTCTTCCAAGTTTTCACGAATTTAACAAACTAGATGGTAGGACTTGGTAAAGAAGTTCGTCTATAAGGTAGGTACCACTGCTTTGCCAGTAATTCTGCCGCCAAGCAGTAGTGTGCAAGCACTACTGTGTTCTGGTGTGAAGGGCACTGTAGCTAGTGAAATTACTGGGCAATTGAGACTTTATGATCTAATCTCACAGTCGAGTAATCTTATTACCAGACTGTGCTGATGTCTCAGGATGATGTGCGCAGTGCAGTGTCGCGCGAAACTATGTTTTAAGAGTTCCGAGTGACACTGTTCTGTTATGGGCAGCCGTGGCGCTTAATATCAGGCGAACGACTAGCTCGTCACATGATTCACTAACATAATAAAAAAAAAAAACAAATTAACAAACGTATACAAGAGCCCGGGGAAAGTGTTGCTTAGCCAACTTGTATTTTATAGACTACTACATTAGTTTACTTATTTCAGTGAGTTATATTCTTATAAAACAAAAATATGTACAACTATTAAATTTATAAATAAAAATATAACAGACTTAGCCGTGGGGTGATCACCGAACTTTGATTGCAAAGCAATAGAAGAAACTTCATTCCTAAATTTAAAAATTTTAATATTCCTAATACAATAAACTTGCATAGTTGATCAATTTCTTACAATTGAAAAAGTTAGCGTTAGAACCTTCCATTTCACCACCAATAGAATTATACTTCCTATATAGAGAGACGAGCTTCTGCCCGCAGCTTCGCCCGCGGCGTGGGAACATAATTCAACCACGCATTTCACCCTCTTAAGGGTGGAATTTCGAAAAATCCTTTCTTAGCGGATGCCTACGTCATAACATCTACCTGCATGCCAAATTTCAGCCCGATCCGTCTAGTGGTTTGAGCTGTGCGTTGGTAGATAGTGATCTATCAACGCACAGCCCAAACTACTAGACACAGTGATGTCAGTCAGTCAGTCAGTCAGTCATCTTTGAGTTTTATATATTTAAGATACAGGTGTTCGGAGCCGGGTGGGTAACATCCCTTGGCCACGTAACTCGCAGTCACGTACAAACAAACTCTACAACGTTATTGTCGATATAAAAGGGATTATTTTGTTTTGTCAGCGTGTCGTTTAGCTGTTATGGGAGTTGCGCCAATAATACTGAGCGAACACAAGTTTGTTCGAGATTATATTGGGGTAAACTGGGTAAAGTCTGGCAAGCTCCTTCTAAATACGCCAGGAAATAAAAGGGGAGATTTGTGGGTGGCAACTTGCAACTAACAAGTGGGTGGATTTCCCAACAGAAAAATTTACGCGGCATTGTAAGGAATCACGGCTGGAGCATTTTTGCTCATGGCGTTTCGGACACGTAACATGCATGACTGTAATAATAAGGTTGAGATGTGATTATTAATAATGGGTGTTATATTGTATTCTATATATATATATTTACAAATAAAAAGTAATAATAATAATATAATATACGTGGATAACTCACACAACGCCATCTAGCCTCAAACTAAGCAAAGCTTGTGCTATGGGAACCAGAGATCTGATACAATACTTACATACTTTTTGTTTGTAAATACATACATATAATACAATAAAAGTAACTAAGTATTCTAGTTTAAAATTAATATTAAAAAAAAACAATGCAGGAGCATAATTTAATCTAAGAAGCCGCTTAGTAATAGTATAGGATCCCGACATACATCGACCTTCACCGAGATGTTTATTTGATGAAACGTGTTTTGGAAAAAAATAGGCAACCTAACGTTTGTATATGCTATCGGCTTCATACTTTCGATTGGTATAGAATTTGTTTAATAATGAAACCGGTAAAATGTTTAAAAAAAAATTTTTTTTTAATTATTCATTAATCGTATTCTGGACTGAAATTTGCTAGGCAACCCCTATGCAATATATTTATTGACATATTACATTGAATATAAAATACGTTTCATCAAATAAACATCTCAGTGAAGGTCGATGTATGTCGGGATCTTAGGCTATAAGCAACGTGCCCAAAATGGTGGTGGAATTGCCTCGTTGAATGGCGTTTAGGTTAAATAAAGATCAGCAATTTGGTCACGTGTTGATTTGATCAGTCTTCCGAAAGATTTTTGTAAATTTTGAGTGTACTCGGTCTCCACGGCCCCATCGTCTCGACTCCGAAAAGCGCAAATATGTAACCTGTCTAAGATATTATATTTGCGCATTTTTAGGTTATATGTGGATTCGGCCGCCGTATGAGATTAATTCAGCCTAATTATGGTGCCTTATATATATCACTAGCTTCTGCCTGCCCGCGGCTTCGCCAGCGAGACTTACAGGAAACGAAGAAGAAAATTTTTCATAGATAGTTCAACCACCCATTTCACCCTCTTAGGGGTGGAGTTTCAAAAAACCGTTTTTTAATGGATACTTACTCTTTACATAGAAAACATCCTCGAAATTTCAAGTCTCTAAGACCAGCGGTTTAGATTGTGCGTTGATATATGTCAGTCAGTCAGGACTTTGAGTTTTATATGTGTAGAAGATTATAGCCACATTAAGAATGATCTGTCCAAGCAAGCTCATGGCTTGAGCAACTAAGCTGATCTGTAATTCGAAATCCGACCGCGTATGGACGCCCCGTCACGGTTTTGTTAATGACGATCAGCCCGCAAGATTATCATTTGTTTTTGGGATTTTCTGTAACTCCAAACCTTAAAGACAAAAACATGTCTAGGATCAATGACCACAACAAATTTTAAACTGTCACCCTAGCGGAGCGATATAAAAGTGTATTTTCCTCGGTCAGAAATATAAAATCTTCCACCAGTATACAATTTACCATTCCTCGAGTATACATTGTTCCTGGAACGTAAGACTGGAATTGGTACTTGAGACACGTTCCCGGTGCAATAAAACGGAGCCGTGAAGGCACCGTATCCAATACACATGACGTTATCGATATTGTTATGTACTAGTTCAGAGGAAAGGAGCTCCAATTTACAGTTAAGGAAATATGACTGAGATTGTCAATTATTTTTTATTCTGACCACTATTTTTGATGGTAAATATAAAAGTGAAGCAAAGAAAACTAAAAATATATTTTCATAATGCGTCTTTTTTTTTCATTTTTTTTTCGCACTTCCCTGCCACCACCCCAGTGGTGTGAAGTGCGAAGTGCGGAGTGGTATGTGGGACTCGAACCCACTAAAACCCCCCCGTGAGCCCTCGTCCGCCGTACCGGGGCGAGAAGGGGTCGCGACTGCAGTCCAGCCAACCCATAATGCGTCTTGTCCCAACCTAGTTTCATTTAAAACGATGTCCTGGGTGGAAAATTCAGAAATATGAATCGTGTTGCGTATTTATTCAATGCGTGAATACCCTAATTAGTATGCGAATAAATTACTCATGGTTTGAATTTTAGTATGTAGGTAGTTAAACAAAGCTTATTCTTTTATTTCTAAAATAAAAGTACGGAGGTAAACAAAAATTAAAAGGAAGTAGGTATACTATATACTATCAAGATGTTTTTTGACTTGAAAACTAACGATACTCGTCTTCAAAGTTCAGTGGCTCATCATGATATAGAAAATGTTATCAAACATTATTTTCTTTAATGTTACGTTATAATTTTGTTTTGTACTGTTGAACTACTGAGGTCACTTCAGTAGTTCTACAGTAAATGTCTTTTAATCTAGTGTCAAGAATCATGTATGTGCAAGTATACAAAAGCAAACAAACAAATTTCTCAAATTGAATAACACAATTTACCAAATCTACTTATCTGCGTTCAAATATCAATGAAAGAGGCATCGCTTTTGCTTTCAGTTCATTAACGAAGGGGCTAGGAGAGAGGAGACTATAGACTATAAATAAAACGAATGATTATCAAAAACACCGAATGCTATATTTTAATAATCTAGAAACAACATTCAATTAGAACTAACATTGGATTAATATCCTATATTTAAAACACATTTTAATTTATACGATATTTTTATCCACACAAATAAAACTTTAAGGCATTTATATTTTTAAATGTATTCGTAGACAATCGTTTATTTCATGTACAATAATAATAAAAATTAATAATATGAAAATACAATTTTGTATCAAACTAATTTGATATGTTAATTTTAATGTATAAAGTAAACTGGTAAATAAAATATTAACAATAGAAGACGATGTTATGATTTAATAATATAATATAATAATATAAACTATATTTGTTTAAATAGTTAATCATAATGTTTACATGATAATTAAAGCTAACATTGAATTTAAAGCTTGATATCCAACTTACACACAAACAATTCAAAATGTTATATTTATGAACAATAGTTTTACATCCGTTAATAATGGAAATATACTTATTGAATAACATGAGGGTCAGTTATGCATCTAACTGAATAAATGAAGGAATCTAATACACTATATTACATTTTGGAACCAAAGTTCTGAAACGATACATCGCGACAGTGGTATAGGTATAATAATTTAAGTTAAAACTTTTGATAAGATACATATGTACTTGCTTTATGCAGGTATACTGTAAAATAACAAAGATAAAATATTTCATTTCGAATGATATTCCAAATGTACATACATATAAAACTATTGAAATCTGATAAGCTTTAAAATAATCGTTTTGTAAATTCAATAGGCCCCAATGCAATAATGTAGAGGCAGTAACAGAAAATGGCTTATTTGGTGTAGCAGATGAGGTGGTAATAGACATATTTATTTCATAATGAAAGAGACAAGCAATAGATACTTTATAATCGTAGAAAAATCTAACGTCTAACAGCAAACATGGACGTGAATCTAACTAACAAATGGACCTCCATAATTTAGTATTGTCCATCATTGTGCATTTATTTATATACTTACCATTATGTACGTATATTATCACAAATAAATAAACAGCTTGTAGCTTAAAGTAACTAACGTAAGCTAGCTACAATGGAAATTATGTACTTATTGGTCCTACTAAAATCAATATTGGAGCGCTTATTCATACAAATTACAATTCGTGAAAATTTTATTTATATAAAAACACATCTATTACAATATAATTTTATCAATACCACAAAACAGTTCACATTTTTTTTAAAATCGTAAACTGTAGCTAGCTGCATAAGCCAAATCATTAATTACATGTAGGTACACTGAGGTACACACACGATAGCTGAGCGTCTATTTAGCCTTGCCTATTTTTGTTCGATCTAAATGCTTACATTTTTTTTAACTTGCCAATTTTTTATTTTACATTATCACAGGCTCACGCTCAAACCCTGAGGGTCATAACTATATAGAATTTACATTGCTCCTTATTTTATAAAACTGATACATGTCCAGGAAGTTCATTATAATTTCAACTTCATAAAACTTACGAACTCGGTTCCACATTCACTTTTATTAAAACTTATCAAACTAAGGTTAGGCTTTTGATAGTGTGAATCACACAAATAATTTTGATTATTTCATCCGAAATTTTTGTCGTTAATCACTCTTGTATATTTTCTCACTAAATCCATAGATATAGCACATTTTAAACTACATCACCCAAAAACTGTACTTTCACATGATGTGATGAAAGGCGTCTTACAAGGCGCTGTTTTAGGCCCTGTGCATTTCCTCGCATGCACTTACGAAACTTTCGGTAGAAACTGGGGTTTCTTGTTTGTAGAAAGTTCTGGAAGGGCGGTGGTCGCCTAGCAGTCGTGCGGCCACCGAGAAGGGTGGCCGGCTACGGATCACATAACACAGCAGCTTTTCGCTCGCCCTTTCAGCTCAGCCTTCAGGTCACGCTTGCTCTTGCTGCGGCCCACTTGCTTCTGCAATAAGAAAACCACTTTATTTATTAATAATTATAATTCAATCAATCAATCAATCAATCAATCAAGTTTTTATTTCATAAAAATATTACATATTTATAGGCAGGGCCAACGCACTAGTGGGCAATAATACATACAGCAGGTATAAATTGAGCAAGAGAACAAGAGACTGCAGACAGACGCACTGCCGCGCACATCCGCTTCCCGAAAGTGAAGTCGCCGTCCCCGAACTAAGAATTAACTTGTATCTCAGGGTGCGGGACCCCACTCCGAGTCGCAGGTTTGGATGGATGCACCTGTCTGCAGTCACTCGTTAGGTCTTCATGACAACACCGCATACATAGACAATAACTACTAATATGATAAATGTCTGTTATAGTAATTTACACAGTACTAGTAACCTGCATGTGTAATGATGCCCATTACAAGGTTATAATACCTGAATTATGGGCACAATTAGGTGTTCATTGCGTGAATAAATAAATAAATATAGGAAAAATTGTAGCATGGTCTAGGTGACTATAAACTATATAATAAGAAAAATATGAACGTTACTGTTCTCATTTAAGTATAAATTAAAATATCACATCACGCAGAAATAACCATAATAATAGTCTACTCCGCTCAACTACGTTGCATGCCACTTCCAACTGCGCTTATTCCGTGTAACCCGGGCGCATCGATACAAAGTCCGAATGCGCGGTAACACGCACACCACCGCACGCGCATAGCTGTGATGCCGAGCGAATATTTATTTCCTTAGTAAATCGGAAACTACCCGCAATATTACAGAAAGTTGTATGTGTATAAATAAGTTTAATAAGCTAAATATATATCAATGTAAATTATATAAAAAATAATGTAAGAACGATAAGCCCTAACGTTAAATGTAATTTTGTATTTCTCATGTCAGTGAATTTTATTCTTAATGAGAAATAAATATCTTTAACCAGAGTATAATGCATGTCTATTGTCCATTACTAAGTTCATGATGACAATAACGATACTTATTAGCATATGGTAAGAATAAGATTTACAATACTGATGTTTTTCGTTTAAATACAATTTTTATTTGATTGTTTGAGCGTGGATGAGAGTGTGGCTTTTAGTATGTAAGCAAATTTCATAAAGTAATATAATGCTATAATCTAAATAAAAATGAAGGATGCAATAGTGTGTGTAATGTGTATTATGTGTATGAGTGAGCTTAGTGTTATGGAATCGATGCATACAAGATCTCATCAACAAGTGAAAGAACCCACACATAAATGGTTTTTTTTTAAATTTTTTTTTTAATAATAATTTAATTATGGTACATTAATATTAAAACATCTATACTTTGACTTCTTTTGCATGATTCACGACACAAACTGGAACAAGTATTTTATGCAAACACTCAAGTATTTGTTGTTTTGTTTTGTTTATGTGTTCCTAGTAAATAGTTCCCGGAATCCATGTAATCCCATCTAGCAATCATTTTAATAAGTTGAACCCACGAAAATTATTTACATAGTCTTTATCTAAATATTTTACTTTTAATGTTCATGGAATAATTTCTTTACAATTTATTTAACTTATTCATCACTGTAGCCTTTTTTACAGAGACGGATGTGCCATACATTTCTAAAATATATGTCTATTAGGTTAAATTCAGGAAATTAAGCTTGAAAATGCCTACACGTACAAATGCTTCAAAGATCATTAGAAATGAAAATCAAAGCAGATTAATAATTAATTTCACGAGCTAAAATTCGCTCAACGCATTATGCTGATTTTCATACGATTTGAATAATTATTGTGCTAAAATAGATATTACGTTTGACTGGAGGTAAAACAGTACATTTCGAATTGTTTGTGATATGTCCATAAATGACGATGCCAAAACAACACATTGGCATCCTGGTCAAACTGTGGGAAAGCAATTATTTAACTACATATTAATTTCACAACACGGTCTAGTTCACTTTAGGAATGTTCCTAAATAAATTGATGAATAAAACTAACAAGGAAACAAAGGTAGCTATAGTTTTTTTAATATTTAGAATGATTTATTTACATCTTTTTTCCAACCAGTGTCTAAAGGAAGCAGTTTTGCGTATACTCAAAATTTCTTCTCGTGAAGGCAAGTGGTTAGCTCTTATCAGAATCTTTAAGCCGCCCGATGATTTCCGGTTTTCCTTTGCCTTGCAACCGGGACTAAAGACTAAAGACAGGTCCAAAGCATGGTGGAACTCAGTTGTTAAAACCACTTTTTTACAGCGGTCTCCCATGCATTGACTGATGCGAACCGATTAATTCACCGATCAGTCAACGGCTTCGCAATGAGCGCTGCATATATTGCAATGCAATTAACAGTCTTATTGTGGATGAAACCTTTGTGTGTTTCTGCAAGCATTTTTCCGTCAAGGTTTTTTATGTTTAAATTTGAGAGGTAGTTACCTGTTGTTGTTTCACCTGATGCTTATTCAGCTTCCCCATAGCTGCAAGCGCGGCCACTTCGAAAGCATCTTTCACACCTTTAGTTGATGCTCGTGCTGACGTTTCCACGTATGTCGTTGCTCCGAGTTGTCTTGCTACTGACAAAGCCTGTAGAAGGCAAAAGGCAATGTTCATTACCAAATCTCCCGCTATATATCAGTTTTTGATTTGACCTTTATTATTGAAATGGCTAAGGAGTGGAACTCTTTACCAGCATCTGTGTTTTAAATAGTTATTATCTGATTGTTTTCAAGAGGTGGAAGAACAGGTTTCTTAAAAAACTAAAAAATTTTTTCGTAAACCTGGATTGGGAACTCTCAATTTCTTAAGCTGCTAGAGCAAGTACTGCAGTTACGATGTTTTTCTTTTCATAAATGACTACGTAGTACTATTGTTTTGAAATTTTGACATCAGGAGCAGAAGTTACCCTACACGAGAAAGAAGAAGGAAGGTGCTATTATTCTGTGCATTTAATTATTTTATGACGTAATCCGCCTGGTGGTTCATTGGTCAAACGCTTCTTGAGAGAAGGCATATGTCGATTTATACAACTCATGCTAACTTTTGTTCTTGACTGCTCTTCACTTCTATCGGCAGCTCTTAAAGATCCGCACATTTTATTTATGCCATTTGGTATTCTATTGTAAAGGAGGCAGGGTCGCCATGTAAAGGTGGAGTCTATTTGGGGTTGATTGAAGTACCATGTTGGTAATGAAAGAAAGGTGTTGCGGTGAACGACTGTATTGTTCGGCGTCTACATGACTGTCTACACTTAGAACTAACTTATATGCTACGTCGGCTAATTGATATAGATCGGGCGTGTTCATACACTACACTATGTTACAGATTCTTTACACACTAGCTCCTTACCTCTTCACTGGTGACCGGGTGCGAGCTAAGCTTAGACAGTACAGTAAGGGTCTCTTTATCGTGGCGAAGGTCGGCTTTGCAGCCGCAGAGCAGCACTGGCGCTGACCCTCCGTGAGTGCGGACTTCTCTGTACCACTGGAATAGGAAATAAGGCAGTTAGGCGGGATTTGCCACTCAGCAGTTGGAAAACGAGGACTTACACTTTTAAAAACTGAACATACAAATTCTCTCTGTTTACAATAAGGAGGGTTGACGTCAAAAAGATATCTAAATATATATAACTCATAGGTGACTGACTGACTGACTGACTGACATATATCTATCAACGCACAGCCCTAACCATTGGACGGGCTGAAATTTGGCATGCAGGTAGATGTTATGACGTAGGCATCAAATTTCCACCCTGAAGAGGGTGAAATGGGTGGTTGAATTTTCTCATAGGCCACGCCGCGGGCGAAGCTGCGGGCAGAAGCTCGTAATAATATATATATCTTCGATCGCACGTCACTTCCCATCTGGTGAGAGCGTGGTCAAATGCTAGACAAGTATGAAGTAAAAAAAAAAACAAATATGTGTGGTACATTTCACACAGCGCCATCTAGCTCCAAACTAAGCAAAACTTGTACTATGGGAACGAGATAACTGATACAATACATAAATACTTTTTGTTTGTACATAGAATACAATATAAAATAGATAGATTGATAGACAGAGAATTCTTTATTGCACAAAAAACAACAATAAGCGAACTTAATGCTAAAGAGCATTATCTCCAGTTAAGCCTGGTGTATTCTGGAAGGCTTAAAGCGGTAGTGCAATATTGATTGCAGGACATAAAAGTAAACAACAACTTAACTATAAATCTAAAATGGTGAGAGTGTAAATACACACAATAATACAAATATAATATATATTATACACACATATACTAAAAAGACATTATGTGTATTGTTACATGTTGTGTGTATTGTTGCATATTGTGTGTATAATGGCATATTGTGCATTGTAAATAGTATGTCAAAATCACGTCGAATTTATTGTAATTACACAGGAATCGAAATTCGAAATACACATTTTAAACTTCTATCTTCAACATGTTTCTTCTAATATGCAAGATATTAAAAGGAAGCGAAGCCATTATTGAGTAAAACATTTATCTAAACATCATTCTAAGTGATTTTTTTTATTTTACGAAAGAACATGACGAGCTAGTCGCTCGCCTTGTTAAGCAACACGACTGCCCATATCAGTTGCACTTACAACTTAAAACTCTAAAGTACAGTTTCGCGAGACACTACACTGTCATTCTGAGACATCAGCACAGTCTAACTATAATATTATTAGACTGTGAGAGTAGGTCATGAAGTCTCATTTGCCCAGTAATTTCACTAGCTACAGTGCCCTACAAACCGGAACACAGTAGTGCTTGCACACTACTGCTTGGCGGCAGAATAATTGGCAAAGCGGTGGTACCTACCTAGACGAACTTTGCAGAAAAGTCCTACCACCTAGTGAATTAAGTTTTTGAGAAAAAACACGTTAAAACTTTTTTAAATCTACCGTTTTAAGAAACTTATATCCTTTCGAATCAAAAAAGAAATATATCAAGTGTTGTAAAAGATCATGGTAAGCTTGATTATCTCTCAATACCTTCATAGCTTTAAATTTACCGATTTCCTCTAAAGTTGCTTCAAAACCAGTCAATAAAGCTTTTACATAGAGACCGCTGAGCATCCCTTAGCAGATACCTTGTCGCAGTTCCTTTGGCACAAAGAATTAATTAATTAAAAGGAAACCTTACTGGTTACAATTTCTTTTTAAAGGTTTTGTAAAATCGACTCTAAAAGTAGATGGTAAAGTTTAGTTTGACTTGAGAGGTATGTAAACTAAAGAAAAGACTGGGAGACCCTAAAGATTTAGGCACGTTATCTTTTGCGCCCGTTCCCAGTTTTAGCTGATTATAAAAAGATTTTTTAATGTTTTAATGAGGCTGTTACTCTTCTTATTAAATATTTTGCCTGTTTCAGGCTTTGCCATCTCAGTTTTTTTTTGTTTTGGCTCCACACTTTTGTGTGTTTAGCCAGTGTCAAGTAATTGATAATTTCTCAAGTTAAATTATATTATATATGTTTCACAGTCATAAGTCAAGTCCCAAGTTATCAAGTCAAGTCAAAGTCTAGTCAAGTCGTACTCCTAGTAAAGTGGTGGCTTTACCAGAAGCTTCTATGGAGTTTTGGACAACAACACTAAAAGAAACGTTTCACCATCATTATACCACATCCCCACACTCATGTCTGTAATCCAGCACTTAATGAACAAAATGCCACCAATTTTATGCACTAACACTGAAAATAACACAAGTTTTCGAAAATAATACAATGCGATGACGTTTCATTTTCCCGCCAAAACTCCCATCTCAGAGTTTAGACTGACCTTTGCAGCAGCATTGTGTAAGGACTCCGGCTCGGCTACGTTGAAACACAGCATGAATATCTTCGCGTCTTGGTAAGCCAGTGGCCGCACGGTGTCGTAGGCTGTGGTACCTGTAAAAGATGTAATTTTAATATTATCAAACATTAGCCTTAAGAAATGAATTTAAAGTTTTAAAATAAAACGTTCTTACAACACCATACAAAACATATAGCAAAAAGAATTGCCGAAACCAGGGATCGAACCAGGGACCTTTAGATCTTCAGTCTAACGCTCTCCCAACTGAGCTATTTCGGCTGATGATTACTTTGACGAAATTACTAGTCTAATCTTAAAGTACCGATATGGTATACATCGTGCTGTTTAGCGATTAGATTAAAATTGAATAGGTTTGTATTGGATACTGATTATAATCAATACATATTTCCACGAGAGCGATAATAGGAATGACGACAGTGTCAAAAAATGGTCGATTTAATGTTTTTAGGGTAAAATTTATATTAAGTAACGTTAAAACACTGGTTTAGTTGTATCAAAAAAATTAAGATTAGAGCGAGCGAGAGAGCCGTCAGAGCCGACGCCATGACACCTGCGAGCTGTTTTCGCGCCGTATTTAAAAATTATTATGAAAATGGCTTTAATATTGGTTAAAATTAAGTTTATTACCGAAATAAAGGTTTTTCGTAAATAGTAAATGTATACCCACATTACGGAAGAGGATTTCAAAATCTTTCGTCATGCCTATTATGACGGTGTGAGTGATACCTACTAATTTAATTATAATAAAAATAAATGTTGCATTTGCTCCATTGCCTTCCAAATATCCAGCTAGAATCCGAGAAAATAGATACGATAATGAATAATAAGGGAGTACTCGACACGGCACGTAGGTATTGAGAATAAGTCAATTCCTACGTGCCGTAGACAGTAATCCTCTCTTTGCTAAAATATATTTGCTATAAATTCTTTATTGTAAAAACCAAACAAGTCTAAAAAAATACAAAGATTCTAAAAAATGTGTAACAATAAATGATGTTATCGTTTGAAGCGATCTTTCCAGGAAAACCATACAAATAAGTGGATATTGAAGCATTTGTGCGATTTCTCTTAAGTCAGTAATAATTGAAGGGGTGAGAACAAAAAGGGTGTAACTGATTTTTTTCACAAAATGACTTATGGCTAGGTATCGTTGGATTCAGCGTGAAATTATCAACAATAATACATTCTCAAAATACCGAAATGAAGCTTAAATCTGGAGATTTTGAGTCTAAAAACGGTTTATCTGTCACAGGAATACAGTTCGCTTAGCATAAAAACATTATTATATTTATTTTATTATATTTTTATAGTAATTTTACGAATTACGTCTATATTTTATATTTTAAAATATAATTGATACATTTTCAAGCAACTGAAACTTGCATAAACCTTTTCTAACCTTATAAGCACTCTACATTAAAATGAAGCCGTTGACGTTAAAAGTAAATTTTCTCGAAACTGTCAATTTGACAGTTAAACCCTTTTTGTTCTCACCTCTTCAATTGGCGGTACGGCTTGATAATAATAGGTCTTTACCTATGAAATTGCCGTATTGCAGTACAGACTTTTTCAAACAAAAAAAAGTTTTGATTGGCTATGAATTCTAAATTCAAATTAATTTTGTTTTAAAAATATGACATTCTATTTACAATATAAGTCTTTTGTTTATTGATTAGCGTTGTATTTTCATTACATTTCAACATTTTTCCTCATAACGGATACTTTGAAATTTCGTTTAATTATGGAATATGAGTTCCGTCGTGGCACCAACGCGGCACAAACGACACGTAACATCAACGACGTTTACGGAGAGAACTGTACAAACGAACGTACAACCCGTTATTGGTTTGCTCGGTTCCGTTCTGGGAATTTTGACTTGAAAAATGAACCTCGTGGTCGTCCGGAAACTTTGGTCAACAATGATGATTTAAAGGCGATTGTGGAAGCTGACGAATCTCAATCTACAGCTGAGCTGGCAGCAGCTTTTGATGTTAGCATCAAAACAATATTGGTCCATTTGCGACAGATTGGCAAGATAAAAAAGCTTGATAGATGGGTGCCCCACGAACTTAACAATCGCCAGCGCAACGTACGCGTCGAGACTTGCCTTGCGCTGCTTAACAGGCACAGAAATGAAGGAATTTTGAACCGAATTGTTACGTGCGACGAAAAATAGATTCTTTTTGACAATCGAAAGCGCTCAGCACGTTGGTTAGATCCTGGTTCGGTACCAAAGCAATGTGCAAAACGAAAATAGACCCCTAGAAAGGTGATGGTGACAGTTTGGTGGTCTAGTGCTGGTGTGATTCATCATAGCTTTTTACAAAACGGCGAGAGCATTACTGCAGATGTGTACATTGAAGAACTGACCACAATGATGACGAAACTCGCACGTCTGCAACCAGCTTTGGTCAATCGGTCGTCTCCACTGCTACTTCACGACAACGCGCGACCCCATACTGCACAACAGACCGTCTCTAAGCTGCATGAGTTGGGTTTGGAAGCTCTCCCTCATCCGCCATACTCACCAGATCTTGCGCCTACCGACTATTACTTTTTCCAAAATTTGGACAACTTTTTAGCGGGAAAAAAATTCAGTTCCCGAGAGGCAGTACAAAACGCCTTTGAAGAGCATGTTGATCCCCGTCCTGCTGATTTTTTCAAGAAGGGCATCCATAAACTGCCACAGCGTTGGCAAAGATGCATTGATTGCAGGGGTGATTACTTTGAATAAAAGAAATAAATAAGTTCGAAAAAAAAAATACTCTTACTTTTTTCAAACAAAACGGCAATTTCATAGGTAAAGACCTAATATTAATAATCAATCACTCGATACAAGACCCTTTCAACACATCTGAGTAACTAAGAACATTTATACCGCATATCAAAATCAAAGCTTAATTTCTCAGTATAATATTATTACCAGTTTCGTGATCGAAATACGATATTGAAGTCTTAAATTAACAAACATATTCTTAAGAACGGCAATTTAATAACCTCTGAATCTTCTGAGGGTGCTTTTTGGTACGTCGACCCGAGTAACCAAGGGCCTGGCTAAGGGAGGCTAGGGGCTCTTCCCCCAGTTTCATATATTGTTTAAGAAACTACTTCACTCACGTTTGCTTTTGCTTGTTGTTGTTGTGTTTTGTTTTGTTTTTTGTTTTTGTTTTACTTAGTTTGGGGCTAGATGGCGCTGTGTGAAATGTTTACACATATTTATTATTTATTTATTTATTATTTTGTCTCAATAGTATCAGCCTACTTTAGTATAATAATCAAGTCAAAAGATGGCACACCTACTAAGACCTCCTATAACACCCATTCTTGATTTTGCTTTATTTTTTCTGTGCAAACACTGATCAGGACGCAAGTATCGAATCTACACGGCACCACGGAGCTTCAGAACAGCTAGCTCAGTGGTATGATCAGCTAAGAAATATCACATCGAAAACTTAAAAAATCATACTAATGTACTTAAATAATATCTTTATTTAAGATTTTAAGAGATATACTTGGATGATATCATCCATATATTTTTCCAATTATTTTACCAACCAATTAAACCGACCAATTTTGATAAAATTTCCATGGGACCAATGCATAAAAAAAAAAATAAAAAAAATACTCCAAATCGGCTTATAAACGACGGATATGGTAACAAACATTTTAAAATTATAACCAAATTGAGAACGTCCTCTTTTTTGAAGTCATTTGAAAAGTGGCTTAAACATCTGGCCCCCTTTTGAATTATTTACCCCCACCCCAAGCCCTGACTACGTCCCGCCAGTAGCTAGGCAGGGTAGGAGGTATCGTCCTTTGAAGCTGGTATTTAGTATTCTTTGAACAAATACCTATTCAGTCTCGTTTCACTTGAAGCTGTCGAGTTCTTTAGCGTGACTGTTGGTTCAATACACAAAGGCCCGTATTACAGAACTACGCTGTCGTGAATCTCTGATCAAGATGAATTCATTCACAATCTAAATATATATAACTCAAAGGTGACTGACTGATTGACTGAATGATATAGTGATCTATCAACGCACAGTCCAAACCACTGGACGGATCGGGCTGAAATTTGGCATGCAGGTAGATGTTATGACGTAGGCATCCGCTAAGAAAGGATTTTTCAAAATTCCACCCTTAAGAGGGTGAAATGGGTGTAATTTTGTAACATCTATTTCCAGCCTTATTAATAAACACGAACTAGCTTTAGACTAGTTTCACCATCTTTTGTCTCTTTCGATCCAGCTAAATATTCCAGTAGCAAAAAAAAGGACAAAAGCTGAAGTAACTAATACGAGACTAATACCCGTTTATTAATAAGGCTGTAAGTGTTTGACTTTTATTTAATGTATATTATTTAGAACAGTCAAAGACTTTGATGTCATAAGATATCTTTTCAATTGGATAACTTTACAGGTGACGCGGTTAACCGCATATCCACAATGAGGGCACAAAAAGTAAACTGATCCATACTGAAGAAATAAAAAGTAGATGAGTAATTAAAAATGTATGTAAACTTGTTACGAGTCCTCACTTCAAATGCCTAATTTGAAAATGTACATAAGCCGTCTTATAACAAAACGCAGACCAAGCGTGGACTAAAGTTAGTACTGGGTCTAAACCTAGACTATTTAACAACCTTATTACAAAAACGAGTTTATCGCTGATAAGGGGATCGTCCATGGTCTAAAGTTAGTCCTCCGACGACCCTAGTTTAACTATGGTACTAACTCGCTAAACGAAAGAAACTAGCGCCACGGTGGTGGAAAAATGAAACTTTTAAGATTAAAAACTATTTACGCGCCTAACGCCAATGTTGGGTTATCAACCTTCTTTGTTACACGATTTTGAGGTTGTCTTGGTCTTTGATAAAATATATCTACTCGGTTCAGTTTTTATATTTTGTTACTTCATTTTTACGATATTTATTATAGTTACAGTTAGTTTTACAGTGGCAACACCGATAACTGTCATCGCTCTCCCACCCATCTGGCTATAAAAAGGAAGCGCTCGGTGTATTGCGAATCATTCTTGCTCCGGACATGGCCCGGTGCGCATGCTGAAGGCATATAGTTCCATAGGTTGCAACCAATGCATAACCCTGAGCCTATATATATTAACCTCTGTTTTTATTTTGTTTATACCGCACTTATAAATATTTGTATACTGTTTCATTTCAATGTCTCCAATTTTGTCGCAGGTAAAATTCTTCGTGGTTAACCAAGATGTAGCAATGACGTATCCACATTGTATAATTATTTCTCCACCTTTACCGCAGGTCGTATTCTTCATGGTTGGCTCATACGGTGTGTGCACAGATCCTATAAAAAGTTATATGATCTATGGGTGTGTGGTGCGTTTGAGCTTTGCTTATCTCTTATCTGTGTTTCGTTGTCCATTTGTAAATCTTAAACTTCAATGAAACGGTTCTCAAGTTATTTGCATTTATTGCGTTTTTTCATGTAATTATTAACAAAACATCTTATCCCTATCATTTGAAAATCTGCGGTTTCATCCACGGATAAAAAATAACCCATGTGTTAATCCACTATATAAGCTATCTATATTCCAAATTTCATCTAAATCCGTCGAGCCGTTTGAGCGTGACAAACATCCATATATCCAAACACATATATATAAAAACTCGCGTTTATAATATTAGTAGGACAACTGGAAAAGTATGTATTATAATATCATCCAGTTTTCGATATGAAGTTAAGGCGAAAAAAGTCGGTTTATCCCCTTTTTTTCAAAGGATATTGTTGACGAATATGGTCCCTATTGGCGATGTAAAAGTCCGAAAGTAGTTGAGAAGGAAATTCGCGCACATTTTCTTATCCTATAACTTATTCAGTCAACGTTTGACTCTGAATATTTATCCGTTCGATAACGATATGGAACCGTAGGGATAAATGTACGGCTGTATTTACGAAGATTTGTGTCGGCAACGGTTATGTATCGATTAATGTTGGCATTCCAATATACGAGTTTAATTTTGGAGCCGCTGTTTTTTAACCGTATTACTTTTCAAAGATTTATAAAAATTTATTGACTTATCTATTAAATACAAAATGAAACAAGAATATCTTTAAACCGTATTACTTTTCAAAGATTGATGAAAATGTATTGGCTCAGACGTAAATACAAAATGAAACAAGAATATCTTTTAACCGTATTATTTTTCAGATTTATAAAAATTTATTGACTTATCTATTAAATACAAAATGAAACAAGAATATCTTTTAACCGTATTACTTTTCAAAGATTTATGAAAATTTATTGACTCAGGCGTAAATACTAAATGAAACAAGAATATCTTTCAACCGTATTACTTTTCAAAGATTTATGAAAATTTATTGACTTATCTATTAAATACAAAATGAAACAAGAATATCTTTTCAGCGTATTACTTTTCAAAGATTTATAAAAATTTATTGACTTATCTATTAAGTACAAAATTCTAGTGTAACACTTTATACTAGATATTCTTTTTTTAATTTTTGTATCAAAAGAATACCTTCCTTTACAGCATTTACAGCTATTAACATTTACTAAGTATTTAATTTTGTTTGCTTACTATCCAGATGCCTACCGATCAAATCTAGTATCATACCAATATAGCCCTTAAGTTTTCAGCACAAACTGAATCTCCCAGCGTTGTTCAATTTTGGACCATGTTTTGTAGTTGTTAACGTTCCTTTAAACATCACAGAGAATCAGTACTTACCAGAAGTGTCCCATACGGAGTAGTTGACCCTGTAATCAGCCACTGTACACGTATAGCCATATTTCTCGAACCCAGTCGGGGTGTACGCCTGTAACAAGGAAGGATTTCGGTTAATTTCACGCCATGACCACAGAATAAATAAAAATACCCTTTGAAAATGTAGTGTGAATTTGCTACTTTATTTATTTCGAATGTATTGAAGTAAAACTTTTTTACGCACGCTCGATTTGGGGAGTCAGCTGGTGAATGCGAGGCGAACGGTAGTTAAAGTTGGTTCACGTAGATCTCCATTGTCAACATAACAAAGTAAAAATGTATTATTATTTCATGTTCATGTCGCCATCTTGACAATAGTAAATTGTCACTTTACCGGACATACCAAGATAATAATAATAACGCCCAACGATCACATACATAGATCCTGGACCCTAACTAGGATTCCAGGTGTCCAGAGACCCAGGAAATACGAGGACCATGGTCCCACAACACTCGGACTCGGAACAAGTTTTGAAGTTTTGACTGGCCCGATAGCTCAGTTGGTAGTGATCCTGCCTTCTGAACTGCGGGTTGTGGGTTCGATTCCCACCCAGGACAAACATTTGTGTGATGAACATCGATGTTTGTTCTGTGTCTGGGTGTTAAGAGTATATTGTATTCTATGTATGTATTTATAAACAAAAAGTATCTAAGAATTGTATCAGTTAGCTAGTTCCCATGTACAAGCTTTGCTTAGTTTGGGGCTAGATGGCGCTGTGTGAAATTCACACACAGTCCACACATATTATTATTATTATTAAGTGTGATTTCTGTGCACCAATACTTGTCCTGGCGCAGGAATCGAACGCGCCGCCTCCGGGTTATGACCCGAACTGCTCCGCTTACTTACTCCCCAAATCAAGCGTGTGTAAAGAAGTTTTACTTCAAAAAGCTTTATTTAAAGGTTATAAATGTCCCAAAGCTAACAGACTTCATAAAATGCAGTTAAAAGTGCAGTCCATTGTTCAAAGAGGACACGGAATAACGATAAAGAAACGCTCGCTGGGAACTGCAACTATCGTGAGTTAGATCTGGCGGTTGGATTAAGTTATACAGTTTAGCGGGTAGATGCATGCATTCAGTTGTTTTGTGACGTAATAACTATGGCAAGCCATCTATATGTATAAAAATGAAACTATATTTCTCTTTTTGTAAGATGAATAACGGCTAAACTCACGTCAATTAAAAGTCGAAATTACTCCGACCAGGTTTCGGACATATTCGATGTTCTTCTTCTGGGAGTCAGTTAGTAACGCTATCTATTAATCTTGGTCAACGCATCACGCGTGAAAAACATTTTGCTTTTTTTGTTGTGTTTATTATTTTCCAAAACTTGTGTTATTTTCAATGTTAGTGCAAAAAATTGGTGGCATTTTATTCGTTAAGTGCTGGATTACAGGCATGAGTGTGGGAAAGTGGTATAATGATGGTGAAACGTTTCTTTTCGTATTGTTTCCAAAACTACATGGAAGCTTCTGGTAGTTGCCACCACTTTACTAGGAGTATGACTTGACTAGACTATGACTTGACTTGATGACTTGGACTGTGACTTGACTTGAGAAATTATCACACTGGCTAAATACACAAAAGTTTGGAGCCAAAACAAAAAACATTAAAACAAAAACTAGCCAGACGAGCACTAGAAAAAGCTGTACTGCAATGCAAATTTTCGAAGACATCTTTTCCTTAAAAACTTGACGTTGCCAATCGCTTCTAACTTACGCGTAGTGTAAAGTGCAATGCTCTGAAATACAACCCGAGTGGGTAGCAAGGGCTTATAGAATGGTGCCTAATTTAGTAAATAGGAGTATGGAGTGGCTATTAAATTTTGCAGCATGGCATGGCGCATGGTTATGTTAACCATGCAGCATAGCATGGCGCATGGGTATGTTAACCATGCAGCATAGCATGGCGCATGGTTATGTTAACTATGCAGCATAGCATGGCGCATGAATGTGTTAACTTAGCAGCATAGCATGGCGCATGGTTATGTTAACCATGCAGCATAGCATGGCGCATGGTTATGTTAACTATGCAGCATAGCATGGCGCATGGTTATGTTAACTATGCAGCATAGCATGGCGCATGAATGTGTTAACTTAGCAGTATAGCATGGCGCATGAATGAGTCAACCATGCAGCATAGCATGGCGCATGGTTATGCTAACCATGCAGCATAGCATGGCGCATGGTTATGTTAACTATGCAGCATAGCATGGCGCATGGTTATGTTAACCATGCAGCATAGCATGGCGCATGGTTATGTTAACTATGCAGCATAGCATGGCGCATGGTTATGTTAACTATGCAGCATAGCATGGCGCATGGTTATGTTAACTATGCAGCATAGCATGGCGCATGAATGTGTCAACCATGCAGCATAGCATGGCGCATGAATGTGTTAACTATGCAGCATAAATCACCTTTGCTCAATTGCTGTACAACTAATAATAAATAATAATTTATATACATACAGAGCGGAATAGCTATGTTCCCGCCAAAAATATTACGTTGTCTATGCTGCCAGTCAGGGTTGCCCTATACAAAATTATAAGCAATTAAACCCGTTCGGCAGAATAATGCTGTTAATAATGCCAGGTAGGGAGATCGACTGAATACAAATGGTAGGTAATAATTATGCGGGCAGGCATTGGTCGGGTACCCTTGTTGGGGGGAATTGGGCAAGGTCATGACATTACATATTAAGTATTATTACTTTCTGTTTATGAATGAACAAAATACATTTTTCTTTGTTTTTTTTGTCTGTCGTATTTCATAATATTTATATTATATGGATATGGGGGACTTAATTTTTAACATGGTTACCATAATCCCGTATGGTCTAGTGGCTAGGATACCTGGCTTTCACCCAGGAGGCTCGGGTTCGATTCCCGGTACGGGAAAGTATTTTTGGCAGCTATTTTTGTTAAACTGGTAATAATGGTCTGATAACCAGCAAAGTTACAGGAAAACTATAAAAAATCTAATTAAATTCCTCAAAATAGCTTTTGATTCATAAATATCATTTAATTTAAAAAATTTAAAATCTAAAACTACCGAGCGTGTAAACTGCTTTGATTGCCTTTGCAAACATTCGCCAATCCTCCAATCTCACTTAAAAAGTAGAATTTCCGAACAAAAACCGTGTTTTGTGAGCTAAAATTCAATTTATTTTACAGCTACACTGAAAATAAACTTTATTGCAAACAAAACAAGACTCTTGAACTTTTAGAGCGTTGGTAATACAAGTGGGTACTTTTTTGTACACAGTATTATGAAATGTATTTCAAATACGATAAGATGTAAGAGAATAATAAGGCAACATTATTTTTGAGTTTTGGCGGGAAAACGAAAAAGATCGCGACGCCGCATTGTATTATTTTCCAAAACTTGTGTTATTTTCAATGTTATTGCATAAAATTGGTGACATTTTATTCATTAAAAGCTAGATTACAGGCATGAGTGTGGGAAAGTGGTATAATGATGGTGAAACGTTTTTTTTCGTGTTGTTTCCAAAACTCCATAGAAGCTCCAAATTGCCACCACTTTACTAGGAGTATGACTTTGACTAGACTATGACTTGACTTGATGACTTTGACTGTGACTTGACACATATTTGCGTAAATATCATTAACTTGAAAAATTATCAATTACTTGACACTGGCTAAATACACAAAAGTGTAGAGCCAAAACATTAAAAAAAAAACTTTCAATTTTCTACATGCAGGCAGAATTTGCTACGGAAACAACTAGCTGGTTGGCACTCTACTTGGTCTGTGGTTGGCACTTAACAGAAAACAGTTATTATTAAATATAGTTGTACACAGATAACAGGAGATTTTTAGAAAATACCGGAACTAGAGTTTCAATAGCATTTTGTTATATTATCTTTCTTGAAATTCAAAAAATTCACTTATTCAGTTTAATTCTCGCAAGCGCAAATCTTCATGTAAACGAAGATGAACGGTAATGATACTCCACATGAGTACATTTTAATCTTAATTTATGTTCTCGCATCCGTTACGAAAATACTCATATTACTGTGTACATGGAAATGGAGACTTTTAGAGATGAGGTATTAGTACTAAATAGCGGTTGTTGGTTGGTTGGTTTTTAAATGGCTGGAACATGCGTCAAGCTCGTGAACGGGTGCTGCTTGCGGAAGCTGGTTTGCTTGGTGGTGTACGCACAATTAGAAATAAGTACTTATATTTATGTGTTATTGGCTGTATTGTCCTCCCTGTATTATATATGTGTTCATGTTAATAATAGGCTTAATTAATAAATATAAAAAATAATCTAACAAAAAGCACGGACCCAGGTGTCTGTGGAAATGCAGTATAAAAAAAAATAGCGGTTGTCCCGAATGTGGGCATTTTATTCAGGAACGAGCTTCTGCCCGCGGCGTAGCCTATGGGAAAATAATTCAACCACCCATTTCACCCTCTTAAGGGTGGAATTTCGAAAAATCCTTTCTTAGCGGATGCCTACGTCATAACATCTACCTGCATGCCAAATTTCAGCCCGATCCGTCCAGTGGTTTGGGCTGTGCGTCGATAGATCACTATGTCAGTCAGTCACCTTTGAGTTATATATATTTAGAGATATAATACTAATATTATAAATGCGAAAGTTTGTGTTTGTGTGTCTGCAGATTTTTATGACTTATAGCTGTACCGCCAGCGTAATGAGTAATGACTAGGGGAGCTATTTGAAGCAAAAGTAGTTTCTATTTTTGGTAAGCTTAAACTGAAGTTCGCTGCAGCGCTTTACGAGATCGAAACCGTCTAACCAAATGAGCCAAACCTTGCGTATATCAGCGCTCCATTTTGCTCGGAGGGCGTTCGGCAAAATCAAATTTTCCGGAACTAAACTTCATCTCTAATTGAGTGTAGAGTAACAAATTGGAGATACTCCACTCTTGGGGAACGTTTCACTAACTTCAAAAGTTTCCAGTGAATCCAGTGATACGATGAACGAGATCGTGTCTTTGTGTACAAAACCAGTACTTACAAGTGTAAAATTAGGTTTCGTAAACACGATTGGACTGCTTTGATTTAATGTTTTAGTATACTTATAATAATATCGCTTTTTCATGGATGCCATAATCAGAATTAGACCATATTGAAATGGATCACACGGGAAGCAACAGCTTAGAAATAAAAAAATAATCATCAAAATCGGTTAACCCAGCCGATAGTTCTGAGGTAACAAATACATATAAAAAACAATCGAAATTGAGAACCTCTTTTTGAAGTCAGTTAAAAATAAAACGATCACGCTTTTTTATTTAAACTCAAAATAAATTATTAATAAATAAATTTACATAGACTCAACGTTTCAGGATGACGTGATCAGTTATAGGTACAGTTATGAAAGTTATTATAGAGTTCCGAGTGGCGTGGCAACTGTTTATGGGAGGCTATGACTCTTAAGATTAGGCGAACGACTGGCTCGTTACGTCATTAGAAACAAAAGAAATAATTTTTGTATTTTCGTTCTTGATCTCGCTAGAACGTGATAGAAAGAACGATCATTGCCGAAAACCTGATGCATGTGATATTTTTAAAATAACACTTATATACAAAATGATATAAGAATATCTAGTGTGATTCCGCTAAAACCAAATAATAAGATCATCTATATTGGGGCGGTTGTATAGGATTGTAGGTAAATCTAAATATATATAACTCAAAGGTGACTGACATAGTGATCTATCAACGCACAGCCCAAACCACTGGACGGATCGGGTCGATATTTGGCATGCAGGTAGATGTTATGACGTAAGCATCCGCTAAGAAAGGATTTTTCGAAATTCCACCCTTAAGAGGATGAAATGGGTGGTTGAATTGGTTTTCCATAGGCCACGCCGCGGGCGAAGCTGCGGGCAGAAGTTCGTTAATGATAAGACCTGAAAAAACCTGAAATTACAATAACAAATTAAAAAAATACTATTATTATTAAATTCATTATTATCACAATGGTTAATTTAGTAATAATAATATTTTTGAATGATTTGTTTGAATTTTGAAAGATGAACTTACGCGAAGTTTAATTAAATTAATTTAATAGTTAACTTAATTAAATTTTAATTGAAAGAATCAGGCATGTATCTTTCAATTAAAATTTAGATAGGTAGATGCGCAAATTATTTCACGTCAAAATAGGCATAAATATTCCGGTCTCATTTTTACAAAGAGTATTAGATATATTACTTCGCATATACATACAATAAAGTTAATCATAGACCTAACTTTGACAAAGAAACAATTAAGAGGGGGGATTTGCAAAGTACCCTCGTATGTGGAAGTTTGAACGTAGCAAGCGAATCAGAATGGATTTAAATCGAGGGAGTTGGCGGAAGTGTAATGTTAATGTTAGGATTGTTAGGTTGGGTGAATTGAATTTACCACCGACTAGTTAGTGAGCCAAGATAGGATTTAGCGTTATTTGACAATACCTACCACAATATTAAATGATGATTTAAAAAAATAACGGACACATACATAGATCACATACATAGGTCCTGGACTCTAACTAGGATTCCCTGTGTCTAGGACCCAGGAACTACAAGGATCATGGTCCCACATAACAAAAAGATATTTCATGTAAGTGTAAATAACTGGACTGAAAGATTAAACAATGAATGATGAAACAATGAAATGGTTTTCTGCAAAGTCGGTTTACGGACGATAATTGTACATGAAGCGTCACAAGAAAACATTTAGGTGGATCGTGCCTCTCTATCGCTTGTTCCGCGCTCTCGCTTGCACGCTCGGCTCAGATGGAACGTGACCATTTTTTGTGCGTGCAGCCGACGCGGTGTTTATCGAATTATAAGACGTTATCACGTCAAAAAGTAAACCCTGGATACATTTTATTTAAAAATGTATTACATTAATAATTAGTCAAAGCTTTTTCTATTTAGATTATTATAAACAATTAGACATTAGAAATAGCATATGAATCACATTTATTATGAGCGAACGTCCTACATCATCGACCGCATTATCGCTTAACATCCCTGATGGACGGAGAAATGTGGTCAAACGGTAGCCTATATTGATAGGCTATTGTATAATTATAAAAATCAGATAGATTACACGTACGTAACGTAACGTACAGGTGTGAAGTTAACCTAAAGTAAAAGCTGAGATATCCCGACCAATTTAAAAAGTCATACGTACTGTTACTGGTACTTCAATGTTGAAAAGGAGAGTTTTGGCGGGAAAACGAAAAAGATCGTGTCACCGCATTGTATTATTTTCCAAAACTTGTGTTATTTTCAGTGTTAGTGCATAAAATTGGTGGCATTTTATTCGTTAAGTGCTGGATTGCAGAGTGTGCGAAAGTGCTATAATGATGGTGAAACGTATCTTTTCGTGTTGTTTCCAAAACTCCGTAGAAGCTTCTGGTAAAGTGGCCACCATTTTACTAGGAGTATGACTTGACTAGACTAGACTATGACTTGACTTGATGTCTTGGACTGTGTCTTGACTTGATTAACTCGAAAAATTATCAATTACTTGACACTGGCTATATACACAAAAGTGAGGGAGCCATACCAAAACAAAAAAAATGTTGAAAAGCGATCTCGGAGCATTTCAAAGTCAAGAGTGAACTCCCACCCTATTTCATTAGTATTCAGCTGTAAGCGCCCGTTATTAATGATCCTTTTGTGAACTGAGTTAATAGCATTAGCGTTTGACATACACATATTTGACATATACAATTTCAAATGGCTGGGTGTTGTGAGTCCTCGTAGTTCCTGAGTACCTATACAGGCAATCCTAGTTAGGGTCCAAGATCTATGTATGTGATCGTTGGACGTTATTATAATAATTATAGCTGCTAATACTCCGCAAATGGACAACGTTGTAACGTTATAACGTTTTAACGTTATTTACATCACATATGACCCGATAGCTCAGTTGGTAGGAACCCTGCCTTCTGAACTGTGGGTTGTGGGTTCGATTCCCACCCAGGACAAACATTTGTGTGATGAACATCGATGTTTGTTCTGTGTCTGGGTGTTATATTGTATTCTATGTATGTATTTACAAACAAAAAGTATCTAAGTATTGTATCAGTTATCTGGTTCTCATAATACAAGGTTTGCTTAGTTTGGGGCTAGATGGCGTTGTGTGAGGTGTCCACAGATATTATTATTATTATATATATTTTATGAAAGAGCGAGTTTCCAACACAAATTAGGGCAACTTTACCTTTACGTGATTTTTTTTTAATGATAGGCTTGCGTTTGACCACTATCGCACCTGATGGTAAGTGACGATGCGGTCTAGGATGTATGTGGTGTAGTGAAGTATGGACAGAGTGGTCCATGCTCCAATTTCTCTCCAATTATCACTCTTTGTGATTTTTACTGAAGAAATCAAAAAGGAAAACAGATATAAAATGTTATAGAAACTAACCTGCTTTTTAGAAAAAAAAATTGTGTGCTTTAGACCACACGACTGAAGTAACTTCTATGGTTCAGCTCCATCTATCGGCCGGTATTGTTTTTCTTTGTTTAATGTTAATATCGCCATCTTGACAATTGTAATTTGTCATTTTACCGGACATGCCAACATAATAATGCAAAATTTTTAACTTTTTTATGTTGACTATAGAGATCTACGTGAACCAACTTCAACTTCCGTTCGCCTCGCATTCATTAGCTTACTACCCGATTCAAGCGTGCGTGAAAAAGTTTTACTTTAATAAAAGAAGCAAACAGATAAAAAAGCTAATAGAAACATTACTGCTTTTGTGCTTTTGTGAGAGGAATCTCTACTTGTAATAGAGGGTAGTACACATGTTTTGGGATGTAAGTAATCTAGCTCATCTTTCACCACTTCGTTAAATTATCTCCATTCGAAGGTTGCCTGGAAGAGATCGCTTTTAGCGATAAGGTCGCCCATTATTACACTTTTTATAAATAATTGTTTTCTTTTTGTAATTTTTGTAATTTGGTGTGTGCAATAATGAGTTTATCCCACAAGGACTTGGCCTGGTGTACTTCAGCGGTGGCGGGTTGCGGGCAAAGACCTTAATAAATCTAAAAAAAAATAAAAAAAACTGGCTTTAGAATAGTCATGAAACTAGCTTAAACTAAGAACGCTGATTCATGTACCACAAAAATGTTTATTTATTCGATGTATAACTAACTATACGCGTGAGAAACTGCGGGGCGCAGCTAGTAAAAAATGTATTTGAAAAGACTGAAAGTTACGGTTATTCTCAGTCGAGGGCCGAAGCGAAAACAACATTTACCAACTTTACGTATAGTAATCATGAACAAAACCCGTTTAACAATTTGGAATTGAGTCTGAACGGCTAAAATTTAATTAGTGCTAAAGTTTCATCGTTCCGATCTAAGCCGTAAGGCTGGGGCTACATTGTTGTGCTTAGCGGACTCTAAAAACGGAGCGATCGTGGTTTACTATTTCCAATTTAATCCCCTAGCGCAGTCACTTAACGGACTACATAACACTCTCTATTCCATTTCTATCCACTATGATGAGGACTTAAATAGTAGCAACAGAAAAATCCCCTACGGATTTTAGTGGAAAAGGTACGGGTAGCAGACTACCACAGCACTCGCTATTCCACTCCGATCCCCTATGGTGGGATGCTCAACTAGTATCAACATACTTTTTGCACTATAATGTATAACATATAATAATATATAATATAAATATGTATAACTTTAGCATACAGATGTCCTTTTCGATATTTTTGACTTTTGATTAATCTCGATTGAGGTCAGTCGTGCCCTCCTACTTTAGGAGGGCACGAATGCAAAATCACTGGTACAGTTGTACCAGCAACACAAGGCCGTGCTCCGTGCAAAGAAAAACTGGGCTGGCAGGGGAAATACTGGTAAGGGGAAATAATATTTATTCTATTTTAATACTCCCTCTTCTATTTATTTTTAATAATATATATTGGGGTACACATGGGGTGTACAGTACACCCCATGTAGGACGTCGTCAAATAGAATTAGATCCCAATTTCATATAGTATTATATTTAAACGCGTCTGTCCAAAAATTGTCTAAATAAATTATCGAGCTAATTATTTAAAAGGACATTATACACGCGCTAATGAAGGGAAAGGAGTAAAGACGATTAAAAATCAATACCTGTTGGCGAACCCCGCTACCGTACGGTTTCATAGCCTAAGCCTAAGTAGTGATGGGAAATTAGATTTTAAAGTTAAGATTTGTTCGCAATTCGATTAGCATAGTTGTATGTTATTTTAGGCACTAGTAAGTGAGAAGCTCGATTATAGAATTATGATGCCCATGTACACCAAAACAAAAATTGGTCGTTAAAACGAGGTGGATAATATTCAGGTTGTATCTTTCCACGGGATAGCCAAATGCAAACTCACATTTAGAATTACAATGAAACAGTACATTAACAGCGTATATGGTGTGGTGGTTGATCAGGTTGGCTCATAATCCAGAAGTGGCGGGTTCGATTCCCGCGACATGACAAGTATTTGTGCACAGAAAAAAAGCTCAAATACTTGTCCGGTGTGTGAGTGCTGTGGGACCATAGTCCTCGTAGTTCCTGGGTTCCTACATACAGGGAATCCTAGTTAGGGTCCAGGATCTGTGTATGTGATCGCTGGGCGTTATTATTATTATATTATATACGTGCTGAGTTCTTTTTTCAAGATCAGTGAGTTTAATTCATGGGTAAGAATACCGACTATTTAAATCCAAGTTTTCATCAAAATCAAGCTGCACTTTCATCTTAGTTTCACCGAATGATAAAATTATCCGCCTTCATATAAACACTGTATTCAATGTTTTGTCTTGTTACATCTTTGCCGATTTCGATCTCAATAGATCTCTATCTATTGAGATTGAAATCGGCAACAAAATACGTAAAAACTCCTTTTCTGCAAAGCAAATCGAGAGTGAACAGGTATCTTCAAGGCAAGCGTGTTACATCCTAGACCGCATCGTCACTTACCATCAGGTGCGACAGTGGTCAAACGCAAGCCTATCAAACAATACAAAAAATATATATATTTGGGGTGTATGTTTTTGAGTTTGCGAACGAAATTTTGAACTTGCAACACAAAATGACCTGTGCTGTGCTCTGTGTCTCAAAAGAAGTTTGCTGCGCAAAAGAAGCGACGCGACGTGTAAAATGGATAATACAAACTACCATTAGAACAAGCAATTCCCTTCGGGCTCTTGTAATTGTTTTTTTGCTAGTTTTATCTTGTTTTCCGGACAGTTTCCGATTTTGTTTTAGTCACGAAAAGTTTCTACCTTGCCAGTTAAAAAAAGTTGGAGGTCTTCGGATGCTTTTTCTACTGTTAGCAATTTTATTGACATTATTATAATAATAATAACGCCCAACGATCACATACATAGATCCTGGACTCTAACTAGGATTCCCTGTGTCTAGAGACCCAGGAATTACGAGGACCATGGTCCCACAACACCTAGACTCAGAACAAGTATTTGCGCTTTTTTTCTGTGCACAAATACTTGTCCTGCCGCGGGAATCGAACCTGCCGCTCCGGGCTATGAGCCGACCTGCTCAACCACTACACCACAGAGGCTGTGAAATTGTTTAATGGTCATTTTGTATCTGTCGTGAATATATTAACTTGTTCCTATTTAAACTACTAACTATTTAGTTGTCTAGCCCAAAGACCTGAGCCAGGAACTTTTGCATTGAAATGAAAGAGGCTTTGACAACTCAAATAATTATTAAATTTTAAAAAATAACGATGCGTTTCGTTTCTGCACTACACATTTTGATAAAACATAAACATGCACTTCTAAACCTAGAAGTCACACCCAGACCACAGCCACAAAGCTCGTGAAGCCCCAAAGTCCGTAAAAGTCACTATATATCTCGCATCACTATATATTGCACGCGAGTGCAATTCTACGTAAACTGTCCAAGGCACGTCCGCGGCGTTATTACACTTCCGATCAAGGACTGCAACTCAATTAACTGCTAATACTGTGCTTCCACTCTTCCCAAAAAGTACGCGATTTTTAGTCTAAGTATATTTACTAATAAAGAGATAATGAGTCGTTATTAGAAAAATATCAACCTCTGTGACATTATAATCGAGTATATATAACACCTTTGTAATTGAAGTTTCTTAAAAAAATACCTACATTTTTTACATTATTGTATTGTCCATAAAATATCCAATATAATATATTATGTATTGTATTATGGTTGTGTTGTATTATGGTTGTGTTGTAGTATTGTGTGGAGCGTCTCGAATGCCGCTAGATTCGCAAAAAAATTACGGAGCATAACTATACGTGCATTAGTGCCAGTAGTGGATTGCATAGAACTGATATATTCATAATTTAATTTTAATAATTAAATTATGTAATTAATAATAATAATTAATTTAATAATTTTAGTTTTGTAGGTCTACTTTAGTTTCGTTTTAACGATTATTAAAATAAAAATTTGATTTTTACTATTATTATACGATTATTAAAATAAAAATCAATAATTAAATTTAATTAAAAATTTAATAATCGTTAAAACAATTTATATCTTATTTAATTTTAGTGTGTAGTTTATGTGTATAAAAGTTGTCCCTATGTGAATTTTAACATTATTTAAGGTAATCATTCACTGCTCATAACAACTAACTCGATAATTATCGTTTCACACTTGCAATTGTCAAATTGACCAATTACAGCAGTTCACCGACCAATCAGAAACCTTTTCTTCTTCCTCTAATGTGCACTCCACTAGTGTTGCTTCATGGTTTCTACGATTGTTATGAGTCGTTGGACCGCAAAATAATGGCCCACGCGATATTTTCGCGATTGCACCAAGTGCACGACTGTTAAGTAAAGTTATGGTACAGTTTTGTCCGTTTGTTAAATGCAGTGAATTTGCGAGTTTCGGAATGGAGTGGTGTTTAATTTGGGAAGGAATTTAAAATTGGAATTGTTTTGGGTTATTATTTTCTTTATGGGATCTGTGTGGTTTCCTTTGTTTTTAAATTATTATAAACTCTTTTCGTGACGGCGCATTAGATTATTTTCCTTTTGAGGCTTTTCCGCATAACTTCAGCTTTAAAAAAGTGTTAAAAGAGTCATCAAAGAGGTACATTCACCAATACCATCGGCGTTCACTTACCATCAGATGATGCTTTTTATGAAAAAAAATAATTAAATAAAACCAATTAATATCTTTTTTAACCTTTTTAGTTATTGTTACTAAACTTAGATAAGTACGAAAAATTTCAGCCCAATCGGAAACCGGAAAGCGGGTCAAAATCGACTTCTAAGATTTTATTACACTGTTAGTAAGTTAGTTTTTCCTCGATTTCGTTGAGATTCCATTATCAGATCTTGACTCGATGACAATGGGACCACCTCGGGAGTATACCCTTTCGAACTAAAAATTATATTTGAAATCGGTTCACAATTGGCGAAAATACCGATGGACACAAAAAATACATACAGACGAACATAATATCTCCTTCTTTTTGGAAGGCTAAAAATACATTGATTGCATAAACATTTTAACAGTGGATTATTTTCTATTTTATTTCTGGTGCAATAAAATTTAATCAATACCGCTAACTTTTTAAACACGCAATGTATCCCGTTTTACGCGATTTCTAGCGGGTAAAGATTCTCGTACAAGCGAGCTGCCAGTTGGGCGCTGACCTTTTATTAGTACAACGCAACACGCTATGCTTCCTGCTCTTAACCTATTCCACTTTGCAAGCTTTTTTACTGACAGAACACGCTCGCAAAAGCCACCAGTACTTTTAATACTGTCACCCAGACAGGGACAAATGATAGATCCGGATTGGAATACTACAAATTGGCTCACGAGAGACGCGAGTGGGAACGCTCATTCGCTACATTCGATAGGACTAGCAATGCCGGTCGAAGCATTTTTACTGAACGCACCGCTTGATGAATTTATGTTTGCTCTGGTGATAACGGTTCTGGATTTACCACGCGTTTTATTCGTTTTTGGTGCTTCAATAAGAGAATGGATCACGTAGATAAAGTAGGAAATTTCATAAATGTGTTTTGACGGTTTCAAGCTTTCGTTGAATGCACTGAATATTTGTTGTTGGTAACCATGCCAGATAACTTGATCTATCACTGGCAAACTTAAGGGCCTGTTCATACGAAACGGTTTCAATATGGTCTGGTTTCTAACCATGTGCCATACACACGAAGTCATTCTCTAATAAAACCTAGCCTTTGGGCGGTTTAAAAATTCTGACATCAGTTAGGCGATCATGTAACTTGATTGGAACCAGTAGAAACATAATGTATTGATTTGACAGTTTCAATAAGCAGCTTATGTGCCTAGTTACACTGGAACTTTATCAAATTCGGAATAAAATTTCTCCTATTGCATTGCAAACTGTCGTTGGTTGCAAGTAGCTACTCAAATGGTAGAGCCCTATATATCGTTTATCAGAAGATGTCTTTGGGCTGATGATGAATCAATGATCAATGAAATTTTATCGTGAGGATGCAGTTGCCGAAAATCAATTGTTAGAAGTAGCTTTGTTAGTGTACGGTTTCCTGTTGCCGTACAGCTTCGATAATGATGAAATGAACTTTGTAAATTTGATGACCGCGTGATGAATATGATGGTTGGTGTCAAACTGGTGAATTCAGGCTACGGCGCCACGGCCACGGGCGTTTAAACTGTACACACAGCATAACGCAGAGTTCAATGTACGGTTTGCTACAGTTGGTCTTGAAATTGAAGATTTAAAATCTACATGTCAATATTACTTAGTAATATTAACGATGTTTCACAGATTTATATAGTTGAGGTCAAATGTGGTAGCAAGCTCGTCAGCCGGCTTCCATCAAACACCACGAAAGGCGAACAATCCGATTTAGACCGGAAGCGCTACCTCGCAGTAAGAGGATTACGGAATCCGCGGCGAGCACTAAACTGACGAAATAGACAGTAGCACATCTTCAAACTCTCACAAACAGTGGTCTCCGCAGACCGAGAATATTGCACCTACCTTATGTCTGCGGTTGGAGTATGCATGACGTATGAGTAACTAACTTATAATAAAACCAATAAAAAGAATTTGTCCATTCGTTTTGAAGGTGAAAACACGTACATAACTATTGCAAGTAAATGCGATAGTGTGAGTTTTTAAGTGTTTGTATGTAGTTATCCTACTGTTTATGTCGTGCAGGTCTCAGTCCCAGACGAGATACAGTCAGCATTGCCGCTTAAACTTGGAATTATATATTGTAATTGCTGGCAAAATACGGGTGACTGGAACACTGCTTTTGCGGCTGATTGTTAATTGAATGCTGAGGTTTAGGTATAACACTGAGATTGGAGAATATTGGATGGTTAAAACCAAAACAAATCAGAATACTGCATGATTTGAAATTTTCTCTTAATTCGTTTCCTCGGCCGGGATCAACGTAAGCTGCGCTGTTTTTTTACATCAAAATTATGTAGTATTTGACCTCGCTCTCACCTGATGGGAAGTGACGATGCGATCGAAGGTGTAGCATGCTAGCCAAGTAAATACCTATTCACTCTTCTCTTGAACACGCCCGGGTCATATTTCGCCGGAAACACAGACGGTGGCCGGGCATTCCATTATTTAGCCGTTCTTATTATGAACGTGGAATTAAATCACTTGGTACGAATGCCTGAATGGGTGGGTATAACGACCGTGAAGGGATGGCGCTTAGCCGAGCATCGGTAGTCCGGTAGTGGAATGGTGATAGAGGAATGAGATCATGCAGTTCTTGTGCACATTTACCATAGTGTAATCTGTACAAAGACCTTGCCTCCTTACGTTGATGCGCTAAGCTTGATACAATTATGTAATCCTAAAGATTTTCTATAAAGAAATAAAATTGGGAATATGCGACCATAGTTTAGTTGGGAGAGCGTCTAATCCAGTGACTTGGAAGCCACGGGTTCAATTTCGATTGTAGCTAAAACTTTTAGTAACTGTAACATATCTTTGTAATCTCTAACCGTTCATATTTTTCGATTTATCGTGGACTAATATGATATGATAAATAACAAGAAAAGTCCACAAATAAAAAAAAAACATTTAATGATTATATATAACTTTGTTCATTCGAATTTAATAAATAAATAATTTAATAATAAATCTAATTTCTGAAGTGGCAGTGGGCTGGCCATATTTGCCGCAGAACCGACCTTTGGGGAAAGCGTGTCCCTGAGTGGAGACCGCGACTTGGCAAACGTAGTGTAGGACGCCCGCCGACTAGGTGGAGCGACGACTTGCGCCGAGTGGCTGGCAGTCATTGGATGAGAAGAGCCGAAGACCGGGCTCAATGGCGTACCTTGGGAGAGGCCTATGTCCAGCAGTGGACTAACACAGGCTGATGATGATATAACTTTACCCTGACACATGATAAGGGATTTTAAATATACAAAAAATCTTTAGTTTTTTTAATCTATTAAAACACTTTTTGCACATACCTACTTCATTTTCGTTTCGTGAAAGAAAATTGACCTTCCAAAGCGTGAACTTTATCTATGAAATTACATAGCCTTGTATCTATTTCCTATATTTTGCGGGGTTTGTACCGCCTTTAAATACAATAAATAAAGTCCCAAGTCCTTACCGACAGATTCAAGGTAAATAAAACAAAATTGGCCTGTTTCCTGGCCTAAAGGCCAAAACTCGTTCTCAATAATAATAGCTTGTCGAATCTTCGAAGGTTCTAAACATCAATAAAGGTACCTAGTGACTAGGTTATGTTAATTAGACTAAATTGCAGCGTAATATTAGGTCTTTACCTATGAAATTGCCGTTTTGTTTGAAAAAAGTTAAAGTATTTTTTTTTCGAACTTATTTATTTCTTTTATTCAAAGTAATCACCCCTGCAATAAATGCATCTTTGCCAACGCTGTGGCAGTTTATGGATGCCCTTCTTGAAAAAATCAGCAGGACGGGAGACAACAAACTCTTCAAAGGCGTTTTGTACTGCCTCTCGGGAATTGAATTTATTTCCCGCTAAAAAGTTGTCCAAATTTTGGAAAAAGTAATAGTCGGTAGGCGCAAGATCTGGTGAGTATGACGGATGAGGGAGAGCTTCCAAACCCAACTCATGCAGCTTAGAGACGGTCTGTTGTGCTGTATGGGGTCGCGCGTTGTCGTGAAGTAGCAGTGGAGACGACCGATTGACCAAAGCTGGTTGCAGACGTGCGAGTTTCGCCATCATTGTGGTCAGTTCTTCAATGTACACATCTGCAGTAATGTTCTCGCCGTTTTGTAAAAAGCTATGATGAATCACACCAGCACTAGACCACCAAACTGTGACCATCACCTTTCTAGGGGTCATTTTTCGTTTTGCACATTGCTTTGGTACCGAACCAGGATCTAACCAACTTGCTGAGCGCTTTCGATTGTCAAAAAGAATCCATTTTTCGTCGCACGTAACAATTCGGTTCAAAATTCCTTCATTTCTGTGCCTGTTAAGCAGTGCAAGGCAAGTCTCGACGCGTACGTTGCGCTGGCGATCGTTAAGTTCGTGGGGCACCCATCCATCAAGCTTTTTTATCTTGCCAATCTGTTGCAAATGGACCAATATTGTTTTGATGCTAACATCAAAAGCTGCTGCCAGCTCAGCTGTAGATTGAGATTCATCAGCTTCCACAATCGCCTTTAATTCATCATTGTTGACCAAAGTTTCCGGACGACCACGAGGTTCATTATTCAAGTCAAAATTCCCAGAACGGAACCGAGCAAACCAATAACGGGTTGTACGTTCGTATGTACAGTTCTCTCCGTAAACGTCGTTGATGTTACGTGTCGTTTGTGCCGCGTTGGTGCCACGACGGAACTCATATTCCATAATTACACGAAATTTCAAAGTATCCATTATGAGGAAAAATGTTGAAATGTAATGAAAATACAACGCTAATCAATAAACAAAAGACTTATATTGTAAATAGAATGTCATATTTTTAAAACAAAATTAATTTGAATTTAGAATTCATAGCCAATCAAAACTTTTTTTTGTTTGAAAAAGTCTGTACTGCAATACGGCAATTTCATAGGTAAAGACCTATTATTATCATTACTCTGTACAATAGGTACTCGCCCACGTTGTGGGTATATTGAATGTTTTGCTACGTTTATCCCTTACCCCATGTTTGGATAAGTAAATTCTGCGTTGCACGAATGGAGAGTTACCATGATGAATTTTTCTCTCGGATTTTTTAATTTAAAATTCTTTACGCTAGCTTGACTTGGGGAGTAAGCTGGTAAATGCGAGGCGAACTGAAGTTAAAGTTGGTTCACGTAGATCTCAATTGTCAACATAACAAGTTAAAACTTGTATTATTGTGTTGGTATGGCCGGTAAAATGACAATTGACAATAATTGTCAAGATGGCGGCATTAACATTAAACATAGTAAAAACAACAAAGCTATAACAGCCGATAGATGGAGCTAAATTAAAGTTTTTCTTCAGTCGTGTGATGTAAAGCACACTCGTTTTTTTAAAATTGATTTTATGTCATTGGTAAAATACCTAATTATATTTTAAAACTACCACAACGATTACTGGTGTCGATTCTGTGTCGCATTCTCTAAAACTAAAGTAAACTTAAAGTATGGCGGTACTCTTCTGATAAAGGGGAAATGAAATAGACGGAAATATGTTAATTTCGTTTAGCTTTAGAGTATGCGACACAGAATCGACACCACTATACGATTAAAAGTTATAATTTAGTCTGTGCATGTGACGTTTGTTCCGCCAAATTTTTCCGGGAAGTTGACACTTAAATCCCGCAGCAATAAAACGTGAAAGTCCTATTCTTTCGTAACCGATGGTGGCACTAAGCAGAACATACGAGGATCATCACAGGATGTTATGTTAGGGCGTGTGAAGCAAACAGCGCCCTTTGGTAGACCTTTTTTGTTTTGGCACATGCCGCGTATGGAAATAAGAGAAGGTACCTACATCGGAGTTCCGTATCTCAGACTGTTAAATTGTATCCATTATGAATGTCTCTCATTCATTAAATCGTTCCTATTTTTTGATGATAAGTGAAATATCAAGTGGTATAATTACGTTGGGTGAATTGTTTTTTTTTCTAATTGGCAACACAGGCGTATAAGTGACTGGGTTACATTAATATACATCACGCAAAATGGCCGCTGTGCGTACTAATTGCAGAAAATAACTCGCACACAAAGTATCAAGATTTATATTTAAAAATAAATATTTCTTCAAATATTCTCTTAAACATTCTACTAAATAATCTGCAAAAATTTCCTCCTAAAAATTTAATAAAAATCATCGTCTTGTTGCCTTGAACGACACACCGCGCTGTCGTTGGACTCAGAACCTCTTATCAAAACATGTTTACGCGTCTGGCAATACTTGCGAACTTCCGGTATTTTCATCATTAATTTATTGAAATTTTGAAAAGAGAATATGGTAGTGATAATAACTGCATGTATTAAATATAAATTATTAAACTATTATTAAATTGACAATTTACAATCTCAATAAAACAATTTTACTTGAGTCAATATAAGAAAAATAAAAACAGTAGAACCAAGCAACAACACCTTAGGAGCTTTGGCGGGAAAACGAGATCGCGTCACCGCATTGTATTATTTTCCAAACTTGTGTTATTTTCAGTGTTAGTGCATAAAATTGGTGACGTTTTATTCGTTAATTGCTGGATTACAGGCATGAGTGTGGGAAAGTATAATGATAGTGAAACGTTTTTTTTTCGTGTTGTTTCCAAAACTCCATAGAAGCTTCTAGTAAAGTTGCCACCACTTTACTAGGAGTATGACTTAGACTAGACTATATTGGCTTGATGACTTGGACTGTGACATGACACATATCTTCGTGAAATATCATTAACTTGAGAAATTATCAATTACTTGACACTGGCTAAATTTGTATTTAAAAGCGTGGAGCGAAAAAAACAACACCTTAATAAGTTATAATCTTTGTTACAGAAGACGGTTCATCGTTTGAAATCTTTCAATTGAGGGTCTCTCAGAAAATCAAATTTGTTAATTGAAAGTTTAATTTAATTTAGCAACACACTAATTAAATTAAGCCGGGGACAAAGATCAGTCGTCGTTTAACAAAGCTGCGAATTCGATATTTGAATTAAAATAGGGCTTTGATTACATACTACAATCTTAATGAACCTTAATAATAGGCTCATAGCCTGGAGGTGGCGGGTTCGATTACCGTGATAGGACAAGTATTTGTGCATAGGAAAAAAAAGCCCAAATACTTGTTCTGTATCTGGGTGTTGTGAGACGATGGTCCTCGTAGTTCCTGGGTCCCTAGACACAGGGAATCCTAGTTAGAGTCCAGGATCTATGTATGTGATCGTTGGGCGTTATTATTATCATTAATCTTAATGAAATAATATGTAGCCCCAAACTAAGCAAATCTTGTACTATGGAAACCAGGTAACTGATACATTAATATCTATAGTTACTTTTGTTTGTAAATACATACATAGCATACAATATTACACCCAAACACGGAATAAACATCTATGTTCATCACAAAAATGTTTGTCCTGGGTGGGAATCGAACCCATAACAGGTCATAACAGCTCAGAAGGCAGGGTTACTACCAACTCGAGTTTAGTTTAGATGAGTTACATTCGTATTTACAAAAATTTTTTTTTTTATGGTTTGGCTCCACAATTTTTTGTATTTAGCCAGTGTCAAGTAATTGATAATTTATCAAGTTAATGATATTTCACGCAAATATGTGTCAAGTCATAGTCGAAGTCATCAAGTCAAGTCATAGTCGAAGTCATCAAGTCAAGTCATAGTCTAGTCAAAGTCATACTCCTAGTAAAGTGGTGGCAACTTTACTTGAAGCTTCTATGGAGTTTTGGAAACAACACGAAAAGAAACGTTTCACCATCATTATACCATTTTCCCACACTTGCGCCTGTAATTCAGCACTTAACGAATATAATGCCACCAATTTTATGCACTAACACTGAAAATAACACAAGTTTTGAAAAATAATACAATGCGGTGACGCAATCTTTTTCGCTTTCCCGCCAAAACTCTACAAAATAATTAGTATGGAGTAACGATTCTAAACGATTACACGTCCAAAACGCAATGAGGATGTAACCTTCTTGCTAATACCCTAAAACATGGAATATCTTTTACGTACCTACTCTATGTCATAGGTTAAAGACTAATAGAAGCGACTCACCTCAGTGAACGAGTCGGACACAAACCGCTGCACCAGAGAGGTCTTCCCACACTGGGTATCACCGACCAGCACAACCTTGATCTCTTCCTCAGCAGACGGCGTACCAGCAGTTCCACTGTCACCAGCTTTCTTCCCCGACCACATCGTCGCTTCTGTACGGTTACTCTGTATCTGTAAAGAAAAATACAGGAAATTAGCAACATCCCGTCGTGAATAATAAATTGTTTAGATTTGATGTGATTTTATTCATTTGTTCGTATTTTCTAGGGATAATTGATTGTTCTGGTTGGCAACACTGGCTTGCGTGTGATTGGACGAGAGCGTTAGTCAAGCAGTTGAGTAACGTAATCTCGATGGAAAAACGAGATGTGTTTTAGATTTTGGGTTGCTATTGAAAAACTACGATGTATATAGAAGAATCAAGAATAAAAATAGACTTGATAAATGGTCCAGATTTTAATTCTAATTAATTTGAGACGTTTCCAGGGGCCCAGCCGTCAAAAGTGGGCGGCAACTAGCTCAAGACCACCCCTGGGGTGCGAGCCTCAGCATGGGCCGTTGGCGGAATAAGAGGATCAAGAAGACTACGTCCACTGGAAGAGTGGACCCTATTGAAAGTCGCGACCATTTTAGCTAACCTACGGGGGTACGTCGACCTCGCCGGCGGGATAAGCAGCCCATATTCAATTTTACGAACAACTATAAGAACAAAACGTACTAACATCTAATTTTTAATATGTTTGATTGAATATTTTATTTTCCCCAATCGTAGTGAGAAATAGAGTGTAACACACGGCGCTAAAACCCATAACAACTCGTTATCTATGTGCTCGTACAATTACCTTTTTTTTATATCTGCATTTCCCCAGACACCTGGGTCCGTGCTTCTTGTTAAATTATTTTATATTTATAAATTTAGTTAATTATTAACATGAACATATATACAACACAGGAAGGACAATACAACCAATAACAAAAACATAAGTACTTATTTCTAATTGTGCATACACCACGAGAAAACCAGCACTCGTTCACGAGCTTGACGCATGTTCCAGCCATCACCCGCCTTGGGCATCTCGACCATATTTGAGGGAAGAGGACGACCCGACACACGACGCCGCCGCAATAAGAAGTTTTTTAGTGAGCGTGAGTGCTCCGGGTGTACACACAATTTCGTACAATTACCTCGTATATAATGGGTTATTTTAGACCATTGTATAAAAACCTACTACTTCAGTAAATAAGTTCGATAGGGGTCACCACCCAACAAAGAACAAGTACAAAAGGGTTGTCAGCAGCTAAATACAACAATACCAAATATCGAGAACGGGATCGAAGCTTCCAATCGACAAAAACAATTAACCTAAAGCGGTCCATTTAACGAAAATATACATAAGAGACAGTATTACAGATTTTGTTCTAAAATAAAAAACTTCTTTACGCACGCTTGACTTGGGGAGTAAGCTGGTGAATGCAAGGCGAATGGAAGTGTAAGTTGGTTCACGTAGATCTCCATTATCAACATAACAATGTAAAAAAATTGTAATATTATGTTAGTATATCCAGTAAAAGTGACAATTTGGAGCTAAAAAAGTTTTACTTCAGTCGTGTGGTCAAAAGCACACTCGTTTTTTTTTTTAAATTTTACTTTATATTTTCTAGATATTTTTAATATCGCTACATGACGATTTTGTTCGCACCAGCAACAAGGCTTTTTCTATGGGGTTATGCTGCGTCTTCCAGCTCGTGGTCGCCACTCGAAAACCTTACTTCCCTATCGGTTGTCAGTTGACTGGTAGTCTATAGAAAATAAACTAGTCGACAGTAGTTTATTCACTGACCAAAAGTATATAGTGCAGTGCCGAGTGGCAATGGCTGCCCGTATACACCGTTTCGCTCAATTGTTAATCAGAGTCGTGAAATTTTACACAACTTTTTTACTACGACCCGGATAGTTTTAATTGGATTGCATCCTTTTGTAAAATTAATAACGGCTAAACTCACGTCAATTCAAAGTCGAAATTACTCCGATCATATTTCTGACATAGTTCCTTTTTCTGGGAGCCAGTTACTAACGCAAGAGTAACTCAGTGTTACGTGCTGACGTTCGCGGACGCCGCCGCGGCTTGCGTTAGTGACTGGCTCCCAGAATAGCGACATCGAATATGTCCGAAGCCTGGTCGGAGTAATTTCGACTTTTAATTGACGTAAGTTTAACCGTTATTAATTATACAAAATGTGTCATACTCACTATAGTTTTTAAATTAAAATTGGATTGTATCTGACGTCGCGTTTTTGCGTGGCCAGTTTGATGGATGCAATTTGAAAATCGAAAAGTGTGATCTTTGATACAGGCGTATTTGCTCGCAGAACTGAGAACTGATGGAGAAGAAAGGTTTTCGAATGGCGACCACGAACCGAAGACGTTGCGTAGATCGGGATCTTATATAAGTGGACTGAGTGGGGAGCCGTTTCATGCAAGAGGCAAATAGAGAAAGTGGCGTTGGATAGGGGGATGCTTATGTTTATAGTGTCGTCTTTTGATTGATGATGATGATGATGATGATGCTGATGATGGTTATTCCTAGTAATTGTTTAGACTCAGAAATCTGAAACATACCTATTTGGTTCGGGAATCGTTGCAAAAACGAAAAACATTTTTAGGAAACTAGTTGCGCCCCGCGGTTTCACCCGTGGATAACTAGTATTTTAATTATTTAGTTATTTACTCATCTCACGGGAAAATTTCACTTTTCCGGGATATAAGCTATCTTGGTACCGAATTACATCCAAATCCCCTCAGACGTTTGAGCGTGAAGGAGTAACAAACATACACACATACAAACTTTCGCCTTTATAATATTGGTGTGATTAGTGTGATAATTACTATTTAACTATCCAACTTCCACACTCTAATAGATTTCTACATAAAAAATACTAACTGAATTCACGTGTATTATTTTATGGTATTTTCGTATAATGAAGTCAATAACTTTACAAAACGCTCATAATATTTCGCACACACATAAAATATGAATGCGATGACGTCATTTTCAGCTCAAAACAGCTGAGCCGACAATACAAGAGGAATGAAAAAGTTGAGCATCCCTACGTGCTTTATCTGTAAGTGGGCGCCGCGTCGCGCTGAGTGAAACCTCTTTGGTGTGATATTGCATTTGGTTGTGTGTTTGTCTAGTGAAAGGGGTAAAAACTTTAGTATATTTTTTTTTTATATAATAATATAATGTGTGTGGACATCTCACACAGCACCATCTAGCCCCAAACTAAGCAAAGCTTGTACTATGGGAACCAGATAACTGATACAATACTTAGATACTTTTTGTTTGTAAATACATACATAGAATACAATATAACACCCAGACACAGAACAAACATCGATGTTCATCACACAAATGTTTCTCCTGGGTGGGAATCGAACCCACAACCCGCAGTTCAGAAGGCAGGGTCACTACCAACTGAGCTATCGGGCAGTCAAATATTATGTGTATATTAAAATATCATCAAGTATGTTCTCAGTATGAAACTAACACAATTGAATACAATCCCCTTTTAAACGACTAAAAAAGGAGGAGGTTCCCAAATCGAATGTTTAAAAAAAATGTTTGCTACCACAGAACTTTCGATTGGGTGGACCAATTCTGATGATTCTTTTTTTATTTCAAAGCTGGTGCTTCCCGTGTGGTCCCATTTCAATTTGGTCCAGTTCCGACAATGGCATCCATGAGAAAACCATATAAGTCTGAAGTCAGTTTTTTACGCGTTGCGTTTGTTATGTAAATAGGATAATTATTAAATATTATAATTAATTAATAATTTATTCTATGACACGTGTTGTTGCTACCTAGGTATTTAGGTTGTATATTTTTTGGACTAGCAAATTATGTTGGCCTCTAACGACCTTTACAGCGTCACCAGGCAGGCGCTTAAAGTGCCCAGCCGTCATTAGTGGGAGCAGTTGCCTCGTTGCCAGAGTATTTGCTCATCCCGCGAGAAAATTTCACTTTTCCGGGATAAAATGTAGCCTATATGTTAATCCAGTGTAGTGTATAAATCTTGGTACCGAATTTCATCCAAATCCATTCAGCCGTTTGAGCGTGAAGGAGTAACAACCATACACACATACATACAAACACACATACAAACTTTCGCCTTTATAATATTAGTGTGATTATTTAGGATAGGTGATATGTTTTTAAATATCAGCTATTGTATGCTAAATGAAAATTATAGCCATGGGGCGACTTATTCTTTTTGATCTCCCATTATCAGGCGTGTTCCTATTCATGGTGCGGGGAAATCCAAGGAAAATTAGGGCTCACGGTAACCAATATATGTTTTGAGTCGGTATACATAATCGGTTCAACTAGAACATGACGCGGTACTGGTGGAGACGACTGAGGAGGCCAGAGCGGCGCAATCGCTCCGTGCAATAATTTCTGCCGCGTTCTTTCGATACTCAATCCGACTGTATTTTTGAAAATGTTTGTTACCTCATAACTTTCGACGGAGTTTTTTTTTATTTTGTGTATTTAGCCAGTGTCAAGTAATTGATAATTTATCAAGTTAATGATATTTCACGCAAATATGTGTCAAGTCACAGCCGAAGTCATCAAGTCAAGTCATACTCCTAGTAAAGTGGTGGCAACTTTACTTGAAGCTTTTATAGAGTTTTGGAAACAACACGAAAAGAAACGTTTCACCATCATTATACCATTTTCCCACACTCACGCCTGTAATCCAGAACTTAACGAATAGAATGCCACCAATTTTATGCACTAACACTGAAAATAACACAAGTTTTGGAAAATAATACAATGCGGTGACGCAATCTTTTTCTCTTTCCCGCCAAAACTTCTTTGACGGAGTTAACCGATTTCGATATTTATTTTTTTTATTTGAAAGCTGATGCTTCCCTCGTGGTCCCATTTTTCCCAGTTCTGATAATGGCATTTATGAGAAAACCATATAAGTCTAAAGTCAGTTTTTTACGCTTTGCATTTGTTATATTGCGTCAACAACATAATATTTATTTATTAAATTTAGGTTATTATAAATTAGGTTTAGCATTTTTTTTTTTCATTGCTTTATATGACAATAACAGTAATAGCTGCAAGCTTACCTTCTTTATCCTTATATTTTTAACTGGAAAATAGGATGAAAGGACACAAAACTGTAACGTGTACCGGTTTGAAAGGAGATTTAAGTAAACAAGACATTCCCCGAGTGGGCAATTAAAAAAGCTATTTAAATGATGATTTTTATCCGATCTCTGTAATAGAATACATTGTTGATAAATTCAGAGCTTACTTCGAGGAAGTATTTTACATTAAAATGTAGCGTAGTTATAAGTAGGACATTTTTATTCCCGTCCATGGCTCCTAAAAAGCGAAGCTATATTATGTCTATATTTTGTTTGTTTTTGTGGCTTTTGAACGTCAAAATTTCAATAAAACTACTCTTACTCTATCAAGACTAATATGCGATAATTTTTAATTTACTATGAACCTTATCCCGGATAATTAATTAATATTTCCCGCTGAAACGAATAAATTGCAGAAACCGTGTAGCATCTCTTGATATATAAAATAGAGCCACCAAACAACGGGAAATGTGAGATTCACGCTCGAAAGTAAAAAGCCCCAATAACTTTACGAACTACCCTCCATCGCAATTAAAACCGATCAAACATGACGGCTTTTAAGAAAATGAAGGACGCGGATTAATTTGGTCCTAAAACTCAGGGTCAAGATGTCAATATTCCTAGATTGACTTTTTAATGAAAAAACGGGGAAAGTTTCTTAAAATTAATGAAAACTAAGTCAAGGGTTTCATAAATGAGATTTATTCATGGAATCGATTTATTTTGATATTGGTGGACCGTCGGACGGTTATTCGGTAAGTTTGAATTTAATTAATTAAACCAGTGGTGTTCAAAGTATGGGCCGCGAACTCTTTTTACCGATTGCGGCCAGTTATTAAGGCCTTATGACCTTGATTACATAATGACCTAAATCACGACATTTCGCCACATTACATTTGTGTTGTGGGACCATGGTCCTCGTAGTTCCTGGGTCCCTAGACACGGAATCCTAGTTAGGGTCCAGGATTTATGTATGTGATCATTGGGTGTTATTATTATTATCATCATTATTATTATTATATTTGACGTCCAGTTATAAACTCTATGCACAGCGATTGAGCACCGTAATTTACCCTGTGGTGGCATTAAATTTATTACAGTGGCAGCACCGGCAACTGTCATGGCGCCCCTACCTGTCTGACTATATAAAGGGATCGATTGGTGTGCTACGGATCATTCTTGTTCCAGACACGGCGCGGTGCGGACATGCTGAAGGCCTATAGTTATATAGGTTGCAAACTACCCACAACACGTTCCTGCCCACATCAGAAGTGGGATTGCCCATTTCTACATCACTCTTCAAGCAACGCCGAAAATATGATGACGTGACGGCGGGTGACACTAATATCAAATTTAATTGCAGGGTTAACCCGGACCAGTAAAAAAAAATGGAAAAAAAGGATTGATTCGTTTTTTCGAGAAAAAAAGAGAATGGAAAAATGATGACAAGAAAAATGTGTCTGAATGCTAAAGGGATAATCTATCCGGACTAGCACTAATGGTCCATAAAAAAAAAGTTGGTTGCTAAAGGGATATCTATCCGGTCTAGCACTAATTGGTCCATTAAAAAAATGTAGGAATGATGATTTTTGGTTGCTAAAGGGATATCTATCCGGTTAGCACTGTTCAGTCCATTTTTATATATGAAGGGTTACTGTTGGTCCTGAAGGGTTAACCCTGACGATGACTGGCAGGTTTAAAATGCTTTTGACTAATCAAATTGAAACCTGATCTTTTGACTTTGACTCCAAGTTTAACTCAATTTAATTGTCAGGATGAACGAGCAATAACACTGATACTTATGTCCCTCACCAGGTACAAAGTGAAGCTAAGCGTACGAGGACGTACGCACGTCAGTATGGCCGTGACGGCGGCTACGTCCAGTTATAAACTCTATGCACAGCGATTGAGCACCGTAATTTACCCTGTGGTGGCATTAAATTTATTACAGTGGCAGCACCGGCAACTGTCATGGCGCCCCTACCTGTCTGACTATATAAAGGGATTGATTGGTGTGCTACGGATCATTCTTGTTCCAGACACGGCGCGGTGTGGACATGCTGAAGGCCTATAGTTATATAGGTTGCAACCTACCCACAAACCGTTCCTGCCGACATATTCATGTTGTGTATAAAAATGTAACGTTGTGTGATGTCTTGATTAAATGTATTTTGTTTCTTTGTTTTGGTAGCTATACTGTGACCCGAGCTACACACGCGCACACTCATTACCAATAATTACTTTCAGTTACTTATTTGGATGTCAGAATCATAAATGTACCTTATAAAAGTTTTAGTATAAATAAATGAAATACCCAAAAAATGTTATGTTTAATTGTAATAAAAAATCTAATGGTAGATATAATTTGGCAAATGCTTTCCTTATTTCCCTTTTTGTCCTGAGGTCACTCACAACGACAATTAAATTACTTAGTACAACCATGGAACATATAAGGAGTTCCATGGTATGAAACGTATTGTTTTATTAAAAAATACAAAAAGATAAACAAACTTCTAAGTTATTATTTTGGCCGTTATAGGCAATCGTTTATTATTGTTAAGCGGTTTTTAAATTACCAATCACACAAATTACTGAATTAAATTATCAACTGTACTTTCCGTTAATCCTAAGAGCGGGCCGCTAATGAGAAAGTTTGGAAACGCCTGGCTTAACTTCGTTTCTAAAGAAGCCATTGAAAATGTTATAGGCAATAAACACCAGCCGCATCCCGGAGCTATAAGCCTCTTTAATCGATACTTGCCGTTTTACGACGGGTGGCCTATAGGAAATCGATGAAGAGGTTCTAAACAACTGCTGAAATGAAGTTTTACGTTTGACTAAAAAAACCTTTTTCTACAAAATACAAAATGGAACAATATATATATGTAACTAAACTAAATACAAACAAAAAAACGAGTTGGCTTTAGACCACACGACTGAAGTAAAACTACTTTAGTTTAGCTTTTAGCTTCATATTTCGGCCGGTAACACTTTGTTTATCTTTCTTTCCTTCTTAGATAGAGACTTTAAAATACAGCACGTAATATTTGTTTCCTTGTGATAAGCAGTATTCTCTTCAATCTATCTATCTTCCTCTCTGCCAATTTCATCATCTCATTATTTACATCAATTGCAAGCCCTGGTTTCTCGCCGTGCGGGTAATGTTACCTCTTTTTATTTTTGAACGGGCTAGTGCTGTTGGTCTCTACTTACTTTTACAGCGTCACCGGGCGGGAGGGCGGGCGGTTAAAATGTCCAGCCGTTAACAGTGGGAGGCAACAAGCTCAAAGGGTAGCCTTGGCTTGGGCCGGTGCCGGGAGGATCGAGAAGACTACGCCCACTGGAAGAGTGGACCCTATTGAAATTCGCGACCGTTCTAGCTGACCTATGGGGGGTACGTCGACCTCGCCGGTGGGGTCGGTGTCTGATTGTGTTACGCTGGTATTCTATACCGGTGCCGAAAGCGGTACCTGAGCCAGAAAGGCTATACTGGTCCGGTGATCCTAGCGCAGCCGATACTACGGCTGCTATAGGATCATCCGGGTCGCTCAAGACGTGTCTCGGGCGGCGATGACGATCGAAAGTAGACTACGTCCACTGGAAGAGTGGACCCTATTGAAAGTCACGACAATACATTACTGCGATGTGAAGCAACTAGAAGTAGGACACATATTGCAGAGTTGTTCAGATAACAGAGTTCCGGTAGTAGAGAGTACTTCATTTAGATGATATTGCACTTTATGAATATTTTCTCAGACTATAGAATAACGTAGACGGCGCGGCGCGCTCAAAACTATAGAGTGAAGCTATAAAAAGACGTGGCCAGATCATTTAAATTCCACTAGCAATATCTGGAGTAAAGAATATTATTCTGTAACCCTTGGCTTTAACTTAGATTATACCTATTATTATATATTCAATATACCGTACTATCACAAATACATAAACAAGGCTTAGACAGACGTCAAACTTGTGTTTAAAACAGCAGTTTAACACTAGTTTACCGCTATGTATGTGATCGTTGGGGGTTATTTTTATCATTATTATTATTTTAGTTTGAGGCTAGTTTAAATCTTTTGTGGTTAAACCGGTTGTAACGTTTCTATGACGATAATGAAGTCAGGGTGAATTTTATCATGATCTTAGTACCCTCAGATCTATATAATTCTTATAAATTGTGTTTTTTTGAAGACCCTCAATTTGGCTTCAGATGCCGTAAAAAAAATTAAGCTATAATTGTTATCGAACAGTATTTTTTCTAGTTGACTGTACATTCGTTAAATCTGGAGTATCGAACCCGGAAACGGTTGCTCTGGCCATAACAAGATTTCTAACCATATAGTGTAGAAGCTACCGGTGATTTTGTTTACATTTCAATAAGCGACTATTTGGATATCCAAAAGTTTGATTCTTTTCAACTGGAAGATAATGCTTTATAGCATTAAGCTCCTTTATTGTACTTACTATTTTTATTGACAGCCTCTGTGGTGTGGTGGTTCAGTAGGTTGGATCATAACTCGTAGGTAGCGGGTTCAATTCCCGCGACAGGACCAGTATTAGTGCACAGAAAAAAAGCGCAAATACTTGTTCTGAGTCTGTGTATTACGGGACCATGGTCTTCGTAGTTCTTGGGCCCCTAGAGACAGGGAATCCTAGTTAGGGTCCAGGATCTACGTATGTGATCGTCGGGCGTTATTATTATTATTAATATGGTGTAATAAATAATTTTCTATATATCTATTATGATAAAGCCTCTTTCACAATTTTCACATAATTATGTCTATTTAGGGGCAAACTGCGCTGACCACATTTTTATGGTCTGCTTCTTTATGTGTAATTGCATTATATATTTTACAAATAACAACATAATTTAATTTTAATAATCTATATCATCATCATCAGCCTGTGTTTGTCCACTGCTGGACATAGGCCTCTCCCAAGGTACGCCATTGAGCCAGGTCTTCGGCTCTTCTCATCCAATGACTGCCAGCCACTCGGCGCAAGTCGTCGCTCCACCTGTCGGCGGGCGTCCTACACTACGTTTGCCAAGTCGCGGTCTCCACTCAAGGACACGCTTTCCCCAACGGTTGTCGGTTCTGCGACAAATATGTTTGCTAATTCGATAGGCTATGTCGGTTAATAGGCTATGTATATAATCTATATACTTAATATAAAACAAAGTCTTGTATCAAACATAATGAAACCTGATATAAAAAACAAACATATTGAATGACAACTCTTAAGCATCTCGTTTTGATGATCGTTAATTACTGACAAATGATTCGTAATAAAAGTCGCCAGTAGCTCCCACACTACGAGTTCCTAAACAGGAAGCCTGCTATCTTTATATTATCGAGTTAAAATTACACTCGCTCTGGGAACCATTCCGTTATATATAGAGTTTAGAAGGAAGACATGAAGTTTCGATAGAGAATACAGAAAAATTAAATAAATCTTTGGGTTTAGCTTAAAAATTGCCGTGTCTCAATTTTGTTATAAACATAATATTTAATTTTGTGTATTATCAAAGTATTGTGTTAAATTATTTACTATGTATCGGTTTTTATTTATATATTATGTAGGTATAAGTAAGTACTTAGGTATACATATACTAATTATTTGCACCACCGTCCATGCTCATAGTGTCTCATATCTCTGTCCATCCAATGTTTGTCTGGAAGACATCGCTCTTAGCGATAAGATCGTCCCGTGTACCTATTTTACTATGTGCTTCTATTTCTACATGTTTATTATTTGGTGTCAATAAAGCGTTTCTGTATTGTATTGTACAAAGATGTTATACGCGTCTTGTCATAAATCATGAACATACACTAAATGAAATATATTTATTCTAAACACACAATATCACACAGTATACAAATATTTATAAGTGTTATATAAACAAAATAAAAACAAAGGTTGTTATATTTATACTTGAAATAGACGAGTGAGTAGCACTTTTAATAATTATACTAATTTATTTTTCACTTTTGAGTGCCTATTTGTGGTTTTGAAATCGGTTTTTTTTTAAAGTTAATTGTTCAAATTAAAATTAAAAACTATACAACAAACTTAACCTAAGAAGCCGCTACCAGTAGGCAACGTGCCCAAAATGCTGGCGGCATTGTTCCGTTGAATGGCAATGCATAGTCTTTGGGCTAAATAGAGACCAGCACGAGAGAGTTTTGGTCACGTGTTGCCTCGATCAGTCGTTTGTTTATTTATTTATTTATTCCTTGTAGAATCACTGGCACTGTCCACGTGTAACAATCAACTAAAAGGGTTCACATAATACTCAACAAATCCAAAACTAGCTTATAAACACCTCACATAACATTAAATTCACAGTCTCTTCTGCCACTGATATAAGAAAAAACCAGATGTCGTCAGGAAGACGTCTTGACGACATCTATATTATTAGCTTTGGTAAGGGTTAAGATTTGCCATGAGAAAAATATTTTATAAGTTTCTTGGTGATCGCAGTACATTATAAATTGGATAGAGGAGAATGCTGGTGCCTATTCCCTAAATATTCCCTTACCCGGCACCATGGGAAGAGACAGGTCTGGAGGGCTAGTTGACTCTTGACTAAAGCCAAATCTCCTTGCTGCATTAGTTGTCTTTTTTTCCATCTAGTCATTTTTGTAAACCCAACATCATTATTCATGCGCAGTGCAGTGTCACGCGAAACTATACTTTGGTGTTTCAAATGTCGCTGCAACTGATATGGGCAGTCGTGTTGCTTAACATCAGGCGAGCGACTAGCTCGTCATGTCCTTTCGTAACATAAAAAAATTAGTACACGCAAAGGAAACTAAATCATTTCATAAGATTATAATTATTATAGCTGGCTAGCAAAATGAACGCGTACGCCTAGTGAATTTAAGTCTCTACATTTTTTTTTACAGTTTTGGTTGCTTCATTGCGACTCACCTAAGGTACTTCTAGTTGGTCTTGTTATTCTAAGATTCTCAAAAAACACAATAAAGGAAATGTCGGTCGCAGACGCCATTGGTTTGAGGTCGACCTCCGGAAAGACATTGTCTACCGCCCCACCCTTTCGGATCCTCGTTCTCCGCTTATTGCAATTTGTTAAAAGGGTTGCTTATATCAACGAGCTTCATTTTGGATTCTGCAGGCTTAGCATGGCATGTGGAGAAATTGTCTTTCCCCCGGTTTTTTCCACCTGTCAGTTAAAATAATCCCCCTCTCCACCTTACGTAGCACGGCAACGAGGAGAGGAAAGAAATATTTCCCTTTGACATTATCGTAGACATTATATCCCGCTACTCCCCGCTTCAGAGCACGGACTCGGAAGAAAGTGGATAATATTCTCTTGAATTGACATAAAGCAGAGAGTATTTATCTTCGACTCTTGTAGGTGGGTATAAGGAAGTCAAAGTGTTTTAATAGGCACAAAAATGTCGCGTGCCTATTATAACTATGTTTAATCGCGGGAACTCGAATTTTTGAGCGAAAGTTACACCGGGAGAAGCATTCGGAATACAAATAATCCCTTCTAAATCCCGGGAAATGAGTTTCAATACAAAAAAAAATACATAGCGAAATATTCGTGAAAATACAATTATTAGTTTAGTTTTAATAAGGAAATTATTTAATTTACGTAATTAACTTAAATGATGCATATATTTTTTGAGTAGTTTTTAGAGTTTTTAGAGTAGTTATATTTTAAATTTTTATATGTATATATTTTATTATAAAATAATAATTAATATAAAATACTACACAATAATTAATCACGTTTTTCCGCTCATATTACAAACAAAATAAAATTTTAATTTAAACTACTCACTTACTCTCACTCATATACATAGTAGTCGTTACATACTCTTTGATTAACACAAGGACACAGACTCAAAAACCTTATATTTTCTTAATTTTTATATTTTGTCTTCAATCCCAGTATATTTAGCCGAACAATTATCGATGGTTTGATGGAGTGAACAAAATATTGAAGCATGCAATGTCATTTTAGTTAAATTTTCTCGTACTGGCAACAATACGGTAGAGAAATCTAAAAACGCTACTCCCGCCGTTTATCCCCCGGATAAAGCTTTCCACTGTCGCGGCCATGCTCGCAGAGTGGAATAAAGTGACAGTGAGGATACGTTTGTTATCTACTCCCTGGGGAGAAGTTGTCCACCGGCCGTGCTAGGCCTGCAGGTGGCGAAGCTATAAATCAGATTTTCCGTGGACAAGAATTTATTGCGTAAAACGATATTGAAATAGCTAATTATGGGAGGTCTTTTTGGGTACCTTTACCGTCCCTATATTGTGATATTTAACGGAAAATGGGACTCGTTATCCCGTTTCAGTGATTGCTTTTGTAATTGAATATACAGATGTTGCTTTCAGTGAATTTAGTGTTTGGTAAAAATAATATTGAATTGAAAAATAAATTGGAGGTCTATATTACGTACACGATTGGCTAACTGTTATTAACACCATGCAGATCTAATTATTAACATACTTATAAAAACACATTTTAATAAAAAAAATTGAATTCTTTTGATACAATATGAGACAAAATTAAAAACTTCAAATAAAACCTGTTAGTTATTAAAACTAAGTCAATGGACGACCAAAGAGTCTGGTGTCAAAAATAATCCCAGATCTAATAGCTGACTAAAAATAAACAAACTCCTTGCAGTCTGCCACTGACCGGACGCCGTCGAAGCGGTGCAAGAATAAAAATACATTGAGACAGGTCAATGACGCCCAACCTGTCAAGTGTCGCCCTTTAAATTAAATAATTCCGCAAAACTACAATGGATATAAACGAGGACAAGATAAAACAGGAGGTGAGAAGCTTCGTGTCCAGTATACAGAAGCTGCTTCCCAAGAAAAAGGAGATAATGACCATCATCGAACCGATGCTGCGAGTCAAACTGACAAGGCTCACTGACGTCCACTATGAAGCGAAGAACGTCTTCCCGAAATGCTTCATCGGCGCCAAACTGGTGATACTCCGAGAGGTCTTAGACAAGGTCAAGTTAGTTCAGCAATACAACTACGGCAAATCCAAAGAGAACTACAAATGCTTCTCCCATCTTATTTACAAAGAGCTGGAGCCGAAAACGTCTATGTCTGAAGATGGTCTTCTTATTGACTCTGCTGGATGTGCCACTGCGACTTACACAGAAGAGCTGGAAGGTGGTTACTTGATGAGACTGACGTCAAGAATCAGAGACCTTATCTCCTCAGAAACTGAAGTAGTCTTTGAGAAGGATAACGATAACAGTCTGGGCTCCGTGTCGTGTTCCGTAAGGGATGTGGATCCGAACACGCTGAGAATGGTTACACAGTGGATGTATAAGATCCGCTCAGATTTTTGTGTTGGTACAGAAGTGGGGTTTAAGCCTTTATCGTTCCCCCTTTCGCCGGAGTACTCAATAAGCGCGCGATTCCACAGGCCAACCTTTGCAGTATCTTCGACGGTCAGCAAGGCTGGCTACCAGGTGTGCGTTTACAAGAAATTTTCACCAGACTTACGGATAGCGACTGTAGTTCACGACGGTGACAGAAACGGAGTGACATCTATCGGAGTGGCTCTCCATAAAAGTTACGAAAACGGAGCGGAGCTGAAGATTTTTGTTGATTCTCAACGCTGTGGCGGATTCACCTTCCAAAAAGACCTTTTATTTTTCGAGCCTCATAACGAAGTGCGAGTTCTCCGTCTGATTGGAAGCACTTTAATTGACAGACAACGAAGAGTACGCTTCGGTCTCGGACTCAACCTCGATTTTTAACAATTTATTTACAAAATTGTACGATTGTATCTCTGGTGTGGTCTGCGCGCATTTTTGTAGATTTATTTGTTTGTATATAAGTATACATAGGTTTTAGCTATTGTTTTACACTGTAACCATTTGTTTCTAAAGCCGTTTAAAAGTGAGATTAAATTTATAATCTTACTAAAACTTGTTTTTCTTTGGTTCTATATTAAATTGTACCTACTTTAGAACAAACAAAGCTGGAAACATAAGTGATTTTATAAAGGCTTTATTAAATAGCGTTGAGTAGGTAATTCCTTTCTTGGAAAAATAAATCTCTTCTCTGAAGTACAATAAAAAATATATCAGTCCATGGAACTACTTGACGAGGGTACAAAATATTAGTGAGAGCTGAGCTGTGCTGCTCAAATGCTGAGCCGCGACATATTTTGTTACCTTTTTTTTAATGTTTGCCTTTAATCTGTTGCGGACGAAATATGACAAATTTGTGTTCCTGAAGTTTTTTTTTTGTTGATACTTTATCTAAAGAGCGTTAAGAGCAATTGAGGATTTCGAGATAGTTTGTTCTCGGCTTTGTTTGCGAATTAATAGGCAACGGCGGTCAGCTATTGTAAAGCTATTATATTATACGGATCCTTTAAATGGAATTGGGCTACCGGGAGCAGTGAAGGCTGAGTTTTAAGGCTTTTATATTGAACATTATGTATAGAAATTATACAGTTCAAAATTAATTTTTGGTTTATTAGTTTATATTCCGATTGAATTCAGCTACTGTAAAGTGAGTATGACTTTAAGTGTCGTTAATATTGATTGAAATATGAAAATCGTTGATTTCGATTTCGAAAAGTCACGGATTGTAGTTACTGTTTAAGTGAAAGTTGCGTTGACTTTATTTTGCGTTTCAAAAAGAAAGAATTTCAATATACCGAAAGCTTTTTCTCAAATCAGCTTTAGCTCTGCTTATGTACTTTAAAATAACATAAAAAATTTCGTGTTACAGTTTTTGTTACCATACTCCTCCGAAACGACTGAAGCGATTTTGATGAAATTGTACATTCACACTTGGTAGGTTTGAGAGTAGGTTTTTATTTATTTTTCACCCCCCTAAGCGATTAGGGTGGTCCACACCTAAAAAAATTATTATCGTACAATTTTTTTTTATGGTGTGGCATTAATGAATACATACAATCCTAAATTTTCTACCTTCTTCCATCATCCCTTATTTTCTAATTTATATGACAAAACAACGTTTGCCGGGTCAGCTACTAATATATAAATAACGGAAATACATAAGTGGACTGTGGAAACAGAATTTCTTCCCAGCAAAGTGAAATTCCCTGTACGTATTACAGAGACGCTGTTAGACATATTACTTAGATTAACTTTGGACGTATCTAGGTATAATAACGAAAGTAACGAAGATCTGGACCTTAAGGACCGGAGAGCAGTTTCAAGAGAAATTTGGAAGAAAATGCTTCTTCTACAGTCCCGTCACTGAGAGAATTCTTTTGACAGCTGAGTTACCACTGGCAAGAAAATTAAATTGTGACATGCAATTTAGGTGCGGTTTTTCAATAATCAGATAAAAGCTATTCATTGGATAAAACAAAACACAGTAAAATCTATATAGAAAGTCGTGTAAGTTACACTGTTTTAACTCAAGAACGGCTGAACCGATTTGGCTGAAAATTAGAGTTGGTGGTACATCTCCATTGTCAACGTAACAAAGTAAATTTTTTATTACTATGTTGGTATGTCCGGTAAAATGACAATTTACAATTTTCCAGATAGCGAATTAGCGACATTAAAGCAAAAAAAATTATACCGGCCGATAGATGGAGCTATACTAAAGAAGTTTTACTTCAGTCGTGTGCACACTCGTTTTAAAATACTAGTTGCGCCCCGCGGTTTGAGCCGCGTGGTGAAAATTTTCTAATATTCCGCTCAGTTTCTTAATTTTTTCTTTCATAAGAACCTTACCCTGACTATAATAAAGACAACAAAATTAATTTTTATACGTATATATAAGTTGTTGTCATTTTTTGTCCTATATGAACTTTCGGTCATACCCAAGTCAAACCATTTTCGTAAATTGAATTGGAAACCTATGCAAGCAATTAAGTATTATCACAGACCACAAATGTATCATCGAAAAATAAAAATGTAATATTATTTGACAGACTCACTTGACAGTGTGGTGGTTGAGCAGGTCGGCTCGTAAATCGGCGGCGGCGGGTTCAATTCCCGTGACAGGACCAGTATTTGTGCACAGAAAAAAAGCGTTAATACTTGTTCTTAGTCTGGGTGTTGTGGGACCGTGGTCCTCGTAGTTCCTGGGTTCCTATACACATGGAATCCTAGTTAGGGTCCAGGATCTATGTATGTGATCGTTGGGCGTTATTATTATTATTATTATTATCAAAGATTTTACCTATAATACGAAGCCAAGCTAACATTATAAGGGCGCGTTCACACTAGTCGCTCACAGCTCATTTTACATCACAAGTTGCACTAAGCTTCAGAGCTCATATCCATGGCACCCATAATATCAGTGAGTGTGCGCTGGAGCTTAGCATGTAATAATGTGCGGCAAGGAAGGTACTTTAGCTGCTTTATTATATTCAAGATTCACTACATTTTAAACATGACGACTTCATTTTAAGAGCTGGAAGCTTAAAATTGAAAGGGGAAATATGAAGTACATCCTCACATCGTGTAAGAACTGGCGCGCTTTTCGTCTCGCTCAAGATGCGTATCGCTATCTCTTTCTTTCATATGGAACATGACTCTTTTGAAAAGTTTTTTTTTATGTTAGTGAATTATATGACGAATCGTTCACCTGATGTTAAGCGACACGGCCACCCTTAACAGAACAGTGTCACTCGGAACTCCAAAATATATAAAGTTTCGGGTGACACTGCACTGCGCACATCATCCCGAGACATCAGCACAGTCTGGTAATAAGATTACTCGACTGTGAGATCAGATCATAAAGTCTCAATTGCCCAGTAATTTCACTAGTTACAATGCCCTTCAAACCGAAACACACTAGTGCTTGGCGGCAGAATAATTGGCAAAGTGATGGGACCTACGAGTATCTAGACGAACTTTGAAGATTTTTTATTTATTTATGCGCAGTGCAGTGTCACGCGATCGCATCTGGGGCACCGCACCGCTAACTTCAGCCGACTAACTCTAACTCATTAATTAACATTGAAAAAAATTACTTTGGAGTTGTACCGTAATAACCAAAATGAATTAAAAATGAACATTATTATCGTAGCCAAAAAATGCTTTAAAATTCGAAAGAGGTCCATGAAAATCTCATTAAAAGAAAACGACTTTTCCTAAGCCTTTCCGCAAAGTGCTAAAAATATCGACGCCCATTCAAAAATCTCTTCCGATACACTTTATATTCATAAAGGCACCCTTTTACTTTAAGCTGTAAAACGACCTCAATCCGAACTATAAGGCCGAGCACACATTGCGGAGTCTTAGAGAAATGACACGGCCTTATTTAGGTCAATCGGTGTTAGGCCCGAAGAAGTGTGGAAACTAGGTCTACGCTAGATGGACTGGAAGGCGGTCTAACTTAGTGGTGATAAAGTTTGTCGTGCGTACACATACACGGGAAGTTTTACTGTTCTTCTTAGATTAGGCTGAACAAAGGGGCCTTTTTATCTGATGAAAATTCCATCTGGGTCGGTAAATTGGCACAGTCAGACGTTACAAGTTGGCGAATAAAACCAGATTACACGATACAACTGGTTGCTATTATATTAGTGGTTGCTTAACATTTGGAGAAATTCGTAATAGAAACAGCCTAAACTCTCAAGTTGTACGTAATATTTATTCTAGGTCTCAAGTAAACTGTCAAAAAACAATACCTGTAGACCAAAATCCAGGATCCAGGAATGTTTGTTTTTGTTTAGTTGAAAACTGGAAGACGAAGGACTCGAAAGTTCGATAACCTCGTTGAGTTCCAGCCTCGAAAAATAATATATGAAAAATTCGGAGAGCGTCGTGTTTATTTAACATGACATATGACTTATGACAGCTCTGTGGTGTGGTGTTTAAGCAGGTCAGCTCATAATCCGTAGGCGGCGGGTTCGATTCTCGTGGCAGGACAAGTATTTGTGCACAGAAAAAAGCACCAATACTTGTCCCGTGTCTGGGTGTTATGGGACCATAGTCCTTGTAGTTCCTGGGTCCTAAATACAGGGAATCCTAGTTAGGGTCCAGGATCTATGTATGTGATCATTGGGCGTTATTATTATTTAATTATTCCTGTACATAAAATTTCCTAAATTTCCTAATCAATGGCCCGATAGCTCAGTTGGTAGTGTATTCGATGTATGTATTTACAAACAAAAAGTATCTAAGTATTGTATCAGTTATCTGGTTCCCATAGTACAAGCTTTGCTTAGTTTGGGGCTAGATGGCGTTGTGTGAGATGTCCGCACATATTATTTATTTTATTTTATTTATTTAATACAAACCAACGCGCGAAAGGGACATGACTATTCACACCGCTTAATGCAAGTTGCACAATGGGAAGTTTGCCAAAACCCATAATTATTCATACCGGAAAACGCATCAAATTGCTGGAGTAATCAACAACAACAACTGTACCAGTGAGTTTTGGCGGGAATGCGAATAAGATTGTGTCACCGCATTGTATTATTTTCCAAAACTTGTGTTATTTTCAGTGTTAGTGCATAAAATTGGTGGCATTCTATTTGTTAAGTGCTGGATTACAGGCGTGAGTGTGGGAAAATGGTATAATGAAGCCATGGCTTCTGAAATACAGTGTTAAAGTAGTTCGGGAGTCAATGGGGTCTACTCACGATCGTTTTCTAACATCCGACATCAACACTAACGCCTCACGATCACATACATATATCCTGCACCCGAAATGGGATAGCCTGTATCCAGGGACCCAGGAATTACGAGAACTATGGTCCCACAACACCCACACGCAGAACAAGTATTTACACCTGATTACATATGAAGGGGTGAGAATAAAAAGGATTTAACTGATTTTTTTGACAAAATGACTTATGGGTATCGTTGGATTCAGCGTGAAATTATCTTCAATAATACATTCTCAAAATACCGAAATGAGGCTTAAATTTCGAGATTTTGAGTCTAAAAATGGTTTATCTGTCACAGGAATACAGTTTGCTTAGCATAAAAACATTACTATATTTATTTTATTATATTATATTTTTACAGTAATTGTATGAATTAGTACTATATTTAGTAATTTTAAATAGAATTAAAACATTTTCAAGCAACTGAAATTTACATAAACCTTTTCTATTACCTTATAAGCACTCTACATTAAAATGACGCCGTTGACGTTTAAAGTCAATTTTCTCGAAACTGTCAATTTGTCAGTTAAATCCTTTTTATTCTCAACCCTTCATATATGACGGCGGCGACGTCCAGTTATAAACTCTATGCGCAGCGGGCAGTACCGTAATTTACCCTGTGGTGGCATTTAAATTTACTACAGTGGCAACACCGGCAACTGTCATCGCTTCCCCACCCATCTGGCTATATAAAGGGAGCGCTCGGTGTACTACAGACCATTCTTGCTCCGGACACGCCCCGGTGCGCATGCTGAAGGCCTAGTTATATAGGTTGCAAACCTACGCACAGCCCGTCAGCCTATATATACATACGTTGGTTTTATAACCGTAAAAGAAACAAAATAACGTGAAAAGGACTCGAGAACATTTTAAGAAAATTTTCGCTTGAAAATTTCCAGCTCTTGGTAATTGCCAGATGAAAATGCCATCGCTCAACCTGCACCTAAATGAACGACCGAAAGACAAAGCCCTACAGTTCAGAGACTAGATAACGAGTACCACTAACGACCCCTCTAGTTAATATATCGCAGCGTGGTTTACTCGCTATTGTCAAACTGTCCATTAGTGGTAGACGTTGAAGGACCCGTGGCATACTGTAAGTCAAAGACGCTCGTTTTACAGCTTTACTTTACTTAACATTACCAGCTTTATTAATAAACACGAACTAGCTTTAGATTAGTTACACCATCTTTTGTTTCTTTCGATCCAGTTAAATATTCCAGTAGCAAAAAAGGACAAATGCTGAAGTAACTAATCCGAGACTAATACCCGTTTATTAATAAGGCTGTATCAGTTTATTTATATATTTTTATTACTTACTAACGATTATAGTAGAATTTTTAAATCTAGAACAGCGCCACTAGCGGCCACTATGTTTAATTAAGGATTCATATAAATATTTTTCGATAAGCGTAAAACATTTTTACATTTACATTAAACTTGTTTTTAAATTATTAATTACTTGACACGTGGCTAAATACACATAAGTGTGGAGCCAAAACAAAACAAAAAAAAAATTCTACTTTTTAACTTCGAAGGAATTTGGGATGTCAACGAATTAAGTGACGTTTGAAAGTTTGAATCACACGCTGGGAAAAAGTTAGCTAAACTCGCGCCTCGAGATCGTAATTTTAATGGTGTTTTGTGGTTTGAATATACATATAATTGAGGTTACGAGTTTTTATTTTCGGATTTTGCAACGCATTCATTCATTCAGGAATTTTCGCACGGTTATGTCATGACAAAGTCTTATTATGTCAAAACGACACAGTAAAATGGTGGATATTTTTTTACTGAAGGCTCTAGGAAGCCTTGAAGAGAAAAGTCATGGGTTAAAAACTTAGAACCATTTGCCATCACTCGTGCACGTTCACGAACACTTAACGGATAATAATCCACCCTTATATCACATTAAAATTCAAAATTTCACGGGTTATGGAAAAATCTTCTTCTAAATATATATAACTCAAAGGTGACTGACTGACGGACATAGTGATCTATCAACGCGCAGCCCAAACCACTGGACAGATCGGGCTGAAATTTGGCATGCAGGTAGATGTTATGACCTAGGCATCAGCTAAGAAAGGATTTTTTCGAAATTCCACCCTTAAGAGGGTGAAATGGGTGGTTGCGTTATTTCCCCATGGGCCACGCCGCGGGTGAAGCTGCGGGTAGAAGCTCGTATAATATAATATTGGTTTGAACTTTTTTAAAGCCTTCACTAAAAATCAGTGGTACCAACACTAGAGTATAAGAAATGATTACCAAAAAAGTCATATGTACCTAAAATCTAGTTCTAATATTTTTACCAACGAAGATTAAGTACCTATAGTGATTAAGGTAATAGCCGTTCCGCGTCTGGGTTTTAAGTATTAACTGAAAGCAGAAGAAATTTTCTTCCATTTGTGCGAGGCCGGACGGAAAATTAAAAGTTCGCGTGAGGACTTCGTAAAATAAGTACTGTTATATCTTGATTTTAGATTTTAATGTTTCGCTCGTGATATACTCACTGAAGTATTTACTATAATTAATGTCGGGAGTTATATTAAGAAGAAAAGGTGAAAAAAAAGTGGAATATGAATAATTATACGATTTAATTCATATTACATTATGAACCTTATAGCAATAAAAATAAACGAGTGTGCTTTAGACCATATGACTGAAGTTAAAGTTCTTGTCTCCATTGTCAAAATAACGAATTTAAAAATTTGTATAATTTATTTTATTTTGTTTGGGGGGCTTACAGCTATCATAAAAACTAAATAATGGCATAAATAAATAAATATTTGTGGACATTTTTACACAGCGCCATCTAGCCCCAAACTAAGCAAAGCTTGTTTATGGGAACCAGATAACTGATACAATACTTAGATACGTTTTGTTTGTAAATACATACATAGAATACAATATAACACCCAGACACAGAACAAACACCTATGTTCATCACACAAATGTTTGTCCTGGGTGGGATCGAACCCACAACCCACAGTTCAGAAGGCAGGGTTACTACTAACTGAGCTATCGGGCCAGTCAGAGCTAGAAGAGCCACTTGAAGAGCCTATTAATATTATGTTGGGATGTCCGGTAAAATGACAATGGCGACGTTAATACTAAACAAAGCAAAAACAAAGTTATACCGGCCGATAGATGGAGCTAAACTAAAGAAGTTTTACTTCTATTTATGTGGTCACACTCGTTTTTTTTTGTGTTTCAACATGGAACATGCTAGTTTTGGCGGGAAAACGAAAAAATCGCGTCGCCGCATTGTATTATTTTCCAAAACTTGTGTTATTAATTCCAAAATTTGTGTAAAATAGCGATGGGTCTTCTAAGTGGTCTGTGGTCTTGACTGGCGACGACATCAGGCAAACTAGTACTTTTTTTATGTTTTGGAAACGAGTACTTTTTTTTTGTTTTAGTTTTGGCTCCACACTTTTGTGTATTTAGCCAGTGTCAAGTAATTGATAATTTCTCAAGTTAATTAATATTATGTATATTTGTGTCAAGTCAAGTCACAGTCCAAGTCATCAAGTCAAGTCATAGTGTAGTCTAGTCAAGTCATACTCCTAGTAAAGTGGTGGCAACTTTACTAGAAGCTTCTGTGGAGTTTTATAAAGAACACGAAAATAAACGTTTCACCATCATTATACCACTTTCCCACACTCATGCCTGTAATCCAGCACTTAAAGAATAAAATGTCACCAATTTTATGCACTAACACTGAAAATAACAAAAGTTTTGGAAAATAATACAATGCGGTGACGCGATCTTTTTCGTTTTCCCGCCAAAACTCAAACGAGTACTTAGTTCGTGAGTCATTTGACATTTAGGTCACAGAGTAATTTTTTTTCTATAATCTGTAGCTTAGAGAAACACGAAAAAGTATCGTTAAAAGCGAATGTGATGCATGTCTTTACACAATAGGCTATTTGACTACTATTAAAAATTAATATATAAATATTATTTTCAAAAAGTAGCTTAATAACTTATATATTAAGTGAAAAAATAAGTAAAAATCAGTAAATAAATCACAGAGCAGTACGCCTTTAAAGTTTCTGGAAGGGACATCGCCTGTCCCTTTCTTGCAAAACCGAGATCGTGAGAAGCTCCCTCATAGCTACTATTTTGCTAGTGACGTCACATGCCAAAGAAATTGTATGTAGCTTCGAAGGTATGTAGAGCTACCATAGAGGTACCACAGCTTAGTAATGAGTTACTATGAGGGCTGGTCTGACGTCACTGCGTGTTTGATCTGTCTCTTTCTATTCCTGTATTTTAAAAAAGATTTTTTTAAATATTTAATTTTTGTTTTCATCGTATCACGCGTGAACGGATGGATTATTTCCGCTAATTCTTTCTTTGTTGTGTTTTTTTGACTGGCTTGTTAACTCAGTTGGTAGTAACCCTGTCTTCTGAACATTTGTGTGATGAACATAGGTGTTTGTTCTGTGTCTAGGTGTTATATTGTATTATATGTATGTATTTACAAACAAAAAAGTATTTAAGTATTGTATCAGTTATCTGATTCCCATAATACAAGCTTTGCTAAGTTGGCGTTGTGTGAGATGTCCACACATATATTATTGTCAGGAAAAGGTTATATGAAGAAAAAAAATTGAGCGAAAATTAGAACGTTTTCACCACGCGGGTGAAACCGCGGAGCGCAGCAAGTTTATGCAATAGAAATATAGCAGTCAAATAGCCTATTGTGCATCAAATGTGCAGAACTAAGTTTACAGTGCAATTTAAAGCGCCTAAAATGCCATATCTACCATATTTATATCATTGCCATAATCCTCTCTACCCTTATAACAATTCAGTCCCTTTTGACATCCCTAAAAATAATTTCAGCGAGAATATAAGTCACGTTATTCCGCCGTAAATCATGTCGGATAAGTTTTTTCATTCGGGCTCTTGGCAGGAATCCGCGACAAAATGTCGACGCCGCTCGGCGGCAGTTAGTACATTTCTTTTATTCAATATCGGTGTGGGTTTTGGTGATATCTTATTTTAATGTCAATCTTGTTTGACAGCCTCTGTGGTCGGTTATAAGGAGGTGGCGGGTTCGATTCCCGCGGCAGAAGTATTTGTGCACTGAAAAAAAAGCGCAAATACTTGTTCTGTCTCTGGGTGTTGTGGAACCATGATCCTCGTAGTTCCTGGATCCCTAGACACAGGGAATCCTAGTTAGGGTTCAGGATCTATGTATGTGATCGTTGGGCGTTACTAATAATAATCAAAAATTGAATAAACTATATACGCAAGTAACAAGGTTTCAATTAAACTTAATAGAGTAAGCAACTTTGCAAAGTTAATGATCGATATTACTCAGTGAAATACAAGCGCCCGACACTTAAAAAAAAAACAAAGTGCAATTTTGATTAGATTGATACATTAGGTTCTTGTCAAACGGGAAGCCGTAGCTGTTGGAAGCAAGAGGCAAGGGTTCTAGCAAGCTGGCAAGCTATCAGGCCAATTAATATATCACAGTATGCTCGTCTAGAATTCTAGTTATTATGAAATTACTACCCAAAACCATTAGGACTGGTATAACGAGGTGGTTAAGTCCTGTTAAAGCCGTTCGTCCACCCACACAATAATAAAAAAGAAATGAGTTGTTGTCGCCTCCCAAGATAGAGAGGCCTGTTTGTGTTTATTCAACTCCCAGATTGAACGCAGATCTATATTATAAAAAGTGAAATGTGGCCTGTTTGTTTGGATTTAACGCCATAATTGCTAAAATGATTTGGGTTAAAATTTTGCACACTGTTGGTATATATTACCGAGGTAAATATAGGATACATTCGGAAATAGAGAGTATCCTCGGGAAAATGCGTGAGTAGCGGGCGAAACCACGCAGCGCTCTCTAGTATAAAATTACAGGGATTCTTCGCCCAGTTACATTTTACAACCGAATTTGGTCTTCAGGATTATTTCGGACGTAAAACGGAATGTTTTCAGGACTTGTGATGTGAAATGGGAATTGTGATTTTACGTTTTTGGAAGTTTATTGTAATTTGTGTATTTTGACGCATCGTTAACCCGAATTGTTCAGTGTTTTAGTGGTTTTGAACATTAGGATAAGATACTCTAGACCTGCTGGGCGATCACGTAACTCGATTGCAAGTATTGCAATCTTGGTCTTGGGCTCTACTTTTCTAGCTACCTTGTACCGTTTCTTGTACTGTATTCGATAGGTCTTTATATTTTTACTAAGATGTCATTCAGATATCAACATTTATACTCTTTACTACTTAACTGTTTTCATCAGCGCCACACTTCTAGAAAGATCCGATTGCGTGGGCGGGACATTACACCGGAAGCACAGTCTAAGCTATTACCGAACCCATTACCTATGTCTTCAGGATGCCACAGTTAAGGTGGTTAGTTAGTAGCCCAAGTTACGTGATCGTTGATTTGAAAGAAAGAAAGGCATACAATTTATTTTGCAACAGTACAAATACATAAATAAGTAAATAAGAACGACATTCTCACAGATGTCACAAACCGGCCCCAACTCAGCATGGTGGTAGTTCTTGCGAACCGGCGCTGGTCTTCCGTTAGGTTATTTGAATCATCAAATAACCTAACATTCAACATCATTGATCAAAAATCCCATAATAAAGGCAAAATACCAAGTTGTAAAATTTACTATAGTATTTTATAATTTGTGGTAATTCAAACTAGGTATGATTATATAGAACGAGCCGAGCCCGCAGCTTCTTTATGGGAAAATAATTCAACCACCCATTTCACCCTCTTAAGGGTGGAATTTCGAAAAATCCTTTCTTAGCTGATGCCTAGGTCATAAGCTCTGCCTGCATGCAAAATTTCAGCCCGATCCGTCCAGTGGTTTGGGCTGTGCGTTGATAGATCACTATGTCAGTCAGGCACATTTGAGTTGTATATATATTTATATAGTTATGATTATAGAGGATATTCTTTAGTATAACAACAAAAACAGCCAAGTGCAAGTTGGAATTGAGATATAGGTTTTTAATATCTATTTTATTTGATCTTATGTCAAACGTAAGTAAAGGTGTACGGAGCCTTCGGTGCGCCAGTCAGACACGTACACTGTATAAATGATTCCACCAAAAGCAACCTTTAAAAAAGAGGCAAAAAGCGCTTTATTTTTGGTTGGGCTGGGTTGGGGTTGGTTGGGTTGGGCTCCACACTCTTGTGTATTTAGCCAGTATCAAGTAATTGACAATTAATATATGTGTATATATGTCAAGCCAAGTCAAGTCAAGTCACAGTCCAAGTCATCAAGTCAAGTCATCGTCTAGTCTAGACAAGTCACACTCCTAGTAAAGCGGTGGCAACTTTACCAGAAGCTTCTATGGAGTTTTGGAAACAACACGGAAAGAAACGCTTCACCATCATTATACCAATCCCACACTCATGCTTGTAGTCCAGCACTTAACGAATAAACTGGCACCAATTTTATGCACTAACACTGAAAATAACACAAGTTTTGGAATATAATACCATGCGGTGACGCGTTCCTTTTCGTTTTCCCGCCAAAACTCCCATGCGCTTTATTATTAGATCTTCCATTGTCTACACCACAGACTAACACTGTTTGAAATCCTGGGAACCCTGTCACCACAGCCTACACGTCAGTTTAAACAGATCAATTTAATCTTGCGTGCAGATGCTTTCCTATGTATATTACTGTGGTTTTGCGTAAGTGTCGGTCTGTCTCGCTGTATATGCATTAAGACTTTGGTTAAATTGGAAACTAGAATTTATGTGAGAGTTTCTCAGAGATTTCGTCTCCTACACCTACCTTTCTACTCGTATTTTAAAAACAAGTAAAATGGGGTTAAACTGTTAAGCGCCTGTACTGGATAAAACCGGCCAAGTCGCTTTGAGTCCAACTCAAACTTAGGCGGTTTTTAGCAAACATATTTTGTTGTTATGTAATGAAGATATTAGATGTGAAATAAGCACTCGAAAATCGCACATGCTTTAGCAAATAATACCAAGATGCAATATTACAAGAACTGGCAAAGCGGTAATGTGTACATTTTGGCGAACTTTGCAGAAAAGTAGTGCAACCTATTGATGTTATGGAGCTATTTAGCTGTAGGAAGGGTAAACGCTATTTTAAGTTCTATAGCAATTAAACGCTAAGTTCAAGCACCGCTTAACGACTTCAGAGTTATTTATCCCACAATCAATTAGCACAAGTTTCTTCCCAACTGCTGTAAACAACTGGGAATGTTCCTATCCATTCTTTTCTCTCGCAGTTCCACACTTTGTAAAAAGTTCAATTTCTCATGTCTGAATTGGATATCACGGAAGTAGGAAGCTATTTTGCTATGATTACAGGTAATCATAGCTATTTTGTTATAGGTTATTGTTTAGTAACGTAAGTAGTTTTTGTTTGCACTGGCTAGAATAGATACTGTTAGTAAAGCCTTTTTGTTTAGATGTATTTAAATTCATATAAATGATCTCTGTCCACTTTTGATACCTGCCTTTTGTACGTCACTTTAATAGAAAACTTTACAGCATTTACAAGGTTGTTTTACTATTAATCTTTAATTGTCCAATATTTAGATATTATATTATTCTCACTTCCACATTCTCCTACGAGATTCGTAACCCCAATAGATACGAATAGGCATCAGCCGTATTCTGTATGTCCCAGGTTTTGACACAAAAATCAGCATTGAATAAAAGATATTTTTTTTTCTAATTGTCTTTTAGAGATATCAGAATTTGAATTTTTGGAATTTTAAATATCAGGGGAATACAGGTACATGTAGGGTGAAATGCGGTTAAAAAAGATTTTAACCTGTTTACTCGAAGACGTTGGTCGTGGGGTTAAATCGCTCTAATATACCTACATCAATACATAAATATTTCAGTGTTTAAAATTGACCAACCTAATTTGGTCGGATTACAGGCTGCTAACTGACTGCTAGTGCCAACTTCACACCGGTGTTAAAACGTATACTCGTAGTTATTACGCTTTGCATCGAAAACTTTGCTGCATAGGAATACATTTTCAAATGATGTAGTATACAAGTATTTCGCCTTTTCCTTCTAGTTTAACCGCTTTTTTATTTCAGGCATAACACAAGACACGAAATTCTCACAAAAAATATATGTAAAAGTGACGTAGATAGATCTCGAGCAACTGGTATACTTTGTTGCTTGACTATTTATTTCAACTAAAACTAAAACTAAATTGGAAGTAGGTAACCTACTTCCAATTTTAATTTTAGTTTAATTAATTTTCCAATTTTTATTCTTACCTACTTTGTTAATACCTACAACGTAAATTTGTAGGTACTAAAGAAGGAAGGACGTAAAATGAATGATCATTAATTTGAAGCACTTAGTGGAAATTATTAAAAAAGCCTATTTATTAATTGGTAAAAAAATATAAGCGAAAAGAATAAAAAGCCAGGAAGACAAGGGATATACGAAAAAAAAGCAAAGGAGAAAGGTGGAAATATTGCTGGGGGTTCTATTTTTTTTTTACGCGGTTTCAACAGTAACTACAATCTAAAATTAATAATCCACCGGAATTATTAATTTTGAACGAGTAAGTCTAGTTAGTGTAAGCGATGTGTGGCCAAAATTATATTCAAATCGGTTGAGTCGTTGCGCCGTGACAGTCACACAATCAAAAAAAAACAAAAAACGTTTTACTTTTGTGTTTGTCTCTACTACGAAGGTTATACCAAAATACCCAGTTTCCCAGGGTCGCCTTAATTTTAACAGACTGCAAAAGTTAATAACCACAGAATTTTATCGTTTCTCTAATACCTATCCGTGACGGAGTAATTCAACCATCTCCCGAACTACAAGTGGCAAAACAAGACAACTACACAACTGTCGTCTGAGGGAAACAACTTTCGACAACTTCCCGAGCTGGCGACTTAGCTCGGGTATTGTTCCAGAAGTTTCTCGTAGTTTATTCTATACTCAACGTAACGCGTAATTTTGGTCTTCTGAAAGGCTCGCTGCTAGTGTGAACCGTTGTTTAGTTTTTTAAAATGTTAAGTAATGACGTGACGAGCAAATCGTTCGACTTTCGACGTTAGAATCATTAGGAATCTAAAATATAGACTTTCGCGTGACACTAAGCTGCGCACGTAATCCTGATACATGAACACGGACTAGTAATAAGATTAAGATTATTAAAATTATTAAGTAATGAGGTTACTAGATTGTGAGATGAGGTCATATTCTCGTTTGCCCATTAATTTCACTAGCTACGTGCTAAGCTTAACGTACGCTAAGTAAGGGTCGCTAACGCCTCTGTAGGCGTAAGTAGATTCCTTACGGATTTTATTAACTGCGGTAAAAACTATTGATTCACAGCATTCTAACTAGCATTACATGGGCTAAATAAATCGCCAATTTAAACTCTATAGGCAGTCTGATTATAAAGGTACAACAGTTACTTCCTCAGTAAAAAAAGACGTGTGGCACTCGGAGACTGCCGCGGTAAAGCTATTGCATAGCATTTTATTCATATTTAAAACACTGTACACAAATTATACGAGTACAGATATTCACTGTTGTACATAGATGATAAATACCTATACACCTATATACTTTCTCACAAACAGCTGATTACGGTAGTTTTCCAATACAACCAATGTCACCTAAAGGCGGGTTGTATACTCCTTGGGTTGTTGTACTCCGACCGGCACAGCGGTTCGGAGTGGGGGGTGTTAGGTTTTTTTCGTTACGGAATTTCTGGATTCGGTCCCCACGCTCAAGGCCCGCGATAAAAGCTATGCAATAGCTTAAAAAAACAAATTTGTTTTAGAACACACGACTGAAGTAAAACTTCTATACAAATCGTAACTCTTTCTCTTTCAATCTTCACTAACTTACATCTCCCTCTAAATTACCGTAACACTCGTCACGCATTCACCAGTTTACTCCCCAAGGCAAGGGTGCGTAAAGAAGTTTTACTTCAAAAATAAATAAACAAGAGTAATCGTTACATTGAATAGAGCCTACACGTGGTACGTAATCCCTTTAATCTCATCCGCATCCGACATTTATTCCATTAACTCATGCCCAGTGGGGCGAGATCCCTAAAATCAGGCAAAAAATTGCGAATTTTCATCCCGGTTGCCGCTTCCAATAAGTTACAATATTGATCAGCAACTGATATATAGATCGGTTGGATGTATTAGATAATGGTATTGCATTTTTGTGTTGCTTTTTTTTCTGTAAAAATAACAGTGAAAATGTAGACGAGTCATTAACTCTATTGTTTGAAATAAGCAAAGTCAAATAATACCTACTGTAAAAAATATTTGTAAAAAATGTTTAATTTTCAACATAATAAATTTCGATTCTTTTCTTTATTTACTAGACGTATTTACAATTTTATAACTAAGGTACGTATTACAAAAGGATGCTCAGTCATCGATCGGTGCTCAAGCAGAGATTTCATTCATAAAGTGATCAATTAGTGAATGAAATCTCTGCTTGAGCACCGATTGGTGACTGAGCATCGTTCTGTAATACGGACCTTGGTATCCAAAATAAACATTATTACAATAAAAAATAAATAAAAATATAGTTACAACTAACTTTTTCTTCTAACGCTTCCTGCAAAAGGTGATCTAAATTCTGTGTTTTATTTATGACCCCCTTTTTATCTACAATATTACTTTTTCTTCAATTATTATTTATTTTAAGTTTATATGTATAGTTTAATTTTATGCACTGGTATTTAAAAACTATAGTATAATTAATAAATAAGTGGATTATGTTTTGATAACACTTTAAAAAAACTTTTTCTTTATTAAAAAATTAAATTAATGTCCAGTGAGCTCGCGCTCCAAAATAGCTCGGATAAAACCCATAATTTTTCTTGATCGAAATTTCCTGATTTTCCAGCTAAATACTTATAAGACTCGTGATGAGCACCGCAGCTGTCCCGCTGATCCAATTAAGGTTTATTGACAATTCCTTCGGGACTTGGCTAATGAAATCTACTCCCGCTGTAGCGATAGAAGAAGGATTCAAAAAGTTTCATTAAAAATTCAGAATGAAATGTTGATATACAGTTTCAAGGAAACTTAAGTAGAATTTTAGTCTAAGAAGTAAACATTCTTTACGTGCTCTTGGCTTGGGGAGTAAGCTGGTGTATGCGTGGCGAGGCGAACGGAAGTTGATTCACGGAGATCTCCATTGCCAAAATCACAAAGTTACAAATTTGTATTATTATGTTGGTATATCCGGTAAAATGACAATTTACAATTGTCAAGATGGCGACATTAACATTAAACAAAGCGAAAACAAAGCTATTCCGGCCGATAGATGGAGCTAAACTAAAGAAGTTTTACTTCAGTCGTGTGGTCTAAACCACGCATGTTTTTTTCACATAGAAGCTAGTGCCAACGGTATAAAAAATATAAAATACGGTAAAAATAGCACTACAATAATATTTCACGAACGAGGCCACAGAACTGTAAACTCTAAAATAGTGACGTAAAAATTCTAAAAACGTAATTTATAGCATCGTAAAATTGTTTTTTTAACTTTATCTAATTTTGATTCTGTCCGTACCGGTGACGACGCTAATATAAATAGGTTTTATTTATTATGACATAATTTAGAAGGACAGCTTAAATCCGCTACAAATTGCTAGTAATATAGCCGTGAAATTATTTTTCTTTTGAAAGGAGGACGTTCAACCAAATACTAATTATGTCAAAATATGGAGCAAAAATAGTAATAAACGCCCAACGATCACATACATAGATCCTGGACCCTAACTAGGATTCCCTGTGTCTAGGGACCCAGGAACTACGAGGACCATCCCACAACACCCAGACACAACAAGTATCTGCGCTTTTTTTCTGTGTACAAATAATTGTCATGGCGTGGGAATCGAACCCGCCGCCTCTGGGTCATGAGCCGCCTGCTCAACCACCACACCACAGATGGCTACATATTATTGAAGTAAAATTTATTTACGCTCGCTCGACTTGGGGAGTAAGCTGGTGAATACGAGGCGAATTGAAGTTGAAATTGGTTCACGTAGATCTCAATTGTCAACATAACAAAGTAAAAAAATCTATTATTATGTTGGTATGTTCGGTAAAATGACAGTTTACAATTATTATTTTTTTATGCTACCGAGTGATGTGACGAGCTAGTCGTTCACCTGATGTTAAGCGCCACGGCCGCCCATAACAGAACAGTGTCATTCGGAACCCTAAAACAGAGTTACGAGTGACACTGCACTACGCACATCATCCTGAGACATCAGCACAGTCTGGTAATAAGATTACTAGACTGTGAGATCAGGTCATAAAGTCTCAATTGCACAGTAATTTCACTAGCTACAGTGCCCTTCAAACCGGAACACAGTTGTGCTTGCACACTACTGCTTGGCGGCAGAATAACTGGCAAAGCGGTGGTACCTACCTAGACGAACTCTGCAACAAAGTCCTACCACCTAGTAAAAGTACGTAAGTACAGTAAAATCACCTAGTTTACAATTATTCTCAAGATAGCGACATCAACATTAAACAAAGATATACCGGCCGATAAATGGAGCTAAACTAAAGAAGTTTTACAATTTTTTTTTAGTGGTAGATGGAGCTAAACTAAAGAAGTGTTACTTTTTTTAGTGGTGTGGTCTAAAGCACACTCATTTTTCTGTGTTTGTAATAAGTGCAATATGGCTCAAGACGGGAAACTGCTACAATAAAACTCCGTGTTACTGCAACCCGGTGCAAAATGGAGCGAAGCCAAAAGTTTGCAGGACAAAACTGTATTGTTTTATTGTCTTCATTTGAATTGTCTCTTTTTATCATTTCCTGATATCTATCAGCACAAAGGTTTTTACAGCCGCTTGGGAAATGTAATGATTTCTTAAATAAAAATGCCGAATATGTACAATCGAAATGAGAGACCTGGAAAGGGGCCCCAGACCATAAAGAACTCACATCCATAGTCTAGTGAACACAATATGACATAGACTAAATTAAGATTAGGAGTTTTGGCGGGAAAACGAAAAAGATCGCGTCACCGCATTGTATTGTTTTCCAAAACTTGTAGCATTTTCAATGTAAGTTCATAAAATTGGTGGCGTTTTATTCGTTAAGTACTGGATTACAGGCATGAGTGGGGAATGATGGTGAAACGTTTATTTCCGTGTTGTTTCCAAAACTCCATAGAAGCTTCTGGTAAAGTTGCCACCACTTTACTAGGAGTATGACTTGCACTAGACCATGACTTGACTTGATGACTTGAACTGTGACTTGACTTAACTTGACACACATATAACATATAATTAACTTGAGAAAATCAATTACTTGACACAGGCTAAACGCACAAAAATGTGGAGCCAAAAAAAAACATAACATTATTTTAACACATGTCTTTGTCCAGACGCCTGGTTGAGTTGACGGGCGACCAGAAGGCTGGCACATACCTCGGCCAACGAATCAGCTTAGCTATTCAACGAGGGAATGTTGCCAGCTTTTTGGGTACGCTTCCCCCAGAACGTTCTAAATTTTGTGTTTTATTAATTACCCCTTTTTACTTATAATTTAGGGTTTTGAATCAAATATAGTTTAGCTTTAGATTTAATTTAGTTTATCATTATATTTTACTTATTATTGTAACACTACCTACTGCTTATTTGTACTGACTGGAACATACCTGTAAACCAATATAATTTGTTATTAATATTTTTACTATCGTTCGTATTATTTGTACTTTTGTTCATCGCACTTGTGCACTATATAATAAACAAATGAATATTTGTTGACATTTTATTTCTTTCTTTCTTTCTTTCTTATTTTATACAGCGCCATCTAGCTCCAAACTAAGCAAAGCTTTAAAAACGAATATAATAAACAGATAACTTAATAGTTGAGTTATGGCGGGAAAACGAAAAATATCGCGTTGTATTATTTTCCAAAACTTGTGTTGTTTTCAGTGTTATTAGTGCATAAACTTGCTGATGTTTTACTCGCTCAGTTTTGGGTTACAGGCATGAGTGTGGGAAAGTGGTATAATGATGGTGAAACGTTTCTTTTCGTGTTGTTTCCAAAACTACACAGAAACTTCTGGTAAAGTTGCCACCACTTTACTAGGAGTATGACTTAGACTAGACTATGACTTGACTTGATGACTTGGACTGTGACTTGACACATATATGCTTGAAATATCATTAACTTGATAAATTATCAATTACTTGACACTGGCTAAATACAAGAAAGTGTTTTTTTTTGTTTTTATGTTAAAGGGAGCAAACAAGCGTACGGCCCACCTGATGGGAAGTGGTCACCGTAGCCTATGGATATCTGTAACACCGGAGGAGGCGTCACTAATGCATTGCTAACCCTGTACGAAACTAAAAAAGGGAGTGTGGAGCCAAAAAAATAACTTATGTCATTTTATAAACTCCAATAAATACGATATGACACCCAGGCACAGAACAAATATTAATATTTGCGGTATAAGTATACTTCTGCACTACATTATATTGTAGTACTTTATAAACAAACGCATAAAGCGTTTAATTAAGACGTAATCTGGCAGTGAATCAAATGAAAAGTTTCGTCACATTTGTGCAATATAAAAGCAGTATGGGGTAAAATAATTTACTTATTTTCTGCAAAATATGAAATGCGTAATTAATATATTATTTACTAGCTGTGCCCCGCGGTTTCACCCGCGTGGTGAAAATGTTCCATACTTAACTTTTTCTTTCATAAGAACCTTCTCTTGAAAATAATAAGCACAATAAAAAAAGAATTAGCGTAAATGTTCTATCCGTTCATGCGTGATGCGATGACCAAGGGAAATAGAGATTAATTTTTATATATTACTAGCTGATCCGCCCCGGCTTCGCACGGGTGAATTAATAAAACGCGGTCGAACGGGATAAAAAAGCATCTTATGTCCGTCTCCTGGTTTTAAGCTACCTCACCAATTTTCAGCCAAATTGCTTCAGCCGTTCTTGAATTATAAACAGTGTAACTAACACGACTTTCTTGCGTCAAAGCTTCAATATGTCTAGACTAATTGCTTCAATATGTCTAGACTGGTCAATGTGACGCGTGACCATAACTTGATAATGAACTTAGGTTTTTGGGCTACCTATAATATATTATTAGAGCGCCTGGTCATTGTGACGCGTGACCGTAACTTGATAATGAACTTAGGTTTTTGGGCTACCTATAATATATTATCAGAGCGCCTGGTCATTGTGACGCGTGACCATAACTTGATAATGAACATAGGTTTTTGGGCTACCTATAATATATTATCAGAGCGCCTGGTCATTGTGACGCGTGACCATAACTTGATAATGAACTTAGGTTTTTGGGCTACTTATAATATATTATCAGAGCGCCTGGTCATTGTGACGCGTGACCATAACTTGATAATGAACATAGGTTTTTGGGCTACCTATAATATATTATCAGAGCGCCTGGTCATTGTGACGCGAGACCATAACTTGATAATGAACTTAGGTTTTTGGGCTACCTATAATATATTATCAGAGCACCTGGTTATTGTGACGCGTGACCATAACTTGATAATGAACTTAGGTTTTTGGGCTACCTATAATATATTATCAGAGCGCCTGGTCATTGTGACGCGTGACCATAACTTGATAATGAACCTACGTTTTTGGGCTACCTATAATATATTATCAGAGCGCCTGGTCATTGTGACGCGTGACCATAACTTGATAATGAACTTAGGTTTTAGGGCTACCTATAATATATTATCAGAGCGCCTGGTCATTGTGACGCGTGATCATAACTTGATAATGAACTTAGGTTTTTGGGCTACCTATAATATATTATCAGAGCGCCTGGTCATTGTGACGCGTGACCATAACTTGATAATGAACATAGGTTTTAGGGCTACCTACATAATGCAAATCAGCTAAAGAAACAACGCTCTATAAAGCCGACTATATCCCTGTGAGTGACCGAGACGATGCTCTACAAAGCTGATTTTACTATGTCCATTATTCACCGCCGGCAGCTTTGCCCATACTGTTCATGCACAGTAACATTTATCTTTTCCGAGCAACACGATAAGCGCACTTGTAACCGTTTAATCCGTTTAAAACGGAAATGAGAAAACTGAACACAAATGCTATATAGGAGTTAGTATTGGACAAAAGTTTTAATTACTCCTCCACTGTGCAGGGTTACGAGTATGTCTATTTTAAGCTGACCAAGTATTTATAATATCTCAATTATATAAAAATACGAACTTCTGCCCGCAGCTCCGCTCGCGGCGTGGCCTATGGGAAAATAATTCAACCACCCATTTCACCCTCTTGAGGTTGGAATTTCGAAAAATCCTTTCTTAGCGGATGCCTACGTCATTACATCTACCTGCATGCCAAATTTCAGCCCGATCCGCTGGGCGTTGATAGATCACTATGTCAGTCAGTCAGTCAGTCACCTTTGAGTTATATATATTTAGAAAGAAAGAAGAAAGATTATGTCTCAATTGTAAAACTTAATAAATATTGTAAAACAAAGCAGAAAATGAATTAAACCAAAAATATCATCGCTTTGATTTCTTGTAGCTTCTTCGTAGTTTTCTTGTCAAAGTCAAAGTCAAAAGATTTTATTGCAAATAGGCTATTTTTGCACTTTGTTAAGTCAAAATTATATTAGGTAGTTAAAATTAAGTTATTGTACTATGCGTATAGAATTACAATGTGCTTACTGTCAAAGCCTTGAACACAGACGCAAGGTCGCCGGTCTGTCAGTCTTCTATAGGCTACATTTTGGAGAGTGTGCGCATGCCCTTCATCAACTCATTCCTTCATCTCCTTTCCGTCATAGAACTACAAGACTTGGTGATTCGTCACACCCTTACGTTGTTAGTGTACCCCAAGTCCGCACTAAGCGTTTTGCTGGGTCATTTATAGTCCGAACGGCCAAGGAATGGAATGCTCTCCCAAAAACAGTGTTTCCTTCAAGGTATAACCTGGGTCTTTTTAAGAGTGAATGGGCATCTCATGGGCAAGCGTGCTCCACCTTAGACAACTTCGTCACTTACCATCAGGTGAGTTGTTGTCAAAGGCATGCCCATTTTACCAACAAAAAAAAATTATACAACAAGCCCATTACAATATATGAGTTTGAAAAAAGTAGTTCTCTTTCTCACTAATGGTGCAATTAATCCGGCATGATGATTGATGCTTGATGAAAATTATCACTTCGATAATATCTTAAAGACCCATGCTTTTTTTAATAATTTTTTTTTCTTAGTTACATTATATATAAAAAAATATTACATTCATATTACACAATTCTTAATTCAAATTTATTTAAAAAATCTATTTTTTAGTTTAGTTTTCTATATAATAAGCGTGTTAATTCGTTTTTTTTTACATTTTTTTTTTCATCATATTAGTGTATTGTCGTCGGTCTTCGAAAATTTACAAAGTTTGAAATCTGGCCGTTTAAAGTGGGTCAAAATCGCGCCCAAAGGAGTCGGTTACAAACATACAAATATACAAGTGAAGCTATAAGCGTGTAAAAAACGCTGTCGAGCTGCCAACGAAAATACCCAATTAATTATTACAAAAACTGTCACAATTTAAGCCCTAAGGCTAGAGCCAGAGAACTAGTTTCAGCCAAGTAATCTGCGGCCATCTGGTCGTGACACTCGACACAGATAGCGAAACAAAAACACCCCGCCTGTTGGGCCACCATATTTTCTTCACTGGACCCGTGCCAAAATGCCCATTGATTTAGAGCTTCAAATATCAGGGAAGTGCGAGGGCATTTCCCCCCCTCAAAAAAAAAAGAGCTTCAAATACCGTACCTACTTGTTTATTGATATTGCTATGATAAATAATGTACATTAAAAAACGAGTGTGCTTTAGACCACACGACTGAAGTAAAACTTTGTTTAGCTCCATCTATCGGTCGGTACAACTTTGTTTTGCTTTGTTTAATGTTAATCTTGGCAATTGTTGTCATTTTACCGGACTTACCAACATAATAATATTTTTTTAACATTGTTATGTTGACTCTGGAGATCTATGGGAACCAACTTCAACTTCTGTTCGCCTCGCATTCACCAGCTTACTTTCCAAGTCAAGCGTGTGTAAAAAAGTGTTCCTTAAAAAATACTATATATCATAATAAATCGATCAGTTCCCATATTCTTATGCTGGCGGGCCAATTTCCTGATGGCGGCACCAAAGCATTTCACTTCCTGTGTTCAAGTCAAGGTGTATCTGGGAGAAAGCGGCATGATTTACTCTCAAAGAACGAGTTTTACAGAGGAGCCAGGGGAAAGGAGAGGTGGGGGGGGGGGGGGGGGTAATGGAATACAAAATGTGCCTGACTGACATAGTGATCTATCAACGCACAGGCCAAACCACTGAACGGATCGGGCTGAAATTTTGCATGCAGGTAGATGTTATGATGTAGGCATCCGCTAAGAAAGGATTTTCGAAATTCCACCCTCAAGAGGGTGAAATGGGTGGTTGAATTATTTTCCCATAGGCCACGCCGCGGGCGAAGCTGCGGGCAGAAGCTCGTCTATGTATAATTTTCTTTGGATATCTTGGGTATTGGGTTTCCTGAACCCCTTTATAAGAGCAACGATTGTTAGAGCCCCTGGAGTAAGCCTGGAGTGAGAGAGCATGCATGAAAACCAAAATGGGTCGATTCTCTTTGGAATGATATAATCGTAGAATTCCTTCACTAGATTCTATTGCGTAAAATTATCTTACGTTGAGGTAAATGAAATAGGTTTTCAGCGTCATTAAATCCTATGAAAACAAATTACATTGTGTAATATTTATCATATATAATATATGCCTATAGGTACTTATGCCAGTCTTTAATTCAGCATATTAAACTATAACTTAGCGAAGCAACACTTTCCCCCGGGTTCTCATATACGTTTGTTGAATTCGTGTTAACTTGACAGACCAAATACTGAACGCTAATTGGTTCCCTGTTGATCATCGGCTGTCTCAACCAATGAGCTTATTTATTTGGCATGTTAACCTTACACGAGTTTGACAAACTGACGAGCATAACTTTATTGAAGTAAAAGTAAGTTTTAAACTTCTTTATGCACGCTTGACTTGGAGAGTAAGCCGGTGAATGCGAGGCGAACGGAAGTTGAAGTTGGTTCACGTAGATCTCCATTGTCAACATAACAAAGTTAAAATTTACATTATTAAGTTGGTATGTCCGGTAAAATGACAATTTACAATTGTCAAGATGGCGACATTAACATAAAACAAAGCAAAAACATAGTTAAATCGGCCGATAGATGGCGCTAAAAAAGTTTTTTTCAGTCGTGTGGTCTGAATGATCTTATACAAATTAAGCAGTGAATTTTAAATAATTAATCCTATAATAGTTGATCCAAAAAACAACCTAAACGCCTTTCAAAATATTTGGGACAATTCTACGTAATTTATTGCCTCTAAATCTAGACCCAGTCACAACTTAACTGCCAACTACGCAGTCTTTACGACTTAATAAAATTTCTCGCTTTTAGCTTATCCACAAATTTTATTTGTAATTTACGGGGAAAAATGTTTTTTGTTTACAAGTAGAAAGGAATAATCAGTATCAGGGTAGGCAATGCACTCGAATTTTTACCGAAGACTGCTTAAGTAAATAATAAACAATATCTGTTATTAATCCTAGATAGCCCAGCGACGGCGACCCCGACCTTCCCGTTCAAGGGTCTGTAAACTACCCGAAAATAGCAACTTACGATGGTTAGCCCTAATTTTCACCCTTCGAGGAAATTTTGCTAAGCTAGATCCGTTAAGGGCGTGGAGTACCCATCATTATGAAACAGGAAAGAGCGCGAGCATTTCCCCCCCTCAAAAAAAGTCCACGCCCTTAACGGATCTAGCATAATTTTTCCTGTAGCCCTGTATAAGCTAGCAGTTATAAGTCAGCTTTCCTGCTTACTCAAGCATGGTGTTTTGCATCCCATCTAGGTTTTTAATGCCCGTTTGTACTAAAGTTTGACATCTCCTAAGTTCGCACTTATTCCTCTGTGACATACCCAAATGTACTGCAGTAACTATGTCATAGAACAGTGGTTCTTAACCTTTTTTTGTTTGGTTTGGCTCCACAATTTTGTGTATTTAGTCAGTGTCAAGTATTTGATAATTTCTCAATTTAAGTCAAAAGTCAAGTCACGTCATAGTGTCACGTAGTGGCAACTTTACCAGAAACTTCTATGGAGTTTTGGAAACAACACGAAAAGAAACGTTTCACCATCATTAAACAAAGAATAAAATGCCACCAATTTTATGCACAAACACTGAAAATAATACAATGCGGTGACACAGATTGCAAACTCTTGCGATATAAAAATAACACCATAGGATATTTTTATTCCGGAAAATAAAATTTACAATCATGTCCGGAATATAATAATAACATTAAAAAAATATTCAGTCTTTGGGGACTGCCAATGGATGTGAAAACTAAGTAACTTGTAAATTGCTCATCGGATGCGGTGATGATGAAGCGATTTCACGCTTTTTGTTCACCTTAAAGTACATATATATATACACATTATACATATAGCTAATAGAAACTGTTTCCATGATTTTTGATCTAAAAGGACACAACGCGCCTAAGAAGATTTCACTTTAAAAAACTAACTTTATAATTCATGTGTTGGCTGAGCGGGATTTGAACCTGATATGCGCATCTTATTGTATAAAGTACATCATTTGACATTATCTACATGGCTATGAGGAGTTTTTTGAGAACTAGCTCTTAGAACGTATAGTGTAGAGTGCTTTTTTCCCTATCCAAAACGATCAGCCATTGCAATTAGTTTGGTATTTTATAACAATTACCTTCATCAGACCCTTTCTACCCTAAAGATATCCTCTTCAGGGAATCCTCGTAATAATTTGGGTTTGTTTTGATATTGTTCGTTGTAAAATGCCGTTTTCATTTGTAAGCGCCCGTGATGGTGGGCGGTAGTATAAGTATATTGGGATTTTGTGGGGTTGTTTTGTATACTTATATTCTAAAAGTAGTAAAAGGGTGTTTTTAGAAATATTTTTTGCAGTCCTATTTTTCATCTAGCATTATATTATGTACTAGCTTCTGCCCGCGGCTTCGCCCGCATGGCCTATAGGAAACGAAGATTTTTTTTCATACATAATACAACCACCAATTTCGCTCATTTAGGGGTGAAATTTCGAAAAACCCTTTCTTAATGGATACTATACATTACAAAGAACACACCCTCCAAATTTCAAGTCTCTAGGACCAGCGATTTAGGCTGTGCGTTGATAAAGATAGATAGATAGATCAACACTTAACTGTACACCGTTAAAATGAAAACCATTTTCCAAAAAGAAAAACTTACATAATAAACTAGTACTCGTACAATAGGCGGTCTTATCGCTTAGAGCGATCTCTTCCAGACAACCTTTGAATCGGAGGAATCTGTAGCTTAGATTTTTGGGCTTTGGTGTACAGGTATAAGTCAGTCAGTCAGGACTTTGAATTTTATATGTATAGATAGTTAGGCTATTTTTATTTCGTGACGGTCACATTAAAGCTCGGTCATGCGTGCTAAAGTTAAGAAACGTTAACTGATCACTTGAATGGGTGACAGATACAAAACGTGGTTAAACTATTGCTACTGTGTGTGTGTGCTTTGAGGAGAACGTAATAACGTCCTCGGTTCCAGGGAAAAAAATTACGCTTTCGCCCCGGCTAGTGTCTTTTTTCTGATCTGGGGTCCCGAGTGTTTTTGCAAGGCTATAGTCGTGGCAAGTGAGACTTTGGGTGGCCTAAATATTCAACCTCTTGCCCGGGAAAAATAAGGACGGGGCTATTTTTATACTTAGAAAGTAGAGGTAATGTAAAAAATCTTATATACTCTATTTTTTATGCCACACAGTTGTTTTATGCTAAAATGGGCATACGTTTGACAACAACTCACCTGATGGTAAGCGACGAAGTTGTCTAAGGTGGAGCACGCTTGCCCATGAGATGCCCATTCACTCATGACTTAAAAAGACCCAGGTCATACCCAGGAGGAAACTCTGTTGCTGGAAGAACATTCCATTCTATCTTTTCAAATAGATTTCTCGTAGCAATAATTCATTCTAAACTTTTAGAAGTTCAACCCTTTTTACTCTTTATCTAATACAAAGCGCGTCGAATTTCATCATAACTTACAAAAATTTCGAAACTTTTTCCTTTGTCGCAATGTCTCTGAAGATTCAATAAACCAATCATAACTTGGTCTCCAACTGGGCAGTTATAATGGTTTGCTGAGACAAGAACCCTCGGAATTCGGCGTTTCTGCCTGACAGTGTATTAGTTGTGCTAGCAAAAAATGTTTTGGGGGAAAATTCAAGTAGTTCTGGAGGTTTTTGTAGGTGAAAAATGTTGGTTCAATTCGACAGTTACTTAATAATAGGGTTATATTGTATTCTATGTATATGCCCATATCAGCTGTAGTGTCACTCGGAACTCGTATAGAGTTTCGCGTGACACTACTGCGCACGTCATCCTGAGACATCAGCACAATCTAGTAATAAGATTACTAAACTGTGAGATCAGATCATAAAGTATAATTTGCCCAGTAACTTCACTAGCTACAGTGCCCTTCAAACCGGAACACAGCAGTGCTAGCGCACTACTGCTTGGCGGCAGAATAACTGGCAAAGCGGTGGTACCTACCTAGGCGAACTTTGCAGTTAAGTCCTACCACCTACTAAAGTATCTAAGTATTATATCAGTTATCAGGTTTCCATACATATTTATTTACTAGTCCCTACTTATAGAGAAGTGATGGAAGCCGTTATTAGCTGCTTAATAATTACTTTACTCTGTAACTTTATGTTCGGCAGTTAATAATAACGAAAGCTATAATAATCAGCGCTCGTACTATAATATTATTATGTCGACAGATCAATTATTACCGTTAACGTTATCTGTCCACACCCGCATCCGTTTCGCTGCTACCGATCAAATATATCTACAATCACACTACGGTCATCAGGATTGGATTCAGAACCTCAAAAAAATTTAGTACGTTGAAAATAAAATTATACTATTTGTCCAAAATTATACCACGTTTGAGGTTTCCTGTTTTTTTTATATCGTATATGTTTCGATTATTGATATTAACGGCGTTTTATTCTTTAGTGATATTTCGTTCTAATCACAAATATTCACGAAATCTTAAGGAAAATCAAGTAAGAAATTCCCGATATTGTAAGGTAAATATTAAAAAGTTAATGGGTTCACTGTTAATACAAGTCGGTCAATCTGAAGATAAAATTATGGTATTTTCGCGTAGTATAGTGGCAATACGATACTACATACTACACACTATGAAATAATGGTACAAATAGTATAATTATACTACGAAATCCAATCCTGACGGTCATACAAACAATCAGCCTCTGTGGTATGTGAGCAAGTTGGTTCACAGCCCAGAAGTGGCAGGTTCGATTCCCGCGACAGGACAAGTATTTGTGCACAAAAAAAAAGCAAAAATACTTGTTCTGTCTGGGTGTTGTGGGACCATACCCAGATTGTTGTTTCAGATTCATTCAGATTGTTGTTGATTGATTGAAGATGGTCCATATGTATGTGTATGTGTGTCCATATGTGGACTCAGAACTACGAGGACTGTGGGGTCTTCGTAGTTCTGAGTCCATAGATACAGGGAATTCTAGTTAGGGTCCAGGATCTATGTTCATATTGTTATGTGGTCGTTGGTTATTATTATTGTGGGTTTGATTCCGATCCAGGACAAACATTTGTGTGATGAACGCCATGTTTGTTTTGTGTCTCTGTGTTATATTGTATTCTATGCACGTATTTACAAATAAAAAGTACCTAATTATTGTATCAGTTATCTGTTTCCCATAGTAAAAGCTTTGCAAAGTTGGGGGCTAGATGGCGCTGTGTGAAATGTTCACACATACTTATTAATATGAAGATTTTTTTATACTTGTGTTTGAAAATATAAAAAATACTAGAAGACTAGACGAGACGTTATGTATTTTTGGGGGTTTTAAGCAGTATTCCATCAATATCAGTAAATCGTATATATTTATTTTGAATAAGGGCTTCCGCACCCTACCGCCGGATGGACGACCGGAGGTTTGGATATAAAATATTGTTTGTAAAAGGGAAACGGAAAAGTAAGAATAATAGAAGATAGATATATGTAGTGGTGAAGAGAAGCAGTGTGAATAAGGCGTAGAAGTCTTAGCCTTAGCCTAGCTTAGTCCCTACTTTTAGCCTAGAAGAATAAGATCTAAAATTAAGTTAAATTTAATAAATATTTTGCTATTTTTCAATTGGGCGATGTGCTCATTAATAAGCCTAATTACTTGACACTGGCTAAATACACAAAAGTGTGGAGCCAAAACATAAAAAATAAATAACAATAAGCTATAAAAAAATATAGTACAATGATAAAAAATATAGTACAGAACAAAACAGACCAAAAATTCTTTAGTTGTTGTCAATTTGACATTGACAACTCTGACGTGCTTCGGCTAGTATAGAGATCAGTGGGAGCCAAAGACAAAAAATTGTAGATGCGTTCGGAGTCCGGAATACGGTTAGACAAACTCGCCTCACTCAAAATTTTATTAGTAAAGTAAGACGCATTCATTATTTTTTAAATAAAAATTTTGGTTGTTAGATTTTAATTCCGGATTGAAATTATAGTATCATTACGTATTTCTTCAACAGTATATAGTACGCCGACCTGAAATATAGTACAATACTGGTGTCGATTCTGTGTCGCATACTCTAAACCTAAACGAAATTCTCATATTTCCGTCTTTTACATTTCCCCTTTATCAGAAGAGTACCGCCATACTTTAAGTTTATTTTAGTTTTAGAGATTGCGACACAGAATCGACGCTACTATATATTATACGGTTGGCAACCCCATAATCGAACGCGTTTGGCCTTAAGTGTCGTTCGGCGGTACGGGACTTTCCTCTAAAACTAATTAACCCAAGCAAAACCGCGGCGGGACAACTGGTGCTTACATAAACTAATTATTAATCCGTAGGAACACACCTAATACAATCAATACGGTACCTTAAACACACATCGCATGACCTTAGATTGACTATTAATTTCTGATGATTGACTTTGAATAGCTAATTTAAGTTCAATATGAATACACTCAAGTGTGTTCATTCGATACTTGTTTTTTAATCTGCTATGTAGATATTATATACTAGCTTCTGCTCGCGATTTCACCCGCAGGGTCAAGGGGTGGAATTTCGAAAAAAGCTTTCTTAGTGGATTACACTTTACAAAGAACACACCCTCCAATTTCAAGTCTCTAGGACCAGCGGTTTAGGCTGTGCGTTGATATATAAGTCAGTCATTCAGGCAGTCAGTCAGGACTTTGAATTTTATAATTTTTACTTGGCTAGCGTGCTACACCTTCGATCGCATCATCACTTCCCATCAGGTGAGAGCGCGGTCAAATGCTAGACAAGTTTGAAGTAAAAGAAAAAAAAAACCTGTTTTTCTACTTTAATTTTAGACATGTATTAAATAAATGTTTTTCTATTTTATTCTATTCTATATTAAAATGTTGTATACTAAAATGGCCATTATATACAATACATGACGGGTATTAAAATTAACCTTACTTAAACAGTATTATTCTAAAACTTAATCATCCCTCTCTTTATCACTTTTCGAACTCATATGAAATTTAGAGGAAAAAATTGGTTATTCCCAGTACAATATAAAGTTGGATAACTAGTTGTCACACAGTAACTGTTAGATTATTGGTTATCTATAAAGATTTGCCTTTCCTTCCAGAAAACCAATTCGATAACTGGTTATCGAATAAGAAAAAAATATTGATAAAAAAATTCATCTGCCTGATAGTTCAGTTGGCAGTAGCCCTGCATGAGGTCGTGGGTTCGATTCCCACCGTCATTACCATCCATCTGGATTTCTCCGGACATAATCGACTTTTAGGTCCTCTGCGGCATTCAGTAATTTTTCAGAAATTTCAACAGTTCCTCCCTTCGCCTTTCAGAATATTTTATTGAACGGTTATATGCGATACTTTTTACTGAATTAGGCATAAGCCATTTCCCATAGTGCGTCGGTTTCTGCTATATAATAGGTCTTTACCTATGAAATTGCCGTATTGCAGTACAGACTTTTTGAAACAAAAAAAAGTTTTCATTGGCTATGAATTCTAAATTCAAATTAATTTTGTTTTAAAAATATGACATTCTATTTACAATATAAGTCTTTTGTTTATTGATTAGCGTTGTATTTTCATTACATTTCAACATTTTTCCTCATAATGGATACTTTGAAATTTCGTGTAATTATGGAATATGAGTTCCGTCGTGGCACCAACGCGGCACAAACGACACGTAACATCAACGACGTTTACGGAGAGAACTGTACAAACGAACGTACAACCCGTTATTGGTTTGCTCGGTTCCGTTCTGGGAATTTTGACTTGTAAAATGAACCTCGTGGTCGTCCGGAAACTTTGGTCAACAATGATGAATTAAAGGCGATTGTGGAAGCTGATGAATCTCAATCTACAGCTGAGCTGGCAGCAGCTTTTGATGTTAGCATCAAAACAATATTGGTCGATTTGCGACAGATTGGCAAGATAAAAAAGCTTGATAGATGGGTGCCCCACGAACTTAACGATCGCCAGCGCAACGTACGCGTCGAGACTTGCCTTGCGCTGCTTAACAGGCACAGAAATGAAGGAATATTGAACCGAATTGTTACGTGCGACGAAAAATGGATTCTTTTTGACAATCGAAAGCGCTCAGCAAGTTGGTTAGATCCTGGTTCGGTACCAAAGCAATGTGCAAAACGAAAAATGACCCCTAGAAAGGTGATGGTCACAGTTTGGTGGTCTAGTGCTGGTGTGATTCATCATAGTTTTTTACAAAACGGCGAGAGCATTACTGCAGATGTGTACATTGAAGAACTGACCACAATGATGGCGAAACTCGCACGTCTGCAACCAGCTTTGGTCAATCGGTCGTCTCCACTGCTACTTCACGACAACGCGCGACCCCATACTGCACAACAGACCGTCTCTAAGCTGCATGAGTTGGGTTTGGAAGCTCTCCCTCATCCGCCATACTCACCAGATCTTGCGCCTACCGACTATTACTTTTTCCAAAATTTGGACAACTTTTTAGCGGGAAAAAAATTCAATTCCCGTAAGGCAGTACAAAACGCCTTTGAAGAGTTTGTTGTCTCCCGTCCTGCTGATTTTTTCAAGAAGGGCATCCATAAACTGCCACAGCGTTGGCAAAGATGCATTGATTGCAGGGGTGATTACTTTGAATAAAAGAAATAAATAAGTTCGAAAAAAAAAATACTTTAACTTTTTTCAAACAAAACGGCAATTTCATAGGTAAAGACCTAATATATATATGTATAAAAAAAATTACGAGTATTTTTGAAATTTCAACTTTTACGAATTATTGAGAGTACTTACTAGAGTTTTGGCGGGAAAGCGAAAAAGATTGTGTCACCGCATTGTATTATTTTCCAAAACTTGTGTTGTTTTCAGTGTTAGTGCATAAAATTGGTGGCATTTTATTCGTTAAGTGCTGGATTACAGGCGAGAGTGTGGGAAAATGGTATAATGATGGTGAAACGTTTCTTTTAGTGTTGTTTCCAAAACTCCATAGAAGCTTCAAGTAAAGTTGCCACCACTTTACTAGGAGTATGACTTTGACTAGACTATGACTTGACTATGACTTAACTTGATGACTTCGACAGTGACTTGACACATATTTACGTGAGATATCATTAACTTGATAAATTATCAATTACTTGACACTGGCTAAATACACAAAAGTGTGGAGCAATAACATTAAAAAAAAAACTACCAGAGTACTTAATACAAACTTCTATGTCATCCAGCATGCAGTAGGCCATTTGGCCTACTTTTAATATCGGTAATTAAAAAAATTGGTAAAAAAATGGTAATTCTAACCGGGAAGCAGGAAAGGATGTCAGTACAAAAGTGAGTGTAGTATAGGTACAACAGCACAGGAGTCTTATATCCTCCGCAATCAAAGGCGCTTCCCGCAGTTCCGTGATTACGAGTTGTGCACTGCGGTTCCTGTTTAGCTCTGTGGCACACTGAGATCATTTATTCAAAGGTAAAGGCAATTGTGCTTTTGCCTTTGCCAGGTACCCAATTCTAGGTGCTATAAGCCAGCTGTGAGCTAGGTGCAAAATAGCATCTGGCACGTACCTTTTGTGCAAGAAGATTGCTGATTGTGGGCTTTACGAGTGTGTCTGTTTTTATTTGTGTATGTGTGTATTTTTAGGTCATAATAATAATACTTAATAATAATAATAGCGCCCAACGATCACATACATATATCCTGGATCCTAACTATGCCTATGCCTATGGACCCAGGAACTACGAGGACCATGGTCTCACAACACCCAGACTCAGACCATGTATTTGCGCTTTTTTTCCTGTGCACAAATTTTCGTAGTGCCGCGGGAATCAATCCCGCCCATTTATGAGCCGACCTGCTCAACTACCACACCACAGAGGCTGTCAAAAGTTAAAGGGTTTTTATGGGTAGGATTTTTGGTTAAGTAGTTATAGGAGAAATACACTGTATTTTTTATTAATTTACATCTGCTAACTATTAACGAATGGCCAAGCCGCAGCGGGTCCAGCAGCCTTACCAGTCTTACCACCAGATTTAGTTAAATCCTTAGAAAAGATATAAAGTAAAATTTTGTGTATTTTGTCAGTAAAGTTTTCACATCGAAGCGGATAAACAGATTTATATAAAATTTTGCACAATATTTTTTGTGTACATAAAAATTGAAGGGTTGAGAGTTTAACTGACAAATTGATAGTTTCGAGAAAATTGACTTTAAACTTCAACGGCTTCATTTTAATGTAGAGTGCTTATAAGGCAATAGAAAAAGTTTATGTAAGTTTCAGTTGCTTGAAAATGTATTAATTCTATTTTAAAATACTAAATATAGTACTAAAACATACAATTACTGTAAAAATATGATATAATAATATAAATATAATAATGTTTTTATGCTAAGCGAACTGTATTCCTGTGACAGATAAACCGTTTTTAGACTCAAAATCTCGAGATTTAAGCCACATTTCGGTATTATGAGAATGTATTATTGTAGATAATTTCACGCTGAATCCAACGAGTCAACGAGAGTCATTTTGTGAAAAAAATCAGTTAAGCCCTTTTTATTCTCACCCCTTCAATTATGAAGCAAGATTACTAAGCTAAACTATTTGATTGATAGCAGTCCTTACTTATATTAGATGTATAGTTCCTTTTAAACAAAGAGTCCATCCGATTGAAGATTGAAGAATCGGAATTTGTGATAAACAAATGCCCACCGCAAATGAGAACATCATCAATGTAGTTAAGTCGAAATCTACATAATTTCTTGATAAAATTGATATGGGACCACACGGGAAGCACCAGCTTTCTATGCTTGGTCCCATGTCAATTTTATAATTCATCAAATATAAATCGTTCGTAATATCGTTCAAATAAACAAAGTATCATTAAAATCGGTTCGCCCAGTCGAAGATTAGGTAAGAAACATAAAAAAATACATTCAAATTGGGAACCTCCTCCTTTTTTGAAATCTGATGAAAAAACAGATTTTATCAATGCTCAAACTTTGAATACATTAAACATTTTTGCACTCAGTACCTTCCCAGCCTTCGTATAACTCGTAACCACAGTAAAAGTGCGTAATGAGTTCCACCGCCTGCCTACAGAGTATGTATTCCCCATTACCTCGTGAAATATGGTCTGTACGGGACCTACCTATCTTATTACGTAACGTTAAAGGAATTTCAAAAGTAACCAGAGGACAAGTAGCGAATAAAACTTTTGCCCAAGGTTCAGTTGGTATCCCTACATCTGATTTGTGTATATATGTGTAGGAATTATGAATGATTGGGAATACTGTTAGAAAAAAAGACGGATGATCGGTAGGACGAATGAATGCGTGAAGAGTGAAAGAGATAGCGGGAATGGAAAAAGACGACTGAATGACGTGAAGGCGGACAGTTTTGTTAAAGAGAATTTTATTAAATGAATCCAAGTGGTGTACGAAATCAGTGTTACTTCCTAGCTCCAACGCAGAAAAATCGTACATATGTATGTTTGTGTGTATGAATGGGTAACTTTACTTGCTAAATATTCATACATTTAAATAATTAATAATAATAAAGGATTTATTGAGCCTTAAAATGTACTAAAATATAGAAATATGAGTTCCCAATACTCGTTTTTACAAAAATATGCATCTGACCTTAAAGACTAATAAATAAGACTCCCATCGGATTCCTCATCAAATTTTTGATCGATTACCAAAAAATAGTTGAGTAAATTTGATGATAATTTATTAGGTAAGCTTATCATACGCATATCATCTAAATTTTACCCTGAGCTGCCCCATTCTTTCTTATTAGATTAACCTACGTACAAAAAGAGAGATTCGTAATCGCTTTCCCTTGAATGATGTGACGAGCTAGCCGTTTACCTGATGTTAATCGACACGGCCACCCATAACAGAAATGTCATTGGGCACTCCAAAATATAGTTTCGCGTGACACTGCACTACGAACATGATCCTGAGACATCAGCACAGTCTGGTAATAAGATTACTCGACTTTAAGATCAGATCATAAAATCTCAATTGCCCAGTAATCTCACTAGCTAAAGTGCACCTCAAACCGGAACACAGTAGTGCTTGCTACTGCTTGGCGGCAGAATAACTGGCAAAGCGGTGGTACCTACCTAGACGAACTTTACAGAAAAGTCTAGTATATTATAGTAGGGGTTTTACTAGGTGGTAACCTAGTAAAACCCCTACTAATATAAAAAACGAAACGTTGTCAGTCTGTTTGTTCAGCTTTCACGACCAAAAAATTGGACGAAATTTTGCACATAGTTTGCTTATATTACCGGGGTCATAATATACTTTTTATTTTGGAAAATTTAGAGTTTTCGCGGAATAACGGGTAGGTTGCCCACTGTAGAACATAAATTCTGGAAATAGCTCGGATGTTCATCAGGCCGACAATATGGAGGAATGGTCCATCAGTCCGATCACTAGTAAAACAGATGACTCGCTTTAGGAAGGCATAAAATCGCAGAACAAATGTAACGTCGACCTAACCTAACTGAGGCTACTCTAAAAGCGAGCAGTTTGTCGCTCAGTCGACTTTGTAAACCAGATATTCAATTATTATTTGGCTTGACTACATCGCCTGAGAGTATATCTCAAAGACAAAATTCTCTAAGGAATACACCGATATTGGCCATGCTGAATTGAATTCTTTACAATCTACAAACTGGTAAAGTAGATAAATCCACACCCCCGAGTTGTATTCAAGTTAGTTTCACCATTGCTTTGTTAAAAAGGAACCAACAAACACATATACATATACAAACTTTTATATTTATAGCATGGAGTAGTATAATGTGACAGCCCCTGTGGTGTAGTGGTTGAGGAGGTCGGCTCATAACCTGGATGGCGGGTTCAATTCCCGCGACAGAACAATTATTTGTGCACTGGAAAATAAGCGCAAATACTCGTTCTCAGTCAAGTTGTTGTGGGACCATGGTCCTCGTAGTTTCTGGGTCCCTAGATACAGGGAATCCTTAACAGCCTTATTAATAAACGGGTATTAGTCTCGGACTAGTTACTTCAGCTTTTGTCCTTTTTTTGCCACTGGAATATTTAGCTGGATCGAAAGAGACAGAAGATGGTGTAACTAGTCTAAATCTAGTTCGTGTTTATTAATAAGGCTGTTAGGGTCCAGGATCTATGTATGTATTTATTTATTTATATATTCAGGCAATTTCCTACTGGGGTAATGCCAATCTAGTGAAATTCAATGCGTCCAAAAACTAACCGTGTGTTTTTAGAAAGAAAGGAAGTCAAATATAGTCAATAGTACGGCTTTATTAGATGGATGACATTACGGGAATATGTGGCTTCAGTTAGCGACATGCATGTCTTATGAAATACTCCATCTGGTTTATTTATTGATGAACCAAGGTCATAAATCTAGGGTCGCAGTTTGATGGCAAGGAAGGTCATCAAATCTCGGTTCGACTTCCTAACCCGGATAACAATGTCTGTTAAGTATCGCATGAGGAAATTAATGGATTGCAAGAATTTCTGGATATTTTGCTACTGGTTTTGAATAATTACGCCCAACCATTTCCGTTCACACCGTCAAAAGAACCTTTTTTTTATGTTACTGAATGATGTGACGAGCTAGTCGTTCACCTGATGTAAAGCGCCACGGCCGCCCATAACAGAACAGTGTCACTCGGAACTCTAAACATAGTTTCGCGCGACACTGCACTGCGCACATCATCCTGAGACATCAGCACAGTCTGGTAATAAGATTACTCGACTGTGAGATTAGATTATAAAGTCTTGATTGCCCAGTAATTTCACTAGCTACTTGTGTGTGCTTGCATACTACTGCTTGGCGGCAGAATAACTGGCAAAGCGGTGGTACCTTTGATGAACTTTGCAACAAAGTCCTACCACCTAATTAAAGCTTACTAAGTATTCGAGTAAAACTCTTCGTACACAAAACACCGTTACGATTTTTATTTACGGGGGCGGATTTTTAGCTTGAGTCTAATAAATAACTTAAGAAAAGAACCGCCAATCTTTGTGAAATATTGTATGTAGAGATAGTAACAGAGAATGTACCAACCATGGGGAAGGAGCTACTATACTATTATGACAGCTTCTGATGTGTGGTGGTTCAGCAGGTTGACCCGAAGGTAGGTTCGATTCCCGCAACAGCGCAAGTATTTCACAGGAAAAAAGCGCTAATATAATACTTGTTTTGAGCCTGGTTGTTGTGGGACCATGGCCCTCGTAGTTACTGAGTTCCTAGCCTGTATCTAGGAACTCAGTAACTACCTAATTTAGTTTCCAGGATCTATGTATGTGATCGTTGGGCGTTATTATTATTATTAATGGGTAGTAGCTACATAGTAATAAATATCTTCGATATTAATTTCTGATGGTTACACACTAGAGGTTAAGCGTCCTGCAGTAAAACCCATTTTTCCACGATACTACTGAGCTTTACGAGATAAAAAAAAGACAGTTTGATATACGAGTAGATAGTGTCAGTAATCTATGCGCATAATTTTACCGAATCTGGATTAATCTAAAAAGATTCCTAAATTAGAATAAGATGGAAATATCCCGGAATTATTAGAACGGAAATAACGCCAGTCGCAAAGAAAACTCTCTCAGCAAGAAACATGATAAATGGACCCGAAAGACTGTCTGCGGGACTCGAATTATTTTTCACGTCTGCGGCGCTACTCTGGGAATCAAAACGAGTTCGCGTGAAAGTGAGATTGAATCAAGTCTCGTTCGTTTCCGAATCGTGAGTGATGCAATTTTTTTTATAATTGTTTGATAGGCTTGCGTTTGACCACTATCGCACCTGATAAGTAACGATGCGGTCTAGGATGTAACACGCTTGCCTAGAAGATACCTGTTCACTCTCGATTTGAAGACTCCAAGGTAGGCTATCAGGAAATACGGACGCGTAACTCAAAAAAAAAAATTAAAACAAAGGTAAGCGCTGAAGTTAGACGGTCGAGTTATTGACCGATTTATATTATTATGTTAGCATTTACTGTGTAAATGAGTTTAACAAAATACATTTTTTTTTGTACTGCATTTCCACAGACACCTGGGTCCGTGCTTTTTGTTAATTATTTTTTATATTTATTAATTAAGCCTATTAACAAAATATATACTAATAATACATTTTTATATCACAAACTACAGATTGTAGGCTATAATGTAGGTAGACAATACAATTTTATAGGTGGTACTGGTTATTGTAAATTTGGTCTTTATTACATGGCAATCATGTGTATTGCACTTTATATGTAGCCTTTTTGTAAGTTTTCACGTGCCAGTGTAACGCGTCGTAAGGGGAATAAAGCTATGAATCTATGAAAAGTAATTCATCTTATTTAAGCCGCAAATGATTTACATGATGAAACCTATCCGGCAAATTCTGTAGAGCAGCTCTCAAAGACTCTCGTAACTCGATCTCGATGAGATCCTAAATTGGATCCTACCAGTAGTAGCCCGCTTTTCAGCCCGGTGCTAATAATTTCATTTGTATGCCCCGAACACAGGCCGGTCCATGATCCGGGGATATGACCGGTGTCCCAAACACGGGTTGCAGGGTTCGGCGAAATTATGTAGGTATGGTAAGACCCATGATGGCGATGATGTAGGTAAAAACGCCTCGTAATCTAAGCTACAAAAGGTAAAATTGACTAGGTATTATTGAGGTCACAATACACTGGCTGTTCGGCGGTATCCACGTCTTGGTTTCATGGGTAATTGGATGTTTTACTCACAGATAGTTTGCACGACTATTAACAACTTTTAGTGATGCAAGCAATTGATTAATCACACTAATATTACACTATCACATCACACTAATCACACTAATATTATAAAGGCGAAAGTTTGCATGTGTGTATGTGTGTTTGTGTGTATGTTTTGTTACTCCTTCACGCTCAAACAGCTGAATGGATTTGGATAAAATTCGGTACCAAGATAGCTTATACACTAGATTAACATATGGGCTACATTTTATCCCGGAAATGTGTTATTATCCCGGGGGATGAGTAAATAATTAAAACAGTTTTTATCCGCGGGTGAAACCGCGGGGCGCAACTAGTAGGATATAAAATTCAATTATGTTAGTTCGTTAGTTTGATACAGTAAAATGTGCATTGTGAATTATTGTGATTATCATATGAGTATTCTACTAAACTTGATTTTTTTCTTTTATTCATTCGTTTAGTGCAATCGCGATGAAGAACGGACCTGCGAAGTCTACGTTAACAATTTGCAATCACATATATTCGCAACAATTAATTTAAATGTAACTTAGTCGTACTTAATAACATACTGAATTTAATTTCTTTTTCCAATAAAGACAGATTATGCTAACCTTTTACAGCACAATTTGCCCGGCAGCCATTGTCATCTAGGGAAGAATATTTTCCATTCAAACATACCCCAAGAACACATATTAAACCAACCCTTGTCAGTTTTTATCATCTAACTCGGCGCAGCTTGATTACAGTATAACAGATGGTAGTCCCGGAAAAAGAGCGCTGTTTTTCCCGAACTGTGCCGAATTGTCCCGAATTCAGCCGATTTGCATTCGAAGTTTAATTCTGAATTGTTTAACGGCCAGTAATTTATGGCCGTATTTTTTCCAGGGACGTAATGGACCAGTTGTAACGTTTCGGGGTCGAGCTCCGATTTTTATTGGTGACTTCAATCGTCTGTTGTGATTTATTGTTTTGAGGTAAATTGAAATTAATGGATAGAAAAATGTGCTGGAAGATGGCCATAAAATATCCGTTTATAAAAGCATTTATATAAAAGCTAAAGACTTACAATATCGCTAAATTTAATAAATAATGCGATGTTAATCTGTTAAATTAAAATTTTACACTGCCGTCTAATGTAAAATATTTTTTTACAGTTCGAAAATAAGAAAACATGATTTACTAGATATCCCTCGCGGTTTCACCTGCAAATAAAAAGTATCATTTTATGTGTTAATAAGCTATCTGCATTCCAAATTTTATCAAATTTGTTTCATTAGTTACGGTGATTAATGGTAACAAACATTCACAGACACCAACTTTCGCATTCAGTAAGATAAGATAGGATTTAGTTAGTAATAATAATAACGCCCAACGATCGCATACATAGATCCTGAACCCTAACTAGGATTCACTGTGTCTAGGGACCCAGGAACTACGAGGACCATGGTCCCACACACCCAGACACAGAACAAGTATTTGCGCTTTTTTTTGTGAACAAATACTTTTCCTGCCGCAGGAATCGAACCCACCGCCTCCGAGTTATGAGCCGACCTGCTCAACCACCACACCACAGAGGCTGTCTGTCGGTCACCTTCAACAAGTGGTGTATCAAGTAGTTATAGTAGATACATACAATGAAATTACGTAAATACGCAACGAAAAATGTAATTATTGCACTTAAACACAAAAGGAAATTTTTATTCCAAGAATTTGAAACATAACTTCAAATGCCATAGTACTCTGCTACACTGTATCAGAAGGCAAAAGTCAACGTTTATTTACATCACACCTTCGTAAACAAACACCGCCGTTCGTTGCAAACTGATACTTAGGTACTACTGGGACAAAGGACGTACATTTCAGTAGTCGAACTTGCACCAAATATAATAAATATGTCATAAAAATAGAACTCATTCCAAAAATTTCACGTATTAAGCTCGGTTTATGTGGTACAAATTACATGCTATTACCTACAAATTACAGAATTAATTTCGAATAATTTTCAAATTTTGATGCACGCCTACATCCCTCTTTCGGAAAGTATGAGTGGATGACTGGTAAAAAATTCTTAAACATTAAGAACTCCGTTTGTACTGTTTATTTAGTGCAATAAAGAGTTTTAATATCAGAGCGGTTTTCCTGGTGCACTCTTTCAAAAAGGGTGCAAAGAGTCTGGGTCAAAAAGGTAGAAAGTACTTCAATTTTTTTTTACGGGCTTATGATGTTGGTATCTACCGACCTTTAAAGCGTCACCTGGCGGGAAAGTACTTTCAATATAACTAATATAATATATTAGCAACTTGGAACTGCTGTTCATCTATTTACTTGCTAAAATTTCAAGAAAAATCAGAGTAGTGAACTTTATCAAATGTTAGACTTGGTATTGGTTTTGTATAGGTAATTGCTAACATGATGGTAATTCACCCCACGATGGATTTAGTGATTGGAAAACAGCTCTCAATGTCTTCTTCTCTTCGCTTAATGACTTTCTACGACTTTTAGTAATAATTCTGCCAAACTCAATTAAGGAATTTTTATGCGGTTATGTCATGACAAAGTCATATTATGTCAGTCAAAATGCCACAGTAATAGGTGGATATTTTTTTTTACTGAAGGTTCTAGGAAACATTGAAGAGAAAACGAAATGGCATAGTTTTAAAACTATGCCTTTTCGTTTTCCATTCGCCAACACTCGTGCACGTTCACGAACACTCAACGGATAATAATCCACCATTATCAAACATTGAACTTAAAAAATACACGGGTCATGGAAAAAATATCAAAATTTACAACCGCCAGTTTTGGATTCTTAAGTGGACTATTGGTGAGCTGACATAGATTATTAACTTGAAGGTTCCAGGTAAGCAAGCATTTAGAAATATCCTACGCAAAATGTAAGTGTGTCTAAAAACAGCAGTATAAACGTAGTGTCAGTTTGTCGGGGGCCCGTATTCCGTCTCACACTTAAGTAGACATTCAACTTGACTTTAACTTAAGGTCTGTCATTCGTGAACTATAAACTTTATAGCTTCACTAAACGCACGACGTGGCTGACATATTGTTTAACCTAATTCTTTTTCCTCATTTGTAGTACTTGGTTATAGTTAAGTATGTGTACTTATCATAGTACTTATTTCCTTACGTCGTTATGAAACAGCATGTTTTTACGTTATTTTTTACTCGTTCTATCGAACCGAAAGAATATATAGAACAATAAACTGTTCCATTTCCAGGGTAAGTGTGAGCCCAAACATAGTAACTGTGGAACAAAACGACTATTGCATAGATCTAGTATTTTTCAATATATTACTATTGTTATTGAGAGGTTCGATTCCCGCGACAGGACAAAGCATATATACTTGTTTCTGGGTCTGGGTGTTGTGGGATCTTGGTCCATGGTCCTCGTAATTCCTGGGTCCCTAGACAAGGGAATCTTATTTTAAATTAATATATTCCCGACTGTTACCGCCGCGATCTCGCTGCGTGGACTCACCTCCTGAGGAAGAGGTGGATATATATATTTTAATACTAAAAAAGGGAATCTTAGTTAGAGTTCAGGTTCTATGTATGTGATCGTTGGGCGTCCCAAAACCTAGTCTGTGTTCTGTGCAAGATAGGACACGTAGCCAATAGAAAGTAGTACACATACCAATAGCCAATTTATAAATTATAGCATAAATGTAATTGATTATTAATATACAATTATTCTCTTGGTAAAAACCGTTCATCATCAACCGAAAGACCTCCATTTCTGAACATAGGACTTCCCCATAATACTACTTTGAACAGCTGCGTGCGTCTCGCATCCAATATTACCATGTCGTCTGTACACATAGTGGAAGGCTGAGCAGCATACACTGCGTCTATCAGTTCGTAGCATACTCTTTTTTTGTGTATTGGCTCCACACTGTTGTGTATTTAGCCAGTGTCCAGTAAAATTAATAATTTATCAAGTTAATGATATTTCACGCAGATATGTGTCAAGTTACAGTCCAAGTCAACAAGCCAAGTCACAGTCTACTCATATTCCTAGTAAAGTGGTGGCAACTTTACTAGAAGCTTCTATAGGGTTTTGGAAACAACACGAAAAGAAACGTTTCACCATCATTACACCCTTTTTCCACACTCATGCCTGTAATCCAGCACTTAACGAATAAAACGCCACCAAGTTTATGCACTAACAAAATGGGGTGATGCGATCTTTTTCGTTTTTTCCTTTCTTTTTCTTTCTCATCGGTGGTCGTTGTGGTCTGCCATAGCTATTAAAATCTTCAGTGTAGAATAGGAATATTAAAATACCGGCGCTAAATAATATAAGACATAATATTATGAAGCAAAATTTTATTAATGTCGCACATTAATCACTGTCATTCCCTTCTACTGTGTCTAAGAGCTTGATTTATTTTATCCGAAAGTCTTTTTCAATACAGACTTGTTTATACTGCTCTCAGTCTATCGAATTAGTTTGGTTGAACACGACTTAAAGGTTTGACAGGTCACGCAGTTTCAAAGGTTCTTCAACAGGTACACTGACCTGTGGCATTTTGACTTTGACATTACATAACCGTACAAAAATTTCTCACTTGATATTGGCAGAATTATCGCTAAAAAGTTCGAAGCTAAAAATCGATAGAAAGACATTAAACGAAGAAGATGAAGACACCTGATTTATCAGTGTACTAAGACTAAAATGATAAATTAGACAGACTAAATTAATAATAATAAAATATATGATAAAGCGTTGCTTTTACTTCCGACATCTACTCGGAACAACTGTTGAAAATAATCTGATAATGGCGGTTGTGAATTTTGTTTTTTTTTTTACATATTCCGTGTATTTTTTAATTTTAATGGTACCAAAGCTATTAAACGAAGAAGAAGACATCTACTCGTACTTTTACTATTTATTGCCAATAATGGAAGAATGTCTTCTTGCATTCAACCAAATCAACACAGATGCTACCGAATCCTTTCAGTACCTACTTTATATTGCGTTTCTTCAAAGTGTAGAGACCATTTCGTGTCTCCATTTATGTTCAGTGGAGTGATATTAAAACGTTGGATCCATAAAACAACAATTTTAATTACTTACAAAGAAAGCACTTGCAGGGCGCCTCGTCGCGGAAACATTAAAACGTTTTGTTACTGCACTGGGTTTTAACTTGTACGTTTCGTTTCTGCTATTAAACGCGATTTATTTGTTAATTTTCGTAAGTATTTCTTAGTAAGTAGCGTTTGTAAATTATTGTTTTAGACATGTATTAAAGTGTGTCATGCTATTTTTATTTAGGTGTTCGTATATAAACTCTCTAGGGTAGTTCGAACAGCTTTCTAGGCTTTCGGGAAATAAATATTTAATATATTTAAATTTGCTTCTACAAACTTATCTGTCTAAACAATCTATCAGGAAACTTTGATAAGCAGGTAGCTACAGGTATGGAGTACCAAGGTATGTACTTTTTACGAATCACTTAAAAAATACGACTTTATGCAGAAACAGCTCGATCTCTAGGATCATAGAGTCCTATTTCCTCTGAATTTTATTTATCTCCGTCTCAATACATCCTTGTCTTTTGCTTGCATTTTTGTCAAATTGTCTACAAATTCCGGAGGATTTGTTGGCATTTTGATACCACAAAATCAGTTTTTCCCGGATAATGCTGGAAGATAGTATTTTCATACAATACTTTCTTTTAGCCATTCGCCCACGATTCAGATGATAAAATGACGTATCTATAATTTTCAAATCCAAATTCATTTGCAAATCAAACATGGTAGTCGAAGATGCATAAAGATGGTACTTAAATATGTTTTTTGCTATCACAGCATGCCAATCTGACCCTTGTCAGCATGAAGCTACAAACACTAAATATAAAACTTAACTTTTGTATTTTATTTACTTGTGATATGTGCTAAAGTGTCATTCCAATTTCTATGTTGTTACGTATTTTTTATCGTGTGGCAAAAAGCCAACTACCCGCCTCTAAGTAAACCGGTGACCTAGTTAATACCGCGGGTAGCCGATGGATGCAAGAAGCAATGATAAATAATAATAATATGTGTGGACACCTCACACAATGCCATCTAGCCCCAAACTAAGCAAAGCTTGTTTTATGGGAACCAGATAACTGATACAATTACTTAGATACTATTTTTTTGTAAATACATACATAGAATACAATATATAACACCCAGACACAGAACAAACGCCTATGTTCATCACACAAATGTTTGTCCTGGGTGGGAATCGAACCCACAACCCACAGTTCAGAAGGCAGGGTTACTACCAATTGAGCTATCGGGCCAGTTATACAATGACTACCACTATTACACGGCTAAAACTCACGAGATACAGGATCACGAGATACAGGTGGCCGCCGCCGCGCGTACTCCTTGAGGATGGGCATCTTTATTGCCCGAACACCGGTCGAGTTATTCGACTGTATCTCGTGAGTTTTAGCCGTGTAATAGTGGTAGTTATGAGTACTACTCACGTCAGTTTCTATAATATTATAGTTATACAATGGGCCAATGATACAAGTTAACAGCAATCCCTCTGACTATAAATCCACTATGGATCACAATCCGGTATGTATTAAAGAAGTTGTGATAGTAGGTTTTCATCTATCGATATTTTATTCCACGTTACCACATCACTAAGCTCATAGCTCAGACTGCGTCATTATGGTGATCAGCCAATCACAAGCATAGATAATGCCTACAGAATAAGTAATAGTACTCTACTGTTACCTCCCCCTCTACCCCCGCTAGTGAGTGTTTTTTTTTATTAGGTTTTGGCTCCACACTTTTGTGTATTTAGCCAGTGTCAAGTAATTGATAACATCTCAAGTTAATTAATATCATATAATGTGTCAAGTCAAGTCACAGTCCAAGTCATCAAGTTAAGTCAAAGTCTAGTCTAGTCAAGTCATACTCCTAGTAAAGTGGTGGCAACTTTACCAGAAGCTTCTATGGAGTTTTGCAAACAACACGAAAAGAAACGTTTCACCATCATTATACCACTTTCCCACACTCATGCCTATAATTTAGCACTTATCGAATAAAATGCCACCAATTTTATGCACTAACACTGAAAATGACACAAGTTTTGGAAAATAATACAACGCGGCGACGCGATCTTTTTCGCTTTCCCGCCAAAACTCCCTAGTGAGTGTTTGTAGAGTTAGGCTTTGCGTTGATATTTAAGTCAGTCAGTCAGTCGGGACTTTGAATTTTATATGTATTGATTAATTTTGAAAACGAATGTCCTATTCTCTAAAATCATTATTGGCAACATGGTAACCCTACACTCGCGAGAAGGTAATTTATTCCTCGAATGTTTTCCGGTACATTTTCCATCCCCTCTCGATTGATAGACGAATATCGGAGCCATTTTACTAATATCACACGTGGTGATTTATTACTTTTATTTCGTGTTGATAGCACGAGAGGAAGCGGGATAAATTACTGACTTATATAGGCTTTTCGTCTGGAGCATGTCTTGAGAGATAAACGATGGAAAAGTCAGGTGGAAAGACTGTGCTTCTGAAAGGGAGTGTGTATGTGTGTACACATATTATACTTGCCCACTGCATGTTGGGAAGAACTACGTTTTTGATAATGTTTCTTTAGGTACCTGTAAACAAAATTAAAGATATAATTAAACAGTGACAACGATTGCGTGAGTTGAAATACATGCATCTTGAAATAGAACTCGAAATATTTTGGGTTGTAAACGCAGAAAAAAGGATCATTGGAACCAAAACATTCAATAAATACATAATTCACATTTATTAATATTTACACAATATTACAATACAATACAAAACGCTTTATTGACACCAAAAATAAACATGTAGAAAATAGAATCACATAATAAGATAGGTACAAGGGGCGGTCTTATCGCTAAGAGCGATCTCTTCCAGACAACCTTTGGATGGACAGAGTTTTGAGACACTATGAGCAAGGACGGCGGTGCAAATAAATACTATATACTAACCATAACTAATATTAATATTACTAATATTATGATGATGACATAAATAATCTGACTTTAAAAGACCGAGAGAGACTTTTAGTGTTGTTTTTAAACTCCATAGAAGCTTCTAGTAAAGTTGCCATCACTTTAGTAGGAGCACTATGACTTGGACTGTGACTTGACACATATCTGCGTGAAACATTATTAACTTGATACTTGCCTATTCAAAAAAAAGTGTGTAGCGACAAGCCTCATCAAACACTGCGGATAATTATTAGGTCTTTACCTATGAAATTGCCGTTTTGTTTGAAAAAAGTTAAAGTATTTTTTTTTTTCAAACTTATTTATTTCTTTTATTCAAAGTAATCACCCCTGCAATCAATGCATCTTTGCCAACGCTGTGGCAGTTTATGGATGCCCTTCTTGAAAAAATCAGCAGGACGGGAGACAACAAACTCTTCAAAGGCGTTTTGTACTGCCTTACGGGAATTGAATTTTTTTCCCGCTAAAAAGTTGTCCAAATTTTGGAAAAAGTAATAGTCGGTAGGCGCAAGATCTGGTGAGTATGGCGGATGAGGGAGAGCTTCCAAACCCAACTCATGCAGCTTAGAGACGGTCTGTTGTGCAGTATGGGGTCGCGCGTTGTCGTGAAGTAGCAGTGGAGACGACCGATTGACCAAAGCTGGTTGCAGACGTGCGAGTTTCGCCATCATTGTGGTCAGTTCTTCAATGTACACATCTGCAGTAATGCTCTCGCCGTTTTGTAAAAAGCTATGATGAATCACACCAGCACTAGACCACCAAACTGTGACCATCACCTTTCTAGGGGTCATTTTTCGTTTTGCACATTGCTTTGGTACCGAACCAGGATCTAACCAACTTGCTGAGCGCTTTCGATTGTCAAAAAGAATCCATTTTTCGTCGCACGTAACAATTCGGTTCAAAATTCCTTAATTTCTGTGCCTGTTAAGCAGCGCAAGGCAAGTCTCGACGCGTACGTTGCGCTGGCGATCGTTAAGTTCGTGGGGCACCCATCTATCAAGCTTTTTTATCTTGCCAATCTGTCGCAAATGGACCAATATTGTTTTGATGCTAACATCAAAAGCTGCTGCCAGCTCAGCTGTAGATTGAGATTCATCAGCTTCCACATTTGCCTTTAATTCATCATTGTTGACCAAAGTTTCCGGACGACCACGAGGCTCATTTTTCAAGTCAAAATTCCCAGAACGGAACCGAGCAAACCAATAACGGGTTGTACGTTCGTTTGTACGGTTCTCTCCGTAAACGTCATTGATGTTACGTGTCGTTTGTGCCGCGTTGGTGCCACGACGGAACTCATATTCCATAAATACACGAAATTTCAAAGTATCCATTATGAGAAAAAATGTTGAAATGTAATGAAAATACAACGCTAATCAATAAACAAAAGACTTATATTGTAAATAGAATGTCATATTTTTAAAACAAAATTAATTTGAATTTAGAATTCATAGCCAATCAAAACTTTTTTTTGTTTGAAAAAGTCTGTACTGCAATACGGCAATTTCATAGGTAAAGACCATTATATTTATAAATATATTTGCGGATAGTATTTATTCATACTTTTATTTTTGAATGCAAAAACTTGCAAATACATTGTCAAATCTAAAGAAGCAGCCTAACAAAAAAAGCAACAACGAGGAAAATTCAAATCCTTTATTAGGGTTGTCGCCGAGATTTTCTGCCGAGAGATGGTACAGAAAAGAAACTGTTATTTTTCAGCAGCATTAAAGATTTGTATAGAGCTAAAAGTGTCGATTCAAGTTTACCATAATCCGGAATAATTTGGACGTTTCTACGTAGATTTGTTTCTGTTCTACATAAAAAGGAACACAGTGGTGCTAGCACACTACTGCTTGGCAGCAGGAATATCTGGCAAAGCGGTGATAAGTACCTAGACGATCTCTTGCGGAACTTTCTACCACTTACAATGGTATGTAGATAATTTAAATCTTGAGAGACGACGGAGAAGACAAAAATTACTTTTTATCACGATAAGCTGTATCAACTCAACATGTGCGAAGCCGTGAAATAGAAACGTCATTTCGTCATATGCCAAAAAATAATTCGCAAAAACTTTGATCTCCTTCATCTATCATAAAACTAGTTAAAAAAAAGTAAAAATAATTACGCCCAACGATCACATACATAATCCTGGACCCTAACTAGCATTCCCTGTGTCTAAAGATAGGTGTCTAGACACAGGAAATCCTAGTTAGGGTAGTTTCTGTGGTAGGGGGAACTACGAAGACCACAGTCCCACAACTAGGCTCAGAACAAGTATTTGCGCTTTTTTTTCTTTTCACTAACACTTGTCCTACCGCGGAAATCAAACCCGCTGCCTTCGGGTTACGAGCCGACCTGCACAACACCACAGAGGCTGTCGAAAAAATTGTGGACATTTCACACAACGCCATGTCCTAGTCCCAATTTAGTTTAGGAATAGCAATGGGGTTTGCAATTCTTGTACTATGGAAAACTGATAACTGATAGAATACATAGATATTTTTGTTTGTAAATACATACATAGAATACAATATAACACCCAGGCACAGAATAAACACCATGTTCATCACACAAATGTTTGTTCGGGGTGGGAATCGAACCCACAACCTGCAGTTCAGAAGGCAGAGCCACTAATCTAAATGCAAACGTTCCCAAATGTGTATTGCCACAACATTAAGTAAACTCTAAAACTTTGCGCAGAAGGTCTAAATTCGCACCAATAGACTCGCAAAACCACAATCGTTCGGATATCACGGTGAAAGTATAAAAGCATTGTTGCGATGGATTACGCAACTTATACGTAATTCGGCCTTTATAATGAATCCAACTAATATTATAAAGGAGTTTTTGGCGGGAATGCGAAAAAGATTGCGTCACCGCAAATTTTCCAAAACTTGTGTTATTTTCAGTGTTAGTGCATAAAATTGGTGGCATTCTATTCGTTAAGTGCTGGATTATAGGCGTGAGTGTGGGAAAATGGTATAATGTTGGGGAAACGTTTCTTTTCGTGTTGTTTCCAAAACTCATATAAGCTTCAAGTAAAGTTGCCACCACTTTACAAGGAGTATGACTTTGACTGGACTATGACTTGACTTGAAGACTTCGACTATGACTTGACACATATTTGCGTGAAATATCATTAACTTGATGAATTATTAATTACTTGACACTGGCTAAATACACAAAAGTGTGGAGCCAAAACATAAAAAAAAAAATATTATAAAGGCGAAGGTTTGTATGTATGGATGTTTGTTACTCTTTCACGATCAAACTGTTGGACGGATTTGGATGAAACTTGAAATATAGATAGCTTATATACTGGATTAACACATACGCTACTTTTTTATCCGCAGGTGAAACCGCTTGGCGGAGCTAGTTTATATATAAAACAGATAATGAATCGTTGAATGAGATTATTTTAATCCGACTTCAAAAAAGGAGGTTTCAATTTGGTTGTATTTTTTTTTTTTCATTCGATTGGAACGTAATTTAAATATAACAAGATTAAATTAAATTAATTTATATAATTATAGGTAGGTAAAGAGATCTACAGAAGTAAAATTTAAAAGTATTTATTAGAGCGTTTGAACAACACATACAAATTACATTTTTGTTCCCAATTTATTCTCAAATTTCCCGTTGCTATGTGTAAGTTGTGAATAACATGAGGGCGATTCCATAGAGCGAAAAAAAAGGATATAATAAAGCGGTCTTCAGTTAAAAAGAGCAGCTAATTTGTTATTTGACCTTGTTTAAATTGAGTAACTCGTTATTTAGTTTCGGATCAAACCCTTAATCAGTTTGGTGAAATTAGACTTAAGTATAACTTAATAAATTTCTCTGAGGCCCATCAAAAGCTTGACAAAGCTCTTTGGACAACTTTCTAAAGATTTCCAAGATGGCTGCCATATTTAAAATTGGCTGAAGCGAACTTGACAAATAAAATTACAAGGATGATCGTCAATAGATACCTTAATTATTATAGTTATTAGTATTATTTTATTATATTAGATAAAAAAAATATAAGTATTATAATTATTATGCCCTTGATATGAACTGAGTAGTTATGTGCACCCCGTCCTTTACCACTTCGTCAAATTATCTCCATATCTCCAAAGATTACCTGGAAGAGATCGCTTTTAGCGATAAGGTCGCCCATTGTTACACTTTATATAAATAATTGTTTTTCTTTGTAATTTGTATTGTTTGGTGTGTACAATAAAGAGTTCATCTTAAGAACCACATGTTTTAATGAAAGTACCGCAGCCAAATATTTTATCTAGAAATACCTTTATCACCGATCTATCCAATCGTTTTTAAGTATTCTCCGCCCTCCTAAAGTTGTCTGTAAGAGACCACAGTAATTGATAAGACCGCCCGTACTTATGAATTTAAACATTAGGTCTTAAAGCGTTCTTTGATATTTTTACAATGTAATATAGTGTTTTGTGTTGTATTATAATACATATAACAAAGAAAGGAAAACGTCACATATTATTCATTATGAATCACCTTTTAATTAACAGTGTACCGTTTTAAAACAAAGCAAACAAATGAGTTTAGTACTTAACTAAATCATTAAATAAAGGAATACTTTAGTTTAGATTTTAAAACCTAAGACACCGATGTCAAAGAACGAGAAGTTGTTAAACTATTTAACTAAAATGCAAATTGCAATAACCTATCGCAAAAATAACAACAATTCCTTTATTACTTTCCTTCGCTGTACCTCAGTGTTTTATGGGTCTTACATAAATAAAAGCGTATGATATAGCTAGTAGCGAAGTCCATTGGTTGTCCTCCGTGACAAATTACTCAAGAGTCAACCAGCGAGCGTGGAATTAAAAGTTTCGTACAACATGTGTTATATTTCATTTGGACTATTTAGTTTTGTTGTTGTACGAGTTTTGATAAGTTTGCTCAATTTCTCAAACAAGACACTAGAGAAAACATGTCTAGTAGCAAGTGAAATGTCAACCGTTGTTTTAGGTTAGGTACAGACGGCGAAAAAAGTTTTCGAACAGTTTTTTTTTATAAACGTAAGGAATTTAGCGACTGTCACATTCGTGATTTTAGATGTCTTATGTTTCATCAAAGTAATTTTGTTCAATGTAAATGAAGATGAGATGATGAGGATACTGGACTAAATCGTTATAATAATAATAATAATGGCACCCAACGATCACATACATAAATCCTGGATTAGGATTTTCTGTAACTTGACTGGCCCGATAGCTCAGTTGGTAGTATCCCTGCCTTCTGAACTGCAGGTCATGGGTTCGATTCCCACCCAGGACAAACATTTGTGTGATGAACATTGATGTTTGTTCTGTGTCTGGGTGTTTATATTGTATTCTATGTATGTATGTTTACAAAAAAAAAAAAAAAGTATCTAAGTATTGTATCAGTTATCTGGTTCCCATAGTACAAGCTTTGCTTAGTTTGGGGCTAGATGGCGCTGTGTGAAATGTCCACACATATTTATTTATTTATTATAACTATGAACACAGGAACTACGAAGGCCATGGTGTCACAAGGAAACAGAACAGGTATTTGTTCTGTTTATTTCGGAGCCGAAAATAGCTTGTTTTCATTGGATTTGATTAGATTAAGTTAATGTTACTTTTGCTGTTTACTTTTTATTCTCTTATTTTGTGAACGAATTCAAAGTAAAACAATGTAATACCACCAGATGATGAAATTTTGTACACTGACGTATAATATACGTTGGACTAACACATATTATAAATCATATACACACATATTATAAAACGTTAACCAACAACTTTCAATTTCCGTTCGCCTCGCCAGCTTACTCCCCAAGTCAAGCGTGCGTAAAGAAGTTTTACTGCAAAAAGGGGTGGAAACAAAGCCGAGGTTCTTGACTATATAGTTTGGAACACTGACTCTGACTGAGAATAGTGGCGTGGACGAGTGATTACAAAAGGGAAAAAATTAAAACAAATGGAACTCCGAGAGCTTTCATAGAATAATGTAATACAGTATTATTGTTTCCAAAGACAATGAGAAAATATAAAAGTACGGTGGAGTTGTAGACAGGTACAGTCGAGAAGAAATGGCATTGAGATAAGTTTATAAAATTTAATAAAATCCGGTAGAACGTCGGCGCTTCAAGTAACAAAAGAAATAAATAAAGGAATGAATAACACACGTTTTAGTCAAGTGTTTACGTAATTAATGTTATTTATGAAAATAACTTTGTACGTCGAAGGATTCATTTTTTTTTAATGGATCACCTGGTATTAATCTGAGAAAAACAAATTATTATAAAATGGTTATGACAAAATTTTGTTTATTGGGTTGTATAAAATCATAACGTTGTTTTTGTATGAGTTATAAATGTATTTGTGATTCATTTTAGTAACATACATTGTGTAAGCTCAACTGAATTAGATTCCAAATATATACCCACATATAATTTGTACAGATAAATTCGTTAATATTCTTCGATAGCTATTATTATAATTTTACACGTCTTATTCCTTTCGCTGGCAAAATCCAAGTGAGTGCAGGCCGCCGGCCCCGCCCCGTCCGCCATGTTTATCCCTACCACGATTACTGGTGGTGGATACAGTTTGTCAGTTGGTCGATGGTACTATGCCAGCGCCCTCTACAATTTCTGCTATAATTTATTAATCAATATTTATCTTTATATAGGAATCAGTCTATTTAAATAAATCAAAAATACAAATTAACTATATAAATATATCTAAAACAAAATGGCGACAACAATTGTCATTTTGCACGAGCCTACTGTTTCTGGCTTTGAGCGTTTATTTGACCGATTTCAATTTAAGCTGCGATACTTGTTCGTCCTTTGTCACTACAGTGAGGTAAATAATCAGGCTTTATTTTGAGAGGGTAGGAATTTTAATGAAACTCGTCAGATTTTAACATATACCTAATCGGATTACGCCCTTAGTGTAGTAATAATTAATTACTAATTTAGCTTAACAGATAAATCACTCACAATTATTACAGTGAAAAAACTGAATAAAATTATTAATATTCTAGATTAATAATTTTTACTGGCTATTATTTTTATTTGTCATTCATAAAACCTCCCATTACTGGATGAATATAAAATCTGCTCTGCAGTTTTTAAGTTAAGCGCTTCCATTAGTGTGGCTGTACGCGAGAGTACCGGTGCATTAAGGTGATTAAAATTGTTAGATTTATTTTGTATGTGTGCGATTGTGATGCTTCTGTGTACACATACATGTGTGGGGTTTATGTTGGAAGTTGGGTAGGATTGCGTTTGGGGTGAATGAACACTGGAACAATTTATAATCATTTTGTTATTGAATCCTTCAGGTACAAAAAAGTAGATAAAAAAGACGAGTGTGCTTTAGACCACACAACTGAAATACAACTTCTTTAGTTTAGCTCCATCTATCGGCCGGTATAACTTGCGCGTTTTTGTTTTGTTGAATGTTAATGTCGCCATTTTGGCAATTGTAAATAGTCAGTTTACCGGACATACCAACATAATAATACAAATTTCAAGTAATTTTTAACTTTTTAATGTTGAAAATGGAGGTCTACGTGAACGAACTTCAAATTCCCGCATACCCCGCATCCTCCGGGTTATGAGCCGACCTGCTCAACTACCACACCACAGAGGCTGGCAACTATGTTATTAAACCTTAGTTAAATGTGATACTTATTGTTCCCATAGATTATTTACCCCATCCAATCACCATATAACCCTAGCTTGAAATTACCGAATGAACATAAAATATACCGAAGTGAAAACCATTCCAATAACCAATATTCTCTCAAAATAATTATGTCAGACCCACGCAAATCAGCTTTAACGTCGAAAGTTCTCAACTTTAGACCTAAATCTGACCAAGTTATCAAAACACCGCACTAACATTAGATTAACTTCGCTAAGTTAGGATTTACATAATAGTTAACCTAAAGATTTAAGATTTGTGTGATGAACATAGGTGTTTGTTCTGTGTCTGGTTGTTATATTGTATTCTATTATATATTTACAAAAAAAAGTATCTAAGTATTGTATCAGTTATCTGGTCCCCATAATACAAGCTTTGCTTAGTTTGGGGCTAGATGGCGTTGTGTGCGATGTCTACACATATTATTATAATTAGTTTGGTTATTAAAATGGACTAAGTATCTTTTACATGAGGAGATAACTTTATCTCATGTAAAAGGCACTGGTGGTACTCGTGGTAATAGGTACTAACCTATTTATTTGACAGCCTCTGTGGTGTGGTGGTTGGGCAGGTCGGCTCATAGCCCGGAGGCAGCGGGAACGATTCCCACTCCCACAAGTATTTGCATGAAATTTCATGCCGTTATAGCATGAAAACAAATCGATCAAGCAAACGTAAGAACGATGAAGTTGTTTAAAATCAGGTGAACGACGACCTCGTAACGGCATTCAATAATAAAACGAGTGTGCTTTAGACCACACGACTGGAGTAAAACTTCTTTAGCTCCATCTATCGGCCGGTATAACTTTGTTTTTGCTTTGTTAAATGTTAATGTCGCCATCTTGACAATTATTGTAAATTGTCATTTTACCGGGCATACCAAAATAATAAGATACATTTTGACTTTTTTATGTTGACAATGGAGATCTACGTAAACCAACAACATTCAACTTCCGTTCGCCTCGTTACGCATTCACTAGCTCACTCCCCAAGTCAAGCGTGCGTAAATAAGTTTTACTTTTAAGAAAAACAGTGAAATCGATAATGGTTTATCATATCCACCGTACGTCTACAAGATCATAGTCATTCCATCTCTAATAAAGAAAAAAGATCGTTTGATATTAAAAGAATAGAGTTGCCTACTCGAACAAACACGTGCATTATTTAAATTCACAATATTATTTGTGTACATTATCCTATTTTTACCCGATTCCCTATCCGCGGCGCGCGCCGTGCGTTGGTCTACCAGTAATAATAGTTCAACCTCAGACTAAAGAAGAATAATCTTAGACTGCACGCTCAGGATAAAATATTTTGAAATAAGTTAGTTAGGTCAGTTCAAATAACTATGCATTATAAAAATATATAGTGTTGATACATTTAATTCATTTGCTTATTTCTGTGCCAGATGAGGATTCGATAAACTACCGAACTAACAAATGAAATTAAATAATAGGAAGACATATTTTTTTTAACGGGAATAGTGCTTTTATTCTTTAACTAGCTGCGCCCCGCGTTGTCACACGCGTGGTGATAATTTTCTGATGTTCCGCTCAACTTACTTAATTTTTTCTTTCATAACCTTCTCTTGACAATAACAAACACAACAAAAAAAAATTTGCAAATTAGTTCCATCCGTTCATGCGTGATGCGATAACCAAGGAAAATAGAGATTCATTTATATATATTATATGGGTTAAGTTTTTCTTCTTTATTTCTGATTTTTTCTTCATTATCCTCGTCTCGAGCAGTGAGTACGAGCGATAGTGTGCATGCTCTCAATAAAAACATTTGTAGGGTGGTATTCCTTTATGGCTTCACTTTTTAGTTCTGAGCGTGCCCTCTTTATTGTTCTTTTAGTCTCACGAGTTCAACGGCCGTTTTAGTATACTTCTCCCATACGTGGGTTTTAAAAATAACTGCAAATGAAAACGGTTTTTCAGTTAGTTTGTACGTTTTATTTTAATCTGCATGCATTTAACATAGTTAAAGGCAATTAATTAAACTTTTAAGCATACATTTACTCAGAGATAAGTACGTATGTTACGCTTAGCTATTTTAATGTTTCTTAGTACTCGTATTTAACTACGTGTTTACTTTTTAATTAACATTTGATATCTTTTGGGTGTCATTTGGTCATTAACTTAACATTTGGAATCATTTGAGTGTCATTGGCAAGCTTGCAAATAAGTCTAACTAAATAAAGTAGGTATCAAACAGACATTTGCCATTGGCTGAAGCCAAAACTTCCTACAAAACCTAAATTATGCTTAAACATGGAAATTACCACTAATTTCATGTCAGTAGTCATTGACAGCCTCTGTGGTGTGGTGGTTGAGTAGGTCGGCTGATAACCCGGAGGTGGCGGGTTCGATTCCCGCTGCAGAACAAGTATTTGTGCACAGAAAAAAAGCGTAAATACTTGTTCTGTGTCTGATTGTTGTGGGACCATTGTCCTCGTATTTCCTACCTAGGACACAGGTAATCCTAGTTAGGGTACAGGATCTATGTATGTGATCGTTGGGCGTTATTATAATTGTTATTCAATCTAACCATGTTTTTGTTTCGCGACAAACTATAATTTTGTCCTTGTTTTGTTCTATTTTAGGACTATGACGGTTGTGTAATCTTTAGATTGGTTTGGACTAGTTTTCTACCTACGAGGTTGGCGACAATTTGTAAATTGTCTCCGTTCATCTCATCTTCATAATAGGCTATTTGACTACTATTAAAAATGAACAAGTAAATATTATTTTCATAAAGTAGGTTAAAAATGAATGTAATCATTGTAAAAATAAGTAAAATCGGTAAATTAATCACGGAGTAGTACGCTTTTAAAGTTTCATCGCCTGTCCCTTTCTCGCAAAACAGAGATCGTGTTGAGCTTCCTCACAGCTACTATGAAGGCATGGCTTGTGACGTCACATGCCAAAAAGATTGTATGTAGAGCTACCACAGCTTAGTAATGAGTTACTGTGAGGACTGGTAACTGACGTCACTGCGTGTTTGAGTTGTCTCTTTCTATTTCTGTATTTTAAAATGCCTGTAACTTAGTAATTTTTTGAGATATTCAAGTTTTGTTTTCACAGTTATCTATTTTTTTAGGTATATTATTTATGTATGTAATAAAAATATAGTTGTCAAATAGCCTATTGTAAGTATCTACTTGTACTACTCAAGCCCAAATAAAACTAAAATATATTTATTATAAAATCTGAGCTAATCAATGAACAATGGGGTTTGATTCCCGCGGCAGGACAAGTATTTGTGCACAGATAAAAAAGGACAAATACTTGTTTTAAGTCTGGGTGTTATGGGACCATGGTCTTCGTAGTTCCTGGGTCCCTAGACACTGGGAATCCTAGTTAGGGTCCAGGATCTATGTATGTAATCGTTGGGCGTTATTATTTATAATCTTTGTTAAGTTTGAGACTAGATGGCGCTGTGTGAAATGTCCACAAATATTTATATCTTGATTGATATATTTCATATTATTATTATTATATTTACATATTTAATCTCTTATTTTCATTCTTTTTGAATTAGGCACTTAATTATTTTATCCACTTTTATTTTTAGTATTCCAATAACTCAACTTGTAAAATAAGTACAAATATTAAAATGTATTTTGGAATCGACAAGAGAGTAAAAAATTATCTTCCAGATAAATCTAGTAACTTAACTTTGAACTTAACTTTAAACTTTGACTTTGAACTATCTAGTAACTTAATATTGAACATATGATTAACAAAAAAAGAGGCCATACGTCATTCCCATACACTCCATGGATTAACCAAATTCAATGTTAATGATTATAATGATTGAGTTCATCGCCATTCCCGGATACAAGCCCACATTAATATTCCTTACATACCCATCTACGGATATTAACTTTCCGCTGCAGCATGTACTTACGGCTGGAGGTGGGTTATCAGTGGGAGAACCTGTCTTAAGAACGGGGCCTGTCTCACTAATATTACAAGTTTACAATTTCGTCGTCGTAGTAGTCACTGTTAATCTACACCACTACAGGTAAAAAATGTTTTTTTTTTTTAAATTGGAAACAATTGGCGAATATATCGATGAACATACACAAAAAAAAAACATAGAGACGAACATCAAAGAACAAAATTTCACGACAATTGTCATATTGGCACAGTGAAACATTTTCAGGTTCATTACATTATAAGACGAAAACGAAAGAGGTGGCTTTGTTTGTCTTACAAGTTCATATTAAATCGCTTCTAACATTATAACGCTGGCGTGTCGGTTGAAAAGAAGCTTTTACTTATGCATCTTACTTTCATCTATAGCAGCTGTGGAAAATAAAAATTACAACAATTTTTATAACTTATAATCTTTGTTCACAACATTAAACTCGGTAAAAAATGGTTTTACAAAACATCAATTCTGTGCCTAAAACCTACTATGCTAGGTACTATTATCGAAAATAGTAACCTCTTTGTTTTTTTTTTTTTTTTTTTTTTTTTTTTTTTTTTTATGTTAAGGAATTACGTGACGAGCTAGCCGTTCGCCTGATGTTAAACGACACGGCTGCCCATATCAGCAGCAGTGTCACTCGGAACTCTAAAGTATAGAGGTTCGCGTGACACTGCACTGCGCACGTCATCCAGAGACATCAGCACAATCTAGTTATAAGATTACTAAACTGTGAGATCAGATCATAGTCTCATTTGCCCAGTAATTTCACTAGCTACAGTGCCCTTCAAACCGGAACACAGCAGTGCTTGCGCGCTACTGCTTGGCGGCAGAATAACTGGCAAAGCGGTGGTACCTACCTAGACGAACTTTTGATCTATCTAAGACTTGTCTCAGTTAACACAAGCATTGATTCCAGCTACAAGTGTTTGTGAAGCTGGCCCCTCGCTGCTCCATTGGATTACCACGTCATCTCAATGACAAGGTGGTCTAGGTACAAGGCTCTAAGATTACAAGAAATACATGTATCAATCCTTTTATTATCATTAAGCTGTAATATATCTGCCTACTTATATAAAAACTGCACCTACCTAACCACTGATCAGTAAACATAGATCAAGGCCGAATGTTCGGTTTCGTTTTTGGCTGAAAAACCATTTTCTGTCACACACTACTTTTTATAGATTAATATGTATATTTATCAATCTATAAAAAGTAACGGCCGAAATCTAAACTTACTAAATGTTATTTAAAATTACGATAATCTACCGAATTTCACTGTTTTTATTTCATTTGTTATATAGGTATACATGTATATGCAAATACCACACAATATATTGGTGTAATTGGCATTGTCGTTCTTATTATAATTAATAAATAAATAAAATATATTGTGGCCGAAACCGAAACAAAAGCCGAAACTAGATTATTTCGATTTGTAAATTTCGGTCGGTCACTAATAAAAAGGGAAACTGACTTAAATCACCTAAGTATCATTTTAATATCTTAAAAGCACATGATCAAGTAGAGTTGACCACTGATAGGTACCTAAATACGTAAGCCTAGCTTTTCGGAGGTGGGACAACACAAAACACTCATGCACGTTTAGATTGCGACAAAAAACGATAAAAAAAAAATTAAATTCTATAGGCACTATATATTACACGAGCTTCTGCCCGCAGCTTCGCCCGCGGCGTAACCTATGGGAAAATAATTCAACCACCCATTTCACCCTCTTAAGGGTGGAATTTCGAAAAATCCTTTCTTAGCGGATGCCTACGTCATAACATTTACCTGCATGCCAAATTTCAGCCCGATCCGTCCAGTGGTTTGGGCTGTGCGTTGATAGATCACTATGTCAGTCAGTCACCTTTGAGTTATATAATAGGTCTTTACCTATGAAATTGCCGTATTGCAGTACAGACTTTTTCAAACAAAAAAAAGTTTTGATTGGCTATGAATTCTAAATTCAAATTAATTTTGTTTTAAAAATATGACATTCTATTTACAATATAAGTCTTTTGTTTATTGATTAGCTTTGTATTTTCATTACATTTCAACATTTTTCCTCATAATGGATACTTTGAAATTTCGTGTAATTATGGAATATGAGTTCCGTCGTGGCACCAACGCGGCACAAACGACACGTAACATCAACGACGTTTACGGAGAGAACTGTACAAACGAACGTACAACCCGTTATTGGTTTGCTCGGTTCCGTTCTGGGAATTTTGAATTGAAAAATGAACCTCGTGGTCGTCCGGAAACTTTGGTCAACAATGATGAATTAAAGGCGATTGTGGAAGCTGATGAATCTCAATCTACAGCTGAGCTGGCAGCAGCTTTTGATGTTAGCATCAAAACAATATTGGTCCATTTGCGACAGATTGGCAAGATAAAAAAGCTTGATAGATGGGTGCCCCACGAACTTAACGATCGCCAGCGCAACGTACGCGTCGAGACTTGCCTTGCGCTGCTTAACAGGCACAGAAATGAAGGAATTTTGAACCGAATTGTTACGTGCGACGAAAAATGGATTCTTTTTGACAATCGAAAGCGCTCAGCAAGTTGGTTAGATCCTGGTTCGGTACCAAAGCAATGTGCAAAACGAAAAATGACCCCTAGAAAGGTGATGGTCACAGTTTGGTGGTCTAGTGCTAGTGTGATTCATCATAGCTTTTTACAAAACGGCGAGATCATTACTGCAGATGTGTAGATTGAAGAACTGACCACAATGATGGCGAAACTCGCACGTCTGCAACCAGCTTTGGTCAATCGGTCGTCTCCACTGCTACTTCACGACAACGCGCGACCCCATACTGCACAACAGACCGTCTCTAAGCTGCATGAGTTGGGTTTGGAAGCTCTCCCTCATCCGCCATACTCACCAGATCTTGCGCCTACCGACTATTACTTTTTCCAAAATTTGGACAACTTTTTAGCGGGAAAAAAATTCAATTCCCGAGAGGCAGTACAAAACGCCTTTGAAGAGTTTGTTGTCTCCCGTCCTGCTGATTTTTTCAAGAAGGGCATCCATAAACTGCCACAGCGTTGGCAAAGATGCATTGATTGCAGGGGTGATTACTTTGAATAAAACAAATAAATAAGTTCAAAAAAAAAATACTTTAACTTTTTTCAAACAAAACGGCAATTTCATAGGTAAAGACCTATTTAGATAACTGTTTTTGCACTGACAGTTATTTTAAGAGAACACGAGCTCGGATCCCTTTTAGGCTTAATTTGAACACTTTTGGGAAAATAAGCCCTAATCCGTAGTAATAACAAATAATAATTCACATCAAAATCCGCAGTCCAAGTTCGTATTATATATTCTGTGGTCCAAGATACAAAACGGCTTTAAGATTATTTTAATTAAAAGCTAACCTTAACCAAACTTGAAAGCTTATGATAAATTATTCCAATTATTGCTTCGCATTAAGCATTCAGTAAGCTAGACCCTCCCCTACCGTTTACCGATAAATCTATTCATTTTCACCCTTTGTTGTCTACAACCAGGCTATAAAGGAGGGAGGTAAAGCTAAGATGTACAAGTTTTTGATATATCAATTTTCTTGTAGATTGTTTTTTATATTCCAATAAATATACTAGGCAATAAATACTGCCATTTATCTGCAAAGTTCGTCTAGGTTAGGTAGGTACAACTTTGCCATTTATTTAGCCCTCAAGCAGTAGTGTGCAAGCACTACTGTGTTCCGATTTGAAGAGCACTAGTAAAATTACTGGGCAAATGAGACTTTATGATCTGATCTCACAGTCGAGTAATCTTATTACTAGACTAGACTGTGCTGATGTCTCAGGATGATGTGCGCAGTGCAGTGTCACGGGAAATTTTATTTTGCAGTTCCGAGTGACACTGTTACGTTATGGGCGGCCGTGTCGCTTAACATCAGGTGAATGACTAGATCGTTACATAATGATGTACAACTAACATAAAAAAACATACATATTGTTTTAGTAAGTAACGCAATGTACGTATAGGAGCGCACATATAAACTATAAAAATAAATCAAACCCAAAACGTAATACCGATTGATAATAATACAAAAAAGTTTCAAGTAATAAAAACTTTAAATTACAATTTTAAAAAATACTTTTGAGATTGGAATTACTAATCCTAAAATTTTAGAAATTTGATTTTTTCTGAGCTTTATAAGATTGTGTTGAAGTAACAACTTTATTGTACCTATTTTTAGAAAGGTCCACTGAAACGCTAACGAAATAATTTACACAGTGATTATTTTACGGAATAAAACAGAGATTTGTATGAATATTAAGAAAAATGCTCATAGTTATTATACTAAAAAACCAGGCAATATAAAATGAGTAATTAGGGTGTCTCAAGGAGTGGTCTGCTTCTGAACTTTTGTTTATTTATTTATTCATTTGGCACACAAACAGAATGTAACCAACAAAAGAACAAAAAAAAAGTGTTTACAAACATTTTGAGCTAGGTTACATCCCAAAACATGTGTACACATCATGATTAACAATACAATAAAATAAGTAGTTAGTATAAAATTAAGTTTTCATGGTATCGATTTGTAACTTAAATGCAAAATCTTTAAACATTTAAAGTTCAGAAATGATAGCTAAAACGACTCTTTTAAATTTTGGTAGTTTTTGGTCAAAGATATCAACTGAGCTGTGGTGTTCCTTCAAGATGTCGTTATACTGACGACACATCCTGTTTAAACACTAGTTCCTGGAACAGCCTGTATATATCTCATTTCTTCAGAATCTACTTCAATGTATATCTTCTATATATGTGATCGTAAATGTTTTCCAATAAAATCGTAACATATTTTATATTAATTTAAAACAATCTCTCCATCAACTCTCAAGTTAATTTTCCGAAAGAAAGCTAAAACACGAAGGAGTTGCGGCTAACTTCTGGGAGTATCTTAAAGTTTAATTACTTTAAAAACTCTTTAATAAACTTCGGGACGGCATAAAGGGTGTGGCTTGCAATTTGTTGAGCACAAGCAGGCTTTTAGAGATTGTAGAGTTCATTTGAGAAACTTGAGAGGGCTAGTGACTTAGTGGGTTTCTGTCTTGTTTCCTAGCTTAGAAAATAAAACTTAGCTTATCACACTAATATTATAAAGGCGATAGTTTGTATGTGTGTATGTTACTCCTTCACGCTCAAACGGCTGAATGGATTTGGATCAAATTCGGTACCAAGATAGTTTATACACTGGATTAACGTATAGGCTACATTTTATCCCGGAAAAAAGAAATTTTCCCGTGGGATGCGCAAATTATTAAAATACTTATCATCCGCGGGTGAAACTGCGGGGCGCAACTAGTAGAAAATAAACAGCGAAATATTTTTAATACTTCATAACACGAAGATCTAATCCAATTAGGTATACTAATGAAAAATGCGATGTGGTTCCGGTCCTCCCAAACCCAGGGCTTAAGTTAAGCTGTGCCTTTTAGCTTGTGTGTTAGTCTAGTCAATGCAACGTGTAAAATGCTGGCACAATGAATCAGCATTGAAATTCAACGGGGCAATGCTGCCAGTATGTTTAGTAGTTGGGTACACCATCCACTGATCATAGATAAGCTGATAATATATAATAGCTGAATTTTATAAAATACCTTAAAATTCTTCTTACCTAAGGTACAGACCAACTTTCTATACATTTATACTGGTAAACGCTTAGGTGTGTTGTAACCGCGAGGTGTAACCGTGTGTGAAACTGCGAGGCACCTTCAGTACTAGCGGTTCTGTGAGCTATAGACCTCGCGAATCTTTATTTGCATAGCTTAAATTAAAAATTTAATTACTTTTAAAACCACAGGTTTGAAAAAAAATTCAAGAACTGAATCGACAAATATATTCCATATCTTTATCAAACTCCCGAAAGAATGACTCAAGAAATGCGACCTGAAGAGGACTAGGCCATCACGTAACGGGATTGCAACCAATAGAAACACAAAGTATGGATTTGACAGTTTCAGCATTACAATCAAAGTTTCATGATCACCCACCAGGTCGCATTTCTCAGATTCACAGTTTCTGAGTTCGAACAGTTTTGGGCACCCGCGCGTTGAGACATACGAGTATATATATACGAAATCATTTTTGCTCAATCTGAAGCTAAGAGAACGCTTCGCTCGTTCTATCAGTGAACACATATTATAAACTAAATGGAATATAATTAATAGTGTAAAATACTTGACTATTGGCAACTTATTAATTAGGCATGAGGTTTTTTGCTCAATCTATAGCTAAGAGAACGCTTCGCTCGCGCTTCGCTCGCTCGATTACTGAATACATACTAAATGGAACGGGATTAAATAGTATAAATCTTCATCGACTTGACTATTGCCAGCTCATTAATTAGGCATGAGGTTTTTTGGTCAATCTAAAGCCAAGAGAACGCTTCGCTCGCGCTTCGCTCGCTCGATTACTGAATACATATTATAAACTAAATGGAATGGGATTTAATAGTGTAAATCTACATCCACTTATACGACAATTGCCAGCTCATTAATAAGGCATGAGGTCTAGACCATGCTGTACAATGGACTTCCAGTTTTAAGCGACCGCGCAAGGTTATTTTTTACGTCACCCACGTATATGGACGTCAGTCATCTATTTCATCCATTATCCCGCAGACAGCGACTTAAACAAGGTTATTTATTTATTTAGATATTAATAGTTTTAGATTTGGATATTTAGTTTATTTTAGTTTAGATTTAATTTAGTTTTAGTGTATATATTTTGATTTTAAGGTTAGAATAAATTTCAGTTTTAAATTATGTTGTCTACGATCATTAAGTATTGTGTCATTTAAAGTTTATAATGGAGAAGTTCATTCATGGAGTTTTGGCGGGAAAACGAAAAAGATCACGTTACCGCATTATATTATTTTCTAAAACTTGTGTTATTTTCAGTGTCAGTGCATAAAATTGGTGGCATTTTATTCGTTAAGTGCTGGATTACAGGCATGAGTGTGGGAAAGAGGTATAATGATGGTGAAACAATTCTTTTCGTGTTGTATCCAAAACGCCATAGAAGCTCCTAGGAATGTTGCCATAACTTTACTAGGAGTTTGACTAGACTATGACTTGACTTGATGACTTGGACTGTGACTTGACACATATCTGCGTGTAATATTATTAGCTTGATAAATTATCACTTACTTGACACTGGTTAAATACACAAAAGTGTGAAGGAACCAATACGCGAAAAAAGTTCATTCATTGAAAATTTTTCGGTATTTATCTCGTACTTCGTCGACGAATGTTCTTTGACGTGGAAGCTATAGTCTATATAAAAAAAAATCACCTTAATCGGTATAAAAATACCGGCGAGAATGGAACCTTTTCCATTATTGAAGTCAGTTTTAACCCTTCAACTTCCGTTGTATAACCGACCTTTTACTACAAATGTCAAGTACTTAAGTAAAACTTGCTTCGGTAACGCTACTTACTTAATTACCGGTTAGGGTTGAAGAACCGCTTCAGTTAAATGTCAGTATTAATTTATTTAACGGACAGAACACATGTTCAATTTTAATTGTTTGGTTTGAATTATTGCGCTTGTTTATTATTGTCATTTGACGAGGGTTGCAAGGTTAAAGGCGTAAAGGTTTCCAAAGTAATTAAAAAGGTCCCAGCAAATTTTTATACATTAAAAAATTGATTTGTTACACAATGCGACTTCGCAAAAGGGGTATGTAGAGTGTTCTCTACATGCTCCTTTTGCGAACAGAACTTTATTTGGTTGCACTTTTCTGCAAATTTCGTCTAGGTAGGTACCACCACTTTGCCAGTTATTCAGCCGCCAAGTAGTACTGCGCAAGCACTACTACATTTTACAGTTTGAAAGGCACTGTAGATAGTGAGATTACTAAGCAAATGTGACTTTATGAACTAATCCCACAGTCTAGTAATCTTATTACTGTGCCTCAGGATGACGTTCGCAGAACAGTGTCACGCAAAACTCTACACTTTTAGAGTTCCGAGTGACAATGCGTGACATTGGCGAAATTATGGTGGCACCTCCACAAAAGCCACGAAACAGGAGTTGAAGTTGACACTGCAACTGATATGGGCGCTTAACATCAGGCGCAAAACTAGCTCGTCATGTAATTTATTTCCTTCCAGGGTAGTGCCATGTATATTTCGTGAAAATATGATGATAGAGTACGAGATAAAACCTACAACTCCAAGGATGACAGCAAACTCATCACAAATTTATTTTTATATTGGTAAACACTATACTGCTGCTAATACTGCTATGTAGGGACCTACCAGTGGATAAATGACTTGCTAACGTGCTTTGAAGATTTATTGAACTTATCTGTATGAAAGACGTTCAAAGTCGCATTAACCTTTATTTACGTATTTTATATTGTAATTGAGTACCTAACTTTGATTTTAAAAACGTTCATAATTGATATGTCATCAATTTTTTTTTTGTGCGATTGTTTATTGGTTGTTACTACATTTATAAACTTAGAAGGAATGCAGACTAAAAAGTTACAATACCTAAATTAATCAATAGTAATTTATCGCTTCACAGAGCCGCGTCACTTCGCACAAAGAAACTATTGAAAAGTAGATTGTGAAAAAGAAAAAGAAAGATTGTGGTTATTTTAGACAAAATCAGAACAGCCAAAGTATGGCAACAATCATGCCCTTGAAACGGTTCACATCCGCTTATCTTATCTTTTCTGTCTCAACAACTTCCTTATTTGTACGGGGCTTTGGAATTTGAATTAACTAATACCTATTGTGTGTCCTTGTCGAACAAACGTGAGTAACGGAGACAAAGAGATTTAATTGCATTATGTCGCACGTTTTTGTTTTGTGAAGGGAAAATGCCCTCGCACTTCCCCGCCACCACCCCATGGTGGTATGTGGGACTCGAACCCACTAAAACCCCCCCGTGAGCCCTCATCCGCCGCACCGGGCCGAGAAGGGGTCGCGGCTGCAGTCCAGCCAACTCGCCCCCGATGTCGCCCGTAAACTTGCTTTATTACATTTTATCTTTGTATTTTATATCTGATGATTGCCATTAAATCACACACATCCAAAGGAAGAAGACGTTTACTGCTGAAAACTAGCTTCCTCCTTTTTTTTGAACGAGATAATGCTGTTGGTCTCTATCGACCTTTACAGCGTCATCATCGCTTAAGGCGCCCAGCCGTCAAGTGGGAGGCAACTAGCTCTAGGGCACCGTTGGGGTGCGAGCCTCGGCTTGGGCCGTTGCCGGGATAAAATAAATAATGTTAATGATGGTGAACCGCTTCTTTTCGTGTTGTTTCCAAAACTCCATAGAAGCTTCAAGTGAAGTTGCCACCACTTTACTAGGAGTATGACTTTGACTAGGCTGACTTGACGTGATGACTTCGACTCTGACTGGACACATATTTGCGTGAAATATCATTAAATTAATAAATTATCAATTACTTAACACTGGCTAAATACAAGGAGGTGTGGAGCCAAAACATTACAAAAAAAAAGTGAAATGCTCCCGTGGGATGAGCAGATATTTAATGTACTTTTTATCCGCGGATGAAGTCGCGGGGCGCAACTAGTAATAAATAAATATATGTGGACATTTCACACAGCGCCATCTAGACCCAAACTAAGCAAAGCTTGAACTGCTAATATAATACTTAGATACTTTTGTATTCCTAAATACGTACTTAGAATACAGTATAACACCCAGACACAAAACAAACACACAATGTGAGAATCCTGGGCGGGAATCGAATCCACAACCTACAGTTCAGAAGGCAGAGTTACTGCCAACTGAGCTATCGGGCCAGTCAATTTCATTCTATGAGCATGTGAAGTCGGTATAACGTGTCGAGGTTTGTATAGGAGGTCCGTACGCTTTGGTATGCGGTCAACATTTACATTACTAGTTCTAGAAATCCTGACTGTATTGATCTATTCCTTTTAAGATTTGTATAAGTAGATGTAAAAAACGCTCAGTAGTCTTCTGTGCGTAGTGGCATAAACGTAAAATAAAATATATATACTTTTTTTTATGTTAAGGAATGACGTGACGAGCTAGCCGTTCGCCTGGTGTTAAACGACACGGCTGCCCATATCAGATGCAGTGTCACTCGGAACTCTAAAGTATAGATGTTCGCATGACACTGCACTGCGCACGTCATCCAGAGACATCAGCACAATCTAGTAAGAAGATTATTAAACTGTGAGATCAGTTCATAAAGTCTCATTTGCCCAGTAATTTCACTAGCTACAGTGCAGTGCCCTTCAAACCGGAACACAGCAGTGCTTGCGCACTACTGCTTGGCGGCAGAATAACTGGCAAAGCGGTGGTACCTACCTAGACGAACTTTGCAGTAAAGTCCTACCACCTAGTTATTAATCCTAATAAGTAAGTATATTTATTACAAAGTCAGGTATTAGCTTTTAATTTATCAAAGTCAAAAGATTTATTGCAAATAGGTGCTAAAATATTATAATATATAATATAATATCCCTACCCCACCCTATTTACATAGGTCTCTATGATTTAAATGCACTTGATAACAATGTAGGCTATTTTAAATTGTAAGAATTATTTTGACTTGTAAATTGACATTTTATGAATAAATTGATTATGATTATGATTAATATTTTTAGCACTTTTACAAGTCAAAATTATACTGGGTACTTAAAATTAAGTTATTTTACTAAGCATATTAAATTACAAAGTGTTTATATCTGTATACATTACTATAAATTGTTTTACACCGCCGTGTATTCTTTCTCTACTGAAACTGTCCATTCAAAGATTGTCTGGAAGAGATCGCGGTCAGCGATACAACCGCCTAACTACACTACACCTACACTAGTTCGTAAAATTTATTTTATTTATATTTGTATATTATTGGTGTTAGTGATAGTTCTATATCTATCTCTATCTACATATAATTTGTACCTATTTGGTAAGAACAAATCTCGCAGCTGTGCTACTAGTAACTTTAATCGTGGTTGGATAAGCTCTTAAATTAATTAATTTATACATTTAATATCTATGGTAACCTATATTGGTAATTCTTTTTGCATTGTTATATTTTTACTGGATCTTGACTTGATCTTGACTTGGGGAGTAAGCTAGTGAATGCGTGACGAGGCGAACGGCAGTTGAGAGTTTTTGGTTAACGCAGATCTCCATTGTCAACATAACAAAGCTAAAAATTTGTATTATTATGTTGGTACGTCCAGTAAAATGACAATTTACAATTGTCCAGACGGCGATATTAACATTAAACAAAGCAAAAACAATGTTATACCGGCCGATAGATGGAGTTAAACTAAAAAAGTTTTACTTCAGGCGCGTGGTCTAAAGCACACTCAAAAAATAAAGGATTATAATGCATATAACAAAGGAAAAGAGTTTAAAAATATTTTTAACGCTTATTTTCTATGGGAGATACAATAACAGGCGTAATTTCTGTTCGCATATGTAACAGAAAGAGATAAAACTGTTGTGGTATTTTTATATTCTGTGGAACAGATCACGTCTAATTTCATTCCTGACTCAATGATAATAATGTGACCAGTGTACCAAGTTTATTCAAAGAAACTGTAATTTATTCTGTGTTGCTACGTAGAAATACCTAACCATTGATAACGAAAAACCGGATGACCATTGTTATAGATAACTATTCAAATTAGAGAGGACATGTTTGAGTCAATATTTATTTTATAACATTCCAACAAATATTCTGTGATTTCATTCGGACGGAAACATTCGTTTTGGAAATAATATTCTAAAGGAGGAGTTAAACTTCAATCACATTCAGAGGTTAAGTTATGAGCAAAAAAAAGTTCCACCTCACTCACACAGGCTCTGTCAAGAATCTAAATATATATAACTCAAATGTGACTGACTGATTGACTGACCGACATAGTGATCTTCAACGCACAGCCCAAACCACTGGACGGATCGGGCTGAAATTTGGCATGCAGGTAGATGTTATGACGTACGCATCTGCTAAGAAAGGATTTTTCGAAATTCCACCCTTAAGAGGGTGAAATGGGTGGTTGAATTATTTTCCCATAGGCCACGCTGCGGGCGAAGCTGCGGGCAGAAGCTCGTATACTAATAAAGTTCCTTGATCGCACCCAAACTGTACCACATTGTTTTTTTTTTATGTAATATGTGGACTGTGACATTGTATGCTCGCGGTCTGACGCCACCTTAAGTTTGATAATTGCATACACAAATCTATGTCATAAGGCATAGAGCATAGATTTTTTTTATTACAACGAAAATCGGTCGCTCACGTTAGTAGGATAGGTAGAAAACCTTTTTACAAATATGATAAAACATTATCTGCCATAGAGCCTAGTATTTTTGATAAATGTCATTGTAACAAAAATTATGTTATAGTGTCAACTTTTAAATTAAGAATAGGGAGTTTTGGCGGGAAAACGAAAAAGATCGCGTCGCTGCATTGTATTACTTTCCAAAACTTTTGTTATTTTCAGTGTTAGTGCATAAAATTGGTAGTATTTTATTCGTTAAGTGCTGAATTACAGTGTGGAAAGTGGTATAATGATGGTGATACGTTTCTTTTCGTGTTGTTTTCAAAACTCCATAGAAGCTTCTGGTAAAATTGCCACCACTTTACTAGGAGTATGACTTTAACTAGACTATGACTTGACTGTGACTTGACACATATTTGCGTGAAATATCATTAACTTAATAAATTATTAATTACTTGACACTGGCTAAATACACAATAGTGTGGAGCCAAAACATAAAAAGAAAAAAAAACTCTATGTTAGAATTGATGCTACATTTATTAAAAAGTAATATGTACCTAGATATAGCATTTTAGACTTTACTGCTTACATACTAAAGAATCTGATTTGAAAACTGATAAACATTTTTAGACAATGTACATCCAATACATCCACGGCAGTGTCCTTGCATCATCATTTTTTTTGTAAGGGCTAATACTGTTGGTCTCTACCGACCTTTACAGCTTCACCGGGTCCTTCCATCATCGTGCTGTTACAGTTAAACTACTCCATCCACAGCTTTAAATTTACGCAAATAACTTAGCATAAATTGTGACGTTCTGCCAAAATTTTAGCTAAACGAACCATATCGTCATATCAGCATATTCATTCGGTTACTTCAGACATTTCTCTTGTATTCCGGGTCTTAATAGCACAGCGAGCTAAACACATAAATTTGGAGCAAGTTGAAATGTATTAAATTGGAGAATCCCTTGAGATGTTAACTTAAATCGTGTTTGTAGATACTTTTGTTCTCTCTCGTCTTTGGATTTTGATGGCTTTTAGTTTTCTGCGGCTTTGCAAAATTTACGTATATTTAGTTTCTTGGTAATTAATCAGTTTTATAAGTGATAAAGAAACTCCTCTAATTACTGTTCTCGACTTTATTCCAGAACCTCGTGCCAGTAAACGTTCCGACTTAAGGTTTTCTTCTTATGACTTAAACATCTTTAATAAAACTTGGAGGTAGCTTATTTCATGGTTTTATCTTTATCAAATCAAGAGTGAACAGTATCTTCTAGGCAAGCGTGTTTACACCACATCGTCACCATCAGGTGAGGTAATGGTCAAACGAAAACCTAACAAAACAATAAAAAAAACCTTTTTTTTGTTCTCGCTTTTTCCTTTGTCTTCTCTTTATGGTTTTCATCTGACATTCTTTTTACCTCGCCCCTCGTCCGTCACTTCTGACAGCTCAAAAGCGCGGGAGCGTTGAATTCAAAAGCCGCTTTTTCTATATCGCAACATAAATACCGAATGTATTTCATCATCATCAACAGCCTGAAGACGTCCACTGCTGAACATAGGCTTCCCTTACAGAGCGCCACTTTGAATGGCTGCTTGTTCATCGTCGCCGCCCGAGACACGTCTTGAGCGATCCGGATGATCCTATAGCACCGTAACATCGGCTGCGCAACGATCACCGGACCAGTCTAGCCCTTCTGGCTCAGGTACCGCTTTCGGCACCGGTATAGGATACCAGCGTAACACAATCACACCGCCGGCGAGGTCCACGTACCTCCCGTAGGTTACCTAGAACGGTCACGACTTTCAATAGAGTCCACTCTTCCAGTTGACGTACTCGTAGTCTTCTCGATCTCGATATCAAGCCCCAGCCGAAACTCGCGATACCGGGGGCGCCCTTTGAGCTAGTTGCCTCCCACATAACGCCTGGGCACCTTAAGCACCTGCCCTTTTGCCCGGTGACGCTGTAAAGGTTGGTAGAGACCAACCGCTGGATTTAAAAAAACGGCTGCTAGCCTCCTGCATTTGCCCTTGCCTTTCAATTTAAAACCACTAAGGTAAGTATACACCCAAAGTCGAAATATAATAATAATAATAATAATAATAATATTTATTCAAAAAATTTACATGAATGAAAATACAATATAAATCTTAAGAAACTAAAGTCTTATAAAAATTAGGTGCCTGCACTAGGATAAACCTGTGTCACAGGCGGCGTAAGTGCTAGATTCTACAAAGAGTACATGTGGGTGCAGAATTATTAACAATATTTAACAAAAACGTATATAAACAATATATTAATAACTTATCATTATTTTGGGTTTGCAATAGTATACCCAAATTATTTTTAACCTAATTCACTTATTTATCAATGTGTAACAGTAATTCGGTCTGATCATAGTTCAAACCTTGTAAATGCTTATAGACTATTAATTTAGCACTAAAATAATTAAGGTCATAGATAGATAATGTCTTATTTAGTTTATTGTACAGGAATGGGCCTAGAAAAATGAAGAACCGGTTTGTGAAAACAAACTTTGACACAGAAAGTGAAGTACATACAATATCTTTCCGTCTCTTAGTGTTAGTAAGCTGTGCGTTATGCGACAGAGTGGAGTGCTGTTTTAGGACAGTGTGCATTATGAAAAGTTGGCGGACTGTTAAAACACTGCACCTTTCATACAGTAAGCTAGTAGGAAAGAGGTATGGTCTGGAAGTGGCTACTTTCAGGATAGCTCTTTGGGCTCGTTCAATAGGTATCATTGAAGTTTTTGGTGCTCCGCCCCAAGAAGTAATGCAGTATTGAATGATAGATTGACACAAAGCTTGATAGATTTGTATAATTAATTTGCTATCTGCAATATGGCGCAGTTTTTTGAAAACAAACATTAATTTACGTAATCTGTTAGCTAGAGCAGAAATGTGTTTTTTAAAAGAAAAAGTGTTGTCTATTATAATACCAAGATATTTAATGTAACTAGTTTCCTCAATAACTGGACAATTGCAAGCGCCAGTCAGATGCTTACGACCAGAGTGTGCATATAATTGATTAAGATGGTTAGGAATGATATTATGGGGTCTACGCATGCAAAAGCTCATAAACTTTGTCTTTTCAGCATTAAGTGTTAGTAAGTTACGTGTTAGCCAGTTATTCACAAATCAGAACATTCGTAACCATGGAAAGATTAGACGCCAGCCATTTATTTATCTATTTATTTACAGCTTCCCTAAAACAATTTCACGCCTACTATCTACCCACATAATTAATTCAAAGCAATATATCAAATTGGCATCTGATGCTAAAAAGCTCCAAAAATGCAGCCAAATAGTCGTAGTTTTTACTGTACTCGCCCACATGCCCGTTACTTCCGTTTCAAGCGTGACAACCTGACGACCTGTCAAGCATCATAACTGGTTGTGTTCTCGGAGACGAAAACACCTAAATACTTTTGGACTTGAGAATTAATCTCTCTCTAGCTAGGTTATATCTTTAAAACATAACTGCCTTAAATCGCTTTCTCCATCAATAATCAACAAGCTTGATTTATTAGATAATCTTCTTTAAACACTGACTAAAATTTAACAAATAGAATAGATAAAAAAACAGGGTACATATAGGCTTACATTAATTCTTTTGTTTCTACAATCTCTTCAAAAAGAAATACCTATATAATGTTATAAATGCTTTTTATCATTTTCACATTTGCCAATATTCGTGAAGGGAAAAATGACTACATTGAAACTTTTTTATTCTTGTTTTATCTATCAAATAACATCAAAAAGTCAATACCAAGAGATTACTTTAAATAATTTGGTACCATTACTTTATTTTAGCCTTCACTGCTTCCGAAAGACTATATAAATAAACAGGAGCTGAGCTTACAAACCGCAAACCACTGAGCCGCAATGATGCCCAAGTCTAATAGCCAAGATAATCACAAACGCCTTGAAAGCTACGGAATAAAGCTCAGAATAGCAAGGATCCTCAGCTGAAGGTGGCTAAAGATAAAACGCCTTGATGTTCTAAGTTTATTGTAATGGTCGAGTGCTAGCGAGCTGACTGGAAGACAGTAAATCAATCCACCTGCTTGAATAGCATGCGGGTACAAACGATGGTTTCTTTTGTTAGGAACTGCTGAAGTACACGGCAATATGAAAATCTTGATTAAAATATTTTTTTATTATTTTATTTTTACTTGTTCTATCTGGGTGTTATGGCACATGGTCCTCGTAGTTCTAAGTCTTAGATATAGGGAATCCTAGGTTAGGGTCCAGGATTATTATGTATGTGATCGTTGGGCGTTATTTTAAGTTTAAAATGTATTTATTAGGCAAAGATGTGCGTGATTTGTATTTAGTATTTGTGTTATATTATTATATAACTTAGTAAATAAATGATTGAGTAAAAATTTCATTTTTCTTGCAGTAAATATTTACTTGAAATAAAACAATATACTCAAGAATCGGATTATGGATGAACACTATGTCAAAGTCCGTTTTTTGTCTTTATTTGGAACTTATTAGAATAAGATAAGCTCTATAACTTAAAGTAACAAAAAATTAGGTCAGACTCAGTAAGCGGCAGTAGCGTACTTATACGGAAGAAAAGATTGATGTATGAGCATGAATCCAGCAGGATTAATATAAAAATAATATAGAATAATAATATAGACGACAATCGAGTTCATTTCTCTCCGTCTTGTACTCTAAAGGAGATTTTATGAGCTACTTAGTATTTATTTTTAGTGGTTTATAGACCTTATGACGCGGTCTTCGACGGCGCATGCGTGCAAACAGATCGTAGTGATTATAATTCATTGCTTTTTATGAACGGGCAAAGTGCTTAATTATTGTTTAAACTAAGAACTACAGTAATATAGACAGCCCAAACGCTGCAATCCAGTATTAAAGTAGCCAATATGCTAGCTCTTTGCTAGAATATACCTGTTTATTTTGAATAGAATTATATAGAAGAGAAACTTTTCCCTCAAAATAACATGATCATACCCCTGATTCAAGGAACATGAAATTATAAAACCTATAGCCGGCTATTTGCTTCTAGAATTGTATGGAGATTTTTATTGTCTCAATATAAGATGAACCCTGATTCGGGATTGTGATCATCTATACATATAAAATTCAAAGTCCTGACTGACTGACTGAATGACTTATATATCAACGCACAGCCTAAACCGCTGGTCCTAGAAACTTGAAATTCGGAAGGTGTAAAGTGTAGGTATCCACTAAGAATTTTCGGAATTCCACCCTTGACGTTGGTCGAAAAATCTATGAAAAAAATTCTTCTCTGTCTCGAAAATTTATACACAACAAGAAAAATATGCCATTTGTTTCTTATAGGCCACGCGGGCGAAGCCGCGGGCAGAAACTAGTGAAATTATGCCCTGAAATGCTGTGATAATACCCCAGATGCAAGGACCTCTATTGCAGATATATTGCAGCAGATATAAGCAGGGTATACTGGCAAGGAATAAATCGAGCCTCGTGACATGAAATAAACATGTCGGAACCTCTGTTCTAGCGACGTTGGACCACCCACAAACTTTATTGCCGTGGACCGCCTGCAATTTGTTTTTTACTTAAGGGATACTGTTTTGAAAAAGCAATATTTTCAAGTAAAACTTCTTTACGCACGCTTGATTTGGAGAGTACGCTGGTGAATGCGTAGCGAGGCGAAAGGCAGTTGAAAGTTAAAAGTTTGTATTAGTATGTTAGTGTGTGTAAAATGACAATTTGTATTGTCAAGATGGCGACATTAACATTAAACAAAGCAAAAACAGTTAGTTAAGTTATACCGGCTGATAGATGGAGCTAATCTAAAGAAGTTTTACTTCAGTCGCGTGGTCTTCAGCACACTCATTTTATAATTATTGTTGTGGTTCGAGTCCTACTCAGGACAAATATTTACAAATATTTGATATTTACAAGTATTTGTCCCACAACCCACGTATCAAAAGTACACAAAAGTGACAATTAATGATACAAACAAACCATATACCAAGATTTCAACAAGAAGACTAGTCGTGATAGGAGTGTTAACATCGATTTGTCGCCATAAATAGTATAGCAGAGCCAATAACGTAAAAGAAACGAAAATGGTTTTTTGGCGGGAAAACGAGAAAGATCTTGTCACCGCATTGCATTATTTTCCAAAACTTGTGTTATTTTCAGTGTTAGTGCATAAAATTGGTGGCGTTTTATACGTTACGTGCTGGATTACAGGCATGAGTGCGAAAGTGGTATAATCATGGTGAAACGTTTCTTTTCATGTTGTTTCCAAAACTCCATAGAAGCTTCTGGTAAAGTTGCCACCACTTTACTGAGAGTACGACTATGACTTTACTTGGACTGTGACTTGACTTAACTTGACACATATATATGAAAAAAAATCATTAACTTGAAAAATTATCATCAATTACTTGACACTGGCTAAATACACAAAAGAGTAGATCGAAAACAAAAAAAAATTACGGAATTCCTAAAATTATACCAATTTTCCAACGCATTGAATGAAACTGCTAAGCATGATGCTGTGTTGGTGAACGCAATGCGGCACTAGGTATTACGCAGGATTCGCCATAAAGTTCTCTTTTCCACGGGTCGAATGGTCTTGCTGGTTTCAATCAGATCAAAACTTAAAGACTTATGAAAAATAGGCTAGATCACACTAATATTAAAAAGGCGAAAGTTTGTTTGTGTGTATGTGTGTATGTTTGTTACTCCTTCACGCTCAAACGGCTGAATGGATTTGGATGAAATTCGGTACCAAGATAACTTATACACTGGATTAACATATAGGCTACATTTTATCCCGGAAAAGTGAAATGCTCCCGTGGGATGAGCTAATTATTAAAATACTTTTTATCCGCGGGTGAAACCGCGGGGCGCAACTAGTATAGTATAAATATACTTCATAAAATAAACATCTGTCTTCATTTCATTTCATTTCTTGTTTCTTTGTCATTGTTTTTTTTATTGTTATTGTTTTTCTAGTTACTATCATGTAAATTTTTCTTTCGAAATGTAGAATGTAAATCTGATTTTGGCTGTAGGTTTAGCGTGTAAATTATATACTTTGTTTATTGGCTCTGGATTTTGTAAAATAAATAAGTTAAAAATTTCATTTAAATCTTGAGCTAATTGATATTAGACATAAAAGCATGTAATGTATAGGTTAAGGTTTTTATATTGATTCAATAGTTTAAGTGTAAATAATAATTGCAGAATAATAAGTAAAACTAATAAGTTTTTTTTATTAAATTGTGATAAAATGTAACGCATTAGACAGTTCTGTAATGTAATATTTTATGAATAAAAAGAACACAATTTTCGAGTATTTTCTGGAGCATTTGGATTGTCTATAGGTCATCGCGGCCAGTATATAGTCCAAATGTTTTTTTTTAGTAGTAGTAGGTAGTTTTTAGTATTAGTTGTTATTACATCATTGTAGTATTTAGAAATTAAAGGCAATTTGCCGTGGAAAAAACATTTTTCGAGTATAAAGTTAAGAGATTAAGTTCCCTTTTTATTGTTTTATGTAAAAACTTTATACTTGAACATAAAAATAAATAAATAAATCAAAACTTAAAGACAGGCAGTTATGAAAACTAAGCTCATTTAGTCTAGCATAAAATAAGCAAGTCTTCATTTAAAAATAAACAGGTCATCGACCTATCGTTTTCCTTTGTTCCCTTGCGCTCTAGTTTACAATCTACAGTTTGCAATGTGGTTATATTGCACGTCATATTCTACAAACATTTCCTTCCTGACACGGACGGGAAGCTATTCCCTGCGGGTTTATATTCACCGAGGCGAGACAAACACACAAACACATTATTAGATAAGGTACATACACAAAACTCGGTACACATGCTTAGATTGTTGATAACACAATTCTGTGTGCATACTTTGTTTATGCAGTCTTGTTCCGAACGCCAGCCATGTTTTCCAAACAACCATTGGACGCAGGCCGAATCAAAAAGAAAAGATTCTTATGATTACATTTTTTAAATTGTTGTTTACTAGGTAGTAGGACTTTTCTGTAAAGTGCATCTAGGTAGGCTTTTCCAGTTATTCTTCTGCCAAGCAGTAGTGTGCTAACTCTTCACATCATTTAACATATAAAAAAATTAAGGTGAAATGATGCTTTATTTTCAATATGATTTAAGTATTAAAATTAAAATGTTTTAAACTGTAAATGTATTTCCTTGTTTGTAAGACTGAAAGCAATGAGTAGTACTAAATCGTCGATCAAAGGGAATAAAAATAATTTTCAATGTTTTGTTGATATTGGAGATCTACGTGGACCAACTTCAACTTCCGTTCGCCTCGCATTCACCAGCTTACTTCTCAAATCAAGCGTGCGTAAAGAAGTTTTACTTAAAAAACAATTCATTATTTTAAATCATTAAAATACGCATCAGGTCAAAATCAACATCACTATACCTCACGTCATAAACCATAACTTTAATGGCTGTTAAGTAGTTACAATGTCTGTAGTTACCTATCAGAATTCATATTTTTTTTTTATGTTAAGGAATGACGTGACGAGCTAGCCGTTCGCCTGATGTTAAACGACACGGCTGCCCATATCAGCTGCAGTGTCACTCGGAACTCTAAAGTATAGAGGTTCGCGTGACACTGCACTGCGCACGTCATCCAGAGACATCAGCACAATCTAGTAATAAGATTACTAAACTGTGAGATCAGATCATAAAGTCTCATTTGCCCAGTAATTTCACTAGCTACAGTGCCCTTCAAACCGGAACACAGCAGTGCTTGCGCACTACTGCTTGGCGGCAGAATAACTGGCAAAGCGGTGGTACCTACCTAGACGAACTTTGTAACAAAGTCCTACCACCTAGTAAAATAATAACATAAGAAGTGATTAGCATACCTACCTCCCATCATTACTCCCCCAGTCAAGCGTGCGTAAAGAAGTTTTACTTCAAAAATTGCTGATGAATCAATCTTCGTAAAAAAGTATATCAATCTATTTGATTACTAGGTTCGTTGACGTTGTTTGTCACTTCTGTAACGCAAACAAAACTATTCAACCGATTGCATTGGCAAGTTCAGTCTGAATACAATCTGGAGGGGGGGAGGGGAGGGGCACTACTTATTGCAACGTATTTTAAAATGTATACTTACTGGTAATTTCGTATTACAACATGTGAGCAGAAAAAGAAATAAAAACAAATGTGCTTTAGACCACACGACTGAAGTAAAACTTCTTTGCTTTAAATCCATCTATCGGCCGGTGTAACTTGGTTTTTGCTTTGTTTTATGTTAATGTCGCCATCTTCACAATTGTAAATTGGCATTTTACCAGACATACCAATGTAATAATAGGAGTTTTGGCGGGAAAACTAAAAAGATCGCGTCACCGCATTGTATTATTTTTCAAAACTTGTGTTGTTTTTAGTGTTGGTGCATAAAATTATTCGTTAAGTGCTGGATTATAGGTATATAGGATATACACCCATGGTGGGAGAGTTCTATAATGATGGTGAAACGTTTCTTTTCGTGTTGTTTCCAAAACTCCATAGAAATTTCTGGTAAAATTCCCATCACTTTACTAGGAGTATGACTATACTTGAATTGATGACTTGGACTGTGACTTGATACATACCTGCGTGACATTAACTTGAGAAATTATCAATTACTTGACACTAGCTAAATACACAAAAGTGTGGAGCCAATACACAAAAAGAAAAAAAAAAACGTAATAATAAATAAACAAAACTTTATAATATTGACAATGGAGATGTACATGAACCAACTTCAACTTCCGATCGCTTCGCATTCACCAGCTTACTCCCCAAGTCAAATGCGTAGTTTTACGTCAATAACAATAACAATTTCCATTATAATAACAATGTTGTTAAGTAAATACCTTCGTGGTTACACAACCCATGGCCATAGAACTGAAGGAACCTACGTTACCTCAGCTCTATAGGAACTTATGGAACTGCTCTTTTAACTTAGATCATAGAATACATTAATAGTACAACGTGCTGAGATTAAATAGGGCTATCCTACAAAGAGATCGAAACCAACCGGACGTAATTAGCACACTTTACTGCTCCAATCACATATACAGGTACAGTGTGTCCCAATACTCAATAGCAAGCAGGCACGTAAGTAAAGAGTCATACCAGGTCCGGGAAAAATAAAAGAAAAAATCCGAAAAGTTTCTGCAAAGTTCGTCTTGGTAGGTACCACCGCTTTGCCAGTTATTCTGCCGTCAAGCAGTAGTGTGCAAGCACTACTGTGTTCCGGTTTGAAGGGCATTGTAGCTAGTGAAATTACTGGGCAATTGAGACTTTATTATCTGATCTCACAGTCGAGTAATTTTATTACCAGACTGTGTTGATGTCTCAGGATGATGTGCGCAGTGCAGTGTCACGCGAAACTTTATATTTTGGAGATCTGAGTGACACTGTTCTGTTATGGGCGGCCGTGTCGCTTAACATCAGGGCAACTCGTCACATCATTCACTAACATAAAAAAAAACCATAATCACATCTTTGGGTTTTGTGACCTATATCAGTGTTTTTTTTTTAAATAAAATTAACTTTCCTATGTATAAAATACAAGTCAAACACAAAACACACGCTTGAATCTTGTTTTTATATAAAATACGTGGCACAAACTGTGTCAAACCGTGGAGTACTTGAGGTTGTGGTTGTACTTGTTTACATCTGGTTTACGGCTTGTATTTTTGTTCCCAAACGACTTGAATCCCTAAATCAATTTTATTGTAGCACTTCACAAATTCGCGGGTGCGGGCCGCAGTCTCGGTGAAAACCTTTTGGTTTTTACGACCCTGAGTGTCCCTGAGTGAGTCACCGCTGAATTATAGAACGACCACAGTTATGGCCATAGACATCTTGAAAACACGCTTGAAGGTATTAGTAAATTACTTTTGGGAATAGTCCAATTACTTCAGAAAACGGAAAAATGCAGCATTTAAAATGAGAGACGAAAGAGAATTACTCTTTATACATAAAAATCTTGATTTCACTTCACAATTTTCTCGATTTTCACTGAAAATATGACACACTACAGGTAAGCAACTAAGCAACGGTCACCTCTTCCAGTCAGGTAGGGTGGAAACTTGTTTGCTACCAATAGCAAAAAAAGTAGAATACTCATTGTAAATCATATAAAATTCAAAGTCCTGACTGACTGACTGACTTATATATTATATCAACGCACAGCCCAAACAGCTGATTTTAGAGACTTGAAATTTGGAGGGTATGTTCTTTGTACAGTGTCGGTATCCACTAAGAAAGGTGTTTTCGAAATTTCACCCCTAAGAGGGTGAAATGGGTGGATAAATCATCTATGAAAAATTTTCTTCTTTGTTTCCTATAGGCCACGCAGGCGAAGCAGAAGCTAGTTGTAAATATGAATTTTGCCTCATAATTTATAACGTTCTAATTCTAAAGTTCCCCTCTCCCATTAATCGAAAGATAAACTCATTCAGAATGACTATCACAGTTTTTTCCCAACCATAAAAACACAGTACAGATCAAGTAGTAGTAGGTAATAATATATTGTTTGGCAGTTTTTTTTTTGTTTTTGTTTTGGCTCCACACTTTTGTGTATTTAGCCAGTGTCAAGTAATTGCATTTTTCAAGTTTAGAGGTATTAAATATATGTGTCAAGTCAAGTCAAGTCACAGTCCAAGTCATCAAATCAAGTCATAATCTAGTCTAGTCTAGTCAAGTCATACTCCTAGCGAAGTGGTGGCAAATTTACCAGAAGCTTTTATGGAGTTTTGGAAACAACACGAAAAGAAACGTTTCACCATCATTATACCACTCTCCCACACTCACGCCTGTAATCCAGCACAACGAATAAAATGCCACCAATTTTATGCACTAGCACTGAAAATAACACAAATTTTGGAAAATAATACAATTCGGCGACGCGATCTTTTTCGTTTTCCCGCCAAAAATCGTTTGGCAGTTAACTCGAAGTCTTGTAAATAAAAACACCTCCAGTTTGCAAATAGGAAACGTGAGATAATACACAGTTGATGCAAACATTTCGACTTCATTAATCTACAGAACATAACTGATTACTGAATTGCTAACAGCTGACTTCATAGGGCTAATAGATAAGAGTCTATGATTCACTGAGATGATTGTGTGTTGCATAGATAGAATTATTGTGGGAAGTAAAATATACTGTTGGAAATCCTAAGTGGTTTTAGTTTTAAAAAAATAAGTTTACAATCAAGCTAACAATATTTATTAAAATTTACTAAGAACCGACAATAATTAATAGCGTGATTTTATAAAACGTCCGTCGCCTCTGAGCGCTGCCCGAAAAGTGAGCCCGAGCCTTCTCCGTCGCTCGTATATATACTACGCCGCTTGCATCAGCTCCCGAAGTGAAGTATTTTGTAACACGGCCGTTCCTGCTTGCGTGTTGTCCTCAACAGCTGCTTCATCTTCAAGCGGCACATTGTCGTCGACCTCGACCGTTGTGTCTTCTTCTACAGGGAGTAACAAAAACCCTGTTAAATAAATGAAGTATGTGTACAGATAATTACAAGTAGTCATATAAAAATGTCTAACAATACCTAAGTTATACGTATCTGAAGTTACAGGCAGTATCTAAATACAAAAAAATAATACCATTTCCCAAAAATGTTTGTGCCACAAGCCGTGCCTATTTTTAAATAGCTAAGTAACTAAGGTAAAAGTAAACGCGGAACCGACAAACGGGGGCCGCCTTTGTCGGCTCTTTTGTAAGATGCCGCTCCTGCACCTGTGTGCCTACGGGGAAATGGGGTGCGCGGGCGGCGCGGCATAGGCGCGGCGCGGCCCGCGGCTTACGCTCAGTCGCACGTGCTCTCTCATGCAATTTAGTCGTTTCCAGTTTGACCGTCGCGAATTTAGTGTCGAGTGTGATGTCGTATTCTAACGACGAATACTACAATATGTTAATGTGCCTTGGTAGAAGTCACAATAATTATGCGGCAGCACGTAGAGAATACGAGCATAATTTTTCTATTCCGCGTGGAATTGAGTTACCGTCATTAATGGCATTCCAGCGATTGCACTTACGTGTTTACAACACCGGTAGTGTAACGGGCCGTGATCAGCAAAGATTTGATGCTGGAAGACCACGAGTATTACATGATGCTGATGAACAGGTGCTCGATATGTTTGTGCAAGACCCAACACGTAGCACACGCAGCATGGCAAGAGAAATTGGAATTAATCACATGCGTGTATGGAGGGCATTGAAGGAAGACGGTCAGCACCCGTTTCATTATCAACGAGTGCAATCATTGTTGCCCAGTGATTATGAGCCCAGAGTGGCATTTTGACAGTGGCTTCTCGACCGAGTGGCAGATGACGCAGAGTTTTTGAGTCGTATTTTATTAACCGACGAATGCTCGTTCGTCCGAACTGGCGTTTTTAACTGCCATAATGAGCACGTATGGGCTGTGGAAAATCCAATCCGCCAAATCAGCATTTTGATTGATTGACTGAACATGAAAATCGCCTGCCGACAGATGTGTTTTTGAAAGCTCTTTTAAGAGCTAAAAATTACGTACTTATCTTGTTTCTTGACAATACAAAATCACACGTGAATTCGATTGTTCAGAGTGTGGCAGAAAGGCGCGCAGCACTTGTGTGCCTACCACTATTGGTCAAAGAGATCTTTTACGTCATTAAGTTCAGTCTCGCAATCCTACAACGTTGTGGTATGTGGTATAGGGCACATAATCGTATGAAAAACGCTTAAAAAGTAATCTGTGGAATAAATAGCTTCTAGTTCCGTCGCAGTAGGTATGCAAGTTGAATAGACTTAGCGTACCATGGCGGGCGGTGCGGGGTGCGGGCAACAGGCAGCAGGCTGCGTCTGTGGTGCAAGTACCTATGTTGTCAATATCTGAGGTCGTAAACATTTTTAGTAACGGCATAAAAGGTTTTAATAAAAAGCACACGTAAGTTTTGTATGTCTCGTATTGAAATAGAACTAGTATTACTACAACCTTGAGTTGACACTGGATACGCAGCTCGCGGATATAACAGGGTTTTTGTTACTCCCTGTATAACACAACAAAACATGATTTTAGGACCCGATGTACAGGCATAACGTTGGTAACTGAAACCATTTCAAAATTAAAATGAAGCTGTTGCTCAATTCAAAGAAATTTCAATTTAGAGAAATTCAACAGGTACTTGTAATAAACATTGAAAACGGAGACTGCAAAACAACTGTGTTAGAAGCACAAGCGTGCACTCAAGTACAACCAACGCAGTTTTCATAACAATTTTATGAAAAGATGTAAGAAGAAGTAATGGTTATAGGCGCATGTTAGCATTGTAAATAAAGAAAAATAAATGTATTGCGAATTTCAGAATTCCGGACTTCTAAACTTCGCCACACATTGTAATAGAAAACGGCAACTGTATGATATGACACTCATTAACACGTCATACATTTCAACAACGGTAACTGTATGACATGGCACTCACAAACCACGTCACACATTGCAAAAATGGCAACTGTATGACGTAACACTCACAAATCACGTCATACATTGCAAAAACGGAAACTGTATGACATAACACTCACAAATAACGTAATACATTGAAAAAAGGGCAACTGTATGACATGGCACTCACAAACCACGTCACACATTGCAAAAACGGCAACTGTATAATGTAATACTCACAAATCACGTCATAAATAGCATAAACGGCAACTGTATGACATGGCACTCACAAACCACGTCACACATTGCAAAAACGATAACTGTATAATGTAATACTCACAAATCACGTCATAAATAGCATAAACGGCAACTGTATGACATGGCACTCACAAACCACGTCACACATTGCAAAAACGGTAACTGTATAAGATAACATTCATAAATAACGTCATACTTTGCAAAAACGGCAACTGTATGACATGGCACTCACAAACCACGTCACACATTGCAAAAACGGCAACTATGTGGAGAGAATAATCTCGTCACATATTGCAAAAGGCAACTGCATGAAGAGGCATAGGCCCCCTCACACATTGCAAATAGAGAGAAGGCAACTGTGCGAAATGATCACACATTGCAAACGACGCCACACAAAGTGCAGTCATCGCTGAGTCACATTGGTGAGACAGATATCCGCAGTGGAGAACGCAGAACAAGCCTCCAGCGTCCATTCGCCCCGCCAAAACACCATGTGATCGGCGGCCGCTTGCGTTGTCTTGCCATAAGACCCGCCGCGAAGTTTCGAGCTACAGCGGTGGGTGGCAGCACATGCAGGACCTTGTAGGGCCCCCGCATGCCAGAGTTCGGCTTTCCCGTAGATTGTGATGACCTGTTCGCGACCACAAAATCACCAACGGTGAAGATTTGTGACTGCTGACGACCCTTGTTGACATAAGCGTCTTGGAGTTGCTGGTCAGCGTCAGGTAGTGTGGACGCAGTATTATTCGTCACCGCATCTTAACGGTACACCATTGCGAGTTTTGTTTTGAATGAATAACCGGGGATGTACCGTCTAAAGTAACAAAAACTAACTTAGTAGCATTAAAAATGTCTAACCTCTTCAGACATTGCTTGGCACTTACGTGTTAACAGAAGCTTCTACCTTATGCTCGCTCGGTCTCACCTGACCATTAGTAATCATTTGACCTTAGTAATATATTTCAGTTGTAATAAATTCACATTTCTCAACGCTGATGGAAAATCCTGCCTCAGTCAAAGTCTTTAGAATCACTATACTCGCGTTTTCGCTTGTTTTGTTGAACATAACCTTTGCGAAAAACACCACGAGCTCGAACGGGTGTAATCTGATGAGGTTTCACATAAATGGGCAAAAAACTCACTAAATTCATAGCAGCTGCGCGAATTTGAGTATCAGTAACACCAGCGTGTAACTATCGCTACAATGAACTCATTCATCACTCAAATCGTTAACAATGCGTAACGTAACAACAAACGTCTAGCATATTCTGCATACGTGGGGTAGTTATCAGAATCAGTTTTCATAGCATCAAATAAAATGTTCGCGATATTTACTCGTATAGGGCACAATGCCTTAAATTCACCCTTGAAATTTGGCCAACTACGATCATTACTAACCCAATCGTATAGCCACGACCTCGCGTCACCTTCAGACAATTACCTATACGTGCTAAACACTCACTGTCGTCCCATCTATTTAGTTTGCGCACATGATCAATTTGACCACACAACGAATCAAAATCATGCAAAGACAGATCGAAATTTGACATAAATACATGGTTCGATCTTACCGGCATGGCATCATAGCATTAACGAGCTTTTCGGCTACTTATAACCATATCCGCGGTGGGCGGAGGCGTGCTTGTACACGGCACGGACAGGTCCAGACTTGCAGGGTACGACTCGGCGCTCGACGGCGCAGTCGGCGGGCAGACGGCTCGCACGACGCGGCTGGCGTGCCGGAGCATCCGGTGCAGGCGCCGACATGGCGCGCAATGTACTCGCAACAACACATGCACTGCGTGTCCTGGAATCTTCCAAAACACCTAAGCAGCTTATGAAAGTTTGAAGCTGGGCTTCTAAACCAGGAATAGACGATCGATTTCGCTTACGACTTTTACGTTTACTAGTCTCAGACATAGCTACAAATATGTTAAGCGGAAAATCTTTAAAATCACAACTGCAAAATCAAAACAATATTTGAAATCAGAATAACCAAGTCAGAATTGAGTTAGATCCCGCTTCTGATGTTGGAAATCCTAAGTGGTTTTAGTTTTAAAAAAATAAGTTTACAATCAAGCTAACAATATTTATTAAAATTTACTAAGAACCGACAATAATTAATAGCGTGATTTTATAAAACGTCCGTCGCCTCTGAGCGCTGCCCGAAAAGTGAGCCCGAGCCTTCTCCGTCGCTCGTATATATACTACGCCGCTTGCATCAGCTCCCGAAGTGAAGTATTTTGTAACAATACCTTATACACTACCTACATTCGTTGGAGCGAAATTGATATTGCATCATCATGCAATAGCCTAGAATAGATTGCGTTAATTTCACGGGTAGAATGAAGATGCGGATGATAAAAAAGTGAAAATTGTGCATGTAATTGTGCCGAAATATCGAAAGCTCAGAAATGATTCCAATCACGGCATAGTCCCGTAAGAACTATTACAAATGTAATGGACAGTCGTGAAAGCTTAAAACAGTGATATATCTACAAGATATTTTGTGCTGTATGTAAAAACTTCTGAAACTGATAAGGATTACATTACATTTTTTTTTATTTGTACGAAAGCTTGTTCCAAACAGTTAGGTGAATTCGTTAAAAATATTGTCTCTGATTGTGGGTTTTATACTTCAAGCAATTCATTAATTATATTTGAATCGACTAATGAAGCGGGTAAGTGTGGCTCAGCGGTGATGCGACTTTCAAGAAACGCACCTGGGTTTCAATCACGCCTCAGCCCTGCGCCGATGACTGTTCAAGATACGTGAAGAAGCCAGCATATTCAAGAGTGACATCTGAACATGTCATCCATCAACGTACTTGACCTGACTGATCGATTAAGTCCACACTTTTCACGTGACCGAAGGCCTGTGTTCCTGCAGTGGGAAAGTATATGGCGAATACTGGAGCGGTTAAAAAAATCTGAGCAATTAAATCAAAATATGTTTTTAATGACGATGATGTTTTTTTTGTACTTCAAACTTGTCTATCATTTGACCACGCTCTCACCTGATGGGAAGTGACGATGCGATCGAAGTTGTAGCATGCTAACCAAGTAAATATCTATTCACTAAGATGGTAGGACTTTTCTGCAAATTTTGTCAAGGTAGGTACCACCGCTTTGCCAGTTATTCTGCCGCCAATCAGTAGTACTACTGTGTTCGGGTGTGAAGGGCACTGCAGCTAGTGAAATTACTGGGCAATTAAGACTTGATAAACTGATCTCACAGCCGAATAATCTTATTACCAGACTGTGCTGAACATCAGGTGAACGACTAGCTCAACACGTCATTCATTAACATAAAAAGCAGGAGTTAAGAAGTGTAATATAATTAAAAAATCCGTAATTTCAATAGGTGGTAGGACTTTTCTGCAAAGTTCGTCTAGGTAGGTACCACCGCTTTGCCAGTTATTCTGCCGCCAAGCAGTAGTGCGCAAGCACTACTGTGTTCCGGTTTGAAGGGCACTGTAGCTAGTGAAATTACTGGGCAAATGAGACTTTATGACCTAATCTCACAGTTTTGTAATCTTATTACCAGACTGTGATGTCTCAGAATGACATGCGCAGTGCAGTGTCACGCGAAACTATAATTTAGTGTTTCAAGTGTCACTGCAACTGATATGGGCAGTCGTGTCGCTTAACATCAGGCGAGCGGCTTGCTCCCCCCAAAGATCCCTTTGTTGTTGGATGAAATCAGTTACTGTAGTTATATAAATAGGTATATACGTAGAACTATCTAATCATACTCTTAACAACTCCAACAAGTAAATTAACATGTTCTGTACGTATCAGTAAACTGACAAGCTATTAAACACGTTCGATCTCATCAGCTTCAAAACTGAACTTTCTCTCTTTGTTATAAAGTTTAAACTGGAGAAGAGTATCTTGTATAGTTTACTTGAAACTTGTTTTCATTATAGGATATTCACCTGAGTTTGTTAATTAATAGTTACCTGTAATGTGAATAGATTTGAGTCAGAGGAAGGAAATCAGGAGAGAATTATTTTGTTCTGTGTAAAGTAGGCAATAACCAATAATTCAATACTTGTTCTGAGTCTGAGTCTGGGTGTTGTGGGACCATTGTCCTCGTAGTTCCTAGACACAGGGAATCCTAGTTAGGGTCCAGGATCTATGTCTGTGATCGGTGGGCGTTATTATTATGATTATTGAATTATAATCAGGTACAGGTCCAATCATGTATGGAGTACTGCTGCCACCTGTGGGACGGGTCTGCCAAGTACCAGCTTGAGGCTCTGGACTCGATTGAACGGCGTGCCAAAAAGCTTATTGACGACGACACTTTGGTTGGTGAAAGGCTCCAGAGCCTAGCACATCGATGTAAGATCTGTCGGTCTTTTACAGATTACGCCATGGTGTATGCGCCGCAAGAGAACTGCTTGACCTCATTCCCCCATCACCATTCCACTACCGGACTACTAGACGCTCGTCTAAGCGCCATTCTTTCGTGGTCGAAATACCACCCATTCGTACCAAGCGATTTAATTCCACGTTCATAGTTAGAACGGTTAAGGAATGGAATGGAATGGAAAGGAATGGACTGCCAGCGTCTTGGTTTCCGGTGAAATATGACCCGGGCGACTTCAAGAGAAGAATGAATAGTTATTTACTTGGCTAGCATGCTACACCTTCGATCGCATCGTCACTTCCCATCAGCTGAGAGCGTGGTCAAATGCTAGACAAGTTTGAATTAAAAAAGATAATAAAACTTGAATTTTTGAAACCTGCTGTTTACTATTAGTAAAAATATTATCAGATAATAATATAAACCCACACCTTCTATCAACACTTAATCCTAATGATATCATTACCGTTGTATAAACGATGTTGATAAGAAAAATATTAGCAGAGACCTAATTTTTGAAGTAGGTAGGTATCTACTTCAAGCCTACCTACATTTTACAATGATAAAATAACGAATACAAAAATTTAAAAGCATTTCATTTTCATTTCATTTGACTGGCCTGATAGCTCAGTTGGTAGTAACCCTGCCTTCTGAACTGTGGGTTGTGGGTTCGATTCCCACCCAGGACAAACATTTGTGTGATGAACATAGGTGTTTGTTCTGTGTCTGGGTGTTATATTGTATTCTATGTATGTATTTACAAACAAAAAGTATCTAAGTATTGTATCAGTTATCTGGTTCCCATAGTACAAGCTTTGCTTAGTTTGGGGCTAGATGGCGCTGTGTGAGATGTCCACACATATTATTATTATTATTTCATTGACCACATTATAACATCACGTTATATATTATTAGGCATGTCATTATATTATTAGGTACACAATAGCATTTCACAATAGTTCCTACAGCTCATTATATTAACCATCAACCTTACTCATATTTTATTTATCTTATATAATTCAATCACGATATTTTAGTTTGCAATCTTACTTATTTACAATCAGAAAATGAGCATTCCAGCATTTTGTCATAAATTCGTTTAGTGTATAAAATGGATGTATTTCAAAAAAAGCTTTAGTTCTGAGTTTAAATTATAATACAGGTAATTTAGTTAGTTCAATGGGCAATTTATTATACATGTTGACATGTATAATAAATTGCCCATTGAAGCATTTTGACCATATGTACTGGCCGCGATGTCTTATAGACAGTCCAAATGCTCCAGCCCACCAGTAAGTAGCGTACCCAACATTCTACCCTACCTACTATTCTGTAACTGATTGAACTTGGCTGTAAATCGATAAGTGGATCGATAGAAGTCGGGTGGTAGATTTATATTTTTTTATTTATTTACAAGGTATGTTGACCACCTTTTTGTAGGTACTCGTACCATGTGTGTAGGTAGCTACGTGTCCTTTGCCAGATATTCTGCTTCCAAGCAGTAGTGCGCAAGCACTGCTGTGTTCCGCTTTGAAGGGCACTGTAGAGTGGCTAATGAAATTACTGGACAAATGAGACTTTATGACCTGATCTCACAATCTAGTAATTTCTAGTAATCTTATTACTAGACTGTCTTGATGTCTAAGGATGGTGTGCACAGTGCAGTCTCACGCGAAACTTTATATTTTAGAGTTACGAATGACACTGCATCTGTAAATGGGCAGCCGTGGCGCTTAACATCAGGTGAATGACTAGCTCGTCACGTTATTCATTAATATAAAAAAATATATGTTAAAGCAGGAGTAGAAGTGCCCTGCTACCGGGGGCGAGTTGGCTGGACTGCAGTCGCGACCCCTTCTCGCCCCGGTACGGCGGACGAGGGCTCACGGGGGGATTTTAGTTTCGAGTTCGAGTTTTTCGGTTCGAGTCCCACATACCCCCTGCCACCACCCCCGTGGTGGCATGGAATAATATAATAAGGACTAAAAACGTCTTTATTAAGTCTATTAACAAAAATCTATTTTAATAAGAGTAAATAATAAGAGTGACACTGCAACTGTTAATGAGCAGCCGTGGCGCTTGACATCAGGCGAACAATAGCTCGTCACGTCATTCATTAAAAGCATGTGGATACCTACATGTACATATCTATTTACGTAACTATACACAGGTAGGTATATATAGGTATTTAGTGGGGGTACTATTTACATAACATTGGACTATTACAGTCACGTAAGTAGTTTCGTTCGAGAAACGACTGATAGTAAAGCACCTAAGCAAAAATAATTAATTTAAGAGCGCGAATTGCCATGCTATATCCTTGGCGTTACCTACCCAGAAATCTCAAATGAACGAACAGTGCCTAAATTCTCTAAGCCACATCATTATCATCAGCTCCGGAAGACATCTACTGCTGAACATATGCCTCCCCGATAGGGCGCACTATGATCAACTGCTTGCATCTTGTCATCGAGTCCTGCAAATTTCACAACGTCATGTCACTTCAGGACGCTGTTAGATCAATTATTTATGCATGGTGTGTGTCACGGTGCTATTGACAACATCAAACTCTCTGAACAGTTCCTGCAGCTTCGTGCCCATCATATCGCACAAGGCACACATATTTTTTCTATGTCCCGCACGCACGTACCAACTACTACGAAAACTCTGTTATCTGTCGAACACAAGATAGTTTTAATAAGCGTTTTAGCTCTGTTGACATATTTCACTGCCAAAAGCAAGAGTTTAAGAGCTCTGTAATTAATTTAATTTTAAATAAAATTTAAGTCTGTTATATATTGTATTGTATCGTGTGCTATTATGTATTAGTATGTTTATTAAGTTATTACCTTCCTCTTCCATTTCCTTCTTGTCAATGTAACCTACTTAAGTCTGGACTTTCTGCTCTCTATTTTCAATATGGAATTTTATAAAATAAAGTAAATCCGTAATTGGATGTAAGTTCTAATATTAAGCGAAACTATTTCTTAGCTTAAGATCTGTGGATTTTGTGAAATAAATAAATAAATCGACTCACCGGGTTTTTGACCGGGGGGGTGATCACGAAACTTTGTAAACTAATGTAACAGAAGAAATTTACTACTAACTATGCACATAGTGCGCTGAGTGAAAACCCACACATCACTCTAATATTATAAAGGCGAAAGTTTGTATGTGTGTTTGTGTGTATGTTTGTTACTCTTTCACGCTTAAACGGCTGAATAGATTTGGATGAAATTCGGCACCAAGATAGCTTATATACTGGATTAACATATAAGCTACATTTTATCCTGGAAAAGTGAAATGTGCCCGTGGGATGAACTAATAATTAAAATACTTTTTATCCGCGGTTGAAACCGCGGGGCGCAGTATTTATATTAAAAAAATCTCATTTCACAACATTCGGATAAGGTTTTGCGTGGGTTTTCCTGCTGGTTACAGAGTCATCCATCACAAAATTACAATGAAATAATATAAGTGTAGGTTAATAGGTTGTAAATCGAAGTCACATACCCACTGGCAATGAATCATGAGATCATTTATTTATACTATAAAGTTAATCAACATATTCAATACCAAGAAAAATCCCAAACAATCTCAATCTCAAGGGATTTCTTTTGGGATTGTTTTCAAATCTGTTCTCAAAATAATGGGTATAAAAGAAAATAGATAGGTAATAAACGTTATATCTAGTAGGTACCTACTGAGGTAGGTATGTACTTTTATACTAATACTTAGGTACTAAAATAAAGGGTACAAAAGTGAGACTCGTGCCGACTGCAAAGCCTCGACCATAGACGCAAAGTTGCCAGTTTATCGGTCTTCTATCGAGTGCATTTTGGAGAGTGTGCATTGAAGTTGCATAATCTGATTCCGCCGTCACCGTTCCACCATCGGACAACCAGATGTACGAAAAAGCGCCACCGGTACATGTTTAATATCCCACATGTGCGAACAAAGAGATTTGGCTCCACATTTATCATGCGAACAGCCAAAGAGTGGAACGCTTTACCGGCATCCGTATTTCCCGAAACTACAACCTTGGAGTCTTCAAATCGAGAGTGAACAGGTATCTTCTAGGCAAGCGTGTTACATCCTAGACTGCATCGTCACTTACCATCAGGTGCGATAGTCAAGCGCGAGCCTATCAAACAACAAAAAAAAATAAAAAGAGTTCCATTTCGCAGGTTCATCCATTATATTCGTCTTAGAACCTTCTTACGTAAAAACAAAAGAAATGAATTAGGAGATTAGTTTGCGATCACTATCACGGTATATGTAGGCTTTAGAAACGGATGGATGCGGATTCAAATCCCGCTAGTGAACCAAATTTTTCCGTTACACTAAAAATTGATCTGCTGATTACGCTAATAAGCTGATCTACACATAAAATTCAAAGTCCTGACTGACTTATCAACGCACAGCCTAAACCGCTGGTCTTAGAGACTTGAAATTTGGAGGGTGTGTTCTTTGTAAGTTGTAGGTATCCACTAAGAAAGGGTTTTTCGAAATCCCACCCCTAAGAGGGTGAAATAGGTGGTTCAATTATCAATGAAAAATGTTCTTGTTCAATTCCTATTAGCCACGCCGTCGAAGCCGCGGGCAGAAGCTAGTGCTGCTATACAAATCATGCAATATAGAAATAAATTAAATGTGGTGACAAAGATAATTATGTAAACAAGGAAAAATGTGCACACAGACATAGATACCTAATCAAAATAAACCACGTTACATTTGTTGAAGAATGATAATGGTTGACGATATTAAAATATATAAAAAACAATGTAACTAGGAATGCAATGCGAGAAGTACTACTAACAGATATTTGTCAAACCAATACCTACTTATAACATATTACGTTGAAATAAAAGCAATAATTAAATATTAACAGTTGTGCAAACAATGCAGGTCCCGTACGCACTCGAAATGGCAAAACTAAAATACCTTCCCACGGTCGATCGGACAAAAAACAGGTTTGAGTTGCATACCAAAAGGAAATCACCCATATCCGTTTCTTACTAGCAAGTGATTATTAAAAACTATGTAGTTGACATACCTTTAAGATAATCCGCTATATCCAAATGAACGCACAACAACAAACTACACTTAGAACTAAACACACAAATATTTAAACTTCACTACGTAAGATTAAAGATGTGAGTTGATAGTCACTTTCGTATTCGAGTTAATCGCACACGCTCAAACCGGTTTCCAAGCAACCGGCGGAGACAACCTCACGGCACCGAGTTCCGAGCAAAACTGACTCCATTTCGATATGAATGTGAGCGGCTCCATTCTCGAATACTACGAGCGAGATACGGCCATTCAGGTATGGGAACAACCTCCGAGACGAGATGACGACAACACAAAATAGACCATAATTACCAACAAATAGCGACAGAAATGTGGCAACATCCCGTCAGTGATAAGACTGCGTCGATATCAGAGCTGCGTCTAGGATTCCAAACGGAGCGAGATGGACAGTTCCAAATGGTAGTGCGAAAGCAGGACGGCAGTATTTTAAAGATGATTGGAGCGTAAAAATTTGTATTATTCAGTTTGCAGCAAAAGCGCAGCATTTAAACAATGGGAAAGTAAACTGCCAGGATTGCTTTCTGCCAACAACGCTCTTTGGAATGGAGGAAGGCAGCGCGTCTCATTGTTTACCATTATGCTCTTTTTCGCTAGAGCTCTATTATTAGAGCAATTTCTATGAAAATGCCTTATGCAACGACCCCAGGAGGTTTCTCTCTGAGATGGTTATACCCACGTGAACTACAAATTACTTTGAAATACACGTTCTCCGAACTAACTGATCCTTAAATGTTCCACGTAATGTTCATGTAATGTTTACATTTTGCTGTACTTTGAGGAAATATAAACTTGATTTTTATAATGGTAGTCTTCGGGAGTGCGAGGCGAACGGAAGTTGAAGTTGGTTCACGTAGATCTCCATTATCAACATAACGAAGCTAATTTTTTAATTTTTATGTTGGTATTTCCGGTAAAATGACAATTTACAAGTTGTCAAGATGGCGACATTAACATTAAACAAATCAAAAACAAAGCTATACCGGCCTATAGATGGAGCTAAAGAAGTTTTAATTCAGTCGTGTGGTCTAAAGTACACTAATTTTTTATTATTTTGATACCATTGGAATGCTTTACATTTTACAGTTTTATTTAACGCTTTCGGTGGAAACAAACATCAAATTTCAATTATGTTGTCAAAATGTTGTCCACAGCAGCTCATAGTTATAAATAATATGATATTCTGTTATTGTAAACTCAGTGCCATTTTCTAAGCAACCCAGATATTAAAGAATTAATAAATACTAAAAGATATATTCTGGAAAGAATAAATTTCGCTTGCGGGCTCACCCCAAATCTTGTAAGGTCCCAATAGAAAGTAACGACAACATTTATTAAGCAATAAAACGGATCTTCCCCAAGATAATCAAAAAGGGGTCTAATTATCCTCGGAGGTCCTTTGAAATCACACATCGAAGGTCTATCTGTACCTGCTAACGGTAGGGCGGCGTGGCTCTAAGATGAATGGGGTACAAGCAAAAAATAAAGGGATGATGGGAAACTTTTTTGAATCCTGTGGGATAGACCGGGAATTCTTTCACAAGCGTTTCTTGTGTGATGTTTTTATCTTTGAGGTGGTAGGAATGCAATTGTCACTAATTAGATGGGTAGAGAACTATTCAAGAATTATTACTTTTGTTAGCAATAGATATAGAAATAGAAAAAACATTTATTCAATACGTGCCTAAAATTAAAGTACAAAAACAGGTTATATTAATGCATAAACAGAGTTTTGGCGGGAATGCGAAAAAGATTGCGTCACCGCATTGTATTATTTTCCCAAACTTGTGTTATTTTCAGTGTTAGAGCATAAAATTGCTGGCATTCTATTCGTTAAGTGCTGGATTACAGGCGTGAGTGTGGGAAAATGGTATAATGATGGTGAAACGTTTCTTTTCGTGTTGTTTCCAAAACTCCATAGAAGCTTCAAGTAAAGTTGCCACCACTTTACTAGAAGTATGACTTTGACTGGACTTTGACTTGACTTGATGACTTCGACTGTGACTTGACACACATTTGCGTGAAATATCATAACTTGATAAATTATTAATTACTTGACACTGGCTAAATACACATAAGTGTGGAGCCAAAACATAAAAAAAACATTAAAAATAAAATACATAAACAAAATAATTATGTAGATAACGAATAAAAAACCACTGATTTTCAGCCTAGACTCAGAGGGGGTGGAACCAATGCACAATTCGAAAAAGATTTTAAGTTTGTGCTTAAATAAATATCTGATTATTTACTAGCAGTATTATTAACACTTGAACCTTGTTAAAAAAATAGGATTCCTTGTATTCTAGACAGAGAAAAAAAACGCTTCTTTTTCGACTTGCTTCGCAGTTCGTGGATTTTATTTAAAAGCGTAGTGAAATCAGTCTTTTTCATTTATTATATGACTGGTTGCGCCCCACGGTTTCACCCGTGGATAAAAAAAAGTATCCTATTTGTTAATCCAGTTTATAAGCTACCTATATTCCAAATTTCATCCAAATCCGTCTAACCGTTTGAACGTGAAAGAGTAACAAATATCCATACATACAAAGTTTTCACGTTTATAATATTAGTATGATCGTGCTCTTTTTTACTTTCCATTTTGTTATTTGTTTACGCTATTAAAAACATTACTGTTCATTTACTGAAACTGGTGTCGATTCTGTGTCGCATTCTCTAAAACTAAAGTAAACTTAAAGTATGGCGGTACTCTTCTGATAAAGGGGAAAAGAAAAAGACGAAAATATGTTAATTTCGTTTAGCTTTAGAGTATGCGACACAGAATCGACACCATTGTCTTAATTAACAAACACTGCTACATAAAAACATGGTGTTTTATTATTTCTGCCCATCTCGATACGTTTAGATCTGTCTCTAATAGTATCCATCATTATGCTGATGATGTGGATGGAAGGCATACCTATAATAGGCTATTTGACTACTATATTTTTATTACAGACATAAATAATATACCTCAAAAAATAGATAACTGTGAAAACAAAACTTGAATATCTCAAAAAATGACTAAGTTACAGGCATTTTAAAATACAGAAATAGAAAGAGACAACTCAAACACGCAGTGACGTCAGTTACCAGTCCTCACAGTAACTCATTACTAAGCTGTGGTAGCTCTACATACAATCTTTTTGGCATGTGACGTCACAAGCCATGCCCTCATAGTAGCTGTGAGGAAGTTCAACACGATCTCTGTTTTGCGAGAAAGGGACAGGCGATGAAACTTTAAAAGTGTACTACTCCGTGATTAATTTACCGATTTTACTTATTTTTACAATGATTACATTCATTTTTAACCTACTTTATGAAAATAATATTTACTTGTTCATTTTTAATAGTAGTCAAATAGCCTATCTGTGGTGTGGTGGTTGAGCAAGTCGGCTCAAAACCCACAGGGGGCCTGTTCGATTCCCGCGGCAGGACAAGTATTTGTGCACAGAAAAAAAGCGCAAATACTTGTTCTGGGTCTGGGTGTTGTGGGTTGTGGGACAATGGTCCTCGTAGTTTCAGGGTCCCTAGATACATGGAATCCTAGTTAGGGTCCAGGATCTATGTATGTGATCGTTGGGCGTTATTATTATTATTAATTATGACGACGTTTAATCGTGTTTGATGGGTAGTTAATTTTTTATGGTTTGAGTATAGCTAATTAAGCTATTTAAATTACAAACACATTTAATTTCCTTCTCATATACATGCTCAGCATGTTTATAGCAAAAGTAATTAGCATTGCTTTTGAATGAAAGCCACATCTATTCCTATAGCTGTTTTATTCCTATTTCTGATCTCCTTTTGTTTGTAAATCTTTTTATAATCAAGTAAGTACTGGCTTTAGTTCAAAGGAAAATACACCCTAAGGGAATATTCTACAAGGCAACAAACCATAAATATTACGGCACTTCATTGTTATCACAATAATCACACTATCACACAAATCACACTAAAATTATATAGACGAAAGTTTGTATGTGTGTATGTTTGTTACTCCTTCACGCTCAAACGGCTGAATAGATTTGGATGATTTTCGGTACCAAGATAGCTTATACACTGGATTAACATATAGGCTACATTTTATCCCGGAAAAATGAAATGCTCCCGTGGGATGGGCAAATATTTAAAATACTTTTTATCCGCGCGGGTGAAACCATGGGGCGCAACTAGTCTTAAATAAAAATATCTCCAGTTATAGCCCGAGCCTATTTATCAATTGCTTCAATTACTCCAAATTGATTGCGTTAACAAACTGTAATAATATTTGTTTAAAGAACAATCCATGTGTGAGATAGGCCTAGTTACGAAAATTCCAAGTAGTTTAGACGTTACGCAAAAGTTATATACAAAGGTTAGGAGGCTAAAAGTTTATGACGAATTTGCTTTGCACTAAGTTGTTAGAGAAATTAATAGTAGCTGTCGTCGTTTGTCAAAACTTTACAATGACCTTAAGATTTTATTGGTGAAGGTTGAAGCCTACTGCATCAGTATGTTAAATAAATAAATATTTGTGGACATTTCACACAGCGCCATCTAGCCCCAAACTAAGCAAAGCTTGTACTATGGAAACTAGATAACTGATACAATACTTAGATACTTTTTGTTTGTAAATACATACATAGAATACAACATAAACACCCAGACACAGAACAAACATCGATGCCCATCACACAAATGTTTGTCCTGAATGGGAATCGAACCCACAACCTACAGCTCAGAAGTCAGGGTTACTACCAACTGAGCTATCGGGCCAGTCATCGGGTGGAATCACAGTCTCCAATGGTTGAATCCTTGGCTTTTTCTTGTGCAGCTACGAGCATCAACTTAGTCTCACGAGCATCTAAAACACAGATAAACCGCCTTTTTTTGAGGGGGGAAATGCTCTCGCACTTCACATGGGGATGGTGGCAGGAGATATGTGGGACTCGAACCCACTAAAACACCCCTGTAGACGACACGAAGCTATGCATCTGCAACATAACGACTTGATGACTTTGATCGTAACTTAACACACACATATATATAAAGTTAATTAATATGAGAAATTATCAATTGGAAGTTTTGGCGGGAATGCGAGAAAGATTGTGTCACCGCATTGTATTATTTTTCAAAACTTGTGTTATTTTCAGTGTTAGTGCAGAATATTGGTGGCATTCTATTCGTTAAGTGCTGGATTACAGGTATGAGTGTGGGAAAATGGTATAATGATGGCGAAACGTTTCTTTTCGTGTTGTTTCTAAAACTCCATAGAAGCTTCAAGTAAAGTTGTCACCACTTTACTAGGAGTATGACTTTGACTATGACTTGACTACGACTTGACTTGATGACTTCGACTGTGACTTGACACATATTTGCGTGAATTATCATTACTTGATAAATTATCAGTTACTTGACACTGGTTAAATACACACAAGTGTAGATCCAAAACAAAAAAAAAGACGTGTGGCACTCGGAGACTGCCGCGGTAAAGCTATTGCATAGCATTTTTTTATCAACTTATGCAATTATACGGTTCGGAGTGGGGGGTGTTAGGTTTTTTTCGTTACGGAATTTCTGGATTCGGTCCCCACGCTCAAGGCCCGCGATAAAAGCTATGCAATAGCTTAACAAAAAAAAAAGTAGTTGCTGTACAAAGTGTTTCCCTGGGGCCCGCAAGCGCGGCTTCTTGTCAAGGAGCTTTCCAGACGCCTGGTTGAACTGACGCGCGACCAAAAAGTTGGCACATACCTCGGCCAACGAATTAGCCTAGCTATTCAACGAGGGAATGTTGCCAGCTTTTTGGGTACGCTTCCCGCAGAAGATAAAAAATAATAACGCTGCAACGATCACATACTCGTACATAGATCCTGGAGATCCTGGACCCTAACAACCTGTCAATCAAGGCTGATGTTTTATTTAAAACCCTTTTTACTCACAATTTGGCTTTCTAATTAAATATAGTTTAGCTTTACATTTAATTTAGTTTGTCATGCTATTTTGTTAATTGGTAAATAAATCACACTAATATTATAAAGGCGAAAGTTTGTATGTGTATATGTTTGTTACTTCTTCACACTCAAACGGCTGAATGGATTTGGATGAAATTCGGTACCAAGATAGCTTATACACTGGATTAACATATAGGCTACATTTTATCCCGGAAAAGTGAAATGTTCCCGAGGGATGAACCAATAATTAAAATACTTTATATCCGCGGGTAAAACCGAGGGGCGCAACTAGTATAAATTAATCGCCACCATTGTTACCGGATCACAGTTACATATCGTCACTAGCATTTATAACACTACTACTAGCACTTACATTTATAACAAAAATTAAGTAGAAGAAAAACGAAAAATTAAAAGTTTTTGACATGTTCAACTTTTGTCGCTTTTTGTCCACTTTAGACATATTTATGGACTTACATCCGGTCGATGAACACAACTTCCGGCTGTTTTTGTAAGAATGGAGCTCCAGGGAGTCGTCAAGTTAAAACGATTTTTGGAAGGACGTTTCTGTCAGAGTTCGTAAAAGTTATACACTCTTATATTTTAAGAACGAAAGTGAAGTGAATGTTATACAATATTTGTTAGATAGTCTGTAATCTCCACAATTCTGTATATTGCAGTGGTAACACTACTTACACTATGGTTTTCTAATATGGTTCTATTTCCGTTGTTGCTCTCTCTCTCCCCCTTACCGTTGTGTTGTCTACTTGTGTACTGTGTCCGTCCAAATTTAAATCTATTAATATTTCGAGTTAATCATCATAAATATGTCAAGAATTATTCTTACGAATGTTGACTTGCCTGTACAGAATATTATATGCTCAATATTTTTGTGTGCTACTTTTATTTAATAAAAGTATTGTTCGCCGCACCACGCAGTTTAATAGGCTATTTGACTACTATATTTTTATTGCATACATAAATAATATACCTCAAAAAATAGATAACAGTCCTCATAGTAACTCATTACTAAACTGTGGTAGCTCTATATACAATCTCTTTGGCATGTGACGTCACAAGCCATGCCTTCATAGTAACTGTAAGGAAGCTCAACACGATCTCTGTTTTGCGAGAAAGGGACAGGCGATGAAACTTTAAAAGCGTACTACTCCGTGATATATTTACCGATTTTACTTATTTTTACAATGATTACATTCATTTTTAACCTACTTTATGAAAATAATATTTACTTGTTCATTTTTAATAGTAGTCAAATAGCCTTTTGTTCGGCTTGCCACGGATCTCCTATGCACCAATATAAGTAGGTGTCATTACAACAAGAATATTCACGTCAGTTATAATCTATACAGATTATATGCCGGTCAGAATATAATATACATCGTTTAAGGTATTATGGAGGATATTAAGGTTCTGTATGCAATCAATATGAATACCATTCATACATACATTCATTCAATCGTATATAAGTAATAAATAAATAAACATCTGAGAGTTTTGGCGGGAAAATAAAAACATTGCGTTACCGCATTGTATTATTTTCCAAAACTTGTGTTATTTTCAGTGTTAGTGCATAAAATTGGTGGCATTATATTCGTTAAGCGCTGGATTACAGGCGTGAGTGTGGGAAAGTGGTGTAATAGTCTAGTCAACAAGTTCAAACACGTGATAAATAGAGATAAAGGTCCTAAAAATATGAGCGATAGCTCATTCGATTCGGAATCACCCTTAGAAAAATGTTTTTGAAAGATTTTGGTGCAGGTAAAAAATTACAATTGTTATTAACAAAATAAGATTTAAAATAACGGTATTTCGTCTTTCGTTAATAACTCAAAAAATATAACAATTTAAGCAATTATGAAAAAAAGTCGTCAAAAAGGAGGAAACGACGACTTGGACTGTGACTTGACTTGACATATACACATATATTAATATTAATTAACTAGAGAAATTATAAAAATTACGTGACACTGGCTAAATACACAAAAGTGTGGAGCCAAACCAAAACAAAAAAAAACATCTGTGACATTTCACACAGCGCCATCTAGCCCCCAACTAAGCAAAATTGAATACTTTTATTTGTAAATACATACATAGAATACAATATAGCACCCAAACACTTTACTGACCAACTGATCTAACGAGCCAGCCAGTACATATTTTCAGAAAATATCTTTTGGGTGTATAAATTTTACCATGGTTTAATAATTCAAAAAGTAGAAAACAAGTCGAAAAAAAAATTTAGGTAGAAAAGAAATAAAAAACACGAACCCTAAGTTTAAAAAAAAAATTGCGTCAAAAGTGTAATTTCACGTTTGTAACAAAAAAAATACTCCAAATTTTATCCTCTTTGCAGAATAAGTAGCGTTCCTTACCTGTAAGTAACAATGAACATTCCGTCTTCATTCAAGTAATGGTTTTAAGTCCTGGAACTTCATATGAAAATTCTCATATGCTCGTATTTTCTTCGGCTGGAATTCATATGTACGATTCCCGCGAAAATTCTTTATTTCAAAAAGCTTTTAGAACAGGTACATGCAGTGACGTAACCAGGAAAGGGCAATGCACCTCAAGAGTTTTGGCGGGAAAACGAAAAAGATCGCGTCGCTGCATTGTATTATTTTCCAAAACTTGTGTTATTTTCAGTGTTAGTGCATAAAATTGGTGGCATTTTATTCGTTAAGTGCTGGATTACAGGCATAAGTGTGGGAAAGTGATATAACGAACAAAATTCCTTAGAAGCTTCTGGTAAAGTTGCCACCGCTTTACTGGGAGTATGAATTGACTAGACTAGACTATGACTTGACCTGATGACTTGGACCGTGACTTGACTTGACATATATTTTACTTAACTCGAGAAATTATCAATTACTTGACACTGGCTAAATACACAAAAGTGTGAAGCCATACCAAAACAAAAAAAAATAATGCGAGGTGCATTAGTGCAACAGGCTCTATAAAATAATAACCACAGTGTAATAAAAGTACAAATATATATCCAGATAGGAGTTTTCTATTCCAATAGGGGGAAAGAATTTTTTATTTTGAAACTCATCTATACATATAAAATTCAAAGTCCTGATTGACTGACTGACTGACTTATATATCAACGCATAGCCTATATAAGCCGCTGGTCCTAGAGACTTGATACCTACATTTTACAAAGAACACTCTCTCCAATTTGGAGAGAGTGTTCTTTGTAAAATTTAGGTATCCATTAAGAAAGGGTTTTTCGAAATTCCACCCCTAAAAGGGTGAAATGGGTGGTTGAATTATCTATTATAAAAACTTCATTTCCTATAGGCCACGTGGGCGAAGCCGCGGGCAGAAGCTAGTTTATTATAATAGTTGCTGTATTGACATTAAGCTCTCTCTCCTCGATCCCCGCTGCTTTCAAGCTCTCACAGCCGAAATCTCCGCTACACACAGCTCACATCTCCTCTCCGCTTCGGCAAAAATATCTGCCAGCATCGCAGCACGTTTTCTCTCATCTCTTCTCTCCGCTTTTGTGGACGCTGGGCCTTAATATGCATACTTTATCGAGGTCAATTCGACTCTAGACTTTGAATTCTGAATGCAAAGGCTATCACATTCTTCTACGTTTTACAAATGCAACTTGATGCATCAAATATTTAGGATAGTTTCATTTGGGACCGTATTATTGACAGCTGTCAAAATCAAATCCTTTCCGTATTTAATAACTAGTTGGTTTGACTCGCGGATAAAAAGTATTACAATTATTTACTCATCCCACGGGAAAATTTCACTTTTCCGGGATAAAATGGAGTCTATATGTTAATCTAGTGTATAGTCCAAATGGTTTTTTTTTGTAGTAGGTAGTTTTTAGTATTAGTTATTAAATCATTGTAGTGTTTAGAAAATAAAGGCAATTTTCCGTGTTAAAAAAAAGTCTAGTGTATAAGCTATCTTAATACTGAATTTCATCCTAATCCAATCAGCCATTTGAGCGTGAAGAAGTAACAAATACACACATACACACAAACACACATACAAACTTTCGTCTTTATCAATCTATCCTATACAAATCCGCAACATCATATCTTCCTTATATGCAATTTGATGCGAAGTTGAAGTTCAAAATCAATCTGGACTCCAAAGAAGAAGTTGCCACGGCTTTTATGGTTGAATTGCAAACTTTCTTGTTTTGCTGTCGTTCCTGCCGCTTTACTTGTTGGCAGCATTGTCTCTTTATACATATTGATGCTAAATACTAATAAATAAATAAATATCTGTGGAAATTTCACGTCCATCACAGCCATCTAGCCCCAAACTAAGCTAAACTTGTACTATGGGAACCAGATAACTGATGCAATACTTATATTATGCTTCTTTGTTTGTAAATATGTATTTAGTACCTAGAATAAAATATAACACCCAGAGACAGAAAACACATTTTCAACAGGTAATTTCCAAAAATCGAACAAACTGATGTTCATCACAGAAACGTTTGTCCTGGGTGGTAATCGAACCCACAACCTACATTCAAAAGACAGGGTTATACTACCAACTGAGCTATCAGTTAGTCAATAGATTTATTTGTCCGAAAATATAATATATATTTTATTTTTGATTTATTGATTGATTTATTGTGAACCTTACATTGACTGAAATAACCAACTACTCATAGCAGAAATCGGGTGTTCGGCAGAACGTCGAACCGATTTGACTGAAAATTGGTAGGGAGGTACAGCTTAGAAGCAGGAAACGGACATAGGATACATTTTATCCATTCGACCATGTTTTACTAATTCCCCCGTGCGAAGACGGGGCGGGTCAACTAGTAAAGAATAAAAAGAACTACTCTGCAATGTGTAGGACAGGATCTTTGTGTGTAGGATCCAAAACATGTATTTTTAAATGTTTCCTAAGTAGCATAATAAGATAATCTTAAATGGAATGTAATTAAAAAAATGGCCGATAGATTTTTAAATAGAACCTTGCCCATCTTCGATTTGAATCATGCGCAAAAAATACAGGTATAAATAAAACATGCCCAATGTGAGCACCCGTGCAAGTATAGACATGTCGAGACAAGTGCATAGCTTGCATGAGTTGCAGGCAACTGTAGCTACTCGCTTTGTGTTGAGCATTGTCAAATTGTCATTGCCGTGGATAGATATTTATTAGAGATTTATATCGGAACTTTTGTCGCGACTTTAAATTGGAGTCCCAATTTTTGAAGTAAAACTTCTTTACGCACGCTTGACTTAGGGAGTAAGCTGGTGAATGTAAGGCGAACGGAAGTTTAAGTCGGTTCACTAAATTTCCATTATAACAAAGTTAAAAATGTGTATTATTATGTTGTTATGTTCGGTAAAATGACAATTTACAATTATCAAGATGGCGAAATTAACATTAAACAAAGCAAAAACAAAGCTATACCGGCCTATAGATGGAGCTAAAGAAGTTTTACTTCAGTCGTGTGTTCTAAAGCACACTAGTTTTATTTTTATATAGGTAGGTAAATAATTACGTATAATATAGTTGATTGGAATCGAGCAATTTCTGTCATTAAAGAGTCCTTAGATTAGATATTTTTGATCGTGATGTTGATACATACCGTGGGTTGCCAGTTGGTTTTTTACTCGTTACATAAAAAAATAAAACTCATATAGGCAAGTAATAAATAAATAATAATAATAACGCCCAACGATCACATACATAGATCCTGGACCCTAACTACGATTGTAGGATTCCCTGTGCTAGGGACCCAGGAACTACGAGGACCATGGTCCTACAACACCAAGACAGAACAAGTATTTGAGTTTTTGTCCTGTGTACAAATACTTGTCCTGCCACGGGAATCGAATCTGCCGCCTCCAGGTTATGAGCCGACCTGTTCAACTACCACACTGCAGAGGCTATCACTGGATAGCTGAAGTACATAAATATGGTTTTTAATCATATACAATTATTCGTGGCATAATGCTAAATACAATATTATGATCCTTTTTGAAAAGCTTCACTTTTGAAACTTACTGGACTAATGACATAATAGGCACTGTCATAATGGCTACACTTAGGTACAAGAAATTAAACAACATCTACCGGCATTTATCTACCTACGAATATATCTTTAAAACACTTTTCATGTAAGTTTACGTTTACATTATACCTTTGACGAATAATCACATCACACTAATATTATAAAGGCGTAAGTTTGTATGTGTGTATGTGTGTTTGTGTGTATGTTTGTTACTCCTTCACGCCCCAATGGCTGAATGGACTTGGATTCGGTACCAAGATAGCGTATACACTGGATTAACATATAGGCTACATTTTATCCCGTGAAAGTGAAATTTTCCCGCGGGAATAGCAAATAATTAAAATACTTTTTATCTGCGGGTGAAACCGCGGGGCGCAACTAGTTATACATAAATACGAACATCGAGCTAAAAGCATTGATGTTTATTTAATCTTGTCCTTACCTTACGTTAAAACAAACTTTCTCTATGAACTCTGAACAGTATTTTCATAGTTTTCATTGTGAAACAGTGCAGTTACCGAAGGAATAAAAAAGAATTTCCAGTGTAAAATGTTGAAGACATACTATGTTTTTTTTCCAACTTGTCTTCAATTCCTTCTCGCAAACTTTATTCAAAATTTTATTCTTCCTGTTGATTGTATTCGTTTTTATGATGAAAAATTCGAGATGAATAATTATCATTCAGTCGTTACGTGTGTCACAAAAATAATTGAAAAGGAGCTAGTTTGGAAACCGACAGTTGCATTGCAAACTGGACACAATAATACCAAGAATAAAGAACATTTCGAACATGCCATGCTAAAGCAGCTCGCGAAAAATAATATACCATACATAACCATAGATAATGTTGGAAATAATGCTTTGGACGTTTCAAGAGGGAGTTATCTGCTCGTTGGCTATTTTGAAGATTGTGATGCGCTGACAGCTTTCAACTTTAGTGCCATAGAAATAAAAGTCAAATATTTAATCATACTAGACAGCTACACGGATATCTGTAAGAAGTACTTCAGAGGTGTTGAAAATGTTATAGGAAGGCATCATATTTCTACGTTTATTAGAGACTCTGCGGAGCAATACCATTTGTACACTTTTATTCCAGATTTTGATGACAAAACTTGTACAGATGTTATAAATAAACCGTTAAAAATAAACACTTGTTCTAATGGAAAAATTATCTTGCGTAGTGCGTTTCCCCGTAAAATGTCGACCAATTTAAAGAAATGTCCATTCAAAGTGGGAATTGGATCTTTATACCCTTTTGCTACGATAGAAAACAAAAGTTCGCTACAAACATACGACCGGCTTACCATGGATAGAGTGAGAGGCATGGACGTCGAAATCATTAAAATAATGAATCAATATTTCAACGCTACGCTAGAACTGTATTACATTTTTAAACAAGAAGGAAATCCTTATATTAACAAAGAATACTTACCTTTCCTACTGAATGGAAGCTTAGAACTTTGCGCTGGTGGTCTATACAGAATCTACGGAGATCTGGTTGAATATTCTGGTAAATACGCAAGACAAACGGTCATGTGGATTTATTCAGCTGAAAGAAGTCCCAGAACTTGGGCGAGTATGGTCGTGAACATCGACGGATTATACCTTTTCATCGTATTCTATTTGGGCTATTCAATAATATGGTATTTTATTTGCAAATTTGATAAAAATGCCGTTTCATTGTGGAATACATTGATATACGCTTGGGGAGCGCTTACTGGCACTACCTCCTTGCAGGATGCCAGATCTTTGAAACAGAAGATACTAAATATTGTATACCTGAACATGTGCCTCCATCTATCGGTATATATCAGCATTCAACTGTATTCCTTCTTCACGATCCGAGGCCCACCGGAAATGTTTAAAACTAACGAAGACATCATGAATTCTGGAAGAACAGCGTACTTAACAACGTTAACCAAATATTTTATAAAAGACGAAAAGTATGAACGCTTTGCAAATACTTCGCTTGAGTGTGACGGCTTTCAAGATTGTGCTGAAGTATCCCTGAGACGGAAAGGAGTAACTGCATTTATTTCAGGGTACTTTTACCCAGTTCAAGCTGCGACAGCGGTGAACGATGAAGCTAGAATGCTAAGACCAACAGAGAGTCTCCTGACCGTGTATTATGAAATGATAATGTGGAAAAAGAGCTCTCTAGTTTTCAAGATTCAAATGATAACTGTACGGTTGTACGAGGCTGGTATAACAGATAAATTGTTTAATGAAGCCATAGGGCTGACTGTGATAGGGAAAGCGCATATTGCTACACAGAACATGGTGTCTAGCAGTTACGCTTGCCAAGAAGGATGCAGTATATCTCTGGGGCAGTTTTCTGGAGTGTTCTACGTTTGGGGGTTCGGGTGTCTGATTTCGTGTTGTTTGTTTATTGTAGAAGTTCTTTGGAAGAGAGGTGTCTCATTAGTTTAGTTTTAGTAGATTATAAATTAGGTAACACATATTACTTGGCAGTAATTCAATAAAGCAATGATTGAGATTGATTAGCATGTTTGTCACACAATGGAATAGATTTGACAATGATATTTATAAATCACTATGGCATAATTTTTTTTTTCTTAAAAGAAAGTTTTTTTGCTAAGAAGCTAACTTATTTAGTCCTGAATATATTCATTAGCTCAAAAGTAACAAATGGAAGCAGAGCAAACTCAGTTAGTATGAGTAATGTTATTTCCTTTTCCATGTATGTAGAAAATATAGATTCATAAATTTTATACCATTAAATCTACTTTATCACATCTCAAATTTTACTAGCAGAATTTATTATGGTATCACAATTTTTACAGTGAGTATTGCTTTATAGCTTCGTAGTTCACGATTTTTGTGTTTGAAATTGTATTTGTTAACATGGTCAAATATTTTATTATCGTAGCGCTGTATTTATGTGAGTATTCAAGATTTACTATTTGGTTGAAGCTTGTAAGGTTCAATTGAAGAATGTTATTTTTAATTCGGTAATGTTTGACCTCTTTGTATCTCAAGTAAACTTCAAGTAAACATGGTAAACGAATTCTAAGGTAAGCTTTGAACTGGTATAGATGATAATGATATTATAGTGAACCCTATACAAATTATCCTACGAGTATTTTTGAAAACCCCAGGTAAAGATCAACCATATTGCGCCTACTAGTTGCGCCCCGCGGTTTCACCTGCGGATAAAAAGTATTTTAATTATTTGCTCATCCCACGGGAACTTTTCACTTTTCCGGCATAAAATGCAGCCTATATGTTAATCCAGTGTACAAAACTATCTTGGTACCGAATTTAATCCAAATCTATTCAGCCGTTTGAGCGTGAAGGAGTAACAAACATAGAAACATACACACATACAAACTTTTGCCATTAGTGTGATAAAGTTTAAGACCCTTACTGCAAAAATCAAGGCTCGTTATATAATATTTGACGATAAGCACTTTGTAATTCTATATGCTTAGTACAATAACTTTTGAGTACCTAATATGATTTTGCCTCGTAAAAATGCTAAATAAGCCTATTTGCAATAAGATCCTTTGACTTTGACTTGGTACCTTATGTAAGTAACGTATCTAACTTGATAAATACCAACACAGAATTTTGTTTTAGTTAGGTATATATAATAGTAACTTCATCTTGCGTTCTTAATAACTGTTCACAAATGAAAATGCCACGAATCCTAACGCCTACCTGAAAATCAGAGCAACTATTTGTCAGCCTTGGGCTGCTGGGCTAACTAACCAACAAAAAACAACTCAAGTACTTTATGCTTTTTATCTTATATGCAGTCAAAGTTTATAACAGCCACCGTTGCATTTAAAAATAAGTATCTACAAAACTACGCAACTCAGAGCGTAATAAAGCTCCTTCAAATTTTCCATTATAACTATCCTAAGCTCTATGTTTCAGGGTCTATGAAAATTCACATCTCGAGATCCGCTGTGCCCATAGATATTGTAACCGAAATTAGCACCAACGATAATCCTCGCCAACCCGTCATTGTTCTAACGATACCAGATAAAGAATCTATTATCAGCCGAAGCGGACCTGAGAATGATACCACAGTATCTCTTGTACAGGGTCAGGCGCAAAGTGGAAACGTCAATGCTTCTGATATCAAGTGCGAAAATGATCATTGTGTCCCTCACAATTAGATCATGAGAGGTTGAATAATATAGTATATGTGAAGAAATGCTCTGCACTTGAACTTGGGTATTGTTGGAATTAAATCGCTTTGAACTTTCATAAGAGAATTCCTTATCCTTAAATAAACATCAAAGACCACAATTTTGGACACAAACTATCGTTCATGCTTAAATGTAGTCTTTTATGTTTTTGTAAACTGTTACCCTATAGAAAAAAATCTACCTATTATGCATTCCACGGTCTTAACGCGTGGTGAGAGTTTTGTAATTTTCCGCTCAAGTTTCTTAATTTTTTCTTTCATAAGCACTTTCTCCTGACTAATAAAGACAACAAAAAAATTATTAGAGAAAATGTTCCATCCGTTCACGCATGATGCGATGACCAAAAGAAATAGAGATTCATTTTTATATATTTAAAAAGGTGCTCTTTCTAAAATAAGAAACTCAGAACAGACTTATTTCAGTTTATTACGATATTATTTTGGTTCTTTTTAATAAATCAGATGAGATAAGATTATACGGCGTATTGTTTTTTTTAGTTAAACATAAACATACACAAATGCTCTTTAAGTTTTTCTGCATAATTACAAATTAAATTAATATTTAAATTGTCTTTATAAAACAAAAGTTTAAATCGGATTCAATCTATTAGACTAATTATATTACCATGCTGCAGGATTCGACTCTACATAATTGCCATCAACATTACAGACCGAAGAATTCTAGTTCCATTTAAAAATATTGAAAAGGCATCGATATCTTTTCAAAAGAGAAACCTTTATCATGCATCTGACAAACTGCAGAACTTTAAATTTCCTCGAAAGGCCAGGAGCTTAGGGTTTGAAATTGGAATTTAAACTTGAAAACTATTTACTTTCGACGAAGTGAATGCGAACAGTCACCAACTCTATCAGGAATTGGCAACTTATAGAAAAGAGTTCTTAGAAACCACTTAGTACCTGGGATTGAAGTTTTTTTTTTACTTCAAACTTGTCTAGTATTTGACCACGCTCTCACCTGATGGGAAGTGACGATGCGATCGAAGGTGTAGCATGCTAGCCAAGTAAATACCTATTCATTCTTCTCTTGAACACGACCGGGTCATATTTCACCGAAAACCTGGCAGGGCATTCCATTTCTTAGCCGTTCTGATTATGAACGTGGAATCAAATCACTTGGTACGAATGGGTGGTATTTCGACCATGAAGGGATGGCACTTAGCCGAGCGTCTAGTAATCCGGTAGTGGAATGGTGATGGGGGAATGAGATCATGCAGTTGAATTTCTTACTGAATTTAGTGCACTTGTACTAAATTAAGTAGGAAATTCAACTGAAAAAGAGTAAGGAAAGATAAAGGCAGAATATATGGGCCTTAATCTACCACGTTACTCAAGTACGGGGTGCTAGAGGGTTGGAGTTTTCATGATTCTTATAAGCATGCCCATTTCCTCGCGTTTCCTTTACCATTGTAAGAGCGAGTGTAAATTTCGCACATAAGGGCTGAGCTGGATTCGAACCAGGTGCGCCAGTTTGGAAGACGCACAGCTTAGTCACACTTGCTCTGGTGTCAATGTGCCGTACGAAAAATTCATAGGAATCCATAATCATAATCAATATATTGGTAAAAAAATTACAAGTTGAATAGACAAACTATTAAAAAATATATAGATTACAATGTCAGTCATTAATTTGAATCCATATTATTAATGTTATAAATTCGATAGCAAATTCTTTCTCTCTCTCTCTTAGTTCATCAGTAGAATAATGGAAAGGACAAATAGACTGACTTAGCTGCTTTGTTGAATAGAAATATCAATAATACTTGAGACTAGATTTGTATAATGTCAATGGCAGATCTCTTAGTAAAACGTTTGATTTGAATATTGTCGGGCTAAGCACCACTTGAGATAAATTGATCTATAGGCTTTTATATATTACGAGCTTCTGCCTGCAGCTTCGCCCGCGGCGTGGCCTATGGGAAAATAATTCAACCACCCATTTCACCTTCTTAAGGGTGGAAATTCGAAAAATCCTTTCTTAGTGGATGCCTACGTCATAACATCTACCTGCATGTCAAATTTCAGCCCGATCCATCCAGTGGTTTGGGCTGTGCGTTCATAGATCACTATGTCAGTCAGTCAGTCAATCACCTTTGTGTTATATATATTTATGTTCTTTTTCAAAAAGGTTAAATTGGTTATTTCAATGGCTCGTGGGTCGGGCACACAGCTTTCAGTCATCTTCGACTTGGTAGGTACCACCGCTTTGCCATTTATTCTACCGCCAAGCAGTAGTGCGCATGCACTACTGTGTTCTGGTTTATACTGTTATAGGTGGCCGTGACGCTTAACATCAGGCGAACATTAGCTCGTCATGTCGTTGATTAACATATAAAAAAACATATAAAGGCATTTAAAGATATATTAGGTCTTTACCTATGAAATTGCCGTTTTGTTTGAAAAAAGTAAAAGTATTTTTTTTTCGAACTTATTTATTTCTTTTATTCAAAGTAATCACCCCTGCAATCAATGCATCTTTGCCAACGCTGTGGCAGTTTATGGATGCCCTTCTTGAAAAAATCAGCAGGACGGGAGACAACAAACTCTTCAAAGGCGTTTTGTACTGCCTCTCGGGAATTGAATTTTTTTCCCGCTAAAAAGTTGTCCAAATTTTGGAAAAAGTAATAGTCGGTAGGCGCAAGATCTGGTGAGTATGGCGGATGAGGGAGAGCTTCCAAACCCAACTCATGCAGCTTAGAGACGGTCTGTTCTGCAGTATGGGGTCGCGCGTTGTCGTGAAGTAGCAGTGGAGACGACCGATTGACCAAAGCTGGTTGCAGACGTGCGAGTTTCACCATCATTGTGGTCAGTTCTTCAATGTACACATCTGCAGTAATGCTCTCGCCGTTTTGTAAAAAGCTATGATGAATCACACCAGTACTAGACCACCAAACTGTGACCATCACCTTTCTAGGGGTCATTTTTCGTTTAGCACATTGCTTTGGTACCGAACCAAGATCTAACCAACTTGCTGAGCGCTTTCGATTGTCAAAAAGAATCCATTTTTCGTCGCACGTAACAATTCGGTTCAAAATTCCTTCATTTCTGTGCCTGTTAAGCAGCGCAAGGCAAGTCTCGACGCGTACGTTGCGCTGGCGATCGTTAAGTTCGTGGGGCACCCATCTATCAAGCTTTTTTATCTTGCCAATCTGTCGCAAATGGACCAATATTGTTTTGATGCTAACATCAAAAGCTGCTGCCAGCTCAGCTGTAGATTGAGATTCATCAGCTTCCACAATCGCCTTTAATTCATCATTGTTGACCAAAGTTTCCGGACGACCACGAGGTTCATTTTTCAATTCAAAATTCCCAGAACGGAACCGAGCAAACCAATAACGGGTTGTACGTTCGTTTGTACAGTTCTCTCCGTAAACGTCGTTGATGTTACGTGTCGTTTGTGCCGCGTTGGTGCCACGACGGAACTCATATTCCATAATTACACGAAATTTCAAAGTATCCATTATGAGGAATAATGTTGAAATGTAATGAAAATACAACGCTAATCAATAAACAAAAGACTTATATTGTAAATAGAATGTCATATTTTTAAAACAAAATTAATTTGAATTTAGAATTCATAGCCAATCAAAACTTTTTTTTGTTTGAAAAAGTCTGTACTGCAATACGGCAATTTCATAGGTAAAGACCTATTATTTACACATAATTTTTGTAATATACCTAACAAAGTCAACTATACTCAACCAATGGTGCTATGGGGGTGTGCACCTTGAGGCTTGTGATAACTTTTTTTAGGGGTGGAAACTACAATCACTCTTCCCTGTCTCCACGGGGGTGGTGGCAGAGGGTATGTGGGACTCGAACACACTAAAAACCCTTCTGTGAGCCGTCTTCCACCGTGGTGAGGCGAGATGGGATCGAGTTAGGGAGTGTGTTAGCAGTCAGAAATCTCACCCCCAACAGTAGGCCCTTTTAAGCCTTTTTACGCCAATGAATGGGTAACCTTGCTCACCAAGGCCACCCACCAGACTTGTGAGGCCTTGCAAGCCAGCGTAGAGTCCCCGGACCAGTGGCCCCACTACGAAGGAGGGAAGAGGTGCGCGTAACGCATACGTCTGCATCAGAGCGGGCTCCCGCGGCTTCCTCTCTGACCCGCTCCGCAGTTTCCTTCTGCACCGTTACCTCTTCGCAAAAGCAGACCACCTCCAGCTACTACCTATGTAAGCGATATACGATAGATCGCGGCCTACTGCCATCGAAAGTGTGTGCCGCTGCGGTCCCCATGCGGCACAAATTTCCAGCGTGTCTTAACCAACACTAACCTTAATTAAGTAAGTTAAGCACTGCTTGAACGTACAAACGAGCTGGCAGCGTCGTGACTTTTCCAACTGCTACACTCACAAATATCTACAAATCTTTGATAGATTTAGACAGATCGGGGCTCCAGCAATCGTACGAGCCAAATCGATTCAACTGCGAGAAAGTGCCAAATCCAAGCCAAATCGACGGAACTTAGCTGCTGCCAATAAAACAGGCACAATGTTAGATGGATGCCATTAGATACAATAAAATAACTGTTCTTCATAATTTAAAATACAAGTGAATTTAATTATTCACATTTAAATTAATTTACAGAACATCACATCTACAATATGGATAAATAATAATAAATAATTAAATATTCGTGGACATTTCACATTATCACACACAGTGCTATCTAGCCCCAAACTATGCTAAGCTTGTACTATGAGAACCAGATAAATATGTACATTTATAGAATATAATATAACATCCAGACACAGAACAAACATCGATGTTCATCATACAAATGTTGGTCCTGGGTGGAAATCGAAGAAGGCGTTTTTTTTTAAATCGAAGAATCAGTTCAGAAGGCAGGATTACTACCAACTGAGCTATCGGGTGAGGATCAAGCAAGTTCACTTTAACAATTGTTCGCAGAGTGAACTATAAAAGTGATTTCAGTACAAAAATAATACATAGTTATTTGCTTACAGGACTTAATCACACTAAAAACACGTTTTTATTTACCAGGACAAAAAATAATAAGTTCAAATTTTGTAACAATAATCTCAATGATAAAAATTACGCAAGACACGGCATACCCACCAAACAAAATGTAAAATACCCCTTCAAACTGCTGCAGAGACAACTTGCACCCTAACTGGCATCTATAGTTATTATTGATCATATTATGTGTTAACTGCTTAACTTTATTTGTCACTCCCAGCCCTATAGCTTCCTCATACAGTTTTGATGATAAACCACTCTCTGGAAAGACATGCGTCAGCTGTTTCAATTTATTTCCCAAGACGTAATCTTTTGCAATAATCATTTCCATGTACACACAAAGTAACTGTTCAGAAAGCTTAAGAATCCTTGCTTCATCATTTACAGCCGTATACACTATCACGTCACTGGCAATCCCAGGGGTTGCAAGTGTTATTCCATTGTGGTCAACCACCTGTGCAACACAGTCATTAAATGACTCACAATCCAACGAAGTATTTGCAAATTCAATGTATTTCTGATTGCTTATGATTTTTTTATATCCCGGTTTCAAGTAAAGTGGTCTTCCAGATTTCATGATATCTTGATAGCTATAAAATTTGTTTGGAGGACTGTGGACAGTTAAAAATACGTACAATTGGGCATTTATGTACACTGCCAGATGCAAACACATAATCAGATACGCAGCATTCAGGATTTTCTGTTTCAAAGTCCGCGCGTGTTGAAGCGAATCGGTACCGACAAGCATTCCCCAAGCGTATAGTAATGTATCCTTTATAGAAAATGCATCTTTATCAAACGTGCAGATCAAATACCATACAGTTGAGTAGATGAAGTAAAATGTAATGAACAAATACAAGCCCTTCGCAATAAGGAATAGATTTAGCCAGGTTTTATCGGGCCTCTCCACGTAGTAAATCAAAGAGATCGTTTGACTTTCATATATTCCTGAATAGTCTACAACTGCATCTACAGTATTTTCCAACGTCCTGCTAAGACCACCGATGCAAATATCTAAGGTTTTATTCAACACGAACTTCACAAATTCTCTATCGAATAGATAATTTTTGTGCAGGTAATGCAACTCTAACGTCGCGTTAAAATATGTTGCAATTATTTTAATCAGTTCCAAATCCATTCCTCTGACGCTATTCATGTCTATGCTATCATAAGTTTTTAATAAACGTGATTTTTTTATGACGGCAAAAGGAAAAAGCATCGCTACACCGACTTTTATCGGGCATTTATTCATATTCTTTGGATTTTTTATTGGAAATATATTTTTGTTCCGTAACGTCCCGTTTGTGCATGAATTTATATTCATTTTCAGGTTGTGAACTACTTTACATGTTTCTGAAGTTACCTTAGTTACAAAAGTCACCAGCTCATACATATCTTTTGTTTTCTTTATAAAACAAGATGTTTTGTACGGCGCAACTATATAAACAATCTCTTTGAAAATTCGTCGACACGTATCTATAGAATAATTTTGTAAAATGAGAAGATATTTAACTTTGCTTTCCATACTATCGAACTTGAACTTAGCTAATGTGTTGCAATCATTATAGTACCCAATAACAAGGTAGCTAGCTTCTGAAACATTTAGCGTCCCATTAAGTATATTTTCAACTTTCATGTAAGGCATGTTTGCTTCCGAAAGCATTGCAATTACATCTTCAATGAAGGCATGTTTACCTTCCGGCTGTTCTTTTTCGATTTTTAATACGACCGTGGGTTTCCAAGATAATTCATCATTACTTATTTTGACGATGCAGTCCAGAAGCGAATTGGTTCCTACATTTTTCGAACTTTCTTCGAACGTTGCAATATGCACAGAATGAATGGTTAAGAAATAAAGCGAAAAGTAAAGACAAATTAACATAGCCCACATTTTTCTTTAGGAGAGACACTTTTATAAAATGACGTTTACACGTCTAATGTACATGTTTTAGGAAATGATATTAGGAGAGTCACTATTTTGCTAGAGTTCATGATTTATTGCATGTGATAAGTTTCAATAGCTATAAAATACAAAGTTTTCAAATTATTATCCCAAACCTCTAATTTTCTGATGAATAATCTCACAAACAGTTTGTTCAGTGTTCATGTGGATTTACTCGTAATATTAGCATTTATTGATGGTTCTTGTAGTCAATTTGTAGCAAAAATAATCACAGCATATGACACAAATATTTTATTAAATAACACGTTTAGGTACACTTATTTACATCGGGAGTACGTAGCACTTATTATATTTTAACATTATAAATTAGGCACTTTGAAGTACAACATAAATAAACAAAGAAAATACAACGTTGAAGTTTTTGAGAACTTTTTAATTAAGCTAAAAAAATGTCCTTGACAAAAACTGACTAGAATTCAAGGGATCATTTTCAAATTCTTCCAATCACGTCAAAAATTATAAAAGGCAGTAAAGAAGCCCATGAAGGTACGCTTTTCTTTAGGATAAATTATGGCTGACAAAAATTTAGTCTTCCTTATCAGCCCAAATGCTGTCACCATTAACGACTGTGGTTCCTCTGACATACTTCTGGATTGCTGGCAGTTTGTACATGTAAACGGATAGAATGGAACCAGCACAGGCGCCAATCCAGTAGACAATAGCGTGTTCCATGAGAGTGTGGCCTTCGCAGCCAGCCTTCAGAGACGTTGCTAGGACAGGGTTGAAATATCCTCCGGAGTATTCGAACGCTGGAAAAGATTACAATGTAATATACGTTTAGATAGTGAAAGTGAAATTTCAAAAATTATAACTACAAATAACGTAACTAATATATTTGGTAAAGATAAAATAAAACTGCCTTGCAGTAAAAACTATTTGAATAAATAGAGGAGAAAGGACTACAGTACTTAAAGTATTTACTACAGTAGGTAGTAATCAAAGATTTACGTATTATAAATTATATTTTTTGTGATTGACCACATTTCTCCTGATATTAAGTGACAATGTACAGGTACAGAAAGATTTATTATATTAGAAATTTTATATATTTAAATACTCCATCAGCGTAAGATTTTAGGAGCATTGCTTGATTAGTGTAATCAAAAGATTAATTTTAATTCAAAGGAAAAATTTGAATCACAGACGGGATTTGAAACCTCATCCATTAGTCCCTAAGGCCGGGTCATGGCTACCCTAACGAGTGATTTAACGAGTAACATATCCTAACTCATCCTTCGTATTTTAGGTATCACTTTAAACTTTATCGATATATCTAGTCTGAAAACAAAAATAGGAAAAGAGGCCTAAATCAAAAAGCTTAATAGCAATAATTCTACTTTTAAACATAATGAATCACGAACAAACAATAACACTAAAGATTCTATGTATTTAGAAGATACGAATGAATAATAATGAAATAAATAGAAATATCGATACGAGTCATGCGTTTAAAGAAGCCAATGAATGAAGAATTAGTTGACATTTAGTTTTACAATAATACCTTTTCCTAAATGGACTTTGCAAAAGATGGACACACTTAGGTCATTGTCACTATTGTCCTGATAGCGGTAGACGAATACCGTGTGCCTAGTCAGGACCCCTGGAACGGAGTGAATAACGTGTGAGAAGTCAGTGAGAATCCAGTTAATACTGATTAAAAAGTTACTATGAAAACTGAAAGGAGTGTGTAATTACTCGATGACAGTCAAAATATTAAAAGTGCCGAAAAGCATTAAAATGATAGCAAACACTTTTAATTGATGATACTGATAAAATGTATATAAAACCTAGTAGAACAAAATAACTATATTTTGGTGGGAAAAGAAAGACTTTCCTGTTCTCTCGCTAATGCTTAAAATATTATTAAGTACCTACTGCAAAAAAAGAAATTTTATGCTAACTGAGAAACTGGATGACGTATTTGTAATTGACCTAATTTTTAATGTTTCACAAGCCGCATTTATAGAAGTTAGTTAGCTTTCTAAAAAATTAAAACTGGATTCGTCATTGTCGCCTGTTGTAAAACAGTTTTTATTTAAAGTCAATAGCATTATTTAGCCAATAGCCCTACGTATTAGATCATCTTTTAAAGTAATTACAACAGACCACACTGAATGACTCCCACAGTTCATTGTAACAATGCCTTACCAGCAACAACGAGTGAAGTGCCAATGAAGGAGTCGATGGCAGTAGCGAAGCGAGGATTCAGGTCTCCCAGAGACTTGGATGCGAGGCGGCAGAGGCAGGTGGCTATTCCTTCCACCACCGCTCCGTAGATTACTGGCACCTGAGGGTTGACAATTTGTTTTAGTATTACTAGCACCCAATATAAAATTAGCTTTACATAGATTACATTCCAGGGTTGAAACGAAACTGTCTGAAGATTCAAAATCCTTTTGATCCTTTTCATAATTATCCTATTTTAAATACGCTAGCATGTATTCCATCATAAACGCATTACTATTGATTTTTTTAATTCTGCTTTACCACAGACTCTATTACTACTATTACATACTTGTTTGTAGTATTTTTTTAACAAAGTCAGTCATGATAAAACGCTGATGTTTTCAGCATAGACTTAGCCAGGCAGTCTCTCTGTGGTGTCGTGGTTGAGCGGGTCAGCTCATAACCCGGAGGCGGCGGGTTCAATTTCCGCGACAGTTCATGTACTCGTGCACAGAAAAGGCGCAATTACTTGTTCCGTGTCTAGGTGTTGTGGGACCATGGTCCTCATACAGGGAATCCTAATTAGGGTCTAGGATCTATGTATGTGATCGTTGCGCGTTATTTATTTATTTATATTAATACATACATTTATTTAAATAGTCCTCCTATGTTTAGCCGCTGCATAAATTACTTTCAGTATTAATGAAATTTTGATTCAGATTGAAACGTTTCATATCGTCACAACTTTTTACCGTCATACAAACTATTTGTGAATCTATGTACATTGTTTTATTCATTTGTTTATTTTCGTTTAATTAACGTAAATCGTGCCTATAATTTATATGTCACTAAAATCCAATTTGCGAAGAAAACTCTTTTAATTTAGACAGCTTAATCAAAGCGTATTCACCCGATATTAAAGCCTAAACGAATCTAAATTCTGGACATTTCAGGTACAAAAAATTTCAAAGGTTTATAGCAAAAACGATAAAAATTATCCATTTATGTATAGTAAGTACAGTCATTTGAATTCTGTCTCTATGGTGTAGTAGTTAAGGTAAGTTATAAGAAATAATTCATGTTCCCAAATACATGATCAGATTTTTATTTTTTATTTTATTTTATTAAAGCACAAACAGTTTACAATATACATAAACAATACTTTATATATAGAAATACATACACCAATAAGGTTACCACCAATAGAAACTCACTAACTAAAAAACGGTATTAGATACAATAATAATTTACTTACTAATAATAATAAACCTACGTAACAATAATCAAATAATACTTACAACTTACAACACAATCAATATAGAGAAAAATAAACTAGGTATATAATTACTTACATAAATTAAAAGAGACACTTGAGATTTAAACTTTAAAAAGGATGCATTGAAATTTTCACATTCAGAGAATTTCTCATTATGTTATCTACATGCTCTGATTATAAAAGAGTTACAAGCGTAATTAGTAGATGGATAGAAAACTCTTTATCGTCCCACCAATGAAATATACAAGTATGGCCGTATTATCACTGACAGCGATCTCTTAAAACGGGGAACAGCAATATATCACATAATAGTATCTTCTGGTTGGTTTTAGATACTTAAAACTTCTCACCGACAAAAAGTCACGAGCGAAAACGAATTGTTTAATAAAATGCTCTGGTTACATAAAACTCTGCAGCTAACTGTACATAATTAGATAACAGAACACATTGATTTACGAGGCTAGTTTATGAGACTATAAATTTGATTTTAATCTTATGTCAGGATTACAAAATAAATCTACATAATCACGATTAAAATAGGGTTGGAGTGTATCACGTGGAAAAGGGTCAGCAAGAGACGTCTCCTGGTCGAAGAATTGCGTGGGTCCTATTGTATTTTGGTGTTTGTCATCATCAGCATCATCATTAGCCTGAAGACGTCTACTGTGGATTATAGGCGCCCCCAAAAAGCGCTATTTGAGTGGTTGCTTTCGTCTGCAGTCAGTGGCTCACCATGGCATACCATCCGTAGCCTGGACTTTTTAGGCCTTGACATCAATAATATCACTCCACTGCTGAATATCCTCATCATCGGCCTGTATTAGCACACTGCTGGAAATAGGGCTCTCAAAATATAATTCATCATTGAGCTTGGTTTTTCGGTCTTCTCATCCAATTGCGACCAGTAATTGGATGAGAAGACCCGAAGACCGGCACAATACGTCGCTCTACCTAGTTGGTGTCCTACACTACGTTACTCAAGTCGCGGCTTCCACCCAAGGACTCGTCTACCGCAATGGTTTACCATAAATGGGTATTTGGTGGGCAATATGGAAATCCTCATCAATATTAAAAAGAAACTCCTAAAGTTTTAGATTTTTTATAAATTTTTATTTATTGTTCAAATGCTCCACCAGCCCAACCCAACAACCAGTAGCATACCGAATATGCTGGCATTGCCCCGTTGCATTACAATGATGATTCGTTTTGCCAAATAAGTGCCAGAGTTTTAGTCACGCGTCGCGTTGACCAGGGTCTCTGATAAACTTTGGAAAACACCATGAGCTCCCGGTCCCCACGGTCTATCTATGATTTTGCTTGACAAAATTGACAACATTTCTACAATATCTCCTTTAGATAGGTAAAAAAATACCCAATCGAATCAAAGCAAAATGAAAATGTAATCCATGTTATCGATAAAATGTACTCAATAACCACGATCCCATATAAATTTCTCCAAAGCAACGCAATTTTTCATATTTTATTAGCCAAATGTAATAGAAAAGTTTAACAACCGAAAAATTACCTGAGAATATAAGACAAAGTGTAGAACCATGAAGGAGACATGTTTTATGAGATGTAGCATTAAATTTGATGAGGTGTTAAAAACGGCTCATTTCCTTTCCTTTTTTTTACTGTCTATGGGTTTGCGTTTGACTACATATCACCTGATGGTAAGTGACGATAAGGTTGAAGCACGCTTATCCAGAAAAGATTTTCCCTTCCTGGTTTAGCAGACTTTGCCAAACATATCACTGAAATGGATCCACTCCAACATACATAATTGGACTGACTTGTACCCTAACGGACTCTAGTGCTGGCATTTAATACAATGCAGCCTTGTCTGGAAAGGGTATTGCTATAACACCTCCCACTTAGAACAGGCGATGAAGGGCACCTGATCTGTTTTTGGGTGCTTATTATGATGTCGTGAAGTTATTTGCTTAGTCTTATTTTCCGGAATAAACCTGGGATCCTGAACCTAGAACCTGGAACCTGGGACTTTCCTGGTTAGCAGCACTGACTTGTATGTGATTGGAGGAGAGTTTAAAAGAGTGAGTAAGAAAAATTCGATGTAATGAAAAATAAATCTTTAAATAAAAAATAGTTGAAAATCGCATTTTAATACCATTTCATTGCTGTCTCACTGCACTTACACACTTAGTGTATGTGAGAAAACAATATTTCTTGGTTTGAAAACTATCGTGAGTATGACGTATTTCGTAAGATAAATAACGGCTAAACTCACGTCAGTAAAAAAATCGAAATTACTCCGACCAGGTTTCGAACATATTCGATGTCCTTCTTCTTCGTAGTCCAGAGGTTGCAAGTTCAATTCACGCGCCAACGCAAGCATTTGTAAAATAAAAAAATAGCGCAACCTGTTCTGCTCCAAGGTGTTGTTTGGACCATTAGGCCTCAATGTTCTTGGGTTCCTAACTACAGGGAATCCCAATTACGGTCTAGGATCGACGTATGATATCGAGAGATGATGAGATCGTTGGACGTCATTATAATTATTAATCTAAGTCAAAATCAACAAATCCGTTTCTCTACTGATGGGTGTATCCTCAACGTTCTTCACTTTCCAACGATGCTTGCATCTAAATTCTACTGACCTGAAGATCAGCTCTGCATTCTTCAAAAGCCTTGTCCTTGTGGGTCTCAGAAATCTCCAAAGCCCAGTACATCTGGATGTACTTGAAGACCAGAAGACCGCCAGCCAGCTCCACCCATGTTTTCAGGAATGCCTTTCGAATGTCGCCTTTGCCTGTAAGCAAGGAGTTCAAATATAAAGCATAGTTTTAGAACTTTGGGATTCCTTTAGAAAGAAACATGTGTTTTTATGACTAAAAGAGACAAAAAGTCGTTGGATGCAAACGGCTAATAGCAACCGTTCTAGTAGCGTAGCTACCGGAGTGTTACACGGGGCGGTGCCCTGGGGCCCCCAAGCTCAGGGGGCCCCCGGACTCTGCCTTATAAACTACAAATTGAACTAGTGACAATTTCTCCCATATTGAAAATATAAATAAACCTATGGAGTACGAAGAATCTGGAGTACGACGAATCTGGATTACGCCAAATCTAGAGTACGTCAAATTCGGAACACGAATACGGAACAAACGATTTTATATAGTATAGTTGGGGCCCTAGGTTATTTTTGCCTTAGGGCCTTTGGCTACCTACCTACGCCTTTGAACCGTTCGCTTGTCGTTCGATGAGATGTTTTAGCACTGGAAGTCTTCGAGATGATGATTATTATAATGATGTTGTCGATAATAATAATAATATGTGTGGACATCTCACACAACGCCATCTAGCCCCAAATTAAACGAAGCTTGTACTATGCGAACTAGATAACTGATAGAATACTTAAATACCTTTTTGTTTATAAATACATACATAGAATACAATATAATACCCAAACAGAGAACAAACATTCATCACACAAATGTTCGTTCTGAGTGGGAATCGAACCCTGAACCCACAGTTCAGAAGGCAGGGATACTACCAACTGAGCTATTGGGTCATTCATTGATGATTAGATATAATAATTACCTTCAATCACATCTTCAATGTGTGTGTATGGGCAAGCCGTCGCGTCTCCCCAGTTAAGCGACCACCAAATGGTTAACGCGAATAGGAATATTGCATATGTGGCAACACCGAAGTTATCCGCAACTGGAAATGAGAATAGATTTTTAAGCAAAGGGTTTAACACATATTGCCATATTTAACTGCATTGCACGATGATGTTATAAATATATAATCACAAGCGGCCCTCCCCGGCTTCGCACGGGTATTTAGCAAAATTTACAAAAAATATATATTGAATACGAAGTGATTTATTTGGATAAGAATAATATAATACCCAGATACTAATTAGGTGGCCTAGTTTGAACCGGCATTACTAATAAATAAATATCTGTGGACATTTCACACAGCACCATCTAGACCCAAACTAAGCAAAGCTTGTACTATGGGAACCAGATAACTGATACAATACTGAGATACTTTTTGTTTGTTAATACAAACATGTAAATACATATAATACAATATAACACCCAGCCACAGAACAAACATCGATGTTCATCACACAAATGTTTGTCCTGTGTCATCGAACCCACAACCCACAGTCCAGAAGGCAGGGTTACTACCAACTGAGCTATAGGGCCAGTCAACTACTATTGCATATGTTAGCATAAAATGTATATCTATTGTAACATAACTGTAATAGTTAGACATATGGTATCGCAGACTATTTTGTTGATATTATAGACACAGGGTGACATTATCAAAGTTTTCATACGGATCGTGAAATAATTTTTCTAATCGATCCAGTACTTTCAGAGTCTGTTCAATGCAAAAAATCAATCAAATCTTTCCTCTTTATAATAAATATTATAATACTATTATTAAATTTATACTAGCTGTTGCTGCCCGCGGCTTCGCACGTGTGCACTACAGTCAATCGCGATAAAAATTAACCATGTTCTTTTCCAGGGCTTATACTATTTACATACCTAATTATACCAATCTATTCAGCTCTCTGCTCGGGGAAAAGGTAACAGACAGAAAGACAGAATTGAGATACTTTTTAATTCATAACTTTAATTATAATGATATATAATGATAACGCGCAACGATCACGTACATCCTGGGCAACGATCCTGGACCCTAACTGGAATTCCCTGTATCCAGGAACTACGAGTATCATGGTCCTACAACACCCAGACTGAGTTTTGGCGGGAAAGCGAAAAAGATTGCGTCACCGCATTGTATTATTTTCCAAAACTTGTGTTATTTTCAGTGTTAGTGCATAAAATTGGTGGCATTCTATTCGTTAAGTGCTGGATTACAGGCGTGAGTGTGGGAAAATGGTATAATGATGGTGAAACGTTTATTTTCGTGTTGTTTCCAAAACTCCATAGAAGCTTCAAGTAAAGTTGCCACCACTTTACTAGGGGTATTACTTTGACTAGACTGACTTGACTGACTTGACTTGATCACTTCGACTGTGACTTGACACATATTTGCGTGAAATATCGATAACTTAATAAATTATCAATTACTTGACACTGGCTAAATACACAAAAGTGTGGAGCCAAAACATTAAAAAAAAATAAAAATAAATAAAAACACCCCGACTCAGAACAAGCATTTGCGCTTTTTTTCCTGTGCACAAATAAGTATTTGTGCAAATGTACTGCCGCAGGAATCGAGCCGACCTGTTCAACCACCACACCACAGAGGCTGTCAAGAAACTGTCAAGGGAATGTCTCTGATTACTTCCCGGACAACAACTTTACAAGTAGTCCAGTTGGGCCATCAGAAAGGTAATCTAGTCTAGGCTTCAGCTGATAGCTTCAATACATTGAGTGTTAAGGAAGCTTGTCCGAGAAGTCATTTACTTTATACAACAGACTGATTTTAAAATTTCTTCGTTGTTCATTTTATCTATTTGTTCTGACGATTATTAAATGTTACTGTTATACAATAAACATGTTATAGCCACGCAGCTGCATTTGGCGCGTGTTCAAAAATAAAAATACACTTGTGAGAAGGTAACATGGTAGTAAAATAGAAATAGCTTTACAGCTACCTGCACGCTACAATAGTGTTTATTACCGAAAAGCTAACATCTTTTATTGTCTGAAAATTATGGCCATGAAATTAGGTGAAGAATGGTCATTTACAAAAGTCAAACAAACATCAATGTTATACTCACGAACTTTTTTTGTGGGTGGGAAACAATCTACGACTTAGAAGGCATACTGGCAGAGGTACTACCAACTGAGCTATCAGGCCACTCAAGTTTAAAATCCAAATTTAATTTGTACAGAGATGTTTCTTAGTCATGGAACAATTTTCCGGCGTCCTTGTTCCCAGACAATCTGGGAGTTTTCTAGTCAAAAGTGAACAGGATCTTCTAGACAAACATGCTCCTCTTAGACCACGTCATTACTTAACATCGGGGACAGTGGTCAAATTCTTTGCCTATGGCTAATAAAAAAATTGAGTTTTGGTGGGAAAACGAAAAAGATCGCGTCACCGTATTCTATTATTTTCCAAAACCACTGTTACTTTCAGTGTTAGTGCATAAAATTGGTGGCATTTTATTCGATGAATGCTGGATTACAGGCATGAATGTGGGAAAGTGGTATAATGATGGTGAAACGTTTATTTTCGTGTTATTTCCAAAACTCCATAGAAGCTTCTGGTAAAATTCCCATCACTTTACTAGGGGTATGACTATACACCCATGGTGGGAGGGTTCTATAATGATGGTGAAACGTTTCTTTTCGTGTTGTTTTCAAAACTCCATAGAAGCTTCTAGTAAAGTTGCCATCGCTTTACTAGGAGTATGACTTGACTAGACTATGACTTAACTTGATGAGTAGGATTGTGACATGACTTGATACACATATATATATATTAATTGACTTGAGAAATTATCTTTATTTTATTACTTGACACTGGCTAAATACACAAAAGTGTGGAGCAAAAAAAATGCCTTTTACCCGCAACAAGTCTTCTCAATCCATATTCCTTATTGCACAGTACATTGTAATTTTTAATACTAAAGGAATATCTCTGAGTTTTAGGTATGCTGCAAGGGATATTTTGTGCATTTCATCCTACCAGCATATTACCGTATCCAACCTATTTAATAAGGTTTTCCATCTACTCACCAACGATAAGCTCAAAGCAGCACCCACAGAGCTCAGCCGCAGCTATAGCCTCTTCAAACAGCAGCCTGATGAACGGTTCCTTTATCACTTTCTGGACGAACCGTCGGGCGCAGTGAGCCAGAAGTGACGTCAGTAGGATGAAAAGGGTAGACACCACGAGGGGGGCGAATGTTGATTTGTTTATCTGAAAAGGTAACGAATGTTTAGTTTGTGTTGGTTGCTGGTCTGACGGTACACGGCCTAGAACATCTTCAGTTTGAAGGAGTAATAATAATAACACCCAACGATCACATACATCCTGGATCCTAACTAAGATTCCCTATATCTAGGGACCCAGGAACTAGGAGGACTATAGTCCCACAACACCCAAACTAAGAATATATAATATTTGCGCTTTTTTCTGTGAATAAATACTTGCCTGCCGCGGGAATCGAACCCGCCGCCTCCTGATTAAGAGTCGACCTGCTCACCCACCACACCACACAGGTTGACGAAATATAGGCCCTTCATAAAATGCCACTTTGGACGCTTATCATATGGGGAGGGGTTGCCATAATCATCACGCTTGGCAGGCGTTGTGGTTGTCGCATATTATTGCTGCTGATTATTCCGATATATTCTTGGATATTCCGATATTCTTTTAGCCGGCTTTTAATAACCCACGTGAAGAGATAGGGTGATTACTACTACTAGTACTATTATCACGTTGGTACCACACGGCTAAACAGAATTATATCACACTATGAGAAAAAGAATTATATCACACTATGAGTGACAAACACTCATAGTGTGATATAATTCAAATATGAAAAAGAAGAAAAGAAGAAAGAAGAAAATATGTAAAAAGCAGGACAAAGAAACATATTTCGCTTTCTCTTAAAACTGGAAAAGTTTGAGAAACCTTATATCCTAGAGGAATTTCTCGTATACCTGCCAAGTTTTCTGCTACAGTTTAACAATACGAAGCCATTTACCAAAGAAAATCAAAATTAGGTTAGAATCAAGATAGAACAATTTATAGGGGAAGATGTTTAGCTACCCTACCATTTTTTTTTACGTTACTGAATGATGTGACGAGCTAGTCGTTCACCTGATGTTAAGCGCCACGCCCGCCCATAACAGAACAGTGTCGTTCGGAACCCCAAAACAGAGTTACGAGCGACACTGCACTGCGCACATCATCCTGAGACATCAGCACAGCCTGGTAATAAGATTACTCGACTGTGAGATTAGATCATTTATCTCAATTGCCCAGTAATTTCACTAGCTACAGTGCCCTTCAAACTGGAACACAGTAGTACTTGCACACTACTGCTTGGCGGCAGAATAACTGGCAAAGCGGTGGTACCTACCTAGATGAACTTTGCAACAAAGTACCTAGTAAAAGACCTAATTTTTCAGGAAGGCCTTAAAAACTTTGCGGTGCTGCGGCCAACCAAATGTAATAATAATACAATGCCGAATGTGACCCTCTAGTAAGTATTACATAATATTACTAGTACTGTACATAATAACCGGTTCCGGTCCATGAGAATCTTCCCGCTTAGAGCAATAGAATAGCACTAATTAGCTTTAGGCCGTGTCATAGCATGTTTTTACGGGGTCTCTATGGCGCTCTATTTAAAGTTGAAAACTGTAGATCATAATTTAATATGATATGAAATATGGATATCACCGTTGATTGACCGTGAGGTGACCGGCAGAATAGAATAGTCCCTACCTCTTTCTTACCGAGGTGTCGTAAAAGGCGACTAAGGTAAAATGACGATAAAAATCTTACACCCGTCAACCGACAGATGGCGGGATAACCATCTCCAGACAGGCGTAACCAATAAAATACAACTGGCCGGTGACGGGCAGCAGCGTCTCCGGTACAAAAAGTTGCGCTCTGCGATCGCCAACCCGCATGCCCAGCGTGGCGATTATGGGCAAATCCTCCCTATGATAAGTACGCAAATACCACGGCCCCTAGTTCCCGGCCGCCCTGCTATTCCTGACCATGGCGGCGGTTATGGTAACGGCAGGGCAGGGGGTGCTAAGAATCCCCGGGCTACGGTAGGCCGCCAAACCCAACTGACCTTGGCAACGTACAATGGACGCACGCTTCGACTTGACGAACATCTTGTGCAGCTAGAGGAAGAGCTGAATAACATAAGATGGCACATTCTGGGGTTATGTGAGGTCCGAAGAGAGGGGGAGGACACCATAACTCTTGGATCGGGCCATCTTATGTATTTCCGAGAAGGAGACCAGCTATCCCAGGGTGGCGTCGGGTTTCTGGTTCATAAAGCTCTCAGTGACAACGTTGTTGAAGTCTCTAGTGTGTCGACAAGGGTCGCGTACCTCATTATAAAGTTAACCAAGAGGTACAACCTCAAGGTTATCCAGGTCTACGCACCGACTTCGACACATTTGGATGATGAGGTAGAAGGTATGTATGAAGACATATCCAAAGCCTTACATAATACCTCTAAGGCTCACTTCAACGTTGTCATGGGAGACTTCAACGCTAAAGTGGGAGTACAGACTTGCAGCGAATCGACAATAGGACCTCACGGTTTTGGCAGTAGAAACCAAAGGGGCCAAATGCTTGTCAACTTCCTAGAGAAGGAGGGACTCTTTTTGATGAACTCCTTCTACAGGAAACAGCCTCAAAGGAAGTGGACGTGGCAGAGCCCCGATGGCATAACGAAAAATGAGATCGACTTCATTATAGCGGACAAACGGCATATATTCAGAGATGTCTCAGTGATCACTAGGTTCAACACCGGGAGTGATCACAGACTTGTACGAGGCACTCTGAATATCGATTTCAAGCTGGAACGAGCTCATTTAATGAAGTCCACGCTCCGACCAAACATGGTCCAAACCGTGGTAGGGTCTGAGACATTCCAGTTAAAACTGGAAAATCGATTCGCTGCCTTGGAAACCACAGATGACGTAGACCAGAAACTCGACCAAGTGGTGGATGTCCTCAGGGAAGAAGGCGCGAAGTTTTGTGCAAAGCAGCGTACTGGCAAAAGGTCTAAACTTTCGAGAGATACTCTGCAGCTTATAGAAGAACGACGTATAAACCCCGAGTCTACTTCGTCAGAACATCAGCGGGCACTCAATAAGACAATTAAAAAGCTGGTACGACGTGACCTCCGATCTTACAATACGCTCGAAATTGAAAAAGCTATAGAGCAGAATCGGGGGTCAAAAGTGTTCGTCCAGCAACTTGGAAGAAGCCACCTGACGAAGCTGACTACGTCCACGGGGACAGTCATCTCTTCAAAGCCGGAGATCCTTTCGGAAGTTAAAGATTTTTACAGCCAACTCTACGCATCACATGCTTCTCGACCTGACTCCGATTCAGAGGACTGTAGAGCCACTTTAACACGTCACTACACAGAAGAGCTGCCTGAAGTCAGCCAGGACGAGATCGTGATGGCTCTTAAACAGCTTAAAAATGGAAAAGCTTCAGGTAAGGACGGAGTTACGACTGAGCTCTTAAAAGCTGGAGGTGCTCCAGTACTTAGTGAGCTGCAAGAGCTTTTTAACTCTGTCCTCTTTACTGGGAGAACTCCGAAGGCATGGAATAGAAGCGTGGTCGTTTTATTTTTCAAAAAGGGTGATAAAACCCTATTGAAGAATTACCGACCCATATCGCTTCTGAGCCATGTCTACAAGCTGTTCTCCAGAGTCATCACGAATCGTCTAGCGCGAAGGCTTGACGAGTTTCAACCTCCGGAACAGGCCGGGTTTCGTAGCGGGTATAGTACCATAGACCACATCCACACAGTGCGGCAGATTGTACAGAAGACCCAAGAGTACAATCGACCCCTGTGCTTAGCGTTTGTGGACTATGAGAAAGCCTTTGACTCTATCGAAACCTGGTCTGTTCTGGACTCCTTACAGCGATGCCAGGTTGATTGGCGATACATCGAAGTGCTGAGATGCTTGTATGATGCCGCAACAATGACCGTCCAGTTACAAAACCAGGCGTCTGAACATATCCAACTGCGTCGCGGAGTGCGACAAGGGGATGTTATATCCCCGAAACTGTTCACAAACGCTTTGGAGGATATGTTTAAGACGCTGGACTGGAAGGGTTGTGGCATCAATATAAATGGCGAGTATATCTCTCACTTGCGATTTGCAGACGACATCGTCATAATGGCTGAATCGCTGGAGGAGCTACAGCGAATGCTGAACGGCCTAGCTGATTCTTCTCTACGCATCGGTCTACGGATGAACTTGGATAAAACCAAGGTCATGTTCAACGAGCACGTTGTTCCGGGACCGATTGCCATAAATGGAGTAGCTCTTGAAGTTGTTAGGAAATACGTTTACCTAGGGCAGACGCTCCAACTAGGTAAAAACAATTTCGAGAGTGAAGCTAAAAGAAGGATACAGCTGGGCTGGGCAGCATTTGGGAAGCTTCGTCGAGTCTTCTCATCGCCCATACCGCAGAGTCTTAAGACGAAAGTCTTCAACCAGTGCGTCCTACCAGTCATGACCTACGGAGCCGAAACGTGGACACTCACGGTAGGACTAGTCCATCAATTCAAGGTCGCTCAGCGAGCTATGGAAAGAGCTATGTTAGGGGTATCTCTGCGGGATCGAATCCGAAACGAAGTCATTCGCCAGAGAACTAAAGTTACCGACATAGCTCAGCGAATTAGCAAGCTGAAGTGGCAATGGGCTGGTCATATCTGCCGAAGAACCGATAACCGTTGGGGTCGACGTGTTCTGGAGTGGAGACCGCGAATCGGCAGACGTAGTGTAGGACGACCTGTGGCAAGGTGGAGCGATGACATACGCAAGGTAGCTGGCAGTACCTGGAAAAATAGAGCCGAAGACCGGGCTCAGTGGCGTGCCTTGGGAGAGGCTTATGTCCAGCAGTGGACTAATGTAAGCTGATGATGATGGATATCAAATAAATATTGTTAAGGTCTTTCCTTTGGAACACCAATGTGGCTATTTAATTTGCAAAAAATATATATCGCTTAAAATTTGAAGAACTACGTTCATAATATATTATTTTTGAAGCTCATTAGAACGATTTTTTTTTAAACTTTGAGTACTTAGTTAAGTTGGCTTCGGTCTTTTCTATTTTTCGTTTTATTTTCTACTAGCGGCCCGCTCCGGCTTCGCACGGGTATAAAATATATAGCCTGTGTCATTCACTGAAAAAATGATTAAAATCGATCCAGTAGTTTTGATTTATTCATTACTGCCCGTGGCCCACACGCGTTAAATTTAGAGTAAAACAATTCTTAAAAATGTTATTGTGGGATATCCATAAGAGATAGACGTATACCATTGCGGAGTTTTCTGTAGACCTTTCCAGTGTGTACAATACTTAGTACATTATTTTGATAAATCTCGTAGGGTTCAGCCTGCGTTTGCAACGTAAGCGGAAAAAATGTAATTATTAACGACATCACATTAGATACCTCAAAAATAACAGTTTTCACCCAAAAATTTCTCCACTATTTAATGGATGTTATTAGACATATAAACCCTTCTCTTCAATCACTCTATGTATTAAAAACAACCGCATCAAAATCCATTGCGTACTTTTAAAGATTTAAGCATTCGTATGGACAGGGAAAGCGACTTTGTTTTATACTATGTAGTGATTTACACATTAGTGACGTCAGAAAGTTTTAGTTGATTTTGGGCTTACACCGCGCCTTGATGATATCTTCGGGTTTTGCATCAGTTTCTGCAGCACTTCATGGTACAATAAAATTTTGGAGAGAACAAGTTGTTTATTTTATTGAGAAACTACTAAAAATACATTATAATGTACTTTAAGAAGGTAGCATATATGCTACATATTCAATAAATAAAAACATGCATAAAGAAGTATATGACGGCGGCAACGTCCAGTTATAAACTCTATGCGCAGCGGGCAGTACCGTAATTTACCCTGTGGTAACATTTAAATTTATTACAGTGGCAACACCGGCAACTGTCATCGCTTCCCCACCCATCTGGCTATATAAAGGGAGCGCTCGGTGTACTACGGATCATTCTTGCTCCGGACACGGCGCGGTGTGGACATGCTGAAGGCCTATAGTTATATAGGTTGCAACCTACGCACAATCTGTCATCCTATATATAATTTTTATTATTGCTCAAAAATCAATGTAGTTAATTTTAAATTACTAAAGCTCCATCTTCTTTATTGTTTCGTCGTAGGCGTAGAGATATTAAACTTTGTTTTGAAAATGTTCACAGCGATACGACTGAAATGAAACGAGTTATTTCGACAAAATACATTTATACGAAATGTAATTAAGGTTTAATATATTTTGTTTCATTTGTTTTAAGGGTTTGTAATTACGAAACGTTGGCCTACCTATTGTTTTATTCCAACGCTTGGTTAACACTTTGTCACCGTGAAATTATCTGATGAATAAGGGTTTCATCAGGTTGGTTGTATACATTGTAAAACGGAAATTGTAAAGTCAAAATGAAATGAGATTCGATTTTCGATAGTGTGAAGTGAATAACGTTTCATTTCCACATTATAAAGGTACGTTTTTTGTTCATGTCGTGTTAGATACCTACATTTCGTCGATTCATAACCGTTGGAAATTGGTAGAATTGTTTAATCTGTGTTATTCGTTTTAAATATTTTACGTTTTACCTTTAGTCAAAATAATAATAATAATAAACGCCCAACGATCACATAAATAGATCCTGGACCCTAACTAGGATTCCCTGTGTCTAGGGACCCAGGAACTACGAGGACCATGGTTCCACAACGCACATACTCAGAACAAGTATTTGCGCTTTTTTTTTCTGTGCACAAATTTTTCCAGTCGCGGGAATCAAACCCGCCGCCTCCAGTTTATGAGCCGAACTGATCAACCACCACACCACACAACTGCTGGCTGCACACAGCCATCGGTAAAGTTTAGTTGAACTTATTATATTTATAATCCGTGAATCAACTACTGTTTTGTTTAGTACAATCTTGAGTAGAGACCGCAACTTAGTTAACGTACTCATGACGCCTTCTCATGGCATCGGTAGAGCTACAATTTATGAAAATCGTATGGAAACATCACACTAATATTATAACGGCGTTTGTATGTGTGTATGATTGTTACTCTTTCACGCTCAAACGGCTGGACGGATTTGAATGAAATTTGGAATACAGATAGCTTATATAATGGATTAACATATAGGCTTCTTTTTATCTGCGCGTGAAACCGCGGGGCGCAGCTAGTTATTGTATAAACTAAACGTAACGTTAAAAAAAGAGATGTGATATTGGCATTTATTAATTTAATCTTCTAGTGTAGATAATACAAACACAATTACGATGGCAATTCTGAATCTCGTTAGCGCAATAATCAATCTTGTTGCTGATTTTTCACACATTAATAATATTGTAGACATGTGAGTGTATAAGATGATTGAGTCGAACGAATAGCTTTCAAAATCTCCCAAATCAAACGTATTTTTAGTTGACTTAGTAAAGTTGCAGAAATTAGAGGACTTACGAGGAGGAGGAGAAAAAAATTACTATAAATCTGAGCTATACAAACAAACATTAATAAATAAGGTTTCGCTTATAATATGACATTTGGTAAGTGGGACTTTTTAACTAGTTTCTAGAGTTAGTATGATCTGCGGTTTGACTGAGATTTCATTTTTATTTTTCTATGTTTTGACATGTTCAGTTACGACAATCACTATCATCTACGTCCTACTGTATTTGGCTGACGGAAGAAGTTACGATGTAACTTCTGAAAAGAAGTAAGTACTTAATATTACATTACCTACCTAATAAGGAGAAATATACTTATACTAACGCCCCGCGGTTTCACTCGCGGATAACAAGTATTTTAATTATTTAATTATTTACTCATCCCAAAGGAAAATTTCACTTTTCGGGGATAAAATGTAGCCTATATGTTAATCAAGTGTATAAGCTATCTTGGTACCGAAATTCATCTAAATCCATTCAGCCGTTTGAGCGTGAAGGAGTAACAAACATACACACATACAAACTTTCGCCTTTATAATATTAGTGTGATTCATTAGCATCGTTAGTTATCTTCTTTAACAAATTATCAACAGCATTTGCATAATTGCAAAGCATTAATTAAAGACAATAAATCGTATGAAAATTGAGCTTTTGACTCACTACTGCAGTTAGTTAGCAATCTTAGAAATATAAATACCTACCTATAATAATAATAACGTCCAACGATCACATGCATAGATCCTAAACGCTAACTAGGATTCCCTGTATCTAGGGACCCAGGAACTACGAAGAACATGGTCACACAACGCCCAAACACAGAACAAGTATTTGCCTCTTTTCTTCTGTGCACAAATACTTGTCCTGCCGCGGGAACCGAACCCGCCGCCTCTGGGTTATGACTTGAACTGCTCAAACCCCACACCACAGAGGCTTTTTATTAATAACACCTCTTATATTTTACAGTAATAACATATTCGTTGGATTCATAGATCAGGACAAGTCATTGACTACAAACAATTATGTACCGCTCCTTTTGTCGGTCATTAAGTCACGATTGGATGGACACGACGTTACGCGACAAGACTTAGTAAGTATTAAAAAGCATATCTTTCGTTTTATAGGATACGAACTTCTGCTTTCAGCTTCGCCCGTGGCGTGGCCTATGGGAAAATAATACAACCACCCATTTCTTAAGGGTGGGATTTCGAAAAATCCTTTCTTAGCGGATGCCTACGTCATAACATTTACCTGCATGCTAAATTTCAGCCCGATCCGTCCAGTGGTTTGGGCTGTGCGTTGATAGATCACTATGTTAGTCAGTCAATCAGTCAGTCACCTTTGAGTTATATATATTTAGATGATGAATTCTAATTTATGCTAGGATTTATAAAACATTTTCGTGAAAACCCTAAGGCGTTTATCACATGGCACCGCGCGCCGCCGCGGTTAATATCTCGTAATTGCGGTGGAAGCGAGACGGCAAATGATATATCTGCTATTCAAATCTTTTCTTTAATGGCATGTGTTATTGTAGGTATAAAATGGTTTTGATTTCAGAGTCTCAGGGGACGAGGACCTTACCAACAACTAACTATGACGGAAGCGAGATTAGATGAAATAAAATTTCTAACAAAGTTATGCAAGGTTGTGAAAACTAGAATCTGCTCACTATTCCCTTATAGAGATGGATTCCAACACATTATGAATTAGATGTAACTTAAGTGCTAATTAAATTTATACAAGTTGTAAAATCATAAAAATAGTTATTTTTAATTCATCTAAAACCTTACTTAATGCACTTAGGAATATCTATTTATTAATTCTATAACTTTTAATATCAGAATATTAAATCATAAAAAAGTTACTTTTTTATAGCTAATAGAATAATTAATTTAATAATTAATAAACCAGAATTTTATTGAAGTGGGAAACAAGATTTTCTTTCCTGCTATAGATAACCTTTATATTATTCTATGAATCATATAAATAAACCATTAAAATATTCTATTAAACTATATAACTATTAAATAAACTACATTTATAATGACTTAAACGAAATTAAATCTAAACTAAAATATAAAATACTTACATTAATTTTACATTATTAATTACATCATTTTATTCATACTTTTTTATTTGAAACGATATACTTTTCTGGTCCCATTGTATCGAAATTCGAATCCCATGAAAATCGATTTAGTAGTTTGGTTTTCAAATTAAAAATAACTTTAAAAACTTCATCTAAGTACTCCTACAGTATAAGGCGTCGAAGTCAGTTTAACCTCTTTTTTATTAGATATTGTAAAATACTTCTTTTTGTGTTAATTTATTCTGTCATTTATAAAATTATATTTTATAGGATCCTTATATTTGTACTGAAGTGCCAGGTGGTGTGACACAGTACCTACAGTAAGGGCACAGTCGACAGGTCGCGGCCCACACTTTACGTCACATTCAAATTGTGAGTTACTCAGTAGATTGCGGGGTTCGATGGCCGAGCACTTGGGCGTAGCCAGGACTATATTTCGAAGGGGCAATTCGTACATGAAACCAAAAATAGAAGAACATTTGAATGAAAGAATGAATATGATTTATTGCTTATTATAGAAATAAAGAAAGAAAAATATTTATAGCTTAAACTATTGCAACAAGAAATTTTAAATTTCAAGGGTGTTTTTATTTTATAGCGCAAGATGTACTCAGAAAGAGTTTTTTTAAATTCATACCAAATGGAGTTAAGTCGACTTTTATAATTAGACATTGTATGAAGAAACGCAAGTGAAACCGCGGGCTTCGATAGCGTGAAGCGTAAGTAACTAAAACTAATGATAGAAAATACAATATCTCCTTCCACCTCTTCTTAACACTCCTAAACTCCTGTACTACATCTGTTTGGAGAGTTTCATCTGGAGGTGTTAAAAGGGGACTCCGAAAAACCCCTTACCTAGAACTCTTCAACATCTAAAATCTCCTATAGTACTGTAGATTTAAGCCTTCCCCCCTTGTCACCTTTAAAATCTCCAATACTTCTATAGGAATGTCCTCCATAAAACTATTATACTCCTGACTCTATAATGTATTCAATTAATATGAACTTCTGCGAGGTCCCCCCCCGAGTCAATCAATTAATACGTATTCCCCTTTTCTTCCTCTCCCCTTACTACATACATGGTCGAGTATAATTGATATAGGATGCGTCTAAACCAGACACTAGGTGTGTATAACATGGAAGCTGTCCTATCGAGCTTTGAATAATGGTTAAATATACTTCGGCACAACACGGTTGGTTTATAATCTCTTTCCATGAAGTAAAAGGCTTTTTTTATAATCGAGCATGTACCTAAATAAAATCTAAACACCATAAAATATTGACCGAATCAATTATATTTTTTGTGTTTCTATCAAAATCTGATACACCCATTTTGATTGTCATACAAGAAACCTATTTTGATTGTTATACTAGAAACTCATTTTGATTGTCATACTAGAAATCCATTTTCATTGACATACAAGAAAGCCATTTTGATTGTCATACAAGAAAACTATTTTGAGCCACAATGATTTTATTAAGAGCGGTGAATCACAATATTTCTATCTTTATTTGAAAATACTTTTCCCACTATAAGGTACATTCCCTAAGCCCAAATCGATTTTTAAAAATCTGCGTTCTTTATATCTCCATCAAATCTTCAAGGGTTAGACTTTACACTGTCTAACTTTGTCTAACTTTCGAGTTAGTGTGATATTAGAAACTCTTTGCATCAAACTATAATAAAAGAATATCAACTCAAAAAAAGTAAAAACAGTAATTAATAAATAATTAACAAAAGTCTTGCTCCTCTGCAGAGCCACTTAAAAACAAAACTGCGCTTCCAAAAGTGGGTATAAAATTGGCAATATTCATTACAGGAAGTTGGAGTGCAACTATTCATTTTGAATTTAACTTGAACAACGTAAAGTTGGAGTTAACTTCACACAATTTTAATTTTAGAATTGTCGAGGGGAAGAGTTACAAATGTTGCGAGAAGTTACTAAGATTAATTATGTTACGTTTGATATTTATTTCAAGTTTCCTGACCTTAAGTTTCGTCGTAAAATTAGTGAAAGATATATTTCACTAATTTCTCTATCGACCTCTTCATATTTAGCGTCATTGGATTACTGGAGGGTTGAATGCTATCCCTAGAACCCTTCTGAGTCAAAAGCCTCGGCAAAGGTCATTGCTAGAAGAGGATTGAAAAGGCTATTTCAACGGAGTGATTCATGAAAAGTCGAGTGTTATTTATTGCTTTTGACATAGAGCGCAAATAACGAAAAAAGCAAACCATTTGCTGCTCTCGGTAAATGTGGATGGTTCATACAGCGATAAACTAAGCAGAACCTATACTAGAATTAAGAAGTTAAGAAGTATTTATAATTATTATGCCCTTGTTATGAACTAAATAGTTATGTGCCCTTTACCACTTCGTCAAATTATCTCCATCCAAAGATTGCCTGGAAGAGATCGCTTTTAGCGATAAGGTCACCCATTGTTACACTTTATATAAACAACGAGCTTCTGCCCGCAGCTTTGCCCGCCACGTGGTCTATGGGAAAATAATTCAACCACCCATTTCACCCTCTTAAGGGTGGAATTTCGAAAAATCCTTTCTTAGCGGATGCCTACGTCATAACATCTACCTGCATGCCAAATTTCAGCCCGATCCGTCCAGTGGTTTGGGCTGTGCGTTGATAGATCACTATGTCAGTCAGTCACCTTTAAGTTATATAATATATATTTAATAAGATAATAAGATTGCTTTTTTCTTTGTAATTTTTATTATTTGATGTGTACAATAAAGAATTCATCTATCTATCTATCTAAAATTACTCAATGTGTATATTTGTAAATACATAGTTTTTATCATGACTAGCTTCTGCCTGCGGCTTCTCCCGCGTAGCCTATAGAAAAATAATTCAACCATCCATTTTACCCTCTTAGGGGAGGAATTTCAAAAAACCCTTTCTTAGTGGATACCTACACTTTACAAAGAACACACCCTTAAAATTTCAAGTCTCTAGGATCAGCGGTCTAGGCTATGCGTTGATATATAAGTCAGTCATTCAGTCAGTCAGTCAGGACTTCGAATTTTATATGTATAATAGGCTAACATTCGACCCTGATAGTAAATGACTACGCGGTCGACAATGGAGCATACTTACCCAGAAGGTACTTATTTCAATGTAAAACTCAGACAGAACAATCATTGATGTTCATAGCACATTATTACAAAATTCTCAACCATTATGGATGATTTGAGTGGTCGCACGCAGTTAGTAATAAATACTGTCTGAGCTATAGGTGGGAATCGAACACACAACCTACAATAGTAAAGACAGCGTCACTACCAACTGTGCTATGCCAGTCAAGTATTAAACTAAGTGAAGCGATTGTCATTGGAAAGTTTAAGCAGCATATGGCCGACTGCCAGACAAATATGAAACAAATAATGACAAAATGACTGGCCCGATAGCTCAGTTGGTAGTATCCCTGCCTTCTGAACCACAGGTCGTGGGTTCCATTCCCACCCAGGACAAACATTTGTGTGATGAACATCGATGTTTGTTCTGTGTCTGGGTGTTTATATAGTATTCTATGTATGTATTTACAAACAAAAAGTATCTAAGTATTGTATCAGTTATCTGGTTCCCATAGTACAAGCTTTGCTTAGTTTGGGGCTAGATGGCGCTGTGTGAAATGTCCACACATATTTATTTATTTATTTAAATAACAAACGCTGAAATGTGGAGGAAAAATATTACGTTACATCACGTCAATGAACAGCTCTTCTAACAATCTTCAACTGGAAACGAGTGGTACAACTAGTTCATGAACCAGTTTGATTTGGAGACTAAATTAATGTCTTGGTATGAAGAAGAACAAATATACATAGAGTAGACGGCGCGCGATAAAAGGAATACAAAACTTCAGAATCATATTAAATTTTACTCGTATATACCACATTACTTCGATTTCGACCCGATAGCTCAGTTGGTAGTAAGCCTGCCTTGTGAACTGTGGGTTGTGGGTTCGATTCTCACCCAGGACAAACATTTGTGTGATGAACATAGGTCTTTTTTCTATGTCTGGACGTTATATTGTATTCTATGTATGTATGTACAAACAAAAAGTATCTAAGTATTGTATCAGTTATCTGGTTCTCCCATAGTACAAGCTATGCTAAGTTTGGGGCTAGATGGCGTTGTGTGAGATGTCCACATACATTATTATTATTATTGTGACCTTGACTTATGTTATTAAGCCAGTGAACACTGGCTAAATTATTAAATAAATGGTTGTACATTTAAAAAAAGTTATTGGGCACAGTAACAAAGTAAGGAAATGCAGGTAGAGCTGTGAAAAAAATACCCAGTATCTCTGATATTTTAGGATGTCATGGTATAAGACACATAAATATATCATTAAGAATTCAACTCGCATAACAACAAAGTTTACACATCAAAACTAGTTCAAATCTTAACTGCTACATAATAAAGCTTAAATTTGTACGCATTGTAGCTATTATCACATCGTAGTGCCATCGAAGAGGTTACCTTGATGGTGTTACTGTTAAGAATTAATCATGTACGTAACAATAATTCTGGTACCAAATTTATTAGAACTATTCAGCGCATAAACAGCACAAATATTTAAGGAAAATAACAATTATTATTAACCAATTAATGTTCCTTGGTTTGCGATTGATCTGAGTCGCGAAGCAAATGATGATATAAATAATTCTGTACGGGAATTTATTACGAATCTATTGCACGAAAAACTAGGATCACTTACCTTAACAACTACCTTGAGGAAAACCCCCAACACATCGATCGTGAACTTCATCTTCTATCTTCGATTTAAACCGAAATAACTCGAAATTCACACTACTTTCACTTTACTGAAAAATCAACACAACCGCCAATTAAACAGTATATCCGATACATATTCAAACATTACGCGATCGGATGTTCGCCAAAAAAAGTATCACTGAATCTATTTCGGTACTTACCATTTTTTGAGTCTGTGAAGGGCTCAAATCTTTTCCTACGTGATGTTAGGAAAAGTCGATTTCGTGAGGAAAATATAATATGTGCTACGTTTGGTTTTTATTGTGCGGGCGGTTGGTCTGCGCGGACGCATATTGCTGCGAGGCCAAGGGAACTCGGTCTTAATATAGAAGCGAACGAAACAGAACTACGGATCGGATCACCCGGGACTCAGTTTTATAGTGGGAGAGTGGGACATCCCGCGGTGGACGAAATGTGGCCACCACTTGCGACGCCACATATGGCCGATGTACAATAAGTTGTGTAAAAATATAAATTTGCTGTGGCCTGCGACATGTGCCGATGCAAAGAGGTTTAATATATATTAGTACAGAATTGACACTTGTTCTCAGAACTTTCCAAAGTCACCAAAATGTAGCGAAACTATATCGACTTGTGTATTGAACAAAGATATACATAAGTTCCCCTGACGCGTAATGGAAGCTGAATTTTGTTTCGCCAAAGAAAAATGTAGTAGGTGGTAATGTAGTTTTATGAGAATAAATGAACAACTGAAGGCGTTTACGTAAAATTCATAAACTTAGGATGTATAAGACCGACAGTTCAAATACAAGACCAGATATTTAAGATATACCTATAGTATTTTAAAATCTGTGTTTTCACACACAATTTTTTGTGAATTCAGATTGTGTTGCTGGGTTTATGATCTATAATATTATCTGTAACGATAACGATAACGCGCAACGATACATAGATGGACCCTAACTAGGATTCCCTGTACTTAGAGGCCGTGGAACTACGAGGACTATGGTCACATAACACCCAGATTCAGAACAAGTATTTGCGCTTTTATTTCTCAAATAATTGTCCTGCCGCGAGGATCGAGCACACCGCCTCTGCGTTATGAGCCGACCTGCTCAACCATCACGCCATAGAAGCTGTCAATGAGGAATAGATCAAATGATAAACGAACTTGCTATAATTGCAACCTCCCCACCTCAATCAAGGGCGTGTTCGCACGAGACAAGCCGATTTCTATTCGACCTTGGTGGCGCTAGAAACTGTCTCGTTATTATTTTTATGGTAAAATGGGCATGCGTTTGACAACAACTCGCCTGATGGTAAGTGACGAAGCTGTCTAATCTCCCCGCACATGAGATGCCTATTCACTCTTCACTTAAAAAGACCCAGGGTATACCCAGGAGGAAACACTGTTGTTGGAAGAGCATTCCATTCCTTGGCCGTTCGGACTATAAATGACCCAGCAAAACGCTTAGTGCGGACTTGGGGTACACTAACGACGTCAGGATGTGAAGAATCGCCAAGTCTTCTAGTTCTATGATGGAAAGGGGATGACACAGAATGAGTTGATGAAGGTTTTGACTAGAAATACTACCAAATAGAAGAGGTATTATGTCCCGCCTTTTGGCTGATTACTATTTTATGGTAAGGTTAGTGAGTATGGCCCTGCGATAGCCACCAGCCCGCACTTGGCCAGCATGATGGATTATAGTCTACAGAGTTGAAAGATTTGTCCCTGTATCTATGGTAGAGTTTTCAATCTTTTGACAATAAACAATCCCAATAACTATCTATCTCATTACTACATAGCAAAGAATATAATTACTCTCTGACGAGAGCTACATAGTAAGCGAAACGTTGTGTCTATTCGTTTGGCTTTAAGTCTCTCTTTAACAGGTATATTGCGCATAGAACCAAGCGACACCTCTAGCGTAGTTGTAAAAAACAAATAGGTAAGTGTATAATTTATTAAGTAAATTCTTTTTCTATAATATTATCCGGTATTTATATAACAAAAAAAATTAAATAAATCAAGCAAGTTTTTTTCATTATTTTTTGTGGTGGCGAATACGTAGGGTTTTATTTATTGCGTAGGTAGGTAAATGTTTTGTTAGCCATCTCTTCCACTCATTACATCTTTGATAAACTTTCTGTGGGATCATTGGAGTGCTTAAATTAATCGCTGTTTGTTGTGACTGGCACATAAACACACACACACACACACACACACACATACACACACACACACACATACACACACACACACACACACACACACTCACACACACTCACACTTTGGACTTTTTAGGGGATTCTAAGGAACATAAAAGAAGAAATGTCTTGACAGTTAGCTGATTGTGGATTCAAGTGACATATTATTACTTTATCTTTAGTAAAAATGAATCTTATTTCCCTTGGTCACCGTATCACGCATGAACGGATGGAATATTTTCACAAATTCTTTTTTTTTGTTGTGTTAATTATTGTCAAGAGAAGGTTCTTATGAAAGAAAAAACTAAGAAAGTTAGAACATTTTCGCCACGCGGGTGAAACCGCGGGGCGCAGCTAGTCGTTTATAGACTAAAGTGACAAAAAAATAATGTTTATTCTTGAATCTCTTCAGTGTGGATTTAAGAGGAGATAAAGGTATCACCGCGGATCCACATGCGTAGTCGAAATGTGGATCCAACTGGAACGAGCCAAAATCGTCCAAAAAAAATGCTACTTACAATGATTATAATATTAGATACCCAGTAAAAAAAACGATTATAATTTTTATGGGTATATTAGTTTATCATAGTAATTATAATACAGACAAAATTTATGTTTTAGTTTTATAGTCTCTGTGGTGTGATGGTTGAGCAGGTCAGCTCATAACCTGAAGGTGGCGGGTTCGATTTCAGCTGCAGGACAAGTATTTGTGCACAGAAAAAGCTCAAATACTTGTTCTGAGTCTGGGTGTTATGGGACCATGGTGCTCGTAGTCTATGGGTCCCTAGACACAGGGAATCCTAGTTAGAGTCCAGAATCTATGTATGTAATCGTTGGGCGTTTATTATTATTATTATAGCCATCATCATCAACATCATCAGCCTAAGGACATGCACTGCTGAACATAGGCTTTCCCCATACAGCGCCGCTTCCAGCGGCCGCTTGCCTTTTGGGTACATCCATCGGGTAACCGCGGTTTTGATCACCGTCGATCCACTCAGGAGGCGACCGGACTACGTTAAGTCACCTTAGTTCTCCATGCAGATCTCCTCATTTCAAATGCTATCGTGTAAGGAAATCCGAGCATAGCTCTCTAGCTATGCTCCGAGCATAGCTCTCTAGCTATCGTGTAGGGATATCCGAGCATAGCCCTCTAGCTATGCTCCGAGCATAGCTCTCTAGCTATGCTCGGATTTCCCTACATGATAGCATTTGAAATGAGGAGATCAGCATGGAGAACTAAGGTGACTTAACGTGAATGGAGAGCCATTCGCTTACTATATAATAATTAGGTAGTTATTGAGATTTGTTTATTGTCAAAAGATTGATAACTTTACCATAGCATACATAGACTTTGTCATGAGGTCAACAGATACCATGTCTCAGTGCTATAAGACAAGTCAAAACCTTTGTATTCAGGCTATGCGGTGTTTGGACGAAAAGATAGAGTAAAGCTAAGTTAACTACTTTTCCAGTTATAAACAATAAATAATAAAGTAAATAACTCACATACTTTAGTGAAAACATTCAGTTATAAAAAAGAATTTTCATCATGTTTCATAGATACAAACATATATCTACCTGCCCTATAAAATATAGTCACATTTATTAGTTCTTGAACCTGACCAAAAAAATATTTTTTTCCCTCTGGTTAAACTCACACAAAAATACAAAAAAGCTAATCCGCGTAATTTTTAAACAAATCTACATCCTAAGCTCATTTTCTAGCCTATGAGCTCCTCTGGGCAATTTCTCTCTCCAACGTGTGCCGAACAAGGACAAAAATAAAAGGTTTTTTGTCTCTAATGAGGGTACTTGGAAGAAATTTACTGTGCCACCTTCAAGATTTATGTAAAACGGCAACTCACGAGGTGACAACCGAGTAATTGATTCTTCCTCGCGTCTTCGGGTGCGTGGAAGAAATCACTCACGGCTTCCTTATTATTTTTTCTGTCACAGATAGATTGGCTCCAAGTCTTCAACTAGCGTCGTGATATATTTCAATGTCCCATAAGATAGGAATAATAATAATATGTGTGGACATCTCACACAACGCCATCTAGCCCCAAACTAAGCAAAGCTTGTATTATGGAAACTAGATAACTAATAACACCCAGACACAGAACAAACACTTATGTTCATCATATAAATGTTGGTCCAGGGTGGGAATCGAACCCACAACCCACAGTTCAGAAGGCAGGGTTACTACCAACTGAGCTATCGGGCCAGTCAATAAATTAACCTTTGGAATAATATTGAAAGACTTATGGGCCAGATTTTCGTTCATTAGACCTTGCATCGTTCATCCTTTTCATGCATAGAAATATAACCTCTAAGTTTTCATTCATATTCCGACTTTACACCCGGGTCACACAAAAATTGAATATTATTTTCTAATTAAAATATATGGCATAATAAAATATGTAGGGTACCTACCCCTGTTTTTGCTAAGTTGCTTTAATGATATCGCTCAAATTAATTCATTTAATAAAACGAACCGGAATTCCGGGCAGCCCCTTATGGAATTTTTAATTTTAATCAAGAGAGGCATTTCTCAATTAATTGATTTCAAATCAAAATAACTGCGGCCCGGCAGCGCAATTTCGCTTAGAATATTTTGGTTTAAAATTAAATATATGCATATTATTTATACAGGTTGTCCTAGAAATAAGTATCAAGTGCGAAAGATTTTTTTTTAAATTTGATATTTAGTTAAATAATGTTAAGTCTATATTAAGAAAAGGCATTAAATGGTAGACAACGTACAGACCAAACCACAGGACCTATAAGGACTTAAGAAGCGTGTCTTTTTTATAGCGTACTAGCTGTGCCCCGCGGTTTCACTCGCGTGGTGAGTTTTCTAGTTTTCCGCTCAGCTTTCTTATTTTTTTCTTTCATAACCTTCTCCTGACAATAACAAACACAACCAAAAAATTATCAGCGAAAATGTTCCATCCGTTCACGCGTGATGCGATTATCAAGAGAAATAGAGATTCATTTTTATATATAAAGATAATTTTACCCCCTTTTTCAACCCCTATACAAATGGATTATTAAAGAATGTGTAAAACGCGCAGGTGAAACCGAGGAGTGTCTAATACGAAATAGGCAATTAAATGAAGTCTGTATCAAACTAAGATAAGCATGTAATCAAACATTCATCAATTTTGTGTCAACAATTGATTTAAGTACAGTCAGCTCTAAAAAAACCCTACAAGAGTGTCCCAAAAATGTCAACGTTCAACATTGCTTGAATGTATTCATGATGGAAATAGAGACATTATTAGCCTTATTAATAAACGGGTATTAGTCTCGGACTAGTTACTTCAGCTTTTGTCCTTTTTTTTTCAGTCCCCTCGTGACCACGGCCAATGTAACTTGGTCGAAACGTCGAGGTTAGTCAAAATTATATTTTGATAATCTTTGTGCGCGAATAGACCCGTTTTATCTTTACAATACTGGAATATTTAGCTGGATCGAAAGAGACAAAAGATGGTGTAACTAGTCTAAAGTTCGTGTTTATTAATAAGGCTGTATATGTATTAGAACAAGACCAAATTTTAGTGAAAAATTCTTTAGGCGCGTTGAGTATTTTTTAGGTTGAACAAAAATCATGGAACTCGCGTCATCGTCGCCGCATGCTTCCCATGAGTTTTTACTTCTATCGGCAGTCCCCAAAGACTGTCCCGCATGTATTTAGGTAGATATTAGCTACAAACTTTTACCTACATTGACTGTACCACAATTTAATTACATTATGTGCAGGTTTAATTAATTATCTAATCTGTGGAGGCAAACTCATCAAGACTTCCATTACAATCACGACCATGAGAAGTAAGCAAGTATTTTAATATACAAGTTCTATTAATAAGCGGAAAAATGACTTGTTTAAAGTTTTTGAAGTAAAACTTCTTTACGCACGCTTCACTTGGGGATTAAGCTGGTGAATGCGTAAAGGCGAACGGAAGTTAAAAGCTGTTGGTTCACATAAGTCTCCATTCAATTTCAATTTCATGATATCTTTATTAGTAATAATTATTTTACAAAATTATACAATAACCAGTGTCGTAGTTCTAGTAGACATTAATATGGTAACGTATTTTGTGGACACAGGCTTGTTCAAAAACTTACAATATGTAGTTTTTTTTATGTTATTGATTGATGTGACGAGCTAGTCGTTCACCTGATGTTAAGCGACACGGCCGCCCATAACAGAACAGTGTCACTCGGAACCCTAAAACATAGAGTTTCAAGCGACACTGTACTGCGCACATCATCCTGAGACATCAGCACAGTCTGGTAATAAGATTACTGGACTGTGAGATCAGATCATAAAGTCTCAATTGCCCAGTAATTTCACTAGCTACAGTGCCCTTCAAACCGGAACACAGTAATGCTTGCACACTACTGCTTGGCGGCAGAATAACTGGCAAAGCGGTGGTACCTACCTAGACGAACTTTGCAACAAAGTCCTACCACCTAGTAAAAGTAGTAGTTCAATAAAAAGAATAAAATCAGTTGATGAAATAGTAAGTTGGCTAGTCGTTTGTTAGTAGGTATGTATGCTTTAGTGTGAGCATTACATTTATTGCATTATGCTTATTAAATATAAAAAAAACCAATGGGGGTAGGCAAATAAATTGGAAGACGGCAGTCCGCAAAGCAACAAGAACTCGTTGTGAATTGCTGACCCACACGAGTGCGCGCCGCCCGCCCGCCTATAGATCTCCATTGCCAACCTAACAAAGTTTAAATTTACTTCAAGTTTCTATCATTATGTTGGTAAGTCTGATAAAACGTCAAGATGGCGATATAAACAAAGCAAAAACAGAGTAATACCGACCGATAGATAGAGCTAAACAAAAGAAGTTTTACTTCAGTTGTGTGGTCTAAAGCACACTCGTTTTAGTTTTTTTACTTTTACTTTACCTGCACTGCTACATTTACTTTATTGTATTATTATAGTATTCAAATTTCTGCCCACAGAATATAGAAGAGTTTTGCTCCTCACTATAAAACAATTTTCTCGTTTCAGTAACATTTGTCACCCTCATAGGCCTTCTTCTGGCATCAGGGTGTTCGCCAGAGTCGGTTGAGTAAGTTTAGTATAGCCATTGGCTTAGGATTTTAGCGCTAAGATAGGCCTAAAGAAATTATGTGTCGACGGTTGGCGAGCACTATTAGTTTCCTCGTGGAAACTCTTACTTTTCCGGGATAAAAGTATCCTTTTTGATCTCCGTAGTGAAAGCAATTAGCAGTATTCGTCTCTCATTTTTCTGGTTATGTTTATTATTAGTTTAAGTAATTGTAATCCGTACCGTGACGCCACCGAAACGGTCCCAACGGAAGACCAGCGCTGGTTGCATGACCAGCAATATGCCGAGTTGGGACCGATTCGTGGCAACGGGCAAATGATTTTTTTTTTATACACTTAATTTTTAAGCCTTTTTTGCCTTTTTGTCATGAATAAATATCCATTCTATTCTATTCAATTTGAGTGCAAAAGTTGATTTGGGGAGTAAGCTGGTGTATGCGCAACGAGGAGAACGGAAATTGAAATTTCTTTAATAAGGAACTTTGTTTTTGTTTTGTTTGATGTTAATGCCGCCAGTTTGACAATTGTAAATTATCATTTTACCGGAAATACCAATATAGTCATCATCAGCCTGTGTTTGTCCACTGCTGGACATAGGCCTCTCCCAAGGTACGCCATTGAGTCCGGTCTTCGGCTCTTCTCATCCAATGACTGCCAGCCACCCGGCGCAAGTCGTCGCTCCACCTAGTCGGCAGTCGTCCTACACTACGTTTGCCAAGTCGCGGTCTCCACTCACCAAAATAATACTTAATACAAATTTGAAGTCGTTTTTATCTATGTTATGTTGACAATAGAGATGACGATAGAGTTGACGATGAGATGACTACGTGAACTAACTTCAACTATCAACAATCTTACGTTCGCCTTGCATTCACCAGCTTAGGTACTCCCTAAGTCAAGCGTGCGTAAAGAAGTTAACCTCAAAAATCTATTTATCATTTCAGTTGGAGTAAATACGACGAATGTATCTTACAAAATCTAAATTTGTTAGTAGCACAAAAAGTAGTCCAAGCCATTAAGGCTAAGATCTTAGGACAAGACTCGTCAGCGATAGTAAGTATTCTGTAGGTACTAATATATGAAGTAGATACCTCTCACTAAGGTGAGTATACAAGGTGGAATTTAATTCACTATTTTCCTTAAATGTATATACTCAGACCATGCTATAGAATGCTCCCATAACTTTAATCTAGGAAAATAAAAAATTAAATCTTTTTTCTATATACTAATATGTACGCTAATTAACTATAACTCACGATAATTTTAAGGTAACATCAATCAGTGCTATTCGGGACTAGCGGGGTTATTAGGGACACTACAAATTGTTATTTACACGCGGCAATAACTTGCTTTCTTCTAATAGTAGGAAAAATAATATAGCACCTGGCAATACTACATTTCACTCTCATTTTGACATGTTGATGACGTGTTGATGTTACATGTTTGGATGTAGTTTGCGCGGCACAAATAACGAGTCTTGTTAAGTGATAACTTTTTAATAAATTTTTATAGTGTCCAACTTTGATCGTGAATCGTAAATTTTCAATTTGCTGTTTTTTTCTTCAAAAATTAGCAATTTTATTCTGTTGATTTTGGAATGCATCTTTATTAATGCCCCAAATAGTTTCCATATTGATTTATTTAGTTTCCTCGCATACCTGCCCAAGAAATCAGCGATATAGTTTCACGTCCTAAATAATACACATTACCGGGTTATTTGGGACGCCCCATTCTATTCATCTTTTTTTCTGAAAAATTACAACATTCTTGACGAAAACTGTATAAGTGTTGAGAGCGCTAAGTGTTACCTACCTAAAAAAAAAAACTGTATATCTACGGAGAACACTTCGAGGTACAATTAAGTTTTCTCTAAATTATTGTCCCAAACAACCCCGGTTTACGGTACTATATTGTCTTCACTAAAATAAGTATAGCATTTTTAAAACTGTGTTTTTTGGGAATTACTACATCGGTTTATTTTATAGTTACAACGTTTATTTTTTCAGGACAAACTACGTGTTGATTTGAAAAAACGGTGAGTTAATGAAGCGAGGTGAAGAAAACAGAGAAAGCAGGCTTTGTTATCATACAAATGTACATATTGACATATGGTAAAAGGAACCCTTATAATGCCAATCAATGTCCATTGTCTACGTGTGTTGCCACAGTCGTTTGGAATTTTACAGTTTACAAGAACTCAATCGTGTTTTTGGCCGGATTCATGAACGAGCCGAAAATTATGTCCCCAAAATGTACTAACCATTCGCTACAATTACCTACCAACAATACAAATTACAACATTTTTTAAATAATAACTTTATACCTACTGGCCTCTTTAGAGAGGTAATCTGAGAATGGATTACGAATTTCCTTGCAAAAATATATAAATAGAAGAATAGCTTTTAGTAAAAAACTTAACAGTACTTTGGAGAAACCAACGAGTGTGCTTTAGACCACACGACGGAAGAAGTAAAAATTTAGCTCCATCTATCAGCCGGTATAACTTCGTTTTTGCTTTGTTTAATGTTAATGTCGCCATCTTGACAATTGTAAATGGTCATTTTACCGGACATACCAACATAATAATACAAATTTTTAGTTATTTTTACACGGGTTATGTCGGCAATGGAGATCTAGGTTAACCAACAACATTCAACTTCGTTCGCCTCGTTACGTATTCACCAGCTTAATCCCCAAGTCAAGCGTGCGTAAAGAAGTTTTACATCAAAGATGGCTAACTGAATTGGCTTATGATTCTATTGTAACCTTTCGGAACCCTCAATGAGTGAGGGAGCCCGACTCGCCCCTGACTGTTTTACTGTGTACCTACTGTAATGGAAACTGTCCGGCCCGAGCAAGAAGCTTATACAGAATTCTGGAGAATGCATTGCGATATTTGCGATCGACGCTATCTGGCTAGGCTCACGCACATTAGTACTATCATCCAGTTTAATTGAACGAGCTTCTGCCCGCAGCTTCGCCCGCGGCGTGGCCTATGGGAAAATAATTCAACCACCCATTTCACCCTCTTAAGGGTGGACTTTCAAAAAATCCTTTATTAGCAGATGCCTACGTCATAACATCTACCTGCATGGCAAATTTCAGCCCGATCCGTCCAGTGGTTTGGGCTGTGCGTTGATAGATCACTATGTCAGTCAGTCAGTCAGTCAGTCACCTTTGAGTTACATATACATATTTAGATTAGTACCTATTTATTCTTCAAGTAAAACTTCTTTACGCACGCTTGACTTGAGGAGTAAGCTGGTGAATGCGAGGCGAACGGAAGTTGAAATTGGTTCACGTAGATCTCCCTTGTCAACACATACAAAAATGTATTATTATGTTGGTATGTCCGGTAAAATGACAATAATTTACAATTGTCAAGATGGCGACATTAACATTGAACAAAGCAAAACCAAAGTTATACCAGCCGATAGATGGAGCTAAACTAAAGAAGTTTTACTTTAGTCGTGTGGTTTAAAACACTTTCGTTTTTTAGTAGCGTATATTTAAATGAACCTTTTGGTGCGTTAGTTCATATTTCAAGTATATGAAAGTGATGTAAAGAAAGAAAGAAAGAAAAACATTTATTCGTGACACACAACTGATAAAAAATACGTAACAATAAAACAATGCTACATGGTGTCACGAATGGGCTCCGACTCAGCATACAATTAAGGTCCTAAGACCTTAATACCTGATTTTTAGTCGGAACACATTTGTGGCACCACGAACGTCAGGACATACTTAACATATTAATACAATAATTTTACAACATAACAATTAAAACAGTTTACATGCTGTAGACAAAAATACAATAAACAAGAATAAACATGAACAAGACATATAAATATAATAATAATAATACTTTAATAAACATAACATATAACCTGTGTAACATAAAAGTTTCGCGTGACACTGCACTGCGCACGTCATCCTGAGACATCAACACAATCTAGTAATAAGATTACTAGACTGTAAGATCAGGTGATAAAGTCTCATTTTCCCAGTAATTTCACTAGCTACAGTGCCCTTCAAATCGGAACACAGTAGTGCTTGCACACTACTGCTTGCTATATAATAACTACTACTAAATTACTTACTACAAAAAAAAAAGTGCTACATACTAGCCGCGATGACCTATAGACAGTCCAAATGCTCCAGCCATTACCAGTAGGAAGCGTACGCAACATGCTGGCAGCATTGCATCGTTGAATTGCGATGTGATTCGTCGTGCCAAATAATTGCCAACATTTTGGTAATGCGTAGGATCGATCAGGCACTCTAATAAACTTTGGAAAACGCGATGAGCTTCCGGGGCGCCTGCGGACCCAGGGTCTTAACACCAAACGGCTTAAATATCTCATTATTTTTAACAGTTTTTCAGTATGTATTGAAGATTTATTCACAAATAGTGAAATGTCCGACGAAGAAAATGAAGAAAATGTGAAGCAAAGTCAAGATGAACAGGACAATGCTGAAGAGGAGCCAAATAAAAAGGTGCCTTATACTAAGCAAAGCTTGTGCTATGGAAACCAGATAACTGATACAATACTTTGATATTTTTTTGTTTTTAAATACTTCATAGAATACAATATAACACCCAGATACAGAACAAACACCTATGTTCATCACACAAATGTATGTCCTGGGCCCACCCATTCCCAAATTGAACCCACAACCCTCAGTTCAGAAGGCAGGGTTACTAAGCCAGGGCCAGTCAACTGCTCTCATAAAACTGGTCTGATATTCTGGCATTGTCCTAACTTTGACACTAAAACTAAAAATTTATTTGCAGCTTGATTCTCCGAGTTCCAAGTCGATGAATCTTTTCCTGAAGAAACTGTTCAATATCGAGCGACGATCTGGTCTAACCACGTGGGTGGAAGTAGGTCCGGGGGCATACAAGTCCGAGATTGTTGACTATCCCAAAAACTTACTAGTTGCTGAATTAAAGAAGCTGTTATCTTTGAAGGTGGAGAAAGATAAACGCAATAAAGATATAAATAAAAAGGATTAAAGCTTTCAAAGTACGCTTTTGTTTTTATTTTGGGGTGACATCTAAACTTATATAATAAAGAGGAAAATAAATCTATAATAATAACTTAAATCTCATTTTAAAAAGAGCTGAGTGCATACTAACATAGTTAAGTAGATGAGAACCCAATCACTAAAATAATTTATTTATCTAATGTGATGAGATAAAAAAAATCATGTGTAGGGCGAGATTGACTGGCCCGATAGTTCAGTTGGTAGTAACTCTGCCTTCTGAACTGTGGGTTGTGGGTTCGATTCCCACCCAGAACAAACATTTGTGTGATGAATATAGGTGTTTGTTCTGTGTTTAAGTGTTATATTGTATTCTATGTATGTATTTACAAACAAAAAATATTTAAGTATTGTATCAGTTATCTGGTTCCTATAGTACAAGCTTTGCTTAGTTTGGGGCTAGATGGCGCTGTGTGAAATGCCCACACATATTATTATTATTAATAATTTAATAAAATAAAAGTGACATTAATTCACTAAAATAAGAGGAAAGATTTGATTGTTTGTTTGCATTGAATAGGCTCTGAAACTACTGGATTGATTTGAATTAGAATCCTACATTATCCCTTATAAATATAGGCGACAGAATTTTATATTTTATAGTTAGGAATCCGTATAAAACATCGATAATGTAACCCAACGTGTGAAAAAAAAATAAAAAATAAAAAAAAACATTATATCGCGTACGCTGCGGAAATGATTGACAAAAGAGCTAAGTGATGTATCTACAATTTTAAAGAGGACATTATAATATTACCAATATCTACATAAATGTCCGCGATACCATATGTCTAATTATTACAGTTATGTCACAATTATTTCTTTTTATGTTAAAATATGAATATATAATTGATTAATTATTATTATATGATTATTAATTAATTTTATATTATGATTGTGCGGGCCAACCCGATAACAACATTGTCATAAATCAAATCAATAAAGCATTCAACCGGAATGCATATCTATCAGTTTCTGCCCGGTTGCATTGGTAGGTACTCACTAGCAATCTAACAATTATCTAAATCTATGTAGGGTTGATATTTATACATAACTATGCGTATTGAGTAAAACCATCTCTATTCACGCATTACCTGATTCATCCATGTGAAATAATATCATGCATAAACGTTGATAAGATGTGGATCAGTTTCTCGTTATTATAATTAATGGTGATTAACTGAAATGTGTTGCGGAAAAAACATGCGGCTTGGCTAAATATGTTAATTGAGTGAAGCCAAACTAAAGAAAAAAAGATTCGTTGGACATGAACCACAGAGTAACGATTATTTTTTTCCTAATGTCATCGCGATTGTCAATTTCAAAATAAAAAATACTTTTAAAAATTGCTGGCTATTTTTTATTTTTGTAAGTTTATTTACCCGTTACCGTTACCGGTTACAATATTTTGAGAATAGAAGAGAATGTCTGCTTTTCATGGTTTTCCAGACGTGCCTGGACCAGATGAAATCGCATTTTGTAAGTTAAACGAAGTGTATTGCTGCGGGAACATACGATATGGAAATATTTCAACGTTTACTAACGCGGTAAGGTTATGTACAAAACATACCAAATTATCTTAATAAGCAGTCACTAATGAGTTTATTACTGTTTCAGACGAAAGGCCACCCTGCGATCAATGTTACCAGAGACATTCACCATCACAGAACTTCTGACGAAAACATTTCCATGTACATAGATGTCGATGACAATTTGCTGAAGAAAATAACTAGTGTGTGGTACAAACAAGGCTTTTTAGAAGCCCTAAGTATTACCGCAGATCCTACAATCAACAGAGAACATCCGCTGCTAGCTGGCGCTGCCTCATACGCGTTGAAGTTGGCCAATGTGTTCACAGCATTTCGTTATTTCTTACAGCCACACTTGAAAGACATAGGACCTAAAATTGTAGCTAACTATTCTAGAACACGAAGCTGGGGAAATGCTCCTATAAAGTGCTTGGTATGGCACCCCCATGCTACCAAAGTGGCTGTGGCAACATCTGATGATAATGTTAGAATATATTGTTCAGAAGTTTCGTTTGTCTCTACATTGAAGTGCAAGGCACAGGGTCACGTATCGTCATTGAGTTGGAGGCCATTCTCTGCCTCAGAATTGGCAGTAGGATGTGAACAAGGGGTCATAGTTTGGACTGTAGACCCCAATTCAATGTTTACAAAGCCTTCATCTAGTAATGCTGTTCTATTAAAAAGGTGGGTAAATTTGGTTTCTTTTAAACCTGTGTTTTCATTCATAAACTCATTGCACCAACAATCCACTGGTTAAGTTCCATTCTAAAATAATATAAATAACACTCAATAAAATTTTAGATTAATTGATAATAAATCTGCACTGCATTTAAATATCTTACTTATAAACAAATTGCCAGTTAGTAAATAAATAATTTCATGTTAACCACAATATAAAGAGTCTGTCTTAAATTTTTAATGTTTCTGTGTTAATATTCTGTTTCTACATTAGTACTCTGATCAGTATGACCTTTTGAAAAGGCTTAAAAATACTTAAACTTTTGCAAAACACATGTGCAATATGAGAAATAAACATGTAAATTCTCTGTCTACCTCAGATCTGGACACAGTCCCGTAACTGATGTTAGTTGGTCACCAAATGGAGACCTACTGATTAGCTGCTGCGGTGCAGACACAAATATGTTGGTATGGCATGTTGCATTGGAGACAGCGGTGCCTTTACGAAGAGTTGCTGGTGGTGGCATTGTGTTTGCTCGCTGGTCATATGATGCTAGCAAAGTGTTTGCTGCTACATCTTCAATTATATTCAGGTTTGTATGGCAAACCATCATCCAACTTATTTTAAGCATACAGGTGAATATTTCTTACTTACTAACAGTGTTGGAACCAGTGATGCGCAAGGCATTTCAGTAGTTATTGGTCACAGTCCAAGTCATCAAGTCAAGTCATACTCATATATTGTAGGAGTATGACTTGACTAGACAGTCAAGTCATACCCCTAGTAAGAAACGAAATGTTTCACCATCAATAACCACACCTGTAATCCGGCACTTAATAAATAAAATGCCACCAATTTTATGCACTAACGTTGAAAATAACACAAGTTTTAGAAAATAACAGAATACGTTGATGCGATCTTTCTCGTTTTCCCACCAAAATCATTACTTTACTTTGACATTGCCAGGGTGTGGGACACAAAGTCGTGGTCTCCGGAGAGGTGGTGCGCGCGTGGATGCCGCGTGGTGGCGGCTTGTTGGGGCCCACGTGACATTCTGCTGTTTGCTGCCAAATCAGAGCCCATAGTGTATGCTCTAAGCAATACTGGACTTATGAGTGGTATGTTACATTCAATTTTCAGCTAAGGTTATCAATTGGTACTTATTTATTTACGATAGTATACTTGCAGATCGGTTTTATAACAAGTTGCCTGACAGTATCAAACAATATTGTCTATGCGTAAATTTAAATTATTCATAAAGTCAAACTTAATGAAAAAAGCCTATTACACAATAAATGATCTTGGGTACCTTGCCTGTTGCTATATAAATTCAGTGTCTATTTGTAATGTTTATTAAGATCATTTTAATATTCTTCTTGCACCAGTCTGAGGGATGGTTACTTTTGTAATATATCATTACATACTCAACTGTAATAAATTATAAATATTTGTAAAATAGTAGAAAAAAATACACCACTGTAAAGTTTCTTGTAGCTTCTTCTTTACAGATGTAATTGCTGCTTCGGATCAGAGTTTTCTGTTCTGCATTGTGCCGGATTGCTAGCACCAGTAGTGAGAAAGGGAATTTTTTTTAAAACTCATATATTTTAATGAGCTTGCTATGTAATATTTGACAGTAAGCACTTTGTAATTCTATATGCTTAGTACAATAACTTAATTTTAAGTACCTACTATAATTTTGACTTGTAAAAGTGCTAAAAATAGCCTATTTGCAATAAATCTTTTGACTTTGATTGATCCCATAATTATTTATCAAAATAGGCTTAAATTAGGCTATAGGTGTTGTCACAACACTGCTTACATGCTATATCTACTCTTCTATTTCTCTCATTAAATATTCTTAACTAGGCACTTATATTTAATTGTATTGACAACCTCTATGGTGTGGTGATTAAGCAGATTCATAGCCCCAAGGCGACGGGTTCGATTCCCGCGACGCAAGTATTTGTGCACAGAAAAAAAGCGCAAAAACTTGTTCTGAGTCTGGGTGTTGTGGGACCATGGTCCTCGTAGTTCCTGGGTTCCTCGACACAGGGAATCCTAGTTAAGGTCCAGGATCTATGTATGTGATCGTTGGGCGTTATTATTATTATTATTATTCATTTATTTTTTTTCAATCTTAAATCTAAGTTTTTTACAATATTTTTATAAAATAAGTATTACAAAAATATAATAAAAAACCTAAACCTAGTGTGCCGCCAGCAGCGGGGCAAGGCCCAAGCTACCGGTGGTTAGGGCTGCAGAGTGAGGAACCTCCTGACAATATGTGCCGTGTCAAGGAATACTGCCTTATTATTATTATTATTATGTTAGAATATTGGCCTAAGATGTAATTCTCCACAGGAGCCCAAACCAGTAAGGCGCTGCCGGTCCTTGACGTGACCAAGGTAGCCCTGCCATCCGGGGATGCTGTGGGAGGACCAATCTTGGATATGCATTGGGACCCCAGCGGTAGATACCTGGCAATATTGTTTGAGGAGTCGCACCTAATTGCCGTCTTCTGCACCACATATCTCACGATGCAGTTAAAGATCACTCCTTGGTAAGCCATTACAGCCTTATTAATAAACGGGTATTGTTGTAATGGGTTTATTAATAAGGCTGAAATAGCCTTATTAATAAACACGAACTAGCTTTAGACTAGTTACACCATCTTTTGTCTCTTTCGAGTCAGCTAAATATTCCAGTAGCAAAAAAAGGACAAAAGCTGTAGTAACTAATCCGAGACTAATACCAGTTTATTAATAAGGCTGTTAGAGTTTAAAAGTGTTACTATGCAAATTGCATTAAATGACAAATTAGGCTAAATAGCAACTCAACTTGATCCCCCATTTAGCCTAATTTCTTTTTTAGCTTGAAGTTTCAACTTAAATTTTTATAACTATTATAATTTAATTTAAAGCGTATTGTTAAACATACATTCAAAAATTTAGCCATACTAATGGTGATTCGGCCAAGTTGCAGATGACAATTCACTTTGCTTGGTTTTTTTTTGTTGTTTATGAATGATGTGACGATATAGTCGTTCACCTGATGTTAAGCGACACGGCCGCCCATAACAGAACAGTGTCACTCGGAACTTTAAAATATAAAGTTTCGCGCGACACTGCACTGCACACATTATCCTGAGACATCAGCACAGTCTGGTATGTAATAAGATTACTCGACTGTGAGATCATATAACAAAGTCTCAATTGCCCAGTAATTTCACTAGCTACAATGCCTTTCAAACCGGAACACAGTTACTACTCTGTCTCTCTGTTTATTACGTTTTCACGGCAAAATGGCTGAACCGATCTTGTTGATATTTGAATCGGTGAAAGTTTGAATTTTAGGGAAGGACATGGAATACGATAACATGTAGTATAGATATATAGTGTACACTACTGTGTTCCGGTTTGAAGGGCACTGTAGCTAGTGAAATTACTGGGCAATTGAGACTTTATGATCTGATCTCACAGTCGAGTAATCTTAATACCAGCCTGTGCTGATGTCTCAGGATGATGTGCGCAGTGCAGTGTCGTTTGAAACTCTATGGGTCCGAGTGACACTGTTCTGTTATGTGCGGCCGTGGCGCTTAACATCAGGTGAACGACTAGCTCGTCACATCATTCAATAACATTTTAAAAAAAATGTAGTATAGATCATAATTATTTACTTCGCAGCTGCTTTATCAGCGGTGTAGAGACGGAGATGCCTTCAACCCTGGCCTTCCAGCAGAACTTCCGCGAGGGTGCCTGTCTTACAATCGCTTGGTCTTCTGGCAGGGTACAGCACTTTCCTATCATTTATACTGACTCTTACTGACACAGTCTGCGGAATTACAATTAATATTACTTGCACCTAAGACTACTGAAAAGGTCGAATTTTTTTCGTTTCCTTTTATTAAAAGTTAAAAATAGGGTTAATTTTTTTGTACCTCTTTCTACTGTAAATATTTCAATTAGGGTATTGTAGCTTTGGCGCATAATTTAATAGTTAAAAATAATATTATTTAGTATGTCATTTTTACTATTTAGATGTAACGCCCATCATACATACATTTTTATAAGACTTATATCTTAAACAAGCGTAATGTAACTATTAATCGTGTAAAAATTACATGCTGTCTATTAATATCACACTGTTTGATGCTTAAATTATTCCACAATTTTAAGTCTGCAATAGGATTTTTACTTATTCCACTTGTGTATGAAGAAACTCATAAGAGATTCTTTTATCTATTTTTTTTTTAATAATAAGATCGAAAATAATATGTCAGTGAATCTTACGACTAAATGTGTAAATAATAAATATTTGAATAAATCGTCCAAAATTTCCTATTAACAATATTTTTTATTATAACTACTATACCTCGTATTAATTATTAATAAATACGTTTTAAGAAAATGTACTAAATAGTGTTATCTTGGTACGAATCTTCAGTGCTTCTAACATTTTCTGCTACATTTGTAGGTGAAGATCGTACACGCATTGTAGTCCTTGTGATAACTACATTACCATTTTCAAAGTTATTTCTCGATACAGCTTTGTGTGTTTTCACTATAGCATCTTTGAGGCGATCGTCCAGTGTCAATTGAACTTTTACATAAATACTATGAAGCTTCGAATCTTTTTCAGAAGCGCGAGAATCATGCCGTTTCCTAAACGTTCCGTACATCTCGCCATCACACGTAGTGAAATATGAGCATATATTTTTCTCAAAATCGTTTGCTAAGTTCGATGATTCTACTTTTAAATTATTTTCAGTGTTAGTGCATAAAATTGGTAGCGTTTTATTCGTTGAGTGCTCTGGCTTACAGGTTTGAGTGTGAGAAAGTGGTATAATGGTGGTACAACGTTTCTTTTCGTGTTGTTTCCAAAACTCCATAGAAGCTTTTGGTAAAGTTCCCACCATTTTACTAGAAGTATGACTTACACTAAAGTATGACTTGAATTGATGACTTGTACTGTGACTTGACTTAACTATATGTGACTTGAATTAACTTGAAAAATTATAAATTACTTGACACTGGCTAAATACACAAAAGTGTGGAGCCAAAAAAAGTAGGCACATTATAAGTAAGGGTTGTCAAAAACACATTTAAGCAACAGCAATTTATTAACATAACATTAAAATATAAATTTGATCGTCGCACAATAAAAATTCACACAATTCATATATAAATGATATACGAGTAGGACATATAAAACTGCATAAGCCCTATAAAGCTTATCGACTAATATTGCAACTATGGTATCACTGCATATTATATCCAACCTTAAACATATTCAAATAAAGTTCTTTTTATCTTTCGTAACCTTAAAATCAATGTCGAATTAGTGATCGCTTGTGACGCTTATGCTGGTTTGCATTAAATATTGACAGCTCTTAAGTTCGCACTTAGGAACTGTCAATCTTTAATGCAGACGGGCATGTTAGATTTAATGAAATAATAATAATAAAAAATCGATTTTTATTATCTAATTAGTATAAGTAGGTTTACATTTTTACATGGTTCTAGTAAAAATAAGTACCTATAAACTGATGTTGTGAAATCACTCCGCAAACGGATCTTCGTGTACCTAAATTTAAAATATGTATCTAGTTAAGTCGGATACATACGAAAATTTAGTGAAATGTGAAAATATCTAGTAGTTCTCGTTTACAGTATAAAAATTTAAAAAATAACGAGTGTGCTTTAGACCACACGACTGAAGTAAAACTTCTTTAGCTCCATCTATCGGCCGGTATAACTTTGCCTTTGCTTTGTTTAATGTTAATGACGCCATCTTGACAATTGTAAAATGCCATTTTACCGGACATACCAACATAATAACAACCAGCTTAATCCCCAAGTCAAGCGAGCGTAGAGAAGTTTTGCTTCAAAAAAAAACTTAAATTACGATGAACATTAATCTGCTTATTCCTACAAGTAGTCTACTTTTATATAAATTAAGAAATCTCATATTTATTATAATTATTAATTATTTCAATAATCACCTACATATTTGGACTCGTGTTACATGCTATTGTATCGAGCAACGGGCAAAATTAATTACAATTTATGGCGTTGCTGGTACGAATGCCTCGTGCACATAAAATTAAAATTAGACGAATTCCATTAACGATTTTACTGTTTAATTAACTTTTGAGTAGCAACCCTAGAAGTAAGGCTCACAATAGACGAATTTTTTTTCTGGATGTACTTATTGTGTTAAACACGAAAATGTTTTTCTTTCACTTAAAAGGTAAGTACAGTTAGTGCCTATCTACGGATACTGGATTTTGAATTAATATTTTATTGAGTGACCATGCAATGACCCATAAAAAACCTACAAAATTACAGGCAAGGCATTAAATTTATGCCATATCATACAATTGCAGGCCTTTAGAGTCAGCTCTTCTCTATGCTCATTAAAAAGAGATGTAGCTATTCCACATAACGCTATCCTTTTCTTTTTAACTAATGTTTATGGAACCAGGTCTTCTCTATGCTCATTAAAAAGGGATGTAGCTATTCCACATAGCGCTATCCTTTTCTTTTTAACTAATGTTTATGGAACCAGCTCTTCTCTATGCTCATTAAAAAGAGATGTAGCTATTCCACATAGCGCTATCCTTTTCTTTCTAACTAATATTTATGGAACCAGCTATTATCTATGCTCATTAAAAAGGGATGTAGCTATTCCACATAGGGCTATCCTTTTCTTTCCTACTAATGTCGACTAAGATCGTCAGTCCTTGTAGTATATAATGACTAAACTTAGGTACATCATTACTCGAGCAGGTTAAGTTTGCTGTTAGTTTTGCGAAGCTGCGCCCGCCACGGGATGATTTTTGAGCTTTCTTCTGGTTCGTTTTCGAGTTTACCGTTCGGGGTTGAATGTCCTGAAATATATTTCAAATTATTATATTATTAATTATAAATACACCACACCATCAACGACCGGAAGATGTCCACTGCTGAATATAAGTCCATAAAATACCACTTTAGGCGCTTATCACGGGGGGGGAGGGGGTTGCCATAATCACCGGTACATGGTAAACTTTTCAATTGATTGCCAAATCTAGGCCATATTAAATATCGAATAATGTCCGGAGCAGGGCGAAAGGAACATTCATAAAAGTTAATAATCCTCACGGTTAAAAGGAGAATTGAAGACGTTAATTTAAAAAATACTATTGAAACTGTAGAAGTAATATCTGAACTGGGTTATCAGAGTAGGTTGGTGAATTCTCTTTAGCCTGGAAACATGACCGAAAAATGCTGAACTGCACTTTATTGCAGCAAAAGTCGCTATCTATTTAAGTCACTTCGCCGAGAGATGCTTCTGTACCTATGAGTACTTATTCTAGTTTCAGTAACGAGCAAGACAAAGAAATTAATAAAGGTGGTCGTTTCAAAAATTGCAACTGACCGTTGCAGTGTTCTGTAGAGGACAGCTTGGCTTCGGAAGGTGCCCTTGCAGGCGGCGGTGGTGCGTCATAGCATAATGATATGTTGTCTATTGACACCGCGCGTTGTGCCCCGCCTGGGCCAGGGTACGGCCGCCATTCGCCGTGCCCACTCTCTTCCACCTTCGGGGTGTATAGGGATGATCTGGAACCGTTAAGCTGGGGTAAGCAGTGCTCGCTAGGCTCTGGGTTAGCCAAGGGAGACACTAATAAATAAATCTAGCTATAACTTAAAGTTCTGCAAACTTGTGTATACTTGGATATGTACCATCTTCATCAGCTGGAAGAGTCTAGAGCGGAACATAAGCCTCCCTCATTTGGCGCTGACCCCAAAAGATTATAATGCAGACCAAGGGACTCGCGGGAAGAGATAGGATGCTACACCGGGGCCACACAGCTTTGGATTTGTTTGTAGGGGTTTTTAAGATTTTGGCAGCTTCCTCGCATCGCTCCTTTCATCGGTTCTTATAAATAAAGCAAAACTTATTTTTGAAGTACTTATTCGCGAACAAAATCCAGTTCATCCAGTAATTGAAGATAGTGTGACAGAGCTGACTGCCAGATTCCAATAGCAAAAACTTATAGTCAATTTGATCCCAATTTAACCTTATTTCTATAACTTCTCTGCGCTGCGATTCATCTGGTTCAGGCTGGCGCGTCGGCTGCTCTCCGGTTCTCTAGCAGTTTTTCTTCGCAGGCATCTGGTGACCATCTATAATACGGAGTTGTACTGACCTTTTCCTGTAGATTCCCTGCTGCTCCTCCAGACCCAAAATAAAACTGACCTTAACCTGTTTTCTGCTTCTTCTCTGCGCTGCAGCAGCTGTCTTTTCCACGCTGGCACGGCTGCTGCCCGTCTTCTTTCGGCTTCTCCAGCGAGTTCCTTCTCAAGGTCTTTCCTGGCCTTTTCTGCAACCCTCCTGGCGAGCATCTGTCTCTTCCACGCTGGTATCACGTTGCCAGCTGCGTCTCGCTCTGGCACCTGAAGATAGCCCTGTCATCGACCAACCGCGAGACACTGGTTAACCAACTAAGGTTATCTGGACGGCGATAATGTTAGTTGGTTAGGATGGAGGTCAAAGTCACAAACTTTCTGAAGACTGTACCTGAAGTCTGATACATATTGCTTTTTGAAGTTTTTATTAAAATATTCAAAACATCAGACGCTGGCCGTGGTTAAGAAAACACCCGAAAATGTCTCATTTCAATTATGCAATAATGCGATATGATTTTTGCAGTTTTGCGAAAATGTTAAAGGAAAAAATTATGCTCCATATGTATATGAAATAAGAAAAAGCAAAGATAGTTTATGCCTACAAATATTGTAAATTTGTATTAAAGACTTTAAAATATTTCGCAATTTACGTTGCAATTAACACGACAACTTTTTATACAACCTCGTAGAAAGCTTGTAACCTTGCCTGCCTTCCATGAGAAGTCCATTGCACACTGATTTCTGTCCTTGACTTAGCTAAGTGATATTAAGTCGTATTTTACTTTAAATAAAAAGACCGATTCAGTTTGCTTAGGAGTTTGTTTTAAGGCTCTGGTTTAGTTATAATAATAATAATACCGCCCAACGATCACATACATAGATAGAACCTGGACCCTAACTAGTTCTAGGCTATCCTAGAACTAGTTAGGGTCCAGGTTCTATCTATGTATGTGATCGTTGGGCGGTATTATTATTATTAGGGAATAATGTTGATCGTAAATCCTGGGATCGTAGATCCTGTATATATATACAGGATCTACGATCCCAGGATTTACGATCAACATTATTCCCTAACACCCAAACTCGGAACAAGTATTTGTGCACAAATCGAACCCGCTGCCCCCGGGCTACGAGCTGACCTTCTCAACCACCACACCACAGATGAGTTATGTATTAAAATTAAATGCTAATAAAGAAAATAACATGCATTGACAAAACCATCACTACATCTATAAAATTTGTTTCAACAGCTGCTATAACTAAAAACTTTCAAAATTTATCAAATCTGAATATTAAGTAAGTACCTATGTAACAATATACAATAAATAAGTATCTTAATTATTTATGAAAAAAGATCTTGTTTTGAAGTGGCTTTGACATTTCTTGGAATCTCTAATGAAATGAATAATGAATGAAAATTTTGCAACGACAGGAAATATTTTAAGCGTCACCTACAATTAATAATAATAACGCCCAACGATCACATACATAGATCCTGAACCCTAACCAGGATTCCCTGTGTCTAAGGACCCAGGAATTCCGAGGACCATGGTCCCACAACACCCAAACACAAAACAAGTATTCGTGCTTTTTTTTGTTGCACAAATCGAACCCGCCGCCTCTGGGTTATGAGCCGACCTGCTCAACCACCACACCACAGAGGCTGTCAATTTACTTATAACTTATTGTTATTCGTTTTTAATTTGTTATTGAATACGTACTGCTCGTACAACAATGGCCGACGTTTCGCTAGCGATATATTACTATTTATCAATTAACGTTTTTAGTTAGTAGTCCTAAATATAACATTTATGGATAAAACACACTGCAGTGCAGACAGGCATAATATCGCATCCAATTTCCACAAGTCTTCCAAGACACTTCCGATCAACGACCCAATTACCCCAACAACCCTTTTTTTTGAGGGGGGAGAAATGCCACCACAGGGGTGGTGGCAGGGGGTATGTGGCACTAAAACCCCCGTGATCCGACCGCCGCCGTGATGGGGCGAGATGGAGACGCACTGCATTAACCATCTCGCCCCGGCACCCCAACAACCCTATCCTATTCTATTCTATTCAATTAATAGAATGCCCCAATGAGCATAAAGCACTGCTACATTGCCGACGTTGTTTATCGGCTGTGGTTACATCACACGCGATCCTCGCCGCCGTCCGTGACTGGCTAACGGTAGCCTACAACTATGCACTAGCGGGCTCAAATAATAATGGTGATCTTAAATCTTCGGGCGGCTTACCATGCAACATTCCTATAAGTCAAAACTGCTCTTATCGTATCGAGACGCACGGTTTAACCACAAAAGATTAAAACAAGTCAACTAGTGTTAAACTGCTAGATGGCTGGACTGCAAACGCGACGCCTCGCCCCGGTACGGAGGGGTATTAGTACGGGGGGGTTTTCGTGGGTTCGAGTCCCACATCCCCCCCCCCCCATTCTACCCCCTCCCTTGGTGGCAGGGAAGTGCGAGGGCATTTCCCCCACTCAAAAAAAATTAGTGTTAAACACACGTTTGACGTCTAAGCCTTGTTTATGTATTTGTGGTATTATGATGTTTGAGACTGACATCCTTTGTGTCGTAGGGGCGTGCTAAAAGATAAAGATATAAGCTAAAATTTTTGAAAAGTCAACCCTGATGTCAAATGGGCTGTTAAAACTGTGTCAGAAAACGGATGCGAAATCGCAGGTTGCATCTAGTGAAAGAATAAATTTACTATCACGCAATATACATGGGTAAATATTTTATCAGGCATCTGTTCGCAAGTTAATCCTGCCCGAAAGCTTCTTGATTGTTATGTTATGACAATCAAGAAGCTTCCGGCTTATGTTATAAATATTAAAAAAATACGAGATTAACATTCATTGCTACGGAAAAAATAAATAACTAATGTTGCATTGTTTATCAACTGTATCATCAAATAAATTTTGATGGATAACAAAATATTATTATGTAGATATAATGCGAAATATTCAACGGAAATACTGCTGGGTTAATTCTTTATGCATAATTCATATAATTATTATATGTAATCTGCAAACCGGTCCTCATTATACCAACTCAAGAATAAATCAATAAACATTGGAAGTAGGTAAATACGGAAGCGTTAGGATATGAATTGCAAAAAGATTGAAGATTTCGTAAGCGCACTGTGATTCACATTGTCAATTCATTGTGAATTGGATTACATCGCGTCTTCTGAGCAATATTTGCTTTCGATTTCTTTCGAAAGTCACTTCAGAAGTCGAGGCAAGTTGTGAACTCATGTTCAGGCTAATAATGTCTGTTACTATAGATGGAATATTATGTATTCAGATCAATATGCAAATCTGTATGTCATAACATTCGATTTGGAAATTCAGTGTACACACAAACCGTTTTTAAAGTACGCTTGTCGACAACTATAACAATTCTAGTAGCGCCCCGCAGTTTCACCCGCGGATAAAAATTATTTTACTTATTTGCTCATCCCACGGGAAAATTTCATTTTTCCGTGATAAAATATAGCCTATATGTTAATCCAGTTTATAAGCTATCTTGGTACCGAATTTCATCCAAATCCATTCAGCCGTTTGAGCGTGAAGGAGTAACAAACATACACAAACACACATACAAACTTTCGCCTTTATAATATTAGTGTGATTTCAAGAGAAAAAAAGTGTTCACGTATAAGACAAATCATGCCGAGAAAAAAGCTAACGAGTGCTAAGTATTGAATAAGACAAAAGCCAATTGATTGGTTTAGAGAAAATGGACAATTAAAGCCGTCAATTACTTTTTAGATAATGATTGGTTAGAAATTGTGCATTTACCCCTGAATCATGCGGTTCGACCAATCAACGGATACCAGTGGGAAATTTTCAATCGGCTTCAAAAAGGAGTTTCTCTACTAGGTTGTATTTTTCTTTAAAGTTTACGCAAAGCGAATCCGTATTTGTTTTTACTGATTTAGAGAATCATAAAGAAATATCATTCAAACGTGAATTTAAGGCGAAATCGGCTCGAGGTTGCTTATATCTTTAATCTTGAGATATCTTTAATTTTCATTACTATATTTTTTTAAAGTTAAATCGCTTTTTTTAACGTCGTAAAATCGGTTTTCCGTGTAGCCGTAACATCAAGTTTGGAACCGATTTCACCTTATGGCGATTGATTGTAGTCCATGTAACCCCTTAAAAGGATATATGTTTAACTGTAACATGGCTGTACCACTAGGCAATATAGAACAAAATAAATAAATTAGCAAAAGGTGCATTAGCTATTAAGTCATAAAGAAATGCTAATATACCTAATATAAATCACACTAATATTATAAAGGCGAAAGTTTGTATTTATGTGTGTGTGTGTGTGTGTGTGTGTGTATGTTTGTTACTCCTTCACGCTCAATCAGCTGAATGGATATGGATGAAATTTGTTGACAAGATAGCTTATACACTGGATTAACATATAGACTACATTTTATCCCGGAAAAGTGAAATTTTCCCGTGGGATGAGTAAATCATTAAAATACTTTTTATGCGCGGGTGAAACTGCGGGGCGCAACTAGTAATAAATAAATATTAGTGGATATTTCACACAACGCCATCTAGTCCCAAACTAAGCAAAACTTGTACAATGGAAACCAGGTAACTGACAGAATACATTAGAGTTTATAAATACATACATAGAATACAATTTAACATCCAGACACAGAACAAACACCTATCCTGCAACCTGCCTACACCATCAAACAAATGTTTGTCAGTAAATAAATAGTCAGCCAATAAATGTTAAATCGATTTAATTAACTTCTCTTTAGATCCTGTATCGGATTATAGGATTCCTAAGCTGAAGAAGTGCGTGAAAACATCTGATTACGCAGATTTTTTTTCGATGGTTATTGCGTCGTCAGAGTTGACAACTTCCGTGACATAAGCCAATTACCGTCTTGAATTTCTGCCGATCTCTAACGTCTCTAAAATATATAACGTAGACAAGCGAACAAGTTAACAAGAATTAAACAAAGGTTATACAAAAATGAAAACAGCCAAAGAGTGGAACGCTTTACCGGCGTCCGTATTTCTCGAAAACTACAACCTGGGAGTCTTCAGATCAAGAGTGAACATCTTCTAGGCAAGCGTGTTACAATCTAGACCGCATCGTCACTTACCATCAAGTGAGATAGTGGTCAAACGCAAGCTTATCTAACCATAAAAAAAAAACATTTAAAATAAATATAAACCACCTGCTAATATTATAAACGCGAAAATTGTAATGTATGTATGGATGGATGGATGTTTGTTACTCTTTCTCAAACGGCTGGACCGATTAGGATGAAATTTGTGATAAAGATAGCTTAAATAGTGGATTAACACATAGGCTACTTTATTATCTGCGGGTGAAACCGTGGGGCTCAGCTAGTAACTGAATAAACCAACATGATTAGCAATATTTTCAACAATTTAATATGCATATGATAATTAATCTCTATTTCCCTTGGTCATTGCATCACGGATGAATGGATACAACATTTGCAGTAATTTAAAAATGAAATAAAAAGTTAATAAAATATGGAAAATTTTCACCACGCGAGTGAAACCGCTAGTCTAGCCGCACAAAAGTGTGGAGTCAAAACAAAAAAAAAGTTTTAGGTACTAGCTGGTAGTTGGACCTAAGCTAGAGAAGTTTTATTTCAGTTGTGTGGTCTAAAGCACACTCGTTTTTTTACTGTTCATTCACACGAGCATGAAACCTCTCGTTGTCAGAAACATAGACCTAGAAAAGTAGGTGCCTACAAGTCTGTTTCAGGCGTTACCAAGAAGCCGCGCTGTCTAGAGATCACGGCTAATTATGAATGCTATTAATGCTAATTTCCGCTGAAATTTTGAAAGGTGTAAATAGAAAGAGTCGTGATAAAGCGCACGATGCAGCAAAGTATCAGAGCAGTGAAAGCGTGAAGCGCGCGTTACCGTTTGCACAAAATACGAGTGTTTTTCATTTAAATCTTGAGCTAATTGATATGAGACATAAAAGCAACTTTCGTTTATTGGATGCGTTGAGGTTGGTGATTCGGCAGTCTGCTAAGAGACTAATACAATTGGGTTTGGTAGGAATATCACCGTAACAATATTAAGTGCAGTTATCGTTTCGTTCAACACACATATCTACATAGATAATAAGCACGTGTGCTTTAGACCTTACGACTGAAGTAAAACTTCTTTAGTTTAGCTCCATCTGTCGGCCGGTATCACTTTGTTTTTACTTTGTTTAATGTTAATGTCGCCATCTTGACAATTGTAAATTGTCATTTTACAGGACATACCAACATAATAATACAAAGGTCGTTGAAAAGAATCCGACATTGGCGGTTGTGAATTTTGAACTTTTTTCCATTACCCGTGTATTTTTGAATTTTAATTTGTAATAAGGGTGGACTATTATCCGTTAAGTGTTCGTGAACGTGCACGAGTGTTGGCAAATGGTTCCGAGTTTTAAAACCATGCTTTTTCGTTTTCTCTTCAAAGCTTCCTAGAGCCGTCAGTAAAATATCCACCATTTTACTGTGGCATTTTGACTGACAAAATAAGACTTTGACATGACACAACCGTACAAAATACCTCACTTGCCATTGGCAAAATTATCGCTAAAAAGCGATAGCAGACCATTAAACGAAGAGAAGAAGATAATAATACAAATTTTTATCGTCGTTATGTTTACAATGGAGATCTACATTAACCAACAACTTTCAACTTCCGCTCGCCTCGCCAGCTTACTCCCCAAGTCAAGCGTGCGTAAAGAAGTTTTACTTCAAAAAATTCATAATCTCGTTGAATCTAAAATGAGCAGTCTAAAAAAGTACATTTTGTGAAAGACTATTACTTCCAACAGATGACTCGTGCGTATTGCCGTGTATGATAGACTATAGATAAGACAACACGCTATTCATCAAACGTCATCGCAATGCAAAACAGGAACATCTTTGTCAACTACTGTGCTATTATATAAAACGTTGTTTTTGTGCAGATGCGCAATTATATCACGATTGCAATTTATCTTTTGCACGGTTAGATACTCCTATTGTTTAATTTCGTAACTTGGGTCGCTTGAAAGTTGTTTTTGTAAAGATCGTGATTCTTCTTATTGATTCACACAAAAAATTCAAGAAATGAATAAACCGGGGTATGTGCGGACACGCGTCTCAAAGGCTATGGAGGAACTATCATATTCATTTCCTTGCAAGTGTAACTACGAGTACTTTACAACTCTATGCTACATTGCATAGAACTGCATTTTTTTTTAACTTCAAACTTGTCTAGCATTTGACCACGCTCTCACCTGATGGGAAGTGACGATGTGATCGAAGGTGTAGCATGCTAGCTTATGCAACTTTTCAATCATCAATTCTCGCGCCCTTTATATAGGTCGGTGTCGTTAATAACGTAAACAAGGTGTGTCCCTACACTATCAACTATTAAATTGACTTGGGCATTAGCATAGTAATTTATAGTATCTGTGGTGTTAGTGACTAAAAATAGACCTAGTGAATGAAGCATCTTCATTCATTATCAACATGGCTTATACGAGCAAAGTTACACTTTAGTCTCTGATATAATTCCAATAAAATATTCAGAGCATAGCCTATGGCCAGGGGGGTGATCACGAAACTTTGATTGCAGAAATTTCCATACGAACTATGCACTTAAACTGCGTATTAAAACTGTCAAATCCATACAAATTTGTGTTTTTATAGGTTGTAATCGAGTTACGTGATCGCTCAGCAGTTAAACTAACACAGATTTATGATGACTTGGAGCAGGACTTTATCAATTTTACTAGATAAACTTGGTGGCGTTTTATTCGTTAAATGCTGGATTACAGGCACGAGTGTGGCAAAGTGGTATAATGATGGTGAAACTTTTCATGTCGTATTATTTTCAAAACTCCATAAAAGCTTCTAGTAAAGTTGCCACCACTTTACTAGGAGTATGACTAGACTATGACTTGACTTGATAATTTGAACTGTGACACACAAATATGTGAGTGAAATACCATTAACTTGAGAAATCATCAATTACTTGACACTGGCTAAAATACACAAAGGTGTGGAGCCAAAACAAACAAACAAAAAAAGTATGGTCAATACAGCTTGGTTAAAACGTTGAGCTACAAACGCGAAAGTCCTGTGTACGTTGAAGAAATACTATTTCTTATTTATTATTCTACAGCTCTTTTCGATTCATGTGAATTCAGCTAAGCAAGTCCTCTTCTAATTATTCTACACCCTAAACCGTATTCTATCATTACAGTCATCAGTCAACAGTTTCATATTTTTATCGATATGAAATGAATATGTAATATTTATTTCTAATTCATAATTTACGACGTTGCTTGTCATAATTTCACACAATGCAGCAATGTCAAACATTCACATTACATCATGGTCCAGTTCTGCAACTATGTCAGACTATTTCATGCTTGGATAGTTTAATACGTTTACATTTTATAATGTTAACTAAATATTTTAACTAACCAAACGCTGAAAGCGATCAGAACGCCCCGATTAGTTATAAGATTTTAAATTACTGATTTTTCCTATAACATGGTGTTTTGAACAGTTTATCTATCTATGTAAATATTGCGATACCCATGCAGTTTTGTGTATTTCTCAAATTAACAAATATGCTGCTTGGTTCGAAATACTTAGTTTTACTAATATACTAGGTACAGACACATGACTGCAAGCATCTAATTATCAGTCTTCCAAATATTGTTCTTATTATGAGCTATGTCTGATCGGTCTAGAAGTAATGGGGTACATGAAGTACAATTAATGTAGCAACAAAGAAATAAACTTAGTTAAAGTAAATTAATTAACTGTAGTATTTTTAAATGCTACTTTCCAAGAGCAAACCACTGCCAGATGGTGTAAAAGATATCATTACACCGCAATTATGTCAGATATTTCGCACGTGTACACTTTTCTCTGCGAGAATCACACTTTACTCGAGATCTTGCATTTTCTCGTCAACTACCCCGAAGGCAATTTCGTCAAAGATGCGAGTCACGATGCGTTTCACGGCCGTTACCCCTGAGATGCATGCGGCTAGAGATTGCAGCGATAACTGGATTAGTAGGTTACCGTACGTGCAGCGGCGTCGCGTCGTAGAAACGCAAGTACGGTATACGTCGCGGTATTGTGATCGATCGCTGATTTTCTTGTCATTAATGTCAGGTACGCGTTAGATGGACGGTTCGAACGCGTGGAATTCTTCAATAACTACTACTTGACAGCATATATCCTGGTCGTCACTTTAATCGCTTAATAATTCTCATTTAAAACTTAATTTGAAATACACTAGTCGCCAACGACCACTTCAAAACTGAGCCTGTTCAAACCACCAAAAGCTTAGTCTAGAAAATAAAGGACAGAAAAGTCACTGACCTGATCGACGAAGTTCTCCGCCGTGAATCGCTTGGTGAACTCCGTGAACGTCTCCTTGTCCTGCAAGCTCTCGCGGCGCGCTCGCTCCACCTTCATCTTCTTGATGCCGGTAATGTCCTTGGACATTTTGAGTTCCTCGATGAGGTCTGTTTTCGCGGTTCGGTAAGGTTCAGCCGCGCTCGGGAGACACTGGAGGCTGACGGAGCGAGCTGGAGGTGGCGCCGAAAGGGTTTTTGTTGCAGGAGTGCGGAGTCTCACGGCGGATAGCTCAGCGCTGCTGATGGCTGCAAGGGGTTGGTGGTGCGCTACAGGTGGTTGGGGCGGCGGCGGCGGCGCTACGGGCTCGGCGGGCGGCGCGGGCGGCGGCGGCGGCCGGCCCTCCGCCGCGCCGTCATCCCTCTTACACGGCGCCGTGATTGTTTTCAAGTACTCGCTGGGCTTGATGAGCCGGTCGGGCGCGTTGTGCGGGAAGGCGGGCGGCACGAAAGGAAGCGCGGGCTGCTTGTTGACGAGGTTGGGCCCGCGCGGTCGCTCGTCGTCTGCGGAGGCCGCGGACGCCGCGGAGCCGCGCCGCGCCGCTGCAACACAAGCGCGTTAGCGGAGGGGAGAGAAAGTGCGCCGCAAGCGAGCGCCCGCGTCGGAAGTGCAGCTGCTGTACTGTAGCCACACCCGGACGGAAAACTACATGCGTTTTCAGTTCTATGCGGATTTGGTAAGAATTTTGTGTTTGATACCAGATTACGAGGTCAGCTGTATATGGGTCTTAGACTATGCCACAGAATAGACAATAGTAATTACGGAACTATCTTTAAATAATGTAAAGCCTTGTTTCTCCGTAATTATTACGTGGGAATTTATAAATAATAATTAACAAACACACAGCGTAAAAAACTGACTTCAGACTTATATAGTTTTCTCATGAATGCCATTGTTAGAAATGGACCGAATTAAAATGGGAGCACACGGGAAGCACCAGCTTTCAAATAAAAAAAGGATCATCAAAATCGGTTCACCCAGAGTCAAAAGTTTAACAAACAAAAAAAAAACACGTCGAATTGAGAACTTTTTTTTTCATATTTTTATATGCTAAATATACCATAGACTTCTCTTTATCTTCACTTTCGTGTAAGACCAGTTGAGACAATAATCGTGTTTCGTCTAAAGTTGTAATCATTGTCTGAAATGCTTTAGCTATTGTATCGGTAGTTGTTTATTGAGTGGGATGGCCTAATTTAAAATGCGTACCGTGCTTTGCTTTTTTTCCAACAACTACTATAATTAACTACACCATTAAAATCATCTACACGTCGTTTATTTCTTTGATAGACTGTGAAGCGGGTGATTTATTGGCGCAGCATATCATCGTTAATGGCGAATAAGATGCTTAAGTGGATCAATTTTCTTCAATAAATCATTACGATAATTGCTAAGACTAAATTCTACTTAATCTATTCCTATCCAGCTTAACCAAGGTCATCATCATCCGCCTACCAATATCTCATTTAAATGGGTTCGGTGCAGCATGTTTTTCTCTTCCGCTCATTTCTGCCAGACGTCATCTCAACATTCACTCCCTTAGCATATTGACCACAAATTAGTAAATACATAAAACCATTACTTATATTGAGACAAGATACTTTTCTTACAATTATACAATAAAGATAACGCCCAATGCAAACAAATTATTACTCAAGTATAACCTAAGCTTCTTCATACAGTCCAACCACACTTTTTCTTTAGTAGCTTTACGTTTAGTCGTTAAAATTCAATGTAATTGATAGCTGTGGTGTGGTGGTTGAGCAGGTTAATTCATAACCAGGAGATGGGTTCGATTCCCGCGACACGACAAGTATTTGTGCACGGAAAAATGCGCAAGTACTTGTTCTGAGTCTGCGTGCTGTGGGACCATGGTCCTCGTAGTACCTGGGTCTGTAGATACAGGGAATCCCAGTTGGAGTTCTAGATCTACGTGTGTGATCGTTAGGCGTTATGATTATTTATATTATCATAATGTGAAGAGGCTACTAACATTTTTAGCATTACTACTTTTCTAATACCAAGGTAGCCGTACTCAGAAGCTAGTTGATTCTATTAACTAGAAATTAAAGCGAATAAAGAACCCAATTTCAAGTTAATTATAGTACACCGCCTCACAACCAGTTTAACAGTAGTCAACTAAATAAAAACCGGGGAAACTATCCATTATTAAATAACAGTTACCCATTATTACTTGTTCCGGATGGGAGAGCGCTATACCCGCTGAATATTGTACAAATATATTAGAAATGTAAACGGAGGTAGGTAAAAAAATTACTAGGCTAGGCTAGACTGTATATTAAAGAAAATTTGGTATTATTTTTGACAAAGGTACACATTTCTAGAATATTAATGCTTGTAAGAGAAAGGAATCGATTTTCTTTAAATATATTACGCACAGAATCTTATGTGCTACTTCAGGCTTCATAGGTACCTAAAGTAGTTTTTGTATAATTGTTTTTATGACTTCTATTTTCATCATTAAGTTTTTGTATTTGTGAAAGACGGTTAAGCGACATCTAGTAGCGTATAGAGTCTAATTGCGAAACCACGTCTTAATAAACAATAATAATAATAACGCCCAACAATCACACAACCCTAACTAGAATTTCCTGTCTCTAGGGACCCAGGAACTACGAGAACCATGGTCCCATAACACCCACATAACAAGTAATTGCGCTTTTTTTCTGCGCACAAATACTTGACCTGGCGCAGGAATTGAACCCGCCATTTCTGGGTTATGAGTCAACCTGCTCAACGACCACACCACAGAGTCTATCAATTATTGTTATTAATTTATTGTATTACTAGTTGCGCCTCGCGGTGTCGCCCGCGGTTAAAAAGTACCTATTTTAATTATTTGCTCATCCCACGGGAACATTTCACTTTTCCGGGATAAAATGTAAGTGCTGCGATTTTTATAAGCCGCAGAGGTTTTTTCAATGTCTGTAAATTTGACTAGGTACATCTTAGCGATGATGAGGTCCAAGGCTTTTTTCCGAGTATTTTTTCAAGTCCCAGAGATTGGACTTACGCTTGACACAAATTCCTCAGACATTCTATATATTTTTGTTTTATTATGTCCGCAAGTAGTTAACTGTTTTTACTTTAATAAATAAAACAACCAACCTTAAATGGCGAAGATAAATATCAAATTCAAAGTTAATTAGACTCGGAAAGAACCACAAAAAGTATTGTTTCTTCAACGACTAAGACAGTATTATCTACAGTCTCAAAGGTAATTAATTGCTTTTTATAGGCTTCAGTAATTATTTTTCTGATACTCTACTAAAAGAATGTTTAATGGAAATGCACTTCAGCCAATTACTTTAGCAACACATTTTGACTTTTTAATTTACATTTATCAAGTTAAAATTAAGGTACCGGCATCTAATCCATTGTATTTTCAACCGACTTAAAAAGGAAGATTTTCTCAAGTCGAGTGTATTTCTTTTTTTAATTTTGTTGTCTCACTGTACTTGGTACTATTACTATACTATACTATTACTATACTATTACCTATTCTGTGTTTCAATTCTATTTTTATTTGAAAGTATATACCAATTATTTCTGTAATGTGGTGTTTCTATAAAGAGCTTTATTTATCTATCTATCTATACTATATACTTTCAGATAGACTCCGCAGAAATGTCATGAAAATTACGTGATCTGCTGAGCGATCACGTAACTCGATTGCAACCAATAGTAACAAAATTTTGTATGGGTTTGACAGTTTTAATACGCAGTTTATGTGCATAGTTAGTATGGAAATTTCTCCTGTTGCATTGGAATCAAAGTTTTGTGATCACCTGGTAGTTCTGTAGACTGGTTTAAACAATCAAAACAATTGGATAAAATACTTCCAAGATATCTCAATCAGACTAATATTATAAAGGCGAAAGTTTGTATGTGTGTTTGTGTGTATGTTTATTACTGAGTCACGCTCAAACGGCTAAATGGATTTCGATGAAATTCGGCACCAAGATAGCTTATACACTGGATTAACATATAGGCTACATTTTATCCCGGAAAAGTGAAATGTTCCCTTGGGATGAGCAAATATCTAAAATACTTTGTATCCGCGGGTGAAACCGCGGGGCGCAACTAGTACAAAATATAGGCGATTGAAATAGCTTAAACCCTTTTTTAACGGATATAACACAATAAAATTAAGGAATATACTAAAACAATAACACTTTTTCTCATATTAGAAAAAATTGGCCTAGTCTGATTATAGCCAAAGGCTTCTTATATTGCTTAACAACCGTTTTCATACGACAACGACCGATGACTGTCGTCTGAAGACTAAAGTATACAGTTTCGCACGACACTGCACTGTGCCATCCTGAGACATCAACACAGTCTAGTACATTGAGTCATGAAGTCTCATTTGCCCACTAATTTCACTACCTAGGTCCCTTCAAACCGGAACACAGTACTGCGCAAGCACTACTGCTTTAAGGCCTACCAAGAACTTTGCAGAAAAGTCCTACCACCTAGTAAAACATATCGTATCATATGATGCATCGTCAGCTAAGATGACTTGTCTTACAATACGAGATCTCCGAGCGCTCAGTTACAGTTACCTAAACCGACCACACATCCAGTGATGCATCCGAACATATCACGAGATGCATCGTCAAATAAAACAGACTAAACGAACTTGTAATTGCCGCCAGTATGAAGCAAGCTTTGTTGCGTGCCAGCTCGCCTCTGTAACTATAACTGTTCAGGTTACCATACCATAATTATTACCTTTGCTCATCATTTAAGCAATTACGGTCGCAAAATGGTAATTATTTACGCATCATTGCATTGTGTATGTAACGAACATTGAAATTAATAATTTGGGTTATGGTGAAGTGTATTTTTTTTTTCTTTTAAATTTTGTTTTAATAATATTATGTCATTATTGTATTTTCGGTAGGTAGCACAAGTTCCTGATAAATATTACTTGATGAATAAATGAGGCACTAAGCAATATATTTTTGAGACTGACGTAATTGTTTGTAAGTAAATCCTTTGGTAAATCAGACTTTGAGGTGAGGTTTTTATTCATTTCATAATCGTTATTTAGCAACAAATAAATAATTATAGTACATAGAACTTAGATAGCTTATAATTTCTGCAAACGGGCATAGTGGCATTATTCGTTAGTAAGTAAATACTAATACTAGCTAAGTATAAAAAACATTACAACAACTACCAACTACAAAAAACATTTGGACATTAATTAGATTGATTTTTGACCTTATAAAATTATGAGTAATGCGATAAACAGCGTAACAAAATAAACGATTTTCTTATACGTGTGTATTCTAGCTAAGATTACTAGACAAGCATTTGACCTACACCAATTAAGACGCACGTGATTTTCCATGTTTTTTGTTCATTGTTTTCTAGCAGATTTCAGTTTAAGCTCCAAATAAAATTTATCAGTGAGTGGTGAGACTGGGTTTATTTCTGATGACTGCAGATTACGCCTAATGCCACTTACAATCTTGCGTCTATTATTAATTATTCTGTGGTTACGTTACTTACGTTGTGGCGGGAACTTTCACGTAATAATTGTAATTAATTAATGGTTTTTCACGGCTTTCCTCCACAACGAAAGAGAAATTACCGAACTTGTAAGACATTTTGTTAGGATAACTTGCGTACGTTACATTGTAGTTATGACATTGTAGGTATCAAGACTTTTATACCTTTTAGGTATGGTATACATATCCACTATCCAAGCATTGTGTTCCAGTTAAAAGGGCACAGTAGCTAGTGAACTGGGCAAATGAGACTTGAATGCAAACAAAGTCAAATCATACATATAAAACTCAAAGTCAGCTGACTTATATATCAACGCACAACTTAAACCACTGGTCCTAGAAATTTGGAGAGTATGTTCTTTGTAAAGGGTAGATTATTATATTAATAAAGAGTTTTTTAAAATACGTCCTGTAAGAGGGTGAAATGGGTGGTTGAATTATCTATAAAAAAAACCTTCGTTTCCTATAGGCCACGCGGGCGATTTGGTTTATTATAGTAGAAGCTAGTTTATTATATTTTGAGCAGGATTAGTTAAACCTGAAAGTGAAATGTACACCAAAAACTTAGCATACATTATTTTACATATATTTTTAGTTTTGAGCGGCAGATGCAATCAGAACGCGACTAACTGCGCGTTTACTTCATTAGAAAGTGAATATATTTCATTACCACTGGTTTAATTCCGTCGTATAAATTATTAAAGTAGAAAACATCTTCTGAAATGTTTGAGATAGCTATAGTCTAGATAGATATTAGTCGGTTTATTTAATAATAAAAAGTCAGTTACTGAAAGTCAGAAGAGAGAGAAAGAGTAAAGGCGTCTTAGATGTTTATAAACAAAGCTGTTGAATAAAATTAGCGGTTACCTTACGACGGAAAAATACAATAAATGCAATAAATTTGGTACTTATATGTTTACGAGCTTCTGCCCACAGCTTCGCCCGCAGCGTGACCTATGGGAAAATAATTCAACCACCCATTTCACCCTCTTCAGGGTGGAATTTCGAAAAATCCTTTCTTAGCGGATGCCTACGTCATAACACCTACCTGCATGCCAAATTTCAGCCCGATCCATCCAGTGGTTTGGGCTGTGCGTTGATAGATCACTATGTCAGTCAGTCAATCAGTCAGTCACTTTTGAGTTATATTATATTGAGATTATTATTTTTTATTTATTATTACATGCCTTCATACATATGTATACGTAAGTATCTATATCGTTTAAAATTAAAAAAATGTATATAAATCGTTTTATAAATGACGGAGTTCTGAAGTACGAGTACATAACAAAATTGCTGAACTAAGAACACCTGCATGTTAGAAGTTGGTTAAAAATTGTTTTTAGATATTTATGTTAAGTAATGGCATGACGAATTAGTCGTTCGCCTGATGGTAAGCTACACGGCCGCCCATAACAGTTGCGATGTCACTCGGAACTCTAAAGTATAAAGTTTCCCGTGACACTGCACTGCGCACATCAACCTGAGACATCAGCACAGTCTATGATTAATTGACTATGAGATCAGATCATAGTCTCATTTACCCATTAATTTCACTAACTACAGTGCCCTTCAAACCGAAACACTGTAGTGCATGCACACTACTGCTTGGCGGCAGAATGGCAAAGCGGTGGTACTACCTAGATGAACTTTACCACCTAGTAAAGTATATAATATACATATATATGTATCTAACTACTGGTGTTTTGTCACTTCCAGCTTACATTAAGCCCACTAAGGGCAATCCCCAATTCCTACAAGTATAAGGTCCGTATTACAGAACAGTGCTCAGTCATCGATCGGTGCTGAAGCAGAGATTTCATTCACTAATTGATCACTTTATGAATGAAATCTCTGCTTGAGCATCGATCGATGACTGAGCATCGTTCTGGTTTTAAGTAGCGGCACGAAACTCTAGCGCTGCGCGTCATTGCGCAGAAATCAAAAATTAGGTATCACAGGGGGCTAGAGGGACGAAAGGAGCGCGTACGTAGCGCCGCGCCGGTTGGCGTATTCTTTCCCCCGCCCCATACGACGCGCCGCGGACTTCTGATTGTACAGTCGCGTTCTATGGTGTATTTTATTGCCATTCATTGTTATTGTTTTTTGTTAAGTTTGATTTCTTTTATTATTGTTTTTTTAATTAGTGTATTTATTATAGATAGTGAATATGCCTAGAAGAAATACTGTTTTGAAAAGACAGGCACAAAAAATGGTGTATGACGTGCATTGTTTTGTTAAAAGACGAACCAATGGATTGATTGCATCCTTAAAGCAAGATTTAAATAAAAAGGTGTTAATCTTATATAGTAAATGTACCTGTTACAAGGTATTCAATATTTTAACATTAACTATTTATTAATCTTTGCGCGCGCGACAGTACCCATGCGCTATCCCTTATCCACATTTCGCTCAGCGCTAAACTTTCGTGCAGCTACCTATACGCCAGTGGCTTGGTAGTCGAGTGGACAAGTAATCACAGCTGCTTAAATTTTCACTTCAGGTAAAAGCTGTTTAAAGTCACTTGGCTAATTTACTGAGATACCTACATACTTAACTTTCTCTTGTCAATATAGTAAGATGTTATGGATCGTAAAAATACAGTTGTATTGGGGGTTCACCACATTCATCGCAGCTTGCCAAGCCATTTTCACCCGTCGTTATTATGTGCTGAAAGACAACTTTCAGAACATATTTGAAATGAAATGAATTTTGTTCCCGATGCACAATATCGCATAGGTAACAATAATACAAGGTATTGTATCTTGTATTAATGTTAAACTTATAAGTCATACATTTGATACTGCGTGATGTCAGGAATAGGTCTCGTCTCAGCATTGATATCTCTATTTATATATAGAGCCCCCAAACTAAGCAAAGCTGTACTATAGGAACGGAGAGAGATATGATTGAGATATATCTCCTGTTGTGTTCCTATAATATTTAATATTAGGTAGTAATAAATATTTGTGGATATTTCATTCAGCGCCATCTAGCCCCAAAAATAAATATTTGTGGACATTTCACTCAGTGCCATCTAGCCTCAAACTAAGCAAAGCTGTACTATAGGAACGGAGAGAGATATGAGAGTGTCCACAAATTTTTACTTTTATTTTTAGCATACAACTGAGGCTGCAAACTACAACCTCAGTTACTATTTTTCAGCCGGCACTATTTGACGACATCATGGACGTATAAGCAACACATATAAACGACTATACAAAATACGCACCCTTCACCACGTATAATACGCATACCTACATGGTAAGACCTTTAACACCTGATAGATATGGACCTTAAGTAATAAAAATTTGTCCCGAGGGTTGATTCCTCAATCTTTTGTATCTGATATTTTCCTTTGCGAGATCAGCGAGCTTGGCCTACTTTCTGAAACATGCCGAACAAGTGGCGATGTCAAATCTCGAATGAATAATGGTTATTATTTTGTCGTTATGTATTTTGTCATTTTTGCAAGTTTTTGGTACTCATACAGCTTTTAAGAATTAACAGAAATGGTCTTCTAAAACTTCTTAGTCTTCTTTTATTTCTTTCAATTTCCATTCTTCTTGTTTTTCACTCAGCATTTTCAGCTCTTGGTACGTAATGGTTCTTAGTTTATCAACAAATGTTTAGCTCGGTCGTCCCCTTCCTCTTTTTCCTTCGTTGATGGAGTTTATGAGTTTTTCATATAGTACCAAGCAAAACTTCTTTTTTTCTACTTTTCTCTTCTTTCGTTCTTTTTTATGCTAACCTGTCTAAAACATACTTATTGGTTTTTTTCTAACTCTTCTAAACCACAGTCTCCTAAAATAATATTTGGATACTAGGATACAGTAAGAGTTGATAACTTACCAAGTCTTCCCCTCAATTCAGAAGGTCTAATAGCTGGTTCCTCAAGTACTACCGGTGGTGGCGGCGCGGGTGGCGCGGGTGGTGGTGGTGGAGGAGGAGGAGCCTCGTCTCCAGAACTGCCTCCTGAGGAGACCCCTGATGATGCAGAGGCGGAAGCCTGGACGACGGCTGAGTCGTCGGTTACAGAAGTGCGGCGGCTGCCCGCGGCTGAGGATATGCGGCTGGCCTGGAGGTATTGGAGAATTATTCCAGGAGAGTTTGGATGCGGACAAGCATAGTTTAGATGGAGAAAGGCGTGGCGGTTTGGATTTAGTTGGTAATACACAAATGAAGCTGAATGTGTAATGATTGTCTCCGACTCTTCAGGGATTACAACTATATAGTAGGTACATATCGCACCTTTAAAAATAAAGTGAATCAACTCAAAATTCATGATTGTTGGGAAATCACGTTTAAAGTTTCACAAGTCTACCGCTGACTATGTTTCAGCGAATATTTCGATTTTTGGAGCACTTTAAAAAATAAAATGTCTTTAAAGTTTTGTCAAAATGATGGTGGGACATAAATGGACTTCAAAATAATTAGAATTATTAATATTTACTAAAATATTGAGGTTTGAAATAAAAATTAAACATTTTTGGTGATGCAGATCTTTTTTTGATTAAAAATTTCGCCAAGTTTTAATCATACTTCATGACACAATACTTATTAGTACAGTCTTTATGTAAAAAAAAGATTGCAACAAATGCATCAATAGTATTTAATGCATTTTGTTAGTAAAAACATAGTATGAAACAAGGTGTTTTAATATATAATGCTGTTTACCATTAAATGAAAATTTTAGAAAAAAATAGAAAAATTGATAAAATGATTTATTTTGAATTATTCCACTCAAGCACACGTCTCAGTTTGATCACTGCTGGAGCATTTCTAATTGGTTCGTTTTGTAATTTCGGAAGGGATCGACGAGTCAATCAAAAAGAGACGAACGTTCCTTTATTTCGCTCGTAAAGCCGTGAATGCAGCGGCTGCTAAACTGTACCTATTCTTTAGGAGCATAGAAATCGTTTTACTACAAAATCGGCGAATCCCAATTTTTTGACTTGATTCACTTTATTATTAAAGGTGCGATATATGTGTAGGAGATTGTGGGTAGGATGTTTTTAACCATCCTAGCCACAATCTCTTTATTTAATCATATATGATAAAATAATTTTAATTAATTTTGCCTTTTGAACTCTTTGTGACATATAATATTACTGTAGTTTGTTTAATTTCGTAAAATATTTTCGATAAACTACGAAAATGGACCAGCATAATCTTAACCAAACTATGACGAAACGCAAATTGCATTATGAAGTTTGACTCACAAAGTTGTGCGCCTTGTGGGTAAGCGCTGCCAGCTTGGTCGCTATCGAGGACTTGACGTGTGCCTCGCTCGCCGGAGACACCTCCTCATATGCCTTGCTTGAACTGTGGGGAAAGGGAATAGAATATGTTTCTATGAGTTAAAAATTAGTAGTAAAGTCTGTTCCTCTTATTCAAAATTCTCGACAAGCTAATCTCTTCTACATTTTGTTTTACTTTCACGCGTGACTTTTCTCATCAGCGAATCGTTAATAGGATATGAAAATTTAGTTCCTAGACTCTCTGTCCAGTTGAGTATCTAATAAAATGATAGCGGGAAAAATCAGAGTGACATCACATGTACTGGCACAATGTAGTTGGAATTGTGATCAAACACTCCTGATTACCACACAATAATAATTACGGTACAACTTTGTTGTTTCTGTAATGGCCAAATTAGCCCACTATAGAACCACCAACGTGTGATGGTTTAATTCAAAATTATTTAATTTATGGATGAAATTAACCGTTGATGGAACGGTTTTGAAAAGTTCCTTTCGTATTATACCTAAATGTTACACTATCAGAGAATCTAAAATCACTTACTTATCAGTATTATCTTTGGCTGTATAGTCGACGATGAGCGCGGCGCTGCCAGGCCGGCTGTGGCTGCCCGAGTCTCGGGAACTGCTTCTATACAGACAACAGTCAAATGACATTTAGATCTTGTACACTATATTACTACAACTTTACTACTAACATTTAAATCCGTAAGGATTTCTCGATAAAAAAAAATTAATGCTCACTATAAGGGTATTTAGATGGAGATTTTCAAAATACACCAGTGTCACCACAGTTTACAGTTAGGTATAAGTCTCATGTGATGTCTTGATGTCTTGACTTGACTATGACTTTTAACAATGTTGCACAACTGTGCATCGAACCTGAAACTGTAACTTTAGATTAGCAATCTAAAGTTATAGTTAGTTATAGGAGAAGGTTAGTCATGATTCATGACTAACGTTCTCCTCGTATGTTCCTCCTTAGCTATGCATGGTAAGTGTAATTATCTTCTCTGTATCTCTAAACTGTGCGATGAACCCATAAATTATGGCTAAATCGTCACTATCAATTGACTTTGTTGTTTTAGTAGAATAGTAGTATCAGAGCAATATATATGGTTCCACGTGTGAAACCGGTTCACATCGTCTACTATTGCTTAAGTGCTTAGGTTCTTAAGCAAAAGAAGACGATGAGAAATGGTGACAAATGGAAGTATAGATCGCTGTTTCGATCGTATCATGTAACTTTGAGAACACTTTTGCATTATTAACGTTTCATGAGATGATGAGACTATCTTTCAGTAGACCTAAACCTACCTTATATAACTACTTTATTAGTGGACCTTGTAGTTGTTTTTCTACACCATGACTAACCTTCTCCTCGTATGCTCCTCCTTAGCTATGTATATGTCTTCATAGTGATGGTCCCTGCGCGCGGCGTCGGCGCCGCTGTCACTGTCGGAGTGCTCCTGCAGCGGCGCCACTTCGGTCGTGGACCCGTGGACCTCTGCTTTAACTGTGCAAGAATAACACAAACTAGTACCAGCACTACACCAGTGTAGTAGTACATTAAAGACCTTTAGGTGAAGGAGGAGGAGCCTCGACTCCAGAACTACCTCCTGAGGAGACCCCTAATGATGCAGAGGCGGAACCCTGGACGACGGCTGAGTCTGAGAGCTCAGTAGTAAATTCCTATAATACAATTTATACTGTAGCGATTCACTTTACGTCTTTATTTGGATTGGTCTAAGAGGTGATAGTTTAGCCCCTCGTCAGAAGGTAGTAGGAAAGTTTGCATTTAATTTAACTATGGTTTATTATTTTCCATATTTATGGGCAATCTTAGCTACATCGATTCTCTTACCAAGAAATTAAGGATTTCGGCGTCTACGGAATCATTAAAATATGATATAGGCAGACAACCGGTGGCAGCTTGTGTCATGGTCTATTCCACATTGATTACCTGGGCAAATATCACCGGGGTAGGTAATAAGCGACACTTTGATGTCTCCCGTGTATAATCATTTAGGTGTTCATTACCACAGAAGATTGCACTGAGTGTAGAAATGTTGTATTTTATGCTTATAGATCACGAATTTCGCAATGATCAGCATTAAAGGTACAATGCAGAAGAAGGGGACCCTTAGACGAGTCGGTTTCTTCGTACTTGGTAAGCGTATAGCAGTTCTCTAGTACGCTGGTACAAAGCGGCTGCATTTACTGGGGCTCAATTCAACATGAGTCACAGTCAATCTTTTTTGGCCTTTACTTGGTAGAAACCAAAAATAAAGGATTAAGTCTTTAGCACACATACAGGATGTCTCTCTTACTTCGACCGATCCTTCATAGCTGAAAATCGTGATCACCGTGTTTCATCCACTTCTACGTTACCTATATGTCTCCACAGTTCCCTGTCTGTAGCCATCCAAACCACGGTCTCAAACTTGGACTTGTTTTCTTTTAGCTGGTCTCACCATCGCATATAGAGTGACTATGTCAAGAGATTAGCTAATCTAGCTACAGCATCACTGACCTGTCATAGTCGGTGCCTCTTGACCTTCCGCTGGTACCCTGGGTCCTGGTGACCGCGTGTGGAACAAGTCCCTAACACGCTGGTAGAGGGCGGCTGCAGCCGGCTGGCCGGGGTTACCGTTGCTGTGCAGGAACCACCCTCCGGAGTTTACGGTGTCAGCATCAGACGCTGAACACGCTGTGGAAATTATTATTCATGAGTTGCAGTAAAACTGAACGGAAAACCGTAAAATCGGTATTTAAAGACCAAAACCCTGCTATGGATTTTTTAGTGTAAACCACAGTAATGATGTGATAGATTTTTTTTAAAATCTACAAATCAAAGACCGTAAATTCCTTTGCCTGGATTACACATCCCAGAGTCCAGGTTCGGATATAATGTTTTATATAACACGTTATAATTATGTTTCCTAATACCTATATTTCTACAATCTCTACAATTGATATGCTACCTTAGATATTTAAGTATTTAGGTCTAGTTATGATCACAATTTGAAATATATGTAATAAAAAAATAATGCTGCACTTTCCGCTTTCGTCCATTAGATTTTGAATCAGTTTATTTACATTAATTTCACCACTAATTAGTTTATCTACATATATTTCACCAGTTCGTAACTAACTTGAACCATCAACACACCGTAAAGACCGTGGTTCCCCAACTTTCCTATATCTGACAACCACTCCCGAAACACTACATCACTGATCATGGTCCCATCCAGACGTCCACACCGCCCGGCAGTAGGAAACCGACTGGTTGCTGTTCGGAAGCAAATTGATCATTGAGGCGATCACGCGTTACCCAAGCTTCCTGCTCGCTTCCGTCGTGGCAGCGATTAGACGCGCTCGATTCTCCACGGCTGAATTAGGTATACATGGATATAACCGGAAGGTACATTCAGAAGCTTAATTATTCCTCTTTGGACGATTTTGGCTCCAATTTGAAATCTACACTTTGACTGTTATTTATACTGAATGTAGGTAAAAGAGACGGTGCATGTCAATTTCGAATCGTAACCTTTCCAATTGATTATTAATTGGGCTGCCAGCAAAACAGAACTTTAAAACAGTTGTACTAACTTTTGCATCGGTTCGACTGTCCAACCACATCAATTCCTGACGCCAAATTATTGTAAATAAATAAATAACGCACAACGATCACATAGACAGACCCTGGACCCTAACTACAATTCTCTGTCCATTGACCCAGGAACTACGAGGACCATGGTCCCACAACACCCAATACAGAACAACTATTTGCAAAGTTTGGCAATTTTCACAAATTCTTTTAAATTATTTTTAATTCTTTTTAATTTTTAATTATTCTGGGAATATCGGGAATAGAACCCCCTGGGTTATGAGCCGACCTGTTCAACCACCATACCACAGAAGCTGTCTGTCTGTTTGTACATCTGAATGTTACATCACATAGAATTCGATGTGTAATGGATGGATTATCGGAGTTTCTATTGTTATTGCGTAGAAGATCATGTAAGATGTGTAAATATGATTGTGATTACACACAGTGCGTAAATGTGAATTAAAACAGGCACTAAAATTGTTAATCATTATGCAAGATGTCAGTTTTTGTTCGCTGGAAAACATAATATGAACTACGATTAGACTATTCTCCATTCCTCTATTGAAAATTTCCATTTTTAGAGCATTTGCTATATGCACTTCAAACGCGTAAATATTTGTTCCGTGTCCGGATGTGCATAGGCTATATAATATTAGCGACGATTAGGACGGCTATATATTACTAGCGGCCCGTCCCGGCTTCGTACGGGTGGAAATTTATTTTGGCATAAACATACAATATATATATATAAACATAAAATCGGTCCAGTACTTTGTGAGCCAATTCCTTACAAACATACTTACATACAAATCTTTCCTCTTTATAATATTAGTATAGATAACGTACAACCGGTCAACTGGACATTTAAGTTAAGAATTAAGGTATTCTGATACAAAGTATCAGCACATACCCTAAGTAGTTCTGGATTCACTTACCAGAACTTTCTTCTCCTGAAGAGCTATGATGCGTAACAGTATTGGAAACTGCTCTCTGCATGGGATTCACGTACAAGCCGTCAGCTGGACCAGACCTGGCCGAGGTTATGGATCCATTGTTGGATGGTAGAGAACCACGTCGCTCTTGGACAGAAGCTCGACGTTCTTTGTCTGGTGCGTGAAGGTAGAATGGGGAACGAGAGCTGGCGTTGATGCAATTTGGAAGAGCACACTGGAACATAAATAGAGAGTAAGTGACTTGGTTGCATAGTTTTTGTCAACACTCGCATAGATACAGTCAAAAATATAGGTAGCTCTACAATTTTTATTAATAAATTACTTTAAAAACGATCACGCTGTCATTGTCTGGAGTTGGTTGGATTGAGTTGATGTGGTCGAAGATTTGCCTAATAATTTTTAATCAAGGTATGATTTATTTTTACGTACCTAAATTAATAAATAACGCCCAAAGATCACATACATAGATCCTGGACCCTGACTAGGATTCCTTGTGTCTAGGGCTCAGGAACTAAGAAGTCTATGCACACCCAGACACGGAACAAGTATTAGCGCTTTTTTTATTCTGTGCACAAATACTTGTCCTATCGCGGGAATCGAACACGCAGTTACCGGGTTATGAGCCCACCTGCTCAACCACTACACCATAGACTGGTAACCACTTAAAAAAAATCGAATTGTAATTAGACATTCAAAAATACGGATTGTCATGTACCTGCTTAGATACTTAACAAATTCTATTAAGACTCACTAGTAGAACCAACAGCCCAAAAGGTGTGTTTTTCAGTAAATATACTTTATGAGAATGTACTTTAATGGCTTGTGTTATGGCCTCATATGCTTTAAAAGACATCGACTTACTCTTGCGTCTCCAGGAGTGCAAGCGCAGGAATGTATAGCTTTGTATGAAGAAAGCTGTTTTCCATCAGCACCAGCCGCGCCCGCTGCCACCAACACATTCAGGCACTGTGAACCAATTATAAAAAGGATTTTACGTCGTCGGCAAAATAATAATAATAATAACGCTTAATGATCACATACAGAGATCCTGGACCTTAACTAGGATTTCCTGTATTTAGGGACCCAGGAACCACGAGAACCGTGGTCCCAAAACACCCAGAACAAAACAAGTATTTGCGGTTTTTTTTTTAGGTTTGCACAAATAATTGCCGAAGGAATCGAATCCGCTGCTTTCGGGCTATGAGCCAACCTGCTCAACCACTACATCACAGAAGCTGCTAAGTACGTTCCTATTCCCACTGCTGGGGTACGGACCTTCGCTCACAAGGAGGGTATAGACCATAATCACAACACTGTCTAAGTGTGGAGGACGCGTCCTCGAATTTCTGTAATTCTTGGACATTTTTTTTACTTTTTTTTACTGTTTGCTAGGCTCGCGTTTGACCACCTGATGGTAAGTAACAATGCGGTCTAGGATGTAACACGCTTGCCTAGAAGATACCTGACATGCCAGTTTCCTGACAATGTTTCCTTCGCCGGGAGACTATCAAATATACCTATCAAGGGCGACGTGGATGATATTGAGAAGAACCAGAAAGAAGTACTTAAAGTGTTAAAAGAGTTAAGTAATTAATTTAAGAAATACTTATGTGATAAGTGACGATATTTATCTGACAGTCATAATTAAAAGACGACGATAAAGATCATAATATATGACGATTTATTATTTCTATGACTTGAGATTTTTCGCTGTTCTATCGAGAACATTCTTCCTCCAATTTCATACTTCAATGGGAAGGTATTCAGTCTACGTTCTATATAACATTGACCTTAACGATCCCATGACTGACGGCCGTGTATAACGTGATTAAAGACAGGATGCATATCCATTGTTTCCATCCGAGCAGCCGAGCAGTCTACCGGCATAGGTCGGTCGAGGTCAAATATTTCGACATTACGATGACATAATAATTCAAAATAAATAATACATACAAAACGTATAAAATTACCCATAAGTAAAAAAAACTGTGCTTTAAACAACACGACTGAAGTAATACTTCTTTAGTTTAGTTCCATCTATCGGCCGGTATAACTTTGTTTTTGCTTTGTTTAATGTTAATGTCGCCATCTTGATAATTGTAAATTGTCATTTTACCGGACATACCAACATAATAATACAATTTTTACTTTGTTTTGTTGACAATGAAGATCTACGTGAACCAACTTTAACTTCCGTTCGCCTCGCATTCACTAGCTTACTCCCCAAATCAGGCGTGCGCAAACTCACCGAACGGTTATCGAATATGGTAAATTATTAAATCTACCTAGTTGTATTTGCGCTGTGCTTTGCGCTGTGCGCACTATATATACATACTCGATACCGATTACAAGAATATACGTTTAAACAAACTCGTAATAAAAGATGTACTGTAGATTATAATAGAATTACAAAAATTAAATTATGAATGTATGAGAGTAGTATGAGCCGACATCCATGATTCGATTCCGAATTACAGGTCTCCGTAATGATGATGATGAATGGCCAATATCGTCCAGCCTAACTCGTTAACCCCACCCAAGATCCAGTAATCCCAATAAAAACGTATTAAAAAAATATTTTTTATTTTTGTCTAATGAAATATATTATAGGTAAGTCAAAGTCAAGTTCTGGCATAAAGTATACACCTAAAACGATGAATGTGTGGTAAACAAAAGTAAAAAGTAGTACTTAAAAGTCCAAAGTACTCCAAGAAATACTGGCAGTACTTGGATGGATACTGAAGGATCTCACATGCACAAAAATATACCGCATCTTCTACCACCAACCTGCCCAGCTGTGTTCTTAAGCTCGTTTTCCCAATTTAATAAAATAAAAAGTGCACCGAATGAAATCTGGATCGATGGGCCTATAGACTGCTTCAGGCACTCTTTCCAATGGTGCTCTGAAAATCGTTAGCATTTTAGACAAGTATAATTTACCAGCAACTTACCCCAAAATTTTCGCCGATTTTTATTTTTATTTAAGTGTCTTTAGACTGCTTTAAAAAGTGAAAGCATCGCTGTTGCAAATTTCATTTAAGATTTAGTTATAGTCCAAATAAAATATATTAGCGCAAAAATCAATTAGCGTCTCGCTTCTTTAATTTTTAAATAATTTACCACAATAACTTTAAAGTAGGTAAGGAAAAATCTTTAGTATTCTGCGTATATTTATAAACGAAATACCTATACTTTTTGTTCCTGTGTAACATAAAAGATTTACAATTTTTCAAGCTTGGGCCCTAAATGGTCTTAAATCTATCACAACGAATTAAATATCGAAACGTTTTACATAAAAAACTGTTTACGCGTTCTAGAAATCACCTTACGCAATCCAGTCCTGACACGCACTTGACCGATTTCAAAAACGATAAGCAATCGTAATCCCAATAAAAACGTATTAAAAAAATATTTTTTATTTTTGTCTAATGAAATATATTATAGGTAAGTCAAAGTCAAGTTCTGGCATAAAGTATACACCTAAAACGATGAATGTGTGGTAAACAAAAGTAAAAAGTAGTACTTAAAAGTCCAAAGTACTCCAAGAAATACTGGCAGTACTTGGATGGATACTGAAGGATCTCACATGCACAAAAATATACCGCATCTTCTACCACCAACCTGCCCAGCTGTGTTCTTAAGCTCGTTTTCCCAATTTAATAAAATAAAAAGTGCACCGAATGAAATCTGGATCGATGGGCCTATAGACTGCTTCAGGCACTCTTTCCAATGGTGCTCTGAAAATCGTTAGCATTTTAGACAAGTATAATTTACCAGCAACTTACCCCAAAATTTTCGCCGATTTTTATTTTTATTTAAGTGTCTTTAGACTGCTTTAAAAAGTGAAAGCATCGCTGTTGCAAATTTCATTTAAGATTTAGTTATAGTCCAAATAAAATATATTAGCGCAAAAATCAATTAGCGTCTCGCTTCTTTAATTTTTAAATAATTTACCACAATAACTTTAAAGTAGGTAAGGAAAAATCTTTAGTATTCTGCGTATATTTATAAACGAAATACCTATACTTTTTGTTCCTGTGTAACATAAAAGATTTACAATTTTTCAAGCTTGGGCCCTAAATGGTCTTAAATCTATCACAACGAATTAAATATCGAAACGTTTTACATAAAAAACTGTTTACGCGTTCTAGAAATCACCTTACGCAATCCAGTCCTGACACGCACTTGACCGATTTCAAAAACGATAAGCAATCGTAATCCCAATAAAAACGTATTAAAAAAATATTTTTTATTTTTGTCTAATGAAATATATTATAGGTAAGTCAAAGTCAAGTTCTGGCATAAAGTATACACCTAAAACGATGAATGTGTGGTAAACAAAAGTAAAAAGTAGTACTTAAAAGTCCAAAGTACTCCAAGAAATACTGGCAGTACTTGGATGGATACTGAAGGATCTCACATGCACAAAAATATACCGCATCTTCTACCACCAACCTGCCCAGCTGTGTTCTTAAGCTCGTTTTCCCAATTTAATAAAATAAAAAGTGCACCGAATGAAATCTGGATCGATGGGCCTATAGACTGCTTCAGGCACTCTTTCCAATGGTGCTCTGAAAATCGTTAGCATTTTAGACAAGTATAATTTACCAGCAACTTACCCCAAAATTTTCGCCGATTTTTATTTTTATTTAAGTGTCTTTAGACTGCTTTAAAAAGTGAAAGCATCGCTGTTGCAAATTTCATTTAAGATTTAGTTATAGTCCAAATAAAATATATTAGCGCAAAAATCAATTAGCGTCTCGCTTCTTTAATTTTTAAATAATTTACCACAATAACTTTAAAGTAGGTAAGGAAAAATCTTTAGTATTCTGCGTATATTTATAAACGAAATACCTATACTTTTTGTTCCTGTGTAACATAAAAGATTTACAATTTTTCAAGCTTGGGCCCTAAATGGTCTTAAATCTATCACAACGAATTAAATATCGAAACGTTTTACATAAAAAACTGTTTACGCGTTCTAGAAATCACCTTACGCAATCCAGTCCTGACACGCACTTGACCGATTTCAAAAACGATAAGCAATCGCCTCAATTATACAGTTGCACAGATAAAAGATATTCAGCAGAGTGTGACCAGTGAAAACTGATACACTTTCAAAACGTGAGCTTGAGTATGCAAGCTCCATTGTCTTTGCGGTAATTAAGTGACCATAGACTTAGAAAGTACGGACCGATGCTGTTATAGAGGCGCGTGCGCAACAACACTGGCGCTCTAAGAAGGCCTACGTTTAACAGTGGCCTTCTTGATGGTGATGATGGTGTTGGTTTCAATTGTGTGGTGTCCTTTGTTTACATTATATAAAGGTTGATAATTGTTTGAATTAAGGTTCTTAAAACTGTCTGCTTAGAATATGGTTCTTTAAAACTAGGAACAAAATAAGTATGTCAGATTTTCACATCTTTATGGGTGGTGGATGGGTTTGACGAACAAAGGAGACAGATAATGGTCAAATGCTTTGTCTAAAAAATTAAAGAAAATTAAATTTTTGTAGCTGCCAGTATGTTAGTGCTACTAGTATATATATGTCAAGGAAAACTAAAACGTCTGATAAATGCGACTTGGTAATGAAGACGCCCCGATAGAGTCGCCTTTCTCAACACTTTTTCTACAATTCATGCGTGAATCATTTTAGAATAAAGTGTCCATTAAACTACTTTAAGCAGTGACTCTTGAGGTCTTTAAAAAAGATGAATCCATTCTTCGTTAAAAAAAAATTTAGATGTGTACGTATAAAATAGCTTAGTAGTACGTAAACAATAATTATGTTAGCTAAATGTAACTACCCTCGATTATGATTGAGAAGTTTTTTTTTTAATTTGTACTAAAAGTAAAAAAAGCGTATTTTTAGCCTGTAAAACTTGTTAATTTAAAGACAGATATAGTTATCAATATCATAAATGATATAGCTTATATCATAGCGCCGAGTTGTATACGTAAAATGTAATATTTAATAAATTAAGAAGTTTTTAAATAAATAAATAAAAATCAAAATTATTTGACATGCTAGCCATATAGCTGGCTGATTCCCATAGATGCATACTTAATACTATTTAGATGATAGATGCTATTTTCTGGTTAAACTCGTCTTCTTCCCAAAAAATTGTTCCAAAGAAGCATATGAAGACTTCATATGGACGAGAAAACTTTTTACTTCTCTTACCTCTAGATGATGGTTCTCGGCTGCATCGTTGATAGGGCTTTTGCCATGTCTGTCCAAGTGGAGCCTGGCTCCATGTCTCAGTAGCCAGCGAACTGTTCCTAAGTGGCCCCTGGACGCTGCGAAGTGAAGAGGAGTGGCGCCATCTCCATCTCTGGCATTAGGATCCACACCTCGCTCCACGATCTATAATCATGAAAATATGTACGGTTATAAATTTGTGAGAGAAAACTTGGTAAGTTCTTGAAACCGGGACGTCAATTAATAAATGTCAAGGTATCAGCGCGGCAGTCAAAAATGTTATATGCACTTTATCTTTGCTCCAAATATCACTTGGATTATCTATCTATCAACAATAACAAATCATTGTTACTCAACTCAACACTGTTGTTATCTTTTGAAAGTTTCTGATTTTACAAAACCTTGGATTGTACAACTAAACCCTGACTTTGTTAAAGTATGATAATAATAAATAACGTCCAACGATCACACACATAGATCCTGGACCCTAACTAGGATTCCGTGTCTAGGGACCCAGGAACTACGAGGACCATGGTCCCACAACACCTAGATTCAGAATACTTGTCCTGCTGCGGGAACCGAACCCGTCGCCTCCGGGTTATGAGCCGACCTGCTCAACCACCACACCACAGAGGCTCTCAAGTATCTATTAGATTTATTAATTTCTAGTAAAATCGTTATTTTTTTGTATAATTTAGAATCTTGAGCATTTTGTATATCTTGCCGTAGGTATTTAAATTAGTGACTATAATAATCACAGTATGAAGCCATCGTAACCTTTGAGAAATGAAATAAATTATACATTTTATTTAGGAATATATATTTAATACAAATCAATGATTTATTGCAAAAAAAACGCGGATCAAATTAAAGTTTTTCCATAAATAATTGGATAGAAGAGTACGTTACGGAGTAATGATTAATGGACTGTGTGGTTCCCAAATTAACCTTAAAAACGACTAATACTTATACATGGATAAACTTCATTATTCAACTCGTGTGTTCAAGTAGGTGAAGAAGTTCACTAATTCACTAGTATGCATTATTTGCTCAATCCTTGCATATCTCTACCTACTTCTTTCACTGTATCGACATTCATGAATAAATAAACTTTATACGAAACTGGGGCATATATTAATATTAATAATACAAATAGTGCAAGAACACAATCGAGATGTTACGTATAGACATAATGTATTTGTACAATCTTCGTTGCTAAATCCTTCACCAATACTAAAATAACAAAGTCAAACAATAAACTACATCTATTATTATATTATGGAATAATTATAATAATAATAATAACGCCCCACGACCACATACATAGATCCCCGAACTTAACTAGGATTCCCTGTGTCTAGACCGAGGAACTACGAGGACCATGGTCCCACAACACCTTGAGTCCCTGACACAGAACAAGTATTTGCGCTTTTGTTTTATATGCACAAATAGGTACTTGTCCTGTCGCGGGAACCGAACTCGCCACCGCAGGGTTATGAGCCAACCTGCTCAACCATCACACCACAGACGCGGTCAAGGAATGGAATAAAGATTTGAATTTGAATTTAAATCTCGCAGCGGGTATAGAAATGCCGATAAAGTATGTGATAAAGATTTCACCGCAGCGCAATCGAGGTAAGCCGTAATCTAACTTTATCGCAACAGTTTGGTTTTGAAGGTCCGTTTTCGATTTTAGAAATCGTTGAATCGTTTTGGTAAATAAACTGTAGATTACATTAGTTTCAAATGGTTGAAAACAGAGCTTTGGAAAATAAGCTGCACTTTAAAGTGCGGCTTCTGTGAGAGTTTATTTGACACGTTCCTATTGCTGTCTCTTACACGGAACTTTCCATAAGGACCACTCTTCCAGTGGACGTAGTCTTCTCGATCCTCTTATCCCGGTAACGGTCCAAGCCGAGGCTCGCACCCCGGGGGTGCCCTTGAGCTAGTTGTCTCCCACTTTTGATGACTGGGCGCCTTTAGCGCCTACCCTCTCCATGGGTGACGCTGTAAAGGTCGGTATAAAGATGAACAGCATAAGCCCGTTCAAAAAAATCTCTTACGCGGAGAGTGTACCATCCCATAATATACATCGCTGGCCAAAAGCGACTTTTGACACCTTACGATACAGCTACAATAACATTGTATAAATATGATAACTTTTTTTTATAATTTACCTTTATAATCCTTTACCACCTATTATAATCTTTAGCCTAATAAAATAGCAAAAGATGAACGATAACCGCAAATTTTGATAATGATCATTATTTGCTGTTTTCATTAGGCTTTTGACAATATTACTGTACCTGTCGAATCAAATTATGGACGTATCAATAAGTCAGCAGTTATTCAAAGCTGGTCTATAGAGTTAGAAAGCTATAGCGAGGTACCGAATTACGTTTAGAAAAATAAGAATATCATTATTACTTAGAAAAAAAAAAACAAACAAAACCTTAATAAATAGGTAGGTTTATATATGGGTACATTAACAGTTCGATTTTAGTAATTGTTGCTGAAAGACGACTTGGTGTTTCCGTAAAATAGTAAATAATAAAGTGCGAGACATAAAAGAAGCGAGTAACTTGGCGAAAAATATATTGAAAATTAAAAATTTTACTTTATAAACCAAACAGACATATTCTCGCTGTCAAAATCCAACGAAAAAGAGGCGTTACGCAGCAACTTCCATGTCGCTTACAGTAATTATACAACAGGTAAGCAAGTAGGTGCTGAGTGAAATTATATTATTCTACATATGATTTATGCTAATTATTATAGTAACTATGTTAATAGTTTACAATAAATGAAATCAAAGCAAGTGTATACAAGTATTATATGTTCCTTAGTATACAATACGAGCTTCTGCCCGCAGCTTTACCCGCGGCGTTGCCTATGGGAAAGTAATTCAACCACCCATTTCACCCTCTTAAGGGTGGGATTTCAAAAAATACTTTCTTAGCGGATGCCTACGTCATAACATCTACCTGCATGCCAAATTTCAGCCCAATCCGTCCAGTGGTTTGGGCTGTGCGTTGATAGATCACTATGTCAGTCAGTCAGGCACCTTTGAGTTATATATATTTAGATTTTAAGATTAGGTACCTATTACTGACCTAACCTCGATATTAAAATACCATCTTAAAACAGATGAAGTAATAGTCAAAACATAGATACTATGTTGATTATTCCGTTCTAGAATATCTAGTTTTGTGCGACACGTTTTTGTTGCGCAGACCGATGCGAAACATAATTCTATTCCTAATGTGAATAAATTTCAAAGAGACCCCAAAATTTTCACACATATTAATTAAACGGAAAAAAGTCATATGAAACTGAAGAATTATAAATGGTATACGGAACCCTGTGGTTTAATTGTTGCAATTGCAATAGCCGCTAACGGTCTGTAAAATATGCGATACGATGATTTCTAAAGTGAATGGATAAAATGCCATACCGCAAACTACATGAGCTTAATAAATATTTTTAATTTAGTTGTGATTTATATAAAGAAGCAAATTCCAACTTGCACTTTGTCTAGCTGTTTCTATTAAATATTAATATTTGTTCATCGTCATCATCATCATCATCACCACCACTACCACCACGACCATCACCATCATAATCATCATCACCACCACCATCACCATCATCATCATCACCATCATCATTACCATCACCATCATCATCACCATCATCACCACCATCATCACCACCATCACCACCATCATCATCATCACCACCACTACCACCACGAACATCACCATCATCATCATTATCATCACTATCACTACCACCACTACCATCATCATCATCATCATCATCACCATCATCATCATCATCACCATCATCATCATTATCATCATCTACACGCCTTGCGACGTCCACTGCAGAATTAGGCATCCCCACAGAGCGCAACTTTGAATGGTTGCTCGCCGATGGCAATAGGAGTATTGCCATCGGTTTTGGATGTGTATGTCAAAGTCAAAAGATTTATTGCAAATAGGCTATTTTTAGCACTTTTACAAGTCAAAATTATATTAGGTACTTAAAATTAAGTTATTGTACTAAGCATATAAAATTACAAAGTGCTTACTGTCAAATATTATAATAGGTCTTTACCTATGAAATTGCCGTATTGCAGTACAGACTTTTTCAAACAAAAAAAAGTTTTGATTGGCTTTGAATTCTAAATTCAAATTAATTTTGTTTTAAAAATATGACATTCTATTTACAATATAAGTCTTTTGTTTATTGATTAGCGTTGTATTTTCATTACATTTCAACATTTTTCCTCATAATAGATACTTTGAAATTTCGTGTAATTATGGAATATGAGTTCCGTCGTGGCACCAACGCGGCACAAACGACACGTAACATCAACGACGTTTACGGAGAGAACTGTACAAACGAACGTACAACCCGTTATTGGTTTGCTCGGTTCCGTTCTGGGAATTTTGACTTGAAAAATGAACCTCGTGGTCGTCCGGAAACTTTGGTCAACAATGATGAATTAAAGGCGATTGTGGAAGCTGATGAATCTCAATCTACAGCTGAGCTGGCAGCAGCTTTTGATGTTTGCATCAAAACAATATTGGTCCATTTGCGACAGATTGGCAAGATAAAAAACCTTGATAGATGGGTGCCCCACGAACTTAACGATCGCCAGCGCAACGTACGCGTCGAGACTTGCCTTGCGCTGCTTAACAGGCACAGAAATGAAGGAATTTTGAACCGAATTGTTACGTGCGACGAAAAATGGATTCTTTTTGACAATCGAAAGCGCTCAGCAAGTTGGTTAGATCCTGGTTCGGTACCAAAGCAATGTGCAAAACGAAAAATGACCCCTAGAAAGGTGATGGTCACAGTTTGGTGGTCTAGTGCTGGTGTGATTCATCATAGCTTTTTACAAAACGGCGAGAGCATTACTGCAGATGTGTACATTGAAGAACTGACCACAATGATGGCGAAACTCGCACGTCTGCAACCAGCTTTGGTCAATCGGTCGTCTCCACTGCTACTTCACGACAACGCGCGACCCCATACTGCACAACGGACCGTCTCTAAGCTGCATGAGTTGGGTTTGGAAGCTCTCCCTCATCCGCCATACTCACCAGATCTTGCGCCTACCGACTATTACTTTTTCCAAAATTTGGACAACTTTTTAGCAGGAAAAAAATTCAATTCCCGAGAGGCAGTACAAAACGCCTTTGAAGAGTTTGTTGTCTCCCGTCCTGCTGATTTTTTCAAGAAGGGCATCCATAAACTGCCACAGCGTTGGCAAAAATGCATTGATTGCAGGGGTGATTACTTTGAATAAAAGAAATAAATAAGTTCGAAAAAAAAAATACTTTAACTTTTTTCAAACGAAACGGCAATTTCATAGGTAAAGACCTAATATAACAAGCCCATTACAATATGTGAGTTTGAAAAAAAAAACAGAGATCTCTTTATCGCTACAGCGCACCAGCCAGCTGGTGCAGGCAATCCGGCACAAAGTCCTAGTGTAAACGTTATCAAAAATTATAAAATGCCCAAATCTTCCAAATAAAAAAGTAGTAAATCTCAATTATTAAACATTCAATTCACACCCATAAGTACTAATATTGTAAATTAGAAAGTAGCTGTACTCGTATCTCTCTTTTAACCTTTTCACAAATAAACGGTTGAACAGATGTTCATGTACTTTAGTAATAAATAATTTGAAACAGGAACACAGTAATGCTCGAGCACTACCTGCTTGGCAGCAGAATAACTGGCAAAGCGGTGGTATTCTACTAGGTGGTACGACTTTTCTGCAAAGTTCGTCTAGGTAGGTACCACCGCTTTGCCAGTTATTCTGCCGCCAAGCAGTAGTGTGCAAGCACTACTGTGTTCCGGTTTGAAGGGCACTGTAGCTAGTTAAATTACTGGGCAAATGAGACTTTATGACCTGATCTCACAGTGGAGTAATCTTATTACAAGACTGTGCTGATGTCTCGGGATGTTGTGCGCAGTGCAGTGTCACGCGAAACTTTATATTTTGGAGTTCCGAATGACACTGTTCTGTTATGGGCGGCCGTATCGCTTAACGTCAGGCGGACGACTTGCTCGTCATATCATTCACTAACATAAAAAAAATACGGAACAATACAATCAAACTGTTTTCCAATACAAGATCATTGCGTCCTCACGTAACACCCATCAGAGAGTAAGATGAGAGAAACCCGGGGTCGTTCACATCGATGCATTGCGATCTCGAGTGTTTAGCCGCTGTTAGAGCTGAGTGTGGAAATCGACGTGATTTATTTGATTGCAATGGATTATAGACTAGTATATGACAGTGGAATGGGTATCGATTGGTAAAGCTAAGCGACGTTGGAAATAAAATGGGTGTTGCTATTGAGAAATATTTTAATATGAGCGCTACCGAGCTTGGGAGGGGCATTTTTTTAAAATGTATTTATTAAAATGGCCAAACGGCTTATAGAAAATATATATATACATATTTTCTATAAGCCGTTTGGTCCCGGTATAAGAACAGGACCACTCCATCTCCCGTGGGTGCCGGCTAGGGGAATAATCCAGGGAATGGAAAGTATCATTCTCCTCGGTCTACATAATAATCTGCAGTCCCATGGCCTAAGTTACTATGTTCATCAGTGTACGCAAAAAGGCTGATACGCGTGCCCAAATTGATAAAGGTTTCTTAAGCCTTTGCCTTGGACTGACAACTGACAAGACACCAAACATTTGCAAACAGCCAGAAGATATATCTTTGCTCAAATCGGAACCTACTAAAGGCGATGTCAGTGGAATAACGCCGTATGAAAGAATGATTTGGTAAACCAAAAAACATGATCAATCAAGAAGTCCACGGTTCTATGACTTACCATCCATTTAACGCAGTCCAAACACCCAGTCTGTGCCGCTGCGTGTATTGGCAGCATGCCGTCCCGTGCCCTCGCATCCAGTCTTCCACCAGCCTCCAAGACGAGGTATTTGAGAACTGCCAGGTGGCCTTCTTGTGCCGCGAGGTACACCGGTGTGACGTCATTATCCATCGCTGTGTTGGCACTGTGAAAGAAATTGTAAGGTTTAGTGCAAATGAAAATGAATATTATTGGGTGTTGTTTGATCCTGAAAGTAGAGTATTCCACATCGACTGCGACGTATAACTAAATAGGTGTTATAATTGCTTGCTAAAGACCAAGGATTCTTTTTTATACTCGCTTTCACCGTGAAGGACAACCTCTTGACGAAACCTCCATGTTCAAGAATTACAAAGTGCCAGAATATTTCATCGACCAATTCACGCTGGTCAGTTCTCTCCATATGAGAAACGGCTCGTATCCCAGCTATGGGAACGTATTGGCTGATAATAACCAAGAACAGAAGTCCAATCTATAATCAAGAATCAGTCAACGACAGAATATCCTTTCCTTCTTCCCCGATTTTATGACCGATCCCGTCCGTGTTCTTAACTTTTCATTTTCAATCACAGACGTAGGTACTTACGTCATACTCTTCAAAAAAGCGCACTTATTAAGCAAAACGCCGTAAGATCCATTACTTTATTCAATGGTAATTTAACGATGAAAGTTGGGCTACAATTTCACGTTTATGATTCGAATTGTGATTATAATCACCAAAATATAACATCACAATTGCAGCCGAGAGTTATGTTCTAAAAAAATATAGTATAGCAATTATAACAATAGACATTTAAGGGCCCAGAATGTGATGTTGTTTTCTTTGTTATATGGTGTCCGTAAAGAAAAGGCTTTATCCGTTTTTAAATAAGTTTTTTAGTATTTTCAGCGCGTACAATGGCAGTTGGTAGATAGTTAATTCGGCCATCATTAGCATAAACGGCCCAAAGATGTTGTGCTGAACAAAAGGCCTCTCCTATTAGAAATCACAACCAATATTGAGCTGTTCGCATCCAACGAACGGTCAAATCTGTCGATATATCTCTCTGGTTGGGGAGTCGTTTCACTCCTATGTAGGTAGTAGATTTTCCAACATGCCGCACAATGGTTTCGCTTACTCTTATATCATACGAACTGCTAGGGAATGGAACTCACTCTCAGCTTCCTTGTTTCCTGGCAAATATAATTTGGGTATCTTAAGACAATAGTGAATAGGTTCCTTATAGGTCATTGTGCTTAATGCATGATAATGATAATGAGCGTTTGACTGCAATTCACCTGACAAGTGCAGGTGAGTTGCAGTCAAACGCTAGCCTATTCAACAAGACATAAAATTAAAGTTCATCTGAACCTGTATTTAATGAGTCTGTAGCTAAGTAATTATGCAAAAAAATAAAATACAGGTCTTCAATAACAAAATATTTAAGATTACTATAAAATCATCTCATTTTTAAGGACTTTTGCATAATTCTTGAGATTATGCAAAGTTTGTCTTTCAATTAATTTGGTCGTGTCCGGTAATAATGTCTCAACAAAATACGCATTACACCTGCGTCTTAATGATATATTTATCATGTCTACTTAATTAATATTTTATGCGTTTAGAAACTTAATAAAATAACTCACAAATCCGCTGTTAAATTGAGTCTTATAAAACATTCACACATAAGTGGCAGTACCAGTATACAATTAATTGAATTCTACGGATCAATGCTGCCAGCATGTTGGATATGCTACCTACCGGTAGTGGGCTGGAGCATTTGGATTTTGGACTGTTTATAAGTAATCACGGGGTTTTTGGCGGGAACGCGAAATAGATTGCGTCACCGCATTGCATTATTTTCCAAAACTTGTGTTATTTTCAGTGTTAGTGCATAAAATTGGTGGCATTCTATTCGTTACGTGCTGGATTACAGGCGTGAGTGTGGGAAAATGGTATAATGATGGTGAAACGTTCCTTTTCGTGTTGTTTCCAAAACTCCATAGAAGCGTCAAGTAAAGTTTCCACCACTTTACTAGGAGTATGACTTTGACTAGACTATATTTGACATACATACACATATAATTACGTGAAATATCATTAACTTGATAAATTATTAATTACTTGACACTGGCTAAATACACAAAAGTGTGGAGCCTAAACCTTAAAAAAAAAGTAATCGCGGCTAGTATATACTCCAAATGCCTTTTTTTGCAGTAGGTAATGTAGTATTTACTTTAATCAAGTATTTTTTTAAACCTTTAACTTATCTTTGTCTCATTGATTAATTTACTAGACCCCATTTTAGGAAATAGTAACTATGGTACCACTGATGGTGCGACTGTATACAACGGTTACAAAGCGGCGTTTTTAACAGACTTCAAAAAAAGGAATTTGGCGATTCGGGCACATATATTAATTTTTTTACATTCGTCACCTTAGAACTCCGTTATTTATGAGCTGATTATTTTTTAAGAAATATTTTATTTTTATTTTAAACGATTTCAGATTGGTCCTAAAAAAAAAATCAAATATTGGTTCAGTAGTATGGTATTTCTTACCACCTAAAAAAATCTCAATTTCACTGTATTTATTTTCGTTTATTACCTCAGAACTTTCGACTGGGTGAACCGATTTTGATGTTTTATTTATTTGAAAGATTGTGCTTCCCGTGTGGTCTCATTTCAATTTAGTTCTGACAATTGCATCTATGAGAAAACCATACAAATCTTAAGTTGGTTTTCACGCTTTGCGTTTGTTACTTGTAATTTAAATGTTTGGAAAAAAAATGTCGTCCGAGTACTTCTCAGTCAGTTGAAGTCGGCTTTAAACCTTTTTTTAAAACAGATATTGTATATATAGGCAGAACGGGTTGTGCGTAGGTTGCAACCTATATAACTATAGGCCTTCAGCATATCCGCACCGGGCCGTGTCCGGAGCAAGAATGATCCGTAGTACACCGAGCGCTCCCTTTATATAGCCAGGTGGGTAGGGGAGCGATGACAGTTGACGGTGTTGCCACTGTAATAAATTTAAATGCTGCCACAGGGTAAATTACGGTACTGCCCGCTGCGCATAGAGTTTATAACTGGACGATGCCGCCGTCATATACATTATCCATTTACAATCAAAAACAAACAATAACAATCACGTGGTTGGTGAAATTCGGTAATAATATTGTCGACAAGTTGTTAACCGGTTCCATTCAGCATTGCATTGCATCTGAAGCGCCGGCCTCTCACGTTTCACTTTTGTTTTCGCTTTCCTCTGGTTGCCAGGCAACGTGGAGTCATGCAGGTCAGGCAAGGTCACGTCACGGTTTTGTTCAGCGATTCGACCTCTCTTATAATGGATTATGTAAGACTAGATCAAATTACATCAACAATAAATGCAAATAGCCCGTATTTCGAATAGCTCCTTTTAATGCAACATTCCAATTATATCCTATCCTACCAATATTATAAACGAGAAAGTTTGTATGTATGGAAATTTTTTACTCTTTCACGCTCAAACAGCTCCACGGATTTGGATGAAATTTGGAATATAAATAGCCTATAAAGTGGATAAACACATAGGTTTATTTTTATACGCGAGTGAAACCGCGGGGCGCAGCTAGTATTATATAACTAGAGGTTTTTTAACGTTTTTCACAATCCTTTTTTATAAGACCCATTGTACTAACTTATCGTCAATATTTTGTATGGTTAGGTAATTATTCAGGTTCTTTTTTTGACTGGCCCGATAGCTCAGCTGGTAGTAACCCTGCTTTCTAAGCTGTAGGTTGTGGATTCGATTCCAACCCAGAACAAAAATCTGTGTGATGAATATCGATGTTTGTTCTGTGTATGGATGTTATATTGTATTCTATGTATGTATTTACAAACAAAAAGTATGTAAGTATTGTACCAGTTATCTGGTGGTTTCCATCATACGAGCTTTGCTTAGTTTGGGGCTAGAAGCGTTGTGTAAAATGTTCACAAATACATATTCTTCTAAAAGAAAGACAGCTTCCAAATACCGAGTCTCTAGATCCAGTGGTTTGGTTTGTTCTTTGTCTGTCAGCCATTCAGACAAAGAACAGACCAAATTCTTAGTGCGAGTTTATTCCAATATACATTTCTATACTATACTCGAAATCAAATATCGTAAAATATTTATAAGAAGTCTAAGGCCCGTATTACACAACTATGCGCAGATTACAGAATGATCCTCAAGTACTTAGATATTTATTTCAAATTTTGATCAGTGCAGTGACACGCGAAAGTTTACATTAGAGTAGATTTTCGAGTAACACTGAACCTGTTATGGGCGGCCGTGTCGAATTGAACGATTAGTTCGTCATATTCATTAACATTTAAAAAAAAACAATTTCTAAATGTCTTGAGTACAGATTCAGAACTGAGAGTAGTTTTGTAAAACGGGCCTCAATATCGAGGACAATATACATTTGCATAAACTCATATTAAGGGCCCAGGACAAAGTCTTTTATCAATATATTTTTTCTCTTTCGACGAAGATTCGTTGAAATTCGCGTGGAATAATTCAGAAAAAAAATTCAACAATTCTATAAAAGATTATGTATAATACAATACAAGTACCTATATCTAATATATTATAATCATCACTTCGTAAATCTAAATGAACACTTCCTATTGATTATCTTACCTTATAAGTAAAACGGTATCCGATTTGGTTTAGTCACGCATTCTGATATAAGAGCAGGCAGAAAGCAATTTTATTGCGGATTAGATTGATGTTACATAAATCATAGCCTTATTCCATATTAAGATAAATGGAAACTGTATTACCGACAGGAAAAAATTACGCTGGTGCCCCGGTGTAATAGTATTCTGTGGTCCCAATGGAGACGAATTTTGAGCCAAACATAGGCAGGTAGGTAGGTATAAGCGCAAAGCGCCTACATTAATGTCAAGACAATATATTATGTCAAGACAATATGTGATCTGCTCAGGTAAATAATAGAGGTTTCATTCTAAAACGTGGCACGCTTGAATTGTATAAAGCGTTGAGAAAGGGGCAAGTATCTGGGTGTCAATGGCGCGAGCGCAATTTTTTCCAGCTCTGTGGTGTAACATATAAAAATGCACATGTTCAAAAAGTGCGATTCGTTACCCGTGAGCACAATGACTTATTTTTCCTTTACGCCTACCTATTTATATTTACCTACATAGATTAATAATTAAAACATCATAATCGTTATCATTACTATCATCATCAACATCACTTTCATCATCATCATCATCATCAGACATCATCAACAACTACTTTTGACTGTTATTTCATCGAAAGTAGTATTGTCGAAAGCCAACAGTCAAAAGTACTTTAGACTGATTTCTGAAATACATGGGCAAGGTTCACCAATACGAAAAAAAGATTGCTACTACAATAGAGTTCATCCAATCATAAAAACTAATTCATAATACCAAACAAAATCTATATATCTTTTTTTTCAGTACTGATAAAAAGATATATATTTGTAAAAAATCACACTATCACACTTCACACTAATATTATAAAAGCGAAAGTTTGTATGTGTGTTTGTGTGTGTTTGTTACTCCTTCACGCTAGCCAAGATAGCTTATACACTATATTAACATATAGGCTAATTTTATCCCGGAAGTAAGAAATTTTCCCGCGGAATGAGTAAATAATTAAAATACTTTTTATCCGCGGGCGAAACCACGGGGCGCAACTAGTAATAAATAAATATTAGTTACATTATTATTTTTATTACAATTAGTATCATGATTTTATTGCATATGTAAAGGTTTTGTATATCTTTACCGTTCTCTCCCCGCATAAGTGCCAGCTTTAGTTTTCGAATGCCGTTTACTTTTCTTGCTTTTCTTCCCGAAGAGCTTGCTCGCCACCCGAGTGTACGGTGGATGAGAATGACTCAAAGTCATCCTCTCCTCCCTGTCTACCTTGCGAAACTTGAAAAACTTTAACAACCCAATTTTCAAACCATTTTATTCGAACTCAATTCAAAATCAACACAAAAACCATGTTAATATGGTTTGTAACTCTATGTACAAACCACTATCACTTTTTATTACACTAAAAACAAATGAGTTGCTATAACTTAAAATTTCGAACAAGTCTCGGTTTGGAAATTAAAAGCAATAACTGACACAGTTATTACCGGCCAGTGCAATGACTTCAATAAAACTTTTTAAACGAAACTGGTTTGTAAGCACCGTTTAAAATTTGAAATGAAATGAAGCGCGCGCGTCGCTCGCTAGCCTCGGTCTAACTGCAGAGCTTAAGGCTGTGTATGATTTTCTCGTGAAAATGCTAAGCGAAAGTAGTCCCCTTGAATATTGCGTAGGCGGTGTTTTAGTCAATTAAAATATTATCTTTGGAAATTTAGAGGGACATATACCATTTAAAAGTTTATTCGAATTAACGTAGGTACCTAGTGCATTATTATATGTGATATGTATTTATATCACCTCTATTCGAAAAGAGTTTTGTAAACAGACATTAAAATAGCTCTTTAATCTTTAGGGACTAAAAGTGATTTAAATTTGGAATATGGATATTGTTAATAAAAGTTCCAATTACCAAAGAGGTCAATCAAGAACATTTTTTTTATGTTTTGGCTCCACACATTCGTGTATTTAGCCAGTGTCAAATATATGATAATTTATCAAGTTAATGATATTTCACGTAAATATGTGTCAAGTCATAGTCGAAGTCATCAAGTCAAGTCATAGTCGAAGTCATCAAGTCAAGTCATAGTCTAGTCAAAGTCATACTCCTAGTAAAGTGGTGGCAACTTTACTTGAAGCTTCTATGGAGTTTTGGAAACAACACGGAAAGAAACGTTTCACCATCATTATACCATTTTCCCACACCCACGCCTGTAATCCAGCACTTAACGAATAGAATGCCACCAATTTTATGCACTAACACTGAAAATAACACAAGTTTTGGAAAATAATACAATACGGTGACGCAATCTTTTTCGCTTTCCCGCCAAAACTCAAAAATCATGAACATTGTATGAACAAGCTGTATGATAAGTCACAGATAATATAATAATATAAACCGCGCGCAAGACAAACAAAAAAGTTGGTGAACAAAAATGCGGGAAATGAATACCACCTTTGTTTACTCAAATTCGGATTTCACTTAGTTTTATGAAAAATGTATGTAAGCAAAGTATTATATTAACTCTAGAGAACAAAATTGTGCAAAAATTTACTCGGACGCTAATAAAAATGTGATACAAATAAGTTGTTGTACTTACTTATTTTCTCATGCGGGATAAAAAGCCTCACACGTCAAATAAGCAACACAGTTAAAAAATCGAGTGATGTACTTACTTTGAATCTCTCGCTGCGACCAGGATTCTACTTTAGAAACCTTAATTATTACGCTCGGGATTCAAAGAAACACTCTCTCCCTATAAATAATGATTTGCTCCTTGATAAACAATCTGTTAGTAAAGCCTTTTTCGTATAGTATTTAAATTCAAATAATTTATGTTGCATGTCCTTTTGATACCTGCCTTTTGTACGTCACTTGAATATATAAAACTTTACAGCATATACCAGGTTGTTTTATATTTTATCTTTTATTCTCTAATATTTACATATTATATTATTTATCGCCACTTCCACATTCTCTCACGAGAAACGTAACCCTAATACAATCTACCATTAAATATCAACAAAAGATATTCTACGCGTAATAGGTATCAGATCTAAAAATAAACCAACAAAACAAGTTTCGCATCTATTTCTATACCGTGGCACTAAAAAATTATCTAGACTAGATTCTAGACCACGATTCATATAATCGAATCACGGTCTTTGTCAGAGCTTTCAATTAAAAAAGTTCCGCTTATCGACTTTTTATACTACAACCTACTTTTCTTTAATGAATGATGAGGTCAGATTTTTTGGACGTTTTATTCCTTTATGACAAGGCTTGGTTTCTCTATAATGCCATTATATGAAGTAACGATCATAGGTAGGTAGGTTGCAATTAATCCGAAAATGCCGATTGTGAATTTTGAATTTTTTTTTTATAACCCGTGTATTTTTGGATCTTAATGTGTAATAAGGGTGGATTGTTATCCGTTAAGTGTTCGTGAACGTGCACGAGTGTTGGCATGGTTCTAAGTTTTAAAACCATGTCTTTTCGTTTTCTCTTGAAGACGTCCTAAAGCTTTAAGTAAAATATCCACCATTTTACTGTAGCAATTTGACTTTGACAAAATAAGACTTTGACATGACATAACCGTACAAATATTCCTTACTGACATTGGCAGAATTATCGCTAAATAGCGACAGAAAGCCATTAAGCAAAAAAGAAGAAGATCATAGGTATTTATTACAATTTCAGCGATATTTTATTTGAATTCCGTGTTGAGCAAAAGTGTCATCAATTGCATTAATTTCATCACGAAATTAGCATGGAAATGTGAAATCGCGTTGCTATGGCATAATTACTGACTCTAACACCAGTTACATTCAGATTATGCGTATACATAACGTGTGCATATGATTTTGTACTGTGGTGCAATACAAAGAAGATTAATTGTATTTTTTAACTACATTTACGGCTTAATCACAGAAAATTTTGACAAGCCTTAAACTAGTGTTAAACAACCGGTTTGTATTGCTATACAAACATTTGACGTCTGTCTAAGCCTTGTTTATGTATTTGTGGTAACACGGTTAACGTGCACTGACCTGACTTATGCGTATCTCCATTAGTTTGACAGCTCATAAGTTCGTTTTTATTTCTCTAGGGCGTACCCAAATGCGTTGCAGTAAGAACGTCGTAGAGGGATAAATGCGAAAGAGCTTTAGTGCAGATAAGCGTTATTTTTATAAATGCTTGTGCCAGCTTTTGAGAGTTTGGACTGCAGCCAAAACGTTAGCCCAGTCTCGATTTTCGTTTTGTAAGACAATTCATATTTCTAAGTATAGAGTGATTTAATCAAGTAATAAAAAATCAATTTTTTTTTATTCTACAGAAACATTGATATGTACAGGCAAATAAAAATATTATTATTATTAAAAAGTATCAAGTTATTTTTCCCAAAGAGGATCTACTTTTATGACTTTGTTATTACCACATTTACTTCAAATCTATTTTAAACCCAGTGCTGGGGCAAAATAAATCGCTGGTGCCCCTTGTTATTCTAAAACCACATTTTGTTACAACTGCAAAATTTGGTACTTTAAATATAGAATTAGTTAGATTTTACATATAGATAAATTTTAATATTTTTAAAATATAGCCACAAAAAAAAGCTTTAACTTCAACATTAAATGCAAGCCTTGGATTTAAAATAACTAAATAAAATAAATAAATAAATATGTGCGGTCATTTCACACAGCGCCAACTTTTTTTAGCTTAGCTCCAAACTTTTTTTTTAACTTTCGTTGGTTTATCATTTGACAACAACTCATTTGATGGTAAGAGACGATGAGGTCAAACGTGGAGTAGGCTTACCCAGAATACAACTAGAAACTGAGCAAAGTTTGTACTATGGGCACCAGATAACTGATAGAATACTTATATACTTTTTGTTTATAAATACTTACACAGAATACAATATAATGAAACTCTATAAACTTGGTCATATTTTGGTATATATTTCTTTAATTTTAATGTTAATTAGTCCTGTAATGAACTCTCTCAACACTTGCACCGCCTCCCAAGTTTCACTAGCATGACAGTAAGACACCGCCATGACATGACGCGCCGTTTTGCCGCCAAAACACTTTCGCTAGCACCTCTGGCAATATGGCGGATAGGCGGGAATGGTCAATTGGTATCATTCGTATCTAATATGTTATTTATGTAACAATTTGCCTCTGTGGTGTGGTGGTTGAACAGGTCGACCCTAACCCAGAGGCGGCGGGTTCGATTCCCACGACAGGGCAAGTACTTGTGCACAGAAAAAAAAATGTAATACTTGTTCTAAGTCTGGGTGTTGTGGGACCATGGTCCTCGTAGTACCTGGGTTCCTAGACACAGAGAATCCTAGTTAGGGTCCAGGACCATTTAAAAAAAAAAAGGAAAAAAGGCGCAAATACTCTGTCCTCGTAGTTCCTGGATCCCTTTATTTTGAAGCTTACTTTTGCTTTATTTAAATTGAATGATGGAATCACTCTTTGGGAAACAAATCAATAAGTCCCAAGTTTAAAAATGTTATATTTTTTGTATCTCTTAATATTTTAACATAAATATACTTTGATCAATTTCTTTAAACGTATATGTACCTATTGTTCCATTGTAATAAACTCAACAAAAAATGCACACCAAGGTCAGAAACATCGATGAGCACACATTGTTTACAACAGACTATTAAAGAAAACTATTAAAACAATGTAAAATTGTAAACAAAGTGAACCAACGGGCGGGAGTTTTTCCGCGCTTTTCCCAACGTTTCTACTCGACGCTAGATGGCGCTATAAGAAGCGGGCATTGTTGCGAAAAGCGGGAAAAAGTTGCAAGAACTAATTTCGACTTTGTGAACATTGTTTTAGAGACTGTGTGGTTGGCGCAGAATTGAATTTAAAGTAATTTAGAACATTTTTAATCCGTCTAAATTCATTATCTTAAGTAGAACGTGCTGTTACATGGAATCAACAGTTTTTGCGCTGGTATGGTGTAAGGTTCAATTAATTTATGACACTAGTTGTTAAAACCATAACAATTAATTTTTTAGCCAAATAGGCCCTACACATACCAGAGGTTTACTGCAAAGTTCGTCTAGATAGGTATCACCGCTTTGGCAGTATACTGCCGCCAAGCAGTAGTATGCAAACACTACTGTATTCCAGTTTATTAAAGTTGCGTTAAGTTAAGAATTTTCACTCGCTCTTACAAAAAGAAAACATTGTGAATAAACCAGAATGTTCTATAATTAAGGACACGTGATTGGATGTCCATAAACCTTCACTTCACCAGCATAGGAGATCATCAGATCACGGCCTTTTTTTTGTTTTTGGTTTGGCTCTACACTTTTGTGTATTTATCCAGTGTCAAGTATTTGATAATTTTTCAAGTTAATTAATGTAATTATATGCGAAGTCGTCAAGTCATAGTCTAGTCTAGTCATGTCATATTCCTAGTAAAGTGGTGGCAACTTTACCAGAAGCTTCTATGGAGTTTTGGAAACAACACGAAAAGAAAAGTTTGACAATCATTAGCATTATCAAACATTCCCACACTCATGCGTGTAATCCAGCACTTAACGAATAAAATGCCACCAAATTTATGCACTAACACTGAAAATAACACAAGTTTTGGAAAATAATACAAAGCGTTGACGCGACACTTTTCGTTTTCCCGCCAAAAAACCCAGATAACGGCCTTCACTCTTTCCCTAAGACATGTCCCACCGGCAAGTTGCCAGTTAATACGAGCGATTACCGATAGCGGAAATCGGATATTTACCGTCACACAGTTTCCTTTAACAGGTTTACAAAAACGAAACGCATTTCCTAGTCATGCTGCACTTTCTCTTGAGAAAATGAAAATTATCTTGTCTCATGTCTTGTCTGTTTGTTTTTGACAGGTATTTTGTGACAGGTAATGAACGGGAAGCTGTGACATGATGATTGTATAATGGTGTCTTGCGTGGATCAATTATCGTTATGTATCGGTGTCGCCTTATTCACATCGTTGAGATAAGCAGATTTATAGCTAAACTTTGACTGTCGTTGCGTTAGCGTTTAGTTTTAGCCTTTGATTTCACATCCCAATCAGAAAGTCTAATTTGTGAAATGTCCAAAAAGCAAAATGACTAATTTTTTAGCGGAGTTACACTATTCTTGTATCGTTTTGTATGTAACATTTAAGATAATTTATACGAAAATTTTTCCTTTTCTTTAGCTATGCCCTCTGTATTCTAGGTTATGGGTTCGATTCCGACCAAGGACATTTGTGTGATATTTATTGCTTCTGAGTGTTATACTGTATTATTAGATTTATAAATATGCATTTACTAACAAAACATTTTTTTATAAATCAGTTACATATTTGGTTCTGGTAATAAAAAATAATAAGCTTTTCTTAGTTTGGACCACAAATATTTTAAATATTACTGCATGCATATAAGTCTTTCATACGTTTTTGGGTTTCTCACATTTAAAAGATTATTCATACACAACAATTTAGCTTATTGTGCATATTAAAGAGCATTATTAAAGAGATACAAGAGGGTATGAAACCCCAGTAGTACGAAAGACACAATTTAGCTCTTATAATTAGCAAGTTGTTTTACTTGGCTAGCATGCTACACCTTCGATCGCATCGTCACTTCCCATCAGGTGAGAGCGTGGTCAAATGATAGACAAGTTTGAAGTAAAAAAAAGTTGAAATGGTAATGGGCAAGTCACATCGCTCGTAGAACTGACTACCGATGGGGAAGTTCTCGAGTGGCGACCACGAAACGGAAGACGCAGCTTTGGCCCCCCGACAAGGTGGACCGATCCATAGTCAAACCCACGGGGGCTTTTTAGCGGGAAAACGAAAAAGATCGCATCATCGCATTGTATTATTTTCTAAAACTAATGTTATTTTCAATGTTAGTGCATAACATTTGTGGCATTTTATTCGTTAAGTGCTGGATTACAGGCATGAGTGTTGGAAAGTAATGATGGTGAAACGTTTCTTTTCATGTTGTTTCCAAAACTCCATAGAAGCTTCTAGTAAAGTTGCCACCACTTTACTAGGAGTATAACTTAGACTAGACTACTACTACTGACTTGACTTGATGACTTGGACTATGACTTGACACACATCAGCGTAAAATACCATTAACTTGATAAATTATTAATTACTTAACACTGGCTAAATACACCAAAGTGTGGAACCATAACAAAAAAAAACCCACGGGGAGCTGATGCAAGAGGCAAGCAGCCACTCAAAGTGGCGCTCTATGGGAGAGGCCTATGTTCAGCAGTGGACGTCTCCAGCCCGTTGATGATTATGATGATGATGAAACCACATTATGTGTGCGACTTAAACACCATAAAAGCTTAATAATAGGGTCGAGACCCTATTTATTAAGCTTCTTAAGGTCGAGATCTATTAAGCTTTTATATATATGAACTTACAGAGTATAAGACATTTTGACAGCCTCTGTGGTGTGGTGGTTGAGTAGGTCGGCTCATAGCCCGGAGGCGGCGGGTTCAGTTCCCGCGACAGAACAGATAGTGTGCACAGAAAAAAAAAGCGCAAATACTTGTTCTGAGTTTGGGTGTTGTGGGACCATGGTCCTCGTAGTTCCTAGATCCCTAGACACAGGGAATGCTAGTTAGGGTCCAGGATCTACGTATGTGATCTTTGGGCGTTATTATTATTATTATAAGAATCTAACAAAATTAATAAAATAAGCTTTCTTAAGCTTTATTCCATGAAAACCGCATACATTATGCGCGAGCGCAACCATTGTCTTTCAGAACGGAACAGGCCGCTATGTAGCGTGAAAAGGTTGGAATTATTGCCAATATTGCATATTAATTATAATTATGCATTATTCATTATTGTGGCCAGTGAGGTGTGAATATAGGATGGACTGGATAGATACTAACAACTGGGACTGAGAGATAAATATAATTTGATGAAATTTGTAACGAGTGTTGAGAAAAGTTCAAAAGTTCCGAATTATCAATATATAAGGTGCATATTTATTAAAATTAAATTAGCGGCAAAAGAGTTAATTTTTATCATATAATAAAATTCGCTTATGTCTTTTCGTAAACCAGACGTTACAGATATCAAGTTCAAGGTTTACACAAATATATATAGTGTTATATTGTATTCTATGTATGGATTTACAAACAAAAAGTTTCTAAGTATTGTATCAGTTATCTGGTTCCCATAGTACAAGCTTTGCTTAGTTTGGAACCAGATGGCGCTGTGTGAGATAGATACAAATTTCAAAAATTACGTAATAAATTAAGGTAAAGCTTGAGTAAGGATATTTTAAAGAGAGTTTCATTTTGGTCTATCACCTGAATGATTTGATGTTTATTTATTGACTGGCCAGTAATTTAGTTGTTAGTAACCCTGCCTTCTGAACTGTAGGTATTAGGTTCGATTCCCACCCAGGACAAACATTTGTGTGATCTTTGTTCTGTATCTGACTGTTATATTGTATTCTATGTATGTAAAACAAAAAGTGTCCAAGTATTGTATCAGTTATCCCAAAGTACAAGCTTTGCTTAGCTTGTGGCTAGAGGGCGCTGTGTGAAATGTCCACAAATATTAGGTCTTTACCTATGAAATTGCCGTTTTGTTTGAAAAAAGTTAAAGTATTTTTTTTTCGAACTTATTTATTTCTTTTATTCAAAATAATCACCCCTGCAATCAATGCATCTTTGCCAACGCTGTGGCAGTTTATGGATGCCCTTCTTGAAAAAATCAGCAGGACGGGAGACAACAAACTCTTCAAAGGCGTTTTGTACTGCCTCTCGGGAATTGAATTTTTTTCCCGCTAAAAAGTTGTCCAAATTTTGGAAAAAGTAATAGTCGGTAGGCGCAAGATCTGGTGAGTATGGCGGATGAGGGAGAGCTTCCAAACCCAACTCATGCAGTTTAGAGACGGTCTGTTGTGCAGTATGTGGTCGCGCGTTGTCGGGAAGTAGCAGTGGAGACGACCGATTGACCAAAGCTGGTTGCAGACGTGCGAGTTTCGCCATCATTGTGGTCAGTTCTTCAATGTACACATCTGCAGTAATGCTCTCGCCGTTTTGTAAAAAGCTATGATGAATCACACCAGCACTAGACCACCAAACTGTGACCATCACCTTTCTAGGGGTCATTTTTCGTTTTGCACATTGCTTTGGTACCGAACCACCAACTTGCTGAGCGCTTTCAATTGTCAAAGAGAATCCATTTTTCATCGCACGTAACAATTCGGTTCAAAATTCCTTCATTTCTGTGCCTGTTAAGCAGCGCAAGGCAAGTCTCGACGCGTACGTTGCGCTGGCGATCGTTAAGTTCGTGGGGCACCCATCTATCAAGCTTTTTTATCTTGCCAATCTGTCGCAAATGGACCAATATTGTTTTGATGCTAACATCAAAAGCTGCTGCCAGCTCAGCTGTAGATTGAGATTCATCAGCTTCCACAATCGCCTTTAATTCATCATTGTTGACCAAAGCTTCCGGACGACCACGAGGTTCATTATTCAAGTCAAAATTCCCAGAACGGAACCGAGCAAACCAATAACGGGTTGTACGTTCGTTTGTACAGTTCTCTCCGTAAACGTCGTTGATGTTACGTGTCGTTTGTGCCGCGTTGGTGCCACGACGGAACTCATATTCCATAATTACACGAAATTTCAAAGTATCCATTATGAGGAAAAATGTTGAAATGTAATGAAAATACAACGCTAATCAATAAACAAAAGACTTATATTGTAAATAGAATGTCATATTTTTAAAACAAAATTAATTTGAATTTAGAATTCATAGCCAATCAAAACTTTTTTTTGTTTGAAAAAGTCTGTACTGCAGTACGGCAATTTCATAGGTAAAGACCTATTATTTATTTATTTGTTTGAATATAGCTTACATTGGTAGGTAATACGGTATGCTTTTGAGTAGTAGTGGGCCAACACCAATGATGTTTTAAGAGCTCAAAATACCTATTACAAATTAATCTTCTTTGCGTGTAAGCAAATAGTACCTAGATTAAAAACTTCTAGGCTTTCAAAAGGCTTGGCTTAACGACTATTGTCTTAAGACAACAGCCAGGACTGACGGCTTATTGCTCAGTAGTAAACATCGTTTTTTATAGCGGTCACCCATCAAAGCAGTGACTGCAACGAACGTTTCTTTACTTTACTAGAAATGCCTTTTTTTGAGGGGGGGAAATGCCCTCGCACTTCCCTGCCACCACGGGGGACTCGAACCCACTAAAACCTGAGCCCTCATCCGCCGTACCGGGGCGAGAAGGGGTCGCGACTGCAGTCCAGCCAACTCGCTCCCGATTACTAGAAACGCCTAGATTTGCTTTCGCTATGAATGCTACAACTAGTAAACGGCTAGCACTCAAGAGATCCAGTCAATTTTTTCTTTTAAATTTTTTTTGCACTATTTAGTTATTGCTAAACTTAGGTAATTATACAAAATTTCAGCTCAATCGAAAACCGGGAAGTGAGTCAATATTTACTTCTACGATTTTATTTAAAGTCAAAGTAATAATAATATATGTGGACATCTCACACAACGCCATCTAGCCCCAAACTAAGCAAAGCTTGTATTATGGGAACCAGATAACTGAAACAATTACTTAGATACTTTTTGCTTGTAAATACATACATAGAATACAATATAACACCCAGACACAGAACAAAATACCTATGTTCATCACACAAATATTTGTCCTGGGTGGGAATCGAACCCACAACCCACCGTTCAGAAGGCAGGGTTACTACCAACTGAGCTATCGGGCCAGTAAAAATATTTATTGCAAATAGGCTGTATTTAGCACTTTTACAAGTCAAAATTATATTAGGCACTTAAAATTAAGTTATTGTACTAAGCTTATAAAATTATAATTGATAAAATAATTATTGTCAAATATTATATATCAAGCCCATTACAATATGTGAGTTTGAAAAAAGGAAGTTCTCTTTCTCACTGCTGGTGCTAGCAATCCGGCACAATATTACCATGTTAGTTTTTCTCGGTTTCCTTGAGATTCCATCATCAGATCCTGACTTGATGATGGACCACTTCTGGTCCCATTATAATCAAGAACTAAAAAAATAATTTTTGAAATCGATTCACAATTAGCGAAAATATCGATGAACATACACAAACATGAACGAACAAACACGAACATAAATGAACAGACAAACATAGTACCCCCTACTTTTTGGAAGTTCCGTGTTCCGGTTTGAAGGGCACAGTAGCTAGTGAAATTACTGGGCAATTGAGACTATATGACCTGATCTCACAGTCTAGTAATCTTTATCTTCTTTTGGTAATAATTACCAGGCTATGCTGATGTCTCAGGATGATGTGCGCAGTGCAGTGTCACTCGTAACTCTGTTTTGGGGTTCCGAATGACACTGTTCTGTTATGGGCGGCCGTGGCGCTTAACATCAGGTGAACGACTAGCTCGTCACATCACTCAGTAGCATAAAAAAAAAAAGTTGGCTAAAATTAAAGTATAATTAAATATCAGCTACCTCCCAGTAGTTAATTGTTAATTAATTCCACATTCGAAAGGTGAAGAATGCGAGCGGTGTCGGTGAAGCGTCACTAAACAGAATACAAGAGAAATGCTCATTAACCGATAAATCATTGTGAAACACAAACTAAATCGATCTTTCACAATCACTGATATAACTATTTGATAAAAGTTATATGGTGTAACTAATTATACATTAGTGATACGAAATTCCGTCAGATGCAACATTGTAAGATTGCACAGAAAAGATTATTTCTTGATATAAATTAGAATGTTTTAACGTTTTTTTAATCAATTTGCGACATAAAATTCACATTTAGAGCTAAAGTGAGATGACACCAATCTTGACATAACACTAATATGTTAGTTATGTTTCTCACTGCTATGGATAAGATTAAAAATTACCGTTTTTTACTTATTATCTTAAAAACACGTAAGGAGTTTTTTGTAGTAAAACTTCGTTACGCACGCTTGACTTGGGGTGTAAGCTGGTGAATGCGAGAATGGAAGTTGATTCACGTAGATCTCCACTGCCAACATAACAAAGTTGGTATGTCCGGTAAAATGAAAATGTAATTTTTTTTTTTATGCTACTGAGTGATGTGACGAGCTAGTCGTTCACCTGATGTTAAGCGCCACGGCCGCCCATAACAGAACAGTGTTATTCGGAACCCCAAAACAGAGTTACGAGTGACACTGCACTGCGCACATCATCCTGAGACATCAGCACAGCCTGGTAAAAAGATTACTAGACTGTGAGATCAGGTCATAAAGTCTCAATTGCCCAGTAATTTCACTAGCTACAGTGCCCTTCAAACCGGAACACAGTAGTGCTTGCACACTACTGCTTGGCGGCAGAATAACTGGCAAAGCGGTGGTACCTACCTAGACGAACTTTGCAACAAAGTCCTACCACCCAGTGATTGTTGACAATTGTCAAGATAGCGACATTAATATTAAACAAAGCAAAAACAAATGTATACCGGCCGATAGCTAGGGTTAAAGAAGTTTTACTTCAGTCGTCTGTTAGCACACTCGCAGTTTTTTAACTTTTTACTCTTACCTGATTGTGCTTGCTGGAACTGTTTTCGAATATTTCAACCTCGTAGAAGATGATCTTAGAGGACGCCTAGGACACGTAGCCATTTTGAATTTCCACCATCAAATCACAAAACACCAAAGTCTTCAACCACTAAAAGTTCGTTTCGAATTCGTTGGTTCATAAACACTTTTTTAACAATGTTCACTTTTGCTTAACAATGTTCATTTTCAACAATGTTCACTTATGTTCATGATTGCAACTTTTTCTCAAAAGTTCTGCGATGTTATACTCATTTAGGCAGCTATTTGCGGTTATTGCGTATTTACAGACACAGCTGCGGTTTATGCTTTAGCGGTGAAATGGCAAAGATAATTTATTAATTGTTTATAAGCAAAGCGTTTGACCACAGCTCGTGATGGCGTGGCTACGGCAGAATGATGAATTATTAAATATTAAGACCGGACTTTCTTGTATAACTGTTAAGATTTATCCTGAAATTGAAATTTTTCCCTTAGAAAATACTTCAAAAAAAGGTATAAATAACACGATTCGTATCAACAATGCACTGGCTCATAGTTTTGGCGGGAAAGCGAAAAAGATTGCGTCACCGCATCGTATTATTTTCCAAAACTTGTTTTGTTTTGTGTTGTGTTAGTGGATAAAATTGGTGGCATTTTATTCGTTAAGTGCTGGATTACAGGCGTGAGTGTGGGAAAATGGTATAATGATGGCGTAACGTTTTTTTTCGTGTTGTTTCCAAAACTCCATAGAAGCTTCAAGTAAAGTTTCCACCACTTCACTAGGAGTATGACTTTGACTAGACTGACTTGACTATGACTTGACTTGATGACTTCGACTGTGACTTGACACATATTTGCGTGAAATATCGATAACCTGATATTTTATCAATTACTTGACACTGGCTAAATACACAAAAGTGTAAAGCCAAATCTATAAAAAAAAATGCACTGGCTGCACAGAAAAGCAACAGAACATCATTAATGACGAAGCGCTAGTTGGGAGTAAACTGCAAAACCTTAAACATAGACGTAAGGTGGCATGTTTGGCTGTATTTTACAGAATTTATTTTGGAGAATGTGCCCAGGAGCTTCACAATCTTATCCCACCGTCTCCATTCCACTACAGGACCTCACGGCGAGGTCAGAGTTACCATCCTTACGTTGTTGATTTACCTTTTGTTCGTACGAAACGCTTTGCAGATTCTTTTATTGTGCGTACGGCTAGGGAATGGAACTCACTCCCGTCGTCGGTGTTTCCATCCACATACAACTTGGGTGTCTTTAAGTCAAGAGTAAATAGGTTATTTCTGGGTAAGCGTGCTCCACCTTCGACCTCATCGTCACTTACCATCAGGTGAGATGTAGTCAAACGCAAACCCATCAACAGTAAAAAAAAAAAAAAAAAAAACAATTGATAACCACCTGCTGGGCGATCACGTAACTTGATTGCAACAAATAGACACACATAAATGTATGGATTTGACTGTTTCAATACGCAGTTTATGGTCACGGTTACTATGGAAATTTCTCCTGTTGCATTGCAATCAAAGTTCCGTGATCACTATTATAAAATACTATTGTTGTTTATAGTACGTAAGTTGTAACAACACCAACTTCAATTTTGTTCCTTTAATTCCTGTCCATCCTAGGTAGCCTGGATGAAATCGCTTAATGTGATAAGGCCGCCCTTTGTTCTACCATTTTTTGTAAGTTTTATTTTTAAGGTACGTTGTTATGTATTATTTGGTGTTCAATAAAGTATTATTGTATTGTGTATTGTATTGTATTGTATTGTATTGTATTGTATTGTATTGTATTGTATTGTATTGTATTGTATTGTATTGTATTGTATTGTATTGTATTGTATTGTATTGTATTGTATTGTATTGTATTGTATTGTATTGTATTGTATTGTATTGTATTGTATTGTATTGTATTGTATTGTATTGTATTGTATTGTATTGTATTGTATTGTATTGTATTGTATTGTATTGTATTGTATTGTATTGTATTGTATTGTATTGTATTGTATTGTATTGTATTGTATTGTATTGTATTGTATTGTATTGTATTGTATTGTATTGTGTATTGTATTGTGTATTGTATTGTATTGTATTGTATTGTATTGTATTGTATTGTGTATTGTATTGTATTGTATTGTATTGTATTGTATTGTATTGTATTGTATTGTGTTGTATTGTATTGTATTGTATTGTATTGTATTGTATTGTATTGTATTGTGTATTGTATTGTATTGTATTGTATTGTATTGTATTGTATTGTATTGTGTATTGTATTGTGTATTGTATTGTATTGTATTGTATTGTATTGTATTGTATTGTGTATTGTATTGTATTGTATTGTATTGTATTGTATTGTATTGTATTGTATTGTGTTGTATTGTATTGTATTGTATTGTATTGTATTGTATTGTATTGTATTGTGTATTGTATTGTATTGTATTGTATTGTATTGTATTGTATTGTATTGTATTGTGTATTGTATTGTGTATTGTATTGTATTGTATTGTATTGTGTATTGTATTGTATTGTATTGTATTGTGTATTGTATTGTATTGTATTGTATTGTATTGTATTGTATTGTATTGTATTGTATTGTATTGTATTGTATTGTATTGTATTGTATTGTATTGTATTGTATTGTATTGTATTGTATTGTATTGTATTGTATTGTATTGTATTGTATTGTATTGTATTGTATTGTATTGTATTGTATTGTATTGTATTGTATTGTATTGTATTGTATTGTATTGTATTGTATTGTATTGTATTGTATTGTATTGTATTGTATTGTATTGTATTGTATTGTATTGTATTGTATTGTATTGTATTGTATTGTATTGTATTGTATTGTATTGTATTGTATTGTATTGTATTGTATTGTATTGTATTGTATTGTATTGTATTGTATTGTATTGTATTGTATTGTATTGTATTGTATTGTATTGTATTGTATTGTATTGTATTGTATTGTATTGTATTGTATTGTATTGTATTGTATTGTATTGTATTGTATTGTATTGTATTGTATTGTATTGTATTGTATTGTATTGTATTGTATTGTATTGTATTGTATTGTATTGTATTGTATTGTATTGTATTGTATTGTATTGTATTGTATTGTATTGTATTGTATTGTATTGTATTGTATTGTATTGTATTGTATTGTATTGTATTGTATTGTATTGTATTGTATTGTATTGTATTGTATTGTATTGTATTGTATTGTATTGTATTGTATTGTATTGTATTGTATTGTATTGTATTGTATTGTATTGTATTGTATTGTATTGTTACTATTGGTCGACTCTGAAACGTTTGCTAAGACTGCATGTCTTGGAACATAGATCTAATCTGTCAACAAGTAAAAACAAAGCATGTGTGCACCAAACATTGACTATAAATCCTCATCATAGCTCTCGAAAAATAGCTTTATTTTTTGTCCATTGACAGTTTGTCTGTTAAAAAATGCACTCAAATTACTGAGTGGAAATGAAGCAAAGCATTTCAACACGCTCTTGTAAAAAGTTTTTTCATCTTCGTGTATCTTTTTACTATGTAGATATCTTTAGCAATGAATTAAAACTGTCTTTGTATTGATGTATTATGTTGATCTGTGATGATTGATCTATTCTTAGATAGATGTCGGTGGACGTGAATGAGAAAGTGCAATAGTTTCAAAATCGTAAAAGTAAGTACCTGCTAATAGCAGAGAAAAATAGAACGTAAAATAAATTAAATTAGTGCTATAAAATTATTATAAAATTAACCACAAAATTTCTCTTTTCACGAAAGTAAGTTTAGTACACTTTGTGTAGTTTTTTCTTTTAGTGTATTAAACTTTGTCTTAAAAGAACGGACCTGATATTTAAAAATATTGCTCTCGCTCTGCTGTCCGCATGTGTGATAGAGACAATAGTGCCCGTGAGCGTATTTACTTACATTTTAGCGTTTTGGGGGAAAACGACTTTCTCCCTCGAGAAACACTAACAAATTTTTCAAAAAAAATCAATGACAATTCTACAGTCGGAATTTTTAAACATATATTTATTTTAAAAAAACAATGAGGCGCGTGGCTACAATATTACATCCTCATTTATTCCGTTTGTTTATTTGTGGCGATATAATCACTCAGCCAAAAAGCCTTTTTTGATTTATTCTACAAAACATAAGAAAACGAAATGCTACGCTCTTGTGTGCAGCTTTGGCGTGGTCCGCGGCACTGTAAACTTGCCTTTGCGAATATAAAAAACTTAAGTTCAAATTACGTTGAAACACACAATAATTGAGATTCATAATTTAGAATTGAGTTAGATTTCACTTTCATAAAATTCGAGAGTAAAAGTGCAAAGTATGTAGATATGCTAATTTTAGTGGTGAATAATATTTTTGTACTATTTGAAACAGTTGCTTGGTTTCTCTAATGTTTTTTTTTATTTGGCTTTTGTCAGTTACGGTGTAATGGTAGATGACAACGTAAGATCTACTCGAAAATGATTACATGAATTTCTCTACTGTGTTGCGTTATGATATAATGCATTGCCTCATTTGACAGCCTCTGTGGTGTGGTGGTTGAGCAGGTCGGCTCATAACCCGGTGCCGGAGGGTCCTTTTACCACGACAGGGTATTTGTGCATAGAAAAAAAGGGCAAATACTTGTTCTGAGTCTGGGTGTTGTGAGACTATAGTCCTCGTAGTTCCTGGGTTCCTAGACACAGGGAATCCTAGTTTGGGTCCAGGGCTGTCTAAATACTATATAACTGCCGACCTCTATCTCTTCATTAATTCTTTCCATCCAAAGATTGACCAGAAGAGAACGCTTTTAGCGATAAGTCCACCCATTTTACTATAGCTAATTTTCTGCATCAGTTTTCATGTCTGGTGTACAATAAAGAATTTTGCATTGTATTGTATTGTATAACAAGCATCTGTTGATAATACATTATGTTTGTGTCAAGCATAAAAATGCAGGTCAAGTGCATTATCGTATAGGTACGACAATGAACAATAAGATTGCACTTTATGCACTCTTGTGACCTACATTGTGGAACTTAGGGCTTAGGGGGCATTATTATGCTGACACGCGTTTTTTTTATTTTACTAGGTGGTAGGACTTTACTGTAAAGTTCGTCTACCACTGCTATGCCAGTTATTCTGCCGCAAAGCAGTAGTGCGCAAGAAGCAGCAGTAGTGCTACTACTGTTCCTGTTTGAAAGACACTGTAGCTAGTGAAATTACTGGGCAACTAAGACGTTTGACCAGCTGGACGATTACGTAACTGGATTGCAACCGTTAGAAACACAAATTTGTATGGATTTGACAGTTTGAATACGCGGTTTATGTGAATAGCTAGTATGGAAATTTCTCCTGTTGCATACAATCAAGGTTTCGTGATCACCCCCGTAATCTAACAGTGTAGTAATCTTATTACTAGTCTAGTAATCCAATTACTATTCCAGTAATCTTATTACTAGTCTAGTAATCTTATTACTATTCCAGTCATCTTATTACTAGTCTAGTAATCTAATTACTTTTCCGGTAATCTTATTACTGGTCTAGTAATCTAATTACTATTCTAGTAATCTTATTAATAGCCTCGTAATCTTATTACTATTCTAGTAATCTTATTAGTAGTCTAACATCAGAGACATCAGAGCACAGTCTAGTAATAACTAGACTATGCTGATTGCTGATGTCTCAGGATGAAGTGCGCAGTGCAGTGTTACGTGAAACTCTATACATTAGAGGTTCGAGTGACACTGCAATTGGGTAACCGAGTCGCTTAACATCAGAAGAAATTTGGTCAAACGCAAGCTTACCTAGTAAAACAAAGAAACTTTAATAAATGTGAACCCTATATTTTTTAATGGGTGTCTTTTATGTTTTTAACCGACTTCCAAAAAGTAGGAAGTACTATGTTCATCTGAATGTTTTTTTTTTGTTTATGTTCATTGATATTTTCGCCAAATGTGAATTTTGTACTGAGTAATGGGACCAGAGACCAATTAATTTAGCTAGACAGAGTTATTTTTGATAGTTATTATTTTTTCGATGTGGTAACATGTCGGTAAAGCCAGCAGCCTTGGCCAAATGTCAGACTGCAACATTCCAAACAACACTAAAAAATTCAGACCGAATGCACAAAATATTTTAAATGAATAACGCCCAACGATGACATACGTAAATTTTGAAACCTAACTAGGATTCCTTGTATATAGTGACCTAGGAACTACGGGACCATGGTCCTACTACACCCAGACACAGAAAAAATTGTTTACATTTTTCTTGTGCACAATGTCTTGTTCTGTCGCGAAACTCAAACCCGCAGCTTCTTGGTTATGAACCGACCTGGCTTACCACTACACCGCAGAGGTTATCTAATATGTGGTTGAGCAGGTTGGCTCATAACCCTGAGGCGGCGGGTTCGATTCCCGCGGCAGGACAAGTATTTGTGCACAGAAAAAAAGGGCAAATACTTGTTCTGAATCTGGGTGCTGTGGGACCATGATCGTAGTTCCTAGACACAGGGAATCCTAGTTAGGGTCCAGGATCTATTTATGTGATCGTTGGGCGTTATTATTATCATCCAAAATTATAGAATAAAACTCAAATAAAACTAGTGCATCCCTACAGTTTACATTTACCGGTAAATAAAACAACTCAATATTTACAAACAGAACCCGTAAGCACACCGCACTAAGCACTTTACACACTAACCGACTAACCAATCACTAATTATTAATCAATAGTACCAATCACTAAAGCTCGTCCATCACTCACGCTTGCACTCTATGCGAGCACACGCGGAGTTGTAGCTACTACGACTGGTGCATTACTATTACTCGCAGAGTAATGACCATGCCAGCTCTAGTTTCAGTTGTAAGGTGTTAAGCGAAGCGAGCGAGCTAGCGGGAGCGTGTGGCGGGAGCGGAGCAAACAAATAATAATCTTTCAGATTTATAAATCATGTGTGATTTTATTGATACAGAAAATAGCGTAGGTATGTGTTGTTAAACAGAGGTTAAGAGAATTAAGCCATTGTCATTAAGTAGTGAAAAGTTAGAGCGATGGGATTGTTTTTTTAAATTTGTTGTTATTACCTACCACTAAAATTATAACTGTTAAATGGCTTATTGATCATTTCTTATAAGTTAAAATCACAACCAGTTACGGATTATTAGTAGCTTTAATAACCTTTAAGCTTTAATAACCTTTAAAACCAATCAAAAATGATAAAAAGATACGCGTATGATGTGAGTGTGATATTATTACCATTGACACAATGAGTGCTTTTTTATGGTGTAGAGGTAATGTTTTTAATTGTTGAAAGCCAAGTATGAGGTAATGAGCTACGAGAAATTCCCCAATTTTAATAATTAATTACAACATAACTACATGAATTTAAAAAAAAATTAAGTTCTTGAATTGTTCTATATTTTCATATAACCTAAAATATAAATGAAGGCCGAGAAATTTTAGATTTACCCCATTGTGATATCAAACTGTTAATAAGCATTGTTCTATATCAGACAGGGTTACGTTTGACTGCATTTCACCTGATTCTAGTTTCCATAAATTTTAATTGTATATTGATTTGTATTATTATTAACTAAAGAAACGATTACATATAAAAACAAAATTTTTTTGTAAATCAAACGTTACCTCTTTAATAGAAGCTGCAAGCTCCAAGCGTTATTGCTTAAATCGCTATTCTCCATTCAATATGTCTTCACCTCAATGCATCAGACTCAGTTACCCACTTACAATTAGCTTTCTTTGTCATACAGCTATCGTTCTTTTTACGCTCTCCGCCCCTCTGTCGCGTGATTCTATGACATGTGGGCTGAATATGACATGTAGGTTTGACATTTGTAATATAATTTGTTTTGATATTTTCCTATTACATTATGTGCATTTAATTTTTATTTTATTTAATTCTTTCACGTTAGTTTTTTTAATGTTACCAAGATAGCTTGGTAACATTGAAAAACAGTGAAGTAGAAATTGAAATTACCTACGATAACTTCCCAACTACCATCCAGTTTCATAAGCACGCCGGCGGCTCCGCTCCGGAAAGCCCGAGGCATCCGTGCCTTGTTGCAAACTATAAGTATAATTACTAATTGTCAAGAATTATAATTCTTTTAATGGTCGCTTTTGTAATCACTGGTCTGAGGTTAGGGTGACAATGACAATTACAAAAATTGCAATACGTAATGAATTTAATTTTTTACAGTACTAATAAATGAGAAACATCTAAAAAGTTCTTTATAAAATGCAGTTTTCTAAAATACACATGCGTAAATTATATTATTCATGCATTTCCGTATCATTAAATCGCTAAAGCGGAGTTAGCAAATCGTTTCCGATACACTCCTAGTAAAAATTTCCGATTAAAATAGCTTAGAAATATAATAAAAAAATATAATAAAGAAATATAATTGAATTCCAATGAGGATAAAATTTGGTTCTTTGATATCCCAAAACAATCCAATCCACTACTATTTATTTTTCAAATAAATTTCCTGCTTGGTCCCCCAATCATTTTATGATCCAGTTGAATGCATCGTGTTTAGTTATTAAATTGTAAGGACAACAAAAAAATGCAGATTTGAGCCAAATTACAGTTCACCACGTGAGTATTTCTTACACAGATGGAGTTTGAGATAGAAGAAGAAGAATACACTAATGTATTTGTTTTTCCTAAAGAAGAAGACCAGAAATACTAAGAAGGTAATCCAGAGGTAGAGGAGAGGAGAAGGTAATCAAAAAATATACTTAAAAAATTATATTATCAATTCTTGAATAGCCTATAGGTAACACATGTAACAAACAAATGAAAAGTTAATTGATTTTTCTTATTATTTTATTCCACGGCAGGATCCACCGTGCAATCGGAGTGTGAAGATCGCAGATCGGTCGGCGCGCGATCTCGGCTTCATCTCGGCTATTAATTCACTAGCTTTCCCCGCCGTCTACTGTGGTGCTTATGCATGCGCAAATTGCTGGCATGCTTTAAATAAGACATTATGTTCGTAGTTTCTGTGCAAAAACGTGAAGACAATGTGATGAAAATTTATCAATTAAGAGCAATTTCTTTGAATTTAAGTCTCAAAATTGTATGGCATTTAGGCACGAATATACGCGATATCGTAGTAGCGACGCTTTATCATATAAACGCATTTGTCCTGACAAATAACGCACCTGCAACCTTTGGGTTGGATCTAAAGACTTGATTTTTCAAGGGTATCTTCCTTTATTGGCTATTCTGGAAATTCTACTATTTAGGTAATTTGGAATTCTACTCTTAATTAGCAAAAAAAAAGTCATCTGCCAATAACAATAAAAACCTGTGTAATTGACTGGGCATTATCTCGTCCGCCAATATTTTATTTTACTTCAAACTTGTCTAGCATTTGACCACGCTCTCACCTGATGGGAAGTGACGATGCGATCGAAGGTGTAGCATGCTAGCCAAGTAAATACCTATTCACTCTTCTCTTGAACACACCCGGGTCATATTTCACCGGAAACACAGACGCTGGCAGGGCATTCCATTCCTTAGCCGTTCTAATTAGAAACGTTGAATCAAATCGCTTGGTACGAATGGGTGGTATTTAGACCACGAAAGATGTCGCTTAGCCGAGCATCTAGTAGTCCGGTAGTGGAATGATGATGGGGGAATGAGATCATGCAGTTCTTGTGCGCATTCATCATGATGAAATCTGTAAAAGACCGACAGACTTGCCACCTTACGTCGATGTGCTAGGCTCTGGAGCCTTTCACCAAGCAAAGTGCCAATAACCAAATCGTTCAGTATATCACGACCCACTGACCGGCGGGACACGCGAGGAGCCCTGCCTACGGTTTCAAGTCCCGTAATCTATCGTGACTGCACAGTTACTCCAGAAGCAAACGGACGGACAAAAACAACTTGTTATTATGTTAAAAAGGTGATTACGATGAAATCTGATATTATGCTGGGTAGTTATGGAGGTGGTGGTAATCTTACGGGAGTGGCGGTGCGTGACGACTTGTGATGCGTGGAGATTTAACGTAGATTTTAGAGTAGGTATACTTAGCAGATTTGTCGGCATTTTTATTTTTTCCGCAGTAACATACGTCACGTTTATAAGTCTAGATATTTATAGTTTTAGGTTAAGATACTGTAATAACAACCTAAATTAGTTAAACAATTCATCTTATACATATAAAAGAAAGTCGTGTTAGTTACACTATTTATAGCTCAAGAACGGCTGAACCGATTTGGCTGAAAATTGGTAGGAAGGTAGCTTAGAACCAGGAGACGGACATAGGATAGATACATTCTTTCCCGTTGATAAGATAGATATAATAGAAATAGATAGAGCGATATACCTAGATATTTTTCTTTTTTTATAACCTTTGCACCAAAATACGTGAACAATATAGAATCATTAAAATATTAATTTTTAAATTTGTATTTCCTAATAAAAAATTGAACGTAATAAAATCCAAAATTTGAATGAAAAAAATGCCTTTAAGGCGGAAAAGAGTCGGAAATTTAAATTTTAATAAAAAAATCGTCTTTTCTTACATATAGATTTGAGATTAGATAAGATATTAGATTTGAAATTAGAGCTTATATAATTGATTGCAAATAGGCTTTTTACTCGTATCTGCGGGTCAATCCGCAGGGAGCAGCTAGTACTTTAAAAAACCAATAATAATGACTAAAACTAAATTAATCAAGAAAATATAGAAAAAAGCCTTGAATAGAGAAAACACAAAACCGTGAGTAAAAAGGTGATATAAATAAAAAACAGAAATTAAATAACACTAAGGTCCGTATTACAGAACGATGCTCAGTCATCGATCGGTCCTCAAGCAGAGATTTCGTTAATAAAGTGATTAATTGGTGAATGAAATCTCTGCTTCAGGACCGATCGATGACTGAGCATCGTTCTGTAATACGGACCTAAGTTACATTAGAATTGAAAGTAGTCTGAATTTAACGTTACCTATTAATCGTAAAAATCTAATTTTTCCTCACTTCACACTGGTTGAAAAAGCTGGCTGAAAAACACTGACGTGCGCTAAAAAGCAACCTATCTTCTTTATGTAAAGTTCAAAGTACCAGAATTTCCTCTTAAGACCACCAGTTAATGTAATCAACATTAGTTGAACGTTTGAAGGCAACTTCGTTAGCATCCTTTGAAACTAGGTACTCACTTGTGACACCAGTCAAAGTTTTCGAAATTAAATCGTATTGACTTCGGTAATGATAATAACACCTAAAATAAGATGGACTAAATCAACTACTGCAGTTCATCATTACGTAACAAAACAATTTTTAAATTATAACTTTTTGGTGCCAACTACATAAGGCTCTGAATCTTCACATGACGCCGACGTTTTTGTTTTCATTTACTCTCTATATTTAGATACCATCATAAGATAATGAAGAGGTTTATTTCCTGAATTTCCTGAATGTAGTTTTATGTACTCAATTTATGATATTGAATTCAATTGAATCATGTATATATCGTCGTTTTTCGTGTATATCGTCAAAGTACTCACGAGACATCAGGCGTGGTGTCGGTGAGCAGGCGCACGCAGTCGAGACAGCCCCGTGCAGCCGCATAGTGCAGCGCTAGGGCTCCGTTGTTGGCTCGCCCTCCGCCCGCCGGCATCGCGCGCCCGCACCACCAGCCCTCGACAGCTAGCCGGCCGCTCCTGGAGATCAACAACCTGAATTAACTACAACTATTACACGGCTAAAACTCACGAGATACAGTCGAATAACTCGACCGTGTTCGGGCAATAAAGATGCCGCGCGTACTCCTTGAGGATGGGCATCTTTATTGCCCGAACACCGGTCGAGTTATTCGACTGTATCTCGTGAGTTTTAGCCGTGTAATAGTTGTAGTTATGAGTACTACTCACGTCAGTTTCTATAATATAACAACCTGAATTAGTAAAGTTTCTCTTCACATTCATCTCTAACATATATTTTTATGTAAACGAATTGCAGCCTCTGTGGTGTGGTGGTTGAACAGGTCGGCTCATCGCCCGGAGGTGGCGGGTTCGATTACCGCGGCAGGACAAGTATTTGTGCACGGAAAAAACTCAAATACTTGTTCTGAGTCTGGATGTTGTAGGACCATGGTCCTCTAGTTCCTGGGTCCATAGACACAGAGAATCCTAATTAGGATCTGGATCCTACCGCGGGAATAGAACCCGCCACCTCCGGGCGATGAGCCAACATGTTCAATCACCACACCACAGACTGCAATTCGTTTACATAAAAATATATGTTAGATATGAATGTGAAGAGAAACTACTAATACATACATAGATCCTGGGATCTATGTATGTGATCGTTGGGCGTTATTATAATTAATAATATTTTTATTATTAATGACGTGATGAGCTTATCGTTCCGTCCATAATAGTAGCAGTGCCACTTGAATCTCCGAATAGATAATATTTCACGTGACACTGCACTATGCACGTCATCCTGAGACATCAGCACACTCTAGTGATAACATTTCTAGATTGTGAGATAAATCATAGTCTCATTTGGCGAGTAATTTCTCTAGCTACAGTGCTTTTCAAACCGGAATATACATGCTTGCACACTACTATTTGGGTGCAGAACTTATGGTAAAGCGGTGGTACCTATCTAGATGAACTTTGGCAGAAAACTCCTAGCAAATATCGATTAGTACGATATTTTAAGGTCATATTTGTTTGGGAGACTGTGAAAAAGATAAAAGAAAGCCGGACCTGGCCATTTTGATATCAAAAAAAGTTTCGTTGGTTTGTTGGCATAGTATTTACTCCAATCGAGAAGAAAATGGGTAAAAAGACCATTTACGGCGTTTCATTAATTTTGTTATAAGTCGGGTTTGTCTCTTATTCTAAAACCATATTTTAATAATACTTTTACTTACTCTTACTTTACTAAAAACTACCTACTACTACTACAGTAATAGGTAATTTTTAGGATTAGTTATACAAAAAAAAACATTTGGACTATATAAGTATTATTAAAATATGGTTTTGATTTAATAACTAATACTAAAAACTACCTACTACTGTAGTAGTAGTAGGTATTGCAGTATTTATACTTACCAGATTTATTTTAAAAATATATGTACATCTTTCAATAAGCTCTTAATCTCATACTTTAATGTATTAACAATTTTGCAATTGTTATTTTTAAAAGTTTACCGAAATTTCTTGGTTCAAAAGACATCAACGCGCACTCAACGGTCTTTACAACAGCGCTTTCGACGGCAAGTGGCCGAACTACGTTCACTATTCGCACTATTTCACTCTTATAAGAGAATGGTTACATTGTCGATAGTGTAGTTGCGACGCGCTTTGGCTACTCGTTCATAGATAGCGCTATAATAAATATTACAAAATTAGATGTGGATTCAATCGTGAATCGGTGCTCTAGATGAAATTTCATTGATATCATATAATCATCATTTTGCGAATGAGAACTCGTCTTGGGCACCGATTGACGACTGAGCGTCATTCTCTAATACGGGCTTACAGGATGTTGCTACAAAAATGTCACAGCCACTATATTTTAATACGACTTGAACCGTGACAAGGGAACGAACTTGACATTTAAAAATCAATTTCGGTCAATTGATGCGCTAATATTATTAGGAACCTGTAAAACTGGGCAGTATTATATTTCTCACGTACCATTGATTTAATTAAAATATGACACTTATGTGATAAATCAGATAACTCGTCCCGGAAAAGTCTATTATAGGATTTCAAATTAATAAATATGTAGATACAGTTTACAAACGCATTAAATCAGTTTAAATTTAATTTACTTAAACGATAACGTAAAATGAAATAATTATTTCTATTATTATAATTCTTTATTGCACTAAAAACAGTACCAACTGAGGACTTAATGCTAAAGCATTTTCTACCAGTCATTCACTCATAGTTTGAGAAAGAGGAATGTAGGCGTGCATCATAATTTGTATGAGTAGGACCAAAATTATACACTTCACTGCTATTTAAAAAGTGTCTAAGCGGACAACTTTTCCACTGCTGAACAATTATTTAGGATAACCGACCTATTCAACCACCACCCCACAGAGGCTAGCTGCTTATTATTTAACGAGCTCCTGCCCGCAGCTTCGCCCGCGGCGTGGCCTATGGGAAAATAATTCAACCACCCATTTCACCCTCTTAAGGGTGGAATTTCAAAAAATCCTTTCTTAGCGGATGCCTACGTCATAACATCTACCTGCATGCCATTTCAGCCCGATCCGTCCAGTGGTTTGGGCTGTGCGTTGATAGATCACTATGTCAGTCAGTCATTCAGTCAGTCACCTTTGAGTTATATATATTTAGATATAGACTTTAAACAAGATATTGTACTGGTTTTCATATTTTCTCATTATGACATCAATTTTCTTGGGTCGTTAGCACACTGCCCCGTTTCCTAAAGAAACCAGTTCAAATTGCGGGACTAATAGTAAAAGGCGATTTCTTGTCTTAGGTTCGTATTACAGAACGATGCTCAGTCATCGATCGATGCTCAAGCAGAGATTTAAATCATAAAGTAATCAATTAGTAAATGAAATCTCTGATTGAGCACCGATCGATGACTGAGCATCGTTCTGTAATACGGACCTTAGATCGGCTAAGAAAATATTTTACATGTAGGCAACACACGCCTGTTTGGTTTTTTTTATTTATAAATATATGTTTGAAAATTCTGACTGTAGAATTGTCATTGATTTTGTTCACTGAAAATTATATACACCACCTCATGAAAAATTTGTTAGTTTTTCTCTTACAAATAAGATTCCCTGAGCCATTTCCCGAAGTCGTTTATTTATTAGTTTAGTTTATTGTTTTTTTTTAGTCCTGCTTTACCACTTTTTTATTGTATTTTTGTTTTAACAAAATCAATACGGGAGGGATATTTTTCTTTTAATTTTTTATTTTAATTTAGTTAGTTTATTAATTATTTAGTTATAGTATAGAATCGTTTTATAAAACTAACTGAGTACATTGTACTGTAAGCTGATGTAGGGAAGTATTTAATTTGTTGATAGATTGACTCTGTTATAGGGTTTAAATAACCATGTCTAAATACCCAGACCTCTGTTATAGGGGTTAAATAACCCCTATAACAGAGGTCTGGTGGTGGGGGCAGGACTAAGCGGCGTTGCGGCCGCGGAACAGCGCGCAAGCGTTCCCGTAGCCCCAATATTATGGCGTCCCACCGACGCCCACTGGGTTTTTAGTCGGTGGCACTCCAACATAACCACTCTGCTGCCCCGGTATGCCTCCTTTTCCCAAAGTTAAAAAAGGGAAGTACTTAAGTTGCTTACGGTTGTACTGTTCTTAAATACTGTCTGAGAGATGAAAAAAATATGTTACTATACATAGGGTCCTCTTCCAGTGGACGTAGCCTTCTCGATCTTCCCGACAACGGCCCAAGCCGAGGCTCGCACTCCAGGGGTGCCCTTGAGCTAGTTGTCTCCCACTTTTAACAGCTAGACACATTAAGCGCCTGCCCTCTCGTCCAGTGACGCTGTAAAGGTCGGTAGAGTCCAACAACATAAGGCTGATCAAAATAAAACTAACAAATGATAGATGATTATGATGCTTTGCTATAAATACAAGATACTTCAGCACTCGCCCTTGTATCAAATGTGTTCATCTTACAACAAAATATGTCAAAATTTAGACATCTTCGATGTAAGCGCCTCTACAATTACGAGGGAGTTAAAATCTGTTTTTTTTTACAATAGTATATAAGTATAAATTTATTTTTCCCATCTTTAAAGAGCACGCAAAATTATTTTAAACATTCTGTGTTCGCATCTAGAAGGGTGTACACGTCTGCACGTGTCCTTCTAAATTATTTTAAGTTTTGTTTTGTGTATATCCAATTATGTGAACCTAAAATAAATTTAAAAAAAAACAAATATAAGTGGCTCCTTAATTCTACCAATATTGTGGACTGCGACCACAAAAATGCTGCTGATAAAGACCGTGACCCAAGAAACGAAATTTATTGCCTAAAATTATAATAATTATATTTGTTATGACACTTGACGCCATATCGGCACGCGGATGTGGGGTATTACGTATTGTATTCATTTTCATAGAAATGTTTGACTATAACTAGATTCTATTTTAGACGAGATACACATAATATTTAGCCTTGAAACATTATGATTTTTTTATAGCTGAACATCGATGATGCCACTCGTATGATAATAATAATAATAACGCCCAACGATCACATACATAGATGGACCTAGACATAGGGAATCCTAGGATTCCCTGTGTCAGGGACCCAGGAACTACGAGGACCATAGTCCTACAACACCTAAACTCAGAACAACTATTTGCGCTTTTTTTCTGTCCACAAATACTTATCCTGCCGCGGGAATCGAACCCACCGCCTCTGGGTTATGGGCCGACTTGCCCAACCACCACACACAGGGGCTGTCACTAATTTCACAACTTAATGTATTAAGTAATTTTATTTCACAACTTAATGTATTAAGTAATTTTATTTCACAACTTAATGTATTAAGTAATTTTATTTCACAACTTAATGTATTAAGTAATTTTATTTCACAACTTAATGTATTAAGTAATTTTATTTCACAACTTAATGTATTAAGTAATTTTATTTCACAACTTAATGTATTAAGTAATTTTATTTCTATAGAATCATGGTCTCTTTGAATTAAGACCATGATTTCTTCTGATACAATTAACAAGTCATTAAACATCTTCAAATTGCAATCTAATTCCATAAAAATTTAATTAATCCTATCAATAAAATTCGACTGTCTTATTGCATGTAACCTTGATTACGATTATATTTTTAGCTTTTCGTATTTCTTATTCTTGCCCGATAGCTCAGTTGGTAGTAACTGCCTTCTGAGCTGTATGTAGGCTGTGTGTTCGATTCCCACCCAGGACTAACATTTGTGTGATGAACATAGACGTTATGTTCTGTGTCTGGGTGTTATATTGTATTCTATGTATGTATTTACAAACAAAAAGTATCTAAGTATTGTATCAGTTATCTGGTTCCCATAGTACAAGCTTTGCTTAGTTTGAGGCTAGATGGCGCTGTGTAAAATGTCCACATGTATTTATGATTATTATATATTATCTCTAAGGATTGTGTTATATATGTAATTACTACGTCTTCTTCTCCTCTGTAGTTAGGCAAGTGGTTAGCCCTTGTGTCAAAATTTTTGGCCACTTAATAGCTTCTGTCTTGGCTTAAAGACATTGTCTTACAACGGTTAGGACCGACGGCTTAATGCGCCGGCTTAAGCAGGGTAGCGCTCAGTAGTAAATACCACTTTTAGTAGGGGTCACCCATCTGTAATAAACTAGCTTCTGCCCGCCGCTTCGCCCACGTGGCCTATAGGAAACGAAGAAGAATCAATTTTTTCATAGATAATTCAACCACCCTTTTCACACTTTTATGGATGGAATTTCGAAAAACCCTTTCTTAGTGGATACCTGCACTTTATAAAGAGCACACCCTCCAAACTTCAAGTCTCTAGTACCAGCGGTTTAGGCTGTGCTTTGATGTATATGTCAGTCATTCAGTCAGGACTTTTAATTTATATGTATAGGTACTGGGAAGAATTCTGCTGCCGATTCCCTAGATATTCCAACTGGCTCTTACAGCACTCTCGGGAAGAGGTGGTCCTATTCTTACGCCGGGATCTTATGCATATAATATATTATAATTATTATCAACCTATGTTGAAACAAAGCTTTTAGTCAACAGAAAACACGTTTCAAAGTTCAACATCTCAAGGAAAGTTACGAAAACGACATTCACGAATGCATAACTGAAGTGAACATACTCAATATTTAACACTTTCATGTAACTTATTTAGTAATCTGTACTTTAGCGCTTACAAATATTGGATTCTATCACATCTATAAATATAATGAAATTCGAAAAAATGTACATTTTTGCCTTATAGCGCTCAGCATACGGAAAATATAGTTACCGCGATTAAGAACTTCATACAAACAACCTCAAATTCCATAGAAACTGCATTATCATTGAAAACAGCAGCCAAACAAACCAAACAGCGCCATCTAGAAATTTGTTTTAACACTATATTTTTCGTCGCTGATCTAGCGCGGGACGATTTGTTACGCCATCACGCAAAAACCACCGGACCGATTTTGATAAAACTTAGTATGGTAATTCAAAATAATCGTTTTAAGAAAAGTTTCAATATTCACCTGATTCTTTATCGTAACTAAGATGTAACTTGATTCATTGGTGTGAGGCTGAGCAGGATTTAAAACCGGAAAATTCGATGCCTCAATTTGAAAGGCGCAAGGACTACCGCAAAGCCAGACTTGATATGAAAAATAGTGATATTCCCGAAGACTCCAAAGTCATAGTGACTTGTAGTAGTGTGAGACTTCCATACTGCATTGCATTTGTAAGCGATTCTACATAAATGTTATTAATTTTTCTCTTTCGTAACAACAAATTTATTGATCATCAACCTATAATTAATAACATGCAACAAAAACACTGCAATGAAAGCGAACATCGAAATTATTGCGACTGCTAAGCATGCGCAAAATTCCAACCATTAGAATCAGAAAGGTCAATAGCATCAACTCGAACGCTCGCCGACCGCAGACTAACAATGTAGACTCAGCGCTCTTAGAAAAATTTAAACCAAAAAAGCAATATGAAATCGAAAAATTATACAACTCCGTCCGTAGATTTCTTTACAATCACGAGCTTACGTCTAATCGTCACAGACAGACGAAGAGCTTATTTATTTATAATAGATGGGCTTATGTTTGACTTTTCGTCTGATTGAATAAAAATACGCTAGTTTCAATTGATACCCTAGCTCAGTCCCATACTACACAGGACTTCGTATTTCGTTCCGATTCCCTACTATTGTACTATTAATATATCTGACAATACTGCAATGTAGTACGCTTGTCGACAAGAAACATGTTGAAAGTTGAAGTCTGCTCTCAAAAGCTTCTATCGAGATCCATGCTCAAAAGTAATGAAAATATGACTTTAAGATATCGTATTACTTTTTAGCCTTTACTTTCTGTTGCTAAGCTAAGTCTATGTTATTCTATTAGTCTGAGACGTCAACATGCACGAGTGGCCGTCGAAAGGTGACATATTGGTCGGCAACTATTTTCTCTTTATTTAATGCCACGATATATTCATATTTAGTGATTTATGCTTGTATAATATATAGATAGTAGTAAGAAATATTATGTCCCGATCTAAGATTGTTAGCATGAATGAATATTATGATTTTATGCTAATATTTATGACTCTCTCGCTAGTCGTTTCAAACTGTATTTTTAGTGAACGTTTAGAGTTTATAACAATCTTTCTGATTATTATTTAATTGTACAAATAAATATAAAATATGTGATATTCATAATGCCCATCTATCCACACTTAATATTGTAAATGAAAGAGTAGGTAATTTTGTCTGTTTGATAACTTTCGGCATATCACACTAATATTATAAAGGCGAAGGTTTGTATGTGTGTTTGTGTGTATGTGTGTATGTTTGTTACTCCTTCACGCTCAAACGGCCGAATGGATTTGGATGAAATTCGGTACCAAGATAACTTATACACTGGATTAACATATAGGCTACATTTTATCCCGGAAACGTGAAATTTTCCCGTGGTATGAGCAAATAATGAAAATACTTTTTATCTGCGGGTGAAACCGCGGGGCGCAACTATTAAAATATAATTCGGATGAATGTCTAACATTATATGCCGAAAGTTTTGAAATTTTGAATTATGGTTTGAAACTATTTAATTTATATTAATTATGTGTAAATTTGTCTGTTAACTTTCTGCTCAAATGTTGGATATGGCGATAGATTGCATTCTGGAGGACGCAGGATGCTTTTTATTGCGATAAATTGCGAAGCCACGGGCCGCAGCTAGTAAACAATATTAAAGTAACTAACTAGTTACTATGTATAGACATATTTTGTTATTATATTTTTTATATTTTCTAATGTGGAAAATCCCTATTTTATTTGAAACAGTTCCCATAGAAATTTCATCCATATGGACTAATTTTACATACAAAACCATTCGAGTTAGTGTAGTGTGTATTTAGTGCTATAACGTAATGTAGTGCAGCGCAAGTAAGTGCTACCTTCTTAAAAAGAACACAAAAACCATGTGTCTTCACCTTAATAGAGACAATAAGAAAAGTTTTATTGGACACATTCTTAGATAATTAAATGTTTCGGAGATTAGGTTAAATGTAAATTACTTATTAGCCACATGGATGGCTAGATTGAAGTATTAGTAGAGTGCTCAAAAAAGGTATTCTAGAAAAAAAAATCCATGTCGACTAATTTTTTTAATAAAAATAATTTAAATTTCAATTAAGTATAGTTATTTAACTGGAAAAAAGTATCTATGATTATCATCCAAGTACATATCTCAGTATAAAATTTAGGCAAAATTTAGGTTTAGCGTATCGATATAATATAATCAAAAAATAAAAAGTGCAAATACTTGTTATGTGTCTGGGTGTTGTGGAACCATGGTCCTCGTAGTTCATGGGTCCCTAGACACAAGGAACCCTAGTTAGGGTCCTGGATCTATATATGTGATTGTTGGGCGTTATTTTTATTTAATTATTAATTAAAGTCCACACTACCTTAATTACCTAATACACAAAACCACTTAGAAAAGAACCTTGAACTCTTAAAATTTGCCAAAACAATGGTGGCCTGCAGAGGTCAGTTCGCCGCACCAGTCATAACATATGGGGTAGAGGACAAAGGACCGAACACTAATACAAAAGCTTCATGGTACGATGCGCCCATTTCCGGAACAACGTCTGTCTATTACGACTACCAACGTGCGAAAGGTAAATTTAAAAATTTGACAATATCCTTTCTTCTCGTGTAGAGCTGTCAGAATTTTTCAACGACTTAAAAAAGGACGAATTTTTCAATTTGACTTTTTTAAAGTTTGTTACCTCAGCAGTATTGACTGGGTTAACCGATTTAAACGATTATTTTTATTTAAAAGCTAGTGCTTCCCGTGTGGACACATTTAAATTTGAGCAAGATCTGACAAGTAGTTTTTGAGTTATCCTTAATAATGCGGATTTTGATTTCGACTACATTGATGATGGACTCATTGAAAAAGGTGTAAAAGTGCTAAAAATAACCTATTTGGAATAAAATCTTTTGACTTTGACTTTGATGTCTCATTGAGACTGAAGTCGGTTAAAGCCCTTTTTTTAAAGGAATTATTAAGCCGCCTGAAGGCTTGACTTCTCATTTGTTGTCTTATGACAACACGTAGCGGCTTAACGTGCTCTCCGAAGCGCCACTTTTTATATCGGTCACCCATCTATAGTGACCGTAACGAACGTCGCTTAACTTTACCGATTAAGAATTGATAGTTTAGCTTCGCCTTGAACGCTACGCAATTTAAAACTTACACCCATTCGTAGAATAAGTGCGGATGCATGCGACGGTGGATCTTCACGTTTCATCTTGGTTAATAATGCTCCATTTTCAATATAATTAACCTTTCCAACAGAAGACATTAGCTATAAATTATTAGCCCAATAAAAATAATCCTTGGTAAAGCGACGCGTTTTGTAAAAGTTGCTTCTATTTTGCTACAAATAATAGCGGTGTTCGGACACGGACGGTTTCTAAAGTGGTCTAAATAAATTTATAATCGGTGACACATTTTTAGCGTATTACATTTCAAAGCCACATCATACTAATCATAACGTACATACAATATCAAAACCATCAAAAATACAACGTACAAAATAGATGTATAACAGACTTGATTAATTTATGCTTAGTACGAGGGTGATTTAAAACGATCACTTCCTTGGGACGAAGAGAAAATTGAGAATTAAATTTCGAGTACGGTGTACCAGAAAGTATAGTATTTATGGTATATAAACAGCAGTTTGTAAATTTTGTTGTTGATTGTGTTCAGTAGAAACAAGGAAGATATAGGAAAATTATTTAGGTTTTATAAGAATTAGGCAAGTATTCAAGTTGTGTGTGATTTCTGTGATGTGATGCTTTAAGATTCTATATAATTCTGTGTCATTGTTTGTTTGTTGTTATCTAATTAGGTTTAATCTTATGCAGCGAATGCTGGACAAAGTTTGATATCCTATTTTTATTAAATCAAAATGTTATAACATAAATAAGAGCATATTTACCTAAAATTACCGGCGCGTAAAGCAACCTCTAGCGTGTCGAGATCCTCTTCGTAGTCGTGACAAAGCTCCATCGTGGTATTCCTTGCTTCGTGTACGTCAAACAGCACCGTCCCATCTCCTGACTTATCAGTCATAACGCTCCTGTACGACCTAGTCCCGAAACTTGACGTCACCGATGCCCCTCGAAGGAATCTTCTCGGTGGGATGCTTACGCTCGGCAACGATTGCAGCTTCGACTTTCTCAGTCTCCTTTTCATATACCTTCTCATTCGTAAAGACAACATCACACGAATTCGCAAGTGACGCTTGATGTTCTTATCGTATCGCAGCTGCTCTCTCATCTTTTTACTCCGTCTCTTTCGTTCTCTTCGCGGAATCTCGTCGATTATTTCTAACTGGGAACGGTTTCTTTCGGTTAATCCATAGGAGTCTAAAACGGGTGATCGCTCGAAGAAGTTGGTGTTGTTGTTTCGCCACGCCTTGCTTAGAGACCAGTTTTCTCCACACGTGGAGTTTTTGATGCACGATATCGGTTTTTCGTACAAGTCTTCTTCTAAAGCGAACATTCTTCTGGAGAGCAGGAAATTGTCGATGTTTCTGCGTATGGTACTGTTCTGGGAGCTGATCGTTCTGTTAATCAAATTCGATGTTAGCGTGTCATTCATTGCGACTTGGGGACATAGTTTCGGCAGTTCGGGGACGTCTCTATTTTTTCTTTTGGCGATGGCCAATATACGCCTCTTCATGGCGGACATGTTAGTGAGCTCGCTTTTCAAAAACGGGCCTCTTCTTTTATCTGACGTCATGTCCGGCGACCAGGTGCCGTACTCTGAACAGCTACAGAAGTCCTTGATCAGTCTTGCTATTGCGTTGCAATTGTCATCGTTTGAACTTCCCCTTGGCATTATAATTTCGACTTAATTATTATTATATTCGTTACTTTACTGTTGCTTTAATAAGAGCACAGAAAATGTGGGCTAAATAAAGTCAAGGGTTAAAGTGATTAGTTGCGACTTGCAGAGTTAGTTCCGTATTCTCATCAGATTTCATTGTTGCGGGTTGCGCAACTGTAAATTCGGCGGTCTCGGCAGCAGGTCTAATTCTAAAGTACGTGTGTAATGAGTTACGGCTCGATAATAGTGAAACCATTTCTTTCTATTACCTAATCCTATGTTAAGTGGGACAAAACCTTTAAAATACACAACTGATGAGAAATGTTTGGAATTTGAATAGAGTTTTCCTTTCTATTTTACCAGTTAATTGATTTTATTGCTCGTTTTCAATGCACAAATACATTTCAGAATATTCGAATGCATATATTAATCACAGAAGATTAATCTTTAGTTATTATGACTTTAGTTATTTTCAGCTAATTAAAGATCCACCAAAGACACTTTAAACCATTTTAGCTGACTAAAGTGACACCTGCGTGTGCGCATACGTTTAATTAACAATTTTTACTTCGTTAATTACAATCAACAAACAAATTCTCTACCGGCTAATTTCACGTTAAGCTGTAACGTTAGGAAGCGCAGTTTTTACTAAATGTCGTGTGAACGAGCCATCAAATGCGCCGCGGACATAAGTATTTCAAAAAAGTTTGCACTATTGGTTTGATAATATCCCAAGCAAGTGGACAATTAGGCATTTATTTACAAGGCATAGGCTGATTCTTTCAGCAATGAGAAGCAAAAGATAGACACGTCTTAATGAGTACCAAATAAGATGACTGTAGTAAAAAAAATACTGTGGTCATAAATAATCGTGATACCTAATTATAATATAACCGCTGTGATTGGTTGGTGGTTCGGCGCACTGCTGCCATTGGTCAATTACTTGACAATAACAAATACTAAGTTAGAGAATTATAATTGGCGTCTTAGGTGCATGGACATAATAGAAACGTTCCTAATATGAAGATGCAGTGTAGTGGTTTTAGTCATTAGTACTTCCTCGTCAATGAAAACTGACAAGTTTAAGTGTGATATACATAATTATTGACATGTTATGCAAACTTCCTATGATTTTAATTACTACTTAATTATACCTGTTCATAAACGTATCGACACTAGAAGCAAGCTAGCCGTATAATTGGCTCGCAAATGACTCCTACTTTCTATGCCATGCCGCATGCAAATGCTGTTAATTAATAAGCCATATCTAGTATGACAAAGTAAGCACTTATTTATTTTACTCTAATATTATTTCTACTTTCTTGGAGTAGTGATCTACAATATTCAACTATGCTTCTTTTAGGATAAGATTCAATATAGTGGGATAGAATTGATCTTCTTTTTTTCAGACCATAAGCGATCTTTCCGCCAATCATAACGCAGATTTTTGAGTTTTTTTTAACACGGCAAATTGTCTTTATTTTCTAAATACTACAATGATATAATAACTAATACTAAAAACTACCTACTACTACTACAAAAAAAAACATTTGAGTTGGATATTTTGCACTGTCTTGTTGATCAATTGCAGCGGTGATGATCTTGTGATGGCCAATCGCAGCAGTTCGTTGTCTAAAAGTAACGAAATTCGCTTGTAGACTTAATAGTTTTTTTTATGTATTGGTTTCTTACCTATATTATTTCATGAAAATTAGATACTTAAGTAATCTTTATCAGATTATAATTTTTTACCTCTAGTTTTTTGTAAAACTTAACGAAAAAAACTTAAAAAAAAAACGAGTGTGCTTGCCACATGACTGAAGTAAAACTTCTAAACGAACTCTCTTTCTATCTTCACTAACTTATATCTCCCTCTCAACTTCCGTTCGCCTCACCTGATGAATTTCCGCAACGCTCTCGTCACGCATTCACCAGCTTACTCCCCAAAAACTTCCTAAAAATTTTTTTTATGTAAAGCGTTTTAAGAAAGAGTAAACCGTTTACTTAAAAAAATTTTTTTAGGCAATGCATTGGACCCCACCACACCTGATGTTAAGTAATGGTGGACAAAGGTGCTTATTTCATGCTTGCCGATAAAATGAAATTATGCTTGCTTGTCTTCCAATATACATTTCAGAGGTTTCTGTTGAGTCAGCCCAGAAAAAAACAAGTGACCCAGTTTAGGAACTAGATATGAACGTAATGGTTCTTCTTTATGAATGAAAGTATCACAGTTACTTAATCGTTGTGTAACTGAATTAATTAGAAATGATAATTAGCCTCCCGAGAGTAAACGTATGTTAATTAAAGGTTTCTATTTGTTTCAGTGTAGAAATGGTTTGTTCTTAAATTTTTGCATTACGAAAATATTGTTTGGCGTTATGTTCAAATTATGTAAATACTTACTTAAGTATTTATTTTAGGTTAATTTAAGAAGATTATGGTGGTTTTCAAAATGTTTGTACTAGGTAAGGTTGTTATTAGAATTGCGATAAGGAAGGTAAAAAAAAGACTAAAAACGTTTGCTTATTTTTGTACACAAACACATAATATAAGTAACAAACAAGTATTTATGTGTTCGTGTACAAAAATAAGCAAACATTAGGTACTTATTAGCTTTTTTTTAACTTCCTTATTGCAATTCTAATAACAACTTTTATACTTGTAAAAACTCAATAAATCCTATGACATAGAATCAATGCAATTTGCAGCTGATAGTTCCCAGCTTCTTACAACCATTTTCTATACAACTTCGCATTTTCCCAACAGCGCTATTGTGATCTATTTAAGAAATAATTTCCTATTTAAAAACTATTTACACCGGGCCGTAACTCAAAACTACCATGATACTGTGTTACCATAATAAAAAAATATGAATAGTATTTTTTTAAGTGCAACATGTATTACATAAATTTAATCTATAAACACTGATGTTCCGATCTAGAGCAAGTCACGATCTCCAAAACAAAACTAATGGAACCACATGATAATTGCTTTTTTAACCTCCAAAACTATTACAAACATTATAATTTCATAAAATCCATCAACATCTTCAAAGAATTTATTACGCAATACAGTTTCACATTCACTCTCACACGATAACGTTACTAAAATGTTAATTCACTTTCATACACAAAACTGGTTTGAAAAAATAACAAGTTTAATGTGCCATTGAGTTTAGCGCGAAAATTTGACAATTGGAGATTTTGACGTTTTGTTTTTTTATGTGGTCGCGTAAAGGCACGCGCGGTTAGGATTGCAACGCGCGTAATTACTCATGTGCAAGTACAGTTGACCATATCGAATTGCGCGCGTGGAGCGACTGACGCGCGGGCGCTGGCCTTACTCTTTCTCCCATTCCTACATAAGTGATATGATGATCCACTGTTGATTGTAATAAGCGTTCATAATAACAATGCGACTCATTGTTGTCATTTGACAGCTGTTCACAGCGACGCGCACGCGCTTGAACCGGTTTCCTGCAAAGCTCCGGTCATTGTACAGGTGAAAATATCGATAGAAACGCATGAGAAATGTTACGTAATTATGCAAATGTATTTTAATTTAGCTCGCAATAGGGTTCGCTGTACACGACAGGTAAGTGACATAATTTTGTAGGTCGTAAGTTGTATTTTTTTTGGCATCTAATTATTCATGCTGTTATGTCAGTGTCAAGATATAAGCTTGAATCGAAAGCAACTCCTTACGTTTATTAAATAATCGTACATAAATAATTATATACCAAAGAACATATAACCACTACGGCTTATTATAAATAATTTAGCATAAAAGCTCTACTGTCAACAAATAAACAAAATAACTAATAGGCTTTAAATATTTAAAAAAATAAATGTTTAATGTAAGTTCAATATAATTATTACTTGTTGCCTAAGTGTTAGATATAGAGAAAGGATAGCGTAAAGACGAATAAAAAGATAAAGTAAAGGTGTAGGGAAGTGGTGGAAAAAGAGGAAGTATCCCTACTTAAAAGAGAAAGTAGGGAAAAGACAAATGACGTGAGACAGTGGAGGAAGCATTATCCCGGGCAAAGCCGGGGTGAGACAGGTAGTAGTTGGCATAATATTCAGAATTAAGTGACAAACTACCTAAATACTTACTCCTCATTCATTTCAATCTTAGATTTAAGCCCAACTGTTGTTTGAGTACACAAACAGTTTGGATAATAATAACTTATATATACTAGGGTAATTACTTAATTGTCATAGTTAATTACTGTACAGACAATAATTATAATCGTGGGCAGGTCAGTGACCCCTAAAACAACATAAATGTTCTAACGCGAACATTTATATTTTTAAGTGCCAATTCTTACCGCAATTTATCAAAGTCAAGTCCATTAGAACTTAATTCCAACCACATTAAAAAATATACCAAAATAGTATTTCTTAATGAATAATAGTAACACTGGTCAGGATTAATGAAAAATCCAAAACGGAGTATCCTAAACCCGCCGCCCGGCCCGGGATATGGGCCGACTTTTTTAAGACTGTTATTATACTCTTTTAGCCGATCTGCTCAAAAATCACACCAAAGAGGCTGTCAAAAAAATAATAAAAATAAATTAAAAAAAATGCAATTACTTCTATTTTTTTTTATTAATTTCTTTTAATAAAATTAATTGCAGTTAACGTACTCAAGATCTTTTGTTTTTACCCCGTAATAGAAAGTAGTACAAAGACGTAACCAAGTGTCGCAAGTATGTATGCTGCAATTGAGATAGCAATCGTTAATGTTTCCATTATGCAAAATATTAGGAATGCTGTTTGGTGCTATTTGAAGCGGAAATCGATGGGTCCATACTCAAGTTGATGGATTAATATTAGGAAAGCTATTTGGTGCTATTTGAAGCGGAAATCTATGGGTCCATACCCCACACTATTTTTATTTGATACTCTCAGATAAGTTCCATATTATACATAAAAATCCGTTTAATAATTTGTTTTTGTGTTTGTTTTTTTAATTAAAATAATTGTAATATAAGTAATCCAAGTATTGCTCAGTACGAAATTAAGGTAATTGATGATAGCTTACTTTTTTAAAAGGATATCATGATTAAGATCTTTGACTGAATGTATACTAAGTAAAACATGATGCTAGGTGTCCAACAGAAATATAACGCAACTATCTCTGTCACTCTTACGACGTTTTATGGCTTTTTACCGAGAATTATGTGCGCTACTAACACTTAGTTCAAGTATACCATCTGATTGGCCACTGATAGCTCCGTTGGTAGTAGCCAAAGATAATTTATAGTCAATGGTAGTACCTCTGCCTTCTGGACTGTAGGTTGTAGGCACACCTCCGTGTATTTAGCCAGTGTCAAGTAATTGATAATTTATCAAGTTAATGATATTTTACTCAAATATGTGTCAAGTCACAGTCGAGGTCATCAAGTCAAGTCATAGTCTAGTCAAAGTCATACTCCTAGTAAAGTGGTGGCAACTTTACTTGAAGCTTCTATGGAGTTTTGGAAACAACACGAAAAAGAAACGTTTCACCATCATTAACCATTTTCCCACACTCACGCCTGTAATCCAGCACTTAACGAATAGAATACTACCAATTTTATGCACTAACACTGAAAATAACACAAGTTTTGGAAAATAATACAATGCGGTGACACAATCTTTTTCGCTTTCCCGCCAAAACTCCTGTAGGTTGTTGATTCCCACCCAGGCCAAACATTTTGTGTGATGATCATAGGTGTTTGTTCTGTGTCTGTATTTTATGTATGTATTTACAAACAAAAATCATATCAGTATTTTATCAGTAATGTGGTTCCCATAGTACAAGGTTTGCTTAGTTTGGGACTATATGACGTTGTGTGAAAGGTCCACCAATATTTGATTTTCTCTTAGGAAGCTGATGTTTTATCTTCGCACTTTTATTTGGTGCTAAACAGGTCTTGCGTTCTGCGTTGTCTGCTAATTTCGTGCGTTCATTTCGTATTAGTATTCTCAGGCTTTTTCAAAGAAATAAAAATCGAGTGCGCTTTAGGCCACACGACTAAAGTAAAACTTCTTTAGTTTAGCTTCATCTGTCGGCCGGTATAGCTTTGTTTTTGCTTTGTTTAATATTAATGTCACCATCTTGATAATTGTAAGCTGTCATTTTACCGGACATATATAAAAAAATAACTTTGTAATGTTGACAATGGAGATCTACGTGAACCAGTTACAACAACCCGCCTCTCTACCTTGCCTCTACAGAAACTCTCGTAAACATGACACTCCCTCTTTCTCTTTCTCTTTCTATCGTCATTAACTTATATCTCCCTCTCAACTTCCGTTCGCCTCGTCACGCATTCACCACCTCACTCCCTAAGTCAAGTGTGCGTAAAGAAGTTTTACTTCAAAAAGTCAATTCGCGTCAAAGTTACTCAATCCAATTATTAAGAAGACTGGCAACACTTAATTACCAGCAACATAATGCAACACGTTACAGAGTAAAAAACCAGAAGCGCAACATGACCGCAACTGTGTTACGTGCCAGAAATGATAGCTTGGAGATCACATCAGTTCCTAGTGCGATGTCCATCTAACCGTACTCTAATGGAGCTAGTTTTATTACATTACATATAATTTCCGTAAAACTGAACATTACAGCAATTGGCTATTGCACTCAATTTCTTATAGGCAAAATAATCTATTTACCCAGTTATAGAACAAACAACTAATTTGGGATTTATTGTCATGCCAGGCGACTTTCAAACCGATATACCCTAGTTCAAGTTCTGCTTTGCCTCACCAATGATTTTGATTCTGCGAACCAATACCGGCGTTAGAAAGAAAGAAAACATTTATTCAACGTTCGCAAAAATAAATTACAGGAATTGAATAATAATAATAACGCCCAACGATCACATACCCTGGTCCTGAACCCTAACTAGGATTCCCTGTGTCTAGTGACCCAGGAACTACGAGGACCATGGTCCCACAATACCCAGACTCAGAACAAGTGTTAGTGCTTTTTTTTCTGTGCACAAATACTTGTCATGTCACGGGAATCAAACCCACCGCATCTGGGTTACCAACTTACTCAACCACCACACCACAGAGGCTGTCAAAATCAATATACATATACAAGGTGGAATTTAATTCACTCTTTTCCTTAAATTTATAATGCTATAGAATGTTCGTACATGGACCAAATTAAAAAAAAATAGGTTTTGTTTTAGTATTAAGTGCCTCCTAAAATAACTGCATGACAGCCGAAATGTCTATTTAATGGTACACACAGCACTGGCACCAGCTGAGGCTTTGTAAGTGTTTCGTAGGCAATAAAACACCCGCTTTGTTCAATGTCGCAAGACTTTTATTTAGAATTTAAATTTGATAATACCTAGATTTAAGTTTTATTTCATAAGTACTTTTTTATTTTATATATATCTATAGCATGGACTGAATACATACATTAAAGGAAAAGAACGAATTAAATTCCACCTTGTATACTGGAAAAAAGAAAATAGAAATAGCACAGTGGTGTCAAAAAAATTTGCTATAAAAAGGAAATCTATATGTTGTCTACTAGTGCTGTTGCTCGTGCTAGTGAGAGGGGGGGGGCTGAAAACATACGCCCTGATACCCCACCCCTGTATCTACACATACCACTTTGTTTTTCATGTAAATACAACTTTATTACACATTCAACACTCGCTAAAAATCATCAAGAAATCACGCTATATACTCTAAGAAGCGCGGCCACGACGATCTAATTTACATAGGAGCGCAGACTCAACCTAAAAACTCGTTAATTACAATTATTTCTACAAAGAAAGACACGTGATTTTAATCGCAAGTAATCGCTGAAGTGGAGCGAGACGAGTTTTTATTTTTCGTGGACATTAATTACTTTTGGCTTGCTTTGCATTCGTGTAGAAAGAGTAGTTGCCAGGAGATTGTCAGTTTTCATAATATCTACATTAGTAGTTCTCTTCACCCTGCAATGACTTTTTTATATTTTTATGTTAACGAATGATGTGACAAGCTAATTGTTCTCCTGATGTTAAGTGGCACGGCCTCCCACAACGGAACAGTGACACTCGGAACTCTAACACATAAAGTTTCGCGCGACACTGCACTGTGCACATCATCCTGAGACATCAGCACAGTCTGGTAATACTCGACTGTGAGATCAGATCATACAGTCTCAATTGCCCAGTAATTTCACTAGCTGCAATGCCCTTCAAACCAAAACACAGTAGTGCGTAAGTAATGTACAATAAATAAACAGTTACAACTAAAAAACATTATGTACAAATGATTTTGTACATAATGTTTTTTAAAATGTACAAAATCATTCATATCATTTTCTAAAATAAAAATAAAAATTACGCCATCCAACTCACCACCACGTGATAAGGTTCCCAGAATACTGGAAGCATTACCTCGCTGAATAAGAAGACTTAACTTCTGAGCGCAGTATGTGCCAGCTCTGGGATCCCACGAGGTGAGAACCAATATACTAGAAATTTGTCTAAATAGTAGTACTTTATGATCTATTTTATGGAGTTTTCTTGAGGGTCGCGTCTATATCAACTAACTTGCACCAGTAACAAACATTTTACGTTGGACTTAGAACTAGCATCTGCCAAGCTATTACAGAGCTGATCACTGAAACCTATTAAAACATCATCGAAAATTCATCCACGTTAATAAAGCTTTAAGTTTTTTTCATCCATTAATGCATACACACAAGAATCTTAAAGAGAAGAGAGACTTCTCTAAGAACCGACCGAAAATCGACCCGGATCCACGGGTACCCTTATTTTGAATGGCAAACAAACAGATGATGAACTACCGCCTTTTCCTGCTCCACCGGGCAGCTTCACCGCTGTAAAGGTCGGTAGAGACAAACAATATTAGCCTGCCTTATTCAAAGAAAATAATGATCAACTACCATAGCAGGTGGACATAGTCACTTATGGACATCTACAAAGCCAGGGGCGATGTGAATATGTTGTTAAATCATAGGCTTTTATTGAATAGGTACCCTTTTTGAAGAATTCTATAACCCGGAAGACGCAGGATGGCTAACCGTTCAGCATTTTACAAGTCTAAAGGAGAACGCATAAAGCGACTAACGTTTAGGACATTAAAGTCTCCTGGCTGATTCTATCAATTTTATATGTAACACTGGTTGAAAAGTTTTCGAACCTATATCAAAAAGATTAATTCTTTGGGTGTAATATTCTTGACCTCTATACATACTGGTCCGTAGGTTAAGAAGAGCCTCTGTGGAGTGGTTGTTGTGCAGGTTGCCTCATAGCAAGGAGGTGGCAGGTTCTATTCTCGCGACAGGACCAATATTTGTGCACAGAAAAAAGTCTGCGCAAAATCTTATTCGTGTTTGGGTGTTGTGGGACCAAGGTCCTCGTAGTTCCTGGGTCCCTAGATACGGGGAATCCTAGTTAGAGTCCAGGATCTATGTATGTGATCGTTGGGCGTTAATATTATTAAACATATTATTATTATCATTATTACAAAATACCAACAATTCGCAGGAATGCGTCACTGCCAACAAGGACCTCTGCTTCCGGCGGAAGCTCTCCATCAGCCATAACAAAACCAGCAAAACAGCAAAATACCACATCACTAACAATGTTCACGCAAAACCACAGCACTTTTAGTCCACATATCTTATTAATATCTGTTTAATAATTGACTTGTCTCAAGCAAGCGAGTGAGTTGGAATAGACATCTAAACAAACAATACTTGATGTAAACTGCTGTGCGTGTGAAAGCGAGATGCAAGTAATGCGCAAGAGTTGCCGATTCTCGTTAATATTCGAATGATAATAATGTTAGGGTTGGCACGTGTACGATTCAAAGACTGTTAACTCATATTAGAAGTGGATATGAGGCAAGCTATCAATCTCACATCGCAATCATAAAAGCTGGCCTGGCGTTGCCTTTTTTCTTTAATTGATTAACTCAGGCGTGACTTCACGAAAGTTCATCTTAAATTCAATTATAATATTGTTACTAAAAAAAAAAAATTTCGGAAGCTTAGCAAACGTAACACAGGGTAATCTAGTACGGATGCTGAAGTGCTTAGATATCTTATGTTTGTAACTTACCTACCTATGTTTACCAAATGTTTTTTTAAAATATGATATTTAGTTGAAAACTATACCTAATATAAGTCACTAGCGTAAGATTGTTTTTTACTTATTGGCAAATAAATAAATTACTAAAATTACTAAAATACAAAATGAAACAAGAATATCTAGTGTGACTCCGCTAAAAACAAATATGAAGATTATATTCTATGTAGGGGCAACTGCAAAGATTGTTTTAGGTATATGTAAAAGTGATTACTTATATAGTTATGTACATTATTATTAAAAATATATATATTTTTTTTATGTTAAGGAATGACGTGACGAGCTACCCGTTCGCCTGATGTTAAACGACACGGCTGCCCATACCAGCTGCAGTGTCACTCGGAACTCTAAAGTATAGAGGTTCGCGTGACACTGCACTGCGCACGTCATCCAGAGACATCAGCACAATCTAGTAATAAGATTACTAAACTGTGAGATCAGATCATAAAGTCTCATTTGCCCAGTAATTTCACTAGCTACAGTGCCCTTCAAACCGGAACACAGCAGTGCTTGCGCACTACTGCTTGGCGGCAGAATAACTGGCAAAGCGGTGGTACCTACCTAGACGAACTTTGCAGTAAAGTCCTACCACCTAGTAAATATAATAAAAATAATATAATTACAATATTATAAGCGCTACCCACTAAAGTTAAGTTTAAGTTGGGTAATAAACACTAAAGCTAGTGATAACCCTAGTCGCGGAGCTGGTGCAATTGCGAAGCGCTCGGGAATAATTTCTCAGAGTATAATGGAACACAGTTTTATTGTCAGTTTTCTATTTGCCTCTCATTGTAAATCGTAATAAATTATTGGTTATTATCTTTTATGTGCGCTGACACATAAAAGATAAACATATGTTTAGTAACAATTTCTCATTGTATTACTCTCCGTTTAAAGAAGCTATTGACGCTGAATACCGGAAATTGTTAGTTTTACAGTTTGTATCTCATACGCTATAATAATAATAATAAAAGCCTTTATTAACAATCTTAAGTATATGTCGGCAGGAACGGTTTGTGGGTAGGTAGGTTGCAACCTATATAACTCTAGGCCTTCAGCATGTCCGCACCGTGCCGTGTCTGGAACAAGAATGATCCGTAGCACACCAATCGATCCCTTTATATAGCCAGACAGGTAGGGCCGCCATGACAGTTGCCGGTGCTGCCCCTGTAATACATTTAATGCCACCACAGGGTAAATTACGGTGCTCGATCGCTGTGCATAGAGTTTATAACTGGACGTAGCCGCCGTCATATATGTTACATTTCATCTTAATACTATTTGTGCACTACTATTAAGAATCATGACAGTTTATGAAAGTAACGTAATTATATTTTATTATTTTTATTAGACACCGGTTTCGCGGTCTTGCTGTTTGGCACAGGCCTCCCCAAGTGTTCTCCACAACGATCTATCCCTTGCTATTCTCATCCAGCATGGTCCTGCTACCTCCTTGATCTCATCCTCCCACCTTCTCATACGCTATATCATTGTTTAAATGACTTGCATTTGACTCAGGGTTTGTAACTAGAGTCGAATTTGAGATAGGGCAGGATTGGTTACAGGTAGGGCAGAAGTTAAAAATTTATCATAATAGATCTGCCCTCAAGAAACGGGCTCTTAATCAATCACCATGTAGTTCACTGACCTCTAGGTGATTAGCTATTCGTAAACAAATAATTTCTGTGACAGAACATGAGCATGGATTTAAGATTTTTTTATATCAAACTATGAACAAATTAACTTTATTTAGTTTTTGGTATTTTTAAGGGCATTAACCCACAATGACCCCCCCCCCCCCCCTCTAGCTACGGCCGTGATTTAACCACTATCTCACCTGATGATAAGTGATGGTGTGGTAAAGGATGCCGCTTGCTTCAAGCTTAAAATCAGATCCAAATTTAAAATCTTTCCTACTTGTGTAAAAGAATGCGTGTGGGAAAGTATAGTCTGATCTAGTGTCGTGTAGTAGTCTAAGTGTATAGGTATCCACTTAGAAAAGGTTTTTCGAAATTCCAACCCTAAGAGGGTGAAATAAGTGGTTGAATTATCTTTGAAAAATTTTATTCTTCGTTTCCTATAGGCCACGCGGGCGAAGCCGCTGGCAGAAGCTAGTGTTATGGCCAACCTTGATAAATATTTACTTTTATAGATTTTTTCATATAAGACCTAATTTTTATTTTTTTACTAATTATACTTTTTTTATTGGCAAATCATTTGACCACTGTCTCGTCTGTTGTTAAGCAATGACGTGGTCTAAAGTAGGCCAGTCTAGAAGATACTTGTTCACTCTTCACTTGAAAACTCCCAGGTTATAGTTAACTGGAAACTGGGATGCCGGCAACCTGTTCCATTAATTAGCTGTACTATTACTATATCCTATGCTAGACACACGATCCCTTAATTTAGGATTTTTTTATTTAGAATTTGTTAATTATGAATTTGTTAATTTAAATTAATTTGTTAATTAATTAATGAATTATGATAATTACTATATTATTTAATAAACATAAATAATAAAAAGGGAACTTAATCAAACAAACCACTACCAGTAGGCAACGTGCCCATTATGCTGGCAGCATTGCCACGTTGAATGGCAATGCTCAATCTTTGGAAAATTAATGAATTATTAATTTAGAATTTATCAATTATTTTATATATTAATTTTTAGAATTTATTTAGAATTTTGATTCTATTATTTAACAGTCAATCACGTAACAGTTAAATTCATAATTTATTGTTTCGAGTAAAATTTAGTTTCTAAGAGAAAGTATAAAGAAAAGTGTAATAAAAATAGAGAAATGAACATATAAATATCATTATTTTTAAAATGAAAAAGATGGACTTTTACAAATAATGTTTAATGAACATCGCAAAAATATGAAAAAAAATGTGCGAGGCAGTCTGCAGGGACTGCCGTTAGAAGTGAAAACTAACTTGTGACATATAGCTCATGGGAAGCGTGCGGTGACGATGACGCGAGTTTCACGCTTTTTGTTTACCCAAAAAGTGCTCAAAGCACGTAAAGAATTTTTCACTTCAAAAATGTAAAAATGGTGCGGACGCTATGTCTGTAGGGATTGAAGAAAAGTGAGGGAGGATTAGTCCGTAGGCTGCCTTGGCGGAGTCGGACATACCCGTGCCCTACAGGATCCAGAAGGATTCCTCCCCACACTCGTTAGAAGAAAAAAAACGAGTGTGCTTTAGACCACACGACTGAAGTAAAACTTCTTTAGTTTAGCTCCATCTATCGACCGGCATAACTTTGTTTTTGCCTTGTTTAATGTTAATGTCGAGAGTTTTGGCGGGAAAACGAAAAAGATCGCGTTACTGCATTGTATTATTTTCCAAAACTTGTGTTATTTTTAGTATTAGTGTATAAAATTGGTGACATTTTATTCGTTAAGTGCTGGATTACAGGCATGAGTGTGGAAAAGTGGTATAATGATAGTGAAACGTTTCTTTTCGTGTTGTTTCCAAAACTCCATAGAAGCTTCTGGTAAAGTTGCCACCACTTTACTAGGAGTATGACTTTGACTAGACTATGACTTCACTTGATGACTTGGACTGTAACTTGACACATATTTGCGTGAAATATCAATAACTTAATAAATTATACTTGCTACTGGTTATATAAACAAAAGTGTAAAGCCAAAACATAAAAAAAAAATGTTAATGTCACCATCTTGACAACTGCAAATTGTAATTTTACCGGACATACCAACACAATAATACAACTTTTTAAATTTATGTTGACAATGAAGATCTACGCTAACTCCAACTTCCGCCTCGTACTCACCAGCTTACTTCTCAAGTCATGCGTGCGTAAAGAAGTTTTACTTCAAAAACAATTCATTTGAATTGAAGGGTTGAGAACAAAAAGGGTTTAACTGACAAACTGATAGCTTCGAGAAAATTGACTTTAAACTTCAACACCTTCATTTTAATATAGAGTGCTTATAAGGTAATAGAAAAGGTTTATGTAGGTTTCAGTTGCTTGAAAATGTATTAATTCTATTTTAAAATACTAAATATAGTACTAATTCATACAATCACTATAAAAATATGATATAATAATATAAATATAATAATGTTTTTATGCTAAGCGAACTGTATTCCTGTGACAGATAAACCGTTTTTAGTCTAAAAATCTCGAGATTTAAACCACATTTCGGTATTTTGAGAATGTATTATTGTAAATAATTTCACGAATCCAACGATACCCATAAATCATTTTGTAAAAAAAATCAGTTAAACCCTTTTTATTCTTACCCCTTCAATTATAAATCATCATAATGCGCATCAGGTCAAAAACCACATCACTATATCTCACGTCATAAACCATAACATTAATGGCTGTTAAGTAATTGCCTATCAGAAATCATATAACATAAGAAGTGATTAGCATACCTACCTCCCATCATTAACATAGTGTTACTTAACACCGGAACCAGTTTGATCGGTAAAGGTATTATAATACGACACTTTCCAGTTTAACTTTTACTTTGCATCCGGATCCTTTCATGTCGCATAAAGTACCAATATATGACATTGTCAGCCATTGACAGCCTCTGTGGTGTGGTGGTTGAGCAGGTCGGCTCATAACTCGGAGGCTGCGGGTTTGATTCCCTTGGCAGGACAAGTATTATTGCACAAAAAAAAAGCGCATGTACTTGTTCTGAGTCTAGGACAAACATTTGTGTGATGAACATAGGTGTTTGTTCTGTGTCTGGGTGTTATATTGTATTCTATGTATGTATTTACAAACAAAAAGTATCTAAGTATTGTATCAGTTATCTGGTTCCCATAATACAAGCTTTGCTTAGATTGGGGCTAGATGGCGCTGTGTAAAATGTCCACAAATATTTATTTATTTATATATTTAGGTATTGTGGGAACATGGTTTTCGTAGTTCTTGGGTCCCTAGACACATGGAATCCTAGTTAGGGTCCAGGATCTATGGTTATGACCATTGGGCGTTATTACTATTATTATTGTATAATTTCTCGTTTTTATCAAAATTGCCAGGGGCAAATCGCCTGGAACAAATTGCCAGGGGCAATAATAAATATAAAAATAACAAAATAAGTACACCCTAAACTCATTTAAAAACAGACTGGATAAACATTATTAGATCTACCACTAACACTCAAGGCTTAGGCAAACGAATTATATTACGAATAATAATAATGAGGATAATAGTGTTTTGTCTAACAAGTCTGTAAAAAGCGCTTTCCGGCTTTTTGCTTTACACGCAATATCACACAGCACAGCGCTGAGCTGCTATAGTAAAAATATTGAAGCTAATTAAAGCTACTGAGCTACCATCTATCGCTCACCCACAACAATTCTAACTACACTAGCGTGTTAAATAACAAACCATTGCTATTGTTGGCACGTGCTGAAGTTACCACGTGCTCACGCAAGCGGAAATTACGAGCTATTGCAGCTTCGTTCGACGCTCGGATGATGGCGCTAGAAGCTGGTAAGTTGGTGTGGCTGTTAGAAATAGAAATAGAGTTTTGGCGGGAAAACGAAAAAGATCGTGTCGCCGCATTGTATTATTTTCCAAAACTTGTGTTATTTTCAGTGTTAGTGCATAAAATTGGTGGCATTTTATTCGTTAAGTGCTGAATTACAGGCATGAGTGTGGGAAAGTGATAATGATGGTGAAACGTTTCTTTTCGTGTTGTTTCCATAATTCCTTAGAAGCTTCTGGTAAAGTGGCCGCCACTTTACTAGGAGTATGACTTGACTAGACTATGACTTAATTTGATGACTTGGACTGTGTCTTGACTTGACTTGATACATTATAATTATAACATTAGTTAACTTGAGAAATTATCAATTACTTGACACTGGCTAAATACACAAAAGTGTGGAGCCAAAACAAAACGAATAGAAATATTTATTGGCCTTATAATATAACACATTGTTACACTGGGCAAGTCATTTTACATCATAAAAATATTGCGTGAATGCGAGCGAAATTCATTGGACAAATTATAAAAGGAAAAGAAAATTAAAATATTAAAGAAATACCACTAAAACTTTTGTGAAAGGGCAATTAACTAAAATTAAATGAAACAGTTTAAATAAATTAAATAATTACAGCACAAGGCTCGTCGATCGTTGCGGAACTCGAGATTTAATTCACACAATAATCAGTTTATGAATAAAATCTTGATATCAACACTGATTTACAATGATTATGTGTCAGGAAAAAAGCTTGACTGAATATCCCAAGCTCAATGTTATGAAATCTTAGGAACCTTGCCTATTCCCTGTTTCTATATAATTTCAGTTTCTATTTGTAATATTTATTAAGGTCATCTCAAAGCTCTTCTTGCACCGTTGTGAAGTGTGTTCTTTTGTAATATATTCATTATTTCAACTGTAAAGAAAAAAAACAATAACTTTTGCCATTCAACGGGGCAATGCCGCCAGCATTTTGGGCACGTTGCCTACTGGTAGCGGCTTCTTAGATTAAGTTTTGCATAGTTTTTAATTTTACTGTTTATATTTATCATATTATATTATATTTTTACAGTAATTGTACGAATTAGTACTATATTTTGTATTTTAAAATAGAATAAACACGTTTTCAAGCAAGTGAAACTGTAATAAATTATAAATATTGTAATAGTAGAAATAAATACATTATTGTAAAGTTTCATGGAGCTTCTTTACAGGTGTAATCGAAGCTTCGGATCAGACTTTTCTGTTCTGTATTGTGCCGGTTTGCTTGCAACAGTAGTGAGAAAGAGAACTGCTTTTATTCAAACTCACATATTGTAATAGGCTTGCTATATAATATTTGACAGTAAGAACTTTCCAATGTTATATGCTTAGTTCAATAACTTAATTTTAAGCACCTCATATAATTTTAACTTGTAAAAGTGCTAAAAATAGCTTATTTGCAATAAATCCTTTGACTTCGACTTTGACCACTCTTTGTCACTCATCCAGGCAGTAAATTACCAAGCTGAATTACCTATAGTTGAGCTTTGCCATGAGCATTTATACAAAACCCTGTTTATATGAAAGAGGAAGTTCGTAACAATTCCTGGACCCTCCAGTTACGCAACGATCGACTAGACAACTTAACGCCAAGATACCAAGAAATCTAAAGTGTCATGTTACTTAGTTACATGTAAAAAGATAGACTATCGGATAAGAATAACCTGCTTCAGTGATCTTTGGAAAGTGAACTTGTAATGCAGCTTTTTTACTTCAGCAACCCTGTTAAAGGGGAGAAAGGTATTTGAGAAATGAATCACTATGTTTAAAGCGTATCAAACTGATATGTTCATAAACGGAGCCATAAATTATTACCGAATAAGATAGGTTGTTGTAGCTGATTTTAATAGATGTTTATCTACTTCGCGGGTTCATTCGTAATTTACTAGTTTTCCGCGAGAAATCTTAATTTTCCGGGATGAAAAGTATTTTATGTGATTTCAATAGTATCAATCGGTGTTTCAACCAAATTGGATAAGCCGTTGCGGAATGGAAGCCGCATAAATAGACAACGTTCACGTTATTAAATCAAAGTTTCACCCGCTATTAAACCTTTTAACCGGTTTCCTCTGAGAAATCTAATTTTCCGGGATAATAAGTATTCTATCTATCTATGTAGTGTAAGCGCTAAGCAATCTATAACCAAACCGGTACCACCATGTTGGTATGGAGTTTTCCTCACAAAAATACAAAAATATATAACTCTACACTAATATGTAATTAAAATAAAATTTTCATTTTTAGATGTAAAATTTGTATAGCACAAATCAAAAGTCTATATATTTTTAACAATCAGATAAAAGCTATTTTCAGATAAAACACAGTGAAAATATAAGTTTTTTTTTATAGTGAACACTGCAGTGTTAATGGTACTTTTATTTTTTTCAGATTATAATTTGTTAGTTGCATAACATTTATCCAGCCATTGCAAAATTGCACCTAAAACTGATTTAACGCAGTTAAAGAAAACAAGCATTAAATGGCATTACAAGAAAAGACATGAAAGGTGGAAATTGTGAGTAATTATGACGACAATCTGACATCTCACTGACCTACTTAAGGAGCTGTTACTGCAATACACACTTATAAGTAGGTATATCCGCGGAAGAACAGACTACCGTTGGGGTGTAGATGTAAGTAGACGCGTGACATGGCCGACGCATTATATAAAATTCCCTCCCACTAGCGAGGAGCAAACAATATTGACAGCATAATTTGATAGCCTTTGTGGTGCTGTGGTTGAGCAGGTCAGCACAACCCGGAGGCGGCGAGTTCGATTCCCGCGGCAGGACAAGTATTTGTGCGCTGAAAAAGTACAAATACTTGTTCTGAGTCTGGGTGCTGTGGGATCATGGTCCTCGTAGTTCCTGGGCCCCTTGATACAGGATCTATGTACGTGATCGTTGGGTGTTATGATTATTATTACTGTTAATTGAAATGCAAAATTCAAATTTACTTATTAACTTCAACATATATTACACATAAAATAAGTTACAACCCGGCCCTCTGCTTTAGTATACACTGTGTTGCAGGGGGCAGTGTCTTCCCTTATGGTACAAATAATTTCAATACAAAATTGAAATTGAAATTCTCCCCGTGGCCTTCACTCTAGGTCTCTACACGACTTGCTTGGATGATAGTATCGCAGTTGTAGTATCGGCTCACATCGGCTGCGCTAAGATTGTCGGACATGTAAGTTTAGTATACCAGCGTAATACAAACAGACACCGACCGCGCCAAAAACTGCTGGGCGATTACGTAACTCGATTGCAACAAATAGAAACATAAATTTGTATGGATTTGACAGTTTCAATATGCAGTCTGTGTGCATAGTTAGTTCTCCTGTTGCATTCAAAGTTTCGTGATCAACCCTCTGGTCGACGTATCTCCCGTTAGCTAGAACGGTTGCAACTTTCCATAGGGTCCATTGGAACAGCGGTGCGTAGTAGCGTACGCGTAGTTCTTCAGATCCTTCGGCAACGGCCCAAGCTTCAGGCAACGCATCGGCAGCACCTTTAGTGTTGCAGATGTCCATAGGCGTCGCGTCGGTAACTACTAACCATCAGCGCCTGTGTTATGTAAAACGAGTGTGCTAGAAAAAACGAGACTACACAACTGAAGTAAAATTTCTTTGGTTTACCTCCATCTATCGGCGGGTATAACTTAATTGTTAATATCGCCATCTTGACAATAATTGAAGGGTTGAGAATAAAAAGGGTTTAACTGTCAAATTGACAGTTTCGAGAAATTTGACTTTAAACGTCAACGGCGTCATTTTAATGTAGAGTGCTTATAAGGTAATAGAAAAGGTTTATGTAAGTTTCAGTTGCTTGAAAATGTTTTGATTCTATTTTAAATACTAAACATAGCACTAATTCATACAATTACTGTAAAAATATGATATAATAAAATAAATCTTTTATTTTCCACCAAATTTATTAGACATCACCAACCCCTTAACACTCCAGTTGTTAGAACCAACTATCGTCAAAACTCATATCTGCATAGAGCGAGCAGAAACTTTAACAAGCTATGCAGTGAGTATAAGTCATTAGACTTGTACAATACGAGCGTGAGCTCCGCGAGGCGGCAGCTGTGCAGAGACTTCTTTGTTGACTAGATTGTTACATGTTTTATTCATTTTTCTTATTATATATATTATGCGTAGTACTTACTTATTCAGAATAGCACAAATCCGATGTTTTCCGATCTTTGTCAAAGTTTAATTATTATTTGTAAAATCAGGTGTTCATTATTGCGTGCTCAAGCTTTAGTGCTACTATATCGCTAGACGTGAGGACCTTTAATTGGCTTCCAAATGTGTAACATGTTTCTACAATGTAAGAAAAGCTGTTGGTCTTCCCAAAAATAAATAAATAAATATAATAATGTTTTTATGCTAAGCGATCTGTATTCCTGTGACAGATAATCCGTTTTTAGGCTCAAAATCTCGAGATTTAAGCCTCATTTCGGTATTTTGAGAATGTATTATTGAACGCTGAATCCAACGATACCCATAAGTCATTTTGTGAAAAAAATCTGTTAAACCCTTTTTGTTCTCACCCCTTCAATTGTAAATTGTCATTTTACCGGATATACCAACATAATAAAACAATTTTTTAACATTGGTATGTTGGCAATGAAAATCGACGTATATCAACTTAGGTTCACCTCCCATTCACCAGCTTACTACAAGCGTAGTGTGGGTAAAGAAGTTTAACTTAAAAAAAAAACAAAAGATATCTGAGGCTCTCATTTATCTTTTTTAGAATTAATACATTTTCAAGCAACTGAAACTTACATAAACATTTTCTATTACCCTATAAGCACTCTACATAAAAATGACGCCGTTGAAGTTTAAAGTCAATTTTCTCATTTATCTTGTATCTATTATCAGATCCTCGCTAAATTAAGATGCGATCATCCTGGAAGTATGTACTTGTACAGAATAAAAAATAATAAGCCACATTGTCTTTACCCGGTGGAATATCGGTGCGCTGCGTAACAATAGATTTTTAAATGAAAATTGTGCACCCAAAACGTCTCGAATTATTGCCATTGTTTTAAGGTTACCAGACTATTCTGTTGTTATTTCGGCCCTCTATTACAGACACATAATGGTTAATAACAAAGCTATTAGACCAGTGTACGTGGAAACTTCCGAGATGCGCAAGCGCAGGTCAAAAACTAAACACACCATTTCACTCCTTCGCTGTGATTATTAGCAATTAATAAAGTTACGCAACTATGGGCATCTCGTATTAGTGTAATGCGGAAACCGTAAAAGGTGACTTTTGTTTTATGATGCTGCGGATTCATGAAGAGTATGCTGATTGTGAAGAGATTTGAATAGAAACTAATTTCTGAAGAATATGAATGACCCAAACCCAACAACTAAATCACGTTATGTACCTTTTCTAAATAATCCCTATGCACTATGATTCCACAAAATTGGTTCTGTCTTTTGAAGACTTTTCTAGTTGATTTACTTGTTACTTCTAGTTGATTTTATTGTTGGTTAACGTAGATCTCCATTGTCAACATAACAAAGTTAAAAGTTTGTATTGTTATGTTGGTATGTCCGGTAAAATGACAATAATTTACAATTGTCAAGATGGCGACATTAACATTAAACAAAGCAAAAAGAAAGTTATACCGGCAGATAGATGGAGCTAAACTAAAGAAGTTTTACTTCAATCATGCACAGTTTTTTCTTCTCTTTTAGTTAATTAAAGAAAGGTCAGGGGTTTCTTTTAATTTTGTTCAAAATTGGTACTTGCGTATACTTGAAATACAATCCCGGAGTTCAATGGCCCGATGATTTTTTTAGTTTTTTTAAATCCACTTCAAGAACACGATCAAACTCATAGAGTAACTATCTCTGTTATATAGTACCGCTTTTTTTTACCAATAAGTGACCTTATTTCCTGTGCAGACTGAATATGAAGTATTCAGACATAAAACTGAGCTATTACCTAACCACATTGCTACTTAGCTGGATGCCATTCCTATAGCATACCTTTGGAGCAATCTCATGCAATCTCAATCAAGTGTGTTGGACGAAAATCAACGACAAGAATTATGTCGGATATAAAACTTTTTTCTTTTATTCCAAAGAGGAACTTGGTTTTGAATAGAATAGTGAAAAAACTGGCACTGTGGCACTGACACAGTAGTTATTTATTAATATACATTTTAAATGACGGAATATGATCAAAGAAGACTTTGGAACAAGGGTTATTATACGCATTTTCTAAGAAAACTCGACGGGAGATTTTTATTCTAAGACGACTCCTTTTATTCTAAGGAGAGGGGCTGTCAAAAAAGTGGTGTAGAATTTTCATAAATTATAAAAAAAAACAACTGACTTCTACTCTGACAAAATTTTACAATATTATATTTAATATTATAGAAACTGACAGTACCTACATGTGCTCTAACTAACAGTAATGATACTGGTTGGTTCAAACAAAATCATGTAGGTAATTATCATATAGGTAGATACTGAATTATACAGGCTTGATATAGAAAGTTATGAATTCACTCTCATAGAGACAGGTCACGCGATGTTGTAGCATGTCCCATATGAAACTAGCTATTCAATAGCGTGGGAATCACGAAAATTAGCTTAGCATACAAGTACAACTCACAAAACATGATATCATTGATTTTTCTATCAAGCAATTGGTGATGAAACCTTTTCGAAAGTTTGGAACCTCTTAACATTTTAGGTTTTTTCTCACCTAACTTCTTTTAACCTAAAATTTTCTATGATACCCGTAGTACGAGCTTTGCTTAGTTAATATTTATTTTAATTTTGTAGCGGAAGATAAACCCCTTTATAATAATAAACACTACATAACAGCGGAATAACTATTACTAACTACTCAATATTTTCTCTCTCTCTCTCTCTCTATTAAAGTCAAAAGAGCGAAACAAAACACTAAACAAAATATTAATTGCTATTCCTCTGCTACAAGAAGTTTATTAGTATTATACCGTTTGCACTAAAATTTGACAGTTTCGAAGTTCGCGTTTATCCCTCTAACGTACTTCGAGCAATAATTGCTCGAAGATAACGTATATCTACTACAACGGATTAGGTACGTTCTAGAGAGAGAAATGAAGCTGTCAAACTTTAGCAGCCTTATTAATAAACGGGTATTAGTCTCGGGTTAGTTACTTCAGCTTTTGTCCTTTTTTTGCTACTGGAATATTTAGCTGGATCGAAAGAGACAAAATAAGGTGTAACTAATCTGTTAATGTTTTGTTTCACTCTATCAAGTTTGAAATAGACAAAAGCCTATACCTAACATAAAACATACCTAGCCTAACATAAAACAAGAGAAAACACTCAATAACTATTACATAATATAATAAATTGTACCTAACTAATCTATAGTATTGACTGTGTATACAATTTGATATCCTGTCTAACTTCCTTTTTGCCAATATTATACACTCCAATAAAAGCAATTAAAACTTATTTCTCATGTTACGAAATACACACAAATGACCTACACGACATTGAAAGTCCTCAGATGCACGCACTAACGGCCTATATACCTTGAGACAAACAGGCTCCTTTCTAAAGTTTAACAACTCTTTGGGTAAATATAGGTAGGTCTGTCGCACTGTAGAAGCCTAATTACGATTGTAGCGGAAAATTAGAAATTTTTACCACACGGGTGAAACCACAGAGCGCCGCTAGTATACAATATTATTCATTGCTTTATAAAAAAAAATTACTTGTAATATGTATAAGTTTTGAGTTAACCCTCATTATTAGCTTTGCTCAAGAGCAAGCCAAAGAATTGTTAAGACAACAAAAACGCTGTGTGAGTGTGAGTGTGAGTGGTGAGCCTACTAAATTGTGAGTGCGGACCGCATCGGTGGCGCGGAGAATTGGAGCGTGCGCGTGCGCAGTTTTTAGCGTGCACGGTACGCCGTGTGTATGGTGTAATTGGCATAAACCTCACATGTTTATATATATGGGAGAGGAAATCGACGGTTATCAAAGTAATCTAAATTAAAATGTTCCTGAATTTTCCCGTTAATTACTTCGTGTTCTCGCCCTTATAGAGCTATCGAGAATAAGGATTGGGGGGGAACTCCGGGATAAGTATACATATATCTATTACGCTCCATTGTTTAATCCATTACTATAGGTTGGTTAATTTTGAATATTGGTAAAAAGAGAGCCCAAAACTCGTGATGTAGCACTAAAGATTCTTTGAATCGGTTTTTATATTGAACGAGCTAATGCTGTTGGTCTCTACCGGTTTCCGAATAATTTCACTAGCTACAGTGCCCTGTCGTTGTATATGTGCCAGGAGATGCAGTGGCGATTGGCTGGAGCGATGGAGGTGCGAGTAGGTCGGAGGTTGGAGGACGACTGAGACACTGGTTTCCATATAATGTTCTGTTTATTCTTTTTTTTTTTTGAACGAGCTAATGCTGTTGGTCTCTATCGACCTTTACAGCGTCACCGGACGGGAGGGCAGGCGCTTAAGGCGCACAGCCGTCAAAAGTGGGAGGCAACTAGCTCAAGGGCACCCATGAGGTGCAAGCTTCGGCTTGAGCCGTTGTCGGGATAAAAGGACCGGATCTCACGCAAAAATCAGTACATGATTTCAAAAAATAAACACTGGATTTTACTAATTGTGTTCACCTTTAGAAGTGAAACTGTAAATGAATGAAAATGAAAAATGTGAAGTGATTGATAAATCTGCGTTTTGTCTTTAAATATCCCCCAACAATAAAAAGGTAAAGCTTAGCAATTATCAAAAATTTTGGATAAACCTTCTTGGTTAGCATTATTAGATTAAAGATCATTATATAAAAAAATAAAAATATGAGGATAATAAACATTTTGCAATGAGTTATCAAATTAACCGAAAATTAAAATAATGGTGTGCGCATGCGCAATATGAGCTGACCTAAAAATTAAGGCTTTCCGACATCTTTCCGGACAATGATTTTCGAAGTAAGCCAGTATGATCTTACAAGCACCAATTTAGACAAGAAATTAACATTTTCCCGCCACTAATCTCATTCTAGTGGCCAATATAACCAACTGACCGAAGAGGTTCTAACACTTTTATTAGCGAAGTGGCTGTATGATAAATATGAGAAAATGTTGCTTCACTTTCGGCAATAATATTTCGCGCTGATCTTGTTGGTCTTTACCGACCTTTTAAATCACCTGCAGAAGGCACCCAGCTGTCAAAAGTAATAATAATAATAACACCCAACGATCAGATTCATAGATCCTGGACCCTAACTAGGATTCCCTGTGTCTAGGGACCCAGGAACTACGAGGACCACGGTCCCACAACACCCAGACTCAGAACAAGTATTTGTAACAAGTGTTTTATAAGCCTCTGTGGTGTGGTGGTTGAGCAGGTCAGTACATAGCCGGGAGGCGGTGGTTTCGATTCCCGCGGCAAGACAATTAATTGTGCACAGAAAAGAAAAAGCGCAAATACTTGTTCTGAGTCTGAGTGTTGTGGGACCGTGGTCCTCGTAGTTCCTGATTCCCTAGACACAGGGAATCCTAGTTAGGGTCCAGGATCTATGTATGTAATCGTTGGGCGTTATTATTATTATTATAATAAATAAACACAACATAAAACTATTACAAAAATATAGCCGACAGTATAATTTTAGTTTGAAAATTATCGTGAATGACACATTTTGTAAGATAAATAACGGCTAAACTCACTATAACTCAATATAATGCAAAATATATATCCAAAAAATTATCCCAAGTACTTGATTGCAGCGTAGGGCATCGATATAAAAAAAAAAAAAAATTTTTTATCTATTTGCTACTTTTCCTTTTTGTTTTGTCTACTTTTCACTTCGATTCGTGCATTCATTACCTACTTAAAATCTAAATCCATTCTCATTAATTTTACAATTCAAATATCTAGATTTGCATAGTTTCTAAGTAAATTTAGATATTTGTATCAAAAAAAAGTCCTTCCATTTTTTAAAATTTAGTTATGTGAACACAAACAAATAAAAACCTGTACATAATCTAGCATTACATCACAGATAATAAATTTATTTAACCTGTTTGTTATGTTGCGTGACAGGTGCATATAACCTATGCAACAGAAGTCAATAAAAAAGTTAATAAAAAAAATATACTGGCTCCGAACGGATGCCGTCAATCATCATCATAATAATTAGAATCGGATGAAATCGTTATTGCAACTTGTCATATTTATTTTATTTGCAGAAAGCAAAGACTGAAGAATATTTTCGACACTCAAACTACAAATTTTAAAGTAATATTTAAAATGTCGTAATAGGTCTCTATTAAAAATGCAGTTCAAAAATTATTTAGGTGCTTGCCATTTTGACCTATATGAAAATGTTAGCATAATTATAAACACAGAGCAGTGAAATAAAGACGCTTGCGATCAGATAGAGACGCCTTGCTCAACACTTTTCATGCAATTCAAACGTGTCAATTAATTAACTCAATTAGTTAGGTACCTGCGCAGTTGACATTAATGACATGTATGCGCTCGGCGCCTATATTTTCGATACAAAATTCGAAATGAATTTCCAATTAATGGGGTGCGAGCTTAATTTTTTCCTTTCTCTGTGATTTTTGACATCAAACTAAAGATATTGATTAACGTTTTAAATTAAAAGCTATGATGTTAGATTAATAGTTTAAGAATTTCTAGAATCGAAGGTCTATAAAAAACTTGGATATAATTGTAATACATAGCAAAAAAACAAATACATACCACTGAAAGCGATAATAATCCAAAAAGCACAACACTAAAGTTCACTACACTATGAAACTTTCAGTCATCTTTATCACAAAAGCCAGAAAAAATAAGAAAAAAGTCAAATGACAGGTGTCAATGCCAGCACCTATAGTAAAAAGTTTTTATCCAATGTGAAGTCGATTTCAATGATAAAAGATTGTTTTTATTTTCGAATGGCGCGAATGTGACCCAGTTAGCGTGAACGCGCGCGGCGCTGTCTTCGACCGGCGTTCGAATGCGTATGCGCAGATAGAATCTCAGTATGGCAAGTATATTACGTAGATAAACGGGAAGGTTTTGCTCGTGTTATGACATTACGGTAATATTTAAAATGTTGACTTGTTAGCCTATTAAATGCTTTATGGTACTTTTATTTGGATATTAACTATAATAAACCGTCTCATGTTAATAGGCCCTTATGACTGGTAGCTGGACGAAAAGACTAACTTATAAGCGTGTAGCTATGTAATGCAACTTTTGGAATGAAATATCTGCAGCCTAGATATATCCAGCTTACTGTAAAAGCAAACGGTGGTACCACGAACGTCAATCATAATCATGTCCGAGAATTGTAAAACAAACAAACAGTCAGAATGAAAAACAATAGCGATTGTAGTGCCTTCGCACGCTGAAAATCGAAACGTTGCAGTTTCAAAACAATATTTTACGAACAGGTACTATTATATATTCTGTGGTAGTACCAAGCTGATGACGTCATGATGACACTGCAGTGACGGCATGATAATGTTCTAGCTGATTTCGACCACGGTGACTGCGTATGAGTACCGACTAAGGGAATGTTAGCAACTCGGTCGGTATACCTACATTAATATCCATGAAGATGCTTGCCAAGTGTGTCGATTTTTGCAAACATGGCAAGCTGAACTACACTTTATTACGCTGTAGCAAGAGTTCCTATTTATTTAATGGACATCGGGGAGTGATTCTTCTGTACTTGTACTATTAGGTAAGTATTATGTGCCATAGCTTAGTTTGGAGATCGTCTAACTCGGTGAGTTGAAAGGCGCGAGTCAAATTACACTGGTTGCTATAATTTATAGGAACTATGTATTTTAAAACTTGAATACTCCAGTAATGTACACTTTCCCCTTGAAACTTTCAAGGCAAATGCCAGTAATTTCTCAAGGCACCATATTATAGCTAACCTGTCCTGCGTGTTACATCGTACAGACGTTTATGGAAAGAAATTACCTAGATTATTCTAAACCTGGTCTGTTTGCAGGTACCTAACTGTAATTAGAAAACTAAAAACATTGGAAAAGCTGTTTATTTTCACCGACTAACTATTACGAAGAGTGAGCCTTGGTCACAGAATAAATAATACTACAACACACAGATTACAGAAAAACCATTGTTTTATAACATATATTTAAAAGGGCACTTGTTTTTTTCTCTAATCTGTGTCAAAAACTTATAGCTAAATACATAAAGTACCTCAATTTTTTTTTGGAAATGTGATTTTTCTATTCTGTGTAAAAAACAACCTGTTTTTTTTTATTTGGCTTCACGTGATATGCGTTTTTCGCAAGTGTCATTATCAAACAGTTACGTAACAGTAGGTATATCATTCGCAGTAGCCGATGGCTAATTCATTGTCGCTATGAGCCAAATGAACTTTGGTCTCTCAAACATGATCTTTGGAAAGCGACCTTGTCAAAACCAGTCCATTAGAGGAAGATGCAGTTACGACTACCGATCCAACCGATATGACAAAAGAAAGTGATTGTTGTGATTAATGTGGTTATAATAATCGATGCAGAAGTGAAAGAACATAATGAATTATTTGATTATGATTAGATGTTGAAATGTTTATTGATGTGATTTTATATGAATTGTCGGTGAAGAAACAATATTTTAAAATAATTATTATTCCGAGTTTTGGCGGGAAACCGAAAAAGATTGCGTCACCGCATCGTATTATTTTCCAAAACTTGTGTTATTTTCAGTGTTAGGGCATAAAATTGGTGGCATTATATTCGTTAAGTGCTGGATTACAGGCGTGGAAAATGGTATAATGATGGTGAAACGTTTCTTTTCGTGTTGTTTCCAAAACTCCATAGAAGCTTCAAGTAAAGTTGCCACCACTTCACTAGGAGTAAGACTTTGAATAGACTATGACTTGACTTGATGACTTCGATTGTGACTTGACACATATTTGCGTGAAATATCGATAACTTGATAAATTATCAATTACTTGACACTGGCTAAATATATAAAAGTGTGAAGCCAAAACTTATATTAATATAAATTAAATATTATTCCTCAAATTATATTGTAATATATACAAATAAATTTGCAAAAAGACCAAACACCTGTGACCTGTCAACCACGAGAACGTGGTCGGATGAGAAATAACTGCCCAACTTTTCCAAGCAGTTTTTTTTTGTTTTTTGTATGGCTCCACACTTTTGTGTATTTAGCCAGTGTCAAAATTGATAATTTTTCAAGTTAATTAATATGTATATGTGTCAAGTCACAGCCCAAGTCATCAAGTCAAGTCATAATCTAGTCTAGTCTAGACAAGTCATACCCCTAGTAAAGTGGTGGCAACTTAACCAGAAGCTTCTATGGAGTTTTGGAAACAACACGAAAAGAAACATTTCACTATAATTATACCACTTTCCCACACTCATGCATGTAATCCAGCACATAACGAATAAAATGCCACCAAATTTATGCACTAACACTAAAATTAACACAAGTTTTGGAAAATAATACAATGCGGTGACGCGATCGTTTTCGTTTTCCCGCCAAAACTCCCAAACAGTTTTGGTGAGCACGTGTATAGGTTTGGGAACGTTTCTACACTGCCAAAAAGGTTACATCCTCATATCTAGTATTTTTTTTTTGGCATAAGTTTAGTCTCTGTCCTTTTATAATAAAGGCCTTTTTAAAAAGGCTTTTTTTGGAGAGTTTTGGCGGGAAAACGAACAACCCGACGTCATTTGTTTCCCTGCTTTATGAAATGATAAATTTTTGAGGGGGTCGTTTTTTGGCGGGAAAACGAAAAAGATCGCGTCGCCGCATTGTATTATTTTCGAAAACTTGTGTCATTTTCAGTGTTAGTGCATAAACTTGGTGGCATTTTATTCGTTCAATGCTGGATTACATGCATAAGTGTGGGAAAGAATATATAATAATGGTAAAATGTTTATTTTCGTGTTGTGTCCAAAACTCCATAGCTTCTAGTAAAGTTGCTACCACTTTTCTGGGATTATAACTTCTGGATTATGACTAAACTTGACTTGATGACTTTGAGTGTGACTTGAGACATATCTGTGTAAAATATCATTAACTTGAGAAATTATCAATTACTTGACACTGGCTAAATATACAAAAGTGTGGAGCCAAAACATAAAAAAACTAATATTAAATGATCTGGGTTTTTATTTACCTAATGTCATTTAAGGTTTGGGTCCAAAGAAATTTTAATTTTTTACCCTGTCCTGCATGCTACTAATAGACAGAAGGTAAAAAAATACTCGCGTTACTGCGTATTCTTGGCAGTATGCGATGTACGAGTATCTGATAGTGATACTTTTTGCTACTAACTTCATTTGTGAACTCTTTTCTGCAACTTGGTAGCCCTTTTTCGTGATGCCTTTTTGCTAGCATCCGCTTATCTTCTTCTTCTCTTCGTTTAATGGCTTGTTATAGCTTTTTAGCGATAATTCTGCCAATGTCAAGTGAGAAATTTTGTACGGTTATGTCATGTCAAAGTTTTATTTTGTCAGTCAAAATGCCACGGTAAAATGGTGGATATTTTACTGAAGGCTCTAGGGAGCCTTGAAAAGAAAACGTTAAGGCATGAAACCATTTGCCAACACTAGTGCACGCGTTCACGAACACTTAACGGACATCCACCCTTATTACACATTAAAATTCAAAAATACACGGATAATAGAAAAAAGTTCAAAATTAACAACCGCCATCTTCGGATTTTTTTCAACGACCTCTTCGTTATCTTCGTTTGCTATCAAAGGTGAAGAAAGAATCATCAACACCAAAGTTCTGTACCAACAGTTTTGAAAGCGGGACGATGCTCAACCATGATTTACAGCCCATAATTAAAAAAAGGAAATGGGGCTTGAAGTCGATCGTTAACATTGGAAACTCCGAATTAAAAACAAAACGCTGTAATTTTCGCCCCGTTCACTTGTTTCTAAACTTTTCTACGGAATTTCAAAACTCGTATGAGAAAATCCTTGGAAGGTTTGAAGAGTGATGATGTTTTTATAACGATTACATACATAGATCCTGGACCCTAATTAGGATTCCCTGTGTCTAAGGACTCAGAACAAGAACAAGTATTTGCGCTTTTTTTTTCTGTGCACAAATACTTGTCCTTCCGCGGGAATTGAACTCACCGCCTCCGGGTTATGAGCCGACCTGCTCAACCACCACACCACAGAGGCTGTCTTCTGTCAGAGGATGTTTATTTGAATTGTTGACGTAACTGTGTGACTGTTTTTGACGTAAAAAGAGATAGTAGAAAAGGGTTGCGCGTGGGTAACAAGAATCTTGACATCGTACTGGAGCGGGTTTGAGGCGCGGCTTGACGAGGTCTCTACGAGAGCCATCATTTTTATTAATGAATGATGTGACGAGCTAGTCATTCACCTGATGTTATGCGACACGACCACCCATAACGGAACAGTGTCACTCGGAACTCTAAAATAGCTACAGTACCCTTCAAACCGGAACACAGTAGTGCTTGCACACTACTGTTTGGGGCAGAATAACTGGCAAAGTACCTACCTATACAAACTTTGTAGAAAATGTCCTACCACCTAGCTAACCTAACCAGCTAACTTAAAATACTATCTGATGACATCAGCATTGATGCTCAGTCATCAATCGCTGCTCAAGCAGAGATTTCATTCACTAATTGGTCACTATGAATGAAATCTCTGCTGCTCAAGCCGATCGATGACTGGCCATCGTTCTGTAATACGGACCTTAGTTTTTTCTTGGCATATTATAAAGCAGGTTTAAGAGAATGCCTGCCATTCCTGGATATTTCTCTTAGCCATCTCTAACGGCGCCCACTAGTGTAAAGTGATGGTTTAGGTTTTACGTTTAAAGAAATTTATTCTCAAACAAGCTACTGCCCGCAGCTTCGCCCGCGGCGTGGCCTATGGGAAAATAATTCAACCACCTATTTCACCCTCTTAAGGGTGGAATTTCGAAAAATCCTTTCTTAGTGGATGCCTACGTCATAACATCTACCTGCATGCCAAATTTAAACCCGAGCCGTGCAGTGGTTTGGGCTGTGCGTTGATAGATCACTATGTCAGTCAGTCACGTTTGAGTTATATAGGGTATATTTAGATAAGACAAAAAAGACACTTCCGTTAGAACAAAGTAAGACTTTAGAATAATTCAATACAAGTACATTCGTCGTCACTTTAAATAATGTATATAGTAACATAAATATAAATACGTGCTTAAGTAACATTACATTTCAACAAGACTTAATTTAAAATGTTTACTTCGGCAACTCATCCGTCGTAAGGTATTAAGTCAACTGCTTTTTGAATGCGTTAAATGAACATATTTTTTTAATATGTGAGGGTATTTTATTAGAAAGTTATGCTGCTTCCGATGGGATGTTCTTATCCTTTTACCAGGACCGCACACGGCTGAATATTTCAATATTTAAAATGGATTAAATGTAAGTACCTGAGTTTCTTAAGTACTAGTGATACCAAATCGCAAATTTGCATATCTTACAAAGGCCATTGGGTAAAAGTGGCGTCATTTTTGAAGATCCGCGACCAGTAAAAAAACTATTGCCATTGGATAGTACTCTTTAAAACAAACAACTTTTACTATTGCAGTGACTACCTAAACCATATCGGAAACGAGATATTGTGTTGCAAAAATCAATAAAAGATCATCTAGATAAACATTAGAGAAATTGTTTTTGTTACTTTTTTAGTAAACAATATGCATTTCATAGAACAATATGCTAACTTCCAACCTTTTTGGAGCCCGGATCAGTTACGCTGACCAATCACAGCGTTCCATTCGTTTGCCTGCTTGAGAGCATGGGACTTAACGGCTGTGGCTGAACTCGAAAATCGAAGCTTTCTTTACTCACCATCTGACTTTCGTGTTGTTTGCGTGCTTATTGTGTTCCCTGATTATCATTATCTACTCGACTCGGCTTGTACCTACTACTGGACTTTGTGATTTAGCTTAATGTGACCTGGCAGTTTTTTTAGTCTATCATAAGTGTAAACGCCAGTAGAGTGCGAGAAATATCTCGTCCACCTTAATAAATTGTACTTGAGAGCGAATAAGTTTTATTTAAAAACTATTGTTTTTAGTTTCGTGGAGAAGACAGACTATGCAGGCCGTGTTTACTACGTGCTCGATTTCACAGTCAAGAAAATGTACCAGTTCAAGATGAAATTGTCGCTGAGGTGCAAGAACAACCACAAAACGTTGTACAAATTCAAGAAGACCTGGTTCCACAAGTGCAATTAGAACCAGAAGCTCTTATTGCTCCAACTAATAATTCTACAGCGACAGAAAATGATAATGTTCGAGATCAATCCGTGCAAGTAAATAGAAAGCAAATCATGTCATTGCCGGGTTATACAAGAGCACCATATAACACACATGTTTGCATATTTGCAGAATGCTCTAACAGAGACTTACAACGCATCCATGTTGATTTAAGAGCTACTGTTCTTCAAAAAAAAAGTTTTTATATTCCACGTGGTAATCGTGTATGTTCTACACATCTGTCAGATTCGAACTGGCAAAATATTGAAGAAAGAACTCGCCGGACTTTCAGCGAATTTTCTGCTGTTCATATAAAAGATATGATGGATATTTTAAGAACGCGCCAGGTGTATTTAGACTTTGATAGAGTCTCTGCTATGAACGATGATATTTTTCATTATTATATCGGGTTTTCTAAGACACAGTTCACTGAAATACTAGAAAACACACGTAGTATTGCTCAGAGAATAAGAAAAAAGCAGGTACAGCACTTGCCACAGTACTAATAAAGCTACACACTGGCGACTCCAATGAAGGATTGGCAGTAATTTTTAACATGACGAGAAAAACTTTGGAAAAAACCATGCGTTTGGTGAGACAAGATTTGCCTCGGAATTTGTGCCAAGACATTTAGGCTATGACCACATGACACGTTCAGAAGTAATTTCACGTTGTTTAGCGATTCCAAATGCACTTTATGGAAATCAAGCAGAACATATTACAGAAAGAAATGCCATTGTTATCATAGACGGGAACATCAACAAAAAAGCTCAAACTATTATTTTCAAAGAAAATCATATAGTTTACACGAGTTTTGCCATTTGGTGAAACCTTTTTTAATAGTTTGCTCAGATGGACATATCCTAGATATATACGGACTGTATGAAGCCACTAAGTCCGACGCAAACATTATTTTAGACATAGTAAAAAACGTCAGTGACCCATTTCACTGGTTTTTTAGGGAAAATGATGTTCTCATTTTAGATAGAGGATTTAGAGACTCTATAGAAGAAGTAGAAGTATATGGATACCGCACGTACATGCCAGCTACGAAAGATGACATGAACCTCAATTAACAACACGACAGGCTAACGACTCCCTCAAAGTCACTATATGTCGATGGGTTGTGGAAACTGTGAATGGGAGGTTAAAAAACCAGTTCCGACAATTGCGTTCCCATAACTTCAATAGAGCAGCTTCTCACTTATTTGACGAAGTAAGAACAGCTGGTGCGTTAATTAACGCATTCGGGAAACCATAAAATCATAAAATCACTTCAAGACCATAGATTAGTAGAGGATATAATAAGAGAAATTAATCCGAGATCTGTTGATACTAACCCATTATACGAATTTGTAATAGCTAGCAACCTGAACAGAAGAAGGGCCAATTTTCAATCAATCACAGCTGATGTACCTGGAATGGATGAATTTCCTCGAATGATTGCTGATGATTTAATAATATACGCCTTGGCACTTATCAAATAGCCCAAGCTAGAAGCTATTATGGCGAGCACGTCAAGCAATGCACTTATTTGATAGAAATATACAAAGATTTTAATAATACAAACCTATTACGACAACGCAACCCTGGTGGAACCAACCCATGGCTATTAAGAGGTAGAATACAATCAAGACGTTCAAATAGAAGAATATATTTTGTTTATATATTAGTTGAAAGAGAAGTTCCAGGGCGACAAGCCATATTAAGACATTTTTGTACGTGTGTAGTGGGGAAGCGCACATTAGGATGTTGTGCACAATTTCTTGATTTAATAATCCGAAACGAAGTGGAAATCGAGGCTTATGATGAATCGGAGGAATGAATTATAACTTATCTGAATGTTAAAGATTATTAAACACCAATTGTATTAAGTATAAATAATGTATTATTTATGGAATCGGTCTCTCCTATACAAACTTGACCATTCCGTCGGTAAAATAAGAATATATTTAACTTTGAAGTCATTTTATCGCTTATTTAGACGATATTATTCGTCTTCTAGCTTCTGATTTCAAAGTTAAATATTTCGGCTCCGATATTATTTACGATGTGTTTTGTATTTTTAAATAAGTATACAGATGTAGTACTTAAATTCAGAACGTATTGTATAAATGGTCGCATAAAAAAAAAATGACGCCACTACTCCATACAAATTTACCCAAACCCCTTTATTATATATATTCCAAATTTACATTATCACTATCACTACATAGTATAAAACAGAGTCGCTTTCTCTGTCCCTATGTATGCTTAAATCTTTAAAACTACGCCATGGATTTTGATGCGGTTTCTTTAAATAGATAGAGTGATTGAAGAAGAAGGTTTATATGTATATTTAAATCAATATTTTTGAAGATATTACAGAGTTAAAAATTGCGGGACGTAGCGTTTGCGGCGGTTCCGGCAAGCCGGGGCGGCTTGGAGCGTGCCTATAAATAGCGCGGCGGGTCTGTGAATGACATAGGCTATATATTTTATACCCGTGCGAAGCCGGAGCGAGCCGCTAGTAATTATGAGAGTTTTAAGTGGCAGTGCAGTATACCGAATTTAGTACAAAATGAATCAAGAATATCTAAGTGTAACTCGGCTAATAATTATTCTTGTATTAAACTTCCACAAGGTACTCGCTTGAGTCAATCCAAAGTTGTAAAATTTCATTTAAACAAAAATAGTTGATATATATTTTCAAATTGAAATTAATTAATCAATTAAATTTTAGTATACGGTAAAAACCATAAAGACAAGATCAATCTGATTACCAACAGCTGTAAGTATTAATAATAATAATAATTTCCGTTAGTTACATAACAGACCTAAATAGTTCCCTATACTTGTCATAAACACCATAGGTAAAAAATAATCAAATCAGCAATGAATATTAATAGCTTCGACCATAACAAACTGTTAAGGTTATTTATAGGTAAGTACTGATGAGTACAACAGGGATTACGTTTAATATTCCAGGCATTTTAAATATTGCTGACACGGTATCTACATACATACATGGCGTATGATATTGTTTTCCGCTTCTTGTTTTATATTACAGACATACAAACAGAGAAACAGTTATATACGAGTGAAATAAAAGATAGTAAGTAATATTTTTTTGAAAAGCAATACAAATCTGTACAAGACTAGTGCCCGTCTAAACTGGTGTTGCCACTGTAATAAATTTATAAATGCTATATATATAAAATTTGTAAATGCTACCACAGGGTAAATTATGGTACTGCTCGCTGCGCATAGAGTTTACAACAGGATGTTACCGCCGTCATATTATATATAAATATAAGAAAATATTTATGCTTAGTTGATAATATGTCTTGTGTAGTCGCCTATACCATGATCTCGTGAATACATTATCGATAGATCGATCGCTAAGCATATACGTTTCACTTTCATCCGCAGATTTCGGAGTTTATCGTAGTAGTTGTAATATACATAATACGTATGATATATCTCTTGAATAATTATGAATATGAAAGTTGATTTTACGAATAAACGCGTGGGTGCTTTTTTGTTTTTTGAATTTTTTTTTTTTTTTTTTTTTTTTTTTTACTTCAAACTTGTCTAGCATTTGACCACGCTCTCACCTGATGGGAAGTGACGATGCGATCGAAGGTGTAGCATGCTAGCCAAGTAAATACCTATTCACTCTTCTCTTGAACACGCCCGGGTCATATTTCGCCGGAAACACAGACGCTGGCAGGGCATTCCATTCCTTAGCCGTTCTAATTAAGAACGTTGAGTCAAATCGCTTGGTACGAATGGGTGGTATTTCGACCACAAAAGGATGGCGCTTAGCCGAGCGTCTAGTAGTCCGGTAGTGGAATGGTGATGGGAGAATTAGATCATGCAGTTCTTGAGCGCATTCACCGTGGTGTAATCTGTAAAAAAACCGACAGACTTGCCACCTTACGTCGATGTGCAAGGCTCTGGAGCCTTTCACCAACCAAAGTGTCGTCGTCAATGAGCCTTTTGGCACGCCGTTCAATCGAGTCCAGAGCCTCAAGCTGGTACTTGGCAGACCCGTCCCACAGGTGGCAGCAGTACTCCATACACGATCGGACTTGTGCTTGATACAGATTTAGAAGCTGTCCAGGTGTGAAGTACCGCCTTACCTTGGACAATATGCCGAGTTTTTTTGAAGCTACTTTGGCTTTGGACTCGATGTAGGATCCAAAGTTTAGGTTTGACGTGAGATCAACACCCAAAAGCTCAAGATGGTTTCCTAAACTTACAGATACACCACGGAATGAAGGAGCCAGATGGAGTGGGCCCTTTTTAGCAGTGAATAAACACGCCTGTGTTTTTGCAGCATTGAACCTAACCAAGTTAGCATCGCCCCAATCGGACACGGCTTTCAAAGCCAGGTTCATGCGCTCAACCATAGCCTCTCTCTCAATCCGGACATCGTCACCACTGGCTCGGGCACTGGATGTGTATCTTTCAACAACAGTACTATCATCTGCATACCCAAAGGTACCGGGCTTTAGCAAATCATTGATGTGGAGTAAGAATAGTGTTGCTGAAAGAACTGACCCCTGAGGTACACCAGCATTAATAGCTAATTGATCGGAAGAGCAGCCATCAAGAACTACTCTAAGCGATCGTTCCCTCAAAAAGTCTGATATCCAAGTGCACAAACCAGCAGGTAGTCCGTAAGATGGAAGCTTATTCAGAAGACCGTCGTGCCAGACCCGATCAAATGCCTTAGAGACGTCTAGAGATACAGCAAGTGCCTCTCCATGCATCTCTAAGGCTTCGCTCAATATGTGAGTGGCATACGCGAGAAGATCCCCAGTGGACCGGTTTCGGCGAAATCCGTATTGCCGGTCACTGAGGAGATCATTGTCTTCAAGGTATGCCAAGAGCTTGTTGTTAATTATACGCTCCATACTCTTACAGAGAATGGAGGTAATTGAGATGGGTCGATAGTTGGCAGGATCAGCACGACTGCCCTTCTTAGGTACAGGTTGTACGTTGGCTAGCTTCCAACTCATAGGGACTATTCCGGTGTCTAGAGAGAGGCGAAATAGGCGTGTTAGAATGGGAGACAACTCGGGTGCACAGCTCTTAAGTACAATTGCAGGTATACCATCGGGACCACTGGCTTTGTTCACGTCTAGACTGCGTAATGTTTTTAGTACTTCCTTCTGACGTATGCGTATTTCCGGCATGAAAACACCGCATTGTGGAAGGCAGGGAGGTACCTCATTAGGAGTATCTAAACGCGAAGCTTCTGCAAAGAGAGTGGCAAACAAGTTTGCTTTTTCTTTTGCAGTGTGAGCCAGCGATCCGTCTGGTTTCAATAATGGAGGCAGTGAGGATCGACAGAAGTTCGCTTCAACCGATTTGGCTAGGGACCAAAAAGCCTTACTACCCGCTGGGTAGGAAGCAAGTTTAGTCCCTATTCGACCAATATGATTGAAACGAGCCTTCCTTAATTCCTTCTTACAGGCCTTGGCGGCAACGTTAAAGGCTTTCTTCTTAGCTCGAGTGTCCGAGGCCTTGCGTTTTCGAGCGTCAGCCCATGCCAGATATGCCGCATGCTTCTGCGCTTCAGCACGTGCACATTCGGCTCCAAACCATGGGCTGGCTTTGCTGGTCACGGGTTTATCGGAAAATGGAATAAAATATTCCATAGCCCGACATACTACCTCAGTAACCGCATTCGCGCAGACCGTCGGATCTCCAGAAGAAAAACACGTTTGCCGCCAAGGATATGAAGCGAAGAAATGTCGCATCTCGTCCCAGTCTGCTAAGTTGTATCTCCAGACACGCCGATTGCTCTTAGGGCTTGGGTCAGGCGGGGAGTATACTGAAACGGACTTGACCAGACAGTGATCGGAACTACCAATGGGTGAGGATACCGCCACAGAGTATCGGTCTGGTTCAGTCGTGAGCAGAAGGTCGAGGCAGTTAGCAGTGTGGCTATCAATATCAGGCACTCGCGTTGGCTCTTTAACAATCTGCGTTAAATTGAGCGCCAAAGCGAGCTTACGCGTCTCTCTCCCAGCGTGGTCCGTGATCCGGTGTGGGACTAACCACTCCTGGTGGTGAGCATTAAAGTCCCCCAGAACAACAAGCTGAGCCGAAGGATAGCGTTGCTGAGCCACATCTGCCGTTTCAATGAGATACTCCATTAGAAGAGTTGTCTCCCGGTCACCGCTATGTGATCTGTACACACCAGCATAGAGAATTTTCTCAATGCCGGTGTCCACAAGCACCCAAATCACCGAAAAGTGGGGATGTTCAAGGTTTCGGAGACGCAAACAGCAAATGTCATCACGGACGTAAACGCAGATACCAGCGCGTGGAAGGAAGCGGTTTTCCAAGATGAATCCTGGATAGTCCAGATATGCCGTGTCTGATGGACATCCTATTTGCGTCTCAGTCAAGAAGAGCAAGTGCGGTTTGTTGGTCTCCAGATGATGATGGACCGCTTGCAGATTTGAGTGCAGCCCACGAATATTTGTGAGGTGCACTTTAAGAGTGAGGACGTGCATCTGCCGTTTAAACTTGCTCAATTTTTTCGACTTTTTCATAGTTGGGTGAGTTAGGTAGACAAGTAGGAAGTGGACGAGATATTGGGATGCTAACCCTCAGTAATAGAGAAGCTCCTACGCCAATGGAGAACTTGCGCGGAGACTGCGGGGACGCCCGAACCCCCCTGAAATTGCCCACAAGTTCCTCACTTCCAGTCGCCAACTGGCCCTGTGGACAACCTCAGGATTTTACACAAGCGGTGGGGCAGCCTTTCGTAGTTGGCTAGACTACTACTTGGGCCCCCTACAACTTGCGGTCGGCCAGCAGAGAGCACCGTGCTTCGGATCCCGCTACCCTCCGAAGCAAGGTCTCCGACGCGAAAGCATCTCCATCACCAATACCGGTCTGCATACCCAACACAACTGTCCACATCTACTCATCAGAACGGCTTCATTAGACATCACGATGGAACACGACGAGTCGCTTGGCATCGTGGTTTTGTCTAATGGGTGGTAACTAAGCCGGCGGCTAAGGCCTTCCACCAGTTATTTGGTTGCTCTTTTGGCACCACCCAGGGGTCACGTGTAGGGAAACTAGGGTTAAAGCCTACGGACGCGAGCAAACATAAACCCCCAATTTGAATTGGTTTATATCAACTTAGAAACGTTATTAATTTTAGTCGCTTGTAATGTCTGACTAACGCACCATGCCGATATGATAAGTCATGGGGATAAACTATGAAGAGAGTGCCAATTGAAGGGTTGAGAATAAAAAGGGTTTAACTGTCAAATTGATAGTTTCGAGAAATATGACTTTAAACTTCAACGGCTTCATTTTAATGTAGAGTACTTATAAGGTAATAGAAAAGGTTTATGTAAGTTTAAGTTGCTTGAAAATGTATTAATTCTATTTTTAAGTACTAATTCACACAATTTCTGTGAAAATATAATATGATAAAATAATTATAATAATGTTTTTATGCTAAGCGAACTGTATTCCTGTGACAGATAAACCGTTTTTAGACTCAAAATCTCGATATGTAAGCCTCATTTCGGTATTTTGAGAATGTATTATTGTAGATAATTTCACGCTGAATCCAACGATACCCATAAGTCATTTTATGAAAAAAATCAGTTAAACCCTTTTTGTTCTCACCCCTTCAATTGTGATAAGGTGCAGTGGGGTTATTGCCATAATTTTGATTATCGCAGAAGGTTTTCAGTAAATTTACTAAAATTTAAGGTTATTTATATATTTTAAGTAGCACACAAGCATACAGCCCGCCTTTGGATAAAGTCACGTAGCATAATGAACATAACTCTGGACGTGCTTCTAATGCGTTGCTTACCAAAATATTTTAATGTGTTTTTCTACATAGGTATATTAAGATTTAAGTAAGGTTTCTCACGTACATTAAAGTTAATTTGAAGCGGTGATTGTGGGGGCGGCGTATCCTTTCTCGTGTCCCCATAATCAGGCGTGTTGTAATGTATCTATGGTGCGGGGGACTCTAAGGAAAACCTAGGCTCAATGAAAAATAAAAAAATTATTTCGAGTAGAACATAATCAGTTAAACTAGAACATGACGCGGTACTGGTGGAGAGACGACTGAGGAGGCCAGAGCGGGGCGTTCGCTCCGTGCAATAATTTCTGCCGCGTTAGCATTCTGAATTCATTCGTCGGATAACCTTTATCCAGCCATTGAAAAAACGGCCCTAAACCAATTTGGTTGAAATGTTCCTACAATGAGCACTTCGCTACCAAGACAAACATCAGAACAATTATCCCGGAAAATTTCAAGTTTGTAGGTAGGTACTTGCCCGAAACTTTTTAACTAGTAGGTACCTAATAAACTTATTTAAAGATTACTTCTTTATTTAATTTTTAATTAAATTAAAAATAGATGAAAAAATTAAACTTCAGTTATTATATTAAAATTCTAACATCTACAATATCATCATCTCTTTTTATCTAGATAAATCCTAATACTTAATATGCCTACTCAATGAGTGGCGTTTACCTAACTTGTCAAATATGGAACCAGTTCGAATTTGATGAAGTGCCGCTAAAATTCGGTGTTTATCACGTTACCTATCACCTTTACATTAATTGGTCCACTTTTGTAACCAATTCCAATCAATCATCGTAATATTCAAGGTCTCGAGGTTTTTACACACCATTGAAAGAGTTGTCTTAATAATAAATTAATTGCCTATACTTAATTAATTTCTATCAAAATGCATGCGTTTGATGTCAATAAATTCTATCCTTAAATGCAGTGGAATCAATAAGTTTATTAATTTTATTGAAATACGTTATTTATGTCTTAATTAATAATATAATTATATTGCTTTATAAAACTTAGACCTTCTAATATATTTTGAACTTTGAAATTGTATCACATAAAACCCTTCTCGGTTAAATTAAAAAAAAATATATGTGTTTTTGCATGCATGTACCCTGTGAGCTGTAAGTCAGTGCTTCTAAAGGTATAACACCGGAAAACGCAGGTGCAGGAATTCTTAATACGTTTAGTTCGAAGTTTATTCACATAATAATTGCTGTGGTTGAGCCCAGTTACTGCCATTGTTATAATGGGATCTAAAATATAGTAGATGTAGAGCATGCTAAAACTTTGCGATTAGTGACATCTAGCGTCGAGTAGCATTACTATAATAAAGTTGGGCATATACATAATTTAGATAGCTTAACACAGATGGCGTTCTGCCAATTATTTATTTAAATAAGCTTTTGTTGTTAATGTTTGATAAAACTAATGTTCTCTTCTAAATAGTTCTAACATATTATATTTTTAGTATTTCTAAAAAATATTCACAAACACTTTTCCTTTAAATTTGAACAAATTGAACAGCCATTGTTTATCAAATCCCATTTTAATCTCAAGCAAGCAACCATTAAATAATCATTTGTCGATACGCAAAGTTACCTTTGTAAGTTGATTGCAACGATTGGAAGTGATAAAATTGAAAACTGAGTGAAAATTATTCGGTTACGGTCTAAAGAGAGAACAAACAAGCACTTTCGACGGTAACTGCCTTCACGATTATAGACCATTACCTTTGAAGCAAACCATGAAGCAAAATTAGATGGGATTAAAATAAAGTATTCTTATTGATAGTGAACGACTTAAAAATGTAACACTAGCGTCTTTTATTTATATAAATTTTTTTTTTTAATTCAACCTTTATCGAATTTTATTTGATTGCATTATTCCATTGCGTTCTTTTAATTTTAGGAAAACTGTATAGGCAACTATTTAAAACCGACTGTGCTTTAGACCACACGACCTGAAGTAAAGCTTCATCTATCGGTCGGTATAACTTTATTTTTGCTTTATTTAATGTTAAGGTCGGGTGTAGGAGTTTTGGCAGGAAAACGAAAAAGATCGCGTCGCCGCATTGTATTATTTTCCAAAACTTGTGTTATTTTCAGTGTTAGCGCATAAAATTGGTGGCATTTTATTCGTTAAGTGCTGAATTACATGAGTGTGGGAAATTGGTATAATGATGGTGAAACGTTTCTTTTCGTGTTGTTTCCAAAACTCCATACAAGCTTCTGGTAAAGTTGCCACCACTTTACTAGGAGTATGACTTGACTAGACTAGACTATGACTTAACTTAGTGACTTGGACTGTGACTTGACTTGACTTGACACATTATATGATATTAATTAACTTGAGATATTATCAATTACTTGACACTGGCTAAATACACAAAAGTGTGGAGCCAAAACCAAACAAAAAAAAAGGTCGGGTGTATTGTGATAAACTTATATTTAGGTACTTACTTACGTAGTCGTGTGACACGACTACCGTATGAGAATTGAACAAAATAACGAGTAAATATTTTCTGATATTTTTGATGACAATAGTGAAGAAAATTTGTGTATTTTTTTGATGACAATAGTGAAGAAAATTTGTGTATTTTTTTGATGACAATAGTGAAGAAAATTTGTGTATTTTTTTGATGACAATAGTGAAGAAAATTTGTGTATTTTTTTGATGACAATAGTGAAGAAAATTTGTGTATTTTTTTGATGACAATAGTGAAGAAAATTTGTGTATTTTTTTGTTTAATCACTTATTATTATAGTATTCATAAATCCAGTATTTGAATTTTAACCGGAAGGACATGTTTTACAGTTTACGGGGGTATATATTATTTTAATGTAAGTAATCAATAGTAATACAGAGAAACCCAAAATACATTAAAGTTATACCATTTAATAGAAGTAATTATAAAGTATTTATTTTATTTATTAATTCGATTTTTGAAGTTTATCGACTATTATAAGCTACAATTAAATAATAATAAAGCCATCCACATAATAATATAATAAACTAGTTGCGACTCGCGGTATCTCCCGCGGATAAAAAGTGTTTCAATTATTTGCCACGGGATAATTTGACTTTTCCGGGATAAAATGCATATATATAGCATATATGTTAATCTAGTGTATGAGCTATCTTGGTACCGAATTTCATCCAAATTCATTCAGCCGTTTGAGCGTGAAGGAGTAACAAACATACACACAAAGACACATACAAACTTTCGCCTTTATAATATTAATTAATTTAATAATAATAATGTGAAGTGTGATAGTGTGAAGTATTAGACATTGATGTGAGATGAACGCGTCGCGTATGATTGCGTGTGTATACGATGTAAACGATTAATATATCATTGTCTATGCTGACTGGGATACCTTTAAAAATAAGAAGTTGTCTCTGATTCTCTTCCGGCTAATATGGCGTAGGTGTAGGACGTACTTTGTAAATATATTCCTAGCTATTAATAAATAAACGTGTTTGGCTAACTTTGGGGCTTTCATTTAAACAATTTCTAATATGAAGTGTGACTATGAATCCGCAGGGAGTCATAGTAAGTAGTACTCCTTCCAATGAGCTGCAACACTTCACGGTGAGTCGTGGGACAGTTGATTAATTTTATTTACAACACCGCAACCAATCGATTCGTTGTAAATATTGATCCCGCTCTACTTTTCGGTTTATTGTAAACAATTGAAGGGTTGAGAATAAAAAGGGTTTAACTGCCAAATTGACAGTTTCAAGAAAATAGACTTTAAACATCATCGGCTTCGTTTTAATGTAGAGTGCTGATTATGTAATAGAAAAGGTTTATGTAGTTTCAGTTGCTTAAAAATGTATTAATTCTATTTTAAAATACAAAATATAGTACTAAATCGTACAATTACTGTAGAAATATAATATAATAAAAATAAATATAGTAAAGTTTTTATGCTAAGCGAACTGTATTCCTGTGACAGATAAACCGTTCTTAGACTCAAAATCGCGAGATTTAAGCCTCATTTCGGTATTTTGAGAATGTATTATTGAAGATAATTTCACGCTGAATCCAACGATACCCATAAGTCGTTTTGTCAAAAAAATCAGTTAAACCCTTTTTATTCTCACCCCTTCAATTGTATTTAAAAGTACTTATATAGTAAGTACATTGATGAACACAATCAGTTCACTGGTTTGGTTTTGAAATAAAACATCTTTACGCACGCTTTACTTGGGGAGTAAGCTCGCGAGGCGAACGGAAGTTGTTAGTTGTTGGGTAACGTAGATCTCCATTGTTAACATAACAAAGCAAAAAATTTTTATTATTATGTTGGCATGTCCGGTATAATGATAAGGTGACATTAAAATTAAACAAAGCAAAAACAACAATTTCGGCCGATAGATGGAGCTAAACTAAAGAAGTGTTAATTCAGTCGTGTGTTTTAAAGCACACTCGTTAGTAGTACTAACGTAGTCAAAAACTTTAGTCTTTAGTTTAGCTCCATCCGTCGGCCGGTATCACTTTGTTTTTGCTTTGTTTAATGTTAATGTCGCCATCTTGACAATTGTAAATTGTCATTTTACAGGATATACCAACATAATAATAGGAGCTTTGGCGGGAATGCGAAAAAAATTGCGTCACCGCATTGTATTATTTTCCAAAACTTGTGTTATTTTCAGTGTTAGTACATAAAATTGGTGTCATTCTATTCGTTAAGTGCTGGATTACAGGCGTGAGTGTGGGAAAATGGTATAATGATGGTGAAACGTTTCTTTTCGTGTTGTTTCCAAAACTCCATAGATGCTTCAATTAAAGTTGCCACCACTTTACTAGAAGTATGACTTTGACTGGACTATGACTTGACTTGATGACTTCGACTGTGACTTGACACACATTTGCGTGAAATATCATTAACTTGATAAATTATTAATTACTTGACACTGGCTAAATACACAAAAGTGTGGAGTCAAAACATAAAAAAAAACATAACAATACAATTTTTTATCGTCGTTATGTTAACAATGGAGATCTACATTAACCAACAACTTTCAACATCCGTTTGCCTCGCCAGCTTACTCCACAAGTCAAGCGTGCGTATGGAAGTTTTTTTTTAATAAAGATTATAAACTGTTATGGTATAGTAGTAGGTTAACTGTACCAACATACAGACGCTAACACACACAAGTAGCCACTGCAAAGCAGTGCAATCATCACAGCACAGTTAAATAGGTAAAAAGCGCGGTGCGGGCACAACGCACTGGAGCACACAGAAATTAAATAATAATAATAATAATATGTGTGGATATCTCACACAGCGCCATCTAGCCCCAAAATAAGCAAAGCTATGGGAAAACCAAATAACTTATACAATACTTAGATAATTTTTGTTTGTAAATAATACATACATATTATAGAATACAATATAACACCCAGACAAAGAACAAACACCTATGTTCACACAATACAAATGTTAATAATCACTATAAAGTATAATACTATAAAGGAGAAGTTTGTATGTGTGTATGTGTGTTTATATGTGTGTTACTCCTTCACACTCAAACGGCTGAATGGATTTGAATGAAATTCGGTAACAAGGTCGATTATACACTAGATTAACACATAGGCTACATTTTATCCCGGAAAAGTGAAATTATCCCGTGGGATGAGCAAATAATTAAAATACTTTTCATCCGCGGGTGAAACCACGGGGCGCAACTAGTATAATAATAATAATCAAGCTATTCTCATCTACTTTTCTTTCCATCAGCAAACGTGCTGTTTATCTATCTACCTAAAATTCTACGTCTTAAATACGTCTTAGAACGTAGAATTTTAGCTAGATAAACTCGTTAATAATAAAATTTTAAAAATGATAAAGTTACAGACAAATATTTGAATTTTAAAGCCACGAAATTAAAAAAAAATTCTACTTAACTAGATTATAAAGCTTTAGTTTCACCCCGCGGTTTCACTCGCGATAAAAACATCTTATGTTTTAATCCGGGTTATAAAGTATGTGTTCCATATTTCACCCAAACCGTTCGGTATTTTTTGCGTGAAAGAGTAACAAACATACATCCATTTATCCACACTCACAAACTTTCGCATTTATAACAGACAGACAAACAGGTCTAATTTTAAAAAATACAGTTGAGTGTATAGAATATATTATAAACTGTCGCAGAAAATATAATTAGATTTAAATACCTTGAGAGAGCGTAATAAATCAATTTTAATTAAAATTATATCTACTCACTAAAGTCAATAGATTTCTAATTTAAGAACAAATAGAAAATAATTAGGTAGCTGCCAAAATAAAGTAAAACATGCCAAGCACCGAGAGTATCACAAAATGAATTAGCGACGGCGGAATTAGTTTAAAATCGAAAGCAAATCCAAATAATTTCATTAGTGATTTGATAGACTTGTTTATCTATTAAGCTATCGGTTCAGTTATAATACTACTGGCTAATTCTAAATTATAGCTGTAATTACATAGTATCTATAGACGGCTAGGACAATGTAGTATTTTTGTATGTATTTATTTTTAGGTTTGCAAGAAGCCATAGGAAAAAAGTTCAAACGCCTTTGTTTCGCCATCTTTTTTTATGATAGTTTTTTTTAGCTCCGTACTTTTGTGTATTTAACCAGTAGACACTGGTTAAAAAAGTATTGATAACCTGTAGCAAAAAACAAACTTTAGAAATGCTGAATATTAAACAAATTGAATTAGAAATATTGACAGCCTCTGTGGTGTGGTGGTTCAGCAGGTTGGCTCGTAATCCAGAGGTGGTGGATTCGATACCCGATTTTCCCAGAATACGAATTTGTGGAAAAAATAGCGCAAATAGTTGTTCTGTGTCTGGGTGTTGTGGGACCATGGTCCTCGTAGTTCCTGGGTCCCTAGACTCAGGGAATCCTAGTTAGGGTCAGGATCTGTGTATGTGATCGTTGGGCGTTATTTATTCATTATTATTATTAAAAATCTGATATTTTTCTATGAGCTCTTCAGAAAGTTTCGGTATGTTCCAAGAAATTAAAAGTTATTCATTTTATATTCCCTTACTAATTTCTAAAATTCCCGTCTGCACTTAGTTTTGACAGCTGTTTATCTCTAATAAGCGTTGCACTAGCCATAAAGCGGTTAGGGCAAAATTAGTTGCCGTCAAATCGTTCAGAATTCGTGTGTACCTCTTAAGCCAGTGCACCTAAACACCCTAGCGCGCTTTATGCGATGCCTGAAAAACCTAAGTTTGCCGTACTCTAGGTTTTAGCGTGAAATTTTTTTGTAATGTAATTTATATAGAAATATTCTTAAGTAATTTATATTCCTAAGACATACAAATAAATGATTATTATCTAAGTACTTGCGCATGCGTATATGCGTATTTTTTTGTTTTGTAATTATGATGATGATGATAGAAGGGTAATTACTATAACTGCATTATTTACAACCCTCCAACATTGGATTTACACATAGAACACTTATTATCCTCAGGTACAACCGCGAAGCGCAACTAGTGATAAATAATGACGGAACAATTACATGATTGTGGTGGCGAATCGGGTCCGCCTAGGAACGCTCTTCTTCCGGATGAAATTTATTTTCCACTTGACACAAATTTGTGTTAAAGTTTCCACTTGACACAAACCTCTCAAAACAATTGGACGTACTTCTGCAAACGGGAAACAATCAACACAATGATAGTTTTGAGAAAAAGCAGTTTTCGTAAAAATAGTGTATACAAAATTTTTTTTTATTATTTTGAACAAAGTCTATTTACAATACTATGTAAAATGCAAAAAATTTCAAAAAAAAAAAGATCATTTTGGTCTTTGTAGGGTTGATAGAAGGTGCATTTTGAAAGCTTTCTGCATACTTAACTCAATTTTACCATCTGTGTGGGTTTGTTCCTGTTTGCAGAAGTACGTCCAATTGTCAATAGAAACTGACCGCACTAATCTATAGGTACCTACATAACACCAAAAAGAACTCACCCAAAATTCCCGGGAAAACAAATAGGCAGACGATGGCATACATGCATATTGGGCACCCTCTTCCCACTGAAATGCTGCCCTCCATTGAAGATCACCTCCGAGCAGCAAGGGGACGAGCATCGACCACTATTATCCGAGCATTCCGAGCCACAGCAACTTCTAGAATATTCCGTACTGTACCAGTAATGCTCATCACAGGATAAGTTGTACCGCCATTCGGGCGTACCAGCTCTATAGTTGTATCTTTCACAGTACGGGCTGAGGTCTGTGCAGCGTTCGACGTAAGCCCCAGCTAGCTGCTCCATATACTGCTTGTACAATCTCTTTTGCCGCTGATTCTGCGACACGTGAAGACGCAGCACGTTGAGGAAACACATCTTTATCCTGCCCAAGGTCCTCGTAACAAGCACCCGAAGTATTCGTCACCAGTCGGCGCCTCGACATGTACGCGACTACCGAATCGCGTCCGCGGAATCTTAGAGAAAACAGATTTTACTGGAGCTATCGGACCGCATTACGAACGCTTGTTAGATGGATTCCGTGATCTACAATATTTCCCGTTTCGCTTTTTCTACCGGCACGTCGTTTGTTATCATGTATTTAACTTTCGTGATGAAAGTAAACAATGATATTGTTGGCCCTTATTTTAATGTCATAGGTCATAAACGCGGTCGTGTTTAGTAAGCAATGGTAGGTTGATGGTGCGGTGTACGCGCGTGGTGTCCGCTACATTACTGCGCCTGCGCAGGCGTTGCCGCGACTGCCGTAATCGCTTTACATCAAATTACCTCGCGTTTCCCCTAGAGGTGAAAAAACGGAACAGTTTGCGGAGAAAATGTGCGCAACTGAAAATAATCAGAGTAATAAGCCGTGGTGATGTAGTAACTGTTGTTCAATCTGTGCCAACGTTCCATTTTATCGATCATGCTGCAAATGAGACACGTTCAGCCCTCGGTTGATAGGTAATTTGATTTACGTAAACCATTTTCAATTAAGGTAAATTACTTTTTGGTTCAAATTAAGTGTTATTTCACAACCTTACAGAATCAAGATGTAGGTAGTGTACCTATCTAGTACCTAGCATTTAGTAATAGTTGTCATAAAATAATAAAAGCACTTTGCCAGTTAAAAAGAAGTTGGATCAAACGACTGAAGTAAAACTCCACTTCTTTAGTTTAGCTCTATCTATCGGCCGATATAACTCTGTTTAATGTTAATGTCGCCCAATATAATACAAATTTTTAACTTTGTTATGTTGACAATGGAGATCTACGTTAACCAACAACTTTCAACTTCCGTTCGCCTCGCTTACTCCCCAAATCAAGCGTGCGTAAAGAAGTTTTACTTCAAAGTTAAATACCTAACTAATCTGGATCGAAGTACCTACTTATCTATCAACTTTACAATATGTGGTATATTTATTGTAATACCTATGGTACCTTGTTTTACTTATATCTATTATTATTTGTCTATACACAAATTACAAAAGCTTGAGAATCGAATTCCCATAATAATATAAAAATCCATCGACGTAGGCGAAACGCCACGGCGCGCGGCTACAAAAAATGTTTTGTTTTTCGGTTACTACTCAACAACAGATGGCACTGCATATACTATTTAATCAAACTTGACAATGACCACAGACCTAGTATATTTTCGCATGACAATGACATAATTTTCTTTAGTCAGCCCGTGCATCTTTCCGTCATTACTTTTTCGCTGATTTGTTTTTGTTTTCATTTTGACCGGCTTGCTCGTTTCCGCCAAATTTAAAATAATTTTCTCATCTAATTTTGATGAAAATGTGCTACAAATAAACCTAATTATTCATTTAAAATAATATCGAATGGAGAAAAGTACACTAAATGAAACCGAACGTGTGGACAAATTTGACATAAAGTTGAAATCCAAGCCAAAAGATGGAGTTATTTTGCAGCTGCATCATACAGTTCGGGGATCTAACGGAGAAAATCGCAGAATTCGATTCACTTCAGGCGTTTTCGACGACAGCCAGGAGAAGCTTGCGTGCGCTGATAACGCGGGAAACATTTTTATCTTGGACTTTACTGAACTGAAATTCTGGAAACTGACCGGTGTCGGAGCATGCAGTGTTTTGTACTTTTTACCCAACAAAACAGACACCTTAGCGGTTGCAACGATAAAAAAGTATAATATTGACTTTTTGGATGTTGAGACGGGAAAGTCTACGCTCACGTTATCGGGACACACAGCACCCGTAAAACATGTATCGTACTCTAATTACAAAACAAACAACCTATTGACGGCCAGTCCCGCTGAAGCTATACTATGGGAACTTATAAACTACACAAGATATTTCACTTTGAATACTTACATGGGAGCCCCAATTCAACAGACTTTATTTACACCAGCGGGAGAGTACCTAGTTGTTTGCTTCCAAAATGATACCATTCAAATATGGAAACATGAGACCATGAAATCTGTCAAGCAAATCATACCAAGTGAGTTGAAGCATTTGAAAAATATAGCTTTTACCATGAATGGGAGAGCAATGGCAATTGCTGGTCTTACTCCAACTCTTATACTTTTCAGTATGGACACATGGAAGGCCATAAAGTCAATAGATTTAACTAAATATAATCTATCTGGAGTTTATAAAATAGCGTTCATGCCACAAGTATTTGATGGAGGTGCCAATAAAATTCTTGCTATACTCGGTAGTGACTGTGCACTGTACTTATTAGACTTGGAAACCATGAATGTCATTCACAGCATAAAGCCAGAATCATCCGGGATCCGAAAGCTGGCAGTCAGTCCCACTGGCAAATACTTCATCTGCATCCTTCAACAAGGAGAAGTCAATATATACAATTCCTCATTTGTTATGGATCTTGCAAAAAGCAGCTTAAATGATAACATTGATAAAAAGGAAGCGAGCACATCATCACAGAAATGTTGTCCCCAGGAATATCCTGTCCCTACAGCTGAAGTGGAGCAGAAAATGAAGACATGTATGGACAGTGCTCGTCTGAGAAGAATCCTTATGCAGTATGGGGAATATCCAGACAAATTCAGATCTATTATTTGGAGGGCACTGCTTGATACACCCAGAAATAAAATCGCCTACTCAGCTCTCATAGATAAAGGCATCCATCCAGCTTACAAAGACATTGAAAAACAATTCACTATACACAGTACTGTCACACTTAAAAACTTAAAAAGGTTGCTGTCCTGCCTTGCCCATTGGTGTCCTTTATTTGGGGTATTGAAGTTCCTTCCAGGATTTGTCTTTCCATTTGTGAAAGTACTGCAAAAAGACCCGTTACTTCTATTTGAATGTGTGGCTACTATCTTCATAAATTATTGTCAGTTGTGGTTTGAATATGCACCATTCCCACCAATAAGCATCTTGGCTATGGTAGAAAATATCCTAGCTGAACATGACCAGCAGCTTCTCAATCATTATTGTGAAGTAGGAGTCACAAGCCAGACTTATGCTTTGAAAATATTAGAAACAGCATTCAGTGAAGTACTTACTTGCTCTGAATGGCTCATACTCTGGGACCACATTTTAAGCAATGAGCCATCATTTATTTTGATGGCTGTAGTGTCATACAATATAGTCCAGAAAAATGCAATCAAAAGACTAAAAACTCAAGAGCAATTGGAACATTTCTTCCATATGCAGAACCCTATTGATAAGAAAACTTTCTTAAAGAAAACATACATATTAATTAATGAAACATCTGATGATATCCATCCAAGAAGATTTTTTGATGCATTTGCATCGTTAGAAAAGGGAGAATGCTACCAACAATTCACTGGGTATCCGAAAGCGACAATATGTCTGAAACTGGCCAAACAGAATGTTAAGAAAACACTCAAAAGTGACAGGTACACATTGAGAGATCTTACCACGAGAAGCCAGGAGAAGGAAATAAATCAAAGAATAAAATCAGATGAATTATCCGATGTGAAGTCAATACAGAGTGATGATAATAGTGTGTATGAATATCATGTCAATAAACGCAATAAGAAGCATAAGAAAAGACATTATTATGATGATCATAACAAAGGGGATTATTGTAAAAGGAATACCAAAGATACATTGCTTGAAAGTGTGATGAACCCACCTCATAGGAACAGGGGCGAAACTAAGCCATTATGCAAAAAAGATGCTATTAATCTTTGTCAACACAATTCTAGGTCCAAAACGAGAAAGAAAACAACAGCTACGAGTAATAGTAATTTGATAGAAAAGGAGGTGGAGAAATTACTGTCACCACAAAGAATCTCCGATGAGTCTGATTCATAAGACTGAAACATACTATTAATTTATTGTAAAGAAGTTAAGTAATGAGTTAAAATGGTTAAAAATAAAATTTTATTTGGTTATAACGTGTTTATTTTATTCACAGGAAAAGTATAAAATAAGTTATTAGTCAGACAAATATTTTACATTATTTATCAATCACATTCTTGCCTAGTAATAGCGAAACATTATCAATCTCCATATCCAACCAATGTTCATCAGTGGATGTCTCCCGGCAGTCCCGGCTGATGATGTGTTGAACAGAATTTCACATGCAGGCTGTTCACAGACTACCAATCTGGGTTACTTCATTCCAGAATATAATGTTTCAACTGATAAAATCCATGTGGCACCTTTAATTTTATATTACATTTTATGGCTACTACATATTTTCTTATTATTCCTTCTTAGCCAGTCTGGGTATAGTTGACTTTATGTAGCTGTATTTCTTTCTGGAGGACATGCTGGGGTTTGGACTGGGTTCCGGTACTGGAATCTTGGGCGAACGCAACGGCGCCGGCGTCACTATTTTTGGCTTAAATAAACCTGCAAAAAAAAAAATTTAAATTTATATAAGTGGCTAGAATACTTAATTAAATAATACAAGTAATTTAAAAATATTTACAATTTTATAACTAGCTATACAAAACATTGACACCCTTTGTGGTGTGGTGTGGTGGTTTAGCAGGTCGGCTCATAACCCGGAGGTGGCAGGTTCGATTCCCGCGGCAGGACAAGTATTTGTGCACAGAAAAAAAGGGCAAATACTTGTTCAGAGTCTGGGTGTTGTGGGACCATGGTCCTCGTAGTTCCTGGGTCCCTAGACAGGGAATCCTAATTAGGGTCCAGGATCTATGTATGTGATCGTTGGTCGTTATTATTGTTATTACAACAAAAAATAAGGTTACAACTAAAAACATTATTTACAATATAAACGTTGCTAGTAGATATTATCAAATAGATGATGAGTATAAAAAACAAAGTTGCCGCCAAAAAGAAAAACAAAGCGTGTTGAATGCCTACTCACTAACTACCAAAGCCTACGAACGAGTTTTTTAGTTGATGTAGGTATCAACGGCCTAATAAGAATGTCTGTTGAGCTCTGCGCAATACAAAAATATATAGTGCAGTTTTTAAGTAACCGACAGTCTTATTTTTTTTATATCCTAAACTGCCATTACAGTGAATTTTATTTAATATTCGTATATGCGTTATTACGAACTCGTCCTAGTATAGCTTAATACCGGTGCTAGTACTTACGTACCTACCTGCCTCGTCACCACCCTTCGGGTATAATCAATGGATATTACACAAAATTTTTGGAAAGTCCACTAAAACTGCTATTATGTGAAATGTATTACGATCCAATTTACTCAGAAATCCACTTTAGAAATGACTGTTTTAAAATCCACTAGAACTGTGACAGCCTTATTAATAAACACGAGCTAGCTTTAGACTAGTTATACCATCTTTTGTCTCTTTCGATCCAGCTAAATGTCTAGCTAGTTGTCTAGTTGTCTGGAAGAGATCGCTATTAGCGATAAGACCGCCCATTGTTGCACTAGTATGTAAGATTTAATAATTCCTGTATTGTATGAATTTCGTTGGTGAGACAATAAAGAGTTATCTATCTATCTATCTAAATATTCCAATACCAAAAAAAGGACAAAAGCTGAAGTAACTAATCCGAGACTAATACCCGTATAAATAAGGCTGCTTGAAATTAATGTTTTAAAATCCACTAACCATGCAATTTGCTCTTCATATCCTGACCTTTAACTTTATCGACTTTGATACTAGGAGACTCTTTCTTCTTGAAGATGTTAGGTGAAATGCGCCGGAGTCCGGAGAGCTTCCTTTCTTTCGGGGCCGATTTGACCAAGTTCGAAGTAGAGGCACTTTCGTAGCGTTTCAACCTACTTTTGGTGAAGTCGTCAGGTGCTGATATGCCTGAGAGGTTCGGGCTTGATGCGAACTGAGCTTTAGGGGTCTCTGCTGCCTAAAACGGTTAGAAATTCAGTTTTAAAATATGATGCTGTATCCTTGTCGTTTCGACCTATATTGAAAAGGGCTGCTAGCATAAATAGAACTGCAAATTGAATTCCAATCTATATATATAAAATTCAAAGTCCTTACTGACTGACTGACTTATCAACGCACAGCCTAAACCGCTGGTCCTTGAGACTTGAAATTTGGAGAGTGTGCTCTTTGTAAAGTGTAGGTATCCACTAAGAAAGGGGTTTTCGAAATTCCACCCCTAAGAGGGTGAAATGTGTGGTTGAATTATTTTCCTATAGACCACGAGGGCGAAACCGCAGGCAGAAGCTAGTAGCTTATAAATCTTGGGATTTATTGTTATACTAACTCTAGTTTATCATCTTTTTTAAACTGGTAGGGTAGCGTTTGATCACATTGAAGTAGTGACAATTTGGCCGAAGGTGGCGCCACTTTCCATCTGGATTGGGAACTGATGGGAGCACAATCCTAAAATATTTTCGCTACTCCTCAAGTGTCTGCCAGAACATACTGGTAAGTGTTACGCGTTGTACTATTAAATAATTTGCGATGGTAACATGCCACTAGCTATAAAAGCGCTAGATAATGCCAAAACACTCCCTCCCCATTACTCTCCTTCCTGTCCTTAATTAGGTATGTGTATTTATTTGACTGGCCCGATAGCTCAGTTGGTAGTAGCCCTGCCTTCTGAACTGTGGGTTGTGGGTTCGATTCTCACTCAGGACAAACATTTGTGTGATGAACATAGGTGTTTGTTCTGTGTCATTCTATGTATGTATTTACAAACAAAAAAGTATCTAAGTATTGTATCAGTTATCTGGTTCCCATAGCACAAGCTTTGCTTAGTTTGGGGCTAGATGGCGTTGTGTGAGATGTCAAAAAAAAAACTAATTTAGAGATAAAATTTTGTATCAAAATAACTTGTTAAGAGTGTTTATGTCAAGCTTAATTCCAAACAAAAAATAGAAAGAAAGGCCTAGTAAATCACACTAATATTAGGTCTTTACCTATGAAATTGCCGTTTTGTTTGAAAAAAGTTCAAGTATTTTTTTTTCGAACTTATTTATTTCTTTTATTCAAAGTAATCACCCCTGCAATCAATGCATCTTTGCCAACGCTGTGGCAGTTTATGGATGCCCTTCTTGAAAAAATCAGCAGGACGGGAGACAACAAACTCTTCAAAGGCGTTTTGTACTGCCTCTCGGGAATTGAATTTTTTTCCCGCTAAAATTTGTCCAAATTTTGGAAAAAGTAATAGTCGGTAGGCGCAAGATCTGGTGAGTATGGCGGATGAGGGAGAGCTTCCAACCCAACTCATGCAGCTTAGAGACGGTCTGTTGTGCAGTATGGGGTCGCGCGTTGTCGTGAAGTAGCAGTGGAGACGACCGATTGACCAAAGCTGGTTGCAGACGTGCGAGTTTCGCCATCATTGTGGTCAGTTCTTCAATGTACACATCTGCAGTAATGCTCACGCCGTTTTGTAAAAAGCTATGATGAATCACACCAGCACTAGACCACCAAACTGTGACCATCACCTTTCTAAGGGTCATTTTTCGTTTTGCACATTGCTTTGGTACCGAACCAGGATCTAACCAACTTGCTGAGTGCTTTCGATTGTCAAAAAGAATCCATTTTTCATCGCACGTAACAATTCGGTTCAAAATTCCTTCATTTCTGTGCCTGTTAAGCAGCGCAAGGCAAGTCTCGACGCGTACGTTGCGCTGGCGATCGTTAAGTTCGTGGGGCACCCATCTATCAAGCTTTTTTATCTTGCCAATCTGTCGCAAATGGACCAATATTGTTTTGATGCTAACATCAAAAGCTGCTGCCAGCTCAGCTGTAGATTGAGATTCATCAGCTTCCACAATCGCCTTTAATTCATCATTGTTGACCAAAGTTTCCGGACGACCACGAGGTTCATTTTTCAAGTCAAAATTCCCAGAACGGAACCGAGCAAACCAATAACGGATTGTACGTTCGTTTGTACAGTTCTCTCCGTAAACATCGTAGATGTTACGTGTCGTTTGTGCCGCGTTGGTGCCACGACGGAACTCATATTCCATAATTACACGAAATTTCAAAGTATCCATTATGAGGAAAAATGTTGAAATGTAATGAAAATACAACGCTAATCAATAAACAAAAGACTTATATTGTAAATAGAATGTCATATTTTTAAAACAAAATTAATTTGAATTTAGAATTCATAGCCAATCAAAACTTTTTTTTGTATTAAAAAGTCTGTACTGCAATACGGCAATTTCATAGGTAAAGACCTATTATTTTAAAGACGAAAATTTGTATGTGTGTATGCTTGTTACTACTTCACGCTCAAACGGCTGTATGGATTTGGATGAAATTCGGTACTAAGATAGCTTATACACTGGATTAACATATAGGCTACATTTCCCGGAAATATTCCCGTGGGATGAGAAAATAATTAAAATACTTTTTATCCGCGGGTGAAACCGCGGGGCGCAACTAGTAAATAAATAAATATGTATTGATCTTTCACACAGCGCCATCTAGCCCCAAACTAAGCAAAGCTTATGCTATGCTTAAGCTAGCAAATACTTACAAAATAATGACCTTATCATAACAGTAGGGTTTGAAACGAGTAGGGTTTTTTTATAGGTATTTACTTGGCCAGCATGCTACACCTTCGATCGCATCGTCACTTCCCATCAGGTGAGAGCGTGGTCAAATGCTAGACAAAAAAAAGTAAAAAAAAAAAGAAAAACGAACCTTCAGAACGGAGATCTTGGAAACGTCAAGCGCTAGAGAAGAGATCGACGAGTCGTTCTTGCTCTCCTCAGTAAACTCTTGTATCACGTACGCTAGCTTATTGCGAAGGTCCTCGGCGGCTTTCTCAGCGGCTATCAGGGAGTCTAGCAGGTTGATATTAGGCTGACCGTGGATGGGGCTGTAAAAGTAAACGAAATAAACCACTCATGTTTAGAAAATAAGAAAGAAACAAGAGAAAAGACATTTATTAAACACACGAAAATTAAAATTACTAGAATATTAATACAATTAAGTAGAAACGGTACAGCAAAAAAAGTAGTGTCGAAAAGTTTATAATTCATACAATAAATATATATTTGTGGATATTTCACACAGCGCCATCTAGTCCCAAACTACGCATACTATGGAAACCAGATATCTGATAGAATACTTAGGTCCGTATTACAGAACGATGCTCAGTCATAGATCGGTGCTCAAGCAGAGATGAATTTGATCACTTTATGAATGAAATCTCTGCTTAAGCACCGATCGATGACTGAGCATCGTTCTGTATACGGATCTTAGACACTTTTTATTTGTAAATACATACATAGAATAAGGTACAGGAGCCAATGAAGGCCCACTTAATTTCAAAACCTCGTGAAATCTTGCAGATAAATAAAGTATAGAAAAAACATAATGGAAGTTGTAATAATAATAATTAAAACACACTTGCATTATTGTCTATGGTACTAGTAGCATAAACCCGCGAAATTTAAAATGTTTCGTTTAATCATAACTGTATTTTTTTTAAAGTGGGCTATCCTAGGAGCCGTGCCATCTTCGGCGACACTACCTTACATATAACACCCAGACAAAGAACCAACATCGATCTTAAAATAATTTGACTGACTTTAACGGTTTATAGGTAAAGCCGAAAGCCTAAAAACAAAGTATTATTAGTTACATAAGTGGTTTAGTGGTCATCACGTTGTGTTGATAATTACCTTGAAGGGAGTTTTGGCGGGAACGCGAAAAAGATTGCGTCACCATTGTATTATTTTCCAAAACTTGTGTTATTTTCAGTGTTAGTGCATAAAATTGGTGTCATTCTATTCGTTAAGTGCTGGATTACAGGCGTGAGTGTGGGAAAATGGTATATAGATGGTGAAACGTTTCTTTTCGTGTTGTTTCCAAAACTCCATAGAAGCTTCAAGTAAAGTTGCCGCCACTTTACTAGGAGTATAACTTTGACTAGACTATGACTTGACTTGATGACTTCGACTGTGACTTGACACATATTTGCGTGAAATATCATTAACTTGATAATTATCAATTACTTAACACTGGCTAAATACACGGAGGTGTGGAGCCAAAACATAAAAAAAAAAAAAATTACCTTGAAGTTTTGTTTCTGCGTCGAAAGCTATCCGGACCCGATGACAGTGTATACGTGCTTTGTCTGCTGCACATTCTTTTCTGAAAAAGGAAAGTACGTACTTGTTGTCATAAGTATCTGTACGTACATGTTATTAATAAAATTAATACTGTTTCAATTATTCCAGCTTAAACATATTTTAAAAGCTGTTACAATTTCCTTGTGAAATCTTTTCAATTTTTCATATTATTTGATATATTTATTACTAACCTCGACGTTTCGACCAAGTTACATTGGCCGTGGTCTCGAGGGGACTTATTAGTCAAAATTATGGTTTGATAAATTTCTGTGCGCTGATAGAACCGCCTTAACTATTCAAGTCACGAAAGATTTTTCTTGTTTTGGTTTTGGCTCCACACTTTTGTGCATTTAGCCCACGGGTTACTTACTTGACACTTCAAGTAATAAATTTTTCAAGTTAATTTATAAAATATGTATGTTGTATGTGTCAAGTCAAGTCCAAGTCATAGTCTAGTCTAGTCAAGTCATACTCCTAGTAAAGTGGTGGCAACTTTACCAGAAGCTTCTATGGAGTTTTGGAAACAACACGAAAAGAAACGTTCACCATCATTATACCACTTTCCCACACTCACGCCTGTAATCCAGTACTTAACGAATAAAATGCCACCAATGATATACACTAACACTGAAAATAACACAAGTTTTGGAAAATAATACAATGCGGTGACACGATCTTTTTAGTTTTCCCGCCAAAAACTCGTAGCGAAAGTTTAAAAGTTTTATCCTAAATTTTTGTCGATACTATTGTATTATCGATAATTTAATGGTATTTCTGCTTGTACTCGGTTAGTATCAATTGATATTGAACTAACAGCATCCGTGGTGTGATGGTTGAGCGGGTCGGCTTATATCCTGGAGGCGGCGGGTTCGATTCCCGCGGCAGGACAAGTATTTGTGCACAGAAAAGAAAAGCGCAAATACTTATTCTGAGTCTGGGTTTTGTGGGAGTTAGTCAGGGTCCAGGATTTATGTATGTGATCGTTGGCCGTTATTATTATTTTTGAAGTTTTAGTGGTTTTGAAATTAATATGCATTAAAAAATGGATATTACGTGGGCGCGTGCGCAGTGCAGTGTCACGCGAAACACTGTGTGACACTGTAACCATATCATTTGCAGTGTCACACGGATGCCTATGCTCATATGGACACCCGTGTCGCTTAACATCAGGCGAATGGTTAGCTCGTTCCGTCATTCCTTGATGTGGGATATTGTGTATGGGCGGTAGGTGAAAAATAAATCAGTTGTGTTGCCGACTCGGTGTTTCATTACGTGTGTGCTCCCAAATTTCCTTTACATTTTACTGGCGACGAGGATGGGATAGAATACTCGGACTACGGAACACCGATAGTACCGGTTATTAAAAAATAAATCAGTTGTGTTGCCGACTCGGTGTTTCATTACGTGTGTGCTCCCAAATTTCCTTTACATTTTACTGGCGACGAGGATGGGATAGAATACTCGGACTACGGAACACCGATAGTACCGGTTATTAAAAAATAAATCAGTTGTGTTGCCGACTCGGTGTTTCATTACGTGTGTGCTCCCAAATTTCCTTTACATTTTACTGGCGACGAGGATGGGATAGAATACTCGGACTACGGAACACCGATAGTACCGGTTATTAAAAAATAAATCAGTTGTGTTGCCGACTCGGTGTTTCATTACGTGTGTGCTCCCAAATTTCCTTTACATTTTACTGGCGACGAGGATGGGATAGAATACTCGGACTACGGAACACCGATAGTACCGGTTATTAAAAAATCTGGTGAGATACGGATATACGGTGACTATAAGGTTACGATCAATCCTAAGTTAATTCGTGAGCCGTACCCTATGCCTCGAATCGAAGAGCTGTTTGCCGCACTGAGTGGGGGCGAAAAATACTCGAAAATTGACCTCACGCACACCTACCGCCCATACACAATATCCCACACTTGACATAAAAAAGATAAGTCTAAGTCTAATCTAAGTATTCTAAATTAAAAGTTGAATGATCGCGCAGGTTACCTTTTTGTCTTGATTTCCTTCAGACTCGGAGACGATGCGAGTCCGCTGCAGCAGCCCCGGTGCAGGTATATGCTGGTCCGCCTCCTTCGCCGCCGTCAGTGTGTCGAGCGAACGGTACCGAGTCGGCGTCTCCGCTTGGATGTTTAATAACCTATGAAAATGTTTAACTACTTTGTATATCGCCCACGCATGCACAAATCTTAATCTACCGTCGCATATGTACACTAGCGGCCCGTCCCGGCTTCTCACTGGTGGACATTTTTATTTTAAACATCTTGGTACAGTAAATGCAGGACATACCTAAATAATAATGTATTTAGCAATAGTGTATCACTGGCTCCCTTTGGGTATGGGACTTGATGATTGAAAACAAAATGATAACAGAATAAATGATATAGTTCGACATGTGCTATCGCGATATTTTTTGTAGATATTGATATGTTCTTTAATATTGTGGAACATTTTTTTGTTCTAACATCAATAGTTTTCGCAGCGCATGCGATGTAAGATATTATTAAGCATTTCTTACACCTTTATCTTGATCCTTATTTTTTTTTCTTGCAATTAAAATAGCTTATATTCATCAGAGATAATGTAGCATTCAAATGGTGAAAGAATTTTTTAAATCGGAATTTTTTAAAATTTACTTTTTGAGCCAAATCGTTACAAACATACTTACCTACATACTAATTGTTCCTCTTTATAATATTATATAATATAGCATAGATATAGATTATGAAATTTCATCGAAATCAGTTTTATAGTAACGTTCCGAACATAACGCAAACATAGATGCAGGTGGACGCTAGGCAGCGTGTGTGCCCAATGCTGGTAGCATTGCTATGTCGCGCTGTTGAATTGCAATGATGATAAGTCGTGCAAAATATGTGCCATCATTATGGCCACGCATCGTATCGACCAGGCGCTCTGATTAACTTTAGAACACAAAATAAATTCCTGGTATAGACCCAGCCAAGGTCTTGACACCAAACGCCTCAGATATATGTAACCACAAAAATATTTTTTTCTTTAAACAGAGTGTACCTAACGAAAACAAAGCTTACAATTTCTCCGGAGTCTTCAGTTCCGTCAAGCTGGCAGACTTGTCTTCCTTGACCACCTTCACGATATCAGATTCGTTGTGCTCCTTAATACAGCTGATCATCTCGTGCAGTTCTTTGGCGAGGCGTTCGCGGTGACTCTTCGGGAGGGACCCGAGAAGGGTGCATCCAAATTCCTGGATTGAAATACTCAATTATGTTTTGGGTAGGTACCTAAATTCCACCTTTCTTACCAATATCGTCGTACTGTACAACTTGAAGTCTTCCCATGTTCCTCGCCGCTGTTCTGCTAATTTGACCCTTGATGCCCTCACCATACCTACTGGTGCGATTAAACACTTTTATCGCCGACCGTAAGGCCTTTTTTTCTTCGGTCTTTCCTCAGGGTTAGAATATAATATTAATAAATAATAATATGTATAGACATCTCATACAGCGCCATCTAGCCCTAAACTAAGCAAAGCTTGTACTTTGCGAACCAGATAACTGATACAATACTTATATACTTTTTGTTTGTAAATACATACATAGAATACAATATAACACCCAGACACTGAACAAACACCTATTTCCATCACATAAATGTTTGTCCTGGGAGGGAATCGAACCCACAACCCGCAGCTCAGAAGGCAGGGTTACTACCAACTGAGCTATAGGGTCAGTAGAATTTGGAGTGGAAAAAAAAGGTGTCAATATAGTTGCGCCCCTGGTGTTGCAGATATCCCTTACCGTATAGGTGACCACTTACCAATAAGCCATTTTCTTGTTTGACATCGATATATGAAGACATGCATAAATGTTTTGGCGTAGCTGTAAGTTCACACAAATAAATAAATACCTTTTCGAGATGCTTCCCTCCTGCCATTCCAGAAACTTGCCAAATGCCACTGTTCTGCTCGTTTGAAACTGGACAGGAGCACGACGCGCTGGCACTTTCCAGGACTACGTGGAGCCCTGATGTCTGGAAACAGTCGTGTAATAGTTGAATAACCTAATAAATAATAAAATAATAATTTTTTGAATGCGACACTACTCGCGGCTACGGCAGTCGGGTACATTCAACGTAAGTTTTATACTTGGAAAAAAAAACAAGTCTGCTTTAGACCACACGAAAATATAACTTCTTTAGCTCCATATCTTGTCCTTACAGTAATATACGAAACGTTAATCTCTCTCTCTCTTTCTATCTTCACGTTGAGAGGGAGATATAAATATATAAGTATAATCTCCCTCTCAGTTTCCGTTACACATTCACCAGCTTAGCGTGTTTAAAGAAGTTTTACTTCAAAAATAAGTATTATAAGGTAGTCAAGAGCTATAATGTCAATAATATACCTAGTTGAATTTCATATCACTATGATGAGTTCATGGACAGCAGAATTCTCTTTTGTATATTAAAATCTGCGTTCACCAAGCCCCCCACAAAGCGTAGTGATTATCGCAAACTGCCCCTATGATACGCGTCCAAAGTGGCGTTTTATGGGGGAGACCTATGTTCAGCAGTGGACGTGTCACATCCTGAATCATAAAAAGATTACCTACTCTTTGTATGCAACGAGGATTATAAGTCCATGTTAACAATTCATAGGTTAGATTCGTTAAAAATTGTTTCTATTTCTTGGACAATTAACCACCGTCTAAGGTTTCTTTACATGATATCACATCCGATCCGATCATATCACAATAAAAAATATTCTATACTACTCACATCAAAGATGTAGATAAATCACAGATAATACTATACACTAAATTAACATGCCTTGACTACCTAAATACAATTTGACAGCCTGTGGTGTGGTGTTTGAGCAGTTCGGCTCATAACCTGGAGGGTTCGATTTCCGCGGGAGGACTAGTTTTTGTGCACAGAAAAAAAACGCAAATACTTGTTGACTAATACGCAAATACTGTAGTGAGTCTGGGTGTTGTGGGACCATGGTCCTTGTAGTTCCTGGGTTCCTAGACACAGACAAGCCTAGTTAGGGTCCAGAATATATGTATGTGATCAAGGGCGGATCCAGGATTTTTTTCTGGGAAGGCATAAGGGGCGTACTGGCAAAAAAAATCAACAAGAGCTGTTAGAAATAAACTTCTAGTATCATATTTCAAGTCAAGTTTGTTTCTACAAGTTCAAATACCTAACAGCCTTATTAATAAACACGAACTAGCTTTAGACTACTTACACCATATTTTGTCTCTTCGATCCAGCTAAATATTCCAGTAGCAAAAAAAGGACAAAAGCTGAAGTAACTAACCCGAGACTAATATAATACTAATAATACTAATACTACTAATACTTATACCCGTTTATTAATAAGGCTGTAAAGGTTTATGAAAGTGTAAAAACAGAAATTATTGATAAGCGCTACTTATTCTAGCGTTCTAATAGTTGTCTCAGCAGTCTCATAAAATCTATTACTTTTAGTTATTGTTGGGCGTTATTATTATTGATGCCATTGCCAATGACCAGTCTCAATTGGTAGTACTTAGGTACTCTGGGAAAGAGCTTAGCATTTAGTTCTCGAATATAACACAGACGGATAATGGTGGAGTTGATGATAAACTAACCTGGCAGTTGATGACCACGGTCCTAGCTCCCCCATCTTGACTCGCGTTCACATCATTAGAGTCCAGTGATTTCACGCTGAATCCTATACATTGTAGTAAAGCACATAGCTCCACTACATCAGTATACGCATCCTAAAGAAAACAAAACACAGAAAAACAGAAATAATAAACCAATTCGCGCGTTTACATTAATTCGTGAGACTAACATTAAATACAATATTATTTGCATTTACTCGTAATTATTTTCAATAACGATGGTTTGTGGTTAAAATACATATAAACAAGATCAACCATCATTACTTAGAGTACAAAATAATCGTTACTCATATCACTGCAGTTAACTTACCGAGTTAGACATAGTCATATTAAATATTATCACAAAGGATCACGTTAATTTGTTATTTTAATGAGCACTTTATTTTTGAAACTTTCGAAACGACTGACTGCGTATTTTGTATTGTTAACGGCCTTTATACATTTATTTTTCGAAGTACCCTCTTTACTTTTTTGACGCATCAGACTGTAGCTACAAATTTACACTTGCAAGCTAGTCTTAGGAGAAATAGTATTTGACGATCAGTCACGGATTGTCGCTTAACATCAGGCGAACGGTCAGCTAGTCACGTCATTCCATTACATAAAAAAGGCACTTCCTGCAGGTGGAGGCCTAATTAATCTGAAATGACTACTATGTGTTATCGAATTTAATTTTATTCAACAGAAACATTAATATGTATAAGCACTATAAATAAATGACTACTTAAAATGATAAGTATAAATATAAATAAATTTAATATTTATAAAGTATATAGAGAGATAATAAGGTCTACTAAGATAAGCTAGGTACCTATTTGTATTGAGTGTATGATTTTTAAATGTTATTTTAGAAAGACATTCAATACTTGTCTAAAATTAAAAACAGGTTATATTAATATACGGAATATGTATATAATTAATTAAAAAAAAAAAAAAAAAAAAACAAGTATCGAATGGGCGTCGGCTCAGCATATTGCTGGTCGTCGAAGACATCCAGCGCTGATTTTCAGCCTAGACCCAGAAGGTGTGGAACCAATACACAATTCGATTTTTTTATTTTATTAATATTTAAAACTGTATCTATCTACTTATCTGTATCTGTAGATCGTCTTCTTGGTTTTTCGAAACTGCGTGTACTTATCATCCTCAACACACACCCACATTCAAGATAATCCAAACGCCAAATCGATAGACATATATGAAAATAACAACAAACAAATATGTTGTATATTGCGGAAGTGTGTGGTAACAAAAAGTAGTGAATACTCAGATACATATATAAATTTTGGCAGATTCCAAATCACAAAATAGTACATAACAATCGTGATAATATAATGGTACTTAACATCTTCCTGCAGGGCTACCATTAGCTTTATAAATCGACATCTCTTTTTTTATTTTTTAGGCTTGCCTTTGACCACTTACTCACCTGGTAAGTGACGATTCAGCCTAGAATGTAGCCTATAGAATGTACACTTGCCTAGAAGATACCTGTTCATTCTCGATTTGAATCTAAGATTATAGTTTTCGGAAAATACGGTCGCCGGTAAAGCGTTCCAATCTTTCCTGTAAACGTAGAGGCAAATCGCAAATCTCTTGTAATGTCCGACCGTAGGTTTACACTAGCAAGCTAGTCTGATTGACGGTCGAACACTTCTTGCAGGTGAAAACCCGGCCTTAATACTTATTGACAGCCTGTGGTGTTGAGCAGGTCGCTTCATAGCTCGGAGGCGGCGGGTTCGATTCCCGCGGCTGGACTAGTATTTGTGCACAGAAGAAAAAAGCGCAATTATACTTATTCTAATTCTGGGTGTGGTTGTATCGTGGTCCTCGTAGTTCCTGGGTCCATAGACACAGGGAAACATAGTTAGGGTCCAGGATCTATATATGTGATCGTTGGACGTTACTATTATTACTCTCTATTCCGAATAAACTCGGAAATCTATACCATCTTAATATATTAGGTCTTTACCTATGAAATTGCCGTTTTGTTTGAAAAAAGTTAATGTTTTTTTTTTCGAACTTATTTATTTCTTTTATTCAAAGTAATCACCCCTGCAATCAATGCATCTTTGCCAACGCTGTGGCAGTTTATGGATGCCCTTCTTGAAAAAATCAGCAGGACGGGAGACAACAAACTCTTCAAAGGCGTTTTGTACTGCCTCTCGGGAATTGAATTTTTTTCCCGCTAAAAAGTTGTCCAAATTTTGGAAAAAGTAATAGTCGGTAGGCGCAAGATCTGGTGAGTATGGCGGATGAGGGAGAGCTTCCAAACCCAACTCATGCAGCTTAGAGACGGTCTGTTGTGCAGTATGGGGTCGCGCGTTGTCGTGAAGTAGCAGTGGAGACGACCGATTGACCAAAGCTGGTTGCAGGCGTGCGAGTTTCGCCATCATTGTGGTCAGTTCTTCAAAGTACACATCTGCAGTAATGCTCTCACCGTTTTGTAAAAAGCTATGATGAATCACACCAGCACTAGACCACCAAACTGTGACCATCACCTTTCTAGAGGTCATTTTTCGTTTTGCACATTGCTTTGGTACCGAACCAGGATCTAACCAACTTGCTGAGCGCTTTCGATTGTCAAAAAGAATCCATTTTTCGTCACACGTAACAATTCGGTTCAAAATTCCTTCATTTCTGTGCCTGTTAAGCAGCGCAAGGCAAGTCTCGACGCGTACGTTGCGCTGGCGATCGTTAAGTTCGTGGGGCACCCATCTATCAAGCTTTTTTATCTTGCCAATCTGTCGCAAATGGACCAATATTGTTTTGATGCTAACATCAAAAGCTGCTGCCAGCTCAGCTGTAGATTGAGATTCATCAGCTTCCACAATCGCCTTTAATTCATCATTGTTGACCAAAGTTTCCGGACGACCACGAGGTTCATTTTTCAAGTCAAAATTCCCAGAACGGAACCGAGCAAACCAATAACGGGTTGTACGTTCGTTTGTACAGTTCTCTCCGTAAACGTCGTTGATGTTACGTGTCGTTTGTGCCGCGTTGGTGCCACGACGGAACTCATATTCCATAATTACACGAAATTTCAAAGTATCCATTATGAGGAAAAATGTTGAAATGTAATGAAAATACAACGCTAATCAATAAACAAAAGACTTATTTTGTAAATAGAATGTCATATTTTTAAAACAAAATTAATTTGAATTTAGAATTCATAGCCAATCAAAACTTTTTTTTGTTTGAAAAAGTCTGTACTGCAATACGGCAATTTCATAGGTAAAGACCTATTATAAAAATAAATCTCTATTTCCCTTGGTCATCGCATCACGCGTGAACGGATGGAACATTTTCGCTATTTATTTTTTGTTTTTATTGAAGAAAAAATTTAAAAATTTCAGCGGAAAGTTAGAAGATTTTCGCGGGTGAAACGCGAGGCGCAGCTAGAAAAAAATAAAACAACATAAATTTTTTACAACATTTAGTTAAGGAAAAGTCCTAACTTTTAATACACGTTAATATTTAATACGACCTAGAATAATGCAATTATACAATTAGACAGTTAGTTATAAGTCATGTAACGAGGAGTGGCCGAGAATTTGGCGTACGATTTTATGACCTTGTTGACGGCTTCCAAGAAATCCTTCTCGGTGGCTACTTTGCGGCGAGCGCGGATCGCGAACATGCCCGCTTCTGTGCACACAGACCTGGAGGAGAATCAAACTTTAAATAGTGGTCAAGCAAAAGCTTATCAAATAGAATTGGAACAATCAATGTGCAATTATCACCCCGTCCTCAACCCCACCCCGTCGTCGCCGCCCGAGCCACGTCTTAAGCGACCCGGATGATCCTATAGCAGCCGTGGTATCGGCTGCGCTAGGATCACTGGACCAGTCTAGCCCTTCTGGCTCAGGTACCGCGCCCGGCACCGGTATAGGATACCAGCGTAACACAATCAGACACCGACCCCGCCGGCGAGGTCGACGTACCCCTGTAGGTTAGCTAGAACGGTCGCGACTTGCAATAGGGTCTACTCTTCCAGTGGACGTAGTCTTCTCGATCCTCTTATCCCGTCAACGGCCCAAGCCGAGGCTCGCACCCCAGGGGTGCCCGCCAGCTAGTTGCCTCCCACTTTTAACGGCTGGGCGCCTTAAGCGCCTGCCCTCCCGCCCGGTGACGCTGTAAAGGTCGGTAGAGACCAACAGCATTAGCCCGTTCAAAAAAAAAAGTGGAATACACCAAGGGAACACCAACACTATAATAAACATTTTTTTTGTAGTTTGTCGGAACTGGGTGTTTAGACGTACGCAGTCTGGTGCTGCAAGAGATATGGATGTCGGCATGTGCAATAGTATTTTGGTGGAGCCTGCTTCAATCTATGCAAATTATTTGTATAAATTGTTAACTTTAAGCGTAGTTAAGGACTAGAAAGAAGTTTTAAATAATATTTGTGTATTTCCTTACAGGGCGATGTGCAAAGCCCACCAAATAAATAAAAAATAAAAACGAGCACGCTTTAAACCACACAACTGAAGTAAAACTTCTTTAGTTTCACCTCCATCTATCGGCCGGTATAACTTTGTTTTTGCTTTGTTTAATGTTAATGTCGCCATCTTGACGATTGTAAATTGTCAGTTTATCGGACATACCAAGATTATAATACAAATTTCTACTTTATGTTGACAATGGAGATCTACGTGAATCAACATCAAGTTCCGTTAGCCACGCATTCACCAGCTTACTTCCCAAATCAAGCGTGCGTAAAGAAGTTTTACTTCAAAAAAATAAAAAACTTGACTTGTGTGTTTATTTCAATACTTTATCTATTTACCTGATCTCAGCGCCAGTAGAGTTGGGACACAATCTAGCCAGCAGGTCGAACCGAATGTCCCGTTCGACCGACATGGACCGAGCGTGAATCCTGAAGATGTGCGCGCGACCTTCCAGGTCGGGCAGACCGAACTCGACCTTCCGGTCGAGGCGGCCCGGACGCATGAGCGCCGGGTCCAGAGTGTCCGGTCGGTTGGTCGCCATTAGGACCTGGGAATGATAAAATAAATTAAAACCTTGTACGAGACACTTTTTACGTTTTACTAGGTGGTAGGACTTTTCTGCAAAGTTCGTCTAGGTAGGTACCACCGCTTATTACCACCAGTTATTCTGTCACCAAGCAGTAGTGTGTAAGCACTACTGTGTTCCGGTTTAAAGGGCACTGTAGCTAGTGAAATTACTGGGCAAATGAGACTTTATGACCTGATCTCACAGTGGAGTAATCTTATTACCGGACTGTGCTGATGTCTCGGGATGTTGTGCCCAGTGCAGTGTCACGCAAAACTTTATATTTTAGAGTTGCGAATGAGACTGTTCTGTCATGGGCGGTCGTATCGTTTAACATCAGGCGAACGACTTGCTCGTCACTTCATTCACTAATATTTAAAAAAAAGAGAACAAATGGTTGATGTTTCAATCGACAGCCTCTATGGTGTGGTCGTTGAGGAGGTCGGCTCATAGCCCGGAGGCGGCGGGTTCGATTCCCGCGGCAGGACAAGTATTTGTGAACAGAAAAAGAGCGTAAATACTTGTTTTGAGTCTGGGTGTTGTGGGACCATGGTTCTCGGTAGTTCCTGTATCCCTAGATACAGGGAATCCTAGTAAGGGTCCAGGATCTACGTATGTGATCGTTGGGCGTTATTATTATTTATTTTTAATGGCCAGGTGATGTTTATACAACTAATAAACTATTAACCATTGACATACCTATATTCTACCGATACACAAGATCGTTCAATGTCCAAATACTGGAAAGAATTAAAACAAAGTTGGCTGCAGCGCTAAAACATTTTAGTGTGCCACTGTCGTCTAAATTATCTAATAAAACATGCAGCGCCGCGAATAAAGTATACTTTTTTTCACGACCAAAACATCGCAAGCGAAATAAATTTTAAGCGCTTACGCGTTTTGTTCAACGCGTTCTCACACGCGCCGTTTTACACAGCTTTTTTTCCTAAAAACCTTCATTGTAATCTATTCATACTCATATTTTAATAGTTAAAAAAAATGATAAATTATTAAAATACAATTAAATAAATTGTTAGGCGTAATATATGTAATAACTACACAAAAACCAAAACACACTTTTTGTTTCATTCTGTATTGTTTACCCACCTATTGTTTATATATTTCAGCAATTAAAATAGCATCAAAATCAGTAAAGTACAATTACCTTGATGTTGCCGCGCGGGTCGAATCCATCCAGCTGGTTGATGAGCTCCAACATGGTTCGCTGAACTTCATTGTCGCCGCCGGCACCGTCGTCGAACCTTTACAATTCACATTCACACAATCAATCATCTATACAAATAAAATCCTATCTCTTATAGAAGCTTCTTCTTTACAGTTGTAATCGAAGCTTCGGATCGGAGTTTTCTGTTCTGCATTGTGCCGGATTGCTTGCACCAGTAGTGAAAGAGAACTGCTTTTTTTTCAAACTCATATATTGTAATGGGCTTGCTATAGATTATTTGACAATAAGCACTTTGTAATTTTATATGCTTAGTGAAATAACGTAATTTTAAGTAATTAATATAATTTTGACTTGTATAAGTGCTAAAATTAGCCTATTTGTAATAAATCTTTTCACTTTGACTTATATCCTAACTAAAAGGCAGTGTGGGCGGAACTATGGAAATATAAGCTACGATAAAAATTGTTTATGCCACCACTTTCTGTTTTTTTTAAATTGTAGTGTAAGATTGTAATATTTGTGTAAAATTAACTAAATTCACATTCGCAGTGTATCAGGCTAAGTTTTTCGCAAATAAATAAATCTATCAATCATATTTGGGGTATCAATACATATAAAATTCAAAGTCTTGACTGACTGACTGACTTATATATCAACGCACATCCTAAGCCGCTGGTCCTAGTGACTTGAAATTTGGAGGGTGTATTCTTTGTAAAGTGTAGGTATCCACTAAGAAAGGGGTTTTCGAAATTCCACCCCTAAGAGGGTGAAATGGGTGGGTAAAAAAGGTCATTCTCCATTTATACATTTTAAGGGTTTTAGGGTAAATAGGCTGGCAGGGCTGAATGCACTAAACACCCCTAGGGACGTCAATGCAAGCTTTTGTCGCCCCAATTTAGAATTAGGGGTTACCATTGTACAATATTAGTGTAGCTTACCTAGCGCCACCGATAGCATCAATTTCATCGAAGAATATGAGGCAAGCTTTCTTACTGCGCGCCATTTCAAACAACTCGCGGACCATTCGCGCACCTTCACCCACATACTTCTGGACTAACTCCGAACCTGTGTGCATGAGAATAAGGTTAGTAATGCAAAGAAGGTGAAATTACTAGACTAGCCTTTAAACATTTATGTCTCAGGGTCGAAGGCATAAAACCCACTAAGAATACTGCTGGTCAAGCGCGAGTTCGACTTGCGATAAAAGTTTTCACTACCTATTCAATTTAGGGAGCTATTTTATTTAAATAATAATATAATATAATAATAATATGTGTGGACACCTCCACAATGCCATCTAGCCCCAAACTAAGCAAAGCTTGTATTATGGGAACCAGATAACTGATACCATACTTAGATACTTTTTGTTTGTAAATACATACATAGAATACAATATAACACCCAGACACAGAACAAACACCTATGTTCATCACACAAATGTTTGTCCTGGGTGGGAATCAAACCCACAACCCACAGCTTAGAAGGCAGGGTTACTACCAACTAAGCTATCGGGCCAGTTTGGTCTTATCATTAATGCAAGTACATGTGGTGCGCCTTCGTTGCGTGAGTCCGATTCGCAATTGGGCATTTTTTTTCTCTCCTATTATTATTATTATTTTTTTTTTTTTTATGTTAAGGAATGACGTGACGAGCTAGCCGTTCGCCTGATGTTAAACGACACGGCTGCCCATACCAGCTGCAGTGTCACTCGGAACTCTAAAGTATAGAGGTTCGCGTGACACTGCATTGCGCACGTCATCCTGAGACATCAGCACAATCTAGTAATAAGATTACTAAACTGTGAGATCAGATCATAAAGTCTCATTTGCCCAGTAATTTCACTAGCTACAGTTCCCTTCAAACCGGAACACAGCAGTGCTTGCACACTACTGCTTGGCGGCAGAATAACTGGCAAAGCGGTGGTACCTACCTAGACGAACTTTGCAGTAAAGTCCTACCACCTAGTCCCCATATATATTCCCATAACCGGATCCTGCGGCTAAATAAATTACAATAAGATCCCCGTATTCCGAAGTCGGGTGTGACGCACCGATAACTCTAATGAAGCAAGCATCGGTTCTGTTGGCGACGGCGCGGGCGCAGAGCGTCTTGCCGGTGCCGGGCGGGCCGAACAGCAGGACGCCTTTGGGGGGCTCAATGCCCAGCTTCACAAACTTCTCGGGCTGTGGGGATATGAATAGCATTAGTGTCGTGAATGGGGTCAAAGACGACCTATATCACTTTTTGATGGAGTGTGCTCGGAGTGCTCCCATGAGAAACGATTTATTTAATCAGCTCAAACTTAATCACCTAGATGTGGGTATTTTTCAAAGCATATTATCCGCACAAACATCCAACGCGGCTACTCTGCTGTATCGGTCTGTGTACAGACTGATACACAATGTAACATAACTTTATTTTTCTGTCAATTATACCATTTTTGTACTATGGGGCTGACATAGTCGTTGGACGACTCAAAGTCCCTAAAAAAATAGATTAAAAAAAAAAAAAAAAAAAAAAAAAAAAAAAAAAAAAATTAATAAAGAAAAACTTTTTTACGCACGCTTGACTTGGAGAGTAAGCTGGTGAATACGTAACAAGTCGAACAGAACTTGAAAGTGGTTGGTTCACGTAGATCTCTATTGTCTAAATAACATAGTAAAAAATCACTAAACTTGGTGTTATTATGTTGGTATGTCCGGTAAAATGACAATTTACAATTATTGTCAACGGCGATATTAACATTAAACAAAGTTATACCGGCCGATAGGTGGAGCTAAACTAAAGCCGTCTTATTACAAAACGCAGACCAAGCGTGGACTAAAGTTAGTACTAGATCTAAACCTAGACTATTTAAAAACCTTATTACAAAAACGAGTTTATCGCTGATAAGAGGGTCGCCCATGGTCTAAAGTTAGTCCTCCGATGACCCTAGTTTAACTATGGTACTAACTCGCTAAACGAAAGAAACTAGCGCCACGTGGAAAAATGAAACTTTTAAGATTAAAAACTATTTACGCGCTAAACGCCAATGTTGGGTTGTCAACCTTTTTTGTTACACGATTTTGAGGTTGTCTTGGTCTTTGATAAAATATATCTACTCGGTTCAGTTTTTATAATTTGTAGCTACATTTTTACGATATTTATTATAGTTACAGTTAGTTATAACAACAGTAAACAGAAATATCAATTTTCGCGCGTTAAGCAATGCCATATTTACGTTCTGATTCTCGCAAGCCTCGTTGGTAACTATTAAAACTTAATAGTTTTATTAGTTGAAAATCATTGTAGCAAAGCTGACTTTTATGAATCTGATTATTTATTCATTAAAAAATATGCAAACAATAAGCATTCCAAGGCCAATGCACGTATATTATAGAAGAAAACAAAAAATCTAAATATATGAAACGTAAAAAAGAATCGTGTGAATAAATGTGGTCCAAATGAACAAAGTTTTTTCGTATTTAGTCTATGGTCAATATTTAAGCCATGGACTATCTCTGGTATCAGCTGGTCTTCGATTAGTCGGCGTTTTGTAATAAAGACAAGGTCTAACTTCTTAGTACCGTAACACTATGACTAGTTGGTCCAGGCTTAAAACTCTACTTAGTCCACGTTTTGTAATAAGACTGAAGAAGTTTTACTTCAGTCGTGTGGCCTAAAGCACACTCGTTTGTTTTATTTAACTATTTCTTTTAACTTATTAGAATATTCAGAAATGGTGATTTTTTTAGCACAGCTGCCAGAAGGGTGATGGGTTTTATAATAGACATAAAAAACGACGCCATTACAACAGACTACAGAAGAAACTATAAAGACATATCTATAAAGAAGAAGCTACAAAAATACTTTACAGCGATTTATTATTGTAATTAGTCATGAAGAAACTAAGAACAATTCAACTATCATGTTCCACCTCAAATGACTTTTTATTTTATCGTAATACTACTTTTATTAATATCATAAATCCTGCAAATACTCCTGCCCGTTCCCTGGTTATTTATTCCCTTGGCCGGCTCTTACGGCACGGAAGAGATGGGGTGGTCCTATTCTTACGCCGGAACAACACTAACACAAATATACTCACATGCAATAGTGGTGTCTCCACAACCTCCCTAAGTTTCTCAATCTGTTCCTTGCACCCTCCGACATCGCTGTATGTCACATCAGGCTTCTCTTCGACTTGCATCATGGTGACCGTCGGATCAATCTTAGGGGGCAGCGGTATATGGATCTGGTACTTGTTACGGTCCACACTGTTGGAGATAATGTTAAAATTGTAGAATCAGTAAAAACCTATTTGCAATAATACTTTGACTTTAGTTATATTTGAAAATAATAAGAAATTCCCATGACAAGTCAACTATTTGTGCACACGGAAAAAAGTGTATATACATGTTCAGTGTCTGGGTGTTGTGAGACTATGATCCTCATAGTTTGTGAGGTGTGAGTTACAGGGGAATCCTAGTAAGGGATCAGTATCTTTGTATGTGATTGTTGGGTGTTATTATTAAAATGACAAATTAAATAATTTTATTAGTGTATGTCAAGGTAATACCTCATCAAATAATCTTACGGTGATGAGTTAATGGCAATGACACCTTGCTATAGGAGAGTTTGAAATTATATTACAAGAGAATTTATATGACCATAAGAAGTTTAAGCATAATATTTTGTTCTATGGTGCATTTATGTAGTGAAGGGAACTGACAATATTTCTTGACAGCCCCTTTGCTACACTCTCCGTTAGTTATTTGTTTAACTTTAAGGGATGTATTGTAATTCTAAATGGGGGCAATACGGATTGCATTGAAGTCCTAATGTGGTTTTTTGTGCATTCTTCTTGCCTGTATATTTACCCTAGCCATCCTAGCTCCTTAAAATATTGAAGGTCAGCCCTGAATGTAGCCATTAATAATGGCATTGTATTCTAGACTTTCTAGTAAAAGTTAGGTCAAGGTTGATTGACTCACATATTATTTAGTATATACATATATACATCTTAAACACAAAATGAAATTAGATCCACTACAATGGCTTCCCCTGTATAGATAACCTTATTGTTTGCTTTTAGCGGAATCACACAATATATTCTTGTTTCATTTTGTAAAAGTTAAGAATATGACAAGCACTTAACAGTATGTACTAGCTGCCCGACATGGCTTCATAATGTTGACGAAGCTGAAACTAACCAAACATATCCCTCTCTAGTTCTTACAAAAAAAATTCTTACCCAACTCTCATTCCCTCTTCTATGTCAGTTGGAGCCACCGAGTCAGCAAGGTCCACCACAAATTTAGCAAACTGCTTCACATTAATTATGTATTTAGGATCATTGGAGTCTGCATTGATGATTTTTGTACATCTAGCCACCTTGAAAAAAGAATATATCTATGAAATAAGGTTGAAGAAAGAATCATTGAATGAAGAGATTTTATTTGTATCCAGCAGTGTCACAAATTGTTGATGTGTGTTAAAGTGAGAGGTTGAATTAATCAAATTAAAACAACATGTATAAGTATTTGGAGTGAATTTTTAAGTAAAAGAAAATACTGCTCTTCTTTTTTAGTGGTTAAAGCTACATGCCTGGGTGTCTATGAAATACTGCTAAGATGGCCCAACATGCTCTTGACTAGTTATTTAAAGAACATGTATTTTTACCTAATAAACCTAGATAGAGAGAAGACAGGTCTTAATCTAATAAGAGCAAAAAATTTACAAAATGACTGAAAGTAGATTGGATATTTTCGTTAAGGAAGGCTTAATATAGTAAACAGTTCTCTTTCCTTACTCCCCTATAAAAATAATTAAACACAATAGAAACATGTACCTGTAAAGGTTGTTCATTTTGTAATGTTTGCTTATCAGCTGCTAAATCCCACAATGCCGGAGGTGCTAATCCTGTATCAGACTCCTTTATGCCTGTGAGTTCATTGACCCTCTTCATTACGGTCTGGATACCATCCTCTACCTCTTTAATGATTTTTGTGTACTGCCCTTGTCCCTGAAATTCGTAAACACAAAATTGTAACCGAAAATGCAAGTCATGGAATAACCTTAACTACCAAACGCGAAGCAAGGATTTGTAACTTACATAGGACTTCAGTAGAGCAATATCTCCTTCATCAAGAGCTGAAATTTAAAAATAAAAGGAAGTTCAACTAATGTAACTCATGGTTTTCCAATTGCTATTCATTTATGACCAAGCATAATAAACTTACATTTGATTTCTTTTTCTGGTTCTTCTTTGTCATCCTTAACTTTTCGCATATCGTCTCCTAGATGGTCAGGCATTTTAGATTTACTAAATATGTAAAGCAATTATTCTATTTAGATATACAAAAATCTTTGAGATCTAACAATGAAGAAAGAAATAACCCGTCGATATGTCATCAAAACCAAAACCCAACAACATATTACGTTTCGTTTGACGCTGTCACTGTCGTCTATCACGTAATAAATATTGCTCAAATACAAAGGCCTGCGTAAGTTGAAACGTTTTTCAATAACTTTTTTTAGAAATTTTTATTTTTAAACAATTAGCGTATTTAGTCAGAATCACAGAGATAATATAATACTATACTAGTCCTTATCACGTTTTTGTATATTGTAAACTTGTCAGTTTCATACCTAATTAATATCCAATCAAAGTAATCATACAGAGACCGGTATGATAAATATATTAGATAGATAGATAGATAGAAAATGCTTTATTGCACAAATAACAAATGTAGGTACAAAGGCGAACTTAATGCTAGAGAGCATTATCTTCCAGTTAACCTGGGTGTAACATGGAAATTTTTAAATTTTTATATTATGTGTTAATTTAGAAAGTAGAATGGAGTTTTGGCGGGAAAACGAAAAAGATCGCGTCACCGCATTGTATTATTTTCCAAAACTTGTGTTACTTTCAGTGTTTGTGCATAAAGGTGGCATTTTATTCGTTAAGTGCTGGATTACATGCATGAGTGTGGGAAAGTGGTATAATGATAGTAAAACGTTTCTTTTCGTGTTGTTTCTAAAACTCCATAGAAGCTTCTGGTAAAGTTGCCACCACTTTATTAGGAGTATGACTTGACTAGACTAGACTATGACTTGAGTTGATGACTTCGACTGTGACTTGACTCACATACATATATATATTTATTAACTTGAGAAATTATCAATACGAAGTACCTCTACCTAATCTGTGGGCTAAATATACAAAAATGTGGAGACAAACCAAAAACAAAAAAAAAGTAGACACCTTTCTAATAAAATGGAAGTATATTATTCAAATTGTTGACTTGCTGCCATTCTTTTTATTGCACTTTTGGGAGTAGTTCGTAAAACCCTTCACAGCACAACTTGGCATATTCTGTTTGTTTTGTAGCACTCGAAGTTACAGCATAAATACTAGTTACTTCGTACAAGTAACTTACGTCACAGACTAAACGCAAATTTGGGAATATATATAAATCTGGCTCACGAGGCGTGTTCGAGGCGAAGTTCAGTTTAACACTTGTTTAAGGCTTGTCTAATTATTTTGTGGTTAAACCATTATTGTCGATTTTGATTTCGTTTTCTTACAAATGACTACATATGCATCTAAAACCTAGATTGAGCCACACACTTCAACGAAACTCAAACAAACGTAAAATTGTAACGTTAACATTTCCATTACTGAATGTTCGAAGTTCGGACCGAGACTTTTATTTCAGTGAACGTTAAATTATTAAACGCAAACCATAGGCTAAAGAAAAAACAATTACTCTGTGACGCAAATGCATCAGTTGCGCCATCGGGCAGATAATTTCAGTACTAACATTTTGTATTCGTATTAGTGCTGAATGGAGAAACACATTTTTTTGTGTTTTATATGAACAAATACTTATAAAACACTGAAAATTTTATTTTAGGTAAGTTGGGCAGACTATGTCGGCCATTATTTGAACAACTTGAACCGGGAAGGAATTGTTGAAATGGCTGCTGTGAAGTGTCTGGTTATGACCCAGAAAGTAATGTCAAATCTCGGTTTCACTTAGCATTTATGTAGTATTACGCGCTGTTTGGAAGTAATAATAGTGTTTGTTGCGTGAAAAACAGTCGAGAAATAGGATTACACGTATGCGTAAAATTTCGTCGGTAAGTGTTTTCCGTTGTGATGACTCTCAGTTTATGATCCGACTGGCGCTAATCCTCGCTATGACAAACGAAGATGCTTGATTTATCTCCCCGTTATCTTATTTTTTTTTTATCAATAGACAAGTGTAATTTTATATTGGAAGAAAAATGTCTAAATACACATCTTAGAACTATCATGTTTTGTTTTCCAAGAAAGGTGTGTTTCTCATAATGTCTCTATATAAAATTTGTCTTTTATTTTATTAGCAATCACTTTATACCATTAACTAAGCTGTTGTAAACAATTGTTTATCTATTTCATCATTTAAGTTTGTAGTTTACATACATTTGGTCCAATGTGTTATCAATTTGATAACCTTACTTGGTTAACCTTTTCAAAAAATCTAAACAATTCTTATAGTAGCTCTGTTTAATCTAATTGGAGTGCTCATATTATAAGGCAAGTTCAATTAAATTAATTAATTTCATCTATCATCATTTCTTCAGTTAAACATAAAAACTTTTAGCCAATCAACATTTGAAGTAATATTAGTAGTTAACGGAATACAAACCTTCAAGTTCATAAAGTTTACTTGCTATTGCTGTCTTATTACTACTAAATTCATCAATTTTCAAACCATGTCTAGAAGTACCCACCTACACAAGGTTTTAAAAAAATGTATATGATAGTTACGATTTATTTACAGAATAAATTAACATAATAAAATTTCATTAACACATTGTTTGCTTGACATTATTAATCAAGACAACAGCAGTGAGCAAAATTTTTAGCAATATCAATCTTTTCCTAATAGCATAACCAATACAAGCAAGATATCATCACCAAAGCATGACTTTTCAATGTGATTTAAGTATAAAGGAGATTTTAAAAAATGTCCAATTCTCCAAACACACAAAAGAGTGTTGTCAAAAGTGCAGTGCACAAACAAACAATGTAATACACTTATGCATATGTATATGTTTCTTCATGTGGGCTATAAATATCTGACACTGGTGTCATTCAATGAAAGTAGTCCTATCTTTACATCTGTCTGTACTAAACATTTTTACAAATAACTTTTAGTTTCGTAACATATGCATGGGCACACTAATATTTTGTTTGGAGGTTGAAATTTAGGAGGAGAATTGGAATGGGTTTTGTTATAGATGACTTGTGATTTTGAAACAATGGAGCTGTGTTTCTGTGTGATATTTGTTGACTTTCTTTCACATTATGTTTGATCTCAGTTTATTATTCAAGGTATGCTTTATTATATTTTAAATTAACAATTTTGCAGTGATTTAGCATGTGAATTTTTTTATAATGCCTTAATTATTAAAGTGCCAATGTGATACAATCTTGGACTTTATTGTAATGGGAGCAAAGAGCCGTTTTGACTGATGACTGATCATAAAATCAAATTGGCTCTATGATCATTATGAAAAGTTATTGCTTCCATCAGGATATTCTTGTACTGTTGTGCTTGTGAAGTTAAAATATACTATTATTAATTATTGATATTTGGCAGAGTTTGAACTGTGTACAAGATAAATTACACAATTACATTAAAACGTAAATTACACAGTTAGGTACACTATTACTAATGATTATCATTATTTTGCCTTGGTAATTTTTTTAATGAAGTCCTTGGGGTCTATCAAATTTGCTTGTTATTTTAATTATCTTCAACAGTAGGAATTAATTTATATTCAGTTTACATTTTTTTAAATTACTTGTCATGAACCAATAAACATTTTAATATTGAGACTTAATTATAATAACCATTATCATTAACATTCTAAAGAGTTCCACCAACATACATAGGCCTCCCTCTAAGAGTGCCACTTTGAGAGTTGCTGCTGGCCTCTCACATCCAATAGCTCCCAGTGGTTTTCACCAGGTTGGTGGTCCACCTGGTGGGGGCCAGGCTATCCGATTCTGATTCTATCTAGGGGCAATAAGGCCTGCACTGACATCCCGCATGGGGTGTATTGTGCATTTCCCCCTGCCAGCATCTATATACCCAATATATACTTCATGTAGCGGAGCACTGCCTTGGGTCGCTGGCACAACTGGTCCAGTATTTTTGATCTTGATGGTATGGGTAGTTTTGAGATCAATTGCCGTTGATCCCGTGGTCGTTGTTCTTGTTAGTTTAGTAGATGAATTGTTTGTCCAGGCTGTGTTGCGTCTTCCGTTTCATGGTCGTCATTTGAGAATGTCCCTCCCCGTCGGTTGCCGTTTCTAGGAGTGGTTTAATTATGTGATAATTTTTTAAATATGATTATAATACTAAACATGTCCAATTGCAAGCACCAAACTTTTCACAGGTGTTATTGCTATGTTGTATTTATTGTCTTCAGTGCTGCTGGCGAGTTAGTGAGATGCACACAGCCAATGCCGATGGACAATACCGGGGAACCAACGGCTCCACCCACGGGCGGGACAAAGTGGCCATATTGGACGCGGGCTCACAATATGGAAAAGTGAGTAACTTAGTTAATCCACAGAATACTTAATAGCAGGGATGTTACGGAGCTTCGGTTCCGATTCCGAAAAGTCGAAACTTTCGATTTCGAAAAGTTGGAACTTCCGATTGATACAACACATCGACTTCGGGTCCGATACTTTCGAACCGGGGGTTATATCGGAGGTTGAACGGCGATGGAAATGATTTACAAAAATATATAAAAATGAAAGAGGCTGATTCATGTTTGTAATATATTATTTAATTAGACCTCCCCCTAACTAGCACGTCTTTCTGCCGCCTCCTTCTCCGCCTCCGACTCCGACTTCGGTTCCGATTCCGACTAACCAAATTTGAAACCTTCGACTCCGACATCGGCTCCGATTCCGACTAACCAAATTTGAAATCTCCGTATCCGACTTCGGTTCTGATAAAACCCTTCGTTAAATCCCTGATTAATAGTACATGTACAAGAACATTCACTCCGCAAAGTCATTTAATAATAACGACTCTTCTTACAATGCAATAAAATATCGTTCAGCTTGCACAGCTCTACAAGTTACCCTACTACCTGTATTAATACCCTAAACAGTTGTCTCCCTGCTGCGGGAATCGCACTCGCCACCACCACTATCAGCCGACCTGCTCAACAAAGGCCGTTAAATCTAATTATGATTCATTTACGTTCACGCGTGATGCTATGACCAAGGGGAATAGAGATTCATTTTATATACATATATAGATATAGATTATAACACAATGACTAGGATGAAATTACCCATACACCAGCAAATAAATAATTTGATTTGATAATATCGTCAAGAAACAGCCAAATAAACTTAGAATCCAGGCCAGTGAGACATACAAAAATATAAATTTTATACGAATACAAGCTTCTGCCCGTGCTTCGCTCGCGTGGTCTATAGGAAACAAAGAAGAATTTTTTTCATAGATAATTCAACCACCCAGTTCACCCTCTTAGGGGTGGAATTTCGAAAAAACCTTTCTTAGTGGATACCTACACTTTACAAAGAACACACCCCCCAATTTTCAAGTCTCTACCAGCGGTTTAGGCTGTGCATTGATATATAAGTCAGTCAGGACTTTGAATTTTATATGTATAGATTAATTTCACGATACATTATCCTCAGGTAATAGACCGTCGCGTGCGGGAGCTGTGCGTGGAGTCGGACATACTCCCGCTCGACACCCCGGCGTACCACCTGAAGGAGGGCGGGTACCGTGCCATCATCATCTCGGGAGGCCCTAACTCGGTGTACGCCGAGGACGCGCCCAGATACGATGCGGACATATTCAAGATTGGCCTTCCAGTTTTAGGTTCGTAGCTGTAGAAATCTATAAGTACATTCAAAAGTTATAGAAACTGACGTGAGTAGTATACACGGCTAACACTCACGAGATACAGTCGAATAACTCGGCATCTATATTACCTGAACACCGTTCGAGTTATTTACTGTATCCCGTGAGTATCAGCCATGTAATAGTTGTAGATACATTCAAACATCCAAGGAAATTATGTTAGACTAGTTGCGCCCCGTGGTTTCACCCGCGGATAATTTTAATTTATTACGCATACCACGAGAAAATTTAACTTTTCCGGGATAAAATGTAGCCTATATGTTAATCTACTGTATAAGCTATATTGTTACCGATTTTTTTCCAATTCCTTTCAGCCGTTTGAGCGTGAAGGAGTAACAAACATACACACAAACACACATACAAACTTCCGCCTTTATAATATTAGTGTGATAGGTACCACCGCTTTGCCAGTTATTCTGCCGCCAAGCAGTGGATGCTTGCGTACTACCGTGTTCCGGTTTTAATGGCATTGTAGCTAGTAAAATTATTGGATAATTGAGACTTTATAATCTGATCTCACAGTCGAGTAACCTCATTCCAGACTGTGATGATGTCTCAGGATGATATGCGCAGTGCAGTGTCACGCGAAAAATTATATTTTAGAGTTCCGTGTGACATTGTTCTGTTATGGGCGGCCATATCGTTTAACATCAGGTGAACGACTAGCTCGTCACATCATTCATTAACATAAAAAAGGTCCTATACAGGACCTAATTGCAATTTTTTCTAGAAAACGCTAGAAACAGAGTTTATATCAGAAAAAGGCGCAAATACTTGTTCTGAGTCTTAGTGTTGTGAGACCATGCTCCTCGTAGTTCCTGGGTCCCTAGACACGGAATCCTAGTAGGGTCCAGGATCTATGGTTGTGATCGTTGGGCGTTATTATTATATCAAGGTTTTTGTAATTGGTTACTTTCATTCGTTTCATCCGAGTGTGTGACCCTGGTGTAAGAATAGTGCCCACAAATCTCTTCCTGCGAGTGCTTAAGAGTCGATTAAGGGAAAATCCAGGAAGTTGGCAGCAGAATTCTCCTTGATACATTAAAATCTGCGAGACTGCCAAGTGTAGTAAAGCGTTGATAGTTGCGTTTTATAGAGGAATCCTATGATAATAATAATAATAATATAATATGTGTGGACATCTCACACAACGCCATTTAGCCCCAAACTAAGCAAAGCTTGTACTATGGGAACCGGATAACTGATACAATACATACTTTTTATCTGTAAATACATACATAGAATACAATAAAACACCCAGACACAGAACAAAAACCTATGTTCATAACACAAATGTTTGTCCTGGGTGGGAATCGAACCCACAACCCACAGTTCAGAAGGCAGGGTTACTACCAAATGAGCTATCGGGCAGAAAATAGTGGACGACTTACGGCTGATGATATTATTCGTTAACCACCATAATTTCACTATGTGCTCATTTAAAACATGCCACAACTATTACTACACAGAAATATCATCGTGTTTTTCCTTGAATATTTTAATCAGATATTTTCAAAGCTCAATAACGCGTAAGTCACGAAGGTCAACCTTTATCTGTTTGCCTTTGATACGTACAGAAATCACAGCCAAAATTAGTTTTATCCCGTTTTCGCTCGTAGTACATTACGTAAGCGGAAGGGGACCAACATGTGGGGGGTGTGTACGATAAAGAGTTCATCTATCTATCTATCAGATAGATAGAATAGATAGATAGATGAACTCTTTATTGGGAGTTTTGGCGGGAAAACGAAAAAGATCGCGTCGCCGCATTGTATTATTTTCCAAAACTTGTGTTATTTTCAGTGTTAGTGCGTAAAATTGGTGGCATTTTATTCGTTAAGTGCTGAATTACAGGCATGAGTGTTGGAAAGTGGTATAATGATGGTGAAACGTTTCTTTTCGTGTTGTTTCCAAAACTCCATAGAAGATTCTGGTAAAGTTGCCACCACTTTACTAGGAGTATGACTTGACTAGACTAGACTATGACTTAACTTGGACTTGGACTATGACTTGACTTGACTTGACACTTCATATGATATTAATTAACTTGAGATATTATCAATTACTTGACACTGGCTAAATACACAAAAGTGTGGAGCCAAAACCAAACAAAAAAAAACTCTTTATTGTAGACACTAAATAATAAAAATTATAAAGAAAAACAATTATTTACATTAAGTGTAACAATAGGCGGCCTTATCGCTAAAAGCGATCTCTTCGAGGCAACCTTTGCATGGAGAGAATTTGACGAAGTGGTACTAACATAGTTTTAATTTAAAATATTGTTAGCATAGTGTTTAGTATATTGTAATTAATTCGTTGTATATACTGTGTACAAAATAAGTTGCTATGTTAAAATGTGAGCGTAATCTATTCTACATAATAGAATAGAATAGATAGATATTTATTCATAACAAAAAGGCAGAAAAAAGGCTCAAAAATTAAGTGTAACAAAAAAATAAAAACATTTGCCCGTTGCCACGAATCGGTCCCAACTCAGCATATTTCTGGTCATGCAACCAGCGCTGATCTTCCGTTGGGACCGTTTCGGTGGCGTCACGGTACGGATTACAATTACTTAAACTAATAATAAACATAACCAGATAAATGAGAGACGAATACATATACATATACAAATATAACGTAGACGAGAAGAATAGCAACTACGAGTGCTTAGATTATATTGCACGCGTGTGTGTGCGTGAGTGTGTGTGTAATTGGTTGTACTTGGAAAATTCGGGGAATACCAACCGGCACACATGTAATAATATTTAGGTAACGGAATGCACCATATAAATATTTAATCGTTCATATCATTAATAATTTCGTTATCTCACCGAAAAGTACTGGAAATTCTCGAAATGATTCAGCGTTGATCGTTGCTGATCACAAACACGAAAATGAGAATCAATTATTCTGCACTTATTATAAATCTTTTAGGAAATTAGTAGATACGATAGTAATTATTAAACAAACTATTGATTGTAATGCATTGAATATTTTTGTTTGTTTTTGAAGTAAACCTTCTTTACGCACGCTTGACTTGGGGAGTAAGCTGGTGAATGTGTGACGAAGAGCGTTACGGAAATTGTACTGGTTCACGTAGATCTCTATTGTCAATATAACAAAGTTAAACATTACGTAATATTTGTATTATTATGTTGGTATGTCCGGTAAAATGATAATTTACAATTGAATTGGATTGAATGACGACATTAATAATAATAACGCTCAACGATCACATACATAGATCCTGGACCCTAACTAGGATTCCCTGTGTCTAGAGACCCAGGAACTACGAGGACCATCCAGACTCAGAACAAGTTGTTAGCACTTTTTTCGGTGCACAAATACTTGCCGTGCCGCCGGAATCGAACCCGCCGCCTTCGGGTTATGAGCCAACCTGCTCAACCAGCACACCATAGAGGCTGTCGAACAACATTACATCAATCAACATTAAACAAAGAAAAAGCAAAGAAGAGGCAAGAAGATAGAAGAGAGAGACATACATTTCATACATTACCGTAGGGGCAAGAAAGATGGAGCTAAAGAAGTTTTTCTTTAGTCGTGTGGTCTCACTCGCTTTTGTTTCTTTCGACAGGTATCTGTTACGGCATGCAAATGTTGAACAAAGAATTTGGTCTAAAGCACACTCGTTTTTGTTTCTTTCGACAGGTATCTGTTACGGCATGCAAATGTTGAACAAAGAATTTGGTCTAAAGCACACTCGTTTTTGTTTCTTTCGACAGGTATCTGTTACGGCATGCAAATGTTGAACAAAGAATTTGGCGGCTGTGTACTTCGCAAGGAGGCTCGGGAGGACGGGCAATATGAGGTCGAGATCGAAACCTCGTGTCCATTGTTCAAGTAAGTTTCTGGATGTTTATAAACTAAAATTTTGATGTGATATTAAAGGACATAGAATTTTGTATATATTAGAATGAAATTCCAACGTAATTTGTACTGTTACAAAGTCCTGACTGACTGACTTATATATCAACACACAGCCTAAACCGCTGGTCCTAGAGAGTTGAAACTCTCTAGGACCAGCTAAATTTCAATTTGGAGGGTATGTTCTTTGTAAAGTGTAGATATCTACTAAGAAAGGGTTTTTCAAAATTCCATCCCTATGAGGGTGAAATGGGTGGTTGAATTAATAATAATAATATGTGTGGACATCTCACACAACGCCATCTAGCCCCAAACTAAGCAAAGCTTGTGCTATCGGAACCAGATAACTGATACAATACTTAGATACTTTTTTGTTTGTAAATACATACATAGAATACAATATGACACCCAGACACAGAACAAACACCTATGTTCATCAAACAAATGTTTGTCCTGAGTGGGAATCGAACCCACAACCCACAGTTCAGAAGGCAGAGTTACTACCAACTGAGCTATCGGGCCAGACAAAATTACCAGTATTAAAGGACACTAGAATTTTGTATATATTAGAATGAAATCCCAACTGTAATTTGTACTGTTGCAAAGTCCTGATTGACTGACTTATATATATACAGACAGCCTAAACCACTGGTCCTAGAGATTTGAAATTTGGAGGGTATGTTCTCTGTAAAGTGTAGGTATCCACTATGAAAGGGTTTTTCAAAGTTCCTTTCCTAAGAGGGTGAAATGGGTGGTTGAATTATCTATGAAAAATTATCTTCTAAAATACTAAAGATTTATCCAATGACTAGACACTCTTGTAAAATTACGATTAAAGAATGGCTACTACAGCAAAACTACCTATCAACAGAATCAATACTATCTGTTATGTCATAATTATTATAAATAAAATAAATATTTGTTCAGCTGCATTTCATCCCCTCTCCTATCACATATACACTCAATCACACCTTCACACACGACACACACCCTCATACACTCACACAAACCCTTACACCCAGTTACACCTCAAAATCACCCAGGCATGCATTCATCATTTCTCTTATTTTATTATATTATTAATCTATTTTATTTTTAATATACTTACTACGTGTTACTTATAATTTTACACATGTACAAACGTTTACATAGTAAATAAATAAAATGAAAACAAAATGTTCAATAAGTAAGTACTCGAAAAAATTTTGTCCGGCGGAGGGCATTGGTATGCCAAAACACAGGTTTTCCTAGTTTGGGTACCAAAGTTTTCCAACCAGGAGTAAACTATTTGTATATTTCGTAGACTGTTTTATGTTTAAACCGATGTTTGTAAACATTTAATAAACTATTTCATTTCATTTCATTTCTTCGTTTCCTATAGGCCACGCGGGCGAAGCCTGCCCGAAGCTAGTGCCTAATAAATGAATGAATAAATCCACATTATAAAACACGTTGTGTATGGTACAGTCGGCTGGAGAAGCTGCAGCCAGTGCTGCTGACGCACGGCGACAGCGTGCAGAAGGTCGGCGAGAAGTTCCGGGTGGCCGCGCAGTCCTCCAACCACCTCATCGCGGCCATATACAACGAGCAGATGCGTCTCTACGGCGTGCAGTTTCATCCAGAGGTAAATATTGGGAACCGGATACTACCAACTACTAACTAGCTAAGAGGAGTTTTGGTGGAAAAACAAAAAAGGTCGCGTCATCGCATTGTATTATTTTCCAAAACTTGTGTTATTTTCAGTGTTAATGCATAAACTTGGTGGCGTTTTAATCGTTAAGTGCTGGATTACAGGCATAAGTGTGGGAAAGTGGTATAATGATGGTGAAACGTTTCTTTTCGTGTTGTTTCCAAAACTACATAGAAGCTTCTGGCAAAGTTGCCACCACTTTACTAGGAGTATGAGAAGACTGTGACTTGACACATATCTGCGTGAAATATCATTAACTTTAACTCTTTGTTAATGGCCTTTGTGGAGAGGTTACCACAATTTTGCCAATATAACGTAAAATGATCACATCAAACGAAGATTCTTAAGTGAGAAATTTTGGTACATGTGAGTAATGAATATGAGGTCAGCTATGAATGTCCTAGATTAATCTAAAGTGCTGAAACAAAACAAAAGAATACTATATTTACAACAATTACAAAAACTGATAGTGAAAAAATTGACAATTACTTGACACTGGCTAAATACATAAAAGTGTGAAGCCAAAAAAAGCATTCCTTTCGATTGGAACGTTGGTGCCAATGAAAAGTCTCCCCAACGTTATCAATACATATTCACGACTGACAGCCACTGAAAAGGCTCCATCGTTCAACGATGACTTGCGGCTATAAGAAATAAACACTTTTGAACGACGTAACGAGTTGACACGTTATGCCCTTTTGATTTCATTTCATTTAGGTGCGCGTAACGCCTCCTCCTCCCTCCCACACGTCTGCGCCGGAGCGGGTCAGCTCCAGCGGCCTCCTCTCTGACCCGCTCCGCGGTCTCCTTCTGCGCCATCACGTACTCGCAGAAGGAGACCACCGCCTGCCACGATCTCTCGCTGTCGAGCATGGCTCTCACCACGCTTGGCAGCGAGAGATCGTGGCCTACTGCCAAGGAAAGTGTGTGCCGCTGCGGGTCCCAAGCGGCACACACTTCCAGTGTGTGGGGCGCTGTATCCTCCAGCGCCCCACACTCATGGCAGGCAGGGGTCGCTTCCCGAACACACGTTATGCCCTAGGTGGACCTAACCCCCAAAGGCAAGCAGATGTTGTCAAACTTCCTGTTCGACATCGCTGGCCTGTCGCGGAGCTTCACGCTGCGCTCGCGCCGCGAGGCTTGCATACAGTTCATCAAGGAGACCGTCGGAGACAACAAAGTTCTTGTGAGTATACAGAAAAGTATATGAAAGGATGCAATTGGGGTTATTGCCCTTTATTAAAACACAAGTTGATTCTAAACATAGGTAGTCGTGGAGGCAAAAGTTAAATAAATAAATTTAAAAATAAAAATGTTTTAATGTGATTAGCGTCCCGGCTATCCATAACAGTTACAGTGCCACTCGTAACTCTAAATTATGCATGGCATGACACTGCAATGCACACATCATCTTGAGACCTCGGCAGTCTAGTAATAATTATGAATTGGCATTCTCCATCTCTGTGAAAAATTTTCACAGCACTTAATAGTAAAGCTTGCCTAGCCATTGTTAACCGATCAGTAACTGATACAATACATATATACTTTTTGTCGGTAAATGCATACTAGAAAATTATAATAATACGAGCTTCTGCCCATTGAAATAATTCAACCACCCATTTCACCCTTTTAAGGGTGGAATTTCGAAAAGTCCTTTCTTAGCGGATGCCTATACGTCATAACATCTACCTGCATGCCAAATTTCCGATCATGCCCGATCCGTCCAGTGGTTTGGGCTGTGCGTTGATAGATCACTATGTCAGTCAGTCACCTTTGAGTGTTTACATATATAGATATAACACCCAGATACAAAACAAGCATTGATATTCATCACACATCACACATCAAATGTTTGTCCTGGGTGGGAATCGAACCCACAACCTACAGAAGGCTGGGCTGCTACCAACTAAGCTATCACGCCAGTCTAAATAAATCAATACTATGATATTCATATAAATTATCATGTCATTACCATCTACAGGTGTTAGTGAGCGGCGGTGTAGACTCCACAGTTTGCGCAGCTTTGCTCAGGACGGCGTTACGCGAGGATCAAGTTATTGCTTTGCACATCGATAACGGTCAGTGGGCTCTCATTTCTAGTGTCCCAAAAGATTTACAGCTTACATTACCTTACTTATAAGCATTCATCACCAGCTGGAAGATTTCCACTGCTGAACATAACCCACTGTGGCGTGCTGGCCCACGAAAAAGTTTCTATACCAATCTCATAGATAAACTTTCCAGCTAGTTGCTAGGGGCAACGAATGTTGTTGATATAGACTTCACATTAGAGAAAATTTTATTTTCCGCATTTTGGTTTTTGTAAATATCTTTTTAATTAATATATCTTATACAAAGTCAATCGGCATATCATTAATTCAGCAAACCTATGGACCTCCTTCTATTACAACAAAAGTGTATCGAACTTCGCTTTACTGGTGACCCCGACGTGATTAACTAGGCTTTACTGGTGACCTGTTTTGAACCGAAAGTCCACGTTTGCAGTAAATGTGTGTGATTTTGATTTTGTTGCTGATTGCGATGATTCTGATACTGATTCACATAAATATGTCGCTCTCAACCGATAAGAACGAAGATGTTTGTCGTGTTGGCGTGCGCATTCCGCCGTTTTGGCCTGAAAAGCCAGCCATTTGGTTCGCGCAGATCGAGGGCCAATTCGCGATATCGAACATTACTACGGACAATACGAAGTTTTTCTACGTTATCGGCCAACTAGACCCACAGTATGCTTCTGAGGTGGAAGATATAATCATCAACCCGCCCGACACCAACAGGTATGAAAAATTGAAGTCGGAACTTATCAAACGACTGTCCGCGTCACGAGAAAAGAAGGTCAAGCAATTACTTATGCACGCAGAACTTGGAGACCGTAAGCCATCTCAGTTTCTAAGACATTTGCAACATTTGGCTGGACCTGGAGTTCCCGAAGATTTTCTACGTACTATCTGGACCAGTCGCCTACCAAGTAGCACGCAAACGATAATCGCTTCGCAGATGACGTCTTCACTGGAAGCGCTCGCAGATCTCGCTGACCGCATCCATGACGTTGTTTCGCCTACAGCGCACGTAGCATCAACATCAAGTGCCATACCAGGAAGCTCTTTAGACGCCATGAAGCAACAGATTGCTGAACTTACCAAACAAGTGCAAGCTCTAACTGCGCAGGTGAACCGGCATTCACGTGCACCGAATCGTTCAAACAAGAAAACGCGCGGTCGTTCTAGCTCCACACGATCACAGTCGAACTATAGAAAATTTCCTGTGTGCTGGTATCATAGTAAGTTCGGCAATGAAGCAAGTAAGTGCGTAAAACCATGCGACTACCATGCGGGAAACGCGAACAGCAGTCGGTAATGGCGACGACCGATTGCCAAACTTCCGGTCGCCTATTTGTCACGGACGGCGCTACGAAGATGCAGTTTCTCATCGATACTGGCAGTGACGTATGTGTCTTCCCCCGATCAGCACTCAAGGAACGTCGTGAGACAACAAATTATGAGCTGTGTGCGGCAAACGGTACACCCATTTCTACTTACGGCTACGCTCATTTAGTGCTGAACCTAGGCTTGCGCCGTGACTTTACTTGGCGATTCATCGTAGCGGACGTTACCAAGGCCATAATAGGTGTGGATTTTTTATCATTTTACAACCTCATCGTGGATTGTCGAAATCAACGTTTAATCGACAACACTACAAGCCTTACGTCCCCAGCTTCACCTGCACAGTCAACTGGGAACATTTCATCGGTAAAAGTTATTTCTGGAAATTCCGTATATCATAACATACTAAGCGAATACCCTGAGATTACTAGACCTTCCGGTGTCCACCGTGTTCCGAAGCATAATACCATGCATCATATACAAACTACTGCAGGGCCGCCAATAAGCAGCACACCACGAAGACTAGCACCGGATAAATTAAAAATTGCAAAAGACGAGTTTGCAGATATGTTGAGGAACGGAACAGCCAGACCTTCAAAGTCACCATGGTCATCACCACTTCATCTTGCGCCTAAAAAAGATAACGGCTGGCGTCCATGCGGTGACTACAGAATGCTCAACGCTAGAACCGTACCAGACAGCTATCCCATTCGGCACATACATGACTTTGCACATTGTCTCTCCGGCTGTCAAGTATACTCGGTTATCGATCTCGTAAAAGCTTATAATCAAATTCCTGTCTGCCCTGAGGATATTCCGAAGACCGCAATCACGACGCCGTTTGGTTTATACGAATTTCCGTTCATGACGTTCGGACTACGTAATGCCAGTCAAACGTTTCAACGATTTGTGGACGAGATGCTTAGGGGCCTTGAGGAGTTCTGCTTCCCGTTTCTGGACGATTTTTTGATCTTCTCACCTGATCAGGAATCACACAAGAAGCACCTTCATCTGCTCTTCAACAGACTCAAGGAATACGGCATGGTAATCAACACGAACAAGTGCATATTCGGTGTATCAGAGGTAACGTTTTTAGGACACAGCATCTCAGCAGCTGGCACTAAGCCGTTACCATCGAAGGTAGAAGCAGTTGCGAATTACCCTCCACCGAAAACCGTTAGAGAACTGCGAAGATTCCTAGGAATGGTGAACTTTTACAGAAGGTTTATTCCTGACGCAGCGCGGCATCAAGCGCCTCTGAATGCACTGCTCACAGGATCAGTTAAAGGTTCACATCCCGTGCATTTATCAGAAGAAGCTACTAAAGCATTCATCACCTGCAAGGAAAGTCTCTGCCAAGCAGCACTACTCGCTCATCCAGACTGCCAAGCGAAGCTCGCTATAGTCACCGATGCTTCAGACACAGCAATGGGCGCAGCTTTACAACAGCATAAAGACGGCATGTGGGAACCTTTAGCATTTTTCTCTCGAAAGTTTTCACCATGTCAACAGTAATACTCGCCTTATGATAGGGAACTTCTTGCCATCTACGAAGCAATAAAATACTTTCGTCACATGGTGGAGGCGAGAGATTTCATTATTTATACTGATCATAAGCCCATAACTTTCGCATTTCATTCACGAAAAGAAAAGTGCTCACCAAGACAGTTCAGACATCTGGATTTTATTTCACAGTTTTCGACAGATATCAGGCATATTTCAGGAAAGGATAACGTTGTGGCTGACAGTTTATCACGCATCGAAGAGATTACTCAGCCCATCGATCTATCCAAGCTTGCTCAAGCACAAAGCACAGATCCTGAACTAGAACAACTTTTGGATAGCGATACTTCTCTACGCTTGACAAAAATCAAACTGCCTGGATCTCACACAGAAATCTATTGTGACAAGAGCAGCAATGTGGCCAGACCTTATGTGACCAAAGACATGCGACGGCAAGTGTTCGAAAACTTGCATTCTTTTAGCCACCCTGGCATAAATGCGACGACGAAACTGATATCGGAACGCTATGTATGGCCTAGTATGCGAAAAGATTGTAGAGAGTGGACTCGTTCCTGCCTAGCATGCCAACGATCAAAAATAACACGTCATGTCTCATCTCCATTAGCATCATTCAACTTACCTCGAGCCAGATTCATGAAAATCCACATAGATTTGATCGGACCTTTACCTCTTTCACAGGGGTATCGTTACTGTCTCACATGTGTAGATCGCTTCACACGATGGCCCGAGGCTATACCATTACAGGAGATAACAGCTGAAACAGTGGCAAAAGCTTTAGTTCACGGATGGATATCCAGATTCGGCTGCCCTGAAGATATCGTCACTGATCGTGGTCGACAGTTTGAATCAGAACTTTTTAAGCATCTGTCCCACATCATCGGATTTCAACGCAGACGAACTACAGCCTACCATCCAGCATGCAATGGACTTGTCGAAAGATTCCACAGACAGCTTAAAGCCGCTATTACATGTCATGCGACCAGCAGCTGGCTTGAAACACTTCCACTTGTACTACTGGGAATCCGGGCGGCATTTAAGGAAGACTTACAAGCGACTCCAGCTGAACTCGTATATGGAGAGACACTACGACTCCCAGGTGACATTTTTTGTCAATCGGCTGATGGTACAGAGGACTTGACAGTATACACTGAAAGACTGCGCACATTCGCCAAAAATTTGTTGCCATTACCAACTTCTCACCATGGGAATAACCGCTCCATATTCATTTTCAAAGATTTAGCAACAGCATCCCACGTCTTTCTAAGAGATGACACCTCGCACCCATCTTTTCAAGCAGCTTATACAGGCCCACATGAGGTGATAAAACGAGGGGATAAAGTTTTCAAGCTCCGCATAAAAGGCAAAGAAGTCACTGTATCAGTCGACCGCATTAAACCTGCCTACATACTTCGTGAGTTGGACCATTCTCCCGTCGTGGCAGCACCCGAGACCCGAGACGCTCCAGTGACCACCACTCGATCAGGACGAACAGTGCGTTTTCCAGAATATTATCGCCCGTAGGACGGTCTCTGGAGGGGGGTGATGTGGCGTGCTGGCCCACGAAAAAGTTTCTATACCAATCTCATAGATAAACTTTCCAGCTAGTTGCTAGGGGCAACGAATGTTGTTGATATAGACTTCACATTAGAGAAAATTTTATTTTCCGCATTTTGGTTTTTGTAAATATCTTTTTAATTAATATATCTTATACAAAGTCAATCGGCATATCATTAATTCAGCAAACCTATGGACCTCCTTCTATTACAACAAAAGTGTATCGAACTTCGCTTTACCACAATAACATAAGCCACAATGGTGCCTCTTGCATCCATCAGCACCCCGTAGTTTCGACCAGCTAGGTGATCATGTAACCGGGGGCGAGTTGGCTGGACTCGGGGGCGAGTTGGCTGGACTGCAATCGCGACCCCTTCTCGCCCCGGTACGGCGGACGAGGGCTCACGGGGGGGTTTTAGTGGGTTCGAGTCCCACATACCCCCTGCCACCACCCCCGTGGTGGCAGGGAAGTGCGAGGGCATTTCCCCCCCTCAAAAAAAAAGGTGATCATGTAACCCGATTGCAAGCGATAGAAACACTAATTTGTATGGATTTGACAGTTTGAATACGCAGTTTATGTGCATGGTTAGTATGGAAATTTCGCCTGTTGCATTGCAATCAAAGTTTCCTGATCACCCCCCTGGTATCAATTTTGCGCTGACATGAAATGTGACGAGCGAAAACGGCACGTTTACTAAAGAGACAGCGTTTTAAGCATTGATTAAATTTGACTAACGTTTATTATTTAAGGTCCTAAATACTACAATAATCATAGTGAACATTTCATTGATATCATAATTAATTAGCCTATTATGTCGCACCATTGAATAATGTCGCTAAGGATCAAATTGTGGGAAATTGGACGGCGTATTTAGTCAATAATAATAATAAACGCCCAACGATCACATACATAGATCCTGGACCCTAAGTAGGATTCCCTGTGTCTAGGGACCCAGGAACTACGAGGACCATGGTCCCACAACACCTAGACACAGAACAATTGCGCTTTTTTTCTGTGCACGAATACTTGTCATGTCGAATCGAACCCGCTATCTCCAGGTGATGAGCCAATCTGCTCAACTACCAGACCACAGAGGCTGTCTTAAGTCTAGTTAGAGATGCCGTCAAAAAGCGCGTTTCGCCAACTTGGTCTATAGTTTTCGGAATAGCTTTGTAAATATGCATTGTTTTGTTATAGGTTTCATGCGTAAAAATGAGAGCGCTAAAGTGGAGCGGTGTCTCCGCGATCTCGGCGTACGTTTGCACGCTGTGAATGCTACACATCAGGTCAGTTTTTTATATAGATATTACTAGCTGACCCGGCGAAAATCTGTGGAAGGTTTAAAATTGTCTGAGGTCCGTATTAATAATTAATAATAAATAAATTTATTCATTTTTATAAAAATATTGTAAAAAACTTAAATTTAAGATTGTAAATAAATAAATGAATAATAATAATAACGTCCAACGATCACATACATAGATCATGGATCCTAACTAGGATTCCCTGAATCCAGGGACTACGAGGACCATGGTCCCACAACACCCAGATAATAAGTATTTGCGCCATTTTTCTGTGTAATACTTGTCCTGCCGCGGTAATCGAACCCGCCACCACACCACAGAAGCTGACAATTACATACACATTACAGTTTTGGTCCAGTCGTTTTTTTTTTTTTTTTTTTTTTTTTTATGTTATTGAATGATGTGACGAGCTAGTCGTTCACCTGATGTTAAGCGACACGGCCGCCCATAACAGAACAGTGTCACTCGGAACTCCAACATGTAGTTTCGCGTGACTGCTGCACTGCGCACATCATCCTGAGACATCAGCACAGTCTGGTAATAAGATTACTCGACTGTGAGATCAGATCATAAAGTCTCAGTAATTTCACTAGCTACAGTGCCCTTCAAACCGGAACACAGTAGTGCTTGCACACTACTACTTGGCGGCAGAATAACTGGCAAAGCGGTGGTACCTACCTAGTCGAACTTTGCAGAAAAGTTCTACCACCTAGTGTGGTCTAAAGCAGGTTTTTGTGATCGCCAGTTCCGGCAAGGCAGCACGACGGTGCGCGAGGCGTGCGGGCGCACGCGGCACACGCCGCAGCTGTGCCACGCGACCGCGCCCGAGGACAAGCGCAAGATCATCGGAGACGTGTTCATCCGGGTCGCCGAGCAGGCCGTGCGGGACCTCAACCTGCAGTATGTACACGTGCTGGCTTTTATTTTATTTTTGTTTAGTTTTGGCTCCACACTTTTGTGTATTTAGCCAGTGTCAAGTAATTGAAGGGGTGAGAATAAAAAGGATTTAACTGATTTTTTTGACCAAATGACTTATGGGTATCGTTGGATTCAGCGTGAAATTATCTTCAATAATACATTCTAAAAATACCGAAATGAGGCTTAAATCTCGAGATTTTGAGTCTAAAAATGGTTTATCTGTCACAGGAATACAGTACGCTTATCATAAAAACATTACTTTATTTCTTTTATTATATTATATTTTTACAGTAATTGTATGAATTAGTACTATATTCAGTAATTTTAAATAGAAATAAAACATTTTCAAGCAACTGAAACTTACATAAACCTTTTCTATTACCTTATAAGCACTCTACATAAAAATGACGCCGTTGACGTTTAAAGTCAATTTGTCAGTTAAATCCTTTTTATTCTCAACCCTTCAATTGATAATTTCTCAAATTAATTAAATTAATATGTAGTATTTAGAAAATAAAGGGAAAAAAAAATATTACTGTTTTTTTTTAGGGGTATGGGGGGGAATGCTCTCGCTTTTTACAGCCACCGCCCCTGTGGTGGCATATATCACGTTTAATGTGGGAAATATCTAAATATATATAACTCAAAGGTGACTGACTGATTGACTGATTAATATAGTGATCTATCAACGTACAGCCCAAACCACTGGACGGATCGGGCTGCAATTTGGAATGCAGTTAGATGTTATGACGTAGGCATTCGCTAAGAAAGGATTTTTCGAAATTATAGGCCATAGGCCACGCCGCGGGCGAAGCTGAGGGCAGAAGCTCGTTATATATATGTGTCAAGTCATAGTCTAGTCTAGTCAAGTCATACTCCTAGTAAAATGATGGCAACTTTACCAGAAGCTTCTATGTATCATGTAAAACTAAAACCTTAAATTAATTTAATAATTTAATTGTAATTTCTCTAAAAATAAGTAAAACTAATTTCTATCATCAAGTTGTAGATTGCACAATTTTATATCAATATTTTTGTGCTGTTATATATGTTCACATTTTTGATCTCGAATTCTGAACACTAGTATAGACTGTGAGATTAGGTCATAAAGTCTCACTTGCCCAGTAATTAAACTAGATACAGTGCCCTTCAAACCGGAACACAGTAGTGCTGGCGCACTACTGCTTGGCGGCAGAATAACTGAAAAGACGAACTTTGCAAAAAAGTCCTGCCACCTCGTAAAACATCTTCAGTCTTATTAGCCAATGGTAGGGTTATCAACCTTTTTTGTTACACGATTTTGAGGTTGTCTTGGTATTTGATAAAATACCATCCATCCTCCATTTACGATATCTATTAAAGTTACAGTTAGTTATAACAACAATAAACAGAAATTACAATTTTCGCGCGTTAAGCAATGCCATATTTACCTTCTGATTCTCGCAAGACTCTTTGGTAACTATTAAAACTCAATAGTTTTATTAGTTGAAAATCATTGTAGCAAAGCTGAGTTTTATGAATCTGATTATTATTTATAATTAAAAAATATGCAAACAATAAGCTTTCCAAGGCCGATGCACGTATATTATAGACGAAAACAAAAAATCTAAATATATGAAACGTGAAAAAAGAATCGTGTGAGTAAATGTGGTCCAAATGAACAAACTGTTTTCGTATTTAGTCTATGGTCAATATTTGAGCCATGGACTATCTCTGGTATCAGCTGGTCTTTGATTACTTTATTTTGTAATAAAATCAAGGTCTACTTAGTACCGTAACAAACTAGGACTAGTTGTTTCAGGTATAAATGTCTATTTAGTCCACGTTTTGTAATAAGACTGCTTATGTACATATTTGTTATCTTTTCAGAGAAGACCAAGTCCTGTTGGGACAGGGCACCCTCCGGCCGGACCTCATAGAGTCCGCCTCGGCGCTGTGCTCCAACAACGCGGCGACCATCAAGACGCACCACAACGATACGGAGTTGGTGCGCGCCTTACGTCAGCGCGGCCGGGTCGTCGAACCGCTCAAGGACTTCCACAAGGACGAGGTGAGATAACTTAAGATCACACTAATATTATTAAAAAAATATATATATAAAAAAAAGGCGAAAGTTTGTATGTGTGTATGTTTGTTACTCCTTCACGCTCAAACGGTTGAATGGATTTGGATTAAATTCGGCACCAAGATAGCTTATACACTAGGTTAACATATAGGCTACATTTTATCCCGGAAAAGTGAAATTTTCCCGTGGGATGAGTAAATAATTATATAATTAAAATACTTTTCATCCGCGGAGCGCAACTAGTTATTAATAATGGTAATAATAAATATTTGTAGATTTGACACAGCGCCATCTAGCCCCAAACTAAGCAAAGCTTGTACTATGAATCAGATAACTGATAGAATAGGAGTTTTGGCGGGCAAACGAAAAAGATCGCGTCACCGCATTGTATTATTTTCTAAAACTAGTGTTATTTTCAGTATTACGTGAATAAAATTGGTGGCATTTTATTCGTTAAGTGCTGGATTACAGGCATGAGTTTGGGAAAGTGGTATAATGATGGTGAACCGTTTCTTTTCGTGTTGTTTCGAAAACTACATAGAAGCTTCTGGTAAAGTTGCCACCACTTTGCTAGGAGTATGACTTGACTGGACTATGACTTGACACATACACATGATATTAATTAACATAAGAAATTATCAATTATTAGACACTGGATAAATACACAAAAAGTTCGGACGCATGTTACGGCTATTAATGGGATGTAGCGGTGCAAGTCTGAATTCAGATACTCCTCTTCAACAGCTTGAAACGTTGAACATTAGCCTCCCCACAGAGAGCTTTTTGGGGGCAGCTTGTATCCAGCAATGGACATCTTCCTGCTATCGTTGTGATAGTTTTGAAGTAAACTTTCTTTACGCACGTTTGACTTGAGGAGTAAGCTGGCGAGTTAGCGTAGACCTCCATTGTCAACATAAGAAAGTTAATAATTAGTATTATTATATTTGTATGTATGTCCGGTAAAATGCCAATTTACAATAATCAAGACGATATCATTAACATTAAACAAATCAAAAACAAAATTATACCGGCCGATAGATGGAGCTAAATCAAAGAAGTTTTACTTCAGTTGTGTGGTCTAAAGCACACTCGTTTTTTTGTAGTAGTAAAGATGTGGTATTGTCCAGGTCCGTGCGCTGGGCGTGGAGCTGGGGCTGGCGGCGGCGCTGGTGGAGCGGCACCCGTTCCCCGGGCCCGGCCTCGCCGTGCGCGTGCTCTGCCAGGAGGAGCCCTACATGGAGCGGGACTTCGCCGAGACCCAGGTACGGCGGCTTGTGCGGACGATATAGTGCTGTTGAGCTGACGGCTTATAGATCATCATCATAATTACACAAGTACATTGTGCTTCCGGTAGTAAATGCACTAAATGATCACCCATTCGTGTCATGAACGAGACCTAACTTTGATTTTTTTTTTCTTTTTCTTTACCGTTACAAAAGTCTAATCTAATTTGTATATTGACAACATTGACAAAATAACAAAGTTAAAAATTACTTAAAATTTGTATTATTATGTTGGTATGTCAAGTAAAATGATAATTTACAATTGAGGTGAGAACAAAAAGGGTTTAACTGTAAAATTGATAGTTTCGAGAAAATTGACTTTAAACTTCAACGGCTTCATTTTAATGTAGAGTGTTTATTAAGTAATAGAAAAGGTTAGTGTAAGTTTCAGTTGCTTGAAAATGTATTAATTCTATTTTAGAATACAAAATATAGCACTAATTCGTACAATTACTGTAAAAATATAATATTATAATAATGTTTTTATGCTAAGCAGACTTTATTCCTGGGTCAGATAAACTGTTTTTAGACTGAAAATCTTGAGATTTAAGCCTCATATCGGAATTTTGAGAATGTATTATTGTAGATAATTTCACGCTGAATCCGATACCCATAAGTCATTTTGTGAAAAAAATCAGTTAAACCTTTTTTTATCTCATCCCTTCAATTGTGAAGAGGGCGACATTAACATTGAACAAAGCAAAAATAAAATTATACCGTAATATTATAGAAACTGACGTGAGTAGTACTCTATCATAACTACAACTATTACACGGCCAACACTCACGAGGATATTGCCCGAACACCGGTCGAGTTATTCGACTGTGTCTCGTGAGTGTTAGCCGTGTAATAGTTGTAAAATTATACCGGCCGATAGATGGAGCTAAAAGTTTTACTTCAGTCGTGTGGTCTAAAGCACACTCGCTTTTTTTTATCCTAGGTTATAGTAAAAATAATGGTGGAATACGCGTCGATGTGCGTGAAGTCGCACGCGCTGCTCGGCCGCGTGGCCAACGCGACCACTCCGGCCGAGCAAGCCGAGCTCAAGCGGATCTCGGCGAACAGCGGACTCGCCGCCGCCTTGTTACCGCTGAGATCGGTTGGCGTGCAAGGTAAGAAGATCGCCTAGCTTACACTGTAATTAATGACTAGTCGTAAGACCGACCGTACTCTAAAGTATAGAGTACGGTCTAGACCGTATTACAGAACGATGCTCAAGCAGAAATTCCATTCATAAAGTGATCAATTAGTAAATGAAATCTCTGCTTGAGCACCGATCGATGATTTAGCATTGTTCTGTAATACGGACCTCAGTGTTAGGAATTTAGGATTGCTGTATTACTATGCCTAATGCGGGTTGCCTACAAGCTGTCATACTTAGTTCCTACGGGTGTTAGAGTTTAATAATAATAATAACGCCCAACGATCACATACATCGTTTTTATTTAATGTTATGGAATGACGTGACGAGCTAGCCGTTCGCCTGACGTTAAGCGACATGGCTGCCCATATCAGTTGCATTATCACTCGGAACTCTAGTTTTGCGTGAAACTGCACTGCACAATCAAGTAAGATTACTAGACTGTGAGCCTGATGGTCATAAAGTCTGATTTGCCCAGTAATTTCACTAGCTACAGTGCCCTTCAAACAGGAACACAGCAGTGCTTGCGCACTACTGCTTAGCGGCAGAATAACTGGCAAAACCTAGACGAACTTTGCAGAATAGTTCTACCACCTAGGATCCTGGACCCTAACTAGGATTTCCTGTGTCTAGTGACCCAGGAACTACGAGGACCATGGTCCCACAATACCCAGACTCCGAACAAGTATTTACGCTTTTTTTCGGTGCACAAATACTTGTCCTGATGCGAGAATAGAACCCGCCACCTCTGAGTTATGAGCCGACCTGCTCAACCATCACACTACAGAGCCTGTCAACACAGTCACAATTTCACAGTGAGTGTTCGCACGACGAGGGCAGTTCTGACAATGGCATCCACGAGAAATTCGTATAGGGCTGAAGTCTTTTTTTGCACTCTGCGTTTGTTATTATTTTAGCTTTCGGTATCTGATGTAAGATTGTTCCAGGCGATGCGAGGACGTACAGCTACGCGGTCGCATTATCGACCGAGCGGTATCCACCGGACTGGAAGGACATGCAATACCTTGCTAAAATTATACCAAGAGTGTGTCACAACGTAAACAGGTATCTTGATAAAAGTTAATATTCTGGTCTTACAACATTCGGCTCTGGTCATGGGCGAAGATGATAAGTCACCCACTTTAAATTAAGAATAGAAAAAATGTTGAAATCTCTTTTTACACTGGCAATTTACTCGTTTTTCCCCGCTGATAATATTAAGTCTCTAACGTACAGAACAAATTGTCCAGTATTTACACATTGTTGTATTTCGTAAGTTACTTTATTGAGAGTATATCGATACCTTGCTAAAATTATACCTAGTGTGTCACAACGTAAACAGGTAACTTGATAAAAGTTAATATTCTTATTTATAACATTTGGTTCTGCTCTTGGACGAAAATGATAAGTCCATGGTTCTGCCCACTTTAAATTAGGAATAGAAACAATTTTGGAATACCTATTGCACTGGCAATTTACTCGTTTTTTTTTTTTTTTTTTTTTTTTTTACTTCAAACTTGTCTAGCATTTGACCACGCTCTCACCTGATGGGAAGTGACGATGTGATCGAAGGTGTAGCATGCTAGCCAAGTAAATACCTATTCACTCTTCTCTTGAACACGCCCGGGTCATATTTCGCCGGAAACACAGACGCTGGCAAGGCATTCCATTCCTTAGCCGTTCTAATTAAGAACGTGGAATCAAATCGCTTGGTACGAATGGGTGGTATTTCGACCACGAAAGGATGGCGCTTAGCCGAGCGTCTAGTAGTCCGGTAGTGGAATGGTGATGGGAGTATGAGATCATGCAGTTCTTGTGCGCATTCGCCGTGGTGTAATCTGTAAAAGACCGACAGACTTGCCACCTTACGTCGGTGCGCTAGGCTCTGGAGCCTTTCACCAACCAAAGTGTCATCGTCAATGAGCCTTTTGGCACGCCGTTCAATCGAGTCCAGAGCCTCAAGCTGGTACTTGGCAGACCCGTCCCACAGGTGGCAGCAGTACTCCATACATGATCGGACCTGTGCTTGATAGAGATTAAGAAGCTGTCCAGATGTGAAGTACCGCCTTACCTTGGACAAAATACCGAGTTTTTTTGAAGCTATTTTGGCTTTGGACTCGATGTATGATCCAAAGTTAAGGTTTGACGTGAGATCAACACCTAAAAGCTCAAGGTGGTCTCCCAGATTTACAGATACACCACGGAACGAAGGAGCCAGATGGAGTGGGCTCTTTTTAGCAGTGAATAAACACGCCTGTGTTTTTGCAGCATTGAACCTAACCAAGTTAGCATCGCCCCAGTCGGACACGGCTTTCAATGCAAGGTTCATGCGCTCAACCATAGCCTCTCTCTCAATCCGGACATCGTCACCACTAGCACGGGCACTGGATGTGTATCTTTCAACAACAGTACTGTCATCTGCATACCCAAAGGTACCGGGCTTTAGCAGATCATTGATGTGGAGTAAGAAAAGTGTTGCTGAAAGAACTGACCCCTGAGGTACACCAGCATTAATAGCTAATTGATCGGAGGAGCAGCCGTCAAGAACTACTCTTAGCGATCGTTCCCTCAAAAAGTCTGATATCCAAGTGCACAGGCCAACCAGGTAGTCCGTAAGATGGAAGCTTATTCAGAAGTCCGTCATGCCAGACCCTATCAAATGCCTTAGAGACATCTAGAGATACAGCAAGTGCCTCTCCATGCATCTCTAAGGCTTCGCTCAGTATGTGAGTGGCATACGCGAGAAGATCCCCAGTGGACCGGTTTCGGCGAAATCCGTATTGCCGGTCGCTGAGGAGATCATTGTCTTCAAGGTATGCCAAGAGCTTGTTGTTAATTATACGCTCCATACTCTTACAGAGAATGGAGGTAATTGAGATGGGTCGATAGTTGGCAGGATCAGCACGACTGCCCTTCTTAGGTACAGGTTGTACGTTGGCTAGCTTCCAACTCATAGGGACTATTCCGGTGTCTAGAGAGAGGCGAAATAGGCGTGTTAGAATGGGAGACAACTCAGGTGCACAGCTCTTAAGTACAATTGCAGGTATACCATCGGGACCACTGGCTTTGTTCACGTCTAGACTGCGTAATGTTTTTAGTACTTCCTTCTGACGTATGCGTATTTCCGGCATGAAAACACCGCATTGTGGAAGGCAGGGAGGTACCTCATTAGCAGTATCTAAACGCGAAGCTTCTGCAAAGAGAGTGGCAAACAAGTTTGCTTTTTCTTTTGCAGTGTGAGCCAGCGATCCGTCTGGTTTCAATAATGGAGGCAGTGAGGATCGACAGAAGTTCGCTTCAACCGATTTGGCTAGGGACCAAAAAGCCTTACTACCAGCTGGGTAGGAAGCAAGTTTATTCCCTATTCGACCAATATGATTGAAACGAGCCTTCCTTAATTCCTTCTTACAGGCCTTGGCGGCAACGTTAAAGGCTTTCTTCTTAGCGCGAGTGTCCGAGGCCTTGCGTTTTCGAGCGTCAGCCCATGCCAGATATGCCGCATGCTTCTGCGCTTCAGCGCGTGCACAGTCGGCTCCAAACCATGGGCTGGCTTTGCTGGTCACGGGCTTATCGGAAAATGGAATAAAATATTCCATAGCCCGACATACTACCTCAGTAACCGCATTCGCGCAGACTGTCGGATCTCCAGAAGAAAAACACGTTTGCCGCCAAGGATATGAAGCGAAGAAATGTCGCATCTCGTCCCAGTCTGCTAAGTTGTATCTCCAGACACGCCGATTGCTCTTAGGGCTTGGGTCAGGCGGGGAGTATACTGAAACGGACTTGACCAGACAGTGATCGGAGCTACCAATGGGTGAGGATACCGCCACAGAGTATCGGTCTGGTTCAGTCGTGAGCAGAAGGTCGAGGCAGTTAGCAGTGTGGCTATCAATGTCAGGCACTCGCGTTGGCTCTTTAACAATCTGCGTTAAATTGAGCGCCAAAGCAAGCTTACGCGTCTCTCTCCCAGCGTTGTCCGTGATCCGGTGTGGGACTAACCACTCCTGGTGGTGAGCATTAAAGTCCCCCAGAACAACAAGCTGAGCCGAAGGATAGCGTTGCTGAGCCACATCTGCCGTTTCACTGAGATACTCCATTAGAAGAGTTGTCTCCCGGTCACCGCTATGTGATCTGTACACACCAGCATAGAGAATTTTCTCAATGCCGGTGTCCACAAGCACCCAAATCACCGAAAAGTGGGGATGTTCAAGGTTTCGGAGACGCAAACAGCAAATGTCATCACGGACGTAAACGCAGATACCAGCGCGTGGAAGGAAGCGGTTTTCCAAGATGAATCCTGGATAGTCCAGATATGCCGTGTCTGATGGACATCCTATTTGCGTCTCAGTCAAGAAGAACAAGTGCGGTTTGTTGGTCTCCAGATGATGATGGACCGCTTGCAGATTTGAGTGCAGCCCACGAATATTTGTGAGGTGCACTTTAAGAGTGAGGACGTGCATCTGCCGTTTAAACTTGCTCAATTTATTTGACTTTTTCATAGTTTGGGTGAGTTAGGTAGACAAGTAGGAAGTGGACGAGATATTGGGATGCTAACCCTCAGTAATAGAGAAGCTCCTACGCCAATGGAGAACTTGCGCGGAGACTGCGGGGACGCCCGAACCCCCCTGAAATTGCCCACAAGTTCCTCACTTCCAGTCGCCAACTGGCCCTGTGGACAACCTCAGGATTTTACACAAGCGGTGGGGCAGCCTTTCGTAGTTGGCTAGACTACTACTTGGGCCCCCTACAACTTGCGGTCGGCCAGCAGAGAGCACCGTGCTTCGGATCCCGCTACCCTCCGAAGCAAGGTCTCCGACGCGAAAGCATCTCCATCACCAATACCGGTCCGCATACCCAACACAACTGTCCACATCTACTCGTCAGAACGGCTTCATTAGACATCACGATGGAACACGACGAGTCGCTTGGCATCGTGGTTTTGTCTAATGGGTGGTAACTAAGCCGGCGGCTAAGGCCTTCCACCAGTTATTTGGTTGCTCTTTTGGCACCACCCAGGGGTCACGTGTAGGGAAACTAGGGTTAAAGCCTACGGACGCGAGCAAACATAAACCCCCAAAATCGTTTTTCCCCTCTGATAATATTAAGTCTCTAACATACAGAACAAATTGTCCAGTATTTACACATTGTTGTATTTCGTAAATTTCTTTACTGAGAGTATATTTTATTGCCGTTGAAGTAAAGAGAACTCACTTCACTAAAATAGTGATTAATATATCTATGGACAAATCTCGTATTTACATATTCTTGTATTTCGTAAGTTTCTTTACTGAGAGTATATTTTATTGCCGTTGAAGTAAAGAGAACTCACTTCACTAAAACAGTGATTAATATATCTATGGACAAATCTCGCATTTACATATTCTTGTATTTCGTAAGTTTCTTTACTGAGAGTATATTTTATTGCCGTTGAAGTAAAGAGAACTCACTTCACTAAAACAGTGATTAATAATAGGTCTTTACCTATGAAATTGCCGTATTGCAGTACAGACTTTTTCAAACAAAAAAAGTTTTGATTGGCTATGAATTCTAAATTCAAATTAATTTTGTTTTAAAAATATGACATTCTATTTACAATATAAGTCTTTTGTTTATTGATTAGCGTTGTATTTTAATTACATTTCAACATTTTTCCTCATAATGGATACTTTGAAATTTCGTGTAATTATGGAATATGAGTTCCGTCTTGGCACCAACGCGGCACAAACGACACGTAACATCAACGACGTTTACGGAGAGAACTGTACAAACGAACGTACAACCCGTTATTGGTTTGCTCGGTTCCGTTCTGGGAATTTTGACTTGAAAAATGAACCTCGTGGTCGTCCGGAAACTTTGGTCAACAATGATGAATTAAAGGCGATTGTGGAAGCTGATGAATCTCAATCTACAGCTGAGCTGGCAGCAGCTTTTGATGTTAGCATCAAAATAATATTGGTCCATTTGCGACAGATTGGCAAGATAAAAAAGCTTGATAGATGGGTGCCCCACGAACTTAACGATCGCCAGCGCAACGTACGCGTCGAGACTTGCCTTGCGCTGCTTAACAGGCACAGAAATGAAGGAATTTTGAACCGAATTGTTACGTGCGACGAAAAATGGATTCTTTTTGACAATCGAAAGCGCTCAGCAAGTTGGTTAGATCCTGGTTCGGTACCAAAGCAATGTGCAAAACGAAAAATGACCCCTAGAAAGGTGATGGTCACAATTTGGTGGTCTAGTGCTGGTGTGATTCATCATAGCTTTTTACAAAACGGCGAGAGCATTACTGCAGATGTGTACATTGAAGAACTGACCACAATGATGGCGAAACTCGCACGTCTGCAACCAGCTTTGGTCAATCGGTCGTCTCCACTGCTACTTCACGACAACGCGCGACCCCATACTGCACAACAGACCGTCTCTAAGCTGCATGAGTTGGGTTTGGAAGCTCTCCCTCATCTGCCATACTCACCAGATCTTGCGCCTATCGACTATTACTTTTTCCAAAATTTGGACAACTTTTTAGCGGGAAAAAATTTTAATTCCCGAGAGGCAGTACAAAACGCCTTTGAAGAGTTTGTTGTCTCCCGTCCTGCTGATTTTTTCAAGAAGGGCATCCATAAACTGCCACAGCGTTAGCAAAGATGCATTGATTGCAGGGGTGATTACTTTGAATAAAAGAAATAAATAAGTTCGAAAAAAAAAATACTTTAACTTTTTTCAAACAAAACGGCAATTTCATAGGTAAAGACCTAATATATCTATGGACAAATCTCGCATTTACATATTCATGTATTTCGTAAGTTTCTTTACTGAGAGTATATTTTATTGCCGTTGAAGTAAAGAGAACTCACTTCACAACAGTGATTATAATATCTATGGACAAATTTTCAAGTGTTTTTTTTTGTAGGGTGTGCTACGCATTTGGCGGTATAATAAAGGATCAACTGACAGATATCACTCCCACCTTCCTTACGCAGCAGGTCATCTCTACTCTACGTCAGGCGGACGATCTAGCAACTCAGGTGATATTACCTTCTTTTTTTTATGTTAATAACTGACGTGACGAGCTAACCGTACGCCTGATGTTAAGCGACACGGCTGCCCATATGAGTTGCAGTGTCACTCGGAACTCTATACAGTTTCGCGTGATAATGCCCTGCGCACATCCAGAGACATCAGCACAATCTAGTAATTAGATTACTATACTGTAAGATCAGGTCATAAAGTCTCATTTGCCTAGTCATTTCACTAACTACAGTGTCCTTCAAGCCGGAACACAGCAGTGCTTGCACACTACCGCCCTGGCAAAGCGGTGGAACCTACCTAGATGAACTTTGGTGAAAAGTCCTACCACCTATCAACTTTTAGAAAAACTTTTTAGCTAAATGTAGCTGGCCAAATGAGATGAACTTGTCACTCACACAAGGATAATCCCACTTCTATCAGAAAATCAGAAACGATCGAGGATATTTTTATTTTACTCTGCTTTTTATTTAGGTGCTGATATCGAGCGGGTACGCTAACAAAATAGCCCAAATGCCGGTAGTTTTGATCCCAATCCACTTCGACCGGGACGCGGCTATCCGCGCCCCTTCATGCCAGCGCTCACTGGTGCTTCGCCCCTTCATCACATCGGACTTCATGACTGGTATTGCGGCGCTACCGGGATCGGACGCTATGCCTCAGGACGTGAGTATATTAAAAATTGTAGGTGCAGTGTTGATTTTGCAGGGCCTTCACATGTACGCACACCATCTCCATTACTAATATACATTGTGTAGCGGAGGAATACTTGGTTTGTGTTTTCTTTCTCTCTGTTGAGTTTGAAATAGGCTAAGTTAAAACACTGAAAAGCTATTGTATTGTTATGCAGTATTTATTAGTAAGGGGGCAAGTGTACACCTTTCGGTTATGAATCCATTGTTATGCAGAGCATCATTGTTCCAGTGCTTCAATAGGTACTATGATGTATAATAAATGAATTTATATTTTGTCAATTAAATTCACAGGTGATGGACAAAATGCGCAACGAGTTAATGAGCGTCCCGGGTATATCACGAGTGTTGTACGACCTGACGCCCAAGCCTCCGGCAACGACGGAGTGGGAATGATTGCAGTTTTATACGGTTTTCTACTGAACGCACCCCCGGGCAGTGGTCACTATATCTATGTTCCTCCGAGCCGTCTCACAGTGCCTTGAGAATGGCACGATATTTTATATGCATAGAGCAATGAGAAATGTTGTTATATTTATTATTTCCCAAATGTTTCAAATGTAAAGTGCCTGTAGAATTAAAGTTGTTATATTCTATGAACACTGTGTAATCTCAATGATTGTTGCCTTTATAAAGTTGTATTGATATTTTAAGTAAATATTTGTGTTGATAAACTGGTTTATTTTTGTAATTAGCATTTTAGTCATTTTTTTGTACAGCGGGTTGGACCACTGCCTGATTTAATTGAAGTTTTTGTAAATACATTGGTATAACTAAACGCATGATAATTATATTGGTATCACGTTATTGTTAGCTCCACTGATCAGTTTTGTAACGTGTAGTAATTTATTGTCAAAGGCTGTGTAAAAATTTATAAATAGCCCAATTATTCCGCGCGACAAGATTGTTATAAATGAATCTTGTATGAAATAGAAGACATTGTGTTTTATGGAATGGTTCAGTGTTATTGACTGGAGGTTTCATAATAAAAATTATATTATGCTTTATTTTCAAATTGAATTTTTATTTTAGCTTAATACCTTTAATGTTCTCAGCATTCATAAACATACATTATACAGTCAGCATATAAATAATTAAAAAAAATTACACAAAAATGTAAAAAGACATGCAAATCAGTCAGAATGTAATGTCTTAACCATCTGGTACTAATAAATTAATGTTTTTGCCAGAAGAAACCTGTCCTCCAATAAAAGTTTCCTCTTCTCCTCTTATAGACAGACCATCAGAAAGAGTACTAAACTTCTTTTCTCTAAGCATTGCAGCTTTTTCCCACCTTGAGCTTTTACAGTTACTACATGTATGCAAAGGAATTAGTTCTAAAGAAACTGTTCTGTTGTTGCAATCTAAGCATCTGAAAAATCTCTTGAAGGTATCCAACACTTTTAAAGGATGCCTTTCATCCTTACATAGTTGAGCCGCTGAGAATGCAGTGTACTTGCATTTGGCACATCTCACAGCTTTGCATGGCAGTTTGAAGGTGTTCAACATTTTCTCTTCCATAGCCTCTTTCTTCTCAAGTTTATTGAAATATTTATCCATCTCATCATCATCATGTTTTTCAATCAAGTTTTGATGGGCTGATGTAGCTTCTAATATCTTCTTGAACCTTTCAGACATAATTCCCTTTGCTTTTTTACCATCACTTTCATTAAGCTTTTGTTTTTTATTATCATTTTCTTCAGTCCCACCACTCTTGTTCAGCTTATCTAAAGCCCTTTTTTTACCTGCCTCTGTTCCTTTAATGTTATTTGGGTCTATTTTTTTAATGCCCCCATTTTGTTGAATTAGCCTAATTGCATTGGCCTTAATTCTTTCAGCAGATTTTTGAGCATAAGACAAATTTAGATCTATTGTTCCACTGCCTGATAAGCTAAATCCTTTACCTAGTTTGGGAGAACTAGCTACTTTTTCAGCTAAACTAAGGCCTTGAGCATTTGGACTTTGCAGGCTGGATTTTGTCAGATTGCTTAGCCTCTCTACATCAGTTTTCCTTTGTGCTGTAGGGCTATGCAATACAGCTGTATTATTTTTGAGAGGACCAGCCCCAACTGGTGCTTTATTCATCATGTACTTATCACCTTCAGATTTATAATAATCACTCAAAGACATAAGTCTGTTCTGATCTTTCTCTTTGACCTTCTTATTGTTTCCACTTGGCAGTGCTGAATAAGCTTTACCTCCATAAATAACTGTACTTTTACCTAAAACTTTATTTTGTAGACTGACTAGTCCTTTACCCATGGTTGATGACTGTAACTCTTGCCTTTTAGAATATTTTTGGTACTCTTGTTTCACATGATATATGCAGTGCTCACACTGACTTAAATTAATAAATGCAGTGCAAGGCTCCCCATTTTTTTTCTTGCTTTTACAGACTCCTAAATCTTTAGAATGACCTAAAATCATAACTCTTTGGGAGTTGTCAACACTGAGGCAAGCTTGATCTGCACTATTCTGAGATTTATCTAACACATTTGGATTTAAAACTGCTACAACAGTACCTTCAGGTGTTTTCCACAAGTCACTATATGCCTTACGAAATAGAAACAAAGATAGTGTTTTTAAGTCATCTTTTAGATCACTAAGAGTCCAAATCAAAAATTGACTACCTTTCTGAGACTTTTTTGAGTCACTTTTTCGTACAATGACTCCACCAATAACCCAATCTCTAGATAAATCTTCATTTTCTACATGGCGTTTCACTCTCATCATATTGACCGCTTCACGACCCTGCATTCTGTCCCAAAGGGCAGCACTGGATACTAGTGGCTTTGTTATTCTAATTCCAAACACAGGGTCAGTATAAACATCTGAAGTTGACTTACTTTTATTATTTGGAGCGCAAAATACTCGTTGAGTGCTTTGTTCCGATTCAGACTTATTAATAAACGAGGAAGTACGTGCAATTTTTGTATCTAAATTGGTCTGTCTTAGTCTAGTTTCAAATTCCAGCCTTTTATCTCGCTGTTCGTGTTCTTTATTGTCTAGAAGTTTTTTTACTTCCGACCCATAGTCGTTGTATTTTCTTTCGGTGTAATTCCTCTTCTCTTCATCGTCAGATGAATCTGTGTCTCCGCTGTGGATCGCAGAAGTTTTAGGATGAGTGTCTACTTGTACTTTCACACCATCTTCCGTGTTAGACTCTATTTGAAAAATATCAACTTCACGTACGCTGTTGGTCTTTATTTCTTCACTTTCAGTAGAGTTTATATCAGCAGATAATAGCGCTTCTAGCTGGGCTAGTTCGTCGTCTTCATCCATATTTTTATACGTATTTAGTTTTTATCAACCCAACTAAATATACATACGTGTCTGTAATAATTTTGCACTTTGATTGTATTTCTCTTGATGAATAAAAGTAACAAATTAGAAAAGCTAAAACATAAATAAAGTACTTTTACTTCTGTTAAAGTAATTAGGCGGGAAAAAGTAAAAACGCGCGCCTTGTCAGCAGCACTACTATGTCATACTGTCAATGTCAGACTAGAAGTTTTTTGTTTTTGTATGGCTTCACATTTTTGTGTATTTAGCCAATGTCAAGCAATTGATAATTTCTTGAGTTAATTAATATATGTCAAGTCAAATCACAGTCCAAGTCATCAGGTCAAGTCATAGTCTAGTCTAGTCAAGTCATACTCCAAGTCAAGTAGTGGCAACTTTACCAGAAGCTTTTATAGAACACGAAAAGAAACGTTTCACCATCATTATACGACTTTCCCACACTCATGCAATGTAATCCAGCACTTAACGAATAAAATGCCACCTTTATGCACTAACACTGAAAATAACACTTTTGGAAAATAATACAATGCGGTGACGCGATCTTTTTCGTTTTCCCGCCATTTCATTGTCCTAGCTAATAGCAAAGAGCATATAACCACTACGTTTTAGCTAATAGCGATCTGTGTATGTAGTCTGTGGATAATATTATTGAAGAATGAAAGATTAAATTTGTATTTTTCTTTCATTTCACTTTTCGCTGCTACTATTTGCACGCAGTAATATGTCAAAGTGACAGCTGTATATAACCTATGGAACCTTGCATTTATTACCTATGGAAACTTGCATAGATAACATACTAAGTGAGTGCGTGAGTAGGCCTACATAAATCACGGATAATCACAAAAAAAAAATTGCTAACATGGATTTTAAATAATAAAATATTTTTTAAGCATTTATTTCTTTACAGTCCATATTGATTCGTTTACTCCGCCTTTTGTTTTCTGTCTGGACCTAAAATTCTAAAAAGGTCCGCGAAAATGCTAAAGAGTGCTAAATAGCTAGCTCTTTTTACTGGGCACATAGAGCTCACACCAATTTAAAGGTCTGTGGATGTAGGAGTGTACTTCATTCATGGTTTTGAGGTTTTTGTCTATGTGTGCCACTGCGTTTCCAATTTTTATCTTATTTTCACTAAGTACCAGTATAAAATGAGCATCGCTGCCATTCTTTTCGCTTTACAGAAGGGGTCTAGGCTACTGGATATTTGTAAGTGTGCTATAAGTACAAGGCTCTTGTGTTGTACACACGGTTGAATGGCGTAATCAGCTGATGATTACGCGTAAAACTATTCATCAGCTGATCTCGAAATTTGTTAATACACTAATGTGTATTTCACATTTTGTATTAAAATAACTTGATGAGAGCATGTAGGTCATGCTTACTTCCAAACAAAAATCAAAATATGTATTGTTAATAAATACTTATACAATTTCTTTTTTACGACGAGCTAGTCGGTCATCTGATGTTAAGTGACACGGCCACTCATAACAGAACAGTGTCACTCGGAACTCCAAACTGCAGTTTCGCGTGACACTGCACTGCGCACATCATCTTATCTTGCTTGAGTTATCAGCACAGTCTGGTAATAACATTTCTCTGCTGTGAGATCAGATGATAAAGTCTCAATTGCACAGTAACTACAGCTACAGTGCCCTTCAATCCGGAACACAGTAGTGCTTGCACACAACTGCTTGGCGGCAGAATAACTGACAAAGCGATGGTACCTACCTAGATGAACTTTGCAGAAAAGTCCTACCACCTAGTACAAAATTTTGAGTAGTAAATATTTGAGAATTTGAACATGATAGTATAATCACATGTTTTTTTTTGCGTGTAAATACATAGTATACAATATAACACCCAGATATGGAACATATACTCAAATACTCCTTTATTGATAAACTATGTTTAGACGCCATACATTCCAACATCTATATTCATTACACAAATGTTTGTCCTGGGTGGGAATTGAACCCACAACCTACAGCTCAGAAGATCTTCCAACTAAGCTATCAGGCCTGTTTTGGTATAGTCAATATCAGTATTATATCATTTTCAGATTTTTATCAGAGTAATAATGTATACGATATCTTATACTTTTTGTTTGCATACGACCACATATCATAAAATAATGCCTACAAGCTGTTACACACACACACACACACACACACACACACACACACACACACACACACACACACACACACACACACACACACACACACACACACACACACACACACACACACACACACACACACACACACACACACACACATACACACAAACTCACACAACAATTCACTTACCTACATATAGTTATATACGGTACTGTATAATTGTATAATTGTTACTTTTACTGTACTTATTTCTAAAAAGCGCGACAATTTTTTGTAAGCATTACATTATCTGATGCCCTAGATACAGGTGCTTAACCTTACAAGGGCATTGTTAGTAGGAGCTGTACAGTATTATAATATCTTTTAATGTATTATTAGCTTAATATAACCTGAACGCTGAACTGACTACATCACATGCAGACACAGATGGAAGCAGTACAATTGGGATGCGGGTTTGGTTATCCGGTTTTGAAAGTGATCACCGTACTCTGAAATACAAGTTTTGCTTAGTTCGGAGACGAGGATTGCCGTAAGATACTGCGATGGCCTAAGCTGTGTCTCGTGTTCCGTTATGTGGTCTGTATAACGGTATGAAAATTAGCGTTCATTTGTGTTAACATAGTTACAATGCTTCTACAACTTACAATTGTAACCATTTCTGAATAAATATATTGATTGATTTGATTGATTGATTGATTTAAATATTGTAACGGCTCGTGTAAACTAATATCCCTATTATGGATATGATCTGGATATAGGAGTAAAATTAAATCGGTTTCGGATATGTAATTACTTCATATGTAATTATTTCGGATTATCCGTTAGTTTCAGCTACGCATATTAGATTGAAGTAAAATATAAACACCAACAGTACTAATCTGATAATTTGGTTTTATTCAGTCTAGGTTATCATTTGGTATTATAATCGGTCATATAGGTAAGTATAACATACTCAATTTTAAGTTTTAACAACTAAATCAAAAATTTCGTTTTATTTAGACTCCGCCCTTATACGAAACCGTCCCAAACTTGTGAAACGGCTACGGTTACGGTTACAGATGTATTTTTATTTCGGATATCCGATAGTTTACCGATTACGGAGCTCCATAACATCCCTGGTGTAAATGTACATCTACATTACTTAAAACCTAGAGAAATTATTACTGATCTGTGTTTAAAACTAGCCTTATTCTTAAATCATTTACAGAATTATAATTATAGAATAAATATATTATAGAATGTAATTCTACTTATAACGCGAGAACGGGCCTCTCATAACCATGGCAACCAATCCACACCTCCAACCGCGCCGCGCCGCGCCGGCGCCGGCCGGCCGGCCGCCAACGCCGCTCGCGGTATTCTTTTCTTGGGTCGCCGTCGGCTGTTAAGATATCATTTAAGAAGTTTTACTTCACTTTATGCACGCTTGAGTCGGGGAGTATGCTGAGACGAGTGAATGCGTGACGAGTCGAACGGAAGTTGAAGTTGGTTCACGTAGATCTCCATTATCAACATAACAAAGTAAAAAAAAATTATTAATATAATGGTATGTCCGGTAAAATGATAATTTACAATTTTCAAGATTGCGACATTAGCATTAAACGAAGTTTTACCAGCCGATTGATGGAGCTAAAGAAGTATTTCTTCAGTCATGTGGCGTAGTCGTTTTTTATATATTGTTTGACCTTGAGATCTTTGCCTAAACTATCTTTGTGCAAAATTTCATGAACGTGCGTTTAGAACTTTAGAAGTTATAAGGCTGTATGTATACAGATACAGCCTTATAAACTTCTGAAGTTCTCTTCGGGTCATGTCTGTCTGATTCAGACGGACATGATCTCATCCTCCTTGTATTGTTGTTCTCCTCCGGGTTCCTCGTAGTACTACGGAACCCTAAGAAGAGGGAATGTGATAGTGGGTGAAAATGCTTTGCAGACCGTATTATTACTACCAATACATTTACTGCGCGTTATATTCAAAATACATATAACCAGTTTGGTAGAGGACTGGAGGTGAATAATACGAAACCACCAACGAGATATTTTCATGTTGGTACAATAGATTAGAAAAAACAATTGATTAGTTGGTACTTATATTTTACGATAATACCAAATAAAATATGTAGCTAAGCAAATTATTCAGTTAAGTACCTACTGAAAACCTTTATCGCAAGTCCAACTCGCACTTGATCGGTTTTAGTATTTGTTGTTACAGTACAGCACACATATTCATATGCATCACATATTCAGTGCAGTACAAAGTATGCACTATAGTCATACTATCAAGATTGATTGAGAATACCTAATAATACCTATGTATTATAGTTTTTGATATAGGTATATAGAGAAAAAAATAAAACCATTAAGAAAATACGTCTCGTATTCTTTCTTGGAGTCACTGTATTGTACAGCCAGGAATGCGCGACCAAATAACGCACAGAGATCGTTTTATGATCATAATACCGGTGTACACGAATTCCTAGCTGTACATTTCAGGTCATCATTACTGCCTGTACCAATTTTGGCAATTATTTACGATTACGTACGAGTACGACCCATACCAAAGATACATGCTCGATCCTATACAAACTTCGAGCAATAACAAGCATGGAGGACTCGTATTGAATCGAACTTTTGCAAGATATCTGATCGTTTTCTTCTTACTTACTATGCAACGAGAGAGACAGAAAAAGTGGTACACAATCTGCCCTATCTTGAAATGTTAATGAAGCCGAGTTTGGTATAGAATCACTGTTGTTATGTATTATTATTATAGTGATGGACACAGTTTATCGGTTAATGAATCGGAAATATCGTTCTCTTAATGATAATCAATGTAGCTTGGCCGATTCACAGGCGTATATTAGAAATATCACTCAATACTTCTTGAGATTTCGTGATAGAAATTTGTTTAATGTTAATATTGCCATCTTGACAGTTTTAAATTTGCATTTTACCGGAGATACCGATATAATAACACAAATTTTAAGTAATTATGGACAAGGAAATCTATGTTAACCAACAACTTTCAACTTACATTTGCCTTGTAACGCACTCACCAGCTTACTTCTTTTTTTTTTGAGGGGGAGAATGCCCTCGCACTTCGTGGTGGCAGGGGGTATGTGGGACTCGAACCCACTAAAACCCCCAGGCGATCCGACCGCCGCCAGGATGGGGCGAGATGGAGACGCACTGCATTAACCATCTCGCCCGGTGGGCCCTTCCGGGCCTCTGCGCCAGTGGGTGGGTAACCTTACACCTCAGGTACCCAACAGACGTGTGGGCCATGTGAGTGCAGCGGACCAGCTTACTTCCTAAGTCAAGCGTGCATAAAAAACGTTTTACTTCAACAAATTGTTATCTGTAAAGTCTTACAGCCTTATTAATAAACGGGTAGTAGTTTGGGGTTAGTTACTTCAGCTTTTGTCCTTTTTTTGCTACTGGAATATTTAGCCTGATCGAAAAAGACAAAAGATGGTGTAACTAATCTAAAGCTACTCGTAGTTCGTGTTTGGCTGTTACAGCCTTATTAATAAACGGGTATTAGTCTCAGATTAGTTACTTCAGCTTTTGTCCTTTTTTGCTACTGGAATATTTAGCTGGATCGAAAGAGACAAAAGATGGTGTAACTAGTCTAAAGCTAGTTCGTGTTTATTAATAAGGCTGCTTAAGTTTACCAACGATAATTTTACGTGATAATGTCAGGCCGGTCGTGCCCCTCTATTGCTTATTTTACATTCTCGTTTGCACGCTTAGCTCAGGCGGAACGTGACAATTTTTAGAGCGTTCATCGATTTATACTATACGTTATCACATCAACAATTGATGATGAAACCTTCTTGCCCATACCTACACATTGCACAGTCCGACATTTGAAAGCCATATACGTTAATACTGGTCCTCTATAATACTTTGGTCGTGCATTCCTGCCTTCCTCGTTTTAACTCTTTAGTGGCGATAGCGTATGGTACGGCTACACCATCGAGCTTTGGCGAATATTCGCGTCATCGCGTAGCTGAATACTTAAAGGCGATGATTTCTACCTACCTATTATATAATATAGATAGACAGAAAATGCTTCATGGCCATTGCACAAACAACAAATGTAGTCGATTGAAATGAATTTAATGAATGCTAGAGACTAAAGATGGGCCAGTGAAATAAATATGTCGATATTTTTAACCAGTATCGATAACTATCAAGCGATAAATATCAATATATCGTCAGTGTTCGTATGATTCATACATATTCCCAACATGATTCTTTAAAGTTATGCGTGACAGAGGGGAGGGTGTTCACAAAAATAAAGCAAGAAAATCCAGTATAATTATGTTTATTACCACTTGAAATAATAAAAGCATACTATCTACTTATATGCTTTTATTATTTTTTAATAGGAATGTCAAACTATAATAGGTGATAAAATAATATTCTATAAGTACAAAGGTGAGTACTACCTATTTAAAGGTAGTCTTTAGATAGGTATTTAATTAAGGAACTTAATTCATTGTCTAGGGTTGCAGTCAGTCAGCCACCGAAGCTAAATTTTTTTAGTCGAAACCTTGCCAAGAACGATATTTCATTACATGTGAAAAAACGGTTGGGTCTGGACACATATACTTTTCTATGTCTGACAAGGACCGGGTCATCACTTTCATCTTCAGAACTACTAGACTCCGCGATTATTTCCCGGACCAGGGATAATATGATACAAGTTTGATGGTTATTTTTTACGCATCTAACAAACATTTAACATAAACAATGCCACTAATCAGCGAAGCGTGGGCATTTCGTTACGGTTAACAGTTAAAGTTAATTGTCAGATGGTGCAACAATTTGTGTGTCCAACCGGTTCTGAAATATTAATGTCGGATATTGCTAAAGCAAGATGGAGCAACCAACTCTTAGTATTTTCGAGTACGCAGCCAGTACTCTTGCAGTTATATTGCATTTCGTTGACAGCTCCTGTGTGAACCCGGAGGCGGCGGGTTCGATTCCCGCGGCAGTACAAGTACTTATGTATTGAAAAATGCGCAAATACATATCGTGTCTGAGTGTTGTAGGACCATGGTCCTCGTAGTTCCTGGGTCCCTAGACACAGGGAATCCTAGTTAGGGTCCAGGATCTATGTATGTGATCGTTGGGCATTATTATTATTATTTCATAAAGATTATGGCAGGACTTTTTAAAGTTAACGATGCGCGAGGAGCATGCGAGTAGTATATAGTAACATTCCAACATTAAACTCGCAACCAGATTGGCATTAATAAAATCGATATTACGATTATCGATATTTTTGCCCATGCCTACTAGAGAGCAATTTCTTTAAGCAGTTAAAAAACCGGACTGTAAAGTGGAAATTATTGTGGGGCAGGCAACGCTGCTTAAATATAATATACTTTATACCAATGTCACAGAATATATAATAGTACTAGTGTTAATCCAGCGTACAAGCTATCTATTTTCCAAATCTCATCAAAATTGGTTCAGTAGTGTTTGCGTGAAAGAGTTATAAACATTCATACATACAAACTCCTGTGTTTATAATAGTAGGATAATTATGTCTCTCTATTCTATTATATTCTTTACTAGTTGCGCCCCGCGGTTTTACCCGCAGATAAAGAGTATTTTAATTATTTGCTCATCCCACCGAAAAGTTTCACTTTTTCGGGATAAAATGTAGCCTATATGTTAACCCAGTGTATAAGCTATCTTGGTACCGAATTTCATCCAAATCCATTCAGCGGTTGGAGTGTGAAGGAGTAACAAACATACACACATACAAACTTTCGCCTTTATAATATTAGTATGATTTGGCCAATTTGGGTGTTTTATTTTGGTGCAACTGAAAATATTGAAGGTACTACATTTAGTTTCAACAATTTACTCGACTCATAAATGTCCATCATTAAAAAAATTCTTAAATTAAAAATCTTTGTCTTTAAATGTAGCTACATAATAATATGACAATTTTGTCACTTTCTCAGGTATTTTTCTCTTTCACTTTTTAGTGATCACTTTATCCACAGGAATGGTAGAAACATAATTACTTACCTATCTACATGATAGTTAAGCCTACAAAAATAAGTTGAATTATAATAATGACAAATAGTTAGTTCTTTCTTATAATTACTATACATACAAATATAAAAATTGTGTAAATAAAGCTATGCTAACTACCCACACTGTTGGTAATGGACAGCTGCAGATCATGAGGTCAGCCGTAAGCCGGAAAATGTCCACTGTAGTTTAGATGCTTATCATGGGAAGGGGTTTGGGGTTTCTATAATCATAATGAGTGGCAAGCGCCTAAAATAAATTTGAAAAAAAAATGTTGAAAGGATAATCTGTTAAACTTGGAAACCATAGGATTTGGAATCTGTTGACATTAGAGTCTGTAATGGACATCTGTAAAATTGAGAACAATGAGTGTAGCTGCTTACTATTCCAAGAATATTAAGAATTGCATACAAATTTTCCTTTATTCCACAAACTAAAAACTTTATAATCACAAATTAAACTCACTCACCGTCTCCCATAGAAGGAACCTGATTACCCTGTGTTAATAAAAATGATAGGAAATAAATGAGGCAGTTATAAATGAGGCAGTTTGCAGTGCATGTGTGTAATAGGTATTATATTCAAGATATAATATAGCTCAATTCAAGTGCATTTAGTGATTTTGTATTTCCAAAAATTTTCAAATACAAGTTACAACGGAGTACCTATGGCGCCATAAAAAAAATAGCAGTTGTTAAACAAGGCCTTTTCCATGATCATTAAGCTGTGAGATCTAGTTTTCAGTCTTGGTGAGGATTGAAATGAGAATTAGTACCGAACCACAAAAACTTGCAACAGTGTTTTTATACATCTTATGATTATACATTGTTAGTAGGAACATAATGTACTGATTGTGCTTTTTAGGAAAGATTATACAGACTTAGGTTTCACTACCTTTCAATGTGATTGTTTTTGTGTACTTTATTAATGTGATGATTTTATTGTGATTATAACACCATGCAAATCATGCATAGAAAAAGTTAATTTTTACAATGAACATTATGAATTTAGGTAAATACAATGCAAATTAATAATTAGTTGGTCATGAGCTCGTTAGTTTGAACGTTTTATAGGTACTTACGTTTATCAGTTCACAGACTCTCCCATTGTCTATTAGGCATTATGATGTAAGGTTTATCACTCCACAGTATTCAACGCTGCTTGCGCAGTTTACTTACAGGACCAGGAGCGCTTCGCCACGTTCGCTAAAGAATCATGGGCCTCTCTTCAAAATCACTGCCAGCCTGACAAAAAGTAGAGGTTACATTCTCTTGGTCTGACACGGCATAATGAGACCGCGTAGGGGCTTGCCAAATTAGACCAGCTTGGCGGACTCTGACTTCCCTTGAGACGACTGACCCCCGTAGATATGGGATTGGATTGACGTACGCCGTATGATCGAATTCTGAAACCAGTAATTTATATTAGCTTTTGCCAAATAAAGGGTAATTTATTGGGCAACGGACTATAGTGAAATCACTGTGGAAACCACAATTACACATAAAACTTTACATTTGCGACTACGATTAAGAAATATAAACGAACTGCTGTGAAGAAAATAATACTGTAGATTATAAAGACGTTAAAGATATTAAAGATAAAGCATCCTATTCACGCTTGTTGGCTCCTTTTAGGCTTATTATTATGGTAGCATCACATGTTAGCAATCTGGGGAACGAACAAAAGTAATCGGTCTGTGGAAAATTTTGACAGGATACTGCGTGCAAATAGGGCTTGCCTTCACTTTTAGTATATACATTATAGGTTACAGATTTCATTTCCAGTGAATTTTGATTACATATTTGTATTTAATTCAGTTAGATTTGTCTACTATTACAACTATGGCTGGTAAGTTAAAGATCTTTACTAACACCGGTACTTCTGCAATTTTACTACAATGGGTTTTACCGTTTATAGACCGTGATACACCAATGGTTAATAAAACTGGCGACGACGAGCTTAGAGGGTCTCCCGATGGCCAGAGCCAGGGGTCTCCGCCCCCACCTGCGACACCACCTCCGGCTGAAGAGGACACTCAAGAGCTAATAGTAGTTAACGAATTCACAGAAGAACTTGACTTGAACCATGGCAGGATTGGAAAGATCGAGAATTTGGAGCCATTAAAAAACCTCCAAAGGTAATTTGGTTTGTATCTAAAGTCATCATAATGTCAATCAATTTACAATGGCGCCAGCGCATTAAACTTGAGTTCTAGTCTCATACCTACACATTGAAAATATTCTTAAGTAATACTATTGACTAATTGTACGCGATTCTGAACAAGTTTTTTGCTCAAGATGAGTCATTGAGTTAATTTACTAGTGGCTTTATAACCATCACCAGATTACAGACAAGATATTGAATGTGAGGTCTAGTTGTTGTTTAGATTATTAAAGTTATAAATATGTATACTGAAGTCCTTATAAATAATAAAATAATAACACCCAATGATCACATACATAGATCCTGTACCCTAACTAGGATTCAAGGATACAAAGACCATGGTCTCACAGCACCTAGACTCAGAACAAGTATTTGCTCTTTTTTTTTTCTGGGCACAAATACTTGTCATGCTGCAGGAATCAAACCCGCCGTCTCCGGGCTATGAGACCTGCTTAACCACCACTTCGTAGAGGCTAACTTAAAATGTTTAATTATAATGTTAACCAGGTGTTTTCAACCAGGAGTAAACTATTTGTATATTTCGTAGACTGTTTTATGTTTAAACCGATGTTTGTAAACATTTAATAAACTATTTCATTTCATTTTTATTTAGAATGGAAAATGATCATTACGGAAAATCTGTTTCCAGGCTGTATTTGCGATGGAATTTCATCAAGCAGATTGAAAATTTGAGCACACTGAACACATTGGTGGAACTTGAACTGTATGATAACCAGATCACTGTCATTGAGAATCTTGATAACTTGGTCAATTTAGAGTAAGTACTGTAAGAGATTATGCTAAAGTTGCAGCTGAGAGAATTCTCACATTGGCCATCACACATGGACAGATCATCACAATAAAAAAATTCTCTATTCAGTTTTGATATCCATATACATAGGACATTTATGGAGACAGTTCTATTCCAGTGGAAGCATCCACTGTTCCACATTCCAAAAGAGATTCTGATTATCTATAGAAGTCCATGTCTCAAAACTAATTGAGGCTCTTCAGTCTAGTTACATTCCAATATATTAGTGTAGATTCATATGAGTCAATTAAAGTTGTAACAGATTTCTAGTTGTTTTGATGTTGGATTGGTTTCTACCAATCTACAGCATCAGAGAGTATGGCTTGGTGATAGCCCATACAAATATTTTTTTTTAAATTGCAAATAGGCTATTTTTAACACTCTTACAAGTCAAAATTATATTAGGTACTTAAAAATAAGTTGTTTTACTAAGCATATAAAATTACAAAGTGCTTATTGTCAAATAATATATAGCAAGCCCATTACAATATATGAGTTTGAAAAAAAGGCAGTTCTTTTTCTCACTACTGGTGCAAGCAATTAACTGCACAACAACAATTTACTCCTAACTAAATAGTTAAACCAACATACCCTGCTTAAAATCCCACTTGGCTCTCCACCAATCACTTTTCAAGTTGGTTAAGTGAAGGAAAATATCTTGAGGAAAATAGCATGGTCAAGGAACAAAAAAAATTTGAGTACACTATCATCTAGCAACCTGGGCCCTTACCGCGTAAGTCTGGTGGCGATGGTAATTGTGTTCTCTCTTACTCACACTCGTGGACTTGTTAATTGGCGCGTGCAGGATGGCAGGCGAAGCCGATTTCCAGAACAGTTACCCACTTGGTTACCTTGAATGATTATGGCCTACACTCAAGGCCCATGTCCCACAAGTAGAAATTAGGAATGTATTGGGCTGATCATAAATTATTACAGCGTCACTGAGGTGGAGGAAGAACACGCAATTAATTAATTCAGCCGAGCTGAACATTAATGCCTGTATGTACTAGTTATCATAAGTTGTGTTCACATTTCTCGTTGCTCAATAAATATAAAAGAAAACATTGCAAGATAGCAGATCCTTAGCTAGCACTATGATACAGAATGGACTGAAATGTTAATAGAGAATGCACTCTTGAATAAATTGTATTTTCTTTCTTTCTTTCTTTCACTCTATCCATTTCTGACTCATGCATATAAGTACTAGTTGCGCCCCGCGGTTTCACCCGTGGATTAAAAGTATTTTAATTATTTGCTCATCCCACAGAAAAAATTCACTTTTCAGGGATAAAATGTAGCCTATATGTTAATCCAGTGTATACGCTGCCTTGATACCGAATTTCATCCAAATCCATTCAGCCATTTGAGCGTGAAGGAGTAACAAACATACACACATAAACACAAACGCACATACAAACTTTCGCCTTTATAATATTAGTGTAATGTAATGTAATTAGTGTAATTTAAACTTTTCAGAATCCTGGACTTATCTTTCAACAGGATCAAAGAGATTAAAGGTTTGGATAGATTGCTGAAATTGAAGAAGTTATTCTTAAGTTCAAACAAAATCTCAGAAATAAAGAATGTTGACCATATTACTAACTTGGAATTGCTAGAATTGGGTGATAATAGAATCAGGGTAAGACTTTTTGATCATTATCATCATATACAATGATATTCTATCCACTCTAAACAATGGACCTTATGCTGGTCCTACGCTAGACATACTCACCATGACAGATTATTGGAATGAAAGCAAGCTATGAACTTAATCGTTTTCACATCTTTGTTGTCTAAGAAAAAAACATTAATATGACGTTACGCTGCTGGAAGGATGCTGGAAGGTCTCTTTCTTATGAGCGTCCATTAATAAAGGCAATAGGCTATTTGACTACTATTAAAAATGAACAAGTAAATATTATTTTCATAAAGTAGGTTAAAAATGAATGTAATAATTGTAAAAATAAGTAAAATCGGTAAATGAATCACGGAGTAGTACGCTTTTAAAGTTTCATCGCCTGTCCCTTTCTCGCAAAACAGAGATCGTGTTGAGCTTCCTTACAGCTACTATGAAGGCATGGCTTGTGACGTCACATGCCAAAGAGATTGTATGTAGAACTACCACAGCTAGTAATGAGTTACTGTGAGGACTGGTAACTGACGTCACTGCGTGTTTGAGTTGTCTCTTTCTATTTCTGTATTTTAAAATGCCTGTAACTTAGTAATTTTTTGAGATATTTAAGTTTTGTTTTCAGTTATTTATTTTTTGAGGTATATTATTTATGTATGCAATAAAAATATAGTAGTCAAATAGCCTATTGGTCGATTTTTAGAAATTGGTGAGATATTGTGAGATTTGGATCTACCCCTCCCCCATTCTAATTTCACATGAATTTTATTATGCTTGGTAGGCTAGTGGCTTTAGTGGAGGAACGGTTTTTATTTAATTTAAATAGTGACCTTTTTACATTACGGAATATTTGCCGAAAACCTCTGGTGACATATCGTGAGCTTTGCCTCTACCCCCCCCCCTCTCCCATCGCGAGATTGAATGAGATTTGGCTCAACCCCTTCCCCCTAAATCCCCTACATCAGGAGAAATGTGGCCAATCGCAAGCCTATCCATTATTAAAAAAACAACAATATATTTGTACTGGCCAAACCCTACAAAACATAGTTTTCGCCACCGATTACGTTCCATTTCACGAATGTTGCCATTTTAAGAACGACAATTAAAGTTAATTCAGCTTACTAAAATGAAAAAAAAAAGTCTTTGCACCCAATATTGATGGATAAATCAAAACAAATTAAACAAAATATGATGCTACATGGTGCACTAAAAATTTCACCAATCTCAATTACTAAATTGGTTACACAGGAAATTAAAAACCTGAGTGGTCTGACATCACTAAAGCAACTCTACCTCGGGAAGAACAAAATTACCAAGATCCAAAACCTGGACGACTTAAAAGATCTTGAGATTCTGGTCCTCCAGAGCAATCGGCTGACAAAGATTGAGAATCTGGAATGTTTGGAGAAACTGGAACAACTTTACTTATCGGAGAATGGCATAACGAGGATAGAGAATTTGGATTGTCAGGTGAAGCTGGAGACGTTGGATTTAGCGATGAACAGGATCACCGCTATTGAAAACGTGCGGCATATGAGTAATTTGGAGGAGTTATGGGTAAGTTTACCTAGTTTTCTAAAAGTTTTACTTAATAAACGCTACATAGATTTAATTGATGCTTAAAATGCTTTCTCGTTTTCGCTTGTAACATATCATGTCAATAAAGAGTTAGTCACTAAGCAGTAAATTTATGAACAAAAACAACAATGAACAAAAATTTTTGTACTGTACGTTTTGAATTTTTAGGTCTATAAACTATACACTAAGGCTTAGTGTAATGAGGATTCGTAGCCAATTTAGTTGAGAATAAAGATTTATAGACCTAAAAAACCAAAACTTACAGTGCAAAAAAATTTGTTCATGGATATAAATTTACGAAGTTATGACTAGCGAAGTTCACTAGCAGAGGCCTATGTTCAGCAGTGGAAATTTCCCGGGTGATGATCTAATGTGAATTTATTGAAATCTGTTTTCCTCATATTGACAATTATTGATGAAACACCCTGTAGATTTCAGTAAGATGAAATATTAAACTTCATCGTTTCTTCATAGTTAAACGACAACCAAGTATCAGACTGGACCTCGGTCGAATACCTACAAAACAACAAGAAACTCGTGACAATCTACTTGGAACGAAACCCGTTGGCGTCCGACCCCGCTTACCGAAGGAAACTCAAGCTGGCGCTGCCTTCACTCTCGCAAATCGACGCTACATTGTGTAGATAAGACACCTCCTACTATGTAGATATAGATGTAGACTAGCGATGCGAAACTACCGATATATAACCTCGTACACTGGTAACTGCTAACAAAACATCATAGTGTTTTTTTTTAAATTTGCTATTGCTGTTTGTCTCTACCGACCTTTACAGCGTCACCGGGCGGAAAATATCATAGTGTATCTACGATTTAAATATAATGAAAAATTGCGCTGTTCATACGACCACGGAAAAGGAAGGTTAGTCGTAACTACACACAGGACTATAAGATTAGTTAAATTAATTGAAATTAACTAAAATTAATTATGACTTATAAGTCATGCCTAGTTTCCGAGGTCATATCGATGGAGTGTCTCATTGCTTGCATCACTATTGTAGATTGTTGTGTAGCTATAAATATACAGTGCCATCAACTTATTGTATTTGAATGTCTCGCCTTCGAGTTCCATTTTATTAGACGCCATAAACTCAACTGAATAGAATAAGTATTTGTTACTGAGTTAGTGGCACTGTATTAGATTGTTAGTTGCTTTCTCAGAGAAAGTATGACTAAAGTAATTTAGTACTAGTTACTCTGAGTAGTTTTGTAATTATCAGTAAATTCGTATGAAAAACTCACGGGCCCGGATTTTATCAATATCGTTTTTATAGTCCTAACTTCTTCAAATTTTTGAACTACGGAGTCATCATGTTTATTTATCAAACTCATCCACCCTACGCGTTTTCTAATAACTATTATAAAAAGCGTTGGGTGGAGGTTGCTACCTTGGGGTACACCGTAATATATTGGCAGTTCTGAATTGATAACATTACCAACTTTAACGTATTGCCGTCTGCGGTCTGTGGTCTGTAGTACCAATTAAGTGGTTATTCTTCTATGCTGACGCCTAAACGTAACATTTTTAAATAATTGGTAATTGAAATGGTATCAAAGGCCTTGGCGAATTCAAGGAACACTCACGTTTCATTTCCTGTTACCGTCTAGAGAGCAACAGATTTGACTCGTCAAAGAACTGATAATATCTTCGGTTGATTTTCCAATACTAAAACCAAATTATTTCTCAGAGAAAAGTTATCATTTCTGAACAATGAATGATTGATGAAATGATAAATTGTTTCTTTATTATTTTCTCCAATATTTTGGAAATAGTATTTTGGTCTCTCTCTATTTCAATGCTAGAAACTTCTTCACAGGTCCAAGATCAACAACATCAAATTCTCGTGATAGCGCACTTTTCACTTCACTGATTTTAAGCTTACTTTCACTTATCATTAGAATATCGTTACAGACTTGTAGCTTGTGCTGCACGTACTGATAGTTCAGGATTTATTTTCATAAACATGCGTAACCATTCTTCGCCAGACATTTCGTTGTCATCCCAAGTCCGAGGTCGTGATAAGTCGTACTTGAAAGTTAGTTCGTATGCCAATTTTATAACATACTTTTTAGTTAGGCCAAAATATATATCTGCACATCTAGTTAAATATTTAGATAGCTCACACTCTTTTTCAAACCCGATTATGGGCGTTATATTCCATTTCTTGATTTTCATAGTTACCAACCGCATCACGTTTACGTACATATCTGAACAGAGAACAGTGGTTAAGTCCATTCTTTTTTGCCGCTGTGTTAAGGTAGATCCCGCTTTTATATCTTCACAGGCTTGTTTGTACGTGGATAAGTGGGCCTGACCTTTCGAAATCTTTCTCTAAAAAGACTTCGAAAGAAGAAAATGAAATAAATTAACTGTTTCAACTGTCCCCTACCTCCCTCTTGGTATAAAACGGTTCACGAGATATTCGCTTTCTGCACCTGAAAGTTCGGGTCTGCACCTGATTCTCGTAGTTGACGCGTGAACTTATTAAATTCTAGGAAGAAATCACTAATTGTGACTAATTGTACTTTAATAAAAATAATAATAATTTTTTTTAATGTTAGCAGTTTCTTGCTGGGAGTAGCGATGTAATTTCAGTTGACAGATACGTTGCTTTTATTTTTTCTATGATTTCTCGTGGAGTTTCCAAGTCCTTGCTTTTGCACTTTCTTGTCTACGATGGATTGGCGCCAGGTTCTTAAATTTTCTTTATTCTTTTCTATTTCTTGAAGTAAGTCGTATTCTTCCAAGACTACTTTTACACGGTTAACCAGTTCCCAAAATCTGTACCAGCGAAGGGAAAAATTCGAAAATGATTTTGAAATTCGAGAATGATTTGAGCCTGCCCCAATATCATTCTCAAATTTAGATGTTTCTGCTTCATCACTGCTACTATCGTTTTGGATATTTATTATAAAGCGATCGCTGTCATCTTACAACGTAATGCGTCTCTCGTGATACTCATTTTCTATTTAAATAACATGGTTGCATAAATTTTTCCAATCATTTGCAGAAACATCTTGAAATGCTCGTTCCGCTGCTTCCTAAAACAGACGAACAATACACATAATTATTACGTAAAAACATCACAATAAATAAACGTATACCTATGTATAATTCTATCATTATTTATATACCTTCATGTTAATCGACCCAACATTTTGCGAAGCTATTTTGTGTTTGGCAATTCCCCAAATCCGCTCCATTGGATTCAAGTCACAGTGGAATGGATGCCCACGGGCACCCAAAATTTCGTCAATTTCATATATAATCATTATTATAAAAAATTCACATAAAATTATGACCATAACCTACATGCACATAGTATTCGACCAAACGTTGTAATGTAATACACACGTATTTACGTATATTATGGTCATAATTACCAAATAACGAATAATCCATGACAAGATTGGTGTTTTTAAATATTTTTACCGATTTAGTCGAACATGACGTTAAGTATCAATTTAGGTACGCTATGCGCATTTTGTCAACATAGCCTATATTGTTAACTGAGGAAAATATTACGAAAATATCGTAAGTAAAACCATTATAACACTTTATCATAATCAACAGAATAATTATTTGATTAAAAAAGCAGAACACATTATTACAAACCTGTCGTATCGGCGGTTCTTTGGTATATAAACGTCGAGTTTAGACAATATAGTTCGAGCCTCAAATTCAGAGACACATCGTTGGTAAACTTTATAAATCACTGCTCGTGTGGTGCTGCGGATAGTTTTGTTCATAATGAATTACGTTTGACGTATTTCAGACACTTGTATCGTTGCGGAAGTTAGAATTTACGTAACTAAAATCACTTTGTAATTTTGTATATATGAACTATTGCTAGAGAAAAAAAAATTAGCGCCGTTTCAAGACTTTTGCCAAGCTATACAATAGTATACATTTAAATAAACTCATGCTAAGAATATAGATTTACACATACCTGGGGCGCTCTAAAAGTTCCCGGAAAGAATATAAAGAACTACTATAAATAGACCAAAATTAATATATTATTTCTCAAAATATTCTCCGTTAGCGTGTATGTACTTTTTCGATCGATAGATACGATCAAACCAATTTTGAAAATATAGATGCCACGGAAGTTGGAAAATATTCTCAATACGAAGTTTTTTTATTGATTCACGTGCATAATTGTTAAATTTAGAAGACTGCCAGTGCCAAGAATCAAAAGCGATAAATGTTTTTTCCTCCGAATTTTTGGAGACTAGCTTCTATGACAATTTTTTTTCAATCTTAGGTCCGTATTATAGAACGATGCTCAGTCATTGATCGGTGCTCAAGCAGAGATTTCATTCACTAATTGATCACTCCATGAATGAAATCCCTGCTGGAGCACCGATCGATGACTGAGCATCGTTCTGTAATACGGACCTTAGTCTTTATTTATATTGTTGCTGTCTGTAAACATGATACACATTCATTAGAAAAAAGACAAAAAATGATGATTATTCAATTGCTACTAGACATATCCGTTTCATTACCAGAGGAAGCAATCTTTGACTTTGATTCTGTAGCAGAGCCCGATTCGAGCAGCAACACCAGATGCAGCAGTGGGACTGCCGTGTTAAAGCAGGGCAGCAGCCCCAGGTTAAGTCGGTGTCGTGCTGGCCAAAGTTTTGGCATTAGCAGGGAAAGAAATATAAACTCTCGAATAATGTTGCAAACAATATTTATTAAAATTCAGCGTACATCGAAGATTTACTTTATAACGTTTCTCTTGTGTCTCTTCTCTGACTTGCCGCCTTTGGTGTAAACTTCGTTGGGTACAATGCTCGTATGTATTATATTGTTCACTGCAGTAGAAGCAGGTTTTCTAAATTGAGCAATGTCTTTTTTGGTGGCCATAACGGAAGTAATTGTAGCATTTTCATCCCAATTCTCTTTTACTCTTTTTAAGAGACGAAACCTTTCTGCACCAATCACTGTAATGACTACCCTTGCAGAATTCACACTCGGTCTTTCTCTGATTTTCCACTGCCTCCCGAAGAAGATGATCTTTTAAATCGATCATTTCTCTTCCTTTGTTTTCCATTGCATTTCCAGCATGTTTGGCTTCTCGTATATGTAGGGCTTAAGTTGTTCCAAACACTAATTTCATCGACTGGATGAGAAGTTGAAGCTGCTTGCACATTAGATCTCTCAGTTGCACTTATGAGTTTCTCAAGAGCTGTTCTGAGAGACCGCACATTTGGTTCAACTCCATATAGCAGGATCACCTGGTACAGAATAAACTCTGGAAACTTGTTGCGTAGTACTACTCTCAAGTGGTTACTGTTAATTTTCTCACCCATTGCCTGCAGAACTTGCGAGATGTTTCTCGTATCTGATGTAGTGTATGTCTGCACTCATTAGCGGTATAACTTGCCTTCTTCAGTTGGTCTAGTGCGGTATAATGGGCATCTACTACCTTTTCTTTTGAGCTATCATTGGTTGTGCTTAGTCACGTGATACAAAATAGACTCTGCAAACTTGTTGAGTAGTACTACTCTCAAGTGGTTACTGTTAATTTTCTCACCCATTGCCTGCAGAACTTGGAGATGTTTCTCGTATCTGATGTAGTGTATGTCTGCACTCATTAGCGGTATAACTTGCCTTCTTCAGTTGGTCTAGTGCGGTATAATGGGCATCTACTACCTTTTCTTTTGAGCTATCATTGGTTATCATTGGTTGTGCTTAGTCACGTGATACAAAATAGACTCTGCAAACTTGTTGAGTAGTACTACTCTCAAGTGGGTACTGTTAATTTTCTCACCCATTGCCTGCAGAACTTGGAGATGTTTCTCGTATCTGATGTAGTGTATGTCTGCACTCATTAGCGGTATAACTTGCCTTCTTCAGTTGGTCTAGTGCGGTATAATGGGCATCTACTACCTTTTCTTTTGAGCTATCATTGGTTATCATTGGTTGTGCTTAGTCACGTGATACAAAATAGACTCTGCAAACTTGTTGAGTAGTACTACTCTCAAGTGGGTACTGTTAATTTTCTCACCCATTGCCTGCAGAACTTGGAGATGTTTCTCGTATCTGATGTAGTGTATGTCTGCACTCATTAGCGGTATAACTTGCCTTCTTCAGTTGGTCTAGTGCGGTATAATGGGCATCTACTACCTTTTCTTTTGAGCTATCATTGGTTGTGCTTAGTCACGTGATACAAAATAGACTCTGCAAACTTGTTGAGTAGTACTACTCTCAAGTGGTTACTGTTAATTTTCTCACCCGTTGCCTGCAGAACACTGAGATGTTTCTCTATCTGTGAATGTGTGCGCTCATTAGGGGTATAGCTTTAAATGCGCATCTCAATTTCTCGAGAGCGTCAGCCCAACTCTGCCTAGAAGTTTTCACTCCTACATACCACACGCTGGCTCTGGCCACCATCTCGCATACCGACGCATTCTTAGTAGATTTCTATTGCGCCTATGAACGCTTACGCTACGCTAACGAAAAAACAAAATCACACGACTGACATTTTTTTTATTTCATAGCCAAAGACCGACATTTTTGTTCAGTGCTGCCAGAAAAATAAATTCTTTAAATTTAAATAAGGGCTATCTCATTCCGTTTTATGGAACCATACGTCATACATTGTGCATGTGCAGTTGCCATAAAGTTTTCAAGAAGATTGAGTAGCCTGGTCCGCGGCACTACCGTAAGAGGCGGAGTCCTCTTCGTCGCATGCTGTAGAGCGTCGGTTTTTATTACCACGAGCACCACCATAAGCCTTTTTAGCGAGATATATCACTTTCACGCGCGGAAAATGCTTACACGTGGGTTTTACACTAGTATTTAAGATAATTTATCAGTTTGGGGTGGATTCTAGACACCGGGACGTGGACACAGACGGTATCGACGCGTTTGTAACAGTTGTGGCCTAGAGTTGAGCGCCAATGAAGCGCGCGTGCGCTTGCGTTGAGTTTATAATCCGAATTTGTGCTGCCGACGGCGGATGGGGCGCGCATGCAAACTAGAGCTGTGTCATCCGACGCCATTTACAATCTCATTACAATCTATCGACTAAATCTATGCTTATAGACTAAAAGATAGAACTGTAATTATACATGGGTGTCCTACAATGTTCATTTTGTAATATAATTTACATTTTTAAAGGGGAGATCTATAAGATGTTATTTGTGAGAGTTATTACTATTAATTAAAACGTAATTAGTAATTTAATCATAAAACTTTAAATATATTATGTACATAGATTTTAATAGTCGGTAAGTTGTCGCTTAGTTTAATGTTAAGCATACAACAGTGCAAAATTGTGTCATCGGCTTTTCAAACTAGCTTTTGTACTGTGGCTTAGATTAATAAGTTTGCCACTTTGGCTATAACATAAATTATAAGTATCTATTTAAAAGTTAAGCGTCTACATAAAAATAATAATAAGACAACAAAACAAGGATTATGTGTGGAATAAAACAGTATTGATTTGAAGAAAGCTGTTACTCATAATCTAAATCAATCGTTTATTTACTAGGATACACACATACAAACCACATTTCAGGTAATGTCACAGTCACTGTACCCAGCCCGCAAGCAGGCGTGCAAATCACATCACACTATCACACTAATATTATAAAGGCGAAAGTTTGTATGTGTGTATGTTTGTTAATCTTTTACGCTCAAACGGCTGAATGGATTTGGATGAAATTGATACCAAGATTATACACTGGATTAACCATATAGGCTGTATTTTATCCCGGAAAAGTGAAATGTTCCCGTGGGATGAGCAAATAATTAAAATACTTTTTATTCGCGGGTGAAACCGCGGGGCGCAACTAGTATTTATATAAACTTATTGAAATTCAGATTACTATTATTATTATTACATGTCATTTATCTTAGTTAAGGGCGATGTGGTCGCCAAGCGACAAAGCCCTTTAAATAAATTTAAAAAAAAAAAAAAAATCTTAGTTAAAATTATCCCTGTCATAATTTATTACCTACTTAAAGTTCAAAAACTCCATGCTGTAAAAACACTTGTCGATCAGCTAATTACACAAACATCTTTTAAATATGTTATGAATTAGCCTTACAAACCATCATTGAATTCACAACAGCTTTCTTCAGTTCACAGCTATGTTTTAAGAAATTACATAATAGAAAGGTGTGGCGCACTTCCCAATATTTAGGTGTGTGTAATGTTATAAGTATGTGGTATATTATTATAAGAATTTCTTAAGATCGGGCTATTCATATAAATAATAAGCGCTGAAATCTTCAATTTATAAGAAAAAAAGGAAAATGAATCACAGGAAAAATCTATTATAGAATAAAGTAAATAGGTAATATGGAAACATTTTAAATTTTGTCCTTTGAGAAACTAAGGTATAGAACGAGTCGTGAGCTTGATAAAATAAATATATGTAGTTACAATCTGAGAAAAGATTTGACCTTTCTTTTAATAGGTGCTTAAATTAATCCTGGTTTCTTTTTACTCAAACGTCCAAAGTTCGGGAATTATCTTAATTTCCTAGAGTATTGCAAAATGCTAATGTAATTTAAAAAAATGACCGCACGACTGAAGCAAAACTTCTTTAGCTCCATCTATCGGCCGGAATAACTTTGTTTTTGCTTTGTCTAATGTCGCCATCTTGACAGTTGTAAATTGTAATTTTACGTAATTTTTAAATATTTTTTAAAGTAATTTTTAACTTTGTTATGTTGACAATGGAGATCTACATTAACCAACAACTTTCAACTTCCGTTTACCTCGTCACGCATTCACTAGCTTTCTCACCAAGTTAAGCGTGCGTAAAGAAGTTTTACGTCAAATATACTTATCTAAAAAGACTTAGTATTTTAGTCACAATAAATAATTATGTGCCTTCACTACGATGGTCCATCCAAATTTTGGCCCATATTCTGTAGAACGCTCAATTGTCGATCGATCCTCAACACGAGATTTCTTTCACAAAATGATCACCATGAATCAAGTGTCGATTTGAGTGCCGATTTATGACCGATTCCCAAACCATATTTTCTGAAAATTTTAATATCTAATAGAGTAGATTAAATTAATAACGGCTAAACTCACGTCAATTAAAAAGTCGAAACCGTTACGTGCTGATTCGCGAGAGCCGCCGCGGCTTGTGTTAGGAACTGGCTCCCAGAAGAAGCACATCGAATATGTCCGAAGCCTGGTCGGAGTAATTTCGACTTTTTAATTGACGTTAGTTTAGTCGTTATTAATTTTATAAAATGTGTCATACTCACAATAATTTTTAAAACAGATTAGATTTTCTACAAAGTAATAAGTAAAATATCATGAAAGGATTTAAAAACGCCTATGTCAAAGCAAAATACATTTTTGTAACGATATTTGTAGCACATTCATTTATTTCATAGTAAGTTAGTAATTTTGTTTGTAATATAGCTAAATCACTATAACGTATACACTTTTTATCGTATACATTTTGTCCAGAAACTATATAACTACTGCGTAGATACAGAGTATCACCATAATATGTTACTAAAATTAACTTATTAAATAAAACCAGTTCAACAACAAATTTAGCATTTCAAATTGACACACCTCCGTAAATAAAATCACATTATTTTAGATATAAGATTATTATTACAATAAAATAGTAATTATAATATAATAATAACGCCCAACGATCACATACATAGATCCTAGACCCTAACTAGGATTCCCTGTGTCTAGGGACTCGGGAACTACGAGGACCATGGTCCCACAACACCCAGACGCAACAAATATTTGTGCTTTATTTTCTGTGCACAAATACTTGTCCTGTCGCGGGAATCGAACCCGTCGCCTCCGGGCTATGAGCCGACCTGTTCAATCACCACACCACAGGCTTTCAAAATATACACTATTTTTATGAATAGGCTATTTGACTACTATTAAAAATGAACAAGTAAACATTATTTCCGTAAAGTAGCATAAATATGATCATAAATATCATATGAGATGATATTTATGATCATATTTATCAATCAAATAAAAAAATCAAGTAAAAAAGTTTAGTGTCGCTATTTATTTGGTTATAAAACGTCTGCTTAACACGTGACCCTGTCCGCAGGCAGTCACGGACTCGCCTCCCAATCCCCTCCCGAGTCAGCCGGAACTTCGAGGAGTCCTCCGCCACCCGAAACTTCTGCAAGAAAGACTTGACTTCGATTTGTAGGGTATATTTTAGTTGTAGTTGTTGTAGAACAGACCTTTAGACATAAAATGCCGTGTTACCTAATTTGTTTTAGAAACGAAATGCCTATGCTTGATACCAACTGTACTATTGGATTTTTCACCGTCCCTTTCTAATAATACAAGGAATAGCCTCATTGGAAAGAGATGGCGGAGGATTTAACTGGACAGAATGGCCACTCTCGGTCTCCAGTTGCTTGAGATCGGTAGATTGATGGTCAGATCAGATTCACGACCGACCTATCAATTTCCTACACACGTGTGTACACACATAGGTAGTTTCGCTTGTGGAGACTTTATTATATAATGTTTCTATGCTGTATGGTGTGTTGTGATTTAGGACACGAGATCATTAAGTGGTAAGCGCTTGTAGATTGCGAATTCCTAATTGGAATCCCAAACAGTATCCGCGTTATTCATGCTACAAAAATTAGTGGGTGTGGGCCTGGGCGCCCTTACTGTTATTATATTGTGTCAGTTGACATTATTGTCGCGGCGTCCGACCTCTTTGACAACGACTGACGAAACATTTGATTGACAAAAAGGACTTCAGAGACGACAGGACAAAAGAAAGGACGACTTTTACATTTTCACGTTTTTATACATATTTTCTAGTTTTATTTTGCACCCTCTTGTTCCCGACGACACGACCAGACATCCTGACTCCTTGATCGACCATTCAATTATGTTGGGTGTCTCATTTTATATTCTGTGTTACCATAGAATACTCGACAGTAATTCTATAGACTGGAGTCTTAGGCCCGTATTACAGAACGATGCTCAATCATCGATCGGTGCTCAAGCAGAGATTTCATTCACTAATTGATCAATTTATGAATTAAATCTCTGCTTGAGCACTTCTCCGCGAACGTAGTATTTATAAAGGACTTGCGACGAGAATCTTCATTGTTTGTTTTTTTATAAAAATTTGACACTACAACTTGTTCTTTATAGGTGTTTAGGAAACCTCCTACACGTCAAAGTCAAAGCATTTTTTTTATTGCTAATAGGCGGCTAGATTTTGAATGAGATTACATAAAATACGTAATATCATTTTATTATTTAAGTTATTGTTCTATTGTTGTGTTATTTTTATACTTACTGATAATTATGTAATAAAATGTAATACATTATATATACAAATGTATACCTCAAACTTTCATTTGCAGTAGGATATAGATAACGTATAACAATAAGATACTGATGCCCGTCTGAACTAAAGCTTAGCAGCTCCTAAGTTCGCACTTATCCCTCTATGACATTCCTATTGCAATACATTTGGGGATGTCACAAAGGGATAAGTGCGAACTGTCACAAAGCGATGCCCTACCTTAAAAATACCAAAAACCAAAATAAATTATAATAATTGTTTGTTTATAAATAAAAATATTAGGTCCGTATTACAGAACGATGCTCAGTCATCGATCGTTGCTCAAGCAGAGATTTCACTCACTAATTGATCACTTTATGAATGAAATATCTGCTTAAGTACCGATCGATGGCTGAGCATCGTTCTATAATACGGACCTTAGATCCATGCTCATGTTCTGTCACAGAAATTATTTGTCTACGAATAGCTATTGAATGTACCATGTGATATACAATCACCATTGATTTGGGGCCCGAGCTTCGAGGGCAGATCAATTATGTTTTTTTTCTTAATTGGTCAGTAGAATATTTTTTAGAATAGAATATTATTTATTGGCCATATAACTTGCACGTTACACTAGGCAGGTCAGAATACATTTCAACTTACAATAATAATAATGATTATACATACATTGAATGAAATTGAATATAAATTTAATAAATAGTCGTCCAGCAACAACAATAGGTAACTTCACTATAAGGAATAGAAAGGAAGGAAAGGAAAAGAATAAATAGTAACAGTATTACATAAGTCAATTTCACAAATACCAATTACCATACTATTTTTAAATTCTGTTAATCATATAACTCATTTACCTCAGTTGAGGTAGCAGCATTTTGATGCAGAAACCTGAAAACCAAGCTCAGTGGTTGCTCCTGGTTTTAGAAGTGAAAACTTCTTTAGGCGCGTTGAACACTTGGGTGAACATCATGGAACTCGCGTCATCGTCACCGAACGCTTTCCATCAGCTATATGTATACTGTGTATATATGTGTACTTTTTGGGTGAACAAAAAGCGTGAAACTCGCGTTATCGTCACCGCACGCTTCATGACCGATATATGTATACTGTGTAAGTGTGTATACATATCCGATATATGTATACTGAGCGATATATGTATTGTGTATATGTGTGTAAGTGCTTTGTAGGTGAACAAAAAGCGTGAAACTCACTTCATTGTCACCGAACGCGTTCCATGAGCTATATGTCACAAATTACTTAGTTTTTACTCCTGCGCATTTTTACTGGCCCGATAGCTCAGTTGGTAGTAACCCTGCCTTCTGAACTGTGGGTTGTGGGTTCGATTCCCACCCAGGGCAAATATTTGTGTGAGGAACATACGTGTTTGCTCTGTGTCTGGGTGTTATATTGTATTCTATGTATGTATTTACAAACAAAAAGTATCTAAGTATTGTATCAGTTATCTGGTTCCCATAGTACAAGCTTTGCTTAGTTTTGGGCTAGGTGGCGTTGTATGAGATGTCCACACATATTATTATATTATTATTATTTTACGGGCTAATGCTACTGGTCTCACTCAACGCAACTCTGGCACGCATAATTGAAGAAGCATTTACATAGATGATAATAATAATAATACCGCCCAACGATCACATACATAGATCCTGGACCCTAAACTAGGATACCCTGTATTTAAGGACCAAGGAATTATGAGGATCATGGTCCTACATCATCCAGACACATGAAGTATTTACGCTTTTTTTCTGTGCACATATACTTGTCCTGTCGTGGGAATCGAACCCCGCCGTATCCGGGCTATGAGCCGACCTCTCAACCACCGCACAGAGGCTGTCCTTGTAGATGTCCTTTCTGTATTATTGGAACGAAGTTCCTTATCGCGCGTTGCGAAAGGGGGCTAGACGGAAAAAATTAAGACCAAGAGTTGTAACGATACTTTTTGAAGCCGTGCGGCGTGCGCGTGTTTCTCTGTCTGTCTCTCTCTCTCATAGAAAGCAAGCCAGGTATTTTCGTTTCGTCTTTCTATTTCGCATTCATAATATATTATAATTCTTTCTATTTACATTATATTTGTTATTAATAAAAAAACATTATTATAACTTTTAAGAAAATTATTACAATGCTTTCAATTATTAATCAAAAGGAACTTCGTTCTATCCGGGTGTCCCTTGACACCTCTCAAGTTTTTGCTTTCACTTTCACAATCACATGATAAAGAATACTGATTGAACTTGACCTTCATTCGCCGGGCGCCCGATTTTGTGACGACCACCGTACTCATTTACATAATATAACCTGAATGTAGGTGGCCTTATCAACTGGTAAACAAGCTAGCTATATATGTAGAGCTATGCGGTATGTACGTCTGTTGATGTTATGGACTTTTAGGACTCATATTGGGATGGCTCAGTATAAATTACATAAAATATACAGATTCATAATTATTTTTATATTTGCGGCGAACTCCGGGTGGTTTCTTTTATGGGAACGGCGAGCACGTTTGCAAAAAATAAGGATTTACTGCACACATACAGAAGTAGAATAGAATAGAATACATAAACTTTTTATTGCGTATACCAACATGAAATAAAACTAGGCATTACAGTACTAAAATAGGTAGCACAATGGGCGGCCTTATCTCTAAAAGTTATCTCATCCAGGCAACCTTTGGATGGATAGTATAAAATAAATAATAGTACTATTAAGTCTTCCTTCTCATCACTTCTCGTGGGTGCCATAAGCGCTGTCTAAGAGAATATCCAGAGAATGGGAACAAAAATCTGGGTGTAAAAAGACAGACCAACTCCGAGCATATAATATGTATGCAGACAAGTTATACTAATCTATGCATAGATGTGTGAGACCGGCTGCATACCGACGTCCCACAGAGTCACAGAGCAGGCACTATCTCGCCGGCACTCGACAAATAAACACATATCATGAAGTCTTTCATACAATACTCGGCTGAATCGGACTTTCCTATAGAAAACTTGCCTTATGGAGTGTTCACTTCACCCAAAAATGTGAGTATATGATTTTTGAACCATATTGTGTGTGTCATAAGGTTTTGATCATTAAAACTTGATGAATGGTCTATAGTTGGTTTTAAAGTTAGACTTGTTGGTTATCGCGTTTGTTTTATACCGAGGTTAAACAGTCCCGAGTCAATGCACCCGGCATTGACTTGAACAGTGTTACCTGTACTATTAATTGTGTTTTCGCTTTCTTAAATTAGGTTTTTTGTAGATTCTTATGGTTTTTTGTAACTATTCAATATACAAACAAAAAAAAAACGCTGTCGTAAATGTAGCGAGCGCATATACTCATATAATAAAAGATAATAAATCTTTATTGCATAAACCAACGTAAAAAACAAGCTAATTTATGCCACTATAATAGATAAGTAGGTAAATGAGCGGCCGTTTCACAAGAGATTTCTTCCAAGCAACCTAAGGATGGACAGAGAGAGAGTAGGGAATTATTTGAACTTTATAACAATATATTTATTTATTTAATCAAAAATATTATTTTTTATTTTTATTTTTTATATAGGTAAATAATAACCATTAATTGGTTAATTATATTTATTCTAATTTGTTATTTATTTAAATATTTTGTGTTTTCCTTTCACCAACGTTACCTTATTTTTCTATCTTTATTTCAGGCACAAAAACACATTGGTGTTGCAATCGGTGATTTAATATTAGATTTAAACGTCATCTCCCATTTATTTAAAGGACCTTTGCAAAATGTATTCAAGGTATGTAGACATTTTTTTTATAACATAGACAAACAAGCAGACGGCCCGCCTGATGGTAAGCAGTTACCGTTGCCTATAGACACCTGCAACACCGGGGGCGCTGCCGATGCGTTGCCTACCTTTTAAGACTATTTACCCGTCGTTTGAACTGCCCCATGTTGTAGCTCAGTGGAAATACCTCAGAGGGTAGCTCATTCCACAACTTACATATGAACCAATCTTTTCCTATTCCTTTGGAAAAATTTTTAGAAACACAGCCTATATAAGCTGTTCCACAAGTAAGTTCCTTCGTGTTGTCTATCTTATGAATATAAGAGCTTAGTATATAATAAATGTGGTTTTAAAGATATGTACAGAGCTTACATTCACTGTTTATTTACGAGATCTGTGACTTTTTCTCATATAATTATTGGCCAGCAACCGTCATATGAAATAGCTTTAAAGCATATATTTCACAGCTGTAAAATGAGTTCTATAAAAGTAGCTATTTCGGATTGCTACGAAGATAAATTATAAGCTAATAGCTTAGACATATAGACTGTAGATTACACATATCATATCACATTTGAAGCACTAAAAATACAAACACCTAGAACGAGATGAGCATGTAGTTTTTCACTGTGCGTAAAGTCGCATATCCATAAGACATCCGTCAGTACCTACTCGTCACAGCATTATAATGATCACATCAAAATAAAAAAACATTCATCGACACAACGCATTTATAGTGTAATCCATAAGAATCGTTTTATAAATACCATACAATAATGAAGTAACTAATTGTAATGTAATGAGTATAAATTAGTTAAAAAAGTAATTATCATATCATCTACAGTCCCATAATCGTTTTAGTTACTATTTCGAAACCACGGGTCAGTCTTACGACAACTTACCCATGTGCTGGCCCTTCCCTGTCATCGTCGCCGGAGACACGTCTTGGGCGATCCTATAGCAACCGTAGACTCATCTGCGCTTGGATCACCAGTCTAGCCCTTCTAGCTCTCAGGTATCGCTTTCGGCATCGGTATAGGATACCATCATGACATAATCAGACACCGACCCCGCCGGCGAGGTCGACGAACTCCCCGTATATAGGTTAGCTAGAACTGTCGCGACTTTCCAGTCCATTCTTCCAGTGGGCGTAGTCTTCTCGATTCTCTTATCCCGGCAACGACCCAGGCAGAGGCTCGTACTCCAGGGGTGCCCTTGAGCTAGTTGCTTCCCACTTTTGATATCTGGGCGCCTTCTACGCCTGCCCTTCCATCTGGTGACGCTGTAAAGGCCGGTAAAGACCAAGAGCATTACCCCATTCAAAAAAAAGACTACCCTTGCGTGCGTCACTCTCTTGTCGCTCAAGAAAGAACTTAAAAAAACGGGAACGGGTTCATCTGTTCACCTCTGCGATAAATTTTGTCCCAGTTGGACAAGTTGGCAGGGTAGAGTGGAAAACGCCTTCATAATTCTAGTTAACCATGATTAAAGCCCTACGACGGAACGAGCGTCCATGTTAAACAGTTGTTTACGACCGGCTTGGTAACAAGTTATGGAAATTAGGTCGTTTTGTATTGCACAATGTTTTGCAATCCCATATTTGCTTCGAGTTTAATATTCAAATAACAGTGAAATAATATTAATATATACAATTTATTACTAGCAATTTACTAGGTGGTAGGACTTTTCTGCAAAGTTCGTCTAGGTAGGTACCACCGCTTTGTCAGTTATTCTGCCGCCAAGCAGTATTGCGCAAGCACTACTGTGTTCCGGTTTGAAGGGCACTGTAGCTAGTGCAATTATTGGGCAAATGAGACTTTATGACCTAATCTCACAGTCTAGTAATCTTATTGCTAGACTGTGCTGATGTCTCAGAATGTCGTGCGCAGTGCTGTAACAAATAAAAAAAAAGTACACAAATATAAAAACACTAAACTAACCTCCAACATGTATTGACTAAACTGACAGCCTCTGTGGTGTAGTCGTTGAGCAGGTCGGCTCATAACTCGGAGGCGGCGGGTTCGATTCCCGCGGTAGTACAAGTATTTGTACACAGAAAAGAAAAGCTCAAATACTTGTTCTGAGTGTTGTGGGACCATGGTCCTCGTAGATTCTGGGTCCCTAGACAGGGAATCCTAGTTAGGGTCCAGGATCTATGTATGTGATCGTTGGACGTTATTATTATTATAAACAATAATATAAGCATCTACACATACACACACACTGAAGATGCCTTGTCACTCTTGATAAACTTTTGATCTCCCATGTTATATATGTGTTTCCTGAGGGAACATGCGGAGAAAGAGATGTAGAATTTAATTAGTTCTTTGTAATTATTACAGGAAGAAACGTTGAACTCTTTCATGGGATTAACTAAGCAGTATTGGACTGAAGCAAGGAAAACTATTCAGAATCTTTTGGACGAGTCCAACACGACTTTGCAAAATGACAGCAATCTCAGAGAAAGGTATAATATTAGAATTTTTTTGAAAAATACCATATTTTGTTATACCTGTTTTAAGGTAGAGGAAATTTTTAACCTCGTGCATGATTTGAACCAGTATTCATCTATCCCCAAAGCTGGGACATGTGACAAGTGATTTGAAATCCAAATCACCTTCCACAACCAACTTACGAGATTGGCAGCACCATAAATTCAATGATTCTTGAGGATCACCCGAGGTAATGATTTTTAATGCAAACCTTACGGAAAGTATTAATACTAATAATTCATTATAATATGAATAATATTGTAGGAAAAAAGGGGTCATAAATAAAACACAGAATTTAGATCACCTGCGGGAAGCGTACCCAAAAAGCTGGCAACATACTCTCGTTGAATAGCTAGGCTAATTCGTTGAATTAAAATTATTAAATCAAAAGTATTTTAATTATTTGCTCATCCCACGGGAAAATTTCACTTTTCTGAGATAAAATGGAGCCTGTATATTAATCCAATATATAAGCTATCTTAGTACCGAATTTTACCCAAATCCATTCGGTCGTTTGAGCGTGAAGAAGTAACAAACATATACACGTACACACAAACACACATACAAACTTTCGCCTTTATAATATTAGTGTGATACATATTATTGTTTTTAGTGTCAAGTAGATACAATTAGTTTTAAGTATTGTTATGGTAAATAGAAATTAGTTTCATGTCTACACTGTATTTCTCATATGGGGCCGTTCAAGTACTACGTAAGCACTATGGAGGGGGGCGGGGGGTCTTTGCTTTGCTTATTTTGGATGACATGGGGGGTAGGGGAGTCTAGATGATGATTACGTCATCGGTAGTTATTTACCTTTTTACACGAATAGCAACCCTCACATTGTCTTTGCTTGAAACACTAAACATTTTAATTAAAATATGAAAAATGTTTACGTAAGCATTAGGGGAGGGGGTAAGAGCTTTGCTTACTTTTGCTGACAAGGGGGATGGAGGGGGGTAAATAATTGTAATAAATCTGCTTACGTAATACTTGAACGACCCCTATGAGTGAATAGTATTCTTTTGAGAAATAAAGTTCTTAAACCAGATATATATTAATTAAGTGAAGAAAATTACATCATACAATAATAACTTATATCAATGATAAATACAAAAAATAATAAATCAGTTATTAAGGTCTTAGGACCTTAAATGGTGTCGATTCTGTATCGCATTCTCTAAAACTAAAGTAAACTTAAAGTATGGCGGTACTCTTCTGATAAAGGGGAAATGAAAAAGACGGAAATATGTTAATTTCGTTTAGCTTCAGAGTATGCTACACAGAATCGACACCATTGTATGCTTAAGTGGGAGCCCATTCGTGACACCACGTAGCTTTGTTTTATTCTTTTGTTGTTATGTTTTGTTATTTGCTGAACGACACGTAACTCGATTACAACAGATAGAAACACAAATTTGTATGGATTTGACAGTTTTAATACGCAGCTTATGTGCATAGTTAGTATGGAAATTTCTCCTGTTGCATTGAAATCAAAGTTTCGTGATCACTCCCCAGTTGTGTCACGAAGAAATGTTTTTTTAATTTTTTCTTTCTTTCATTATTAAATATATACTAGCGTTATGTTATGTTAGCGTTATGTTAAATATATACTAGGTTTTACTAGGTGGTAGGACTTCTGCAGAGTTCGTCTAGGTACCTACCTAGACGAACTCTGCAGAAAAGTCCCTAAGAAGTACCTCCACCGCTTTGCCAGTTATTCTGCCGTCAAGCAGTAGTGTGCAAGCACTACTGTGATCCGGCTTGAAGGGCACTGTAGCTAGTGAAATTACTGGGCAAATGAGACTTTATGATCTGATCTCACAGTCGAGTAATCTTATTACCTGATTGTGCTGATGTCTCAGGATGATGTGCGCAGTGCAGTGTCATGCGAAACTTTATATTTTGGGGTTCCGAGTGACACTGTTCTGTTATGGGCAGCCGTGTCGCTTAACATCAGGTGAACGACTAGCTCGTCACATCATTCAGTAACATTTTAAAAAATGTTTTCAGAGCATTCGTGAAACAGAGCGAAGCGCAGATGCACGTGCCGGCGAACATCGGAGACTACACTGACTTCTACTCGTCCATCCACCACGCCACCAACGTCGGCATCATGTTCCGCGGGAAAGACAACGCTTTACTTGATAACTGGTGAGGAATGCTAACAAATTATAATCACACTAATATTATAAAGGCGAAAGTTTGTATGTGTGTTTGTGTGTATGTATTTGTGTATATATTTATGTACCTATATATGTATAAGTATATGTTAATTTATATATATATATATATTTTGTTATTATTGTTATTAGCATTAAGTATAGTTTGTATAGCTTTTCCTGTATCTAAAAACCACCGTCCTTATTTTTATTGTTTTTCCTAAATTTTTTGGTTGTCTGGAAGAGATCGCTTTAAGCGATAAGACCGCCCATTGTGGCACTTAATTCTTAAGTTTGTGCCTGTAAATTGTTACTACAATGTGGTGTTTCAATAAAGAGTTTTATCTATCTATCTATCTATGTTTGTTACTCCTTCACGCTCAAACGGCTGAATTGATTTGATAGGTTATACACTAGATTAACATATAGGCTACATTTTATCCCGGAAAAGTGAAATACTCCCGTGGGATGAGCAAATAATTAAAATACTTTTTATCCGCGGGTGTAACCGCGGGGCACAACTACAACTGCATATATATTTCTAGCTCACCCGGCCAACTTCGTTCCGCCAACAGTCAGTGAATGAACATGATTTTTTAAATTGATTTACATCAATTTTATTATTCCGGACGAAAATTGGTCCAGCCGTTCTTGAGTTATAAGTGATGTAACTAACGCGACTTTAATTTTTTTTTAAAACTAATATAGACATAATAAACTGTATATATATATATATAAAAGAAATTATAAATGCGTAAGCCCGGGGTGTGAGAGGACACACGTCTCCAAAGGCTACTCTTATGCAACTCTTTTATTATAAAATCTCGCGCCCCTTATGTAGGCTGGCCCCGTTAAGAACGTAAACGTGGCACACACGTTTGTTACATTACATTGTACAGGTACAATGATGACAGGCGAACGGCAAAGCTAATTTTTTTTATGTTAAGGAATGACGTAACGATCTAGCCGTTCGCCTGATGTTAAACGACACGGCTGTTTACATCAGTTGCAGTGTCAATCTAAAGTATAGAATTTCGCGTGACACTGCACTGCGCACGTCATCCTGAGACATCAGCACAATCTAGTAATAAGATTACTGAAATGTGAGATCAGATCATAAAGTCTCATTTGCCCAGTCATTTCACTAGTTACAGTGCCCTTCAAACCGGAACACAGCAGTGCTTGCACACTACTGCTTGGCGGCAGAATAACTGGCAAAGCGGTGGTACCTACCTAGACGAACTTTGCAACAAAGTCCTACCACCTAGTAACACAGCAGTGCTTGCGCACTACTGCTTGGCGGCTAAATCCATCTTAGTTACTCATCATTGGTAGTAAACATTTGTTGGTTTTCAGGAAACATCTGCCAGTCGGGTACCACGGACGGTCCAGCACTATTGTTGTATCGGGCACTCCCATCATCAGACCCCACGGGCAGACGTTACCAGTCGAAGGTAAAACCACCAACCATCTGATGACCTCTACCAAAAATAATATTAACGGACTCACCACTGCAATAGTTCACCCACGCCGCGGGCACTGGCCCTACTTAATGCGTTCACTCATGAGTGCCAGCATGTCGACATATTCTACGATATCATAATAACTATTTGTAATAACTTTAAATTTACACGTAAGTAATCACTAAAATAGTTAGCGTTTTGGTCATAAACTGTAAGCTAATTATTATAAATTGAGCAATAATAAATAAATAAATAAATAACGCTAACTAGTATTCCCTGTATCTGTACCCAGAAACTACATCAGACACCGACCCCGCCGGCGAGGTCGACGTACCCCCCGTAGGTTAGCTAGAACGGTCGCGACTTTCAATACGGTCCACTCTTCCAGTGGACGTAGTCTTCTCGATCCCCTTATCCCGGCAACGGCCCAAGCCGAGGCTCGCACCCCAGGGGTGCCCGCCAGCTAGTTGCCTCCCACTTTTGACGGCTGGGCGCCTTCAGCGTGCCCGGTGACGCTGTAAAGGTCGTCAGAGACCAACAGCTTTAGCTCGTTAAAAAAAAAATAAACAACCCAGAAACTACGAGGACCTCGGTCCCACAACACCCAGACACAGAACAAGTATTTGCGCTTTTTTTCTGTGCACAAATACTTGTCCTGCCGCGGGAATCGAACCCGCCACCTGTGTGCCACCACACCACAGAAGCTGACGCACGGTGCACATGTACTTGTCCTGCCGCGAATCGAACCCGCGCCCCGCCTTCGTGCTAGGAACCGACCTGAACCACAACACCACAGAGACTGTCCAAAATATTCAAAAAACTGTGGGTTTTTTCGTAGCAGAAATATTGTATTCTCAAAACAATTTTGGGGGCAAAAAACAAATTTTAAGCAATTTTTGTTTTTGTTACGTTGACAATAGAGATCTACGTGAACCAAAAACTTTCAACTTCCGTTCGCCTCGGCTCGCATTCACCAGCTTACTCCTCAAGTCAAGCGTCGTAAAGAAGTTTTACTTCAAAAATATGGGTTGACTTATGGATGCAAGTTCGAGGGCGAGGTCTCACGGGGGGATTTTAGTGGGTTCGAGTCCATTATGGTAGTAGCAAGGGCTCAAAAAAAAATGGATGCATTAAGTAAGACATCTCTTATTATAATTCCAGGTGCGTCCCCCCACTTTGGTCCCTCTCGCCTGATGGACTTTGAGTTAGAAATGGCTGCGTTTGTAGGCGGGCCGGCCAACAAGCTCGGCGAACGTGTCACCGCGCAACAAGCCAACGATAAAATATTTGGATTCGTGCTCATGAACGATTGGAGTGGTAAGTAAAGATGTTCACAGATTATGATATTTCTTTACAATCGATAATATCACACTAATATTATAAAGGCGAAAGTTTGTATGTGTGTATGTATGTATGTTTGTTACTCCTTCAAGCTCAAACGGCTGAATGGATTTGGATGAAATTCGGTGCCAAGATAGCTTATACACTGGATTAACATTAAAGCGAAGTTAGATACACTTTTGTTGTAATAGAAGGAGGTCCATGGGTTTGCTGAATTAATGATATGCCGATTGACTTTGTATACGATATATTAATTAAAAAGATATTTACAAAAACCAAATGCGGAAAATAAAATTTTCTCTAATGTGAAGTCTATATCAACAACATTCGTTGCCCCTAGCAACTAGCTGGAAAGTTTATCTATGAGATTGGTATAGAAACTTTTTCGTGGGCCAGCACGCCACATCACCCCCCTCCAGAGACCGTCCTACGGGCGATAATATTCTGGAAAACGCACTGTTCGTCCTGATCGAGTGGTGGTCACTGGAGCGTCTCGGGTCTCAGGTGCTGCCACGGCGGGAGAATGGTCCAACTCACGAAGTATGTAGGCAGGCTTAATGCGGTCGACTGATACAGTGACTTCTTTGCCTTTTATGCGGAGCTTGAAAACTTTATCCCCTCGTTCTATCACCTCATGCGGGCCTGTATAAGCTGCTTGAAAAGATGGGTGCGAGGTGTCATCTCTTAGAAAGACGTGGGATGCTGTTGCTAAATCTTTGAAAATGAATATAGAGCGGTTATTCCCATGATGAGAAGTTGGTAATGGCAACAAATTTTTGGCGAATGTGCGCAGTCTTTCAGTGTATACTGTCAAGTCCTCTGTGCCATCAGCCGATTGACAAAAAATGTCCCCTGGGAGTCGTAGTGTTTCTCCATATACGAGCTCAGCTGGAGTCGCTTGTAAGTCTTCCTTAAATGCCGCCCGGATTCCCAGTAGTACAAGTGGAAGTGTTTCAAGCCAGCTGCTCGTCGCATGACATGTAATGGCGGCTTTAAGCTGTCTGTGGAATCTTTCGACGAGTCCATTGCATGCTGGATGGTAGGCTGTAGTTCGTCTGCGTTGAAATCCGATGATGTGGGACAAATGCTTAAAAAGTTCTGATTCAAACTGTCGACCACGATCAGTGACGATATCTTCAGGGCAGCCGAATCTGGATATCCATCCGTGAACTAAAGCTTTTGCCACTGTTTCAGCTGTTATCTCCTGTAATGGTATAGCTTCGGGCCATCGTGTGAAGCGATCTACACATGTGAGACAGTAACGATACCCTTGTGAAAGAGGTAAAGGTCCGATCAAATCTATGTGGATTTTCATGAATCTGGCTCGAGGTAAGCTGAATGATGCTAATGGAGATGAGACATGACGTGTTATTTTTGATCGTTGGCATGCTAGGCAGGAACGAGTCCACTCTCTACAATCTTTTCGCATACTAGGCCATACATAGCGTTCCGATATCAGTTTCGTCGTCGCATTTGTGCCAGGGTGGCTAAAAGAATGCAAGTTTTCGAACACTTGCCGTCGCATGTCTTTGGTCACATAAGGTCTGGCCACATTGCTGCTCTTGTCACAATAGATTTCTGTGTGAGATCCAGGCAGTTTGATTTTTGTCAAGCGCAGAGAAGTATCGCTATCCAAAAGTTGTTCTAGTTCAGGATCTGTGCTTTGTGCTTGAGCAAGCTTGGATAGATCGATGGGCTGAGTAATCTCTTCGATGCGTGATAAACTGTCAGCCACAACGTTATCCTTTCCTGAAATATGCCTGATATCTGTGGAAAACTGTGAAATAAAATCCAGATGTCTGAACTGTCTTGGTGAGCACTTTTCTTTTCGTGAATGAAATGCGAAAGTTATGGGCTTATGGTCAGTATAAATAATGAAATCTCTCGCCTCCACCATGTGACGAAAGTATTTTATTGCTTCGTAGATGGCGAGAAGTTCCCTGTCGTAAGGCGAGTATTTCTGTTGACATGGCGAAAGTTTTCGAGAGAAAAATGCTAAAGGTTCCCACAGGCCGTCTCTATGCTGTTGTAAAGCTGCGCCCATTGCTGTGTCTGAAGCATCGGTGACTATAGCGAGCTTCGCTTGGCAGTCTGGATGAGCGAGTAGTGCTGCTTGGCAGAGACTTTCCTTGCAGGTGATGAATGCTTTAGTAGCTTCTTCTGATAAATGCACGGGATGTGAACCTTTAACTGATCCTGTGAGCAGTGCATTCAGAGGCGCTTGATGCCGCGCTGCGTCAGGAATAAACCTTCTGTAAAAGTTCACCATTCCTAGGAATCTTCGCAGTTCTCTGACGGTTTTTGGTGGTGGGTAATTCGCAACCGCTTCTACCTTTGATGGTAACGGCTTAGTGCCAGCTGCTGAGATGCTGTGTCCTAAAAACGTTACCTCTGATACACCGAATATGCACTTGTTCGTGTTGATTACCATGCCGTATTCCTTGAGTCTGTTGAAGAGCAGATGAAGGTGCTTCTTGTGTGATTCCTGATCAGGTGAGAAGATCAAAAAATCGTCCAGAAACGGGAAGCAGAACTCTTCAAGGCCCCTAAGCATCTCGTCCACAAATCGTTGAAACGTTTGGCTGGCATTACGTAGTCCGAACGTCATGAACGGAAATTCGTATAAACCAAACGGCGTCGTGATTGCGGTCTTCGGAATATCCTCAGGGCAGACAGGAATTTGATTATAAGCTTTTACGAGATCGATAACCGAGTATACTTGACAGCCGGAGAGACAATGTGCAAAGTCATGTATGTGCCGAATGGGATAGCTGTCTGGTACGGTTCTAGCGTTGAGCATTCTGTAGTCACCGCATGGACGCCAGCCGTTATCTTTTTTAGGCGCAAGATGAAGTGGTGATGACCATGGTGACTTTGAAGGTCTGGCTGTTCCGTTCCTCAACATATCTGCAAACTCGTCTTTTGCAATTTTTAATTTATCCGGTGCTAGTCTTCGTGGTGTGCTGCTTATTGGCGGTCCTGCAGTAGTCTGTATATGATGCATGGTATTATGCTTCGGAACACGGTGGACACCGGAAGGTCGAGTAATCTCAGGGTATTCGCTTAGTATGTTATGATATACGGAATTTCCAGAAATAACTTTTACCGATGAAATGTTCCCAGTTGACTGTGCAGGTGAAGCTGGGGACGTAAGGCTTGTAGTGTTGTCGATTAAACGTTGATTTCGACAATCCACGATGAGGTTGTAAAATGATAAAAAATCTACACCTATTATGGCCTTTGTAACGTCCGCTACGATGAATCGCCAAGTAAAGTCACGGCGCAAGCCTAGGTTCAGCACTAAATGAGCGTAGCCGTAAGTAGAAATGGGTGTACCGTTTGCCGCACACAGCTCATAATTTGTTTTCTCACGACGTTCCTTGAGTGCCGATCGGGGGAAGACACATACGTCACTGCCAGTATCGATGAGAAACTGCATCTTCGTAGCGCCGTCCGTGACAAATAGGCGACCGGAAGTTTGGCAATCGGTCGTCGCCATTACCGACTGCTGTTCGCGTTTCCCGCATGGTAGTCGCATGGTTTTACGCACTTACTTGCTTCATTGCCGAACTTACTATGATACCAGCACACAGGAAATTTTCTATAGTTCGACTGTGATCGTGTGGAGCTAGAACGACCGCGCGTTTTCTTGTTTGAACGATTCGGTGCACGTGAATGCCGGTTCACCTGCGCAGTTAGAGCTTGCACTTGTTTGGTAAGTTCAGCAATCTGTTGGTTCATGGCTTCTAAGGAGCTTCCTGGTATGGCACTTGATGTTGATGCTACGTGCGCTGTAGGCGAAACAACGTCATGGATGCGGTCAGCGAGATCTGCGAGCGCTTCCAGCGAAGACGTCATCTGCGAAGCGATTATCGTTTGCGTGCTACTTGGTAAGCGACTGGTCCAGATAGTACGTAGAAAATCTTCGGGAACTCCAGGTCCAGCCAAATGTTGCAAATGTCTTAGAAACTGAGATGGCTTACGGTCTCCAAGTTCTGCGTGCATAAGTAATTGCTTGACCTTCTTTTCTCGTGACGCGGACAGTCGTTTGATAAGTTCCGACTTCAATTTTTCATACCTGTTGGTGTCGGGCGGGTTGATGATTATATCTTCCACCTCAGAAGCATACTGCGGGTCTAGTTGGCCGATAACGTAGAAAAACTTCGTATTGTCCGTAGTAATGTTCGATATCGCGAATTGGCCCTCGATCTGCGCGAACCAAATGGCCGGCTTTTCAGGCCAAAACGGCGGAATGCGCACGCCCACACGACAAATATCTTCGTTCTTATCGGTTGAGAGCGACATCTTTATGTGAATCAGTATCAGAATTATCGCAATCAGCAACAAAATCAAAATCACACACATTTACTGCAAACGTGGACTTTCGGTTCAAAACAGGTCACCAGTAAAGCGAAATTAGATACACTTTTGTTGTAATAGAAGGAGGTCCATGGGTTTGCTGAATTAATGATATGCCGATTGACTTTGTATACGATATATTAATTAAAAAGATATTTACAAAAACCAAATGCGGAAAATAAAATTTTCTCTAATGTGAAGTCTATATCAACAACATTCGTTGCCCCTAGCAACTAGCTGGAAAGTTTATCTATGAGATTGGTATAGAAACTTTTTCGTGGGCCAGCACGCCACAACATATAGGCTACATTTTATCCCGGAAAAGTGAAATGTTCCCGTGGGATGAGCAAATAATTAAAATACTTTTTATCCGCGAATGAAACCGCGGGGCGCAACTAGTAATTCATAATACTGAAAACCAGTGATGTTACGAAGCTTCGGTACCGATTCCAAAAAGTCGGAACTTCCGATTTCGACTTCAGTTCCGATATTTTCGAACCGGAGGTTATATCGGAGGTTGCACGGCGATGGAAATGATTTACCAAAAAATATAAAAATGAAAGAGGCTGATTAATGTTTGTAATATTATATTTTATTAGACCTTCCCTTAACTAGCGTGTCTTTCTTCCACCTCCGCCTCCGACTCTGACTTCAACTTCGGTTTCGATTTCATTTCATTTCGACACTTTAACATACCAAATTTGAAACCTCCAAATCGGTTCCCATAAAACCATCTTCGTTACATACTTGCTAATAACTAAACCGCTACTAAGGTGAACCAGTGCAATTCCTCAGATTACGTCTTTAACACGCTTATATGGATAACTGTGTACATTTTGTACCTAACGCCGCGAAAATATACTTGCTAATTATTTAATTAATAATAAATATAATAATATGTGTGGACATCTCACACAGCGCCATCTAGCCCCAAACTAAGCAAAGCTTGTACTATGGGAACCAGATAACTGATACAATACTTAGATACTTTTTGTTTGTAAATACATACATCGAATACAATATAACACCCAGACACAGAACAAACATCAATGTTCATCACACAAATGTTTGTCCTGGGTGGGAATCGAATCCACAACCTGCAGTTCAGAAGGCAGGGATACTACCAACTGAGCTACCAGGCCAGTCATTCAGTCAGTAATTCTAATTAACACTTCAATCTCCTATTTTATTTCAGCGCGTGACATCCAGAAATGGGAATATGTACCCCTCGGGCCGTTTACAGCCAAAAACCTCGGCACAACCATATCGCCCTGGATAGTGACTGTGGACGCCCTACAACCCTTCCTCGTGGACAACTACCCGCAAGATCCCACCCCCTTCCCTTATCTACAGCACGATGACCGGTTCAACTTTGACATTAAGCTGGAAGTCGACTTGAAGAGTAAGTTTGAAATATTCTTTTAACCTACAAAAAGTTTTTTTTTTGTTATGAGCAAAACGTATTATAACGTAAGTCTATTGAAATAAAAAAATGCAAGTAAATCAATCTGAATACGCACATTCTCACTCTACCATAACGTGTCATCACACTAATATTATAAAGGCGAAAGTTTGTATGTGTGTATGTTTGTTTATTCAAACGGCTGAATGGATTTGGATGAAATTCGGTACCAAGATAGCTTATACACTGGATTAATATATAGGCTACATTTTATCCCGGAAAAGTGAAATGTCCCGTGAGATGAGCAAATAATTAAAAAACTTTTATCCGCGGGTGAAACCGCGGGGCGCAACTAGTCTTTCATAATTTCCTCTCATCAGCCAAGCTAAGAGCATTCTGTTAAATACTTAAATTTTTGAAGTAAAACTTCTTTACGCACACTCGACTTGGGGAGGAAGCTGGTGAATGTGAGGCGAAAAGAAGTTGAAGTTGGTTCACGTAGATCTCAATTGTCAACATAACAAAGTTAAAAATTTGTATGATTATGTACCAACATAATCATACAAATTTTTAACTTTGTTAAATACGCGTCTGAAATTAGATAATAATATAAGTAGAATTGTACAATACTATATAGTAATATATAATAATATAAAAAGAATTGACAATACAAACTGTACAAAATAACATAACATACTATGTTATATTTACATTATTATCTAATTTCGGACGTGTATTTTACATGAAAAAAAAAAGTATGTCCGCTAAAATGAGAATTTACAATAATAATTGTCAAGATGGCGACATTAACATCAAAAAAATCAGGAACAAAGTTATACCGTCCGATAGGTGGAGCTAAATTAAAGAAGTTTACTTCAGTCGTGTGGTCTAAAGCACACTCGTCTTTTTTTAAACTTCTCAGGTGAGAGCTCGCCTACTGCGACCACCATTTGCCGGTCCAACTACAGCCATCTATACTGGACGGTGAAGCAGCAGCTAGCGCAGCAAACGGTCACTGGCTGCATCGTCAACCCCGGAGACTTGCTCGGTTCCGGCACTATTAGTGGCGAGGTAGGAAGTTGACCAAGGAATGTTAAACGTACGACACTTGTGGCTTTTTTATTGTTATCTATAGTTATGTAAAACGTCAGCGTACCTGTGCCCCACTGATTCAGTTTCCTAACTGTTTAAGAATATCTATAAACAACATTGGGGAATGCAAATAATTAATTGAAATTGAAATTCTAGGCAAGCATAATTGATTTTCAAATGTAAGTAATGTAGTGTACCTTCGACTGCTTCGCTTAACTTCAGGTGACTTGCAGTCAAACGTTGATCTATTCTTACATAAAAAGAGCATATATATAAAAATGAAAACTGTTTTTCGATAGTTTATGTTTGGGGTAAAATAGTACCTACTATGTGTTATTCTAGGAAGAAAAGACACGCCTAAAAACATGTTCTCTTTTTTAAGAAGTATGTAGTATATCCGAATAATTGATCCGCGAGAAAAATCTAAGTTTAAAAATGTTTGGGGTAAATACAAAAATAATCGAAATAACTAGTTTGGCGTTACATAAAACTGTCAAATCAGGATTTTGTAAGATAGTAAATTATAAAAGATCAAATAAGCATTTCTTGTGTTCCAGTTGCCAGACTCCTTCGGAAGCATGCTAGAGCTGTCATGGAAAGGTACGAAGCCGCTGCGCTTGCGCTCCGGAGAAGAAAGAAAATTCCTACAAGATGGCGACACCGTCACGCTTCGCGGTTACTGCGTTAAAGAAGGGCTCCGGATCGGCTTCGGAAAATGCGAAGGCAAACTGATGCCGGCTATACCACTGTAAAGATTTTAAATACTAGTATCCTAGTTATATTTTCTATTAAATGCATTTCGTCATCTAAAAGCGTGTTTCAATGTTAAGTTATTCCCTGTATGGTATACTACTGTTACGTAAGGTTATTACTATATCATCTGTGGTGAGGTTATCAATATCATTATCAGCATTATGTTGGGATCGGGAAAATGCTACACCCAATTATTTTTTACTAAAATGTGTTCTGCTTTCATGTTTGTCTTCTATTAGCCGTTATCATCATTACTCAAAGAATTTCGGCGTTTCGTTAAAAGATCGTCTTGCAATCATTGGATTATCTTTGATATCATTTTGAGTTTCAGTTTATGGCTAAATGATGCGAAGGCGGTAGCCAAAAGTTAATAATTATATCTGTGGTACGTCAGTAAAACACATGTCACTTTACTTTTGATAACGTCAAGTTCGTAAACTGCAAAATTGACAATTCGCGGAAAGAAAAAGCAAAGCAAGCGTTCAGTCAGTTATTTTTTAATGATTTTCGAGTATTCACGATTTGGTGCCTCAATGCGGTATTTCATCGTCCCTCGTAAGTTTCCTATCGTTTGTATAGCAATCATAGATAGTTAATCGCATTTAGCGTAAGAAGGCACACACCGTTAGCATTAACACAAGGGTGCGCGTGGTCGCGACTAGCACAATGGAAAATCAAGATCGCAGCAATAATAAAAACGTGTCCCTGAGTCTGATAGCCGAGTACGGTGGCTCAGAAAGTGATTCTGATAGTGAGGCTCGATCTAACACGGGGAACGATGATTCCGACGCGACAGAACTAAGTGAAATGGTTTTGAAGAATAATATCATTAATGCGTGTGCTCACGGTCCGTTGAATCGGGCCGTGGAGGAGGACGATGATGAGTACGAGCTCGCACCTTCAGGGCATATGATCATAGACTCTCAGAGTGGAGATATTGGGTATGAAGTGGCCGGCTACAGGGATGACAACAGCGACTCTGAAACAAGCACCTCTGATAGTGACAGTGAAGTTGATTCTGTGAAGGAGATAGAAGAGATTTCGAGTGGGTGAGTTCCTTTTTAATACACTTAACTATACTCTTTTTACTGAGATCCATTTGGTGGCAATGAGATAAAAAATTTGATGCAATTTTTGAAGAATGTTGACAAGGTCATTTAACAGGTCAAAGGAGCAAGACCGTCAATATTAGGTGATAAAATTACAGTAGGTACATAGTTAACATATAATACACTGAGTCACATCCAGTATCCACCCATCCAATTCATACAACTGGAACTTGAATATTATCTCAGCGAGAGAAAGTTTAGCTGATTGAAAGTCATAAGTTAGAACAAAATTATTTTGTGACAACTTAAGTATTTCAAGGGTATATTAGTGCCTTAAATGATTACAACAGTATTACACAATCAATATTATATTTTTTTTGTGTTACTCTGCTTGCTGGGCCCATTTGTTATCACAATCAAATGTTTCATATTAATCTAATGAACAATTAACACTGTTTCATAACATTTTATTAACTTTGACGCTAACCCTAGGCTGTAATCTGAATATTATGTATTTTCATGTATTATCATGTATTTTATCCATGGCAAATAAGGGCACAAAACAATAATGTATTCATACATTATAAGTTATTAACAACAAAACCTAATTCTGTGTGATCTTTGCCAGACACTATACCAACCTACAACAAAATCATTATTTCACAAACTTTCAATGGCAACAAACACCTTGACATAATGATGATAATATGCAAATTAATTTGCTAACCTTATAGTCACCCATCTCAAGTTGGTGTAGATTCTGTTATACATAAAAATAAAACTAATTAAATGTGAATGGAAAACGGTTTCTGTTCATTGTTTTATTTATTTTTATTTAAGAGGTGCAGTTTCACCATCATATTAATGCTTAGATTTTCAACGTGCAACCTATGGGGTTTTGTTTTAAATTTATTTATTAGTACACCTCTATGCCATTAAAGGATTGCACCTTCCAAATATCAAGCCACTCAGTCTAGTTTGGCTGCATATTGTCTGCTCTTGGGCTAATGCCTTTTATTTATATTGATTATATGAGCAATTAGCTTAATCAGTGAACAATAATTCTGAGAAACTACAAATGACATCATTAGTACAATAATAATTTCAATATCTGTATACCACTGGAATTAGTATCTCAAACCACAACAAGCTGCATAACTGCAATAGAGACTGCATTTCACAGGATGTCTCTCAGATCTGAGTGGCTTAAAACATGGCTTGACTGATAAACATCCTTTATATTTGTTTCATTTATAGCTCTCACATTTTTCACTGTATCTTTGTATCTCTTACCTGTACAAAGAAAAAAGACTGGCATAGGTCTCCTTTAACCTATTCTATCATGCCCTCTGTGTGAGGTCCTCCCAGCGATACTTTTCCTCTCTATTTTTCTTACATGAGCTTACCTTGTATTGTATAAATTTCAGTGATGAAGAATCTGGGACCAAAGCAGCGGAATTGAAAGCTCCAAAGGTGAATGGTGAGCTTGGGATAGAAGATCTGCCTCCTATAGAGGACCTTGCCATTAGTCTACCTGCTCAGGAGACAACCAAAATAGGCACTGTTTTTAGCATAGTTGAACAATTAGGTAAGGTTCCATTGCTGTTTTTCAATATGAAAGTCTTATAATAACCTATTTAATTTTATGGTTTTATTTATGAAACTGTTAGGGTTACGGCCCTCATAGCAGTGTGTAGAAGTGGGGGCAATACCTTTTTTTTTTTGAGGGGGGAAATGCCCTCGCACTTCCCTGCCACCACGGGGGTGATGGCAGGGGGTATGTGGGACTCAACCCACTAAGACCCCCCCGTGATCCGACCGCCGCCGGGATGGGGCGAGATGGAGACACACTGCATTAACCATCTCGCCCCGAGGGGGCAATACCTTAGATTAACAAGATTCAATGCACCATTACACATTCCATTCGATTGAACTCTTACTTATGGCGAGTAAAGAACAAACTTTAACAAACTGAGCAAGAGAAATGACCTTGACCTCTTTTGGACCAGAGCTTGAGCGAAATTTTCTTAGTTGATGTTTGATGATAGTAGAATGTTAATTTAATTTACAATTTTTAGTACCTAAGAAGCGCACTGTGGCTAGTAAAATTACTGGGAAAATGAGACTTTATGACCTAATCTCAGTCTAGTAATCTTATTGCTATACTGTGCTGATGTCTCAGAATGATGTGTGCAGTGCAGTGTCATGCGAAACTATACTTTAAAGTTTCAAGTGTCGCTGCAACTGACATCAGGAAAACTCAAAAACAACAACTTAACATCAGGCGAGCGACTAGCTCGTCATGTCATTTCGTAACTTAAAAACTGCATTTAGGTAGGTATTTCTGTTTTAATTCTTAACCTTTGTTATTTTCCACAATTATGTGGGTAATTAATCTAACTATATTTAGATCTACTTGTGAGAACCCATAATTGGGTTTATATGGTTAAACTGATGTATAATTTTGTTAAGATAAGCTGTTGGTTTTCCAATAAATAAATATGTTATAACTAGTTGCGCCCCACGGTTTCACCCGCGGATAAAAAGCATTTTAATTATTTGCCAATCCCACGGGAACATTTAATTTTTCCAGGATAAAATGTAGCCTATATGTTAATCCAGTGTATAAGATATCTTAGTACTAAATTTTATCCAAATCCATTCAGCCGTTTGAGGGTGAAGGAGTAACAAACATACACACGTACAAACTTTCGCCTTTATAATATTAGTGTGATATTGGAGGAGAGAAAGATAAACAGTAAAACAACTCTGTATATGTTGTAAAAATCAAACAGCCAAGTTTTGTCCTACCCGTTTGTGATGCTAAATCACTCGGTTGCTTCATTATGGCAACATTAATCAACCGTAAATAAAGCGACTATGTCCTTAAACAAAAATACCTAATACAGAAACAAAAGGAAGTGATCAATAAGTGAGAAATAACCAAGGTCGCGAAAAATCGCTTCGACTCCGTCAAGGGCGTCTGCTACTGTGCAGACAGATAGTTGTCTGGGTTTGAAGTTATTTATGAAGTTAAAACTTAAAACCCAAAAACTGCCTTTGGCATAAGTACTACCTGAGAACATACTTGGATAATCCATTCATTTATTCAATTCAATAACAATTTTTACATTGTGTTTGAAATGCCCAAAACCCTAGTCACCTATAATTAAATATAAATCAACACTATTATTCTTATTCCTTAATTCCGTCAGTAAGTCCGTAATACAAACACAATATGTGCCTACTTATAAGAGAAAACATCAATCAAACATTACCGTTCTTGTCAACAAAATCCTGTACGCAGTAAAAACACCCTTCTAGCAAAAGTCTTTTCAGTCTTACTTGAAAGATAGGGAGACTATCCATCGACTTCATGTCCATGGGCAAACAATTAAATAGCTTGACAGCCTGGTACCTGGCACAGTGTTTAGCAATGTTCAATTTTGGCAAAAGAGCACAATTTAAGTCTTTGTGTTTCTAATCTAATGATTTTCTATTCCGCTGTCTCATATTTATGTCTAAACTTAATAACATCTGTGAGCAAGACCATAAAATACAAGCTAGGAACTGTCAGGATTTTTAGTTCTCTAAACTTATCTCTGCAGGACTCCCACGGTGGTATGCCATACCATAGTGCGAATGGCCAGCTTCTGCAAAATAAACGCCCTATTGATATTATAGTCATAATTGTTATAATAATAATAACGCCCAACGATCGCATACATAGATCCTGGACCCTAACTAGGATTCCCTGTGCCTAGGAACCCAGAAACTACGTGGACCATGGTCCCACAACACCCAGACACAGAACCAGTATTTGGGCTTTTTTTTCTGTGCACAAATACTTGTCCTGCCGCGGGAATCGAACCCGCTACCTCCGGGTTATGAGCTAACCTGCTCAACCACCACACCACAGAGGCTGTCGATGATTGTCAATTTCATCCCCATCACCACTAGATAGGTATTGGCCAGATACTGATTCTGTTGCTGACGACTAGGTGTTTCCCGAAAATAATAAACAATAATGTGCGAATTATAAAAGAAGCGGCAGACGTGGCGAAAAATATATTAAAAATTAAAAAAAAACTTAGATAACAGACATATTCTTCATGTCAAAACTTACGTTCTTAAAAATTAAATTTACAAAGCAACCAAAAGAGGCCCCAAGCTTCAACCTCCGTGTCGCTTACAGATGCTATTTACAAAACTGAATAGTTTTGTCTACATGTTTCAGTGGTAGTTAAAGCAACCCCGGGCACAGCTCCCGTGGACCTCGACAGTGTACTGTTTCTGGATAACGGCGCCAAGGCTCTTGGAAAAGTGTTCGATGTTTTTGGACCAGTAAGTATATAATAAATAAATAAATAATAAATATTTGTGGACATTTCACACTTACCTAGTCTCAAACAAAGCAAAGATTGTACTATGGGAGCCAGATAACCGATACAATACTTAGATACTTTTTGTTTGTAAATACATATATAGAATACAATATAACACCCAGACACAGAACAAACATCAATGTTCATCACACAAATATTTGTCCTTAAAAGTTATTGATTATCCACTAAAAGAATATGGAGATCTATCGGTGTGTTGACTTGAAGATCAATTTAATAAATAGAAAATAGAAATAATTTCTCAGCAGATGAAATTTAGAAAAATACAAAGTAAGACAAAAACAAAAGTAAGTTTTGTTTGCCAAGACAAAATGCTTTTACATTTAACACGAGTATTTTATACTTTCTAGTCTATCTCTGAGAGAATATATGTTGACTGAATAGATAGATATAACTTTCATAAAACTACATTGGCTTAGGTCATGTAATTTGGGCCTAAAGCCAAACACCACTTAGCGAGGAGAAAACCGTCTAGGACCAGTATCAGTAACATCAATAAATTATTAAAATGCCTTGGCATTTGTCCAGTCATTTCAAATTTTAATATAAAAAACCCAAAAACCAACCGAATTTGCATTGTAAATTAATGATTTACGATCCCATGCAAAAAATACGACAAAAATATATTATGTGAAGCATAATAATTCCCTTAGAGCAATGTATAAATCGTTGATATTGTCGTATTGCCCTTCTGATTTAAATATTCAGTAGATAAATTGTGCAGACAATGTAGCTCTTATATTAACTCTGTTATGGGTTATTTATGAGATGGGTTTGTCCTTGGTAGTGCTCGTTATTTATTGATTGTGGGAACGCGAGCCGAAATCCGTACAAGTTCTGTTTGTCTTATTTTAATCGACCTTTGGGGTTGTGTTCATAGTTACTTGATTAGTTTCGAATTATAATTGTTTTGTATTTTTTTAAAGTAAAACCTATTTAAGGACGCTTGACTAGGGGAGTAAGCTGGTGAATGCGTAGCGAGCCGCAAGTTGATTCACGTAGATCTCCATTGCCAACATAACAAAGTTTAAACTTACTTAAAATTTGTATTATTATGTTGGTGTGTCCGGTAAAATGACAATTTACAATTGTCAAGATGGTGACATTAAACAAAGCCAAAATAAAGTTATTCCGGCCGATAGATGGAGCTAAACTAATGAAGTTTTACTTCAGTCATATGGTCTAACGAGCTTATGCCCGCAGCTTTGCCCGCGGCGTGGCCTATGGGAAAATAATTCAACCACCCATTTTCACCCTCTTAAGGGTAGAATTTCGAAAAATCCTTTCAAAGCGGATGCCTACGTCATAATATCTACCTGCATGCCAAATTTCAGCCCGATCCGTCCAGTGATTTGGGCTGTGCGTTGATAGATCACTATGTCAGTCAGTCAATCAGTCACCTTTGTGTTATATATATTTAGAAGCACCCTCGTTTTTTGAAGTATCGATTTTAGATCTTAGTTAATTGTTCGCTCCAGCACATTCTGAGCACTGGATGTCAGCAACAAATGTCGGTCGGTCAAAACTAATGACATTTCAAGTTCGAAATTTGCACTCGCTTTTACAACAGCAAAAAAAACATCGTGTCTAGATCAAAACGACATGTTCAAGAACCATAAGGAATCGGCTTTTGTGGTTTTCGTGGTGATATACTAGACACATCAGCCTGTAAACTCTAACAGCCTTATTAATAAACACTGGATTAGTTACACCATCTTTTGTCTCTTTCGATCCAGCTAAATATTCCAGTAGCAAAAAAGGACAAAAGCTGAAGTAACTAACCCGTTTATTAATAAGGCTGTAAAAATATAGTAAAAAAATACGGTAACACATTTCATTAAAAAACACCAATTTTATAGGTATAAAGACTTAATGACAAATTAACGATATTTTTTTACAAAATAATGAGCATACCAATTAGCAGGCCACAGTTTTTAAAATATAAAATAACAGACTTTTTATTTATTGAGATCCTTCAATGTTTTGGAGTAAAATCGCTTAATTATAAAAAATCAGAAACACCGAAATATTTTTATTTTTACTACATCATCCTTTTAAAATATTCTAACATCTAATATATCTGAAAGAGCTTTCCCAATCTACAATATAAATAGGTTTGCCGGCCAATTAATACACTAAAAACAAAATATTATAAGCAAGAATGCAATGAACATTGCAGACATAGACAGATTGCCTTTACCTTTTTTTCGGCCCAGACAGCCTCTGTGATGTGGTTGAGCAGGTCGGCTCATAACCCGGAGGCGGCGGGTTCTATTCCCGCGGCAGGACAAGTGTTTGTGCACAGAAAAAAAGCGCAAATACTTGCTTTGAGTCTGGGTGTTGTGGGACCATGGTCATCGTAGTTCCTGGGTCCCTAGATACAGGAAATCCTAGTTAGGGTCCAGGATCTATGTATGTGATGATTGGGCGTTATTTATTATTAGCTTTCCATGTATAGACATGTCGTGATTGTGTGGCCAGGTGACCGAGCCGCACTACGCCGTCCGGTTCAACTCGGCCCAGCACGTGGCGGAGCGCGGAGTGTCGGTCGGCTGCGACGTGTTCGTGGCGCCGCAGAGCAGACACACCACGTACGTCTTCCTGCCGGACCTTATGAAGTGAGTCCTTATACCACACTAGCTTATGTGCTACTAGAAAGAAGTTTTAATGTTTGCTTTGTATATTTTTGTGTTGTTTTGGATTTTGTTAAGTTTTATTTCATGTTTCTTTGTTTTTTTTTTGTTGTGTTGCGTTCGTGATGTCATGTAATGGGTGCCGGCTGAAAATTATTCTTAGTATTCATGTTACTATGCGATATTGTGCGTCAGGAATAAAGTTTATTTCATTTCATTTATGCCCGCGGCTTCGCCCGCTTGGCCTATAGGAAAATAATTCAATCACCCATTTCACCCTCTTAAGGGTGGAATTTCGAAAAACCCTTTCTTTGTGGATTCCTACGTTTTACAAAGAACACACCCTCCAAATTTAAAGTCTCTAGGACCAACGGTTTAGGCTGTGTGTTGATATATAAGTCAGTCAGTCAGAACTTTGAATTTTATATGTATTGATGTAACTAATTGACAGATATACTCTTTATTGACACCAAAACAAAATCTAAAAAAGAAAAACAACTTATGAGTAGGTTACAATGGGTCTTCTTAATATTGGTCTACTAATTTTACTATGTAATGCAATATTTGAAAGGCAAAAGACTAACAAACTCGCGTTATGACATACTATAATGTTTACTATGTGGGTGTACATTTAGTTATTTCGTCGGTATTTTAAGTCTTTATTTTATTATTTATAAAAATTATTTATAATAATGCTATCCCCTGTGTAACAGGGCTGTCACTTTGATTAATCACCCTATTACAGAATGCAAAAAATACATAATTCCACTATAATTAACTAGTAGAAAAGTGAGCTTCAAAAACACTTTTTCAACACTTTTACTTTGTTTCCGCGCCCATTAACTATTACACCATGATCTGTCATTTTTATAGGTACTTTTTAGAGACATTCACAATAACGAAAAATACCTAACATTTTTTCTTCTCCTACCAGAAATATGGTGTAAGTGTAATGAGTCAGCGATGAAATTGTCGGTTCTTTTCAGAATCCTTAATTATGGCCTTACGCGATTAGCGTATTCAGTTCAGCATCAAGTTTCTGCTATTAAAATCATCAAAGTCACAACCACTTCGTGATATATAAACACGTTTTTTTAGTTACAATATAGTTCATCATATCCTTATTCTTAAATGAGAGATTCTTTGTGGCCTCTGACCAAAAACGAAAACTTCGCTACCCCAAAAATAAACTCGCCATTATTTAACGTTGCAGAATGAAGGGATCCGACGCATCATGGATGAACGACATAGAAACGCCGCCAAGCCACATAGAATACTCCGACGATGAAGACGAACGTCGAGCGAAGAACAAAAAGAAGCAGCAGTACGTAGTCGAAAACGAAGACGGTGAGAACTCCAACGTCGTCCGCAAAGTACCAGAGAGAAGAAACCAGAGGCCTTCAGAGTCTAGCAGCCGGTTCGGGTCCGGCCCCAGCCGCGGTCGCAATCCCTTCTCAGCTGGTTCTAGAAGGAATCCGAATACATTCCAGCGTTTCGCGCGACCTTATATGGAAGTGCGAACTCCGCCGCCGCACCCTATTGAGGGTAATCATAATCAGTTTGGTGCTTCCCCCAACTTCTCCATGTTTCCCCCGCCATTTCATCCTAACACCCCCCCACCTCCGTTTATGTATCAGTACCCACGCTTACGCGGTCCGGTCCCACTAGGCATCATGCGGCCTAGCACCCCTATCTTCGGCTCGCCTTTCTGCAACATGCCTGGACCTCGACCCCAATGGGTCAATAGCGAACCTCCTCCCCCTCCCGGTACTTAATTAATTTCATCTATCCTTAGAGTAAGGTTTTGTAATAATTTAGCGTTTAGTCCTAGATTTAATTGTTTAACAATACTAAAGTGTGGTTATCCAAATATACCTACTACTTATTTATATAATTAAATGATTTAATGGCATTTATGTATTTAATTTCAAACGTGAGACATCTTATAGCTAGGTAGGTAGGTAGGTAGATTATGTGAAGAAAAATGAAACACGTATGATACGTTTTTGTGATTTATTTATTAAATATTTAATTTTCATTGTTAGAAATAAACTAACGATCGAATTTAATAAATGTTAAAATAAAAAAAGTTATAATAAAGATTATATCTAAAAAATACTGCTCTTAGACTGCAGAACTAAAACGCACGTTGTTTTTCTGCTGCCTTCATATAGACGACTCGTCAACCGAACTGGTTAAAAATAAAATTTTGCACTCACATGATCACAACGTAAAATGATAAAACATTTCACAGTACAGGAATATAAACTTGACATTAAAACTAAACCGCATAGACATTAAATGAATTTAACCAACACAACTATACGAAGATACATTCGTGAAAGAAAATATATAATAACTAAGGTAGTAGCTAAATTTCCAACCCCTGTGCATATTTTGTTCGTAATCGCAACGTGAACATTGTTCAAAAAAGTAAATTTATCTCCACTAGTAATTTGCAGTTGTTCTAGGGGTCAAAAGTTACACTAGCTACCGTTCTGATTAGTAAACGATATAGCTGACCAATAAAACGAATTTGAAACAGGTGTACATAAACTATGGAAATATATTCCAAATGAAGGAAACTAACAGATTAATAGTTATTGTCAAAGGTTGGATAATTTATATCCCATCATTGAAACTTGATGTTATCATCAACGATGCATATGAACCAACAGAGCAGAGATAGACGAAAAATTTCGTGCTAAACATGTAGGCGCAGAGCGCACGTAAATTTAAGTTTTTTTTTTTGCTGCTCTGTGATGAAATTAACCTTGACAATTTCTAAGTAAACAAATAAAACAAAAATATAAATGCAAACAAACAGCGATCACTCTTCAACATTCCATAAATAAGAAACACATATTGCCAAAAGAGTCACGGCGCACGAGTGGAAACAAAACCCGTGCCTTTTCGTGCCATCTAAACGGGAACTTAGATCTTGTACATAATAACTAAACTTAACGTTAACACAGGAGCCAATAGGGCCTAGTAAAACGTAAACTTATTACAATATTATGTGGGGAAACGTCGAGGTTTAAATGATTACCGTGTCCAGAGTAAACTTAGCTTAGTTTTACAAAAATACAGGTTACTATATCAAAATAATTCTCAATAAGCTTTAGCTTGCCGTTGAGACTCGTGAAAGTAAATGCCTCTCGGGGCTCACAAATGACACTTCAATAATACGTATACAGAAAACGAATAGAGCAGTCTTCCAAAGTACGTAAAACCTTAACTCAGTTTAAAACGGTTCGACGATTGTAACAACTAATAGCGAAACGTAAAAATACTAAAATGATTGTTCGAACATATAATTCTTAACTCTAATTGATTAAAAGTAAAACTTCCGCTACGCTAGTACTTGCAAGGGTTATATTTATCGATTATAACATTAGGAACTACTGTACAGATTAGAAAAGAAACCTAATGATTACAAGTGAGTGGATTTTAATACTTTCCAAGATTTAAAATTACCTCGACTGATACAAATCGATGTTACAACTTAACTTCGATCTTAAACCAACTAAATTTAAATGAATTGATCGCTACAGACAAGGAGTAAACATATTTGGAGCCAATGTTGGCTGTCATACAACCATTATACAAACATTGGCAGTACATATATAGCTGTCGATACCACGTGGGGTTATTATAATATACATAATAAAGGACTATACGATACGTTACACATTACATTTACAGGCAAAATGATTAAAGAAATATATAGTTATGTTATATACGATACCGTAATGCTTTCCTACTGTCGTATCACTCATTAATGTGGTGTTGTCAAGTTATATTAATATTTAGAATATTAAGTTTTATCTAAGACACTACTCTCTACGGGCTAATATTCACAGGTATTGATACAGACAAAGAGTATGGAAAGGCGATAATAGAATGCGCTTACACTACACAATATAACATAATCCTATAATAACTTAAATTAGAAGAGACGAATAGACAGCCGATCAGATGCTACGTTAGACGCGGTACCGTTTGTTTCATAGATAATAATTTACGTAATGCACGACAACTAAACAGCAATACGACCGATTTTAACTGTTAATCTTATACATATAAAATTCAAAGTCCTGACTGACTTGTATATCAACGCAGAGCCTAAACCACTGGTCCTAGTGACTTGAAATTTGGAGGATGTGTTATTTGTAAAGTGTAGGTACCCACTAAGAAAGGGTTGTACGAAATTCCACCACTACAAGGATGAAATGGGTGGTTGAATTATTCATAAAAATAAAATCTTATTCATTGCCTATAGGCTACGCGGGCGAAGTCGCGGACAGAAGCTACAATTTTATAAAAATAATTATGCTTCGGGGGTCATTCTCGCGATTTCATTTACATACTCTAGCTTGGAGGATTAGTTACCTCACGAAGCACTATAAAATGTAAACTGTGATGTTAAGGAATATCGAGAATGTACCCTCACATAATTGAAGGGTTGAGAATAAAAAGGGTTTAACTGTCAAATTGACAGTTTCGAGAAAATTGACTTTAAACGTCAACGGCGTCATTTTAATGTGCTTGTAAGGTAATAGAAAAGGTTTACGTAAGCTTCAGTTGCTTGAAAATGTTTTAATTCTATTTAAAATTACTAAATATAGTTCTAATTCATACAATTACTGTAAAAATATAATATAATAAAATAAATATAGTAATATGCTAAGCAAACTGTATTCCTGTGACAGATAAACCATTTTTAGACTCAAAATCTCGAGATTTAAGCCTCATTTCGGTATTTTGAGAATGTATTATTGAAGATAATTTCACGCTGAATCCAACGATACCCATAAGTCATTTTGTGAAAAAAATCAGTTAAATCCCATTTATTCTCACCCCTTCAATTGTGATCGAACGTCCCTCGGTTGAGTTTGATCATTAATTTAATTCTTAGGATTTTAATACCTTTACAAATTGAACTTTTTCATTGACTTTTTCGCGCACAGATTAATAAATAAAATATGTAAGTAACCGCGATCGAAGTTCAGGGAATCCTAGTTAGGGTCTCCAGTATCTATGTATGTGATAGTTGGGCATTATTATTATTATTAATCTAATAATATTGTATTATTTACAATAGCATTAATACATTAAAGAGACACTAAATATTGCTTATATTATGTTTCACACAACTGTCTTCATTATTGCATCGGTATATTTTTTACAAGTTTCAATTAATCTATGAAACAAACGCACACAATATTACTGTACACTACTCAAAAATATTTATATCAGTCTCCCATACATCAGATCAAGTTCCGAGAGATTGCATTTTGTCAATACTTTTGAGGAGTGTAATTACAAATAAGAGACGACAATGAAGGCAATCTCATAAGTGCATATACTTATATACGTACTGCATACTTAAATATATTATTACATTAACCTTTTAACTGTATGTGGTAAATAATGCTGCCTCTATGTAGATATTCGCAAAATATTACATCTATTACATAATAATATATATCCTACAATGTTCTACATGAAAATATTATATTTATGTTACACCGGGGAGTATTTAAATATTATGTATGTAATTTTAAATACTAAAATAGATCGATACAGGTATTTAATCATTTATAAATATTTTTATGTGTTATATTGGATTACATATTTATTTTATATACAAATATTGAGAATGTTTTCTAGTACACTCAACGTCAATATTTGTTCTTATATATTATTGTGATGATTATTGGTATGAGTAAAATTTACTTTAAATATTTCATAGTTTTAAATTTTCATGTAAAACATTGTTTACTAGAGTTGTGACGAATCGATTTGTTCTTGATATTTATATGTCATATGAGTATCACGATTATAATAGTGTAAAGCTTGACGTTATATTATATTCCACTTGCATTTTTATAACAACATAAAACTTTATTCCGTTATAATTATGTCGTTTTTTGTCTGCGAGATTCACGATGAAAACTCTCATAAATCCTTGTCTATGGCATTTCACATGAGTTACAGTATTCAATACACATAGTTCATTTTTACATCCAAATGTTCAATTCGTGTAATTTGCAAGTGGAGACATAGCCTAATGTTAAATAAGTTCACCGAATAAATTAATTCCTTCACCGCCAATTTTAAATGCATTTGACAGTCATTTAGAAATTTCTTGTTTTACAATAGTTAAAATACTTGATTTTCATTATCATTGTAGTAGCATTGCACGATTTTATATGATTTATAAGGAAGACATTCTAGATTCCATACTCTGACAGTGTAACGGCTGTGTAAATAAAATATGAGTTCATTTGTAACTACTATAATATGCATTTGTTTGCCACACTTTAAAATCAACTCACTTGCCATAAACTATGGATCAAAGTTGCTCAGCAATACGGATGCATTTTCGTCAAATAAAACTGCAGTATCTTCACATACGTGGAAACAGTTGCTGGTAAGAGATATCCCTTTAAAGCGAAGACAGTAAAAGCACCACCAACGCGAATGCTACCACAATAACCAGTTATGTCTACCCCATCCTACACGATACACCTTTATGACACATTAACTTACAAGTTTAGGCACGCGTTGTTTATATATTCATCAAATCGCGTATCAGACTTGAATTAAAGTAAACTATGCTAAGAAGCGCTTGATTTAAAGGCCTACATCTAGTACCGAACTCCAACACTTTTATGTATGGAGTTAAACAGAAGCCTTTGAAATTCTGTTTATATTATGAAATTCACCCGTAATTCTGGTTTACTAATTTCAGCTGCTTCGAAGGATCGGAAAAAGAATTCAAAAGAATATAGAAATAGCAGGGTGTAGGTATTTTTAACTGGCAATCTATGTCTTTTTAAATTGATAGTACGCTTCGTAAAAAATTAAGGAAGGTATTTTTGTAATTTGTCTACTAGCGATTTTAGACTATCGAATTGTGCCAGATACCTGATTATGTGTCAAGCTGTGGTTATATATATAGAAGAAAGACATGGTCCGAGCTGGTATTGATTCATAGAGTTCAGTTTTATAAAGTTAATAAAAATGCATTTACTAACCCGTTTGAAAATCTCAAGAGCTTAAATTGGTTTATTTGGAAAATTTTGCCACTTCATCTTAGCGGTATTACAGATATACGATATACAAGTTTCATAATATAAACATAACTTATGTTCGATTCCAGTATTAGAATAACTTAATAGCATTTTAAGGCGGTTATTATAATCATTGCTTAGGCGTTATTTTAGACCTAGGATGATGTAATTTACTTTTAAGCTAATTTTAATTAGAAATAACATATCAACTTCACATGAAGTCGGAATATTAAATTAAAAGTCGCACTACCCTAGGTTTCGGACAGTCGAAAGATACAACTGTTTTGGTAGTATTTTTATAATACAATAATGTTTGGGTTGAATAACCCAGTAGTTTATGCTAAAGGCGACGCGCATTACTAATGCCTTAATATTTAAAGGAATCGGGGTAATGCGCGTTGTAAATGCTGATCTACACTTTGTTTAGTTAAGTAGCGAGTCAACTGGCGAATTCGACAATATATTTCTTATTCATTTTGTAAAGATAAAACGGGTCTATACGCGCACAAATTATCAAATGTTATATTTCTTATTATCGTTTGGACAGGGATTCACCAGTTAAGAAGTTAAGTAGTAAATAAACCATTAAGCACAGTGAATAGAAAGCTGATCAATTTCTTCCCCTTCCTTCCTTTCCGTGCAAGGTTGTCTGGAAGAGATCGCTCTGAGCGATAAGACCGCCTATTGTTACGCTTTGGTTAAGTTTGTTCAGTTTTTTAATTATTTAAGATGTGGTGTTTTACAATAAAGAGTTTATCTATCTATCTAAACCGACAGAGACAGATGGAGGCAATTCAGAAAGTTTGAGTTTGAATTTAAAATCTATGTATATAAAGCACTTTTTTGAACGCAACCCAGTTTGTATCTTCCGACTGACGCCCAGCGCGGAAAAAGACATACTTCTATCGTGTTAGATCCAATACCGTTCAGCGGAGGCGCCGAACTCTATGGGGTAGACAATGATTCCATATTATGCATTTTCCACCGGCCTTATCGTGCAGTCCCCGACCGTTGTGATCGGTGTGATGGTGACCGCGCTGTTGGTCGATGACGTCACCGTGCTGCTCTCCGCTGATTGGTCGGATTTCTCGTCCTTGTCGTCGTTGTTGGGTGGTAGCTTGACGATCTGGCAGTCGCCGACGGTCATGATCTGCGTCTCCATCGCGACCGGAGGCACGTTGTCTTCGGTCTCCACTCGCGAGTCTTCGTCGTCGGACGACGAATCGGACACGTCTACGATTGTTCTGTAAATTTTATTGTAATTTTAATAGATAGAAAAGGAGTGAAGTGAAATAGGCACTTATATTAATCCGGGTTTATTTTTACAAAATCGTAGCATTCGAATTACATAAGCATTTACAATCGAGCATTGCAAAATGCTAATGTAATTTTAAAAAAAAGACTGTGCAAAAAAATTACCACACGACTGAAGTAAAACTTCTTAAGTTTCATCTATCGGCCGGTATAGCTTTGTTTTTGCTTTGTTTAATGTTAATGTCGTTATCTTGACAATTGTAAATTGTAATTTTACCGAATATACCAACATAATAATACAAATATTTAACTTTGTTATATTGACAATGGAGATAGATCTACGTGAACCAAGAACTTTCAACTTCCGTTCGTCTCGTTACGCATTCACTAGCTTACTCCCCAAGTCAAGAGTGCGTAAAGAAGTTCTACTTCAAAAATTCCGTATAACAATTCTCTAGCGTACTTATATAATCTTTATTGTAATAATAATTGTAATAATCTTTACTGTAGTAATGCAATTAGGCATACATAGTAATTGGAAGGTAATTTAAAACTATCCTACTGATATTGTGTGTATTAATGTGATGATGAATCTCTATTTCCCTTGGTCATCGCATCACGCGTGAACGGATGGAACATTTTCGCTAATTCTTTTTTTGTTCTCAGGAGAAGGTTCTTATGCACGCGGGTGAATATAATTTTTAGTTTTAAAAGAGACAGCGGTGAGCGAACTTTCTTACGCTTCCGCGTGTGATAGAATGCCAAAAATGTATTGAAAATGAAAATGCGACTTATGTTCTAAACTTGAATTTGAATCTAAATTGTGAATGGCCAATATTTGATGCGAAAAATACAAAAGCAGGTGGAAAGCTGAAATGATGAAGGAGGATGATATCGTCACAACGCGAGTCCCTACAGTTTCTTTGCCTCACCTTTCATGCGAAGTCTCCATATTGGCGCTTTGATCCGTGTCAACGTTTCTGTCGGGATCGACGCTGGTCACTCCGTAATTGTAGGCCATGGGGTTGTAGATCATATCGGTCAGGTAGGAGAAATCGCCGAACGGTAGGTTGGTAGCGTTGTAGTTTTCATTGGGGCGTCCATCTGCGGATATAAATTTTATAATTCTAGACTTCCGTTATCCTACAAGTGCTAAGCTACAAACTACTATAGCGATCCCTAGTGGTACCACCCCACGCAAGTTCAAGTCGCGTGCGTGAGCAGCGCCTTCGCAAAGTTAGGCCCTTAATATAGAACGATGCTCAGTCATAGATCGGTGCTCAAGCAGAGATTTCATTCACTAACTGATCACTTTATGAATGATGTATCTGCTTGAGCACCGATCGATGACTGAGCATCGTTCTGTAATACGGACCCTTAGTCACTCACCCATAAAGTATCAAAGCGTGCGCATGCGATCTGCGCACCGACCAACCCGCTCCGCCGCGCGTAATATTACTCTGTTTCTTTATGTAATTTTTTCGTATATAAAAGATTTATAGTGGAAGTGCGTTTCCTTACAACCCTAGGACCACCCCCGCTATACTACATAATATATGTTTCCACGCTACACCCAGGTTAACTAATAACGCCCAGCGATCACATACATAGATCCTGGATCTATACTACAAACACAGCCTTGACAGCCTCTGTGGTGTGGTGGTTGAGCAGGTCGGCTCATAGCTCGGAGGCGGCGGGTTCGATTCCCGCAGCAGGATAAGTATTTGTGAACAGAAAAAAAGCGCCAAATACTTGTTTTGTGTCTGGTGTTGTGGGACCATTGTCCTCGTAGTTCGAGTAATAGGATTCCGTGTCTAACACCGATTGTTTTTGTAATACTCGCAATTGAAGGGGTGAGAACAAAAAAGGTTTAACTGATTTTTTTCACAAAATGACTTATGGGTGTATTAATTGTATGAATTAGTACTATATTTAGTAATTTTAAATAGAATTAAAACATTTTCAAGCAACTGAAACTTACATAAACCTTTTCTATTACCTTATAAGCACTCTACATTAAAATGACGCCGTTGACGTTTAAAGTCAATTTTCTCGAAACTGTCAATTTGTCAGTTAAACCCTTTTTATTCTCAACCCTTCAATTGTCAATAGTATATTATGTTACTGTATTGTTACTGTTCTAGGTAGACAATTGCTATTATCGAAAGTTTTTACAAGCTTGACCAGTTTTCATTAATAAAGTAATCATAATAACGCCCAACGATCACATACATAGATCCTGGACCTTAACTAGGATTTCCTGTGTCTAGCGACCCAGAAACTACAAGGACCATGATACCACAACACCCAGACTCAGAACAAGAATTTGCGGTTTTTCTGAGCACAAATACTTATACCTATATTTTACTCATCCTGCCGCGGGAATCGAACACGCCGCCTGCGGGTTATAAGCCGACCTGCACAACCACCACACCACAGAGGCTGTCTAATAATTAATAATAGTCATTTAATAAATGCAATTTATTCCATAATGTTATTATTTCAATGCTAAATATGTACAATAAAACCACAGCTACCTAAACATCAACGGTTTTCATTAATTGGACATGTTTGTCCAAAGGAAAAAAATAACATAAGGTCACGATAACACAAAAATAAATTAATGAATAAAACAGAAAGCGTTGGCGAGCTTATAAATAAATATCGCACTAATTAGTCACTAGAGTCCGGCTACTAAGATACATAGCTAATAAATTCTCAATTTGACAGTTATAATAAGATTATAATAAGATGTTTTAAAAGCTAAATCACATCATCAGTCGAAAAAACTCCATTGCAGATTCTTTAAATTCTGATAATTTTTGAAGTTTCCTTGGCTTAAGACAGTGGCTGGTGGTAGGTGGTATAGCCGATTGTACTACCTACAAAAAAACATGCGGGGCAGTCTTTGGGGACTGGCGATAGAAGTGAAAACTCATGGAATGCGTTCGGTGACGATGACGCGAGGATAACGCTTTTTGTTCACCCAAAAAATACATATATAGACACAGTATACATATAGCTCATGGAAAGCGTGCGGTGACGATGACGCTAGTTCCATGATTTTTGTTCATCCAAAAAGTACACATATAATACACAGAATACATATAGCTCGTGGAATGCGTTCGGTGACGATGATGTGAGTTCCATGATTTTTGTTCACCTAGTGTTCAACGCGCCTTAAGAAGTTTTCACTTTAAAAATGTTTATTTGGGCAATTTAATTTTACAATTTTATTGTAACTGTCATAACGCATTCTCCTAGCAGTCGGACTTTAACAATATTTTAATGTCAATTTTCACAGTTAACGCTAAAAATAATAAAAACCGCATAAATAAATAAAAAAAGCGAGCCATTATAATCAAGCCATATTAAAATTAAAGTTAGTGCAATAGAGTTTAAAATAAGTAATTGTTATTTTTTAATCCCAAAAATAATATTAGTAGTGCAATTTTGATAAGTGACTTTACCGTAATACCGATTAGTACCGTACCGAAACAAGTTCATCGCTAATTTAGTCATCTTCCTTTGTGTCACGCTTGTGTGTAACGGTGTCACGAAATTGGGAATTATTTGTGTTACAAAATAACACAACGTCATCTTCTCCCGTTGAGTAAACTTTGATTACAAAGATTTATGATTTGTATTTTGTCGTAATTATGATTTGTATAGCAGTATATAGGCCGCTTAGCGTAATCCTATAATAAAAATAATAGTACCTAAGTTGTAAAAAAGGAAGAACATTTTTTTTTTTGATTTGTTGAATTTTTGAATTGATTACTCGGCACGCTAGCTAAGTAAAGAAAGTCTCTGCTAAGGGAATCAATTCGGTAAAAAACCCGATCTTGATTCAAATGTAGGTAACATTTGAATCAAGATTGGGTTTTTTTACCGAATATAAAACTTAACCTTTTATTTTTAATTTTTTTTTATGTTAAACAATGACTTGACGAGCTAATCGTTCGCCTAAATTAGGCGAAGATTTACTAGATTGATGAAGATTTACAAGATTACTAGATTGTGCTGATGTCTCAGGATGACATGCGCAGTGCAGTGTCACGCGAAACTATACTTTAGAGTTCCGAGTGACACTGCAACTGATATGGGCAGCCGTGTGGCTTAACATTTAATGTTAAGCGACAGTTATAATAAGACTTTTAAAATGGCTTAACATTTAATGTTAAGCGACACGGCTGCCCATATCAGTTGCAGTGTCACTCGGAACTCTAAAGTATAGTTTCGCGTGACACTGCACTGCGCATGTCATCCTGAGACATCAGCACAATCTAGTAATAAGATTACTAGACTGTGAGATCAGGTCATAAAGTCTCATTTGCCCAGTAATTTCACTAGTTACACTGGGAACACGGCAGTGCTTGCGCAATACTGCTTGGCTGCAGAATAATTGGCAAAGCGGACCTAGACGAACTTTTTAGAAAAGTCCTACCACCTAGTAATTCAGTAATTCATTTAGTAATTTAATTTCTTTATCAAATATACAATAGTAGTTAATAATCATATCAATATTTATTTATTTTTTCGGACTTCTTATGTTCTGTAACCGTTCCTTTTTTGAAAATTACTCAATGCAAACAACGTGTGATATGACCGCTAAAGGACTCCACAGTTGGACACTAGTTTCGATTCAGTTGTACAAAATCTTAAAGTAGACATAATTCGATAGTTCTGAAATAATCTCGGCCCTTGTCATTTCCTACTATATGAAAGGGACGACAATATTTTAGAATCGTCAAATTAGATTGGTTTATAAATTGGATTTAACAGAATAGACACCTTATTCACACACATTTTTAAGTTAGTTTTGCTTAGTTTGGGGCTAGATGGCGCCGTGTGCAATGTCCACAAATATTTACTTTATTATTCAAGCGTGACTCAATAGGAAGCCATAAGTGTTCAATATTTTTAGTTGTTCATGCCAATAGTGTGTGTATACTAACAAATCTTGTTCAGTTCCGCGGCTAGGCCGTACTCGATCGGTATTGGCATGTCCATGTCCATTCCTAAAGGGATAAAGCTTTTATGATAACGTGATGCGCCAATCTTGAACCTATTCTATGACCATGTAGTCTGGAGCTACACTAACACTAATAGATATACATTGCATAAATTCAATTGAATTTGAATCCAGCGGCTAAACGATAATGCATGACGATTTTTTTTATGTTAAGGAATGACGTGACGAGCTAGCCGTTCGCTTGATGATAAGCGACACGGCTGCCTATATCAGTTGCAGTGTCACTCGGAACTCTTAAGTACCTATACACTTTCGCATGACATTGCACTGGGCACGTCATCCTGAGACATCAGCACAATATAGTAATAAGATTACTAGACTGTGAGATCAAGTCATAAGCCCAGTAATTTCACTACCTACAGTGCCCTTCAAACCGGAACACAGCAATGCTTGCGCACTACTGATAATAAAGCAATAAAACTAGTGCAGTGTTACGCGTAACTTTATACTTTAGTTCCGAGTGACACTGCAACTAATATGGGCAGCCATGTCGCTTAACATCAGGTGGACTACTAGCTCTTCATGTCAATCCTTGACATAAAAAAAAAACAAAACCAAATTTGGTATTTTTTATAGAATTAATATAACTAATGGTCATCGATTACTGGGTAAATTTACTCAGTAATTAAAAATTAAGCGCGTAGTATAAAAAAAAAAAAAAAAAAAAGTATTTTAATCAAACAAACTGTTTACAAATATTAATTTCACTAACTGAGATATTTCTCAACCAAAATACAATGCGGATTAAATTTATAACCATATATGTAAAGTTAGTCGACCAATGCTGAACATAAGCGTGTCCCATGTCACTTTGAATAGCTATTTGTTTCTTGCAGTACAAAATATACGCAAGTTAAAACAATAGCTCAAAAGTGAAATAATAAAAAATGAAACTTATTGTAACAAGTATACATAAGTGCATAAAATAGGTTCAAATTAATAATGGCATCGACATAAACAAGCTGAAATGAAGCAAGCATTAGAAAAAAAAAACACGTAATACAAACAATAATAATACAGCATCAAAAATTATTCCCTTCATAAACTTGTTAATTAAAATTCAATAATTTAATTACTATATTTTTCATGAAGAAGATCGTAAAACTTTTACATTTTTTATTTAATGATGGGCAATAAACTTATTATAACTCAATAACCTTAATTAAAATATTTTATGATGCTGACTGTACCGCAAGCCATAAACACACGCGCACGCACACATACATACAAGTAATTCAAAACATGGACGATTTGAAAACATGCCACATAAAAAGATTAAATAAAAAAAATAACAAAGACCATTGTCCGATTGTAAAAAAAACATGATTCATTAATATTTCACATTATGTGATTCGTTAGTTTTTTTTCATTCTCATATTGTTTCCGTGAATAGGATGCGCCACATTTAGACCAAAAAACCTTGAAAAAGTCGGAATGTATCTAACTTTTTACATGAAACTAACAAGAAATTAGCAGGTTGAATAATAACGCTATTTGGAGTACAGGGCGAGAAAAGTGAAGGAAAATGAACCAAACCGTTTTTTTTATGTTAAAGGGAGCAAACAAGCGTACGGCCCACCTGATGGGAAGTGGTCACCGTAGCCTATGGACATCTGTAACACCGGAGGAGGCGTCACCAATGCATTGCTTACCCTTTGAAAGTATCTTAAATATTGATACAAAAATGTCTACTGTAAGTAAATCCCATCAAAAACATAAATGTGAAATGAGAGCCCAGTTCAACCTTTACCACTTCGTCAAATTCTCTCCATCCAAAGGTTGCCTGGAAGAGCGAGCTTTTAGCGATAAGGTCGCCCATTGTTACACTTTATATAATTGCTTGTTTTTTTTTCTTTGTATTTTTTTATTATTTGGTGTGTACAATAAAGAGTTCATCTATCTATCTAATATATAATTTCTTCTAATAGGATAATATATTATAATGAAGCCTAAGATCTGACTTGGCTAATTTGGAATATACAAAGCTCTAACTGGTACACACGGTACTTCTAACCTTTCTGTTAACTTGAACTTGGCTTGACAAACTACCGCGTGTTTAGATCAGTCAAAAAATAAAAAGGCATTAATAAAGCAGTAGCTATTTCCTTCTTGTATTTAGCCCTGGAATATAGATAATCAATTTTCGTAGTTGTAAGATTTTGTTTACAGATTTTTCTTGTAATATTGTGTTTTCAATAAAGAGTTTTTATTTATCTATTTATTTAGAAGTTATAACGAAGCTAGATATTCTCGAATCATTTTGTATGTAAATAAAAAGGCTACATATATTGGACAGAATATAAATCATTGCCAACTTAATATTCGGCCCAGTTATATAGATATTTCGTATCATTCTTTCCACTACATCGAAAGCGTAGTGATAGAAACGTTCGTTCTTTTCAGAACTAGTCTTGAATATTCAAAATTTATTTATTTTATATAGACATTTTACATACAACTCAGCGGTACAATCTAAGCTATATCTATCTAATCTATCTTAAAGTCATTTTATCATTTTGTTTTTCTGTGTACACATTGGATTATAATTCAACTCCATTGTCTATTATACTAATAATAATAATATAATAATAGCGATTGTAACTTGTTTAAGAGTTTATAAAAAAAACCGTTTACAGGTGAAAGAACGCTAGTCTAGAATATGACGTACCTTGTCTAGGCAGGAAGTAGTTCTTGGGAGGACGTCCTCGCCTCCTCTTGAGCAGCAGTTGTTGTCCTGCTGACGTCAGAGTAGCGGCCGGCGACGCGCCGCCCACTACCGTCCCGCCTGTCAGTACGCAGCCTTCCATATCTGGGGGGGATAGTGGGAATCAGGTTAGGTACAAATGTCTGAAAATGTTCCCTGCTGAACACAGAACTCCCTCATAAAACGCCACTTTGGACGTTTTTCGCGAATTTGCCATAATCATTATCTGGGTATTCCCTTCTTTCGGTACCAGCGGGAGATGGGGTGATCCTATTCTCATAACAGGACCACGTGCACATAACCAACTATCTCCTTCACATAATTTTACTGTTTACTATATTAGTCCTATATTTTAATGTTGAACCTAGCTATTAAGTAATACCGCACTCCTTTTAGTTACCTACCTACCTCGAACCAAAAGTTTTCATCTATTTATTTTTTATTTAATAAATAGTTACCTCGCTTATACCTGTATATTATGTTCATAATACAAAATATAGATTCAAAATGACTTTAAGGCAAAATACTCGTAGCATGTAACAGTATTATAGCGGAATGGATATTAATAAGCTGTGAATCTTAGATTAATAAATAAATAAATACACCTAACTCAAAACCCGGAGATTTTGTATTTCGGACTTACTTACCCTTTTAAAGTACACACACCTACGCCATAAAAAGAACATGCATGTGTCTCTAATAGTTCGATAAATTAGTCTCTAAATTATTCTATGCGTATCCCATCGGTTATGTATTATGGGATAACGCGTGCATTTTTCTACGTCTGGGGACAGGTAGAATCTCTTAAGAACTTTAACAGCCTTATTAATATAATAACCATCTTTTGTCTCTTTGGATCCAGCTAAATATTCCAGTAGCAAAAAAAGGACAAAAGCTGAATTAACTAACCCGAGTCCCGTGACCCGTTTATTAATAAGGCTGTAAGAGTCTATTGGGGAATTGCGTGTCAGTACGCAAACTTCTATTATGTTTACATTTAAATCTAGAGACATTGAACAGAGACACAAAAGACATTTCGCTCAATTATTCTGCAGTTTTTTCGATAGCATTTATTGCTGTTTACGAAGATGATTAAAATAATAATTACCAAGAGAAGTCTTAGGTGGGCGTCCCCTCCGTTTTTTGATCTTAGGCGTCATCGGTAGCGGAGTTTTTCTCGGCCTCCCGCGACCGCGTCTCGGCGGATCCAACATATTCTCTGCCAAATCATTCCTTGCAGATTCTAGAGATGCGTTCATAGTCATTGGGCTTTGAGATGGGGTAGCTCTCGGGGGTAGCATGACGTCACCGCTAGGGGTGAACACTAGGTGACCAGATTCACGGTGCGTGGTTCGCACCATTCCGGACATTACTTCAGACTTGGTTTCGCGTTTTGGTGTGCTTTCGTTTACCATATCGACCGTCGGGTCCTCCTGGAAGGGAATTTGTGGAAATTTTTGTTATTATTATGGTCGATAGTTGATTGAAAGTAGAGGGTATTTCACTTATTACAATTGCGAATTATAATACAGTTACAACTATTATCCTTGTGATCTCATAAATAGCTCCATGCCAACATCTTTTAAATTCCCGTATTTCCGGCTATGCGCGTTCAAATTAGTAACACATAACTTTTGTTAAGTTAATTATATACATGCCCATATGATGTGATACTGACCCTATATCAGATCTTAGTATAACATGATGCGATACTGACTCTATGATAGATCTTAGTATTATGTAATGCGATACTGACCCTCTTGCAGATCTTAGTATAACATGATGTGATACCGGACCGTATGGCATATTTTAGTATAACGTGATGTGATACCGACCCTATGGTAGATTTTAGTGATACTGACTCTATTGTAGATCTTAGTATGAGGTGATGCGATACTGACCCTCTTGCAGATCTTAGTATAACATGATGTGATACCGGACCTTATGGCAGATTTTAGTATAACGTGATGTGATACCGACCCTATGGCAGATTTTAGTGATACTGACTCTATTGTAGATCTTAGTATGACGTGATGCGATACTGACCCTCTCGCAGATCTTAGTATAACATGATGTGATACCGGACCCTATGGCAGATTTTAGTATAACGTGATGTGATACCGACCCTATGGCAGATTTTAGTGATACTGACTCTATTGTAGATCTTAGTATGTTGTGATGCTATACTGACCCTCTCGCAGATCTTGGTATGTACCCGCAGCTTGTCGGAGCGCGCGAAGGAGCGGCCGCAGCCGCCGCACGTGAAGGGGCGCTCGCCGGTGTGCGTCAGCCGGTGCCGGTTCAGGTGGGACGATCGCTGGAACCTAGCACAACAATACAATACAATTATTTGTCGTTCCGGTCTAAGAATAGAACCACCCTCTATTCCCGTGGGTGCCGTAAGGACATTAAAATATTTATCACCAAAAACGCCTGTGAAGCGTGGTGATTAACAATACTCTATTGGACTCCAATGCACATAAAATAGAACAAAAGTATGGTAGAATAACGGACGGCATAGTCACATCTAGCGACTTCTTCCAGGCTACCTTTAGGTGGACAGGAAAGGTAAGGAAATGAGCGTGTTCAAGAATCACTAAATTCGAGAAAATGTTTCATCCACCAATACGCACTTGACGGACTTTCTCTCACATGGAGGGAGGGAGGGAGGAGGAAGAGATGGAGGAGGCCTCCCTCCCTGTGTGAGAAAACCAGTGACCCAGTGGTGGGTACGTGTTGGGCTAAAGGTGACTGCTTATCTATTGCTGCACAAATAGTAGGCCATAAGTGTTATATTATTTGTATGTGAAACCTGAATGTCCAGTGCTATAATTAAAACATCTTAATACCCTTGTAGCTATATTTATGGAGAAAACAACTATAACGACTGTAACAATATTTTCTCATACGACAGTAGTTGTCATAAGTAACATACAAATCGAAATCTTCTCTTAATTCACTACAGCGTAGGTTGCCGCGTAGATGGACAGATAGATAGATAAACTCGTTATTGTACACACCACATAATAACAAACATTTCAAATAATACATTGAATCAGTGGAGAACAATGGGCGAACTTATCGCTAAAAGCGATCTATCCTAGTTCTTGGGTCCTTAGATACAGGGAAACCTTGTCCAGGATCTATGTATATGATCGATAGTAGTGTGATGTTTTTTTTTTACTGTTTGATAGGCTCGCGTTTGACGACTATTGCACCTGATGGTAAGTGACGATGCGGTCTAGGATGTACGCTTGCCTAGAAGATACCTGTTCACTCTCGATTTGAAGACTCCAAGGTTATATGATAATATATTCTATATATTTTATATATTTAAAAAACATTTCGAGTGACTGGCTTTTAGGCAAATGTTTCTATAGTGTCAAGGAATATGTAACATGTAAAAACAAATGTTAATGTAGTAACAAATATATTTTTCAATATTTGCACGCTTGCTTGCAGGCTGAATGCACGTATCCACTGCTTACTGTGTGACCTTGTACCCAAATTAATAGAATATTCTTGCAAATAAAGAAATCGTTTGATTTGATTGGCTCGATAGCTCAGTTGGTAGTAACCCTGCCTTCTGAACTGTGGGTTGTGGGTTCTATTCCCACCCACGACAAACATTTGTGTAATGAACATAGGTGTTTGTTCTGTGTCCGGGTGTTATATTGTATTATATGTATGTATTTACAAACAAAAAGTATCTAAGTATTGTATCAGTTATCTGGTTCCCATAGCACAAGCTTTGCTTAGTTTGGGGCTAGATGGCGTTGTGTGAGATGTCCACACATTATTATTTGATGTATTACCTGAGATCGCAAACCTCGCAGACATGTGGCCTCGCGAAATCGTGGTCGTTCGCGTCAGAAAGGGAACCGCTAGAATCCGTCTCCTCGTCGTCATCCTTGCCGCCTTGTTTCTCTACAACATTACACAAACATTATAATATCTGCTGAGTTTATAAGAGAGAAACATGAAACAAAAAAGGTTTAATAAAGAAATGTCGAGGTTAGTCAAAATTGTGGTTTGATGATAATAATAATAGTAATAACGCCCAATGATCACATACATAGATCCTGGACCCTAACTAGGATTCCCTGGTTCTAGGAACCCAGGAACTACGAGGACCATGGTCCCACAACACCCAGCCTCAGAACAAGTATTTGCGCTTTTTTCTTTCTGTGCACAAATACTTGTCCTACCACGGGAATTGAACCCGCCGCCTCCAGGTTATGAGCCGACCTGCTCAACCACCACATCGCAGAGGCTAACATGATAATTTTCTGAGCGCTAATAAAGCAGTTTTAATTTAAAATATAGCCTGTCTCTTTCACACAGTGATATGCCAACATTTTTAATTCTTTTTACAAAAAATATTTTCCTAGGAATTAGGTATTATAGGCTTCACCATGAAACGCTACTTTGGACGCTAATCATTGGGTTTACAATAATCACTTCACCATGAAACGCTACTTTGGACGCTAATCATTGGGTTTACAATAGTCACTTCACCATGAAACGCTACTTTGGACGCTAATCATTGGGTTTACAATAATCACTTCATCATGAAACGCTACTTTGGACGCTAATCATTGGGTTTACAATAATCACTTCACCATGAAACGCTACTTTGGACGCTAATCATTGGGTTTACAATAGTCACTTCACCATGAAACGCTACTTTGGACGCTAATCATTGGGTTTATCATAATCACTGACGGCTTGGTGATCGCAGAAGGTTTTAATGTCATGAGAAGAATGCTGTTGCTGCCATTCTCTGCATATTCCCTTAGAAAAAACTTACTACACCCACGAAAAAAGACGGAGTGATATACTATATGGTCAAGTATAAACATAAAAGATCGCTTGCAGAGACATTCGCTCACCATCAGAATCGACATGGTCATTGTTAGTCGTATATTCCCTTAGATGGCTCTGACTACACCCACGAGAAAAGATGGAGTGATCATCACACTAATATTATGAAGGCGAAAGTTTATATGTGTGTATGTTTGTTACTCCTTCACGCTCAAACGGCTGAATGGATTTAGATGAAATTCGGTACCAAGATAGCTTATACACCGGATTCACATATAGGCTACGTTTTATCCCGGAAAAGTGAAATGTTCCCGTGGGATGAGCAAATAATTAAAATGCTTTTTATCCGCGGGTGAAATCACGGGGGCGCAACTAGTATACTATATGGTCAAGTAGAAATATTAAAGATCGGTTGCAGAGACATGCGCTCACCATCAGAATCGTCATGGTCATTGTTAGTCGGCTTCTGCAGCACTGCCAGCTCCACCACCTTTATACCCGGGGGTTTTTCTTCGATCTTCTCATTGTTGGCTGGTCCTGGTGACAAACAATATCGTTAGTTGCTTTTTTATATTTTAGTATATCATAACTAAGGCTCGTATTCGTTAAATAGATAACAACTCTGTCTTCAACACGATAAAGTTCAATTCAGCTCGCAAAGTAGAAGTAGTCGCCTCTGTATAAGCACATTATCTTTATTAGATGCGTTACTTTTAACGAGTAAAACTTTCTTTACGTTTGACTTGGGGAGTAAGCTGGCGAGGTGAACGGAAGTTGTCGGTTAACGTAGATCTCCATTGTCAACAACAAGGTTAAATATTTATATACTTATGTTGGCATGTCCGGTAAATTAAGAATTTACAATTGTCAAGATGGCGACATTTACATTAAACAAAGTTATACCGGCCGATAGATGGAAGTAAAGTACTAAAGAAGTTTTACTTCAGTCGTGTGGTCTAAAGCATACTGGTTTTTTTTATATATTATATTTGAAGAGGGGAGGGTGTGGAAGGAAATAATTTGGAAGCAAGTTCCAAATAAGAAAAGTTCCATTAGATGTGCCGATGCCGAATGTGCTGAAGAATTACGAAAACGATTGTGCGAAATTAGTGTACGGTTACAACATAAGGATGGAAGGCTTCACCGCGTCTAGTGGTTCAGAATATAATATTATATGGAGATAAATAAGAAAACGATCATAATAATATCATTCTTAATATAATATTGTGAGTGTGCGTGCGTGCGTGCGTGTACGTGCGTTTTATTCCACTTCACACCGCAACGGCTATTCAGCCGTCGGATTCCAATGAAATTTGAAATATATAATAGAATTATTTTATTCGCAGGAAACTCCGGGTACTGTACACTAGTGCGAGCTAAGCGGTTTCACACACAAACTTTAGTGTTTCTTATGATTACTATCACTTTATTTCAATCTTCTATTATTCCACCATAAAAAAAAGGAAATTACGGCAAATTATATTATCTGCAACCATTATTGTAGAAGTACTTACCAGCGTATGTTTTACGTAATTTCTGTAGTCACTACTGTACATAAAAAATAAATATCCGAGAATTATAATTTAATCAGATAAATTCAACGGTAAAAGAAATATATTCCAAGAGCACTCTATAGAAACATAAATCATTAATCACGTTTCTTTGTGTAAAACGGCTATTGTGTTATTATTCACACGCACTCGATTGCTTTTAAAACACTTTTATTTTGTAGTTACGCTTGCTCGTTGAGTTTACTTTCATACCTTGTCGATATTTAGCTAGTAATATTTGTTTGAAGCCATAAAGTCATCGAATCTTCGGGGCTATAAAACGTATTGCAAAGCTTTATCGGTGTTGTATTTTAGAGGACCTTTAAAGTCTACATTAACGAATAGGTCATAGAATGTATTGTAATATTCTGAAGAGAAAAAAACGAGTGTACTTTAGACCACACGACTGAAGTAAAACTTCTTTAGCACAGTCTATCGGCCGCTATAACTTTGTTTTTGCTATGTTTATTAATATGTTTAAATTAAATTAAAGTTTAATTTAAAAATAAATAGATGATTACATAATAATACAAATTTTAAGTAATTTTTAACTGTTTTAACAGTTAAAAATTACTTAAAATTGAAAAAGTTGTTATGATGAAAATGGAGATCTACGTGAACCAACAATTTTCAACTTCCGTTCGTCTAGTTACGAATTTACCAGATTTACTCCCCTTACGCAGAAAATTGGAAAATTTTCACAACGCGGTGAACACACGGGGCGCAGCTAGTCCTAAATAAATAGATAGAGCGAACACCTTAAAACATTAAGGTTGTGACGTCTTACTACAAAATTACAATTTAAAAAATCTATGCAATGTGATGTGCCACAATCTTGTATAACTGTGTAGGCGGCAAAATTGCCCAGAAAGGAAATTACGGCAAATTATATTGTCTGCAACCATTATTGTAGAAGTACTTACCAGCGTATGTTTTACGTAATTTCTGTAGTTACTACTGTACATAATTATTTAAGAAGGCTTTTCTGTTCTATTGAATAGGGGCGGGAACAGGTGGATAGCACTGAATAGAAATAAAATTGGTAACATAAAATTGCCAGTGAAATAAATAATATTATGAGGCATATGAAGGCCAAAAGGGTTTTGAATATCATCATCATCACCATCCACAGCCTTTGTCATCCCACTGCTGGGTATAGACCTTCCTTTGTAAGTTTGTATATGCCATACCTCTCAGCCCTGATACGTCCAATCGGATTTATGTTTTTTAATTCCAGTATCTCGCTGATGGCTACCACTACTACAGATTTAAAAAAAATAGAGGAAGATCAAAAATATTATTAGACTTTGTAGATGATACAAATAAGGAATAAATTATGAGACGACTCGGTTGAACACGGCCAACTTTCAACTTCAACTCTTGGTTGGTCTTGGCGTTTGTAGAGAGGTAACAGGGCTGACTTAAAAAACGTATGATAGTTAAACATTCTTTGCGCTGACAGAGAGTGAAAAAATTAAAGACAACAAATACTTTTGGCTGGAGGGCTGCAATGACCCCTCTTTGGAGAAGACCATAGAGAAAGCATTTTTAGCGAGACGCAGGCGGTGTCGACTTTTTTGTTATGTTACCTGCAGAGTTGAGGTTATGGGTACTGTTATATAGGCGGCCGTGGCACTCAACATCTGACGATCGATTAGCTCTTAAACATAAACCAATAATGTTTTATGTTAATTTCTACAAGATATGTTGTCCTAAAGAGCGTTATAAAATGCAACTAAATACTCATAATTATGCAAGTTTTCTTTATACAAGAGTGGTCATACATCTCAGCATCACCTAAGTTTGGTTCATGGAAAGATCGTAACGTATTGATACGTAACGAAAATATCGGGGAGCTACCTGGTCCTTCGTTTTCCTTATTTTAATTTCCAAGTAATCGATCTTAAATGATAATTTGTGTAGCTATTTTGATTTTAAAAACTTTTTGTGCGAAAATTTTACTATAGCTCTTACATAACCTTGGTTCTTATATATACTTATGTAATAAATATATTTCTTTATGAATATTATGGTTCTTCGTGTGTATTTATACCTAACTAAATAGAAAATATCAAATAAATAAAAATTCAACTCTTTTTGTGATTATTATAATTTACCAAACCAGCTTAGCGATTTGTTTTTCTTTCTTTATCTTATTGTTCAATATTTCCACATCATAAAAAGGTCACAAACAATAAAGGTAGGAAATTCATTATTATTAATATTATAATTTTTTACCAATACCCATTGTGTATTAAAAATCGAATTTTCCTTTGCGAGGAGAACATTATTCATTTATTTAAAAACCCCTCAAGCATAAGGAAATGACTAAGAAGTCTAAGAATATTTGTATTTTGCACATTTCTGCTTATACGCATACAGGAAACACTAATTAGCTAATCACATGTCAGGGCAGCGATAGTAGCGCCACAGAATAAATAATTACGTACTACGCGACGTGTTATTCATATAATTATTTAAATTAATATTTATAAATTATACATTATAACACCCGTAATATTATTGATTGCCACACACCGGCTTTGCACATTAATTTAAATTTACGTCTAAGTCGAAGGTGTTTTTTTACTGTGAATTTTAGAGAACTTATATTTGAACCAGATAAATCTACTACGTGCCTCTCGCAGAAGAACAACACTAAAGTGGCAAGCAAAGTAAAATGACGACCTCACGTCGCAAGTTGGAAGAAAACTTTTAACTAGGCCTTGAGAGTATAAATTAAGGGGGCGTGTTAGTAAAACCTTTTGGTTTAGATGTATTTAAATTCAAATAATTTATGTTCTCTGTCCACTTTTTAATACCTGCCTTTCTATGTCTTTTTAATAGAAAACTTTACAGCACACAAGGTTGTTTTACTATTTATCTTTGATTCTCCAATATTTTGATATTATATATTACCGCCACTTCCATATCTTCCTACGAGAAACGTAACCTTAATAAAAACATATAGCTAGCTATTTTTAGTTGTTATGTGCCGCTCAATTCGAAGCCTATAAGCCTATTATGTTCAACGGTGGATTTCTATCGCGCAATAATGTATATTATATATATATATATTTTTTTTTTTTTTAAATATTAATGAATGACGTGACGAGCTAGCCGTTCGCCTGATGTTAAACGACACGGCTGCCCATATCAGCTGCATTGTCACTCGGAACTCTAAAGTATAGAGGTTCGCGTGACACTGAACTGCGCACGTCATCCAGAGACATCAGCACAATCTAGTAATAAGATTACTAAATTGTGAGATCAAATCATAAAGTCTCATTTGCCCAGTAATTTCACTATCTACAGTGCCCTTCAAACAGGAACACAGCAGTGCTTGCGCACTACTGCTTGGCGGCAGAATAACTGGCAAAGTATATGGACAAAATGTACAATTTAAAAGGTTTCCAGTCATATAAAACCAACAGCTTTTTGTAAAGTTCAATAAAATAATATAAATATGTATTTAACAAAACCGGTAAGGGAAATCAAAATTCTCGAAAAGGGTACAAATAATAAGCCTCAACCAGTTTTAAAATGTCGAATTAATGTATATTTTCTGATCAGAGTCGAATATCACATATTAACGGTTAATTGAGAACTGGGACCATTAACGTGACGATTTATAGTAATTTAGGTATTTGATGTTAGTAATAATATTTACATTTCGTAGTTTATTTTTACGCATAATGACCTAGGTCTTCTTGTTTCTAAGATCTAGTTTATTTGCAGAGTTCATGGACATAGATTTGGTTTTTATTTTTTTCTTTTTAATGTTTTTTTTACGCGCGTTTCCAATCGTAGGATTTATAAGTGCACTAGAAATGTTCCACGTATATTTCGATGCGAAATAAAGATGATTAAAAATTGTAAAATTAACATTGAATTGTAGGTAAACATTTCAGTGTTCCGTATTTGATAAACTGACCTAGGTGACGTCTGGGCCTATCGATGACCTTACTTTAAACCTAATAGAAGTTAACCTTGTATAAAAAAAACTGAGGATAATTTTTAAGACATAAAATTATATTTAAAATATTTAAACAATTATGTAAAGCCTCAATATATTTAACTATAAAAATGCCAGTTTTTTCATTAAAAAAAAAGAAGTTCTTCGAACAAGATTCCAATATAAGGCGAGGCCCTTATGAATATTTATGAAGATAATATGGCATTAAAGTTGAATATTATTATTTTTTATTGTTATTAAATTTCGATCCCGCTCTTACAAAAAGTTAATTGTACATTTTGAGTAAGACGAATCACGCTTTCCGGCGAGTGCACACGCCCGGCCACTGTATTTTTTGTTTCATCACCTGCCATTCAAAAATAGTTTCGAGTTCATTAATTTTCTTGACATTTGTTTTGTTATTTTTTTTAATAAATATTTTTTATGACCTATGAACAGCTGTAATAATAATTATGAGTGTACATCTATGTACTTCGTCATATTATTATATATTCTCTGACTTCTCTCTTATCTTTATAGCAGGTACTTAATAATAATATATCAATATATGAATAATAATACCAATAGGTTCAAAACTTGTTTAGTTCTGTTAAATTACAAATAAAGTTAAGGAAAAATATGAAATGTATGCTAGTGAATAACGAAATTGTGAAGGTAGAATGACATCAAGTATATAAAAATTGCAGATGCATATAGCGGAGTTTCATACAAAGTACTTAATAGTATACGTAAGTATTTTGAAGTCAGAGACATGAATTGCTTTTAATGGAATTGAATGGATTAAAAACGTTACGATAAGGCAAAAGTTCAAGAAACAAAATTTACAGCAGAAATAAAATAAATATTATAGGAAAATCCAAAGACGTCATTACAACAAAAAGTGTTTTAAAATTTGTGTGGTGCATGTATAAATAAATAAATAAAAAACTTATAATTTGTTCTTGAATAAAGCTAATATTTGTAATAAAAAGTCCTCAGTCTAATCATCATAAATAATATGGAATTACAGACATCACTGCCTAACCTCTCGAATTCATATATTAAATTGGTATTATTTTCTAAATATCATAAGGCAGACAAAGAACATTCATATTTTTAATCAACAAAATACATTCTTTAAATTGTAGGTAACGCGTTGGCGTTGTTTTTTTTTCCAGAGTATTGTATTTATTTTGCTCTATTTATTTTGAGACAAAATATTTGCGCAGTGATTTTGTGTTGATATTCATTAAAAAATATACAAATACAAAAACAAGTTTGCTTTAAACCACACGACTGAAGTAAAACTTCTTTGATTTAACTCTATCTATCGGCCCATATAACTTTGTTATGCTTTGTTTAATGTTAATGTCGCCATCTTGACAATTGTAAATTGTCGTTTTACCGGACATGTTAACTAGTATCCTCTACTTGGTCTGTGATGTTAACATAATAATACAAATTTTTAATTTTGTAATGACAATGGAGATCTACGTGAACCAACTTCAGCTTCTGTTCGGCTCGCATTCACCAGCTTACCCCAAGTCAAGCGTACGTAAAGAAGTTTTACTTCAACAAATTTTGCTAGGTTTCAGACGACACGATGCCACATACGAAAATGTAAACAACTGTCACTTACCAGGCGAAGTGAGCTTGCTCCGTTCCCTCTCATCGAACTTGGCCTCATCCTGGAACCGCACGGTCATCGGCTTCTTCTTCACCCTGAGCTTCTCGTCTTCCGGCGACAGGATGGAAACGCGTTTCTTCGGACGGTCTTCTTCAATGTCGCGTTTTACTTCCGAAGTTGTTGATGTAGCCGTGTGAGCTGTCAATACGGAGGTCGCTTTGAGACTAAAGAGGTTGTTGTAAGCAGAGTTAGACTGAAAGTCGCTTTACAAGATCTTTGGGGTTATTTCACACTGAGAAGACATTGACTTGTGAGCTGTAAAAATGTTTCAAGTTTATAGATCTAAACAAGAAGTTATAGTTCTATTTTTCAAAAAATTTGCTGTCTGCTTGTATAATACTGTAGGTGTGAAGTCTTCATACAGAACTACTCTTCGGCGCTTGCCTGCTATATCATTGTGAATTGAATCTTAGAAGGAAGAATATCGTTTCAAACAAAAAAAAAATCAGACAGACGTAAATATAAAAAGGAGTGGCCGGTCTACCTAAAACAAGCTATGGCATTAAATAATTAACCTTTCAAAAATATTAAAATAATATTCTATGAATATGCCAGAATACACGAATATATTTTAATAATACTTTCTAGATATTTTGAGTAATTTAGCATATGAAGATTCATATTTTATTGCGGATGTAAAAAAGAAAAAAATACCAGACAAAGAGCCGTCATTTTATTTATGTATTTCACAGTTATAAATTAGCATAATTGCTGTAATTATTATTATGTCGGAACAAAGCTAATTGTAATTAAGTGTAAAACATATTATTATGACACTCTACACGGCATCAGCAGTTCCATCGTGTTTTATTCGTTGTTACAACTAAAATTAGTTGCATTAAAATATAAACATTTTTTAAGATTACATATTTCCATAGGTTATATATAATATTAATTAATTTGAAATCGAATATCTTTGGTTGTACTGATTGTACCGGACTGGTTTGGATATCATTAGAAGAAAGTCATTTGAAGCAATACAATATAATAGGTCTTTACCTATGAAATTGCCGTATTGCAGTACAGACTTTTTCAAACAAAAAAAAGTTTTGATTGGCTATGAATTCTAAATTCAAATTAATTTTGTTTTAAAAATATGACATTCTATTTACAAAATAAGTCTTTTGTTTATTGATTAGCGTTGTATTTTCATTACATTTCAACATTTTTCCTCATAATGGATACTTTTAAATTTCGTGTAATTATGGAATATGAGTTCCGTCGTGGCACCAACGCGGCACAAACGACACGTAACATCAACGACGTTTACGGAGAGAACTGTACAAACGAACGTACAACCCGTTATTGGTTTGCTCGGTACCGTTCTGGGAATTTTGACTTGAAAAATGAACCTCGTGGTCGTCCGGAAACTTTGGTCAACAATGATGAATTAAAGGCGATTGTGGAAGCTGATGAATCTCAATCTACAGCTGAGCTGGCAGCAGCTTTTGATGTTAGCATCAAAACAATATTGGTCCATTTGCGACAGATTGGCAAGATAAAAAAGCTTGATAGATGGGTGCCCCACGAACTTAACGATCGCCAGCGCAACGTACGCGTCGAGACTTGCCTTGCGCTGCTTAACAGGCACAGAAATGAAGGAATTTTGAACCGAATTGTTACGTGCGACGAAAAATGGATTCTTTTTGACAATCGAAAGCGCTCAGCAAGTTGGTTAGATCCTGGTTCGGTACCAAAGCAATGTGCAAAACGAAAAATGACCCCTAGAAAGGTGATGGTCACAGTTTGGTGGTCTAGTGCTGGTGTGATTCATCATAGCTTTTTACAAAACGGTGAGAACATTACTGCAGATGTGTACATTGAAGAACTGACCACAATGATGGCGAAACTCGCACGTCTGCAACCAGCTTTGGTCAATCGGTCGTCTCCACTGCTACTTCACGACAACGCGCGACCCCATACTGCACAACAGACCGTCTCTAAGCTGCATGAGTTGGGTTTGGAAGCTCTCCCTCATCCGCCATACTCACCAGATCTTGCGCCTACCGACTATTACTTTTTCCAAAATTTGGACAACTTTTTAGCGGGAAAAAAATTCAATTCCCGAGATGCAGTACAAAACGCCTTTGAAGAGTTTGTTGTCTCCCGTCCTGCTGATTTTTTCAAGAAGGGCATCCATAAACTGCCACAGCGTTGACAAAGATGCATTGATTGCAGGGGTGATTACTTTGAATAAAAGAAATAAATAAGTTCGAAAAAAAAAATACTTTAACTTTTTTCAAACAAAACGGCAATTTCATAGGTAAAGACCTAATATATAATAATATATATGATAAAAACTGTGTATTAAATTATAAAAAAATATAAAAAATAATTAAATGACATGAAGATAATTAAAAACAATCAGTATTGAGTTTTAATATAAAAACATACACAATTATGACATAAAAATGTGTTCCATTCCGGACCATATGTAGTGGCACAACGTCTGTATAAGCGTTACCAGTCAGAAAATGTTTAACGTCAAAAATGGAGTTAGTTTCGTACATTCTTGTAATCTCGAACAAAATACGAATAAACTATTTCCCTTACCTTTACTACAACAATGTTATCCGCAAGTAAGAAAACTCAGCAAAATAGAAAAATTCAATGACATACATTTTATTTTTATTTATTTAATTAGATACACAAAAAGTTTACAGTATAAAAACCAAATGCTTTTGGGTCATAACAACATAGTTTACTACGTGGTAGGACTTTACTGCAAAGTTCGTCTAGGTAGGTACCACCGCTTTGCCAGTTATTCTGCCGCCAAGCAGTAGTGCGCAAGCACTGCTGTTCCGGTTTGGAGGGCACTGTAGCTAGTGAAATTACTGGGCAAATGAGACTTTATGATCTGATCTCACAGTTTAGTAATCTTATTACTAGATTGTGCTGATGTCTCTGGATGACGTGAGCGAAGCTCTATACTTTAGAGTTCCGAGTGACACTGCAGCTGATATGGGCAGCCGTGTCGTATAACATCAGGCGAACGGCTAGCCATGTCATTCCTTAACATAAAAAAAAAGTTTTAACTTAATTTTGAAACTCACGTGTCCTTCCCCACTATTTTTTATGGTAAGGGGGTGAGGGTTCTTCATATTTAGGAGTTTTGTCATTATTAACCCTTGAGCCATTAGTGTAACATAACAACGGTCTACAACTCTACATTACATTATGAAGGCACGCATGAAAGTTAAATGACTTTAACGCCCGTTCGCTTACATAATACAACCATTTGCGAAACGAAGGGCAAGAACCTCGTGCGACTTTACGAACTTATCTATTTTGAATCCAGTTATTTTTTCTTGACTCTTGTTGGTTTGGAGATACCATATTTACAGCTCCAATAAGGACCATAATAATGCAACACACAAGTACCTACGTCTTGCAACACAAGTCAGCATTTCAAATCTACGCTGTCAGTGGTTCGAATATTTAATTTTGAACCGACTATGGTATTGAATAAATAATTAAGTGACTGCCAATAGTCCAGCAATCGTTCATAGGTACCTAATCCAATTCTATGCCGTTAGTAATAAACGTAGTTTCAAAAAAAAAGAGGAATTAAGGCAGAAACGCTTGTCGCCAGTGTATAGGAGTACCTACGAAGAGATCCAAGATACGAGAAAGAGATGGGGCTTCCTCTGCTTCTCTCGGCTCATCTCATGTGGGCAAGACTTGGCGTAACGGCTTAGCGTGCCCTCCGAAGCACGATAGGGCTCAGTTGTAAATTTGAATTATTTATTTGCAAACATAAATTATTATTATTTTCTGACATAGATTAAATGAAAATTAAAAACTATGCATTAGCAAAACTTAATCTAAGAGCCGGATTTTACATTTATTTTTTTAATATATATTTTATATTTTTATACAGCATTTTGAGCACGTTGCCTACTGGTAGCGGCTTCTTAGATTAAGTTTTGCTAATGCATAGTTTTTAACTTTCATTTAATCTATGTCAGAAAATAATAATAACTTATATGTTTCCAAATAGGTATTCCTGTAAGTGCTTAATATTGGTCCATGATGCAAGTCTTTTATTTGCATTCCTCAATGTTGTTTACAGATGTTCATTTTTAAAACCCTGGCCAAAAAAGGGCCCCGTCGGGCGCGCAAAATTAGAAGAGGAGAATAAATCATTTCCGTAGTCAAAATGCAGTTAAAAATATTACAAATTACACCCAATTTTAAGTAATTTCCTTTATACTTTTATTAAAGTCTACTTAATGTCGAAATAATTTCTTTGCATTAAAGTACGTAAAGTAAGTTGGTAAGTAAATACCACTTCTTATACAGATTACCCTTCCAAGTTGTGACAGCAGAGAAACTTTACCGATTCGCTAAGAACTGCTAGTACAGCTTCGCTATGAGCTCAAGAGTCCGGAAAATATTGTATATAATTACATGGACAAGAATCTACCTCCTAAAAAAATTAAGTACAACATTTATTATTTATTAATTTTTACACATTTATTTTGAACTAACCTTGATCCTGTTCAGTTTGGATGCTGACAGCCCGATCAGAGATCCTGGCGGCATGGCGAGCTTCCTCCATCTCCCTGGCAGCCGCGGCCAGGATGTTGTTAACAGCTGTGTGGGTCCTGGACGGGTCGTCCTGGCGACGACGACGGATCTCCTCCGCTCGCATCATCGTTTGCTGATACATGTGTATCTGTATAATAATAATAATAATAATAAGTACCTTGACTTAGCTCACGAGGTGACCGCCATGTGGAGTGTTGACTCAACGAGCATCGTTCCGATAGTTGTTTCGGCGAACGGCCTTATAGCCGGCCTTATAGCGAAGAGCCTCGAGAGGCTCTCGTTAGACGGTTGGATCAAGGGTCAGATTCAGAAGGCAGTACTTCTTGACACGGCACGTATTGTCAGGAGGTTCCTCAGTCTGCAGCCCTAACCACCGGTAGCTTGGGCCTTGCCCCGCTGCTGGTAGTACACTAAGTTTAGGTTTTTTATTGTATTTTTATAATGCTAACTTTTTATATAACTAATAATATTGTAAAAAACTTAAATTTAAGATTGTAAATGAATAATAATAATAACGCCCAACGATCACATACATAAATCCTGGACCCTAACTAGGACTCCCTGTCTAGGGAGCCAGGAACTACGAGGACTATGGTCCCATAACACCCAGACTCAGAACAAGTATTTGCGCTTTTTTTTTTCTTTGCACAAATACTTGTCCTGCCGCGGAAATCGAACCCGCTGTCTCCGGGCTATGAGCCAACCTGCTCAATCACCACACCACAGAGACACTACACAGTATACATATAGCTCATGGAAAGCGTTCAGTGACGATGACGCCAGTTCCATAATTTTTGTTTATCCATGAAGTGCTCAAAGAAGTTCTCACTTCAATAAATAACAACTCTTCGAGAAGAGCACGCTTAAACGTCGACCGCTTGGTCACTTAACATCAGGCCATTTATTTTATTTAAACGAATGACTTGAGGTGGTGGTGGATCGCTTAGTTCTTGTCTCAGCGTCACTGCTGCCCTTAACAGTTACAGTGTCACTCATAACCCTTTTCTTTCCTATTATAACTGCAGCGGTATATATATTTACATAACTTAATGTATATTAATATATAGTTTGTCTTTAAGTAATCTATATATTAAACGAGCTTCGCCAGCGGCGTGGCCTAGGAAAATAATTCAACCACCCATTTCACCCTCTTAAGGGTGGAATTTCGAAAAATCCTTTCTTAGCGGATGCCTACGTCATAACATCTACCTGCATGCAAAATTTCAGCCCGATCCGTCCAGTGGTTTGGGCTGTGCGTTGATAGATCACTATATTAGTCAGTCAATCAGTCACCTTTGAGTTATATATATTTAGAAGATTTTCCTTGTATAAAATGATAATTTGAAAAAATAAAGATTAAAGTATAAATAAATCCTTATATTAAAATTACAAGGATTGTATCACGCTGAAACGTTAAATTATATGACATTAAATATATTCCCTGACGATTTTTATAAATAACAATTTTATTATTACTACTCGAAACGAAAAGCAGATAATGATTTCGTTGTTTTTGAATGCTGATAATTACATACAAATTCCACAATATTCTAGAAAAATATACTTATCATGACAATTAAAAATGAATTATTTATTATTATAATAGCAGGAGTTTATCATAATATAATATTTATCTTGAATTTTAATATTGTTTTATAAATTCATTGTGATAAAAGTTGATTAAATTGTGCTTGGTGTATGTACTATTTGAACGTTTTAAATTACTTATTATTAGCATTTTTTTTTCAGTTTTATTATATTTCCTCTATTTCACTCAAAGTTGATTAGAATATTACAATTTGAATATTATTATTTGACTGGCCCGATAGCTCAGTTGGTACTGACCCTGCCTTCTGAACTGCGGGTTGTGAGTTCGATTCCCAAAAAATTAAGACGGTTGAGCGGAAAATTAGAAAATTTTCACCACGCGGGTGAAACCGCGGGGCGCAGCTATTTATAATATACGAGCTTCTGCCCGCGTGGCCTATAGGAAAATAATTCAACCACCCATTTCACCCTCTTAGGGGTGGAAATTCGAAAAACCTTTTAGTGGATACCTACACTTTACAAAGAACACCCTCCAAATTTCAAGTCACTAGGACCAGCGGTTTAGGCTGTGCGTTGATATATCAGTTGATGGTCAGTCATCAGGACTTTGAATTTTATATATAGATATATGATAAAGAAGTTCTATCGAATAAAAAATAAGAATTAAACAAAAGCACTGGCACTTGACATTGACTCTAAAATCAAAGTATACAAAGTAGGTATGTAAATATTAAACACGCTGACTTTTTAATCTTCTTATTGAAAGTAGGTTAATCCCTTGTTTAGCGCGCCATGCCCGCTAACTAATTACTAGGTGGTAAGTCTTCTGGCAAAGTTAACGGCTACAAAAAGCAGGGGGTTCTTTTTATATTTGTTAATTTTGAACATTAATAAATAATAACAAAAACATAGCTAATCTGAGAACCGCTTCCCAATTTTTAAGTCGGTTAATAATACCGAAGTATAATCCTTGAAGTTCGATTCTTCGGTATGTTTAGTTATTCAGTTGTTTTCTAATTCTAGTTAAGATTATCGAACCCACTTTTGAATCCCCTAATCACACTATCACACTAATATTATAAAGGCGAAAGTTTGAATGTGTGTATATTTGTTACTTCTTAACGCTCAAACGGCTGAATGGATTTGCATTAAATTCGGTACCAAGATAGCTTATACACTGGATTAACATATAGGCTATATTTTATCCCGGAAAAGTGAAATGCTCCCGTGGGATGAGCAAATAATTAAAATACTTTTTATCCGCGGGTGTAACCGCGGGCCGCAACTAGTATATAATAATCCCTAAAGTGGTATAGTGTAGGGCAAGACTTGCGACTGCCGACGTCGGCGTCTTCGCCTTGGTTTCGTCATCCAAAATGATTCACTATCGTAACAATCACAATCATATACTTGCTTATTTAATTTAACACCATTAAAATAAGTGTGGGAGTCCACTCAGCTATTAAGAATGCAAATTGTACTAATTTACAATGCCTGATAGAATATATGACTAACACAATGCCTTTCGTTACATAATTTAATTTCCTAACAGTGCCTAGATCTAGGTACCTTTGAGACTAGTTAGGCATAGTTAATAGACAATTGGTATAGAAAATACCTCTAGCTAGCTGTCAAGCGTCTAGCTAGCGATACTCTTATAGCATTGCATTTGCAAGACTTGTTTCTATATAAATAGGATAGGAAAATAAAAAAATTATTATATCTTTTAACGGCTACAAAAACCAGAGGGTTCTTTTTATGTTTGTTAATTCTGAACATTAATAAATAATAATAAATATCTGTCTACATTTCACACAGCGCCATCTAGTCCCAAACTAAGCAAAGCTTGTACTATGGGAACCAGATAACTGATACAATACTTAGATACTTTTTGTTCGTAAATACACACATAGAATACAATATAACACCCAGACAGAACAAACACCTATGTCCATCACACAAATGTTTGTCCTGGGTGGGAATCGAACCCACAACCCACAGTTCAGAAGGCAGGATTACTACCAACTGAGCTATCGAGCCAGTCAACTGGGTAAACCGATTTTGATTATTCCTTTTTTTATTTGAAAGCTGGTGCTTCCCGTGTGGTCCCACTTCAATATGGTCTATTAAAAAAAAACCATTTAACCACCAAACTTTTAAGCATTGGCATGTATATTCTACCGATAGACAATAACGTTCATGAAGACGCCAACACCAAAATCTGGTAAAAATTTAAACAAAGTTAGCCGCAGTTGAAAAATATTAATTACGTCGCTGTCGTCTAAATTAACTAATAAGACATGCAGCGCTTATAACGTGTATAGAGTATACTTTTCTCGCGACTAAAACGTCGTCAACGCCAATGAATTTCCCGGCGCTTAGGCGTTTCGTTCAACGCGTCGTCACACGCTGGCCAACCCCAGTTTTATACACTGAGGTCCGTATTACAGAACGATGCTCAAGCAGAGATTTCATTCATAAAGTGATCAATTAGTGAATGAAATCTCTGCTTGAGCACCGATCGATGACTGAGCATCGTTCTGTAATACAGACCTGAGTTCCTACACAACTTCATTAGAATTTATTCATGTCCGTATTTTAAAATGTGTTAATAGTTTAATAAATAAAAATGTAAGCCAGTACCATTAAGTAATTGTTAGGCTATAACTTAAATACGTTAACAATGGCTTAAAATTAGCCACTCCGTAGGCGACCACAATGCATGAAGATCGAAGCTACACTAAATATTAAAGTAAGATGTAGGGATTGCAGTACTGCACCCGTACCGCGTAACCGTTCTGTGAATCGGCTTCGCCTGCCGTCCTGCACGCGCCAATTAACAAGTCAACGAGTGCGAGCAAGAGAGAACACGATTACGATCTCCACCAGACTTACGCGGTAAGGCCCCAACTCAGTCGAACATAGCGAGTGTTCTGATCGCGAAACCTATTGCGTACATATAAATCTACAGCCTTATTAATAAACACGAACTAGCTTTAGACTAGTTACACCATCTTTTGTCTCTTTCGATCCAGCTAAATATTCCAGTAGCAAAAAAAGGACAAAAGCTGAAGTAACTAATACGAGACTAATACCCGTTTATTAATAAGGCTGCTATGGTTTTAAAACTTTTAAATCTCCCCATACTGCAGTTATGCGGAAAAACCTCAAGAGAAAGATCAATCTGCATTTTGCAGGTTCGTGGAAGGCAAATACCATTGAATATATTTGGTGGAAGAAACGAGCGCATGACGCGTCTGGCGCTCAAGTTTAAGTAAATAGCACAAATTATATTTTTTATATTATTTACATATAAAAAGTGTAAGATTAACTCACATAGGTACTTGCCTACATAGTCTAATATACTTTGCCGCCAGTCATGGTGATTTAGCAAATTATTGTACAAGCACTGCGAATATTTCGAGTGTTATATTCCTGTATCTACGTACACATTTTTTATTATTTAACTTTTGATGGCCCTATGACGCAAACACATTAATTTTCGTTTATATTTTTTAACATAAATTATTATGATTTCTTTTGAAATGTTTTTACTTCCCTACTAACATTAGTAGGTCTATACCATAAGTAGCAAAAAATTATGACATGGAAATCAAAAATGTTGGTAGGCTTGAATCTTTTTTGTGTACTTAATTAAAAAAAACGTATAATTATATATATTACAGGCTTACACCTATATATAGCAAATTATGTAGTAAATAAATAAATAAATAATACCTAAGACGTCATCGATTCATCGATAAAATAGCTTGATTATTAAATGACGTCCCCGTTTTAGCGATAAAATACATAAACTAGTATTAAATAATATGGATCTCAAAATCTCTTGATTATTAATAACCTTTAAACATTGCATAGTTCGAGGGATGATACATTTATAATGTCCAGATATAGGGAATCCTAGATACGGCAGGACTATAAAATATATCGTAAACCAATATTAGAACCGCCATTTCATCATATATAAAACGAACTTCTGCCCGCAGCTTCGCCCGCGGCGTGTATTGGGAAAATAATTCAACCACCCATTTCACCCACTTAAGGATGGAATTCCGAAAAATCCTTTCTTAGCGGATGCCTACGTCATAACATCTACCTGCATGCCAAATTTCAGCCCGATCTGTCCAGTGGTTTAGGCTGTCCGTTGATAGATCACTATGTCAGTTAGTCAGTCAGTCAGTCACCTTTGAGTTATATATATTTAGATAAAACCGCATAAGATATGACAGAACATAAAATTATAAAAAAAATGTCAGCTACAATTTTATCGACGAGATTAAATCTGAGAAAACCGCTTTAAACCTTTAAAATCTGGCTTTCATCATTTACATTTATGCTAATTGTAATGGTAACAGCAGTTAATTATAATACAAACAGTTTCTTGCATATAAAACGGTTAAATAATATGCTTATGAACGTGTAATCTACGACCTTTGTTTTACATTACATGGCAAAATATTTTTTACAAGTTCATTCATGGTTTTGTTTTGTTATTTTATTAATGAACTTTTCCGACGATCTAATGTTACTGCTTTGAGAATTTTTACGATTAATTGTATAGAAAACGAGAGAGAGAAGGGAGCTAGGAGAGAGAACACTCATAAAAATTGTAGTACATACATAGTTAAAAATAATCTCGATTAATTAGTGAAAACCTAAAAAGCACAGAAATAGAAACAAAACTACACGACATATTTTTTATATACATATCTTTTATATTTATATAAAACAAAGTCGGGTGTGTTCGAACACTTGTAACTCGAGAACGGCTGGACCGATTTTCATATTTTTAATTAATTTTATTTGTCTCCATCCCGAATAGCGGAATAACTATTAAAAACATTGGAAAATCGACAAGAAAAAATAAAAAAGTTGTTATCCACGGGTAAAACCGCAGGGTGCAACTAGTAAGTACATAAAACAAAATGTTAAACTCAAATATACAGATTCTATGTATGTGATCGTTGGCTATTATTATTATTACTATTATTATGTAAAAAAAAATTAAATCACAATCGGGATTTGAACCCACATCATCCATACATCCCTAAAGCCAGGACATGCTTTATTTAAGCTACTGTGACAAGCAATCTCATGTCCAAATGTATTCTTCACAAAGGTTATAAAATAATGTAGTTGATTTTTGATAATGCCCAAATAACATACTTAACTTAATAACAATTGAATCACTTGATAGTTTTTGTAACTGAACCCTGAACTAGTTAGATTATTAGGCTTTTGGACCCAGGGATTATGGGACCAAATGACTGACCTAAACCTTTTTGCAATTAAAGTCATGCAAGGTTTAGTCTTTTAGTAAGTAAATTAAGTAAGTCATAATATATCATATTTTCAGTCATTCATGTATAGTCATTAATGTGACCAATATATATATATAATAACTATAAGTATACTATATATATACTATATACTATAACACAAAGCAAGCTATAGATTCAACTAAGTAAACTTCTATGGTGAGTCACTTAATAATATTTGATTCTACATGGTGTTGTATTGTATTCTATGTATGTATTCACAAACAAAAAGTATCTAAGTATTGTATCAGTTAGCTGGTTCCCATAGTACAAGCTTTGCTTAGTTTGGGGCTAGATGGCGTTGTGTGAGATGTCCACAAATATTTATTATTATTAAAATTAAACTACATTTAAAAAATTCTACTCACTCCCACTACACTTTCAACACAGAGGTGAGAAGAAATAGCAATAATCTTTAGTTTTCAAAAGCTTTTATAATAATAAAGAAAAAATCATGGCTCTTTGACCTGTCTGTTAAAGTTGTATGCGTTTTTCGTCTGTGCTCTTTAAGCTTAAAGTTGTAATGTTATTTTTGTATTTGTAATCAATATATATAAGAAAGTTTACTATTTATATTAATGACGTAAACTTAACACCTTATATCAAAGCCAAAATAGGTATATTAATAATATTAGTGCATTTTTATTGTAATTTATCTATGAAATAACCTGTATTCTGACCTCTATTAATGGAACCCTCTGTAAATGACAGATATTTATTTATACTTGGATATCTGAGACACTGTAGAGTGAGATAAGTGAAGCTAATTTGCTGGTCTTTTGATGTCTTACTTAACCAGGTTTCACTGTATTATCAATGTAGTACTAGTCGAAGTAGACCCACCAAAATAAATAAAAAACACTCTAATTGTTGTAAACTTAATAAATGGCAATTAACATTCACAGAAATTAATAACTGTCTGTTGCAGGGCTTTTTTTATCAACCAAATTTAAGAAATTGATATGACACACTAATAAAAGCTAATGAATTCGCAGATTTAATTTTTATTCCATTGCACAATTAACAAGTATATGACAAAATCACTGAGTCATTATATAAACACAACAGGACTCATCAATTTATTCAAAATGAATTAAGTGTCATTTTTCATGCACAAAATTATGATACATTTCGTTAGAATTCTGCAGAGTAACATGAGCTGTTAGAAAATGAGGGAACCGCTATATTGGACTTCACCTCCACCTAAATAAATATGCAATCAAATCCTCTTTCTTATGATATAAAATAAAATAAAAAAGAATTACACAAATGGCTCAAAATGGTAAAGTATTACTTAGTGAAAAAGATTGCTTGATTAAATGGAGTTCAGCCACAGGTGATCATAGAATGTCTCCACACATCCTCAAAAGGTCAGAAGATTGAGCGGTGTGAGACTGATATTGGTCAGTAGCAATATTGAATTCTTGGTAATCTCCAGAATTATAGGCACTTGCCACTAGCTAAATTAATCCTTAAACTCAACTGATAATGTTTAATTGGTTTACAATCATGTTTCAAAAAGAATAACTAAGCAATCTATGTATTAATAGTCAAAGTCGTATGACATTGTTAACTAGATCATGTATATACTATGTTAAAGATATATTAGTGGAATCTATTATTTTTAGATCTGATTACCAACATTATTTACTTCTATGCTGTTAGAACCAAAACCTATTTGAGTTAGATATAGTTTTCATGATTAATTAGCTTGAAACTTGCAATCATGTCATCATCATGTCATCACTCCTGAGATATCCACAAGAATGACAAATTCATAAGTTTAATTTAATTTGTTTCTGTAATTTGTTGCACCACCAGAATATGTACAAGTGAAAATCAAAGTTCTAATATTTAAATATGTCCACTAGAAAATATGTCATATTTCCAACAGTTTTAGGGTTGATCACTGGCTTAACACATATTATGATAATGAAAGTTTAAACAATATACTTATCAAAAGATAATATACCAACACATAGTATTGTGTGAGTGATAATACAATCAATTTTCTATTATAATAATTATTGATTGTCAATTAAAACTTTCCAATACTAGTTTCATGACGATATAATATTTTAGAGCCAATCTGCCATGTACCTATAAGATTTTTATTTATTTACAGATAAAAGCATAATATAGTTACCTGCTTCAGCCTTTCCACATCGGTTCGTGGTTGTTGGTATGGTGGCTGGGTCGTAGCCGTAGCAGTAGTCTGGGTATATGAAGGAAACTCCAAGTTGACATTAAGCATTTGCGCAGCATTGTCTCGAGCTTCATATGCCAGTCCTCTAATCTCAAGCTCCGAGGCAGTGTGCATTAATGACTGCAAGTCTAGCTCTTGCACATCCACAGAACCCTTGTACATGAATTCTACAAGGAGGTTAATCTCCGAGAATGGGATCCCTTTCAGAATCACGATGGGGTGTTGACATGGGTTGTCCCTGGATGAGAATATTTAAGTCAGATATATTCTTTTGACATTAATATACTTTATAGAGGCTTGAAAAATGTTGCTTCAATGTCCAAATTTAAAATACATGTGTTTATATAATTAAAATCTAGATGGTATAAAATAAACTTTAAAATTATATGTGATAAATACCATCTGGCATGTTTACAGTGCATGGTATAAATAACTTCACTAGAAAAATAATGATGTCATTATGACCAAATGGTTAATTTAGGTTGGGCTTGTAAAACTAAAACATTTGAAAGTACTTTTGAATAAAGAACACATTTCTGGCAGGAATATTAAAAAGATGTTTGGGTACTAACTTGAATATTTGTTCGAAATAAGGACTGCAAGCGGAGAGCACGAGTTTGTGCGCCTTGAGGGTCCCATCGCGGCAGGAGAGCGTCACGTCTGCGAGCGCCGACGATGAGTAGATAGTTGTGAACAGCTGGCTCAAGTTCTGCAGGTGGTTGTTCCACTTCAAGTGGAACGTCTTATCGCTCACCAGCCCCTGCATCTGCACCACCACATTCACTCATAAAACACAAATCACACCACTTCGCGACTGATGGGCATCGACAGAAAACAGACTCTGCTGCGAGTTGCGACCGCTACATAAAATTATAATTATTACAACTTATTTTTAGAACGATGCCCGTAAAAAACACTATACGTACGCGGTATGACAGTGTAATATACCGTAGGTACGCGCCGCCGACGGAATTTAATGCTTTAACATTTTATTTTTATATTATATTCAGCAACATGAAATATCTCGTCAATCGCACCGGCACAAACTTCTTACCTTTTAATCACGTTTCCACTTCCCTATTTTTCACAAATAACACCGAAACATTTCACAAAATTATTACATTAATTTTATGTTACACAGAAAGCCGTGTCGTAAAAAACAGAGTGGGGCACGCCGAGGCCCCCTCCTACCCCGGCCCCCTCGCACACAATCAATATACGGAATATGAGAGCGCGGCGCGCCCCCTCGTCCCCCGCATGCTTTATTATACACCGTATAATTAAAATATACAACTTTATAAATTGTAGGCACTAGCAAGTTGGCGCTTATATACTTTTATTTCTCAATAACTAAGCTTAGCTTGGTATTGCTTGCTTTATTTAACATCAATTCACGAAAGAAAATTATATAACTTCTAAGATGCATAGAGATTTTATTAATGTATTTGTACAAGCGAGTTGTTAGTGACAGTGTGCATGAGATACAAATACATGTACCTACAAAATAGGACACAGCATACACAATTTACTGTACCTACTGGTACATTAAATTTAAATGGGTAGGTGTTTGTTAAAAATATATAAAATATTCACATTCATTAAATAAATTGGATAATTACGCAACTCTTTCAATTTTCATCTTTTTTTGTTTTCTACCCAAAAGGCCCCTTTTACAAAAATAATATAGGTATAGTCAATGTTAAATATCTAAATAAACATTGATGTGTGCGTTTGTTAAATTTGTGTGAGTGTAATAAAAGGTACATACATTTCAATCGTTTTCTTTCACTATACCGCACACTCACACACATACAAAACCGGGGAACCTGAGGCCGACGGACTCTAGTTTTGTTTTTATTAAAATACCATACCATTCTTTTGTTACAATTTGTATGAGTAACGTCTGCTGTATTCATTGAAGTAGATTAAAACTGAGATGAATATGCTGAGCGCAGGATCTGTTGCATTTTTATATCTTTGATAGGTTTATAAAGTTCCGTATCATAGGTACCTACATAAATCTACCTAAGCATTTTCGTTTGCTTCCTACGCCACCCCCGGGAACACGTAGTAGGGGTTGGATGGGGGGTAATATTTATTAATACTCACACAAATAAACGTTAGCTAAGTACGTACATCAATAGCAATCCTACGTATGTGTAGGTAGATTTTGTGCTACTACTTGCTATTATTTATTACGTTAGTTAGGTATTGTGTAATAAGGCATTTAAAATTTACACAAAACCACTAGTTTATTCAAATATTACGTGTGACAATTTATTTAATTTTAATCATACAGTTAGTAACCCATTGGAAACATGAACGGACGACGGCGACGGTATAAGAATTTAATATTAAATTTTCTAGTAAGTGCCACCAATTTGAAGGGTTTATAAGTACCAGCATATTTAGAACTAAGTGGTTACAATCCCACATTTTTAGTAGCAATATTTCATTGATTTAAATTGAATCTTGGTTTATTTAATTTAATTTTTAGTTTCATAATTATTTTAAGTGACCATGGTAGGCACAGATAGGTAGGTAATTTGTTTTCACTTGTAAAATTACTCATGTATTTCATTTCATTTGTTTCCGTTTACGCTTAGTTAAAACTATATCTAAAAATCAAAATCAAATCAAAATCACATGATATTTAAAAATTCTATAATAAGTATATAGGTATGAATTTTTTAAATATTTTTTAATAGCTTTTTGTGTCAGTGAGTTTTGACCCTATACTTAGGTTCTCGCATTCTTTGTCTGTTGAAGTAACCCTACACAGGCTAAAACATAATACGATACAAGGTTAAAGCCACAGAGTAACATATTTTTAGTCTGATCTGTGGAGATACCATAAACATACTACTTCTCTTAGCTATCAGTGTCAGTGTCATTTTACAAATCGTCTGCCTGTCACTGTCAATCCGGCAATGTGCTGTTCAAGCAGAGATTTCATTCACTAATTGATCAATTTATGAATGAAATCTCTGCTTGAACACTGATCGATGACTGAGCATCGTTCTGCGATACGGACCTCAAAGTATACCACTTTCCCACACTAATGCCTATAATCCAGCACTTAACGAATAAAATGCCATCATTATTTCAGTTAGTCAACTTGGGAGTCTTTAAGTCAAGAGTAAATAGGTTATTTCTGGGTAAGCGTGCTCCACCTTCGACCTCATCGTCACTTACCATCATGTGAGATGTAGTATATAGTATATACATATAATAGTATGTAGTAAATTATACCCAAATAATTTAAAAAAAATTTAAGCACTATTACACTGAAAATTATACAAGTTTTGGAAAATGATACAATGCGGCGGTGACACGATCTTTTTCGTTTTCCCGCCGAAACTTCTGTCAAGTGTTTGGTCACGTCACGTCACGTCACGCACGTCAGTCAGTATTCATTTGTACGCGTTTCATTGTTGTCGTGTAGTAAAAATCTGAAATTCATAAATAAAGCGGCAGCAGCAGTTTCTTACCGGTGCCGCGGATACAATTCAAAGTTACAAAGCTTTTTGGCGCCATCTAAGTCTAAATTAATTAATAGTGGCTAGAGATCTTGGTTCCGTTCTAAACCTAAACATAATAGAATCTCATAATGGAAAATGCATCGAATTTAATCGTTGCTAGCCCCAACCTCAAGTATACTGAAGATTTTATTTTTTCGGATTATGTTTATGAAGAAACTTTGGTGACGAAGACCGGCGAAGACATCACGGTAAGTACTTACTTAAAAATATCTTCATCTTAACCTCACCGTTCGGCGCGCTATGTTATTGATTGGGGCATGGACCTACATGTTCCAGAACGGTATCGAAAAGCGGCCTTGTTGAGTAATTGTTTAGTGATTGTCGATAATATTAAAGCATCGGTACATTATTTAAGCTTTTGTACATTTCTATGAAGCTATTTACATTTAAAATTTCATTCATTTCTAAATAAATGAGATTTTATTTATGTGACTGCATGGCGACGCAAGCAAGACGGTGTGTGGTGTATGACGGTGAGCTTCATGCCTGTTCATAAAAATTATTGCTGTACTATCTAGCTCGAGTCTTCTATTTAAAAAAATCTCTTTTATTATGGATTCATTACCTAGCATTGCACTACACCCAACAACTCACAACATCAATTAATGTTTTATACCCATAGTTTTGCTTATTACCTTCCTAAATCTAGATAATTATCAACTGGAGATTGTACAATTACCAGAGGTGTAATAAACTTATAAATATAACAGTAATGCAACCTTAATGATTAATTGTAAACAAATACCTCAGAAAAACAAATATTTATGTACTAGCTAACCAGCCTTGGCTCCCGGCTTGGTACAATATGTTAATAATTTTAAGTGAGCAGTCATGTCACATTAAAACATAGCCTGTATCACTCAGAGTTAGTATAATTTTCTATCAGTTAGAGAATTTTAAAGCTGACTTTCACAAAGTTTGATCTCAAACTTTGTTATGTCAGAAATTGAGTCTAGCCTCAAACTCTAATTATATAATCATTCACAGTTGAGTTAAGGATACTGAAGTATTATTATAAGCTAAGAATGAGGCAGCCTGAGCCATGAAATTGGTGACTTAAGGCATGCTCAGACAGCACCATCTTAATAATAAATTATAATGTATTTATTATGAAATAAAACCGCTTAAGTATTTTACTCAATAATAAATATACCAGTTACTCATGCTAGCAGATATGTTGCTGCATGTTTTCTTTGTTGTATTATAGTTTTGCCTCTCTGACTTGTGTGTTCACATTATTCCAAGGCCTTTTTAAGTTATTTAGGAATAGCCTTAAATAATAGGTCTTTCTTTACCTATGAAATTGTAGTTCTACAGTACAGGCCATTTCAAACAAAAACAGTGTATCCAACTTGATCCAAAATTATACAGAAATATCTAGTGTAATTCTACTCAAACTGCTATCTGCTACTTTGACTGTGATTATATTAAATAGAAAAATACAATAGAATAGAAAAATCAATTGCTTATTCCAACATAAAATAAATGAGCAGTCATATCACTAAAGGATATTTCTGTATCATTTTATATTTAAGATGAGCTTCTGCGAGATCACACCAGACTCAATTGAATTTTCAACCTGATCGTTTTCAATCTCATTTATTTTGTCTGTAGGTTAAGCCCTACCAGAAACAGATATGCCTCCGTACCCAGCGCCGAGTAGGCAAGGTAGGAGTGATGCTAGTTGGCTGGGGCGGGAACAATGGCTCCACCTTCACCGCTGCGGTCCTCGCGAACAGGCACCAGTTGACTTGGAACACTAAGAACGGTGTTATGGATTCCAATTGGTGAGTTTAATGTTTTTATGTTTAAGTCTTGACTTGACTTGACTTTTTGATTATGGCCTCTGCAACTAACAGACGTTGCAATTTTGCCAGTGTCACATACTATACTAGAACAACAAGTGATGGAGAATAATCTGTGTGTAGGTACTAGTACCTAGGTACGGTGTATAATATTGGAGAACTCTGGCCTTCAGATTCAAGAGATTTTTATCTACAACAAATAAAACATGTTTAAGTCTTAACTTTAGATTGTTATCTCCAAGAGGACATAATGGTCAATAACATTGACTCAATATGTTTTGTCTATGGCTCAGGGAATGTAGTATTTTAAGTTCAAATTCAATACAAATTTAAATGTTTTTATTTCAGTATAACACTTACAAAATGTATCATAGTTCATATTGTTTATGTTAAATTACTTAAATAAATTATCATCATCACTAATTAACAATATTATAAATGCAAGCTTAACTAATACCATGGAAATCTTTTGCAAAAAAATGTGTGCTTGATGTGACATGCAAAACTTTATGATTTAGAGTCAAAGTCTAAGTCAAAAGACTTATTGCAAATAGGCTATTTTTAGCGCTTTTACAAGTCAAAATTATATTAGGTACTTCAAATTAAGTTATTGTAATAAGTATATAGAATTACAAAGTGCTTATTGTCAAATATTACATAGCAAGCCCATTATAATATATGAGTTTAAAAAAAGGAATTGTCTTTCTCCCTACTGTTGCTAGCAATCCGGCACAATGCAGAACAGAAAACTCCGATCCAAAGCTTCGATTACATCTGTAAAGAAGAAGCTACATGAATGTATACTTTTTTTTGATTGATGTATTTTTTTTTCTACTGTGTTTTACAATATTTATAATTTATTACAGTTGAGTATGTAATAAATATATTACAAAAGTAACCACCCACACTTCACACTGAGAGTTCTTAGTGACTGCAATTACTGTAGTGGGCAGCCGTGAGGCTTAAAACCAAGTGAATGACTAGCATTTTAAGTCAACTGATTTTATTATAAAATTTCACAATGGAAAATGTTTTCTTTTAGGTTTGGGTCTATAACCCAGGCATCCGTCGTGCGTCTCGGAATCAATGAGAATGGCGAGGATGTCAATATCCCAATGTGTAATCTCCTGCCAATGGTTCATCCGGACGACCTGGGTAAGAACGCGACAGTTTAAAAATAAATAGTTAAAAATAAAATGTTGGTTTGGTTTAGCTTTCATATCAAAACAGCTGAAGCAAATGGGTAGATGCTATGAAAGCGTCTACTCATGAAATGTACACTACACCCCAGCGGGATGTCAGAGCAGGGCTTATCACCGCATCACATCACACTAATATTATATAGGCAAAAGTTTGTATGTGTTTGTTACTCCTTCACGCTCAAACGGCTGAATGGATTTGCATGAAATTCGGTACCAAGATAGCTTATACACTGGATTAACATATAGGCTACATTTTATCCCGGAAAAGTGAAATGTTCCCGTGGGATGAGCAAATAATTAAAATACTTTTTATCCGCGGCTAAAACCGCGGGGCGCAACTAGTGTAGAAATAAAGTAAGAGACCGAAAGTTTTTGGATGAAATGCTCACAGGTCACTACCAAAACTAGCACAGACTATGTTTTATCCAAGAACAATAATGAAAACCGGGAAAAATGCTAATTCTTCCTTCCTTCGCGTGGTTTCGTCGTGCTCTGGCGTCAGAATTTTTAAGCCGTCTGCAAGATTCTCTGGCTTATTCACTGGCTTAATGACTGTCATATTGAAACAATAGAAACCGATGACTTAACGTGCCCTTCGTTGTAGCAGTTGATAGCTCGTATCGGTAGAGATGACCACAACAAACATTCCTTAACTTTACCAATCAGTTAATATCGGGTAGACGAGCTTTGACATGTGCGCTACAAACATGTTGATGAAACCGCGAGACGCTTTTAAAGTTATTATAAATTCATAAGACAGACAAATCAATAGACTGCACAATATTGGCTAATTGGAGCCAGTATGACAACCAATCACAGCATTGCATTTTCCTCTGCCCTCTGCCTGAAAGACACCAAGCCTTAGTGCCATTTAAACCTTATATGCATCACAATAAAGCTCATCCCTCCCCAGTGATTGATGGCTGGGACATAAGCCCACTCAACCTGGCCGAGGCGATGGTACGCGCGAAGGTGATAGATCACGATCTACAGCAGAAACTCCGGAAAGAGATGGCGTCTATGAAGCCACGTCCAGCGATATACAACCCTGATTTCATCGCTGCCAATCAGGTATGTAGTATTAAGCTGTTGCGGTTTTACCACTTGCAGCTTCACTATAATAAACGTTGGTTAAATTTAATCGAATCAAGAGTAAAAATGAGATGTAGCATTTTTAGTTTGAATTAACAACTGTTGTAAGAAAAGGCCATTATTATTTACCTCGATGTTTCGACAAATTGCATTCGTACTGTTGAGGTGAAAAATGTTAAAGCTCCTGAGTTAAAGTGCTGAGTAAACACATGACTAGGGAGGTGGATTGCAATTGCACAAATTTGTATAGATTTGACAGATTCAATACGCATTTTATGTGCAATGCAACAGGAGAAATTTGCATACTAATAGTTGGTTTGCAATTTTCTCCTGTTGCATTGCACATAAACTGCGTATTTAATCTGTCAAATCTATGATTGAGACCAATCTATGATTGATTGAGTCACCGCCGCGATCTCGCTGCGTGAACTCACCTCCTGAGGAAGAGCATCGGATATGCTCGAAACCTGGTCGAGAAATCGACTTACTATTCGTGAGTAACAGTCGGGGATATATTAATTTAAAATCTATACAAATTTGTGTTCTATCGGTTGCAATCGAGTTACAAGATCGCCCAACAGATATGTCTTTTTAAATCTAAATATATATAACTCAAAGATGACTGACTGATTGACTGACTCACATAGTGATCTATCAACGCACAGCCCAAACCACTGGACGGATCGGGCTGAAATTTTGCATGCAGGTAGATGTTATGACGTAGGCATCCGCTAAGAAAGGATTTTTCGAAATTCCACCCTTAAGAGGGTGAAATGGGTGGTTGAATTATTTTCCCATAGATCACGCCGCGGGCGAAGCTGCGGGCAGAAGCTCGTAAAACATAAGTCTTTCATACTTGCTATTATCAGTGTCCCATACTATTCAATTACCTGCCCAATTGCTTTTTGTAATTTATTTATTCATTTTGGATAGTCTATTAAATATTTTTTATTTTAAGAAATGATATTAATAGCCAGTCTCAAATATTGAACCGCAACAGGCCGTCGTGACGTCAACAAATGGCATGACGTCAAAGTGTACGTAAAAACCCATGTCACGCGTTGTGATAACCAATGAGGATTAAATTACTTGACTGTTGTTACTGCTGAAAGGACGTTGCTCTATTCGCCATACTTTTTGTATGCCACCAAACTGGATAGGAAATCAGGGTAATGAGCAGCAGCGTTACCCTGTGCACCGATACTGTATTTCTATGACATTATTTTATTATTTTTTATGTTAAGGAATGATATGACGGTGTTTTTGAATTGAAAATTGATATGACAATGCTAGTAATTCGCCTGATGTTAAGTGACACGGCCGCTCATCAACAGTTGCAGTGTCAATCAGAACTCTAATGTAAAGTTTCACGTGACACTACACTACGAACGTCAAACTGAGACATCAGCACAGTCTAGTTATAAGATTAGTAGATTGTGAGCTTAGGTTAGCTTCAAACGGGAACACAGTAGTGCTTGGCGGCAAATTAATTGGCAAAACGGTGGTACTTTCCTAGACAAATTTTGCAGAATAGTCCTACCACCTATTCCAGATGTCCATTGGTTTAATACACCGTGGTTATGACGATGAATTGTCTATGCTTCTGTCTCTTGTAACGGTTTGCATATTTCCTGTTTTGCTAACGAGTTCTTACCGAGTCTATTATGGAAGTTATAAGAACTTGATTCGCTCGGTCGTTGCTGCAAATTATATCATACTGGTTCGTACTTGAACTGATTCAGAATCATGTGGTGATTGATACTTTTAGATATAGGTATACGTGATGCCTACGTACGCCTTACTTGTAAGTGTAATCCAAGCAAATTGACTGCTAAGGTTTCTTTTAAGCCGCGGACTGTCACAACTTTCCAAGGCTTAAACAATAATGATTATAAAATACTGTTTAATACTAAGTTTGACAACTCCTAAATTAAATTAAATTCATCGACTAGTGAGTCTTGTGCAATTCTTGCAGAGTGTGTTGATAAATGTGAAGTAGTTTTTAGATTTAGACATATTAATTCGGCTATAATTGTTAAGACCTTTAGGTCACTTAAAATAAAGAATACTGAGGATCTTTGGGGAATGTCTACCAGGGTTTTAAGTGGCATTGTCACATTAATCGCACCATATTTAGCAGAAGTATTTAATAAATGTGTAGACGAAGGAGTTTTTCCCAACGTAATGAAAAATAGTAAATTGATTCCATTATTTAAGTCTGGAAATAAGAATGATCCATCGAACTATAGGCCAATTTCTGTGTTACCTGCAATAAGTAAAATTTTTGAAAAAGAAATTCTTAATCAGTTGTTAACATTTTTTAACCTTAACGGACTGTTTCACAGTCAACAGTTTGGATTTACAAAAGGACGATCAACTACAGATGCAGGCGTAGAACTCTTTATACATATACTTGGTGCTTGGGAGAAGTCACAGGATGCCATAGGTATTTTTTGTGACTTATCCAAAGCATTTGATTGCGTATGTCACGAAACCCTAATTTTTAAATTAAAGCATTACGGGGTTTGTGGGAAAGCTCTTGATCTTGTCTCTTCTTATCTTGGTAATAGAATTCAGACAGTTGAAGTTAATGGAGCAAGATCATCTGGTTCTATCACTAAAATGGGGGTCCCGCAGGGTTCAATACTAGGACCATTCTTATTTTTGGCCTATATTAACGATCTTCCATTTTTTGTAAAGAACCTATGTGATATTGTTTTGTTCGCAGATGATACGTCTCTTATTTTTAAGGTTGACCGATCTATTAATGATTTTGACGACGTTAACAAGGCAATTTCACTGGTTTTGAACTGGTTTACTAAAAACATCTACTGTTAAATAGTAAGAAAACTAAATGTATTAAGTTTTCGTTACCTAATGTTAGGGGGTCTCCTACAAATTTATTACTGAATGGTGAGGCATTAGATTTGGTACAATCTGTCACGTTCCTTGGCATAACTATAGACTCTAAATTACAGTGGGGTCCTCACATATCAAACATTGCTGGTAGATTGAGCTCTGCTGCATATGCTGTGCGTAAAATCAGACAGTTTACTGATGAAGCCACTGCAAGATTAGTATACTTTAGTTACTTCCACAGTATTATGTCATACGGCATCTTACTGTGGGGTAAAGCCGCGGACATACAATCAATTTTTGTCTTACAGAAAAGAGCAATTCGTTCCATTTATAACATGAAATCCCGCGACTCTCTCAGAGAACGATTTAAGGAGATAAATATTCTTACAGTGGCTTGTCAATACATTTACGACAATTTGATGTACACTCGCAAAAACATTAGCTCTTTTCCCAGATATTGCGACATTCATAACTTTAATACTAGGAACAAAAATAAATTGAAAGTTCCAAGATTCAGACTGCAGAAAGTTAATGGTTCATTTATGGGAAACTGTATACGCTTTTATAACAAGTTGCCCGACGGTATCGAACAATTGTCAATGCGTAAATTTAAATTATTCATAAAGTCAAACTTAATGAAAAAAGCCTATTACACAATAAATGATTATGTGTCGGACAAAAAAGCTTGGCCTGAATATCCCAAGCTTAACGGTATGAAAGCTTAGGTACTTTGCCTATTGCCTATTCCTATCTATAAATTCAGTTTCTATTTGTAATGTTTATAATAAGATAATCACGGTATTTTTCTTGCACCGGTGTGACGTGGTGGTTATTTTTGTAACATATTCATTATCTCAACTGTAATGAATTATATACATTGTAAAAGACAGTAGAAAGAAGAAAAAAAAAAATACATCACTGTAAAGTTTCTTGTAGCTTCTTCTTTACAGTTGTAATCGAAGCTTCGGATCAAAGTTTTCAATTCTGCATTGTGCCGGATTGCTTGCACCAGTAGTGAGAAAGAGAACTGCTTTTTTTTCAAACTCATATATTGTAATGGGCTTGCTATATTATTTGACAATAAGCACTTTGTAATTTTATATGCTTAGTGAAATAACTTAATTTTAAGTACCTAGTATAATTTTGACTTGTAAAAGTGCTAAAATTAGCCTATTTGCAATAAATCTTTTGACTTTGACTTTGACTTTGACCTAAGTTCGCATTTATCCCTGTATGAAGTACTGGGACGCATTTGGGTACGTCCAAAACAAGTGGGGACTTAGAGCTGGTAAACTTTAGAGCAGATGGGAATCTGTGATTGAGACGTATCCGTGATCGGGTATTTTGAATCGAATGCGTGTTGAGGATAAGGTAAGTATTTTATTATTATTTTATTAATGCACAAACAGTTTACAATATACATATATAATACTTTTTATATAGAAATACATACACCAATAAAGTTGCCACCGATATAAACTATAAATACTACCAAAACGGTACTCTATACAAAGTTAACATATATACATACTCGATAATAATAAATTATAGGCTGCTCGGATTTTATGTATGGCAAAGGAAACGGATCACGGGGGGTTTTAGTGGGTTCGAGTCCCACATACCCCCTGCCATTACCCCCGTGGTGGCAGGGAAGCGCAAGAGCATTTCTACCCTTAAAGATGTATGTCTAGCAGCGAGACAATTTGAGATGTAGCGGCACGTATATATTAGGTATATTGAAATTAGGTTCGGTTTTCAACATACGTAAAACTTCGTTAATTTCGACATACGTAAAAGGTTCTTAATTCGGTTCTTGTTGATTTATTAATGTTTGTTACTTCTCAGATCTCCGTCATTTATTCACCGATTGGGAATATTATTTTTTTATTTAAACTGATACAATTGTGTAGGTACTTTCAGATGGTCCCATACATAATTTTGATCAGAATCAGGAATTGAATTTTCCATGGATAAATAAATATACCTATAATTATATAATCATCCAAGTATTTAAAAGTATGAAAATTTTGAGATATTGAAGTCGGTTTAGCCCATTTTTCTTTTTTTATAAGGATATTATATTTAACTCTGTAACTGTAAATATAATAAAGAAGGTAGTTATGTGTATTCTATCATCTAGGTCGTTCTATGGAGTCAGAACTTGTCACGTGGTCAACACGCCGCCGACACGTGACCATTGTCTTCCATTTTTAAAAACACCCGCGTGTTTCGTTTTGTGTCGTCTTACTGCAAATATTTTCATTTGATCAGCAGCAATGTTTACAAATCGATTGTCTATGAATGGGGCCAGTGATAGAATGGAACTTCTCCATAAGCCTATATTTCCCGTTTACAAAACACGTCTCGGGTATCTTCCGTGCTCCGGGTTTTGTATGGAATATATTTAATACCTGTTTGTGATATCACATGGTCCTAAAAAATATTAAACAGTGCTTTATTTCCACTTAATTTACGGTTCATATTTCCTTCTACGTTATTGAGCAATGTTTTATATTAGACCTGGGCTATTTTTCTCTAATATGTTGATAATATTTCCTACTGTAAATAATAGGTCTTTACCTATGAAATTGCCGAATTGCAGTACAGACTTTTTCAAACAAAAAAAAGTTTTGACTGGCTATGAATTCTAAATTCAAATTAATTTTGTTTTAAAAATATGTCATTCTATTTACAATATAAGTCTTTTGTTTATTGATTAGCGTTGTATTTTCATTACATTTCAACATTTTTCCTCGTAATGGATACTTTGAAATTTCGTGTAATTATGGAATATGAGTTCCGTCGTGGCACCAACGCGGCACAAACGACACGTAACATCAACGACGTTTACGGAGAGAACTGTACAAACGAACGTATAACCCGTTATTGGTTTGCTCGGTTCCGTTCTGGGAATTTTGACTTGAAAAATGAACCTCGTGGTCGTCCGGAAACTTTGGTCAACAATGATGAATTAAAGGCTATTGTGGAAGCTGATGAATCTCAATCTACAGCTGAGCTGGCAGCAGCTTTTGATGTTAGTATCAAAACAATATTGGTCCATTTGCGACAGATTGGCAAGATAAAAAAGCTTGATAGATGGGTGCCCCACGAACTTAACGATCGCCAGCGCAACGTACGCGTCGAGACTTGCCTTGCGCTGCTTAACAGGTACAGAAATTAAGGAATTTTGAACCGAATTGTTACGTGCGACGAAAAATGGATTCTTTTTGACAATCGAAAGCGCTCAGCAAGTTGGTTAGATCCTGGTTCGGTACCAAAGCAATGTGCAAAACGAAAAATGACCACTAGAATTTTGATGGTCACAGTTTGGTGGTCTAGTGCTGGTGTGATTCATCATAGCTTTTTACAAAACGGCGAGAGCATTACTGCAGATGTGTACATTGAAGAACTGACCACAATGATGGCGAAACTCGCACGTCTGCAACCAGCTTTGGTCAATCGGTCGTCTCTACTGCTACTTCACGACAACGCGCGACCCCATACTGCACAACAGACCGTCTCTAAGCTGCATGAGTTGGGTTTGGAAGCTCTCCCTCATCCGCCATACTCACCAGATCTTGCGCCTACCGACTATTACTTTTTCCAAAATTTGGACCACTTTTTAGCGGGAAAAAAATTCAATTCCCGAGAGGCAGTACAAAACGCCTTTGAAGAGCTTGTTGTCTCCCGTCCTGCTGATTTTTTCAAGAAGGGCATCCATAAACTGCCACAGCGTTGGCAAAGATGCATTGATTGCAGGGGTGATTACTTTGAATAAAAGAAATAAATAAGTTCGAAAAAAAAAATACTTTAACTTTTTTCAAACAAAACGGCAATTTCATAGGTAAAGACCTAATATAAACATAACTAACCTCGGTTAGTCAAAATAATGTTTTGATAATTTTTTGGCGCGAATAGACCCGTTTTATCTTTACAATATGAGTTCAAGTCGCGAAAGTTTAAAAAAGTAATATTTCCAATTCCAAGGAAGGTCAATTTATTCATAGCGGTATTGGTATCGATTTACGTTGACAGCCGCTTCGAATTTTCACATTGTTCAATTGCTATGTTGTTTAATTTTATTCTTTTTGTTTTTCATCTGTGCTCGTTAAGTTTGTATTCGTTTTATTTTTAGTTTTATAATAATCCGTCCGTGATGTCATGAATTAGGGTTTCGGCTGAAAATCAGTAACTGAGGTTGTAATTTTCAACCTCAGTTGTATGCTGAGCCGGAACCTATTCCTGACATCACATAATGTCACATTTTTCTTCTTCTGTCTTATTGTATTGTTTCCATTTGTATTTATTTTATTGCGTTACATTGTGTGTCTCGAATTAAATATATTTCATTTAATAGCGAAATATTTGCAAGAAAGAGACCAATTTTTTTACACTTGTATCCAATTGTCACAAACATAATTCCTAAAATAAATGCATATGTAATAAATGGCACGTTCATAAACAAAAACTGTACAATCAACTTTTATACTAATTTAATTTTAAGAAAACAATTGAAGGGCTGAGAACAAAAAGGATTTAACTGATTTTTTTCACAAAATGACTTATGGGTATCGTTGGATTCAGCGTGAAATTATCTACAATAATACATTCTCAAAATACCGAAATGAAGCTTAAATCTCGAGATTTTGAGTCTAAAAACGGTTTATCTGTCACAGGAATACAGTTCGCTTAGCATAAAAACACTATTATATTACTTTATTATATTATATTTTTACAGTAATTGTATGTAATTATAGCCGTGTAATAGTTGTAGTTATGAGTAATTGTATGAATTAGAACTATATTTAGTATTTTAAAATAGAATTAAAACAATTTCAAGCAACTGAAACTTACATAAACCTTTTCTATTACCTTATAAGCACTCTACATTAAAATAACGCCGTTGAAGTTTAAAGACAATTTTCTCGAAACTATCAATTTGACAGTTAAACCCTTTTTATTCTCAACCCTTCAATTGAGAAATGCCACTTCAGAAGGTAGAAAATGGTAAAAATAACAACACGTTACTGATACATACTTGCATTATTTAATTGGTGATACGTTACATAATTGTTGTTACATACATACATCCCATAATTAGTGTTACATACATACATCCCATAATTAGTGGTACATACATATGGCGTGTATTGTAAACTCAATTGAACTTAATTATCAGGTCATGAGAGGAAAACGTTAGCACAAATCAGAAATTACTACACAGTAGTTAGAAGCTATAATTATATTATGTTACCGGCAGTCTGTATAATTCAGGCATTACATATACATTTCCTAGGTATTGCATAGAATATCTCCTAGATTTATTTATACTTAGGGCAAAGTCTGAGTTGCCTGTAATGCGTAAAGAATAAGGTGGAAAGGCGAAGGGAATCGAGCTCCCGTCTTTGTAATCGTAGTTTTTTTTAAGCACAGAAAAGCGTGACACTCTCATAACAATATTATAAATGCAAGCTTATCTAAATCCAAAGAAATATCATTTGCTAAAAAAAATTGTGTGTAGTGATGTGACAGAACTTTTATGATTTAGAGTTCTTAGTGACTGCAACTATAGCGGGCAGCCATGAGGCTCAACACCAAGTGAATGACTAGCATTTTAAGTCAACTGATCTCATTACAAATAATGTGTGCTTGAGACCACACGACTGAAGAAAAACTTCTTTAGTTTAGCTCCATCTATCGGCCGGTATAACTATCAGGTGAACGACTAGCTCGTCACATCATTCATTAACATAACAAAATTAAGCCAACTTTTTGTTCCAGGCCGATCGCGCCACGAATCTCATCCCAGGGACCAAGTACGAGCAGTACTTGCAGGTGCGCGCCGATATTAAGGACTTCCGAGACAGGCAGAAGCTGGACAAGGTCATCGTGCTGTGGACTGCTAACACTGAAAGGTAGTTAGTTACCATAGAGAAGGAATAAAACTACTAAGTTACCATAGAAAAAGAATTAAACTACCAAGTTACCATAGAGAAAGAATAAAACTACCAAGTTACCATAGAGAAAGAATAAAACTACCAAGTTACCATAGAGAAAGAATAAAACTACCAAGTTACCATAGAGAAAGAATAAAACTACCAAGTTACCATAGAGAAAGAATAAAACTACCAAGTTACCATAGAGAAGGAATAAAACTACTAAGTTACCATAGAAAAAGAATTAAACTACCAAGTTACCATAGAGAAAGAATAAAACTACCAGGTTACCATAGAGAAAGAATAAAACTACCAAGTTACCATAGAGAAAGAATAAAACTACCAAGTCACCATAGAGAAAGAATAAAACTACCAAGTTACCATAGAGAAAGAAAACTCCAAGTTACCACAGAGAAAGAATAAAACTACCAAGTTACCATAGAGAAAGAATAAAACTACCAAGTTACCATAGAGACGGAATAAAAATACCAAGTAAAAAACATTGCTATATAACCATATGACACGTTACCCTTTAAGGATTACATGGGCTGTTATTAAAGACCCTCTTAGGAACAGTTGAAGTTATTAAGAAAATTAAATTGACATAAGATACTTAAGTCACAGGGTCGATTATCCTGAACGATCGATCGATCGAACGAACGATCACATACATAGATAGTGTTGTGTCAAAATATAATTTTGACTAATCTCGACGTTTGTCTATTTCTAGTATTTCTAATACTCGGCTAGTATTTCTGATCTCTGGGCGAGTCCCCTAGTAATTACGGCCCATGTAACTTGGTTATTGTGTTGTATAGATTCTGCGAGATCCTCCCCGGCGTCCACGATACTTCGGACAACCTAGAGAAGGCGCTGCGCAACAACGAGGCCGAAATCTCACCATCTACCATCTTCGCGCTCGCTTCTATCGACGAAGGGGTGAGAACGTAACTTTTTAATAAAGATTGCTTAGTTTCCGTAATGCGACCCTTTAAAGCAGAGGTTCTCAGACATATTTTTCTCATAGACACTTTGAAAAATTTACTGGTTCCGGTGGACTCTATATTTCTACGATTACGGTAGAAACCATTATGATGAAAAAGAAGAAGCGAAAAAAATTGTGAATACACAATTTTTTTGTCACGGCCTTCGAGTCTCCCGTGGACCCCTGAGGGTCCACCTGGACCACCTTGGGACCCTTTGGTTTAATCAAAGTGACCCTTTCAGAGTGCCGGACATCATTTTTTTTCGGCATCGTTCCTATTGTTTTCCTATTGTGGGCCAAGTTAGGATATTTTTAGAGAACCAATAAAGGTTTAGTTTGCATGAATCCTTATCCTTGTGTTGTGGGACAATGGTCCTCGTAGTTCCTGGGTCCCTAGACACAGGGAATCCTAGTTAGGGTCCAGGATCTATGTATGTGATCGTTGATCGTTATTATTATTAGTACCTATTATAACTTAGAAGTATTTTTTTGTTGTATAACAGGGCTTTATATCATAATCAAATTATAATTTATTCTAATGCAGTTATGAATAAATTTATATGCTATGTTATAAATGTAGCTTAATGACTGTAATTCCGGGGAATAGCATTTTATGCACGTATTTATGACGTTTCCTATGAGTTTAAAACTATTTTTCGAATTGAATAAACGACCTGATCGTTGGGCGTAATTAATTTATTTGTTTTGAATTCCATTCCAGTGTAGCTACATAAACGGGTCCCCCCAGAACTCGCTAGTCCCGGGCGCCGTGGAGCGCGCGGAGGCGCGCGGCGTGTTCGTGGCGGGCGACGACTTCAAGTCCGGACAGACCAAGCTCAAGTCCGTGCTCGTTGACTTCCTCGTCCAGGCCGGTCAGTTCACGTTCACCTTCTATAAAGAACATATTTTTGGCACCTTTACACACAGACGTAAATAAAAGACAGATTTTTGTGAGAAAAAGAACTTCTTTTGTGAGAAAGAGAACTTTTTTTTTTCAAACATATATTGTAATGTGCTTGGTATATAATATTTGACAATAAGCACTTTGTAATTCTATATGCTTAGGACAATAACTTAATTTTAAGTATCTAATATAATTTTGACTTGTAAAATATATATATATATATACTTATAATACTACTTATACTGATACTTAAAATTAAGTTATTGTCCTAAGCATATAGAATTACAAAGTGCTTATTGTCAAATATTATATACCAAGCACATTAAAATATATGTTTGAAAAAAAAAAAAAATATATATATAGCATATTTGCAATAAAATCTTTTAACTTTGACTTTGGATTTGACAAGACAAACTTAAATTTAAAAACTTTTACACAAAAAATCTACATGATAGAATTTCTTTATGTAAAATATATATTAAAATGAGTTTTCTTTACTTTTAAACACTTTAAATTATTTTGTTACACTGCAGCTTATCGAAAGTATAGAGTTTCGCGTGACACTGTACTGCGCACGTCATCCTGAGACATCCATTATGATAGATATTCTTTATGGTTTATAATTAAAAATCCATTCATCTACTAGGTGGTACGACTTTGTTGCAAAGTTCGTCTAGGTAGGTACCACCGCTTTGCCAGTTATTCTGCCGCCAAGCAGTAGTGCGCAAGCACTACTGTGTTCCGGTTTGAAGGGCACTGTAGTGCTAGTGAAATTACTGGCCAATTGAGACTTTATGATCTGATCTCACAGTTTAGTAATCTTATTACTAGATTGTGCTGATGTCTCTGGATGATGTGCGCAGTGCAGTGTCGCTTGAAACTCTATGTTTTTGGCTTCCAAGTGACACTGTTCTGTTATGGGCGGCCGTGGCGCTTAACATCAGGTGAACGACTAGCTCGTCACATCATTCAATAACATAAAAAAAAATCAAGTCTAAGACTTAACTATTTTAAAGCCGCGGGCGTTAGATTAAAACCACTAGATTCCGGTTCAAATTCTGTTCCCGATTTAAATGTTTCCTGTACATTACACACTATGTTAACAGGTCTGAAGCCAGTTTCGATCGTGAGTTACAACCACCTCGGCAACAATGACGGCAAGAACTTGTCAGCTCCGAAACAGTTCCGTTCCAAAGAGGTAACTTAAAAATACAGTTACATTTCTAACTCATTTAAGTAGATTTTTAACTGGAAATGTTTATTTCCTTTGTTTTATTTATAAACCTTTACAATTTCAGTATTGCTAGTGGCCCACACTCTAGGTACAAGTTAGTAGTACAAGTCCTGTTTCGTGAGTTCCTTAGAAACGTATTAAAAAAGTTCACAAAATTACGGCTAATATATTATAAAACGAGCTTCTGCCCGCAGCTTCGCCCGCGGCGTGGCCTATGGGAAAATAATTCAACCACCCACTTCACACTCTTAAGGGTGGAATTTCAAAAAATCCATTCTTAGCGGATGCCTACGTCATAACATCTACCTGCATGCCAAATTACAGCCCGATCCGTCCAGTGGTTTGGGCTGTGCGTTGATAGATCACTATGTCAGTCAGTCACCTTTGTGTTATATATATTTAGATTCAAAATGATAATATTAATAGCTATAACTAAACCACCTACAATTTTAATACCTGGCTGGTGATTTGTGAACTAATAAAACTTTTATTTCTTAGTACTGAGCCTATAGGCTATATATACATAAAGACCACTTCTCAAAATGACCGCATCTAATTTTTATGTCAATGAGTCGATTTCTCATATTGACAACTTTTATAAAGACTTCTTCCCATAATGACGACATTTAAGAATGACTACAATTTAAAATGCTTTTAAGTATTTACAGACAACTTACTTCTCTAACATTTATAATATTACGTTAATACGGACTAGTAGGTGGTAGGACTTTACTACTAGGTGGTAGGACTTTACTGCAAAGTTCGTCTAGGTAGGTACCACCGCTTTGCCAGTTATTCTGCCGCCAAGCAGTAGTGCGCAAGCACTGCTGTGTTCCGGTTTGAAGGGCACTGTAGCTAGTGAAATTACTGGGCAAATGAGACTTTATGATCTGATCTCACAGTTTAGTAATCTTATTACTAGATTGTGCTGATGTCTCTGGATGACGTGCGCAGTGCAGTGTCACGCGAACCTCTGTACTTTAGAGTTCCGAGTGACACTGCAGCTGGTATGGGCAGCCGTGTTGTTTAACATCAGGCGAACGGCTAGCCCGTCACGTCATTCCTTAACATAAAAAAAAAAAAAAAAAATACGGACTCGTGTTTTGACCGATTTCCAAAAAGTAGGAGGTACTTTGTTCGTCTATATTTATGATATTTTTTTGTATATAGATATCAAAGAGCAACGTGGTGGACGACGTTGTGCAATCCAACCGCGTACTATACAAGCCGGGAGAGAAGCCCGACCACGTGGTCGTCATCAAGTATGTGCCGTACGTCGGTAAGTTTTTTTTTTTTTTTTTTTTTTTTTATGTTAAGGGATGACGTGACGAGCTAACCGTTCGCCTGATGTTAAGCGACACGGCTGCCCATATCACTTGCAGTGTCACTCGGAACTCTAGTGTATAGTTTCGCGTGACACTGCAGTGCGCACGTCATCCTGAGACATCAGCACAATCTAGTAATAAGATTACAAGACTATGTGACAGACAGTAATTTCACTAGCTACATTGCCCTTCAAACCGGAACACAGTAGTGCTTGCACACTACTGCTTGGCGGCAGAATAACTGGCAATGCGGTGGTACCTACCTAGACGAACTTTGGTAATCAACACATCACACATTAACTGCTGAACATAGATCTACCCCACTTTGGACGCTTATCCCACGCTTATCAGGCTTTTTAATCGCTTTTTTTTAATCTATAATTTTGGAAGATTTAGTCGATTATGGCAGCTCCATTATACACAATCACTAGTTGCGCGGTTTCACCCGCGGATAAAATGTATTTTAGTTATTTGGTCATCCCACGGGAACATTTCACTTTTCCGCGATAAAATGTAGCCTATATGTTAATCCAGTGTGTGGGCTATCTTGGTACCGAATTTCATCCAAATCCATTCAGCGTGAAGGAGTAACAAACATACACACATCCAAACTTTCGCCTTTATAATATTAGTAAGATTAAATTCTAACCAAATATGTCTTTTATCACGATAAAAAGTGTCTTGGCAGCCGTACTCAGTGGAAAAGCCAAGACACATTTCAAAGTTAAATTTAACATTTAAATTTCTTAAAGTTAAATTAAACTTAGAAGATTAAATTTTGATTATGATTATTAAATTTAGTTAAAGAAAAATTTCACCCGATTTGTGCTAGCATATGTGCTCTCACAGACTGGGTCCTGACACACTCCACTAGGACATGATGTACGTCCTCTAGGACCCCACAAGTACCACAATAGGCTATTTGACTACTATTAAAAATGAACAAGTAAATATTATTTTCATAAAGTAGGCTAAAAATGAATGTAATCATTGTAAAAATAAGTAAAATCGGTAAATTAATCACGGAGTAGTACGCTTTTAAAGTTTCATCGCCTGTCCCTTTCTCGCAAAACAGAGATCGTGTTGAGCTTCCTCACAGCTACTATGAAGGCATGGCTTGTGACGTCACATGCCAAAAAGATTGTATGTAGAGCTACCACAGCTTAGTAATGAGTTACTGTGAGGACTGGTAACTGACGTCACTGCGTGTTTGTGTTGTCTCTTTCTATTTCTGTATTTTAAAATGCCTGTAACTTAGTCATTTTTTGAGATATTCAAGTTTTGTTTTCACAGTTATCTATTTTTTGAGGTATATTATTTATGTATGTAATAAAAATATAGTAGTCAAATAGCCTATTAGGGGAGTCTGATCTTCTCATCATGTGTTTGAACTTATTAAGTGGCAGCATAAGATTTTAATGTACCGAGAGTAATTCTTATTCAGGAATATAGCCACAGGCAAATAGCCGCCATTATGAGGAAAATCAAGATGGTAGACTGTAGGTATTTTATTGTAGGATTAAAAAAATAAACTTACAGTTATGTACAAGTATAGAAAAGTAAACATATAAAGAAGGCCAATCACAAGTTTCCATAGATAGGTAAAAAATAAATAATTCTACTCTTACATAGAAAAACTGACGCACACATAATAAAAATACAACTTCTACATACAATAACCACTTAGCTTCTTAATTATGAAAAAATATAGTATTGTAACACCCGCCAATATTTCGTTTGCTTACAACGAATGAAACTAGATGGCGTGATGCGACCTTAAAACACGCAAGCGTTTAGTTCAGTGAACTCGATATACATATCCTGTGAAATTGAAATTAGGTCAGGCACTTGATTTCTTGGGCAGACGGATTCCCGGCACTCGAAACTACTCTTGCTGCACTGAATTCCTACTAGGCGCTGCGGACAGTATACTTCTGGCCCTCGTTTACATGGATTCAGGGTAACTCTTCTCCCCGCTAGTTGTATCTATACGTAAATAAATGATGATTTTATAACTGAACTCCGTCGTAATTACTCTGCGCCACGTCCCGTCACATCCCCGTTACAGTATAATTATAATAAATAGTCCAAAATATTCGAAGCTATTAAGATGTAAGTAAGGCCCTTAGAATCGTTTGTGGTGTTTCCAGGGGACTCGAAGCGCGCGATGGACGAGTACACCTCCGAGATCCTGCTGCACGGCACCAACACTATTGTTGTCCACAATACGTGCGAGGACTCTCTGCTCGCTGTCCCTCTCATCCTCGATCTGGTCCTCCTGGCTGAACTCTTCACCAGGGTCAGCTTCCGGAAGGACGATACGGAAGGTACGTGATTTAGTAAAGGAACAATCCCGTATTGGGAGTTTTGTAAAAACAAGATTTTTTAATATTTTCATAACATACACTGTACAGAAGCCGTTTAGAAAACCGATTGAAAAAAAAATGTAGCCAATTATTAGATTGTCCTCTAAAGAACTTATTTTTTGGTTATTATTTTACTTACCCCCCATTTCACCCTCTTAGGGGTTGAATTTCGAAAAACTTAGTGTATACCTACACTTTGCAAAGAACACACCCTCCAAATTTCAAATCTCTAAGACCAGCGGCTTAGGCTGTGTGTTGTTATATAAGTCAGTCAGTCAGGACTTTGAATTTTATATGTATATATATAACACCGACGTGTCAAGCAATATTTGTACAATATCATAAAAAAGTAATAAAAAAGACTTCAAGAAATCTTAACTTAACATCATAATATCCAAAATTAAAATAAATTTGTCAAATGCTAGAAAAGTTTGAAGTAAAAACAAAATTAAAATAAATCTACAATTTGAACTAGGCAAATATAATATAAACACGTGTCTGTTATTTTTCAACTTCAAGTACCTTTTAATATTTAAATGAAAGCTAGGGCTAACATTTAAAATGTTTCCCATTATAACGTATGTTTATTGATATGTGTGTATATCCCAGACTGGCAAGGCATGCACGCGGTGCTGTCTCCGCTGGCGTACTTGCTGAAGGCGCCGCTGGTGCCGGACGGCGCTCCGGTCGTGAACGCGCTGTTCAAACAACGCGCCGCCATCGAGAATCTATTGCGAGCTTGCTTGGCGTTGCAACCTACGCACAACATGCAGCTGGAGCACAAGGTAAAACTCTGCCTCGTGAGGCTGTAAAGGTCGGTAGAGACTAACAGCATTAACCCGTTTAAAAAAAAGAGGATAAGGTCATTAATATATTTTTTAAGGAGGTGAAAAAAATAGACGTATGTGACATTATAGCTCTTTTTATTGTCATGATGTCATTGTATTGAATTAAATTGGTATATGAAGAATCTGATTTACAAGAATGTTTTTTGATCAAGTGCTCTCAATGGTACATAATAAATTTAAAAAAACTGATAAATACTTTATATTCAAACCTTATTATATATTATATTTATTTTCAGCTTCGTTAGTAAAATCTGAAACTTTGAAGTCTATGTGACACTGAAGATAAATAGATAGAAAATGCTTTATTGCAAAAACAACAAATTACTTATTACGAACTTAATTAGATTTTTTTAAATTGAATTTTTTGTAGGGCAGTGCAACGCAGCTTAAATATAGATTGAAATTGCAGCTTAAAGATGATGTCCAATCGAAATAAAATTTAATGTTTAAGCTTGCAATATAATGACACCTTTTCTGCGCTATTAGGATAAAAAACAGGACAGCTCTTTTTTCCATACAAATGCGATCACCCTTCCGCTAGTGCTGTGTAAGTCTAACATTTCAAGTTAGATACCGCTGTTCCTTAATCACATTGGCATTGATCCATCCTTTTAAGTTTTGGCTCCACACATTTAAAGTATTCAGCCAGTGTCAACTTTGAACCTGATCATCTATAGAGTAGGAACAACTATTATAGTATGTTATCCTAAAATTAAACACCATTTCTTATCTATCTCTACATCTATAGGTGCCATTCCTGATGAAGGAACTACGTTCAGGCGCCATGTTCGCCGGCGGCTCTCCACCAACCAAGAAACAGAAGCTGACCCATGAAAATGGCGACAAGTAAGCCCTAGGCCTTCGCCTCTCACTCAATACAAACATTATCGAACAGATTATCAGTATATGCACCACAGAGCATACTCACTGGAGATGAATTGACGAAACGTTAATTCCGTGTCGTATTCAGTTTACATGCAGTTAAGAATGTAATGAATTGAGCAAAATTGACCAAAAAGCGAACCTGTTTAAATGTGTTTAGATGCATTACAAGATAGCATAACATTTCGTTATTTAAGAAATGCAACAGATGTTCAATAAAACGATCAATTAATCAATAATTACATTTTGTAATATAAATAACGCGGCGACTTGCGTAACTGGCTCCCAGAAAAAAGACATCGAATATGTCCGAAACCTGGTCGGAGTAATTTCGACTTTTTAACTGACGTGAGTTTAGCCGTTATTTATCTTACATAATGTGTCATACTCACGATAGTTTTCAAACTAAAATAATTACATTTAATTTAGCACCATCACGAGTTAATTTAGGATGCGAAGCGAGTATTACAATGCCACAATTTTGTTTTTAATTTTTTTTGTTGTTGTCTCTAGACTCTATACCATAAAAGAGGCGTAATATACTTTTTGTTTCTTTTTGTTGTATTTTTATAGATGTACCGAGGTAAAACACATTTGTGTCAGACATTATATTCAATATACATAAGTTCAATTTGCATATTTTATAAATTTCGGTTCTGTGATAGCTATATTTTTGTGATCTAACAAGTTCTCAAGTTATAGGAACTAAAAAGAAATTACACAAGAAGTCCCATGACACAACCTTAGAATGTAATTTTTGACGTTTTATCATCTATGGCAACACAGCTGTATAGCAGATATGGTCTGTATTTTTAAATTTCGTATTAAATCCAATAATTTAAATGAACTTTCTATTCTCTAATGCTATATAATTAAAGTATTAATAATAAACACATTACATGTAACTTTATTTGTGGGCCTTCTTATAAATTGAATTGAATTAATGTATTATTTATTTTGTTTTGAGTAGACTTAAGTATAAACGATGTATTTGATACGTCATATCTCGATCGAAATTGTATCCCAGTGTCTTAGATAAACCTATACTCTCTAGTATTTTGGGAGGAAAGTTTACATTATTTATCTATACGCTAGATATACTTCTCATCTATCTGTATTAATAAATTCTGTGGTTCATGAACGACCTTATACTGTCTAGAATGTGGTCTTTTAAGTATAAATATAAATTAATTTGAAATCAAGGAAGTTAAATTATTTTGTTAGTAGGTTTGGATGTTTTTCCCTGGCATAGATAATAAGCGTGTGCGGTAAAGGGAACTGGATGAAAACGCAGTAATGAATTGGTTTTTAAGTCATGACGAGAATGCTTGTATTACAAACAAAAATTATGTAAGTATTGTATCAGTTATCTGGCATATATACAATAGGCATAGTAAGATTTTCTTTGATTGGGGCTGATTATTTATTTATTTATTAAGCCAGTAAGTTGGTTGTAAAAAGGTGAAGGATCAATTGGATTCGAAATAATTTGTTGCTGTAGGTTTGAGCATATCCCAGCTAAAGGGTATGTTTAAATTATTTTCATGCACCAAACTTTTTGTTTACTTAAATAAATCTGCTGTTTCAGTTAAACAGGTGTAATAGCTCGAAAAAAGACTTAAGTAAATTCGTATTACCTTCTCCGAATTCAATTCACATTCAAGACAATATCAGGTCGTTTTCACTATCGCATTAAAATAATAAAACAAAGTAGTATTTAAATGCATTCCATCACAAACTAAAATCACATGACACTAATAATATCTATAAAAAAGATCTAAAACACTAGATATAGTTTTTGTCAGTATTTTTTTAGTATTACTATTTAACCAAAGGGTTTCAGCTCGAATGCTCCATTATTTAGATCTTGAGAGATATGCATTTATTTAGTTTGTACGTAATGTAAATAAACAGAGAAGAAGCCTTGCAAGGATGCTGGCTGCCAACAAAACAATAAATATTTAACCTAATTTAACGAACATGTTGGCAACACTTAACGAAAGGGACCATAGGCCAACTAGTGTAGACCAACTGCCAGGGCCATCAACTTAATGGTTCCATTCGATTTTTCGCCATCCACTTTTTATAATTCAAGAAATTATTTGCCAATGGAGCAAAACTCGTTCGCAATCGGCCAACACGTTTAAGCGTCTTATAGATTCGCGTAATTAAACAATTTATACCTTCGCTCAAGATCAAGGTCTGGATTCTCCATTCGACTTATGTTGCGTTCCTTTCGTTCATACACCATAATCTATTTGAACGACAAGGACTCAATGGCGAGAACTAGTTTACTGGCACTTCATATCTATAGCATATTTTATTATACCTGGCAGTCACATCTTTGACTATGGTTTATTCTGTGTATATTTTCCATTGGTCAGTATTCGTTTACTATTACAATTCGTAATCTTGTAAGATAAATAACGGCTAAACTCACGTCACGTCACGTGAGTTTAGCCGTTATTTATCTTACAAAATGTCTCGTACGATAGTGTCAAACTAAAATTAGTAATCTCAAAATTTTGTCTATTAATTATTTGTTCATGAATTGAATGTATTAGTGTATTAGATGTACTACCAAATGGATGAGGGTTCTAAGGTGACATTGGTGTCGATTCTGTGTCGCATACTCTAAATTAATATATTTCCGTCTTTTTCATTTCCCCTTCATCAGAAGAGTACCGCCATACTTTAAGTTTAGTTTTAGAGAATGCGACACAGAATCGATACTATTACCATATATATGTGTGCGAAAAGTATTATGGATCATTAGTTCGTGTCACGCGTTGATAATAATTATTTAAGGTTTTATACAGCAGTGAAAATATATATGATTTATCGTTTATTATTTATCTTATATGTAAAAATGGGTCCTTATTTCCCTTGGTCATCGCATCACGTGTGACGTGCGAGCTTATAAAATCGCATTGGGAATCTGTAATGACACAATTATTGGGATTTAATCAATTAATAAAACTTAGAATAGTAATCCATTTGGTGCATTGACCTAATGTATGTTAGATATTCCAGATTCTACTATATATTTGCTTCGAAATTATAGTTTAATACGAAAATTATATTGTTTTAAATAACTTTGATGTATTATGTTTGCATTTATATTCCAATAAAGTTATTTGGAAACCTAAATGTCTTGTTTTATTTTTACTTATATATTTTTACTTATATTTTATAGTCATACTCCTAGTAAAGTGGTGGCAACTTTACTTGAAGCTTCTATGGAGTTTTGGAAACAACACGAAAATAATTGTTTCACCATCATTATACTATTTGCCCACTTTTTTTTTTTTTTTTATGTTAAAGTGAGCAAACAAGCATACGGCCCACCTGATGGGAAGTGGTCACCGTAGCCTATGGACATCTGTAACACCGGAGGAGGCGCCACCAATGCATTGCTTACCCTGAAGGACTCTTTTAACCCTCCTTTTAAAGAACTCCATGTTGTAACTCGTTGGAAAGACCGCGGGCGGGAGCTCATTCCACATTTTGCAGGTGTACGGCAAGAAAGAGCGCATGAAACGAGTCGTATGCGACTTCCATTTGAATAGCTCTTCAAAACACTCCCCATTGTAAAGGCGGTAAAACATACACAGAGATCCAATATCCCTACGAATATTGAGTGGTTCAAGGCGCTCAGTGATCTTGGGACTGCCGACAATTCTGATAGCTCTACGCTGTATCGCGTCAAGAGGCTGGACTTGATACTTGGGTGCTCCATTCCAGAGGTGAGAGCAGTACTCCACGTGAGGTCGGACTTGTGCTTTACTTAACTTTACTTAACGAATAAAATTCCACCAATTTTATGCACTAGCACTGATAATAACACAAGTTTTGGAAAATAATACAATGCAGAGACGCAATCTTTTTCGCTTTCCCGCCACAATTCCACGACTACGTCCTCTGTCTTGTTTTCGCTTGTGACATTTCAGGTCAGCGAGAAGAAATACGTTTCGTTACATGCATAACTATTTCACTAAGACTTTACTATCTTTGTACTAAATTTTATTATAAAGCCTTTTTGAAGATACATTTTGATAGTTGGTTCGGTTGATTCAAGGTTTCTTGTACAAAATATGATAAACGTCGTATGTGATAAACATTTATTGAACTATCGCAATCGTATAAATAATAAGTATATTATGGTATTTATATATTCTTTTTAATAAGTCTTTATTCTACATATATATAAATACTAAACACTTATCAGATGAGATAGTGGTCAAACGCATCAAACAATAAAAAATATCACCAAATGTAGTAAAAAATAAAACGCAAAATCGGATTAATCTTTCTTTATTTTATAGTTAAGCATAGAATAGTACAGTATCCCAAGTTCACAAGTCTGTCCAATCACTCGCACCAAGCTGTCTTCGCGAACGAAACGTAAGTGATGTCCATAACTTCCGCACACAAATACAGCGAAACTAAATAAAAAATAGTTACATTTATCATACTATAGTCCTTATAGGGGTGCTTAACATGCGAGAATAACTAAAAATATTTTAATACATAATTTGTTCAATCGATAACATCCTAATACTAACGTTTAATATGTGTCTTGTCATGCTGTTAGTACATTTTCTATACATTATAACTTTTTGGTAATAAACATTTATCGAGTCAAACTTAACGTTTGAATATAAATAACGTACAGTAACTTGCAGACAATAATATTGAGAATGTCAACAATCTGGACTGTGATGTCACCGAAAGGTATCAGATACTTTGGAATGTTATTTATATACCTAAAGCGTTAATAGTACCAAAATACTAACATAATAATTAAATATATGAGGCTCAATTATTTACATTGACGCAGAACGAAATTGAACCGAAAATTGTTTACCGTAATGAACATTATTATGCCAAATGTGTAATCTAGGTACTTACAAGCTATTCCCAGAGAACGCGTGAGAACTCCTTGGATGGATAACTTTTTAGCTCGTACTAGTTTGTACGTTAGACAATTTACATAAAGTTCATTATGCTATAATTCTGTTCGCTTACATCCCGTTCTGCAGCAACGTAAAGTCTAACGGCCGGCAGCCACATTAACTCAACAGCACAAAATATCTCAACTTGATTTTGGCAACGTATTAATAAAATACAAGAAATTCAACGACAACATGATTATATTTTGAGAATTTTATTAAGCACGTAACAACCGCAAGCCATTTTTAACATAATGAGTGTAAGATGACATGCAGAAATTTATATATGACGTTTGTGATGATACATTTTTGCATGTTGCATTGACTTCAGGCGTAATCAAGAAAGAGAAATGTTAAGAAATCAACTTGCGTGTGTATCTCTCTATATTATCTGTGCAGAGTGTCTACTAGATCACTACACACTATTTAGAATAGTCCGTGGACACTTGAGCTCTCCGCTTGAGCATTACCACCCGATCCAATAGTACATTTTAATATTAAGTCTTCATCCTACATTTAACAATAATTTGTTATAATAATCGATACAATTTGTTAATAATTTACACAATTTATAAATTTGTTTCAGTGCTCAATATTATATATATTTTTTAATAAAATTCGTTGGCTACCTAACGAGTGTATTTAGTTTTACATATCAAGGACAAACAGAATCTACGAGAGGAATTGGAATATAATATATGCATTGAATATCGCAGAAAGTATATAAATAATACATCAAAGCGTCAAAATAATCCACACTATCTATAATTTATGTTACAAATTTCTGAAAGCCAATTATTACTTTCTGTAATATTAATTACATTATTAGCAATATAGTATGGAAATGCCGCTGTGACATAAATATAGCTTTGGCAAATAATATTTATTTACATACAATAGTGAGAGATTGCATTTGGCAATATTTTAGGTGTGAAATAAGTTTTTAAATATATCAAGAGCATGGTGTGTATATCAAGCGGCATACCACACAGGAGAATAGCTAAGAATCTAGCTTACTTCTAGGCGTCTAAGGAATATGCTAATTCGAATAAAGGCTATCATAATTCGAGACAATTTGTGTCTCGATAATGCACTACTTTTAATTCCTCATGTGCCTTGAGCAGATCACCTGTCTCGCTTCAATATACATACATAATTATAGAATATACATAGTGTAATTAGAATATTATTGCTCGAAAAAGAATGGTTTAGAGAACGAGCGATTTGGTATCTTGCCATAACGAATTTTTAATAGTCTTGCCAGTATTGTGCAATACAGTTTTGCATTAAATTTTATTATTTACGTTGATACATGGCAACAAAGGCCATTATTAAATCTGGTAACTAATATCTATTTTTAATATCAGAAAGTATGATACCAAATTCTACTGTGCTCATTCTCGATTAGACATTTAGATAATTTAGACATAGACACTATACATAATATATTAGATTGACGATATATTACGACCACTTTTTATTTACAGCTCCAAAAACGTTTAAGTACATTGATTTAAGGTATACAATCATTTACCCATAATTGAAGAATCTCCGCCGATGTTCCTTAATTTTTTAGCGGTCTTTTTAATTTTTATAATACACAAATCTTCCACCTTTCTCAAAGAAAGTACTATGGATAGAGGCTACAATAGTTTCAAAAATATTAAGTCTTATATTATCCTCGTATATAATTATATAATTAACTTTTATATACACGAAGCATTCTAAGTGTGTGTCTACGTAAATATATATTAGTGTGATGATTTATACCGCACCCTACCATTTACCAAGCGTCTTTTCTCGCGTCATTTAATGAGCACCACTGTTGGTTAAAAAGTTTAATTAAATATGAAAAACGTTTGTAACTGCACGGAGTGTGATCAATTCCATTGTCTATTATATGTATAGATATCAGATCTATGTAATATATAATTTATTGGAATGTTAAAGGAATTCGTTTATTGGAATTTAACTTGCGAAAGTAAAAACGTTACATCACGCAAGTGTAACATTGCAAAAGAAAAGTTCGTACCTACTCGTATATAATACAATGAATTCGAAAATTCAAAAATCAAATTGCTTGAAGCCATCTTTATTATTATTATAAAAAAAAACATTTGTGCTACATAAACCGATTTCATAATAATTTTCCGTCTCGTGTTTAGTCTAAATAATTAATCGTTAGTTTTTTAACCGTCTTGATTTTTGTCGTGTTTTGTGCATCAACCGATAATATTTGACCTCTCATTTACGCGAGAAATAAGGATAATGATTACATTTGATTTCATAATTATTTAATGATATTTGTTAAGAAAATGTGTTTTATAAATTAAAATCGATACCATTTAATTGAAGGGTCTATCTTGTCTCAATCTTCTGTCAAACGAGGAAATAAACTTTACTTGCTGTCACAATCATGCCGTATAATAGAATTGCCTATATTAATACAAAGACATAAAATGAACGATTCGAATCTCCTTATCACTGGCAAGGGCAAGAAATACTCCTCATTGGAGGGATCATTCTTACAGACCCCTTAGTAAAGGGGTCATTTTTATCATGTTCCACTACATTAAGGGGAAGACAAAACACGTAACATTTTAGCCATATTCTTGAAGTGCCTAGATTATCAAAGTAGACATTAAATACATATTCAAAGCTTTTAAGAAACACGGGTAAGAAGGGCCCCTCAGTTGTGAGAGGGGCCGTTCTTGCCGTGTTTCTTATGTCAGTTGAGAGGGAGACAAAACATGTGCTGCAGTAGGTTGGGCTTGCGCGGCGGCAGTTCTGACGCCACGGAGTCGTAGTCAGAGGAAGAAGACTCCGCGCCGTAACCGTAGGCCTGGAAGTAAAGGTATTTATTAATTATATCATAATCAAACAACAAAATAGGTATTAATGGCAAATAAAAAATGACATTTCTATTAACCAGGTTTTTGAAAACGAATGATAGGAGTCGTTGGAAATAATCCGAAAATGGCGGTTGTAAATTTTGATTATATTTTAAACCGCGGGATTGAATAATAATAAGGTCCAACGTTCACATACATAGATGCTGGACCCTAACTAGGATTCCCTGTGTCTAGGGACCCAGGAACTACAAGAACTATGGTCCCACAACACCCAGACTCAGAACAAGTATTTGCGCTTTTTTTTCTGTGCTCAAACACTAATAGTGTCGCGGGAATCAAACCGGGTTATGAGCCGACCTGCTCAACCATCACACCACAGAGGCTGTCTTAATGAATTAAGGAAGTAAGCAGCCGCTAAAACTGGCGGTCTGTACTTTCAATAGGGTCCACTCTTCCAGTGGACGTAGTCTTCTCGATCCTCTTATCCCGGTAACGGCCCAAGCCGAGGCTCGCACCCCAGGGGTGCCCGCCAGCTAGTTGCCTCCCACATTTAACGGCGGGGCGCCTTAAGCGCCCGCTCTCCCGCACGGTGACGCTGTAAAGGTCGGTAGAGACCAACAGCATTAGCCCGTACAGTAAAAAATACTGGCGCTCTGTGGGGGAGTCTTTGTTCAACAGTGGACTTCTTCAGGTTTTTTTTGTTTTTGGTTTGGGCCCCACACTTTTGTGTATTTAGCCAGTGTCAAGTAATTGATAATTTTTCAAGTTAATTGATATATATATGTATCAAGTCAAGTCACAGTCCAAGTCATCAAGTCAAGTCATAATCTAGTCTAGTCAAGTCATACTCCTAGTAAAGTGGTGGCAACTTTACCAGAAGCTTCTATGGAGTTTTGGAAACAACACGAAAAGAAACGTTTCACCATCATTATACCATTTTCCCACACTAATGCCTGTAATCCAGCACATAACGAATAAAATGTCACCACTTTTATGCACTAACACTGCTTAAGCGTCTAGAGATAGCGTCATTTTTGTTAGCTATAAACGCAAGTTGGGTTTACATCTAGAAGGGATATGTCCACCGCATGATTTTAGTAGTTAAGGTTAGTTTTTTAAAGTATCATAAGTAACATATTCCCAGTTTTGTAAACTTTCAATAAAAAAAAAAACACTGAAAAGAACACAAGTTTTGGAAAATAATACAATGCGGTGACGCGATCTTTTTCGTTTTCCCGCCAAAAAACCCTTCGGCAGGTTGTTGATGACTATTAGCCTGTAGACACCAGCCGGCCGTGACGTCATACCTGCGGTGGATCGTGGTACGGATGCAGCAGACAGGCGTGATGTCACACGCAGTCCTCCAGAGACATGAGGAGCGGGTTCACGTACTCGAAGCCCTCGAACTCGGACTGGTCGATGTCGGCTATCACGTTACTGGAACAAGGGAATACATTGCGTCAGTTATCTACGTAAATATATACAATACATAAGTAATAATAATAAAGCTTTATTTAATTCCATGCATATAGTACACAATAAACGATAACAATTGCTAACTATTAACCTATAATTTAATTACTATAAATTAATATTCGATGAATTTGGATTCTGATTATACATTTTATTTTATAATTAGTTTTTTTTTTTATGTTAAGGAATGACTCGACGAGTTAGCCGTTCGCCTGATCTTAAACGACACGGCTACCCATATCAGCTGCAGTGTCACTCGGAACTCTAAAGTATAGAGGTTCGCGTGACACTGCACTGCGCACGTCATCCAGAGACATCAGCACAATCTAGTAATAAGATTACTAAACTGTATACTTTAGAGATTCGGGTGACACTGCAACTGATATGGACAGCCGTGTCGCTTAACATCAAACGGTTAGCTCGTCACGTCATTCCTTAACATAATAAAAAAAAGTTTTTCTTTTATTTTTTCCACTAGTACCACTCTCTTCATTTCTACTACTGGCCCGATAGCTCCGTTGGTAGTAACCCTGCCTTCTGAACTATGGGTTGTGGGTTCGATTCCCACCCAGGACAAACATTTGTGTGATGAACATAGGTGTTTGTTCTGTTTCTGGGTGTTATATTGTATTCTATATTTATAAAACAAACAAAAAGTATTTAAGTATTGTATCAGTTATCCGGTTCCCGTAGCACAAGCTTTGCTTAGTTTGGGGCTAGATGGCGTTGTGTGAGATGTCCACACATATTATTATTATTACTATTACTCGGGTCATAGTCTATACATATGACGGCGGCAACGTCCAGTTGTAAATGTAAACTCTATGGGCAGCGAGCGAGCACCGTAATTTACCCTGTGGTGGCATTAAATTTATTACAGTGGTAACACCGGCAACTGTCGTGGCGCCCCTACCTGTCTGGCTATACAAAGGGAGCGCTCGGTGTACTACGAATCATTCTTGTTCCAGAGACGGCGCGGTGTGGACGTGCTGAAGGCCTATAGTTAAATAGGTTGCAACCTACGCACAACTCGTTCTGCCTACACATACTCATTATCAGGCGTGAGATGCACGGGCTCGTCTGTGAACTCAGGCGGGAAGTTGGCGAGGTCGCGCTCGCCTTCCAGCCGCGGCTTGAACGGTGGGACCACTTGCTTCTGCTCCAACTGGAAGGGAAATAAAACGTTTAAATCACTTCTTACAGTAAACACGATTCAAAAGGTAAACACATACTATAAAAACGTTAAAAACATTTTTTTTTATGTTAGTGATATATGTGACGAGCTAGTCGTTCACCTGATGTTAAGCGACACGGCCGTTCATAACAGAGCAGTGTCACTCAGACCAAAATATATAGTTTTGTGTGACACTGCACTGCGCATATCATCCTGAGACATCAGCACAGTCTGGTAATAAGATTAAAGTCTAAAGCCCAGTAATTTTACTAGGTACAATGCCCTTCCTGCTTGCACACTACTGCTTAGCGGCAGAATAACTGGCAAAGCAGTGGTACCTACCTAGACGAACTTTGCAGAAAAGTCCTACCACCTAGTAAAACAAGAATGCGCGAACGCTAAGATCGGTGGCAGAATGATCTCTTACTTGTCGATGGTAAGGAAAGGGCGGAGGTCTGTCTTGTTTTGTTTCTAGGCAACCGTTGCGTTTATAGGACGCGTTCGAACACAAGTATCGCTTTCTTGTTTAAGACCTTGAGGTCAAAATCGGTCAATAACAATGGAATACCGGCTAATCATGTGTTAATTCGTCTGGTTGATAATTCTACTCATTTTCTGGTTCGTCTTCTTGAGAGTATTGTTGATAATAATAAAGCCTAATTTTTAAAATTACCAAACTTTCATTATTTTAGTAAAACCTTATTAAAATATTTTTTAAGCCTTAAACTGGACGTTACTGCTATGTGAAGAAAGACTTCAAAAATGAAGATTCAGGTTGAAGGTTCATAATGGCAAAACCAGATTTTTAGTAAATAATAATGATTTTTTGTCATTTGAAGAAGTGGTTTTTGAGCACTTACCATCTCCCACTCGATGCTCTTGAAGAAGGGATGGTTGACGATGTCTAGGAAGCCGTTCTCGCCGCAGCCGAGCCGCTCCACCGGGTTCTTGTTGAGGAAGCCCTTCAACACCGACGCGGCCTTCACCGACAGCGAGCGCGGAATACGGATCGTCTTCTCTAAGATCACCTGGAATTTACAACAATAGGATAGAAGAATACTTTTTACACTCACAAATATATAACAGAGGAGTTTTGGCGGGAAAACGAAAAAGTTCGCGTCACCGCATTGTATTATTTTCCAAAACTTGTGTTATTTTCAGTGTTAGTGCATAAAATTGGTGGCAATTTATTCTTTAAGTGCTGGATTACAGGCATGAGTGTGGGAAAGTGGTATAATGATGGTGAAACGTTTATTTTCTTGTTCTTTCCAAAACTCCATAGAAGCTTCTGGTAAAGTTGCCACCACTTTACTAGGAGTGTGACTTGACTAGACTAGACTATGACTTGACTCGATGACTTGGACTGTGACTTGACTTGACATAAATATATATTAATTAACTCAAGAAATTACCAATTACTTGACACTGGCTAAATACATAATAGTGTGGAGCCAAACCAAAACAAAAAAAAAAATATAACATATCACACACATATTATGAAGGCGAAAATTTGTATGTGTGTTTGTGTGTATGTTTGTTACTCTTTTACGCTCAATCGGCTGAATGGATTTGTATGAAATTCGGTACCAAGATAGCTTATAAGCCGGATTAATATATAGACTACATTTTATTGAAATTTTCTCGTGGGATGAACAAATAATTAAAATACTTTTTATCCGCGGGTGAAACCGGGGGGCGCAACTAGTTCGAACTATTTTAGGTCGTGCCGTACTGTGGACTGCAGCGTCACTTAACATCAGCTAAGCGATCATGTAACTTGATTGCAACTATGTAATGTATAAGTAACTAATATTTAAAAGACAGTAGAAAAATAACATCACTGTAAAGTTTCTTTTAGCTTCTTCTTTACAGTGGTAATCGAAGTTTCGGATCACAGTTTTTGTTCTGCATTGTGCTGGATTGCTTGCACCAGTAGTGAAAATGAGAACTTCTTTTTTTTTCTAAATCATATATTGTAATGGGCTTGCTATATATTATTTGACAATAAGCCCTTTGTAATTTTATATCCTTAGTAAAATACCTTAAACCTAACTTAGTCCCTAGACACAGGGAATCCTAGTTAGGGTCCAGGATTTATGTATAACGTTACTTTGTAAAAATGCTAAAAACGGCCTTTTTGCAATAAATCTTGACTTTGACTTATAAAAAGAACTTGAGAATTAAAATTAATTTTAGTCAAATAATAGAAAAACGTACCTGGAACAGATAGTCCTCAGTGTTCTGATCAGGATTGTCAGCCGCTTGAGCGATGTCGAACGGCGATCTGCCAGCCAGCATCTCGTATGTGAGGACGCCGAGCGCCCACCAGTCCACCGAGAACCCGTACTCCTCGCCTCGCAGTATTTCCGGGGCAATGTAGTTGGGAGTGCCGCAGAATGTCGATGTGGTGTCGCCGGGACGGACGCCCTCCTGGAAAGAGTGAACGGATTGAATGAATGAACTATTGAACTATGAAGTAGTTAGATTTACATCTAGTAACAAATATTTACACCCCATGTTTTTTTGTATTATGCCATAAAATTCCAAGTTTTGTAACTAAAAAAAAATTGTCGTACAGCACAAAAGGTTTAACAGGTACAATTGTTAAATCTAATGTAAAACTTCGGTACTTTTGGAAATAAAAGGTCCACTGAATTCAAATTTCACGCACACTGAACGATTATCGATCATTCCTCAGTGGTGTGGTGATTGAGCAAGTCGGCTCATAGTCCCGAGGCGGCGGCTTCGATACCCGCGGCAGGACAAGTATTTGCATAGAAAAAAAAGCACAATACTTTATCTGGGTGTTGTGGGACCATGATCCTCGTAGTTCTTGGGTCTCTAGACACAGGGAATCCTAGTTAGGGTCCAGGATCTATGTATGTGATCGTTGGGCGTTATTATTATTATTATTATTTAACGAATTCATTCATTGAACGAAGGAAATAACTGATATTTTAACTACATAAATGAATGACTGAGTAAGCTTTTATTTTAAATCACAATTTGCATTGAGGTTTAGTGACTATGAGTCAAATAATAATAAAAAAGTAATACTACTAATAAGACTGATCAAAAGAATGAATGAACGACACAGTGATGGCAATAACAAATCATTCAAACAAATGAACGATTTAAAAGTGTACCGTGCCTCGTACATTGACGGACTTATTTATAAACATGAATTTTATGTAATTAATTAAATTTAATAAAATCCACACTCAGAGTAGAACTTGTTTTACTGTTATGTATCATCTGCAGTCCAGGAGAATGTAAGTTAATTGAGAATTTATCGTTCCTACTGATAAAGTAATGATCTTACCTTACACATCCCATAATCAGTAAGTTTAATATGTCCCTCGTGGTCTAATAGCACATTGTCTAGCTTTAGATCACGGTATATGACACCACGCTCGTGTAAGAAATGCAACGCGAGCGATATCTCTGCTGCGTAGAATCGAGCGTGTTCCTCCGGCAGGCGGCGCTGGCGTTGCATGTGGAACCTAGAAGAGCAGAATTAACCTTGTTATCAAGTGATTTTTCATCATCATCTGTGGTTTAAGAATACTTTTAGGCTGTAAGGTTATCGGAATCTTGAAGGTTATGAGATTGCACCTTATTTTAGTGTTATAGGTTGGTTTTAGACTGTACGGTTATCGGAACCTCTATGGCGATCTATTGGAACTCTAGTGTATTCGTGCATTATGATTCGTTTTCAATTTCTGCTGGCTTCTAATACAAAATGTAAGCAAAAATTAGAACAGTTATAAATACTAATGTTTTTCCCTAGAAATTAATATACTTACATTAAGTCACCTCCGCGTACGAATTCAATAACAAAGAACAGCCGACTCGGCGTCTGGAAGCAGGAGTGCAGCCCAACAAGGAAGGGATGGTTGGAAGCGGTCTCGAACACGTGCTTCTCCGTCTGCACCCAGTCTATGTCTTCGTCGTCAGTTACCAACGCCTTCTTTATCACCTTCATCGCGTACACGCGTTTCGTCCGCTTTAATTCTACCATCAGCACCTGTGAGCGGAGAAAAAGCATTTTAATAATCGATACGCAATCAATAACGCAAAGAAGCGATCGAGCGGTTTTAGATGTGAGCGAAGCGAGCACTTTTATTTTGGTGATTTTTGCGGCAGGGTTTTTCATGCTTCTCGATTATTTATTTTGATCAAAGACAAAGGTCTTAGATAAACTATATATGTACTCTTTGGGAAAAATCTTCCATTACATGGTAGTATATTAATTCGGACTTGCAATTTAATACTAGTAACTATGCATTTGAAACACTTGAAGTGACAGTTTTTAAGTTCAGATCTTTGAAGCCTCAAATATACTTCAATTAAAACAGTAAAGACGATTCCATCACCTCCTGAATATCCCACCTTAACCACACTCCATGACAAGGAAGCAGAATTCACACATGGCTAAGTCTCCACAGTACCTTAGCATAAGACCCTCGTCCAATGACCCTGATCAGCTCGAAGTCCTCTAGCGAGTACTGCCGCTGCGAGCCCGGTTCTAGGTCGTCGCGAGACACGGCGGGCGGCGCCGGCGCCGGCGGCGTCTCCGGCAGTGGGGGTTCTTCGGCTCGGGACCTGGAACTGCAATTGGGGGGTGAATTACAATAATATTTTCAATTTTACAACATCTATAATTAACTTAAGGACTTAAAGATTTTTGGAGAGTGGGAGAGAAATTATATGATCTAATTCCTCCATCTCCTTTCTTTCATCTGACAAGACGCATAGAAAGCATTCATATATGTTTGAAATTCCTCCAACCCGCACTAGCGTTCCGCTTCTAACTTTATACTGCGAACACCTAATAAATTGAACAACCTGCCAGCGTCCTTGTATCCAGCTAACTATAATCTGGAATATTTCAAGTCAAGAGTAAACAGCACCCCTACCACGTAACTGTTCTGTGAATCGGCTTCGCCTGCCATCCTGCACGGGCCAATTGACAAGTCCACGAGTGCGAGCAAGAGAGAACACGATTACCATCTCTACCAGAATTACGCGGTAAGGCCCCAGGTCTTCTAGGCAAGCATGCCCCATCTTAAACCTCGTCATTGCTTAACATCAGGCGAAATAGTGATCAAATGCTTTGCCTATAACCGATAAAAAAAGCAATACTACACTCATATAATGAATTTTACTCTTAATAATTTATCTGTTGATTACACTGTACCAAATATAACTAGCTATTAAACAGGACTAATCCATACATTGACCATGCTGACCTATAAGAAATTACTAATGGAGTACGAGTAAGTAACTTTTTTTTGAGAGAAATGCCCTCGCACTTCCCTGCCACCACGTGGTGGTAGGGGGTATGTGGGATTCGAACCCACTAAAAACCCCCCGTGAGCCCTAGTCCGCCGTACCGGGGCGAGAAGGGTTCGCGTTGGCAGTCAAGCCAACTCGCCCCCAGATTGAGTAGGTACCTAATTCAATAAAGTCAGCAAGCTCGGAAGGATTCTTACCTAACCGAAGAAGCTCGCCCCAGCGTGCTTTCTCCGTTAGCATCATCTTTGACCTCGACCGGGTCCACGTGCTCGTTCGAGCAAGGTTTCTGCACCAGCTTGTGGCACTTCTTATGCACCAGCAATTTGCACTGGATGCATTTGAAGCCTTGCCGGCCCAGGCCCCATATACGGTCCTGGCAGAAGGCACAAAAGGCGCGCTGGAAAGAGACAGAGGTTTTGGGTTAGTTTTGTTTAGATATCAGTCTGCCTTAGTGCATTAGGGGACGCTCATGTCTAGCACTGGACTATTACAGGCTGATCATAAATAAATAAACAAATTTTTGCGGACGTTTCACACAGCGCCATATATTCCCAAACTAAGCAAAGCTTGTACTATAGGAGCCAGATAACTGATACAATACTTAGATAGATAGAATAAAATATAACACCTAGATACTACCAACTGGGCTATCAGACCACTGTGAACAAGAAGAAGAAGATTATGATAATGGTGGGATAGTAAGAAATGGTAGATAATGCTATGACATGATAGAAGAAAGGTATTCGAGTGGCGGCCACGAAACGATTTGGTTAAAACCGCGATGGATGCAAGCAAGAGGTAAGCGGTCGGTCAAAGTGGCGCTCTCCCCCAGAGCCTATGCTCAGGAGTAGACATCTTCAGGCTGATGATGATAATGATGAGATGAGGTTGAGCAGGTAAGCGGCTAGAGAGCGGATAAGAGATCGTTGGGTGTTATTTATGTTTTATTTATTTATTGTATAATGTAGGTTATGTATAATTGGTTTGTGACCTTATGTGCTAGACATTTTAATTAATGTTGAGGCTCCACACATTTCGTAGATTCATCGAATATTGTTGTTTCAGTAGCGCCAATACAATACAATATTATAGTATTTTAGTTTATAATATTATAGTATAAAGTTTACGAAAACCGTATGCACTAGTTTCAGACTCGATTTTACAGCATGTTTGTTGAAGTAAAACTTCTTTACGCACACTTGGCTTGGGGAGTAAGCTGGTGAATGTGAGGCGAACGGAAGTTGCAGCTGGTATTGTCAACATAACCTTTATTATTTTCCAAAACTTGTGTTATTTTCAGTGTTAGTGCATAAATCCGGTGGCATTCTATTCGTTAAGTGTTGGATTACAGGCGTGAGTGTGGGAAAATGGTATAATGATGGTGAAACGTTTCTTTTAGTGTTGTTTCCAAAACTCCATAGAAGCTTCAAGTAAAGTTGCCACCACTTTACTAGGAGTATGACTTTGACTATACTATGCCTTGACTTAATGACTTCGACTGTGACTTGACACATATTTGCGTGAAATATTATTAACTCGATAAATTATCAATTACTTGACACTGGCTAAGTATACAAAAGTGTGGAGCCAAAACATAAAAAAAAAACAAAGTTGTACCGGCCGATAGATGAAGCTAAAGAAGTTTTACTTCAGTCGTGTAGTTTAAATAACACTCGTCTTTTTTTAATTATTTCTTAATTCTGCTTTAGTTTCATATGACGTGATCACTACTGGTTCTGCGGAGTGTTTATGCCTTCTACTAACGTATCACGACGTATCGTGACATTGACCAAACGATGGTTTCTTCTACACCGAGATGCCTTTGATACATTGTCATATATGCCAAGGAACCTGACTTAAAAAACTCTTACGTAAACTATAAAAAATATCCCGATCTTCAACTGTTCTACAGTTAACGCAAACATGGTAAAACACGGTTTATTTATATATAAACATATTCCTCTCACTGGTCTCACACACAATATGTGTTGCGCAGATCGAGTCTCTGTAATTCAATTAGGTACTTTTGTACGTTTTTTTCTCTAATTCGATTAATGTAGGCCATGTCTTGTCTAGACTTCTCATTAATATCTAAACAATAAAACCTGAATGTCAGACCATTCTTCAGTTAATATTATTGCTTGGTTTTATAGATCTTAATAGAGGGATCCTAAGTTTCATTTGCTATTTTCCTGTTGTTTGCGAGCAACATAAATAAAATTTTAAATAGCGGCAATTTTAAAACTAATACAAAATGCCTTTCGTTGCACACATGAGAATCGAAGAGAGATAAAAAAATCACATCACAGACTATGGATGTGATATCAATAACACAGACTAAAATAAATCTAATACTAGGTGATATTAGATAATCTGTAGTTTTATAAGAAATGTCCGTTTACACGTAAACACCCGAAGAAAATGCTAGTTTTATAAACAAAAGAAGCATACAGGTATGTAGGTCTTTGGAATGTATTTCAATTTATGAGTATGCGTATGATCCAAATCGATTTAGCCGCTTTGACGTGAAAGCCACACAAGCAAATAGACAAGATATCACTTTTATAATATAAAAATATGGATAAAGGATGTCTAATAAGAACACGTCTAGCTATTTAAATTGTAAAAAAAGTATTGTTATCGATGAAAATTTCGTGAACTACGTTCATAAAGTGCTTTTTGGGGTCATTAGAACGATTTTATTTTATAAAAATGTAAGTAGGTAGGTACTCCGTTAAGTTTTGTTCGGTCATTCCTGTTTATTTATTTATTTTATGTTTTTCGTTTTATTTTTTATTTACACAACTTGACGTCACGTTACATTGACAGTGACGTCAAAAAAGAGCTTTTTGCTGATGTTGGGCTTACACCCCACCATAAACTCTTTTTTATAGTTTATATTTAGTTTTAATAATTAGGTACAAGAAACGAGATAACGCAACTCAAAAATAAATGATATTTACTTACTCTATTGAATCGTTTAGCCTGGAAGATGTGTCCATTGACACGGTATAGCTTTCTCCACCGGCGAGCTCCTCTTCTATATATACTCCCTGGAAACAAAGAGAAAAATGCTTTGTATAACAAAGAGAAATACAACATAGATTTAGCGCGAAGAGGCCTCACGAAAATACGAAATTTATGTCATAATTTTACACCGATAATACACACTATGGCCTAATTGTACACACCATCATCCCCTCCCACCAGTCTACTGCTGGATATAAGCCTCTCCAAATTCACTCTATTGAACCCACTCTTTAGCTCTACTTTTATGTACTACTACTATGTCACCTGATGGTAAGTGACGATGTCTACTATAACTAACGTAATAAGTATATAAGAGCTCTCTACTAAGAATATAATTACGATAAAGTCAAAGTTAAAAGATTTATTGCAAATAGGCTATTTTTAGCACTTTTACAAGTCAAAATTATACTAGGTACTTAAAATTAAGTTATTGTACTAAGCATATAGAAGTAAGTATTACAAAGTGCTTTATGTAAAGTAATATATAGCAAGCCCATTACAATATATGAGTTTGAAAAAAAGCAGTTCCCTTTCTCACTAAGTTTGTAAGTTTTGTAAGCAATCCGGCAAATGCAGAACAGAAACCTCCGATCCGAAGCTTCGATTACAACCGTAAAGAACAAGGTACAAGAAACTTTACAGTGTTATATTTTTTTTATTCTTTCCACTGTTTTTTACAATGTATGTAATTTATTAGAGTTGAGATAATGAATATGTTACAAAAGTAACACCGATGCAAGATGATGATAATGATAAGTTTATTGATAATTATAAAAAATTACAAGTCTGATATTATTAAATAAGCATAAAAGATAAAATAATAAATTCAATAACATAATTATTGTAAAAATAATGTTATTAAAATAGCAGGTATATACAAATTAAATTGATCACACCAGTTTTGGAATGAATTCCTCGACGCTATATGTCGCCATATCTATAAGAAAACTTTTTATTTTGTTTTTAAAAGTCTGAACATTTTCAACACTGAAACAAGAAAAATACCGTGATTATCTTAATAAACATTACAAATAGAAACTGTAATTATAGATAGCAACAGTCAAGGCAAAGTACCTAAGATTTCATACCATTAAGCTTGGTATATTCAGGCCAAGCTTTTTTGTCTGGCATATAATCATTTATTGTGTGATAGGTTTTATTCCTTAGTTTTAGCTTGACGAATGATTTAAATTTACGCATTGACAATTGTTCGATACCGTCAGGCAATTTTTTATAAAAGCGTATACAGTTTCCCATGAATGAACCATATACTTTCTGCAGTCTGAATCTTGGCACTTTCAGTTTATTTTTGTTTCTAGTTAATACTACATTCATAACTTTAATAAGTTATGCACTGTGCAGTGCAGGCAGTGTCTTCCAAGGTTTAAACTAAAGCGGGAAGAGTTGTAACTTATTATATGTGTAACGTATGATGAAACAATAAATAAATTTGATAATTGAAATTTCATGTTGTTTTGAACATTCACGGTTAAGTGTAGTTCTGTAAAACAGGCTTTATAGTCAAGCTTATTCTAGCCTACTTAAGGCAACAGGAAGTTCGTTGGTTTCCTAATAGCAGACCGTAAATACAAGAACAGCGCACCTCATCAATCAAATTGGATTCGTTGGAGACTTAACAAAGAAACAAAACTTTAACCCAGACTAAAACAAAACATAGATTTCATGCTATGAACAGGGAAATGAAAATACTAAAGGCCTTACTTTTTAATTTTGTATTAAAACATAATGTGGTGGCATTTTTTACTCCTTAATAATGTACCAAATACAATCTTTCAATATCATTCGATTTCATATTCCTTTTTTATGACTGACGAATCGAAGATGTGTCGAAGGAGAGCGGCCCCAGGAAGTACCTACGGCTGATACATTAAAAACTGGCTCTCATGAATGAAGCTGCCACAATACACCGTTGAGTGCTCGTCGAGAGGTACTGAATTTCCTTTTTTGGCTTCATTTTATAGCTCTGAGAGTGCCTGCTATTTTATTCTTGTATCTAATAAGCAAAACACGATGCGTAATAAGCAAGCTTAGCTAAGCTTTTGACTGACAAGTGCTTAATCAAGCCAACAGAAGCTAAGTTTACTTCACTTCACATGATTTCATGACTACCCGTAATCTTGCTAAATCGCTGCCAACATACTAAAGTACACCGAAAACACTAGTCGAATCTTGAGCTTGACACACTAACAATAGGGTTGCCAGCGCCATATTTACCCCGAAAATGGGGCGTTTGGGTACAACACACCTCTTTCGCTAGTAAAGTCATTAATCTCCGCACACGCGATCAAATTACGATACTTGTACTTTAACAACACCGCGGGGTGCATGACCTGGTTAACGAGGATTGTGTGTGTTCTGGAGAATAGTGTATTGTGAGACTAGCAAGTGAGCCAGTAATGAAAATGTCTTGGAATAAGGTTTATAGCTGCGGTGTAGAAGATGAAATTTATTTTTTCTAGTCTTGTTTACCTAACTTAAACCTGTGGGGTAATCATGGAACATTAATCGTAATGCAACAGAGGAAATTCCATTCCTGATTTGAAAGTCTTCATACTAACTATGCATATAAGCCACGTATTGAAACTGTTTAATTCATATAATTGTGTGTTTTTATTTTTTTTACGGCAAATTAGCATTTTTTTCAGCTAAATATAATCATATAATACTGAGTTTTGGCGGGAAAGCGAAAAAGATTACGTCACCGCATTGTATTATTTTCCAAAACTTGTGTTATTTTCAGTGTTAGTGCATAAAATTGGCGGTATTCTATTCGTTAAGTGCTGGATCACAGGTGTGAGTGTGGGTAAATGGTATAATGATGGTGAAACGTTTCTTTTCGTGTTGTTTCCAAAACTTTATAGAAGCTTCAAGTAAAGTTGCCACCACTTTACTAGGAGTATGACTTTGACTAGACTTTGACTTCACTATGACTTCACTTGATGACTTCGACTGTGACTTGACACATATTTGCGTGAAATATCATTAACTTGATAAATTTTCAATTACTTGATACTGGCTAAATACACAAAAGTGTAGAGCCAAAATGTAAAAAAAAACTAATACTAAACACTACCTACTACTAAAAAAAAACATTTGCACTATATACTGGCCGCGATGACCTATAGACAGTCCAAATGCTCCAGAAAATATTTCTATTTGGCGCACTTAAGTGACATGATCGATTTTGTGTTTCTCACGGTTGCATTCAACTTACATGACCGCCTAGCTGGTATATTTATATAGTGTTCGAAAGATGTTTGCAATAGTACGTTCGAATTGTTTAATTCTTGTCAAATAGACGATATAACCACGACAAGTTGTATTAAAAACGAAATTAACCCAGTTTTTAATTAGAGCAACCACATCATCCAAACCCCGCAGCGCTATACCGTTTTTGGATACCTTCGAATTATATAAAAAACTATGATCGCATTATACAAGCACACTCGGAAAAGTTTATAAAACTCTGTAACAGTACCACAAAGTTGTTAAGCGAACGACATAAGAGAGTAACTACGTAAATAAAGCGTAAATTGTAAACCCGTTGATTGTAACACCGAACGGCATCAAAAGCGAATGAGTAAACACCGAACCGGAGTTTTGGCGGGAAAACGAAAAAGATCGCGTTATCGCAATGTATTATTTTCCAAAACTTGTGTTATTTTCAATAAATAAAATGCCACCAATTTTATGCACTAGGTGCTGGATTACAGGCATGAGTGTGGGAAAGTGGTATAATGATGGTGAAACGTTTCTTTTCGTGTTGTTTCCAAAACTCAATAGAAGCTTCTGGTAAAGTTGCCACCACTTTACTAGGAGTACGACTTGACTAGACTATGACTTGATGACTTGGACTGTGACTTGACACATATATATAAACTTGAGAAATTATCAATTACTTGACACTGGCTAAATACTGCTATAGTGTGAAGCCAAAATAAAAACAAAAAACCGAACCTGTCAAATATTTGGCCAATTCGACGGAACACGACATTTGCACATCGCACGATACGATTCGCCGACCGACCGGCGCGATACTGACGCTGGTTATTATATTTTATCGATATTATCTTATCGGTTTAAAGCGAATTCGGTGAATGTATTTCTAAATAAAATGTTGATGGATTATTTAAAGAAAAACTGTAATCGGTCAAGCCCATGTTGAGATTATCTTTTAAATTTTAGTTTGTAACATGGAAGTTTAATTATCCTTCCTTACCTCCCTTATAATAATAATAAATATTTGTGGACATTACACACAACGCCATCTAGCCCCAAACTAAGCAAAGCTTGTACTATGGGAAACATAACTGATACAATACTCAGTGACTTTTTGTTTGTAAATACATACATACATAGTACAATATAATATAACACCCAGACACGGAACAAACATCAATGTTCATCACACAAAATGTCCAGGATGTCCAACCCACAGTTCAGAAGGCAGGGTTACTACCAACTGAGCTATCAGGCCAGTCTAAAAAAAAAAAACTATATGGACTTGTAAAATGATATTGTATTTAAGAAGAGAGTTACGCAAAAAAATACAGCCAACTTCTTCTTCTCTTCGTTTAATGGCTTGCTATCGCTTTTTAGCGATAATTATGCCAATATCAAGTGAGGAATTTTGTACGGTTATGTCATGTCAAAGTTTTATTTTGTCAGTCAAAATGCCACAGTAAAATGGTGGATATTTTACTGAAGGAAGGAAGCCTTGAAGAGAAAACGAAAAAGCATGGTTTTAAAACTTGGAACCATTTGCCAACACTCGTGCACGTTCACGAACACTCAACGAATAATAATATATAATAATATTCAAATATACACGGGTAATGCAAAAAGGTCAAAATTCACAACCGCCATTGTCAGATTTTTTCCAACGACCCTACAACCATCTTCGTAGGCGAAAAATAAAAGACCATCTATACAAACCTAATGCCAAAAGAACAGACAATTTAGTTTTAAATTTTGAATAAAATAAAATATCAACAGGTTTTATATAAAAAGCAAAGAGTTTACCACAGACTTACGAAAATAGGAAAGTGCTTGCAGTAGAATTGAACAGAATAAAACAGCCATTCAAACAAAAACAAAACAACAACTATTCAAACTGTCAAATACATGTCATACAAATTAGTGTTGCTTTCAGTTGCAATTGAGTTACGTGATCGCCCAGTAGATTACAGCTATATGACTTCAAATGGCAGTACATCTAGTTTTTTTTCAAACAATGGGGGGTGATTACGAAACTTTGATTGCAATGCAACGGGAGAAATTTCCATACTAACTATGTACATAAGCTGCGTCTTGAAACTGTCAAATCCATAGAAATTTGTGTTTCCATCGGTTGCAATCGAGTTACGTGATCGAGCAGCTGGTAACAAGTAACAATACGTAGGTGAGACTGTGGTGGGAAGCGAGGCAAACGCGGCCAATCTCCAATTGAGCGCTGTTAAAGAACGTAGGGTTGTCAAGTATATAAGTTGTTAAGTATCTGATCTTTTAGTGAGACTAATATAAATTACTAGTGTTATTTGCTTGGGTTGGCGAGAGCAGTGAAGTAACGCAAATCATGGCTGTTTATATAGAAAGTATGAACTTGAAAATTATGTAAATTGATGTTACTAGGTGGTAGGACTTTTCTGCAAAATTCTGAAATCACTGGGCAAATGAGACTTTATGACCTGATCTCACAGTCTAGTAATCTTATTACTAGATTGTGCTGATGTCTCAGAATGACGTGGGTTGTGCAGTGTCACGCGAAAACAATAGAGTTCCGAGTGCCACTGCAGCTGATATGGGCACCGTATCACTTAACATCAGGTGAACGGTTAGCTCGTCACGTCATTCCTTAACATAAAAAAGGGAATAGTAAAAGTACCATTATTTCGACAGAACCTTAAATGGGCCAGAAAAAAAGTCATTTCCCAAAAAACAAATTTGTTGCTATTAATTTAACCTTTACTTGGTGGCATGACTTTTATGCAAGTTTCGTCTAGTCAGGTACTACCGCTATGCCAGATATTTTGCCACCAAGCAGTGTGCAAGCCCTAATGTTTTCCGCTCTGTAGGATGTTGTATGTGTAATGAAATTACTGGGCAAATGAAACTTTATAATCTAATCTCACAGTCTGGAAATCTTATTAATAGTCTATCAGAAGTCTGACGTGCGCAGTGCAGTGTCACGCGTAACTTTAACTTAAGAGTTCCGAGTAACACTGTTCTGTTATGGGCGGTCGTGACGCTTAAAACCAGGCGACTAAGCGACTAGCTCATGACGTCCATTGCATGCATTAAAAAACTCACAGTGACTAGTTTAAGGCAAAATCTGGGAATTCACTGAAAATTTTGAAATGAGTACGAATTTTAAACTATGAAAAATCGGAGAACTTACATGAGGATTAAATTGATAAGCACTTAGGTTTTTTACTACTAGAATTACCTTGATGCACTTATCAAATTACACCCTATACTCTGTAGATAGGAATCTACATACACAAAATAGATGTGCACAAGATATGGGTATACCTTGCGCAGGTATATTTAGCGATAGATAAAGTGGCGTCAGTGCTGTGTTCACTGGGTTGCCATCTGGTTTTTGTAGTTCAACAATAAATAAATATTTGTGAACATTTCACATAACGCCATCTAGTCTCGAACTAAGGAAGCCAGATAACTGATAGAAGTCTTTTTGTTTGTAAATACATACATAGAATACAATATAATACCCATACACAGAACAAGCACCTATATTCATCACACAATGAATGTCCTGAGTTGGAATCGAAGCCACAACCTATACAGTTCAGAAGGCAGAGCCAACTGAGCTATCAGGCCAGTCCATCTTACTTAGAAGCTAAAAAAATATTTTTACAGATAACTTTGAAAGAAATGTGATTTACATATTAAAGCATACTGCATAACAGCTTCTATAAAAAAAGTCGTGAATTTAAATTTAAATTAGACTTAATTATTACAAAACGCCATGAATGGCAAAAATTCTTACAATTTCTTGTTTGAATAATGATTATAATGATAAATATAAGATGTGATAAATAGTGATAAATATGATAAAGATAAATATAAGATTTTTTCATCTAATATTATATATATCATTTAGCTTTTTAGTAAGTATTTTGAACGAAAATAATTACAATACAGTGCTTAGCAAAGTTCAAATTCAAATTATCAAGATATTCCATACATGTACGTAAAAGTGGCAACCCTATCATTCGGATGCTAATGCGGTGGGCGACATGCGGCGGAATCGAGTAAATATAGTTCCGCCAGTGGCGCGCGTTCCACTCTACTTGTACCGGCGGGTGGCAACCCTAAATGGATACGTAGATTTCGTAGCTAGCGGCGATCTGTAGGTGAGGGCAACCCTGGCGCTATTGCCGAGGGATGTGTGAGTTTTTAGCTATCTTTATAATACTGTTTGATGGTGTGATCAAAGAGGTTTACAAATCCAAAAACTTATTGCATTTTGAGCGTTAATGATTGAGATATAAGCATCTTGGCGTGTTTAACGATAAAAATAAATATATTACTGGTTCATCTTTGACTCCCGTTCGAGTTCCCGAATTTTCCTTTATAGCTATATAGCTCTTTTAGTAGACGGCTGTTTATAATATAAATGCGTCATAATGACCACAGGATTCAAACTATCTCCATATGAAATTTCACCAAAAGCGGTTCAGCTATTTAGTTATGAAATGTAAACCAAAAATCAGAAATAACAAATAGACAGATAAAGTTATCGTAATGTTAAATTGCAAAGTACCTACTTGTAGGTTTCATAGAGTTGTTAACGTTTTTCTTTCTATTTAATGTATTTTTCTACCGAAGTTTCTAGTCTGTAATTCAGGATCCAGTAATCTTAGTAGGTACAAGATTACTCGAATATATATTACTTTAGGTACTTGATGTCCTTGATATTTACTAGGTATATATTTATAGGATATTTACTACGAGGATCTAACTGCAAAACCACCGCTTTCCTAGTTATTCTGCCGGCAATTGCAGTATTGTGCAAGCACTACTGAGTTCCGGTTTGAAGGGCACTGTAGTTAGTGAAACTAGTGGGTAAATGAGACATTGGTGTCGATTCTGTGTCGCATACCCTTAAGCTTTTTTTTTATGTTAAGGTATGACGTGACGAGCTAGCCGTTCATCTGATGTTAAACGACACGGCTGCCCATATCAGCTGCAGTGTCACTCGGAACTCTAAAGTATAGAGTTTCGCGTGACACTGCACTGCGCACGTCATCCTGAGACATCAGCACAATCTAGTAATAAGATTACTAAACTGTGAGATCAGATCATAAAGTCTCATTTGCCCAGTAATTTCACTAGCTACAGTGCCCTTCAAACCGGAACACAGCAATGCTTGCGCACTACTGCTTGGCGGCAGAATAACTAGCAAAGCGGTGGTACCTACCTAGACGAACTTTGCAGTAAAGTCCTACCACCTAGTACTTACTTAGCTTAACGAAATTAACACATTTCCGTCTTTTTCATTTCCTCTTTATCAGAAGAGTACAGTCATACTTTAAGTTTATTTTAGTTTTAGAGAATGCGACACAGAATCGACACCATTGTCACTACTAGATTGTGCTGATGTTTCAGGATGATGTGCGCAGTGCAGTGTCACGCGAAACGTTATATTTTAAATTTCCGAGTGTCACTGCAACTGTTATGGGCGCCCGTGTCGCTGCCACTAGCTCGTCACGTAATTCATTAATTTCGAATAAACTTGTACTAGGGTACTGGATCTTGAATTACGGAAAATTCCTGACACGCTGCATAGAAAAAAAAAAATGAAATGCTCTTGTAACTTTTACTGAAAAACTAATTATAGAGGAGTGTACTCACTATCTTCGCCAGCGCACGGCATGCCAGGCGCCGCGGGGACATTCGGGAATACTGTAACAAAACAAATACACACGTTAGTTTAAGGTTCACATGGGAACTATGCTATGGGGTGAAACGGGATAAGTTTCATCGTATTTCTAGTCTAAAATGGAAACAGCTCTTTTTATTTTGCAAATTGAGTTTTAGCAATTATTTATTTCAATTTAGTCCCATATTTTTTACTGGATATTACAAATAGCCTATCGTTTTAACTCAAGTCATCGGTCATAAGAAGGTAAAATACATACATCCTTTTTTTTGGCCAAAAAAATTTGTGTTATTTTTTGCTACCTTTATATTATTCCCATCGATTGGTGTTAACCGAAGTAAGTTGTAAATACGTATAAGCACTAAGTTTAGAAGAGTTAGAACCCACTACGCAACAGGTTCGTAGATTTCGAAGTCTTGTTGTGATGGTCGATATAGACCGCGCGTCGCTCAATCGATTAAAATATTTAAAACCTAAACTGATTATATTAGGTCTTTACCTATGAAATTGCCGTTTTGTTTGAAAAAAGTTAAAGTATTTTTTTTTCGAACTTATTTATTTCTTTTATTCAAAGTAATCACCCCTGCAATCAATGCATCTTTGCCAACGCTGTGGCAGTTTATGGATGCCCTTTTTGAAAAAATCATCAGGACGGGAGACAACAAACTCTTCAAAGGCGTTTTGTACTGCCTCTCGGGAATTGAATTTTTTTCCCGCTAAAAAGTTGTCCAAATTTTGGAAAAAGTAATAGTCGGTAGGCGCAAGATCTGGTGAGTATGGCGGATGAGGGAGAGCTTCCAAACCCAACTCATGCAGCTTAGAGACGGTCTGTTGTGCAGTATGGGGTCGCGCGTTGTCGTGAAGTAGCAGTGTAGACGACCGATTGACCAAAGCTGGTTGCAGACATGCGAGTTTCGCCATCATTGTGGTCAGTTCTTCAATGTACACATCTGCAGTAATGCTCTCGCCGTTTTGTTAAAAGCTATGATGAATCACACCAGCACTAGACCACCAAACTGTGACCATCACCTTTCTAGGGGTCATTTTTCGTTTTGCACATTGCTTTGGTACCGAACCAGGATCTAACCAACTTGCTGAGCGCTTTCGATTGTCAAAAAGAATAAATTTTTCGTCGCACGTAACAATTCGGTTCAAAATTCCTTCATTTCTGTGCCTGTTAAGCAGCGCAAGGCAAGTCTCGACGCGTACGTTGCGCTGGCGATCGTTAAGTTCGTGGGGCACACATCTATCAAGCTTTTTTATCTTGCCAATCTGTCGCAAATGGACCAATATTGTTTTGATGCTAACATCAAAAGCTGCTGCCAGCTCAGCTGTAGATTGAGATTCATCAGCTTCCACAATCGCCTTTAATTCATCATTGTTCACCAAAGTTTCCGGACGACCACGAGGTTCATTTTTCAAGTCAAAATTCCCAGAACGGAACCGAGCAAACCAATAACGGGTTGTACGTTCGTTTGTACAGTTCTCTCCGTAAACGTCGTTGGTGTTACGTGTCGTTTGTGCCGCGTTGGTGCCACGACGGAACTCATATTCCATAATTACACGAAATTTCAAAGTATCCATTATGAGGAAAAATGTTGAAATGTAATGAAAATAAAACGCTAATCAATAAACAAAAGACTTATATTGTAAATAGAATGTCATATTTTTAAAACAAAATTAATTTGAATTTAGAATTCATAGCCAATCAAAACTTTTTTTTGTTTGAAAAAGTCTGTACTGCAATTCGGCAATTTCATAGGTAAAGACCTATTATTTAAAACATGTATCAAAGAAACAATACTACGCTGACATACTGGGATTATCAAGCAAGCCAAAATAAGTTCTTGTCATCGTAGATAGCTACGGATCAAGTTAAACAAAAACCAGCCTAATTTGACCTATGTTTTGTCTCTTGGTCCGTGACGACGCCGACGTCCAAAGTTTTTGCAGGGTTGCCTATTTCTGACTTAAATAAGCCTGATATTTCAACACAATGAGAAGCGAGTTATTCTTGGGTAGACTAGGTTTAACTAGGATTTGTGCAAATGTTTTGTAACCTTATAACAAAGAGATGACGGTGTTTGAAATGGGCTGAAAGTTTTTGTTTCAAAATAGACCTTATGGACTGGAAATAGAAGGGATCTTGTTTTTTTTTATCCTTCATTATTATTTAAGGGCCTTATTTATAAACAATATTATTGTTAATGCCTTGTCTAGTATTCGCTTGTGATATTTCGCGTCGGTTATTTTATGCATTAATTATATTGAACCTTTTTTCTTAATATATTTAAGAGCTTTTTCGTTTTGCGAATATGCCGCTGTGTAGATAACAGTGCATTAACACTTAAATTTATTAAAATCAGAATTCATTGTCGGTTCTTTAACCCAAACTTAACGAATACTAAAATTATGTTTATTTTACCCACATCGGATAGGCCAAATAGGTATTAAAAACTAGCTTTTAAGGCTATTGTGTAAACTGAAACGTTGTCTGTTTATTTTACCGACCAGCAGGTTCCAAAATTTCCATAAGAAATTAAATTGTCTTATGTTATGACCAATATCGACCGCGCACCGTTCTGGCTTTTACATTAAAACAGATAAACTATTATAACTTGGATGAAAATTTGCAAACAAACTTTAAAAATTGTACAAAGTCTAACATGGAATAATTTTTATCTTTGTCGCAGACAACGGGTAAATAATTTCTCGAAGGGGTAAATAGCAATGCGTCACTTGGTAAATCAATGTTTTGGACCCTTAATTCACTGGATGGCATTAACCTACAATACTATAATAAAAAAAGAAAGAAAATACATCTATTCAGGACATCACGCAATATTACATTATAGGAGACATACAGTATAATTCAGAGAGAATAGACAAAATAACAGTTACGCTGTGTGATGTCATGACCAGGTCCCGACTCAGCATAAGATTAAGGTCAACTGATTTTGAATGAATGAATGAATGATTTATTGCAGACACTGTGTACAAATATTAGCACAATAGAGTCAACAGTATGCCCGCGGCAGGCATGCAATAGGCTTACAGGATTCCAGCGGTCCTAGACAGGCGGAACCCGATAAACTAGTGTAGGTAATAAAAAACAAAAGCATATTTAAAACTGCAAACTGTCGATCTACACCAACAGTACACATGTGCACAACTAAAAATATTGGTTCTTCAGAAAACTTTATTCGATTTCCCGACTAAGCCAATTCGATAAACAAAAAATAAACAACTGCCCGCCACCGAACCGTAGCGGGCACTTACGCCTTTTCTTTTTACAAAACCAAATTGCATTCAGTACTTCAAAAAGAAAAATAAGCCATACAGCGAACGGCAGACGCCTGTGAACGGCCGAGCGCTAAATAAAGACTACGCTGGGTAAATAAAGGTTTTCAGGGTAAATTTTGCCCGTCATTGCTTTGCGGTTATTTATTTGTTGACTTTCCTTTTGTAGACTTCAAGTTGTTGGGCCTGTTAAAGTAAACATTGAATAGATTCCTGGGAGAAAATTCTATATATTTTAATGTAGTTGGTATGTTTTCCTTCTTTCCTTCATAAGGAGTTGAAGTGGTTAGTGTGAAACAAAAGTTTTAAAACGTCTGAATGTTACTCACTTAATTTAACGACTGCTATCCTAAGATACCTTATTACCAGTGTTTACTGAAGAAAATACTGTAGTCCATCAGTATTCACCAAATACCATGGTATTTAATAATCGTGTAATTTACTATATTGACGTCTAAGTTTAAGCTTGCTTATTTATTCCGTATTCCGGATGAGATTCATAAATTAAATACTGATGGACCAAATTATTTTATGTAAAATGTCAAAGTGTTTACTGAACGTCTAGTATTCACCTCACGACAACGACCAACACTGACGTGCCCTCCCAAGTACGGTGCACTCAGCTGTAAATAGTAAATACTGCTTTTTGTCACCCATCCAAATAATTACCACCGTAAACGTTGCTCAACTTCGTAATTGCTGCGCTATTTTATGCTCGTATGTGATGACTTGATTTTTAAAAAATATCCTATATGCTTGTATCTGAAAACCTCAGAATACATTGGCGCAAAATATAAAACTTTGCGACCTTGTCTTCCACCATAAGTAATATCATAAAATAAGGTTCAGCCGTAATAACCTAAAAGTTGCAGCTAAAGCGGCCTAAAATTCATAAATTGGTGTAAAATGCCGGGGTTTATATTTCAGCGAAATATTATGAGCCGTCCTTATACAAAATATTTAAATTTAATCAATGTGTAAAATGTTCTAACACGTTTTTATTACATACATTTCACCTCAACGAGAAGTTGAGAAAACATTTTGAGCACGGACTGAAGTTAACTATTATAGTTTCTAAGTAGATGTTTAAAGCCATTTAGAACAATGAACGATGCTCTATAAACGAAGACAAGACAAACCTGGCTCAGATGGATATATATTTTAACAAATTAGACAATGAGCATATCGACATTGAACGAGTGTTTGAAAAATACATCTGAAAGTATTTTAATACGAAAAAAATATTGTTTCTTTCTTTCTTATAGCTACATATTACATTAAGTATTTTTTCTTTAATCTAGGCTCTTCACGCCGACATATAGTTTCCTCTAATTACTATATATTTTTAAATATGAGTTTAAATCAAATTTCACGGTGACCACCGTCCATCGCTTACACCTTTTTTATGATGCAGGTATTTATAAGTATATAGCAAACAAGTATACGGCCTGCCTGAGGGGCTTCCCTTCCCCGGCTTCCCGCCGTAGCCTATGGACATTTGTAGTACTATACCAGTAATGCGATGCACCCGCCGTAGCCTATGGACATTTGTAACACTATACCAGTAATGCGTTCCACCCGAACCACTATAACACATTTATTATCTGTGTCTTTAGATAATTAGTCACTGTGTTCAATAGTTTTGTCGTAGCCAACACATGAAGCGCCCTCTTGCGCATTGCCAGGCATCTTTATAAAGAATCTCTGTATCCAATGTCCTATTTATACCAAAAGCTCTTAAAACAACGCATGGTCTTAATACAGAATGCAGAAACAAGGAAAAGAATACCTCGATTGGTTCCGGACACTCGGCACATTTCCGTTGATACGCCATCTGCCGAATTGAGGCCTCGGAACGATATTCGGTTGGTAGAGGTACTTTACACTGGTGACAAAAGCTCAGCTGGTTTTTGATATCATCTAAATAATATTATAAAGAGGAAAGATTTCTTTTACCATTAGAATCCTACATTATCCCTGGTGAACATAGGCGATAGAATATATATAAATATATATAATACTCGTGCGAAACCGGGGCGGGACGCTAGTACAGTATTTAAGTTTGGCCACCATCGAGGACATTCAAAATAAAAGAAAATTTTCAGGAACGATTTATAGTTATAGTTTAGTTTGATGATGAAAATAAAGTAAATCCGTAATTGGATGTAAGTTCTAATATTAAGCGAAACTATATCTTAGCTTAAGATCTGTGGATTTTGTGAAATAAATAAATAAATGACCGATTTTAACCGCATTTATTAGTAAGGAGTAACACAAGCTGAGCCCTAGTGATAGTTATCAAGAGACTTTTAAGGTACAATTGTTTGTCTATATCCTATGTAACCAAGTTTAAAGCACGAGACTGATTCGCGTATACTTTATTAAAACGACGCGTTTTTTGTAGCTTAGTATAAAAGGGTCTTTACAATCCCATATTTGCGCGTTGGAAGCGTTTGATATCGACCGACGAGTACCTTTTGTTGTGTATGCTTGTTTTTGTACACCGATGGTCATCGAAAACCCTCGGGTATCATGCCAATTGGAAATTGAACATAGCTGTACACTTGTACAGGTTAGATAGTGTTCATTTATTTTCAGCCTTAGTTTTAACTGTCCCTATTGTCGTGAATTTAATTGATTGGTTTTTAGATTTAAAAATTAAGAGGTGTTTTTGACTTTGGTAGCATGTTCACAAATACTGTTTTGGTTGGCAAACTGTCGGAAGGACCATGATTGGTTTGTATCAGCCAATCATGAATGGAACTGGCTCAAGAATTTTGACTTTTTGGGGGAGTTGAGGCGCTACGAAAGTCGAAAATGCAGTCAATTCTCGTCGATCGGCAGAAGCGTCAAGACATATAGCACTTGTTAGTTGACTCTGTATTGAAAGTTTGTATAGGAAACAAGAAATACACAAAATTGAAGAGGCATTACATGTGTTTTCATATCACTATACAAGGTGGAATTTTATTCGTTATTTTCCTTTAATGTATGTATTCATTCAGTCCATGCTATAGAATGCTCCCGTATAACTAAATAAAAAAGTACTTATGTAATAAAACTTAAATCTAGGTATTATCAAATTTAAATTCTAAACAAAAGCCTTGCGACATTGAACCAAAGCACTCAGCTAGTGCCCGTGCTGTGTGTACCGTTAAATATACATTTTGGCTGTCATGCAGTTATTTTAGGAGGCACTAAATACTAAAACAAAACATTTTTTTTTTAAATTGGCCCTTGTACAAACATTCTATAGCATGGTCTGAGTACATACATTTAAGGAAAAGAGTGAATTGAATTCTACCTTCTATAAATATATTATTTATTATATAGCACACTCACTGAAACTCGGCTAACACCTTTGCTCGAGACCTGCGGTATGTTGAAAACCAGCCCATAATATACACTCGCGAGGTGAGATGACGTCTGACAGAAATGGGTGGAAGAGATAAACATGCTGCACCAACCCCATTTAAATGAGATAAGGGTAGGCAAATGAAGATGATGATTTTTATTATATAATTAATAAAAAACAAAATTAACGAACCGTATATGACAAAATTTCTATAGGACTAATAAATCAAAATAAATAATAAAATAATAAATAATAATAAGTAATAAATCTAAGTATTTCAAAATAAAAATATATCCCTTCAAAAAAAAATTGTAGGTATTCAAAGAAAAACTTCTTTACGCACGCTTGACTTGGGGAGTAAGCTGGTGAATGCGAGGCAAACGGATTGTAGTCTTGTAAGATTGTAGATTGTAGTCATAATTCCACCAAAGCTTTATTCATAAACCATAAATCAAGCCCAAAATAGAACACCAATCGAAATTTATCCGAAGACATATTTATCCGAAAAGTTTTTACACATTTCCCCGATAAAAGTGGCTTACCGCCGCCGTGACGTCACACCCGCTCGGCTAATGCGTCCACCCCGTGGCCAACTTTGCTCTCAGCTTTAGTCACGTCACATCCGGCCGGAAAGATAACTATTATAAACTGGTTTTAATGTGGAGTCACTAGCGCTAATGATGCAGGACTAGGTTCTATTTGGTAGTTAGAAACTCGTTTGTGTAATAGTAATCTTGCTCATTTATTGTGTAGTTACGTATTACCATGAATTTCCACCTCCTAAACATAAACAAACGGGTGTGCTTTAGACCACACGACTGAAGTTAAACTTTTTACTTTGCTATGTTGCCAATGGAGATCAACAACTTTAAACTATAAAACGAGTGCATGTGTCTAACACGACTGAAGTAAAACTTCTTTAGCTCCATTTCTCTTGCTTCTACAGTAATATACAAAACGTGACTCTTTCTATCTTCACGTAGAGAAGGAGATATAAGTATATCTCCCTCTCAACTTCCGTTCGTCTCACTAGCTTACTCCCCAAGTCAAGCGTGCGTAAAGAAGGTTTACTTCAAAAAGGTCTAACTTGCTCACTAAACTCAACATAAGTTACTCGTACTAGTTAAATGCGCTTGCCCAGAAAGGCCACTTTTTTAAGTTTTGGCTCCACACTTTTGTGTATTTAGCCAGTGTCAAGTAATTGATAATTTATCAAGTTATCGATATTTCACGCAAATATGTATCAAGTCACAGTCGAAGTCATCAAGTCAAGGCATAGTCAAGTCAGTCCAGTCAAAGTCATACTCCTAGTAAAGTGGTGGCAACTTTACTTGAAGCTTCTATGGAGTTTTGGAAACAACACGAAATGAAACGTTTCACCATCATTATACCATTTTCCCACACTCACGCCTGTAATCCAGCACTTAACGAATAAAATGCCACCAATTTTATGCACTAACACTGAAAATAACACAAGTTTTGGAAAATAATACAATGCGGTGATGCAATCTTTTTCGCTTTCCCGCCAAAACTCAGAAAGCCCACTTTCTTAAAATGAAAGGAACGTTTTTTTAAAACAAGAATATACCTTTACCAACTCTATCTACCACTAAAAAACAAATGAAAACTACGTTCACAAACCAAACAAGTCCGACGAGGAGCACTTAAAAACAACTAAATCAGCGGATCCATTTCAAAAAAAGTCAAACATAAATCCTTAGTTGAGCTGGGAGCGAGGGGCCGAAACTTCAGCTGAAGTACATAGGAGAGGCAAGGCAACTTGCAATCGTAAATTGCATTAAAATTTTTCGTAGAACGAAAGAAAATTCTCTGAAATAATGGGCAATGGAAGTGAAAATACGAATCCACCGAGTAGGTAAATACATCCTCGATACATAAAAAGGTATTATTTAGCAAAACGGTTATAATATACTTTTTGATTTAATATAGGTAACATAAACGGAAGCTTAGAGGTAGATGTACTTATATTTGAATGGCCCAATAGCTCAGTTGGGAGTAACCCTGCCTTCTGAACTGTGGGTTGTAGGTTCGATTCCCACCCAGGACAAATATTTATGTGATGAACATGGGTGTTTGTTCTGTGTCTGGGTGTTATATTGTATTCTATGTATGTATTTACAAACAAAAAATATCAAAGTATTGTATCAGTTATCTGGTTCCCATAGTACAAGCTTTGCTTAGTTTGGGGCTAGATGGCGCTGTGTGAGATGTCCACACATATTTATTTATTAATAATAAATTATTATTATTATTTATCTCCTTCTTTACGTGAAGATAGAAAGAGAGAGTTACTATCGAATATTATAGTAGGTGCTAGAGAGATGGAGCTAAAGAAGTTTTACTTCAGTCTTGTCTAAAGAACACTCGTTTTAAAAATATTTTAAACACCTATCGAACTTTTTTGACTTAGCATTGTTAAACATAACAACTAATAAATGTCAACAGACAATGAAGATCTACGTGAACCAACGTCAACTTCCGTTCGCCTCGCATTCACCAGCTTACTCCGCAAGTCAAGCGCGCGTAAAGAAGTTTTACGTTAAAAAAGCGCATTAAAGGGAGAGCAGCTGTTTGTAGGTATATGCTACTCTTCTTTTTATGCTTCAATTGGCCGCCTTCCATGCAGTCGATTTAGCAGCAAAAGGAGTAATAAGCTCCGCAGACGTTCCACTTAGTTCCGATCGGTGTATTCGATAAATTGAATCTTATAGGACTGACTTGGAACCCTCTTTTAGCAGTTAGTGCTCCGGAAACATGGGAAAAGGGAGAGGATATTTAAATTCATTTTATTGAGGTGCAGTGTCACGTTTATATAAAAACCAGTTTGTATAGCGTGTTTGTTTTGTTTTTGATCATTGAGTAACTAACTACTACTATTATAGTTAACCTAACAACGATGTTGATTGTAAGAAGATTTTGCATGGATAGATTGTCGAAAGTTATGCTTAGAAAGTAACATTCCCGTCTGTTCCACGGGAAAACCGTTTTATCTCCTCCGCTGTAATAAGCTATGTCTGATAAAATGATACGCATCATACAGGGTGGATTTGAAGAAGGCAGTACCTTAACATATTGTTATAGGAAAACGTTCCTAGGAGATCATCCATCACTTTTTGAGATATTCTTAACTGCAATCACAGATTTCTGAAAAAATGTACAATCAGCTAAAATAAGTTAAAACAATTTACTTTGACAATTTACAAATGTATTTCCATTACTAGTGGCACCTAAACAAAAGTAGGTTGGTGTTGTAGAACATCCAAATTCGCAAAATATCACCTTCGAGTTCCAAGTGATTTTGTACGCAGCTGATTGATGCTAACTGACAATAACGCCGAAGGCGACATTACGCATTAATTGAACTAGGTCCGTCCAAAAATTCATAAATCAACACTTCCATTGCATCACAACGTAGGTAAGTGATAAATAAATCAATTCCCAAAACGTATACGTAAACGAATTTCCGTTAAAATGTTTGCAAAAAAATTGAATAACATTTCAACTGTAGTCAGAATGCAAATTGGCTTACTGGGGGTGCGTAGTCAGTACCTTAGGCGTGGGGGTACAGATTACAAAAGATACCCATTCTAATAATTGAAAATTAGCACGTTTGCTAAATTATAAAGTAATTAACACATTTTTATTCCATTTTTAAATTTTATCAGAAAAAAGTATGAAATAATTTTACATGCTTAATATTCACAGTGTCATTCAATGAAATTAAAAGTTAGTAATTGATTACTTTCTATGAAAGTCAGAGCAGGTCATAGTTAAAAAAAATTATATAACTCCTTAACCGAAAACGGAGCAAAAGTATTACACTAGTAATAGTTTAATATTCTGTAAAGTGGGGTTAAACAAATCAATTTAATTTAATTTCATCCTATTACGGTTGAACTTGCGCCCCTACCGCGTAACTGTTCTGGAAATCGGCTTCGTCTGCTATCCTGCACGCGCTAATTAACAAGTCCACGAGTGCGAGCAAGAGAGAACACGATTACCATCTCCACCAGACTTACGCGGTAAGGCCCCAGATTTGTCAGTACGGAATCGTATTTTTTCATGAACTATCATTTTGTTCGGTCAGGATCGTCATTTCCTAGATTTAAGATCGTGCTGACAGATGTGATTAAATCCTTATGATTTTATGCTGCGGTGGCTGTTGCTGCCCTTGCATAATCATCCACATGTGCTGTACCAAGATCTGCTAGCCTCCAGTGCCCCCATGTTGGAGCTGTGTGCTGGTCGAAGTGGGGCGACTATACAAGGTGGAATTTAATTCGCTCTTTTCCTTAAATGTATGTACTCTGACCATGCTATAGAATATTCGTACAAAGTCCAATTTAAAAAAAATAGATTTTGTTTCAATATTAAGTGCCTCTTAAAATAACTGCATGACAGCCGAAATGTCTATTTAACGGTACGGTAGCGCAGGCACCAGCAGAATGCTTTGTAAATGTTTCGTAGGCAATAAAACACCTGCTTTGTTCCATGCCGCATGGCTTTTTTGTAGAATTTAATTTGATAATATCTAGATTTAAGATTCATTTCATAAGTACTTTTTTATTTAGTTATATGGGAGCGTCTGTAGCATGGACAGAATAAATACATTAAAGGAAAAGAACGAATTAAATTCCACCGCGTATATTGGTCATATGTTAAAATATTGCTTGTTCGGGGGTCAATAAAATATTAGTATGATTTTATTTATTTTTTAATCATCGGCTTTCTAACCTATGGCAGTTTGTGGACAACTATGATGTCCTTCCTTTTCCTCTCAGAATACAGCCCTGGCTTGCCGCTTATTTTGTGTCGCAAATACACAATTAGATTTGTATTGGTTTGGTTCTGTCGACATTCGCCGCGCCGAGCTTCGATCGAACCGAGGTTGCTATGAAAGCTAGGTTTGTACATAGTAAACAGTTTTGCGGCTTGTAAAAGCCGTTGTTTTGCTGTGTTAATTTAGTCACAGCCACACACACACACACACACACACACACACACACACACATACACACAGACACGCACGCACGCACGCATGCACGCACACACGCACGCACACACGCACGCACATACACATAGGTCAGCTCATAGACCGGAGGCGGCGAGTTCGATTCCCGGGGACATGACTAGTATTTATTTGCCCAAAAGAGCGCAAATATATGCTTGTTCTGAGTCTGGGTGTTGTGGGACCATGGTCCTCGTAGTTCTTGGATCCCTAGATACAGGGAATCCTAGTTAGGACCTAGGATCTATGTATGTGATCGTTGGTCGTTATTATTATTGTAATAAAAATCTTTCCTCTTATTTTCTTTCATAAAGCCCGTTATAAATCAGATGCGGTAAATGCATAAATCTTTGTAAAGGTACACAGTACCCAGTATCTATATTACATACCTCGAAATATGTCTAGATTTGTCTAGGTATCATTGTTAGAGACGTAGAAACGCAAGTAATATCAAAAAGACGTCAGTATTCTAATCATTTCCTTTTTTCGAACTCTTGTAACTACTTTCCAGGCTTATAACTGATGCCTCATAAAAAGCAATCGCGACATCATGCCTTCCCATAATACCAGAAATCAGCACAAACAAACGCGGTCTTTTCCATAAGACAATAAATCGTTGCTAAGCCGTCTTCATGACGAGGGTTGCGCGGGGAAATGATAGAGAGATATTTCATTTTTGTAATAAACCGTATGAGTTTTTATCGCGTATGCTATTTTCGTACACACGTTTCTTATGGAACTAAAGTAAATAGAAAACAAATTGATGGATATTTGCTTAACACACAGCACTTTGAAAGTATCACACTAATATTATAAAGGTGAGGTTTGTATGTGTGTATGTATGTATATGTGTTTGTGTGTATGTGTGTATGTTTGTTACTTCTTCACGCTCAAACGGCTGAGTGGATTTGGATGAAATTCGGTACCAAGATAGCTTATACACTGGATTAACATATAGGCTACATTTTATCCCTTAAAAATGAAATTTTCCCGTGGGATGAGCATATAATTAATATACTTTTTATCCGCGGGTGAAACCTCGGGGCGCAACTAGTGAAATATAAATCCTGGGACTGGAACCACAAGTCATGTGTCTCGTTCTCTCCAACACAGATTGGATTAGACGCCACGTTACTTTGTCTCTTTTATTTCCGTTTTACTTCCACATTTTACCGTTTATATCGTTTCGATAGAATAAGCACGGTCGAGATTTGTTTATTTATAAATACTTTGTGCGTAGGTAGCGCCGCGATGCGTCCGGATTAAAATCTGGCTCTTAAGTACAATTTCAATGCTTAAAATTGAGCTGTCTCGATTTCATAATGTAACCTCTTCAACAAAGAGTATACAGTAGGTACCTATACTATATAGTCCACTCAACTGTCTTGTCAGTGTCTTGCGATGTTGTAACACAAATTGGATTAGGCGCCTTTTTTTCCAAAACTCCATAGAAGCTTCTAGTAAAATTGCCACCATTTTACTAGGAGTATGACTTGACTAGACTATGTTAGCTTGATGACTTGGACTGTGACTTGACTTGACTTTTGACTTAACTTGAGAAATTATCAAATACTTGACACTGGCTAAATACACAAACGTGTGGAGCCAAAACAAAAACATAAACACAAATTGGATTTTGCGCCTTTACTTTGTCTCTTTAATTTCTGTTCGATTATCTTTTTATTTCTCTCGTTTCCTTCAAATAGACGGCTTAAAAATCTTTAACTGATTAAGTATGAGGCAGTGGCACCATTATGGTTTGTAAGGCATATATATAGTATCACGAACAATATCTGTTCAGTTATATATTTAAACCATCACTTGGAAAGAGATAGCGCGAGAGAGAATAATTTCGTGGCATATAGTAGACGAGCTTCTGCCCACATCTTCGCCCGCGGCGTGGCCTATGGGAAAATAATCATCTACCCATTTCACCCTCTTAAGGGTGGAATTTCGAAAAATCCTTTCTTAGCGGATGCCTACGTCATAACATCTACCTGCATGCAAAATTTCAGCCCGATCCGTCCAGTGGTTTGGGCTGTGCGTTGATAGATCACTATGTCAGTCAGTCAATCAGTCAGTCACCTTTGAGTTATATATATTTAGATCATGGATGGTCTATAAATGATTTTGTAACCAAAACACTTTCACTTGCGAATGAATGGCTGCTGTCTTTCAAATTTAAATCTAATAATTAATTTAACAATTTCATTAAATTTCTTTAGAATATCAAGCGAAATAATTTTCAGTAGAATCAGGAAATCACGAGATAACAATTTGAAAATCACAAAGCGCAAAGGTCGCCAGCTCCGAACACAGATTGGGTTGACGCCGTCCTCTTTGTCTCTTTATATCATTCTTCCTTTCATGTCAGACGCGGTTTTTATTTATGGAGGGAAAATATATGCGAAATTGAATTGCATTTCGTTTATTTGTTCGAGCTACTCGTTTATGTGAAGGATTATTAATTTCGAGGGTAGTTAGCTGTTTTTTATCTATCACGTAGCTTGAATACGTTTAAATCACTAGAACAAAAGCGTGGAGTGAAATAATTTAAAATGTACAAATTACAATGTTTCTAAAAATAAGATTTCTTCGCATATTATTAAGGCTAGATTGTGATACAATTAGAGTGCCTATCTACCATAACAAAAGAAAAAAATAAGATTTTTTTTGCCACTATTTTAATGATATCTTTTCACGAAATGGCTTACCTGATCTTGACGAAATAATAATAGCTTGAACCCTGTAAAGGACATAATCATATTTCTATCGCGATAAACACATGAATGGACAGCGGTTATAGCTCCACATAGTGGACACTCATCCAACTACGATTCGGTCCGCTTACAACCGAAATAGTATATAGTATAGTATATATAACGTACTGGTACGTTATTGACACACACACACACACACACACACACACACACACACACATACACTACACCTACGGTGCATTGGTACGTATACCACATCCACGTAATCTATACATATAAAATTCTAAGTGACTGACTGAATGACTTATATATCAACGCACAGCATAAGCCGCTGGTCTTAGAGATTTGAAATTTGGAGAGTGTGTTCTTTGTAAAGTGTAAGTATCCACCTAGAGAGGGTTTTTCAAAATTCCACAGCCTAAGAGGGTGAAAGGGGTGGTTGAATTATCTACAAAAAAAATCTTCTTCGTTTTCTATAGGCCACGCGGGCGAAGCCGCGAGCAGAAGCTAGTAGTGTATAGAACAAATATGATCAACACTTAGTAACACAAAAGGTGGCATTCCCTGCGGAAACGCACAGGAAACGACCGACAAAGCCGCAAAGTGTGTATGTGGGCCGGAGCCACCTATCCGGGAGATATGTGGTTGGACACTCATATCTTCCATCTCCTGTAAAGCTACAGAACTCATAGCATTTTCTTTGTTCTATGTTATCTGCATGAAACCTGACAGCCCCCGCAGACACACACTCATGTGCTTACGCATTATTTCAAAAAACGATATTTGGATAGAAATTAAAATCCATCTATCCTGATTGGCTGTAATCATTGTCGACCGACCAATCAAGACCACTAGACCTATGAGACAGCCTCAATATCTAGTGTGAATCACACTAGATATTCTTTATTTAAAGTATCTTTTTTGTATCTAGTTTTGTATTTGAGTATTACTATCATAAAAGACTATATATGTACTCAGACAGGTAGATATAAAACGCGTGTCCAGTGCATTAGACGCCGTGTTAGGTCTCTAGGTATCCTAGGTAATGTAGGTCATTTAGGTGGTTGTTCCCCACGTCGTTAGTGCCTCGTGTTAGTTCCAGACCATTAGCTAGGGACAGGGCGATGTCGGTTTTAAGTATAAAGTATTGTAGGCTTAGCTTTTGTGTATTGCGCGGTTGTTATTATAATCACTTTGTCCTGTTTAAAAGGGTTTTAATATAATATAATCCTTTGTACAAATGAAGAAGATCAAGCGCTAGTAAAATAACACATGAGTGAACGTACGAGTATTTAAACACAGTTACTATAAAGTGTATGAGTGATATAATACTAGCAGACTATATGAGTAAATTAATGTCACAGTTAAAGGTGTAACAATTACATTCTCTCTGATTGTGCGTTAAGAGATAATTTTTGTGACGAATTTCTTTGATGTCAGTTTCCGTACAATTCACTGCAATTTGGCTTAAACGGCGTTTGCTTAAACCAAAATGCAGTGAATAGTGAAAAAAAGTGATGGCATAGGACACTAATAAATATTTACTTAACTAAGTTTTGCCATTCAATGTAGCAATGCTGCCAGCATATTGGGCACGTTGCCTACTGGTAGATACTGGTAGTAGTTTGTTAGATTAAGTTTTCTTTTTTATTACTATAATTTATTTATTTTTTATTTTTTATTTATTTATTATATAAAACTAAGTAATCATTTATGTAATGATTTTTAAATATTTTTTAAAACGCAATTTTTCTGTTTTCTACTGGGAACTCTTTGCAGATTTATTTTTTTATTAAATGGCGAACTCTTTACAGAGCGAGAATTTAGCAAACACTCTGTAAATCCATTTTCACAAAATTTCAAATGGACCATACGATTCATTATTAAAAGAACCGCATGACGAAGCCATGTTCGTGTGTGATCGCACTTACCCGCAGTTGTTTGTAAGCAATTCGGTAATAGATTTACTTTTAACAAGTTTTCTTTCGAGTTACCAACTTCGAAGTGCTTAGGTACGATGGTGCAGTGTAATTAGAAACAGTAGGTACATAATCTTATACGACTTTTGTTGGTATTATAGAGAAGTTATGACAGTGTAATTGTCAATTGTTATCAGATATTGTTTTTGCAAAACTATTTTCCTAATTTTGCATAATCCTTGCTTATAAGTGCAAAGTCAGCACATTCTCATAATAATCTCCACTGTTTCGCCTCTAGGTATACATAAGACTAACTTATTTTCCCTGGGAGATTAGTAATTTTTTATAGCAAGGTTCATAATCTTGGTAGCTTTAAGCATTATCATTGTTGGAACGTTCTATAGCCAATTCTAAAGCCCAAATACTTGATCTGAGTCTGGGTGTTGTGGGACCATGGTCCTCGTAGTTCCTGGGTCGCTAGACATTGTGATCGTCGGGCGTTATTAATATTATTTTTATTATAGCTGTTAATAATACCATTATGAGTTTTAGTCAGAAATGGGTGATTGAGGTGTTTGAAATAGCATAGTGGATGACTTAAATTAGCAGAAGTTTACTCACCGTGTTTGCTACTACGTCTCAGGTAACGTTATCGCGGTTTCTCTACAGCTCAATTACTTTGTTTACCGATACTGATGGAACCTTGCGCAACTGTGATTTGGTCGAAGATTTTGTTAGTAAATGGAAGAAACTTCACAATTTAGCTCTGTTTTACTAGTTGTTTGGAATCTTATCAGTCGATTTCGATCCACATGTTATTGAAGTATTTCGGAAATTCGGAATGTGTTTTTCCTTGTTTTTACAGCTTTGTTATTCTAGAAGCTGATCGGTTAGAAATAGCGAATCCCTTTTGGTGGAAATTTTATTACCTAACTTTTTGTCGTGTAGTTAGGAGATTTGATCAGAATTTGGTAACAGGATGACGGCTCGGCTTGATATATCATAACAATCGGAATTGGAAAGCTAGAAACCTCAACGCACCTTCTACATAAGCGCTTAAATGTACAGCGGGTAGAATTTTTGGTAGTGGCCACCCATCCAAGTAGTGGCCGCGGCGAACGTTGCTTAACTTTACCGATCAGTTAAGGTCGGCTAGTCGAGCTGCGCTACGAGCGCTACTAGTTGCATCACTAAACTTGATGGTTTGTATCGCGCGTATAATATCTACGTAGAGAATAGCTACGGCGTAGATGACTACAAGCGTAGCAAACCTACGCAACGCTACGCATTAGTGCGAAACTACGCTATATGCCATGAATTGGCATATCGTGAATTATGTCATATAATGCATACTAAAATGGCACGGCCTATAAATGTGGTCCGGGTCATTTTTATATGCCTAATTTCTTTATTCGCCTCGTCGTATATGACCTTATAGTAGGAGTCATAAATGTTTATTTTTGCAATTATAGTTCAGAATAACGTCATTTGTAAATCAGCTATGTTTTGCAAGTCAAATAGATTTTAAAATGGATCTGCCATGTTTCTTTTAATAGCATAATATGCTCGTAAATAGCTTAAACTTTAATAAATTATTAGTCTAGAGATGGTATACATTTTGCGTAATAAAAGTTCGGCTTTTAATATCCTGTCAAGCCGTTTACATCCAACAGGGTTGAATACAATTTGTAGCACCGCGTCGTTTATATGCGAAGTTAAAGTGCTCTAAACCATACATAACGTTATTTTTATAGCCGTACCTTCCTTTATCCCTTCTAAAAATACTTTTACGACGACATCGTAACTTACCAGTGTATATGTACAGTCAGCATCAGCAAGATGATGCTAAACATCAAGGTGAGGTGTAAGCTCTAAATAAAATCTATTTTTTCACGTCACTAATGTGACGCAACGTGTCATATGTTTTTTTTGTGTAAAAATATAACGAAAAACAGGAACCGAAACTTGGTCGGAGTAATTTCGACTTTTAATTGACGTGAGTTTTAGCCGTTATTTATCTTATAAAATGTGTCATACTCACGATAGTTTTCAAACTGGAAAACAGAAACGCTACTGGAGGTTACTGTCTGCACCTGAGAGAAGGCACAGACCTTCTACGTATATATTGAGACCCGTGCAATACATTAACAGTAATATATACGTTGTTTTGTACCGCTTTTCGTTTATTCTTCTCTAATGTTACTGTCCATCTAAAGGTTGTTTGGAAGAGATCGCTTTCATCGATAAGCCCATTGTTACACTAGTTCGTAAATATTATATTTATTCCTGATTATGTACTACATTGGTGAAACAATAAATAGTTCTCTATCTATCTATCTATATAAATATAAAAATATTAAATACATAAATAAATACCTATATAAAAATAGTTTTAGAAGATAGGGAGTCTTAGTTAGGGTTCAGGATCAATGTTTCTGATCGTTGGGCGTTATTATTATTATTACTATTATATTATTAGTTCTATTTATCCTAGATGACTATCATGAGCGACCGATTTTCATTGTAATAAAAAATTCTATGCTCTATGCCTAATCAAGTCACATAATATCATCGACCTTGTGACATAGATTTGTGTATGCCATTACCAACCTTAAGGTGGTAAACGTTTTCAGACCGCGAGTATATAAAGGAGAAAAAATAGTTCATTTACTATCTCTCAAAAGATTGTTCTACAACGATATTACGCTAGTGCAACGTCCAACTTGTAAACTGCCCAGGGCGCACCGTAAGGCTGCCCCAGTCTGCCCAACTTCGGCAATTGGGCACGGACAGCTTTATGTGGCTTAGTATAGATTCGGTTCAGTGAGAATGCACAGAGGGTAGATGCTAAACTTGCAAAGTTTTTTGTTGCCTGTTCTTTGGGAGTGTAATCAAAACTTTCTTATTTGTTTCGGTTTGCTCTGTAGTAGAAATATGTGAGGGATTTCTTTATTTAAACTCATTTTTATAAGCTTGCAGCATTTCATTGATAATATCGCGTTTTATTTGCCATAAAATATATATATGGACTTATATTTTTTCTTATTAATTAATTAATGCAATTGTTAGATTGACGCGTGTCCAAATTTGCAGCGTGTCTGTAATAAAGGTAAAAAAATAAAGATAACGTAATTATTTTAATATCATACTCTATCTACTCGTGATAATTCCATCACTTTCAATTTATGTCAATTATGATTTTTACGTAGATGAAACAACATATTATATTCCACCACATTTGCTTCTAATTAAAAAACAGAAAACCAAAACTTGTTCATAACATATTACAGCTTACAAACTTGGTACTATATATACTATATATATTAAAAATATTTCTATAGAAAATATAATGTTAGGTTGGCCAAATGTTGACCTTCTCTGGAATCTTAACTGGAGTGTTATTGCTCCAAATTTGCAATGTCAATAGAAAGGAATGTTCTAAGACAATTGTATTGTGTTACAATTGTAATCAAAATGGCTGTATCTATTTGTTTTAGATTCCATTCATGAACTAAAAGTTCAAAGTGTTTAGGGCATGGTATAAGTATATATATAGTTTATACTCTCTCAGCCTTATTAATAAACGGGTATTAGTCTCGGATTAGTTACTTCAGCATTTGTCCTTTTTTTGCTACTGGAATATTTAGCTGGATCGAATGAGACAAAAGATGGTGTAACTAGTCTAACGTTAGTTCGTGTTTATTAATAAGGCTGTCTGGGTTTAGGATCCTGCAGTACCATTGTTGGTACAGCTGGTACCTCGTCATACTTCGATTCAACTACTCCATAATTTGAAAGCAATACAAGCGAAATTAGGTCGTCCGTATACTGTCTTACTTTATTTTATAGACAACTGGAATGCAATTATACATTGAAGTAAAGTTACTTTAAACTTATTTTACAGCACGCGAATCTATAAATACATTTTTAAAATGATAAATATGCTTTCACATTGCTCTTAAATTACAAGATACATAAAACATGGACATATAGAAAAGTGAATAAAAATGTATATTGGCATACATTGTTTATAAAATGGATGAAAAATAGTTTGACACAGTATTATTTACCAGGTGGTAGGACTTTTCTGCAAAGTTCGTCTAGGTAGGTACCACCGCTTTGCCAGTTATTCTGCCGCCAAACAGTAGTGTGCAAGCACTACTGTGTTCCGATTTGAAGGGCACTGTAGCTAGTGAAATTACTGGGCAAATGAGACTTTATGATCTGATCTCAGAGTCGAGTAATGTTATTATCAGACTGTGCTGATGTCTCAGGATGACGTGCGCAGTGCAGTGTCACTCGAAACTATATTTTGGAGTTCCAAGTGATACTGCATCTGATATGGGCAGCCGTGTCGCTTAACGTCAGGTGAACGATTAGCTTGTCACATCATTCACTAACATAAAAAAATATGTATAATATAGTATTAAAAAAAAAACACTTTCCCTTGACCATGCATTACTTATGGGTTTGGAATAATTAATGTGTAAAAATTACTTTGAATTAATCAGTATACAACTTAACAAATAATATCACCTCAGCAAAAAATAGAAGTAAAACAGAGGTAAAAAAAAAATTACAATAACATTCCATAGCAACGGTATACTGTCCTGAAATTACATGAAACAACTACAAAAGCGTGATAATTAGATGAACTGAACTAAATCACATCCAATTACCGATAACCACTGCAATTGAGTTTATTTAATTAATTACTGCGTTGAAAATTTGAACGTATTAAACAGTATATTATTGTTTAAAAGGATTACGTGTGCGTTTCTGACATAACAATGCATAATTTTATTCCAGCTGTCTAGAAAATAAAGTAAGAGCGTATACGGACCACTCTTTCGAACTAATTTCACTCTTCCAACCTAAATTCATTCTTTCGACCTAATTTCACTCTTTCGATCTAATTTTTTGACCCAATTGCACTCTTTCGACCTGATTTCACTCTTTCGATCTAATTTCACTCTTTCGACCTAATTTCACTCTTTCGACTTAATTTCATTCTTTCGACCTAATTACACTCTCTCAACTTAATTTCACTCTTACGACTTAATTTGAATCTCTAAACGTTATTTCACATGTCGTATTGCTTTCAAGTTAGTACTGTATTGCAGTTGCGAGTGTTCAATCTCAGAAAGAACACACAAGTAGAGATCCTTAAATTTATACTGCGATATTATTATTGTAAGTATCTGTGGTGTGGTTGAGCAGTCATAACCCGGAGTCGGCGGGTTCGATTCCCGCGACAGGACATGCATTTAAGCACAAAAATATCGCAAATACTTGTTCTGGGATCATAGTCCTAATAGTTCCTGGAGCTCTAGATACAGGAAATTCAATGTCGTGCCCAATATGCTGGCAGCAATAATCTTACACGTTACCTACTGATAGAGGTTTGTTAGATATTTTTTTTAAATATTGTTTTCTGTTTTATTTATTTCTTTCTTTCTTTATACTATACTGTACTATTGAAACAACATGAACGAATTTCCCGAACTCCATTGTCAATTTGATAACTATTTTAACAGTGAATATCGGATAATTTATGAAAGGCATTGTCATAACGTAATTAACGAGGAAAGGATGCAAAATGCGATGGCTCTCATAATAATTTCCATATTTATCTCGCAGCTTGCGAATGAGCCAATCGGCTGTCATCATAGCATTGTAGTTAAACAAGCGAAATGAGTAAACATAATGGAAATTATAGAGTGAATGCGTGGAGGCATTTCACTCATGATGGTAACGCGATTTCACTCACAACAACACAATTTAACGTTTTACTTCACTCTGAACATCGGAAATCATTTTTTTATGGTGGTTATTATAAAATAGAATAGAAAAACTTTTTATTGTATACCAACATAGCAGAGTACTATATAATGAACGGCTTTATCACTTAAAATGATCTCTTCCAGACAACCTTTGGATGGATAGTATAACAAGAATAAAGAGTAGTCAGCAGTGCGCAATATGAACAAAAAGCCTTACAACATTTTTTGACAAAATTAAGAAATCTTTGCAGGCAATATTACAAATAGCATGCTATTAGGTATAATTATTTCAAAAGTTCACAGTTATGTACCATACAGTTGTGATTAAAACAAATATTGTGAAATAGTTTTGACATTTCATTGTGTTTTAAACAGAGACATAAAACAATTGTATTAAGTTTATTTCAATTGTGATCATGCACGTGTGTACAATTACCCGCGCGGGTGTAAATAATTGTTCAAACTTTAACAATTCAATGAAAATTTCAGCAATCAGTTTACAACTTTATTTAATACTAGTTGCGACTCGCGGTTTCACCCGCGGATAAAAAGTATCTTATATGTTAATCCAGCGTATAAACTATCTGGCCCGATGGCTCAGTTGGTAGTAACTCTGCCTTCTGAACTGTGGGTTGTGGGTTCGATTCCCACACAGGACAAACATTTATGTGATGTAAATCGATGTTTGTTCTGTGTCTGGGTGTTATATTGTATCCTATGTATGTATTTACAAACAAAAAGTATCTAAGTATTGTATCAGTTATCTGGTTCCCATAGTGCAAGCTTTGCTTAGTTTGGGGCTAGATGGCGTTGTGTGAGATGTCCACACATATTATTATTATTATCTGCATTCCAAGTTTCATCAAAATTGGTACAGTAGTTTTTGCTTGAAAGAGTAACAAGCATCCATCCATACCTACTCACACATCATACTCATGTCATATTGTGAAAGCATGAGTGACCAATGGAGCAATACGGGTAATCCCGATAGTAGTGACAGTGAAATTTTTCTTTTAATCTATTTAACTGTGAAATTATTTTATTTTATTTGAAATTATTGTAAGTGTTGTAGCCTATTGGTTTCTTTTATTATTGAATAACCTGATTTATTCGTAGTTAATGTATGAAATATTTGATGTCGTAATTGTAATTGATTAAATAACATGAAAAATAATTAAATATACAAACTTTCGCGTTTATAATAGTACGAGCTTCTGTCCGCAGCGTGGCCTATAGGAAAATAATTTAACCACCCATTTCACCCTCTTAAGGGTAGAATTTCGAAAAATCCTTTCTTAGCGGATGCCTACGTCATAATATCTACCTGCATGCCAAATTTCAGCCCGATCCATCCAGTGGTTTGGGATGTGCGTTGATAGATCACTATGTCAGTCAGTCAATCAGTCAGTCACCTTTGAGTTATATATATTATATTTAGATTACGAAATAACTGACACATTCGTCACAATCACAAGCTTTATTTTCGCAATTTCATAACCGAAATTGGACGCTCTCGGATCGCCACCTGCATTTTTATGATTCCATAAAAAATTAAGTGAAATTTTTCACTGGAATCCGGATGTGGTGGCGCCATCTGGCGGCCTCGATTTGATTGTTTAATTAATTACTTCCTTACGCTTTCGTGAATATATTTAAATAAAAAATTAGGTTGGGTGCTTTTTTAAATTTTTTTAGCAAGTGGTAGGATGCAGACGAAATATTATAAAGTTTCGCGTGACACTAGGTACACACGCCATTTTGAGACATCAGTCAATGTAAATATATATAACTCAAAGGTGACAGACTGACTGACATAGTGATCTATCAACGCACAGCCCAAACCACTGGACGGATTGGGCTGAAATTTGGCATGCAGGTAGATGTTATGACGCAGGCATCCGCTAAGAAAGGATTTTTCGAAATTCCACCCTTAAGAGGGTGAAATGGGTGGTTGAATTATTTTCCCATAGGCCACGCCGCGGGTGAAGCTGCGGGCAGAAGCTCGTCTACTAATAACATTTTTAGACTTTGAGATCAGAAGCCTTAATCACATCTTAGCGAGACTTCACCTTAAATGAGACTCTATGACCTGGGCTCTTACATAAACAGATCAGAGGCGCCTTATTGCCATTGAAGAACTAAAGTTATTAACTACAGCAGCTACAGTAAAAATTGTATTGTAGATATTCACTTAAGGCCTTCAATTGAAATTAGGATCTTGATCTATCTAAGGCCCCAGGTCATAAATTCTCATTTGGCCAGTAATTTTAATATAAACTGCTAGTTTTTTAAATATATGATCCGAAAACAATAATTAAACATTCTATCATAATAGCTAGAAACAAAATTAATCCATTGACATTTTCTATCTAGAGATAGTTTAGAAAGTTTAATAGCAATGAAAACACTAAATGGCTTTTTTAAATACAAATAAATAAAATATAAATAAATAAATATCTGTGGACATTTCACACAGCGCCCATCTAGCCCCGAACTAAGCAAATGCTATGGGAACTAGAATAATATTTAGATACTTTTAGTTTCTAAGTATGTACATATAATACAATATAATACCCAGACACAGAACAAACATCGATGTTCATCACACAAATGTGTGTCCTGGGTGGGAATCGAACCCACAACCTGCAGTTCAGAAGGCTACTGAGCTAACGGGCTAGTCATAATACATATCATTATAAGCGTGGGTTGTAATAAAATGTAAATAAAGCCATTTATCGATATCACGCGTCCATCCCTAGTCCTGTAACAACGCGATATGTCGATGAACGTATTACGTCCATTGACATATTACGTTACGTATCGCAATTTGTCAGTGAACTGTTATTTGTGATAGCATTGGGAGGCTGCAGCGAGTTTGTTTTGTATTAAAATTGCTTATTGAAATATTAATGTGGCGTTGTGTTCACTAGTTATTAATAATTAGGAAATACAAATATTGAACATTGATATTGGCGAGTAATTAATTTGGTGCAATCAATTGAACCTATTGGGGGAGACCTATGTCGACAGACAACCTAGTTTCTAATAAAATTATTATTTTTGATGTAAATTAGATTTAAGAATACTACAGTTTTATAAGAATAGCATTTTAGTTAACAAGATCAGCGAATAAGGGATTTTATTATTATTAGTTAGCGGACCTGATACAAAAATGTATTTGGGTGCGATTCACAAGTTTATATAAGCTTTGTAATTTTTTACGCATGAGTTTATCGACCATGCTTTTTAAAATAGGGAAAGTAATAGCTCATCTCTATTTCTACATATGCGTTTTAAATAACCTCTTTGTTAGTCATTAAATTCTTATCTATTTCTAATAAACTCTTGGAATATAAGTATTGTTCCATTCGTCATTTGACGATCTAATAAATCAAAGGACACATGTAAGTATTGCAGCCGTTAGATGTAAGAAGCAAGCAGCTGCTCAAAGTTTTTTTTATCTATTCACTTGTTTTATCTAGCAATATTGAGAGAATTAAACATTAAAATGTATACCAACATCCAGTCGAAAAATTAGGCGCTGCGACCACGACGTCCATATGAGGAAACGGCTGAGCCATCATTGGAGCCACAGCAGCCATTCGCTCGCAGGCACCGAGGCCACAATACAACGTCTGCCATGCGCACTCCTTCGCACATTCCACGGTCTGTGACCACCATACCGACGGCACTCTCATATCGATAAGTCGATAACACACAACACTACTCCATAACCAGGTCAAGGCAACCACTTGCACTGTCACCCACCATTTTCAAGTAATTCACAGAAACACACATCGTACACTGAACGGAACACGTTATGGCCTACGATAGCGTTCTTGCAGTGATAACGTATCTAAATCCAATAGAATCGATTCACTGCGCGTGATTCACGTATCGATGTTTCTTATATCGATAAGATAGCGTGCGAGACGGGGACATCCAACTGCGTGGAAAACAACACTGATATATGATACCTTTTCGAGCATGGTTTCTATTGTGGAGGCGGCTGGGTTTTGGTTATCTTGTGGGGAGATAACGGTAGCTAGAAACGATACCGTGCGATGGCAGAGTTCGCGCAATCTGCTTATGGAAAGCGTTTTCAAATATACCTTTCAAGGTTGTTCGGTAGACGCGCAGATAAAAAACTGCTCCGTTCGATTCCGTAGTCTTTTGTTCTCTATTCAATTATTCACGAAGTTTCAGCTATCAATTTATTCTTACGTTCCGTGAAAGCTAAATTAACCGTAGATGTTATTTTTGCTAAAATGTAAGTAAACGAGACAAAGGCGGGCGAAGTTGGGTATTATAATTTGCAAATTGTCTTTGTCCGTGAAATTAAGGTTTCAGGACGTTCCCGAGCATCGTGCGTTTGTTTAGGCGAGTTGTGTTTTGTTTAAGTAGGCAGTAGGTACTGGCCGTAAGATACACAGCGGTAAATCTTGCGCGCGAGGAAAGATCCTTTATTTGCCCCTGGGTGTTATTAAAAAGAACATTAAATGAAAGAACGACCTAATTTGTACCTAATGTATAGCAGTTAAGGTTCCACAGACACACACATTATCTTTATTAAAAAAACGTACCTACCTACTATATAGTATACATGCTAATACCAAACAAGTGAATAATTTTACCTTTGGGTACAATGGTGTCGATTCTGTGTCGCATACTCTAAAGCTAAACGAAATTAACATATTTCCGCCTTTTTCATTTCCCCTTTATCAGGAGAGTACCGCCATACTTTAAGTTTACTTTAGTTTTAGAGAATGCGACACAGAATCGACACCAATCTGTGTATAAACGAAATTTTAGTATTAGACATCTAGGTGGCCGAGTATTGACATAATAAATATTGTTTTGTTCTTGTTGTTATTAGTTTACTTGTTTTGTACTTTATTTCTAGACAAGTATTAAATAAACGTCTTTCTATCCTATAAAACCATGCGGGGCAGTCTTTGGGGACTGCCGATAGAAGTGAAAACTAAGTAACTTGTGACATATAGCTCATGGAAAGCGTTCGGTGACGATGACGCGAGTTTATGATTTTTGTTCACACAAAAAGTGCTCAAAGTAATTAAAGAAATTTTCACTTCAAAACAATGTATAAGATAGTATACATTATATAAAATATAAGATCTTATTGGTTGTTTTATGTATCATACGAACATCAAGACGATCAAGTAATATGACTTTGAAGGATCGAAGCCGCGTGATAAGATTGTTGATAAGCGACGTCACTAAGATCGAGTGCATCAGCTTAGTTTTTAAAACTAGTAATAAATAACCAATAAGGCTGTAAAAATAAAATCAAGGATTAGTGTGAGTGTGATTAAATTATCCAGTTTTAGTTTTTATGCTAAAATTAAACTACTAAGAACTAAAAACAATAAAAGAAAACTTAATATAACAAACGATCACTGGTTTCTTTTCGGCCAAAGATTGAGCATTGCCAGTCGTGGAAATGCTGCCAGCATATTAGGCACGTTACTTTCCAGCCTTGTCAAATAATACGAACAGTAATCTACATAATGTTTACCTATATTCAAGCTTTCGCAATTTAACTCTAGAAAAACAAACAAAACAAACGGGGCAATGCTGCCAGCATGTTGGATACGCTAACTACTGGTAGTGGGCTGGAGAATTTGGACTGTCTATAGGTTATCGGGGCCAGTATATAATCCAAATGTTTTTTTTTGTAGTAGTAGTAGTAGGTAGTTTTTAGTATTAGTTATTAAACAAAATTTAGTATTAGTTAATCATATATTGTAATGGGCTTGCTATATATTATTTGACAATCAGCACTTGGTAATTTTATATGCTTAGTGAAATAACTGAATTTTAAGTACCTAATATAATTTTGACTTGTAAAAGTGCTAAAATTAGCCTATTTGCAATAAATATTTTGACTTTGACTTAAATTATTGTAGTGTTTAGAAAATAAAGGCAATTTGCCGTGTTAAGACACAAAACATTGAAGGTAACGTCTCTTTTAAATTTAAATTAATTTTAAATAATACTAACCGTCATCATCTCCTTCAAGATCTAGTGGAGACAGCAAGTCTGCCGGCATCGATAGGAAAGGATGTGTCGCCGCCGCATTCAAAAATTCACTCCAAAACGAACTCATTTTTAATCAGTGTTTAACATTACTTTGAAACCGTAGTTTACCGTTACCGAAGTATAAAACAGATGTTTTATATACTATACAATTATTAGGCATATTAAACATACAAAAAATTGAGATATTTTCAGTTTTAAAATGAAAATTACCACATATATTTTTTAAATTATCCCACATTACTAAACCACACTAATTCATCATTTATTTATATAAAGTCAAAATCAGCACGCAACAAATTATCCGTCCACCACTAAAACTATCGATACCTATGCGTAAAAAATATTTGTCACTTCACTAGCCAGTTTTATGAGCTGCACTTTAGTACGGAACACTAAAATGGCTCTGGGAAGGAATACGATTTTCATCGTCATCAAAAAAATTGTAAGAGAATGAGGCTGTACGCAGCATGTTCGTACGTAACACGCATTACCGAAACAATTTATTTTTGCTTCACTTGTACGCGAAATTTATCGATACAGAAACTGTCTCATCACTTAGAGTAAAATAAATAATAGGTACGCATTGGCGTATGTGTACCGTGTACATATGAGCCGGTTAGCCGTTGTTTTGCGAGTAAATAGAACGCGGCTTGGGCACCGACTGGGACGTTATCAGTGCGCATCGACGGTATCGGTGTGATAAGCCTTATGCCCACGGCAATTAGGTGGAAACAGCTGATAGTGCATTGGAGTGAGTAAGGTAGTGGTTCGGAGAACTTTTTTTTTCAGTCGAACTCGGCATTTTATTTGTGACGTCATATATAACGTAGTCAGCTAGTTCTGTTCAGTGATGTGTACGTATATAGCGCAACTTCGTACGTTACATTGAGATTTAAATTTGAATTTTCGCTACACCAAACTGTTTAAACACAAAAAACTACAAGAATGCCTGATAATTGCTAAACTAAATTCACAATGACGGAGAAACCAAAAATCCTAAAACTGGCAAATATGTCCTAAGCACAGGCCTCTTTAGTAAACATGTGTAGAGGAAGAACGGATACAGTTATTTTGTTTCTCTCTATCAATTGTAAATTGGGTAAAGATAAAGCAAGAGAAAACACTGCATAGCTATTCCGTTCCTATACAATGCTTATTAGTAAAGGCACACGTCACCAGCCGCATCTTCTTTTGGCCATATGGGGAACAATGTTATAACAATTGATCCTTGCATGTGATGCGATATTTGACGCACATACATTGCTGTTAAACTGTGAATATGTAGAGTTGAACTTCTTTTCAGATAGACAATGCATCCAAAATATTAACTCGAACCCCGAAGAGTTGGTTCTCTGCATTTTCTGTTTATGGGGACTACTCTGTAGAGCTTTTAAGTCGCGCCACCGTCAAAAAGCTCCACATATCTTGCCAGAATGGAGATCTCGCACGACCCGTTTCGTGCGTTAATTCTTACCACGCACTTGCAAGATGTGGAATAATCTTCCCCTGAAGTATTTCCGCCATACCTCAAAATTAAAAAACGGGTAGTACAAGAAAAGCCTTACGAGCTGGCAACACATCGGCAGCGCCTTTAGTGTTGCAGATATCCATAGATTATGGTTACGCTTTCCATCAGGCGTATGCTAGTTAGTCGCTCCACATATAAAAAATAAAATAAATAAAGCGTAGTAGGTTTAGTCGACAAACCTTTCCTAATAATTTCTATAACTTTTATGAACTATAATTTTATAAAATATGTAGGTATAAGGGTGTAATAACAGATGTCAAATGCAAAATTCTATAGAAGAAAAAAACAAAAAAAGAATATCTAATACATATTAAAAATAAAAAGGTTTTAGTTGACAATGGTTCTTGACAAACGACCCACTAGGGGACTTTTGGCAAGAAAAAAAAAACGACCCACTACGCTATTTCCAGGCCTATTCCGTCATTCCATAAATAATTAATTTTTTCTTTGTATTTTTTTTATTTGGTGTGTACAATAAAGAGTTCATCTTTCATCTATCATCTATCTATCTATCTCCCCCCCATTGTTCGAACTATGGAAAAACATATCTTAATCGGTAACAAAACAAGGTAAGATTTACCACCATTATAAAAGATAAGGTTTATTTTAAATTTACGTATGTTATGTAGGTCATTTTGCTAAACATTACATTACAGATGCACAGAGATAAATTAAAGTAGGTTATATAATGACGAAAAATTATAATTTCAGTTAAGATTATAGAAGAGTACTTGATATTAGCCTGAAAATGGTTTTTTAACGTGCATTAAACCTACAATCGTCGCACGCGTAGTATATATCACACTAATATTATAAAAGCGAAAGTTTGTATGTGTGTATATTTGTTACTCCTTCACGCTCAAAGGGCTGAATGGATTTAGATGAAATTCGGTACCAAGATAACTTATAGACTAGATTAACATCTAGGCTACATTTTATCCCGGAAAAGTGAAATTTTGAGTGGGATGAGCAAATAATTAAAATACTTTTTATCCGCGGGTGAAACCGCGGGACGCAAACTAGTAGAATATAAGTGAAGACGACGGATTTCAGTTCGCAAATTGATACAAAAATGCACTATTATTTATTTATTATTATCGATTAGACTAGTAGCCAATTACACCAATTAATTCAAGTACAAGAAATAAAATTGTAAACAATGAAAATGGAAGAAAGCTTCGTTGAAATACCTAACATATTACCCAATAGGTCGTCCGCAAAGAGCAACCTTTAATATTTACACGAAGCAATAATATAACTTCACTAACCTTTTTTAATCTTCTTCCTTTGCGAGGCGTTCCTTTGATCGCACAGCAGCGCGAAAAGTTCTAGAAAACAGTCTTGGTCGTTTTTTTTCACCATGGCGGGAATTTTCGTTCACTCACGATTTTACAATGCATTTTTCCACTACAATTTTTTTTTGAAGTCTTTCTTACGAACGATTTTGTTATTTTATGTCATTCATTGATGCTAAAATTACACAGGTTTCCAGTTTAATTTAATAAAAATTGATTGAGTAGTACTTTAGTATATTATTTATTGAAGAATCATTATTCATCTTATAGTACTTATGCTATAAAAAAAAGCATTTGTACGTCTGTACGTTGGCAAAGCAGCAAATCAGATAGCAGGTTAGTGCAGACGTCGGGGCAAATTACGCTACGATCAAACGTAAAATTGACGCTACACACACGAATACATTGTAAATTGTGTGCATATAGGCATCATATAGGTTATGTACCCAAATTTAACATTGGAGTATATCCAAAAAAATTTACATACTAATATATTTTTACGAGACACCCAAACGGAAATCTTCTCTATTGTTTATGACAACCAATTGACAATTATAAATAAAAAAAGGAAATGAGAACGTATCGTCTTGAAACTGAATTTCTAAGTAAAAAAAAAAAACGATTACTCAAACACGACCTCGCGGCAGTTCATCTTTAATTGAAAATGAAATAAAAATATTTAGTGTAACGCCGCTAAAAACAAATCGATAAAATCGCTTTAATACACTTTTATAACCTAGCGGGGTTAAACTACTTCATTTCCTTGTTTCAATTTATAAATTTCTAACTAATTTTCACTGTCACTATCCACTTTGTTAATTCACAGTATAAACTCTCAAAACAAATCCCCGTTGACATAACTAGATTCACAAAAAAGCGCACAAACAAATTCAATGTTTTTATATAAACACGGGCGGCCAAAAACAAACTAGAAAAACCATATGCGATATTTGTGTGTATCAAACGAAAATAAAGTGCGAAGTGTTCGAAAAATATTAGCTCATGTTGTAAAGGTACATGTTTATCGATGCCCTAGTTTCCTCTAGATACGGTAACCTGCGGGGTGAGAGGGGTCCTTGGCTTGTTTTGTTATCAACTAATTTGTAGACACGATTTTGCGCATCTGTTGCGTTGATAAGATATTACATTAGGCCTTGAGCTATTGATTTGATATTAGTTAGTACGCTCTATAGATCCTGTAAGACACAGCAGGAAAATGATTTACGCTCGGGTTTCGATATATCACACTAATCACACTAATATTATAAACGCGAAAGTTTGTATTTGTGTATGTTTGTTACTCCTTCACGCTCAAACAGCTGAATGGATTTGGATGAAATTCGGTACCAAGATAGCTTATACACTGGATTAACATATAGGCTACATTTTATCCCGGAAAAGTAAAATGTTCCCGTGGGATGAGAAATAATGAAAATACTTTTTATCTGCGGGTGAAACCGCGGGGCGCAACTAGTTAACAATAATATTAATAACACACAACGACCACATACGTAGATCCTGGACCCTAACAAGGATTCCCTGTGTCTAGGGAACTACGAGGACCATGGTTCCATAACACCCAGACTCAAGACAAGAATTTGCGCTTTTTTTCTATGCACAAATACTTGTTCTGCCGCGGGAATCAAGCCCTTATTACTAGCCGAGCCTTTATTATTATTTAGTTGAAAGAATAAAGGCGCTTTTACAGTACAAAAATATAATAATTTAAATGCCATATCAACAAAAAGTAAGTTTTACACAGTCATGATGGCACCCAAATATTTATTCTTCGCTTTATTATAGAATCATCCTGAATATTTTTTATACAAAACCAGATTCCTTGTTTCCTAGACAAAACAAAAACCACAAAGAAAACTTACTACGCGATTTAACCGGTTAACCGACCGCATTATTATACCGGTAATACCGGTATACTCTGTTAAACCAAGGTGAACTGTTTAACCGGCCATGTAATCTCATCATCGAATCGTGAATACGGCTGTACGGCCGTAATCAAATCGTTCTCGGTTCCACGCTGTTTGGCGAACCGGTTACCGGTTATAGTGATACCGGTTAATCGGTTACCGCAATCTAGATTGGACTGCTGTCGGCACGTGAATATTTTGTCAGCACTTGTAACTTTTCTAGGAGCTCCTAGAAATTAACTTTAATATATTACAGCCTATGTGGTGTGGTGATTGAGCAGGTTGGCTCATAGCCTGGAATTGGTTGGTTCGATTCCCGCGATAGGACAAATATTTGTGCATAGAAAAAAAAGCACAAATACTTGTTCTGTGTCTGGGTTTTGTGGGACCATGGTTCTAGTAGTTCCTGGGTCTAGATACAGGGAATCCTAGTTAGGGTCCACGATCTACGTACGTGATTGTTGGGCGTTATTATTAATTATCATTGCCTTAGAAAAAGGGTTCAAATCAACTTTAAGCGCCTTAACTTCATATTGAGAGGCACTTGGATTTGAGAAGTTCCGTTATCTATCTTCGAAGATCTTCTGGAATCCGTGGGAATTTATACGGTCATTATATCAAACAATAAAGTGTTTACAAAAACTCCAAGTTAGTTAAAAATTAAATTCAATAAAATCCTTAATCTGGTACTCTAAAGAAAAATCTTTTCGTCACGTTGAATAAAGTAACCTCCAAAATTTTATAAACATATTTTAAAAATTTTTGAACATCATATTAGTTAATTACTTAAGTCTGCTACCCGTTTAGTTACCTTTATGTTACCGTTCCTACTCGCATTTAAAAATGTTATTTTGTATTTTCACTTGTAAGTGAATATGATTCTTTTAGTGAAAATAAATATCTTAAACCTAACCTAAAAAATCAATTTTCGAGTGTAGAAAACGTATACGCATTTGGTTTGCCTCGTGTACCTGAATTTATATTAAACAGAGGATAAGATTAGTTTAAAGCAGTATTTTATTTTTAACACTATGATAAAAGAAATTAGCAGTTTACTAAAAGGTAAAAAAAATCGTGGCTTTAAAATTGTCTTATAGAAGACAAGGGTTGATCGGACACAACGTATATACTCGTACATTTATCTCAACCCAAATATATCACATCACACTGTCACACTAATATAATAAAGGCGAAAGTTTGTATGTTTGTATGTGTGTATGTTTGTTACTCCTTCACGCTCAAACGGCTGAATGGTTTCGGAAAAGTGATATTTTTAAGTGGGATGAGCAAATAATTAAAACACTTTTTATCCGCGGGTGAAACCGCGGGGCGCAACTACTATATATATATATAAATATATATTTATATAGTGCCGTTACCGCACTGGCTTTATGCCGTTAATTTAAATAAAGATTATAGTTGTTAAAAGATTAATCTTTCGAAGATTAATCGGTTTCACCCGCGGATAAAAAGTGTTTTAATTATTTGCTCATCCCACTTAAAAATATCACTTTTCCGAATCCATTCAGCCGTTTGAGCGTGAAGGAGTAACAAACATACACACATACAAACATACAAACTTTCGCCTTTATAATATTAGTGTGATAGTTAAAAGATTAATCTTTTAACAACTATAATCTTTATTTAAATTAACGGCATAAAGCCAGTCCGGTAACGGCACTAATATATCTGCGACTGTAGCATTAATTGCGAAATTGCGGTGCGCCGCACTCGATGGCACCGGATCATTTAGCATCAACGTACTTTTGTATTGGGGTTATCTATCGATATTGTCGATAAAACCAGACACTTGCTTATACCACAATACTAGTGACTTAAAATATTAGGTCTTTACCTATGAAATTGCCGTTTTGTTTGAAAAAAGTTAAAGTATTTTTTTTAGAACTTATTTATTTCTTTTATTCAAAGTAATCACCCCTGCAATCAATGCATCTTTGCCAATTCTGTGGCAGTTTATGGATGCCCTTCTTGAAAAAATCAGCAGGACGGGAGACAACAAACTCTTCAAAGGCGTTTTGTACTGCCTCTCGGGAATCGATTTTTTTTCCCGCTAAAAAGTTGTCCAGATTTTGGAAAAAGTAACAGTCGGTAGGCGCAAGATCTGGTGAGTATGGCGGATGAGGGAGAGCTTCCAAACCCAACTCATGCAGCTTAGAGACGGTCTGTTGTGCAGTATGGGGTCGCGCGTTGTCGTGAAGTAGCAGTGGAGACGACCGATTGACCAAAGCTTGTTGCAGACGTGCGAGTTTCGCCATCATTGTGGTCAGTTCTTCAATGTACACATCTGCAGTAATGCTCTCGCCGTTTTGTAATAAGCTATGATGAATCACACCAGCACTAGACCACCAAACTGTGACCATCACCTTTCTAGGGGTCATTTTTTGTTTTGCACATTGCTTTGGTACCGAACCAGGATCTAACCAACTTGCTGAGCGCTTTCGATTGTCAAAAAGAATCCATTTTTCGTCGCACGTAACAATTCGGTTCAAAATTCCTTCATTTCTGTGCCTGTTAAGCAGCGCAAGGCAAGTCTCGACGCGTACGTTGCGCTGGCGATCGCTAAGTTCGTGGGGCACCCATCTATCAAGCTTTTTTATCTTGCCAATCTGTCGCAAATGGACCAATATTGTTTTGATGCTAACATCAAAAGCTGCTGCCAGCTCAGCTGTAGATTGAGATTCATCAGCTTCCACAATCGCCTTTAATTCATCATTGTTGACCAAAGCTTCCGGACGACCACGAGGTTCATTTTTCAAGTCAAAATTCCCAGAACGGAACCGAGCAAACCAATAACGGGTTGTACGTTCGTTTGTACAGTTCTCTCCGTAAACGTCGTTGATGTTACGTGTCGTTTGTGCCGCGTTGGTGCCACGACGGAACTCATATTCCATAATTACACGAAATTTCAAAGTATCCATTATGAGGAAAAATGTTGAAATATAATGAAAATACAACGCTAATCAATAAACAAAAGACTTATATTGTAAATAGAATGTCATATTTTTAAAACGAAATTAATTTGAATTTAGAATTCATAGCCAATCAAAACTTTTTTTTGTTTGAAAAAGTCTGTACTGCAATACGGCAATTTCATAGGTAAAGACCTATTATTTCTGTGGTCATGGATGTTTTTGTTTATAATAATAATCACATCACACTAATATTATAAAGGCGAAAGTTTGTATGTGTGTTTGTGTGTATGTGTATGTTTGTTACTCCTTCACGCTCAAACAGCTGAATGGATTCGGATAAAATTTGGTACCAAGATAACTTATACACTAGATTAACATATAGGCTACATTTTATCCTGGAAAAGTGAAATTTTCCCGTGGGACGAGTAAATAATTAAAATACTTTTTATCCGCGGGTGAAATCGCGGGGCGCAACTCGTATAATAATAATAACGCCCAACGATCACATACACAGATCCTGGACCCTAACTAGGATTCCCTGTGTCGTCCCTAGGGACCCAGGAATTACGAGGACCATGGTCCCACAACACCCAGACTCAGAAACAGTATTTGAGCTTTTTTCTATGCACAAATACTTGTCCTGCGGGAATCGAACCCACCACCTCCAGGTTATGAGCCGACCTGCTCAACCACCACACCACAGAGACTGTGCTCTGTGACTGTGACTGTGCTGTGTGTAAACTTTGCGCAGTTATCTATGACGCCAGTCACAGGAGATTAAAGAAAAAACAATTGCGGATAAATATCCTATGTTTTAAACCACCGTATAAGTTATCTCCATTCCAAACGCTTTCCATGAGTAGTTTTCATATGTATACTGTGTACATATGTATACTTTTTGGGTGAGAAAAAAGCGTGAAACTCGCGTCACCGTCACCGCACGCTTTTCATGAGTTTTCACTTCTGTCGGCTGTCCCCAAAGACTGCCCCGCATGTTTTTTCTATGACTATAAACCAAACCAAGATAGAAAATCCTAATAAAATATATACACGTCAATATCACCAAATTACAAGCCACTGTCGTCAAAATAAAAGATTTAATATTGAGCAGTAAACAAAACGGCCCAGTTTATTTCAGTATGGTGATTCAGACGACTTGATGGGTTTAATTTACGCCGCTCCATGGTATTATGCAAATGTGACATGGCGCCTTTATTAGGTTCTGTTGTACTGAAGAATCTTGCTTCGTAAGCATGAAATAAATCAGACGAACACAGACATTATGAATAATCGAAGCTTCAGATCGGAGTTTTCTGTTCTGCGTTGTGCCGGATTGCTTGCACCAGTAGTAGAGAACTTTTGTTTCAATCACACATAATTATTTTACTTAATGGGCTTGCTAGATAATTTTTGACATCAAATAGATGAGTGGGTACTTGGGTAGCGCTTATAATAATTATATTGATTTATTTTTCGCTTTTGAGTGCCTATCTGTGGTTTTGAAGTCGATTTAAATTTAAAAAAAAAATATTTACATTCTTAATATAATAATTTAAGTACCTAATATTAATTGTTAAAGCAAATTTGAAAATAAAATTCTTTGACAATGTAACGAGCTGATTTAGAAATCCTTAGTTTAAGCGCGAGCGTGCTCACGTGTGGTGTAGCACATAACGCAATGAGCTTCCATATTCATTATCATACCTACGTCTAGATTTTATTAACAGATTGACCAATTTATGAATGACACCTCAACTTGAGCCACGAAGATGGCATCCAACTCTGTTGAGTAATTTGTAAGCTTTACAGGTAACATCTATACATATAAAATTCCTCCAAGTCCTGACTGAGTGACTTATATATCAATGCACAGCCTAAACAGCTGGTCCTAGAGACTTGAAATTTGGAGGGTGTGTTCTTTGTAAAGGGTACCTACACAGCAAGAAAGGGTTTTTTGAAATTCCACTCCTAAGAGGGTGAAATGAATGGTTGAATTATCTATGAAATTTTTTCTTCGTTTCCTATAGGCAACGTGGGCGAAGGCGCGAGCAGAAGCTAGTATATTAAATAGATATGCTGCCAGCATTACGGTAGATGCGTATTCCATTTCTATTTGATCCACATTGTATCGTCAAACAACCTTCGCAACCCAGTCCTGACCCTGTTTAAAAAAATATCTGCTACCTTCTAAACGAAGGTCAAAGTAGCGAATCCTCCAATAAAATATTCACAAACTACTTCCCGACCCTATAACGCCTTCCGCCCTCTAGGGATGGGGTAGGCAGTAAGATAACACAACCGGAATAATCCCGGAAAGAAATGCGATGTACCTGAATTACTTGGGGGATTATGTAAATGGACATAAATACAGAATAGAAATACGGGATAAGTCACTGTAATTCATCTTTTTATTTTGTTTCTATTGAAAGAAAGAAAGAAAAATTTTTATTCATGGCAAAGAGTGCGCATAGGATAAAAAATACATAAAAGATATAAAAAAACATAGTAATTGTCAGTTGCCATGAATCGGTCTCAACTCAGCATAGTGCTGGCGATACAGATATTCTACTATAAAGATTGTTTATGTTATTTCATTTTTAGCCTCCGACGTAAAAACGACGGGTTGTCATAAGTTTGACGTGTCTGTGTGTATCTGTCTGTGGCATCGTAGCTCCCGAACAGATGAACGGATTTAGATTTTTTTTGTTTGAACGGTGAATTAGTCGGCAGTGTTCTTAGCTATGTTTTATGAAAATTGGTCTAAGAGGGCCGCCGCCACAAAATGGCGGATCACATATTTTTTTGCAACCGGTATCAAATGAAACGACTTGACTAGTAGAATACTATACACGGTGGAATTTAATTCGTTATTTTACTTAAATATATCTACTCAGACCATGCTATAGAATACGCGTACAAGGTCCAATTAAAAAAATATGTTTGTTTTAGTATTTAGTGCCTCCTAAAATAACTGCATGATAGCCGAAATGTCTATTTAACGGTACACACAGCGCAGGCACCAGCTGAGTGCTTTGTAAATGTTTCGTAGGCAATAAAACACCTGCTTTGTTCAACGCCACACGGCTTTTCTTTAAGATTTAATTTGATAATAACTAGTTTAAGTTTTATTTAATAAGTACTTTTTTATTTGAACATGGAAAGAATACATGCATTAAAGAAAAAGAACGAATTAAATTCCACCTTGTATATGATAAATTTAAAATCCAAGATTTTGGTTATGATTGCTTTTTACATTCGTCATATATTTCTTAAACTAGTTAGACTGACGATCTGGTTAGAGCTGCGGGAAGTTAATTGATACAGGAAGTAAACAGCTGCTCCATGTGGCGCTCTGTGTAGGCAGGCGGACTATGCTCAGCAGCGGATATCTGCTAATCATTTCATGAACTCAAACCATACAGTAGTAATATCCCTTTTTCCTACTCAATTATACGAGTGAAACGTTCATTTGTTTTTTGCTTGTTGATGTGGTTTTCGCGCTAATGCATCGGCACCTTAGAGTTTTGGCGGGAAAACGAGAAAGATTGCTTCACCGCATTGTATTATTTTCCAAAACTTGCGCTATTTTCAGTGTTAGTGCATAAAGTTGGTGTTTTATTCGTTAAGTGCTGGATTACAGGCATGAGTGTGGGAAACTGGTATAATGATGGTGAAACGTTTCTTTTCGTGTAGTTTCCAAAGCTCCATAGAAGCTTCTAGTAGAGTTGCCACAACTTTACAAGGAGTATGACTTAGACTAGACTATGACTTAACTTGATGACTTGGACTGTGACTTGAGACATATCTGCGTGAAATATCATTAACTAGATAAATTATTAATTACTTGACACTGGCTAAATACAGAAAAATTTTGGAGCCAAAACATACAAAAAAACGGCACCTTACACTTTGCACGTGACACTACCGACTATCGATATTGTCATGGGATACTTTTTATCCCGGAAAATAAATATTACCAACGGGAAAAAGAGCAAAATGCGGGGCGCCTCTAGTCATATACTTCCTGTATCTACAAGTAAATACTTAAGTTTTAAACTTAACGACTCCCTAAGCTTTCCAACTGAGTGATCACAAATCCTGAGCTCGCTCCATCTCCACTTTGGCAGGCGACGGCGTCGGAGGGACCCAAGGCTTCACGTTAATGGATCACTTGGTAGCGGTGTGTCCGACCGTGACTACTCACACTTAGCTGTAGATAATGGCAGCTAGCTTCCGAGGCGGATCTCGCTTACATCTCAGCTTTGTTGTGACGCTACTTCAGTTTATAATTTCATTTATTTTCAAGATAAAGGAAACTGTAAAGTTATTGTTTACTAGTTGCGCGCCGCGGTTTCACCCGCGGATAAAAAGTATTTTAATTATTAAGTCATCCCTCGGAAAAATTTCATTTTCCGTGGTAAAATGTAGCCTATATGTTAATCTAGTGTATAGCTAATAAGTACCAAATTTCATCCATATCCATTCAGCCGTTTGAGCGTGAAGGAGTAACAAACATACACACAAACACACATACACACATACAAACTTTCGCCTTTATAATATTAGTGTGATGTGATTGAAATACTACAACTTAAAATAGTCATGTTTTAGTCAGTAGAGTCGACTAGTTCAGTCAATGGTTGAAATTGCATCTAAAAATACGGTACGTAAGGTTAACCATGGGCAGTTCAGCTAAAAAAACGAATGTGCTTTAGACCACACCACTGAAGTAAAACTTCTTTAGTTTAGCTCCAGCTATCGGCCGGTATATCTATGTTTTTGCTTTCTTTAATGTTAATGTCGCCATCTTGACAATTGGAAATTGTCATTTTACCGGACATACCAACATACTTACGTTATTATAACAATAAAACAAATTTTTGACTTTGTTATGTTGAAAATGACAATCTACGTGAACCAACTTCACCAGCTCACTCCCCAAGTCTAATCAAGCGTAAAGAAATTTACTTCAAAAAATTGATTAATTATGTGAACTCAAATTTTTAGCTATCATTTATTTGTGTACTTCTAGGCTTTTGCATGGACCGTTCCTTCTTTGGTATAAAAGGGCGTGGGTGGAACCAAGCTACGGTTGGATTGTGAACTAATTAACCAGCTATCTTCCAAAGTGAGGTACCGAGCACACTAATTACCATAACGCTATCACACTAACACAATTTCTAATGAGACGTCCTGGAAATCAATTGTTTTATCTCTTACCAATGCTTAGAACCAACGACATTCTAATTACGAAAAGTTAGTGCTTATACTTCTTAGAATAAAAATCCTGAAACATTGTCCTATGTATGTGATCGTTGGGCGTTATTACTATTTATTATTATTCAGAGTGAGAGACAAACGAATTCATAAATTTTATCGTCTTTCCTTTGTTTTGTATAACAATAGAAGCGTGATGGGTATGAAAGCATGTATAGATTGTAGATACTTGGATCTTATTGTGTTCATATAACGTGAATTTATCTTTTGTCGCACTCATTACGCGCTGTAATATTATACACCTTAAGCTAGACTAACAATAGACGGAGCGTTGAAAATTGTAAGCAGAAAAGGGAACCAAAAAAGGATAACGCATTGTATTTAATCTATGCATATAAAATTCAAAGTCCTGACTGAATGACTGACTTATATATCAACGCACAGCCTAAACCACTGGTCCTAGAGACTTGAAATTTGGAGGGTGTTCTTTGTAAAGTGTATCCACTAAGAAAGGGTTTCTCGAAATTCCACCCTTAAGAGGTTGAAATGGGTGGTTGAATTATTTTCCTATAGGCCACGCGGGCGAAGCCGCGGGCAGAAGCTAGCGTTAGATATTGGGAAAACATTTCATCTGCTGATGTTCGTTTTGCTGAGTATATTGTATGTTTGCATGACTATTTTTATGCCCATATTTTAGGCAACGATCTATCGGAAGCGTATATTTCAAAAAACTAAATATATCTACAACGATTACATTGAAATAAAAATTGAAATTGAAATTGAATCACAAAGTTTTTCTATCTATCTGCTATCTGTAAAAGTAAAAAAGTTAGTTAAAAAAAAAGTTGTTTGAACCTTTTTTTTTTAAGGCGCAAGGTACTAACCATGGTGGCTAAATTCTTAAAGGATAATATGACCATTTAACAATATTTCCCTAAATAAATAATGATAAATGTCTGTGGACTATTTCACACAACGCCATCTAGTCCCAAACTAAGCAATGCGTGTATGGATACCAGATAACTGATAGAATACTTATATACTTTTTGTATACATACAATACAATATAACACCCAAACACAGAATTAACACTTATGTTCATCACACAAATGTTTGTCATGGGTGGTAATTGAACCCACAACCTACAGATCAGAAGGCAGAGCTACTACTAACTGAGCTATCAGGCTAGTCAAATAGTTTAAATAAAACCCGAGCAGTGACCGATTCGCTATATATACAAAGCAAACTTAGCAAAGTTGGATTGTACGATGATGGATGACGACACTCGAGAGACGCTGTGGCTACAGCGGTCGTTTGTTGACTTATCTGTGACAACTTATCGGTATTTGGGATATTGGCAAAATTATCTAGATAAAATATAAGAAAAGTAACAAATATTTCAGTGAAATTGATACGTATTTCATCCGTTATGTTGACATCCTGGCTGAGAGAAATAACTAGGTAGTAGGATTTTACTGCAAAGTTCGTCTAGGTAGGTTTTTTATGTTAATGAATGATGTGACGAGCTAGTCGTTCACCTGATTCACTAGTTAAAAAGGTTGCTAGTTATTCTGCCGCCAAGCAGTAGTGGGCAAACACTACTGTATTCCGTTTGATTGGGCAAATGGGTAAATGGTAGAATGTTACTGGGCAAATGGATCTCAGTCTAGTAATCTTATAGTTAACTTGCATGCTAACATACGCAGTGCAAGCATGCACTGTATATTTTTGAGTTCCTAATGATATTGCGTCTGTTATGGGCGGTCGTATCTATATAATTCTTAGGCTTAGGTTGAGCTCGATTCAGAACGATTAAAACCAATTTGTATTTTTGACTTTCTTAATTTAATTAATTATAATGCTAATGCGGCAACTAGCATACAGGCACCGGATATGACAGCTCTTATTCTTATATTTTTAATTCATAGACTAATATACTATTTTACATATCAAAACCATCGAGTAACATAATACGATATCTAAGAATACTACAGTATCGCTAATATCAGGCGAATGACTAGATCTACTCGACATTCATCAATCTGATGGATTCCAGAATCTCACATAATTTCTATATTATTATAAACGGGATATTTACCACGTAATTTATTAGCAGCGCTGAAATATCAACAACATAATTGACAGCCTCTGTGGTGTGGTGATTGAGCAGTGGTTGAGTCGGCTCATAACCCGGAGGTGGCGGGTTCGATTCCCGCGGCAGGACAAGTATTTGTGCACAGAAAAAAAAGCGCAAATATTTGTTCTGATCCTGGGTGTTGTGGGACCATGGTCCTCATAGTTCCTGGGTCCCTAGACAGGGAATTCTAGTTAGGGTCCAGGATCTATGTATGCGATCGTTGGGCGTTATTATATTATAAAGAAATTATACATATCCAACAACCTACCAACAACAAATATTGCGTCCATAATAAATACGTTAGAAATTTTATAGGTAGTGCTCATGACAGATAAATGTTACGCCGTTTTTATATGAGAAAACGACACAATTAAATGCCTAAGTATTGCTAATTTCAAATACCTACATCTATCTAAATATATATAACTCAAAGGTGATTGACTGACTGACTGACTGACATAGTGATCTATCAACGCACAGCCCAAACCACGGGACGGGTCGGGCTGAAATTTGGCATGCAAGTAGATGTTATGACGTAGGCATCCGCTAAGAAAGGATTTTTCGAAATTTCACCCTTAAGAGGGTGAAATGGGTGGTTGAATAATTTTCCCATAGACCACGCCGCGGGCGAATATATATTATATATATATGTATAGCTATATAGCTATAGATACTAAATGGATATGATCCGTATAATTTACATACGCATTTGTAATTACACGAGTTAAGCTTCAAATTGAAAGGTCTCACTTTGACCTTTATCTCTTTTGATGATGTCAGCTTTTTCCACACTCTTGTTTCGTAATATAGTACCTCAAAGGCGCGATGCCTGGATACCATACCAGTACGGATGGTAAGAACATTAATCAAACAAAAAATATATCATCTTTATTTGAAGAGAAGACAGTCGGTTGGGATAAGTCGTTGTCTGAGAAAATTGAAAATTACATTCATAAGCTTAAAAGTCGAATTATTGGTTAGCTGGTGTCACAATAATGAAGAGTCTCTACTCTTCATTATTGTGGTTTGTTATTGTGGTCGTCATTCATTGTGGTTTGATCTCTATCAAGAAGGGATTAACTGATTTTTTTTACAAAATTCTTATGGGTATCGTTGAATTCAGCATGAAAATAATTATATACAATAATACATTCTCAAAATACCGAAATGAGGCTTAAATTTCGAGATTGTCAGTCTAAAAACGGTTTATCTGACACAGGAATACAGTTCGCTTAGCATAAAAACATTATTACTTTATATTATATTTTTAACAGTATAGGGAGTACACGCCACGGCCCCTTATGTTGTAAATACTTTTAGATAAGATAGTTAATAATACGTATAGGTTGCTTGTTCCAGTATCTGGTACATCACTATGGCTCGGGGCGCGTCACTAGCTCTCATCAAGCGCGCGTACGCTCCCCGCGCCAGTAAACGTTTTGCTCTCGTAACGTGCGCTGCACGTTATAACAGTTATTTTAAAATAGAATTAATACATTTTCAAGCAACTGAAACTCACATAAACCTTTTCTATTACTTAATAAGCACTCTACAATAAAATGGAGCCGTTAAAGTTTAAAGTCAATTTTTTCGAAACTATCAATTTGACATGTTTTTGATCTCACCCCTTGAATTTTAGACTAAATTGCTTTAATGATCATTGTTACGACAACGGAGCCGACATTTTAACGTGTCCTTATTACAAATTTTGTAATTCCATATTCGGCATCGAAAGATTTGACATGTTACCTCTTTCGCAGTTAGTACAGTACCGCTTACTCAGTTAGCTCGCTCCGTACCGCTGTATAAACGATACCGCATCTCTCCCAAATGATAAATGCGCACACATTCACTTCGCACCGGCCCTGATGTCTTCCTACATAGATATTGGCACTTTTTTCACTTCGTTATTCGCTTCATTATTCATATAAAATACTCTGAAGTCGGTGCTCTTTATTGTGATAAAACATTTCCCAGTTTCGTATAAATATGATTTATATTCCGAAACAATGAATGAATGCGCAGCTTTGCTTTGCTAATTATGTTTTTGACCTCTTCTAAGACTCATTAATATAGCTTTATAGCTTTTCAGGACAAAGTGTTAATTAATATTTGAATAATAGTACGTAGGTAAGTAAATACGGCCATTGTTTTGATTAAAACGTTTCATAAGAATTTGATTTATAAAATACAAGTTGCACCGCAGATTTTCATCCGCAGATAAAGTGTGCTATGTGTCAATCTTTAACAGCCTTATCAATAAACACGCTTTAGACTAGTTACACCATCTTTTGTCTCTTTCGATCCAGCTAAATATTCCAGTATCAAAAAAAAGACAAAAGCTGAAGTAACTAATCCGAGACTAATACCCGTTTATTAATAAGGCTGTAAATATATATAACTCAAAGGTGACTGAATGATTGACTGACTGACGTAGTGATCTATCAACGCACAGCCCAAACCACTGGACGGGTCGGGCGGAAATTTGGCATGCAGGTAGATGTTATGACGTAGGCATCCGCTAAGAAAGGATTTTCCGAAATTCCACCCTTAAGAGGGTGAATTGGGTGGTTGAATTATTTTCTCATAGGCCACGCCGCGGGCGAAGCTGCGGGCAGAAGCTCCTGCAGTATATAAGCTATCTCAAATCCAAATTTAATTGAAATTCATATATCTGTTGCAAAGTGAAGAGTAAAAACACGCACACAAACCATCACAAAAACATATTTATGTAACATGAAACATATAATATGAAAGATTAGTGTGGTAAACCTGACAAATACATTTTTCTTTTGCCACATTCCCGCCATTAATATTAAAGAAATAGACACCTACTTATCATTTCCGTTTTAGGAACGCACCAAATTGTTTCCATGGATAAACCCTTTTCACGTTTTTCAGTAGCTTTATTTACACCACAGGGTTGACAGCCCCTCATGCACATTCATGGGGCGTACAAAAGGCCATCAGTTTCAAAGCGATCGCGATCGAGTGTTCATAAAATATCGAAGTCAATTTGCTGAAACACAGGCGGCGAAATTGTTTTAAGCATGGCCTCAACGCCGATTAAAAAATGTGTTATAAAAAATACGAATAAGCTCGGATCACCAACTGAAAATTGGAAATGGTATAGTCAATTGTTTTCTGATGTTAAACGACACGGCCGCCCATAACAGAACAGTGTCATTCGGAACTCTAAAATATAAAGTTTAGGGTGACACTGCACTGCGCACATCAATCTGAGACATAAGCACAGTCTGGTAATAAGATTACTCGACTGTGAGATCAGATCATAAAGTCTCAATTGCGGAGTAATTTCACTAGCTGCAGTGCCCTTCAAACCGAAACACAATAGTGCTAGCGCACTATTGCTTGGCGGCAGAATAACTGGCAAAGCGGTGGTACCGGTGCGGGTGAGTCGATTGCATGTGTGATAAATATAAAAATAAACTTATGGCAACTTATTCCGTATAAAAGGTAGTTTCTTAGTTTACCAAACCGACAACGGGAACATTTTTACGTTCCCGCCAAAACATCAAGAAATGTTTACTTATCAACTAATTTGGCTCTACGTGTTATGTGTAACAACCAGGTTATGTCTCCCGTATATTGGGCTAAAAACTAATTAACTAGTTATAAAATAGAGTTCTACTTCATATCGGCTATTAAACTTAAACCTAAGTTTAATTAATCACGTGAATTTAATGTGAATCTCTATTGTTTACCAAACACAATTGTTGGAATAAATCTAAATCTTTATTAACGACCTTTTTTGCACAGATTAAAGAGTCGAAAAGACAATAACTCTCGTAGATTAATTGTTGCATTAGCATTTCTCCAACAACACGGGGCAACTGAGACACAGGGCCGTCGTAAGGATTCACTTGGGTTGGAGGAGATTGATGTTTACCTTTCATTAAATTAAATTATACATGACGGCGGCTACGTCCAGTTATAAACTCTATGCACAGCGATCGAGCAACGTAATTTACCCTGTGGTGGCATTAAATTTATTACAGTGGCAGCACCGGCAACTGTCATGGCGCCCCTACCTGTCTGGCTATATAAAGGGATCGATTGGTGTGCTACGGATCATTCTTGTTCCAGACACGGCGCTGTGTGGACATGCTGAAGGACTATAGTTATATAGGTTGCAACCTACGCACAACCCGTTCTGATTACATATATGATAAAATTTAAGTGGTCACAAACTTTTCATTTAAAAGAGAACAAATAAAATACTACCTACTTAACTCTTTTCAGTAACTACTAGCGAATATAAGACAACCTTTGTGGCCTTCAAGACGGCAAGAACCAAAAGAAATTACTTAGGTATACAATAGTTAAAACGAATCAAACACAAAGTTGCCTAAAACTACTTTACAACCGACGAGGTTTCAACCCGCGACTTCTAACAAGCTATATTCCCTTTGTTTCCACCAGCGTTGTCCTACTAGTGAATAAAATAATAAAGAAATGATCAAGATGTAAATAAAAATAAACACAAACAATTCAAAAAACAGATGTCTAGTAGTTGAGCTGACCGTATTGCAACTGATAGCGTCATCGATGTACGAGTCCCTTGATTTGATCATCTTGTGGCAGCCTGCAGGACCCGGTGATATATCTGGCAAACACCGCAATCTGGAAGATGATGGACTATCCCACCATAATCCAGATTGTGGCGTTCACTAGTTTTGTTTTACGCTGCGAGCTAGTTTGATCTGACAGTGTTGTCCGTGATAGCGTCATCGATGTTCGAGTCCCCTGATTTGATCGTGTTGTGGTAGCTTGCAGGACCCGGTGATGTATCTGGCAAACACCGCAATCTGGAAGATGATGGACTATCCCACCATAATCCAGATTGTGGCGTTCACCAGTTTTGATGTGCGACGCAAACTATTAGTTAAGATGACTGTGTTGTCCGTGATAGCTACACTTATTTAATTATTTCATTAAATAATACGGCAAAATCAAATTCTATCAATTAATTACAATCATATTACAACAATGTCAATAATATAAAACAAGTGCAAATAATACCAATAAGATATATAATAAACTGGGATAATTAAAAAGGTAAAATAGCAAATTGAGATATAATCAAGATATCAATTAAAAAACACAACCTACACAAAAACGAACTTCAAGTTTCTTGATTAGATCGCCTTGTGGCAGCTTGCAGGACCCGGTGATATATCTGGCAAACACCGCAATCTGGAAGATGATGGACTATCCCACCATAATCCAGATTGTGGCGTTCATCAGTTTTGTTTTCGCCACGAGCTAGTACTTGAGCTGACTGAGTTGTTGCTGATAGCATCATCGATTTATTTATTTCTTTAATTAGAGAAACAGAAACCAATTTTATTCATTAATCACAATCACATTTAAAAAATGACAATAATAAATGATAAGTACAAATCATAAAAATAAAATACAAAATAAACTAGGATAAAATAATATTTACGTCAGATAATAAATTAAGCAATAGTCAAGATGGTAATAAAAAACTCAAATAATACAAAAACACAAACGATTTAAAAACCAAACTTCAAGTCCCTTTATTTGATCGTTTTGTGGCAGCTTGCAGGACCCGGTGATATATCTGGCAAACACCGCAATCTGGAAGATGATGGACTATCCCACCATAATCCAGATTGTGGCGTTCACCAGTTTTGCTTTACGCCGCGAGCTAGTAGTTGATTCTGACTGTGTTGTTCCTCATAGCGTCATCGATTTATTTATTTCATTAATTTAAACGGCTGGAAACACATCATATTAAAACAAGATAAGTACTAATCACAAAAATAATTAAAAGAATAAATTAAGAAATAATGAAGATGCCCTTAAACAAACACAAATAATAGTTAAAACAAAAAACGATTTTCCAATCCCTTGCTTAGATCGTCTTGTGGCAGCGTGCAGGACCCGGTGATGTGTCTGACAAACACCGCAATCTGGAAGATGGTGGACTATCCCACCATAATCCAGATTGTGGCGTTCACCAGTTTTGATGTGGTGTGCGATCTAGAAGTAGAGCTAACCGCGTTGTCCCTGATAGCGTCACTAATACCAAAGTCTCTTGATTTGATCGTTTTGCGACAGCGTGCAGAACCCGTTGATAAATCTTACAAACACCACAATTTTGAAGATGGTGAGTAATGTAAATAAAGCTGGCTAAATATGCTAGTTGCGTGGAGTACATAATATTGAAACAAATACGATCCTACACGCAGCTGAGCAACATGCGATTTTGCACAACGTTTTCTCGAAGCAAAGGATGCCATGTTTGAGCTGCTGAGGTGAAAATACATTTAAGTATACTTAAGATTACAAACTTAAACATTTACAACACAGTAATTATACAAAAACGCCAAAAATGTTGTGTAACGCCATGATGTAGAATTTTAATGAAAGATTTTCAGTCTTAACCCATAGTCATAGTCATACAAACATCGCGAACTTCAGGAAAACTATAGGAACTATAAAATAACTATATACGATAAAACTAAATAAATTACGCAGAGACAGAACTAACTAGTAAGTAATACTTATAAACACAATTTTAAAATAATTGAACAAAGCGAGCCAATATATTTCAAAAACTCTTTATCTTTGTATCATAGAACTATTTTAGAAATCAACAAGTACATAAGTATTATTTGAATCCAAAAAATACATCGTAAAAGTTTTATTTTCACCACAAGCGAATCAGCCCGTCTGCACAAATCATAACTTAGTGTAGAGCAGTGCAGCTTGCTTTCAACAGGATCAGTACCCAGTAACTTTTTAAATATCATTTGATGCATATATATGGTTCGCTCAAATCTTGAAAATCTTGAAAGAGAAGCAAAAAAAAAGGAATACGGAATCCCAAAATCAATTCGCTCACATTATTCTTAGCCGCGGTCGGTAGTGTATATAAACGTAAGGGCATCCTGGAACGGGTGCTGCTTGGGTGAAGCTGGTTTGCTCGTGGTGTATGCAAAATTAGAAATAAGTACTTATGTTTTTGTTATTGGCTGTATTGTCCTTTCCTGTATTATATGTTAATAATAGGCTAAATTTATAAACATAAAAATAATTTAACAAAAAGCACGGACCCCGGTGTCTGTGGAAATGCAGATTATATAAAAAAAAAAACCTTACTTTCTTCTCGTGTCAACAATTGGTTGAAAGCCGGTGTCATAATTTTTGACCTGCCAAATGTTCTTCCCTTGACTGACCTGCGCATTATACACTGGTCTCTATCGCTGCTTCAAAATAATACCAGAGTAAATTTTGCAATTTCGTATTCCTTTTCTTGAGGTCGCTTTATGTTTTAAAGCGCGCTGTCGAAATGTCTATTGTAGTTTGAGGATGTAAGTCATCTCAAGCGTTGGAGAATGCCCGCCTCGATTGGACTGTAAGTTTTTAGTGGAAAATTCTGCTGAATTCCAATTTCCACTTTTCATTTATGAAGTTGACACAGTTGAAATTAAAAGACGATTTCTTCGGAGAATTTCTTTGTTCAATGGAACGTTCTTTAGTTTGCTTACTTTGACAAATCTAAATAAATCGATCAAAAGATAATCTAAATATATATAACTCAAAGGTGACTGACTGATTGACTGACTTACAAAGTGATCTATCAACGCACAGCCCAAACCACTGGACGGATCAGGCTGAAATGGCATGCAGGTAGATGTTATGACGTAGGCATCCGCTAAAAAAGGATTTTTCGAAATTCCACCCTTAAGAGGCTGGGTGGTTGAATTATTTTCCCATAGGGCACGCCGCGGGCGAAGCTGCGGGCAGAAGCTCGTTAATAATAATTCATGATTGCACAATTAGAAACGAAAAAGCTCTATCTATGTAGTGGCATTGAACTGTATGTATATATGCAAATCTACCCACATGAGTATATAAAGCTACCAAGAGTAGTAAGTCAGTAATAAACTAGTTACAGAGCAAGGCGGTTGTTTCATTAATAGCGTACAGACCAGGCACGAAGTGAGCACAGATAATTATTGTGTATAACCTACATTCATCCATATTCACACAAATCCATACTATATTATTCCAAAGTAACTCTGTCGACCTTAATACTCATAGTGTGCTTATTATATTTTAACGACTAAACGGCTATACCAATGTTGATGAAATTCGGTGAGACAGTTTAAATACTGGCAAGGCCGTAGAGTATATTTTAGTGCAATAAACTGTAGTCTAGTAAGAAGTTCAGTAAGCAAATGCGTGCAGCAGATTCTGTGTTCGCTACTAAGCAACAACTACAAAAACAAAAACAACAACTACGCGACAGTTACCAACTTCAAAAAGATGAATTAATTTTCAACGCCTCATGATCATTTTAAAGAAGCCAAAACAAATGAACCGGTGGGAAGTCAGGAAATCCAGCGGTCGTGCCTTCGAGCCGGATTTTCAAACTGGAGGGCCCACGGTCTGCGCGCTGATATTGCGGTCACAAAGTTGGCGAACAGCGGAAATTTAATAAAGACTTCGTTTACACAGGAAAACCATCAGAATAATGTTGTTTAATTAAGCTAATTGTGGTTTACTGTTGGAGAATTTTAAGAGAACGAACGGTTATTTTTCTCGGCTGATTTACAATCAAGAGGTAACATCTTATAATGCCGTTTAAAGGTAAGATCTAATATTGCCGTTTAAAGGTAAGATCTAATATTGCCGTTCTTCATTATTGTTTTAATTTTGCTGCGGACATCTAGTTAATGTATTTTAGAAGTAAAACTTTTTTACGCACGCTGATTTTGGGAGTAAGCTAATGAATGCGTAGCGAGGCGAACGGAATTTGATTCACATAGATCTCCATTGTCAACATAACAAAGTTAAATATTACTTAAAATTTGTATTCAAAAGATTTACAATTGTTAACATGGCGACATTAACCAAAGAGTATATAATAACTACGTTCTACATTTAACGACATTAACATTAAACAAAAAAATATACCGGCCGATAGATGGAGCTGAAAATTTTTTACTTCAGTTGCGTGGTCACACTCGTTTCTTTTTTTGGTTCAAATAAATAATTGCACAATAGTACATTTAGTAAACGTCATAATTACTCCAAACAGATTGTTTCTACGGACGCATAAACTTTATGATTAACTTTATCTAATTCACTTTAGGATTAACTTTAATTCAAGCGTGCACTACAAAAACTGGTATTTTATATAAAGCTAAACACTTGCATTCAATAAATAAGTTCATACCTACATAAGTTTCTAATATTCAATATTTATTCATAAATATAGCTGCAAACGAAGAGTAATTTGACTTACAGCTTTACAACAGCAATATGTAGTTTAATCACATAATTGCTTTACAGGAATCTATTTTTGCAACATCTACTAGCTGTTAACGGCTATTCTGGCACTAGAGCTCTTGCCTACACAAGAACAAAAAGTCTATTAAAATTAAAACTCTAATTGCTCGCAGTGTGGTTGCAATTTGACAAATCATCACGTCGCAGGAAGATTCACTCACTTCTGCAATTTAACGAAACCACTCCTCTACTCGTACGGCTTACGTAGCGTTGCAGCATCTCAGTCACGTCTTCGATGGTAAATCGCTAACCGCTGGTAGTGTCGCTGCAATTCAACGAGCTTCCGCTACAGTCACCCCATTTGCATAATAATGCGCGCTGCAACGGCTCAGCTATTTAATGAAATCGCTACACTGCGCTGCGAAATTCTATTTTTCGAAGCTATAAAGGGACAGCTTCTGTGGAGTGGTTAAGCAGGTCGGCTCATAGCCCGGAGGCGGCGGGTTCGATTCCCGCGACATGACAAGTATTCGTGCACGGAAAAAAAGCGCAAATACTTGTTCTGAGTCTGGGTGTTGTGGGACCATGGTACTCGTAGTTCCTGGGTCCTTAGACACAGGGAATCCTAGTTAGGGTCCAGGATCTATGTATGTGATCGTTGGGCGTTATTATATTATTATTTTGACAGCCTCTGTGGTGTGGTGGTTGAGCAGGTCGGCTCATAACCCAGAAGCGGCGGGTTCGATTCCCGCGGCAGGACAAGTATTTGTGCACGGAAAAAAAGCGCAAATACTTGTTGTGAGTCTGAGGGTGTTCTGAGGAAAGAAATATTTAAAAAAAAACAGTCGAATTCTCGAGAAAGAAATTTCGAGAACCTCTACCTTTTTTGGAGTAGGTTAAAATAATGCATCTTGCCCCTTAGATATAAAAAATAATGCTTTTCTAAACAAACACTTGGTGCTTTGCTTCTGTTCATCAAAGTAGCAAACCTTATCTTGAAAATATATGTAACAAACAGGAATCCTATTTTGCTCACTTCCGGTTGCGATATGTATCGGCAGGTAGTAACCGGAAGCAGTCACGGGACGCTGAGCAAACATCATACATCACCGGTGCCAATGGATCTCCCTTACTTACCCCTAGCCTTATAAGACCTTATTTACTTAATTTTATGGGCGATTCTTGAATTTTGTTGAACATTTATTGAGATGGGGAAAGATTTGTTACTTTCATTTGCTTATCTGAGCTACTCCTGTTATGTAACTATCAATTAAGTACAATGACCCGATAGCTCAGTTGGTAGTGACTCTGCCTTCTGAACTGCGGGTTGTGGGTTCGATTCCCACCCAGGACAAACATTTGTGTGATTAACATCGATGTTTGTTCTGTGCCTGGGTGTTATATTGTATTCTATGTATGTATTTAAAAAAAAAAGTATTTAAGTATTGTATCAGTTATCTGGTTCCCATAGTACAAGCTTTGCTTAGTTTGGGGCTAGATGGCGTTGTGTGAGATGTCCACACGTATTATTATTATTATTATTAAGAACAATACAGATGTATCTTTGGCATGATGGATTCTTGACTGAAAATACTATAAAAATATTTTCAGACGTTTTTTTTACGTTCCACAGTTTTACTCGCTATTTACCCGTATACCTGCAGGAACTCCTAATTTTCCGGGATAAAAAGTATATTTTTTTTATGTTACCAAATGACATGTCGAGCTAGTCACTCCCCTGATGTTAAGCGACACGTATGCCCATATCAGTTGCAGTGAGTGACACTTGAAACTCTAAAAAATAGTTTCGCGTGACACTGCACTGCGCACGCCATTCTGAGACATCAGCACCGTCCAGCAATATGATTACTAGACTGTGAGATTAGGTCATAAAGTCTAATTTGCCCAGTAGTTAAACTAGCTACAGTGCCCTACAAACCGGAACACGGTAGTGCTTGCGCACTACTGCTTGCTGGCAGAATAACTGGCAAAGCGGTGGTACCTATCTAGACAAACTTTGCAGAAAAGTCCTACCACCTAGTAAGTAATGGGTGATTTCGGTAGTATTATCAGTCCGTATGCAAAGTTTTATAAAGACCGGTTTCGAATGAAAGCCACATAACAAACTTCTTTTTTTCTTATATGTAACAGTAAGGATTGTGATGTGAGATGTTTGTATTGGTTACGTTTCAAGTAGACATGTTAAAAGTGCAATAGCATAGAGCCTTCACCCACATTATTTTTGGTTGAACTGCCCCATGCCTACGTAATTTTAGTGAATGATGTGACGAGCTAGTCGTTTACCTGATGTTAAGCGACACGGCCGCCCATAACAGAACAGTGTCACTCGGAACCCCAATACATAGAGTTTCGAGCGACACTGCACTGCGCACATCATCCTGAGACATCATTACAGTTTGGTAATAAGATTACTCGATTGTGAGATCAGATAAAGTCTCAATTGCCCAGTAATTTCACTAGCTACAGTGCCCTTCAAACTGAAACACAGTAGCGCTTGCATACTACTGCTTGGCGGCAGATTAATTGGCAAAGCGGTGGTACCTACCTAGACGAACTTTGCAACAAAGTCCTACCACCTAGTCGTACATACGGCCGATTAGGTCGCACTAACCTTCGACTCGGGTAAGTGTGGTTCCAATCACACACTACCCTGAAAAAGTTGTTCACGAAAATTGTATTTAGATACATATGCTATAGAGTTAGCATGTTGGGTACGTTACCTACTAGTAGTGGGCTGTCTACAGGTCATCGTGGCTAGTATATAGTCCATTTTTTTAGTAGTAGTATTTAGTAGTAGTTGTTATATTATTATTGTAGTATTTAGTTAGTTAGTTAAAAGAACAAAGGCCTGTGCAAATCCTCAAAAAAACCTGTCGAGTCTAGAGTAGTTCATATAAGTATTAAGTAACTCCGTCCATTCATAAGAAAAAAAAAAACAAAAGAAAAAAGTTAATGTCCCTCCTGTATTCTGATAAAATCTGATTCTGTAAAAAAATACAATAAACAAGTATGTAAGTAATATATTCAAAACGAGCACTGTCCCAGGAGTCTGTAGTAAAGCAGCATTTTAAAAAGTACTCTGTTTTAACTTGATATAAACTTCGCAAGCTACGTTTTCAAAGCACGGAATGAGTCTTTAGATATCGACCAGTTTCGAGGAGCATAGTGGAATAGCATTCGAATTTTTCTCATATCGACACAACCGTAATGGAATTTTTCCAATATAAATTGTTTGAACTCTTTCAGCTGCCATTTCTAAGATATTTTTCAATTTTAATTTTCTTTCGCCTTGTTAACTCGGTTTTTATTATTGTTTATATGAAATATATTTTTAAGTTTCTTATATAAAAAGTAAAATTACCTCAGCAGTTAATAATAATAATAAGGCCTAATGATCACATACATAGATCCTGGACCCTAACTAGGATTCCCTGTGACTAAGATCCCAAAATACCCAGACTCCAAAAAGTATTTGAGTTTTTTTTTTCTGTCACAAATACGTGTCCTGCCGCGGGAATCGATACTGCCGCCTCCGGGTTATGAGCCGACTTGCTCAACCATTACACTACACATATACTCGTATACATAAGTACACTTGGGGAATAAAAAGGTTTTGTCGCCTCAGAGTTCACTTTTGCTTGTAAGTTTCAAACGTCTGAATTATCAAGTCCAAGTCATCAAGTCAAGTCATAATCTAGTCTAGTCTAGTCAAGTCATACTCCTACTAAAGTGGTGGCAATTTTACCAGAAGCTTCTTACAGTTTTGGAAACAACACGAAAAGAAACGTTTCACCATCATTATACCATTTTCCCACACTCACGCCTGTAATCCAGCACTTAACGAATAAAATACCACCAGTTTTATGCACTAACACTGAAAATATCACAAGTTTTGGAAAATAATACAATGCGGCGACGCGATCTTTTTCGTTTTCCCGCCAAAAATCTGATTGTGTATTAATTTGAAAAATTACGAAACTTTTGATTCCCCAAGTATACAAAGGAGTTCCACCACGTAACTAAAGGCGAAAAATAAGGAAATTATATCATCATTAGGAGCCAATATTAGCCTCTCCCCTTTACGAATTCCTGACTACATTCACGCGTATTATAGAGTTCTAAAAGAGTTACAGTTAATTTTCACCTTTGTAAATAACAAACTTCTGAGTGGTATTACATTACTTTTTGATTACTCTCATTTATTCAGTACTACAAATGCCGAGATCGATTAACTTTTGAAGTTATAATGTCTTTAAAATGTCTTTAATAATAAAAAAATATAATAATATCATTGTTTATGAATATTTGTTCATTATTAAGAAAACCAACAGCTTTTTTTACATCTATATCTTAATAAAAGGGGTAGGTAATAAAAAATAAGGCGACTGATGCCAGGGCCTGATTAACCCTTAGGCTAATTAGGCTGCAGCCTAGGGCGCGAGGATCGAGGGGGCGCGCTGAAATCATCTTTAGCATGCACTATTAATCTAGCATTATTGCACCTACCCGACAGTGCTGTGAACAGAAAAAGCTTGGCACTCCCTGATTTTAACAATGAATTTAGAAAATGTAAAAATGCCCGCTTAACACACACTGACTCGTCACTCGACTCGGTCGGTGGTGTTGGATTTTGATCGTATAATGATGCGTGAAGTGCCTTTATGTACGGTCAGCTATAAAACGGTTTGCCACCCTAAGGTTTAATGTCGTGCAGATTAAAGGACAACTTTTTAGGCTCACTGTAACACATACACCTGGCGGGGGCGCGTCCTCATAATTAGCCTAGGGCGGTCAGAACTCTTGATCAGTCGCTGCTGATGTCGATCAATCGGCTTATTTTATTTATATTGATTTTTTGATCAGGCTGAGGCTGTTGGTGTCTACCGACCTTTACAGCGTCACCGGGCATCAATGCCTTAATGTCATACTGAGCAATACTTGGATAATCATCATTCATACACTTTTACATTATTTAATAAAATAACTATTAAAAATTTATATACTTGTACTTCACACACAGTGTATGTTGTTTATGAATAAAATACAATACAAATACAAGTTATTTTAAAAAACCAAATTAATGAACATATTTTAATGAATTTTCCATGAAAACAATCTAAAGAATACATTATTATACCCTTTCAAACAAAAAAGAATTCTTTAAATTGATTTATTAAAAAAGTTTTATGACATGCAAAAAGAAAAAATATACCCTCAACAATACAAATCGAGACCCTCCTCCTTTTTGAAGCCAGTTTATAATATGTACCGAGAAGCCTACTTATCTTACCTATCTTTTGAAGGTAAATGAGAATATACAATTAACTTGATTATTGACTGGCCCGATAGCTCAGTTGGTAGTAGCCCTGCCTTCTGAACTGTGGGTTGTGGATTCGATTCCCACTCAGGACAAACATTTGTGTGATGGACATAGATGTTTGTTCTGTGTCTGAGTATCATATTGTATTCTATGTATGTATTTACAAACAAAAAAAAAGTCTAAGTATTGTATCAGTTATCTGGTTCATAGCACAAGCTTTGCTTAGTTTGGGGCTAAATGGCGTTGTGTGAGATGTCCACACATATTATTATTATTACTATTAATTAAGGTTAGCGAGTTACGCAATTAAAGGAGAAGAAAAAAACAACAAAGTTTCTCGTTCTTCCTGTAAGTTATAAAGTCATTAGGAAAGCACTTTAAAAGTCCGATGAATCGGCACATTTAGCCAAAATACGTCGATTATCTGACCTCATCTAAGTCTATTTACCGCCTACTTAAAACTTTTTCGATCAGAAACGCTCATCCATCAGGGAAATCGATAATCGCAACAAGAACGATTACAAAAAACGAGTGTGCTTTAGACCACACTTCTTTAGTTTAGCTCCATCTATCGGCCGGTTTTCGCTTTGTTTAATGTCGCAATTGCCATTTTAACAATTGTAAATTGTCGGAGTTTTTGGCGGGAAAGCGAAAAAGATTGCGTCACCGCATTGTATTATTTTCCAAAACTTGTGTTATTTTCAGTGTTAGCGCATAAAATTGGTGGCATTCTATTCGTTAAGTGCTGGATTACCAGGCGTGAGTGTGGGAAAATGGTATAATGATGTTGAAACGTTTCTTTTCGTGTTGTTTCCAAAACTCCATAGAAGCTTCAAGTAAAAGTTGCCATCACTTTACTAGGAGTATGACTTTGACTAGACTATGACTGGACTATGACTTGACTTGATGACTTCGACTATGACTTGACACATATTTGCGTACAATATCATTAACTTGATAAATCATCAATTACTTGACACTGGCTAAATACACAAAAGTGTGGAGCCAAAACATAAAAAAAATTGTAAATTGTCATTTTACCGGACATATCAACATAATAATACAAATTTTAAGTAATTTTATAACTTTGTTATGTTGACATTGGACATCTACGTTAACCAGTACAACCCGTCTCTTTCTCTTGCCCCTACAGTACTGATCTTCCTCTCAACTTCCGTTCGTCTCGTCACGCAATCACCAGCTTACTTGTGAATGCGTTACGATGGAGCTGTTACTTAGCTCAAGTACTCAAGTACAGCTTAGGTACAGGCATGTCGAACAATAGGATGAACCTCCACACATAAGAGAGACGTCCTCAACACAACCCGACCGATAATCGTTACAGATCACACGTTATAAGTTAATATTGCCTTTAAAACTTATATCAAATTCTATTATTATCCATGACATCAAATTGAACATTATTGTTTTTGTATTTCTAACTACTTACATGAATACCTGAAATTAATTATGAAGAACACAAACGGTAATAGTGGGGCGTGTCCTGAACACAGGTGGCATTGTGGTAATGCTCGCATAACTTGAGAAGGTTTGTGGACTTTGTGGTCTGGTTCGGCCTTTTGAAGGTTAAAGGTAGTTGAAATTAGCCTTGTGTAGGTCGCGAACGACCTAGTTCAAATGAGCGCTCCTTTGAGCGAACGACGCAAACTGGGTGTCGGTTGCGTCTGATTTTAGTTCGTTCGTTCTTTGACCGACCGACTTGCCGCGAGCGGCGAGAGCCGCGCTCCCCAGCGCGCCGCGGCGCCGCGCTCCGAGGCGCGTGTCGCGAGCGGGAGAGAGCGATGATCGTACATATCATTCTTACTTAGAATATTTTAAATATTGATTACATAAATGACGGTTAATTTTAAAGTCTTTTTTTCTTTAACAAACATTAAGAATACCTACATAGTTTTAATAAATACTTACTTAATATGTTCATCAAAACTAAGTACCTAGGTATATCATATTTTTAGTAGGTACTTAGTATAATATTTTTATATCATTACCTAAGTAGACTGAGTACCTATAGGTACTAATAAAAAAATGTTTTTTTCTTAAATACCATGCAATCAATGCAATGGCATTAAATTAATAAATTAATATGCAAAATGTACCTATTTAGTAGTTATTACAACAGAAGCTATAACAATTTATAAACAAAATAGAGCATAGTAGTAGATATAACTACAGCTCTTTGGCTGTTGCGAACTAAGTAGGTCGCTCTTGCGGGACCAGGCAAGAGATCGCTGAGAGCAATCGTCTTACCCGCTCTCGGTTTTGCCGCGAACTACTGAACTAGAAGAACGACCTAGTTCACCGACGACCTGCGAACTAAAAGGAGCGCTCCCTGTCGCGAACTAAAATGCGCAAGGATAGTTGAAATGTACGAAGGATATTGACTTAAAATATTTGTACATACAAAATGCGCCACTCTAATTGGTCGGTGCAATGCTGTGATTGGTCGACTAGATGTTCCAAATACTGAGTTATGATTGGCGAGAATAGTACTGAAAATTGCGTCAGGAATAAACTCAATGTCAAGAACTCCCCAGATGAGTTTTTTAGGCGGGAACGCGAAAAAGATTGCGTCACCGCATTGTATTATTTTCCAAAACTTGTGTTATTTTCAGTGTTAGTGCATAAAATTGGGGGCACTCTATTCGTTAAGTGCTGGATTACAGGCGTGAGTGTGGGAAAATGGTATAATGATGGTGAAACGTTTCTTTTCGTGTTGTTTCCAAAACTCCATAGAAGCTTCTGGTAAAGTTGCCACCGCTTTACTAGGAGTATGACTTGACTAGACTAGACTATGACTTGACTTGATGACTTGGATTGTGACTTGACTTGACACATTATTTAATAGTAATTAACTTGAGAAATTATCAATTACTTAACACTGGCTAAATACACAAAAGCGTAAAGCAAAAAAAAAAAAGTTTAACACCAATGTTTTTATGCTTTCACCCGCTTTCAAATTCAGCCGGTGTCCAAAAAAGTACTTAAAAATTAAAATGATAAACGTTTTTGACGAATTTTTGCACGACATTTTCCAACCTTGAATTCGAATTAACAGACCGCAAGCATTTGAAGGGTAAGTTTGAATTAATGATGATTTCGATGTAGTGAGGTTTTTCAGACCGTAACATATTAATGGGCACCGAAAAAAAATTGAATTAGGTCTAGCATTACCAGCACGGCCTAGAGAAGACTAAAATTTTATATATAGAAATAGGTGTATTTTTAAAGAAAATACGTCTTGTATTTTCAAGAAAATATATTTCTTGTAATTTCAAATAGTTTCATATACCGAGTTATTTTTTTTTAACACTTGCGTTTAGATGGCAATAATTTGTATTCCAATAATTTTCTTAAATAGTGAGATTATTTTTTCTTAGTTTGAAAACTATCGTGAGTGTGACACATTTCAACATTTATCATATTTTGTCATTTAGATTTTGACTTTATTCTTTCATAAAACCGCTGTTCTTTCTCCAAACTTTTCACCTACTCTAACGTCTTCTGGACTTCATATTGAGCCTACTAATTTTTAAATTAATTTTTATTACTCAATTACTTATACAATGGAGACGGTAATTTGTTAGTATATTATTTATATCAATTTGTTGGTAGAGGCCCTATACTGATCTTTGCATTACAAGCCTTATACCTAGCTAACTTAACCCATGCGTCAAATTTGTTTCATTTTCTTTACATATCTTATATAAATAGGTGTGAAAATGGCGTGATTTCGACGCCATTGCAACTTTGCAATGGTTCAGACATCCTATTCTGACCTTCGAAGGATAGGATATAGGATGTCTGAATCTGAATTCAAATATAAAAAAAGCAAGTATGCATGCTCCATACACGACCGGGTCGTTACTTACCATCAGGCGCGATTATTGTCAAAATGTAAGCCTTAAAAAAACTAATTTATTTAAATTAGGTAAACTGGTTGAAATCTATGGTTGAAGACGAAATAAAGGTATATTTCTCACGTACATGTTGTACAATCCTTTAAAAGTCCGCATTTTCTTTTGTATTATCAAAATGGAAAGCCGATAAAGAAACTAAAAGGCTGGAAAGCTTACGAGAAGCCATTTTATTTAATAGAGGTAATAATAGCCAGACGTTACTTCTGAAAGGAACCTTAGATTTCTCTAAGGAAATCTAGCGCGAAAAATCAAGTAAAACTGTTTGTTTTCTACATTATTGACAAAGAAAACGAAAGCTATAACGGAATATGGCCAGGAATTTGTATATATAATGCATGAATATGTAACTTTTTGTCTTTCCGTCTGTCACTTTATCTGGTAATTTGGTATGCTTGAAGATATTAAGGTACTAGCTGCGTCCCGCGGTCTCACACGCGTGGTGAAAATTTTCTAACTTTCTTAGATTTTTTCTTTCTCAAGAACCTTCACCTGGTCTAATTATGATTTTAGATTGTAGATCATTTTCCGTCAAAAGATTGCACCTCCTTTTTACTTTTAAAATAGTGTATTAGTCAATAGGAAACTGCAATAAAATTAACACTAAACCTAACCTTTTTTTTTTTTTTTTTTTTTTTGAGGGGGGGAAATGCCCTCGCACTTCTCACATACCCCCTGCCACCACGGGGGTGGTATGTGGGACTCGAACCCACTAAAACCCCCCCGTGAGCCCTCGTCCGCCGTACCGGGGCGAGAAGGGGTCGCGACTGCAGTCCAGCCAGCTCGCCCCCGGCGGCAGGCCCTTTCGGGCCTCTCCGCGCCAAAGGATGGGTGACCTTGCTCACCAAGGTCACCCACCAGACGTGTGGGGCCGTGCAAGCCGGCGGAAAATTAAAACTAAACCTAACCTAACTAAACCTATAGGTTTATCCAAACCCGCGCACATGCACAAGCGCGGAAACCTGTCAGTAGTTCCCATAATTCAATAAAACCCGTCCCACAAATGGAACAACCAAATAATTCCAGAACAGAAACGTTACAATTGATTGATGTTGCCGACACCCACCGCGAAGTTTGCCAAATCAATCTTAAAAAGGGTAAACTTCCTACTTACGTAATGATAGGGGCTCAGGTGGCTACATACTCATGAAGCTGCTCAGAGGATTTTATACTCTATCCTTTAACAGTAAACGATGAATTGGATTGATGAGAATACCCTTGGGATTAAGTTAAAGAGTTGTAGCCAGGAGTAACTGAATAAGGGTCAATACACTCGAAGAAGATGCTGCACAATAGGCTATCCTGGTAACCAACTATGTTTTGTTTATTTTGTAATTAGGGTAAACCATGTAATAACTGGCCACTTTAGTGCACTGGCCAGTTCGTTTTAGTTCGTGCTAGTTTCCGTACGGTAAAAATTGTGAACTAATATGAAAGCTTATAGATAAGGTAATTTTAAACCACGATCATAGATGGCGTTACGTGAATGTAAGTCTTATTTCATGCAGATGTAGTAAATAGTAGCCAATGACTAATAGCGGCCAGGTTTTGGCGGGAAAACGAAAAAAGATCGTGTCACCGCATTGTATTATTTTTTTAAACTTGTGTTATTTTCAGTTTAGTGCATAAAATTGCTGGCATTTTATTCGTTAAGTGCTGGATTACAGGCATGAGTGTGGGAAAGTGGTATAATGATGGTGAAACGTATATTTTCGTGTTGTTTCCAAAACTCCATAGAAGCTTCTGGTAAAATGGCCACCACGTTACTAGGAGTATGACTTGACTAGACTATGACTTGACTTGATGACTTGGACTGTGACTTGACTTGACTTGACATACATATATATTACTTAACTCGAAAAATTATCAATTACTTGACACTGGCTAAATACACAAAAGTGTGGAGCCATACAAAAAACAACAAAAATAAAATAGCGGCCAGTTAAACCAAGTTTTACCCTACGTTTGTTTGAATTGTTGATGTATGTTTTTCCATACAAACATATTTGTTCTTTTGGGAATACTAATATCTCGTAAAGATTCTTGTTTTTTTTTACAGGTGAATAATTGAAGCTCCGGATCGGAGTTTTTTTTTGTTATGCCGGATTGCTTGCACCAATAGCTGAAGTAGGAAAGACAATTTATTTTTTCAAACTTATTTACTAGTCTGCTATTTTTACTATAATTAAGTTCCCGTAAATACTATAAAAATTTAGTAAACAACTATAAAAGTTTAAAACACGTGTTTATTTATATATATATTGTATAATTTGAATTATTTGTATTATTCTGATTTTCAACCGACTTCAAACGTGACAGAGTTTCTCAATCCGACTGTATTTTTTAATGTTTGTTACCTCAGAACTTTCAACTGGGTGAACCTATTTTGGTGAATCTTTTTATTTGAAACCTGGTGCTTCCCGTGTGGTCCCATTTCAATTTGGGCCAGTTCTGAAAATGGCATCCATGAGAAAACCATATAAGTCTGAAGTCCGTTTTTTACGCTTTGCGTTTGTTACTTAAGTTTAGTTAATTTATGATATAGGCAAACGTTTGTTATATTATCACTATGTTAATGAATGATGTGACGAGCTAGGCGTTCACCTGATGTTAAGTGACACGGCCGCCCATAAAAGAACAGTTTCACTCGGAACTACAACATGTAAAGTTTCCCGTGACACTGCACTGCGCACATCATCCTGAGACATCTGCACAGTCTGGTAAGATTACTCGACTGTGAGATCAGATCATAAAGTCTCATTTGCCCAGTAATTTCACTAGCTACATTGCCCTTCAAACCGGAACACAGTAGTGCTTGCACACTACTGCTTGGCGGCAGAATAACTGGCAAAGCGGTGGTACCTACCTAGACGAACTTTGCAGAAAATCCTACCACCTAGTAAAATAGTGTATTTTAGTTAATTATTAGACTGACTCTAGTTAGGCTAGTTATGTTCTACTAGCTTCTGCCCGCGGCGTCACCCGCGTGGCCTATAGGAAAATAATTCAACCACTCATTTCACTTAGGGGTGTGAATTATGAAAAACCCTTTCTTAGTGGATACCTACACTTTACAAAGAATACCCTCCAAATTTCAAGTCTCTAGGACCAGCGGTTTAGGCTATACGTTGATATATAAGTAAGTAAGTGAGTCAGTCAGTCAGGACTTTGAATTTTATATGTGTTCAATGAAAATAGACGCAAAAAGATCAGACAGAATTGAACACCGATCCATCGTCCTAAAAATGTTCCACGTATCATTTCCAGACGCTAGTTTCAAATATGATTGATGGCCGGCCCGCACTGAAAATGAAAAGGGACTGCTAGAGCAGACCTATCTCCGAAAGGGTTCACATTAACATACAACATGGACTGAAACGTGCGAGGAATACGACCTACTTATCGGGATGTCATAAAGAGATCGCCTGATATGACTGTTAAAGAATAAAAAGCACGAGTGCGGGTAGCTTGTACGTATATATAATAATAACGCCCAACGATCACATACATGGATTCTGGAATTTAACTAGGATTCCCTGTCTAGGGACCCAGGAACTGTGAGGACCATGGTCCCACAACACCCAGACTCAGAACAAATCATTGCGCTTTTTTTTCTGTGCACAAATACTTGTCGTGCCGCGGGAATCCCGCCGCCTATGGATTATGAGCCGACCTGCTCCACCACTACACCATAGAGGCTGTCTAAACGACGTGTATATAGAAACGACGGTTTGAATCCCGCACGGCCAATGACATTTCTAGTTTCAAATTTGCACTCGCTCTTCTTATGGTGGTGGTGATTGATTGGCCCGATAGCTCAGTTTCATATTTATTTATACATGGTGAACATAAAAATCGCAAAGAAACCGTCATGTTCAAAAATCACAAACATTTCAAGAACATTTTTTGTCGTCCTGCACTTGGCCATCGTTGTAGATTATGGCCTACACTCTGTTCCTATGAGAAGGTCCGTGCCCCAGCAGTGGTAACGTACGGACAGCTATTATTGCAGTGGCTATTTGGTTAATTTGAATGATTAAATCAATAAATAAATAGGTATTACTGAACATTTCACATAGCACCATCTAGCCTCAAACTACTTAGAGATACTTTTTTGTTTCTATACATATAATACAATATAACACACAGACACAGAACAATTACCTATGTTCATCACATTGTTTGTCCTGAGTGGGAATTGAACCCACAACCCACAGTTCAGAAGGCAGGGCTACCAACTGAGCTATCGGGCCAGTCATTCTATAATTGACATAGTTATAAAATGTTGCTACATTTAATTATTCGCCGATCGTTTACCACGGAAAATACAGCCCTAATAAATCAGTATCGATAGAAGCACATCACTACCCAGATACCGATCAGACGTAAAAAGTGAACGCGGCCACAAATTCTTATTTATCGGATGACATTTGCCGCGCTCCCGCAGGAGGTATGCGTCGGTATTACCACAGAGTCGTAATAATACGTCATGTGTAGAGATGGGAAGCTCTATAGAAAAGACGGCTTTATTATGTACATTTACAATATATCTGAGACATTATCACGGTAAATGAAGGCTCATAAAATGACTGGCTTTTATATTTCATCTTCATACAAGAACAGGACTACATAAGCAATAATATAAAGAAGTTGACGCCTCTTTGAGCTCAGCGACTGGCCTGATAATTCAGTTGGCAGTAGTTGCCTTCTGAACTGTAGGTTGTGGGTTCAATTGCCACCCAGGACATACACTTGTGTGATGAACATCGATGTTTGTTCTGTGTCTAGGTGTTATATTGTATTCTATGTATGTATTTACAAACAAAAAGTACATATTTATTATATCAGTTATCTAGTTCTCTAAGCTTTGCTTAGTTTGGGGCTAGATGGCGCTGTGTGAAATGTCCACATATATTTATTTATCTTAATGACCTTTGTTCGTCACCGATAAGACATATCAGCCTGAAGACGAACGCTGAATATAGGCCTCCAAATAAACCTACATACCCTATATAATTATTACTACACGATATTATTACATTATTATACACGATATAATTTAGAACCAAATCGCAGTTGCAGGCTGAATTGTTTGCATTAACGCGCGTCATCCTCGTTTGACTCAAAAATCGCCTATCGATATAGTTATCGACAAATGTGACATCCCTAGAGATCGGTTCGAGTAAAACCTTATTTGCAGTCGTAACAGAGAAATATTCCGCTGGAAGCGCGGCACGGTATTGATTCCCGTGGTTAAGTGGGGTTGTTTAAATAGTGAAGTAATGGGTTTTCAACAAAATGTTTTATGCCATAAACTAGTAGGCATAATAATAAGACTATTATAACATTAGAAAATATATCACTAGATGGTAGGACGTGTCTGCATAAGTTTGTCTAGGTAGGTAGCACCACTTTGCCAGATATTCTGCAAAAGTGTAAGCACTGCTGTGTTCCATGCAGTTTGAAGGTAATATTGTACTAGTGAAATTACTGGACACATGAGATCTCGCAGTCTACATAGCTTATTGCCCGACTGTGCTGATATCTCAGGATGTCATGCGTAGTGCAGTGTCACGCGAAACTTCGGCACTGTAACCGTTATTAGCGTGACTCGCGAACAACTAGCGCGCTATATTCAATACAATACAATACAATAATTCTTTATTGTACACCAGAAGAAAATACAGTTACAGATGATGAAACTTAAAGCTATAGTACAATGAGCGGACTTATCGCTAAAAGCGATCTCTTCCAGTCAACCGTTGGATGGAAATAATTGTTAGAGAGATAGAGGTCGGTGGTGTAAACGAATTGAGTAAAATTCATAATAATGAAATTTATTAAAAAAAAACTAATATAATATATAACATATCATTCATTAACATAAAAAACTGGGCCGATCATTAATTTACAATAATATTTTTAATAGAGAAGAAAGTAATTTTTTTATGATTGAATTTTACTATCAAAACGATTTGTGTTACTATTATACTTTATGATATTAAATAAAATATTAGTTTCTTTAAATTAATTAGGATTGAAATACTAGTAAAATACAATAAATAATGAGGTTTATTCGGTATAATACACATATGGACATCATAATGGTTCAAATTAAAAAGTTTTATATTATTCCCAAAAACACCGATGTATTTTTGGTTTGGTTTCTCTTTTGGGAATACTGTAGGTGCTCATTTGGGAATACCTTTGTATTTCGTGTCCTATCATATTATTCATGTCATTTTCAAAGGATGGGCATGAATAGCCTTTGGAAATAAATGTAGTGTCATTATACAGCGACAGGTTAAATATTGCTTGTAATTTTGAACGTTTAGGGTTAGGGGTAGGAACCTTCATTTACTAGACAACTTATCTTTAAGCTTTTCAAAAACAAAAATTTAATTATATAAAGAGTTACGTAACCTTAGAATAAAACTACCTAAGTTATTCTACTCAGAATAACTTACTAACTACCTAAGTTATTTTAAGTACGTGGCATATTTAATGACGCTGTTGAAACGTAAGTACAATACTTGGTCAATAATCGTTACCTATTTATTAAATAAACTTCAACCAAATGAAAGAAAAAAAGAAGGTTATAAAGAATTTGAGAAAGGATACTCGATTATTACAAAATGCAGACGGTTCTTGCATTAATATTCAATGTTTCGAACCACTCTCGAAATCGCTAATATTTTCTTAACATAACACCGCGTTTGAACCAGTTTTTTTCAATAAAAAATGTGTGGAAGCCTACGTTCACTGGCTAACTAGCGATTTTTCTTCTAATTGTGTATGGAAGGCCCAAGGGTGCTAATACATTGAGCCACAACGAGTGTTTTCGTTCCCACCGTCTCATTATGCGAGGCTTTTATCTGAGTACACACATGATAGCGTAGGCGGTTGAAGTGTTAATTAATTTTGGGATTATGACAAAGATACTTGGTTAGGTTTTTCACCTTTTCGAATTACATAGATCCCTTTTTGAAGGGAAATATGTACTGTTCAAAGAAATATTTTCCCTATCATCTTACGCGTCGGTTAGTTAACACAAAAAAGACTCATTAATATAAATTATATATCATTAGACACCTATCGGTTTTACTCGCAATTTACCCGTTACTGGGGTAAAAATATCCAGTGTTGCCATCGATAACGTAGACAATTTATGTGCCAAATTTGATTAAAATCCGTGAAACTGTTTCAGCTGTCTTAACGTGAAAGCGACAAAGAAACAGACACTTTTAAGAAATTAATTTCATTATATCATCAAATGTGATATACCTAAATGACGAAGACGTCAATTCATTAAAAAAAAACTTAAGCGACATAAGATAATATTATAATTTCTGATTTTTTTGTGTTACGAATGTACAAGCTTTTTAGCTATTGATTACACTATGATTTCCAATAAAATCAGGAACTTTCACAGCGATAATCAATCAATGTACTTAAATTATAAAGAATATGGTCGTATAAAAAAACAATGACTTTGCATGCAGTTCAAATTTTGTTAATAAAATGCATCCCATTCGTAAACCCGCACTCTTCCGCAGGTTCCGAACTTACCGGTAAGTTTGCCGAAGTTTACCGATTCGTGTGCGGATTACAATCGGTAATTACCCTGCACTATACTACTGCGAAGTAGTTCACCTAACAATAGTTGAGAACTTTAATTGACTTGTGTAGATTTCATGTTACGTGCAAAAACTGCATTTTCTTGTTCATTACAATTTTAATGGCAAGACATTATTACCAGCGACAGCTTGCAAATTATTAGTTTATAGTTTGCTGTTTGTTTAGTTTTTATTTACCGTTATTTTATAAATCAGAACGAAAACTGACTCGTTGAGTTGGAAATAACTTCGATGTGTAAACTGGAAATATTTGTTACCTTTGTAGTAGCACGGTCTCCGATTGCAATTCACATATATGTACTTACCTGTAAATAAAGAAAACCATGATTAGTTATGATTAAATCAAGATCGTTTATTAAGTTAGTACTTAAAAATGTCTTAAAAAGTCATATACAGTTGAATAAATTTATAGGTAGGTACTAAAAGGTATTAGTAGGTAAAACATTTTGAGCAACATATCTATACATACACATTCACACACCTCTGTGGCTTGGTGGTTGAAGAGTTGGTCGGTCGGCTCATAACCTGATGGCAGTAGGTTTGATACCTGCGGTAGGACAAGTATATGTGCATAGGATAAAAAGCACAAACACTTGTTCTATGTCGGGGTGTAGTGAGACTATAGTCCTCGTAGTTCATATAGGTCCCTAGATACACAGTATTCTCGACCCTAGGATCCATGTACTTTGGGCGTTATTTATTATCATTATTATTCATAAGCTTAGATTTTGATTAAACTTAGGTCAACTTTTCAATATATGTATTTTAATATAACTATACATCAAACTCCTTTACACCTTCAAAAGAACCGAGAAAATTGGTTGTAATTTACAACCATCAAAAGCTTTCAATAATTCACGTTACTGAGTATAGACAGTAATAACAGTATGGGTTTCTACGCACTGCCTTTAAATACGAAACTCTGCCAATTTATACAATGATACATGATAAATGCTGAAACGTGCATTTATTATCAAAAGTCAAAGTGGGAAATATGATTATATTATATTAGCTTATGCCCACGGCTTTACGCGCGTGGCCTATAGGAAAATAATTCAACCACCCATTTCACTCTCTTAGGGGTGGAATTTCGAAAAACTTTCTTAGTGGATACCTACACTTTACAAAGAACACACCCTCCAAATTTCAAGTCTCTAGGACCAGTGGTTTAGGCTGTGCGTTGATATATAAGTCAGTTATTCAGTCAGAACTTTGAATTTAATATGTTCTATACATTATATACAAGAGAGATTTGGTAAATATTTACGTTTTATCTTCCGTCTCGCTAACCCTTACTGTACGTTTTAGTGTCAAGTATATCGATATTGAATAATCGTTAAAGTGATTGACGTGACAAAGAAGGAGTTTCACTCCACAGGTGGCTTCAATGTGGAGGCGATTATAAACTATTTAGAAAATCAAATATCCGTGCTAACAGCTCTTACTGGTGTGACTTATTTGTAAGTTGGTGTCAATGTATTTATGGGAAACGAGGTTTGTTTGTAATGCTGAATTGAGGAAAAATATATATATTTTTATAAGTGATCAGCCCGATAGGGGATCACGTAACTTGATTGCTGTTAGTAGTTGAATTTTTCATTGGCGTAATAATGTGTACCGCCTAGGCCAAGAAAATAAAATTGTATTATCCAAGTCTGTTGACAGAGGCCTGCAAGTTTTTTTTTTTCTCTTTCGTGTCATGTCGATACGAGAATACCAGTTTAAACCATTAAATAGAATTTCTTACATTTATGTATTGACTAGCTGCGCCCCGCAGTTTCACCCGCGGACATAAAGTATTTTAATTATCATACATATTATCATTCCACGGGAAAATTTCACTTTTCTGGGATAAAATTTAGTCTATATGTTAATCTATTGTATAAGCTATCTGATACCGAATTTCATCCAAATCCATTCAGCCATTTGAGCGTGAAGGAGTAACAAACATACACACATACACACAAACAACATACAAACTTTCACCTTTATAATATTAGTGTGATGTGATTTGTTCCACTAACCTTAATAATTGTAACCTTTAAAAACACAAATTTGTATGGATTTGATTGTTTCAATAAGCAGTTTATGTGTAGCTACTATGGATTATCACATAAATAAAATTTCTCCCGTTGTTTTTTGAGTAGGTCTAATAAAACTCGTAAACGTACTCTTTGTAAAAACGTGACTGTTTTTTCATTCTAACTACTTAATACTAAAGAATAAATAACCAAAACAGTTATTTTATTTATTCTGGAACTTATTTATCACAACGAATCAGCTGTGCAATCATCGGCGCAATGCTGCTAGAATGCCAACATGCTAGCAGCATTGCCCCGTTCAGCCCGCTACCAGTACGTAGCGTACCCAAGTACGCTGCCTACTGGTAGTAGTCGGGAGCATTTGGACTGCCTATAGATCATCGCGGCTAGTACATAACCTAAATAATTTTTTTGTAGTAGTTAGTATTATCATTGTAGTATTTAGTGGAAAGAACAAAATCGTTTTGCCGGTAAAAGCCGAAACAGATTACATAATGTATGTAGAGTTACTGAGTTGTCTATGAACTGTAACCACTATTTTTTTAAAGCTAGTCACACTCAACTTAATATAAAAATCCTTTACCATTACCAAAAATAGGTGATTCATTTTCCAGGTATTCATTATGAACAAACGATTATAAACATCAAACAATGTGATGACTACCTTTTAGCTGCACCCTTTAATTATTATTATACGTTTTTCACTAACCAACCCTTGCTACCCTACCTGATAGGGTTGGCAACATTATAAGCCGCTGCAGTAAAATATTACGACACATCAAGCTTTTAGGTAGTAGTCGTATAGTAAGTAGTCTTTAGTAGGAGAATAATTATCATATATTTAAGATAATAAGACTGATGTCAATAAGAAAATAAGAATTACAACGAGAACCGCAAAATGGATGTAACGAACGAAAAATTTTTTGCAATGAAGTCTATTTATGTTTTATGTACTTGTAATGTAATTGGCATATGTTAATTATGTACAAGAACGTTTTTGAGTAGTATTTTTTGTCTAAATTATCAGAAAAAGGCATGAAATAAAAAATAAAATATCTGTGGATATTTCACGCAGCGCCATCTAGCCCCAAACTAAGCAAAGCTGTGAATCCGATAACTGATACATTAATTAGATACTTTTTGTTTGTAAAAACATACATAGAAGACAATATAACACTCAGACACAGAACAAACACCGATACAAACGTATAGAAACAAACGTTTGTACTGGGTGGGAATCGAACCCACAATCTACAGTTCAGAAAGCAGGGTTACTACCAAATGCGCTATCGGGCCAGCCTTCTCAAGCTACAACCAATTTTAGTGAAAATTTGGTCTGTATTACTTCCACTCGAGTGGCCATTATGAAGCATTATTTGATGTTTTAAGCGAGATTAGGATTAGGCAAGCTATACTAATCACAACAAAAAGGGAATTCTTAAAAGAAATAAATATTCTATGTGCTACTGCAATTGATTACATCATATAAAAGTTTACTAAAATACTAAAAAGAATTCGTTTTGAAATCATCTTGTATCCAGAACACGGGTAAAGTATAGTGTGCAATTTTGAACTATAAAAATAAAACATTGTTAAATTTATCCCAACCTAAATCAAAGTTAGAAACACTGCTTCACCAACCTCATCCTAAACATTCCTAACACAGACAGTTCGAAAACAAAAGAACATAACGTTCCGTTACACTCAACTTGATGCGTTCTCCGTTGTACAAACACAGCCATACATTCGTGTGTTTACAGTTGCCTTTGATACTGTTTCGCGGCCATAACTCCTCAATCCGTATACAGGACCGTAAACTCGGAGGCAATAAAAACTTCAATTGAAAGGTTTACGTTACGAAGTTTTCCATTCCGCTTTGGGTGCCACAGACGAGTGAAAGGATGGAATGGCATTTGTGGACGTGGTAACCGCCACGAAGTATGAAGAAAATAAATGAAAATGATTTGAACTAAAATACGCGTCATTGCTTCTAACAAGTGGGACAAGTGGGACTTAAAACGGTGGTTAGTTAGTGGTTATATACTCTTTGCTCCAAAACTTCAGATGACAAAAAAAACTAGTGTGCTTTAGACCACAGACTGAAGTAAAACTCCTTGAGCTCCACCCGGTTTAACTTTTTTTTTATGTTTTGGCTTCACACTTTTGTGTATTTAGCCAGTGTCAAGTAATTGATAATTTATCAAGTTAATGATATTTCACGCAAATATGTGTCAAGTCATAGTCGAAGTCATCAAGTCAAGTCATAGTCTAGTCAGTCATACTCCTAGTAAAGGGGTAACAACTTTACTTGAAGCTTCTATGGAGTTCTGGAAACAACACGAAAAGAAACGTTTCACCATCATTACACCATTTTCCCACACTCGCGCCTGTAATCCAGCACTTAACGAATAGAATGCCACCAATTTTATGCACTAACACTGAAAATAACACAAGTTTTGGAAAATAATACAATGCGATGACGCAATCTTTTTCGCTTTCCCGCCAAAACTCCTTTTGCTTTGTTTAATGTTAATGTCGCCATCTTGACAATTGTAAATTGTCATTTTACCGGGCATACAAACATAATAATACAAATTTAAAGTAATTTTTTTATTTTGTTATGTTAAGATCTACGTTAACCAACAACTTTCAACTTTCGTTCGCTTCGTTACGCATTCACCAGCTTACTCTTAAGTCAAGCGTGCGTAAAGAAGATTTAGTTCAATAATATTTTTGAGGAAACGGTACTAATTTTTTGTATGGATAATGTAAATGGATAAGATTGGCATACAGTTTGAAGATTTTTATAAACAGCGTGCATGTGTGAAAGTGCTGAAGCACTTAGTGTGAGTAATTAGACGATATTCGATACCGAGGATAGCTACTCCATTTCCTTTCCATTCCGCGAATTTCATCGGGACCGTACCAGGAAGGTCGAAACTGCTCGTCTAATCTAAAGTTTTAATATGATACATATTAAAGTAGATGTACCTATTAGTAAATATAAAGCTTAATTTACCCACTAGATTATGTGTGACGAACTTTCGCCCGCAGCTTCGCCTGCGGCGTGGCCTATGGTAAAATAATTGAACCACCCATTTCACCCTCTTAAAGGTGGAATTTAAAAAAATCCTTTCTTAGCGGAAGCCTACGTCATAACATCTACCTGCATGCCAAATTTCAGTCCAATCCGTCCAGTGCTTTGGGCTGTGCGTTGATAGATTACTATGTCAGTCAGTCGCCTTTGAGTTATATATATTTAATAGAATAGATACCAGAAATAAATGATTTTATCTTTAAAAATCGCCAAGGTGTACATCTACCAGTTATCTATGGTCCCGTAACAATATGTTATAGTTGAATATCGATTATTCACGAAAACGTACATTCATTCGCTAAACCAACCACGCAATGGGGCGGTCGTAACGCGAGAGTTCCTCTAATTTACAGCCCCATCGCCGGCTGACCATGCAAAGCGTACATGCTACCCAGTGGGCCGGCAATGTACTGCGCAATGCAGATGCCATGCAAAACACTGCATTAACTGGTCAAAATGGTCTTTCGGACGTTCGGTTGGGTGCCAATAAATGTATCGGAACATGAATTATTTTCTGCGCAAATTTGTGCGACTTTCCAGTCGCTTACCATTTGTGCTAGACAGCCAGCTTTAAATGCAAATCTTGTAATAATAATATATATACATAAAACTTTTGCTAAACAACCAATCATTTTTACAAGCGAAAACATCTTCTTAGTGGTTTTCTGCTACTATTCAGCAACAACACTGATTCTAACTGCAATATTACTTACCCCTTACTGCAATATACATTTATTTATAATATGAACGTATTTGCAATTATAACATATTATCAAATACTTTGTAGTAATAAACATCGTCAACGAAATATAAGAAACTTACAGCTAGGGTAATCTCAGAGACATCAAATATTCGATTTTGATCATAGGATTCACAAAATGTTAATAATAAATCTATGCATATAAAATTGAAAGTCCTGACTGACTGACGCACACCCTAAACAGCTGGAAATTTGAAGGGTGTGTTCTTTTGTAAAGTGTAGGTATCCACTAAGAAAGGGTTTTTCGAAATGACGCCCGTAAGAGATCGAAATGTTTGTGGTTGAATTATTTATGAAATAAAATCTTCTTCGTTTCCTATAGGCCACGCGGGCGAAGCCGCAGGCAGAAGCTAGTGTAATATAATCAGCCTCTTATCGCAAAAAAACGCCGCAATTCGGATAAGTAATGAGGACAGCGTTGAGATCGCTCATGATGTGGCATTGTGCCGTATATCTTCTGTGCTCTCTACAACTACATGTGTGGCTTGGGTATTGAACATGCGTTATCAAGTTTGCCAGCGAGCTTATCAGACTCGTCCAAAGATGTTAAAAACTATAGTATAACTTATGCTAAAAAGCACAACGACATCACTCAACTTTTTTATAACTCTCGCAGCGTGCCCTTAGAGATTTATGTATATCTGTATCAAAAATTTAAAGTTAGAAAGTCACTTAAACCATTTAAGAATGGATCGCCAAAGTTTCACCAGCGAAAAAGAATGGCCTTAATCTTTGGCTAACAAATGGCACCGTTATATCGCTGAAGGTTGAAGCAGATTTTGTTCATTCTGTCCCCTTTCAAGCTAAGTGAGAGGGGGTGGATGAGCCGGACGTGCGTTTGGACGCCTGCAGTTTTATTGCGTAATATTCGCCTGCTTTTCGCACCGTACGAGAACTTTATACTTTAAACTTTTGATCATCAGCCAATTCTATTCATTAATGTTGGTCTTTTGGACAAGTAACTGGCATCGTGTTGATTGGTATCTTCTAGCTAGGTTTACTAGCATTCTACAAATAGAATAGATATTATTATAACCTGTTAAAAATATTTGAAGAAGCTGTGTTTGTAGGATTGTAGTAGTTTACGAGTTAAAGAATACAAGAACTATGCCCATTCAAAAATATCATTTAAAGCCAGAAGGTTGATTAAAACTTAAAAATATTATTAATTAATAATATTTTAGTTTCTTTTAATTATTAATATTGATTAATTTTTTTTCTTTTTTTTATGGGAAAATGGGCATGCGTTTGACCACAACTCACCTGATGGTAAGTGACGAAGTTGTCTAAGGTGGGCATGGCACGCTTGCCAATGATTCTTCATTAATGAGGAATTTATGTGATCTAAATAACATGTTTGCTGAGATCCGCCAACATTTCATCCCCTATTAGACATAATATTTTAAGCGATACTTCCGACCTGTTTAAGAGACCACTCTAGTTGAAACGGCGCGGTGACGCAAGCACCACTTAAATTAACAAGTTGGTGTGAATCTTGCTCTTCAACAGTTTTTGCGTTTTGAGGTATTACTTGAAGAGATTGCTTTAATGAGTTTCGGGTATCAGTTTATTTGGAAGTTTTTCTTCGTAGTTTGAGAGTAGGGCCCGGCTCAAATCAAAATTTAATTCGTAAAGTGATCAGTTATATTATGTCATTCATAAAATACTCAATGATGAATCTTGACTTGAAAACAGATTGATGACTGAGTGTGGTTCTGTAATACCGGCCCTAGATAGTAATTAATTATTAGATAGATAAAACTTTTTATTTAAAACACCACATTACGTTAACAATCGACATATACAAACTTAAAAACGAAGTGTCTAATTATAGTTTCAAATACCACTACAGATATGTTTTGGTTGTATAGCAAATATACTATACGAATTCGATTTTTTTTAACCATAAACTCTAATCGGTAATAAGCAGGTAATGTCGGGCGAACGGATGGCAGTGCAGCTTTATAGTTAATCAATTGTTATGCAAACGTCAACGCTCGAATGTATAAACAGCGACGTGCGGCTCAGTTGAGCTAATAACACCATTAAATTCTTGGAAATTAACCCAATTCCAGGAAACGCTCGCTTACGGAGTATATTTCTTTCTGATTAGCAGGACCACAGATTAGAAAAAAAAAAACAATCAACCGTGAGCGGCTATTGTTTCCGTATTAAAATGACGTCATAGTGACGGCCTCAATATATTTCATAATCTTAATAAAAGACGCAAAAAGCTGGGAAAGTTAGACCGCGTCCTTACTTTTTGCGGTCGGAACGGATGAGGAAAAGGCGGTCTTCGCTACACGCGGTGACAGCGATCGATCGATCAATTGACTTTAAGTATGGTGAGTTTTAGCCCAATATAAAAAAGAAAAGTGTTTTATACCAGCCTGTCAATACATCTGTAGGTTTATAGGGTAATAGGTGACAGTAATGAAACTGCTGCTATGTATGTGGTCCGATTTCGATAAACGGTTTTTTTTTTACTTTGAACTTTGTTTGTTCTGTAACAAGGCAGGGTTAAACAATGAAACGCGGTGCCAGCGCAATTTTTTTCCTACTCCGTGGTTACCTTTTTACAACTAAAGTGATGGTGAAATTTGGTACGGAGTAAGTTCGGAATTCGGTAAAAGACAGAGATTAAGTTCACACGAGGATATATCCAAATGGTTGAAAGTGTCGCAGTTACCTCTATCTAGGTAAACATCGCAGTCTGGCTATCCATCTTCATACTGTACATGCCCTATAACTCTTAGAAGTGTATTTACGTATTATTTATATTTATTTAACCACGTGTTACTAAAATACACCTGTTTTTCAGGAGTTTAAAACTAAATTGTTATTTATCTTGGTTTCTAAATTGATAAATCAAATGTAACCAGGCGCTTTACTGATCTGTAATTTTTACAACACGATAACTAAAATTCTTATTTCAAAGTAAATTTAGTCACTACTAACTACTACTACTTACTATTACTAGGTGGTAGGACTTTTCTGCAAAGTCGTCTACCTAGACGACTTTGCAGAAAACATACATAGGTACCACCGCTTTGCCAGTTATTCTGCCACCAAGCAATAGTGTGCAAGCACTACTGTGTTCCGGTTTGAAGGGCACTGCTAGTGAAATTACTGGGCAATTGAGACTTTATGATCTGATCTCACAGTCGAGTAATCTTATTACCAGACTGTGCTGATGTCTCAGGATGATGTGCGCAGTGCAGTGTTACGCGAAACTTTATGTTTTGGAGTTCCGAGTGACACTGTTCTGTTATGGGCGGTCGTATCAACATCAGGTGAACAACTAGCTAGTCAGAATGATGAGTCAAGAATGATGATTCTTAACATAAAAAAGACACATGAACTAAAACCAAAAGCGCAGCAGTGCACTCTATTAATTTAGACGACAATACATCCACCAGCTGTCTTATGAAAGATCCATTTCATTGTATTTCGCACCAAAGCAGACTCTAGGCACCTATTTAATTAGCACCTCATCTTCATGCGAAATGGAACCTTATAAGACCTGCTAGCACCACACTGGAGATAATGAAGTAACGTACTTTAACATATTATATTCTGTGGTAACGAAAGGCGAAGGGCGTGCGAAACGCTGTTAAGTTTAATTTGCGTTGCCGATGGTTATTGTGGAAGAAGGTAGCTAAGAAGGGATGGAAATTGATCTTATAGCGAAATATAAAGTTTCATCCGTACTTCGGAGGGTTCAGTCATATCTTTAAGCCGTATTAGGCCTGCGGCTTGCGGATGAGTTGTAAACTGATACCAAACCTGATGTGAGCTTAAAGTTGTTTCAGTTTAACCTGTTTCTTCTATATTTGTCAAACTCGTACAAGAACACTAAATACTTTACGCTCATTGGCTGCCTGTTGATCGTCAGCTGTCTGTACGCAATGAGCGGGTGTGTCCAGTTAACACTTGATAAATGTACGAGAAACCGGCGGTAAATCTCGCAATGGAATATAGCAGCTGTGTAGGCGTAAATTGGGCTCAGTGTATTAAGAGAGAGCTATGGTAAATAACTAAATAAAATATGAGGACATTACACAACAACGCCATCTAGCTCCAAGCTAAGTAAAGCTTGTAAATGTTACTATCTAGATAACTAAAAGAAACTATTTTTTTTATTTGTACATATGTATTTATGTATGTACATAGATAAAATATAAACCCCCAGATAGAGAACAAATGTTCATTACGCAAGTATTTCTCCTGAGTGGGAATTGATATCTTCACTACCAGTAGAGATTATGTGGGACAGGCGGATCCTGTAACCCGCAGTTCAGAAGGCAGAGCCTCTACCAACTACGCAGTGTTGCCAGCTATATTTACAATCGTCAGATGGTGATGATGAAAACAATAGAAACGTTTCTTGTAAATCACAACCTTTTAATTAAGATATCTTCTTTGCTATTATTGAAAATTAAAGGCTAATTTCCCTCTCTCCCGTCTTCTCCGTCAGATCTCTGTCTAATGACATCATATTGAAATTTACTTCATGATGGATGTTGACGTCACATCATCGGATAAAAATCATGATACCTAATCTATACTTTTATACTAATATTATAAAGAGGAAAGATTTGTATGTAAGTATGTTTGTAACGGATTAACTCAAAAAGCTTTGGACCGATGTTAAAAATTCTTTCACCATTTGAATGCTGCATTAATAACTGATTAATATAGGCTATTTTAATTGCAAGACATTTTTTTATTAAATAAATGTCCACCCATGCGAAGCCAGGACGGGCCGCTAGTATATATATAACCTAATGTCATCAATCTATACGTTCCCACAGTTTAGATACGGGCCTTCACAAGGTCATAATCCACCACACTGGCTAAATGCGGGTTGTTCTGGACTGGTTTGGATTAACCAGGCGTTTTGGTGTTTGGTGGATCATGATATAATTTTATTTAAAACAGTAAATCTATACTTAAAATTCGTAGCTCCTACAGTACTGTCAACAACACTGATACGTTGCGCAAACCAACCTCCAATAAAGGGTCTAAAATACATACATTCATGGCTTAAAGATGTCTTCAAAAGGCTGGATTGTGTAAGACTTACCTTGTTTGATGTTAGAGGATTTGGAAAAAGTTAAAGGCTATAAGGGAAAATGATAAGACAGCGAGCATAATAATAGCAAAGAAAACCATCTCAAGATATTTCTTGAGGTGGTTTTCTTTTTTTAGTATTCCAAATTAAATTCCATCCAAAACCAGGAGCGTACATGATTATAAATATTTTTAATAATTGCCACCTACATAAATAACTTTACATGTACTATAAGTACATGTACTTAATAAAAAATCCGTCTTAGATATCTTCACTACCAGTAGGGATTATGTGGGACAGGCGGATCCTGTAACCCGCAGTTCAGAAGGCAGAGCCACTACCAACTACGCTGTGTGGCTAGCCATATATACAATAGGCTATTTGACTACTATATTTTTATTACATACATAAATAATATACCTCAAAAAATAGATAACTGTGAAAACAAAACTTGAATATCTCGAAAAATGACTAAGTTACAGGCATTTTAAAATACAGAAATAGAAAGAGACAACTCAAACACGCAGTGACGTCAGTTACCAGTCCTCGCAGTAACTCATTACTAAGCTGTGGTAGCTTGTTTCGTATTTAATCTGTACCTTATCTGTAGACATCAATGTATATAGTCTATGATTAGTTTTTTAGTTTTTAATCTGTGTATAAAAAAGCAAAATCTCTTTTTTTGTCTCTTGTCTTTCGTGTGTGAGAAAATAAAACCACAGCGCCATGGTTACTTAAATTTATTAATCGAGTTTTATTACGAACTTTACAATTCTTTAACAAAAAATATTTGATCCTTCGGCCTGATATAAGAATGGAGTGATAAAATACAACAGTATTTTACTTCAACAACAAGTTTATAAAAAAGCGCGTGTCGTTCCGCCAGCGAACCACGTCTTAACTTAAAAGGCATCAGTTATCTACAACTACAACAGTTATACAAAACTTGCCGGCAACAGCCACATTCTCTTTCAGCACTGCAAGGCAACAGCCACATAATTTCAGCATTTTCAGCCATAAGGCAACAGCCAAACCACAACTTGACTCGAGGTTACATAAGACAATATGGCTAATCCCACTACATATACCATGGAAAATATTGAGAAGCTCATTGCTAGAAGAAGCAACTTCAAAGGGAGGTTGACGAGGATATACAATTTCATAGATAACGAAAAAAACCATCAAAAAATATTCGAAATTAAAGTGCGACAAACGGAACTAACCGATTTATTCAACAAATACAATGCGGCACAAGAAGAAATCGAACTAACAGAAGATAAAAAAGCTGCGCACGAGCAAGAAAGAAGCTCGACAGAAGACAAATATTTCCATTACCAAGCGAAAATTAGCGAAATCATTAAGGATTATGAACAAAATCAGTCCTCGAACTCATTTCAGTCTCTACATCGACAAGACAGCAGCAGATCGACCTTTCTAAAATTACCTTATTTACAGATACCTAACTTCGAAGGAAACTTAAGCGAATGGAGCAACTTTAAAGCACTGTATGATGGAGTGATCGACTCGAATGAACAGTTAAGTCTGCTACAAAAGTTCCAGTATCTGAAGAGTCTTTTACGAGGTGAACCCGCCGGACTAATCAGCTCGCTAAACGTCACTGAAGAGAACTATCAACACGCATTAGATATTTTAAAACAAAGGTATGAAAATAAGCTTCTAACAGTTAATTTCTATATAAAAAATGTAATGTCTATACAAATTATTAACAAGAATAATCTTAAAGAATTTTTAGTAACGCTTCAGCAAAGCTTAGATTCTCTAAAATCACTTAATGTACCAGTCGATACTTGGGATATATTGCTAATATACATAATCGTTCAAAAATTAGACCAGTCTCTCAGATCTGCCTGGGAACTAAATAAGAAAAATGATGATTTACCTACACTCAAAGAGCTCACTGATTTCTTGACTCATCGTGCAAGAGCATTTGAGTTAATGTATGATAAGCCACAAATTGTATCTAAACCTACTCATGTTAATAGCAACAAAACAGGTACTCGTGTCTCCACTCATATAGGCACTGTGACGGACAGTTGCATTCTTTGCAAGATGTCTCATGAATTATACAAATGTCCATCATTCTTAGAATTGTCACCTATACAGCGCAATGAAATGGTTAAGTCTAAAAGGCTATGTTATAATTGTCTTAAACCCTATAAGTTTCAACATGCTTGTTCAAAGAATGTTTGTTCTATTTGCGGAAAGAAACATCATACTTCAATTCACAGACCATTTAATAAGCCAACTGTTTCTGTAACTACTGCACCTATTGCTAACACAACAAACAAGGTAAGTTCATCAGTACTACTTTCTGATAATGTCACTGAGATTAGTGTTAATCAAGATACTAATAATATGCAAGCATCAGTCATGCACTTAAATACAAATCAATCTGAGGTTTATTTATCCACTGCTTTAATCAAAGTTCAGCAAAATGATGGTAACTGGACTACATGCAGAGCCCTATTGGACAGCGGAAGCCAAGTTTGCTTGATGACAACCAGTTTAGCAGATAAACTACAGCTTCCACTCGCTGAACAAACCAAATATATTATACAAGGCATAGGTACAACATCAACCAATTCATCAAAATCAGTTCAGGTCAATATAGCATCCCGCACTGATAAATTCCAAGCAACATTATCATGTATAGTTACTGAACAGATTTCTTCAAAATTACCTCAAAGATATATTCCATTGAGCAACTTCAAATTGCCAAATAATTGCAACTTAGCAGACCCACTATTTTATATACCTAAACACATAGATTTACTAATAGGTGGTCACATATTTTACTCACTTTTACAACAGGGTAGCATACAGCTAGGTAAAAACCAACCCACTCTAATAAGCACTGTCTTTGGATGGGTAGTAACAGGTGATATTGAATTATCCATGCATACATTATTTAATGATACAGTCCTCTCACAAATTAAACAAATATCGAATCAGACAGAACACTGTCAGGTAGAGTCATACTCTCACAAACAAACAGTTATATCAGCTCATGTTAGTTGTGAACAATCATGTGAACAACTATTACAACGCTTTTGGGATCAAGAAGAAGTCAATTCTCCCCCAATATGCACACCAGAACACACCTATTGCGAAGAGCTGTACAAAAGTACTACTACTAGAGAAGAACCAACAGGTCACTTTACAGTACACCTTCCGATTATACAAGACAAGATAGATCAGCTAGGACAATCCTACAGCATCGCACAAAAATGCTTCATGACATTAGAGAAAAGATTTCTAAACAATCCTACACTTCATAAACAATATTCTGACTTTATTAATGAGTATATAAAATTAGGACATGCCTCATTTATACCCTATTCTCCAGACACACAAAATAAACCTAAACAATTCTTTCTGCCTCATCATGCAGTAATTAAACCACAAAGTGTTTCAACTAAGCTTCGTGTTGTATTCAACGGAAGTAGTCAGTCATCTACCTCAGTGTCCCTCAACCAGGTACTATATGAAGGACCCAACATTTATACTGATATTGTTGATATTATCCTAAGACTTAGAACTTATAAGTATGTATTGTCTTGTGACATAGTAAAGATGTTTAGAAACATTAAGGTAATTGAAGAACATTGTAATTTACAATGCATACTATGGAGAAACACTCCGGATGAACCGCTTCTTGTACTTAGATTAAACACAGTTACATATGGTACTCGATGTGCCCCTTATTTAGCATTTAGAACATTGCTTGAACTTGCAAGCCAAGATGGACATCTCTATCCACTTGCTGCAAAATGCATTAAATATCAAACTTTTATGGATGATGTTCACTGTGGTGCTAACACACTATCTGAAGCTATAGAAACATGCAATCAGCTAACATCATTATTCCAAAGAGGTAATTTTCAATTACATAAGTGGTCAGCTAATAATCCACAAATATTACAAAGTATTATTCAAAATAAAGATAAACTTTCACCAAATAGCTTAATTATTGGTGATGAAACCAGCACTCTGGGTTTAAAATGGGATCCTGTAACAGATGTATTCAAGGTTAATATTCCCTCTCATCAACAAAAATTGCAGTTCACTAAAAGAACAGTTCTTTCAATTATTGCAAGGATCTATGATCCAATTGGTTATTTTGCTGTAGTTTCAGTCAATTTGAAACTTTTCATGCAAAGAATATGGAAAGAAACTAATTTAAATTGGGATTCACCACTGCCTAGTCATTTACTATCAGAATGGTTACCAATTTACAATAGTTTGCACATGCTAAGTGATATTACTATACCTAGACATTGTTTCTCTGATATACCTAATAAAACTTACTTAGTTGGCTATAGTGACGCATCTCTTGTGGCATATGGATGCTGTATATATATAGTAGCAGAATATCCTAATCTAAAATCTACATCTAACTTGCTAATAAGCAAAAGCAGAGTAGCCCCTTTGAAAACAGTCTCTATTCCTAGACTAGAACTCTCTGCGGCATTACTTCTCTCTAAATTAATGCATAAAATTAAACCTGCACTTGAAATAGCAATTAAAATAGATTCTGTGTATTACTATACTGATTCTACCATTGTACTAAACTGGTTAAGGTCTCCTTATAAAAAATGGGAAGTTTATGTAGCAAATAGGATATCCCAGATACTACAAAACACTGATTCATCCTCCTGGAATCATACTAGAACTCATGACAATGCAGCTGATCTGCTGACACATGGTGTACAGCCTAAGGATTTACAGAAGCTCTCATTATGGTGGCACGGTCCTGCATATTTATTATCACCACCAACTGAGTGGCCTCATTGTAATGATATATCAGATACTACAGATATTCAATTAGAATCTTTGCACACTAAAGAATTCAGTTCATATACAACTAATGTAGTTTCAGAATTTTATAATGATGATGACTTAGATTACTTTGTGAACCTATTTCAAAGATTTTCAAATTTTCAAAGATTACAAAACACTATTGCACAGTGTTACAGATTTTGTGTCAACTTAAAGAGTAATTCTAATAAGATAACAGGTCCACTTACACCTGAAGAGTTAAAGCGCAGTCTTAACTTTATCATTAAAATAGTTCAAACATCTCACTTTAAAAAAGAATTAATTGAATTAAAATCTAATAAAACTAGCTACACCTATTCATCAAGCCCTATCAAGAGATTATCCCCTTTCATTGATAGTGATGGAATATTAAGGGTAGGAGGTAGAATAAAACATGCTAATATTCAGTACAATCAAAAGTTTCCTATAATTCTACCTAACAAGAATCACATTACAACACTTATTATAGAAAAGTTTCACATAGATTTATTTCACTCAGGTGTTCAAAACACAGTTTCAAATTTAAGACTAGTTTATTGGCCAATACATGCAAGAGTTGAAGTCAAGAAAGTAGTGTACAGGTGTATAGTTTGTACTAGATACCGTGGACTAACTTGTAGGCAAAAAATGTCTAACTTGCCTTATCATAGAGTGAATCTAGAACGTGCATACCTTCAGGTAGGTATTGATTTTGGTGGTCCTCTGTATGTGAAATCATCTAATCTCCGTAATGCTAAATTCATACGCTCATTTATCTGCATATTTACCTGTATGTCCACTCGTAGCATTCACATTGAATTATCTGAAGATACTACTACTCAATCATTCATTGCATGCTTAAAAAGATTTTGTGCTCGTAGAGGCATTTGTAATACTATTTACTCTGATAATGCTAGCTATTTTCATTGTGCTAATAATGAATTACATGATTTATACAAAATGTTTAAGAATGATACATCTTACAGTCAAATTATGGACTATACAAACCGTTTCAATATTGACTGGAAATTCACAGTTCCACTCGCAAGTCATATGGGTGGAGTCTATGAGACCTGCATTAAACAAACTAAACGGTTGCTGAAAAAGAAATTAGGTAACTGTAGAATGACCTATACTCAATTGTATACTCTATTGTGTGAAATTGAGTCTATTCTGAACTCCAGACCTTTGTGTGCTATTTCAGACTTACCTGATGATTTAAATTACCTTAGCCCAGGACATTTTATTATTGGTTCAACCTTATTAGACATTCCAGAACCAAGTCTAATCCAAATTTCAGACAGTAAACTTAGTGTTTATCAGAGAATTACTTCAATTAAGCAACAGTTTTGGAAAGAATTTTACAAATCATATTTGGCTGAAATTCAGAGTAGACAAAAATGGTTTAAAGAATCTCTTAACTTACAGATAGGAGATTTAGTAATAATAAAAGATGAATGTACTCCTCCTTCGTCTTGGCCTGTTGGCAGAATAATTGATGTAAAAACTTCTAAAGACGACCAACTAACCCGGTCTGTCATGATAAAAACGGCTAAGGGACAATACCTGCGCCCTATTCACAAACTTGTATTATTACCCATTTCTTAATTTTGTATAATTTAACATACTTGCATAATCCTATCTAGGAGGTAACTAGAGTTCATAGAACTACCTACCGAACTTAGTATTAGTTTAGATTTAATTTATGGATTAATTTTCTCACTATACCTACTTAATCAGGAATTAAGAACTTTCATTTATAACTTGAAACTTTAATTTTATAATCGTAAATTGTACATGATTATCTCAACTTAATTATTTGCATTTTCAGTCTTCAACTGCTCACTCGAAGATTTCATTTAAGGTCACTGCACCCCTCAGCTAATTGATTATTAACTGTTATTTTCCATTGTTTTCCTTTATTTGTAAGTTATCATAACATAACTTCAACTTCAACTTCAACTCTTTGTAAATGGCCTTTGTGGAGAGGTTACCACAATTTTGCCAATATCACGTAGAAAGATAGCACATCAAACGAAGATTTTTCAGTGAGAAATTTTGGTATATGTGGAGAATGAGGTCAACTATGAAAGTACTAGATGAATCTAAAATGCTGAAACAAAACAAAAGAATACTATATTTACAACAAGTAATAATATTGATAATGAAATAATAAATAATCTAAAACTAATATTTAAGTACACAATATAACATAAATACTTACACAATTTCTAAAATAACTACCTACTTACAACTTAATTTTATTCACTTTAATAAATTTACATAAAATACCTATAAACGGAGAAAATACCAGACATAATAAACACTTGAGGGAAGTGGGACGAGGGATATTGTTTGGAATAACATCATACAATGAAAACTGTAATTTGGAACAACTGAAAAATATATGGTCCACATTTCCTTGATCTAAACCACATTCACAGAGAGAATTATCCCTAATCCTAAGTTTATTTAGGAAAACCGGAGTACAAGAGTGATTCAAGCGTAAACGACAAACAACTGAAGTGGTCAATTTGTCTGCCTTTTTAAATTTAGAGAACCAGGGTTTATGAGGAATCTCAGGCTGAACATCACCAAAAAATTTACCTTTAATAGATTTAGAATTTTGCCATGCACTAGACCATGTCTTGAATAAAGCCGGTTCAAAGGTGGTACATAAATCATGAAAATATATTTGAGAATGGTCAAGAGATCCTGTATGAACAGCTGACCTAGCACAAGAATCAGCTGACTCATTACCGAGGATACCTGAATGGCCAGGAATCCAAGCTAAAACAACATTAATACCTAATCTGTTACATTGAAATAGAAGCTCTCTAATTTTAAGGATTACAGGGAACCTGGTTTTTGAACGGAACTGATTAGAGAGAATGGACTGAAGACAACTTTTAGAATCAGAAAAAATAATAGATTTATTAATGTTGTGCGATTTTACGAATTTAATGGCTTCTAGAATGGCGACAGATTCCCCTGTAAAAACTGAATAAACTGAAGGGCACTTGTAAGCTAAAATAATTCTAGTAGATGGAACCCAAACTGCAGCACCAACAGAGCTATCAGCAGATTTGGAAGCATCCGTGTATAAAGTGAACCAATCCTTGAAATCAGTATGTAATATGTGGGAGAAGGACCAATTGGCGTCCACTGAGCCCTTATTGATTCCAAAGTCTAAGATAATGTTGGGTTTGAAAATTAACGCATCATAAGGAGTACAGTATAACGGCATTAATTGACTTTGAAAAAGTGGGTTAGGGAGACGAATAAACTGTCGATAACTATGTACAAGACAACAAATCTTTTCCGGTTGCTGGTGACCAAGAGAATCATAAAGAGAAGATAATTGGGCTAACTTACCAAGAAGAGGATGACCGGAATTTTGCACTAGTTTGAAGAAAAATCTGTTGGAAAGAAACTGTCTGCGAAGATGGAGAGGGGGATCCACACACTCCACTTGCATGGCATTGATGGGGGAAGATTTCATAGCACCAAGAATGATGCGCAGACATTTTGACTGAATCTTATCAATTTTCTTAAGACCGGATTTGTTACAAGGGTCTAGAAGAAAAGATCCATAGTCCATATGAGAACGAACTATGGCATTATAAAGTAATTTTTGGGTGTATGGGTGTGCACCCCACCAAACTCCAGACAAAGAACGAAGAATATTGATATTCTTTTCACATTTTTGAGACACAAAATTAAAATGATCTAGACCTGATAGTTTGTTGTCAAGCCACACCCCCAGAAATTTCACCTTGTTGTCTTGTGGAACAATTTCACTGTCAACTGAGATATTAACCAGAGGAACATGTCTTTTTCTAGAAAACACCACTACACTACTTTTGGCAGTCGATAGGGATAGACCATGCTGTATAAGCCAATCAGATAAATAACCAAGAGCGGAAGTTAAACGATTAGAAGCCGTTGTCAAATTTTTGTCAGATATGTAAAGGGCTATATCATCAGCATACTGTAAAATTTGACAAAAAGATTGTACCGAAAGTTCCAGATCACAAGTGTACAAGCTGTAGAGTATAGGACTGAGTACAGACCCTTGAGGCAAGCCTTTCCAAAGAACCCTTGGGGAAAGAATAGAATACTGGCTTTTAATAGATATAGTTCTTTCTGTTAGCATGTTAAATATAAAACGAACCAATTTCTCAGGAATACCCAAAAAGGAGAGTTTATCCCTGAGAACAGGAAGTAAAACATTGTCATATGCCGAGGCAATATCTAAGAAAACTCCTACTAAATATTCTTTCTGTAAAAGGGAGATGCGAATATCAGATACCAATATGCTTAAGCTGTCCATAGTGCTCATTCCTTTTCTGAACCCAAACTGGGTTTTAGCCAACAAATTTTTACTCTCTACAAACCATTCAATCCTATGTTTAATCATGTGCTCTGAGACTTTGGCTAAAACCGATGACAGAGCTATGGGTCTATAGCTATTCGAATCGGAGGGATTCTTCCCAGGTTTAGCAATAGGGATGATTATTTGGTTTTTCCATTGCTGAGGAATAAATCCCCAATTTAAAAAGTTATTGATTAAGTCTAGATAATACTGTTTACTGTTATCAGATGAATTTTTTAAAAATGAGTATGGGATACCGTCAGCCCCAGGAGATGAATCTATAAGACCGTCAAGCGCCAACTGAAGTTCATGAAATGAGAATGAAGAATCAAAGCTATTAACTGATGGTATAAAACATGGAGCGGAAGGGAAAGCGTCCACACTTGGAACAAAGGGAGGAGACATCTTATCAGAAAAGCCCTCAATCCATGAAAAAGGGTCATTGATGGAAATATCATTGATATTGTAGGCACCCCTGAACCGTCTTATTTGCATCCAAACTAAAGACGAAGGAGTACGCGGGGACAGATTTTCACAATAAATAAACCAACCATCTCTTTTCTTTTTATTTAAGAGTTTTTTTGCTTTGGCAGCAATCCTTTGATATTTAATAAAGTTGTTTAAAGACATGACTGCATTATATTCTTGTTCAGCCTGCTTTCTTTCTCTAACAACCTCTGAACAATCAGCATCCCACCAGGGAGTTGAAACAATAAAATTGTACGGTTTTTTTAATGGAAAATGCTCTTCAGCACTGGAAATAATGCATTCAACAAATTTAGAATATGATTCAGAGAGGGTAAAAAGGTCAGAGCTGTTAGAAACAGCAAGAGCACTCAATTTATTATCCAAAGTGGAAGAATAAGAAGACCATTTATCTTTAGATAAACCAGATAATCGGAATTTAAGAGAAGGACAAAAGTTCCGTGCAGGAGTTACTCTATCTGGGATAGACATAACTATGGGAAAATGGTCACTGCCATAGGAAAGGTCTAGGACCTTCCATGAAATGACAGATGCCAGAACAGGAGAACAAACTGTAATATCAACAGCACTTCTAGGGTTCTGTGACGGATACACCCTACGAGTGGGCGAACCATCATTTATGATACAAAGATTCGCATCATCAAACATTTCTAAGAGGGCAAGGCCAAAAGCATCGTCGTGGCTAGAGCCCCATGACATATGGTGGGCGTTGAAATCCCCCATTAAAATAATGGGAGAGGATACTGAAGATATAGCAGAAGATATATCAGGGATCATATTTGAATGAGGATGGGGGATGTAAACAGACAAAAATGTGATGTTGAACATTTTTACAGCTATAATGTTAATGTCAGGTGAAATAGGAGGGAAAGGAACTAGTGAAAATGGAAATGAGCGCCTTACTAGTAAGGCGCAACCAGCATACCCGTCAGCCCTGTCATCTCGGAGACAGGAGTACCCTGGAACCCTAAAACGGGATCCAGGTACCAACCATGTCTCCGAGATGGCAATCACTGACGGGTGAAATTTATTAATGAGGTGAAGCAATTCAGGCTTCCTGCGCCGAATGCTTTTCGTGTTCCACTGGAGAATGGACACTTGATCCATGATTGTTAAGTAATGAGATGACTTGTGAAAGTTTATGGGCAACGTTGGACGGTAGATTTGTATTTGTTTGGGAAATGATGCTGATGACAATGGACAACAGCATGGAAATGTTATCAAACTGAGATGAAGGGGAACATGATTGTTGAGAAGACAATAATGCATGACCATTGGGGAGAGATGATGGATAATGTGCAACTATGGCGTCATGAGCGGCTTTGTCATATGATTTACCTAATGGAGATTTGGGGCTAGGGGAAGAATACACAGTTTTTCTATATGAAACTTGTGGGGAACAAACAGACTGACTAGTCTGAGAAGAAGATATGTTAACACCTTTAACTACTTCTGAATAAGGTCTGATGGTTTTCGGGTACTGGAAAGCAGCCTCTTCATACGACAAATTTTCTTGTGACATGACAAGCTTAATTGATTTTTGCCTAGCCTGTTCGGGACAAAACCTGCTATTCGCATAATGTTGCCCGGAACAGTGGAGACATGAAGCTTTTGTGGAGTCCACGTCGCAGGAATCACCTGAATGTGGTTGAGCACATTTGAAACACCTGGCCTTCGACCTACATTGTGCCTTTATATGACCAAAGCGACAACAGTTGTTGCACTGTACTGTTGGGAATTGATACAATTCAACAGGTAGGGAGGTGTGAAAGGAAAATATTTTAGTTGGAAGGGTTTGCCCTTGAAATGTGACAACAACTGTTTGAGTTGGGACCCATGTTGCCTTGCCCTCATCTAAAACCTTGCGGTTGAGCCTACGAGCCTTTAATATTGAACCACATCCATTGGGGAGAACTACAGAATCCACAAATTCATTCATGGACATGTCCACGGGAACATGTCGAACCACACCCATTTTGGTGATGTTATAAGATGGAATTCGCACTTCGTATTTGAATTTTTCTAAAAGAGGATTCAATAAAAATTTGTTAGCATCATCTGCGGTCTTAAATTCTACACTAATTTTATTTCTACCAACTTTTTTGACGCCGTCAGGACATATGTTAGAAATTTTGTGTTGGCATAAGAATTGTCCAAATTTAATGGGTCTAATTGATGTTCCTGCAGCGGGATCTGGTTCGGAACGTGAAACGTGGACCATAAATGGACCTTTGTCGGTTTCAGTATAGGCTTTTATGCCTATAACTAGGCTGGGATGAACGTAAATATTTTGGATGGAGGCAACAGTCATATCTCTAGATAAAATAGATTTTTTTGGCCTTCCACTCTCATCACTTAAAATTTCAAATAATCTCCGTTTAGAAGCATGCACCGGGCGATCGGGGGGATCGGGAGGGTCAGGGGGATCAGGCACCATTGGGTCAAGCCACAAATCCTTCTCCATTTTCAACAAATCTCAACTACTTACCTATTTTATGACGAAACACTAAAATAAAACTACACTAACGCAATGAAAACACAAATTTTGCCGAAATCGAACGGAAAAATAAATTTAAATAATTTTATCGAAAAAACTCAACTGAACTCTTCACGTGTGACAGCTGTCCCCATCATAACATAAAAATTAATTCATTACAGCGTAACCTAACCTTAAATTGTAATAGGCAATAATTGACAGCACTTGACAACTGACAGTGACATTTAGTTTCAACCTTGACTGACGATTTACTTTAGACTTTGGGATAAGTAATTTTTTCTGCATTGTATTAACTTCAGTAGTTTATGTTCAGACTTCGTCAGCGCGGGGGTGTATGTTTCGTATTTAATCTGTACCTTATCTGTAGACATCAATGTATATAGTCTATGATTAGTTTTTTAGTTTTTAATCTGTGTATAAAAAAGCAAAATCTCTTTTTTTGTCTCTTGTCTTTCGTGTGTGAGAAAATAAAACCACAGCGCCATGGTTACTTAAATTTATTAATCGAGTTTTATTACGAACTTTACAATTCTTTAACATAGCTCTACATACAATCTTTTTGGCATGTGACGTCACAAGCCATGCCTTCATAGTAGCTGTGAGGAAGCTCAACACGATCTCTGTTTTGCGAGAAAGGGACAGGCGATGAAACTTTAAAAGCGTACTACTCCGTGATTAATTTACCGATTTTACTTATTTTTACAATGATTACAGTCATTTTTAACCTACTTTATGAAAATAATATTTACTTGTTCATTTTTAATAGTAGTCAAATAGCCTATTGTCAGGTGGTGATGATGAAAACAACAGAAACGTTTCTTGTAAATCACAACCTTTTAATTAAGATATCTTCTTTGCTATTATTGAAAAATAAAGGCTAATTTCCCTCTCTCCCGTCTTCTCCGTCAGATTTCTGTCTAATGACACCATATTGAAATTTACTTCATAATGGATGTTGACGTCACATCATCGGATACATGTACTTAATAAAATAATCTTTACTAGGTGGTAGGACTTTACGGCAAAGTTCGTCTAGGTAGGTACCACCGCTTTGCCGGTTATTCTGCCGCGTAGCAGTAGTGCGTAAGCACTGCTGTTTCTGTCTAAAGGGTACTGTAGCTAGTAAAATTACTGGGCAAATGAGACTTTATGAGCTGATCTCACAGTCTAGTAATCTTATTACTAGATTGTGCTAATGTCTCAGGATGACGTGCTCAGTGCGGGGTCACGCGAAACTTAATTTAGAGTTCCGTTTGAACCTGCCACTGATATGGGCAGCCGTGTCGCTTAACATCAGGCGAACGGTTAGCTCGTCACGGAAATCTTTAACATAAAAAAAACCTTTAATAAACAAATAGTCCGGTAAGAATTTTCTAATTAAATGTTCATCTATTACAATTTTTTAATCTAAATTTGTTACAAGAAATCGAAATATAGAACTCTCAAGTATATAAAAATTTTAAAGCAACATTTTTGCTTCTCCGTGCGCTCTTCGAAATCCATAGCTGGCAATAATTGCACCGATTATAGACGCAATTAGGTGACCCGCCTATCGGCATACTCTCGTTTAGAGACCTCTCGTTAATCCAAGGGCTAATTGATTGGGATGGCTAATGAAATTAGAGCAAACTTATTTTTGATCGGTGTATTGAGTATCTTGCTTAAACACTTGACTCCAAAATAAATCTTCACTATATCCTTAGTATTAATGTATGTTTTTATTTATTATCTATACATATAAAATTCAAAGTCCTGACTGACTTATATATCAACGCACAGCCTGAACCACTGATCCTAGAGACTGAAATTTGGAAGGTGTGTTCTTTGTAAAGTATAGGTACCCACTAAGACAGGGTTTTTCAAAATTCCACCCCTAAGAGAGTGAAGTGGGTGGTTGAAAGAAATTCTTCGTTTCCTATAGGCCACGCGGTCGAAGCCGCGGGTAGAAGCTAGTGTTAGTGTTATTGTTATAGTATTAGTGTTAGTGTTATATTTAGTATTTATGTATGTGTATTTGTATTATATATAGTAGTATTTAGTATTTATCTTAGTTTGTATATAGTAACTTTTATTTTATAGCACCACTATTCATGCGCATTGATCTATTTTGTCTATGTTGTCTAGAACAGATCGCTTTTTATCGATAAGACCGCCCAAGGAAACAGGAAAGCTTATAAGTACCTCTTATAAGCTTTCTTGTTTGTATTTCGTTAACATGGTGTCAACAAAGAGTTTATTTATCTATAGAAAAATATTTGAAAAAAAAAAAGGTTCCATGCCTTCTACGATAGGCGCACAGTCAAGGAGTGGAGCGGTGTTAATCAGCATATTGCTGTTCTAAAAATCAGAAGGAAAACCCGTAACTATAACATGTTCAATATAATCACATTCCAATATGATTTCTATCTCACTACTTTCTATTTGACGTTTGTCTTTATTCAGAACAAACGTTCGTCGTGTGGCATGCGACAACGAAAACTAAATTGAAACGTGTATTGAAGGTAAGTGTAATGAAGGTTATAAATTTCGAGAATCGGCCATTTAGGCATGTATTTTACATCTTAGTGTACTATCACGCGAGGTAGTGGTAAAACTGAAGCCTGTTACATAATATTTGCGTCACCTTCATCGTAGACGAAATAAATACAATTTTGCATGTTTATTTTATCATATAATTTTGTATGATATTCTCGTCCCAATTAAGCGCGGTTCGTTTAAACACGATCGTTAATACGCAGTAATTCTAAAACAATTTAAGATTACAGTTTACGATCGGCATTTCGACATTGTTGTCCCATTTCAGTACCAACGTTACATAATTTCGCGCAAATTTGTAGCAGTGAAGAATTCTTAACTTTACGAGTATTTCGAAATGCCTGAAATATTTTATTTGAGTTTGTATTTATTTGGCGGTGGGAATAAAAGCTGGCGCGCGCTTATTTTTGGTTTATGTTGCGTCACTCTTCATCTGAAAGTTGCTCTATTAATTACGGTAGTTTGGACAGTCATTGAAAGAAACATGATTATAACGGAGGCGCCTCAAAGAAATAATTAATAAAATACACTGTTCGTGCTGCCGAGTTTCAAGCAGTCAATGAAAGATCCGGTTTCGTTTCTCTTTTGTTTTACTCTTCGGGCGAGTATTACTTGCAAATATTCTTGTGTTATCAAAGACATTTGTGACCATATGCCCAAATCCATGTACAGATGATTCAGTCATTGCCACTGTCGTTTTCTGCTTGCGCTACCAGATACCTTTCGAATTTCAGAATTATGTGCACGTGTAATAGAAATAATAGAGCCTGTGAGTGAATTAACTTACTTTTAGCGTTTCGGGGAAAATAGTTTTCACCCTCATCTTAGCAGAACCTTTTGATTCAGGTCTAAATCGGTTGGGTAGACTATAATCTTCACCTGTACTTTTTAATATTATGTTTTGTATTCTAATTACAAATACTTTTCTTTATAATAAGATTCACTCAAAAACTTTTTTGAAACTCAGAAAAGAAAGACATACGATAGTTTTCCAGTGAGTAGACTACACATAAAAATCATCGAAATCAGATAACATTCAGGCGTAGAAAAACGTTGGCGATATAAGCACGATTCGAGCAGACTGAACTATGCCTTTGTAGCTCGGAATAATATACCACTCTATCAATATATCAACGCTATTGAAACGACTTCAGCAAATGTTTGATATATTACATAGGTTTTGCGAAGTTTATTTTTGTATTGCTTTAGAATGGTATTTCTTTAGATATGAATTGTGCCAAAACTTTGTTTCTAAAAGAATATTTTATTGCACTGCAAACCAAAATACAACGAAATATAGATAACGAAATATTGACAATAAGGTGGTACAAATGGCGGTCGGTTATTGCAGTGATATCTCTTTCAGACAGCCTTTGAATGGACTAGAATAAATCTACAAATATGTAAAAATCGATTTAAAAAAAAACAGTTATATCAAGAAATATCTAGTAATATCAAAAGTCTTAAAAATATTTTCTAAACGTATTTTATAATTATAAGCTTACATATATACATACATACATTCATACGTACATACGTTTACATACGTTATTTGTTATTTTTCTTTAACCGTTTATCTAGCTATCGATATTTAGGTTTGATTTTGTAGAGCAAACGATGCACGAATATTTCTGAACGAATGTTTATTTTAGCATAAAAATGGCAGTTTTATAACAAACACAAAATGTTATTCAAACAGTAAATCTTGCGATTTATCCAGAGCTTAGCACAGAATGACGAAGGACAAAAATATCATTTAGCACAGCGTAATTTGCCAGAAAACGTGAAAGCCTAAAAAAATTCACACCGACATACATTATGTAAACGCGCGTGAAACCGTGCTTACCCCGCCCGCCCTCCGAGAGAAACAGTTTAAAATTTTAATCACATCACCCAACGAGATTTATTTACGTACGTACGTATGATGTACGGCTTTCCATAAAGTCTGCGAAACTCGACTCACTTGCAAAGGCTTTTTCGTAATGTACTTTTTACGCTGCTATTGAAATGGCAAAAGCTGCAGTAACTCAGTGAGGGATCGAGTTTGGTATTTCTAAATTGAATTAGCTGTGAATTTATTCGAAGAAATGATTCGCCGTTTTTATATAGTCCGACAGATATCACCTATTGTTTAAATAGTCTGTGGTAAGCTGAAAAAGACAGGATAGTATTCCTTCAAATCCTTTGTAAATATTTATGGTTTAAAGCAAAATCGCCTGCTTAGCGTAAGCAACAGAGATAATAGACAAGTCTTGACAATTTTGCTTATGTACCTTTTTCTTTTTTTTATGTTACGAAATGACATGATGAGCTGGTCGCTTGCCTGATGTTAAGCTACACGACTGCCCATATCAGTTGCAGTGACACTTAAAACTCAAAAGTATAGTTTCGCGTGACACTGCACTGCGCACGTCATTCTGAAACATCAGCACAGTCTAGCAATAAGATTACTAGACTGTGAGATTAGGTCATAAAATCTCATTTTCCCAGTAATTTCACTAGCTACAGTGCCCTTCAAACTGGAACACAGTAGTGCTTGCGCTTGGCGGCAGAATAACTAGCAAAGCGGTGGTACCTACCTAGACGAAGTCCTACAACCTAGTATGTAGTATTAACCTATTTACTTTTCACTCTTATTTGTATTGCAGAAAAGGTTCTACGTTGCATTGTATCCGCCTCAAGATTCAACTCCCTAAAGCATTGTGTTTGCAAGTTTATTTTGTCCATCCCAAATATTTGTTTAACTCGCGGCATGCCCAGGGAAATCACGAGTCGGTATGGAGTGTTGGCCAAATTGTGAACCCCATAGCTCCATGACGAATGAAAACGTCAGCGCAGTGGCAGGTCGATTTTTTTTTGAGATTTTAATTAATATGGTTTTGAGTTTGCTTTGAGTATTCAGGCGAATGTGGTGGTCGAGTCAAAGCCGTTTCCGTGTCTAGTCTAGTCAAGGTCGAAGTCAAACTCCAGTAAAGTGAAGGATAATTTATTTATCGATATAATTTATTAATATTTGGCATTAACACTAAACATTATACAGGTATTAGTAATAGTGCTCAGTGGACAATGGAAAATTATCAATGACACGTCAAAAATATATATATATATAATAGTAATAAAATAAATATTGGTGGACATTCCACACAGCGCCATATAACCCCAAGCTAAGCAAAGCTTGTACTATGGGAACCAGATAGCTGATACAATACTTAGACACACTTTTTTTTGTTTGTTAATACATACATAGAATACAATAAACTCAGAATCTACACTGACAAATCGAATATCATCTTTAGCCTGTAGACACCATTGCTGAACATAGGCCTCCCCCATACAACGCTACTTTGGGCGCTTGCTTGCTTTTTCATATATAGTCGTCCATGAGATTATCTTCTCCTGTCATGAGAATGAAAAATCCACCATAAAAATACTCTAGCCCATAGCTAAATCCTAACAACGATAACACAAAACTACACCACAGTTAACTCAATCTGAGCACTATTTATAGTATCTAATAGGTTAATAATAGAACGATAAATCTTCGTGGCGTCTCTATTATTAATTAAGACGCTGGCGAGTGCCGCTTCTGTGGGGATTTATATTCTTTGCCGGATAATGAAGAGCGATCTTTTAAAAGCGCGGCCGAGAGCCTTGTTTTTATGAGGCTAAGTGTTTATTGCGAATTGTTTTTGAATAGATTCAATTGTTGGTGCGTTTGCGAGTCCTGTGAGTTGACAGATATGGAGAGTGATTTTTAAGTAAATTCTAAATAAGTTTTCTAAATTATATCGATAATATGTGCAATATGTGTTTCCTTGATATAGACGATGCATTAAGCAAAAGTGTTATTGTCAATATAGGAACACGAATAAGTAAAATTATACATTTAAATGTAACACCATTATCAGCACGTACATTTGTAATGACATAATAAGCGATAGACACATATGCAAATTGTAACATACGCGAACTACGCGAATAGACTGACAACACGTAACGAAAACCTTTGATTATTACACACTAATAATAACGCCCAACGATCATATACATAGATCCTGGAACTTAACTAAGATTTCCTGTTTCTAGGGACCCAGGAACTACGAGGACCATGGTCCCACAACACCCAGACTCAGAACAAGTATTTGCGCTTTTTTTTTCTGCACAAATACTTGTCCTGCCGATGGGATCGAATCTACCGCCCGAACACTGATAGGGTTTCAAATAATAAAACAGTATTCTTATATATAGGTACTTCATTTTGTCCATAAACTTGTTTTACCGACCGCACCATTCCCCAGCGAACAAAATCTGCCAACTCATTCTACGCTATTAACAAATTCCTCGTTTTTTATGTCACCTGACTGAAACCTGCTGAAAAATGACGTAGCTGTCAACAGCATGACTCGAGGAACACTTCATCAACGTTATCAAAAAATAAAACAAATGCAAATATATATGTAGCGTTATAACGTATAAATTACGTACGTACAACCATGTAGAAATTATACATCTTTAGTGATAACGTTGAAGAATCACAAATACGGACAATAATAGTTATTTTTTTGTTTTTTTATTGTGTTTTGGCTCCACACCTCCGTGTATTTAGCCAGTGTCAAGTAATTGATAATTTATCAAGTTAATAATATTTCACGCAAATATATGTCAAGTCACAGTCGAAGTCATCAAGTCAAGTCATAGTCTAGTCAAAGTCATACTCCTAGTAAAGTGGTGGCAACTTTACTTGAAGCTTCTATGGAGTTTTGGAAACAACACGAAAAGAAACGTTTCATCATCATTATACCATTTTCCCACACTCATCTAACCCAGCACTTAACGAATAGAATGCCACCAATTTTATGCACTAACACTGAAAATAACACAAGTTCTGGAAAATAATACAATGCGGTGACGCAAGGTGTACAATCTTTTTCGCGTTCCCGCCAAAACTCAAATAGTAATTTTCACAACCAACTAGTTCTGATCTAGCCAATCACATTGCGTTGTGAATTGCAATTAATCTCAATTTTTCAACCGATTTCAATAAGGAGGTTCTCAATTGGACTGTTTTTTTAAATATTTTTTATATTTGTTACCTTAGAGCTTTCGACTGGGTGAATCGATTGTGATGATTCTTATTATTTAAAAGCTCGTGCTTCCCGTGTGGTCCCATTTTAACTTGGTCCAGTTGTGACAATGTCATGCATGAGAAAACTATAAGTCTGAAGTCATTCGTTTGTTATATTATAATATCTTATCTGCTCATACTAACAACTTGCTATAATAAACGTTACTAAAGTTACCACAGCGTTAAGAAACATTAAATTCATATTACTCAAGGACAAAATTCATCGCAATTCCTATTTTTTCGCTCCAACATAAGCTCGCTATCACCGCCTTTGAGTCTCCACAACGGCCTCCGATAAGAGTCGTTGTTTCACCAACAGGTGTCGCGATATCAGCTTGAATAGTTTTTACCACCGTTTGCGGTTGTTTTGCGGTCCTGTTGAGATTGTTGTGCGGTGTTGTTGCGGCTATTGTGCGTCTTCAAAGAGATAACCGCGTTTCACGACAGCATTCTTTGACGCGCCTCTTTAGAAGCTTTTCCGTGTAATGCCCTTAATATTTTGTAAGCGTCCCGTTGTCCCACCGTAGCATTCGCACTCAAATTTCTTTACCTTTTGTAAATACGATCTCTCAAATTGAGGTCATAATTACGGATTTTGTTAATGTTTTTGGGACTCTTTTTTTGTTCTCGTTTAAATAATAGGTAATATTTGGCTTTTGTATTTAATTCATAAGACGTGCAATTGTTTTTTGAATAAATTATACAAGATACGTGCAATGAATAAATACAGGTTTGTTTTACATAAACTGTACAATAACTGTTCGTAGCTTGGTCTACGGCGAAGTGCGCACTTTCGTAGCTGCATTCATTCGCCTTGTAGCAAAGCTACGTTGTAGCATAATCGGATTTCATAAAACAACTGGCATTAAGCCATATTGGATGCTGAGTCAATCCCATAACACACCAACAGATAGCAAAACATTATTTTTAAAACCATTCAGTACATAAAACGTAGATTCACTTCTTCGGAACTGTTACTTACACATTCTATTTTTAAAACAGTTTTCAATACAAAAATAGATCGCCTCGCCGATTTGCAGTAAAACTGCGCATGGCCTATTTCCGTTCGATTGAACAGCGGTTTAACTTGCATCTATAGCACTATTAAAAACATCAAACGGCTGGAAGTGATGTTATAATATAGATAGACGGATGGAGAGCCTTTTATTGCCTCTACAATGAAATATCCAAGTGTAAAAGAAACCTTAAGAGATCGTCCAGGCTTTTTATATTTATTTATTATTTGATAGGCTTGCGTTTGACCACTATCGCACCTGATGGTAAGTAACGATGTGGTCTAGGATGTAACACGCTTGCCTAGTGCTTGCCTAGCTTGCTTGTGCCGGATTGCTTGCACTAGTAGTGAGAACAAGAACTTCTTTTTTTTTCAAACTTATATATTATAATGGGCTTGCTATGTAATATTTGATAATAAGCACTTTGTAATTATATATGCTTAGTAAAATAACTTAATTTATATTTTGTAACTTAATTTAAGTATCTTATATAATTTTGACTTGTATAAGTGCTAAAAATAGCTTATCTGCAATAAATATTTTGACTTTGACTTAGACAGATACCTGTTCACTTTGAAGGCTGCCTTTCGATCATTATCAGAAGAAAAGAGTAAACGGACGGTGTAAAACAATGTAAAAGATTAAACTAAATTAAATGCGTCCATGAGTGCTCTTCATATCTTTCACCACACATTGAGCGCATTCAAGAAGAAACTAGCATGTTCCTTATATGGAAATAACAAGTCATGTGAAATAAATAATGGTTCTATTTTTAAGTTTACTTTTAAGTTTAACCAAATCGATACAGTAGCTCCTATCTTTAGATTAAAAAACTTCGGTTTATTTATTAAAACCAGTAACAATGCTGAAGTAATAAAAAACAAGTAATAATTTAAAAAAAATTAAGTTCAATTTTTTTTATATATTTCTATCTTAAATTAAGTTACTAATAGATTATAATTATCTGTACACATTTTTGTTGTAATATTTATGTTTTACTTAATTTTTGTCTTACCACTATGTATATGCAAATGTTGTAAGCACCTGTTAAGGGTGATATACATATCAGAATAATTGTATTAGATTAAGATTTATTTACTTTGGATAATCTAAATATATATAACTCAAAAGTGACTGACTGACTGACATAGTGATCTATCAACGCACAGCCCAAACCACTGGACGGATCAGGCTGAAATTCGGCATGCAGGTAGATGTTATGACGTAGGCATCCGCTAAGAAAGGATTATTCGAAATTAACCTGTAAAATAAGAAAAATGTGGGGAAATAAGGCACCAAAACTAAATTAGGTGCAATGAACAAGATTTGCTGTGCGAAAGAACAAATCCCGTCTTGTGCGACGAGATTTAACTTAGCTATGGGAACGTGCCTCATCTTCCCTTTTTATTAGTAACTAGTTGCGCCCCGCGGTTTTACGGGTAAAACCAAGCAATAAATTTTTTTTATCCGCGGGGATAAAAAGTATTTTAATTATTTGTTCATCCCACGGGAACATTTCATTCTTCCGGAATAAAATGTAGCCTATATGTTAATCCAGTGTATACGCTATCTCAGTGCCGAATTTCATCCAAATCCATCCAGCCGTTTGAGCGTGAAGGAGTAACAAACATACGCACATACACACATACAAACTTTCGCCTTTATAATATTAGTGTGATAATAAGTATATGACGGCGGCAACGTCCAGTTATAAACTCTATGAGCAGCGGGCAGTACCGTAATTTACCCTGTGGCAGCATTTCAATTTATTACAGTGGCAACATCGGCAACTATCATTGCTCCCCCAACCATCTAGCTATAAAAAGGCGGTCCTCGGTGTACTACGGAGCATTCTTGTTCCAGACACGGCCCGGTGCAGATACGCTGAAGGCCTATAGTTATATAGGTTGCAACCTACGCAGAACCCGTTTCTGCCGTTATAATATATATTTTTATTTCCAAATAAGCATACAACATTCTTAACCCAACTTGGTTAGCTATTAATACTAGTGAAATAACATTTAATACATATAATTGTACACTATATGTATTGAATATATTACATCCATAACCTGTTTGAATGAAATTCATCATTTAGATTACTTACCGAGACCATATCTAAAATTGGAGATGTTATATTTATTCTCTACAAAGTTTTAATTGAATCTAACGCCATTTTTTTTATATGAAACTAACAATTAATTAACTTAAAAGCTCGGACCTTTATTCCAAGTTAATATAATAAAAAACTTTATAACCTTCCATCCTTCGGCCGTCACAAACTTTCCAGACTTATTTGTCGTAATAAAAATCTATAAGACATTTACTACTTCATATAAAAGTCTTCAATCCATTAAGTTGATACCTCCAAGTACCTTGAAATGTCAGTATGAAGTAGTCTTTAATACGCGGACATAAAGCACATTTTACTGCAGAGTATGATGCTGTTAAACTAATAACGAAGTACATGTCAATGCAGGCGAGACTCGTAAAAATCTCATTCTTTATATGGCAACACTGAAATGGTGAAGTTTTACTATTGTAATCTAGTAGAATCTCGAGGTTGAGTTTAGATTATGATAAGAGATATACCTATGAAATTTCCGTTTTTTTCCCTTTTTTTTCTATATTTTTAATTTCTATTAAACAAAGTAATCACAGTTTGTATCTGTGTTTGTGTGTATGTTTGTTACTCCTTCACGCTCAAACTACTGAATGGATTTGGATGAAATTCGGTACCAAGATAGCTTTTACACTGGATTAACATATAGGCTACATTTTGTCTCGGAAAAGTAAAATCTTCCCGTGGGATGAGCAAATAATTAAATACTTTTTATCCATGGGCGAAACCGCGGGGCGCAACTAGTTTCATATAAATATTGTACTTCACGATTGCGAGTATTGTGTTGGATATAGCGGTAATAGGCGTACGTACTTTTTTTTTTATATTTTGGCTCCACACCTCCGTGTATTTAGCCAGTGTCAAGTAATTGATAATTCATCAAGTTAATGATATTTTACTCAAATATGTGTCAAGTCACAGTCGAAATCATCAAGTCAAGTCATAGTCTAGTCAAAGTCATACACCTAGTAAAGTGGTGGCAACTTTACTTGAAGCTTCTATGGAGTTTTGGAAACAACACGAAAAGAAACGTTTCACCATCATTATACCATTTTCCCACACTCACACCTGTAATCCAGCACTTAACGAATATAATGCCACCAATTTTATGCTCTAACACTGAAAATAACACAAGTTTTTTTGACTGGCCCGATAGCTCAGTTGGTAGTGACCCTGCCTTCTAAACTGCGGGTTGTGGGTTCGATTCCCACCCAGGACAAACATTTGTGTGATGAACATCGATGTTTGTTCTGTGTCTGGGTGTTATATTCTATTCTATGTATGTATTTACAAACAAAAAGTATTTAAGTATTGTATCAGTTATCTGGTTCCCATAGTACAAGCTTTGCTTAGTTTGGGGCTAGATGGCGTTGTGTGAGATGTCCACACATATTATTATTATTATTATAGTTTTGGAAAATAATACAATGCGGTGACGCAATCTTTTTCGCTTTCCCGCCAAAACTCCCGTACGTACTTTATTGTGAGAATCTCATCTTCACGTTGATAAGACATCACAAAATAACACATAATTTTTAAAGGAATAATGAAACACATCATCGCTTTCTTGAGCTCAACGTTACTTCCATTCGAAGTATCTTTCCAGTTAATTTGATATTATTTTACACCCAATTCGTTCTTTAAATTCTTCAAAGGATCGGTGTGTATTTGTTTGTGTGTATTATATCACGGATTCACGACGGTGAGTAGAATGAAATGGACCTACTCATGAAAGGAAATTTCGATATTCGCACACGATATACAGTCACGATATACATAGACATGCATGTAAGCTCTTTTGTATAGCTCGCGCAAAACTTTATGAGCTCTCGGAAGTTAGGCCCGAGTACCAAACTGCGTATGGTACAGTTGAGTGCATTGTAAATGCGGCCATACAATAACTATAATATGCGTACTGCGCAGCCATCCGCGCTAACTTCCGAGAGCTCATAAAGTTTTGCGCGAGCTATACAAGAAGCATAGAAGACCTAGTCACGCGGACAAACACGATATATTGCAAGTTTGAAAAGTTAGCTCTAGGCTTGCGTATATTAGTAGATCATAGAATTCCTTTTAAAAAAAGGGGAATTAATCAACTTCCAATGAGAACATCAATGTAATAAAAATGCGCATTATTAAATATAACTCAAAAACAACTTGTCAGATCTTGATAAGATTTAAATGGGACAACACGGTAAGCAGCGACTTTTAACAAAAAATAATCATCAAAATCGGTTCACCTACTCGAAAGGTGCTGAAACTGAGGTAACCAACATTTTAAAAAAATGGTCAAATTGAGAACATTCTCATTTTATAAAAATCGGGATCGTCAATTATATGTCTAAATTACCAAATCCCTCTATTCACTCCCAGAATGTGATATCGTGTAAATGGGCTATCAGAAAACTTTCCCCAAGCTTTGGTCAACCAATAATGACGTTTTATGTTAGCCATCTTTTCATTCAAATGAAAAGATGGCTAACATAAAACGTCATTATATTTTTATAACACCGAGATTATTATGTTATGGCTTTCCTTTTTACATTTTGTCTCACGTCGTTGGCCTAAGTTTAGTATCAAAAGGTATTAAGTACCTGTTGTATTTTTATCGTTCTGGACATAGAATAAATAAGAGTTGCTTCAGGCGTCCCACGGTTTCACCCGAAATTTCCCTGTTCTCGCGCGGCGACTCTTTATTTTTTACAAGTTATCACCAGGAGAAATGTAGTCATACGCAAACCTATCTAGTATAAAATTAGGGGTAAAAATATCCTACGTTAGTCTCGGTAATACCAACAATCTATGTGCAATCAATTGGTAATCAAATCAATCAATAAATTCCTATCCAAATCAATTCGTGAAAATTACAGAAATATACCAATTTTATGTGTGAATCAATAAAATCGATCATTAATTTAAATTTAAATTAAATTAAAAATTGACGTTTATTTATAACTGAACAAGTTGCACCCCGCGGTATTACCCGTGATAAAAAGTATCCTATGTGTTAATCCAGGTCATAAACTATCTGTGTTACAAATTTCATCCAAATCCGTTGAGTAGTTTTTGCGTGAAAGAGTAACAAACATTCATCCATCCATCCATACTCACAAACATGGCATTTATAATGTTAGTAGGGTATGCCCGCTTTTGGTCTCACCTCATGGAAAGTGACGTCGCAATCTACGATGGTACATGCTTGCCTAGAAGATACGTATTCACTCGCAACTTGAAGAGCTCCAGGTTGTACTTATCGGGAAACAAAGACGCTGGTAGTGTTCCATTCCTTCACTGCTCGGATTATAAATGTCGAGTCGTACCGCTTTGTATAAATCGAAAGAATATTAACCACGAGCTTTTGCCCGCAGCTTCGCCCACCCACCACCCATTTCACCCTCTTTAGGGTGGAATTTCTAAAAATCCTTTCTTAGCGGATGCCTACGTCATAACATCTACCTGTATGCCAAATTTCAGCCCGATCCGTCCAGTGGTTTGGGCTGTGCGTTGATAGATCACTATATCAGTCAGTCAATCAGTTAGTCACCTTTGAGTTCTATATATTTAGAAGAAGATAAATGGATGACTTGTAGCTGAAGGTCTTGTCGTTCGATGGTGAAACTGAGTTGGTGGAATTGTATTGTGTAAGTCTACAGCGCACTCACCTACATTTAACCTGTTACGTTAATGAATGATGTGACGAGCTAGTCGTTCACCTGATGTTAAGCAACACGGGCGCCCATGATAGAACAGTGTCATTTGGAAATCCAAAATATAAAGTTTCGCGTGACACTGCACTGCGCACATCACCCTGACACATTAGTACAGTCTGGTAATAAGATTACTCGACTGTGAGATCAGCTGGGCGATCACGTAACTCGATTGAAACAGATAGAAACACAAATTTGTATGGATTTGACAATTTGAATACGCAGTTTATGTGCATAGTTAGTATGGAAATTATCCTTTTGCATTGCAATCAAAGTTTCGTGATCACCCCCCAGATCATGAAGTCTCATTTGCCCCTTAATTTCACTAGCTACAGTGCCCTTCAAACTGGAACACATCAGTGCTTACACTACACTGATGGAATATCAACTTTACGGGGATGCTCTAAGCTCTGGGCATAGCTTTCACCATGGTATCGTCACCTATGAGCTTTTTCGCTCGCTTTTAATTTGTGTCCAAGGCCTGCAGCTGGTATTAAGGTGAACCGTCTCAGTGATGGCCGCAGTATTCCATACAAGATCGGACTTGTGATGATATAAGTTTAAAAGCTCTCCAAGGGTGAAATACCACCGGACGTTCCCGGATAATTCTAACTTTTACTAGGAGGACTTTGTGGCATGCAAAGTTCGTCTAGGTAGGTACCACCGCTTTGCCAGTTATTCTGCCGCCAAGCAGTAGTGCGCAAGCACTACTGTGTTCCGGTTTGAAGGGCACTGTAGCTAGTGAAATTACTGGGCAATTGAGAGTTTATGATCTGATCTCACAGTCGAGTAATCTTATTACCAGACTGTGCTGATGTCTCAGGATGATGTGCGCAGTGCAGTGTTGCTCGAAACTCTATTTTGGGGTTCCAATTGACACTGTTCTGTTATGGGCAGCCGTGGCGCTTAACATCAGGTGAACGGATAGCTCGTCAAATCATTCAGTAACATAAAAAAAAAATATTAGTAGGTTAATTTGACTATGGTATAACACGTTCAAAAGGTTCAAAAATACTGGTTTGCGTGGCAGAAGAATTGGCTGAAGGGTGATTGAACGAGACATTCAACCAATAATTGCCAGTCAATTTGGTCACAATAATCTTGAGTTGGGGGGATTTATGAACAGAAAGGTCGAACCGAGGTGAGTTTTCGAGTGTCGGCAGACGTCTATAGGTATGACAACAGCTGGGCGTAAATTGGTTGCAATCAATGGAAACACAAATTTATATAGATTTAACAGTTTCAATACGCAGTTTACGTGTATAGTTCCTATGGAAATATAGGTATGAAATTGGATTCTGTTGCATTGCAATCGAAGTTCCGAAGATCACCCCTACGCTAGTTTACTGTCTATTGCAAGAAACAAGAATTATAATAAAATGAAAGGTATTCGTTGAATCATTTCCTTTACTAACAAAGATATATCATATTATTTTAGTTCCATTCAAAAGAGAAAATTACCAAACTAGGAAATAAAAAACAACGACATGGATGCCGAGTGGCTCTCTGTACAATTTGGCAAGGAGTCCCAGACCCGACCTTGTTTGGACATATCCAATAAACGCTTTTTGGCTTACGCTGCGCCAACTTTTGTACACTCTTTTAAATGCAAAGTTTAATTCAAGCAAAATGAAACAGCTCAAGGTTTTTTTGTAAATGGTTATTCGGGAGTTTTTCTCATGACCATTTCCTTTTTATTCTAATCTTAGCTGAATAGTTGTATGCCCATTTTTATACGCATTAATATAAGATTTGAATCCGTTTATAAAACGTATGATGCTTCTAATAATCACACTCTTATGTGTTTGTTCCCTTTTCACGCCGCAACACCTGAATATATTTAATAATATGTGGATGAGCGTGTGGTAACTCAATCTTGGCGCAATCTTAGGCCATGTCATTATTTAACATCAGGTGAGTCAGTTGCTATAATATGACAGCCTCTGTGGTGTAGTGGTTGAGCAGGTCGGCTCATAACTGACGCAGAAGGAGGCCGCGGAGCAGGTCAGGGAGGATAATGCCAACTCTGACTCCCTCCGGCGCAGACGGGTGGGGAGACGGAGAAGGCGCTTCATTGGGCGCTTTCTCCATCCCCCGTAGTGGGGCCAGTGGCGGAGAGTCGGGGGACTCTCCGCTGCACTTACATGGCCCCACACGTCTGGTGGGCAACTGAGGTGGAAGGTTGCCCACCCACTGGCGCAGAGGCCCGGAAGGGCCTACCGCCGGGGCGAGATGGTTAATGCAGTGCGTCTCCATCTCGCCGCATCCCGGCGGCGGTCGCATCACGGAAGGGTTTTAGTGGGTTCGAGTCCCACATACCCCCTGCCACCACGGGGGTGGTGAGGCATTTCCGCACCTCAAAAAAAAAGGTCGGCTCTCATAACCCGGAGGCAGTGGGTTCGATTCCCACGACAGGACAAGTATTTGTGCACAGAATTTGTGTCTGGGTGTTGTGAACACAGGGAATCCTAGTTAGGATTTAGACTGTATGTATGTGATCGTTGAGCGTTTATTATTATTATTATAATAAAATTGAACCCAAAATCACTTATAATTCTCAAATATTCACTTCAAACCACCATCATAATGTTATGTGGACATAGTTATACTTTGAAGCAAAGATTTATTGCAATTTTATTCCGTCCTTTGTAAGCCGTCAAGTCCGCGCCATATCCGGCCGTCGTCTGAGATCGAACGAGTTCGGACAAAGTTAGTATGTTATTTTTACCCAATAGTTAGTCAATAAATGAGTAGCACTTCTCCCTTACTAATAAACATTGTACAGCAGAAGAATAGTTATTGTTTTGTTTCTCTCTATCAAATTTTGAATAGACAAAGACAAAACGAGACAAAAATTGAGTAGCTATTCCACTGCTACTTTCCAATTTGTTCATTACTTACGGAATGTTTATTTATGGCCTGTTTGCGTGTCTGTGGCGCTGTCTCGCGAACAGATGGACCAATTTTAATTCAGTTTTTCAATTAGTCAGCTGGTCGAAAGATATTCCAGGTCTACATTTATCACCATCAGTCATAAGTTTATTCATACTCTAGAGTCATACCCCCTTCCTAATTAACATGTATTGTATAGAAATACTTAGTAATTTTGTGTTTTTATCTAAGAATTGAAATCGGCTAAAATAAAACACCGAGAATCGATTATTATTCAAATTAAATTCAAATTGTTTATTGCAAAACACTAATTATATTACATGATAAAGTGAGCTCTGCCTTTTGCTTTAGTAATTGAACTGTATTGCAAAAGGCAGGGTCTTCCCGTTAAAGATCTAAAGGTTTCACCATTTTAAACTATATTATTTATACAACTAATTATTAAAAAAAATGCAATCTTTAAGGCTTTAAGTTACTTAGTGACTAAGCACCGAAATGTCAAACTGCTCTCACATTAGTTTCTGATGCTTCAGTTTTTCTCACGTTCTCTACTTCTAGTTCTGCGTTACCATGTGCCACATCTGGCTCCCAGCCAAATCGGCCCGATTACATCCGAAGGGGATTCGATTTCGTTTTGGCGCGGACCAGTTAAGACAACACGCTGTGATATTATTCGCAGAGTTGTAAATAACGAACACTGCACATCACTTCTTCAGTAATAGAGTGGTTCACACAACAGACTACCAGGTCATTCATGCCACGTCTGCGAATAACTTTAAGAACAGACTCGACAACTGACAAACTATCTCTGTTACAAGGATGAACAGTGCAAGTGAATCCAACACTGTGGATAGACACATCAGAAGTCATGCTGCTCGTCTATTAAACAATAATAATAATAATAACGCCCAACGATTACATACATAGATCCTGGACCCCAACTAGGATTTCCTGTGTCTAGTGACCCAGGAACTACGAGGACCATGGTCCAAGAACACCCAGACTCAGAACAGGTATTTGCGCTTTTTTTTCAGTGCACAAATACTTGTCCTGCCGCGGGAATCGAACTCGCCGCCTCCAGGATATGAGCCGACTTGCTCAATTACCACACCACAGAGGCTGTCAAAATATATAATAGATAATAATTTATGAGAGGTTAAGTTGGTTAGTATAGTTGTTTACTATTGGTAGTTTCCAGATCACACACTGACCACGAACAAACACAGCGTAGTGTTCCCCAATAAATGAACCGATGACTGGGTTAAAACCGTGGGAAGCCGTTGGAGAAGCCAGCAGCTTTAAGTGGGGCTACGGCCTACTCGTATGTTCAGAAACGGGCGCCCTCATGGAGCGATGATTATGATGATCATGAAACGTTTGTTTGTTTAACACTTTTTAAACTTTCGCGACTTGAACTCATATTGTAAAGATAAAACGGGCATATTTGCGTACAAAAATAATCAAAGCATTATTTTAGTTAAAAGTATGGTTAGTCAAAATAATGTTTTGGTAATTTTTGTACGCGAATAGGCCCGTTTTATTTTTACAATATGAGTTTGTTTGTCTGTCTGTTTGTTTGTTTGTTTATAAATTTGTTTGTCCGCCTTTTACGCCAAGCCGATTTGGATGAAATAAATAAATAAACATATGGGTTGCTACCGGAGTCAACAGAGGATAGCCTTTATTATGAAACATCTAGTTCCTACAGGAAAATCAGTAAATTGAAGGTGTAGCCGCGGGTCATAGCGTTCCAAATCTAAATTGAATTGATACTATTCTGCAAACAGTAAATGGTCGGCCTTATTAATGATGGATGGCCCGCATTCGATGTCTGTATTGAAAACTGTCTAAAATACCCGTATTTTAATATTCAACAAAAACCTCACATGATAAATGACTTACCTTTTGCCTTCCATTTTTGTGACACGCGTCGATTTGTGGTCTTCGACTAATATAAATAATAGACGACGCGATAAAGGTTAGTAAGTCTAGCCAAAAAAATACGAAATCGTAAATTCGCACCATTTCACCCGCATAATTGTAGAGCAACGATGAGCAAACTAAATCTTGCTGTCTAGTCGGACGTAGCTTGAAAATGAATCCAGGGGAATGTGGATTTTGCGATATCATATTCTTTTTTCTTTATTTTTTTGGTTTTGAACGCGCCGTATAAATTGTTCTTGTAGTCTGAGTGATATTTTCGCTGACTTACCTGAAACAAAATGAACGGAGATTTAAAAAAGGATCAAGATTATTGTCTTTTTGAACAAGTGAGACAATACATTTTGAAATTGTCTCTGTCTTTTTAAAATATAGAAAGATTAAAGTCACTTATTTGACACAACGAATCAACATTGCAATTCAATGAAGCTAGTATGTTGGGTACGCTACCAAATGGCAGCGGGCTGGAACATTTGGACTGTCTCGGCTAGTATATAGTTCAAATGTTTTTAGTTGGTACTGTGGTTAATAGCATTTAGTAGTAGTATGATTGTAGTAGTTAGCTAAAAGAAGGAAATGTTGACTTTTTTAATAAATACAATTGGTTAGAAATTAAAAGTTATGTTCATTAGCAATAATTTTCGTGGAATAAACCTTCACAGCAAAATAAAAAGACTGAATGAATAATCACTCGTATTATTTCAACCGTTCCCCAACAATGTTTTAAACACATTCTCTATTTGTGCCATAATAGCCCCGTAGCACCGTAGCATGTCTACGACCAAGCTACAATGTTACAGCTACGCCAACCGCTACGAGTACAAGACATTGCAATTAAATCGATCGAACTCGTTTTGTTACAAATATAGAATTACTTTTAATGCACTGAAAATTTGATGGTCAATATTTGAATAATATCAATCAATTAGGTGAACAAACTATATAAGCTGAGTGACTCATGGTGCAGTCGTAAAGCTCCATACTAAGGGGTTTGTGAGAACAACCTGAAATAAAAAAAAAATATTTGTTTAATTTTACGCAAAGGAAGAGTATGTTTGAAGAATTCATTACTTAACTAAAATGTGTATTGTTGTTTCTGCACATGACAGTGGACGTCTGTATGACTACTGATGTGATTCATTTTGTTGATGGTTAACCAGAAAATGAAGGCTGGCGACTGTTGTTACGACAACAACAACATCAGAGCCTCCGAAATCTCAGTGCCGTTGGTGACTGTCATCCATCCAAGTAATGACCGCAGCGAATGCTTACCTTGACCTATTAGATATGGTTTGATGATACACTGGTGTGCAATATCCTAAATTAGATAAAATAACTTTTGTTGCCTAAAAACGACGAACCAAAGTGCAAGAATATACATTTCTTTCAAACAAAACTTGTTTATGAGCCCTAATTTACGGAATCATTGTTTTACTAGGTGGTAGGACTTTTCTGCAAAGTTCGTCTAGGTAGGTACCACTGCTCTGCCAGTTATTCTGCCGCCAAGCAGTAGTGCGCAAGCACTACTGTGTTCCGGTTTGAAGGGCACTGTAGTTAGTGAAATTACTGGGTAAGTGAGACTTTATAACCTGATCCCGCAGTCTAGTAATCTCATTACTAGATTATGCTGATGTCTCAGGATGACGTGCGCAGTGCAGTGTCACACGAAACTATATTTTAGAGTTCCGAGTGACACTGCAACTGATATGAGCAGCCGTGTCGTCCATAAATAATTTTTTTATTTGATTTTTAGATTTATTAATCTGAGTGGTTGACTAAAAGCAGCCGGCGTTTATTCACATCTTAACATACCTTTCGACCATCATACACTTTAAGAAAATTTTACGCCATAAAAAGAAAACACACTCCAAATATCAAGTCTCTAGATTTAGTGGATTGTCTGTCTGTCAATCAGTCAGGATCAGGACAAAACCTTATATTTACATTATTTGACTGATGGAAATCAAACTGTTTACTGCACAGTACTGTAGTTTTATCCCTATTTTCTGCGTACTCATAACCGGAATGTTTCTGCGGGCTTTTTGAATTTTCCATCATGTTAGAATTCGTTTGAAGTCCCGTAATGTGTGGTTAGATTCGCGGAACACAAACGGAGTGGCATTTCGTTTTTGCGGGTGGAAAAGTAACAAAAATGCGCCATTTACCATCGTAACACGCTAAGCATGCGTATAAGTTCGGAAAAAATTGATTAAAATAGACTTTAAAACATAGCCTAGACATGTCAGATTTAGATATATATATATCTCTCGTCTATACAAAAAAGTGACTGTCACAGACAGAAAAGCGTCAAAATACCCTTCCTCTAAAAATTTGTCAATTCACTTTAAACTCATATCGTAATTCAAATCTCAAATCAATCTCTATTTCAGATGGAAATTTTAAAGATGTATAATAAAACTGTGACCCAGTTGCAGGCTACAAAGAAATAGAAGATTTAATACAGCATTCTATAATATCAATTTGCTTTTTTATTTGTCCATTAAAATGAAGTTAACTTTGTGAACTTGTGAAGTTTATAAGGTTCGCGGTTAGTACAAGTTACACAAGAAGTTAAATATTTATCAAGACTAATGGAAACTATGAATTACTTGAAGATAAAGCGGGTGGAACACGTATTTGCAAATAGGCTAACTTAGCACATTTACAAGTCAAAATTAAATCGATTAATTTCATTATTGTTCTAAGCATATGAAATTACAAAGTGCTTAATGTGAAATATATTGAGTTTGAAAAAAAGGAGAAGTTCTCTTTCCCACCACTATTGCAAGCAATCTGGCACAATGCAGAAAAAAATCTCCGATCCGGAACTTTTTTACGCACTAATTAACGCTGTGTATGATTACGTTAATTAAAACTGTATCTAATAAGCATGTCATCACCATTATAATCATCATCAATATAATGGATTCTAGTTTAAGATTTTTATTTCTCAAAAAAATACAATTCACTTATGTGAGAAATACATGGTAGACATAAAACTAATTATTTATTTATTTATTTATTGCATTATGTAACAAGGAGATACATATAAAACACTAGTTACACAACCCTGCTAGGGCATAGCAAATAACGAAAAGAAAGTACTAACTAAGTTTTAATTACTATTCTTTTATAAAGGGGTACTTAAAGTTAATTGCATTTGACAATTAATACAATATTATGTATACTAGGTTGCATTGCATATGGGAACAGACCGTACCTTTAAAACTTAACCTTTACAAAAGTGACAAAACCTACACCAATAAGCGTAGGTCCTTAGTGAACTAACTTAATAAAGTGCATATTTGTAAACAATATTAAAGAACACAAATAGGTAAACAATTTAATTGAGAAATTAAGATTTTTGTTTTAAAATAATCCAAATCCTATTAATAGTGAAATATTATGACGATTTTATTGCAGTAAAATTAGATAATATACAGTAATATAGTAGATTCATCTTTTTATCGCAAAACAACATTGGCTCAGTCAGTCGGCAGTGTTATAAAGCTTTCAGGCCGCTACTTCAAAACAGACTCGCCATTTGATTGACCTCGAGACTCCAACTTTACCAACGTCTCTGTTTCTTGAAAAATATATACTGCGTATCTTCTAGGCATACATGTTCATCAGCATGTTCCATCGTGAACCGTCACTTACTTTGGTGAGACAGTGGTCAAACGCAAGCCTACCAAAGGTAAAAAATTTAAAAAAATCGGATTAATCTGACGTTAAATACTACGTGTATATAGAAAATCTTTTAACAGGGCGTGGATGTCCAAATTCGGAACTATGTGGGTGTGGGCATTCAAAATGATCAAAGGCGTTTAATAAAAACATGTGTTCATTCGCGAAAAACTAGTCAAGCATTCATAATATAGATTTGTCGACAACAAAAGCTTTCGCTAGAATAATCTGCTTTCAAAGACATACATGATAACATTACCCATTTCATTATAACTTTACATACAAATCGAAGATCCCTCCAGCAAATAATAGCTGAAAAGATTCCTCGATCGCGGCATCTTGTTCGTAAATCCTCATACACGGAGTTGTATTAACTTTTTGCAAACTTTCCCTTGAATATTCCTCATAAGTCTTCGGTCCATAAACCGTGCGGATTTACTTCATCTTTATTCCGTTGAAATACGGAACAAAATTCAATGTGAAAAACACATGTGTGGTCGAGATCCTTTCCGGGAAGTTTCGTTCAGTTTCTTTATGTTTAAATCAATTGCTCAAGGAGTAAGCTTCCCTGAACAAACACAATTATTACGCCAATGACGGAGGAATTTATGGGCTCAAATACTTTTATATTCGGATAAAGTATGGGATTCAGAGAAGAGATACTTCGTGTGGTTAAAGGAAAGAAAAATTTGTAATAATATTAATGCTTATTAGCTTTTTTGTGTCTATACGCTTAACCGTTTTTTGAAAATTGGCGAAATTACTATTCAGATCTAAATACTCCCTAATTATATACTAAGGAATATGAATTAATGATTGCAGTACCAACGTATTAAGAGTAAAAAGATTAACACAAATCCTATCACACATCATACAAATCATTCGTCCATTAAAATTAGTCGTATTTTTAGTTCACATTTAATTATGACAAACTGCGGCTAATGCATGTAATCTAACAACAAACCGCAAACCGACATTCCGAATGCCCGGTATACGATTTACCGATAATTATTGATGTTACCTAGACTTTCCGATAATTACCGCTGCTGCAGAGATTACCGATAATTACCGATGTCGACGCTAGACAGGTTAGCCGATATCGCGGATCGCCGGGATCGATTTGCATTAAGTTAGTAAGCTAGATTAGCGTTTCAATATTCGTGAGGCTAATTTTGAAAATAATTAAAATTCAGTCTCACACGCCTCCTTATTTCTGATAGTATAATAATTTACAAAAAGATTTTAAAAGCCTTCAATTTTTTTAACTTCACACTGAAAATACTTGAATATTTTTTCTAGCTATTTTAATTCAAGAACCAAATTACAAAACCGATTCTGATAAATATTCTATGGGACATAGTACATTATTTTTATCACTGAATCAACAGCTCAGTTGGTAACCAGGCAGGGTTACGACTCGTACCAACGTTCTGAACTGCAGGTTGTGGGTTCGATTCCCATCTAAGAAGCACAGAAAAAAAGCGGAAATACTTGTTCTGAGTCTGGGTGTTGTGGAACCATTGTCTTCGTAGTTCCTGAGTCCCTAGAGTCTAGGAACCCTAACTAGGATTCTCTGTGTCTAGGGTCTAGACACAGGGAATCCTAGTTAGGGTCCAGTATCTATACATGTGATTGTTAGGCGTTATTATTATTACTATCAATATTTGCTAATTCAGCAATTTGTGGCGTACTCCGCTACAATTCTGATTTTCTTAACAAAGCACCAGCTTTCATCAACATGAAGACAATATGGTATACATTGCCTTCATATACATATAGAGGCGACATGGCAATGTATTCATTTACCAGGAATTGATTTGATCCCGCAAGGAATACTATTCAGTTCTGATTAAGTCCAATACGCTATGAATAAAGACCAGGCTATAATAAAACGAACAGTATAGGCAGTATGGTTCATCACGATGGGAATTATGATATTAAAAAACACATTGTGTCCTCATGTCTCTTGAAAATGTTTTCAAACACCAAACATAACCCAAAAAAAAAAACAAAATAATAACACTTAAGTCATTACCTAACTCAATTAAATACTAAATAACGCCCTAAGATCACATACATAGATCCTGGACCCTAACTAGGACCATGGTTCCACAACACCCAGACACAGGACAAGTATTTGCGCATTTTTTTGTAAACAAATACATGTCCTGTCGCGGAAATCGAACCCGCCGCCTCCTAGTTATGAGCCAACCGGCTCAAAACCACCACACCATAGAGCACCAACCATTACTCCATGTATGGATTTGACAACTTTAATACACAGATTAGGTTGATAATTGAAAATTTTAAATTAAAAGAGTAATTTCACGCGTTTCGTTTCTGTCAATGTTAAGTGATCACTCGATACTTTACCAAATAATCACTTTAAAAAGTAAATATATAAAAGCTTTATTAGATTACGATGGTACAATGGTATTAAAGTAGTAAGTAGATCAACTTGTAATCTTAGCGAAGTTGGTTTTTTTTTTTTTTTTTTTTTTTACTTCAAACTTGTCTAGCATTTGACCACGCTCTCACCTGATGGGAAGTGACGATGCGATCGAAGGTGTAGCATGCTAGCCAAGTAAATACCTATTCACTCTTCTCTTGAACACGCCCGGGTCATATTTCGCCAGAAACACAAACGCTGGCAGGGCATTCCATTCCTTAGCCGTTCTAATTAAGAACGTTGAGTCAAATCGCTTGGTACGAATGGGTGGTATTTCGACCACAAAAGGATGGCGCTTAGCCGAGCGTCTAGTAGTCCGGTAGTGGAATGGTGATGGTTTCTGTCAAGTTAATGTGAAGGTATGTTTAAAACAGTCGAATCACTGTCCCCTACACCAGGTAGTGAGGTCACAGGAATCTGCTTCAGTGCCCTTACTGCCGGTTTGATATACTGCACGTGATATTCAACGTCGGCGACTATTAGTATGTCCGGGGCATTCCGTTTATATTAACAATGCCTGGACCAAGTCCAAGCACCGTATTATGAGGTAGATAGTATTGTGCAAGACGACAGGCGAAAAGCGAAAGATAAGCAGGTTATTTGTGGTTATCGGGCTACATCTATTTGAGCGCCCCCTCGCTTCTTTTCTTATCTAGCGGCAGTCGCAAAACATCGTAGTGTAGCTAAGCAAGAAAAAACGAGTGTGCTTTAGACTACACGACTGAAGTAAAACTTCTTTAGTTTAGCTCCATCTATCGGCCGGTATAACTTTGTTTAATGTTAATGTCACCATCTTGACACTTGTAAATTACCGGACATACCAAGATAATAAAACAAATTTTTAACATTGTTATGTTGGCAATGGTGATCTACGTGAACAAACTTCAGCTTCCTTTCGCCTCGCATTCACTAGCTTACTCCCCAAGTCAAGCGAGCGTAAAGAAGTTTTACTTCAAAAATGGTAGGTAAATTAGTTTTCAAAGGACGTTTAAGTACCGGCTTACTGAACTAAGTGGTGGTATTATAAAAATTCCTTTTACTCTGAAATTATATCCTTAAACTAAAAATTAATGCCTTTCTCAACGGTCGATTTTATTAATTTATTCTATGAATTTATCAATTAATTACTTACTTTTAATCATATTATATTTTGAGATGAGTCTATGCTTGCAACTTTTGCATATTTTGGGATATATTTTTTGGTGTAAGTAACGCATTAGTGGCAGGACTAATGTTACAGATGTCCATAAGCTACGGCGACATGCTAAGCGATCACGTAACTTGATTGCAACCAATAAAAACACAAATTTGTACGGATTTGACAGTTTCAGTACACAGTTTATGTGCATAGTTCGTATGGAAGTTTAGGTATGAAATTGATCCTGTTGCATTGCAATCAAAGTTCCGAATTCCGCTACTTTCCTGTCTATTGGAAGAAACAAGAATTATAGGAAAATGAAAGGTATTCGTTGTATCATTTTCTTTACTAACAAAGATATAATGTATTATTTTATTTTTATGCATAAGATAAATATACCAAACTAACAAATTAAGAAACTACAATGACTTGGATGCAAAACTGCGCCGAGCGTATGTGCATAGTTTAATTTATTTTAATTTATGTTTTGGCTCCTCACTTTTGTGTATTTAGCCAGTGTCAAGTAATTGATAATTTATCAAGTTAATGATCTTTCACGTATATATGTGTCAAGTCACAGTCAAAGTAATCAAATCAAGTCATAGTCTAGTCAAAGTCATACTCCTAGTAAAGTGGTGGCAACTTGAAGCTTTTATGGAGTTTTGGAAACAACACGAAAATAAACGTTTCACCATCATTATACCATTTTCCCTCACTCACGCCTATAATTCAGCACTTAACGAATAGAATGCCACCAATTTTATGCACTAACACTGAAAATAACACAAGTTTTGGAAAATAATACAATGCGGTGATGCAATCTTTTTCGCTTTCCCGCCAAAAAAACCATGTGCATAGTTATTACGAAAATATTTAAATTAGGAATGAATTTTCTTTTGTTGCAGTGAAATCATAGTTTCGTTATCACCCAACGGTTCCCATCAGGAAGGCTGTATACATGTTTGCTACATTAGCATTAAAAAAATTACATTATGACTTTGGGGGTAACAGGATTCCAAATAATTTATTTTGAGTATCCTAGGCATCTGTTCCAATCTAAAGGATCATTGACATTTACCCTACTGCTTTATCACCAGCAACAACGCACATCAAACGAAGCATTCTCCTTTAAAACCGTAAAAAGCATTTCAGAAAACGTTTATCCACATTAAAATTAAACATTAACGGCGTAAAGCCTGTGGTGAATGAATAAATCAGTACCCGATACGAGAGACTGTTGTCTTCTTGAATAATTTAAATGGCTTTATCGGTACAGCTACCTTTGGATAGGTAGACTCTGAAATAAGGAAAAGTTTGAAAAAGTGAAAGTCAATTTTTCACCTTAAGGAATACTATGATTTTCTTACAAGTGAAATTTATCTTGCGTGCGGATTGCAGGCCAAAATGGCTAATTGGGATGCATGAATTTTGCACACAGGTTGGTCACACTACCAAGATCGATCTATGGCCATTTTGCCCATTTCGTTTTAACCCCGGGTTACCTAACTAAATAATTAACCCTGGGTTAATTTTTTAATTTATCTTGCACGTCGACAAATTAGCCTCTTAATACATTATATTTTAGTCCATGCTCAATTGAAATGGAAGACATATCAAATTTTGACATGTGACATTATGTTTTAATCTGATAGCCACTGGCATAAAGCTTTTTTTTCGTAAAGTTTACTTTTGTGTATTTAGCCAGTGTCAAGTAATTGATAATTTCTCAAGTTAATTATTATTATATAATGTGTCAAATCACAGTCCAAGTCATCAAGATAAGTCATAGTTTAGTCAAGTCAAGTCATACTCCTAGTAAAGCGGTGGCAACTTTACCAAAAGCGTCTATGGAGTTTTGGAAACAACACGAAAAGAATCGTTTCACCATCATTATACCACTTTCCCACACTCATGCCTATAATTCAGCACTTAACAAATAAAATGCCACCAATTTTATGCACTAACACTGAAAATAATACAAGTTTTCGAAAATAATACAATGCGGCGAAATCTTTAATTTTCAAAAATTTTTGTTTATGTAATTTAAAATTGAGTAAATTAACGCGCAAGAGGGCTCTAGAGTATCTTTTGTTCCGGACACTTCTGGTTCTCACAGGACAGGTGATGAATCGCAAGGCACCTTAGAAAAAAAAAAGTATGAATGATATGTACTTTTAACCCTTGGGACGCAGGACGCTTCTTGAGGTACCTGCTAGGCGTTCTGCCGTTTAAGCCGGATTGGGTTGGCCCACGGATACATTTTGCTTTCCGGGATAAAAACAGTTTATTTTGATCTCCGTAGTGTGCCACTTTTTTCCACATCAGTTTAGGTATTTGAACGTGAAATCGCCACACAAAAACTACATATTAATGAAAAAGTAACATAACAAACAGCATTCTAAAGACAAACAATTTTAAACCCTATCTGCATCATCGTTTAAACTTTCAGTTCCATTGAGAGTTTCCCAGGACCCCACACTCTGCATCCAAGGTCGCACATTTCCGCCCGCCCTATAATATTAAACGTAACGTCCGCCTTGCTACAGCAAGGCCCAGAATATATATTAGTATTAACGGTGACGTGATGCTGAATTAATCAGTACTATGCATGTACGGCCATAATTATTAGGTCGGTATTACAGGCGTAGCGTAGTCATGGTGTGGAGTGACTAGGCGATCATAATCGACATTAATTAAACAATGTTTGCTGCGACCATTGATACTAAGATGAGTGATCGCAAAAAGAGTGATATTTGTAATCAAGCTATTTTGCATCACACGTTGAGCGATCGATCTGAGCTATTGTGGTAAGACAGCAGTTGCTAAGCCAAGTCAAGCCTCCGGCTTAATAATTCCGACACCACCGCTTACCTACAATGTAAACTAAAAAGGAGTAGATGACAAAATGTATTTAAATGATTATTATTACAAAAGAGGTAAAGCAGAGTGCAATAGCCTTAACTTCATCACCATTCATATATATATATATATATATAATATATAATATGTGTGGACATCTCACACAACGCCATCTAGCCCCAAACCAAGCAAAGTTTGTATTATGGGAACCAGATAACTGATACATTACTTAAATACTTTTTGTTTTGTAAATAAATACATAGAATATAATATAACACCCAGACACAGAACAAACACCTATGTTCATCACACAAATGTTTGTCCTCGGTGGGAATCGAACCCATATTGAGAGATACTATTTCTTTTTTAATTTATAATCGCCCAACGATTACATAAATTGACTCTGGATCCTAACTTGGATTCCATATATCTAGGGATCCAGGAACTACGAAGACCATGGTCCCGCAACACCCAGTACATAAAACCAGTATTTGCTTTTTCTGTGCGCAAATACCTGTTCTGTCTCGGGAATTGAACCCGCCACCTCCAGGTTATGAGCGAACCTGCTCAACCACTACACCACAGAGGCTGTCAATTGGAACGGACAGTCTCTATGATGACTTGGATTTGAGGAGTTTCATTGTCTACACCAAATTAACATATCACGGACCTTAATCGGTCTAGAAATCTCAGAATATGGGTGAACATAAAAAGAATACGTACATAGAACCTCCTTTTTTATAATCTGTTGAAAACAAATGACTGTACTAAATGTTTTCGGTATAGGAGCTATCTTCCATTTTGTATACACAGAGAGTTCAAAACTCCTGTCGCCCCGGACCGTTAAGTCCCGTAGATTACAGCGGGCCGGCTTGATAGCCTACTATGTTTGTTCTTGTACCCTGTATCTCAAATCCGTCAATGGTTTATGACAGAGACAGGTGCGATGGGGATTGGTCGAAGATACAGGCAATGTGCTATAAAATTAAAACAGTTGTGCAACGAATTTAGGCATCCTTTTCAAACGATTTTAAAATGGAGATCCTCTATTCAGACGTGTTTTTAAAAAACTTTTGATACCTCAGAACTCATTATAAACTAATTTTATAAACTAATTTTTTTATATTTGAAAGGTGTTATTTGCAGGATGGACCCTTTATCAAAATTAGTTCAGTAATTTGGCTTTAAAATTCAAATAACTAGGATGATATTATGATACACTTATGTGTATCATAATATCATCCAAGTTTGTTCTGCCGTCTGCGTCGGTACCGGCTGTTGGTGTTATCTAAGACAATATATTAATTAAGGCAAATCAGAAGCCATTCAGCGTCCTAAAATTAAGAGAAGAATAGAATCCGTTTAAAAATATTTTTATAATTCAAACTTTTTTCATTATTTTTTTATGCTAGTTGCGCCCCGCGGTTTCACCCGCAGATAAAAAGTATTTTAATTATTTGCTCTTCCTAAGGGAACATTTTACTTTTCCAGGATAAAATGTAGCCTATATGTTAATCCAGTGTATAAGCTATCTTGGTACCGAATTTCATCCAAATCCATTCAGCCGTTTTAGCGTGAAGGAGTAACAAACATACACACATACAAACTTTCGCCTTTATAATAATAGTGTGATGTGATGAAGTGTGACGTGATGTGATATATTTTAATGTTTTTATTTTTGGCTACGTCTATTGTTTTACGACAACAGCTGGGACCAATTACCATCACAACTCAAATCTAAGGAATTGTTGAATGAAATTAGTAGGTAAAGGGTCTAAGCCTCGTTTTACTTCCGTCTCTTATCCCTTGAATCCGTAAATACTGGCTTGCGCAGGCGGGTTAATAGGGAGTAATTTGTTGTCTCGTCGATACACTGAACAGATAGCCAGCTCACTTTGACTCCGGTTAACTAATTTGTCAGTTGACCTGCGATAGAATTCTGTAGTGAATTTCAGTGCAAAATCTGGGACGCTGGTATTTTGTGGACCAGTTAAATTGTTAAACCTTTTCATCAGATTACACAAATATCACATACACAAATTATCAGAGGCACTAGGTCTCGCATTTCTTTCGTATTTGTGTTCGTTTCATTCCATCAAATTGTTTGAAACTGTCACCAACATCATCATCATCATATCAATCATAATCGCCATCATCAACATCATCACCATCATCATCATCGCCATCATCATCAACATCATCATCGCCATAATCATCAACATCATCGCCATAATCATCAACATCATCGCCATCATCATCATCAACATCACCATCATCATAATCATCATCATCATCGCCATCAGCATCATCACCATCATCATCATCAATAGCCGGGAACGTCCACTGCTGAACAAATATTCACCTCCCCCATATAGCGCCACTTTAACCAGCCACTTGCCTCTCTTATACCAATCCCTTCCCTACTCACACTGTAATTGAAACGTGGTCTGTTTGTTTGTTATCTTATGTAGTTTTCACTCTAAAACGGCTGAACCAAATTGGATAAAATTTCGAGATCGAGATCAACATTATTTTTATATTTATGGGTTCGATTCCCGCGGCAGGACAAGTATTTGTGCATAGGAAAAAAAAAAAGTGCAAATACTTGTTCTGAGTCTGGGTGTTGTGGGACCATGGTCCTCGTAGTTCCTGGGTGCCTAGACACAGGGAATCCTAGTTAGGGTCTAGGATCTATGTATGTGATCGTTGGGCGTTATTATTATTTCTTAATTATTATATTTCTCCTCGGAAAATAAGGGTTTACACTAGAAAACGCCAGAATGTCTTTTAGTTTTTTTATTTAATGTGCTGTACAGCGTACTAAACGTTAAAGATGACTTTTACTTTACCCATATACAAGCTTATGTTGTTGGATTGGAACTTATAATGTTTGACGTTTCCTTTACATTTTCACACAGCTCTTTAAACATCCTTAATACCCTTTTGATACAGTATCGGCTTATATACATTTCATGCCGGAAAATTAAGATTTCCCATGAGAAATCGCAGCACCTCAAGTATGTTTAAGTGTGCTTACTCGATTGTATTAAAGCTCACTTTCCACGGTACTTTGAGCCTTTTTCGATGGTTGTGTGAAGTTTTCGTTACACATTTAAAGATCCCCTTCCAAAATATCCTAAGCGCCCCTAGATAAGGTATCGGATTTTGGATTTCACCTACTGTAGCAACAAGATAGCGTCTGACCTGATTCTTGATGCAAGTGTCTTTGTTGCCCAAGTGGCGTCGGAAAATATTCTCAGTTGATGAGTTTCAGAAAGGTTGGTGGTCTATTTGTTCTGATAGATTAATTTCGACTTTAGATGGTGGAGTCGGCCGAGTAGGGTTATTTACAAATATATAACTCAAAGGTGACTGACTGATTGACTGACTGACATAGTGATCTATGAACGCAGAGCCCAAACCACCGAACGGATCAGGCTGAAATTTTGCATGCAGGCAGATGTTATTTTATGACGTAGGCATTTGCTAAGAAAGGATTTTTCGAAATTCCACCCTTGAGAGGGTGAAATGGCTGGTTGAATTATTTTCCCACAGGGCGAAGCTGCGGGCAGAAGCTCGTTTACAAATAAATGTAAATCGTTGAGATAGATAGACAGAGAACTCTTTATTGTCTCACCAATGAATTACCTAAACAGGAATAAATATAATATTAGGTCTTTACCTATGAAATTGCCGTTTTGTTTGAAAAAAGTTAAAGTATTTTTTTTTCGAACTTATTTATTTCTTTTATTCAAAGTAATCACCCCTGCAATCAATGCATCTTTGCCAACGCTGTGGCAGTTTATGGATGCCCTTCTTGAAAAAATCAGCAGGACGGGAGACAACAAACTCTTCAAAGGCGTTTTGTACTGCCTCTCGGGAATTGAATTTTTTTCCCGCTAAAAAGTTGTCCAAATTTTGGAAAAAGTAATAGTCAGTAGGCGCAAGATCTGGTGAGTATGGCGGATGAGGGAGAGCTTCCAAACCCAACTCATGCAGCTTAGAGACGGTCTGTTGTGCAGTATGGGGTCGCGCGTTGTCGTGAAGTAGCAGTGGAGACAACCGATTGACCAAAGCTGGTTGCAGACGTGCGAGTTTCGCCATCATTGTGGTCAGTTCTTCAATGGACACATCTGCAGTAATGCTCTCGCCGTTTTGTAAAAAGCTATGATGAATCACACCAGCACTAGACCACCAAACTGTGACCATCACCTTTCTAGGGGTCATTTTTCGTTTTGCACATTGCTTTGGTACCGAACCAGGATCTAACCAACTTGCTGAGCGCTTTCGATTGTCAAAAAGAATCCATTTTTCGTCGCACGTAACAATTCGGTTCAAAATTCCTTCATTTCTGTGCCTGTTAAGCAGCTCAAGGCAAGTCTCGACGCGTACGTTGCGCTGGCGATCGTTAAGTTCGTGGGGCACCCATCTATCAAGCTTTTTTATCTTGCCAATCTGTCGCAAATGGACCAGTATTGTTTTGATGCTAACATCAAAAGCTGCTGCCAGCTCAGCTGTAGATTGAGATTCATCAGCTTCCACAATCGCCTTTAATTCATCATTGTTGACCAAAGTTTCCGGACGACCACGAGGTTCATTTTTCAAGTCAAAATTCCCAGAACGGAACCGAGCAAACCAATAACGGGTTGTACGTTCGTTTGTACAGTTCTCTCCGTAAACGTCGTTGATGTTACGTGTCGTTTGTGCCGCGTTGGTGCCACGACGGAACTCATTCCATAATTACACGAAATTTCAAAGTATCCATTGTGAGGAAAAATTTTGAAATGTAATGAAAATACAACGCTAATCAAAAAACAAAAGACTTATATTGTAAATAGAATGTCATATTTTTAGAACAAAATTAATTTGAATTTAGAATTCATAGCCAATCAAAACTTTTTTTTGTTTGAAAAAGTCTGTACTGCAATACGGCAATTTCATAGGTAAAGACCTATTATTTACGAATTAGTGTAACAATGAGCAGTCTTATCGCTGACAGCGATGTCTTGCAGACAACCTTTGGATGGACAGAACAGTAGGGAAGAAAACGGCGGTGTAAAGCAATTTATAAATAAAGTAAATATAGATAAATTAAAAACTATTACCTGACTTTGTAACTGACCTCGTATCGTTGAGATAATAACATAATAATAACGCCTAACGATCACATACATAGATCCTGGACCCTAACTAGGATGCCTTGTGTCTAGGGACCTAGGAACTACGAGACTGGGGCCACCCAGACTCGGAATAAATATTGACGTTTTTTTTTCTGTGCTCATATACTTGTCCTCGGATCGAACCCGCCGCCACCGGGTTAGAGCCGACTTGCTCAACCACCACACCACAGAGGCTGATATTTTTAAGGCTTTAGTTTTTGTTGATGTTAAGCATAGAGCAGGAAAAATACAGCTCTTGCTCCAATAGAGACTTCTTTCTCGACACTTTATTTAAACGTGTCACGTTTTAGAATAAAACCTTGTTTACCTGTGCAAAAGACGATCTTATATATAAAATGCTGGTGTCATAGTATTTTTTATTTAATTTTAGTGAATGATGTGACAAGCTACTCGTTCACCTGATGTTGAGCGACACGGCCGCGCATAACAGGGGACATACAAAATGCAATATAAGGTAATAACATTGAATTAATTTCTAGTTCACTTTACGTTTTACAAAGTGTTAAGGCATTAAAAGTTATTTTTCTTATGTTAATAGACTTAATAAAGGCGTTTTTAGTCTGTAAGTCACATTTTAAAATTCTAAGTAAATAGTAGCTATTTGTTGTATTTTTTATGAAGTATTACAAAGTTATAAAACTTTCTTAACATTCTTACAAGATATGCAAATTAATTCAAGCGCTCGGTATAACCCCGTCGCTATGAAGTGTTGGTCGAGAGGTTCCTATCCAATATGGAAATTGTAGACTCTACGAACCGTTCGTAGTAGAGCGCTCTGCATCTTATCGGCAGAAATAATATTATTGCTAGAAAAATTTGCACCACCGATAACTCGGTGCTGCAAATTTTTACCATTAACATGGTACAGCGTTTTTTTATGTTAAGATATCACGTGTCACTCGGAAGAGAGTTTCGCGTGACACTGCACTGCGCACGTCATCCTGAGACATCAGCACAATCTAGTAATAAGATTACTAGACTGTGATATCTGGTCATAAAGTCTAATTTGCCCAGTGATTTCACTAGCTACAGTGCCCTTTAAGCTGGAACACAGCAGTGCTTAAGCACTACTGCTTGGCGGCAGAATAACTGGCAAAGCGGTGGTACCTACCTAGACGCCGATGACGCAGCCGCCTTTGTCCTACCACCTAGTAAACGTATAAGACATAATGAAGTGTCGATCAAATAAAACTTGGACAATTTGGGATATCTGCATTTTAACAGCGCGAAACGTCTCCGTTTTATTTTGGGCAAAAATAATTTACTACGTTTTATTTACAGGTCGCTTTTCTCAACCAATTCTCGTGCCATTTTGTGAGCAGGTTTGATAATTATGTCATTTTTACGTTTTAAACTCATTGAGTCACTAATTTTTGATTGGACATAATGATGGGTCCTTGTACAAACGGTAACTAAGCTGTTCGGTGAAAAGATCGCCTTTTTTCTGTAAGATAGTTAATTGATACGACGCCTTAATGTACTACCAAGCTCGATATTACTGTGTTATAAATACCATTTTTATAGCGGTCCGGTCACCCATGCATTGATCGCAGTGAACGTTGCTTAATACCGACGAACGAAAAGTCAGTTTCACTATGAACACTACTTTACTGTGAAATGCAGTAAAAATAAGCTGTTTCGATCCACTCGGTTATTACGTAACTAAGTTAATGCCACACATAACTTTCCAAACTGTACTCCATCTCTACTAGACCTTATACTTGTAACTTCATTACAGCGCGTTGCTAAGCATGGCCAATGTTCCGCGGATGCTTTCTCTTACCATGACTTGATTTTCGTATCCTATAAACTTCGTCCTCCTAAATGCAAACCCAAAATTCTTCTGCAGCGTAACTTTGGTGCCATAGACTCGGAAAAACTCCGTAACGATGCCAGGTCTATTGACTGGACTCAAGTGATCGATGCTGGCAACATAGATGATAAAATCAGTATTTTCAACTCTAAGCTAATACAACTGTACGATGACCATGCTCCGCTACGGCCAGTTAAAATGAAACACCTTCCGGCTCCATGGATTACAGATGATATTAGAAAACTTATGCATAAGAAAGCTGTTTCCAAGGCCAAACTTAAATGTTGTTCTAATGACCTAAATAAAGAGAAGTATCTGCGCTCACGGAATCACTGTAATAGAGTATGTAGGGATGCACAGCGGCGCCACATTCATAATTCAGTAGAAAATGAAGATCCTGCTAAAGTTTGGAAATTTCTACGATCACTGGGAGTTGGGAAATCACGTCAAGAATCCATTCCGAGCAGTTTAGATATTAATTCCCTCAATATTCACTTTTCTTCGTCATCCAACATTGCTTTGAATGACAAAATTGCCACGATTAACCATCTTTCGTCTCTCCCAACTCCTGATTATGCTCCTTTTTTTATCAGTGACTTTGCCGCTTGTGATGTTAAAAAGAGCATTCTGTCCATCTCTTCTAATGCGGTGGGTGGAGACAGCATCAGTCGAAACATGATCGTTCCTATATTGGATGAAATCTTGCCAATTTTGTGCCATATACTGAACGTTTCTGTCTCGAAGGTTGCTGTACCATCATGCTGGAAGGAAGCCCATATTATCCCTTTACCCAAGAAGTCGAATCCTAAATCATTTTCCGAATACCGTCCTATTTCAATCCTCCCCTTCCTTTCTAAAGTCCTTGAACGGCTAGTGCACGCTCAACTTAGTAGTTTCCTCAACAAAAACCACCTCCTCAATCCTTTTCAGTCCGGTTTTCGACCTGGTCATAGCACTGTCTCAGCACTTGTCAAAATTACAGATGACATCAGGCTAGGTATGGAAAACTGTCAGCTTACAATCCTGACGCTACTCGATTTCAGCAATGCTTTCAACACTGTTGATTTCGATATCCTCTTGGCCCTGCTCCGCTCTATTAACATATCTCCAATGGCAACTGAATGGTTTCACAGTTATCTGTTTGGGCGTCGGCAGCGTGTCCGCCTCGAAGATTCGTTTTCTTCATGGTGTGATACGAATGTCGGTGTACCACAAGGCGGTGTGCTTTCTCCTCTTCTCTTTGCTGTATTTATTAACTCGATATCCCACTTCTTAGCTTCTCCCTACCACCTCTATGCAGATGATCTCCAAATATATACTCAAGCTACACTTGACAAGTTAAGTATGGGTGTAGACTCTATTAATGGTGATTTAAGACGTATTGAATACTGGAGCAAATCATATGGACTCACAGTCAATCCGGCTAAAACTCAGGCCATTATTATAGGAAGCTCAAGGTTGATCTCACGGCTTGATTACACTACACTTCCGAAGATAGAGTTTGGTGGGACTACAGTTCCCTACAGCGCAGAAGTAAAAAATCTCGGAGTGATCATCGACAGATGTTTGTCCTGGGGTCCTCAACTGCAATCCGTTAGCCGTAAGATATTTGCGTCAGGACGTTCTCTCAATAGACTGCGTAATTTTTTGCCTATTGCTACTAAAGTTACGCTCGCACAATCTCTCCTTCTTCCTATTCTTGACTATGCTGACGCCTGCTATTTAGATCTTACCGAGGACCAGCTGAACAAACTTGAGCGGCTTCAAAATTTCTGCATTAGATTTATTTTCAGTCTCCGCAAATATGATCATGTCTCACAGTTTCGTTGTAAGCTCAAGTGGCTCCCCATACGTTTTCGCCGGAATACTCATATCTTATCTCTTCTCTATAATATACTGTTCAATCCCTGTACTCCCCAATATTTAAAGGAACGATTCGACTACCTTTATAATTCTCACTCTAATACTATGTGTCTCAGGTCATCAGAGAACCTTCTCCTCAAGCCACCGGTGCGTCGTACCACCTTCTACGACCGCTCATTTACTGCTCAGGCTGTACGCTTGTGGAATGAACTACCTCTCAATATTAAACAGGCTCAATCACTCACTGCTTTTAAGACTCAAATTAAGCACTTCTATCTCTCTAGTTTGACTTCGAAATAAACCTTCATTGTTTCCTTAGTATTTGTATATTATGTATTATTTGTGTATGTTTATGTATAGTAGTATTGTATTTTAAGTAGTATATAATTTTATATTTGTCTTAGTATGTATGTACACAGTAACTTTTTAGCACCACCGTCCTTGCTCGTTGATCTATCTCTGTCCATCCAAAGGTTGTCTGGAAGAGATCGCTTTTTAGCGATAAGACCGCCCATTGTTACCTACTCATTACTTATTTCCTGTTTTTGTATTTGTTGCCTTGGTGTCAATAAAGAGTTTATCTATCTATCTATCTATCTATCTATCTATCTAAGTTGCAACACAACTCGTGAAATTCTCTTCTTAATTTAAACTTTTCCATTGTCATCATGCAAGTACGTACTGCGTGAAACAGTCAAATCTATACAAGTATGAGTTTCAATAAGTTTCAAAATTGGCAAATTCAATGAAATTTTCTCAAAAGATAATCGTTAAAAATCATAGTTATTTTAATATTAAAATACCCCTGAATACTACAATGATATAATAACTACTACTAAAACTACCATTATATTAAAATACCTATTTAAATAATATGCTTTTCTATTGGAAATTATCGTTAGATTATTATCTATGATTTTACTGCCGGAACGTTATTCTACTGAAATGTCTAAGGGGAGTAGGTATTTTCTTCGCTTTCCATTATTCTTCATTGCCAAATGCCAAATCGGTGAGAAGTTTTCCAGTAGTTAGATACGACAGGCGCTCAAGATGAAAATTGTAGATGGCACTTATCCTCTACGAATATCCTTTTGGCAGAGATAATGTTATTGGAAATCTTTTCCAGGCGAGATTATTCGCGAAAATTATAGGAATGTTGTGGTTTCCAATATTGGTGAGTATAATACTCCAATATTAAACGATGAATTATACAAATACTCTGAATATTTGTATAATTCATTGTTTAATGCCGACGTGTGTATGTTAAATGGACAGAAATTATATTCGATTTGCAATTTCAATCTAACTTAACGCTATGATTTTTATTTTGAACCAGTTTCGAATAACGAGGGTTTGTGTAAGTAAGACGCAGTCATGTGTGTTAGCATATTTCTTGTTTGTTCTTGTTACAAATATGAAGAAAGTGATTGAAAATGAGCAACATCGCAAGATAATTTGTTTTAATAAAGTAAAATAAATAAATAAAGTAAAATAAATAAATAAAATGAAATAATTAATAAAAGTAAAATAAATAAATAAAGTAAAATTAATAAATAAAACTTAATAAATAAATGGAGCAAAATAAAAAACAAAATACGAGAATATATGAGTAAGAATTATAAAAGTATCTCAAGTCGACACTTGAGATAGATAGTGTAAATTTAACTCTAAAAAAGAATAAACCTGGTAAATAAACTTTCTCAGATATACTTGTAAGCTACCTGCTCTCGTACCTAGACTTCATGTTCATTTTTATAGGTCGTTGAGCCAAAAAAGCACCCTAAAAAACACCGACTCACTTTTACAACGCTATAAAGTGTGAGTTGCATTCGAAAGAGGTAGCTCCAAGTCGTAGTCTGCAATACTATAAAGATGGAGCTATATTCTACCCTCGTTCATCCCTCGGGGTCGCAGAAAGGGTCGTAAACCCGAGACGTGGCCTCCTGGATAATTATAAACGACTAATTGTGAAGAATCACGACCATCGGGACTTCGTACCACTTCAGGACTCGTGATTAGCATTGGAAATGAATCGCTATTGGGTAGCTATCAAGGTAGATATTAGATTACAGTTTTCATTGGTTGGTTTTTTTAGTTATTTTTTGAGATTATCGTCACTAATACCTAACATGTTTCTTTCATATGAATCTAGTGGTACTTTATTCCCATTCATTCTGCTGTCGTTTTGATATTTTTTTAAATTCATAAATTAAGTTACATTATTTTTTTTATGTTAGAATATATATGTCAAGTCACAGTCGAAGTCATAGTCTAGTCAAAGTCATACTCCTAGTAAAGTGGTGGCAACTTTACTTGAAGCTTCTATGGTGTTTTGGAAACAACACAAAAAGAAACGTTTCACCATCATTATACCTTTTTCCCACACTCACGTATGTAATCCATAATGAATAGAATGCCACAAATGTTATGCACTAACACTGAAAATAACACAAGTTTGGAAAATAATACAATGCGGTGACGCAATCTTTTTCGCTTTCCCGCCAAAACTCTCATTACACATTAAACATTAATTTTAAATAGTGCCTACGTCAGTATATGGCGCTGATTGGACAGTGCTTAGTTTTATTAAGGCTTCACGTTAAATGTACACACAGAGTAAACTCCTTCGTTACGTGATTGCTCGCAATAAATCCTTGCTACAAATAAAATTTAAAAGTAGCCACAGGTTAAAAAACACGGTCGTGTCCTCGTCGTTGTGTAGAACATTCGTCATAAAGCCACGGTGGCAGTGCAATTAATTACATCGTCTGACAACTGAACGATCACGCCATGGTATTTTCAGTCATTTGGTGCTGTTTGAAGATTATTTCCTTCTCTAGTACTATTGAGTTTTAATATTGTGTTGAAAGTACAGAAACTGAAGGGAAATAATAATTAAATTAAATTTATTTATTTATTTGGCACACAAAACAGAATATAACCAACAAAAGAACAAAAAAAATAAGTGTTTACAAACATTTTGAGCTAGGTTACATCCCAAAACATGTGCACATATCATGATTAACAAAACAATAAATTAGTAAATAATATAATAAAATATTATATTTATAATAAAATAAATTAATACATTCATTTATTTAAACAGTAAATATGAACATAGCATGTGGGTTGATCCCTGGATCCCTGTCCTGTGTCGCTCATTCAGTCTCTTCCAATTTTTATAAGACTTAAGGATAAAGGTAGATTAAATTCTAGGTATTGAATATAGTAGGTACACTAAAAAAAGAGAAAAAATAAAATCAAATAAGTAGGTGATTAATTAAAGTTAGTTTTTAAGATTCTTTGGGGGGGTGATCACGAACTTTGATTGCAAAGAAACAGTAGAAATTTCATTCTTTATTTAATAATTCCCATGGTATTAGTAGAATTAATTCATACTTTTCGCTTGGAATTGCATTTTTTGCTTGGGAGAATTGGCCACTTTTTTGCAATTTAACTGGCAATATTGGTGAAATTTTCAACAATACTAACATTTAACTCTCTATGTAGGAGTTTTGGCGGGAAAGCGAAAAAGATTGCGTCACCGCATGGTACTATTTTCCAAAACTTGTGTTATTTTCAGTGTTAGTGCATAAAATTGGTGGCATTATATTAGTTAAGTGCTGGATTACAGGCGTGAGTGTGGGAAAATGGTATAATGATGGTGAAACGTTTCTTTTCGTGTTGTTTCCAAAACTCCATAGAAGCTTCAAGTAAAGTTGCCACCACTTTACTAGGAGTATGACTTTGACTAGACTATGACTTGACTTGATGACTTCGACTGTGACTTGACACATATTTGCGTGAAATATTATTAACTTAATGAATTATCAATTACTTGACACTGGCTAAATACACAAAAGTGTGGAGCCAAAACATTAAACAAAAAACTCTCTATGTACTAATTGCATTGTCACAAATAATTACATTGTCTAAAACAATTGTTTTCGCAAGATGTATGATGAATGTTTAATGCATGTAATTTGTCTGGATTACGTGAATTTTACGTTTTTTTTAACTTTGAAACCAACCATAACTTAAGATTATGAACACTTAAAATAGAAATAGCCTATTATAACCACAAAACATTATTTCGTTATAGAATCTCCAATAATTTTCATGATGAGAAAAACTAAATCAATTTAGTATCAGTTTACACAAAAAATAAACTATTTTGCAACGAGCGTTAAAATATAATAAAATTAGTAATTTTCAAAGCACTTATTACGTTTAAAATATCTTTAAATTGAAACTTATCGTTTCTTTATTTTTGTAATCAATTATCAATACTTTAAAAAATTTAAACCGAGACGCGTAAAAGTCGTGAATGATGTGACGAGCTAGTCGTTCACCTGATGTTAAGCGCTACGGCCGCCCATAACTGTACTGCGCACATCATCCTGAGACATCAGCACAGTCTGGTAATAAGATTACTCGACTGTGAGATCAGATCATAAAGTCTCAATTGCCCAGTAATTTCACTAGCTACAGTGCCATTCAAACCGGAACACAGCAGTGCTTGCACACTACTGCTTGGCGGCAGAATAACTGGCAAAGCGGTGGTACCTACCTAGACGAACTTTGCAACAAAGTCCTACCACCTAGTATTTAGTATTTAGTAGATTGCACTGTTTTCATTAATAAACCTACTGTTAAGAAGAGCTTTGACGTTTCGTTCAGTTAAATGCACAAGATCTTTCCTAAGTAGATAAAACTGCGCCCCAATTTCCATCAAATAACTTTAAATTAATACACCCACGTAGATGCTTCATCGCATGTGGAATGAATGAACGACGCGAACGAGTGAATGAAACGTCAAGAATGCTTTACAACGAACATAATTATGCATCTCTCATTCACCTGGCGACGAATGTAACAGCGGGCGACCTGCATTCATGCATTCATCAGAGTTCATTCCTTCGTTCGGAGCATAAAAAGTAACTTCAATTTAATTTTAATAATAGCGTACATTGTAAATACTGGTATTTATAATACTAATTCCGACAAAGGTCATTTTGGCTTGTTTTTATACTTAATGGTTTATTTAATTGAACTCCTGAAATAACAAACAAGAAAATTATAAACACATTGCGTTCCGTTTCACGTGTCCAAATATTCACTTTTAAAGTTAATTATAGTGTTCGTGGCTTCAGTTACTTATATTAATTAACAGTTCTTCGACATAATAATAGCTATTATGTCAGACCAGATTACAGTGGAGCTCCAACATTTACATAATTATACAGTTGGCATTCAGAGCTCGAGTTACGTATAAACTATGGTCTAATCAGTGGCGTTAGTAATAGTTCTCATTCATCATCTATTAGAACTAAAGCGCGGATGATATTCTAATATATATCATTTACATAATATATACATAACATAACATATATAATATACACGTCGGTTAATTAAATATTAGAATGTCGAAATACTGTATTTCTTTTTATCTAATTCTGCGTATATTGGAATGTTATTTTTATTTTATTTGTTTTTCTGGCAATTTGCGTAGTGTACATTATTCCACTTGCCAAAGTCATTCGACCGTTAGTTTTATTTTTTGAATATTGCCTGCAAAAATACTAAAAATATTACGCAAGAGCTATAAAGTAGTAGTTATCTAATAAACAACGAAGCGAGGGAGCCCGTAAAGTTCTCGCTCGTTAACCCTCACTCAGTTCAAGAATGGCAACACAATGCCATTGTTATATCGGCACTTACTGACTTACTGCCGACAACGGTTCTAAGTATAGTTTTCCTCTAAAACTAAGTAATCTACTAACAATAACGTACTTCATTTCGGTTGAAGGAAAATAAGGTTTTTCGTAAGACGCTGGCATTATGCAAAGACGCGCAAGCCAAAAACATTTATCTACACAAGTATGTTTACAACTTTATATAAAGTTATAAGTGACATTGTATTTAAATGTTACATAAACACGATTATCTGTAGTCATACACAGTCCTACAAACGTTCCAATTTTAAAAAGTTCATTGGTAAAAAGCGCGCCAATTCGTAAAAACGACGCTCGTTGCGTGCAACGAGCGTCGTTTTTACGCAACAGCTCGTTTAGTATGCATGCGTTAAATCTACCATTACACAAATTCTATAAAGTGTGGACTTTTATGAGAATGGAATAAGGTTACAATTCGCGTGTTCTCGGTTTTGAGTGTCTATGGTTCATTAGGCGCTAAATGAAAATGACGCTATATCTTTGTTGAGCAGTGTTGCCAACATAGAGAGAAGAACTTTATAACCAGCATCATGCATGTTGGTGGCATGGCGGGAACATTAAATTAGAGTAACAACTTAGCAAGCTGAACCTCAAAAAGTAGGTTAATTATATGTGTTATCAAAGAATGTATACAATATACAAGTATAGTACAATTTAATTTTAAAAAAAGTATCATCAAATTGTTTTTTTTTTGTATTGATATTATTTTATTCGTATTGTTTTTTTTTTACTTGGTTTATACCATTAAATAAATAGACATAAAAAAGGTTTTTATTTACTCTTACACACAGATTAGAGAAAAAAGAATTGGATAACACCAATTTTTTTTTCTCTTCTAATTATTTTAACAACTGTTAAGAGGAGCCACCATGGAGGTTTAAGTACACACAAGTACTTTTGATTATGAACTTGTTCATAGTTTCTAAATCATGTTGTTTTAAAATGTATTTTTTTTATTTTTGTTGTATACAATTATTAAATGAAATAAAACACAGTCAGATTGTGTATAATAGACTGGAGACGAATGAAACATAATTTGTAACTCCTAAACATCACTTCTGGGACCCATAACGTGAATAAGGTCAGACCCTAATAAGTTAGATTTATTTATCTATGTAAGCCTTGTTTCTAAAACTGGCAGCACTGAGCTGCGATGAATGCCCGAAACTGGGTCGGAGAGCTACAAATACATTAAGGGAATAAGCCTGGCAACTTTTATAATTAATGTAACGTAATATCAAGAGCGGGAATTAATGAGTTGCTGATCGCAGTACAAAGTCGAAGTTTGAGAGGCTTTATTAACGTTGCCAAGAGGTACCTAGCCTTATTAGAGGTTTGAAGAACTTACTTCTTCAACCTAAGTAACATTAGTATTATGTAATAGGTCTTTACCTATGAAATTGCCGTATTGCAGTACAGACTTTTTCAAACAAAAAAAAGTTTTGATTGGCTATGAATTCTAAATTCAAATTAATTTTGTTTTAAACATATGACATTCTATTTACAATATAAGTCTTTTGTTTATTGATTAGCGTTGTATTTTCATTACATTTCAACATTTTTCCCCATAATGGATACTTTGAAATTTCGTGTAATTATGGAATATGAGTTCCGTCGTGGCACCAACGCGGCACAAACGACACGTAACATCAATGACGTTTACGGAGAGAACTGTACAAACGAACGTACAACCCGTTATTGGTTTGCTCGGTTCCATTCTGGGAATTTTGACTTGAAAAATGAACCTCGTGGTCGTCCGGAAACTTTGGTCAACAATGATGAATTAAAGGCGATTGTGGAAGCTGATGAATCTCAATCTACAGCTGAGCTGGCAGCAGCTTTTGATGTTAGCATCAAAACAATATTGGTCCATTTGCGACAGATTGGCAAGATAAAAAAGCTTGATAGATGGGTGCCCCACGAACTTAACGATCGCCAGCACAACGTACGCGTCGAGACTTGCCTTGCGCTGCTTAATAGGCACAGAAATGAAGGAATTTTGAACCGAATTGTTACGTGCGACGAAAAATGGATTCTTTTTGACAATCGAAAGCGCTCAGCAAGTTGGTTAGATCCTGGTTCGGTACCAAAGCAATGTGCAAAACGAAAAATGACCCCTAGAAAGGTGATGGTCACAGTTTGGTGGTCTAGTGCTGGTGTGATTCATCATAGCTTTTTACAAAACGGCGAGAGCATTACTGCAGATGTGTACATTGAAGAACTGACCACAATGATGGCGAAACTCGCACGTCTGCAACCAGCTTTGGTCAATCGGTCGTCTCCACTGCTACTTCACGACAACGCGCGACCCCATACTGCACAACAGACCGTCTCTAAGCTGCATGAGTTGGGTTTGGAAGCTCTCCCTCATCCGCCATACTCACCAGATCTTGCGCCTACCGACTATTACTTTTTCCAAAATTTGGACAACTTTTTAGCGGGAAAAAAATTCAATTCCCGAGAGGCAGTACAAAACGCCTTTGAAGAGTTTGTTGTCTCCCGTCCCGCTGATTTTTTCAAGAAGGGCATCCATAAACTGCCACAGCGTTGGCAAAGATGCATTGATTGCAGGGGTGATTACTTTGAATAAAAGAAATAAATAAGTTCGAAAAAAAAATACTTTAACTTTTTTCAAACAAAACGGCAATTTCATAGGTAAAGACCTAATATATTGTGGCGGTTGTTTGTTGTACAGTTGATGGCTTCAGTTGCCCCTGAATACTAAATTTTGTGAAAACCTTTAAGTTCTCTGTTGTATCCAAGTTTTTTTTGCTCTTCGTTATTATGTTATTTTTGTTTTGGTACAGTGGTCAATCTCTTTTATTAGTTTGAAAACTACCGTGAGTATGACACTAAACTCACGTCAATTAAAAAGTCGAAATTACTCCAACCAGGTTGCGGACATATTGCTATATAGCTGAACAGATTTAAACAAGATTTGGAATGGGGATGAGGATTGGGATGGTCAAACACAGGACCATTTTTATCCACGGGCGAAACATCTAGTATAAAATAATTTCTAAGACTCACCCGTAGCATAAGCCGGTTCGAGATCGTCTTCGTCGTCCGTGTGATGTCTACTCGACGCGTGCGAGTGTGAGTGATGCGGCACGCCCACATGCACAGGCTGTATCGGCTGCTCGTAGTGTTTATGGTGGTCTACGTACACTCGGTGGTGGTGTGGACACGGGACCGGGGGCAGGAAGTCCGCAAGCGTCCCCCCGCGAGTCAACGTTGACCCAGCACTGAGTGTCCCGCCCCCAGAACAAGACGCTAACGCACTCCGCACTGAGCCTAAATCCAGAGACGGTCTTCTGGAAAGTTCCCCGTAACTCTCACCGAAGAGAGCGCTCGCGGGCACCGCGTGTCTCACTTCGTGAGCGTGATGGGAATGTCCCCCGTTGGATGACGAGTGGGGAGACGCGGAATGGTCCCGACTGTCCCGTGACGTCGACGCCGTGTGAATGATGCTGTCGTCGTGTTCTACTTCTCTAGCCGTCGGCGGGTTCGGATGCACGTGCACGGCTGAAGTCCCAGCTCTTCTCGGACTCCGCCCGCGATCGGGCATCACCGACGACGCCGACCAGTATCCCCACGCCATTTCCTCACTTTATCTCGCTCTCACGCTAAAATCAAATTGCCATACGCTGCGTTAGTTGAGACTTGGCACGTTCCGGGAGCGAGTGAGCTTAGTGTGTCGGCCGCGTAATCCGGCGCCGGAGGGAGGTGGCAATGTAAACGAACCTAATCTCCTTTGACGCGCACCGTCCAGCCCGAAGCCGGCTTCGTGACTCACGCCCTAATATTTTGACGAGTGTATCACGGCGAGTCGTGCTGGGCAGCTCGTGCGACTGTGACATTGGACAATGGAACAATGAAAATTTCTTATATTTGACAGCATTTTTGGATCCTAAATAAAAATAGCAGGTCCCTACAGGTGCAGGTACAGGTACGGTGTGATAAATTATTAAAATTTTCTTGGCATACGTAGGTTATAAATGGTCGAAAGAGATTCAAAATGATAAAGACTACCTGTGTTACCACAAATACATAAACACGGCGTAAACAGACGTCAAACGCGTGTTTAACAATACAAAATAATAGTTTAACACTTGTTTAAAGCTTGTCTAAATCTTTTTTTTTTAAGCATTAAGGTAACAAGCCTTAATCTAATGTTTAAATGCTGTTTTGTTTTGTTAAACACGCGCTTGATGTCTGTCTAAGCCTTGTTTATGTATTTGTGTTAACACGGTTAGCGTTTATAAAGTTTTTGATATTTTACCATAATTGCCAGCAATTTCCAGCTGTCAAGACAAACAAGGTGAAAGCTACATCGCTACTTCAGCAGCTGTCAAAAAGAATCCCCCCTATTTCCACATCTGAAGTAACTAGACCAGAAAAGCCAATGCCGCCGCGTTCCATTTCATATCTCATTGCGCCGATAGGATCGGGAGTGACGAGACGCAACTAATTCTGGCCGCCCAGCTCTGAGCACTAAATGAGTTGGAAACTTTGCTGATACAGATAAACAAGTCGCCCGGCTGAGGCTTAAAGCCACTGAGGAAGGATACCCTATACAGTTATCTATTGCATTAGAAAAGGTTGGAACAGGCCGCGCCGTTTCTTGACCGTATAACCAATCCTATTAGTAGTAATACGGGTAATTTTATTACTACTCCAGTGGTGTCGATTCTGTGTCGCTTACTCTAAAGCAAAACGAAATTAACATATTTCCGTCTTTTTCATTTCCCCTATATCAGAAGAGTACCTTAAGTTTGCTTTAGTTTTAGAGAATGCGACACAGAATCGACACCAGTATGTAAGTTATTAAAAGGGAATTCAATGACAGCTAGCCCCTGGCAGCTTCCATAGAATGCATAGCATCACATGCCGCATGATCTACCACGCCAATTTATCCCAACCTAAAGATTTTAAGTAGAATAATTAAACTGGTTATTGTAACTGGTTAAGCTATGTGATGAATACTATAACAAACGCAAAGCGAAAAAACCGATATAACTTATATGGTTTTCTCATGGATGCCATTGCCACAACCGGACCAAATTGAAATGCGACCACACGGGAAGCACCAGCTTTCAAATATAAAAAAAGGAATTATGAAAATTAGTTAAATCAGTCGAAATTTTTTAAGCTAACCAATATAAAAAATACAGTAGAATTAGAACCTCCTCCTTTTTTGAAGTTGGTTAAAAAGCGCTTTTGGCATTGTTTTCTTAAAACCGCTGGATATATTAACTATTCTCAATGCAACTGCACTGGAATCAAAAAAGTTATCTATCTAAAAGTCCTAACTCGTCACGATACCCAAATTCAGAAAAAAAGGATTACGAATATAAAGTAAAAAGTAATTTGACACTACAAATTACTAAAAAAAAACCTAGAAACGTTGTAAAAACTCTGGCATGTAATCCTATAAAAAAAATATTATCAGGAATTGAGTCGAATCTATTTCGAAGCGCTTTTCAATTGTTTTTAGTTTTACACAAAGAAACAGCAAAATGGTTTTAAAAGCTTTAATGTTCGGAGTGAGAGATGAGATTTTATTTAAAGTTTTTAATTTTTTTTTTCTTTAGAGCTCTCGGTTTCCGAGCTTGTTTAATGTGTTTATTAAATAGTGTTTTGTAATAAGTATCGCAAACTTTAAAATACTTAATCTTTTTGTCCCAAATCCTGGCGGGATTCAACCTTTATAGATACGTTGGTTCAATGTGATTTATGGATCGGAGAGCTGGAATAATTAATGTGGACCACGTCTGCTATCGATATATCAATTAATGTTTCAATAGTCTAACGGAAATATTGAATCGTGGGCGATAAATATTTGATTAAGGGAAATTCACACGTTAGTGTCGGGTATGAGGGTTGCACGTACGCGTATATTTGTGTGCGTGTGTTTTAGGTGTGTGTGGCAGTGTGTATGTGTGTGTGTGTGTGTGTGTGTTTTAGGTGTGAGTGTGGCAGCGTGTGTGTGTGTGTGCGCGCGCGTGTGCTGTGTGTGTGTTTTAGGCGTGTGTGTGGCAGTGTGTGTATGTGTGAGTGTGTGTGTGTTTGTTAACTCGTCGTGTGTAGCTCGTTGATCAAGCGAGCGAAGTCTCTGCTGTAACTCGCGAAATTCTCTTTAATCTGTAGGGATTGGTACTAGCGTGATACTTTTAATTTTTACTAGCTTGACGAAACTTGGTACATATATAAATTCTAAGATTTTCAAATTTTTTGACCTCAGTGATTTTTAATTGGGCGTATATTTTCGCCAAAGAGGGGGAAATTTGCGGCCGCCATTAACCGGCCAATTTTGATACTATTTGGTACTCAACTCTAAAAAGGTATGAGCAAAATCGATCTAGAGGTTGTTAAGATATAAGGTCGTAAAGTCTGAATTCTGGGAAACAATTGTTACAAAAAGATTCGTTTAATTTTCGCAGAAATACTAGTTTCTGTCTCAATTAATAACTCACCTGTTTGTTTGTTCGTTTGTGTCGCTTAATAAAAAACTATGACACTTTACAATATGTACTACACTACAGTACTTGTAATTCTTTATATTCTTTGAAATTTATATTAATATGTGGTGTGTACAATAAATAGTTTATTTATCTATCTACGTTACAAAACTGTTGTCATTGTAAGTTACATAAGATTTTTGCACAATACAAAATTTTCAGAATAATAAAGTAAAGTGGAGACTCAAGGCCGGGGAATTCTATTCTCTGTTGCGGCTTCTCAAGAGCTGTTTGAATAGAGCTTTACTCAGAACAAGCAATGATAGTTGAAATAATATTGTTGGACCGAATTGTGAGAAACATTTCGGAATAAGCTTCGTTGTTTTGAACAAGCTGTCGCCAGCGCCTTCACTCACATTAATTAGTAAAAAGTATCCATATCCTTTCCCAGGTTTTTAAACCGGGGTTAGACTATCTAAATATAACGAAACTAGTTGCGCCCCGCGGTCTCACCCAAGGATAATTTTAAAAAAAATTATTTTCTCATCCTACGGGAAAATTTCACTTTTCCTGAATAAAATGTAGCCTAAATGTTAATCCAGTGTATAAGCTATCTTGGTACCAAATTTCATCCAAATCCATTTAGCCGTTTGCGCGTGAAGGAGTAACAAACATACACACAAACACAATACACACATACAAACTTTCGCCTTTATAATATTAGTGTGATAGTGTGATTAGTGTGATTATATTGATATATTTTGGAGTTCCGTGACACTGTTCTGTTATGGAGTGCCATGTCGCTAACATCAGTTGAACGACTAGCTCATCATATCATTCACTAACATTAAAAAAAGTTTGAATTTGCCTATGATCCTTAAATTTTCTACGTTCTAAGTCGTGTACACTATAACTTCGACAAAACTCGACTCGACTATAGACCAAAGTATATAATTACTCTCTACTCTAGACTATACAGATGGACTCAGCACGCCTGTCATTTTGTACAAGGAATACATTTTGTACACTCTTGGCACGGAAATATCCAAAACTCCATAAAAACTTCTAGTAAAGTTGCCACCTAGTCTAAGCAATACCCCTAGTAAAGTGGTGGCAACTTTACTTGAAGCTTCTATGGAGTTTTGGAAACAACACAAAAATAAACGTTTCACCATCATTATACCATTTTCCCACACTCACGCCTGTAATCCAGCACTTAACGAATAGAATGCCACCAATTTTATGCACTAACACTGAAAATAACACATGTTTTGGAAAATAATACAATGCGGTGACGCAATCTTTTTCGCTTTCCCGCCAAAACTCCTACACCTATGTTGGAGACAATACAATATATGTCATGTATGTATGTCATCTGCACAGGTAAAAAAAGAGGTTAAGAGTTTTGGAGGGAAAACGAAAAAGATCGCGTCACCCCATTGTACTATTTTCCAATACTAGTGTTATTTTCAGTGTTAGTGGATTGAAATTGGTGGCATTTTATTAATTAAGTGCTGGATTACGGGCATGAGTGTGGGAAAGAGGTATAATGATGGTGAAACGTTTCTTTTCGTGTTGTTTCCAAACTACATAGAAGCTTCTAGTAAAGTTGTCACCACTTTACTAGGAGTATGACTTAGACTAGACTATGACTTGACTTGATGACTTGGATTGTGACTTGACATATCTGCTTGGAATATCGTTAACTTGATAACTTCATACTGGCTAAATGCACTAAAGTGTGGAGCCAAAACATAAAAAAGGTTATATTCTAAAACGAGACATGTTTGAATTTTATAGTGTTGAGCAAAACGCGCGCTTTTATCTGGGCGAGAGCGTAATTGTTTTCCTGTGAGGAAAACTGACTAAACGCGAGGCGTTCGGAACTTATCCATGATCACCGGCATCTCACACAACTTTTGCGAAAGTCTCACAGCAAAACAAGAAACTATGCTTTCCGCGGTTTCGGCGAACTTATTTCATTACATCGTTTTGTCGGCATGTTCTAGGATGGGAGTTTGAAAATAGGCGACAAATTAATGGCGAAGTTTCAGGTTTTATCGTACCAAGTCAGTTAGTAATAGTTATATCCAGGGTGGGGCAACTTACCATGGACTTTTCGTTCAATAGGTGGGTTTGATATAGGAATACCAGTAACAAAAAAAAAGAGATAAAATTGTCGGTAAAATGGCAGCACCAAAGTTTTCAACTAACTGTCAAATGTCAAAATTTAAATCAAACGACATAAAACGGTAATCCGCAAAAGTGTGATTTTGTTTTGGTGTCGTTTTATCCTGGTTTTTGTGCTTTTACGTTCAAAGTGCGTTGAATTGAGCCTTCTCCTCCGCCTTTGCATTGAAACTCTTTCAAAAAGTTATCAAACTGCATTTGAGTTGTGTTTCGAGCCTAGTGACTCTTTAGCTTAGTGACTCTTAGTTTCTTTTGTTGTGTCGGTTTCTAATATGAAGGACAATAGCCGGAGATGTGTAAAACGCAGTGCTTCAACAGCACAAGATCCGGAGCTGGTTTTACATCGATTTCCAAAACCAGGACATTCCAACTTACAACGGTATACATAACCATAATACATTAGTAATTTCTAACGTCAACAAACAAAATTGGGTATCTAATTACATCAAACCAATTCTTTTTTCAGTATGGAAGCTTGGGCAAAGTATTGTTATCCAGAAGAGAACTAGAGTTCTGAAGAATTTCAGAAAAAGCTGTATACCAGCCATAAAATGCTTTGCTCCAAGCATTTTTCCTAAAATTGATTTGTGCTAGATCCCTTAGAAAGGAAAAAGCTGCATAGATATGCCATTCCTTCTGAATCCAGCACTACATCAGAATGCATCTCTCCAGTTGAAGTTTCAGCAATCAGTGAAAGCAATCAACAGCCTGGAACTTCAAGAGTGTCTGATGTGAGTTAAAAGTACAACGGGTAATATAATATTTGTGAATTTTATTATCTAATAGACTAGTAGAGGCCTACAACTATCTCATCACAACAAAAATGCAAGACCGAGAACAAAAAAGAAAATGTTTGATAGCCTCACCTACATTGAATAGGTGTCTCACTTACATTTAATATAGTGACTTTTAAAATATATTTTTGGAGCTTTGTGGTAGAATAAAGTTTTTGTGGTTTTACAGATTCAAATGGAAACTCAGGCATCCACATCTTTAGTCGAGATGCCCTGCACCCAAATTCAACAACCCAGAATTTCTGGTGTAAGTTTTTCTATTGTTGCATTTATGTTATGTATACTCCTTTTTTGTAGTTAGACTAGTAGATGGTGTGGCTTCGTAAATATCCTGTGCGTGTATTATATTTATTAATTTTTGGTTACAGGTTAAATCGGAAAAATCAAACAAAGAAAGGTCACTTCTGAACAAGTGCCGAAGAAGCTTATAAAAACTTTGCCGTCTTTAAAAAACTATTAAAAAGCTGAAGAGTCAACGGATTTTGGAAGCCCTTTTTGATGACAATGCTGTCCAAGAGCTTTCAGCTAACCTGAATAGCTCTTTTGCTGTGTTATTACAAGGGCAGTTGTTAAATTGCAAGAGGGAAAAAAAGGGCGCCGCTCGAATTTGCATCAAAAAATTATATCTCTTAGATTACACAAGCAACCCTGCAAAATAAATTGCTGTTTTAAAACACATTTAACTTTAATCAAATCTGTAAAAAAAAGTCTAAAGTTTGTCTGAAAGAGATCGCTTTTTAGCGATAACACCGCCCACTGTAACCTTCTCATAAGATATTTCCTGTTGTTGTATTTGTTACCTTGGTTGAGAGTTAATCTATCTACATATCTAAATTCTATTGCTTCAATGCATCAAAATGTATGAAATAGACATTCTTCTTGGCAAGCATTATTATCATTATGTTTAAAATAGTGTTCGTTTATTTTTATATTATTGTAGAGAAAAATCATCAGTAAACATGAAGTTTTAGAAGATTTTTCATGATAAAAGTTTTAAACAATGATAAGTTATTGTAAATAACCATTACAATATATAAAAAAGCCTGTTACAACAACAAAACAGAGGAAACTTCCATTTGAACTATAAAACTAAATTAGAATTTATCCTAACCAATTCCTTTCTGGAATAAATTGATGTACCTACATATATAACTTACTTTTATTTAATTCTACCCTTGACATACGAAGTATGTCACAAGCTCCTTCCAAAATAAATTACTAATGTATATTATTAGCGAAACCAACTCTAATAATATAAATTGGTAATTTATTTTGGACCGATCTTTTTATTATTCTTGGTTAAGTGACAGAACAGACATTTTAAATTTCGCGCGCTTTATTAGTTGCTAAAGGGTCCCACAAGAGGCGCTGGTAGTCATACTTTCAAACCACGTTTTTTGTATGGAGTTCCGGTTCTTCTCCGCTAGGAGTAATAGTATTCTGTGGTTATATCGGAGCTGGTTTTACGTTTTGAAGTTTGAGCGGTCTTGACATATGTCTACTTTTTTTTTATTATGTTTTGGCTCCACACCTCCGTGTATTTAGCCAGTGTCAAGTAATTGATAATTTATCAAGTTAATGTTAATATTTCACGCAAATATGTGTCAAGTCATAGTCTAGTCAAAATCATACTCCTAGTAAAGTGGTGGCAACTTTACTTGAAGCTTCTATGGAGTTTTGGAAACAATACGAAAAGAAACGTTTCACCATCATTATACCACTTTCCCACACTCATGCCTGTAATCCAGCACTTAACGAATAGAATGCCACTAATTTTATGCACTAACACTGAAAATAACACAAGTTTTGGAAAATAATACAATGCGGTGACGCAATCTTTTTCGAGTTCCCGCCAAAACTCACATGTCTACTTAAAATTAGTTTTTCTACATGTGGTAGTTTTCAAGTTAAGAGTGAACCGTTTTGGAGGGTGATCACGTAACTTTGATAGCAACAAAAAATTCGTTCTTAATTTAAAATGTTCCGCAGTAACTATGCACATAAATTGCAAACCTATTGAAACTGAATCCATCAAATAAGACAGTGCGTAAGGATCGCCAAAAACTAAATAAAAAAATATATACAGAAGTCGGGAGTTAGTATAATCTTGTTTTTTAGATGTGTATATTATCAGGCTCTGTCCAGTTGTCCACTCAGTGATTATAATTTTGTACAACAAAAGCTTAAATAAACAATCATATATACAACCTCCACTAAAAGTACTGAACGAAACACAATCGACAAATTCATAGAAATTTCTCATTCATCATGGCTTTTATATGCGAAATAAAAACAGGATATCAATTGGAGTGAAAAGAACGGAAAGGAATTTCATTTCGAAAACTCATATTCCATTTTCATCGAACATGTATAGCATCCGAGTTATTGAAAATGGTTCTCTAAAAAGTTTTTATTGTTTGATGTAAAATCATTGATTTCGGACCTCTTTTGTTATGAAAACGGAAAAGGCGCAGTTTTATTAGTTATCCTATCTTACAAGCTATCAATTTATGATATAAAAAAATATACCGAAGAATGTATGAATGGATGCCACCATTTATGTTAGCTTTTAAAAGTGCTTCGAACATTTATCGGCAGCTAAATGCTCATAGACAACTAGTGTACCTCGAAATTTAAAAACAACTCACATGAGACAATCGGTGTTAATGTCAATGTCAGTGTGGAAACAGTAATTATTAATTAGCGATAGCGATACGATGCAAATATTACGTAGTTAGCCTCCTCTAAAATTAAAAGCTACAAGTACATATCGTAAAAATGTTCACTCTTGACGATCGGTGTCACTGTCAAATTCATTCAGTATTCAGTTATAATTAAATGTCAAACTTTGTAGAGTTATAGCGGATCCCTCCGACGACTAAACTATTTGCCGTGACGAACCCCTCCATGGCTGTCATAGGCAGCCCCTGGGCTCCTAAGTTAGCAGTTTTACGAGGGGCTCACCGTAAAGAGCGTCCGCGATGTAATGGAGGACGAATTAGTGACGTAATGTTAGTACAGTACGCAATTTATTATGAACTTAGTGTAATGAAACGCGCGGGTAATTTTGGGAAAGGAATGGATACATTTTAGTGTCAAAGCTATTTATTTTATTATTCCTGAGACTAAATAGATTATAGAATCTGGTCAAAAACGGCTCTTTGTGCTTGCCCAGAAAGCTCTAAGATGTTTGATGTAGCTTTCTATCCAATCTCATTATAATTCATGCGAAAGTTTTGTATGTTTGTTAAAACTATAAACATGTTGAAAAGGATACATGGGAGACTGTGGCATGTCCACTTAAATTTATTCTTTCGCAAATACTTAAAGTTTGGCACAATTAAAATTAAACAAAAAAGGACAAGTAAAAACAGACCTTTCTTAACAAATGGCTGTATAATTGAACAGTTCTTGTTGGAAAGTGAAGTCCAGCCAAGGACATTACAAATATACTGTTTCAAGAGTTGACAAATGTGTCTTGCTTCCCAACATGACATTGATAAATTGTACGTCTCGACTTTTTGTATAATTTGTTTTTGTGTCGCATTTTTCTATCGAAACTTTGTGACCTACAATTGTGTTTGTCTAGATTTGGTTTTAAATTTTTTTACTGAAGTTGAAGAATAATATTTTATATATAGTATTGGACTTTATGTAAACGTTTTTCGGCATAGTATCCGGTGCGCCATTGGTTTTGCTTGAGTTTTAAAATATGTTTTTAAACAGCGTCAACAATTTACTTTCAGACGGGCCATTTGCTAGATTGCAACTCATGTAATGAGTGCAAATAGCCCACCTAAAAATATATCATGGATTTTTATTGAGATATCATTAATAATTTTCGTATTGGTAAGGAAAATACACAAAAGAACCGATGTTCATTTTTATATGCATCTCTACAGTTGTCATAGTAGTCACAGAATAGAAAGACGGAAAGGAAACAGTCGTTCATCCGGCACAGAATGTCATTTCGTATTTACTGACAACTCTATACTGTGTCTACAGCTAAACGCCGCCGGTGATCTAGTTTTGTTGTTTATGGTATGGAGAAGCTTTTGTTGTTGAGGAAATTTAATAAAACAACATTTACTGGGGTTTAGAAGTGAGATTTGAAGTTTATTTTTTCAACCAACAAAGAGGAGGTCGTTTTTAATTCAAACGGAGATGTGGCAAGGGCTCAAAAATTTAGAGTTGGAAAGATTTAAAAGAACTACTTTATGCTAATTCTAGATTAACGATTCACGATTATTTATGACTAGTTAAGCCCCGCGGTTTCACCCGCGGATAAAAAGTATTTTAATGATTTGCTCATCCCGCGGGAAAATTTCACTTTTCCGGGATAAAATGTAGCCTATATGTTAATCCAGTGTATAAGGTATCTTGGGTACTGAATTTCATCCAAATCCATTGAACCGTTTGATCGTGAAGGAGTAACAATATACACACAAACACACATACAAACTTTCGCCTTTATAATATTAGTGTGATTTATCGGAACGCATGCTTATCATAATCAACATATTAACTTGAACGTAAAGATTTTTTCCCACCCGTCATATTTATTAAAACTACCATTAAATAAACAGTTTGTGGTTTATGGCAACACTGCCTCACAAATGTCAAAATCTGAAATCGCCTCAAGCTCTTCCTCAAACGCAATATTTTAAGACGGTTAATTAAAACCGTGGCTATTCAATTTCTACCATCTGCTGTTCCCGCCATATTGAAGCCAATATATTTAGGAAGCGGGTGGTCATTTTGAGTACAACATGGTAAATGGAAATAGTTACTTATGCGGTTTTAGTACGGTCTTTAAATAACTCATTTAGTTGAACTGGCGATTTTAAAATTAAATTAATATTATTTTTCTATTGAAAGAAAATGTAATTGTTTTTTTAATTCGGTCCCTTTCTACCTTCTTAGTCAATGTGAAGCGAGTGTAATTTTTAGTGTCAGAAATAAACAAAAACAGTTAATCTGACAAGTACATTTCATACAGCACGAGATGCATTAGCCGTAATAATAAATACCATAGTTGATATAAAATAGCCATTATTATTTATTTATTTATATACATGACGGCGGCTACGTCCAGTTATAAACTCTATGCACAGCGATCGAGCACCGTAATTTACCCTGTGGTGGCATTAAATGTATTACAGTGGCAGCACCGGCAACTGTCATGGCGGCCCTACCTGTCTGGCTATATAAAGGGATCGATTGGTGTGCTACGGATCATTCTTGTTCCAGACGCGGCGCGGTGCGGACATGCTGAAGGCCTATAGTTATATAGGTTGCAACCTATCTACCCACAACACGTTCCTGCTTACATACACAAAAAGCTTACAGTAAAAACCAAACGCTTTACGGTCATAATACCGGGTTGGACATATAGTGGTGTCGATTCTGTTATATCACACTATCACTATTATAAAGGCGAAAGTTTGTATGAGTGTATGTGTTTTTGTGTGTGTATGTATGTTTGTTACTTCTTCACGCTCAAACGGCTGAATGAATTTGGATAAAATTCGGTACCAAGATAGCTTATACACTAAATTAACATATATGCTACGTTTTATCCCGAAAAAGTGAAATTTTCCCGTGGGATGAGCAAATAATTAAATAATTAAAATAGCTTTTATCCGCTGGCAACTAGTTAATTAATATTTTTCAGAAAAGAAAAGCTCAGTTTCACTTAAAAGGCTCTTTAATCAACAATATACAATTTTCGTAGTTAAATCTGTCGTGACCGCCACCCATACAACGTAAACCGGTACTTCCGGTATTTCTTCGTGCCCTACTTAAATATTAATGTATGATAAGAAACTACTTGGTCAATTACCCCTTTGCATAGAGTAGCGTTAAGTTACATGCTTACTTAGGTTGAAAGTTATTTTCATTAAGATTTTGGAATAATTGGAATAATTTGAAGTTAGGCGCAAACTGTAGTGCTGAATGCTAAGTAAATTTTTAAGAACTGCATGTGACCAAGACCATACTTTGGTAGAGGGACTAATCCGGTAAATTTTAAGGCGCGGTTTTAAACTCCAACGGTTGCCAAAATTTTTAGGAACTTTGCAGATGAAAATTCTGTGATGATTTCCCTTCTTTTCCCCTTTCATCCCTTCTTTACGACAAAATAACGCGAAGTTAACTCTGCTTAAAATTCGACGGTAAAAGAAATAAATCACGGCGCATGAATATCTCCATCGTAAAGGCTTTTGATATTTTATAGGCCTTATAGCAAAGAAGCGAATCGCGAAAGGTGACATTGCTTTTCTAATGTGAGCTTTACGTTCTCGTATAAGTAAAAAGTTAAAGTTAGTATGAGTAGTGTTGTGTGTGAATTTTTAAGCCACTCGAATGCTTCAGGCTCAGTTTAATGACTATTTATCATCACACTTCACACTAATATTATAAAGGCGAAAGTTTGCATGTGTGTTTGTGTGTATGTGTGTGTTTGTTACTCCTTCACGCTCAAACGGCTGAATGGATTTGGATAAAATTCGGTACCAAGATAGCTTATACACGGGATTAACATATAGGCTACATTTTATCCCGGATAAGTGAAATGTTCCCGTTGGATGAGCAAATAATTAAATAACTTTTTATCAGCGGGTGTAACCGCGGGCCGCAACTAGTTGACTATATATTGACTTACTACAGCAACTGACGGCTTAAAATCCACGGTAGTGGCTGTCAGAATAAATATCCCTGTTAGGACCCACTAATATATTTATTGTAGTATATTAGTGGTATATGTATTATAATTAAAATTATGATGTAATATTTTAAAATACACGTTTATTATTTCAACTATAACGTTACAAACCACTGCAAAAACAAAATTTAGTTGAAAAATATCAATTTCGCGATATTTACGCATTTACTCGATGAACACTAACTAGGTATATAATGCTAAGGAACAAATATTATAAAACTCTGTTTATGAACTTAATCCAGTCGCAACGAAAAGTTTTCGAATACCGCATTTCTTAAGAAAATCCCGGTCATCAAAGAGGAACTAATTAAAGCTCCCCTAATTCTCGGCCTTAAATGGCCCAGCCCCGTTGAGAAGAGTTTACAACTTTAGGTTTAACTTAGGTTTAGATTTATTCAGTTTAGGTTAAGGTCGGAGAAGGTCTTTGTAGGACGCAGACATTAAGTACGTTCTAATGTGCTTTGAAGGACAGATAGAGGTTTTTACTGTCATAGGACTTACAAGGCGTTGTGAGAATAGGTATATGAACTATATTTGATATCTTCTTGTGGGTATTGGTTTTTGTAAAAGGTCAAAATTTGCTTTTTTTATGCTACTGAATGATGTGACGAGCTAGTCGTTCACCTGATGTTAAGCGCCACGGCCGCCAATTACAGAACAGTGTCATTCGGAACCCCAAAACAGAGTTACGAGTGACACTGCACTGCGCACATCATCCTGAGACATCAGCACAGCCTGGTAATAAGATTACTAGACTGTGAGATCAGATTATAAAGTCTCAATTGCCCAGTAATTTCACTAGCTACAGTGCCCTTCAAACCGGAACACAGTAGTGCTTGCACACTACTGCTTGGCGGCAGAATAACTGGCAAAGCGGTGGTACCTACCTAGACGAACTTTGCAACAAAGTACTACCACCTAGTGAGTTGCTCCAATATTTTTAGTATAAAGTCCCCCCCTATCGAAATCATGTAAGACTGGCAAGACAAAAATATTATTTGATGTCGAAAAATGCGTTGGCATACTAATGCAAGTAATATGTGACGAAATTAACGGAAGAATATCCGATGGTCTCTGAATAAGCTTTTTTCATTTCTAAATGATTTACCGTCGTCATCTATCTTTACATATAAAATCCGGAGTCCTGACTGACTGACATATATATCAACGCACAGCCTAAACCGCTGCCTGAAATTCGGAGGGTGTATTCTTTGTAAAGTGTGAATACCCACTAAGAAAGGGTTTTCGAAATTCCTCCCCTGGCAGGGTGAAATGGGTGGTTGAATTAACTATGAAAACTATTGTTTCCTAAAGGCCACGCAGGCGAAGCCGCTGGCACAAACTAGTATTACAATAATATCCATAAAAATTCTCTACAGATTTTTCTCAAGGGTTATTTGATTTGATGGCGAATGACTTGGAAAATTGAAGAAAAATATGCTGACGGTGTAGATTTTTTAACGAAGGAAAATCAAAAAGCACATTTTCCGTCTAATTTTCTTTACCCCAGTGTCGAGCGTCATTAATTAGGGGGTAGAAGTTATTAGAGCAGATTAACAAAGTAAAAGAGCTGCGTTGAATACAAATGTGAAATGTGCTGAAATCGTTAAACAAAAAGGCCTTTAGAACGGCTTTTTTTACAGTTGCTCACAATAAAATGAGCATAGAGCAAAAATAATGGCCGGACCGCCTAAGTAACGACCAGCAAAACATAAATTATGAGTTAAAACCGTCAGAATATTAATTCCTAGATTACAAACGAGGGTTTCATCGTTACGATGTGCCCAAACAAACTGAGCACCGTTAATTGCGATAAGTGACGAGTAATAAGCAACTTTACAGCTTCATAAACAAACGCTTTATCGCGGCGTCTTGTACACTCGTAAGTTTTCTCGCTGAGCGGCGGTTTTAAGGTCAACCAGCACTTGCGTAGTACAGGATTACAAGACCGCGGGCGCGGCCGGGATTACCCCATTAAAAAGAAGGCAGCCTCTAGGCTCGCCGGCGCTTGGCAGTATTTACCCGCGGTACAACACACATAGAGCGTGGCACGACTCACCGATAATAAACATGCCGTGATCGATATATATGAACGTTTGTTTTTCTTGCGTGTCAATAGGAGAAGAGGCTCGTTAAGTTTCGCTTTCCCGACTTACGCAACGGGAAGGCACGTGGTCGACGCTCGCCTGGTGGGGTATCACTCGGTTGGGGTCCGGAGGAGACGCGGGTGGTGGTGGAAACGCTCGGGGAACTATTGCAAGTTGAATGCGATCGGGTGTCGTGGGAAAAGAGCGGTCGAGTCACCGCCGGGTTGAGCGGCCGCTAGAGCGACGTGCGGCGGGCGGCGCGGCCGGAGCGTGACTGGGCCGCCTACCCTCGCGCCTGCGTGCGCCGCCCTCTCCACCCCCGATTGATGTAATATTTATCTTGGATTAAGGACTGGATAAGGAGCTGTGTCGTCGCGCTCCCGGACAGCCTCGAAGTCTCAACTACACCTCAACTATGAAATTTTAGATTTTTTTCTACATCTTTGAGATTTTTTTAGGTGTGAATAGTAGGCTCATTAGATTAGCTGGGCTCAGTCGGATCAATCCGCTGCGGCGCGGGCCACGCTCGGGTGGGCTCGGCGACGCTCGGGCGGGCTCGGCCGGTGACGTCAGTGCGGACGCAGGCGCGCGGCGACAGGTGGCCGCAGTGCCGCAGCCGCCTATCATATGATTATGACGTTTCCTGCTCGGTTCCAAGACCGTATACTGACAGTAAGAACAGGGACGCGACTGTAGCCTTCATTGATAATTGACTACTATTAAAAAAGAACAAATAAATAATATTTTCATAAAGTAGCTTAAAAATAAATGTAATTGAAAAAAATGGAAAATCGGTAAAAAATCTCGGAATAGTAAGTCTTTAAAGTTTCTGAATCAGGTATCGCCTGTCCCTTTCTTGCAAAACAGAGATAGTGTGGAGCTTCCTCATAGCTACTATGAAGTTTTGCTAGTGACGTCACATGCCGAAGAAATTGTATGTAGAGCTACCACAGAGGTACCATAGCTTAGTAATGAGCTACTGTGAGGGCTGGTAACTGACGTCACTGTGTGTTTGAGCTGTCTCTTTCTATTCCTGTATTTTAAAACGCCTGTAACTTTGTAATTTTTTGAGATATTTAATGTTTGTTTTCACGATTGCCCATTTTTTGTGTTATATTATTTTATTATGCAATAAAAATATAGCAGTCAAATAGCCTATTGCGAATGCACTTGGTGAGTTTCTCTTGATTTTCTTCGAAAACTGAACGGAGTCCGTTTAGTGAATTACTCACCCTAATTCGATTACTTATACTAATAGAAACTTGCTACCACGCAATAAAGTGCTGATTAGATCTCAGTGCTGCCTAAATAAGCCTCAATTTTTAGTCACTTCTTTTTATTGAGCATATTCTCCTTTACCTGACCTCTTTGGACGTATTACGTTTGTAACGTGTCCAAAGAGTGTTGTTTAAACAAACTTGATAAAAACCAAAAATATTTACAACGCCCTTACTGCACTTATTTGAGCCGACATTCGATAGGAAGGTTTGAGGGTAGGGCTGCAATGGATTCGATGCTGTTCAATTATTCGTTGTTTTTGCACAGGTGCGCTTGTTGAGGGTAGTGCCGTTAAAGTGTAGAGGCTGCTACTAAGAGTTGCGATGAGTTAACGTTTTAAAAATGAGTTTTTTTTTGTACCTATAATTCTAGCTTCTGCCCGCGGCTTCGCCCGTGTGGCCTATAGGAAACCCTAAAGACACAACCACCCATTTCTTCGTCTTAGGAGTGGAATTTCGAAAAATCCTTTTTTAGTGGATATCTACACTTTACAAAGAACACACCCTCCAAATTTCAAGTCTAGGACCAGCGGTTTAGGAGGTGCGTTGATATATAAGTCAGTCAGTCATGACTTTGCATTTTATATCTATAGATGGATTTATATCGAAATTTTCATTGACTTTCTCCTTTTTTAGAAGTAGTTACAAATTAAGTAACAAGTATAAATATCCTCTTTCTAGTACCTTCGAAAAAATTTACTCCCGAAGTTTAATAATGCCAAAAACTTAATTAATAACTTTGGAAAGTAATAAGAACACGAGATGAATTTTCTCATCTCGGGTAGCTACTTGGGAACTCGTTTTAAGGTATTTTTAACTCGATTATCCCATTCTATCATTTCGAATAACAAAGTTTGTTTATTTAGTTAACGAGGGAGGCGAACTTCGGAACTAAATGGTCGGGTCTACGAGTACCTGAACTGCTGTAAGCGATGGCGTAGCTTTGGTGTTCGTAGAGGCCCCGTAGCGAGATGCTACGAAAGTTTGTTACGTTATTTGCGGGGAGCTACAGTTTGATACGGTTTACGTAAATACGTGATAAATACTTTTTGGTATTAAAAATGATATATTAAAGAACAAAGGTTAATTTATTCTTAGCTACCTTGATAATAAAACAAAAAAGACCATAGAGATAGAGCATCGAAACGTCACCATACAAGATGACTAAAATAAATTAAAAAAAAATTAAAATAAATAAGTTTATTCAGGATAACAAGAATTACAAAAGCTTATATTACATACCTTAAAAAACCTTAGAAAGAAAACGTTAGATTTTCTTTTCGTAATAATTATTTGACCTCAGAATAAACAACATTATTGACTAATCCTATTGATAAAACTAACAAAGGCAAAGCATAAATAACCGACTTCAGACTTCTCATGAATGCCATTATCAGAACTGGACCAAATTGAAATGGGACCACACAAGCACCAGCTTTCAAATAATAAAACGAATCATCAAAATCGTTTCACAATTGAAGGGGTGAGAACAAAAAGGGTTTAACTGATTTTTTTCACAAAATAAAATAATAAAAAATAATAATAATATGTGTGGACATCTCACACAACGCCATCTAGCCCCAAACTAAGCAAAGCTTGTACTATGGGAACCAGATAACTGATACAATACTTAGATACTTTTTGTTTGTAAATACATACATAGAATACAATATAACACCCAGACACAGAACAAACATCGATGTTCATCACACAAATGTTGGTCCTGGGTGGGAATCGAACCCACAACCCGCAGTTCAGAAGGCAGGGTCACTACCAACTGAGCTATCGGGCCAGTCGACCAGTCAATGACTTATGGGTATCGTTGGATTCTGCGCGAAATTATCTACAATAATACATCCTCAAAACACCGAAATGAGGCTTAAATCTCGAGATTTTGAGTCTAAAAACGCTTTATCTGTCACAGGAATACAGTTCGCTTAAGATAAAAACATTATTATATTTCTTTTATTACACTATATTTAAACAGTAATTGTATATATAAGTACTATATTTAGTATTTTAAAATAGAATTAAGCAACAAGCAACTGAAACTTATTTAGACCTTTTCTATTACCTTATAAGCACTCTACATTAAAATGAAGCCGTTGACGTTTAAAGTCAATTTTCTCGAAACTATCAATTTGACAGTTAAACCCTTTTTATTCTCAACCCTTCAATTGAGAGAGAAAGAAAGAAGAGGTCCTCTTATTTGAAGTCGATTGAAAAATGACAAGACCCAAAGTAAACTAAACTACTCAAAATAACCGAAGCTCTCCAAATACTTTAGCTTTAATGGCTGGCAAAGCGATCAGAAAGGCGTTGTGTTTTTATTTACAGCAGTTTCGGAGTGACGTCGCGCAGTTGTGATTAAACACGCCTGTTGCTCGCTTTTACCGAACAACGTTAATTTTATGCAATAAAAAACAAATAATAAATTAATTGAAGAGCGAATTTCTTTTAAACTAGCGTCCCATCTCGGCTCCGCTCGGGTGGACATTATTTTTTAAACATTTTGGTATAAACGTAAAAGTAAATGCAGGACATACCTAGATAATAAGGCATTTATTTACATCTTGGGTAACATTATTGTAGTAGGGATCCTTATTTTTTTCTTGCAATAAAATAGCCTATATCAATCAGTGATAATTTAGCATTCAAAAGGATAAAGAATTTTTAAAATCGGTCTGGTTCTTTGAGCCAATTCTTTACAAACATACTTACATACAAATCTTTCCTCTTTATAATATTAATTTAAATATACATTTCTTTGGAATAACCAAGATAAGAAGAGAAAACTATCTATAAGTGGGTTTTCTAGGAAGTTCTAGGACTTTTTCACGTAAGCACTCCTGTATTCCGGTTTGGAGGGCGCTCTAGCTATTGTAATCTAAATATATATAACTCAAATGACTGACTGACTGACTGACTGACTGACATAGTGATCTATCAACGCACAGCCCAAACCACTGGACAGATCGGCCTGAAATTTGGCATGCAGGTAGATGTTATGACGTAGGCATCCGCTAAGAAAGGATTTTTCGAAATTAAGAGGGTGTAATGGGTGGGTGAATTATTTTCCCATGGGCCACGCCACGGGCGAAGCTGCGGGCAGAAGCTCGTTACTATATATGACACAAGACGTTGTGACCTGGGAGGTAATCACAGAACTTTGATTGCAATTCAACATGAGAAATTCATTCCTAATTTGAAAATTTACATCGTCACTATGTATGTAAAGTACGCATTGAAACTGTAAAATCCATACACATTTTTGTTTCTATTGTTTGCAATCAAGTTTCGTGATCACCTAGCTGACGTCGTAATCTAGAAATCATATAGGTAAAATGTTATGAGGATGACGTGAGCAGTGCAGAGTCATGCATGATTTTGATTTCTGCGTGCATACAGGCGAATGACGGATTTCACCTGCATAAAACCGGGGTTAAATTACCCATCTAAAACATACTTATATATGCTTTGGATTACACGACTTTCAAAAGCCATACGATCCATATTAAGAACAAGCATAACACTTCAAACAACGAACACATTGCGAAAAAACTTACATGCTCTTACCCAAACGAACACATTGCATGCAGTCCCCGTTTACAGTAAACGTGAAATATGCAGTATTCGATGTAAGCATTTCGAGAACATATTGAAGGATAAATAAATATTAAACGGAATCTATTCCAAGTGCGACTCTGTAACGATTGCCCCTCTAAGCGGGCGTAGACGTGCTACGAATGCTACGGAGTACGTGCTACAGCGCCGTAGCGGCTCTACGGTGACTTTTCTAAGAGTTTGATTTTTTTAAGTAGTTTGAAATTAATCGTATTAGGGTACAGCCGCGTTATTTAGAAAGGTACGTCCAACAACCAATTGCATCACTCATTAATTACTATATACATTACACAGTTATGCTGGCTGAAGCAACGCTACAAAATATCATGACTGATGGGTATGCTGATTTTTATGAATGGTGTTTATGAATGCTGTGACGAGCTGGTCGTTCAACTGATGTTAAGCGGCACAGCCATTCATAATGATTTCGCGAGATACTGCACTGCGCACGTCATCCTGAGAGCACAGTCTAGTAACTGAAATCAGATCTTAGTCTCACTGCCCTGCAATTTCACTAGCTATCCTTCAAACCACACACTAATACTTGACGGCAGAATAACTGGCCAAATATCCCTACGAAGAAGCCCACTGTTGGGTATTTTAGTATGTTTGATTGTGGCATTAAAACATACATACAACCTAAATTCTATATTTTCTATCTTTATATTATGGGACCGATTTCCCTATTTTTTAATTTATATGGCAAAACAACGTTTGCCAGGTAAGCTAGTAAATAAATAAGCTAATAATATGAAAATCATTTTATTAAATACATGAGATATGATAAATAAATAAATAATATCTGTGGACATTTCACACAGCGCCATCTAGCCCCAAACTAAGTAAAGCTTGTACAATAGGAACCAGATAACGATACAATACTTAGATACTTTTTGTTTGTAAATACATACACAGAATACAAAATAACACCCAGATGTGTCTGGTGAACAAACATCGATGTTCATCACACAAATATTTGTCCTGGGTGGGGATCGAACCCACAACCCACAGTCTAGAAGGCAGGGTTACTACCAACTGAGCCATCGGGCCAGTCAGAGATAACACCCTGTATTCAGTTAACCGCAAGCAGAGCACATCGTTTCCTGTTCGTTGATCATAGAAGCAAAGATTCCCATTTCTAATTACGTTTTCAAAGACATGTGATTAAATCCTGCTAAAGGTTTCAAACTGCTCACGTGTGTAGCTTTATAATAGATGCTGCAATTGGGGTCTGTTAATTTATTAGTAATAGTCGGTAGGCGCAAGATCTGGTGAGTATGGCGGATGAGGGAGAGCTTCCTAACCCAACTCATGCAGCTTAGAGACGGTCTGTTGTGCAGTATGGGGTCGCGCGTTGTCGTGAAGTAGCAGTGGAGACGACCGATTGACCAAAGCTGGTTGCAGACGTGCGAGTTTCGCCATCATTGTGGTCAGTTCTTCAATGTACACATCTGCAGTAATGCTCTCGCCGTTTTGTAAAAAGCTATGATGAATCACACCAGCACTAGACCACCAAACTGTGACCATCACCTTTCTAGGGGTCATTTTTCGTTTTGCACATTGCTTTGGTACCGAACCAGGATCTAACCAACTTGCTGAGCGCTTTCGATTGTCAAAAAGAATCCATTTTTCGTCGCACGTAACAATTCGGTTCAAAATTCCTTCATTTCTGTGCCTGTTAAGCAGCGCAAGGCAAGTCTCGACGCGTACGTTGCGCTGGTGATCGTTAAGTTCGTGGGGCACCCATCTATCAAGCTTTTTTATCTTGCCAATCTGTCGCAAATGGACCAATATTGTTTTGATGCTAACATCAAAAGCTGCTGCCAGCTCAGCTGTAGATTGAGATTCATCAGCTTCCACAATCGCCTTTAATTCATCATTGTTGACCAAAGTTTCCGGACGACCACGAGGTTCATTTTTCAAGTCAAAATTCCCAGAACGGAACCGAGCAAACCAATAACGGGTTGTACGTTCGTTTGTACAGTTCTCTCTGTAAACGTCGTTGATGTTACGTGTCGTTTGTGCCGCGTTGGTGCCACGACGGAACTCATATTCCATAATTACACGAAATTTCAAAGTATCCATTATGAGGAAAAATGTTGAAATGTAATTAAAATAGAACGCTAATCAATAAACAAAAGACTTATATTGTAAATAGAATGTCATATTTTTAAAACAAAATTAATTTGAATTTAGAATTCATAGCCAATCAAAACTTTTTTTTGTTTGAAAAAGTCTGTACTGCAAAACGGCAATTTCATAGGTAAAGACCTATTATTAGACTGACCTGACAGCTCAGTTGGTAGTATCCCTTCCGAACTGTGGGTTGTGGGTTCGATTCCCACTCAGGAATAACATTTGTGTGATGATCATCGATGTTTGTTCTGTGTCTTGGTGTTATTTGTATTATATTATTATTATTAATTATATATTATCTAGTTCCCATAAAACAAACTTTGCTTAGTTTAGGTCTTTATAGCGCTGCGTGAAATGTTTACACATATTTATTATTCATTTTATTTATTTATTTTTATTTTTTTAGTCCGTCCTACTAAACTGGGGGATATACAATATTGCCCACCGATGTTTTTACTATGGTTGGTAGATGTAACTGGGCAAAAATGGGAGAAAGGCCCTCCAGTAGGAATCCTTGTTCTGGATATCTGGAATATACCACCTCAATAATATGATTGTTATAGTTTGTGCGTTCTGCAATGGCTCAACAGATTTTAATAAAACTTGGAATATACATAGCTTATACATTGAATTCACACATAAGATACATCCGGGGGTGAAATCGAAAAGTGCAGCTGGATTAAAAATTCATTCAAAAACAAATTATAAGTTTATAAAGTTATTAGTTTTTTTTTTCAATGCCACCTGGATACCTTGCCTACTGGTAGCGGCTTCTTAGATTAAGTTTTGCTAATGCATAGTTTATAATTTTATTTTAGTTTTATTGTTTAAAAACTTCTAGATTAAATAAATGGCAGGTGATCGTTATTTAGGATTTCTTGCAGAGAGATTTCTTTCTCTTCTTGCTAGATTTTTTTTAACAGGCGTAAAATGGTTTTTCCTCGGTGTACCGTGTCTGACGACAGTGTTGCAAAACATTACCGACTAAATAACAACCAAACAGTTGCAACAATTCAGGCTACAACGGTCGGCGTAATGGGGCCACACCCTTAGTTTAACGACTTTGTAGTTTACCAAATGGGCACCAACTGCACGGTTAGAGGTAATTTTCCATCTATTAGCTTCGCTACCACGAGTATTATGACAGGCCCGATAGCTCAGTTGGTAGTAACCCTGCCTTCTGAGCTGTAGGATGTGGATTCGATTCCCACCCAGGACAAACATTTGTGTGATAATCATCAATGTTTGTTCTGTGTCTGGGTGTTTAAAGGCATAGTTGTTTTTGATAAATTATTTGAAAAAGTTTGTCAGTTGCTTGATTGCTTAGCTGATTAAACAGGAGTTTGGCAGGAAATGGAAAATGTACCATTTTTAGGTCCGTCCAGAACGACGCTAGGTCGGCACTCAAGTCAAGATTTAAATCATTTATGCCCGTTTGCACTAAAGTTTTACAGCTCCTAAGTTTGCACTTATTCCTCTGTGACATATTATAAGTTTTTATACAACAAATAAATAATTTTCTGGGCCATGCCCAAATATATTGCAGTAGGTATGCCATAGAGGGATAGGTGCAAATTAAGGAGCTTTCAAACTTTAATACAAGCATTAGTTAATAATTATAGTTAATTAATAAGGGCATTAGGGTCTTATATACCTGGATCCTCTATCTCTCACAGGAATGGAGAGATTTTTGAAGATATTAAATAAATGATGTTACTTGAACTTGAAGATAGCTTTAACTAGAATTAAGGTTACAATACACTGATGCGGCCTGTGACACGACAGACGCCGCCCTTCAGGCACGCCAATGTTATACAACACTATTGGAGGGGTGCGAACAAAAAGGGTTTAACTGATTTTTTTCACAAAATGACTTATGGGTATCGTTGGGTTCAGCGTGAAATTATCTACAATAATACATTCTCAAAATACCTAAATTATTAGGCTTAAATCTCGAGATTGTCAGTCAAAAAACGGTTTATCTGACACAGGAATACAATTCGCTTAGCATGAAAAAATTATTATAATTATTTTGTTATATTATATTTTTACAGTAATTGTATGAATTAGTACTATATTTGGTATTTTAGAATAGAATTAATACAGTTTCAAGCAACTGAAACTTACATATACCTTTTCCGTTGCATTTTCCGAGCCGTTGAAGTTTAAAGTAAATTTTCTCGAAACTATCAATTTGACAGTTAAACCCTTTTTATTCTCAACCCTTCAATTGTTACTGTAAATGAATGAAGTATATTGTTTATAAACTTAGCACTACCGCAAATTACGTAAACCCAAAAATGGCTTATCTTGTGAACCATTGTTTGATGCTAGTAGTCTTCTACCGCCATCAATTAATTATTTTTTAATGAACGACCTGATAAGCCGTCTAGACTGAGTCTAGACCTCTACACGGCTCTTCTAATGAGCACAGGTACAGCAACCAGAGCGATAATTAGGAGTTTGTTCGGCACCTGCTCTACACGCAGAAGTGCGAAGCTTCGTGTTTCGTACAAGGCGTTCATTAGAAACTGAACTTTATTGTGCATTTCTACATGATTTTACTCTTTCACTTAAAGTAATACCATATGCATGCCCATCTGCACTTAAGCTTGACAACTCTTAAGTTCGCCCTTATCTTTCTATTGCGTACCTACTGCATCGTATTTGGGTACGTCCTAGAGATAAGTGTGAGCTTAATAGGTGTCAATATGTAGGAAGACGGGTATTAGATGGACATTATTATCTTTAAAAAGTCTATGAAAAAGAACAGCTTAGACTTCACTGGACTAGCCTCGTCAAAATTATGTATGAAGAATCGAGGAGTAAAAAAGAAAATCTAGTAAGCACCAGTCAAATTCCTATTGGATGCCAGTTATTTACATATATTTTTCTTCAATTTACATATAAACATAACAAAACTAGACCTAAAAAATACACGTGTGCGGAGATATAAGTAATGATTTTTTATTTTATTTTTACTTTTTTATTATTATCAATCCCACTTCCGTTCGCCTCACCAGGTTACCCTCAAGCCAAGCGTGCCTAAAGAAGTTTTACTTTAAAATCTAAACTGTACCTAAAAACTTTAAATAGATAAAACTAAAAAACTTGAAATAAACCGTTGGTGGAGGGAAAAGTGCCCAGAATGGTGGGAGCATTACCACGTTGAATGCTGGGTTTTTTTTAATGACATGACGAGTTAGCTAGTCACTCGCCTGATGTTAAGCGACACGACTGCCCATACCAGTTGCAGTGATACTTGAAACTCTAATGAAGAGTTTCGCATGACACTGCACTGCGCACGCCATTCTGAGACATCAGCACAGTCTAGCAATAAGATTACTTGACTGTGAGATTAGGTCATAAAGTCTCATATGCCCAGTAATTAAACTAGATACAGTGCCTTTCAAACTGGAACACAGCAGTGCTTGCGCAATACTGCTTAGCGGCAGAATAACTGGCAAAGCAGTGGTGCCTACCTAGACGAACTTTGCAGAAAATTCCTACCACCTAGTAAAGTTATTATGCCCGTTTAGGTAATCCAGAGCACGTAATATCTTGCTCTACAATAATGACTACATTTTTGAGAAATTATCGACCAAAAAATTACAGCGAAAATCCTTTTTATGGCTCTATGTTCCATATTTGATTGCACCAGAACATAAAGTTGATCAACTTCAATGAGTTCTATAAGCAGTCTAATTTTTATGATGAAAGTAATAAAACGTGGAGAGCCAACTTTGCAGAAACTTTAATATGGTATTAAATTCTGTTTTATGCTCAATAGTAGAACTGCGTAAATTGAATTTCATAGCGTATTTATTCTAATAAAAACGGATGAAGTATTTACGTAATATGAAAGTTTGCTCTACTATTATCGTGAATCCATAATTAATTTGTTTCTTTAAAATGTAAGGTTAGGATTTAGAAGGTTATTATTTATTTTTATTACTACTTATCTACTATCGGAGTACTTTGTTGATATGAAAGATTGCTCTTTCGAAAATCTATTACTTTTCTCGTGAATTCAAAATTTATTTGTTTCTTTAAAATTTAGTCCAAACCCTGAGACACAAGTTTATACTTAGTTCGGGGACGGTCTCCACTCCCGGTGGCGCGTCTTCGGCGGAAATGCATCGCAGGACACTTTTACACATACACAATCGAACCATAAACTAGATAATATCTAGTTTATGGTTCGATTGTGCATTGATTCGATTGTGTATTGATTCGTATACTATCGTATAGTATATACTCTTTTACTCTGTAATATGTTTACTGAAATATATTTGAATATTTGAATACAAGATTATTAGATTAATATGGTTATTATTTATTTTTATTACTACTTATCTACTATCGGAGTACTTTGGTGATATGCAAGTTTGCTCTTTTGAAAATCTACAATTTTTATCGTGAATTCATATTCAATTTGTTCCTTTAATATATAAGGTTAAAAAGTTTGTTTAACGGCAAAGTGCCTTTATTCTTTTAACTAATTAACTACTAAAATAATATAACAACTACTAGTAAATGCTACTAGCTAGTAGGTCGTGTACAAAACAGAAAAATTTGGAATATATACCTAACCACGATTTACTTTATATACAGTGCAATTGCTAGCCAACTTATTTTTATGAAAGGATGTGACGTAAGATTTTCATTAAAAAATCGCTACCAAATTTAAAAGTTTCCTTTTTACTAATAAACGCTGCATAACAATGGCTACTCGGCTTCTCTTGTTTTATCTTTGCCTATTTTAAATTTGAGAGAGAGTAACAACAGAATATTAAATAACTATTTCTAAACTAACCAACATTTATTAGTAAGGGGATTTATATGTACAACTTACCTTGTTCTTTATGGCAGACTGTTAAAATGTAATTAATGATACTTACCTGTAACAAAAAAATATATTCATTAGTGTATCTAAAATAGCGTGTAAACAAATTAAATTAATCGCTTGGATTTTTGCCGTTACGCCTGATGTAGAGGTTACTTATAAAAGGATTTTTACCGTCCTTGTCTCACACCCTTTGCGAGAAAAATTTTCATGATATCAAATACATCGGCTTCCAATTTCGTGTCAGACTATGTGGAAATGTGGAAACGCTCTAACAGCTATTACGCTTGCCACAAAAAGGATTTTCTCCCTAGACAGCCATTTGCTGTCATAAATATGCATGACGAGTTAAAATTTCAACTAAAATCATAACACCCGTCTCGGGAGGTTGTGGAAAATAAGCCGTGTATATACGCTTAGCTGCGTATTGTACACGCGTGCGTATCGCACAACACACTGTGCGATACGCTACCAAAGTAACTGATATATCCAGTATGTACATTGTACCCACAAGCCAATGGAGGAGGGACACTGTGCCAGTCGCTAAGAAATTTTGAAACTTGGAAACAAAAATTAGCGTCTACGAAAAATATCTGTTTTACTAGGTGGTAGGACTTTACTGCAAAGTTCGTCTAGGTAGGTACCACCGCTTTGCCAGTTATTCTGCAGCCAAGCAGTAGTGCGCAAGCACTGCTGTGTTCCTGTTCGAAGGGCACTGTAGCTAGTGAAATTACTGGGCAAATGAGACTTTATGATCTGATCTCACAGTTTAGTAATCTTATTACTAGATTGTGCTGATGTCTCTGGATGACGTGCACAGTGCAGTGCGCACGTCACGAGAACCTCTATACTTTAGAGTTCCGAGTGACACTGCAGCTGATATGGGTAGCCGTGTCGTTTAACATCAGGCGAACGGCTAGCTCGTCACGTCATTCCTTAACATAAAAAAGTAACCCACGTCAATACGTACGATGGGTACTTGAAGTAATTTGCTGGATACAGTGATCTGAATTGGACAAATGTGATTCGTGAAGAATTTTATTTATACGCTTAGTTTCACTGATCAGAAAAGATTTACAGAATATCAATTTAAAATTAATTCAACGGTTAACTCTCAAGAAGCATGGCAAAAACAAACATCCGATTAGCGAAGAAATCACATCGTACAAAATAACTGAAATTAGAACATACACAATAGCAATAAGGTTCTAATTAGAACAGTTCAAACAGACGTGAATGCCAATTCCTTTTTGATGAATGCCTTCAGATCCAATGCGAAATAATTTCTTCCTATTCATCCGCTAAAATATTACGCGCCATATCTCTGACTAATGAATTCATTTCAATAGAGGCTTCTGGAGAATTGAGAGCGTCGATAAAGATGACTGATAGTGGGATTGTGGCTTTAATTCTGACACCACGGGCTTTTAGTTATGTAGTAACTTATTTGAACTGTGGTAACAGTACCACTGCATATTCTTAATGCAGTTTTATAAGTTTAAAATGGTCCGCCAACCTGTCTGTGGTATGTAGCTACCAAATGGATTACGATTTGAGATTACGGAAACGGACAATTTTGATGCTATTTGATTGTAATTTGACTTGGTCGAGATTCCTTAGCTTTTAGACGATTTCAAATTCTAATGTATCTTGAACAAATACGTTTACTTATTACTTGTACTAAGCAGCAATAGACTAAAAGGATACCGTTGGATGGAGTTGGAACTAATAAAAACATGAAACTTCTCTGAGTGACTCTGGTGAAAAACATTAGGTGAATGACCCTTTCAATAATTTGATGGTAAAATATATTATGAAATTGAAATGCAAACGATAAATTTTAATTGTAATGCGTGACCGTTCAGGACTGACACTTAGCCAATCCTCTCCGATGTTTCCACCAATTCACCTTATATATTCTAGAAAAAGTTAGCTATAGTTTCGTTTTGTCACGTTGCCAAATAGCTACATCTACCAGCGATCGTTTACCGTATGATCCCAGTTATAAGTCGCAACTAATATTTCAGCGCTTTCGAGTGCCATTATCTCAGGTTGCCAGAGCCAACAGAATTTCGAAGCTATTCTCGGCGATATCTCAGGGTAATCATTAAGCTAAATGGTTAGCTGAAAGCTCTGAAACTCTTAATTGCCGTCCATAAATCTGTACAGTGCATAAGAAAACAACTTGACATAGTTTCGAGTAGAAAATGCCCCCAACTTCGTAAGTAAAATTGCAAAGCAATTCCAAACAAGTTGTGTACATTCCAGAACATTCTTCTCTGGATATTTATATTTTTTTTTTAGCTCATATGAGTTGTTCAATGTCAAGTCCCGATCAAGTTAAAAGTCAAGCTCCGATAAGGTGGTGCGGTCTTTACTGAATACTTCATTGTTTATGCTTGCATGGTTTACCGTCTTTATATCATTACTGACATTATTTATCAGTCGTGCGTCTACAAAATATACTGTTAATCTTAAAATAAATTAAAGTCATATGCACCGCAAGAGACTTGTGAAAATGTGTTCTACGCAATATTTTTTAGAAAGTCTACAGCTTTATTTCATAATACAACACAACATTTTTAATGTTTCTTTATCATGTCAACTACATGCTGTGTCTATCGTACAAGGGACAATGAAAATCCTATTTATTGTAATAGTAGTATTGTACCGCCACTTGAATTTGGACAGAACAAACATTATTCCCAACTTATACAAAGTTAAGCAAATACGGTCCCAGCATCGAGCCCTGCGGCAGCCCGCTCGTAAACAACACCGATACTACATGTTTACTAAGTATCTTACTCGTAGTTTCACTCCTAAAACTTTATTATTAAGAAAGAAAATTGAAAATATTAAATATTATAAGTTTCAAAATTTAAAATAGCTTTGCCAACAGTATCAGACGCTTGTACAAGAACTTTCAGAAAAGAAATATGTAAGTTGTAATAAAGTAAAATACATGAAGTTTGGGCCATATTAAAAAGGAGCAGAAAAGCGCGGATGGTAGTCTATAATATAAGGAATACGCAATGTACGATCAGCAATATAAACTAATATCGTTCTAGAAAGGTGCGAGTGGAGAATAATGGTTTTTGAATATCAGACTAGGTATTTCCTGGGCTTAAAGTACACGTTCCGACGCTGCTCTCGAGCGGAACATTTTTCATTTCGACGAGAAAATATACGTTGCTGATGGATTTATGAAAGGCTTTTGAACGTGGTAATATGATTCACTGTATACAATATCAAATTTATGTATGTTGTGTGTAGTTGTTTCAGTGCATTGAAATACTGAGATATGACACATACTTTACAAAGTATGTGTCACAAAATAGAGGTTTTTTCTAAAGCCTCTATTTGCCTTTCATAAAGAATAAAGTTTATAAAGTATACCTCTTATATTCATTCCCACACGAGCTCATTAAAGAGCGTGTATTCATACTTGAATATCGCGTATATTTTAATTGAATGTGCATAATACTTGAGGACTAAAATTACTTTTTGAGTTTGCACATAGCCCCATACATACCTACAACATATAATAAACAGCCTCAAAAAACTATTTCCACTTACAATATGTATTTACGTAGAATATTCCCGAATTCGAGTGTGCATACATTTGCCGTGTCCAAACAACGTGCTCCCGGCATGAAAGATGTACCGACTGACTACAAACTAGCTTCGGGTGGTACCGCCATATATTTTAATAATAGTGGAAATGTTTCTCGCTATTAACTGTTATTTAAAATTAGGAAAATTGACTTCTGGAGTTTAGGCTACTGTGGTATGGCACCTACCATCACATTGAAACCTCTATCCATAACCTACTCTGCGCTGCTACATATGTGCATACTTACTATATATTCTGTGGGCGCTAACTACAGACGCAAACTAAAACATGACTTCAGTAATGTTTAGTAGTCTGTAATATTCGTTTTAAAAAAATAAAGGCGCTTTGTCAGTTTAAAGAAATTCCTTACAATGTTCTATTGATTTGGGACACCCTACTCTTGGTTAAATGTAGGTGAATAAGGATTCGAAGTACATCTAGAGATGCGACCACTCTGATGCCAGCGTGGTTTGAATATGAAGTACCTGTTATTTTGAATTATGGCTACAAATTTCAACTTTTATGCTAGAGACAAATTTTAGGTAAAAGATTTACTTTAGGGACTATCTTGAGTACTAGTTTATTTATTCACGGACTGCGATTGAATAATGTGCTACTTACACATTTTTACGTTTTAGGTAGGTTACGTAAGTGTCTAGTCCTAGTAATAAATTTAGCCTTCGACGTTGTTGAACTTTTGTCCTCGAGCTGTCACAATCTTTCATTTATATATTATTAGTTTATTACATGTTTACAAACATCGGTTTAAACATAAAAACAGTCTACGAAAAATACACATAAACTAAGGTAACTTAAAGTGACGTTGAACCAAAATGATAATTTACGATCATCAGCCGCCATAACTCAATTCTCATCGCTTTTGGGATGAAAACTACACAACGGCGTTCATGACCTTGTCTATACACCAATATCTTATCTTATTTTAAGGTTCTAACTTTATTAACAACGTATAGGTACGTAATAATGTGTAAGTAGCTAATGTATTCAAAGCAAATTATTCGAAAGATTTACGACTACCCTCCGTACTAGTTTGCACTGTATGACGGCAGGGAATTATTCCTCGTCCAAAACATTGCATTGTTACAGTATATGCGAACAATTCAGATGATTTGACTAAAAGAAAGTGGTTTACAAAATATAAGTTAGGGTTCTTCTTTATTTTATTCTATAATAGTATATAGAATGTGTATATTATACTTAGTAGGATTTAATGACTTAATTTAAAAGCTCAAAATCAACAGACGTATAAACTATGGTTATAATGCTTTGATTGAATGTTTACAGAATTAATCTGCAAGCAAGTTAGGTACGTAAATAAGTACACACTATGTATGTGTATGTAATTATGTTTCATTGAATCCACTTTTAGTGTGTGGTTTGTGTGTGTGTGTGTTAGCGTGTATCTGCATGTGTGTGCTTGTGTAAGTGTGCGTTATGTGCAATTAATAAAGATATCAAGGGAAAGAAAAAAAAAATACATATGATAAATAAAAATAAATTATATAGATAAATAAATGTATATGATATATAATATATATGGCCTCCGGGTGAGGCATGGCCTTTTTTTCAAATAATATATCAATTTCAATTAATATCACTTTTTATTTACTGATTTTTTTAAATTATAATTATCACGACGCAAACTTTAGAACTACCGTGCACCGGGCCGTGTCCGCAGCAAGAATGATGCGTAGTACACCGAGCGCTCCCTTTTATAGCCAGACGGGTACGGGCGCCATGACAGTTGCCGGTGCTGTTGCGGTGCTGGATAAATTTAACGCCACCACAGGGTAAATTACGGTGCTCGATCACTGCCCGCTGCACATAAAGATTATATTTACAACTGGACGTTGCCGCCGTCACGGCCATACTGACGTGCGTACGTCCTCGTACGCTTAGCTTCACTTCGTATCTGGTGAGAGACATAAGTATCAGGGTTAGTGTTCGTTCATCCTGATAATTAAATTAAGTTTTAACATTTTAACCTTCCAGTCATCGTTAACCCTTCAGGACCAACAGTATCCCTTCATTTCTACAAAAATGGACCGGATAGTGCTAGTCCGGATAGATATCCCTTTAGCAACCAAAAAATCATTCCAAATAATTACCTTATCCCTTCATTTATAAAACAAATGGACCGGATAGTGCTAGACCGGATAGATTTCCCTTTAGCAACCCAAAATCATCATTCCAACTAGTGCTAGACCGGATAGATTATCCCTTTAGCATTCACACATTTTTTGTCATCATTTTTTACAATCTCTCTTTTTTTAATCTTTTTTTTTTCTTTTCCTTTTTTTTTTTTTAGTTTTTTTTTATTATTTTTTTTTTTTTTTTTTGGTCCGGTAACCCTGCAATTGATTCTTACAATCTTTTAAATTACATTTCTTCAGCTTGATGTGAATGTGAATCACCAGACATTGTATCGCTATCAGCAGACATTGTATCGCTATCAGCAGACATTGTATCGCTGTTAACAGACATTCTATCGCTATTAGCAGACAAGGTATCGCTATGACTAATTATTACAGTGTCATTTTCGTGGCTAGTTTCATGAACAAGATTACTGTTATCATTGTCACCCGCCGTCACGTCATCATCACTATAATTTTCAGAGATTTCTATCAGACCTGATTGGCCATGAGGTACTTCCCTTAGATTTTCATGAGCATACTTGTAAATTCTATTAGAACCGTTAATATGTCTCAATTCATATCGATCATTTTCTAAAACTGCGGTAACCTTAAAAGGGCCCTTATATTTTCGATCTAATTTTGTTTGATGTCGTTCTTCACTTTTAACAAAAACGAAATCTCCTACTGAAAATGGATCGACTTTTGCTTTGCCCCTATTAAATCTAGCAGTGTCAGCTTGAGCTAGTTTTTGAATGTTACTTGATGCATTAGATCGCGCTATTTCAAGATCTACCCTGTTAGTGTCGCAAGGATTCATGGATATTTTAGATAGTTCTAGCGAGTTGCCTTGAATACCCAGCATTAGTTCCAACGGGGCAAATCCTGTCACTCTACAGCGTGTACTATTAAGAGCTAATTGAATGCTACCCAACTCTTCTTGCCATACACTATCAGAATTACTTTCAGTTATAGTGAGCAGGCTTTTAAGAGTTCTCATAACGCGCTCCACCTGCCCGTTTGCTCTACTAGAACCAGTAGCTATTAGGTGCAATTCAATATTTTTATCTTTGCAAAAATTCTTGAAATCTGCATTATCATAAGAACGTCCGCGGTCAGCAATTATACGTTTTGGAGCACCAAACAGATTAACAGCATCTTTTATTGCTTTAATGGCGTCGGAGGAGTTTAAAGTCAGAGTATGTTTTAGTAAGACAAATTTTGTGAAAGCGTCTATAATGACTGAGCAATATTCTTTTCGTTCACTTTTACCACTTAGTTTGCCAGTAATATCCAAATGAATAGTATGCCATGGAAGGGCAACTTTTGGAATTGGATGTAGTCGAATTTGTTGGGCGCCTGAAGGGCCTTTAGAAGCTTTACAGATTACGCAAGATTCTATAAACTTTTTCACATATTTTGACATGTTTTGAAACCAATAAAGTTCATACAGTTTGTCAAGAGTTTTTTCATATCCCAAGTGCTTAAGTTCACTGTGGACATGACTTATAAGGGACCAGATCAAAGAATGTGGCAAAATAGGTAACCACTTGGTGGTTTTACTACGATCTATTTTACGGTAAAGTATACCCTGCCTAATATCGTATGTGTGCGAAACTTCAGGGGGTAATTCATTGGATCGCAACTTCGAAATTGTACCTGAAATTTCAGAGTCACGTTGTTGTTCTACAATCACCCATCCTTTTTCCAATTCGGAAAAATTTACATTTTTGATGGTAGTTTTAGGATTTATAACGTCTGTTTCCTTTTCAATAACTACAGGGGAGTTGCGTGATAAGAAATCTGCATGAGCCATATTTTTCCCTTTTTTATAAATGATGTTGAAATCATAAGATTGCAAGATAGCCCACCACCTATGAACTCTGGGTGTCAAATCTTTTTTTGAGTGGGAAGCCTTCAATGCGTTGCAGTCAGTAAACACTGTGAATCTACGCCCATAGAGATAATGTCTAAAATGTTCCACAGATTTAACTACCGCTAATGTCTCTAACTCATAAGAATGGTAACGACTCTCTGCATCAGTTGTCTTGTGGCTGAAGTAAGCGACTACGTGAGGAAGACTATTTTTTCTTTGAATTAGGACGGCTCCGTACCCATCACTACTTGCATCGGTATGCAATTCAATAGGTAATGAAGGATCGAAGATTTTCAAAACTGGCTCTGTTATAAGATAATTTACGATTTCATTGTGAATTTTGTCATGCTCATTTGTCCATGTGATTTGACCTTTACCAGAAGTCAAAGGGTACAAAGGCTTCATCAGTTTCGAAAAGTTTGGAATGAACTGCCGGAAGTATGTAGCTAATCCGATAGTCAAACTTAATGAAAAAAGCCTATTACACAATAAATGATTATGTGTCGGACAAAAAAGCTTGGCCTGAATATCCCAAGCTTAACGGTATGTAATCTTAGGTACTTTGCCTATTGCCTATTCCTATCTATAAATTCAGTTTCTATTTGTAATGTTTATAATAAGATAATCACGGTATTTTTCTTGCACCGGTGTGACGTGGTGGTTATTTTTGTAACATATTCACTATCTCAACTGTAATGAATTATATACATTGTAAAAGACAGTAGAAAGAAGACAAAAAAATACATCACTGTAAAGTTTCTTGTAGCTTCTTCTTTACAGTTGTAATCGAAGCTTCGGATCAAAGTTTTCAATTCTGCATTGTGCCGGATTGCTTGCACCAGTAGTGAGAAAGAGAACTGCTTTTTTTTTCAAACTCATATATTGTAATGGGCTTGCTATATTATTTGACAATAAGCACTTTGTAATTTTATATGCTTAGTGAAATAACTTAATTTTAAGTACCTAGTATAATTTTGACTTGTAAAAGTGCTAAAATTAGCCTATTTGCAATAAATCTTTTGACTTTGACTTTGACTTTGATAAATTGTCTTAATTGCGTTACTGTAGTTGGCTTGGGAATGTTTTGTAAAGCCTGAATTTTGCGAGGACTTGGACTGATTTTACCTGAAGATATCACGTATCCCAAATATTCAATTTTCTTTTTCATAAACGAGCATTTGTTAAAATTAAAAGAAAAGCCGGCTTTAGACAATATACCTAGCACTTTATCAAGACGAGACAAGCCTTCCTCAATGGTTTCTGATGCAGAAAGAACGTCATCCATATAAACAAGAACTTTGTCATCTTTGAGGGGTTTGAGGGCGGAATTGATTGCTCTTTGAAAGACCTGAGGAGCATTTTTTAATCCAAATGGCATAGTCAGGTATTCAAATTGACCCGTTGGTGTAACAAAGGCGGTTTTCTCTATGGAGTCCTCATGAACTTTTATCTGATGGAATCCAGAGGCCATATCAATACTTGAAAAATAATGGGCTCCGTGCAATTTGTCTATTTGATCGTGAATTAATGGAAGGGGGTAGCTATCAGGGAGAGTGTTACTATTAAGTTCTCTATAGTCTACGCACATACGATCACTACCGTCTTTCTTTTTCACTAAAAGAATGGGGCTTGAAAATGGTGAAGAGCTTTCCCGTATGATATTAGCATCTAACAGTTCTTGTACTTTCTGATTAACGATTTCTAATTCGGCTGGGGCAAGCCTATAAGGTCTTCTGTGAACAGTTTTGGCTGGATCTATGAGGTCAATTTTAAGTTCACCGGTTGTAGTACAAGAGGTAGGAAGTGTCTTTATAAAGTTACCAGAATACTTTTGGAGAGTATTAATAAGCTGTTTCTTATAATTTCCTACAAGGTCTGTATCAATTGAGTTTACATCAAAAGATTCCAATTTTGAGCACAAATTCTGAACTTCGGTTTTTGTAAAAATTAATTCATTATTGCTGATGTTAACAGAAATGCCCTTTTCTAAAATGTCTCGGCCTAGCAACACCTCTTCACTTAGACATTCATCAGGCAAAACATGATATGTGACATCAAAAGAAATATTTTGAACTTTAGTGAGACATTTAACTTGTAATGATGAGGTTATATTATGACTACCTACACCCTTCAAAGTCACTTGTTCGTGAAACTTTTCACCTGTAATTAAATTACAATTACTCTGTCTAATTAGAGTACATTCAGAACCAGAATCAAATATAAAAGGTAAGTTTACACCACTTATCTGTAACACACCGTGCGACGCCTTGGAGCAGAAGTTGGTCTGCTTGCTCGAACTGGCATTGCTGGTTGAACTGGTGTTCTCTGTTTTCGTCCAGCGCTTAGGGCAGGCGGACACCACGTGGCCAGGCTCGTTGCACACGTTGCAGACAACAGCTCGGGCGGTGACTGGAAATTGTCTGGACGTCGATGGTTCAGTCTTGGCTGAAAATGGCAAATTTTTTGAAACAAAGCGTTGTTTGTCGCGGCACTCGTGGCCACGATGACCAATTCTTCCGCAGAAGTGACAGTTTCCGCGAAAGGCAGATGAGTTTCGAAATCTTTTTAGATCAGACTTCGAAACAACTAAATCTTCATTTTTCCGCTTGAGCGTGAAGCCACGAAGAATGCGGAAAAGCTGGTACTTGTCGTTGACAACAGCGGAGTTAAACTCCCGACGGATTCGGTCATCGCACTGAGATAATACTGATATGGCGAAACCAGTCACCACGTTTTCTGGTAAGTTCGCTCCAGGAATCTTCTCAATTAAGTGCCATAGCCGCATTCCAGCTTCAGCGGGATTTTCTTTGTTATCAATTTGAAATTTAATAACTTGATCAAAATGATCTTGCATCATCATAGGTTTCGAGAACTTAGACATCAACATTTCCATGATAGACACCCAAGAGATTTTGTGTGGTTTAATATTCATGAGACAGGAAGCTGCGCGGCCTTTTAGGGAATGGTTGAGTGCCAAAATCAAATCTATGCCTTCTATTTTCTTGTTTTCGATTATCATTTCACTCAGCGAACACCAATTTGCTACGTCAGATTCCAGTGCATCCGGATCAAACGTGACTAATGTCGTGGGTGCGCTTGACACTGGTTGACAAGGTGTCATGTTATCGGCTATTTTTTTTAAAATAGCCTCCATTCCAGATGAAAACAATGTCATCACATTTTCGGCTGCGTCGCCTGAAGATCCATGTGGAGATGGGGATCCCACTTCTGATATGGGCTCCGGGTGAGGCATGGCCTTTTTTTCAAATAATATATCAATTTCAATTAATATCACTTTTTATTTACTGATTTTTTTAAATTATAATTATCACGACGCAAACTTTAGAACTACCGTGCACCGGGCCGTGTCCGCAGCAAGAATGATGCGTAGTACACCGAGCGCTCCCTTTTATAGCCAGACGGGTACGGGCGCCATGACAGTTGCCGGTGCTGTTGCGGTGCTGGATAAATTTAACGCCACCACAGGGTAAATTACGGTGCTCGATCACTGCCCGCTGCACATAAAGATTATATTTACAACTGGACGTTGCCGCCGTCATATACAATAAATGATAAAAAGCATAATAGATAGGTATGATAGACAGACAAATACATAAGGTATTTTAATTAATATTTCTTAAGTTGCGACTGTTAATAGTGTTTCAGTTTCATCGTAATTCAATGAGTTTAGGTAGTTATCAAGCTTTAATTTGCAAGAATAAAAAGATGATTCCGAAAGTTTTAAGCGCTTGTTAATTTTGTTATATACGAATGGGCCTAGACAAAAAGAGAATTTGTGGCTTACTTTTAGTTTACATTTAGTAGATCTGTAGACAATATCACTACGTCGCTTGTCTGTATGACCCACGATCATAGGTTTTATATATTGATCTTATCCGATTGTTTTTGAAGTAATAGTTCTTTACGCACGCTTGATTTGGGGAGTAAGCTGGTGTGACGAGGTGAACGGAAGTTGAAAGTTGTTTGTTAACGTAGATCTCCATTGTCAACATAACAAAGTTAAAACTTACTTATAATTTGTATTATTATATTGGTATGTCCGGTAAAATGACAATTTAGAATTTTCAAGATGGCGACATTAACATTAAACAAAGCAAAAACAAAGTTATGCCGGCCGATAGATAGAGCTAGACAAAAGAAGTTATGGTTCAGTCGTGTGGTCTTAAGCACTCTTTTTTTAATCTAGCCTTTGAACTTATCGACCTTAAAACGCTGAAGATCCACTACGAAGCAGGAAATTCAAAATTGTTATAGCTTTTTTGTCGTCTTAAGGCAAAGATTAGAATTTGTTAATGACATTTGCGGCAGAGAAATAATATTCCTTATTCACATATATAGTAGAAATACCTATTAAACAAAACCTGACTGTCTTTAGTCTATAATGGATATTAATTTATGAATCACTTCTTTTACATTTTAAACTTGTTAGTAACCAATACGTGTAAACAGGAGCATTACTGCAAAATATTTTTATTAGATCATGTAAAGAATAATCTCAGCTTTCATATACAATAGTTATTACTATACTTATTAGCAGAAAAGCAGCAATAAAATGTTTAATTAGGTACTGATTTACAGTGGCCCATCTACCTTTACTGAAGTGCATAATGTTTAGGCCTTACTGTCAATGTGCTGTCAAACAGATTCCGAATAACAATGATTAAGATTGAAAAACGATTGTATAGTGCATGTTCAGCACACCAAATGCATCGAAAAACGGCGATTGCCAACCTATATCTAAAAAAAAATCATAAAGTTTCAAACATAGGAATTCGTTGGTCGGACTCCAAATAGGTCGGGTTGGGTCCTTTGTCCGCAGCTCCGGAACGGGCCGCGATGTGTTGACATGATTTATAGCACCACAGTCTGCGGAGTTAGGATTGCCGCGTTTTTCCTTTTATTCGAATTTCGTCTTTCACAACATATTTTCACTGTGTGATAACGAATAACTTTTATTTATTGTGATTTAAGGTGATATGTTCTATGGCTAGTCTTTATTTGGTCTGGCGTGTTCCTATGCACGTTGCGACCAAGGAAACTATTATTTTCCGACGCTACTAAATAAATAATTCGAGACGGTAAAATACACAATTCACTAAATAATATGACATGACGCGGCAATTATGGAGACGAGTGGGGTGAAAAGTGCAGTCGGCGGGTGCAACCATTCCTGCTACGTTAACATTCTATGCCGCTACCTGTGATTATGTTAACTCTGACATTATTTTATTTGACATTATTTTAATAGCCCATTGGATTCTTTTATGATTATGTTAACTCTGACATTATTTTATTTTATTTGACATTATTTTAATAGCCCATTGGATTCTTTTATTATTTTATAACCCCGATTTGTTTGTTGTGAATGTATGAAATACTTTGTGTGGTAAAATACTTTGCTAACGTAAAAAGATATTTAAGAAATGAAGGCGGTGATAAAATATTTTTTATCTTCAGTTCGACTACGTGATTTAGTATCAAAATGTTGCAAAGTTCTCCTAGATCAATCTGTTTTATAGAACAAGGAAAATATGAAGTTTATGGGTACGCTGAGTTTCATTTGAAGTAAATGATTAAGATTATTTGCTCGTGTTCCTGTTTCGGGTATAATTATAATAAAAATCATATTGCTCAACGATCACATACATAAATCCTCGAACCAAACTAACCATGATCCCACAACACCCAGACTCAGAACAGGTATTTGCGCTTTTTTCCAGTGCACAAACACTTGTCCTGACGCGGAAATCAAACCCGTCTCTGAAAGTCTCCGGGATATGAGTCGACTTGCTCAACCACTACACTACAGAAGCTTTCAAGGTATGTACTACGACTGGCGATTCTTACGAACAAAAGGCAATTAATTAAATTCGAGCAATGAAATCTTTACTGTTTCTTTTCTCTAGTAGAGAGAACGAATAAAACTACTTATATACTTTTTAAAAACCTGGTTACTCTCCACACCTAATGCAGTAATGGAGAAAATGAATCCAGTTTACTACCAAACTTAAAGAAATTTAGTACTGTTTCAATAGAATGCAAATATGCAGTATCGACTGTTCTTTGATACAATGAAATATTCCGCAAACATCAAAACATTATTTTACACCCATATTAAGCTGTAATATTGCGAAACCTCGTAAAGTTTAACGATGCGTATTAACAATTGGAACAAATTACGTTTTTATTGGCGTTAAAATATTTTACGGGCCCACTATTGCGATATCGATTTAAGAATAAGTAGGAATAACTTGTTAATGTGAAGCGCTTTTTCCCGACTTTGAAAGAAATGCGTGTCATGAATGTACATAGATGAAAATCGAGGGAAAATAAGGTACTTAAAATAGGTGCAAAGCACACAAATTGTCGTGCGAAATAAATATATAGTATTACTTGTCATGACATACCAGAAAAGGCATACGCAGAGCCAGAATTAACCAGCAAATGAGGACTTAACTAAACTCCATGCGGGTACCTGTACAATGGATCAAATGAAATAAATCCCCCTAAATCGATTGAAGCACTTGTAAAATATTGTTCTTTCACGGGATATTTCATAATAATAATGTTAATAATAACACCTAACGATCACATCCATAGATCCCAGGATCTATGTAGGTCCCTTAATTCTGTATTTAGGACTAATTCCCTGTGTCTAGGGACCCAGGAATTACGAGGACCATGGTGCCAAAACACCATGAGAGACTCAGACTAAAGACTCAGAACAAGTATTTACATTTTTTTTCCGTGCACAAATACTTGTCCTGTCGCGGGAATCAAACCCGCCACCTCCAAGCTATGAGCCAACCTGCTCACCCACCACATCACAGAGGCTGTCAATATTTACCATGTAACTTTTGAAAATGATCCGCCAAACAGGATTCATACGGACTCATCATACTAATATTATAAAGGCGAAAGTTTGTATGAGTGTATGTGTATGTTTGTTACTCCTTCACGCTTAAACGGCATGAATAGATTTGGATGAAATTCGGTGATAAGATAGCTTATACACTGAATTAACATATAGGCTGCATTTAGCCCGTAAAAGTGAGATGTTCCCGTGGGATGAGCAAATAATTAAAATACTTTTTATCCGCGGGCGAAACCGCGGGGCGCAGCTAGTTACCTATATATTATATAGTTTAATCGTATTATTTAATCCGTGTGACGCGCGAGTTCCCGCGATTTTAATTTGTTGACTCTCTTCCCGAAGCAGCAAATGTATCGTACAAACACGCACAAGTCGACGGGCTAAGTTACGAACCCAATTTCCTAATGGATAGAAACAAGCCATACAAACGGGTAAGTAAGCTGAAGGAAGGCGAGTTCAAGTAAGCCGGTCACGTCTAACGGCGAAACCATGTAAAGTTAGTCAAGTTGTAACTGAGCGAAACTAAGTTGGCACGCGGATCGAACCTATGCACACTTTAATCAGACGGTACGAATTTCGTGGAGTTAGTAACGGCTGTACTTAAGATAAACGTTTCCTTAGCTGATGTTTTGGTGCAAAGACGTTATCATTATAGTTTTCATTTATTTACCTAAAAGGATGTAAATCAATAAGTAATTAACCAACTATTTGAATGCTATAATATTATAGAAACTGACGTGAGTAGTACACATAACTACAACAGCGCCGAGCCGCCACCGCCGCCGCGCGTACTCCTTGAGGATGGGCATCTATATTGCCCGAACACCGGTCGAGTTATTCGACTTTATCTCGTGAGTTTTAGCCGTGTAATAGTTGTAGTTATTTGAATGCTTTTAAAATGCTATATCATAAAATTGTTACTACATATATTACTATAAATCAATATTTTTTAAATTTTATCTAATTATATATAACTCAAAGGTGACTGATTGATTGACTGCCTGACATAGTGATCTATCAACGCACAGCTCAAACCACTGGACGGATCGGGCTGAAATTTGGCATGCAGGTAGATGTTATGGCGTAGGCATCCGTTAAGAAAGGATTTTTTGAAATTCCATCCTTGAGAAGGTGAAATGGGTGGTTAAATTATTTTCCCATAGGCCACGCCACGGGCGAAGCTGCGGGCAGAAGCTCGTTTATTTATAAACGCACTTAGTTGCAAGCGCCCTTAAAGATTTCATGGGTTCTTCTTAAGCTAGATTTTAAGACGTAACTTATTATATAAATCATACATGAATGCAAACAAATGAACATACTAGTATATATGAATGTTTTGCTAATCAAATCTGTGTGACAATCATATTCAACCTGAAGTTATCTGTCCTAAAAAATTGCATCATTTAGGTAATTTTTATTTTCTTCCTTTATATATTAAAACATGTTTTTTTAAATATTTACCTACCTGTGTAAGCAAGTGTTTAGACCTTTCACATACACTGGTACACTATATTACGAATAAGGGCTAAAAGTTTGGAACACAGCTGTTTAACACAAAGCGATCGTGTAGTCCTTATTAACTTTGTCTACGGACTATTACAATACTAGTTGCGCCTCGCGGTTTCATACGCAAATAAAAAGTAAAAAACAATGGCGACATGGAAACATGGCGCAATGCAAATATTCAAGATAGTTTTGGTAGTACGAATTGGCATTGAAATTTTTATTTCAATTACGATGTTTACTAAACAATATCAAAATGGGCGCCACTGCCGCTTGTAAAAGCTCAAAACTTAATATTGATACGCGCATACAAAACTTTTTAATATATATTTTACATATAAAATTTACAAACAAAAAATGACTGAAATTCGTTTTGGAATGGAATTGGCATATTTTTGTGGTTTCAGTAATTTAGTTTTACATATTTGCGCCTTTCGGTGTCGAGACGTTGGGGCCGTGGGCACCGAGTGCACACAAAATTCTTTCACAAAGATCTTTCGGTACGACTTATCGAGGCAACACGTGATCAAAATGCTGGTCTTTATTTAGCCCAAAGACTAAGGCATTGCTATTCAACGGGGCAATGCCACCAGAATTTTGGACACGTTGCCTACTGGTAGCGGCTTCTAGTTTTGCTAATGCATAGTTTTAAATTTTATTTTTATTTGTAATAAGGTTAATTAATTTTGAGATGAATACCTCTATTAATAATACTTTACATACCTAATATTCTGGAAATAATTTCAATTGAACCTGTTAACTAAATTGCAGAATATTAACTACCATTTAAACATTTAAATAAACATTTTTACGAATACAGAAGCTCCAAACATTTAATTTTATTCCCAAACTTCAATATAAAATAATGAGCTCGCGCGAAGTGGGCCCGGAAGGGTGCAATCAGGGTGGGTCCAAATTACATGGCAATACAATCATACTACGACTCCGAAATGGTTAAATAATGTTCCACGATATTTCTGATAGGATTCAGTTTTGTTAACGTACAATATAAGCCAAGTTTTTATTTTGGCAGGTACCTATCTTTTTTTGAGAGACTCGATAGGGGACATTCGACGTACCGTTCCTTCGAAGCTCTGCTGGATGAAAAAGGTAAAAACATTTAATCGAAACACCACGCTACTATTCGTAACATTGGATAACAAGAAATTTCAACAAAAGAGAATTCTCAATTCTGTATCAACAGCTTTTTTAGCTGACGCTCGCGTAGCCCACCGCGGCTTGTATTAGTAACTGACTCCCAGAAGGACATCGAATGTGTCCGAAACCAGCTAGGCGATCACGTAACTTGATTGCAACCAATAAAAACACCCATGGATTTGACAGTTAAAATACGCAGTTTATGTGCATAGTTGCTCTGGAAAATATCAAATTCGGAATGAAATATCTCTTGTTGCATTTCAATCAAAGTTCCGTGATCATCCCCCTGGTCGGAGTAATGACGATTTTTAATTGACGTGAGTTTAGTCGTTATTATGTTACAAAAATATCAACATTATCATAGCAAGTGATTGCCATAACCACCGGGCTTGGCAGGCGGCTGGGTGACCATAATGAAGACCGAGGAAAGTTTTGCTGGCCATTTCCTGGATATTCCCTTAGCTGGCTCTTAAGGCGTCCACGGGAAGAGATGGGATGTTCCTATTGGCAGGGACCACACGGATAAATTACTTATAGATGAGAGATATTATAGGTTCTAATATAATGTAATGTTGCGTAAGGTTACAATTAAGGCCAATAATGGCCGGAACGTCCATGAGGCCAACTGCTGAACAACACTGGCAACCCAATGGTAACGTAGCCTTTAAACTACCAAACCGTTTTTTTTTTTGGCGGGAAAACGAAAAAGATCGCGTCGCCGCATTGTATTATTTTCAAAAACTTGTGTTATTTTCAGTGTTAGTGCATAAAATTGGTGGAATTCTATTCGTTAAGTGCTGGATTACAGGCGTGAGTGTGGGAAAATGGTATAATGATGGTGACGTTTATTTTCGTGTTGTTTCCAAAACTCCATAGAAGCTTCAAGTAATGTTGCCAGAACTTTACTAGGAGTATGACTTTGACTAGACTATGACTTGACCATGACTTGAATTGATGACTTCGACTATGACGACACATATTTGCGTGAAATATCATTAACTTGATAAATTATCAATTACTTGACACTAGCTAAATACACAAAAGTGTGGAGCCATAACATAAAGAACAAAAAAAAAAACTACCAAACCAGAATCCGCACAAGACAGTTACAAAAATTGTTGTTAGAAATTATATTTAGCGAATCGAACAGACAAATAAAAAAACGAGTGTGCTTTAGACCACACGACTGAAGTAAAACTTCTATACGAAACGTAAATCTCTCTTTAAAAAATATAAGTAAAAAAGTATCAGTCAAATTCTATTTTACTTATATCTGATAATTGATTCTATTTTACTTATATCTGATAATTGATTCTATTTTACTTATATCTGATAATTGATTCTATTTTACTTATATCACGAGAGCGTTACGGAAATTGATCAGGCGAAGTGAAATAAGTTTAAAGGATATTATTTATATCTTTCTCTAAACTTCTTTCACCAGCTTACTCCCCAAGACGAGCGTGGGTAAAGAAGTTTTACTTCAAAAAGTTGTTGACTGACTGTTAGTTGCATTAAAAAGCGTTGTGTTTGTGCTTATTCTCGAGTAAAAAATATGTTTTCCCAGTGGTTTCTCCGGTTGCTCGTGTAGAATTTATGCCGCGCTCGCTGTTATGTTAGAATATACGTTGTTGTTGGCGAACTCTATAAATTAACGCCGAACTGTTCTAAATTGGCTGCTAAACTAACTGCTGTGTTTATAGGCCGGTACGATGCTTGGCAGTGTGCTAGAATTAGGCCATGGGACATGTGGATAGCACTTTTTGCATTGTAGCTATTTTAGTCTCGATAGTTTGCAGTATTAAATTTTATGGACTAATAAAAATGGCCCGGGCCAGGCCTGGTAAAGTAGTTCTCAGCGGCGTGCAGTAGCTAGGGTCTAGTTTAATTAGGTCTTTCAGGAAGCAATGTACGAAGATAACTAAGTTACTATTACTCAATTTTGCGCAACCTACTTTAATGTACCTACAACTTAATAGACAGCAACTATGAAATATGAAACTAAATGTACTTAGATACGTTTATCCTCGTGACAAATGTCTACTAGGTATTTTAGTTAGAAATATATACATTTTACAACTTTGATGCATCTTCAGAGATCACTTTAATGATAATAAGATCACCCATTGTTCCCCACTGGTTGTAATTCGTTGTATTCTTTGTAATTATGTTAATATGTGGTGTGTATAAGACAGAGTTGATCTCTATATTCTATCTTCTAAATATATATATTTAACTCAAAAGTGACTGACTGACTAACTGACATAGTGATTTATCAACGCACAGCCCAAACCACTGGATGGATCGGGCTGAAATTTGGCATGCAGGTAGATGTTATGACGTAGGCAACCGCTAAGAAACGATTTTTCAAAATTCCACCCTTAAGAGGGTGAAATGGGTGGTTGAATTATTTAATCATAGGCCACGCCCAGACGAAGCTGCGGGCAGAAGCTCGTCTATCTGTATACCTAATGCTAAAAAGTTATCTATTTTTTAAGTAAAACTTGATTGCGCACGCTTGACTTGGAGAGTGAGCTGGTGAATTCGAGGCGAACGGAAGTTGGTTCACAAGAACCTTTTCCTGACAATAATAAACAGAACAAAAAATAATTTGCGAAAATGTTTTTAGTATGTAAGTTGTAACAACATCAACCGCAATTTTGGTTCTTAATTCCTGTTCATCCTGTAGCCTGGAAGAAATCGTTTAATGCGATAAGGCCGCCCTTTGTTCTACCATTCTTTGTAAGGTTTTTTAAGGTGCATTGTTATGTATTAGTTGGTGTTCAATAAAGTATTATTGTATTGTATTGTACGAATCCTATCCATTAATTTATTCGAAAAATAATATATACTTAACAGGTTCAAACAACTGGAATAAATAGTGCACACTCGCATAGTTTCCGTTTCGGCGGTTCCCACTCCAAATGCTACAAGTCTAAATTAGTGCAAAAGTAAACTTCGGCGAGACAGCGGAACAAACTAAACAAATGACTATGCAAATGCTCCCCGGAGATAGGATGCTCGTAAATTTATAGGTTTACACGTATGCATGTTTTGATTAGAGATATTTGCATTCTGCAGTGCCACCGCTAAACGTATACATTAATGATTTGAAGGTTAGTATTTAATTTATTGTAAGCTATGGTGCCAATGAGAATTGCAAATTATTATTCCTTCGGTTTTCTCTCGTAAAAGCGTGGACGTTTCTTGTGTTTTCTTTAGGCCATTTTCTAAAGAAACAATCGTTAGAAAGAAAAGAATGAATAAATTATTTCAATAGTATAACCACAAAAATTTCTGGTCAACTGACATAATTAAGTACCTACGCTTTGGGAGTAAAGTTCAAAATTCAAAATGGTTTTAATAATTTATACGTTTGGCCGATCGGCTTTGCGACAGCGAGTCTTTGTTGATAAATCAAATCTATCACAGCTCTGTAGAGAGCACTTTTTTTTGTTTTTGCTCCACACTTTTGTGTATTTAACCAGTGTCAAGTAATTGTTAATATCTCAAGTTAATTAACATTACATATTGTGTCAAGTCAAGTCACAGTCCAAGTCATCAAGTCATAGTTTAGTCTAGTCAAGTCATACTCCTAGTAAAGTGGTGGCAAGCTTCTATGGAGTTTTGGAAACAACACGAAAATAATCGTTTCACCATCATTATACCACTTTCCCACACTCATGCCTGTAATTCAGCACTAAACGAATAAAATGCCACCAATTTAATGCACTAACACTGAAAATAATACAAGTTATGGAAAATAATACAATGCGGCGACGCGATCTTTTTCGTTTTCCCGCTAAAACAATATTATTTGTATCAAAGATATGACGATCGATAGAGAAATGTGGTTGTAGAAATAGCTTGTTACTTCCCGTTACTGAGGAAGAAGCCATTTAAAAAAAAAAAGGAAATGAATAAACATCGTTGGCCAATTTTCAAACAGGTTAATAGCAAAGTATGCTGAAGATCGTTTGACTATCCTAATGTTAGATTTCTAATGATAGTATATGTTTCCGTAAATAAATTGGTGGGAATAAATACGAACCTAACTGGCAACACTGATGTTTGATCTGTGAACTCGATGGGGTTTTTTTTACTTCTAACTTGTCAATCACAGAATACTATTACTCCTAGCACCTGATGGGAAGTGACAATGCGATCGAAGGTGTAGCATGCTAGCTAAGTAAATGTGGTGGAGGAAAGCAGGAGTAATACTATTCTGTGAGGAAGGCATTCTGTGACAGCGAGCAAGGAGACGTTACGATGAAAATAAATTCATGGTAAGGTAATTGTACAGATTTATTTATATTTATTTTGTGACTTCCTGGTTCGACGACTGACTGTAGGTCCACAGTTAGGTACAGGCCAAGCTTTGAGCCTATACTAAGTATAGACATCTAAAATTTCAACGTTTCTACGCTATATCCCAAACCTATAAAAACGAAATTTTCTCCATAACACCGTGTATTTCGCAGAAATTAGAGACATCTACAGAGTCAACGGCACTTAAATGCGATTAAAGTTTTACGAGCAGAGATCTGGAGAACCTACTACTACCGTAAAAGGTTTTATACGCTGACAATGGAGTGTCCCTGCTTTCCACAATGTAACATTTTTTTTGTAAAGTAAGTTCAGTTATAACATTTTAGAAAGTTTGGGTATGCTTTTGTATTTATTAATTTTTTGCTTCAGGGGGCATAGTATAGCATATGTGTGCGTGCGTGCGTGCGTGAGTGCGTGCATGCGTGCGTGCGTGCATGCGTGCGTGCGTGCATGCGTGCGTGCGTGCGTGCGTGCGTGCGTGCGTGAGTGCATACCTGTGAGTTACAAGATTACAAAGAGAATGTGAAGCAATCCGGTACCAAGCCCTTATACGGACTGTGGCACCTTAAGTATACATTCAAAATAAAAAAAAAACAAAATCAAAACCAACAATTTTTTTTATATAAACAAACAAAACTTGAAAAGTACTAAACTGCACTGTTCCTTGAGGAAAACTACTACACTCTGTCTATATCTCGCTAGGTACTAATAACTTTTGCGAGATCGACCTGTCATATTACTTGCCAGGGATTGCAGCAACTGCGGTCGGCTGCCTTGCAGAAATATTAGCTAGAATCTGGGAAGCCTTAATTGCAGTCAGAAATACGACTTAGACTCCAACTTGAAATGTGAAATGAACCAATAGTGCGGTGAACGAATAAGACTGACTGACAAGTTGTGGGAAAGAGAACTTCTTTTTTTGTTTCAAACTTGTTTCGTACAATATGTTTATTGTACCTAATGGGCTTGCTATATATTATTTCATATTGAACGCTTTGTAATTTTTAATGCTTAGTACAATAACTTAATTTTAGGAACCTAATATAATTTTAAATTGTTAAAGTGTTTAAAACAGCCTGTTTGCATAGCTTAAAACTGAAAAACGTTTATCCTATCTATTCGAAAAGATTCTATATTATCTAATTGTCCTTCTGTGACTAAAATAGCTACCTAAAAGTGATTTGAATTTGGAATGTGGATATTGTTAGTAAAAATCATTAATCACTAATGAGATCAATCAAGAACATTGTATGACCTAGTAACTGGATAAATCATAGATAATACAGTAAAATAAAGCACGCCAAAACCAATAAAAAAGATTGTGAAAAAAAAAGCGGGGTGGACGCGGCTTTCCGCCTTTTTAATTCGAATTTTACTTAACTTTTATAAGGAAAATAATGTGTAAAATAGTGACAATGAAAGTATTATATTAACTCCATAGAACAAAAATGTGCTAAACTGTGCTCGGACGCTAAAAATGTGATACAAATAAGTTGTTGCACTTACTTATTTTCTCATAAAGGATGATAAAAAGTAGAGAGTAAACCTCGGCAGCAACACTATTTTAAGCTCGAGTACTTTGAATCTATCGCTGTGCTCAGGATTCTGGTTTAGACAGCCGGACATATGAAATCATTTTTGCCCAAGCTGAAACGTTGACACTTCGCTCTCGCTTGGTAAAAGTTAAGTAGGTACCTATCGGGTTTAAAGTAAAAGGAAATATTTGAGCAGAAAATGGCTAACAAATAATTGGGTGTGTAATTACATAATGTTATCAATTATTTGTAGTGCGAGGAGGTTGTTTTTAAAGTCGGTTTAAGAAGAATATCGCCAAAAATTTACTAAACTGCCGTTTAGATGTACTTACGGAACAAAATACATAGGTATGACGGCGGCGACGTCCAGTTATAAACTCTATGCGCAGTGGGCAGTACCGTAATTTACCCTGTGGTGGCATTTAAATTTATTACAGTGGCAACACCGGCAACTGTCATCGCTTCCCCACCCATCTTGCTATATAAAGGGAGCGCTCGGTATACTAAGGATCATTCTTGCTCCGGACACGGTGCGGTGTGGACATGCTGAAGACCTATAGTTATATAGGTTGCAACATACGCAGAACCCGTTCCTCCTATAGGTACATATTTATCGAAACATAAACAAGAAGCCGTTATTGTAAAAGTATTTTCAGTAACTAAATAGGTAGACCAATATAATATTCAAATTCAAATCAATTTTCTAGGTGGTAGGACTTTTCTGCAAAGTTCGTCTAGGTAGGTACCACCGCTTTGCCAGTTATTCTTCCGTCCAAGCAGTAGTACGCAAGCACTACTGTGTTCCGGTTTGAAGGGCACTGTAGCTAGTGAAATTACTGGGCAAATGAGACTTTATGACCTGATCTCACAGTCTAGTTATCTTGTTACTAGATTGTGTTGATGTCTCAGGATGACGTGCGCAGTGCAGTGTCACGCGAAACTCTCCTTTAGAGTTCCGAGTGACACTGCAACTGATATGGGCAGCCATGTCGCTTAACTTAACTTAACATAAAAAAAAAAAAATTCTCAATTCTGTTCTCTATTAACAATCCAGACACAAGCTAATACAGTCTCAGATCACAAAAACATAAATGTTATCTGAAGCGTCCCTAATATTGAATACAAACAGATAAATCTTTAGTCGAAAGGAATCCTTCCGCTAATACCCTGGGGCGCGTTACTATGCACACAAAAGATGTTTGTAACCACAGAAAACAGTGTGACACAGTGATCAAACCTTTTCGATACATACATTCGCACTTGACCAGTTACGAAAATAACCAGACGCAAATTAAAATTCATGCTAATGCGTTAGTACTAATGCCCGAGATACACGAGGCCAGTTTTTCAAGCCAGGATAGCAAGATTTGAGATAGTAAGCTGTCAAAACAAATAAATAAATGTGGACAATTCACACAGCGCCACTAGCCTCAAACTAAGCAATGCTTGTACTATGGGAACTAGGTAACTGATATGATACTTATATATATTTTTATTTGTAAATACATACATAGAATACAATATAAACGTTCAGACACAGAACAAACATCGATGTTCATTACACAAACGTTTGTCCTGGCTGGGAATCGAACCCACAACCGAAAGTTCAGAAGGCAGGGTTACTACCAACTGAGCTATCAAGCTAGCAGGTCTGGCTTCGTGTAAACAGAACTAGCTCAATTTCTAGACTAGTAAGATAGTGTGAAATCTTACCAGATTTGAGAAATCTTACTAGATTTCTCCTAGCCTAGGACGCTAGCCAGTAGGCCATAATTTAATAACATGGAAGCATGGAATTTTTATTAAATGGTTTTTCGATAATCAGCTTTGTGGAAAGCTTTGTTTTGCTAAAATGGCCATAGAAAACACTTAAATCTTCGCTACTGTGTACACGAAATGCCCTGTGACGGAGTATTTTATTCATGTAGGTATAACTAAACAATGCTTGGTTCCTTCGGGAAGCAATTGGGCGGAATTTACGCAGTATACAGCAGGATTTGCATTTTTTATCTACGGTATTTGAAGTTGCACGTTTTTTCGGTTGGTACTGACAGTTGGTACGACTGATCTCTGAAGGAAGGAATCATCTAGACTACAAACAAATGTTGTATTGCTGTTAACGCTATCAAAAGGTTATTTTGACATAACAATCAGACTGGAAGAATTCTGTGCATACAATATATTTATTTTATGATTTTTAACTTCCCAAATTCTGCAAGATATCGTCACGCAACACAGCAAATAAATGTTTATGAAATTTCACACACATTGTAGATTTCTACACGACCAATATGGGCTATTTTTCCTGGATGATTCCGCCAGAAAACATCAGGTGCCATGCTGTGAACAAGCAGGTGACTTTGTAAAAATCAAATCATAAAGCTCCTTTTAAAGTGTTAAATCAAAGTTTCATATACTTATTACAAATTTGAATAGAGCACCTGGTATATACTACCTACTCGTAACCAAAATGGCGGAGCACGCTGCCTATTGGTAGAGGGTTTGGCTGTCTGTATACAGCATGGCCAAAATACAGTGCAAATGAGCTTAGTACGTAGTCAAGGTAAGATAATAATAATAAAATTAATAATAATAATAATAACGCCCAATGATCACATACACAGATCCTGGACCCTAACAAGGATTCCGTGTCTAGGAACCCAGGAACTACGAGGACCATGGTCCCATAACACCCAGATTCAAAAGTATTTGCGCTTTTTTTTCTGTGTACAAATACTTGTCCTGCCGCGGGAATCAAACCCGCCACCTCCGAGTTATGAGCCGACCTGCTCAACCACCACAAAACAGAGGCTGTCATGGTAGTTGGTTAGACTATAGTAGTTAGATTAATTTTCCAATAGGCACCATATTTTTAACTATTTCTCAAATTTTCAATTTCTTTAATTTTTTCACTTTTCAACGAAAAGCAAGCCAACAGCCTTTACATTCCGTAATTCTCACAAACGCCTCATCAGCATCTTCAAAACCCGCATTTTATTCTAATTTGCTGTACACAATGTATTACGTAGGCATCAGAATTCATCCCAACGTTGTTTTCATTACGAAACATAACGCCGGCTCGGGGCCGTATTTAGAATATTCAATTCGACTGAATAATGGTACGACAGAGTGTGAATTATTTGAGTATGTTGGTATTATGCTGGAGATATGGGAAGGTTGTTATTTTGGGCTGGTTGTTTAGCTGCTAGGGGCCTCTTTAACATATGGTTGTGTAGAGAGCGGATGGGTAGATATATTTGACAAGTATCTCTTGAAGAGTAGGTAGGTACTATAACAACATTATTATTATTTTAAGAAGGTACCTTTGTCAACAGTTACAGTTATTTCATGATCATTATGGAGCACTAGAGGTACTCCACGGTTTCACCCGCAGATATACATAAGCTACGGTGACCTCTTCCCATCAGGATAGCCAAGCTTGTTTGCTACCTATAACATTAATTTCTTATGTATGATATTTCGGAAGGAAATTATGAGTTTCCGTATTAAAAAGTATTCTATTTGATTCAGTGACGTAGTGTGAATGGATAGCAACATTATCTTTGGTACATTAAAATCTATGAACACAGCCGCCTTCCATGCGCAGTGATAATGAAAACCCAATGATAAATAATAATAGAATAGATATTTATTCATGACAAAAAGGCAAAAAAAGGTTTAAAAATTAAGTATAACAAAAAAATAAAATCATTTGCCCGTTGCCACGAATCGGTCCCAACTCAGCATATTGCTGGTCATGCAACCAGCGTTGGCACCATTAATAATATTAATAACGCCCAATGATCACATACATAGATCCTGCTCCCTAACTAGGATTCCGTGTCTAGGGACCCAGAAACTACGAGGACCATGGTCCCACAACACCCAGACTCAGAACAAGTATTTGCCCTTTTTTCTGTGCCCAAATACTTGTCCTGCCGCGGAAATCGAACCCGCCGCCTCTGGGTCCGGACCGACCTGCTCAAGCACCACACCAAGAGGCTGCAGATAAGCGTTCAAAGTGGCGTTTAATGGGGAAGACCTGTATTCAACAGTGGACATCTTCAGGTTGATGATAATGTGATGTCATCTAAATATTTCTGCAGGTTTGGGGTAAAAACCAGGCATACAGACAGAGTTCACCATGTATTAGTAGCTACATACCGTTGTGATATGTTCTAATAGCATTAACTTCAATCCTATACGATGCCGTGTGCTATTATGTGAATCAATAAGGCTAACAATCAATGCGATACCTCAGTTAATATATAATACTATAGAATTCGCAAATACCGTGCCATCTATAAAAAATTAGAAAAACAAATGTTTGTAAAACTGGCCTCCACAACACAGGGAATCCTAGTGTGGAGCCCAGGGCTTGAATAATATCTACTGTCAACTGAAATTATGACTTAGTATTTGATTAACTCACATACCTACTTAAGTAAGGATGATATTGTTATCGTTGCTATTGTTTGCTGAAATAAATCTTATTCTTATTTTTATCTCTACTTTATAAGCAACTAGGCGCTGCAATAGCCGCCATTAAGGATAGGTACTGAAGCTTCTATTACAAATAACATTTTCTATTTCTTTAGAAGAAAACTTTGCAACTTTTCCGTAAAGTGTGAAACATGAATAACGTGCAGAATCCCGTGAATCCAGTGCACGGATAAACTAAGTTTAGACTTGGAGAGTGGTAAGTTTGCAGAGCCGGGTCTGTCGTCACGCGCATTCTCCACCATTTTTCAGTCTGTGCGCTTGTCGTTTCTTGTTTTATTCTGTACTAGCTGACCAGCCCCGGAAAGGAAAGAGAAAGAGAAAAAGATAGGGAAAATGGATGACGGCGAATGGGTACAGTAGCTGGGACCTTCATCGTTATTCATTCATCGATTTCCCTACTTTTTTCCCCCTGCGTTCTTTCTTCCCTAGTACAGGCTATGAAATGCTTCATCCTCGTTTCTCATTCTCTTCGTATCCTCGCCAACGATTTTTATGTTAGCTTACATCCTAACTCTACAAAGCTGCGGATGGCCTCCCCAGTGCAGATTTTGAAGGCAGTCCGTATTATCTTACACCATGAAACTGTGAGAATTAAATTTTAATAACTTTTTTGGGCAACATTATGACTCCTATAGAGTTTGTCTGACTTTGGCAATAAAGCTATCCATTAAGCCTATACGATAAAAGATACATATCAGCTTAAGATTCCCTACCGTTACCACTGTGTTTCCGGCTAAATATGACCCGGGCGTGTTCAAGAGAAGAGTGAATGGGTATTTACTTGGCTAGCATGCTACACCTTCGATCGCATCGTCACTTCCCATCAGGTGAGAGCGTGGTCAAATGCTAGACAAGGTTGAAGTAAAAAAAAAAAAACATTCTAAGGTTCTTGTACATTTCGGGTTTTAAGTTATTTCGACGTAATTACTGAGGGTTGATTTCTGAACTACATAGCCCATGTTCTTGAAATATTTACAAAACTACCTTTAAAGAACCTCGTAGCCTCTGTGGTGTGGTGGTGGAGCAGGTCGGCTCATATCCCGAGGCGCCGGTTTCGGTTCCCGCGACAGGACCAGTATTAATAATAATAATAAATAATAATAATAATATGTGTGGACATCTCACACAACGCCATCTAGCCCCAAACTAAGCAAAGCTTGTGCTATGGGAACCAGATAACTGATACAATACTTAGATACTTTTTTGTTTGTAAATACATACATAGAATACAATACAATATGACACCCAGACACAGAACAAACACCTATGTTCATCACACAAATGTTTGTCCTGAGTGGGAATCGAACCCACGACCCACAGTTCAGAAGGCAGGGCTACTACCAACTGAGCTATCGGGCCAGTCAAAAGTATTTATGCACAGACAGCGCAACTGATATCAACTCTTTAATTAGAGCCTAAAATTAATCTTTAACAGAGCCTAAACCACTGGTCCTAGATACTTCAAATTTGGAGGGTGTGTTCTTTGTAAAGTGTCCACTAAGAAAGGGTTTTCCGAAATTTTACCCCTAAGAGGGTGTAATGGGTGGTTGAAATATCTATGAAAATTTTTCTTCTCTGGATCAAATAAAAACTCAAAAATGTATGCAGAAAATGTTCTTCAATTAAAATTATGAGATACGTGTATCACAGTTCTCCCAATTTTTCAGTTTTACGAAGTAAATTCGTTCGACCATATTGCTTTATTTGGGAATATTACATCCAATTTCTGGTTGTCTCCTAATTAGATATTTTAAAACACGCTTTGAGTACTATTAAAGTTGTTTATATTATAAATATTACTTTTAAAGTTAAAGTACAGTGAGAGCGTTTATAATGTTTGTTTCGGCGAAAAAATATGCCATTCGATTCCTATAGGCCACGCGGGAGAAGCCGCGAGCAGAAGCTAGAATGCTAATAAAATCAGAGACTATTGAATATTTAGGTACAATTTTTTTTATCATAAGCAAGTAACTTGATAATTAAGTACGATATTTTATTCATTGTATTTGTTACTGCCTACAACTCTCTGAAATGTAAGCAAGCTTATTTTTTTCTAACAAAGGAAAAACAGCTGTTGATAAATAGCCTAATAAATAAAGGGTAGCAGATTGTCTGTTATTTATGTTAGAGTAACGTCCCTACTTATGGTATTAAGATACGTGATCGTAATTCCTGGAGGCGTGCTCGTGTGATCATATTTGCTACAAATAACTATTATATTAATAACAATATCTGTGGACATCTCACACAGCGCCATCTAGCCCCAAACTAAGCAAAGCTTGTACTATGGGAACCAGATAACTGATACAATACTTAGATAATTTTTGTATGTAAATACATACATAGAATACAAAATAACACCCAGACACAGAACAAACACCTCTGTTCATCACACAATTGTTTGTCCTGGGTGGGAATCGAACCCACAACCCAGTTCAGTGTTACTACCAACTGAACTATCGTGCCAGTCAACGTTACTTAAATAAAAGACTGGCCTGATAGCTCTGATGGCAGTAGCTCTGCCTTATGAACTGTAGGTTGTGGGTTCAATTCACACCCAGGACAAACATCTGTGCGATGAACATCGATGTTTGTTCTGTGTCTGGGTGTTATATCGTTATTACACTATTAATTATCTAATTATTGTATCAGTTATCTGGATCCCATAGTACAAGCTTTACTTAGTTTGGGGCTCGATCGCGCTGTGTGAAATGTCCTCAAATATTTATTTTTTTATTTACTACTGTAGCCTTCAGAAAATTACGTTTTGTACTAACAACAAATTCTATATAATAATAACGCCCAACGATCACATACATTGATCCTGGACCCTAACAAGGATTCCCTGTGTCTAGGGACCCAGGAACTACGAGGACCTTGGTCCCACAACACGCAGACTTAGAACAAGTATTAGCGCTTTTTTTTTTTCTTTGCAAAAATACTTGTCCTGCCGCGGGAATCGAGCCCGCCGCCTCCGGTATATGAGCCGACCTGCTCAACCAGCTGATGTGCTGGCACATCACAGAGGCTGTCAATGCATATTATGTATCCATAATATTAATTTAAGACGTCAAACACAGACCATACGTGACATTTTCAATTTTTTAAATATAAATATTTATACATTTTCTAAGCACGAATTTTGCGTGAACTTATTGTATTTAATCTAAGTACCTTTTTGTCTGTTTAGATATACTCAATAAGTGCCTAAAGTTGTTCTACTATTTGTACTATAAAAATGGATAAGGAAGGATAGGATCGGTTTCATCAAATGATTTATTCGTTGCAATTTTGCAAGTGAATTGGTCACATGTTCTTGGTGATGGTTCTGGATGACACGCGGTCTTCGATGGTTAGGAAGGAAGGGAGCAGGAACATGGATGCAGGTGAAGGTATCTGAAAAGGTGCATTTCAGTTAGTAATAGGTTCGGATAGTTTCAATGGATCTTATATAAATAGACCCTAATCAATGTTCCCGGATGATCAGTTAGGGTGTTCCCTCCAAAAAAAATATAGAAAGTTCTTGATTCAGCAAAATATCGCCATACCTATAAGTAGCACCATATTCTTCGATAAACTTAAACAGCCTTACTAATAAACGTTAAGTACTTAAATTTAATTATGCTTAAAATTCCCTGACGATTTTTCGCTAACTTGAGTAACGCGTGAAAACAAGACAGAGAATTTTAAAGAGTGTTTGTCGCTACCGTGCGTGTAGTAAAAATATATATAATGGAGTTATGAGTGACACTGTTCTGTTACGGCCGTGTACATCATTAACTAACATAAAATAATATATATTAGTATATATATATATATATATATTACTTATACTGGATTATATAATTATACTGGAATTTATATATATAGTACGTTTAATACATATTATAGTTGTGTCTCGCGGAAAAAAGTATCCAGCGTTTCGATATCCACGCACGCACGCACGCACGCACACACACACACACACACACACACACACACACACACACACACACGTGCGCGCAAATTACACCAATTCACCGGCCTTTTTTGCATCCACTGCTACAGGTCTCCCCCCATTTGCCATGATCACCTTGCTTGGTAGGCATCTTGGTGATCGCGGTAGTTTATATTATGTAATGGAGACCGAGAAGAATGATGCTGCCTATTCCTTGGATATTCCCATAGCCGGCTCTTACCCACGGAGAGATGGAAAACACACACACAAATTTTTAGCATTTATAACGTTATTATAATGTATTTTTTAGAAATGTACAAGTTACGAACGAAATCATGGCACAACGCTAGTCTCTAGAGCTGTAATATTTCCATACACGGCATAAGGTAGCGTTCGCGTTCACATCGACATGGAGGTCAAGGCCGCATTAACATTAACCTTTCATTTAATGCTCGCATTAAAACTGATACATCCGTACGAATTAACATAAACATGCATTACATTCTGGAGCGGCTCGTATCTTATATAACTTAAAACAAAAAGTGTTGATAACAAAATCTTTTCTACGGCGAATCTATTGTTTCCGCAGCTACATTGTATAGCCACCAGGCGTAACGTGGACCGAATTCAGGTATTTTTCCATATTTAACCAGTAAGTGTATGGATTAATATACCGGTCACTCGAAAGCTTCTGGATAGATTTAGACAGTCAGACTTAGCATGCGAGAGACTTTATAATAATAAATAACGCCCAACTATCACACACATAGATCCTGGGCCCTAGCTAAGATTCCGTGTCTAGGGACCCATGCAGAAACTACGAGGACCATAGTCCCACAACGCCCAGACACAGAACAAGTATTTGTGCTTTTTATCAGTGTACAGATACTTGTCCGGTCGCGGGAATCGAACCCGCCGCCTCCGGTTTATGAGGCAACCTGCTCTACCATCACACCACAGAGGCTGCTTATAACATTCTCCAAAACACGTAAATATCTGCGATCTTTTCAAGTACTAACCGTCGCGAACATTGCTATGCTTTACTTTACGTCAAATCTACCGCATTCTGGTAGCCACACTGCAGACCGATACAGCGAGTCCACCTAGGCGATCATGTAACTTGATTGCAACATTACAATATTGTGTTTCTATAGAAAATACAACTTTGTGTTTCTTTAGAAACTTGGGTTACAATCGGCGTTTCACATTAGGGGTGTGGTCACGAAACTTGGGTTACAATCGGCGTTTCACATTAGGGGTGTGGTCACGAAACTTTGATTGCAATGCACCAGATTTTTTTATTCCTGATTTGAAAATTTCCATAGTAACTATGCATATAAGCTGCGTGCAATTGAATCTGTCAAATCCATACAAATGTGTGTTTCTATTTGTTGCAATCAAGTTACATGATCGCCTAGCTGGTAAATTGTAACTACAGTGAGATTTGCAAGCTGTGGTTGAGCTGGTGAAACATACACAATGTTACTATAAATACATAAACAAGGCTTAGACAGACGTCCAAAAGTATGTTTAATACTAAAAAAAACAGCAGTTTAACACTAGATCAAGGCTTGTTTAAATCTTTTGTGGTTAAACCGACTATGAAATATAAAGTTCTTTTAGACGAAAATATAAAAAAGTTAAATTATGATTCATAAAAACACGCAATACCATCCTAAAAACCGGGGATAATATATAAACAAACATAATGAGCCCACCCGGTCGTTTCTAAATTAATAAAGAAAGGGAAGTAAATCGTGAAATGGATACCTCAAGGGGTGGGTTGGTGTCATCCCTTAGGGCCGATGCCGCACTTACCTGAAATGACAAAATTATAACGTTAATTATGGAATATGTCAAGGCAATTAACAAATGGGGTGATTAGGCTCAGATTTGAGATTAATTGGGGTAATGGATAAGAGTATATTTTGAAAAAGGTCCATTCAAATATTTCTTCTGATTTATGGTACAGATTTTTTATACATTGCCGTATTAAGTATGAACCTAGTTAAACTGGGTATGTACGACGCACTAAAAACCGCACAAGCCGAAGGACAGCAAAAACTGGATCAGTGTGGCTTATGTCGATTTTTTAAAATGTTAATGAATTACGTTACGAACTTGTCTTTCACCTGATGTTAAGCGACACAGTCGCCCATAACAGTTGCAGTTGGAACTCTAATGAACTCTATTTTTTCGAGTGACACCGCACTGCGCACGTCATTCTAAGACATTAGCACAAGTCTAGTAATCTTATTCATAGACTGAGAACAGATCATCAAATCTCATTGGCCAGTAATTTCACTAGCAGTGGTGTATAATTATGTCTAACTTTAAATAAATACTACAGATATAATAACTAAAACTAAATACTACCTACTTACTAAAAAAATTTATTTGAGCTATATACTGGCCGCGATGACCTATAGACAGCCCAAACGCTCCAGCCCACTACCAGTTAGCAATTAAAATTATAGTGTTGATTCATATTTATGTCTATTAAAATCCCGCATCGATGAAAATAATTTTATTAATATTAAATTAGTGGAAATTTTGTGCCAAATCCTTAATATTATTTGAGCTCATGATGGGTATTTAGACAATAAGATATTTTCAGAGTTTTATGGCGCACTCTAAATGGACTTTAAACTGTAAGCAGGGGGAAAAATGACGCTCGAGCCCCAAGTACATAACTTGTTCCCTGCTCTTTGGCTAAGTATAACCAACAGTCTAACATAAATCAGATCAGCAGTTCTAATGACAACCGTAATCGCACGTAAAACCGGGCCGTGACTAAGTTGCGTAAACCGTCCGTCGATTCACATCGCATTGGATGCGCTTTCGCCCATTGTGTGAGCCTTGCCCCTGCCCCCGCCGAAAAGTATAATTCAAACAGTGGCTTAAGTATGAAAGGAACTATTTTTCAACGAAACGAGTCTGTGACTTTAGTACTGACGGACATTAGAACAATAGCCGCTCAATCACCGTGACAAACACTTTTACTGCGGCTAATCGTTCGCAAATAGCGTTGAAATCAAAACTGCTAGTAACGGGTAATTCCGTTAAACTGTTAGGTACGGGACGCCGCACAATTGATCGGAATATTTTAAATTGAGTTACTGTTACTACGTTCTTAGCAACCAAGCGTAGAGATGGGAACTAGACTTTATTGTAATTAGATAAAATTTGTTTTCGTTACATTAAAAAATATTTTGACAGCTACAGATTTATATATTTATTTTGAAACATACTTCTAGGATAGGTATTACATTCGCCCACCTCTAGGTTAAATTTAATATCAAATTTGTAAACTAATTACTAAAAATTACTCACCTAAATATACGCAATCAGTGTACATTCGTTACATTATATTATTAAAATCTACCGGTCAAACTATGGGGTAGCTAAAACTAAATCCATAGTAATCCAGTGAAACTCATTAAACGTCAATTCAAATACTATATTACATATACTATATTCTATATTATGATTCTGGCTAAATACAACGTTGCGTAGGCGCAATGCTCGTGGTATTGGTGTCTACCTAGCTCTTTTCTTCTTCTGAGTCTTGAAGACTCTCAGATTGTAGTTAGGTGGAGTTACACAAGGGCACCAGCAAGTTGTTGCACTGTTGGCACCATTGGCTGTTCTTACTTTTAACGAAATTTAAACTATATATGTGTGCCGAGATTTGGTGCGCTTTCATGTACACTGAAAGAAGGGATGGAAGAATATGATCATGCCTAGAAGACCGTGACCATACCTAATTTTAGCGACCAATGCATCTGTTTTAATTTTGTCTACGAAATACCCGGTTTATGAAAAAAAAAAACATAGCTTAGTAATAAATCTTGGGGTTAAATAAATAAATCAATGTGTGGACATTTCACACAGCGCTACCTAGTCCCAAACTAGGCAAATCTTGTATTATGGAAAACAGATAACTGATGGAATACTTATATACTTTTTGTTTGTAAATACATAGAATACAATATAACACCCAGACACAGAACAAACATAGCTGTTCATCATACAAATGTTTGTCCTTAGTGAGAATCGAATCTATAACCCACAGCTCAGAAGGCAGGATATTCTATATAGGGATATTATCAACTAAACTATCAGGCCAGTCAAAATTAATATGAGTATCTAGAAATCTAAATATACATAACTCAAAGGTGATTGACTGACTGACATAGTGATCTTTCAACGCACAGCCCAAACCACTGGACGGATCGGGCTGAAATTTTGCATGCAGGTAGATGTTATGACGTAGGCTTCCGCTAAGAAAGAATTATTCGAAATTCCAACCTGAAGAATGTGAAATGGGTGGTTGAATTATTTTCCCATAGACCACGCCGCGGGCGAAGTTGCGGGCAGAAGCTCGTAGAGTATATTACGATAAATGTTCAAATTTCTCGTCAAAACAGAGCAATTAGGAATAATAACACCCCGTCATTAATATCACCGGGTATGTTATTAAACTAACCAGTAGGCGTATTAGGTATGCCTATATTGTGTATTTGTACTTCTATTATTAGAAACTAATCAATTACGTGTATTACCAAATTGGCAAATACTCGAAATAGTATCCAATATGGCAAATTGTATAGCAATTAGATTAATGGGGATTCTAGTGATACAATATTGTTCGTGAAACGTAATCTATACGACTGTTATATTGTGATACAGTAGTGGAAGTGTCCGAAAGTGACAATATATTTTTGAAGTACCTAATAATAATAATAACGCCCAACGATCACATACATAGATCCTGGGGCCTTACCGCGTAAGTCTGGTGGAGGTCGTAATCGTGTTCTCTCTTGCTCGCACTCGTGGACTTGTTAATTGGCGTGTGCGAGATGGCAGGCGAAGCCGATTCCCAGAACGCTTACGCGGTAGGGGTGCTAGACCCTAACTAAGATTTCCTGTGTCTAGGGACCCAGGAACTACGTGGTCATGGTTCCACAACACCCAGACTCAGAACAAGTATTTGCGCTTTTTTTATTGCAATAATACTTGCCCAGCCGCGGGAATCGAACCGGCCGTATCCGGGTTATGAGCCGACCTGCTCATCCACCACACCACAGGGGCTAATAACTAATGTCTTGATGGAATGTGCCCATAACGCGGCCTACCGAATTACTAATGTCACCACTGATTGCAACATGATTTTTTGAGATGATGATTTTTTTTAGAACCTAAATCAGGTGATGTGAACGTATTAATTAAATTGTACAACATAACATTTTCCTCAAATCAGTCCACTTAGATATCTATACATATAAGTACTAAAATATTAATATTATTGTTTAACTAGTTGTAATTTTTTATATACCAGACATAGTCAAATTGATTGAAGCCCTTAAATAAAAAAAAACTAATGATAATTAAACTAAACAAATAAGTAATTGCTTACGCGATAAGGATTCCCATAGGAGAAAGTTGATCTGAATCAATTCACACAGAAGTCTAGTAGTTCTACTAGTCTTAACTTCTACAAAACATGAGAATAATAAAAGAGTAGATGAATTGAAGAATAGGCGAGTAGCAGAGTAAATGAGCAGAAGAGTACGACGACTATAACAGTAGATGAATAGACGAGTAGATGAGTAGGTCAAGTATCTATCAAAAAGAAAAATAGCGTAACTGCGTGCCCACGTATATCTATTAACAAGTACGTCTATTACCTAGTTAATAATTGAATTAATAACGCGAGTGATATAATTAGATACTCATCGAACAATTACGTTAAATTATCACCAATGATTGAGCACCTGCGTCTATTAAAGATTAATTAAATATAAAGTAGATGTATGATACCATGCTAACGATAAGTTACATACTGATTTTATTTAACACGAGCTTCTGCCCGCAGCTTCGCCCGCGGCGTGGCCTTTGGGAAAATAATTCAACCACCCATTTTACTCTCTTAAGGGTAGAATTTCGAAAAATCCTTTTTTAGCGGATGCCTACGTCATAACATCTACCTGCATGCCAAATTTCAGCCCGACCCGTCCAGTGGTTTGGGCTGTGCGTTGATAGGTCACTATGTCAGTCAGTCAATCAGTCAGTCACCTTTGAGTTATATATTTTTAGATTATGGTTGTAAAAAATTATTTTTAAATAGAGTCCAAACAACTTTAATCCCAACGCATTTCACAAAAATGGGATTATCATCAATGTAGTTAAAGTCGAAATACACATTATTGAGAATAACTCAAAAACTACCCAACAGATCTTGATCAAATTGAAATGGAGCCACACGGGAAGCACTAGCTTTCAAACGAAAGAAGAATCATCAAATACAGTTCACCCAGTCGAAAGTTCTGAGGTAACAAACATTTAAAAACAGTCGAATTGAACACCTCCTTTTTTTGGAGTCGGTTGAAAAGTGATACGGTATTAAACTACGCAATTGCAGACTATACTACTTTTAGTAGCTGAGTCAAAAGTTTCGTGATCACCACTCGGTGATACCACTGCTCCAATCCAAATCTTCACAAAAACTACGTATTCATAGACTCAGCCTTCATTGTAATATTACGGTTCACATTATGCTTTCGCTATTCCTATTATGGTCTCCGCTGACAAAACGTTCTGATGTGCCTAATATGGCGGCGATTCCGAGGTCCGACACAATACCGAGCCTCGGGCCATTTGACTTCAGATTACAGCCATTGAAATGGCTCTGAAGCGTCTTGAATGGACACATGGACAACCCAGCAATGGTATAGAACACTAGATAATAGAATAGAATATTTATTTATTAAGGGCAAAAACAATAAACTCAGTTTATTATTAATAAAACTGACTCATTAGCAAAATTTCGCTGTTCAGCACAGTAGGATTCCTTGTGTTGCGCTGAACAGTACTCTTCTAATGAAACACTACAATAAATTATTTAATAAAATAAAATACATTTGTTTGATTGAACAGTTATGTCTAACACAAATTGAATGAAAAGAGGGATCGTGTTACAGATACACATTTTCTCATTAATTAACTATTTAATTTTTATTTGATAAAAACTTTCAGGAATTCATCTAACGTTTTAAGTTCACGGTAAATGTTAAAGTAACGAAGGTACAAAAGGAGCTCTGAAAATCTCGGCAAATTTGAGCGCATCGCTTAAAAACTTTCCCTATCTATAGACTTCTTAATTGCCAGTGATTTAAACGCTGTTTGTGAATCTATAAAGAGACAAAAAATTCATTTACAATTTTTAACTTTTAATTAAAAATCATTCAAAATCTCAATCATTCGATAATCTGCAACGCCTGTAGTAATTAATGTACTTACCGTTTGATGTGTTTGTGCTATTCTAACCGGCTGGACAATCCAGGCTGTTTGGTCTACAGATTACTATAGGAGCGTTCACAGGGATTCTAATAGGTCTGAATTGTCTTGTGGCGCACGCTGTCGTACTTTGTGGTAATGTTATTGGCGAAACGATCGCATTAGATTGCTATCTCGATTGGGAGATTTGGAGCTTTGTATAGTTCGACTGGCTGATGGCGTATGCCATACCAACCGGTATTCTTTCTTAATCTACCGAATGGATTGGAGCAAGAATTATATTTATTTTATTTATTTATTTATTTACAAGCACACATACAAGATACATATTTATGAATGATGTATTAAGTACATTGTATAACTTAAGTATAATATTACATTTTACGGAGCCCTAGATCCCACACTAGGCGTACCTGTGTCGCAGGATCTAGCCTCTTACGTTCCTTTCATAAATCTGTGGAAGGTTATTGTATTAAAACTGAGTGACTGAGTGTTGCAGATATGGAGGTGTGTGTAAATGTGTGTCTGTGACGTGAGGCTGTGTTAGTGTAAATGAGTGAATGTGTGTATATTCCCACTACATTACTAATACATATGTAGAAAAATATGTATAATAATATCACCACCCCTTTACGTTCCCACGGGTGTGAGCGGGCGATCTCTCATAGATGATGGCACTTGTACATAATAATAATAACGCCCAACGATCACTTACATAGATCCTGGACCCTAACTAGGATTCCCTGTGTCTAGGGACACAAGAACTACGAGGACCATGATCCCACCACACCCAGGCTCAGAACAAGTATTTGCGCTTTTGCGCATATGTTTGCTACCTCAATACAAGGATGTCATTATACTCAAGTACTGGCTTCAAAAAATGTCAAGTTGGAAAAAAAATTGTTGTCAGTTTGAAATTTTCTAATCGATATCCAACAACTGTTTCCAGTTCTTTTCCAAATTTTTTTTTGCAAAATAACGATAGCTATGTCCTGCCCGTTCGTTCTTCGTTTCTGTAAATTTGACATTTATTATGAAAAAGTAAGTATTCGTTTAGGTTGTTTCGTTAGGTTAGGTCTTTTGAAAATTTTATCGTTCCGCGAATTAAGTAGAAATGTAGGTACATTCTGCGTAGTTTACTCTTTAATTTTATATTTTAATTTAGGGTTTGAACATCAGTGATAAAAATATTTTTTCATTATTTCTTTTTGTATGTTATAAAGCGTTACTACGGTTCTTAAATATTGTGAATGGACTATAAGAATATAACGATAAGGCCCCATTTAACCTCCTTTCGGCTTTACGGGTAGTTTTGTAACAATTATGAATAATTCACGGGGTAATGAACGCATTACTCTGTGAATTATACACACATCTAGTGTTTGTTACAGGTGTCCATAGGCTAAAGCTGGAAGCCATATAAGGAAGCAGGCCGTACCCTTGTTCGTTGCATAGCAAAATAAAATTGCAACAGAAACAAACTAGTAGAAAAACCAATTTCTTCAGCAAAATAAAGAGCAACAACGAACGCGAAAGTTTAAAGCGCCCCTCGCAAAGATAAGCACGTTTTCGCGGCTTGATAAGCGAATCAAAGTCAAACATTTGTAGGCAGTTAAATTGTTGCTTCAGTGATAAAGCGAATAATTATATGGAGTTCGCAAAGACAGAGTTGCCAATTAAATCACTGCCTGTTTTTGTTTGTATACCTTAAATAGTCAACGCAAATTGAACAATCACATATATTTACAAGATATTAGATAGATAATAAACTATTGAAACATCATAAATCATACACTTAGTGAACAAACTTAACGAAAGTATTACAGTGAGTGGTCTTATGGCTCAAAGTAGTTTATTCCAACCTTGCACTGCTTGCAATTATTTGGGTGGTGAAAAAGGCAGATGGCAGCCCAGTCTGCCTTCCGCATTGGTGAATGTGGAAGCAAAGAATCGGATGGCTAAGTATTAAGATCTCTGCTAGGTCAGGGATATCAGGCATCATTTGTAACTGAGTCCGCCGTGCAGTTTTTGGGTCTTCGAAAGACTTCTGAAACCCGTGATGTGTGTGGACTTGGCTGTGACCGGATTTCGACGACAGCGTCGAAAACCACTGGATTATTGAAACTGCAGTCACGCGTCCACTCAAATTTCACATTTAGTTTATTGTTACGGAGAGAATTAGAAAATTGTCAGGAGAAAAAATATACACTTTTATTTATCGTTTTTTTTTTGATGTTTTAATTTTAATCATTTAAAAAAGGGATTTGGGACTCGGGCTGAAGCCCGAACATGGTCCTTCGCGAGTCGTATTCCAGCTACAAGTTTCCAAGCTCATCGGATTACTGAGCTAGCTATTCCTTGAATCTGAATCCACGACCCATCGCGCTGGTCTGCAGACCAGTCTTCTGAATGAATCAGTCGACGTGTATTCTGGGCGAACGGGTGAATTCAGAACAAGAGGAAGGAAAAGAAGAGCAAACGTGAACCTGTTTAAGCTGTATAACGAGATTTTCACTGGGATGCTGTCATACCGAGTACGAGTGTAAAAGTACGCGGGTTTGTATTCTGACAAATGGGGAAAGCATTGGCGTCTGAATCGTCAAGCGCAATCAAGATGTTGTGAGGCACTACTTAAGAATGTTTTTACGCAATGGAAAACCTTGGGGCTGACACACGTTCCTGAGATATTTTGGTGATATTTTTGGTGTCGCTTATGTAAAAAGAAACCTCACACTTCATTACATCCCAAATCCCTGAAATCTTCTGATGATTCCGTTGAAAAACCCGTGAGCAAACAAATGGCTGCCACAGCCACACCTTCAACTTCGTCACAATAAAAAACACGGTGAGCCAGATACAGATGCCCCCACACATCTTGTGTTTTGAATACTCATAGTCACATCTTTATGGCAACCGCATTGGTGAATGTGGAAGCAAAGAATCGGATGGCTAAGTATTAAGATCTCTGCTAGGTCAGGGATATCAGGCATCATTTGTAACTGAGTCCGCCGTGCAGTTTTTGGGTCTTCGAAAGACTTCTGAAACCCGTGATGTGTGTGGACTTAGCTGTGACCGGAATTCGACGACAGCGTCGAAAACCACTGGATTATTGAAACTGCAGTCACGCGTCCACTCAAATTTCACATTTAGTTTATTGTTACGGAGTTATGGACCATGAGGGTCCATGGTGGCCGGTATGTTCGGACCTCGTTTTAGAAGAAAAAAAGATATGTGTTATGTCAATTAGGAAATTGTCATGAAAAAATATATACACTTTTATTTATCGTTTTTTTAATGTTTTAATTTTACTAAATTTATAAAAGGGATTTGGCACCCGGGCTGAAGCCCGAACACCTCCCTTTGTCGCCGTCCCATCTATTCATCCTTTGCCCCATATTTTCTTCTTCCTCCGATAGGGTTGGGGCATACAACTAATTAACCCATGCGATACCGAAGCGGGTAAGCTAGTAATGAGATAAAACGAGTAAAAATAAAACGAGTTGCATTAGACCACACGACTGAAGTAAAACTTCTTTGGCTCCATCTCTCTTGCCCCTACAGTAATATACGAAACGTAACTCTTTCTTTCTATCTTCACGTAGATATATCTCCCTCTTAACTTCCGTTCGCCTCACCAGCTTACCCCCAAGTCAAGTGTGCGTAAAAGAAGTTTAACTTCAAAAGTGAATTATGTAAACCATAAAAATGATGTATTTTGGTTTTAGTCTAGTTTATAATTTATTAGTCGAATAATTTTTATAAAACCGTTGAAAAGTGCCATTAATACAAATTTTAAAAAGCTCCATACATGTCTTTGTAGAAGTTACTATCGGTGTACTATCATAGTCCTCAGCACTATTTAGAGCTGTGCCGAGGTTAATAGGTGTTTAACTAATTACCAGTAACGCCTTAGTGATACCGTAAAATTTTATCTGGTCCTTACAAAGGCCTAGAACGGTTATAGCCCAGGCAATTCAGTTTAACGATCTGCCTAGGTACTTTGTGGATTGGCAAAGTTTTTGCGTAATATGCTTAATGAGCGAATTGCCGAAAACGGAATTATTTTTTAGATCTGGTAATGATGATTCTTTATGTTTTTATGATGCTATTACTGCTTTGAACATAATTGTATACTCCGCATATACGGGAAAAGTAAATGCATTTCAATTTTTGACTTGAAAAAACAGTTACTTGAAAACAACTTGGAGGAAAATTGTCAAGAAAGACCCCAAGAGACTGCTTAAGAAGTTTTAGAAAGCATTTATATACTGACTGCTTAATGTTTATCATTCTGAAAGTTTAAAAATAAACTTGGAACTATGAATACATCAGTCATTAAGTCGAACCTACAAACGCCATCACGTCCGAAACTTCGTGTCGTCCACCAATAAGCTCCTCACAATGGCACATTAGCATCACATAAATCATAAGGCGCGTTTTCATTGCACTGTTGTATGGAGAATTAACAACTCACTCTACCAAACACGATCCTGGACAACAGAGGATCCACTCGTTCTCTTATGAATCTGACGGTGGCAGAAATGATGTTTGGAAAGCAGCACTAGGTGGTAGGACTTTACTGCAAAGTTCGTCTAGGTAGGTACTACCGCTTTGCCAGCTATTCTGCCGCCAAGCAGTAGTGCGCAAGCACTGCTGTGTTCCGGTTTGAAGGGCACTGTAGATCTGATCTCACAGTTTAGTAATCTTATTACTAGATTGTGCTGATGTCTCTGGATGACGTGCGCAGTGCAATGTCACACGAACCTCTATACTTTAGAGTTCCGAGTGACACTGCAGCTGATATGGGCAGCCGTGTCGTTTAACATCAGGCGAACGGCTAGCTCGTCACGTCATCCTTAACATGAAAAAAAAGTTCAGAAAGCAGGAACAACTACCAACTGAGCTATCGGGCCAGTCATAATTCAAAAGTCAAATTACTGCTGGATTACACGTGTTCTGGACTGAAGCGAATTAGTAGACGTAGTTTAAGTCGCCATTCGGTTGAATGGAGCGACGATATACGCAAGATAGCTGGAACTGGAAGGGCTGAAGTCCATGCTCAGCGTTTCAAAGAGGCTTATGTGCAGCAGTAGAGTAGTATAAGAAACGTTGTTTTGCAAAAGCATTGCCAAAGCACTGTTTCTTGTGCACAAAAACGATTACTTATTGCCATTTACATCCAGGACCTAGCAAACCCACGTGGGCGCCCCACACAATGTACGTATGTATGTATGTAGTGGACTTTAAGGTGAATGCTTAATGTAAAAGAAAACGCCGCTTTACGCTTCGTCTTCTAGTTCATAGCCATTCCAAATAGTCTCGTTGTCAGCCACAACAAAAAATTACGCACGAGATACAGTCGAATAACTCGACCGGTGTTCGGGCAATAAAGATGCCCATCCTCAAGGAGTACGCGCGGCGGCGGTGGTGGCGGCTCGGCGCTGACACCGCCGCTGACTGTCAGTCAGACAGTCAGCGGCGGTGTCAGGTGTCTTTATTGCCCGAACACCGGTCGAGTTATTCGACTGTATCTCGTGAGTTTTAGCCGTGTAATAGTTGTAGTTATGAGTACTACTCACGTCAGTTTCTATAATATTATAAAAAAATTACGCATTCCGAAGTCAAACCAAAAAGAATCGAATGTAGTGAGTAGCTTACAATTGGCGTCGACGTGGGCATCGACACACGCGATCCGTATAGCAGCTATACCTAAGCTCCATTGTGGCCACGCCTCTCTGATACGGTTCATCCGGCAAACGACCGTGTCATAGGTGTGGTGGTGATGAAAGTGAATCGAGTATGAAAGTAGGGAAATGTGGTTGTTAGCTTGCGTAATGTCCACGTTTGTTTCGAGAGTAGAGTGTAGCGAGACTGTTTGTGTCGAGAGTGTATATACTTATGGAGTGTGTGAGACTTTTATAACTTCTGAAGTGGTTTGAAGGTGGTATCCGACATTTCTATGATCTTTAGTCGTAGCTTCATTTTAACTTTGAAATAACAACATTAACGGTACTGGCGTATAATTTTTAGTTCAGTGATATTTAAATCTCCGGTCCAGTAGTTTAGTGAAAGCTTATCATTAAATGGCAGAATGACCATTATCTATTCTGTGGTGACGCCTATCCCAAGGTCAAAATGCCACTTGATAAACTTCTTTTAAATTGGAATTTTTCAAATTCACTTTCTATATGACAAATAAAAAAATATACTGGATGACTAGCGAATTAACATGTTACGGAGTAACTTTACACAAGTTTAGAGAGTCTAATCTAATAACTAGACATTTCAGAGTGATCCTCGTATTTCTGTGGAAAGTTTTTCTTTTTTTTAATTTTCTATTCTGACGTAGCTATCAATTATTGTACTACAAATCATACCAACTAAAAACCATTATCACAAAGGTTAAAGCACTTACACACTGTCTTTAGACAGTCTTTAGTAGCGGCCATCAGCTGGTCTAACCTAAGAAAATTTACCAAAAGATTCTAGCCTAATATTTAGGCTATTTTTAAGAAGTATTTCAAAGCCTAATTATAACATTCGAACCACAAAACCCTAGTAAATATAATAATTGAAGTTCTAATCAGAACAGAGTAGACACGCCACAGACAGACAAATAGTGTCGCAGCGTTAATTTGATTAGTGTTTACGTAATCCGACATCAACGAGCAAACATTGTTTGCGCCGGATCGTGTTTCATTTCTGACACCACATTCATTTGCTCTCCAACATTCTATCCATACCTATGATAGATGTCAACGGAAACCGAATTAACTGAACAATCAAGATCACTATATGCCATGACCTGCACCCCTACCGCGTAACCGTTCTGGGAATCGGCTTCGCCTGCCATCTTGCACGCGCCAGTTAACATGTCCAAGAGTGCGAGCAAGAGAGAACACGATTACGATCTCCACCAGACTTACGCGGTAAGGTAGCTTTAATACACTTTGATTATAACACATCAATCGAAGATGTAGTGTATGCACATGCCCGACCTATTTAATACTGCCAACATAGCATAAGTTAGTATTAACTTATTAAGTTAAGTAGTCATGTAGAAGCCGTACAATATACTTGTGCGCCGCAACGGCTACAAAATGAAACAAGAATTACTAATTTCGAAAAAAATACACAACAAAATGATTACCTATACTGGGGCAACCGATTGTTGTAGATATATAAAAATATTTGCTCCAACAGATGGTTCAGTTGGTAACGACGGTGACTTCCAATTCATGCGTGGGTTAAAATGTCTTACACTGATGATGATGATGATGATGATGATGATGACACACATAAAACAACGCAGTGGCAAAACGTCAATTCGGGAGAAATCAATAGAGGCATATGTCCTACTATCCTATGTAAAATGATTAAATGATTATCTTACTGACGATATTAGCTGACCAATAAGCACTAAGAATAAGCGGGCGAACGACAGAACAGAAGTCAATAGCACAACATAAAAAAAAAACAACCAATTAAAACTTTGTTCATCAACTCCCCGCTCCGCTTTATTTCGGTGTATGGATCTTAACCCCGTAAGTCAAAAGGCAAACTTTGCGGCACTTCTCACCGCAATTTCTTACACGAACGCGTTAGTTTGTGTAAGAAATTGTTACTCCGACTTGTACAGGGTTGTAAACTGTGGATTACACTCTGCCCGCCATTATTTTGCGTTTAATAATCGGTAAAGTTAAAAACTCGTTAGTGGCGGGTTTGCTGCTGTGGAGCTTATGTAGGGTTGCTACTCGTATGTTAGGTGAAAAGACTTTGTTCGGTCAGTATTTTGCTCGATCCAATCTACGCTAGTATAATAAAGAAGTGAACTTAGTGCTGCCTTGCAGGAGGTTCTGCAAGATACTCAGAATAAACGCTATAAAATGAATCCTTGTGTTTTATGAGATGAAATGGTGTAGAAGTTAGGAACATCAACTAGTACCAATAATAATAACGCCCAAAGATCACATACATAGATCCTGGACCCTAACTAGGATACCCTGTGTCTGGGACCCAGAAACAACGAGAATAAAACGTGTAATGTGTTAATAAGTGAGAATAACAATAATTTGTACAGACCATCAAGAGCTCCAGACTGTTTGTTCGTGTTACAGAATGCACTTGCCTTGCACAAACGTTACAAGAAACGTGCTATATCAAACAACAGAATAATTCAATATTTTGGAATTCAAACATTCGTCAACCCTAATATTCGAGCACCATTTTACCTGCACTCTATTCTCCGCTGTAAAAGTAAAAACCTATACCGCATGTATATTATTTATATGTTTTGAGGGAAAATTATTAAACTTCGTAAAAGCCAGCTCGATTCACGAACACCAGCTGGGCTCACGAAACTCGATAGCAACCAATAGAACACACAAATTTGTATGGATTTGACAGTTTAAATACGCAGTGTATGTACAAAGTTTGTATGGAAATTTGTCCTATTTCATTGCAATCAAAGTTTCGTGATTACCCCCCAGGTGTGAAAATTTGTTAGAAGTTTTGCATCTGTCACTTGCACCGTAAGGAGACAACTGCTGGAGCCCAAAATAGTCAGTATTTCAAATCTTCAAAACCTATTATTACATTTCCACTATGTAAAAAAAAATTTACACATGTAAATATAAATATAAACTTACGCGTTAGCAAGTTAATGCTTCATGGCAGTACAATTATGTACGTTCGCGATTAAATTTTTTCCTTTATATTAAAGTCAATCCGAGTAAGTATTCATGCAATATGCATAACAAATGCATAAACTAGCAATACATTTGAAATGTTTGATTTTAATTTTACTATGCTTTTAGACAAATACTACTGCAATTCGCAACCAGAATGTTCATCAATGCTTAATCGTTTATAAAAATGACGCAGAATTTCTTGAAATAGGTCAGCTAGAAACGAAAAATAAGAGAGCTACATGGAAATACTCGTTCGTTTAACCCAACAATTTTAATCAAGAAAAACACTCTTACTTTTCTGAAACACTATAAGAACATAATTAAATTTTAGAAAGAAACGCAATAAACAAAAACAAAAGACGAAACAACGAAAACAAGGTTTATAAGAACCAGTTACAGCTACAACAAAGACATCGTTTAGATGAAATCGCCGATAGTGTCCAACGAAGCTGCGATAAGACTGTTAAAGTGTAGAGTAGATTTCGCTGCGGTCATCTCAATCAGGGCAGCGCAATTTGATACAATTGAAAACAAATAAACGACCACCCACGTCAAATCTCGACGATTTACCCAACAGAAAAAAAGTACAATAACATTTTCGGAAGCTTGATGGCATCCAAGACAATATTGATGATGATAATTAGTGGTGCAGATTTTAAAAGAAGGAATATTGTCACTGGAGAGGATAATTGCTCTTCATAGAGCATATTCTGGATCAAATAAATCCAAAGTTGTTTATTCCTGGAGTATATACTTGGTTAGATAGTCTGGCATAGTGGTTTGAAAGCCGTTGCTTAGGGAAAGTTGCATAAAATATTTCTTGGTATGTCGTTTTTCACTATAATACACGGTAGAATTGAATTCACTCTTTTCCTTAAATGTATGTACACAGACCATGCTATAGAACATGCATACAAGGTCTAATTAAAAAAAAAATATTTTTTAGTATTTAGTGCCATCTAAAATAACTGCATGACAGCCGAAATGTCTATTTAACGGTACACACAGCGCGGGCACCAGCTGAGTGCTTTGTAAATTTCGTAGGCAATAAAATACCTGCTTTGTTCAATGTCGCAAGGCTTTTCTTTAGAATTTAAATTTGCAGTAATTTGATAATACCAAGATTTAAGTTTTATTTCATAAGTACTTTTTTATTTAGTTATATGGGAGCGTTCTATAGCATGGACTTAATACATACATTAAAGGAAAAGAACGAACTAAATTCCACCTTGTATATTGTTAGATTAGAGTTTTCAACTTACCGTTCCTAGATATGACTCGTCTCAGCAAATGCCCAAAGCGCCGGGCGCCCATGCATATCTTCTGCTCCCGAACACCAACGTCCGAATAATCACTGTCACTTGAATCCTCATCACTGTCATCCACTGACAAGACGGATTCATGATTAACAGCCTTAGAACTACCGTCACTTGTGATCAATGTTGGTTCACTGGCACCTAAACTCTTTGGCTCGACACTCCAACCGTCAAATTTTTGGACGTCATTGAACAAGTCGTCTAAATTAGTCTCTAACAAACCTTTGGCACTGCATATCACTTTACTTTTGGTATCACTGTGAGAAACTATAGCATCGACACTGTTCGAAAGGCACTTTTCTCGTCTCACGACCTTTTTGTCATCACCATCCATTCCATCTGTCAGGTTTATGTTTTCACGTGTTTTTGTTCGTCCTATTCTTAATGAATTTTGAGACACTAACTTCGATTTATCCATTTGATTCTGTTTCTCTGGCGTCAGAGGGTTTAACTCCCTCGTCATCAGCTGGTTTTGAGGATGGCTTGAGCGAAATATATTCGAAAGCACTAACATTTTCACTGTTTTTAGAGCACCAACACTGGTCAGACATTCCATCACTGCATTCCTTTTTCATTTCACTATCTCGAACTGGCACTATGCGGTACATAAAAGGCGGTTTTGTGTTTGTTGGGATTACGTTTCGGGGAGAGCTGCCTGTTGCAACGCAACAACGTATGCAAATGCGATCTTTATGGAAGAACGGACATTATTCAAGCGTATAGAATATTCCGGGAACGTTACAGGCTTTAGGTGATATTTCGCCGGGCGTACGTACGTTGAACGACACGACTGAATAAATAAAATATCAGCAGAGATGCGGAGCAATCCCTTCACTTTAGGTGGGTTTTATTGCGCGAAGTGAATGTGTGGCTTCGTGACGTGACGTAAATAAGGGTATTAATTTTGTGAAAGATTTAGTCTTCTGTCAATGGTTTTAGCGTAGGTATAGCTGTTGCTTTATGAGATCAGTTGCGAAGCTGTCAGGTGGGTGGGTACAAAGACTCGTTTGGGAGGCGGCGGCGACGTGATAACACCGCGGGCAACGACACAAACGTGCCCGGCTTTTGCTCCCTTTGTGCTGGAATCGGATTCGCTCAACGTTCGACACCTGATATTCTGTGAGTTCTGTGATGTCTCCACGTGTGATAATACTTCAGCACAATCAAGATATCGAATTGGAAGTAAAGTTGGAAATGATTACGTAATATAGAGTTTTTATGAAGTGATGTCTTAGGATAACTAATAGGATTCTTCCACATCTAGACTTTGCTCATTTTTTCGTATGCCTGTATAAATCTCAAATGACAGCAAGTACCAATACGCTGCGACATTTTCAATTTAAATTCATACAAGCTCGGTCAGTCCATTTATATTGAAATGGAAAACATTTTTATTTGTTCTGTCGATTGCTATCAAGGCTAATTGTTAGTGTAAGTGTGATGACTTGCAAATACAACGATTGCGGTCAATCTGGTGAATTAATGGATTGATTTGAAATGCTATTCCTAGTCACTTGCGCGTCATACATATACGTGTTGATTTAGATCAACATTTTTATTATTATTGGCTGCATTCCGTGCAGATAATGATAAAGAATCTTGTTGATCAGGCAAACTGGCTAGTGTCAAAACTGGAAGTTTTCGATTCGACGCTTATATTGATTTGTGTCTCTGATATCGGTTAGGTTAATATGCAATTATCAACTTTATAATATAACGATTTGTCTGCTGCAAATACAAATAGTCTTTTAGTACAGCAAAAATTACTTGGATATGTTATCCCGAAATGTTAAAAATTAACCCGACCGGTCCACCGACACTTTATTATTCAGTGGCGTACCGCCGGCCGGCTTCGCCTGTAATCTTGTTCAGCACACGTGTTCTGTGTACGAAACAATTTTAAAACTAAGTCTCTTGTGGCTGGAATTATAGCGATGATAGGATTGGACCTAAAGGGATTTGTCTAGCACACTGTAGGCGGGCTTCGTGAAAATTGTTTACTGCTGGGCTAGCATGAGCTATAAAAATCGATATATCTCTTCTCTCGAAAGACCAATGAACGATCATTCGGATTATGTCATAAAACATTTCTTACGTTTCATTGGTTAAACGCTTTCTCGAAAGAAGAAATACATCGATTTTTACAGCTCGTGTCCTGTTGCTATTATCTGCATCGTGATACTGTACGACTCGTTTTATTACTGTTTTCAAGACTAACTTTAGATGTTAGAATAGAAGAATTTCAATTGATTCAATACCCTCAGAGTCAGTTGATATAATTTGAAATTGCATTGTGAAAAACATAAAAGCTTTTTATTACTAAAGTACCTACTGTACGTTTTATTTCTATTCATTAAGAAAACCGTCTTGGTATTTGAAAATGTTATTGCCGTCGCTCTTCTATCTGCACGTGATAGAGACAATAAAACCCGTGAGTGAATTTACCTACATTTTTTCTATGAGAAATGGTTTACAAAAATCTAAATCTTAACAAAACCTCTTGTTTTTGGGGTCAATCGTTTGAATAGATTATAATATTATGTACTTATATTTTTCGAAAATTTGTATTGAGTTCTACTTTAATCTCTGTTATAATTTTTACGCCAGCATTCACTTTAGGTGGCTAAAACTACGAAGGTACATTTTTGTACATCATAGAAAACATTATCGGAATCGGATAACATTTAACATTTTAAGTTCGTCTAGGTAGGTACCACCGCTTTGCCAGTTATGCTGCCGCCAAGCAGTAGTGCGCAAGCACTGCTGTGTTCCGGTTTGAAGGGCACTGTAGCTAGTGAAATTACTGGGCAAATGAGACTTTATGATCTGATTTCACAGTTTAGTAATCTTATTACTAGATTGTGCTGATGTCTCTGGATGACGTGCGCAGTGCAGTGTCACGTGAATCACATTTAGGGGTAGAAAAACATTGACATTTTGTACGGACAAGAGGGCGGGTTTTATTAACGCCTATACAATTGAATGTAAATTCGTATAGTATACGTAGCCACAAACAATACAAATACATGTAATGAAACATGCACAATGTATATGATATTACAAAATATACTAACAACAATAAATTACAGTCTAAACTCTCACACAGACATCAAATAGACTCGAATGATAGGTTCTCAGTTCTCACACATATAAATACAACGTTAAGCGTGTGCGCAATTAAGATTATTTGCTCTTGTAAAAAACTCAAGGTTCGAGCAAGGTGAAGGCTGTTCATAGATCTTTGGCAGACGTACTTAGATGTGGGCGATATAATATTGCTATAACCTATAGAAGCGATATTGTTTTGTGGCATTACCAAATTAGCACTGGCCGATACGCTAGATTGGCGCAGTTATATGCATTTTGTTTCTACATTGTTAAATATTATAAATTACAGAATAGGTAAGCATTTAAGCGGAGTCACTTCTAATGGAGAGACGTTTGCCTAAAAGGTATCGCTCGTGCAAAACTTTATGAGCTCTCAGAAGTTAGGCCTGAGTCCCAAACTGAGCATAGTTAGTAGCACAGTTGAGTGCATTGTAAATCCGGCCATACAGTAACTATAATATGCGTACTGCGCAACCATCCGCGCTAACTTCCGCTCATAAAGTAAGTTAGCGCGAGCTATACCTATTCACTCGTCTTAAACGTCTCCAGATCCTCCTCGCGTAAGGAAAGCTCGACTGTCGTCTTACGACAACAAGATGGACGGCCTCCAAAGTTAGGTAGCACATCAACAGCCGGACAACGTCCGCAGCTAAACACAGCTCCCCCATAAAACGCCACTTTAAACGCTTATCATATTGGGCGCTTGCCATAATCACCACGCTTGGCAGGCAACTTGGTGAACAAGATTTTAATGTACAGAGGAGAACGCTGCTGCCAATTCGCTGGATATTCCCGAAGCGGGATTTTAGGCACTCGCGGGAAGACATGCGGTGGTCCTATTCTCACACCGCCGGGACCATACGGTAGCGCTCAGTTGTAAAATACTGCTTTGCGTAGCGGTCGTTCATTCAAGAGACGATCGCGTTGAACGTAGCTTTGCAGATCGGTTAAGAATTGTTTTCCTAGTTTGGGTACCAAAATTTTCCAACCAGGAGTAAGCTATTTGTATTTTTCGTATAGACTGTTTTATGTTTCAACCGATGTTTGTAAACATTTAATAAACTATTTCATTTCATGAATATAGGCATTTAATAAACTATTTCATTTCATGAATATAGACATTTAATAAACTATTTCATTAATAAACTATTTCATTTCATGAATATACAGTCGAGCTTCTCGAACTTTACCTTGGTTATCCAGATTATCTACAGCGAAATCTATATTTACCCGTCTAAAATTAAGGCCATTCCCATCAAGATGAAAGCGTTACTTTGCAAATGGAGAATTTATCCTAACCGTAATTCATAATCGATTACAACAAATGGTCCGCAAATCTCAATCGTCGCAAATCTATCGATTGTCACCTCGGCCACCCTCGACTGTGGGACTCGGCATGACGGGGCCGTATGCCGTAAATTTGAGGGGGATAGGCCTCTAGGGGGCCACGAGGCCCAGATCAGCTCAGGAAATTGACAAACGTAAATCGTTTTATCAAAGGTACGACGCAGTGACTTCAAGGTGTCCGTAACTTTACATTTGATTCGTGTGATTTGGTTTTATATCTAGCTTTTGTAGACCTCGTCTTTGTTACGAAAGATAGATCAGGAACTATAAGTAAGCTCACGATAACACATCTTGATTATTAGGTAATAAAGTACATATTCGGTAATAAGTATTAGGTTCTAATTTCATCTAACAAGCTAAGATCACTCTCACTGAGTACTTCATGTGGATAAAAACCGAATAAGGACCTCTTCTTTATTGACGTTACTCTGGTACCTACGCCATTAACAAAGTATATTCCAATCACTATTCCATGAAATCATGGGCACTCTTGTGAATAAAATAAATAAATTCTTACGCTCTAATAAGAGAGATCAGTTGCCAATAAATATATTTAAAAATGTAATAACGTCCATAGATCACATACATAGATCCTGGACCTTAACTAGGATTTTCTGTATCTGTATCGGACCCAGGAATTACCCGGACCATTGTCCCACAACACCCAGACTCAGAACAAGCGCTTTTTTTTCTATGCACATATTATGAGGCAACCTGCTCAACCTTTATACGACACAGGCTGTCAAGGTATGAATTAAAATGTTCACCGATCCACTTTTCCGTGCTCTGTTGGGAATGCGGTATTTCATATACTTCAAGTAATCGCATCGCGGACGTTTCTAACTCCGACAGTTGGTTGACCGAAAACTAAAATCCTTTGACAGGGGTTTGAGTTCATTGACCTGTAATTAGCGAATTAACAGTTTAGGTGAAGCTTTTGTTTTAACAAAAAATAACGGTAACTAAATCGAATGTTCAAAACTAAGCGAACATTTTCAGCCTTACGACCGAATGGTTAATTCCACATGATCATCATGGCAAGGGAGTCGCCACGGTCACGATAATAATAACTAATTAAGTCTAGGCTATGTCGGATTAGACTGGAATATTCCAGTATAATATAATATATATGTTCTATGCACCGAGATAGCACAAATTGGGTACTCAGAGACGACTCATTTTCAATTGAATAGAACAAAACGATAAATAATGAATCCTCCGCTACACAATGTTTAATCGGATTTCTATCGATTACGGTTTGAGTTGTAAGCAATCCACTCTTTGCATTGGGGTTTTACTTAGTAATACCACAGAATATATAATATAGTACGTGAGAAGATTCACATCGAAATATCATTTAAATAAATAGCGACTTTTGCTCCGACACAATAAAATGCAATTCAGTGAGGTGATCACGGAACTAGGTAATACGAAAGAAAGGTACTTTTCAAATTACATTTTTACAGTCGTCGGGTATTCCATCAAACTACAAAGCGAATATTTTTAAAGTAACAGCTAAGCTCAATTTATATTGGCCATTGGACGATTACGCTAATATACAAAACAACACTTCTGATGCCAAAGTGACCCTATTTATTTGAAGTCTAAAGACTTCAGTTATTATCTACCAAATACTAAAGTACTAAAGTATTTGGTTGATAAAATAACTAACCAAACCCTACTAGTTATACTACGGCGCACACATACACAACTATACTAGTTCCACGATTCAGTCTGTTCTTTCACGGGTTAATTGTAGTCATAGCTAATAGTACATTCAATGTCGACCTTCGCGCGTTCTTACTGTAAAGAATTACACTTACGCGTGTTAGTTGAAGAATCAACCATGCAAGAACCATCTATGCGATAACTTAGTTGCAATAAATTGAAAGTAAAACAATAAGTTTATTGTTTACAATTTTCAAACTTGTATGGTTTCGACAGTATCAATACACAGTTTATGTATAGTTACAATAGAAATAATATTTTCAACTGAATGTTAACTGAAGAAGTAATTTATCTATTTTCCTTGCAGTAATAACACCTCAAAGAGGATCAATCAGTACTGTCTATAATTGCCTCTACTATAATAATAATAATAATATGTGTGGACATCTCACACAACGCCATCTAGCCCTAAACTAAGCAAAGCTTGTATTATGGGAACCAGATAACTGATACAATACTTAAATACTTTTTGTTTGTAAATACATACATATAATATGATATAACACCCAGACACAGAACTAACACCTATGTTCATCATACAAATGTTTGTCCTGGGTGGGAATCGAACCCACAACCCACAGTTCAGAAGGCAGGGTTACTACCAACTGAGCTATCGGGCCAGTCAAAACTACTCTACTCTATGCTACTCGTAGTAACCGATGTTGTTGATGTCACCTGTCATTGTTACGTAAATAAATAAAACGAGTTACCAAGCTATTATGAAGCAAACACTGTTTTATACTTTTCTGTTTTATTCCGTGATAACTCCCTACTTCCTATGAATAATTTGTTTAGATAAATAATTTTGATGTTAGTTAGTTTTTTACTAGGTGGTAGGACTTTACTGAAAAGTTCGTCTAGGTAGGTACCACCGCTTTGCCAGTTATTCTGCCGCCAAGCAGTAGTGCGGTTTGAAGGGCACTGTAGCTAGTGAAATTATTGGGCAAATGAGACTTTATGATCTGATCTCACAGTTTAGTAATCTTATTACTAGATTGTGCTGATGACGCGAAGCTCTATACTTTAGAGTTCCGAGTGACACTGCAGCTGATATGGGCAGCCGTGTCGTTTAACATCAGGCGAACGGCTAGCTCGTCACGTAATTCATTACCATATAAAAAAAAAATTTTGATGTTTGTTAGTTTTTTATTACTACTCAATTATAATATTGTTACTAAAAAAATTCGGAAGCTTAACAAACGTAACACAGGGTAACCTAGTACGGATGCTAAAGTGCTTAGATATCTTATGTTTGTAACTTACCTACCTATGTTTAAATAGTTACCAACTGCAAAGCATAAGATTATTTAAAATGATTTATGTATTACTCTCCTCTTTAATAATTTTACAGTAATGAACTATTTAAAAAAACGAACACCTTGAAACAATACTGTGGCATGCAAATAGGCAATAGAATTTTTAAAATTATGAATGGAATTTCGTCTACAATCAAAATTACGTGATCACCCCTTTCTGTTGATTGTTTAGATAGTCTCCAGCGACTTAATCATTCGTTCCAAATATTTTACGATTTCAAAAGTTAGCATTTTATAAAACTACCACTTAGGTATTCGGGTTTAGTTTCAAAATTCCCTTTGGGTCTCCTCTTTTTATGGAATTTTGATCAGTCGTTATTATTTTCATATACTCGTAGTAAACAGGAATCTATGATATATTACAATGTGGCTAAGGCGATAAGCAAGTTTATTTTCAGTCGCCATAAAAACGTAAAACAATATCCAGTAAAAAGATCCGTGTGTATTCAACATTTCAAAACGCACACACTATTCGAAACAAAATGTGACAATGTCTTATTCCAGGATTTAATAAGTAAGACTAAGTACAGCTATGTACAAAAATCATTCAAAAATTTTACAAGTTCTAGTGCGGTACTTTTCATTTACCTACCTATACGGTCGTATGAAAGGGAAAGCAACCAGTTTAGAACTGTCAAATAAGATTTAGTTTAGGACAAAATGATCGACACGTCTAATGATGTCTCCAATCGTCGGAATATAACAAATAATGTCTGAGGGATAGACGGAATAAGAAGCTCTATCTATCCCGCCACTTAGTTGTTATCAGTCCCATACGTTCGCACTACTGGGACACAGGGCTTCTCTCACATGTAGAGTTTAGACTATAATCTACCACGCCGACCAAGCGCGCCTTGGTGGAAGGCACGTTCTTAAATTTTGTGATTCTTAGACATGCCGCATTCCTCTCGATGTTATCGTGGGAATTCCGCACATAACTAGAAGTGTCATTGATATTGATTGACAGGGCCAAGCGGGGTACTAACCAGATAAATTTGAAGTGAAAACTTATTTTGGTGCGTTGAGCACTTTTTAGGTGAACAAAAAGCGTGAAACTCACGTCATCGTAACCGAACGGTTTCCATGGGCTGTATGTACACTGTGTATATGTGTACTTTTTGAGTGAACAAAAAGCGTGAAACTCACGTCATCGTCACCGCACGCTTCCCATGAGCTATATTTCACCAGTTACTTAGTTTTCACTTCTATCGGCAGTTCCCAAAGACTGCTCCGTACATTTTTTTTATATTCATCTCTGGGACCTATGCGAAAGAATATTATGAATAGCTTTCGTATAGGGCCATAACTTTTGTATGACATGATACTTCCTATTGTTCCAGAGACAGAAGACTATAATTGGCTCTGGCAAATACACGGACATATAAACACCTACAAAGTAGCACGCGCATATGTCAACCATAAAATTTTATCGATGGCTCGAAACAGCGTCAACACGGTCGCATCTGTGTTGACCCCCATTAGCGTCAGAAAATACTTCGCAATCCCCATTTTTCAGGCCGCTACCCGTTCTAGTTCGATGCCATCGATAAATCTAGACGTCGAGTTTAGCCTAAGTTATGGGCACCAGAGGATTTAGAGGTTTTTTTCAGATGCTTTTACACGACAGTCAGTACCATGATTATTTTCTTAAACACCTACACTACTGGATCAATTCAATAAAGTCTATAACTTCAAAACGGTAGCGGCCACGATTATCTCAGTTACCTGCGGCAAAGGTGATTAAGGAATGTTAGATAGATATAGATAAATCAACGCTTTATTGTACACCGTAAAAAAAAAAAACAATTTTACAAAAAGAAAAACTTACATTATTAACTAGTACTAGTACAATAGGCCGTCTTATCGCTTAGAGCAATCTCTTCCAGGCAACCTTTGTATTGGAGGAATCTGTAGCTTAGAGTTTTGGGCTTCGGTGTACAGGTGTTAGTAGGAGTCCTGAATCAGGAGTGCTCACACTCATGGCTGTCATATACCGATTCGTTCCAAATTGTAATATCGCTATTCACTCGGTGGTTTTCATCTCTTTCTCTATCCTATGTAATCTGCAGTATTAGAATTGAATATAAGAAACTATTGATCGTTTTAAATGTTTCAGTAAAGGAAAAATAAGGGTCAACGAGTCAAACAGCGAGTAGGTATTTGAAGCGGGGATTCTTAAGTCTAGCTATATCTTTATGAAATTAGTATTTCTGTGATAAAGGGTTCTGCTGTAACAGCATGTGCCTCTCATTTGCATTTACCAATCGAGGGCAATGAAGGCGCCGGAAAATTAGTAAATCAATTTACAACTCTACCTTTGCAGATGCAAATTTCGGTTGTGAGACTTGATTCACGGTCAATCTCATGAAATAAGAAGTCACTATCAAAGTCTTATGGCAAAAAAAAACTGCTCTGCATTGGTTGGCGCTCGCTGTACGTATTGCTTTAACTTTTTCTTCGGTTTGGCTTCACGCGGCATTTATAGCATGTCATGTGAGCCAAGTTCATGCCCGAAATTAAAAATCATTTTGCGTTCCCGCCAAAACTCCTTATCCAATTGAAGGGTTGAGAATAAAAAGGGTTTAACTGACAAATTGACAGTTTCGAGAAAATTGACTTTAAACGTCAACGGCGTCATTTTAATGTAGAATGCTTATAAGGTAATAGAAAAGGTTTATCTAAGTTTCAGTTGCTTGAAAATGTTTCAATTTTATTTTAAATACTAAATATAGTACTAATTCATATAATTACTGTAAAAATATAATATAATAAAATAAATATAATAATGTTTATATGCTAAGCGAACTGTATTCCTGTGACAGATAAACCGTTTTTAGACTCAAAATCTCGAGATTTAAGCCTCATTTCGGTATACAGAGAATTTATTATTGAAGATAATTTCACGCTGAATCCAAAGATACCCATAAGTCATTTTGTGAAAAAAATCAGTTAAACCCTTTTAGTTGTCACCTCTTCAATTGTCATAAAAACACTAGGTACCGTATCGGGAAGGGTCGTAGGAAAAATAGTAATGCTGCTGTAATTAGTCAACACACTGGCTGTGTAACGATCATAGACACAAACGTCAGAATTTCTGAGTTACTATTGTCGTAATTCATAACAAAAAGTGTGACAATTTAAGCAGCGTGTTATCAGCGGTGAGAAAACGGTATGCGTAGTCAAATAGTTTCGACGTCATTGGTCAAATGGTTTCTCACAGAAACTACAATTTTGCATCGGTTAACTGACATAAATTTTTTATATACTCACCGTTGCTAATATTTCCGGTTACTTGAGGCCGAAATCTATTTGTTTGTTTTGTAAACTTCGTGGTTTTGAATAATGACGCAATATTTGTTTCAATGGAATATTGTAACAAAACTGTAAGAGCTACACAATAAAATTGACACTTTTCATTTCATTAGAAAAGGCAAATGCATGAAGGAGATAACGTAAAGGAAAATACTCCATTCTTATACAGAGCGAAAACATGGTAAAAATGTATGCATTTTTACCATGTTTTCGCTATGGCGTTACGTAACCTTTACACTTATAACGCAGTATTTCCTAGTGCATTGTGGTCAAAGAAAATTATAGTTCCGTCCAACTACAGACATAATAACAAGACAGAAGAGGTCCTCACATTTTTAGGCCTTACGTGTAAGCAGGTACATAATATGACGCTCATGCTGTCCTTGTCGCTCAAGACGCGTATTGCTATCTCTTCCAACGCACAAATATTGTGTTTTGCACCTAATTTAGGCGGGCCGTTTCGTGAAGCTAATGCTTTATCATCTATACGTCCAACAGTTAGCGTAACTAACTTAGGTTTTAGTCCTAATTACAACTTCACGTTCGTACGCAATGTAATCAAGGCTAAACGAAGTATAAACAGTATGGACAGCAACAAACGCAATTAGCTTGCTTAATAAACAGCGTGCGCGATGCCAAATTTTGTATACATTTTAATAGTAGAGTAGAAAATAACAAATTATATTTAATAGTAGCAATTTAGCAAACCTGTATCTTTCAGTTAGTATAAGTTCTAAACAAACCCAATTCGCGTTTTAAACTGGTATTCATGCTTTCCATTACTGTTGTAGTTATAGTAACGGTAGAAACTAATAAATACCTAATAATTCAATTAAAATTCAAATAAATACCAAATTAATTCACTACGGATCTAAGTTGAATTAATAGAAAAGAAAATAATTTTTTTTAAACTACACTTTTCAACTAGAAACGAGCTGATCTCCAAACGGCTGAACCAATTTTCTTGAATCATTGCTAAGAAGGTCACCTTTAACATATAAAAAGAAATTGTTTGGGAGCTACGATGCCACAGACACAACTAACTATGTAAGCATCTGTGTCCTGTTTGATCGGGGCTTAGTAATAATCATAAACAATTCGCACCTTTATGCGAACTGCTTTATGGTGTGTGATTTTCCATACTGTTGTTTTTTTTATACTTTTTTTAAGGTAACATTGAAGCATTTATTTCCTTCATTAAGTTAGTAATATGCATAATCGTTTCCGTTTAGACCACGAACAGGTGTTCGTTAAATGTGGAGTGAGATAATGATTGATCTTAATAATATATTGTAAAATAATGTGTATTGTTTGGTCCCGATTTAAGAAAAGGGCAACCTCTCTCCCCTATTTAATAAATATCCAGGGAATGGGCAGCAGTTTTCTTCTATGCCTCAGTTGTAATGTAATGCGATCAACAATACCTACGCCAGCCAAACGTGGTGATTATGGCGATCTCCTCGTTACGAGGGAGGCCTATGTACGACAGAGGACGTGAGGAAAATTTGGACGCTTGCCTAGCTGAACAGCACCCCTACCGCGTAACTGTTCCGGGAATCGGCTTCGCCTGTCATCCTGCACGCGCCAATTAACAAGTCCAAGAGTGCGAGCAAGAGAGAACACGATTACCATCTCCACCAGACTTACTCGGTAAGGTAGTAATCTGTACGGGAACTCTATGGTAACTGTTTATGAGGGTGCAAATTTTATATACATCGCAAGAGGTTTGTTGACTGGCGTTAACTAGATAAAACATTAAAATTCTAAGAAAAATGACCTGCACCCCTACCGCGTAACCGTTCTGGGAATCGGCTTCGCCTGCCATCCTGCACGCGTCAATTAACAAGTCTACGAGTGCGAGCAACAGAGAACATGATTACGATCTCCACCATACTTACGCGGTAAGGCCCCTGATCATTTAGATTTTGTTTAAAACAATGAATGTTATTGGAACGGTACTAAGAATATAAAATAAACATCCGGAAGGCTAATAATTTGTTTACAGACAAAGCATTTTGTGCCCCTACGAAAAGGTACCTAGGCTAATGTTACTCGTATAAAAGTCAGCCATTAGGTAGTTCGTTTCTAAGATAAACAGATATGTGTAATGCTGGCTAATTACTACTAACTTCTCGTTCTCGAATGGCGACAACGAACCGGGCAGACCTAGATGGACTGAAGGCGACCTACTCGGCGATCACGTAACTTGATTTCAACCAATAGAAACACATATTTGTATGGATTTGACAGTTTGATTACGCAGTTTATGTGCATAGTTAGTATGGAAATTTCTCCTGTTGCATTGCAATCAAACGTGATCACCCTCCTGGGTCAGAAGTGCGGGGTGCGGATGAATGAATGAATGAAAAAGGATAAGATGGATAAGGAAAGGATGGATGCAAGAGACTAGCAGCCGCTTAGTGACGTGGCGGGTGGACGAGACCTATGTTCAGTAATCACGTCTTCAGGCTATTGATGATAACCACTGACTTATCTGGTCTAATATAAATAACTATGTAAGATTTTTTTATGTGGACATCTCACACAGCGCCATCTAGCCCCAAACTAAGCAAAGCTTATACTATGGGAACCAGATAACTGATACAATACTTAGATACTTTTTGTTTGTAAATACATACATAGAATACAATATAACACCCAGATACAGAACAAACATCGATGTTCATCACACAATGATTGTTCTGGGTGGGAATCAAACCCACGACCCACAGTTCAAAAAGCAAGGATACTACCAACTAAGCTCTCGAGCCAGTCGTCAACAATATGCCTAGCTTCTTGAATATTGCCTATGTATAAGAAACGGGCATGTTCAATTGTGGGCAATTATCAGAGCAAACGAAGGAAGGGGACACACCGGGAGCAAATAAAACTACGACTGGCAATTTTGGTTTTCAAATAGGGAATAAATAAAACTACGATAGCGATTTTGGTTTTTAACTATGACTAAAAATATTAATGTCTGTTTATAACATAACGCCAGCCTTTCACGATTCACGATTACTTTCACATTTAAAAAAATTGTTAAATTGAAATTTAACAATGACAAAACATGAAAATTATTAATATTATTATTTATGCTATTTTAAACGTTTGATATACAAGGATTTGTGTATCAATTCCGTAATACGTAATTGAGTGAGAGCTCTTAATATCGTGCGCAATAAAAATCGCATAATATTAAAATAAAAATCGTTTTTACTATGATTGTTTTTACAGTGATAATGTAATTTTAAACTATCTCACAAAAACAACCGCACACTTATTATGAAGGGCATAGTGACAAATATTCTTTTCTCTCTCCCTACTTTTTTTTTTACCGAGAAACGAACACTTATTAATGTTCTAGCATCAATAACCGCGACAACATTGTGTTACAATCCGCTTAAGAATTTAGCATGTAATTACAAAAACTAGTAAATTAGCTAAAAGAAAACAAAAAAGCATCAACCACACTATATTATTTTTTACTATTAATTATATTGTATGTATTTTTTTTTTCATGTATTTATCATTATATAGATGTATATGCTGTTGTAGTATTTATGTTTTGTTTAACTTTTTTTGTCTTACCACAATGTATATGCAAATGTTGTAAGCACCTGTTAAGGGTATATATATCAGAAAAATGAATAAATAAATGGATTGTTCCGGTCACTAAACGGTAAGTTTTTCAGGTAAAAATATCTTTGTATGTCTCCGCCCGACGGCCTGCGTGGTGTTATGAGCTAAATGGTTACATTAGCTCGCTACGTTATGAGAATTTAGGGTGTGACGTCATCGGTCTCTGAGACACGTTTCCAAGATATTATTAAAGAGTATATACAAAATAATTGGTATAATGCACACGCCATTGGAGAAGTGATACTGGTAAAAGCCAGAAAATATTGTTTTCTCACTTCCACCGTTATGTCAGAAATGTGGTGCGAGTGAAACAGCAATGGAATATATCCTCTTGTATGGTATTTGTGAAATTGGACTTATAATACTTTTACTATTCTTATCCAATAATTCGTTTATAGTGAAGTTACCTATTGTACGACTATATGTTGGACGACTATATATTTATTTTTTTATTTATTTATTAAGGAGAATAATATAGCTGCTAAGTAATAATATAATAAGATAAACAATTTAAATGTTAATGGTACCTACTATTTATATTCAATTTCAATGTATGCATAATAAGTTGAAATGTAATCTGCCTTGTGTAACATGCAAAGTTATATGGCCAATAAATAATATTCTATTCTATTTTATTCTTTTTAAAACATTTGACAAAGTACTTGACCAAAAGGTCACTGAACCGTATATGCCAGACGGCGGATTACGAACTTAAAAAGTTAAAACAAAAGAGGTAAAATATGACATAATCGTGTGAACATTCGCATAGACGACATAAAGCATGTTATTGTTCGTTTCTAATTGAATGTTCAAGACAAATTGAGCTCTCATATAGCATTATATTTTTTTATGCTACGAAATGACGATGTTGCTTAACATCAGGCGAGCAACTAGCTCGTCGTCGTCATCGTCGCTGCCCATATCAGTTGAGGTGACACTTGAAAAGTGTCTCTAAAGTATAGTTTCGCGTGACACTGCACTGCGCACGCCATTCTGAGACATCAGCAGTCTAGCAATAAGATTACTAAACTGTGAGATTAGGTCATAAAGTCTCATTGGCCCAGTAATTTCACTAGCTACAGTGCCCTTTAAACAGACGGAATATTAGATACAATAAAATTGTTAAATAATTAAATTCTTTAGAAGTTTTGCAGCAACTTCTACGCTCAGCTTAAAGGCTGGCCTCAAAGAATGCTATAATGATTTGTAATTACATAAAGTTGTGATAATAGATAAAGGTAGTTATGAAATAGATCTTAGACAACTCTTTATAGCCTTACCTATAAAACCTATATACATACAACGAGCTTCTGCCCGCAGCTTCGCCCGCGGCGTGGCCTATGGGAAAATAATTCGATCACCCATTTCACCCTCTTTAAGGGTGGAATTTCGAAAAATCCTTTCTTACCATACCTACGTCATAACATCTACCTGCGTGCAAAATTTCAGCCCGATCCGTCCAGTGTTTTGGGCTTTGCGTTGATAGATCACAATGTCAGTCAGTCAGTGAGTCAATGAGTTATATATATTTAGAAGATTAGATTATAATTTAAAAAAGTAATCTTAAGAACATTAATGCTCTGTGGTTTTTAGCTAAAGTTGCATGTTAAAAAGTAACAATACTTATCAAGATTTATCGGTATCAGAAATATAGCGTGTGAGCGCAAGAAGGCAGTATGACGAATTTGGTAAAAATTTCTTCTTCAAATAGCAGAAATGTTTACTCTTATGCGATAACATTTGGTGAACTCTTTTACTTAAATACTAATCATAATAGGTTTTTAATGTCATCATACCTCACATAATTTTATTTTGACATGTAAAAGGTTTGAGATCGTTTTTATTACATTTAATCAATAAATAAAATAATGAAGAAAAAAATTATTTATACTTTTTTATTGTCTGCCTGATTGACACCGATTTATTTAAAGTGATTGTGATCAATTTAAACCGACTTCAAAAAAGGACGAGGTTCTCAATTCGTCTGTTTATTAAATGTTTTTAACTTCAGAACTTTCGACTGGGTGAACCGATTTTAATGATTCTTTTTTTATTTAAAAGCTGGTGCTTCCCGTGTGGTCCCATTTCATGTTGATCAAGATCTGATGAGTAGTTTTTGAGTTATCCTTAATAATGTGAATTTCAACTTCTATCAATGTTCTCATTTTTGTGATAAAAACCATTGCTGTGGGATTAAAGTCAGTTGGACTATTTTAAAAAGGAATTATCAATTATTTTACTATATGCTAACAATTCCCACAGTATAATTTCACAGTCTCTTAATAACGAAACCAAATTGAATTTGAATTCTAACAAAAGACCCCAGCGTGGGACCCCAACAGATCCTAACTAGCTAACGTGATTAATGCAATTATCCAACTTATCCAAGCCGCTTTGAAACCTAACCATCCACCCACATAAACTTTCTCCAAGTCTAGATACACGTGGTTACCTAGATATGTTCATCTCTCTCTAACTTATGTTGTGGGAGGTGTGCAAAAGAGATAAGCGGTGCGGCAAGTCAGGCAGAACCGGACCGCTGTTCTTGTTGATACAGTAGGTCGACTTTATAAAAAGATGTTTTGTGACAGATGGTGTCCTATTTGCTGTCGTAATTTTTTTTTAGAATTTTATGGCCGTATATTACATATTCATCATTATACGTTATAAATAATAAAATCAATGATCTAAATTTGACGAGAGTCGTTAGCAATTGTAGGAAATACGTAGGTATATACAAGACCCCACTAAATAATAGATAAATAGCCCAGCAGGTATTACAGGCGTTTACAGAGGTGCAATGGCTACACAGAAAAAAACTCACCAGTGTTTCTCAAACCCTAGGATTAAATAACTTAAAAACCACATTTCTGCATTTACTATTTTTTTAGGAAAAAATCTCAGGCTTTATATATATTAAGTATGTATATTTAAAGATATCTATTCGCCTATAATTTTTATTAAAGACATAATTTTATGCGCGAATAGACCCGTTTTATCTCTATAATATGATTTCAAGTTGCGAAAGTTTAAAGTGTTATATATTATTTATTTATTTATTCTTAGGAAGACCAACAGCTTTTTCTTACATCGTAGAAACATACTATCCACTAGGAAGCCGATAACAATAAACAGAAGCTCCTGGTTTTATTTACAATATTACTATAACGAAATTTTAAATATTGGCACTGCCAGGCGTTCATGTAACTTGATTGCAACAGTAAGAAACACATGTGTGAATTTGACAGTTTCAATGCGCAGTTTATGTGCAACATTTTCAAATTAGGAATGAAATTTTCCTGTTGCATTGCGATCAAAGTTCCGTGATCACCCACTGATTCCATTAGCAAAACTACTTAACAGCATGCTGTTAATGTTGGTAACGATTGATCATAATCATGTTAGCGTATATCTATTATCCGTCACGTAATGTGTCGTCATCAATACATGATTATGCTCGTAATTATACAACTAAAGCGTCCCTAATTTATCCATTTTCCCCGGGATAGTGTCCTATGTTGATTTCGGTAGTTATAAGCAATGTGTGTGAAAAGTTTTCATCCAAATCGGCTAAGCTGTTTTGGCACGTTAGTACGTTACTATTCTGACGTAAGCCACATAAATAAATAAACAAAGAAAAGGAAAAAACTGATATTTTACCTTTTAACCCCCAATGCAAAGAGTAGATTGAGTATCTGTGGCATCATGGCTCTCAAAACGATGACCTCATTTTGGTATATTTTTTTATACGGAAGTGTATTTGATCGAGTATTTATTTTATTGTAATTGGTTTTTTAATGTACGTTTTAAGTTTTCCTGTTAATTTAATTTACTGTCATTCAAGGAACAATTCAAAAGATGGCATTCTGTTTTTATCCAAACTGCGTGCGTATTACTTATTGGCTATTTTCGGCCTTGAGAGAAAGTCAGCATTAACCATTGCGAAACATACCAATACGATATTGCGTAACAACTATTTGATAATACACAATTACTGCCGGAGGATATTTCAGAGTAATCATCGACTCCATTCAGAATTGATAACTTTTGTTATTAGTAACTAACTATATTCATTGTATTATTTGAAATTTTTGTTATTATGTGGTGTGTACAATAAAGAGTTTATCTATCTATATATACAAGGTGGAATTTAATTCGCTCTTTTCCTTTAATGTATGTATTCAGTCCATGCTATAGAACTAAATAAAAAAGTACTTATGAAATAAAACTTGAATCTAGGTATTATCAAATTTAAATTCTAAAGAAAAGCCTTGCAACATTTTACAAAGCAGGTGTTATATTGCCTACGAAACATTCACAAAGCACTCAGCTGGTGCCCGCGCTGTGTGTACCGTTAAATAGACATTTCGGCAGTTATTTTAGGAGACACTAAATACCCATTTTTTTTAAATACCACAAAACCTATTTTTTTTTAATTGGCCCTTGTACGAACATTCTATAGCATGGTCTGAGTACATACATTTAAGGAAAGGAGTGAATTAAATTCCACCTTGTATATAGCAAGAAAAGTAATATGTATTTACTGTTCCTAACTTAGGCATCCCGCTACAGTATTATCACCCCTCCTTTTCATCATTATCTAATTGTTTGTTTGTATGGCTTTCACGCTAAAACGGCTGAGCTGATTTGGATGAATTTTTGCACACGTGTTGCTTAAAAAATACACTGTAATTGTAATACTACATACTCATATGCGAAAAAGGCAAAATGCTGGTGAAACCGATTCCAATTAGCTTAGAAATACATTTATATCAAATCTGATTAGAATTGAAACGGTTTCGAATTTCACTTTAAAATTCCTCAGTAATCTTAGCTACGTAATCTTGCGAAATCAAATAGTGTAAAGTTTCATCTAAGCATTGCAATATAAAAAAAAATTCAAGCATTGCCATAAAAATCCCAACCTACAAGCACTCAAACAAAGCTTATGATGAATAATGAAAGGAAACATTTTAATTAACAGCTGCCTAAAACCACGCAGACGGGGAATACAACTCTTATCTCGGTTCTGGACAAAATGCACAGCGAATTCGCATAATTTAATTACAATGTCAACGTTGACACACTACACTGCGGGATATAGTACGGGCAGTTGCACACAATCCTTGAAAAATGAACTAAGTAAGCAATAACACTGGCCATTGTACTACTCTATCGTCAATGTTTTGTATGGTTTAAGTATTTTACGTATGTTGGTGTGCAGTAAAGCGTAAAATTATAATTTTAAATAAAATTTGTTGGTGTTATATTCTTTTCTAAGTAAGAAAACGTCGCGTCGCGTAAATAATCTATATGTATGACATCAAAATAATAAACGAAATTGAAAAATTCAAATAAATTCTGCAATCCATCTTATTTATCCAGAACTTATTCTCTTTGAACAAAAATTTAAGGAAATCTTAATTATCTACTCCAAACATCTGAATAAGAATGAATTGTATTCCTGTGACGTAGTAACTATTTCCTCTTAAAACCCATACTGTAAATGTTACTGTATTGTGATATGAACTTGCTTAGCAACTTTGTACATACATAGGTATTATGCAATAGATTGTGAACTTTATTTGAGTAAAGACAGAGTTTGCTGTAGAATGAAGTTTTGTTAGATTTGTAAGCCGATTGTACGAATATTTATTTTAGCATACATCTTGTACGTTTGTTTGTTATTGTAGGGTGACCTTGCAGGAACTGCTACTACACTACATGCTACCAGTTGCAGTGTAGTAGTCAGTGTTGTTTGTTATCCATTTGCATGCGGGGGAAATATATTTAAATTAAAACCAAATTCAGAACTTTCTACATCGAAATTTTCAAATACATTTGGAAAATTTTAATGAAATGTGCCTCACGTACTGTAAACAGTTTAATGCTGATACTAAAAAAGTTGCCATTGTTTTTTTTATATTTATGAGTATGTTGGTCAAAATATGGTTTACATTTCACGTTGGCGAATTCTATTAAAACAGCGTGTGGAAATATTATCCAAATTATTACTGTTGTTAAGCTAACAAACCTTCGGACAACTTCAAAAATTCTGACACCCAACTGCTTACACGAAAAAGAGGAAGGATCGAGTTCATTTTTATTTATTCATTAGGAGAGGATTCATGTGGCGAAAACATACGTACTTTAGGTGCTAAGTTGGCAAACCTAACAAATCAAGTAGCGAATAATTTACAACATTTTAGGTAATTTCCATTAAAATATCTCAAGCAATGGACAAATGAAATTTTAAAAATATTTTCAGAAAAACTTCAGTCTGGCGATCCTATTGTGAGTCACACCAAAATATTCCGACTAGTGAGATCAAGGTTCTGAGGGGAGGCTATTGGCCTATCAATAACCAACACCACTCAAGACCTTACGCTTTCGTCGATAGGGTCCATTTTAGGCTAGTTTTCATATCTGATGTTAGATGTGTTTTTATGCGGAAAGGCACTCACTAATATCGATAACCAGAGTTCTAACGGAGTGTTTGTCTATCGTAGTGAACTTGCCACTTACCACTTCACTACAGCTGTTTGCACGGTAATATAAATTTCGATAAGAGACAGTTGCAAAAATGATGAGATGGTTTTTGTCGTTGCGTTCTCCAGCTGTGTGTTTAAAAATTATGTTATATTAGTTGAAGTAGCCATTTTACAATTTCCACTGTACATTTTTTCCTACTGATGTACGAAAATTAATTACTAGTTTTAGAACGAATTGCATAACTTGTTTTACACGTTTCTATTCATGACTTTAAATGTTAATCGGTCAGCTGATCGTGGTGATTTCGAGCTTATTTAACATACATTTTAGCATATACAGTTTTGCAGTCGATGTCTTTTATAAGTTCATAACGTTGCGTTCATAAAATAGCAGCATCAGTGATTTTTGCATTTTGGATTTACGTCAAAAAGCACTCTGTCAAGTGAAGATAATGCATTCAAAAATGAGCTTCAATCCTTTGTGTCCGTCCCCAGCTAATGGTATTGCAGACGTGTTTTATTTAGCCGAAAGTCCGCGCTCTCAGCGCTCGCCGTCACAAACATTTTAGACTTTTTGCATCACAGAAGGTCAACTTACATCTCTCCAACGTCCAACGGCGGAACACTGTTACTTTATTCAACCCGCGTGTAACAGTGTTTTCTCAACGAGATAACAGAATAGAGAAATCCTTTGTCTGTCATCGAGCGAAACCGAGGTAATACAATAACATTCTCCATCCATGAATGGCATACATATATCGCACAGATCATAATCCGTAAGATAACCGCACGTGCACAATACGGCCATTTTTATCACCGCATCGTTCCACCTCCCGGGCGCCGGTAGTAAATCCAAAAATTTCGAAACACGAGCCTTGTGTCAAGCCCGAGCCCTTAAGTGGGTCACCTGTTATCTTTCGTACAAACAAAGAGCACTATAAAAAGGGTACCGGCGAAAAAGTGCACGGCAAACACAAAACCACCTCCGCAGTGTCAATATTGTGGTGCGATGGCATCCGCGTCGAGGTCATCGCTACCATTCTACATCGTAAATTGTGAATACAACGCAGCGGTGCGTACGTTCGCTGCAATCGAGCGGTGATTTCGAAATGCGAAATTGTCAACGCGCGCGATTGCACGCGGAATGTTGCGTGCGCGCCGCGAGAGCACGGGCACTCGGCGCGCTGAGCCACTGTTGACTGTTTGGCGCGTTTGGTTGGTTCATGGTTGGTCGCGCGCGGCTCACCCAATTTGGCGGACTCCACGACTCCCAGTAGTACCGCGGCCGCAGTGACCTCCGCCGCAGCCGATTGAAACAATCGAGCGGCGAACAATGAACAAACTATGGATTTGTACATTTACATAACTTGCGTTCGTAACACACGCGGAGTAGATCTCGGTCTTGGGAATCTCAAAAGTAAAATAATTTGTCTATAAGCATAGACGATAGACACGAGGTTTGAGGTAGTTGCGAACAACGTTGTTACGACGCACGATTGTGCAAGCCGTCACAAATCGAAAACTCGTCGTACACGGAGTACAACATCGTGCATCCTTCCTTTACTACATTCTTATTAAGTAGCCTATTTCTTTTAGTTTTTGAAGTAAAAGTTCTTTACTTGCTTGACTTGGGAGGTAGCTGGTGAATGCGTGACGAGGCGAACGGAAGTTGAAAGTTGTTGGTTAACGTAGATCTCCATTGTCAACAACAAGCTAAAAATTACTTAAAATTTGTATCATTATGTTGGTATGTCCGGTAAAATGACAATTTACAATTGCCAAGAAGGCGACATTAACATAAAACAAAGCAAAAATAAAGTTATACCGGCCGTCGAGCACTAAATTCTCTAAGATACCGGCAGATGGAGCGTCTTTTTTAATAGCACACGCGTTTTTTTTAATATTACATAATTCTAACAGCGATTGTACTTCTTTGAATTTATAACATTCAGAGCAAACAGCGAACGTAATAAACTCGGGACTGAGTCGAAGAAGAAATTCTAAATAAAAATTTCTTCAAGACAAACAATAAAAAAGCTATACAATTAGTCATTATTTATTACCGTGCTAATGAGTTTTAGGGCCATTTGCACAAGTTTCTCGTTAATTTGGGCAATTAATTTCAGGAGCAAAACTCAACAATAAGTTCTAACGACCAAAGCACATTTTGCTTTTTAACATCTACTTAATTGATAACGCTTACGAGGTGCAAGAAATTGGGAAAAACAAGCGTCAGCTGAAGAGGTTCATATTGTTTTAACTCTGTTAAGTTAAATTACCAGCGATACCTACATGTGTAACTTTCAAAGCGTATATCTTAGAAACGTGATGTTTGAGAAAATGTTATTTCACACATGTTGTTTGTATTAATGTCAGCTATCGATTGATACAGGTCTTAAGGGTAGCCACTAATTAGAAGGAAAAACAAGATGGCGGGCAGTGATGGTCTGCCACAATATTCAAACCCTTTTCCGGGTAAAAAAAATGATGTACCCATTGTTATATTTTCGAAATATTATCTCAATCACGTAATGTACACAGATGATATCGTGATGCCAAATAACACCAGTCATAAAAAATACTTTGCAGTTGAGTTTTTAGACTTATCATCTATACATATAAAATTCAAAGTCCTGACTGACTTATATATCAACGCACAGCCTAAGCCGCTGGTCCTAGAGACTTGAAATTTGACGTGTTCTTTATAAAGTGTAAATATCCACTAAGAAAGGGTTTTCGAAATTCCACCCCTAAGAAGGTGAAATTGGTGGTTGATTTATGTATAAAAAAAATCTTTTTTGTTTCCTATAGGCCTCGCAGGTGAAGCCGCGGGCAGAAACTAGTGTGACATAAATTCTTCAAAAAAAAAACCTGTTAAAAATTGTCCATACATGACTAGTGGATCTGCATTTTTCGAATCGACATTCCATCGGCGTTCTATAACTTCTCACTCCGTGATTCCTCCTACAGGAATCTAGAAAAAATAACGATCGAAAATCAGCATCACGACAAACACGCCAAGTTATTAACGTAATGTCGGGCAATGTCCGCTTGCGCCCGCGCACGACGCCGTGACGTCATCTGCTCCCGCCAATTGTGCTCATCATAAAAATTGCTATCCGGTCCGTACAAGATATGATCAGGGATATTTAGAAGCATGACTATTGAAGTGTATGGAGCAATGTGTTTAAGATGGTCCCTTTAATATGTGGAAAGCTTTTGAAGAGATAAATGCATTTTAAATGGCTCAGGATAGCTGTGTAATAGAATACTTAATAGTAAAACCGTTAAATTGCAGTGCTCTCATGGTTTCAAATACTGCAAAGAACTTGAGCTTCATTTCATCAGCGGACGATATCTGCTGCTGAAAATTAGCCCCGGGAAGTTTGCAATAATCACCATGATTGGCACTGTAACTGCTGGTAGAGTTACTGGGCAAATGAGACTTTATAGATATTTCTATTTTCGCACATAGTTATTTGTTCACAGAAAGGGAATACTACTGCTCATAATAAAAACTGAAAGAGGCGGTGTAGGCGGAACCTTTTTTAGAACCGCGAGGAGCCGTTGGTTTTAGAGGCAAGCAACCGCCCAAAGTGACGCTCAAAATGCCTCTAGGCCAGGGAACGGCAACCTTTTGAGTCGGCACAGTCAAGAATTACAAAAAAGTTCTTGCCTACAATAAATAGTACTTGCGTAAATGTGTTTTTTTTTTTTCATAAATTAAACAATATTTGTGTATGTAATTAAAGAGCCGCAGCTTCACATCCAAAGAGCCGTGTGTGGCTTGCGAGTCGCAGGTTGCCAACGCCTGCTCTAGGCCTATGTTCAGCCCACTCGTGTGAGTGTGCCAATGGATGGGTGACCTCAGTGAGCAGGGTCACCCATCCATTGGCGCGAGGAGGGCCGAAAGGGCCTACCACCGGGGGGCGAGTTGGTTGGACTGCAGTCGCGACCCCTTCTCGCCCCCGGTACGGCGGACGAAGGCTCACAGGGGTTTTTTCAGGGGGGTTTTAGTGGGTTCGAGTCCCACAAACCCCCTGGCAGGGAAGTGCGAGAGCAGTTCCCCCCCTCAAAAAAAAAGGCCTATGTTCAGCAGCTGACGTCTCCTGCTGATGACGAGGTACTTATATTCTACACTCACAGTAAGTAAAACAATATATTTTGTCTTCGTTTAACATGATGACACAATAGAGACAAGAACTTATTAGAAGCGTAGTCCCTTCCAGACCAATTCAATGCCATCGGTTAATAGGTACAATTGCCCAAAGAACAATAAATTATAACAAGATACGCTTGTTAACCTTCAAAACCGTTGTTATTACACTAGGGCCGTCTTACGCGTTTTATTTTAATCCCAGTTTAACTAAATAAATAACTAACCCAGGGTTAGTTTGTTATATTTTTAACCCATGCTTAATTTCTTAAAATGGAAGACATAATACCTACATAAATTTTTTACATGTGTTATTTGGCATTTGTTTTATTGTGATATATCAAATTTATTTACACACATTACTACCTTTCATCTTCTAATAGCATTAATTTTAGAATACGCAAACTTAAATTTAAAAAATCACATGTGTGTTAACAGCCTCTGTGGTGGGGTGGTTGAGCAGGTCGGCTCATAACCCGGAGGCTTGACCGGTATACTTGTTCAGAGGACCATGATCCTCGTAGTTCCTGGGTCCCTGGACACAGGGGATTTTAGTTGGGGTCCAGGATCTATGTATGTGATCGTTAGACGTTATTATTATTACTATTATTTCGTGTTGTCATTAACAAATCATTTTCTTTCTTTCTTACATTATCCTGTTTAATTAAAAAACAAAAGAAGATCAAGGTCTGACATTATTCACGTAGCGAACCCATACACAGGTTCTGTCAATATTCCACGAATAAGTACATATTATCAAATCCCTCGCAGGACGACTCCACTTAGCTTATCCTGCTCTTTGTATGGACTTGTAGTTTCAATACAGTTTATCTGCATACTCGGTATAGACAATTTAAAAATAGAATTTCACGAGTATTGTTATCTTTCAAGTACAAGAAAAATCACGCCCCAGCAGCGACCTAAAAACGCTAACGCAAACCGCATTTATCGCTAGCATCACGTCAGAAACTATACAAATTGCGAACATAAAACAACCATCGGTTTATTGGAGGAAAACATTCCATTGGGTGACCAATAAGAAATATTTTCAGCAATATCATTTTGTACGAAGAGAAACCTCAATTATCTTGAAATTCATAAAATCCTTTTCAAGATTTAAGTAAATGGTTTCTGATGGGAAGATTGAAAAGTAATCTATCGAAAAAATCAATTTCTTCAGTTAGAAATCAGTTTGATTTTTTTTTGGATAACATTTTCATTGTACATTTACGAAGCTTTTACATTTTGAAAATAATCAATGACAATATTTTTTTCTAATAGATGGGGTTCTGCTTATAATGAGTCCGCCATCAGAAATGGTGGCGCTGCTTGCGTGCTTCGGGGGGCACTCCCGGCTACTTTCGTAAGACAACAATTAGTGAAGTCTGAAACCTTCGAACAGCCTAAAAGTTCTGACACCACAGCTGACCACATTGCCTACACTAAAAGGAAGACCTACGTTCGCAAGGACTATGTTGAAGTTGTGGTGGACTTGACCAATTCTTCAAGATGTTTTCCTTCAGTAATAACCGCGAATGTGTTAATCTTAACCCGCGTTAGTTTATTAACACATTCATGCTTCGAGCTCGAAACACAAACATTCTTGACAGTTGCCACAGCGGCACGAACTATGAATTTAATATAACAGTTACACAAAACTTGTATGAGGGTGGTGGGAAATTACACTAGAGACATTAATTAGGAGCTAAGTTTCGCCACCGTCTTGTGCGACCCTGCGGTCTATCCTCACCTGGATACTGGTTAACTATTATACAACATGGGCCTGATAGTTATAACATAATCTCAGCTGTTATAAACACCTTGAAACGAATGCAATAAGCTTCACCGCTTGTTTATAGCAATAATAATAATAGCGCCCAACGATCACATACCTAGATCCTGGACTCTCACTAAGATTCCCTGTGTCTAGGGACCCAGGAATTACGAGGTTATTATGCTTATTTATGCTGCTAGATGGTGTCTAGACGCTGATAATCGAACAAGTTAACGGAAAGAAACACCTGCAACGATATACATTTGACCACGAATTAGGGAGTATGTAGCCGTCTATCAGCTATAACTGATCTAGAATAGGCTATAAGCATACAAAGATCATACAAAATACCGAATGTTTTGTATCTATTTGAGCGCCATTCCTAGTGCACTGTGAACTATAATTTGCAAATCCATCGCGTTGATTTGTTGGTTAAATTAGTTCTGTGTACACTCACTAAGTCACTCGTTGTATCAAGCGCCAAAATGGCGAAAATCAACTAACCGCAGTCTATAGGAGTCCATCGTATTATAATAAATTATAACACTGTAAATAGAGGTCAATGCTATCAGCTGACCACTCAACGTTTCCAAGAATGGCGCCATCTGAGTTTTATATACTGTCTCCCAATCGCCACGAAACCTGAAGGTTCAATAAGAAAAATGTTAAAGCATGTAAGACAAAAATCAAGGAACTCAATAGCAGCAATATAAATTATACAGTCGGGCAGTAAGTAGCTCTTGACCTGAATTAATATACGGCTTGAACTGGAAATAAGCGTATCATTTCATTAATAGCATCCAGTAAAGTGGGCTAAAGTGGTTCACATTCAAACGCATCCAGAAACAGGACATCTTAACTGTAAGGACTGGCAACAACGCAGAGATGGAGATGCATAAGCTATATCTTGCTGTTGGGAATTCTTGCAGGCTTCCTAGTCTACTGCTTTAAGTAAACAAAAATTCTGACTTTCAAGGGTTCGTTTAGGACATGGGCAAGTTTGACCGTCGATCATAGGTTGTTCACCCCATTAAATAGAACATACCCTGAATCAGTGATGGTTTACTGGATCTTGAATTTAAAAATTTAAAGCTAACGACTGACTTGAGATGGGCTCCATACGAGCACGTTCGAAGTCGAATATGATTATGCCATGTCAGTACAGCGAACCGTGTCGTTCGATGGCGAGCAACGAGCAAGCACTCCACCCGGCTCTCGGTTATTTTGCGAGTCCCTTTGAAAATCAAGTCGCCGCCAGTCGCTAGGGCAAGCAACGCGTGCTCACGCGTTGGCGTTTCTATGATCATTATATTAAATTGATTGAAAGAAACGCAGCACATACGACCTCTATGTCCTCCATTTTGATGAAGCACAACGAAGCAAAATATACGAGACGAAAATTCTGGTGTAGCTTACAGCGAGCTAAACAAATGCTCGCCACGCATGTTAACATCAAGCAAATGTTCATGTCAGTCACCAATTAAACATCGAAGCATATGCTAAAAGCATATACTAAAAGAAATATCATATGTAAACGAAACCTATTGCATCTAGAGAAGATTACACTATGGATGCGAATTCATAGAACAAATCTTTTCAGTTCATGATGATAAAGATTTTTAACATGCACGCAGAATATAATGAATCCTCGAATTTAAATCCAGCCAACAACAGCCCAAAACCAATAAAAGTTAAACGACCGAGATAAAAGTTCCGACACCTCCCTGATACCAATTAACCAGCCCGGCTTAGCAGGGCTTCAAATAGGCGTACACAACGAGCAATCTCATTGGGGCCGCGCGTTCAATTAACAGAATACGATATTCTGTATTGTCGCTCAAAACGTTCGCAAAGTTAATTAAAATATCCGTTAATAGCTGAGAACGGGGTTGGTGACAGTACTGAAGGTTACGCGTTGTTTAGAGATGTCTGAGGCTAACCAGTAACTTTTCTATATATTCGCAGCAGTTGCAGAAACGCAGAACCAACAACCGAGAGGGAAGAACGGTTCTCGAGTGGCGATCACAAACCGAAAGAAGCAACATAGGCCCGCACTACCAACCAACGAAAAAACCGCGGATCATCCATGTAATTTTTCTAAATATTTATAACTCAAAGGTGACTGACTGACATAGTGATCTATCAACGCACAGCCCAAACCAATGGACGGATCGGGCTGAAATTTGGCATGCACGTAGATGTTATGACGTAGGCATCCGCTAAGAAAGGATTTTTCGAAATTCCACCCTTAAGAGGGTGAAATGGGTGGTTGAATTATTTTCCCATAGGCCACGCCGCGGGCGAAGCTGCGGGCAGAAGCTCGTTGAGACACACAATGAAACATGGAGGAACATTGGCGTACCAGTACGTGCATTAGATTAGTGTTAGTAAGTGATATATGAAAGTTTAAAAACTATATTACTAAAAACACAGCTCAATGGTCCAGATAGAAGGCAGAGAGAACTCTACTGCATTGATCAATCAGCATACTGTTGCAATTGTTTTAATTTTTGAGATCGTCGTCAAAATGTTCAGTTGGTTTTTGGAAAAAGACTATAATATCACGGTTATGGCGAAAGAATGGATGCTGTATTATCAGTTAAGTGGGTTAGTAATCTTTGTGTACGAGCGTCAAACAGGGACCCCGTCTGTCACCGCTTCCCGCAGTGTTTGCAGTTTATTAGCTCAAGTTACTTTGAGTTCCAGCATGTTTGCTTGCAGTTTTGGGTCTCGTCCTCGATAGCTTTATTCATATGCCTTAAACATCTTTCCTTCGGATACGATGCCTTCATATTAAGTCTCTACAGACAACGGAGAAATTTACATGACAATTTTAATCTGATTTAGAGCAATAGACAGCTAGTAGCTCCTCACTGTCAAGTCCAGCATTTCTAACTTTAGTATCGAATTTAAAAAACACTTATTTTTCATTAAGATCTTATCTTGCCTCTCCACTGCAGTTCATGTTCTGTGGTATTCGTTTTGTATTCACATTCATTATTCTGTCGAACAAGTCCCGTTTTGGGCGCCACTTTCCACATGTTTGCAGTTTATTGGAGGAAGTTTCTCTTGGCATGTTTGCATACAAGTTGGGAGGGGTTTATTGGCCCACACCTTGCATGTTTGTGAAAACGCGGTCGCTGAAAATCTTATCTACAAGTAAATAAGTTTCTGAAGAATTGAAATCGGTTCTTGAGCTGGAAATTTTCTTGAGCACGTGTTAATGAGTCTCAAATTTCAAGTTAAGTGAAAGTTTACCAATATTTGGTGTTTATTAGAGAAAGTTATTTGTCTATTTGTCTGGTAGGGGTTTAATGTATTTGCGCTGTATGTTATTGTCAAAGGTTAGTCATTTGGTTTAGCGACTGATTTTCATCAAGTTCGAGCGACGTTTACAAAAATAACTACATAGTTGTTCGTAAGTTTTTTAAAGCACTGATTTAAATGCAAATGTTTGCATTTAATCGCTATTGTCTAAGCGGATAATGGAATAAACCTGATAAAATTCATAGCACTCGAGTAGAAACACTGCCAAAACATTAAACAAACCTGATACCTGTAAACAGATGCTCGAGCCACCTACATATCTAGAGAACGACATATAGCTGCAATTTCAACCTTGATAAGTCCTTATGGAATATCAATTTTGGAATGTAAGGAATAGGGAACATAGAGATAGAAACTTTCGCTACACCTGTAAATTGACATGCTTCAAACGCGATTGCCTATTTTTTACTACCGATAAAGGCTAACCTATCAAAGGACAGAAATGGAGGAAACAAAGCTATTACTCAGGGTGGATCCCGGTCGAACGTGACTGGATCCGGCCGATCGCAACAGAAAAAAAAGAGAAATATCTTCGTCGACGGCAATCTGAATATGGAAATGCGTCCGGATTCGCAATGCGGGTAGATAAGAAATTTATAGCAAGTGGACACTGTAACTGTTGGGGCATGTGTAATGTTGACCAGATAAGTGAACTGCGGGCACTGGATGCTGTAGAGAAGATAAATAATGCACGGATTTTCATATTTTGTTTCTGGGTAGTCACCGCTATACTAACCGCTTATATTGCCAGAGTTTTAATGAACGGTGGAAGCGAAAATAAGCGTATAGCCACATTAATATATACATAAACAAATTTAAAAAAAATCATCATGGAATTTCACAAAGATTTAAGGATAGAATTTATATTCACAGTTTCACATAAACACGACGATCACGTAACCTTTTAAGAGCAGAAAGCCTTCAGGTAAAGCCTGTTTCTAAATCGCTTCACCAAACGAAATGTGAGCACTCGCCAGGAAAAATACTGACTAAATTATTCATTTATTCTAATACGTGACACCAAAACTGCCCTGTCCATGAGACGTCTTCGGGGCTTCATCGAATCTGTTTATTTTGGCACGGTGTCATGAAAATATATTGGATAATATATACCCGCTAACGTATGAAGTATGAGATGCAAAAGTAAAGTTGTTTTTCGTGTCTTTTACAAGTGGATGTTTGTTTGGGGAAGAAAAATAACAATGATGTTGCATGACACAAAATTGGTGACACAAGACCCGATAACCATCGAGTTTGCGAGACAATGTTACACAATATGATACAATACAAAACAGACAACACCAACAGTTACCTGGTTAATCATGGTGAGTTAATTTATCCACCAAATTGATTCTGGAAGCGATGACAAAGACACTTTTTAAATCGCCTTGTTTATATTTAGGTACTTAGTTTTCTACTAGCTAAATAGTCTCTAACGATGATGTACTTTACTAATGATGTACATAGATGACGGAGAAAAAGGTGTTAATGAAAAAATTATGAACAGCCAGTTATTAGAGCGTGATAATGAACCTGCTCGTAATATGTTCCTTATTGGGACTTGCTTATGGCAAATACTGCATTTTTAGGTCAGCTAAGCGAACATGTAACTTGATTGCAACGAATAGAAACACAATATTGTATGAATTTGACTGTTTCAATACGCAGTTTATATGCATAGTTAGTACGAAAATTTCCAAATTAGGATTGAAATTTTCTCTTGATGCACTGCAATAAAATTTCCGTGATCATCCCCGATTCCGTGATTACCATATGTTCTTTTACGGAACTGTATTATATATCTAAAATATCCAGTGCGAGAAATTCTCAAATCATAATGTTTATTGTCTAAAAACACGGATTCAGTACATTATCTTTTCATCAGCCTAATCCCCCGGTGCTGAGACACGCGCCTTGTCTCATAAGGATGATGTGGAGCATAGGCCACTTGCCAAGTGCGGGTAGGTGTTCTGACACATGTCCCCGAAAGTCGTGGTTCTTGAACATGCCGGATTCCACACGATTTTCGCACATAGGTTGTTATTGGTGCAACGCCGAGTCAGATTTGATCCCAGGTGCGTTGGTTTAAAAGTCAAATGGGTTACCGCTAAGCCACATACGCTCTTCTATGTGTTTTAACTTTAGAATATTTAATAATATGCACCAGGCCGTTTCATTACAACGTTTGACTATTCTACATTAATGATAATAATAGTATAAGTATTAGAATGATAGCAATGAGAGAGATATATCTGGCGTCGATACTATTTTTTAGAGCATGATAGACTTTTCATATTAGCGCCATCTTTGGACAATGCAGCGTACTAAAATCTCGGCGAAAAGTTGGAGAAATGAGAAATGTATGAACGCTGCGTGAACTCACTTTGAGGTAGACATCGGATATTCTCGAAACCTTGTCGAGTAATCGACGTACTATTCGTGAGTAACAATATATTATTTAATTTTAATATACTCATATTTAATTATATGAGATTCATAGGTTACTATAGTGTTATATAGAAAAGAAAAACTAAATGTATGGTAGGAAGCAAAAATGGCCCTGGCTATTGCATTACCCATTCAGAATAATATACTTATTTTTATGCCCTCATGCAATTCAAAGTAATATGTATGCTAGAAATATAAACAAAATTCATATTGCCATATTGAAAAAAAATAGTGGGAAAACTTCAAGGTCAAGATATGCAATGCAAGAGCACAAAGTGCACTTTTCAATGACACAATTTAACAGATAGTCATTAAGTGATATGTGTAAAACTAAACACATGTCTACCTTATAAATCTCTGACTGTTTCACTTAGTCTAACATTTCTAGAACATAAAAACTAGTACTCACCATGAACGGTGAGTTCCGAGTCCCGATTCAGCTCATACAGCCTCAGAGCTTCATCAAGCTCCAACTGGGTTGATATTGTGCATGGATCACCTTCCTCATCCACCCACTTCATAGTAAACACCTGGAAACAAAGGAACAACGAATTGTGAAATAATAGGAATTTACAAAGGTATAGTTATAAATCTGAATCAGAATACACACAAACACAAAGCGCTATGGATGCAGTTTTTTGTTAAGGTTTATCATGTGAACAGCCAAAGACTGGAATGCTTTATCAGCGTCTGTGTTTCCCGAAAACAACAACCTCAGTGTCTTCAATTTGAGTGTAAAGGTATCTTCTAGGCTAGTGTGTAACATCCTAGACCACATTGTCACTTACCATTAGGTGTGATAGTAGTCTAACGCAAGCCTATCAAAGAATTTAAAAAAAAGGTACTATATGATCTTAATTTCACCTGCCATGTGATCAAGTAATTTGATTTCAACCAATCTACACTAACATTTGTATAGATTTGTCAGTTTCAATATGACAAAGATTTTATTAAATTGGGAATGAAATTTTCCTCTTGTGATCACTGATCACATTGAACAGTTAGAATCAAGGTAATAATGCAGTTAATGATCCAGAATGCTTCCTCTTGAATACAAAGTTAGTGGGTCAGATCTTGTACTGTCAATAGCTCAACAAACAGCCAATGTTTATTCCAAACCTTATCTTATACTATAATTTAATCTGTAGTAGCTAGTTCCTTTTAGCATTAGTCATATATGATGTAGTACTTATTTTAGAGAATAAACATGTAGCAATGTCAGCCAAACTTTGCCACTCTAAAATTAATTGGATGGTGCTATACCACTTTTTCATGCATGTGTACAAAACATATTTGGCCTGTACATTTGCAAGACTAAGACAAGGTTTGTTGAAATCATTGAATCTGTAGGCATTACTTGAGTATGTTTTAAGATTCCAATAGGCGAATTATTTGTACAAGTTGCATGCAATTTGAACAAACCTGCATACTAGCTACAACTTGCATGCATGTAGTTTGAACTGTTATTACTCATTTTTTTATTTAATCAGTAATATATTAAATACATGCAATTTGCAACTTGCATACAAATACCTTGCCTAATGGAATCATGCCTTTAATGACTTTGCTCATAAGAAATATTCTAGGAAACAAACAAACCTGATCAGGCAGGAAGCGACATATTGCCACCATCTCTTGAGTGAACTCCTCAAAGCTGATATTATGTTTGATGTAAGTGATCATCACATCACCACTATACACTGTCTTGACTCGAACATCATTCACATGGTTGTCCTGGTTCGCTAGTTGGGTTGGCATCATTGCAGTTGGCGACAGGGTGTATTTTTAACAATTATCAACTCTGAAAAAAACAGAAATTTATGCAAAGTTGTTATTTCATTCTCCCATATATTCTACACTTAAGAAACAATAAGCCAAATGGCAAATTTAAATTCTTGCTTATTTTAGAGATGGATGCACATGAAGATAATTCCTTGTTTCTGATATTTTGTGGTTTTTGAAACATATTATATGGTATTATTTGTTTTGAGTTTGTCATATCTACTGTATATCAATATGTAGGTAATGTATATTATTTACATTAGTGTCTGGATTGTGGATAGATACAAAATGATTAAAATAACTTTTAAACATTCCATGCAGTTGAATTATGCTGTTATATATTATTTCAAATGTATATATTTCACTTAACACTGAAACTTATCTAAATAGACAAGAAAGACAAGGTCTTCACCCTGTATTTACATGGTTAGTTATTATTGGATACAATACAAGCGAGATAATAACGATAGCTTCTTTCTAAATATATAGTGAAGGGTATTAACTGCAATTTCTAACCACAGTAAGGTTTCTAAAAGGCTAACTTCGCCCTAACCTAGTCCTAAATAGGATTATTCAAAAGTATGTTTCCTTCATTGAAAACTGTGAACGATACTTATCCGCAGCTGCGTACAGTAACACCATGCTTCCTGTTTTGGGCCACATAATAGGCTCATGATTACAACAACTCGTTTTACATTCTCCTTATATGAATCATTAGAATAAACTGTAGTTAAGTACACAATACGTGAATGCACACCTTTAAAAAGTCGCGATGCAAATACCAGTTACAGGTACTTTCTCAACTTTACTACAAATGAAGATTACAATCCCATTCATAAAAATGTTTGAACAGAATTATTAACATAGAATAATTAGCGGAATTAGCAAACAACAATAGTTCAACCGAGTTTGACACACTATTCACAGACCAAGTAGAGGATACTACACTATTAAACAAAAACCAAAGAGTATAAATAACCGCTACGGAAGACAAAAACCAACAGAGCACAGAAGTTTGAAGGAAAAAGGAAATAGAAAAGTAGACAGGTTTAGTAAGTTAGTCAAGGAAGTTGTATGGTGTATTCTATACTAGAAGAAAAAAAGCTCATAACAGCGTAAACCGCATAAAAATATACTTTAACTTCAATAAAATAAAGGTAATATTGGAATATAAACGCGGTCTGAGGCATAAAGTACCCAAGGGGAGATTTGGCGGGAAAGCGAAAAAGATTGCGTCACCGCATTGTATTATTTTCCAAAACTTGTGTTATTTTCAGCGTTAGTGCATAAAATTGGTGGCATTCTATTCGTTAAGTGCTGGAATAAGTGCTGAACTCCATAGAAGCTTCAAGTAAAGTTGCCACCACTTTACTAGGAGTATGACTTTGACTAGACTATGACTTGACTTGATGACTTCGACTGTGACTTGACACATATTTGCGGGAAATATCATTAACTTGATAAATTATTAATTACTTGACACTGGCTAAATATACAAAAGTGTGGAGCCAAAATACAAAATAAAAAGACGTGTGGCACTCGGAGACTGCCGCGGTAAAGCTTAGTAGTGTTCAATGTTGCTTTATGGCAATATCTTGCTAAATGCTATTTGCTTTATTTAAAAAGCATGCTATTTTTACAGCATGCTTTTTTTATAAGCATATAATATATTGTTACGCCAAAACGGTTGGGCGCGAAAAAAGCATGCGACTGTTAACTCGCAGCTCCTACCTTATCGTTGGACTCGTCGGACCGACAGCATGCTTTTTATTAATATTAAGTACATCGCGTTTATGAATTTATGACGATAAAATGGAGCAGTAAAAAAGAACAATGAACTTTATATGATACTTTCCAGGCTTAGGACTGTCTATAATTGATTAAATGTTATTATTAAATAAAGTATGTTAGTATGTAAAGCAATTTTAGGCGTATTTAAAAGTTTATTGAAGTATCATGTATGTACAAACAATCAACTATGTACATATTATTTTTTTAAACATTTTTATACACTATTTACATTATATATACACTTTTGTACACATAATTTACATTTAGAAACGTTATCTGTGTTACTTTTGCACTAGACAATCGTGTTCTTCGATCACTGATGAGATACCCCGACTTAAAGAAAATTTTACATAATTGAGAAAATATTCGTTCACAAGTATTATTGGGGACGTGAGCCGTCTGAGATCGCAAATTCGCACGCGGTGCGTTATACGATGACGCATGCGACCGATAGCAATCGCTAGCATGCGACGACTGGCCGCCGCGCGCCGCCCCGCCGTGCTACTTGCTTTGTGGTGCTACTTGCTATTTCTTTGCTACATGCTTTGCGTTGCGATTTGCGATGCGCGATGAACAGATTATACAGAGTGCGAAATAAAGCAAATAGCAAATAGCAACAAGTAAGAGCCACGATAGCATTTGCTATATGATATATATAATAAGCACGTTGCTTTATGTTGCTATATGCTATATTAACCACCACTAGTAAAGCTATTGCATAGCATTTTTTATCAACTTATGCAATTATAATTAATATATATATTATAATTATAATTATAATATGTATATATAATTATATATGTGACTTTCTTCATTCATAAATGCACTTTGTTTATTCATATTTAAAACACTTTGTACACAAATTATACGAGTACAGATATTCACTGTTGTACATAGATGATAAATACCTATACACCTATATATTTTCTCACAAACAGCTGATTACGGTAGTTTTCCAATACAACCAATGCCACCTAAAGGCGGGTTGTATACTCCTTGGGTTGTTGTACTCCGACCGGCACAGCGGTTCGGAGTGGGGGTGTTAGGTTTTTTTCGTTACCTACGGAATTTCTGGATTCGCTCCCCACGCTCAAGACCCGCGATAAAAGCTATGCAATAGCTTAAAAAAAAAAGTACCCAAGGAGCCATTTGGCTTTTTCATAGGAATACCATAGTCAAAGAGTACATAATTACTTCGTTCTATATTACCCTGCGAAAATTGTGAATTATGTTAGTTATTGTATGAGTATTTTTCGAACATTTTTATGAATGGGATTGTAATCTTCATTTGTAGTAAAGTGTTTTTGTAGTAAATTTGAGAAAGTACGTGTAACTGGTATTTGTACTGTGTATTGTATTGTGTACTTAACTACAGTTTATTCTAATGATTCATATCATATATATCATAAAATCCTTTCGCCCTATTATTTTCTGCAAGACTGGTTAGGTTTAGTATATATCGATACATTGTGTAATAGGGGTCACTTCCCTACTTACGCACACTAATGCAGTTTTAGATACTTACACCAACAGAAAATGGACACGCATTTTTTCAATACACTCAGTCCATTCTGATTCATCGTCCTAGAGTAGCGCTGATTTAAAAATAATTTTACCATTATCATATTATTCGTGGCATCGTTAAATATCTAGATTTTTCGCGAAAAATTGGATTATTAAATTATCCTGCGATATCATGTTTTTTTACTATAATTTTTTATTGAAGTAAAGAAACGGCTTGTTGTCTTTTCTAATAATGTTGCAACTTGTCATATCCTAGTAGATAGGTCTCATGAGCCCTTCGAGCAATAATTGCTCGAAGCATGGGCCTAACTAGGTCCATGTTCGAGCAATACCAAACAATTGCTTGTTATTGCTCGAAGAGGTCCATAGTAGATCTTATAGGCTATAGCATGTTGCCATAGCAACGATTATCACACTCACACTAAATAATAAAGGCGAAATGTTTGTATGTGTGGGTTTGTTACTCTGTCACGCTCACGTTCAAAGGGCTGATCGCTTCGAGCATGCTTTTTATTGCTCGAAGGCAGATCGTATTTGGATGGCTATAATGATTTGAAGTACGGACGAGATAATTTGCTGTCACATTCTGTTGTGGTACCAAAGTGATTGAACTAAACTGAACTATTGAACTAGAAGATACATATACTTCAGTGGAAATATTTGTATCTTTTCATATCAGTGACACATTTTGCGCAAGACTAGCGCTATCTATCTTTAGCTTTAGGACTACGTTCCGTCTATTGACAGTAAATCGCCCATTCCCTACAACTAGCACAAAAAAGAAGTTGAAGATGGCATGAAGTTAATGTAATAGTAGACTATCCCTAGGGAAAGATAAATAAATAAATGAATGACTGTGTAATGAATAATAATCAATGAGTTTTATTTAGATGCATAGATATATTGGACGTGCGCTTGTGGGAATTTTAAGCCCAAAACAACCTTACTGTACTGGCAAAGATTTATAATATTCTTGGGGTTTTGACATTGGTTAAATATACTAATCAAGAGGAGCCAAAAGTTAAAAACAACACTTTTGTCATAAAAATTAATGTCAAATATCAGAAAATACGTCAACGTCAAGCTTATCCGAAATCGGGCAGGGATTTCTGATTTTATTTTCGTGGAAAATTGTTGCTGTTTTATAGTTTAAATTATTTCTAAGATTATTTTCTGTTTGTCATAAATCCTTTATAAACCTAGTCAAAGATGGTGAGTAAAATTATCACTGACATACCTAAAATCATCGTGTGAAAACTTGTTTGTTATGATGACTAATGCACGTAAATTTATCGCTATTTTCTTCGTTTTGCAGACTGACCAGCAAATGGATTGCGCGCTAGACTTGATGAGGAGGTTGCCTCCTCAACAGATCGAGAAGAACTTGACGGATTTGATAGACTTGGTGCCAAGCATGTGCGATGATTTGTTATCGTCGGTTGACCAGCCACTAAAGATAGCACAGGACAAAACTAACGGGAAAGACTACCTGTTATGCGATTATAACCGCGACGGTGATTCATATAGGTCTCCGTGGTCGAATACTTACGACCCTCCCCTAGAAGATGGTTCAATGCCATCAGAAAGGTTGAGGAAACTAGAAATAGATGCCAATCATGCTTTTGATCAGTACAGAGAGATGTATTTCGAAGGTGGAGTTAGCTCTGTTTATTTATGGGACATGGACCATGGTTTTGCTGGTGAGTTATTTGTTCCTGTCTGTTGAAATGGTTGCCACGATTCTTCATTTCAAATTGCTGGAGTCTTTCCAACTCAAATTAAGAGCAGATTCATAGTATATCTTAGTGTCTTTCATACAAAATGAAACAAGGATATGTAGTGTAAGACTACTAAAAATAAACAAAAATATGATCTATATTGGGGCAATTGTCCCTGTAGAGCTTCAATTTGATGGTTGCTTTGCATTTTACATCCATTGACTTCCTACTGTTATGAAACTAGAATCTAATTAAAGTACAAACAAAATTAATATAAATAAAGTAACAAAAATTTTGAATAAATGATATTAATTTATTAATGAGATGTAATTGAAATGAATAAATTAAGTGAATATTTAAAAAACTATGTCATATACAACATAAAATTAAACTAAAGCTTTTGGGGTCACCGGCTAAGGGCAGCTGTGATGCTTAACATCAGGTGAACGATGAGCTCATCACGTCCGATTCGGTCAATCACATAAAAAATTCAAGATAGCTTTTTCTATTGAATCACTAACATTTCAGGAGTAATATTGATCAAGAAGGCGGGTGACGGCTCACAAAAGATCAAAGGTTGCTGGGACTCCATTCATGTTGTGGAAGTGATTGAGAAGAGTTCCGGACGCAATGCCCATTATAAGCTGACCTCTACGGCGATGCTGTGGCTACAGACAAACAAGGAAAGCAGCGGCACAATGAACCTTGGGGGCAGTTTGACAAGACAGGTAAGAATATCATAAAAATACTCATTATCAGCCTGGAGAGATCCATTGTTGAACAGCTGCTTGCCTCCTGCATCCATTGGCTCCACAAAGGGGGCATGTCTTCTGGTTTGTAATTGCCATTTGAAAACCTTTCTTCCCCATCGGTTGTTGGTTCTACGAGTGATTGTCCCATGGCATTTCAACATGTTAATTCTAAGAGCTATATAGTTCATCTAAAATATTCTAACAGATATTTATCAGTTAGAACTATAAGGTCATTAACAATTTAATTAACTTTCCTTTTAGGGTTCTGAACCAAAACTGTAAATGTTATGGTGTTCCATTCAGACAAAAGTAGTTATATTAAAAATAACATAAATAACTTATACTAAAAATAAATTTTAAGTAAACTAAGAAATTATATTAAATATTATTCAGGCTGAGCAAGATTCTGCTGTAAGTGATGTGACCCCACACATTGCCAACATTGGCCGTATGGTTGAAGATATGGAGAACAAAATTAGAAACACACTCAACGATATTTACTTTGGTAAGTGTCTATGTACACATTTCATCAAACACAATTCGGAAATTAGAGTTTCACATTTTGATACTGACTTATTGGCTAATAACGGAATCGTGTCAACCAACCCCCTTTCCACACTCCTTTTAAATAGCATAATATATAGTAGTAATACTCTACTACTATATTTATAGTATTACGAGCTTCTGCCCGCAGCTTCGCCCGCGGCGTGGCCTATGGGAAAATAATTCAACCACCCATTTCACCCTCTTAAGGGTAGAATTCCGAAAGTTCCTTTCTTAGCGGATGCCTACGTCATAACATCTACCTGCATGCCTAATTTCAGCCCGATCCGTCCAGTGGTTTGGGCTGTGCGTTGATAGATCACTATGTCAGTCAGTCAATCAGTCAGTCACCTTTGAGTTATATATATTTAGATTAGTTGTATAATTAAGTTTAGGGTATTTATTAGTAAGAGTTACTAGTAAATTTTTCTAATTGGACTTCTATAGTTTGTTTATATATTTGTTATATTTCCGAAGATTGAAAAATAAAATATTGAACCTTATACATGCCAAATTAGATCGCGTGTCTCCCGTGCTTTATAAGTTTATATTATACACAGGTATAGTTTGCGCAAAATTTTATGATCCCTCGGATGTTAGCGTGGATGGCTGCGCAGTACGCATAATTATAGTTATTGTATGGCCGCTTTTACAATGTACTCAACTGTACCATGCGCAGTTTCGGTGCTCGGGCCTAACTTCCGAGAGCTCATAAAGTTTTGCGCGAGCTATATATACACATCGCTATCTAGCCTCAAATTAAGCAAAGCTATATGAGAACCTAATAAAATTACGATTATAGAATACTTATATTATACTTTTTGTTTGCAAAACAAATTTAAAATTCACAATTTCGGCATTCCATTTCTTTTTGCTACGTTACACAATTGACGTAAAGTTCATTATGCACGATTTGTCCACTTTCATTCCATTCAGCGGCAATGTTAAGTCCGTGGGGTTTTTATTTAATAATAATTTGTCAGGCAAAACGAAAGACATCGTGAACGGTCTCCGTTCCGTGGTGCCGGCGGACGTGACGCTCCGCAACGAACAGCTGAAGAAGGACCTGGCGCAAGCGCTGCAGCAGCGTCGCCACGCGCGTGACGACTGAACGAGCGTCGGTTAGTATAAATACCAGAGTTTACTAAAAATACGTACAGGGCTGTAGCTAGAGTCGAATTTGAAGTAGGGCAGCATTGATTACAGATAGGACAGAAGTAAAAAAAATAATCATAATTGAACTGTCCTCAAAGCACGGGCTCCTAAATCAATAAATTGGATCAAGCATGGATCTAAGATTTTTTTTATCTCAAATTATGAATAAACAATTTAATTATCATAATTAATTTCAATTTTTATATCATCAATTATCATTTGCAAATGAGACTTGATGACCTAATCTCACTTTCGATGTCTCGGGATGATGTGTGCAGTGCAGTGTCACGGGAAACTTTATAGTTTGGAGTTCCGAATGACACTGTTCTGTTATGGGCGGCCGTATCGCTTAACATCAGGCGAACGACTTGTTCGTAACATAATTCACAAACATAAAAAAATAACGTAGGGCATTGTGATATTAATGTAGGGCACAATGCGCCACTGGAACACAGAACAAACATCACCCAAATATTTGTCCTGGGTGGGAATCGAACCCTCAACCACAGTTCAGAAGTCAGGGTTACTACCAACTGAGCTATCAGGCCATTATTTGATCATAAGTTTTTAATTACAGGTGAGGTGGATATATTGGGTAACTTAGTGCTATTACGAAAATACAAGGAATGCATTAGCAGTGCAGTGTTATTAATATTATTATAATTAAAGTATTGTCAAAACTTATGAAGGAAACCAACGGCCTTATTTAATAAACATTGTGTAGCGGAAGAATACTGAGTTTGAAATGAGCAAAGATAAAAGGAGAGAAACACTAAGTAGCTATTCCGTTATTACACAGTGGTGTATTAATAAGTTGGTTAAAGTTTGATTAGTATACAGTGCCAGACATATTTTATAGAACAATAGGCCACACACAAAAAAAAACAAGAAATTTTTATTTTTCTTGACCTTATGATTGGGAGTGTAATCATTAGGCTAGAGAAATACGTCGCTTATGATTTTTACTTGACCATTTTTACTGTACCATTACTCTATGTGTACTTTTATATCGTCCCAGCGCCCCTAGCGGTAAATATACGTAACTATTGATATCGTTTAGATATTTTTCGATATTCTATTCTGCCGTCCTTATGAAAAATGCAGTAAATAGGTAAAGCAAGTGTTCACTTTTCCTATTCACGTCTATGAAAATAATCTGGTATCCCTATATTAGTAGTTTTTAACTAGCAACACACTTCTTTTGGTGTTGTTTTCCGCCATCCGTCGAAGGCGGTTCGGTTTTGTCGTAAAATATAATTTTCGTGCTTTACTAGCAATTTGTCGAGGGCTCAGCCCTACTTGTCGTTCTTATTAAACCAACTAGTGAAATATCGCGTGTGCGACCACCCGCACCCATCCAAGGCTGTGCAAAACCCAAATCATCACCCGGCGCAGGCGCCATACTGGTCAGGTAACCCAAGCTCATTCGGAGGTAAGCTAGCGAACCAAAGTTTAGTGGAAGGTACCAAAACACCAGCCCAAATCCACCTAAACGAATATCCTGGTGAGTTGCACAGATCCTAACTTTTCTCGTTTTCGTTTCCCCATTCATTTGAATACAGTCCACTTATATCGCAACCTTTTTTCGAAAATAACAGCTTAATAATAACATTTTTTTGGTCCTTCAGCCGTATCTGTTGTAGTAGTGACCTATTTTCGTATTAATAGTGTTATTTAATCGAATTTTGTAAAAATTTGCATATTTATTAAATACCCTACACTTATTTTGTTAGCTTAAAAAATATCTACCGTCGGATGATTTATATTGAAAGTTGGTAGTAAATAGTAGAATTTAATTTAATTTGTTTGGTTGGTTGGCAAGTGTCAAAGTGATCGTCATATTTAGTTGTCAAAGTTGTTGAAAGTCAAAAGTCACAATGACAGAACTGTCAGAATCATCGAAAGTTTGTGAAGAAGTTTCGGCTGATCCTAACCTTATTGCGCGTGATTATGCTATCATGCGATTGGATATGATTGACTATGATCAAGGCTTGGATTTGGCGGGCTATACGGAACGGGATTTGAATGAAATAGCGGCAGAGTTTCATGCGGCTCAGCGAAATGTTATGTCGTCGTTACCGTCCAGCCATGCACGTAAAACAGAAGTGTCGGTCATCATCAAGTTTGAGAAAAAGTTTCGTGAAATCAAAAAGCGTTTATCATTGTGTAATGTGTCCGCGAATAACAATAATAAGGCTGTGAGTTCGTCGTCTCCTGTTTCAGCGAAATTACCGAAGTTATTGTTGAAAACTTTTGATGGTGAAGTAGAAAATTGGATTTGCTTTATTCAATTATTTGACTCTTTGGTTCACAAGAGGGATATGTCGAATGTGGAGAAGCTCCACTATTTATTGTCGAGTGTCGAAGGTAACGCCTATAATTTGATAAAAAACTTTCCCTTAACTGATGATAGTTATTTAGATGCATACAATACCTTGAACAAATATTATAACAGGAAGAGGCAGATTGCATTCACCTACTATGATAAACTTTTGAGTTGTGAGTCTATCAAAGCTAAATCTAGTATAGAATTAGAGCGTGTTCACCGTACCTTTGCAGAAAACTTAGCAATTTTAGATAAATATCAGTTACCTGATAGAAATTTCATGCTGTTTCATTTACTATGGTCAAAGTTAGATAAGTTTACACGTGAAGCTTTTCAATTGGAATTTAATTCAGATGATATACCTAAGTTTGAACAATTGCAAAGTTTTCTTGAAAAACATTATCGTGCCTTGGATATTTCAAATATCAAACCTAGTAATAGTAGTAGGATGACTAGCAATAATATTAGAAAGGGAAAGTCCTCATCTTTTGTTGTAGCAGCTACCAATAATTGTTTGTGTTGTACTGGACAACATAGACTTGACTCTTGTGACAAGTTTTTAAAATTATCAACTCAAAATCGGTTTGACTTTGTAAAAGAAAAGAAGCTTTGTCTGTTGTGTTTCTCGGCTTCACATTTAGTAAGAAATTGCCGTTCTGGTTATAAGTGTAACCAATGCCAATATTCTCATCATAGCTTGCTACATTTTGGACGGAAGACTTGCAACAGTAATTCTGTTGATGATACCAAGAACCAAAATACAGTTTTAACATCAACAACAAAGAGTGACAATGTTTTGTTTGCAACTGCTAAAGTTTTGGTTAGGGACTGCCAGGGTCAATTCAAACCTGCTAGGGTCTTACTGGACTGCGCAAGTGCTAGTAACTTTGTGTCGGAATCTTGTGCCCGGTCTCTAGGGTTGCCAATTACTAAAAGTCATCACTCGGTTAATGGTATTGGAAATGTTGTAGCAAACACACTGGGGTCATTGTCCTGTAATATTAAGTCAATGAATAGAAATTTTAGTTTGGATTTGGAAGCTTTTGTGTTACCATCAATTTGTTCGGATCAACCCACACAACAGATAGAGCCAGCATCATGGTCTCATCTTATTGGATTGACACTTGCTGATCCTGAGTTTAAGGACCCAGGACCTATTGATATGCTTTTAAATGCAGATGTTTACTCGTCGGCGTTGCTACCTGGCTTGAAAAGGGGTAAACCAGGGCAGCCTAACGCACTCAATACCAACTTTGGTTGGATTTTGTTGGGTGGTTGTGACTCTAGATATCACACCACCAATTTTCGTTGTCGTAACCCCCAAAATAAAATTTGCTTTTTCGTGTCGAACTTGTCGTTGGATGACTCTCTCAAGAGATTTTGGGAAGTAGAGCAAGTTGGACCACAACCTAAAGTTTTGTCGAAGGAGGACCAACTGTGTGAGGATTACTTCACCCATCATCATTGTCGTACGGATGAAGGAAGATTTGTCGTTCCTTTACCTTTTATCGATCCCTTGAATAAACCGAATTTTGTAGAGTCTCGTGCTACTGCATTAAAAAGATTTTCATCAATTGAGAAGAAACTTCAATTGAACCCAGAATACAAAAGGGCTTATGTCTCGTTCATGAAGGACTATGAAGACTCCGGTCATATGGAAAAGGTAGAGCCACCTGTTGTCGATGATGGCCCCTTCTACTATATTCCTCACCACGGAGTATTACGTCCGGAAAGTAAAAGCACGCCCTTACGCGTAGTTTTCGATGCGAGTTGCAGCGATCGTCAGCATCGTTCGCTAAATGATACCTTGTTGTCGGGACCAAAACTCCAAACAAATATTTTCGACTTGTTGATCCGCTTTCGCTGGCACGCAATCGTATTCACGGGCGATGTGAAGCAGATGTATCGGCAAATATTGGTGCCAGAGTCTGACGCTGATTACCAGCGCATTGTGTGGAGGCCGTCTGCTGATGAGCCTGTACAAGATTATAGGCTTCGTACCGTCACTTATGGAGTTTCATCAGCACCCTATCAAGCTCTCCGCACCATTGCTCAATTGGCTGAAGAGACTCGCACTGACCATCCTCTTGGCTCTGCGGTACTAAGTAGAGATATTTTCGTTGATGATGTCGTCAGTGGAGCTGACTCTATCAGTCAGGCTCTAGAGCTGAGATTGCAACTCACTCAAATTTTGTCGTCCGGTGGTTTTGATCTCCGGAAATGGACATCAAATCATAGAGATTTTTTCGTTGACCTTCCCTCTATCGATTTGTATTCTGAGGATTTCAAACGTTTCGAGGACGTTTCTGATGTTTCGCTGAAGATTCTCGGACTCTTGTGGTTTTCACATTCGGATTGTTTTCGATTCAAGGTGGTCGTAGAGAATCGTAGATGCACCAAGCGCACATTACTCTCGGAGCTCTCCCGCGTTTACGACCCGCTCGGTTTTCATGGACCAATTACCTTCTACTTGAAGTATTTGGTACAGCTTATGTGGATTTCAGGCGTCTCGTGGGATGATGATGCACCTGAATTTATTGTTTCAGAATGGATGCGATTCAAATCACAGTTGTCGTCGTTGTCATCTATATCCATACCACGTCGTATGGTGTCGTCATTTGTTATTTTGCAAGTCCACGGATTCAGCGATGCGTCTGAACGTGGGATCTGTGCCGTGACTTACGTGCGTGTTGTCGATGCAGAAGGTTCTTGTTCTGTATACTTTTGTTCCGCACGTTGTCGACTTGCACCTCTTCGTAAGCTATCGATACCCAGACTGGAACTCCAGGCTGCAGTTTTATTGTCTGACCTGATGACTGCTATCGTAGAAGCGCTCAGCCCGTTTCACGCAGTTCAAAATATCATCGCGTGGTCTGACTCTACAGTCGCCTTGTCGTGGATCAAGTCTTGTCCATCCAAATGGAAGACTTATGTGGCCAATAGAGTCAGCCACATCCAGGAAAGAATTGCGCCTGAGTTCTGGAGGCATGTGGGTACCTCGGACAATCCGTCAGATTGTGGTTCCCGAGGAACTCTACCTATCGATTTGGTAGAGCATGCACTTTGGTGGAATGGCCCAACCTGGCTGTCGAAGCCTGAGGTTGAGTGGCCTACTTCGTCTTTCGCTACAAATTCTAGTGGTGTAGAGGAAGAGCAGAAGATTTATACTCTCGTTGCTTCGCTGGAAGTTGATATAGTCGACCAACTTTTGAATAAGTTTTCGTCGCTCTCGACAGTCAAACGTGTGCTTGCGCGTGTTTTTCGATTTCTGCAGAACTCGAGACCTAATCTCAATCCCAAACATGTCGGTGCTTTGACGCCTTCTGAAATCAAAAGGTCATTGATGTTTTTGATAAAACATGCTCAGCAAAGCGCATTTTCGATTGAGATAGAGAAACTTAGGGCTGGATTTCCAAACTCTCTTCCCAAGAGTTTGCGAAAATTATCGCCGTTTCTTGATACCGCGGGCCTTTTGAGGGTGGGCGGTCGCTTAGCTCACGCAGATTTAGATTTTGAAACAAAACACGCTTTACTTTTACCTCGTGACCATCGACTTACATTTTTAATTATCGACGACTATCATCAATCTTTCATGCACCCTGGTGCTCAAACTTTGCAAAATCTTCTTGCTCAAACGTTTTGGATTTTATCGCCCAAGCGAGCTATTCGTGCGGTCATTTCAAAATGTTTGAAATGTTTTCGAGTCAACCCTAAACCCGCTCCGGTTCCGCTTATGGGAAATTTGCCTTCATATCGCGTCAACCAAATCAAACCTTTCTCTACCGTATGTATCGACTACGGTGGACCTTTCGACATAGCTCTCGGTCGTGGACGCGGAGTTAGAACATTTAAAGGCTACATTTGCGTTTTCGTGTGCACAAGCACAAAGGCTATTCATTTGGAATTGGCTTCGGAATTGTCAACTGAGGCATTTCTTGCTGCACTAAAGCGATTTATTGCGCGCCGTGGTCGTTGTAGCAAAATTATTTCGGACCAAGGCAGAAACTTTGTAGGTGCGAGTAATTATTTGGGAACTTTGATGAAAGATTCCGCTGAGTCGCAAGAAATAGAGTTTTCGTTTAGTCCTCCCGGAAGTCCACATTTCAATGGCCTAGCAGAAGCGGGTATAAAATCGGTTAAAACTCATCTCGCGAGAGTCGTTGGAACTCAGAGACTCACTTTCGAAGAATTTTATACTGTACTCGCACAAATCGAAGCCTTGTTAAACTCTCGACCACTGACACCCCTCAGCTCTGATGCAAATGATTTTTCGGCGCTCACTCCTGGACATTTTCTGACGCTAGAACCTTTGTCCATTCTTCCGGAAGAACAGCTTGTTGATTTAAATATTAGTACTCTACATCGTTGGAAGCTACTTCAGAAAATGCACCAAGACTTTTGGCGCAGATGGCATCATGAATACATCCATACTCTACAGCAACGGCTGCGCTGGAATAAGATTCGCGGAGATACAGCTGTCGGTACTCTCGTTCTCATTGTAAATGAACAATGCCATCCGATGCAGTGGAAAATGGGTCGTATAGTTGCCCTGCACAGAGGAGCTGATGGAGTTTGTCGTGTCGCAACGGTTCGAACTGCGACAAGTGAGTATAAAAGACCGCTTGTCAAACTTTGTCCCCTGCCAACCTTTAACTAATTTGCTATTTCTTCCACTTTTTGTTTTGTAACTTTGTCGTTTTTAAATATTAGGTCTTTACCTATGAAATTGCCGTTTCGTTTGAAAAAAGTTAAAGTATTTTTTTTTCGAACTTATTTATTTCTTTTATTCAAAGTAATCACCCCTGCAATCAATGCATCTTTGCCAACGCTGTGGCAGTTTATGGATGCCCTTCTTGAAAAAATCAGCAGGACGGGAGACAACAAACTCTTCAAAGGCGTTTTGTACTGCCTCTCGGGAATTGAATTTTTTTCCCGCTAAAAAGTTGTCCAAATTTTGGAAAAAGTAATAGTCGGTAGGCGCAAGATCTGGTGAGTATGGCGGATGAGGGAGAGCTTCCAAACCCAACTCATGCAGCTTAGAGACGGTCTGTTGTGCAGTATGGGGTCGCGCGTTGTCGTGAAGTAGCAGTGGAGACGACCGATTGACCAAAGCTGGTTGCAGACGTGCGAGTTTCGCCATCATTGTGGTCAGTTCTTCAATGTACACATCTGCAGTAATGCTCTCGCCGTTTTGTAAAAAGCTATGATGAATCACACCAGCACTAGACCACCAAACTGTGACCATCACCTTTCTAGGGGTCATTTTTCGTTTTGCACATTGCTTTGGTACCGAACCAGGATCTAACCAACTTGCTGAGCGCTTTCGATTGTCAAAAAGAATCCATTTTTCGTCGCACGTAACAATTCGGTTCAAAATTCCTTCATTTCTGTGCCTGTTAAGCAGCGCAAGGCAAGTCTCGACGCGTACGTTGCGCTGGCGATCGTTAAGTTCGTGGGGCACCAATCTATCAAGCTTTTTTATCTTGCCAATCTGTCGCAAATGGACCAATATTGTTTTGATGCTAACGTCAAAAGCTGCTGCCAGCTCAGCTGTAGATTGAGATTCATCAGCTTCCACAATCGCCTTTAATTCATCATTGTTGACCAAAGTTTCCGGACGACCACGAGGTTCATTTTTCAAGTCAAAATTCCCAGAACGGAACCGAGCAAACCAATAACGGGTTGTACGTTCGTTTGTACAGTTCTCTCCGTAAACGTCGTTGATGTTACGTGTCGTTTGTGCCGCGTTGGTGCCACGACGGAACTCATATTCCATAATTACACGAAATTTCAAAGTATCCATTATGAGGAAAAATGTTGAAATGTAATGAAAATACAACGCTAATCAATAAACAAAAGACTTATATTGTAAATAGAATGTCATATTTTTAAAACAAAATTAATTTGAATTTAGAATTCATAGCCAATCAAAACTTTTTTTTGTTTGAAAAAGTCTGTACTGCAATACGGCAATTTCATAGGTAAAGACCTATTATTTATCGTTTAGTCATTCAGTAAATCTCCCTATTTCGCGTAAATGTGACCATTTAGGTGGGCGGAATGTTCACTTTTCCTATTCACGTCTATGAAAATAATCTGGTATCCCTATATTAGTAGTTTTTAACTAGCAACACACTTCTTTTGGTGTTGTTTTCCGCCATCCGTCGAAGGCGGTTCGGTTTTGTCGTAAAATATAATTTTCGTGCTTTACTAGCAATTTGTCGAGGGCTCAGCCCTACTTGTCGTTCTTATTAAACCAACTAGTGAAATATCGCGTGTGCGACCACCCGCACCCATCCAAGGCTGTGCAAAACCCAAATCATCACCCGGCGCAGGCGCCATACTGGTCAGGTAACCCAAGCTCATTCGGAGGTAAGCTAGCGAACCAAAGTTTAGTGGAAGGTACCAAAACACCAGCCCAAATCCACCTAAACGAATATCCTGGTGAGTTGCACAGATCCTAACTTTTCTCGTTTTCGTTTCCCCATTCATTTGAATACAGTCCACTTATATCGCAACCTTTTTTCGAAAATAACAGCTTAATAATAACAGCAAGTTTTTGAGAAAAACCTGAAAAAATAAATATTTTGTATTTGTTGTAGCTTCAAAACTGTAACGTTATTAACACATGCAATATACCAAATATGCTGCACTCTTGCTTCCTGAGCTTTTGGGTTCCAGATGGCATTTTAGAACGTGAGAAAGATTAGAATATAGTTTTTTTGGCGATTCCGAATATGTAAGTATCTAACTAAATAATGCCAAAATGTTAGTTAATGCACTCTTCACTTTGAGGGCAGGCGAGTAGAGTAATGTATATTCGAATAAACTGTGTTGGTGTTGTGGTTTTGTCATATATTAACGAGGTCTGGTGCTGTATATCTTTAGTAATGTATTTAAATCTACGAATACTAATCAATGCGGCCACTTTGGTGCTTGAATAGGTTATAGCTCGCGCAAAACTTTATGAGCTCTCGGAAGTTAGGCCCGAGTACCAAACTGCGCATGGTACAGTTGAGTGCATTGTAAATGCGGCCATACAGTAACTGTAAATATGCGTACTGCGCAGCCATCCGCGCTAACTTCAGAGAGCTCATAAAGTTTAGCGCCAGCTATAGTTCTTATAATAATAGTTTGCAGGCTAATAAAAAAATATGTAAGTAATAATTTCTATAAAGTTGCAGTGTCCCATATGTTTGTGTTAAATTACGAAATAAAATTCGCCCAATTTCATCCATCTCATTTTTATTGCATTTTTATTGCTTAGATTTTTTATTAGGTATAAAAGTTGTATTTTTAATGTAAGGTACATTATAAAATTAAGAGATTTATAATAATTATGTTTAGGCATTATTAAAGCAACTAGCCAATTGATGTTGCAATTTAATTTCACAATAATAACATTAGTTTTATTGGCCTGTCTCTAAATAAAAATATATTTATCTGAATCTGTGTTTGTCTAAGTATATTTTTTACAGTTGTCCTACCTATTTGTATTTTTCGATTTGTACTCTCTCGCGCTCGTTAAACAAATACAGTTACTTAATTTTGGTCGGTAGTCAGTATAGGTAGTATAATCGTCATCGTTAATAGAGAGCATGTATAAAATAAAAATTAAATAAATAACACCCAACGATCACATACATAGATCCTGGACCCTAATTCCTTGTATCAAAGGCCATGGTCCCATAACACCCACATACAAAACAAGCATTTGCGCTTTATTTTCTATGCACATGCCGACTTCGGGTTATGAGCCGACCAACTTAACCACCACTTCACAGAGGCTCTCAAATAAAATAGACTGAAAGACGCCAACTGGTAGTGTTATATGTAAGATAGAACTAGCATTTGACCACACACCCTGTGGTTATTTACTATAATTTTAGTATGCTTCAACATCGTCATTACTCATCAGTGATGAAAAATGATGAGTCATGTATGTCATAAATGTCAAACCTAAAGTAATCCTGCGGATCTTATTCCCGATTTTATCAAGCAAGGAAACTCCGAACTTACTACCCCTTGGCTATAGCCACGCTGCGTGTCGTTGCATAAACACTACGGCTAAATAAATAAATCGCGCAGAGCCAAAGTAAAAAATCTTTTAAGGCCCATATCACAGAACTATGGTCAGTCGTGAATCTGCTCAATACAAGATTTCATTCAGAAAATGATCGATTAGTGAGTGAAACGATTTCAGTCCCAACTCTCTATCGCCGATTGAGTATCGCTGTAGTACGGGCCTAAATGTCAAATTTAAAGTGAGAAGAGGTGTATAATATATAAGTGTGTATATATAATGTGTTATACAAGCAATCATTGTCAAAAATATTATACCTATGCCAAGATAATAGTATCCTACTTGGTCTGTGATGCCAATGCCAAGTCAACATAAAAATGCTACCGATCAAAAAGAAGAAGAGAATAAAAATAAAGATAAGACACATATGTTTGCATGTTTGAAAAGGGTTTGTTTATTGTACATTTAAATAGTAAGGTATTGTTAAATCGTTTTTTATTGCATCGGCACAGTGCTATAAATTTATCTGTAAAGGTTGATTTTTGTCATAACCTATACACCTTAAGAGTCATAAAATCATTATCGAAATAGTTTAACTTATGGACTTCACAGAGGTACGTACGAGCGCTACAGTTCTGACTTTAAATATTACAATTTTAATAATGTTGTTTATTTGCTGATAAAATACATAGGTACCAGTTTGTGCTAAGACCCTAATGCCTAGCCTACCTATAGCAAAAACATCTCTAAATATGCTTATTTTGTTACCTTGGTACAAACCTTATTTATTAACGTTGTCACATCCCTCCAATGCCCCTAATAAGTATCATCATTAATCCAAAGTAGGAGCGCTGCATGGTTTAAGCATCAAAAACTTACTTAAATGTTTTATACTAACTTTATTTTGGAAAGGATGTTAAGTGTAAAACAAAAGTTAGAGAATTCAATATAACACTAATAAAAATGTGACATATGTTGGCTGTTAGGCACAAGAATATTTTATAATCAGTCTGATTACCAGACAATCAATATACTCAACTCGGAAGGGCAACTTACTAACAATTAAATGTGACAGGTGCCTATAACTAATGGCAGCTGTGATAAAGGCTTCAGATTTGTCTTTCAGGGGTTTAATTATGAGGTGCCCATTATAAATTTGGAGGGCACTAGCCATAGTTATGCTAAACAATATAATGAAGTTAGCATAAAAGATAATGATTGTACCATCATTGAGCCTGATACCTCACAAGAAAAGCCCAGCCATAACTGCAATGGTACTCATAACAAGCAACTATCAGATATCACTGAGAAATGCAATGGTGAAACCATTCCTATAGTTATTGATGAAGATTCTGAAAAAGACAATGAGTCTTCCATAATTGACATTGACAAAATAAATGAAAATGGTTCACACACTGTAAATGAACACAGTAAAACTGTGTTTAGTTATGATGACATTTACAAAGATAACAAAAAAATAATTGAACTAATAGAAAAGTGCCTTGATATGGAAAATACAGCAGGCATGCTGAGAATTATCAACAGAACATTGATACCAATATATAAAGATGCAGATGAAACATACAAAAAATCAGCTGAATTTGATAAAATTTTATCTCAAAAAATTATGAAGTTAGACACAGAACCAGAAAGGAAATTTTCACATTTGAAAGACTTGTGTGAACAGCTTAAAGCATGTAAAACAAAAAAAAGAGCATCTTTAGTTACACTGAAGACTAATTTAAGTGGTAAATTTAATTAAATTATTGCTATAATTATCAAGACAACCTCTGTGGTATGGTGGTTAAATAGGTCCGCTCATAACCTCGAGGCGGCGGGTTCGATTCCCGTGGCAGGACAAGTATTTGTGCACAGAAGAACTACTTATTCTATTAAACTTAAAAAGTAAAATAAAATAACATTTGGGCATTGTATTTGACTTTGTTTTGCAGGTAAATTATCTAAAAATAAAACTAAGTTACATGACAATGACATACCATCAAAAAAGAAAAAAAATGATGTCATTGATTTGGATGATGATGATGATGATGATGATGTTGTTCATATTGATTGCAGCAGTGTCACAGACATTAAAATAATTGATGTTAGAAGTCAGATCATAGATAATGAGTCTTCGCCTGTACATGTTAATAATGATTTTGATACTCACATTGTAATAGACGACACTGATCAAATAAATGAAATAGACTCACAAGGGCAGCTTTATGAAGAAGATGTCAGTGAAAAAAATTATAGCAATGATAAAAGAAGTAAAAGGAATGAAATGTACAATGATAATGACCTAATAATTGTTGGAGATAAAGACGACAACTTTAATAAAGAAGAAGATACTGTTGTTGCAACAAGACACATAGAATGTAATTCTGCAAAGAAACGAAAACAACTTGATAAGCTCATAACTAACAAAAGAGCTAATAAAGTAATGAATATAGATCTTAGTGATGAAGATGATGAAATAGATAATTCAAATAACATAGGTAGTTCAAAGGAAGCTTTCAACATAAGCATGCGAGGACTTCAATCACCTGTACCAACATGTCACACTAATGTTGAAGTCAAAATTAAACTAATGGAACAAGAATTAGCAATGTACAACAAATTTATTCTAGATTTAGAAGAAAAAGAAGTAATTGATGACATGTCGTCGCCTTATATTGAAAGTGAACAGTAAGTAATTAATTACCCATAGACAAACAGACAGTCAGACATTAATTTTATGAATCAAGATATTTTGTTATCGATAAGAGTTAACTAGCTTATGCAAAACATATCACAAGTATAATAAATAAGATGTGCATGGATTTTTCTTTCTATTCGTCGGTGATTCTTCTATGAAAATACTATTTAGATGACGATGTCTGAAAACTATTCGATGCTTTAAAAAAATTTTTACTTCAATCTTTTTTCCAGCTATAAAAAGAAAGTAGTTAACATATACAAGGAACTCTGCAAACTCACCAACACAGAATCAGTAAAACATCACAGTGTCAGATTGACGGTGGCTCCAGGGCATCCCGAGGGACCTGTGAAATGTCTAGAACAGTATATCAACGACAATATAGACGAAAATGGAAATCCAATATTCCCAGACTTACATGATGTTGTTGAATGTGTTTGCAAGGCCAATGTAATGTTTAAAATGGGCTGGTCAAAGAGAAAAATCGAGAAGGAAGGTATGTATTTGTGAATATTGCAAGGTTGACGGCGCTTGAGCTAGAAAAAGGAAAAAAAAAAAACGAGTGTGCTTTAGACCACAGGACTGAAGTAAAATTTCTTTAGTTTAGCACCATCTATCGGCCGGTATAACTTTGTTTAATGTTTATGTCCCCATCTTGACAATTGTAAATTGTCATTTTACCGGACATACCAACATAATAATACAAGTTTTTTCGAACAGCCGTAGAGTTTAGCTACGCTGGGATCGTCAGACCCGCCCAGCCCTTCTGGTTAAGGTACCGTCTTCAGACGATACTAGCGTATTACAATCAGACACTGACTTCGCCGGCGAGGTCGACGTATCCCCCGTAGGTTAGCTAACGGTCGCGAATTGTAATTCCATTCTTCCAGTAGACGTAGTCTTCTTTATATCGTTTTTGCACCGGCCCAAACCGAGTCTCGCCTATCCCAGGGGTGTTACTGATCTAGTTGTTAAAATTAGTTAGTTTTTACTTATTACGACTGGACGTCTTATGTGAAAGTGACGCTGTAAAAGTCGGTGTATAGGCCAATAACAGTAGCCCGTTAAAAAATTATAGGGTTACTCTTTGACAAAGACGTCCATCCATAATCCATACTAAACGTTATTATAAATTCTAAAGTAAGCAATATCTGGTTGAAAAGAGGTGGCCAATTCTTCATACAAGTTTTGTCATAGTTTATTCATATAAAATAAGCAATGCGCTTCCTGAAGAAAATATCTAAAAATTGAAATTTGAGGTAAAACCTTGTTTTTAGCACCAAAAATGTAATGTTCCATACAAAAGCCACGAGCAACAACGTTGCCCAATTTGTAATAAAAATCTCGTTTTTCTATTTCAGCGCGGGCGTTATTTATTCACTACGGCCGGACGGTTCAGAAACGGCGTCAGAAGCGCGAATGGCGTCACCTTATGTTGTATGTAAAGCATGAAGCACCGGACCCTGCTGATGAAGACTTGGCTCTGCAGGCGCGCCTCGAAAAGAACGCTAGAGTCGCCAAAACCAATGAAGACGAATTGCTGAATAGGTAATTAATAATAACGCCCAACGATCACATACATAGATCCTGGACCCTAACTAGGATTCCCTGTGTCTAGGGACCCAGGAACTACGAGGACCATGGTCCCACAACACCCAGACTCGGAACAAGTATTTGCGGCTTTTTTCTGTGCACCAATACTTGTCCTGCCGCGGGAATCGAACCCGCCGCCTCCGGGTTATGAGCCGACCTGCTCATCCGCCACACCACAAAGGCTGTCGACAAGAACGAGAAAAGACAAGAAATAGTAGGCGCCAGAGATTGCTTATGTCCGGTTTATACAATATTTTAAGTTTACGAATTCAAGGTAGGTTTTAAATACTTTATTAAATAACGGGTCTTGACTGCCTGCGTAGAGCTGATTGTGTTTAGCTGGTATCCTATACTGATGCCGAAAACGGTACCTGAGCCGACGGGCTAGATTGGTTCGACGATCCTAGCGCAGCATATATAATACGGCAATATTATACATATAATACAAGCTTTTATGTATGGGCCGATGTCTCTTTATTTCACTTCGTGGTCGCCGCCAGAAAGGCTCTCGACCTTTCTTCCACATCGATTGTCGGATCTACGAGTAGCGATATGACGTGCCCACTTGTTTATCATATCTGTATTAAAAACGTTCTTATTGAATCAAAAAACTTGTTGATTCCAGGTATGCACAAATGGAAAACTCCTATCTAATATCCGAGCAGGATTTACGTCTTAACGTGGACGATGATAATGAGAGTGAGCAAGACAGCGACTACGAAAGTACTTCTCCTATACCCAAACCTAACGCACTTACAAGTCCCGCAACAGTTGACGCCTGTAACATAGCTAGGAATATATTGAATAGTTATAATCAAGGCTGTGATGGTAATATTACTGAAAACATAGTCTTATACAACCCTTGGACGGTGCCTGTATCAGTAATTAGTCACTCAGAAAGAGAAAAATTAACAAGAAATCAAAATGTGGAAGAAACTTCAAACGAAGCTTCTAAAGAACAATGTACTAGTAATGTAGCAGAATCTTCTAAAAGTGATATTACAGATAGCAAAACTTCTACAGATATGACAAGTGATGTTAATGATAGAATAAGTATTAGAGAAAATAGCGAAGTGTCAAGTTCCGTAACAAATGTAAATCCTAATACAGAAACTAAAAGCATTGACGAAGTGAATGTAGAAACATGCCTTAGTTATACGATTAGTTACATTGAAGACGAAACAGATAATGGTGAAGTGTTAAAGTGTGTAAACAATAATAATAGCGAAGAAAGAACTGATGCAGGAACATCACAAACTGATAATAACAACGGATTAGTTAAAAAAGAACCATTAGATATACCTCGTATGTTAGAGCAACTAGGTAACGATTACACAGCCACTGTTATAGATATAGAAGACCCATTCTTGGTGATAGAGATATCCGATAGTTCCGATGATGAATCTGATGATGATTATTTATAAGATACTACTTGCACCCCGCGGTTTCACCCGTGGATAAAAATTATTTTAATTATTTACTCATCCTTTGGGATAATTTTACTTTTCCGGGACAAAATATAGCATATATGTTAAACTAGTGTATAAGCTATCTTGGTACCGAATTTCATCCAAATCCATTCAGCCGTTTGGGCGTGAAGGAGTAACAAACATACACACAAACACACATACAAACTTTCGCCTTTATAATATTAGTGATGACAATAGCGGTATTATTTTATATTTCTATCATATATCTTTTAGTATTAAAATTCTCATGAGTGTGATTCATTTTAAATTAATATATCCCCGACTGTTACTCACGAATAATATGTCGATTTCTCGACCAGGTTTAGAGCATATCCGATGCTCTTCCTCAGGAAGTGAGTTCACGCAGCGAGATCGCGGCGGTGACTGCGGACGGCCGCCCGTTCGGCCCGGCGCGAGCGCTGAGGGGTCACAGGGGGGGGCCGGACTTGCACCGACGTCAGCGAAGGCAGCTCTGCATTTCCATTTTCGTGTGCGTCATAGGTGTCATCGCACACTACACTAACCGTATCACTTTCCAGATTGACCGTTGCAACATATTTTGGAGGACTGCACGTAATAATTGGTTTCCACGCAGATGGTAGCACCCAACCACTGTCCCTGTTAAAATTGGGATGCCGACTGATCTCTATAGCCTCCCGTATTTTCCTAGGCACGAAAAACTTCTCTCTCGATAATACGGAGGCTTTGTCGAACCTGATGAAGTGATTGGTGCCTGACAGATGAGCATGCTCGCTCAAAGCTGAAGCTCTGGGTACTGCGACCGTAAAACCACGGTACTGGTGGCGCTATGTGGATGACATTTTCGCTGTAATAACTAGAGATGAACTGACTCAGTTTACGGACATCCTGAACACGGTGCACCGCAATATCAGCTTCACCGTTGAGGAAGAATGTGATGGCATGTTGCCATTCTTGGATGTGCAGATTGTCCGTGAGTCGGATGGCAGTCTCTCGCACTCGATATATCGGAAGCCGACTCATACGGACCGTTACTTGCGAGCTGATTCGCATCATCATCCAGCGCAGTTAGCCTCGGTACCTAGGTCCTTGATCAACCGGGCCCTAAGATTGTGTGACCCTCAGTACATTGATGAGGAACTTGTACATTTGAGAAAGGTACTTGAGGACAATGGGTATTGTTGGAGGCAGTGTTCTCGATTGATGAACCCTAGTGAGAGGTTACGACCTCCTAGGGTGGAGCGTTCTCCAATATATTTGCCGTTCGTGAGAGGAGTGACGGATAAAATCGGTCACATCTTACGACGGAAGTATAGTATAAAAACCATCTTCCGGCCTCCGAGTCAATTGAGACAAATGCTGCGTTCTCCAAAAGATAAAGATCCCCTGAATGTGCCGGGTGTGTATAAAATCCCGTGCGACTGTGGAAAAAGTTATGTTGGTGAGACGCGACGGAATGTCAAAATCAGATTGACCGAGCACATAAGAAGCATCAAGAACTTGGACACGGTGACTTCAGCTTTGAGCGAGCATGCTCATCTGTCAGGCACCAATCACTTCATCAGGTTCGACAAAGCCTCCGTATTATCGAGAGAGAAGTTTTTCGTGCCTAGGAAAATACGGGAGGCTATAGAGATCAGTCGGCATCCCAATTTTAACAGGGACAGTGGTTGGGTGCTACCATCTGCGTGGAAACCAATTATTACGTGCAGTACTCCAAAATATGTTGCAACGGTCAATCTGGAAAGTGATACGGTTAGTGTAGTGTGCGATGACACCTATGACGCACACGAAAATGGAAATGCAGAGCTGCCTTCGCTGACGTCGGTGCAAGTCCGGCCCCCCCCTGTGACCCCTCAGCGCTCGCGCCGGGCTGAACGGGCGGCCGTCCGCAGTCACCGCCGCGATCTCGCTGCGTGAACTCACTTCCTGAGGAAGAGCATCGGATATGCTCGAAACCTGGTCGAGAAATCGACATATTATTCGTGAGTAACAGTCGGGGATATATTAATTTAAAATCATATATCTTCAAATACAAACAGTTCTTAAACTATCCCTGACCGTGTTTTTAGATGTATATATGGGCAGAAACGGGTTTGTGGGTAGGTTGCAACCTATATAACTATAGGCCTTCTGCATGTCCACACCGCGCCGTGTCTGGAACAAGAATGATCCGTAGTACACCGAGCGGTCCCTTTTTATAGCCAGATGGTTGGGGGAGCAATGATAGTTGCCGATGTTGCCACTGTAATAAATTTAAATGCCACCATAGGGTAAATTACGGTACTGCCCGCTGCGCAACTGGACGTAGCCGCCGTCATATATATGAAAGAAGCTGTGAATTAGTTTAGGTTTTGCACGACGGAATCGATACCATTATATTTTAAAGCGTTAAAGATATGAATATAAAAATTGCGGCGGTGAGCAATACTCTATTTTTTTAAAACTTTTTAACGTACCTGACCAAATAATTTATACTACATAAACTATCTATGGTGAACTGTCAATATAAAAGTCTGTAATAACGTAGGTCTGTATTACAGAACGATGCTCAGTCATCGGTCGCTGTTCAAGCAGAGATTTCATTCACTAATTGGTCACTTTACGAATGAAATCTCTGCTTGAGCACCGATCGATGACTGAGCATCGTTCTGTAATACGGACCTTAGTTACCTATACTCAGCATTGCAGGGGTAATTCTGTTATGAAAATATTTTTATCACTAATGATTTTCCAAATCATTTAGCTTTAGCCACAGATTATAGAAACCATTCAGTTAAAGCCATTAATTCTCATTTAAACTCTTGCAGCCTTATTAATAAACGGGTATTAGTCTCGGGTTAGTTACTTCAGCTTTTGTCCTTTTTTTGCTACTGGAATATTTAGCTGGATCAAAAGAGACAAAAGATGATGTAACTAATCTAAAGCAAGTTCCTGTTTATTAATAAGGCTGTTAGACTTCAAATAAACTTGATATTTAATTAAATCATGCAAGCCCGTCAATCATAGTCATAGAATCTTGACTCGACTTGTATTATTTACCTACTGGCACATAACCCTTAGTAGTGTACAGAAGTAAAGCCGCGAAACCAGTTAAAATAAATAGCGGTTCTTGCTGCAACGCAATAAAGTGCAATTCAGCTCGCACACCACACCGCTACAGAGCTACCTACGATTTAGGGTGATGCGTAAATGGCCTCTGGTAATGGGGGGCCCCCAGCTAGCTCCACGTACCCACTTGTAGCTTCATACATAAAGTGCGGCTTACTTCTAGTATATTTTTAAAAAGTGTTTCTACTGCTCAAGTTCGCAGTACGTGTTAAGTTATTAAATTGTTAGAGCATAATAAAATTTATATTTTTATTTTTGACTCTGTTCTATTTTTAATAGCACCCGACATTATACCCGTATTATTAGTCCTTTATCATGTATATTATGTAGCTATACGCACCCTGGTTCGAACCCCGCTGGCCCTAAGTCAATGATTTTTCTATTATGTGCGGAACACAACGCGCTCTTACAACGGTGAAGAAAATATCGTGAGGAGACTGGCATATTAGATCCATAAGTCGGAAAAATTCAAAGCCATGTCATCCACCAACCCGCACTTGGCCAGGATTGTGGATTAATGCCTACACTCCCTGAGAGAAGGCCCATGGAAAACTATCATGACGAAAGATATCCTATGAACAAAAATCGGCAGGTTAGGAAATTAATACCCTCGAGTGAAGTTCTGGTTGAGTCTGGAATTGACGGTATTAGGTTTACTTAAATACTCTTAGGGTGGATAAGAAGCCAGAAGAACACTCCCGTATTACACCGTTGTTATTACTATTACTATTGTGGTATTACAGAGATTGAGCGTCGTTTTGTTTATAAGTGAGAAGTTGTAACTTCATTATCATTCGATTGCGATCAACGAGTCGTAGATTCGAATCCTTGCAGTGAACTTTGATGAAACGGCTTCCTAACACTACGGAAAATAGGGGAGAGCCTTTTTACATTGTATTCTGCATGCCGACCACTCCATCGCTCTTCCTATGGGTACTGTAAGAGCCGGCTAAGGGAATATCCACGGGATGGATGAATTGTTCCGAAAGGCCCTTTTTTCGGCTTTTAGTAACCGTGGTACCACAGGAATGGGGGCCGTTGGTACTTCTTAATTATTATGCTTACCAACACCACTGTGGCTGTTTGGGTGTGATAAATATTTTTCTTTGTCGTTAAAATCTTTACGAAATAAATCTACAGCAGCATTTTCTCGGTACATTAAAATCTACGATTACCAAGCCGTCTGCCGAGCGTGGTGATTATGAGGAATTCTTACGATAAGCGTCCTAAATGGGGTTTTATGGGAAAGCCTGTGTTCAGCAGAGTGTCTTTCGGCTAATGTGAAATTTGATGCTTAATTATGTAAATAAATATTAATATGATGCATGATTTTCATTTTTCATTTTCACATTCTGTGTTTTGTAGCGGAGCGCGATTACGGACTATCCACTTTAATTTATAAAACACTAGCTGCGCGCCGCGGTTTCACCCGCGCGGTAAAAATTATCTGAACTAAGAAAGGAACCTTTTCCTGACATAAAAAGAATTAGCGAAAAGTTCCATCCATTCACAAGTGATGCGATGACCACGGGAAATATAGATTCATTTTTATATATTAAGATTATGCTAGCTAAAACACTATTTATTTCTTTATAGATAAAAATAAAATGTACGTACTTACATTCTCATTATTCCTTGAAACAAAACACGTCTGGATGAGTCTGATTAACCAATATCACAAGGGTGGGTTTTCTTCTATGTAACATTAGTCTCAACGGGACTAAAACAGGTACCTGTCCTTATTTGCGGTTATCCCCTATTTTCTAATACATGAAGGGTTGCATCGTTTTCTATATAAAAATCTAGTTTCAATTAAGGTTGTTGAAACAGGGTGTAAGTGTAAATGTCATCAGCTATTCTGTGGTATAGGTCAGTGAACTTGAACAGTGAACCAATGTTTCAGCAGTTCATTCATTACCTTATTATAAGTAGCCCAAACTGGTTGCATGTAGTAAGTCTGCTGACTGCCAATTCATTATTTAGTTGCGTGCTTGTAATTTTTCTTGAATACCCGACCCATTTTTCAGCAGCATTGAGTATACTTTACATTATAAAATTGTACTAATTGCCCCTACTCACCAAATAAACATACGATAGCTACGTCCAAAATCAACCTTTCCATTTGACTCGGATACAGAGCGTCTTTGATTTACTTTGGTGCAAGTTCTTTCTATATGCAAAAAAATCGCACATGTTGGTCAAAACTACAGTAAAATCAGAAAATAAAAAGGGGTAAAACCGAACAAAATATAAAGAAAGAAACTAAAGGGGGCTATGAATCACAAAGTCACGATATTTCGTTTTTGTACAGATTTTAATCGACAGACTGTTAAATACTTATTACTGCATTTACAATATTGGCCTTCGCTATTAAATTCGGTAATGTGTTCGCACACATTGTAAATGACATTCTTACGAGAGCGTTATAATGAGAAAAAAATGTTGAGCGCAACGACGACCGGTATATGCAATGGGGGAAAGATGCCAACGGGAACACTGAAGATATCCAGCCCTTTCTATGCAAATCTCCCACGCATGCATTGCCAGCTGTCTTGTTGCACTAGCAAATCCATTCATGATGTCAACCTTACGTATATACATACCATTAGCACTAACCGTCACAGTGAATCGACCTGACCCTACGCTCCAATATAAAAAATAATTTAAGTTTCCTAAACTAAAATACGCTTCAATTTAGGTTCCTTACACAATGTTAACCATCGCTTAACGCTACAAGGCGTATCTCCATCCTTCAATATACAAGTTACTAAGTTATTCTGTTACAAAGAATTGGCAATTTATAGTTGTTTAGAGTAAAGCAGTAAACCACGACACGCTACCGCGCGTTCACACAGAAATGACTATGTTTCTACTACCATAAGCATAATTACGAGTGCAATAAGAATCAATTCCTAAGAATAACTTATGAGTGCACCGAATAAATCTAAATGGTTACATGTGACATTTATTTCGCACTATAACTATCGGTTACAAAGAGTCCACATCGAGAAATCCTATGTTATGTAATTATATGGGGGAGAGACATCGTCTACACAGACAAAAAAAAGTACTCTTTACTAAACGTATTTTATTATACACCTCCCGATGTCTTTACATAATATAACTTAGGTTTTTTTTATAAAATAAAAACCTGATTTACAAGCTGCTAAGTATAAAAAATCTTTACCAACAATAACGATTATGCAATTACCAAAGAAGATATAATGTACAGTTCAGTTCACACTGAAACTGCAATCATATACCTATGTTAGTCTACAACCAGCGGTGTAAGAATTTTGAATGCTTAAAAAAATATCTTTTCTATAGGGCCTTACCTTACATCCTTACATTAATTTCGTATAATCACATCGTCTTTGACAATCTGATGTTTAAAAAAAACTGATAAGTCCACTGTGCAAGTGGATGGTACCCTACCTAGCCGTTGGAGGCGACTTGCTAACGAGTGGCCCGGACTCGCACACTACATCAAAACATGGAATTAGGCAACACTAAGCCACTCGAAAATGTGTAACATCGCATATGTTCAAATGAGCAAAGGAAGAAGAGAGCAAGGGAAGGCCTAGAGTATCGCATATAAAAACCAACTATTTTTCCTACAAAATGCATGTCAGTCTGCACCGAGAAGGGATCCCGGCTGACGTACAGTCAGTCTTAAAGATTTAGCACGAGTTTAAATGATAGGACCAGTTCATAGTAACTTGGAATGCACAGGGCTACAGCACTGCGTTTTTCAAGCGGCCTATCGTAGTAGAATGGGACAGGTGAAGAGTGGTAGAAAACCGCAGCGTGTGAGCCCCAAACGTGAGTTAAAAGTACATATTTGAACAGATAAGTGTTACACATGAAGGGGTAAAACGCCTGCGGCTTCGCGAGGACGCAACTATGGGCCGCGTATCTAGAAATACGATCATAGATCTGAGAGCGGTCTTGAGATGCTGACCCAACTAGTCCGAAGATGCTAAGTATTCATTATCTCATAAGCCGCATTGCAAGCAGAGATTGGTTTACAAAATTCAAGATGAATATATTAGTTTAAATATCTTAAAACAGCACTCAGAACTAAAATCGGTATCAAATATTGGCCAGATGGCGACTCAATCGACCGCACATCCAAAAGAGGACTAATCAATCACACACCACATTCAAGAATTTTCCTTTATTTCTATTTTTTTTTTGTTGAAATTTTATCGCGTTTTTTTCTTGTATGTATTAATTAATTTAGCATTAAAATAATGGTAATAACTTCAAGTTTGTGTCCATCTCTTCGTCAGGCTTATAAAACCACCATAAACATTATTACTCGACCACATGACTTCAAGCAACCATGTCCAACAACAAACTTGCGTCGGGACACAACCTAAACTTTACGTTCAGCGACGTTGAAGCGAAAAGTGAACAAACAAAAAAAAAAACAAACGTGAAGTTTGGCCGCCAAATTGCCGCATCCACCCTCATTTTACGCCCAGGTAAACTATTACACTGTATAAATTAATTAATGCAGGGGCGCCCCTCGCGCATCTATTTCATTAAATATTTTATATATCCTTGCAATAATCTTACACTCGCATATAACTCCTATGTAAGTCGACCGTTCAAATCCCTATACTAAAAATCCAATAGCTCACATTCATTCGCAACTGACTTACATTGAGGTACGAGATGCTTCCATAGCAATGGTTTTCAGTACAAGAACTAGATACGACCATGAAGAGCAACCCATGCAATTATAACTCGATCTAGCCTCGATACAATTTCAATTGAACCTGACAACTGTTTCATGTAATACTTGATGATTTTAAACTTAGCAGAATACAATCTGCCATTGTTTGATAGCAAACAGCCTTCCACTGATTTACTCATGAATGTTAATGTGAATGACAGTCGTGCGCTTTTTAATTGATAATAGATACTGCATACAAAACGAAATGGACAAGTAATATAATGCGAGTTGCCCTCCGTTGAATCATTCCTTACAGCAACCTCTTTCTCTAGACACAAATCCTTAATACAAGTGGACCACATTATGAGTTGCACGAGTTCCATAGATTATTGCTAATATCATCATGATATACCATCTACATTCAGTGCAAAATGAGGGTTTAGGCGGGCATATCGGCACCAATATTTTTACGTTAAATTATAGTACATGTTTTACATTTATGTAAGAGTGTTTGATTGTAAAAAAAATTATATGATGTTATAACCCTATAAATGCTGTGTTGGTTTATTTGTCCAGAGCTGTGTTTGCCTTAACTGCGATCACGCATTCCTCGCCGCAGGATTTCAGAACGGTGCACTGAAACAAACCAAACGACAAGATTACAACGAGACAAAATATTTTTATTACCAAAAGGAACATTTTTGGTGATAAGCCATTTTCCATCACATCAATCTGTCACCGAGACAGTGTCCTGGACCTCGACTTGAACTAGTTCCCAGTCCAGGCATAGCGTGGCGTTACCTTCAGTTACATTGTCACTTAACCTCAGGGTATATTTAGTCAACGTTACCCTATTTTTTTATTTCTATCAAGTTCGAAATTAAATCACAAAAAAATACAAAAATTGAAGTAACTAATACGCAAATATGATAACGTCCTAAAATCATAACTTCAGTTGCTACTTGATAAATCTAAATACCTATGCCCTAACCTCGTGTGTTTGGTATGTTTTTGTGATTGTACTAATTTTACACCTCTCTATTTGATCACTATGTTCCCTCCATTCTTAATGTAGTTTGGCAGAGGTAGCTTACCTCTAAGCTACCTCTGACTGCTGTGGGGGAGGCGCCGGACAGCTAGGATTAAATATTCATGATAATAATAATAATATTTGTGGACATTTCACACAGCGCCATCTAGTCTTAAACTGAGCAAAGATTGTACCATGGGAACCAGATAACTGATATAATACTTAGATACTTTTTGTTTGTACATAGAATACAATATAACACACAGACTTGATACATTAACACATTGACTTTTATATTTAACTACAATATATTTTGCTTTATGCATTTTGTTAACAATATGCGTTATGTGTAAATAGGTTGGATATACAAATAAAAACGCGGTCAATCAAGTTTTTATGATAAACAGCTCAACGATCTGAACCAGACAACCTTGTAAAAGGGCAGACTGTCTGATCAGAAAGAGTAATGTATTATTTACAAGAACTGTAAATACTTTTGAACGTTACGTAGAAGTTTGAACATGTTGCTATGGTTTGATTTCTTTATTTAATCTACAATGTAAATATTATAGTTGAATAACATAATGATGAACTTTGAATGTAAAAGACTACTACCACAAAAGTTATGGGAAAAATGCTAAACTATTCAGAGAATTTAGAATTACATATTTATATCATTTAGATTAGTGTATTTTCATTTTTCATCGAAAGCTGTGAATTGATGTTGATTTGTTATTTAAAATAACTATTTGTTTACGATTGCACGTATAACTACAACAAAGTTATACAATCATCAACAGTTTGAAGACTACTCAACATAGCCCTCCCCTATAGAGCGCCACTTTGACGCCTACAGCTTGCATCTTGCATCAAACAGCTCCCCACGCCTATACAATAGTTTGAAGTAAAATTTAAACTATTTTTCCAATTATTGTGAATTATGTTTAACTTTTTCCGCTAATTTTAACCTACTTAAATTGGTTAACAGTTACTTAGTTAGTAACAACTTAAGAGAGGTGGAATTTTGATGCTTTTTACTTGCTCTCCGCTACCGTCTTTCTGTCTAGGCAGTAGGTACCTACTTAAATTGGTTAACACAATTATAGACTTAAGAGAGGTGGGAAACCATCACGCGAGAAATATTTCCACACGCCAGTTTGTTACTTGCACATAAAAAAGTTAATGTGTCCTCATAACCCATAATGTCCATACGACTGGCGACTGGCGCTAGCCCAGGTAACGGGCAGAGTTATAATATCCGAGTAGATTTAGCACCAACAAAACATTTGTAGTTATGTCAGAGACTCTATACTCGACCAAATTATATGAAATGCAACATTGAGAGTAGCTTTTGGTTATTATAATCGCCACAGTCATGTTTTAGCTGAAAACTAAAACTTTCTAATGATCTTAAATGTAATTCCTTACCATAATTAATTGAAATATTAATTACCACCGTTTAAAGTTGGGAGAAATGTGGTTAAACGCAAGCCTATTAGTATAAAAAAATTATAAAACATTAATTGTTAAGAATTCTCCTGTTTAAAACGTAAGCAGTTACAAATGTTAACGATATACACGTGCCTAAAAATCAAAACATGATAACCGTGAACTAATGAACATTTGTAATTAGTCCTGTCCAAAAAGTATCAAAATTATCAACAGCGCCACACTCAAGTCCAAGGCTGGATAAAAACCTTCCCTAAAATATGCAACTAAGCTTGCATATACTTCTTTTCTAGTCATTACTAGACCCTACGTATGTTACTTTACGTTTGCCGGTTCGCGTTCTCTACTCTAGGACACTATAGTTTTTAACTGATACTTATTTGTAAAAATAACTTTTATTTTAGTGTATACAAGGTGGCATTTAATTCACTCTTTTCCTTAAATGTATGTACTCGGTAATGCTATAGAATATTAGTACAAGGTCTGATTAAAAAAAAAAAAATTGTTTTAGTATTTAGTGCCTCTTAAAATAACTGCATGACAGCCGAAATGTCTATTTAAGGGTACACACAGCACGGACACCAGCTGAGTGTACCTTGTATAGGCATACCTATAGAGAAATGAAATCGTGACTTCTTTTACTTACTTTATATTTCTCATGTTTTCTTTTTAGGCACGTATCAACCTTCGTAACTGCTGACGTTTAAAACAGTACAATTGATATCAGTTTCTTTATCATATGAAACTGCAGATGAAATGGCTGATAACAATTACTTAACTGACATGATAAATGTCTCGAAATCTTGAGAAAGTTTTTTTTTAACTTTGGATTCTGAATTGAGACATAAGATTCGTATTACAGAACTACACTCTGAATCTGCTTAAGACAAGATCTTATTCACAAAATGATTAAATAATTAATTCATTAACTCTATTTGAGCATCAATCGATATGACGAATGCGCATAGTTCTGTAATGCGGGTTATGGGCGCTATGTTTTCGTAATTTTTTCTCACCGATAGCTCAAACAGGGCAGAGCTCCAATTCAGACTCAGAATTAGCTATTGAAGTGCAAATTTCTTGTGAGTCAGGTCAACTATTAACTATTCTGTGGTAAGGCTCGAGTAAGACGCGTAAAACGATCAAATCTGAACACTTTCGTGCCTACTTTCGTTACGAAATATAGATCAACTCACCAACAACTCTTTGCCACTGTCAAAGTCGGAGCGCAGTTGGGTGCCGAGGTCGCCATCAGGGATCTTGAGGTCCTCGCGGAGGTCGCCATTGTCAGCCATGAGGGTGAGGTAGCCGTCGTCAGAGATATCGGTCAGTTGGTAGTCTTCGCGCTTCACGTGCGGCACGTCCATGTTGTGGGTAGAGGGACAGATATCTTCGTATCTGGGGAACGCAGTACGGTTCAATAATTGGTGGAAATAATTTTATTATATTTGAGTGAGCGAGCGCAAAGCCTCTTCGTTTCAGCTGGTAAAAAGCAAAGAGATAAGTATAATTCTACATTAGAGACTGTCCAATATTGAAAGACAAAAGCGACATAATTAAAAAAAAAAAACAACTACAGAAACACTTTTTTGACGCCACTAATATGACGTGACTTAATGAACATAGGTCTCAAAATTTTCAGCGATAACAACTAGATAAGACATTAAAGGATAGTAATTATATTTAAATAGATACCCAAAAGCATAAGTTTTTCTATTCCATTTATTTAAATTTTCAAAATGACAATGTCATGGGATTACAATGTAAATTCAGTTTTAAGCAATACAATAACACCCTCGCAAGATCTAATCGCTCACAGAGCCACTTGTTTATTTAGAGATGGGTTATTGTTGATGAAATGTCTTATAAAACTCGGTCACGCTGTTTCGCCAGTATAAAGAAATCAATCGCATAACAAATAACCTACCATATTAGTTATTATTATATATTAGTACCATAGTCGTTAGCCTTTAGGCTTCCTACTAAACTATTTAGACCGCACCGATGCAGTTACTAACGATTCCTTGTTACGACAGTCACTTTGTAAGGGTAGAAAAATCGATACCAAAAAATCAGAACTCTACTATAGCCAGGCGGTTTAGGTGACCTAGATATAATACTAATAAATAGAAATGGCAAGTCACGATATTTTGCATCTCCGGTCAGATTTTCCCAGAATTCAGTTACAGCCTCGCTGTGGTATTGATTTTCTCCCCGTCTAGCTGCTCCAGGAAATGCTATTACAGGATGAAAGCTGTGCAATGCCTCAAGTGAAGAAATCATTTATAGAATTTACGTTCTAGCAATACTTCTTTCTTTAACGATTTTGATGCATAATTATTATATCTTTTCCAAATAGGCATGAATTTATGGTTATCAAAATGTATTTTTAATTTTTGTCTAGTACATAAAATAGACACAGAGAACCAGCAGGCTTAGCACGGCATGTGGAGAAATTGTCTTTCCCCCGGTTTTTTCCACCTGTCAGTTAAAATAATCCCCCTCTCCACCTTACGTAGCACGGCGTCGAGGAGAGGAAAGAAATATTTCCCTTTGACATTATCGTAGACATTATATCCCGCTACTCCCCGCTTCAGAGCACGGACTCGGAAGAAAGTGGATAATATTCTCTTGAATTGACAGAAAGCAGAGAGTATTTATCTTCGACTCTTGTAGGTGGGTATAAGGAAGTCAAAGTGTTTTAATAGGCACAAAAATGTCGCGTGCCTATTACAACTATGTTTAATCGCGGGAACTTGAATTTTGGAGCGAAAATTACACCGGGAGAAGCATTCGGAATACAAGTAATCCCTTCTAAATCCCGGGAAATGAGTTTAAATACAAAAAAAAAATACATAGCGAAATATTCGTGAAAATACAATTATTAGTTTAGTTTTAATAAGGAAATTATTTAATTTACGTAATTAACTTAAATGATGCATATATTTTTTGAGTATATTTTATTATAAAATATATACATATAAAATTTTTAAATATAACTACTACACAATAATTAATCACGTTTTTCCGCCCATATTACAAACAAAATAAAATTTTAATTTAAACTACTCACTTACTCTCACTCATACATAGTAGTCGTTACATACTCTTTGATTATCACAAGGACACAGACTCTAAAACCTTATTTTTTCTTAATTTTTATATTTTGTTTTCAATCCCAGTATATTTAGCCGAACAATTATCGATGGTTTGATGGACTGAACAAAATATTGAAGCATGTAATGTCATTTTAGTTAACATTTTCTCGTACTGGCAACAATACGGTAGAGAAATCTAAAAACGCTACTCCCACCGTTTATCCCCCGGATAAAGCTTTCCACTGTCGCGGCCGTGCTCGCAGAGTGGAATAAAGTGACAATGAGGATAAGTTTGTTATCTACTCCCTGGGGAGAAGTTGTCCACCGGCCGTGCTAGGCCTGCAGCAGTCTGAACATATCCACCTGCGTCGTGGTGTGAGACAAGGGGACGTAATATCCCCGAAACTGTTCTCAAACGCATTGGAGGATATGTTCAAGACTCTGGACTGGCAAGGACGGGGCATTAATATTAGGTCTTTACCTATGAAATTGCCGTTTTGTTTGAAAAAAGTTGAAGTATTTTTTTTCGAACTTATTTATTTCTTTTATTCAAAGTAATCACCCCTGCAATCAATGCATCTTTGCCAACGCTGTGGCAGTTTATGGATGCCCTTCTTGAAAAAATCAGCAGGACGGGAGACAACAAACTCTTCAAAGGCGTTTTGTACTGCCTCTCGGGAATTGAATTTTTTTCCCGCTAAAAAGTTGTCCAAATTTTGGAAAAAGTAATAGTCGGTAGGCGCAAGATCTGGTGAGTATGGCGGATGAGGAAGAGCTTCCAAACCCAACTCATGCAGCTTAGAGACGGTCTGTTGTGCAGTATGGGGTCGCGCGTTGTCGTGAAGTAGCAGTGGAGACGACCGATTGACCAAAGCTGGTTGCAGACGTGCGAGTTTCGCCATCATTGTGGTCAGTTCTTCAATGTACACATCTGCAGTAATGCTCTCGCCGTTTTGTAAAAAGCTATGATGAATCACACCAGCACTAGACCACCAAACTGTGACCATCACCTTTCTAGGGGTCATTTTTCGTTTTGCACATTGCTTTGGTACCGAACCAGGATCTAACCAACTTGCTGAGCGCTTTCGATTGTCAAAAAGAATCCATTTTTCGTCGCACGTAACAATTCGGTTCAAAATTCCTTCATATCTGTGCCTGTTAAGCAGCGCAAGGCAAGTCTCGACGCGTACGTTGCGCCGGCGATCGTTAAGTTCGTGGGGCACCCATCTATCAAGCTTTTTTATCTTGCCAATCTGTCGCAAATGGACCAATATTGTTTTGATGCTAACATCAAAAGCTGCTGCCCGCTCAGCTGTAGATTGAGATTCATCAGCTTCCACAATCGCCTTATTTCATCATTTTTTACCAAAGTTTCAGGACGACCACGAGGTTCATTTTTCAAGTCAAAATTCCCAGAACGGAACCGAGCAAACCAATAACGGGTTGTACGTTCGTTTGTACAGTTCTCTCCGTAAACGTCGTTGATGTTACGTGTCGTTTGTGCCGCGTTGGTGCCACGACGGAACTCATATTCCATAATTACACGAAATTTCAAAGTATCCATTATGAGGAAAAATGTTGAAATGTAATGAAAATACAACGCTAATCAATAAACAAAAGACTTATATTGTAAATAGAATGTCATATTTTTAAAACAAAATTAATTTGAATTTAGAATTCATAGCCAATCAAAACTTTTTTTTGTTTGAAAAAGTCTGTACTGCAATACGGCAATTTCATAGGTAAAGACCTATTATAAACAGTGCCTACATCTCACACTTGCGATTTGCAGATGACATCGTCGTAATGGCCGAAACGTTGCAGGACTTACAGCAAATGTTGGACGGCCTGGCTGATTCTTCTCAACGCATCGGTCTCCGGATGAACTTAGATAAGACCAAAATTATGTTCAATGAACATGTTAATCCGGAACCTGTTGCTATTCACGGGGCTACGCTTGAAGTTGTTCAGGAATATGTATACCTAGGGCAAACGCTCCAACTAGGTAAGAACAACTTCGAGAAAGAAGTGAATAGAGCTGGGCTGGGCAGCATTTGGTAAGCTTCGTCGAGTCTTCTCGTCGCGAATACCTCAATGCCTAAAAACAAAGGTATTCAACCAGTGCGTCCTACCGGTTATGACATACGGAGCCGAGTCATGGACACTCACAGTGCGGCTAGTCCACCGACTTAAAGTCGCTCAGAGAGCTATGGAGAGGGCTATGCTTGGAGTTTCTCTGAAGGATCGAATCAGAAATGAGGTAATCCGTCAGAGAACTAATGTCACCGACATAGCCTATCGAATTAGCAAACTGAAGTGGCAGTGGGCTGGCCATATTTGCCGCAGAACCGACAACCGTTGGGGAAAGCGTGTCCTTGAGTGGAGACCGCGACTTGGCAAACGTAGTGTAGGACGCCCGCCGACTAGTTGGAGCGACGACTTGCGCCGAGTGGCTGGCAGTCATTGGATGAGAAGAGCTGAAGACCGGGCTCAATGGCGTACCTTGGGAGAGGCCTATGTCCAGCTGTGGACAAACACAGGCTGATGATGATGATGATGATGACATAAAATAGATACATTGACGCATAATCCTACGCCATGGTAAAGCCGTTCAAGATTATATAATTTCTGTACAATGTGAATACAAAATGTACCCCTGGACGGTGATCCCAGAACACAGTTGTGCAGTGAGACGCATAGTCGGGCTTGGCGTATAATTTTCGAGTACCCTCAGCACGATTGCAATATGATTACTGCAATCGCGACTCTATGGGCTCGCAATAACCGTTAATTAAAAAGATCTAAAAAATCTTGGCAAATCTTGAGAATGACGTCGGTTTTTATATCATTCTATTCAACAATGAAATCAATGATAATATAATCAATCATCAAGGCAAGTTATATTTTCTTAATTAATTAATAGTCATTTACTTGAAACGTAACTTGATTATTTAGTCCGTATTCCGGTTTATTTTTTATTGTACGCTACTTTCATTCGTAGTAAGTAAGCTCGGCTTTTGTCCTTGCCATTGCTACCTCGGCGCCGTCATCTCGTTCTCGGGTGAGGTCCCGGTGCGGTGGATAAGTGGCGTAACTCTCTTTTTCCCATCTTCCTCCCCATAATTGCTAATTACTATTACAAATTTATTTAAAAAAAATAGTTTCCAAAAATTTTAGCGGATTTTATACATTATAAACATCTTAAAACAACAATAGCCATATTGGTCCAGCCTGCGATTACCAAAACACATCATTTCAATTTTATTTATAATAGATAAAAAATATTTTATTGATAAACCTCGAATTTTGCGGATTATTGATTAGATCAGATCAGTGGGTAAAGCCCTTTAAAATAACTGGTAAAAAGCAATGAGATAAGTATTATTCTACATTAGAGACTATCCAATATTGGAAATAAAAGCGACGTGATAAAAAAAAAATACTAAAACACTTTTTTGACGTCATTAATATGACGTGACGTGTCAAAATAATCATATGAAAAAATTGGGTACATAGAAAATAAATCGAAAAACAGGAATGACCTAACGATACTTAATTAAGTACTTTTAATTTATTTTATTTTACAAATTAAATAACATAGGTGCACTGTATATGCAGTATTTTCGAAAAAGAAATAGAACTGTATTTTCATGTACTTAAATACCAGTATTTAGGAGCATAAGCCGATATCTCAGCAGTACCTACTTGATCTTTAATCTTAGCTTAACATTCATACTATGCTGATAATTATTGTATGAAATGAATGCAAGTGAATCAGAGTGTGGCACAGGGGAGGAAGTGCTCAGCGGTAGCTCGTGCGACTTACAAATTCGCATGACGCAACCTAGTTCGCATCCCACTCGGCTTAATAACCAATGATTTTTCAAGTTAAGTGCGACTTTTGCATTCGCTTTTACAACGGTGAAAGTCTAAAACCGTGAGGAAACAGGCAAGTTCAGAAATCACGAAATTCGAATACATGTGTCATCGGCAAACCCGCACTTATGCTAACTAAATTTGACAGTTAAGTTTGCAAATATTCCTGTAACATACCCAAATACATGTAGGCATGTCATAGAGGGATAAGTGCGAACTTAGGTAGCTGTCTAACTTTTGTATAGACGGGTCTTTATAAGAGAGGGCCCATAATAGTAGGTTATTGCAAAAATTGTGTAGGCACAAGTAGATCTTACAAACAAGTATTGTAGGATAATTTATGATAAACAGTTGTCCCTACTGCACCAGACAATACCATATTTGAATAAAACCATGTTGACTTGGATGATGTGGCTGGAAAAAATCTGATAAACAAAACGAAACTTACTTCTTGCCATTAAAAATGTCAATGCCGACCATGTGGACTTTGGCGTGTCCGTGCTTTCCGGTTTTAGATGTAGACATCTCAACAATCTTGCAAGGGCGGCCCTTCAGCATCACGAAACCGTTCTTACGCAGGGCCGAGCATTGCATAGGGAAGGTGGCCGAGGCACCGGAGTCCCCGGTCTCGAAATGGGTATCTTCGATGTCACCCATGGTTGTTGTGCGCCGAGTAAAATCTACGGTCTGGAGTGATCTGCGGAGACAGGAATTTCGAGATCAGTTTGGTATGTATAGTTATCTAAAAACAACTGTTGCTGTTTCATGTACCTAAATGGTCCAATATAACAATGCTAAAGGTCTTCTGACAATGTGTATAAAAAAACCTTAAAAAGTACCATAAAACGTTTCTGCACCAAGTCAATAAGAATTTTTTTTTCGTAATGAACTTAAAAATTATATTATTAATATTATTCAGAGCCAACCATTATTATTATCTGCAGTACAATGAAATTAAGATATGAATTGAATAAGTAGGCTACTAAGCAGGGATGAATCATTCTCCATAGCAGTATAATAATATACAATAATAATACACACAACGATCACATAGATCCTGGACGCTAACCAGGATTCCCTATATAGACTAGGGTTATGAGCCAACCTGCTCAACCACTACACCACAGATGCTGTCATGTTTTGTTGTGTCAATTGTAAAATAACAATAAAATGTACATAAACCATGAACTCTGATACAATGGTATAATATATTTTCTCACCACATTTTATCAACCACATTTGATAAAACATTGGAATCTAGGTAATTTAATATGAAATATATACCTACTACAGACAGAAATAACCCTAACCCGAAATGTCACATGGACTAAATATACCTGCTCATTATTCTACAAGATTAAATCAAAGATAAAAATCTCATAAAATTGCTCATACCTAATAGTTAACGCAGAAAAAGCAACAGGTAAGGCTCACAAAGAACTCACTATCATATAACAAAGATCATAAAGTCCAAAGTTGAACCCAACAACTTAGCTACTTACTGCAAATCTGATAAAAGATAAAATCATCAAATATCTACATATAGAACCTTGGCACTAACTGTAGATTCATGATTCATACATAGGTGACGAAAATTCAGAGGTGGTTGACCTCAAGTCAATGACCCTTTATGAAAATGTAAGTGGGAGCTGTTTATATACAAAAGACATTATTTTGGGTCAATTATACTTTGTAATGAGGTATCCATTACTGAAATGTACCACCATCTACAACATGTCAAAAACTAAGTAATATCTTGGATATAACAATATAGAAATATGTATTGTTTTTATCACAGTCTGTTACAAGGACCAATTAAAAAACATACTGGTTGATTATAAGTATGTATGTATATGCCAATCACATTCATTACCCATTTAACTCAACAATAATTTTATATCCCACGAGCTTCTGCCCGCAGCTTCACTGCAGCGTGGCCTATAGGAAAATAATTCAACCACCCATTTCAACCTCTTAAGGGTGGAATTTCGAAAAATCCTTTCTTAGTGGATGCCTACATCATAACATCTACCTGCATGCCGAATTTCAGCCTGATCCGTCTAGTGGTTTGGGCTGTATGTTGATAGATCACTATGTCAGTCAGTCAGTCACCTTTGAGTTATATATATTTAGATGTGACAAAGTAAATGGTTAACATTAAGCCAAAAATCTAAAAATAGATATTTACTGATAAAGATAATCAACTCCTTCAATCAGAAGCTAGAAACAAAAACAACTTGGCCATATTGCAAGTAAAACTACTTTTACCATTAAGTTGTCTGCGGTAATACAAACTATTATTCAATTATTGTATAGAGTGGATTTTTGGGGTGAAGGCCAAGTCTAAAAATACGAGAATCAAATAAAAATCATAAAAGGGGTCATGCCCTCGATTTATAAGAAAACAATGACTAAATCTTTTAATTTGATGGAATTCAATATTTATTATTACTAGTAAAAGTACAGTAAAACTAATAAGACCAAATAAATGGTATCCATTGACTCTAATGCATAAGTTTATGTCTTAATTTACTGCATTTAATACTATTATAGAACAAAACTATTTGAAAAAGCATGAATGGAATTCTACTTTCAAATATGTAATATCAATTCTTTTTTTGATTTGTAACACCACAGTAACGACAAAAATGTTGAATAGGAAGTAAGTTTAATCCATGTAAAATTATAAAATAGTTAAAATACTATTTCCTCTCATTTAGTTATTCATGTTCTCAATAGTCTTCTCATGTCAAAATTATAAGGAAAATTTTTCTATGTGTGGCATCACCTAAAAAATTAAACAGTTAAATATAACAAATACATTCGGTATGAACGTAAAGCTTAAAATCTTATTGGCATATAACCCCATCTAATTCTTCTCGAGCCTAAATTGTATGAACTTTCAGTGGTATAAAAAACACTGTACCCCTGGACGGTGATCCCAGAACACAGTTGTGTAGTGAGACGCATAGTCGGGGTTGGTATATAATTTTCGAGTACCCTCAGCACAATTGCAATATGGAGACTGCAATCGCGACTCTATGGGCTCGTAATTATTTTTATTGATGCTCAATTATTCAATCTAAATAAGAAAAGTAATTTCTATTACAGTCAAACATGAATTTATATTTTATGACCACTTTAGATGCATTCCATGCCAAGTCAATTGACCTAAATTAATAGTAAACTTTCACTCTTTTTCTATGGATAATTTGGAGGGATATGTACCTCAAAAACATAACCAAATTATCAGAAGATGGAATTTATGATATATATTGGATTAAGGTATGATAATAGAGAAATAAATATCCATATACATGAATACCAGATTTAAAAATCCATATAGAAAAAAAATCAAAGGTGATCATTGCAATTTTATATTACTAAATAAGTAGGTCATTTTACAGTATTGTTGTATCATTATATGAATATTTGCAGAAAGTGGTATAAATATGATACATAAACAGCTGTTTCATTAACCTTATTGAATTTTTTTGTAATTGCAAGTAAATGATATTTTTTATACATGTTTGCATGAAAAATAATGAATAATTTGATAGATCTGCTCATTTAGTTGATTAACAGTATAAACAGGTAATTCAGTGCAAAAATTGAGTCATGCCTTCTTTATTCACTGTATCTAAAGAACTAAGTGTCAAATGCGAATTTGTCAAGTCATACACACAAAATACAATCACTCTCACTGAACCATTACTTTCACAAAAAAACACAAAATTATTGGATTGAATAATAAATGATAGAATAATAGTTTTTTTACCGTACCTAACCCCACCTTCGCGGCGTGAATTAATCTTTTGTAGGAGTACCTACATAGTGCAAGAGTAGAAATAGTCAACAGACATAACCATACGGTAATGCAAAGCTGATTGATAAGGCTATGATAGTGCGATACAGAATTAATAAAATGAAACTAGAAGTCAAGCCTTATTTGACTCGGAGAAGGTGACATAGACCCAACGGTGTGGTGTCAGAACATGTGGCTCCCACAAGAGACATCTTGGGCATGTCTTCATTACAACAAACGCACACGAAATATATGAACCACAAACCGTTAAATTTCTCCACAAAACTATTAGTAACACACTGGAATTGCAACAGAACAGCGCAGAACTTGATCTAGAAATCGAAGTTACCGAAAATCAGCTATTTGACAAACGTGCCGGCGCGCCGCGGCAGTTTTACTTTTTCGATATTTACACAGAAACCACACCGTGAAATTGACTTGTTAACACAATATTTTTTTCACCACGAAAAATACTTACAAAATCTATATTTATAACTAAATTTAAAGGATTCACGTTAAAATTAAGATATTTATCGACACTCACATGTGACCGACGGGTTCTTCAACCGAAAGGTCAAATTGCGCCTGCGTAGCACGGACAACACTCACTTCCTGCCATGGGGTTCGCAAAATGGCTGTAATGCCTTGGAACATGGCGGCAAATACAAATATGTAAACAACTTTAATCAAAAATTATATATAATCAAAAAAACTTATACCAATAATTATTAAACCGAATATTTATCCACAAAATTAAAGTTTACGAAGTAAAATTTAATGAATTTAAGTAAAATTATTTTAAAGGTTGATGTAAGTCGTACTGCTTTACCGACAAATACGTTTTACAAAACAGGTTGTAAAACTATATTCACTAGATGGCACTGTTTTCTTCCCACAGATAAACAATAATAATCACAGATACCGTACATAATTTATGTATATAATATATTATTAAAATATCAGATATTATTGTATAGAATAATAATTATTTTGATAAAAATGATTGAATTTCCCTAAATTAAAAATAAAATGAACAAGCAATTTTTTACTAGCTGCTTTCATACTTTTAGGGCTACCCAAAAAATACCTCATTAGATTTATCATGTTTGACCGACTTACGAGTAGGTACTTCATGCCACTTCATGGTACAGGGACTATATTAATATGATACTACAAGTAAGCTTTAATAAGATTTTTTAATAAGACGTACATGATCCAGGGAAAATTATTTATTGACTGTTCTCAGAAAAATCCTATAAATCTCTTTAAATCTAAATCCATATCACAAACTTCTAAGAAAGGGGCTCGCTCGATGGCTAGTCTATAGAATAATATTACTCCAGGGCTAGCCATTATGAAAAAAGTACAGAAATAAATAAAAGGAGTTTTGGCGGGATAACGCAAAAGATCGCGTCGCCGCATTGTATTATTTTCCAAAACTTGTGTTATTTTCAGTGTTAGTGCATAAAACTGGTGGCATTTTATTCGTTAAGTGCTGAATTACAGGCATGAGTGTAGGAAAGTGGTATAATGATGGTGAAACGTTTCTTTTCGTGTTGTTTCCAAAACTCCATAGAAGCTTCTGGTAAAGTTGCCACCACTTTACTAAGAGTATGACTTGACTAGACTAGACTAGACTATGACTTAACTTGATGACTTGGACTGTGACTTGACTTGACACACTATATGATATTAATTAACTTGAGATATATCAATTACTTGACACTGGCTAAATACACAAAAGTGGAGCCAAAACCAAACATAAAAAAAGAACAGCACGCACAATAGATGTCGCTTTACATAAATTGGACACTAACGTTAACGTTGTTAAGGAAACTAACTTTGTTTTTATGCGACAGAATAGATGTCGCTTTGCAGCTCTGATTAAGATTCACTGAATTGTAGAGCCAGGAATGCGCGACCAAATAATGCACGGTCAGTATTGTATCCTGTATTGCATTACCCTTCAATTTGAAGCCATATGTATGGATTCCTGGATGTACATTTTACATAATAGCCTGTATTGCACAGCCCGATAGTTAGAAGCCATGTACATCAGGCCAATACTCAGTCGATCATAGCTACTGGCCTGCCAAAATTGAGAATATGACCTGGCCTGCCAACGAATGAGGCTGTGCTATGACAGCGGTCTGTGGTTTGTCTATGGTTGGCTTCCACCAATTCCAGTCAGTACATTCCTAGCCGTACATTATCGGTACGTGTAATATTTCTAATATTTCGCGCCCTATATAGTATGATCTGTTTTGCTCAGTCCGGTATTTGAAAGCTATGGGCACGGATTTTGAGCTGTGCATCATGGTACACCTACATTATTGCCTGTACCAAACATTGATACAGATGACATTGCACGACTCGTATTGACAGGCCTGATATTTGGAAACCATGTACACCAATTCCGGGCTGTTCATTCCTGGTCATAAAATACGGGCTGTGCGATATTATAGTCGTGCATTCCTGCTTCTCCTGAAGACTGTAATTTGAGATTTGGCGGGTAAACGAAAAAGATCGCGTCACCGCATTGTATTATTTTCCAAAACTTGTGTTATTTTCACTGTTAGTGCATAAAACTGGGGGAATTTAGTCGTTAAGGGCTTGATTACAGGCACGAGTGTGGGAAAGTGGTATAATGATGGTGAAACGTTTCTTTTCGTGTTGTTTCCAAAACTACATAGAAGCTTCTGTTAAAGTTGCCACCACTTTAATAGGAATATGACTTGACTAGACTAGACTATGACTTGACTTGATGACTTGGACTGTTACTTGACTTGACACATATATAATAGACATAATATTAATTAACTTGAGAAATTAATTACTTGACACTGGCTAAATACACAAAAGTGTGGAGTCAAAACCAAAACAAGGAAATAATTTGATAGGGGTCCTGCGGGAAATTAATACCGGTTCATGCTTAAACAATGGCAATTAATTTTTGAATACTAGGTAGGTACTTCCTCGAGTTCCACGGTCCGCCCTCCGTCTAGCTGTAGGTAAGTATTCTTAATCTGCGCTTGGTCTGTGGGGCCTGGAAATTAGCAACGAGCAAAGAATGCTCATTACTAATGAAGTAAAACTTCTTTACGAACGCTTGATTTGGGAAGTAAGCTGATGAATGCTAGGCGAACGGAAGTTGAAGTTGGTTCACGTAGATCTCCATTGTCCATTGAGTCTTGAATCTGGTACCTTCTCTACCATAATACCTACATGAGTGATTTCTACTCATTCCAAACCAAAGCGGTATTCATCTCCCACGTTTTTGTGTGAAACCAGAAGCTTTAAAAAAAAAACTAAATTAGGCACATCAAAAAGCCATTTCCACACTGTCATCAGAAGCTCGGAAGCTACAATGGCTTGCATCTCACTAATCGTTCGGTAATAACAACATCAATGGTTATGTAATTGTATCTCGAAGCCACCCTTGCGTCTTTATGAAAAAATTGCGGGGGATATCAGGCTGTCCGTAGAGATGGAACAATTCCGGCATATATTCGGCGAGATCTAATTTTACTACTTATTAATAGCTAGTTGCAAACTCATTTTGTGTTTAAGCCTACGTCTTCTAAATCACCAAATTAGAAGCTATAGTCGTATTCCCCAGTGGTTGTAAAATCTTTAGCCTGATTTTACCGATTAAGTGGCAAGTATTGTAATCTATATAACCTGGGTTAGACTGGTATTTTCATAGTGGGGCCACTGGTGGAGAGTCGGGGGACTCTACGCCGGCTTGCACGGCCCTACTCGTCTGATGGGTGACCTTGGTGAGCAGGGTCACCCATCCATTGGCGCGAGGAGGCCCGAAAGGGCCTGCCGCCAGGGGGCGAGTTGGCTGGACTGCATTCGCGACCCCTTCTCGTTCCCGGTACGGCGGACGAGGGCTCAATTACTCCGTCGTCGCCGCTCGAGACACGTCTTGAGAGACCCGGATGATCCTATAGCAGCCGTAGTATCGGCTGCGCTAGGATCACCAGACCAGTCTAGCCCTTCTGGCTCAGGTACCGCTTTCGGCACCGGTATAGGATACCAGCGTAACACAATCAGACACTGACCCCACCGGCGAGGTCGACGTACCCCCGTAGGTTAGCTAGAACGGTCACGACTTTCAATAGGGTCCACTCTTCTAGTGGACGTAGTCTTCTCGATCCTCTTATCCCGGCAACGGCCCAAGCCGAGGCTCGTAGTCACAGATAATATAATTATAGGTAATCTTTACTACCATAGGTAGGTACATACTTACGTTGTACTAAAACTAAGCATAAATATGTGGCAATAGCGTATATATTTTGAACTCTACAAGTAGATTAGTAGAATTTTCTTTCATCTTCATATATTTTTGAGGAGCTGCTATATGCGATCCTCAAGAAAAGGTAAAAAAATGACTTACAGAGAGCGGATATTATAAAAATGACAGTGTTAGTTTACTACAAATATTATTTATTATAAGTTGATAAACAAATAACAGACAACGTCCATCTACATCGCCCATTGTTCCCCATTTCTTGTAATTCCTTGTATTCTTTTTAATATTGTTAATATGTGGTGTGTACAATAAAGAGTTTATCCATCAGCTGATATTTTTATCCGGCCAAACTTTCGTTTGTCCCCCTCACTAGCAGTCTACCCCTCACCACGAGTGATTTATTAAAGAAAGCTTTTAAACCCTTGCTGGTGTGTAGATTTGTCTTGTAGGGGGTGGTCGTTAAGGGTTGCGCGATTTGCTCTATTAATTCGATGGCTGGCCATTGTCATTAGCTTTATTTAGATTGTTTCGCTTATTTGTTAACGTAATGGCGTTTTTGAAATACGGAGAGTTTTGTGTCGAGAACTTGAACAATTATTTTAGAATTATTAATTTTCACTAAAGTTTTGTTCTCAGGTGCTTTGAGAAGAGATTTTATGTTGTGCAGGTGAATATTGAACTCCAAACTGCTGTTAGAATAATAAGTTGATATCTCGTAACCTGCTCTTAATGCAACGTTTTGTGCTTGCAATGCACCGCAATGTAATGCTCTATTTTCAAGTACCTTTTTAATGCAATGTTTTAAATCATATGTAAGTAACGTAATTAATGCAACGGTTTGTGCATGCAATACGATTCTCTAATCGAAGATAAGTAAATGTTGTAATAATAATAATAATTTTTACCTACTTGGCTACACTTACGTATCTTTTTTTTGTTATTATATTGTAATTAGCATTAAGTATAGTTTGTATAGCTTTTCCTGCATCTAAAAACCACCGTCCTTATTTTATTGTTTTTTTTTCTTTTCTAAATTTTTGGGTTGTCTGGAAGAGATCGCTTTAAGCGATATGACCGCTCATTGTGACACTTAATTCTTAAGTTTGTACCTGTAAATTGTTCCTACAATGTGGTGTTTCAATAAAGAGTTTTATCTATCTATCTATCTATGTTTTTGTTTTAGGTTTCGAGGATTCTTGTAGGTATCTTATTATATTAGGTCTTTACCTATGAAATTGCCGTTTTGTTTGAAAAAAGTTAAAGTATTTTTTTTTTTCGAAGTTATTTATTTCTTTTATTCAAAGTAATCACCCCTGCAATCAATGCATCTTTGCCAACGCTGTGGCAGTTTATGGATGCCCTTCTTGAGAAAATCAGCAGGACGGGAGACAACAAACTCTTCAAAGGCGTTTTGTACTGCCTCTCGGGAATTGAATTTTTTTCCCGCTAAAAAGTTGTCCAAATTTTGGAAAAAGTAATAGTCGGTAGGCGCAAGATCTGGTGAGTATGGCGGATGAGCGAGAGCTTCCAAACCCAACTCATGCAGCTTAGAGACGGTCTGTTGTGCAGTATGGGGTCGCGCGTTGTCGTGAAGTAGCAGTGTAGCAGTGGAGACGACCGATTGACCAAAACTGGTTGCAGACGTGCGAGTTTCGCCATCATTGTGGTCAGTTCTTCAATGTACACATCTGCAGTAATGCTCTCGCCGTTTTGTAAAAAGCTATGATGAATCACACCAGCACTAGACCACCAAACTGTGACCATCACCTTTCTAGGGGTCATTTTTCGTTTTGCACATTGCTTTGGTACCGAACCAGGATCTAACCAACTTGCTGAGCGCTTTCGATTGTCAAAAAGAATCCATTTTTCGTCGCACGTAACAATTCGGTTCAAAATTCCTTCATTTCTGTGCCTGTTAAGCAGCGCAAGGCAAGTCTCGACGCGTACGTTGCGCTGGCGATCGTTAAGTTCGTGGGGCACCCATCTATCAAGCTTTTTTATCTTGCCAATCTGTCGCAAATAGACCAATATTGTTTTGATGCTAACATCAAAAGCTGCTGCCAGCTCAGCTGTAGATTGAGATTCATCAGCTTCCACAATCGCCTTTAATTCATCATTGTTGACCAAAGTTTCCGGACGACCACGAGGTTCATTTTTCAAGTCAAAATTCCCAGAACGGAACCGAGCAAACCAATAACGGGTTGTACGTTCGTTTGTACAGTTCTCTCCGTAAACGTCGTTGATGTTACGTGTCGTTTGTGCCGCATTGGTGCCACGACGGAACTCATATTCCATAATTACACGAAATTTCAAAGTATCCATTATGAGGAAAAATGTTGAAATGTAATGAAAATACAACGCTAATCAATAAACAAAAGACTTATATTGTAAATAGAATGTCATATTTTTAAAACAAAATTAATTTGAATTTAGAATTCATAGCCAATCAAAACTTTTTTTTGTTTGAAAAAGTCTGTACTGCAAAACGGCAATTTCATAGGTAAAGACCTATTATGTTACCATAACAAAATTAGATAAAAGTAATTAAAAGAAGCACCATGGAAGCACCTTTCTCCATTTCGTACTTAAGGCACACCGCAGTTTTGGCCGCTATTTTCTCGTTTTTTAGCGGGAGCTTTGGAATTTTCTAGGATAAAAATATATGTTGAACTGGATACTATTGTTACAACTGTGTACAAAATTTCACCATAATTGTACAGCCGTTTCAACGTGAAAACAACACAAAGAACAATCAGTTAAATAAACAGAGAGCTTTTTATTTTTATATATTCGTAGGATATACTAGTAGTCGTAGTAGTAGTATCTTAAAATTACATACTAATTACTTTTAAATTACATAATGCCATTAAGTAATCAAACCCCAGATTTGCTATAAAAACTGTGACTATAAAATAAATAATGGAGTTAATCTCAAATAAAGGAGAAAAACTCTTAAATAAGGACGTTAAACTCTCAAATAAGGGAGTTAAACTATGTCTAATTAATTGTTAATTTTAACTTTTTACCTAAGTACCTACTTAAGGTCGTTAATTAACTAACAAGAGAATTAAACTTCATCTAAATGATTATCTATTTTACCTAATTTTTATAAAACTAGACGATTTAAGGGTAAATAGGTGTTTTAAGCCACACTGTAATAAAAACAGCACAGCAGCTTAAAAAAATGATTCGCTTGCTTTCTGTATCTTGGCTTGCTCTGTGATGCAGCTTTGTCCTAGGAATTAGACATTAGTGTCAAATAGAAGTCCAGAGGAAGATCACCCCAAATATCTGCTACAAAAATTCAGTACGACACAGATAAAAGGCTAGAATCCTAAAAAACTCAAGCGAGTTACTTATTCAACAATCTAACACTCTAAATCACATCACATTCCATTACCAAACCTCGCACAATCACGGGGTATAATGTCAAACGAAATAAAATATAGTTGCAGAATAGGCCGGATGGAACATTGAATATGTATGCGAAGCATAAAGCGGGCGATAAAAGCTAGCGCTCGCAAATGAAAACGCACGGACAATGAAACTCCGCTTTCCACACCATTACCACCAAATACGGCAATTCAAATGTAATCATTTACCATATTATTTTCATTTCTGGCAATACTGGCATTCCCTCCACAAACTCCATTTCCCGCGTAAACCGGAACGCAACCAATTTTTTAAGTGTAGCAAAATAAATTATGTACCGTACGGCGAGGCACGTTGGACCGTTGGACAAACAAGGAATAAAACGCGAGTCGAGACGTTAGAGAGAGACGGCTGTACAAGCGCATGCTCCTCCCCATATCCCCCCTCGCCTGCTTGCGTCTCACCCTTCCCCCCGCGGCCCTACCGTTCCACTTGAAGACGGCCCCGAGAGCTAAGCTCCCATTTTATTGTCACTTACACCTTTGCCAAGCTTTCTTTGCGATTGTTTGCGTCTTATCTGCGCTCGACTTCAACTGTAACTTGTTGCAGTAAGGCTGAAATTCCGAGAGTAGACAACTTTCGTGATGGTAAAATTAAGTTGGCAATGGAATATACAAGACAAGTAAATTTTGAATCAGCGCTATGATTAAAGAATCAGACGCTGAAACGATTGCTTATAAAGTATTAAGATAAGATGCTTATTTCAGATTGTCCAAGAATATTTGATAATAATGTCGTCTTATTGTTTCTTAAAACTTTGAATGTTTGATAAAGCGAGGATCTTGTAGGGGTTTTATTATAAATATAGAACATAGATAATTTAAATACTTTTGTAGTTTAGACACTAACAAATTATTCAATTTACTAATTGTTATTTGAACTAGGTGGTAGGACTTTTCTGCAAAGTTCGTCTAGGTAGGTACCACCGCTTTGCCAGTTATTCTGCCGCCAAGCAGTAGTGCGCAAGCACTACTGTGTTCCGGTTTGAAGGGCACTGTAGCTAGTGAAATTACTGGGCAAATGAGACTTTATGACCTGATCTCACAGTCTAGTAATCTTGTTACTAGATTGTGTTGATGTCTCAGGATGACGTGCGCAGTGCAGTGCCACGCGAAACTCTATACTTTAGAGTTCCGAGTGACACTGCAACTGATATGGGCAGCCGTGTCGCTTAACATCAGGCGAACGGTTAGCTCGTCGCGTCATCCCATAATATAAAAAAAAAAAAAAGAACTCCACAGCAGCAAAATATATAGAAAGAGCTTGATTAGCTTATCCTGCTCTACCGTTAATTTTTCTCTCATTTGTCCCATTTTCACTTGATATTTATATTGTGTTACGCTGTAATGAATACCCGAGCAAATTAGTGAATTAATCGGATATCGGTCGAGTTACAGGTAATTGGGGCTCTACCACTTGTTCTTGAACCAAGCTCAAAGATAGTTTGATATTGATTCTCTACGACCTCAAGCACATTTATTACATTTAACGTATTTCCAGTATCAGTTGATTATTTTGAGGCAATACTTGTAATAGTGGTGTAAAAGCTTTTTATTTTTTATGTTAAGGAATGACGTGACGAGCTAGCTGTTCGCCTGATGTTAAACGACACGGCTGCCCATATCAGCTGCAGTGTCACTCGGAACTCTAAAGTATAGAGGTTCGCGTGACACTGCACTGCGCACGTCATCCAGAGAGATCAGCACAATCTAGTAATAAGATTACTAAACTGTGAGTTCAGATCATAAAGTCTCATTTGCCCAGTAATTTCACTAGCTACAGTGCCCTTCAAACCAGAACACAGCAGTGCTTGCGCACTACTGCTTGGCGGCAGAATAACTGGCAAAGCGGTGGTACCTACCTAGACGAACTTACCACCTAGTAAACAAAAAAGTAATAGTAGTATTCTAGTAGTAGTAAGTAGTATTCTATAACTTAGTAAGTAATTCCATGCAGTGCGTATGTAGGTAGTGCGCTTAGGTGTTCATTTCATTTAAATTATACTCTATTTTGTCTATCCGTTAGGACCTTTAATCGGCATCTTTTTTGTAAGCGTATGTCTATTGTAGATAATTGAAGAGGTGAGAACAAAAAGGGTGGTGGTTAACTGATTTTTTTCACAAAATGACTTATGGGTATCGTTGGATTCAGCGTGAAATTATCTTCAATAATACATTCTCAAAATACCGAAATGAGGCTTAAATCTTGAGATTTTGAGTCTAAAAACGGTTTATCTGTCACAGGAATACAGCTCGCTTAGCATATAAACATTATTATATTTATTTTATTATATTGTATTTTTATAGTAATTGTATGAATTAGTATTATATTTAGTATTTAAAATAGAATTAAAACATTTTCAAGCAACTGAAACTTACATAAACCTTTTTTATTACCTTATAAGCACTCTACATTAAAATGACGCCGTTGACGTTTAAAGTCAATTTTATCGAAACTGTCAATTTGTCAGTTAAACCCTTTTTATTCTCAACCCTTCAATTATAACAGCTGTTGGTCTTCCAAGAATAAAATAAATAAATAAAATGTGGGTTGACTGAAGTAAAACTTGTTCGGCTTAACCTATAATTTAAACAAGCCTTAAACAAGTGTTTATCTATGTTAAACTACTGTTTTGTATTGTTAAACACGCGTTTGACATCTGTCTAAGCCTTGTTTATGTATTTGTGGTGACACAGCTTTAGTTTAGCTCCATCTACCGGCCGGTGTCTATAACTTTGTTTTTACAGCTGGTATAACTTTGTTTAATGTCAATTTCTTGACAATTGTAAATTGTCATTTTACCGGACATACCAACATAATAATACAAATTTTTAACTTTGTTATGTTGACGATGGCGATCTACGTGAATCAACTTCAAAACGTGAATCAATTTCCGTTCGCCTCGCATTCACCACGTTTCCACCAGTCAAGCGTGCGTAAAAAAGTTATACTTCAAAAAGTTTTTTAAAATAAATTAGATCTACATAGAAGTACGTAATTGAAAAGTAAAATTGGTGAAAAAAGTATTATTATTATTATTATTATTACTGGTAGTGGTTTGTTTGATTAAGTTCCCTTTTTATTGTTTATTAAATAAAATTATGTTGTATGTTACTAATAAATGATATTACCTTAAAAAGTAAAAAATATTATTTTGCTAATGTGTAATATAAAATGAGTTTTATTTCTTATTTATAATAAATTTATGATATAAGTGCAAATATTTATGTGAATTCCAATACGTAGCTAATAATTTCATACAAATATTTCACGACACTCAATATTAGGTATAGTTCGAATTAACTCATACTGGAGTATTGCTGGGCGATCACGTAACTCGATTGCAACAAATAGAAACACTAAATTGTATGGATTTCATGGTTTGAATACGCAGCTTAAGTGCATAGTTAATATGGAAATTTGTCCTGTTGCATTGCAATTAAACTAGGTGGACTTTTCTTCACTAGGTGGTAGGACTTTTCTGCAAAGTTCGTCTAGGTAGGTACCACCGCTTTGCCAGTTATTCTGCCGCCAAGCAGTAGTGCGCAAGTACTACTGCGTTCCGGTTCGAAGGGCACTGTAGCTAGTGAAATTACTGGGCAAATGAGACTTTATGACCTAATCTCACAGTTTTGTAATCTTATTACCAGACCGTGCTGTCTCAGAATGACGTGCGCAGTGCAGTGTCACGCGAAACTATAATTTAGTGTTTCAAGTGTCACTGCAACTGATATGGGCAGTCGTGTCGCTTAACATCAGGCGAGCGGCTTGCGCGTCATGTCATTTTGTAATAAAAAAAAATGTTTCCTGATCACCCCACTGATATTTGATATGAAACCAACGGTAGGGCACCTTATGGGCACAAACCGCGGTAAAGTTGGTAAAGCGCTCACGGACGCCATTAGAAGTTAGCTGGCTCGATTAATACAATGACGGGTAATACGATCGCAGGTAACCTTCCTTACCTGAACCTCAATTACGAGTTTATTGGATGTTATATATTACTGTACTAACTGCCGAGTATACTAGAGCATTTATAAGAAACTAGCTGACCCGCAACGGGTTTGCATGGGTAAATTAATTTAAAAGAGAAAAGTTTATTAATATAATTAACTAGTTGCGCCCCACGGTTTCAGCCGCGGATAAAAAGTATTTTACTTATTTGCTCATCTCACGGGAAAATCTCATTTTTCTGCGATAAAATGTAGCCTATATGTTAATCCAGTGTATAAGCTATCTTGGTACCGAATTTGATCCAAATCCATTCAGCTGTTTGAGCGTGAAGGAGTAACAAACATACACACAAACACACATACAAACTTTGGCCTTTATAATATTAGTGTGATAGTGTGATTAATTTTTAATTTTAAGGAGAGTTTTTGCTAAGCGCATGCCCATTTTACCATAAAAAATAAAGAAATATAAAACATTTATTCGTGACTCACAACTGTTAACAACACTAAAATAATAAAACAATGCAGAGCCCCAGAGCCCGTAGGCTCCGACTCAGCATACAATTAAGGTCCGAAGACCTTAATAACTGATTTTCAGTCGGAACACATTTGTTGCACCACGCACGTCAGGACATACTTAACAAATTAATGTAATGATTTTACTTACTTATACTAACTTCTATAATTTTACACCCTTTTTAACCCTGTCCCAGAGAAGAGGTCAGTAATAGATGCTCCATCGAATAGATGTGACGAGATAGTCGTTCATCTAAAATATAAAGTTTAGCGTGACACTGCACTGCGCACATCATCTTGAGACATCAGCACAGTCTGTTAATAAGATTACTTGACTGTGAGATCAGATCATAAAGTCTCAATTGCCCAGTAATTTCAGTAGCTACAGTGCCCTTCAAAGCGGAACACAGCACTGCTTGCGCACAACTGCTTGGCAGCAGAATAACTGGCAAAGCGGTGGTACAATTTTTTTGGCCCGGAAATATCTCTTATGGATTCCACCTGCCCTGGGTGGGGCAAGGTGGATATGTGGGAGTCCCCGTCCAGAGTGGACACACTAACACCGGGGTTCTCCATCCTGCCGCATATAGTAGGGCTGACGTGGTCGCGCTTGCAGTCAAATCGCAACCCCACGGAAAAAATAAAAATGTAGTTTTCTTTTAAAAATGTTATTATGTTCACACAGTACCTACCTAGTTACGTTTTTGATCGTCATCATATTCATTCCAAAATACATGCTTTATTATTTCCTTTACCTTTGTTTTAATAGTCTACCTAATCTACCTGTATTATTTTGCGATTTTACTGTTTACTATTAGTAGTTCTATATTTTTTATGTTGAACCATTTAAGTTAACTTTAGTAACATTTTGGCGATGTGGTCGCTCAGCGACAAAGCCCATTAAATAAAAAAAAAATGTTGAACCTAGCTAGTAAGTAATATTGTTTTCTCCTTTTAGTTACCTACCTACCTCGAACCAAAACTTTTCATGTATTTATTTTTTATGTAATAGTTAGTTACCTCGCTTACCTGTATATTATGTTCGAAATACAAAATGTAGATACAAAATGGCTTAAGGGCAACATAGCATGTAACAGTTTTGTAGCGGAACGGATATAATAAGCTGTGAATCTTAGATTAATAAATAAACAAATAAGTGACCGTATTTTCTATTATATATAAAAAATACGGTCTACTACACTACAGAACAGAAGCGGGTAAACCAATATGGTGGTGCGTTCGTTTGTAGTGTTCGCTCTGTAAGCGTCGTTGACGTTGCGTGCCGCTTGTGCCGCGATGCTGCTACGACGGTACTCATATCCCTATATATCCGTAATTAGTGGATATTTTAACTTATCTAGTATGAGGAGAAGAGATTCAAATGTGATAAAACCATAACGCAAAGAACAAATGACTAAATTTAAAAAAAAAAACGAAAATAAAATAAATTTGTAATTAGAATTCTTACGCAGACAAAAACTATTTTGATTTAAAATGGCCAGTACTGGAGAACTGCCTTTTCATAGGTGAGGACTTTTTATGTTTTGGCTCCACACTTTTGTGTATTTAGCCAGTGTCAAGTAATTGATAATTTATCAAGTTAATGATATTTCACGCAAACATGTGTCAAATCACAGTCGAAGTCATCAAGTCAAGTCATAGTCTAGTCAAAGTCATACTCCTAGTAAAGTGGTGGCTACTTGAAGCTCCTATGAGTTTTGGAAACAACACGTAAAGAAACGTTTCACCATCATTATACTATTTTACCGCACTCACTCCTGTAATCCAGCACTTAACGAATAGAATGCCACCAATTTTATGCATTAACAATAAAAATAACACAAGTTTTGGAAAATAATACAATGCGGTGACGCAATCTTTTTCGCTTTCCCGTCAAAACTCAAGGACTTATTATTAACTGAAAACAAAATACAATACTTATCTACTTATTATGTATACATTTTTCTTCGAAGAATTATACAGAGTTTTCGTATGGGTCACACATTAGAGAAACAACAATTGGCAATAAATCGAAAATAAAAGTAAAAAAACTGTGATGCGCCCAACTGAAAAAAATATTTTAAAAAAAGCTTATTCTTGTTTGAAAACGTACTAACTACTGACTGAGTCTAAGTACTAGTTAATTTGTTATAAGAAATTTAACATCTCGTATCTACAAAACCCAAGGCATCATTTCCTCTACATATACTACAATATTGACTGAATGCATAACTGACTCTCATCATAACGGTGGTGAACAATTTTCCTTTTATAAAAATAATGAAAAGAGCGAACAAAGTTAAAAGAGCAAGTCAAGTTTCATTACCGGCCCAAAGTAATCCGAGTAATCCGAACCCGGTCTAAAACTTGATTAGAACCTCGCGTGCTAACCCGACGTCTACTTAATTCCTCACCAACTGAGTCCCAAGCATGCCGTAAAAAGAATTTCCAAACACGTAAATAATTTACGAAACGAGGACATAAAGTTTGCGTAGCGACCCCCGCATGCAAATCGAGTTGAAAAAGAACTGTCCAACCGCGACGCCATCTCGCTCCAACGTTCGTAAACTGCTTGCGTTAGAAAAAGAGACGAGATTCATAGTAGGTTATAACGCGGGAGCGAGAGAGAAGGCATCGGTAGTTGCGTTCGGTTAAGTGAATCAGTGCCCGCGTTGCTATTAAATCAGGGAAGGGGGGAGGCGCGCGTGCTAAAATGCTCTTTACGGGTGGGGTTTTGTTTGCCTAGGGCGGTTTCTGAGCGATTACTCGCAGATCGCAGAGCGTGAGGCGAGTCGCGAGTGTTGCCAGTCGCTCGGTGCTGCCGCTCGCGAGTGCTCGTGGACTATGACAGTGACAGCGCGGTGACCGCGCTCTTTCGGACGGAGTTGGCGGGAAAAGTTCCCGCCCACAGCTGCAACATATTTTCGGACGCTAACAAGGTAATTTTTTACTGTTGTGCTTGGGACAGTTTAGGGAATTGTTGTAACTTTTAATATTGACAGGTGGCACACAAAATCTATATTTTTGATTGTAAAGAATAATGTTTTATTGATATTATTTTTATTAATATTCACAGTATAAATAAAAAGAGAAAAAGAAAATTTTGTTTAAATGTGTACTTAAGTGCCTAAGATCCATGTAGGTTTTATAAAATCAGATTTATTAGTCCCATCTCATCCCATCATTTATAGGTCCCATCGTAAACCGTGTAAGTAAAGTTTTTGTTTTATGAACGTTAAAATAGCAATATTACATATTAAGTTCTGAATTTTTTTTTAAAACATAAATAATTTAATAATACCAATAGCTGCATTTAGAATAATGAATCTAGTCAAGCTATAAAATAATGAAATTAAATAAAGAAATTAATTTTATTACTGGTAAAGAACTCGTAGACGCTGCGTAGGCAGACCGTATGCCGTAGACCCATGTCGTAGAGCTCGCTATTTCCATTGCCTTTGGGTAATTAAATATACAAATTAACTAATGAATCAGTTTTTTTATTAGTTTACTTTTTTTTTTTTTATCAATTAAGAAATTATTTATTAATCACTATAAACATTAATATTTACAGGCACACTATAAATAAATAAATAATAATAACTAATTAAATTAATCAGGTATGCGAGTACTTAACACAAAATTATATATAAATAAACCATTAAGTTATATACAATTTTATAAAAGATTGGAGTTACAGTCAAGCAGACATGTTGACATTTTATCTGTATATTAAGAACAATGGGAGCTGTATTCTAAAAAAACTGGTGCCTTAATACTAAATTAAAGTTATGTTTAGCTTTTAACGTTATGTAAAATTATGTTAAATTTTTTTGAACGTTTATGGTTAAAGTTTAAAGTATTTTTATGCTCTTTGCTTATTTCTGGGATATTTAACTAAATACATTATAAAAACATAGCTAAACTTGCATTTACATTAAAAATTCTACATATACTGGTTCCGTTTCCGTTCCGTAGAACCCATAAGATGTTACGGATAGGATAGATAAATTGCGTATGAAACCACGAGGTCCGTCTTCCAGGTGATGATATGAGGGGTTATATCATTACCTGGAAGACGTCCACTGATGAACACAGGCCTCCCCATTAAGAAGAAAAATAGAAAGAAAATATATTTATTCAGGACACCACACAACATTACATTACATTATAGGAGAATACAATATTATTTAGAAAGTATAGACACATTAACAGGAAGACAAATTAAGGCGGGCTTACCATAATCATCATGCTTGGCAGGCGGCTTGATGATCACAGTAGATTATCATGCAGGCCAAGGAGAATGCTGCTGACCATTCCCTGGATATTCCATTAGCCGGATCTTACGGTACCCACGGGAATAGAGAGGTTCTATTCTTTTGCCTGGACCACACAGCTTGGGTGTCACATAAAATCAAGTGAATTGTAGATGCAGGTGATATGCCTCTCGTCATATCTGTCACATGAAAACTAAGTAAAATTCTGGTGAAACTGTGATATGCCTCTGTGTTACATAAAACCAAGTAAAATTCTGGTGAAACTGATATGCCTCTGTATCACATAAAACCAAGTAAAATACGGGCGAAACTGTGAGATGCCCGTGTCACATTAAACCGAGTAAAATATGGGTGAAACTCTGATATGCCTCTGTGTCACATAAAACCAAGTAAAATCCGGGTGAATCTGTGATATGCCTGTGTTACATAAAACCAAGTAAAATCCGGGTGAAACTGTGATATGCCTGTGTCACATAAAACCAATTAAATTCCTGGCGAAACTGATATGTTTCTGTGTCACATAAAACCAAGTAAAATCCGGGTGAAACTGATATGCCTGTGTCACATAAAAACAATTAAAATCCTGGTGAAACTGATATGTTTCTGTGTCAAATAAAACCAAGTAAAATCCGGGTGAAACTCTGATATGCCTGTGTCACATAAAACCAAGTAAAATCCGGGTGAAACTGCGAAATGCCCCAAGTATCACATAAAACCAACGTCACACTGCACGGTCTCAATCAGTGGTAACACAATAAAGGCCAATAAGACAACGTCCAATAAGCTCAATCAATGGTATTGAAATGCAATAGACGCGGCGCCCGAGCCAATTGAACGGCGCTTGTACTTTGGAATACTTGTGTAATACATTATATACTAACATAATGCAATTTAGAGGATAAGAAAGTATGGAATAGCATAACGTTTATTAAACTTTACGATTCTTTTCAATGTTTTACAAGGTTGGTAACGATTGATACATATAATGTTTTACAATGACCGTGTTAGAATGTTTTACAATGTTTCCATATTTTTACAATGATTTATAAAATTATAAATATAAAAACATTTTCACAATGCTTTAAATAGTTTTTTTTACATTTTAGTGGATAATATACATTTTCAACAGAAACATTAATAGGTACAAGTATTTTAGTTAGTTATACACAATACACAAAAATAATAAAAAATAACTCATACAAAAAGATATAAAATTTATTTATTTTTATGTGACTGTGCACATAATTTTTTCTAAAGCAACGTCCTTTGGCGGGATGATGCAAAGTGAAAAGTGGCTAAACTCTCTAAAGAAAGAATAGAGCAAGATAAGTAATCGTTTTTGTACAGGATTTTTTGGTTTATTAACTGACCATAATCGTATAGGTCATGCGTCAAAACCACGTTCCTTTTCACTGATTTTCGAAATAACTAATCATTTGCTACGAAGCCACTACGGAACTGCTACGATGTTCTTCGCCAGTATTATTGCAATGCCACTCTAATATTTTTATAAAGGGTATATATAATTTAATAAATAAAATAAAAACTCAGTAATTTTATGAGTAGATTATTTAAAAACCATTTTAGAGATTTGGAATGGAAATGTATTTTCATATGACATTTCAATTACATACAATAATCTTTACCAAATAACCTTAACTTTATAGCGCGGACAGGTACCTAATGAATGGAACAGATTGCTTGTTCTTGTTTTCAGTTAACTATAACCTAGGAATTTGCAAGTCAAGAGTAAATAGGTATCTTCTAGGCAAACATGCCCCATTTTAGACCACGCCATTGCTTGCATCAGGCGAGGCAGTGGTCAAAAACTTTGCCTGTAGCCGATTAAAAAAAATAATATGAAAAAAGAGCAACTCCAAAATGTATCTCATGCGTTCAAATTGATACATTTACATAATATTCTTAATCTATCTATTGCTCGCAATTTCGTTCTCAGGCTCGGCTTTTGGCCCCCTATTCCAGTTTGTGTTTCCGCCAAAACCCAATTTGGGCTATTAGAAACAAAAAATAACCACTGCCGGAGCCGTTCTTAAGTGATGCGGTTACCAATGAACAGAATTATTTTTTATATACTTAGTAAAATAATAGATGCTTTATACATAATAGATAAGTTTTCCCCGTTTACCAATTCGTTAATCTAACTAAAGCTTAGAGGAAATTTGGAAACAGTACATGAAATTAAAGGCACCCCTTGCCGGTCAAGAGGAGGAGGGGGAAAGAGGGGTGCTTACGCTTTTATGAGTAGTGGAGTGGTATAAAATTGAGTTGATTGCAATTAGTTTCACGCTCAAACTAGTGGTAGCTGATATTAATTGGAAAATTAGAGCCAAAGATTCAGACTCAGTGGAATGTCATTGCGAAAAGCACACTGACCTGCTCTCATAGTCTAGAAATCTCATTACAAGACGGTACTGATTGTTATTGATTGATGTCTTGGGATGCCGTGCGCAGTGCAGTGCCACGCAAAACTTTATAATTTAGGGATAAGAGTAGCACTGAAGCTGTTAATGGCGCCGTGACGCTAAACATCAAATGAACGACTAGCTCTTCACTTCCCCTTTTTTTTATTTTTTTTTATGTTACTGAATGATTTGACAAGCTAGCTGTTCACCTGATGTTAAGCGCCACGGCTGCCCATAACAGAACAGTGTCAATCGGAACCCCAAAATAGAGTTTCGAGCAACACTGCACTGCGCACATCATCTTGAGACATCAGCAGTCTGGTAATAAGATTACTCGACTGTGAGATCAGATCATAAAGTCTCAATTGCCCAGTAATTTCACTAGCTACAGTGCCCTTCAAACTGGAATACAGTAGTGCTTGCGCACTACTGCTTGGCGGCAGAATAACTGGCAAAGCGGTGGTACCTACCTAGACGAACTTTGCAACAAAGTCCTACCACCTAGTAATAATACATTTAACATAAAATAATAATAAATAAATACCAGTAACTACGATATTACTAGTACTATGTTTTCCCCGTACAAAGTGAAGTAGCTTACTCAACTGGCATATAACTAATTAATTAGTGTTGCTGGCAACTATAAATTACTAAGTTAACTAACAACTTAACTCGGTAACTCGGCATCGGTGGCGGCGCACGGATAGTTCACGACTTCATTAGATTAGGGAGAAATTGTTGACTAAAGGTATAGTGTGGTATTGGTAACGCAAATATTTCTAAAAGTAGACAAATAGACTGCTAAATTTCACTGTCTCCAACTATCCCAATTATCCCCAATGGCCTTTGTATGTGTTATTTCAATTCATGAAGACCAATAAAATATTGGATTTTGAATCTTACTATAAGTAGAGGCCGAAGCTCACCAGCATTTCTTTACAATCGTTAATACCATATTTGACCCCTTTATTTGTATTCTATGTATATATTTACAAACAAAAAAGTATATAAGTATTCTATCAGTTATCTGGTTCCGATAGTATAAGCTTTGCTTAGCTTGAGACTAGATGGCGTGTGAAATGTCAACACGTATTTATTTATTTTATTATTTAAAAGGTTAAGTTTTGTTTTTTTACTAGGTGGTAGGACTTTGTTGCAAAGTTCGCCTAGGTAGGTACCACCGCGTTGCCAGTTATTCTTATTACCAGACTGTGCTGATGTCTCAGGATGATGTGCGCAGTGCAGTGTTGCTCGAAACTCTATTTTGGGGTTCCGATTGACACTGTTCTGTTATGGGCAGCCGTGGCGCTTAACATCAGGTGAACGGCTAGCTCGTCAAATCATTCAGTAACATAAAAAAAAACACTTTCCTATATTGTCATGAGTAACATGAGACCATGTGATCCCATCTTAAGAATGGGACCATCTCCCATCTCTTCTAGGGAATGGGCAGCATTCCCTTCGGTACATTAAAATCTTCTACGATCACCGAACTGCCTGCCAAGCGTGATGATTATGGCAAACTTTAAATGATAAGCGTTCAAAGTGGCGTTTTATGGGAGAGGCATGCATGTTGCATTATTTGGCTAGCATGCAACACCTTCCATCGCATCACTTCCCATCAGGTGAGCGCGTGGTCAAATGCTAGACAAGTTTGAGGTAAAAAAAAAGAGGCCCGTGTTAAGCCATGTATGTCTTCTGGCTGTTGATGTATGTGTAGGCTTAGGTCGGACGAGTATCCGACATAGCTAGAATTAAAAAAACGAGTGTGCTTTAGACCACACGACTGAAGCAAACCTTCTTTAGTTTAGCTCCATCTATCAGCTACAAATTTTTTTTTTGCTTTGTTTAATGTTAATGTCGCCATCTTGTTGATTGTCATTTTAGCAGACTTACCAAGATAATATACAAATTTTTTACTTTGTTATGTTGGTAAAGGAGATCTACGTGAACCAACTTCAACATCCATTCGCCTCGCTTTCACCAGTTTACTTCCAAGCCAAGTGTACGTCAAGAAGTTTTACTTCAAAAGATAAAACATGTTAATTGATGTCTAACTTACACGCATAGCTTATACTCGCATGGTTGTTCTTACTATCAGACCCTAGCCAGCTCATTCATTCAATAGAATAAGATACAAATCGAATAAAAAGTACGTATAAAGCACGAAACTCGATTATAAGCCAGATAGACCCAGTTAGGCAAATTATGACTGACAGGTGAGCAGGGGTGTCGCTAACTAAGCGGGAATAATGCTCGTAACTCGTATGGATTAAAAACTTTTAAAAATACAACTAAAGTGCCAGAAGACTGGCAGCATTACCACGTTGAATGGTAATGCTTATTTTTTGAGCAAAGTAAAAGCCAGCATTCTGGTCACCGCTGGTTGAAAAACAATGTTTCTATAACATCTTTGTAGACTTATAATTATAAATAATAATAATAATAAATATTTGTGGACATTTCACTCAACGCCATCTATTCCCAAAGTAAGCAAAGCTTGTACTATGTAAACCAGATAACTGATACAATACTTAGATACCCTTTTTTTGTAAAATACATACATAGAATACAATATGACACCCAGAAGCAGAACAAACACCTATGTTTACAACCAAAATTTTTTGTCCTGAATCGAACCCACAACCTACAGCTCAGAAGGCAGAGGCACTACCAACTGAGCTATCTATCAGGCTAGTCAATTTATAAATAGAAACAAATAATAAAAAATTCCAACGAGCCAGAATGCTGGCTTTTATTTTGCATATATCCTAAGGATCCTAGGATATATCCGACCGATATATGACTGTCCCGATAGTTCAGTTGGTAGTAACCCTGCCTTCTGGACTGTGGCTCATGGGTTCGATTCCCACCCAGGACAAACATTAGTGTGATGAACATAGGTGTTTGTTCTGTGTCTGGATGTTATATTGTATTCCATGTATGTACTTACAAACAAAAAGTATCTAAGTATTGTATCAGTTACCTGGTTCCCATAGTACAAGCTTTGCTTAGTTTAGGATTAGATGGCGCTGTCTGAAATGTTCACAGATATTTATTATTATTATCCTAAGTGTGGATTATACTTTAAATCCATTTCATGAGAGTCTTCATTCCTCGACCCGCAATCACTGCTAGTAGATCCGATAGTCTCGATTGAACCGTCGAGCTTCATTAATAGTTAATTTAAATCGATTGATATCGATTACACTTTGTAAAACTCCGATATTGAGTGGACTCGACTTCTGATTAAATATCGTTAAATAACATTGATTGTTTGCTTACAAGCGGGTCCGATGAAATAATTTGTTTCAATTGTGTTGAACGAATATTATAAGTTGGTTGTTTTGTTTGGATTTGTTTAATTATTTTGTTGATGTGTATTTAAATTTAATTCAATATTTATTCATCTAATATATAAAACGGAAAGCCTTGCTTAATAATGGTTTAATATTTTTTTAAGTAAAACTTCTTTAAGCACGCTTTACTTGGGAGGTAAGCTGGTGAATGTGTAACGAGGCAAACGGAAGTGGAAAGTGGTTGGGCTCACGTAGATCTCTATTGTCAACATAACATAGTTAAAAATTACTTAAAATTTGTATTACTATGTTTGTATATCCGGTAAAATGACAATTTACAATTGTCAAGATGGCGACATTAATATTAAACAAAGCAAAAACAAACTTATACCGGCCGATAGATGAAGCTAAAGTAAAGAAGATTTACTTCAATCATGTGATCTAAAGCACGCTGGTTTTGTTTTGAAATGGCTGTACATATAGATGTACATATAGATGTACACATTTTGTTAGCATTGAGATAGCTCAATGCTAACAAAATGTATCAAAGACGTTTGTATGGTAACCCTAACAGCGGATGAATTTCATCAATTCCACTAACGGACCTATCAGCAGCCGTTGCGGTTTTGATTATTAATAACACAATCAACTTTGGTATTTCCAAGTACTTATATCGATTTAAAAGTAAAATGACACTTATAATCTATTACTTAGTATGTTGTAATAGTAATCTATACATCCTGGAATTTCTATTCCAGTCACGCATTAAAAAATTTCGGGGTTTCAGTGCGAATTTTGATAATACAAATTTCATATCTCTGGAAATTTGTTTGGCTCATTTCAATTTCTTTTAAATACTAGAAATTTGTATTAACGTAAAAATGCCTTAATTTGATAGATAGATAAAGTTCTTTATTGAGACAACACATTACAGGAACAACTGACAAGCACCTTAAAAATTAGGGGTCACAAAGGGCGGTCTTATCGCTTAAAGCGATCTCTTCCAGACAACCTCAAAATAAGGACGGTAGTTTTCAGTTACAAAAAAAGTTTGATTCTTGAATTAAAAACAAATTACAGTCTTCATTTTAATATATAATATTCTGACAAACTACTGAGCTGTTTGTCGGCAAGTACCAACTCTCATTTCTCTTCCTAAAGCAGATTTACAGACAATAGTAGGTACCCAACATGCTGGCAGCATTGCCCCGTTGAATTGAAATGTTGATTCGTTGTGTCAAATAAGTACCAGCATTCTATTCACACGTCATATCGATCAGGTGCTCTAACTTTGGAAAAAGCGATGAGCTAATGAAGTTGATCTGAAACTATAAAATAAATATTTGTAAAGTGTATACTTATGTTTACGTACATAAATTAACTTAAGTTTTGTAGTACTTAAGTTTTAATAAAACTATTACATCAATTACATATGAAACACAAACATTTATTATCATTATTAGTACAAAATAAACATCAATATTAATCACAGTCATTACACAAATAAAAATCATGAAATATAAACTCACATCGAGCTTTTACTGTTTATTTTGTAAATATCGTTTCTGCAGGGAAAACAAACATCAACACAATTTGCTCCAAAATTATATTTGTATCGCTTAATTCGCAATCGACTTCGATTAATCGGTTTACCGTTTAAATCGAATTGAGAACTTTAGGATGCCTGTGTTTACCTTTCGATTAATTATATTATCGATTAAAGGTGTGGTGTAGATGATTAGGATTTATAAATATAGGATATCACACTAATATTATAAAGGCAAAAGTTTGTATGTGTGTTTGTGTGTTTGTGTGTTTGTGTGTATGTTTGTTACTCCTTCACGCTCAAACAGCCGAATGGATTTGGATGAAATTCGGTACCAAGATAGCTTATAAACTGGCTTAACATATAGGCTACATTTTATCCCGGAAAATTGAAATTTTCCCGGGGGATGAACAAATAATTAAAATACTTTTTATCTGCGGGTGAAACCGCGGCGCGCAACTAGTATAGATATAAATGAATACCTACAGTGGTCATCGATATTGGATTTGACTTGCAATTTAGATATGGTGTAACTAGAAGTCGCAGTTTTAATACGGTTTTTTCTTTGTACTTATCATGTTAGTTGACAGCCTCTGTGGTGTGGTGGTTGAGCAGGTCGGCTCATAACGCAGAGGCAGCGGGTTCGACCCCGAGTGTTTGTGCACAGAAAAATAAGCGCAAATACTTCTAAATCTGGGTGTTGTGGGACCATGAACCTCGAAGTTCCTGGGTCCCTATATAGACACAGGGAATCCTAGTTATTATTTTTGTTAGTGTTACATAATATTCAATTTGTAAAGTAGCGTAATTTGATAAGTCGAGGTACCTTTGGTAAAATTAACAAGTACGTTGTACTGAATACATGACTTTATATTTTGACATACATATATATAATTTTGTTTTTCCCACATGAATGTTACTCGTTGGGCGCATGTTGTCTGTGACACAGTTTTGCACAGACCTATCATTATATGACTTCCACAAGAATTATATTGTATATTTTATTTATTTAATTTTAGAATATATATTATTGATTAAATATTTATTTATAAAGAAATTAAAAAGGAGCAAAACCTCTGACTAATCTCTACCTGTAATCTTGCCACTTAAACACAAATGAAGCGCGAATTCACAAATAAGCAGCTAATAGAATAAAAGATGAAAAGGGTTACCAGATAAATCATCAGTTCCCACACTTCACACTTGGTAGCTCGTCACAAAAGCCCCTCGCACTCACGCCTTCCTCTCGGTGTTGTGCCGGCGACGAAGTCTCGCCTATCAAATGAAAATGCCAAATGAAGTGCCTTTGCCAATAAAAAAAAACAATTTAGTTGACAGAAAAAACCAAGACGAAGTGCTAAAAAAATAATGGATGGAATGCTTTGAAAATGGAATTCAATTTAAATGTCTTTATAAAAGACTGATTTTAATCTTATTTTTACGGGTCGTTATAATAATGACAGCCTCTGTGGTGCGGTGGTTGGGCAGGTCGGCTCATAGCCCGGAGGCGGCGGGTTCCATTTCCGCGACAGGACAAGTATTTGTACACAGACAAAAAGCGCAAATACTTGTTCTGAGTCTGGGTGTTGTGGGACCATGGTCCTCGTAGTTCCTGGGTAGACACAGGGAATCCTAGTTAGGGTCCAGGATCTATGTATGTGATCCATGGGCGTTATCATATTATTATTATTATTAGTATTATGGACCAATGATTATCATAGTTTTTGAAATGGCTAAGCAAAAAGTATTTAGTGGTTTAAAGAGTAATGGCACTTTACCGGCAAATAAAACTACATTAAACTCTTGAACCGCATACTGGTCGCGTTCCCTATAGATAAACCAAATGCTCCAGCCCTACAAGATATCTATAGGCTACGGTGACCTCTACTCATCATCGGTACAAAAAGCGCATTACGTAGTACCCGTTTCGCCATTGCTCCAATGAATGGTAAAGTTGTTCCTATGCAAATAAAATAAAATAATACATAACGATTAAAAGACTCGAAAATTACTCCCAACCAAACTAACAATACAATAATACTTTATTGAACACCAACTAATACAACACAATGGACCTTAAAAAAAACCTTGTGTTAAGTTAATGTTAGTGAATGATGTGACGAGCTCGTCATTCACCTGATGTTAAGCTACACGGCTACCCATGACAGAATGTCACTCGGAACTCCAAAATATAGTTTCGCTTGACACTGCACGGCGTATATCATCCTAAGACATCAGCACAGTCTGGTTATAAGATTACTTGACTGTGAGATCAGATCATAGTCTCATTTGCCCAGTAATTTCATTAGCTACATTGCCCTTAACAACCAGAACACAGTAGTGCTTGCACACTACTGCTTGGCGGCAGAATAAATGGCAAAGCGATGGTACCTACCAACTCGTAGACGAACTTTGCAGAAAAGTCTTACCAGATAGTAATTATTGGTAGTAATTCTATTTACGATCGATTTCCTTACGAACTTCATTCATACTACGACCCTGCCCATATAATAAATCGATTCTAATAAAAACCATCTGATTGTTAATCCAATATCCCCAGAGTCAAGGTTACCGGATGCTATTCGTTCAATGTTACATCCTATGCTTTATTCTCTGTGGGTGTTATAATGCGGTAATCCACTCATTGGCGGGCTTTATAATTTTGCATTTGGAATGTGATTTGTTGGTTTAAATGTAGAACGTGATTGAACTCGAAGCATTGTATTTTTCTACAAAAAGTATTTTATCTAAGTAATTTCGGCCACTTACTATGTATGCCCCGCGGTTACACTCACGTAGAAACAGGACCAAAAAACTAACTAAGGTTCATCGCTAACGTTTTTGTTTGTTTATAATCGGTTGATTATGCTAATAGTAGTAGTATATAAAATCAAAGTAAGTAAAAAATTCATCGATCTCTTGAGTATTCAGCATATTAGCATAGTAGGTAAATTGAAAAAAAAAATCTTATTCAGAGAAAGCCTCTGTCGTGTCGTTATTGAGCAGGTACTCAACTCAAAGCGGCTCATAGCCCAGTGGGTTCGATTCCCGCGACAGGACAAGTATTTGTGCACAAAAAGAAGCGCAAATATACTTGTTCTGACCATGATCACGACACGATCACGATATGACGACCATGGTCGTCGTAGTTCCTGGGTCGCTAGACACAGGGAATCCTAGTCAGGGTTCAAAATCTACGTATGTGATCGTTGGGCGTTATTATCATTATTTATTATTAAAATATCTGTTGAAGCTGTCAAACGCTGGGCCGTGTCAAGGCTAAAAGTGATTGTCTATTTTGTGTTTATACGAAATTGCATTTAAAGTTTTTAAACTTTAAAATGCAATTTCGTATTCCTATATGAACCGTAAAATGTCATTATTTACACCACCATACACCATACATACATGTACGTCAGTCTAGTAGATAGCAGGTTTTTTTTTATGTTTTGGCTCTACACTTTTGTGTATTTAGCCAGTGTCAAGTAATTGATAATTTTTCAAGTTAATGATATTTACGCATATGTGTCACGTCACAGTCGAAGTCGTCGAAGTCATCAAGTCAAGTCATAGTCTAGTCAAGTCATACTCCTAGTAAAGTGGTGGCAACTTTACTTGAAGCTTCTATGGAGTTTTGGAAACAACACGAAAAAAAACGTTTCACCATCATTATACCACTTTCCCACACTCATGCCTATAATCCAGCACTTAACGAATAAAATGCCACCAATTTTATGCACAAACACTGAAAATATCACAAGTTTTGGAAAATAATACAATGTGGCGACGCGATTTTTCGTTTTCCCGCCAAAAAAGAGAACCAAAGAAAACGCAAACCATAAACGCAAAACCATGTTGAAACCATAGAAAGTAGCGAAAATATTATTTATCTGTGGATTCGGAATATGGTCAATTTTTTTACTCTGTGGTTCGGAAGTGTCGCGCCACAGCACGGATATGGCAGTGGGTGTTGCGGCGCGACATAAATAGGATTATAGCGTATATTGGTCCCCACGCGCACACAGGACGCGCACAGTGGCCACATCACTGCTGTCTGTGGACAAAACAGATTACAGATTTTTTTTAATAAGCAAATAAATATTTGTGGACATTTCTCATTTCATCTGGCCCAAAACTAAGCAAAGATTGCACTGTCTGAACCAGATAAATGATACAATGCGTAGACACTTAAAAATACATAGAAAACAATATCAATGTTCGTTACACAAATGTTTGTCCTGGGCGGGAATCCAACCCAAAGCCTACAGCTCAGAAGGCAGGGTCACTACCAACTGAGATATCTAGCCAGTCAAATTGTTTTATTAGAATGTTTATATTCATTCATTATGATCTGATCTCACAGTCGAGTAATCTTATTACCAGACTGTGCTGATGTCTCAGGATGATGTGCGCAGTGTAGTGTCACGCGAAACTTTATATTTTGGAGTTCCAAATGACACTGTTCTGTTATGGGCAGCCGTGTCGCTTAACATCAGGTGAACGACTAGCTCGTCACATCATTCAATAACATAATAATAATAATAATAATTCAAATATTTTCTATGGCATGTTTGTAATAGATACCCAAGAAGAAGCAAAAATCTTCTCTTCGTATATCTATACAAATCAGGTCAGTCAAAAGTAAATTGGGTGATGAAAAACTATGAACTGGAGATAGGTATAAAAACAATCAATTCAAATCAAAGGATATTAATTCAAAAGGGAACAAATATAAAGGAAATTAAAAGAAGACCCATGCTCAAATACTATGTCGATACGCGTCGTCGACAAAAGGTCCAAAAGGACGACGCATATCTTTGGGACATGCGTCGTCGTTTTGGACCTTGTTTTTTTTTTTTATTTTACGGAATGACGTGACGAGCTAGCCGTTCACCTGATGTTAAACGACACGGCTGCCCATATCAGCTGCAGTGTCACTCGGAACTCTAAAGTATAGAGGTTCTCGTGACACTGCACTGCGCACGTCATCCAGAGACATCAGCACAATCTAGTAATAAGATTACTAAACTGTGAGATCAGATCATAAAGTCTCATTTGCCCAGTAATTTCACTAGCTACAGTACCCTTCAAACCGGAGCACAGTAGTGCTTGCGCACTACTGCTTGGCGGCAGAATAACTGGCAAAGCGGTGGTACCTACCTAGGCGAACTTTGCAGTAAAGTCCTACCACCTAGTAAAACCTTTTGTCTAATATAAACATATAGACGGCCCTCTACGCGTTGACGTCACGGACGGGCTCGAATGCGCCCGCGCATCGTTTAGCCGTTTCATTGGCCATTAGCGTCATTTAGACGAGCCGTCGGCCGACCGACACGTGGGTCTGTGTATCAATTGGATTTCATTGCCATTTTCCTTTCGCAAACAACGTTATGTCACTATAGGAATCTACAATGGCTGAGATTTTATCAAAAGATTATTGAGTTAATTTTGCGGATGTCAGTTTATACGCGTCCTTTGTGTGGAAGAAGGTTATTTTTATTTTTTAGGTGTAATGTAGTTAATTGATAAGACATTCTAAATGATTCTGATGATTAATTCTCGACGTATCAGGCTAACAGTTTTAATATATACAGCTATTAATAAAAATAATAACGCCCAACTAAAACGTACCTACATAGATTCTGGACTCTAACTAGGATTCCCTGTGTCTAGACACAGAACAAGTATTTGGGGTTTTTTCTGTGCACAAATACTGGTCCTGCCGCGGGAATCGAATCAGCCACCACCGGGTTATGGGCTGGCCAACTCAACCACGACACCACAGAGGCTGCCATTGTTATACATTTCACACTCCACGAGTTTAAGCCGCTATGACCAATATAATTTTTTGCAGTCATCAGTTACTTGTCGAATATTTGAGCCTGTCCTCTTAGGACTCCCGAGCCTAGCACATCGACGTAAAGTGGCAAGTCTGTAGGTCTTTTACAGATTACACCACGATGAATGTGCACATGAACTGCTGATTACATTCCACTACCGGATTACCAGACGCTTGGCTAAGCGTCATCCCTTAATGGTCGAAATACCACCCATTCGCACCAAACGATTTGATTCCACGTTCATAATTAGAACGGCTAAGGAGTTTAATGCCCTGCCAGCGTCTGTGTTTCCGGGGAAATATGACCCGGGCGTGTTCAAGAGAAGAGTGAAGAGGTTTTATTTGGCTAGCATGCTACACTTTCGATCGCATTGTCACTTCCCATTGGGTGAGAGCGTGGTCAAATGCTAGAAGAAAAAAAAATGTTTACAGCCTCTGTGGTGTGGTGATTGAGTAGGTCGGCTCATAACCCGGAGGCGGTGGATTCGATTCCCGCGGCAGTACAAGTATTTGTGCAAAGAAAAAAAACCGCAAATACTTGTTCTGAGTCTGGGTATTGTGGGACCATGGTCCTCGCAATTTCTGGGTCCCTAGACACAGGGAGTCCTAGTTAAGGTCCGGGATCTATGTATGTGATAGTTGGGCGTTAATTATTATTATATTTATATATTATGTATTATATTATTGAAAATCTTTATAAAATTTTATCCCTTTACTATGTATAGTGGAATGGAAATGTCTAATTACCTTAGGTACAACAACGTATGTACATACTTAACATTGCAAATAATTTTACCGCTCTCAAGTGTGTATAACGACCGCGCGGAATCAGTCGCACAGTGCATCCGCAGTGCAATCTAGCAATTTATTAATCGAAATTAATTGATTTATGTGCGGCGTGTCCTTTGCCGCTCCACTGTGCAGTGCGCGTGCGTCACCGTCTAGGGAAGTGGAACTACATAATAGAACGAGGAGATTGTGATGTAATATCAAAATAAAATCAAAATAAGTACTGAAAAGAATAGTCAAATAATTTATTTCAAATAAGTGAGAGTGAGAGAAGAGACAAGGGGGCGTGGCCCGTCGCGTCATCAGACTCGAGCAAGGAACATTCGCATTGTAGTTTCTGGCGGGAAAACGAAAAAGATCGCGTCACCGCATTGTATTATTTTCCAAAAATTGTGTTATTTTCAGTGTTAGTGCATAAAATTGTTGGCATTTTATTCGTTAAGTGATGGTTTACAGGCATGAGTTTGGGAAAGTGGTATAATGATGGTGAAACGTTTCTTTTCGTGTTGTTTCCAAAACTCCATAGAAGCTTCTAGTAAAGTTGCCACCACTTTACTAGGAGTATGACTTGATGACTTGGACTGTGACTTGACTTGACACATATACATATTATATTAATTAACTTGAGAAATTTATTACTGGACACTGACTAAATACACAAAAGTGTGGAGCCAAAACCAAAACAAAATTCGCATCGCGAGGTGACGCGATCTTTTTCGTTTTCCCGCCAAAACTCCGAATTTTCAAGTTATGTACGGTATTTGCATCTCACTCATACAAAGATGAAGGAAAACATAATACTATATATAAAATAAAATAAATATTTATGAACATTTCGCACAACGCCATCTAGCCCCAAACTAAACAATGCTTGTACTATGGGAACCAAATAACTGATAGAAAACTTAAATACTTTTTTGTTTGTAAATATATACATAGAATACAATATAACACCTAGACACAGAACAAACATTGATGTTCATCGCACAAATGCTAGTTCTGGCTAGGAATCGAACCCATAACCTACACCCCAGGCCAGTTACTATACCAGCTGAGCTATTGGGCCAGTCAAACATATGTATAACTAGCCAGGCGATAACTATATATAATCCCATCTTGTTATGTTTTTAGTGCTCTGTTATACTTCCACATGGTTTCCAGTTTACTTCACCCTAATCTGTTATTCAGTGCGTCTGCGTCAATCATCACCATTGTTTATTTCACACTCTGTATTCAATCCAACTGCGAATTAATGACAATTGGTGAATTAATGACAAATGTTGGCTAAGTTATAGCCTGTGATCATAATGTACCGATGTTAATCGCAGATCACGCTGTCATGGCCATTGTAGAGCTCAGGTACCTACTCACTAGGTCAAAATGTTGCCAGTAAATAATGTGAACTTCTATATTTGGTGAATTGCAATAATAAAAGTATAATTATATATAATAATACTTTTATTTATATTAAAATATATAATTTGAAAATATGCCTTTAATGAAAGATTATCTGTTAAGATTTACGTGACTGGTAGGTTAGATTTGGTTAACTTAGTTTCAAGCTAGATGGCGCTGTGTGTGAAATATTAATAAATAATATAGCACGGCGTGCCAAAAGGCTCATTGACGATGACACTTTGGTTGGTGAAAGGCTCCAGAGCCTAGCGCACCGACGTAAGGTGGCAAGTCTGTCGGTCTTTTACAGATTACACCACGTCGAATGCACAAGAACTGCATGATCTCATTCTCCCATCACCTTTCCACTACTGGACTACTAGACGCTCGGCTAAACGCCATCCTTTCGTGGTCGAAATACCACCCATTCGTACCAAGCGATTTGATTCCACGTTCTTAATTAGAACGGCTAAGGAATGGAATGCCTTGCCAGCGTCTGTGTTTCCGGCGAAATATGACCCGGGCGTGTTCAAGAGAAGAGTGAATAGGTATTTACTTGGCTAGCATGCTACACCTTCGATCACATCGTCACTTCCCATCAGGTGAGAGCGTGGTCAAATGCTAGACAAGTTTGAAGTAAAAAAAAAAAGCACTTTTGAATGGTTTATTACAATGAAATATTTGGCTACATTGTAACAATAAAATACAACAATTACACATGTACAAATAGAAAAAAAATCGGTGTGCTTTAGACCACACGACTGGAGTAATACTTCTTCAGCTCCATCCAGCCATCTTTCTTGCTCGTACAGCAATATATGAAACGTAACTCTTTCATTCTATCTTCACGTAGACATGGAGATATAATCAGCTTCCGTTCGCCTCACCAGCTTACCCCAAGTCAAGCGTGCGTAAGATGTTTTACTTCAAAAAAACTAAATTTTTAGTGAAACAATTTGGCGTCTTATTAACTTAATGACAAAAGCTTATAATTATTCTTATTAATTTATTATACCCCAATAAATAATTTGATATATCACAATTTCTATAATTTAAATTAGGCATTAATATTTCTTACTTTAATTTTAGTTTGTAAACTATCGTGAGTATTACACATTTTGTAAGATAAATAACGGTTAAACTCACGTCAATTAAAAAGTCGAAATTACTCCGACCAGGTTTCGGACATATTCGATGTCCTTCTAGGAGCCAGTTACTAATGCAAGCCGCGGCGGCTTTCGCACTCAGCAAGTAAGTTACGTGCTGACGCTCGCGAAGCACATAGAATATGTCCGAAACCTGGTCGAAGTAATTTTGACTTTTTAATCGACATGAGTTTAGTCGTTACTTATCTTACGAAATCATTCTTTAATAAAAAGAACTTAAAGTTGGGGCAACAATTTCAGCAACTTTCATCCTAGTGCGTACATAGGACTAAACATTTAACGCTCACCAACTATCATTTATTGTCGCCAAGCAATCGCAATCGTTATTGGTCTAGCGCCTTATTATTAGCGGCTTCATTTCTATGCAAATACGGGGTTGTATCACGTTGTGATTGCAATTTTCTGGGTTACGTGAGAATGTGCCGGCGCTCTTTTGCTCTAATCGCTAGTTTATACTTACTTTAAATGCACGTAAGGTACCTTCTTCTGTGGTTTGGATAAGTAGGATAGAAGTACGCGATTTGTTTTTTTGTGAACAATATTTAAGATATTGGGAGAAGCCACACAAAACATCGATGCTTGTTCTGTGTCTGGGTGTTATATTGTATTCTATGTATGTACTTATGACAGCCTCTGTGGTGTGGTGGTTGAGCAGGTTGGCTCATAGCCCGGAGGCGGCGGGTTCGATTCCCGCGGCAGGACAAGTAATTGTGTGCAAAGAAAAAAAAGCGCAAATACTTGTTCTGTGTCTGGGTGTTGTGGGACCATGGTCCTCGTAGTTCCTGGGTCCCTAGACACAGGGAATCCTAGTTAGGGTCCAGGATCTATGTATGTGATCGTTGGGCGTTTAATTTAAAAATTAATACTTTACAAACAAAAAAACAAAAGTATCTAAGTATTGTATCAGTTATCTGGTTTCCGATAGTACAAGCTTTGCTTAGTTTGATGTGAATGGTCTACAAATATTTATTTATTTGTATTCTTTTCTTTTTTTTTTTATGTTAGTGAATGATGTGACGAGCTAGTCGTTCGCCTGGTGTTAAGCGCCACGGCCGCCCATAACAGAACAGTGTCACTCGGAACAATAACACAGAGTTTCGCGCGAAACTGCACTGCGCACATCATTCTGAGACATCAGCACAGTCTAGTAATAAGATTACTCAACTGTGAGATCAGATCATAAAGTCTCAATTGCCCAGTAATTTCACTAGCTACAGTGCCCTTCAAACCGGAACACAGTAGTGCTTGCACACTACTGCTTGGCGGCAGAATAACTGGCAAAGCGGTGGCACCTACCTAGACGAACTTTGCAACAAAGTCCTACCACCTAGTGTATTTAATATAATATAGCTACTGGGGGTGTTTGGTATATTTACTAGGCAGTATAGGTATGACATTTTTACCAAGATCGTCTACAATATGTAGAGAGTAGATGTCCGTTTCTTTTACGTTACGTACGACGATCGTGCCAGCTATTCTGTCATCTAGAAGTAGTGTTCAAGCACTACTGTGTTCCGATTTGAAGGGCGCTGTACCCATTGAAATTAACGAGCAAATTAGACTTAACGAACTAAAGGGTGATCATGGAATTTTGATTGCAATGCAACAGGAGACATTTCATTCGTAATTTGAAAATATCCATAGGAACTATGCACATAAGCTACTTATTGAAACTGTCAAATCCATACAAATTTGTGTTTCTGTTTGTTGCAATCAAGTTACATGATCGCCTAGCTGATCTCACAATCTAGTAGGTAATCTTATTACTAGACTATTACAGGATGACGTGCGTAATGTAGTGTCACGAAAAATTTTGTATTTTACGACACGAAAAAGTTGTTTTAATGTTTAATCCATAAATTCTCCACTACCCGCAATATTTTGTCATTTTTGTCATCAAAACCTCTATACACATTACGAATTAAAACCTATACGGAAGTAGGTATTTATAGTCCTTGAAAAGGTATCATCAGAGAAAATTTAATAAACTATATAAACTTACTATTTCTTCTTGTTTTCTAATAGAAATTACACAGTTCGTATAATATATACCAAAAACTTTATAAGTACGGATTCGTCGGGATTCGTCGTACCGTCGATATTTGCTCAAAAGAAGACTGAAAGATAGTTCAGTTAAAGCAATGTCATTGAAATATCGCAACAAATTCTCTAGCAATATTAATGTTACTATCACGGCAACGATATTATATCTTACAATCTAGTAGGTTATCTTATTACTAGACTTTTACAGGATGACGTGCGTAATGTAGTGTCACGAAAAATTTTGTATTTTAAAGTTGCAGCTGTCACCGACAGTCTAGATGTTTGACGTCTGGGGGTCGATCACGGAACTTTATTTGCAATGCAGTGTAATTTCATTCCTAATTTCCATAGTAACTATTCACATAAACTGCGCATTGAAACTGTTAAATCCATACAAATTTGTGTTTCTATTGGTAGGTAATCAAGTTACGTGATTGCCTAGTAGGAACGTCATACATTATACACAAATAATATTAGGTCTTTACCTATGAAATTGCCGTTTTGTTTGAAAAAAGTTAAAGTATTTTTTTTTCGAACTTATTTATTTCTTTTATTCAAAGTAATCACCCCTGCATTCAATGCATCTTTGCCAACGCTGTGGCAGTTTATGGATGCCCTTCTTGAAAAAATCAGCAGGACGGGAGACAACAAACTCTTCAAAGGCGTTTTGTACTGCCTCTCGGGAATTGAATTTTTTTCCCGCTAAAAAGTTGTCCAACTTTTGGAAAAAGTAATAGTCGGTAGGCGCAAGATCTGGTGAGTACGGCGGATGAGGGAGAGCTTCCAAACCCAACTCATGCAGCTTAGAGACGGTCTGTTGTGCAGTATGGGGTCGCGCGTTGTCGTGAAGTAGCAGTGGAGACGACCGATTGACCAAAGCTGGTTGCAGACGTGCGAGTTTCGCCATCATTGTGGTCAGTTCTTCAATGTACACATCTGCAGTAATGCTCTCACCGTTTTGTAAAAAGCTATGATGAATCACACCAGCACTAGACCACCAAACTGTGACCATCACCTTTCTAGGGGTCATTTTTCGTTTTGCACATTTCTTTGGTACCGAACCAGGATCTAACCAACTTGCTGAGCGCTTTCGATTGTCAAAAAGAATCCATTTTTCGTCGCACGTAGCAATTCGGTTCAAAATTCCTTCATTTCTGTGCCTGTTAAGCAGCGCAAGGCAAGTCTCGACGCGTACGTTGCGCTGGCGATCGTTAAGTTCGTGGGGCACCCATCTATCAAGCTTTTTTATCTTGCCAATCCGTCGCAAATGGAACAATATTGTTTTGATGCTAACATCAAAAGCTGCTGCCAGCTCAGGTGTAGATTGAGATTCATCAGCTTCCACAATCGCCTTTAATTCATCATTGTTGACCAAAGTTTCCGGACGACCAAGAGGTTCATTTTTCAAGTCAAAATTCCCAGAACGGAACCGAGCAAACCAATAACGGGTTGTACGTTCGTTTGTACAGTTCTCTCCGTAAACGTCGTTGATGTTACGTGTCGTTTGTGCCGCGTTGGTGCCACGACGGAACTCATATTCCATAATTACACGAAATTTCAAAGTATCCATTATGAGGAAAAATGTCGAAATGTAATGAAAATACAACGCTAATCAATAAACAAAAGACTTATATTGTAAATAGAATGTCATATTTTTAAAACAAAATTAATTTGAATTTAGAATTCATAGCCAATCAAAACTTTTTTTTGTTTGAAAAAGTCTGTACTGCAATACGGCAATTTCATAGGTAAAGACCTATTATTAGTGTCTTTATGTGCAGTTGGCGAGCGGTGGCGGTGGCGGGCGCGGCCTGTTCTGCTACCACTGCCCGCCCAGCTTGCCACCGCACCAGCACCGCCTGCCCACGCTAGAGTACCCATTCACCGCTTCTCATCCATGTAAGTATACCATATGGGCTTGCTATTTAATACTTATTAATAATCACTTTGTAATTTTATATGCTTAGTACAAAAAAAAATTGTTTTTATTTTGTCTTCACGCTTTTGTGTATTTAGCCAGTGTCAATTGCCACGTTGAAAGGCAATGCTCAATCTTTGGCCGAAGTAGACGCCAGCATTTCGGTCACGTGTTGATATCATTTTTACTTGTAAAAGTGCTAAAAATAGCCTATTTACTATAAAATCTTTTGACTTTATTTTTTTACTAGTTGCGCCCCGCGGATTCACCCGCGGATAAAAGTATTGTAATTATTTGCTCATCCCACGGGCAATTTTCACTTTTCCGGGATAAAATGTAGCCTATATGTTAATCCAGTGTATAAGCCATCTTGGTATCGCATTTCATCCAAATCTATTCAGCCGTTTGAGCGTGAAGGAGTAACGAACATACACACAAACAATACAAACACAACAATACAATACAAACTTTCGCCTTTATAATATTAGTGTGATAGTGTGATTATGTATGTGATCGTTGGGCGTTATTGTTATTATTATTATATTATTTACTTTGACTTTATCATGCATTAATATATAGGTACAAGTATAACAAATACTCTGTAAAGTTTATTGCTGCTTCTTCTTCGCAGGTATAAGAAGCTCCGAAGTTCTGGATCGAAGTTTTCTTTTCTGCATTGTGCCGGATTGCTGCACATGTTGTGAGAAAGAGAGCTTTTTTCTAACTCTAATATCGTAATAGACTTTCTATATCTATTTAACATTAAGCACTTTGTAGCGTTATATGCTTAGAACAATAAATTAAGAATCATTTTGAGTTGTGAAAGTATTAAAAATGGTCTATTTGCAATTAATTGACTTTGAATACAATACAAAAACACTTTACTGATACCGAAATACCTATAAACACGCAGACATGAGGATAACATAATTAGATAAGTAATACGATTGAAAGTCCGCGTTATATCTTCACAACCAATTTAGATGAAAATTTGCAAATTTTGACCTTTCATCTGACTACCGAGATCAAATTAAATAGCTTACTATAAAACCCTTAAAATTAGGTGTTCGCTAAAACCTATTTACTGGTAACAGTCTTGACTAAATATTGAACTTACTTTGCTAGATGTATCGCTAACAAAACAATCTTAAACTAGTATAGGAGCTTCGATTACTTCACTTATCGCTTGGCAAACTTCCTTAACGTAGTTAGACCACCGCTCCCGTACTAACGAGATTATTGTCAGTTAGGTTTACTTACCAATATATATCATTTTATAGAAGTACCGCTTTATCAGCGTTATCAACAGATTAATGTGTAAAAGAAAATTTAAATCACAAACGGGATTTGAACCCGCATGATTCCGTCCTTAGGGACATGATTTACGTGACAAGTGATCTCATGTCCAATTAATTGTTATTATTTTATTTATTTATTTGCATCAATTATTTTTTCCTTTACATGTTAATGTGTTAGTTACTTATCAAATTATGGTTATGGGAATTTATTCACTGTGGAATAAATAAGAAAGTTGAATTTTAAAACATATGCGATTTACTTTTTATGTTTAATCTATAAATTTTCCACTAGCAATATTTTATCATTTTATCAAAACCTCTATACACATTAAAACCTATACGTAAGTAGGTATTTATAGTCCTTGAAAAGGTATCATCAGAGAATATTTAATAAACTATATAAACTTATTATTTCTTCTTGTTTTCTAATAGAAATTACACAGTTCGTATAATATATACCAAAAATTTTATAAGTACGGATTCGTCGGGATTCGTCGTACCGTCGATATCGAAGTCGTCGTCGAAGACTGAAAGATAGTTCAGTTAAAACAATGTCATTTAAATATTGCAACAGCTTCACTAGCAATATTAATGTTACTATCGCGGCAACGATCAAACAATCAAAAATTAAACCCAATCGAATCAGCAAAGGGGTAAGCAACCTCCAACGAAAAATCAGTTTCTTTCCTCCCGTCTCGCGTGGCCGAGGGTGGTAATGTGCTAATGAATAGAAGGCAGGCCGGGGGTGGGTCGAGGGGTGCACGGGGTGCGCGGGGTGAGGGGTCGTGGGCGGCGCGCATCCCCAGGGATTGGTCGCCGGCGGTGCCATCTATTATTCACAAAATAGTTTTTGAGTCGCGCCACCGTCGCTTAACGCAGTTACTGCTACTAACTCAATAAGTATCATGTCACTTTTGATTACGCCCTGGTATTACGTGTCCTTTTTTAACGACGATCAAAGGAGAATTAATCGAATTAGCTGGCCTTATTACATTTGGGACGTCGAAAACGACAGCGTTGCGTTGTAGGTATTAATTTTTAAAATCTATTAACGTATTGCGCGGCGGGATGGGAGAGGGGGTGTTTTAAAGGCGGGTAGTGGATAAAAAAGCTGCTTAAACTGATCCATTAAAAATGTAAAAGCAATTCTGCGGTTTTGTAGGAGCTTGGAGCTAGGAGAGTTCGTTAGGGTGCATTCATGTTGAGATGCAGGCTTTATGTGATGAAATGAGATGGGATATTACTAGAACATAGGATACAAAATAAAATAAGATATATATATATAATTATCTATAATAAGATATATAGATATATATAATATCTAGTGCAACTCCCCTAAAAACGCAAGAATCATATTAGATGTTCTTATTTCATTTTGTATTTAAGATGAATTTCCGCGAAGTCACGCTTGATTCTATCAATTAGAAAATAGGATATCACCATATAAAAGAATATTTATTTTTACGTGGACTAAATACTTAGAAACCACTTTCAATAAAATACCGATGTAAGCAATTAGAAGCTAAACATAACATAAACATAAAATTTTATTTCATAAAAACATATGCATATGACGGCGGCAACGTCCAGTTATAAACTCTATGCGCAGCGGGCAGTACCGTAATTTACTCTATGGCAGCATTTAAATTTATTACAGTGGCAACACCGACAACTGTCATTGCTCCCCCAACCATCTGGCTATAAAAAAGGACCGCTCGGTGTACTACGGATCATTCTTGCTCCTGACACGGAGCGCGTGCTGAAGGCCCATACTTATATAGGTTTCAACCGACGCACCACCCGTTCTCCTATACATACAATCATTATTATAGTTAGATGTACACAATCCGACTACCAACAACTATATAACTGTGATAATAAGATATGTTCAAATTGAAAAAAAACATCTTCCTAAAAAAATTATAACGTGATCATAGTAAGATACGTTTTATTCTTTTTTTAAATACTTATATGACTATTTTCTATTACTATCAGCAAAAACTTGAATTATTAAAGTATAAAAGCTAGTTTAATCTCCGCGGTTTCGTCCAACTTTTTCCGCTGCAGCACAGACTGGATCCACTTCCGGCGGAAGTTTAAGCACTTTTTAATTTCCGCCGAGCCGAGGGATTTTTCTACAGTCTGATGGACATTAAATTATTTACATTCAATTAATGGAAATAATAATCCAGCGTAATCAGAGAGGATTGCGGCTAATCCGGTTTTTAAAACAAATTCGCATTTAAGATTTAGCGGAAACATTTCTTTGGCTTTAAAACTTTCTTTTATAAAGGTAAAACCATCTTTTCCTAGAAGGGAAAAAAATTAAATACAAGAAAATAATATTAATGAAACATGATTATTATTTAGTAAATTTAGCTAGTGAACCATTACCATTAGTGTTACCATTTCATAAAAAAAGTATTGATTGAGCGGACGAAGTGATCGAAAGTAGGCATTTGGTTAAACTCGCGAATTTACTTTTATCTGTCCGAATGTATGCGCTCGTGTACAGATCACATATTTAACGAATCTTGACAAAACAGGTTCTACAAGTTTATAGAGATTTTTGGTCTGCGACGATTTTTGATTGAAGATGTATTTTCCCCAAATGGGAGAAAATTAGCCGCGGCCCATTTTGATATTTTTTGTGCAGGTCCAAAAAGCTTACGATTCCATCAAACCAATAACTTATGCTTTATACAAACAAGATAAGTTGAATGTCTCGATTATATTTATGAATTTAAACAGAGACAACATGAGTCGAGTGTATAACGACGTCACAAATTGCATTGCATCGGCACTAATTGTAGCAATTAATCAAGTCCATTAGCCCGCTCCAACGTTTTGAGCCGCGCAGAGGAAACATCCCTGGCTGAGGAGCAATTACTGTGCAATATAAAGCTTTTTAAGTTGTAAACGAATGATGTTTTATGATAAAACTTCGTTAGTCCGCTACGGACTTTATAAAAATTACCTTATTAAATCACATCATCACACACAGAAACACACACACACACACACACACACACACACACACACACACACACGCACACACACACGCACACACACACGCACACGCACACGCACCCACAGGCGCACACGCACACATTCGCACGCTCACGCATGCGCACACACACAGACGCGCGCGCACACACACAGTGTGTTTGACTGTAGGGCGATTTGAAAGTTTTTCCCTATTGGATAGTTTAGATTGACAGCAAGAACTAACAAGTGAAGTGAACGCAAAATAGTAAAAACATACAAATAAAATCGTATCTTTATCAAGAAGATTTATTAATTATGCCAATACTTGTCTTAAACTAAGGCTTGAACATCCCGATCAATGCTCTCGAATACTGCAGTATTTTACGATATCATATTATTGTTTACTCGTTACTTTCTGGCTGTAAGAGAGACATCTATATATTCTATTACGGCTCAGAATTGACTCTCAAAAAAGTTACTAATAATTTCTAAACCAGACCAACTCAAGATTCCGCAATCAATTACCTACTCCTACCTAATAAAAGTCATTTCCTTCAAACACAATAGCTGTCGATGACAAGCAATGTACTGCTTTTAAGGGTCCTATTATTAGGGGTAATTTTCGTCAAGTAACGAAATAACATTATATTGAGATAATAGAAAAGATTGGGGTGGGCCAGCCCTAACGTTGGTCACTAAAGTAAAGTGACAACGAGTTTTGATATTTGGTAAAATAGGTTAAAATTAGTAGTTATCATGGCAACACGAATAGTATGTCTTATAACTTAACTATAAGGCATACTATTGCCATGATTTTTTCCCAATCAAATGATGAATCCGGTACACTCTCCATGTGAGAGGTTTAATGATATTTCACGCAAATATGTGTCAAGTCACAGTCGAAGTCATCAAGTCAAGTCATAATCTAGTCAAAGTCATACTCCCAGTAAAGTGGTGGCAACTTTACTTGAAGCTTCTATGGAGTTTTGGAAACAACACGAAAAGAAACGTTTCACCATCATTATACCATTTTCCCACACTCACGTCTGTAATCCAGCACTTAACGAATAGAACGCCACCAATTTTATGCACTAACACTGAAAATAGCACAAGTTTTTGAAAATAATACAATGCGGCGACGCGATCTTTTTCGTTTTCCCGCGAAAAAAGAGAGCAGTTTTCAGGCCGAAACCATAGAGAGTAGCGAAAATATTCTTTATCTGTGGTGGTTTTTTCGCGAAACACAGAAACGAAAATGCAAAAAATTGGGACTTTTTGGAATCACCAAGTAGTCTCAATTCAGTCAAGAAAAACAGAAATTTAGTATTTAATTCATGAATAAATTGAAAAATTGATTTTAGCCTTAAAATAATGTAATAATCAACTCTTTTAAACGGTTCTAAATGGTTATCACTGTAAAGTTTCTTGTAGCTTCTTTCTTAAAGTTGTAATCGAAGCTTCGGATCGGAGTTTTCTGTTCTGCATTGTGCCGGATTGCTTGCACCAGTAGTCAGAAAGAGAACTGCTTTTTTTCAAACTCATATACTGTAATGGGCTTGCTATATATCATCTGACAATAAGCACTCTGTAATTTTATATGCTTAGTGAAAGAACTTAATTTTAAGTACCTAACATAATTTTGACTTGTAAAATTGCTAAAATTAGCCTATTTGCAATAAAATCTCTTGACTTTGACTTTGACTTTGGTGGCTAAATTCTTATCTTTTAAGAACTTTCAAATCCTCTTTCTGCCTTTTTTGAATAAATCTTTTCAGATATGCTTAGATTTTTTAACGTTAAAACGGTGTGTCCTGGTTTTGTCCGTATTATATCCACCGCGGCACGGTGTCTCCTCATCAATTTCCATAGACAGTGGGTAACTGTCAGGCGTCGATTTACGCTGGCCTCTACTATCATCTAATGGGGCTTTCTTTCCGGATATTTATCTATGACAATTTTGTTTGCAGTATTAATCTTGTTGTTATTTACAAATAAAACATTTTAAAGTAAAACTTTTTTACTAGAGCTTAACTTGACGAGTAAGCTGGTAAATGCGCAACGAGGCGAACGGAAGTTGAAAGTTGTTGATTCACGTAGATCTCCATTGTTAAGATAACAAAATTTAAAATTATCCAAAATTTGTGTTTATGTTGGTATGTTCGGGAAAATGACAGTTTACAATTGTCAAGATGGCGACATTACCATTAAACAAAGCAAAAACAAAGTTACACCGGCCCATGGAGCTGAAGAAGTTTTACTTCAGTCGTGTGGTCTAAAACACACTTGTTTTTTTAAGAATCTCCTTCGTTTGCTGGTTTATCTTAGTACAGGACATTAGTGAAATTGCCGCAGAAGCCACTAAGATTCAATTAATTCAACATTTTTTGTGCTTATTCAATGGATTACATATAGTTAAGTTAGATTGAATTTTTAATGAAGGCTTATTGACATTTTGGCTTAATATTACATTGCTTTTCAACACCTACTTACTTTTTACTGTTTTACCATTTCAATTTTGTATTGAAATTATTGGTACCATAAGGGAAGACACTGCCCCCTACAACACAGTGTATACTAAAGCAGAGGGCAGGGTTGTAACTTATTTTATGTGTAATGTATGTTGAAACAATAAATAAATTTGAATTTGAATTTTGAATTTAATTCAATTTCAGTCAGTGTTTTTAACGATATATTTAGGTATGTATTTTATTCCGGTCCATTATGGTTTTTACTTTCTGTACCTTCCTTGCACTGATTTAGGCTTTGTTCCATTGAGTCCTTACCCCAGTAATCAGTAAAAATATCCACGAATAAGTTGACTTTTTACTACTTTCGTATTGTTAAAAAATAAGCGCAAATACTTGTTCTGAGTGTTGTGGGACCATGGTCCTCGTAGTTCCTGGGTCATAGACAGGGAATCCTATTTAGGTTCCAGGATCTATGTATGTGATCATTGGGCGTTGTTATATTATTATTTTTAATTATAATATTAACGTTTGTTTCAGATACAAGCTATTCCTACCACCCAGCTATACACGATGATACCTTCGTACGGCGGAAACAAAGGCGAAATCGGACTACCTTTACGTTACAACAGGTAAAAGGAGCCTTAATTTGAAGTATATATAATTCATTTTGTAACATAAATCACTTAAATTTGATCAAGACCTACCAAGTAGTTTTTGAATTATCTTTAACTAGTTGCGCCCCGCGGTTTCACCCACGGATAAAAAGTATTTCAATTATTTGCTCATCCTACGGGAGCATTTCACTTTTCCGGGATAAAATGTAGCTTATGTTAATCCAGTGTATAAGCTATCTTGGTACCGAATTTCATCCAAATCTATTCAGCCGTTTGAGCGTGAAGACATACACACATACAAACTTTCGCCTTTATAATATTAGAGTGATAATGCATTTGATTTCGACTACATTAATGATGTTCTCATTGGGATTCAAGTCAGTTTAAACCAAAGATAGTGGATTTATAATCAATGGTTTGAACCCTTATTTTAAAAGGAATTATGTATGGTACATGATAACTTTCGTAAATATGATACATTTGTAAGATAAATAACGGCTAAAATCACGTCAATTAAAAAAAAAGTGTTGACGCTCGCGAAAGCCGCCGCGGCTTGCGTTAGTAACTGGCTCCCAGAAGAAGGACATCGAATATGTTAATATTTGCAATAAATGATTGATTGAGTATTGAGTATATACCTGGTCAAAGTAATTTCGACTTTTTTTACTTACGTGAGTTTAGCCGTCATTTATCTTACAAAATGTGTCATGCTCACGAAAGTTTTCAAACCATGTATAATTCCTTTTAAAATAAGGGTTTAAACCGACTTGAATCCCAATGAGAACATCATCAATGTAGTCGAAATCAAAATAAGCATTATTAAAGATAACTCAAAAACTACGTGTCAGATCTTAATCAAATTTCAATGGGATCACACGAGAGGCACCACCTTTTAAATAAAAAAGAATCATCAAAATCGGTTCACCCAGTCGAAAGTTCTGAGGTAGCAAACAATAAAAAAAAAGTCGAATTGAGAACCTCCTCCTTTTTTGAAGTCGGTTGAAAAGGCAAAAATCTGGTCCCCATAGTACAAGATTTGCTTAGTTTGGGGCTAGATGGCGGTGTTTGAAATGTCCACACAATATTATTATTATTATCAGAGTTCAGTTCAATTTTTTTTTTTTTTTTTTTTTTTTTTATGTTAAGGAATGACGTGACGAGCTAGCCGTTCGCCTGATGTTAAACGACACGGCTGCCCATACCAGCTGCAGTGTCACTCGGAACTCTAAAGTATAGAGGTTCGCGTGACATTGCATTGCGCACGTCATCCTGAGACATCAGCACAATCTAGTAATAAGATTACTAAACTGTGAGATCAGATCATAAAGTCTCATTTGCCCAGTAATTTCACTAGCTACAGTGCCCTTCAAACCGGAACACAGCAGTGCTTGCACACTACTGCTTGGCGGCAGAATAACTGGCAAAGCGGTGGTACCTACCTAGACGAACTTTGCAGTAAAGTCCTACCACCTAGTAGTAGTCACCTAGTAGTCAATTTTAGGTTTCATAGTTTTTTTAAATCTAAATGGCACCGTACCCTTACTCTTTCTGCTAATCTCACTCATATAGACAAGTTTAGTATAGCAAAATGGAATCGCAGAAGGATAGTGAACAGTAAAGAACCAAGGTTTTTTTATGTAAGGAAGTATCGTAAATAGTTCTTCATTAAAATTACAGGCTAGCCTATTAGTACGGCCAATAAGTAATTTTAATTTCAGTTAAACTGCTAAAATAATCCTAAGAATGTTTCCATTAACAGTTTTCTTAATGTTTATATTTGTTCATGACACTTTGTTCATGAAACTTTTTGAGTAACACTCACTACACTATGTTCAATTGTTTTTTAATGGGCTGCTCGTTGGCCTCTACCAATCTTTATAGTGTCACCGGGAAGGAGGGCAGGCGTTTAAGGCCATAAAAAGTGAGAGGCAACTAGCTCAAGGACACCGCTGGGGTGCGAGCCTCAGCTTAGGCCGTTGCCGGGATAAGAGTATCGAGAAGACTTCGTCCACTGAAAGAGTGGACCCTATTGAAAGTCGCGACAGTTCTAGCTAACCTACGGGGACACTATAGTTTAACGTCACTATTACTAAACTAACACAAAAGATTTTATCATTTTGAAGTAAAAATTCTTTACGCATGCTTGACTTGGGGGTAAGCTGGTGAGGCGAACGGCAGTTGAGATAGAAAGAGTTACGATTTACGATTGTAAGAGAGATGGAGCTAAAGAAGTTTTATTTCGGCCGTGTGGTCTAAAGCACGCTCGTTTTTTTAGTTAGTAAAGTATTATAAATATTGTTGACGTTTCAGTTGGAAGAACTGGAGACTGCCTTCGCACAGACGCACTATCCTGATGTTTTCACGAGAGAAGACCTCGCTCTCAAGATCAACCTTACGGAGGCTAGAGTACAGGTAGGAGACAATTTCACAACACAACTCAATTCAACTTTCTACAACGTTTTGAGTTGAGACTTATTATTCAATTATAGTTCCAAAACCGTTACTGAAGTGTTTTCTGAGACAAAAGAAAGCATTAGATTAAATAAATAATAATAAATAAATGACGCACAACAATCATATACATAGATCCTGGACCCTAACTAGGATTCCTTGTATCTTGGAACCCAGGAACTACGAGGACCATGGTCCCACAACACCCAGACATAGAACAGGTATTTGCGCTTTTCTGTACACAAATACTAGCCCTGTCACGGGAATCGAACTCGCCGCCTCCGGGTTATGAGCCGACCTGCTCAACCACCGCGCCACAGAGACTGCCCGAGATTATTTTTGTATTTACTTATCTATTAATTGAATTAAATACACAAATGTTTCGTCTAAAGTTCCCCTTGAGTGACCTTTTTGTCTGACATATTTATATATTGACGAGCTTCTGCCCGCTGCTTCGCCCGCGGCGTGCCCTATGGGAAAATAATTCAACCACCCATTTCACCCTCCTAAGGGTGGAATTTGGAAAAATCCTTTCTTAGCGGATGCCTACGTCATAACATCTACCTGCATGCCAAATTTCAACCCGATTCGTCCAGTGTTTGGGCTGTGCGTTGATAGATCACTATGTCACTCAGTCACCTTTGAGTTATACATATTTGGATATGATGATATTATGTCTATATATCTAGCCTATATATCTTTTTAGTAGGTACCTACTAGGGTTCTTAACGAACTGGCCTTCTTAATTTGATATTAAGAAGGCCAGGCCAAAAGCACCAGAGTTAGTTCAGTTCATAATAATTGCGTTAAGTTTAGGCGTGGAGTCCCAGAATAGCTTAGCAGAGCAGAATTTATCAAGGCTGTGATGAGATATAAAAAAGAAGGCGTATTCACACACCCCTGCCAGCTTTGATCATCGTCGCCGTAAACATACCGTTATCGCCCAAAAAGTCAAGTAACTTTTTTGACTTTATGCCCAATTTTCATCAATTTTATGGCAATATTGGCTTGCTATAAATGACATGATTTTTTATAGGAGTCAAGTGGGGATTTTGGCAGCGTGTTTTTATAATAATGAAATATGGAATCAAATATTTTTGATAAACTCAACAGCCTCTGTAGTGTAGTTGTTGAGCCGGTCAGAGGCGGCGGGTTCGATTCCCGCGGCATGACAAGACCGCCTATTGTAACACTAGTTTATAAAGTTTTCTTGATAATTTTATATTTAATTGGTAGAACAATAAAGAGTTCTCTATCTATATATCTATTGGTATGCTATCTACCTAATATCTCGAATAAAAAAAGACAAAGAACTCTTTCTGCACCTTTCTATATATTAAGTTCTCAGAATGGATTAGCCCAATATAATCATATATTTACCCAGTTCACGTCCCCACATAACCGGTTACAGCAAGGTTACACCCGGTTCGTGCTCGACGCCCGGTTTTAGGCAAATTGCACTGAAGCCGTGTTTTATTTATGCTCGAATAAAAATTGCCCAATTCTACTCACGAGCGGTGGAAGGTGCAATTTGTGGCGAAATGTCGCTCGATGTACGTGTACAGCTTGGATATAGCCGAGCAGCGGGTAACTGCCGCTGTGGAAATCAGCTAAGTGATAACGGTGGCGGGAATATATTGCTCTTATAGGTTTTATCTCTCTTTCTAATATCTAAATATACTTGGAGCACTCACGCTCACTAAAAAGCTTCTTCTTGCGGCGGCGTCGTGTGTCGGGTCGTCCTCTTCCCTCAAATATGGTCGAGGAGGGCGATGGCTGGAACATGCGTCAAGCTCGTGAACGGGTGCTGCTTGCGGAAGCTGGTTTGCTCGGTGGTGTACGCACAATTAGAAATATGTACTTATGTTTATGTGTTATTGGCTGTATTGTCCTCCCTGTATTATATATATGTTCATGTTAATAATAGGCTTATTAATAAATATAAAAAAATAATCTAACAAAAAGCACGGACCCAGGCGTCTGTGGAAATGCAGTATAAAAAAAAAATTCTAAATATATATAACACAAAGGTGACTGACTGATTGACTGACTAATATAGTGATCTATCAACGCACAGCCCAAACCACTAGATCGAACCCGCCACCGCCGGGTTATGAGACGACCTGCTGGACCTGCACAGAGGCTGTCATATATATACCAACATTTATGTACACAACTTACGCTAATAAAATCAGAGACTATTAAATATCTACAATTATTATCTTCTTCTTCTAAATATATATAACTCAAAGGTGACTGACTGACTGACTGACATAGTGATCTATCAACACTGGATCGGGCTGAAATTTGGAATGCAGTTAGATGTTATGACGTAGGCATCCCTTACGAAAGGATTTTTCGAAATTCCACCCTTAAGAGGGTGAAATAGGTGGTTCAATTATTTTCCCATAGGCCACGCCGCGGGCGAAGCTGCGGGCAGAAGCTCGTACTATATATTTTACTAGGTGGTAGGAATTCTGCAAAGTTCGTCTAGGTAGGTACCACCGTTTTGCCAGTTATTCTGCCTCCAAGCTGTAATGCGCAAGCACTACTGTGTTCCGGTTTAAAGGGCACTGTAGCTAGTGAAATTACTGGGCAAATAAGACTACGAGCTAATCTCACAGTATAGTAATCTTATGGCTAGACTGTGCTAATGTCTCAGAATGACGTGTGCAGTGCAGTGTCACGCGAAACTATACTTTAGAGTTACAAGTGTCACTGCAACTGATATGGGGAATCGTGTCGCTTAACATCAGGCGAGCAACTAGCTCGTCATGCCATTTCGTAACATAAAAAAAAACTCGTGTCAAAGTGTATGTAACAAAACTCCTCCGAAACTCCAAAAAAATTGTGTGTATTCAGTAGGTCTGAGAATAGGTCGTGCGATATATTTCATCATCACCATCACCGTTTTTCATCACCACGCGGGTGAAACTGTGGGGTGCAGCTAGTTATAAGGCTAATAAAGATGGTGCCTGGTGATGGTGTATAAAATGCATACTTTTATTGATAAATTCTATATTAATAATTAAATAGTTATGAACATTTCACACAACGCCATCCAGCCCCAGACTAATATAAGTCTGTAAACACATACATATAAAATACAATATGACATTCATATACAGAACCAATACCGATGTTCATCACACAAGTTTATACTAGATAGGAATGGAACCCATATTCTACACTTCAGAAGACAAGGTACTACCAACTGAGCTATCGGATTGAGTAAGAATGTTGAATCTTGTAACAAGTCAAAATTACATATATCAAATTGATATTTATAATCGCTCGAAACACGGTCTGGTAGTAAAATCTTAATTCAATTGACTCACAAAAGGACGCATATATAAACGGAGAATCGAACTTGCTATCGCCACCAATTCGAACTTAGCGCAGCGACCACGCCACGTGTTGTAAGCGGTCACAATATTTTCCTGATCAAATCATACCCACACGTCAAATATCAGCTTGACTTGACCGTCCCATCAAGTAATAGGCCCGATAGACATAACGAACTCACGGACGCGTAAGACAATATCCAATTTCGTCCGTCGATTCCGAGGAATCCACTTCCATTAGTTAACTGGTCCATTGTCAAAATCCACTCTAGTTGGCAAAACCACCAAAACAGTTGAGAATTGAACACACATGAGTACCACCGTAACCAGACAAGTTTGGTCCTTGATGCTTGATGCGATTTTACCGATACCGCTTACATTGGCAGATCTATTTGAGCTGGTGGTCTATAACGCGTTTAAGTCGCTCATCTCGGAATGGTATTACGGTATGAGGCTGTTACTTCCCCCCTTCCTTCTCAGGTCCTTCCCCTCACACCTCTGGCACGTGCTTGTGGGATTAAGGGGTGTCACCGAGCGGGTTGATAGTGAAATCCTAGACTTTGCTCGCGTTTCCGTAATTGCATGTAGTGGATGTGACTTTATTTAATTTGTTGGGAATTTGATATAGTTCCATAATAAAATTGTATTTTGTAAATTTAATACGTGATATAATTTGCAGTTGTTCTTATAAAAGTTGATTATAACAGCTTACGATGCATGTATACACGGCAGTAAAAATAATCTTAAAGATAATCAACGACAGCTTTGCACCTTTTATACTTACTTACGTTTATTCTTGATTCTTCAATACAATGTAGGTTAATTAACCTATATCGTAGCTTTTCACTAGCAAATAGAAACCAAATTATTATTTATTTATTAAGTGTTCAAGTGAAAACTTCTTTAGACACGTTGAGCACTTTTTAGATGAAGAAAAATCATGTATCGTAATCGTCACTGAACGCTTTTCGTGAGTTATATGTATACTGTGTACATATGTTTACTTTGTGAGTGAACAAAAAGCTTGAAACTCGCGTCATCGTCACCGCACGCTTCCCATAAGCCTATATGTCACAAGTTTTTACTTCTATCAGCAGTCGCCAAAGACTGCCCCGCACATATTTTTTAACATGTTACTAACGCTCTCGACTGTCGACCAATCGCGTGCAAGGCAGTGTTGCCAACAAAAACACAATTAACTAAACGTAAGTTCAAACAAATAAATAAATTCACAACATGGAGCACCAATTTTGCTAGAGATTCATAAAATAAATTAAAGTCACTTTTAGATTTTAATAGTACGGAAAAAATCCTTGTACATCTTTCTTACTCGAGTGGACTTTTGGAAATTTAGAGATAATAGGTACTAAGTAACAATAAAATATATTATTTTGGATACTAAACAAAAATTCCAAAAATTATAAATTGAATACGAAGTGATTTATTTGGATAAAGATTAATACCCAGGTACGAATAATGTGTTAGAACCGCCATTACTATTGCATATTTTAACATAAAAAGTATTTATTACAGTTATTGTGCCATATCTGTAGTAATTAGACATATGGTATAGCGGATTTTTTGTAGATATTGATGTCTTCTCTAAAATTGTAGTACCGAGATTACTTTGCTCTATTGTCAATAATATCTACAGCGTACGCGAATCAACGATTTTATTTTGGTATTTTTTCATATGTTGGATTACATTATCGAAGTTTTCATACGGATCCCTAATATTTTTGAAAATATTCTATCACCTATATTCATCGGGGATAGTGCAGGATTCTAATGGTGAAAGATTTTTCAAATTGGTCCAGTAGTTTCAGAGCCTATTCAATGCAAACAAACAAACAATCAAATCAATTTACATAATATTAGCAGTCGGTAATTGTGACTGTTAGTGTTACAGCTGTTAAGAGCCGACACAAGATTATTTTTAGGGTAGGTTAAGCGCGACAAAAAAATGCGATAAATCAAGCTATAGCTTTATTTCAGTAACTCGTGTACACGTGATTATTGTGATGATTATATATATACTAGCTTCCGCCCGCGGCTTCGCCAGCGTGGCCTATGGAAAACAGAAGAATAATTTTCATAGATAATTCAACCACCCATTTTACCCTCTTAGGGGTGGAATTTCGAAAAACCCTTTCTCAGTGGACACTTACACTTTACAAGGAATACACCCTCCAAATTTAAAGTATATAGGACCAGCGGTTTAGGCTGTGCTTTGATATTTATATAAGTCTTTCAGTCAGTCAGGACTTTGAATTTTGTATGTATAGGTTTTTGTCAAATAAATTATGTCATGTTATGTTATGTTTATGTTGAATATTGGACAGCCCTAAAAGAGCTCAGTAATATAATTGAGTCAGCTTTCAATTTGATTCGCATCCTCGTCCGGCCGGGAGTCGGTGATAATTCGCGCGAAAAATATAAAAAGGAACCAATGGGAGCACCTGTCAGACATATTGGATTACACGCGGCCGAGAATAAGAGCCATGTGGACCATGCCTTTTTAGTGATGTCGAATGTTTGTTATGAAATTGATGCAAGACTTTTTATAATTAGTTATTTAAACAGCTAATTCATAAATAAATACAGATTCTACTAATATTATAAATGTGAAAATTTGTGAGTATGGATGTATGGATGAATGTTTGTAACTCTAAAACTACAGAACGGATTTGGATGAAATTTGGAACACAGATAGTTTATGACCTGCATTATAACATAGGATACTTTTGATCCAAATAGCATGTTCCCGTGGGACCATTATTAATAAATAAAACTACTTCTTATCCGCGGGTGAAACTGCGGGGCGCAACTTAGTATAAATTATTACACAAACTTAGTAATGCAGCCCACAAAACTTATCGCAGATTGACATGGGTTTGAGAAATATAGATTTTACTTGATTACAAAAAATAACATAAGGCATTTTGCACCATCAATAATCGTGCCTTTTAGCTTGTTCTGCGAAAACCACTTTTTTATTTATTTTTACGACATTAACATTAAACAAAGTTATGTCGGCCGATAGATGGAGCTAAACTAAAAAAGTTTTACTTCAGTCGTGTGGTCTAAAGCACACTCTATTTTTTTATTGTAATGAATGATGTGACAAGCTAGTCTTTCACCTGATATTAAGCAACACGGCTGCCCATAACAAAACAGTGTCACTCGGAACTCTAAAATATAAAGGTTCGCGCGACACTGCACTGCGCACATCATCCTGAGACATCAGCACAGTCAGGTATCTTTATACTTTTCTTATTACCATTCTTTTTACTCGACTGTGAGATCAAATCATTGTCTGAATTGCCCAGTAATTTCACTAGCTACAATACTCTTCAAACCAGAACACAGTATTGCATGCGCACTACTGCTTGCAGCGGCAGAATAACTGTCAAAACGGTGGTACCTACCTAGACGAACCTTGCAGAAAAGTCCTACCACCTAGTAAAGTGTTGAGATAAAATACGGGCAAATTAAGATGAGGCCATGTTTTCCACCCGTCTTTTTTTTTTGTTTTGGCTCCACACTTTTGTGTATTTAGCCAGTGTTTTGATAATTTCTCAAGCTAAGTCAAGTCACAGTTCAAGTCATCAAGCTAAGTTATAGTCCAGTCAAGTCATACTCCTAGTATCATGGTGGGAATTTTACCAGAAGCTTCTATGGAGTTTTGGAAATAACACGAAAAGAAACGTTTCACCATCATTATACGTAATCCACTTACGAATAAAACGCCACCAATTTTATGCACTAACACTGAAAATAACACAAGTTTTGAAAAATAATACAATGCAGTGAGGCGGACCTTTTTCGTTTTCGCGCCAAAACTCCTCCACCCGTCTTCGAAACATCATCACAAAACAAAAGAAATACTCCAATCACAAGTGTCAAAAACCAACTCAAAATTTAATTCCGCTTCAAACACGACATTGACATAGAGGCCCTACTCGAGTGCAAAACAATAGGGTTGTCAAACAAACAAAGCGCGTTACTGCGTGAAACAAAGCATAATACTCAATGACACTTGTGCCGTGACAACCCTAGAGGGGCTTAATAGGGCTGCTAATAACGATAAATTATTGTTTGCCGGGTAATTGGTTGTTGAAATGTTATACATTGAAGTGTTTGATAAATACAGGGAGAAATTATGTTAGTTTAAAAATAATTAGTGTTTTATCGATTAAGTAGATTGTGATTTATTTATTTTATAAATGATTTTACTAAAGATGTTGCTTATAAAAACAAATAAAGTATTTTTTTTAAACCAAATGAGTACCAGCTACTATATATCCTAATTACAATTACCTACCTTATAATAATTTAGTTATTTAAAAAAGTATACTGTGCAAAATACTTGTAGACAGGAAACGGGTTCTGCGTAGGTTTCAACCTATATAACTATAGGTCTTCAGCATGTCCACTCCGCGCCGTGTCTGGAACAAGAATGATCCGTAGTACATCGAGCGCTCCCTTTTTATAGCCAGACGGGTAGGGGCGCCATGACAGTTGCCGGTGTTGCCACTGTAATAAATTTAATGCCACCACAGGGTAAATTACGGTGCTCGATCGCTGCCCGTTTACAACTGGACGTTGCCGCCGTCATATTTATATACTTTTTGTTTGTAAATAAACAAACGAACATCGATGTTCATCACACATCACACAAATGTTTGAATCGAACCCACAACTCACAGTTCAGCAGGCAGAAATACTACCAACTGAGCTACGAGGCCATAACATTACGATTTATCAACCAATCAACCAATTAAAAATATACCAGGAAAGATTTTTCACCTTTTTAAACTTCGTGTTTAAAAATCGAATACAAACATAAGTAATGATGACACAAAGTTATAATTCCAGGCCCCTTTATTATTTTCCGTGCCGAAGTCAATTCCCGAGTTGGCGAGTGGTAACCCTACCGGCGTGTGACAAACGCTAACGACGCGTCATATCGAGCTCTTGTTTATTTACAAATTAGGGTTTAAATATGGAACCATTTTTTAAATAAGAATTGTGACATTGACATCTTCCTGTTTTTTAACCGGAAAATTGCCTTTCTCCTTTCAACTAAATACTACAATGATATAATAACTAATACCAACCTCTTACTTAAACTGCTATTGCTTGATAAAGTAAAACGTTTAATTAAAGGAACCGGCAAAATTATACCCAATCATAGATAAGTAACCTGAGCAAAAAAAAAAGTTATTAAATGAATCACTACGACACAATTTTCTATGTTTATTTGACATTTGAGAGTCCTACAGGGTAAGCAATGCATTGGTGACGCCTCCTCACAGAATACTATTACTCCTAGCGGAGAAGAACCGGAACTCCATACAAAAAACGTGGTTTGAAAGTATGACTACCAGCGCCTCTTGTGGGACCCTTTAGCAACTAATAAAGCGCGCGAAATTTAAAATGTCTGTTCTGTCACTTAACCAAGAATAATAAAAAGATCGGTCCAAAATAAATTACCAATTTATATTATTAGAGTTGGTTTCGCTAATAATATACATTAGTAATTTATTTTGGAAGGAGCTTGTGACATACATCGTATGTCAAGGGTAGAATTAAATAAAAGTAAGTTATATATGTAGGTACATCAATTTATTCCAGAAAGGAATTGGTTAGGATAAATTCTAATTTAGTTTTATAGTTCAAATGGAAGTTTCCTCTGTTTTGTTGTTGTAACAGGCTTTTTTATATATTGTAATGGTTATTTACAATAACTTATCATTGTTTAAAACTTTTATCATGAAAAATCTTCTAAAACTTCATGTTTACTGATGATTTTTCTCTACAATAATATAAAAATAAACGAACACTATTTTAAACATAATGATAATAATGCTTGCCAAGAAGAATGTCTATTTCATACATTTTGATGCATTGAAGCAATAGAATTTAGATATGTAGATAGATTAACTCTCAACCAAGGTAACAAATACAACAACAGGAAATATCTTATGAGAAGGTTACAGTGGGCGGTGTTATCGCTAAAAAGCGATCTCTTTCAGACAAACTTTAGACTTTTTTTTACAGATTTGATTAAAGTTAAATGTGTTTTAAAACAGCAATTTATTTTGCAGGGTTGCTTGTGTAATCTAAGAGATATAATTTTTTGATGCAAATTCGAGCGGCGCCCTTTTTTTCCCTCTTGCAATTTAACAACTGCCCTTGTAATAACACAGCAAAAGAGCTATTCAGGTTAGCTGAAAGCTCTTGGACAGCATTGTCATCAAAAAGGGCTTCCAAAATCCGTTGACTCTTCAGCTTTTTAATAGTTTTTTAAAGACGGCAAAGTTTTTATAAGCTTCTTCGGCACTTGTTCAGAAGTGACCTTTCTTTGTTTGATTTTTCCGATTTAACCTGTAACCAAAAATTAATAAATATAATACACGCACAGGATATTTACGAAGCCACACCATCTACTAGTCTAACTACAAAAAAGGAGTATACATAACATAAATGCAACAATAGAAAAACTTACACCAGAAATTCTGGGTTGTTGAATTTGGGTGCAGGGCATCTCGACTAAAGATGTGGATGCCTGAGTTTCCATTTGAATCTGTAAAACCACAAAAACTTTATTCTACCACAAAGCTCCAAAAATATATTTTAAAAGTCACTATATTAAATGTAAGTGAGACACCTATTCAATGTAGGTGAGGCTATCAAACATTTTCTTTTTTGTTCTCGGTCTTGCATTTTTGTTGTGATGAGATAGTTGTAGGCCTCTACTAGTCTATTAGATAATAAAATTCACAAATATTATATTACCCGTTGTACTTTTAACTCACATCAGACACTCTTGAAGTTCCAGGCTGTTGATTGCTTTCACTGATTGCTGAAACTTCAACTGGAGAGATGCATTCTGATGTAGTGCTGGATTCAGAAGGAATGGCATATCTATGCAGCTTTTTCCTTTCTAAGGGATCTAGCACAAATCAATTTTAGGAAAAATGCTTGGAGCAAAGCATTTTATGGCTGGTATACAGCTTTTTCTGAAATTCTTCAGAACTCTAGTTCTCTTCTGGATAACAATACTTTGCCCAAGCTTCCATACTGAAAAAAGAATTGGTTTGATGTAATTAGATACCCAATTTTGTTTGTTGACGTTAGAAATTACTAATGTATTATGGTTATGTATACCGTTGTAAGTTGGAATGTCCTGGTTTTGGAAATCGATGTAAAACCAGCTCCGGATCTTGTGCTGTTGAAGCACTGCGTTTTACACATCTCCGGCTATTGTCCTTCATATTAGAAACCGACACAACAAAAGAAACTAAGAGTCACTAAGCTAAAGAGTCACTAGGCTCGAAACACAACTCAAATGCAGTTTGATAACTTTTTGAAAGAGTTTCAATGCAAAGGCGGAGGAGAAGGCTCAATTCAACGCACTTTGAACGTAAAAGCACAAAAACCAGGATAAAACGACACCAAAACAAAATCACACTTTTGCGGATTACCGTTTTATGTCGTTTGATTTAAATTTTGACATTTGACAGTTAGTTGAAAACTTTGGTGCTGCCATTTTACCGACAATTTTATCTCTTTTTTTTTGTTACTGGTATTCCTATATCAAACCCACCTATTGAACGAAAAGTCCATGGTAAGTTGCCCCACCCTGCGCCTCCTCCGGTGTTACAGATGTCCATAGGCTACGGTGACCACTTCCCACCAGGTGGGCCGTATGCTTGTTTGCTCCCTTTGACATAAAAAAAAGTGTTTTACAAAACTTGTTTACTTTTTCCATCTTGTAATTGAAAATTAAGTTGCCTAAAAATAAAATAGCATTTTCCACGTTTTAAGAAGTAGCTTTAAATGATAATGTAATAGGAATGACTCAGTACCTACTTCTAAATATAGAACAAGAGGAAATTGAATTGCAACCATCTGAAAGGATTCATTTTATTCTATGAATTAAGTATTCTAGATATTTTTCCATTCAGAATTTTATGAAATCTCAGTTATTGCTATTTTCTCATACCATAAGTTCTTTCTATTGGAGTAATTTTAATTATTAAAATTACTGACTGTTTTGGATTGGACTTGATTCTTGTAGAAAATAAATTTGCGTTACGAGTAAATTTTTACAACTGCGCTACAAAAACTTACGATTTGAGGAGGATTATATTTAAAACAAATATAAAATAATAATAAAAACGCCTAACGATCACGTAAATAGATCCTGGACATTAACTAGGATTCCCTGTGTCTAGGGACCCAGGAACTACAAGGACCATGGTCCCACCACACCCAGACTCAGAACAAGTATTTAAATGCAAATCTAAAACTGGACATAGTATTTGTTTTGTATTTTTATAATTTTGAGATATGTACCTAATTAAACCTAGGTCTAAGTTAGACCAAATAAACAAAATTGGGATTTTGTTTGGTTTATATTGGTCGGAAAGCTAAACAAAAGCATGAATGAAAATACGATGTAGGTACTTAATGTGACATTGGTGTAGATTCTGTGTCGCATTCTCTAAAACTAAAGTAAACTTAAAGTATGGCGGTACTCTTCTGATAAAAGGCAAATGAAAAAGACGGAAATATGTTAATTTCATTTAGCTTTAGAGTATGCGACACAGAATCGACACCATTGACTTTAATTTACTTTAATTAAAGTTTAACTTAAACTATTTATTTCGTATACTTAAAATAAAAAAATAGTATCCTTGCTACTTAATTGTTACCAAACCGAACTTTTTGTAGCATTTGTGGCCCAACAAAGAAACCAATCAGGCGGGCCGCCCGTTAAGCACCATTCACACTAACAATGTATCTCACACTTTGAACAAATATTTGTTCACAATGTAGAACAATATTTTGTTAAACGCACACTTGTGTGTAAAAAATAATAAAGAAAGGGAGGCGATTATTGCAGCCCCACTGAGTGGTTAGGGGTGACACGTTTCGTATTTTTTTTTGTTTTTTTTTTTGTTTTGGTTTTGGCTTCACACTTTTGTGTATTTAGCCAGTGTCAAATAATTGATAATTTTTCAAGTGAATTAATATATATATATATATGCCAAGTCAAGTCATAGTCTAGTCTAGTCAAGTCATACTCCTAGTAAAGTGTTGACAAATTTACTTAAAGCTTCTATGGAGTTTTGGAAGCAACACGAAAAGAAACGTTTCACCATCATTATACCAATTTCCCACACTCACGCCTGTAATCCAGCACTTAACGAATAGAATGCCACCAATTTTATGCACTAACACTAAAAATAAGACAAGTTTAGGAAAATAATACAATGCGGTGACGCAATCTTTTTCGTTTTCCCGCCAAAAACTTGTATTTTATTTTATTTATAGAAGTTATTAGTTGACCGCCGCCGGTTTCGCACGAGTGAATTAGTAAAACGCTGTCGAACGGGATAAAAAGTCATCCCATGTCCATCTCCTGGTTAATTAAGTTATCCTCATCAATTTTCGGCCAAATCTGTTCAGCCGTTCTTGAATGATAAATAGTGTAACTAGCACGACTTTCTTTTATATGTATAGACAAGCTTCTGCCCGCGGCTACGCCCGTGTGGCCTATAGGAAACGGAGAAGATTTTTTTAAAATATATAATTCAACCAACTATTTCACCCTCTTAGGGGTAAAATTTCGAAAAGTCCTTTTTTAGTGGATACCTACACTTTACAAAGAACACACTCTTCAAATTTCAAATCTCTAGGACCAGTGGTTTAGGCTGTGCGATGTGTTGATATACAAGTCAGTCAGTCAGTTAGAACTTTGAATGTATAGATAATATCAGTTACACTCACTAAAGCATGTCCCAGCTACGCAGGCGAGTCTAAACTATTAATTCTGCTCGCGTTTTATTTCCTAATAATGATAAAAAACCCTTGAATTGTCTAAGGCTAAAAAATCAAATACAATTAAATAAAGTTTACGTACATGCATCACTGCAGAAAAACATTATAACCAATTTGAGAATACTTTCAAAGTTGTTACAAATGTTACAATAAATATTGTGAGTGGCAACCCTAACTGTATAACACCCCTTATAACCAAGGCAATGAATGTGCCAAATAATTAATGACCCCTAATAAAGATAGTCTATTGAATACCTTCATAAGAGGGTGATATCTACACGAGCGGAGTTAAAGTGACAAAGTTGCATGTTACTAATGTTTTCGTAGAGATATAACTTTGTCATTGTTAAAAGTACACCTCTAACAATGAGAAATGTTTGTACATTATGGAATCAAAGCATTTAAGCCGTATTTTTGCGTGCGTAAAGAAGTTTTACTTCAGTAATATTTGTAGCATGACACATCAAGATCACCCTGCTTAATTATTTCGCCATCACGAGCCCACCGAGTTTATTAAAAGCTGTGTTAGCCGTGTAGGAGCTCTTGTTAATTTGGCCTACTTTTTAATCTCTCATATATCAGGTATACCTTGGAGTTTTATGGGACTGGAGGTTTACAAAATGTAATAAAAGTGGGATGTTTTAAGTGGATTAATATTTAAAAGGAAATGGCATTATAAACTTAATTGGTCTCTGTTTTTTATCTACGAGAAAATTAAGTAAAATAATATTTTGAATTTGCGTCTAACATTACTGCAGCCTTACATAAAAACGTGTTCTAAAATGAAATGACACTTGCATAAAGCGCGCTATATTTGTGTATTGCGCAGAACATCAATTTAATTGCCGAAAGTAAAAAAAAGTGATGACGTACATGTCGAAACCAATTAAGTTTCTCAAACCAACTGACTTTACTTGTAAATATAGCTTAGGTAACTCGTGAGGTAGCTCAAAGAGACAACGATCTATATAATCAGCTGTAAATAAAAATCACCAAAGCATTATCAATAGATAACATATCACTCGCTCCTACGGCTTTAGAAAATAGAAATGTTTGTTTCAAATTAAATATAATAAAAATATAAAATGATAGCTAAAGATAACTTCAAAAGTTACATTGCAACATACAAAAGAAAACTGCAACGGAAAAAGCGAAAATGTAAAGAGCACTGTTACAGAGTCCGACATCTTCGTCCAGTAGATAATAAGTATAAGCTTTCAATGTTGGCTAAAGAGTATTACAAAAAGTATAAGGAAAAAAGTACATTTGAATGGTCTGCCAAAGTCGAAGTTCAATAAAAAAAGGTATTTATCAAACGTGTTTTGAGATTTCAGTGACGGATATCTCCTACATAGTCATACCCAGTGATTATCTTTACATTACGTATAAATACTGTGTAAAAATGAATAATGGAACAGCTATTCGTCTTGTCTTCTTTAGCATTGCCTATTTCAAACTTGATAGATAGAAACAAAACCCAAAATAACTATTCTTTTGCAACATGATTTTTATTTGTAAGAAGATAGTTGAGTCCCGACAAACTTATCTTTGCGGTTATATTCATACAAATTATTTTCAAACTATTTCCCAGATAACTGTGTCATCATTCCAACGAAATTATAGAAACTTCAGCAAAGCATGGGCATACATGAATCGAGAATTAACTAGTCACAAATAATCACTATAATCTCAACTTAAAAGTAAGTTATAAGCTAAACTTAATCCCAGTTTAAGGTTTGATTAAACAAGCTAATCCGTATACCTGATTACTGTACAAACATCAAATTAATTAATTACAAACTAATTGCTGTATATTACCAAGTAGATTATAAGAAGCTTAACTTCAAACAGTTGGCAACAGAAATTTCTCATCAATATTTTTTTTCTTTGTTTTATTTTTGACTACATCTCTTTTGGAGACACTAAAATAAGGGCTGGCATTCGTATTCAACTCTTTAGTAAAAAGTAATAACAGGAGGAAGGTAAACCTAACTTACAAAAAAAGCAAAATATTTATGTAGTAGATGATTATATGCCTCTTTAGATTAGACACATAGGTAAGCTAACTACAAAAAGGAGTAGAGTTCATAGCATACGTATTTTTATTTTAACATAAGTATAAAATAAAAAAATTAGTTAAAAAAATTAGTGAACCAAGCGGATTAAAAAAAATAAGAAAAAGAGTGAGACAGTATTTTTTTCTCGCATATTTTAGGATAGAGAAGTGGAATTTGTGTTATATTTTTTTCTTTTTAAGTTATATAATATATACCTACTACTATAACATATTAATTAGGTATGAAAAGTTCTCCCTGCATAGAAATTCAGTTTGGCAGCTTTTACATCTGACTGTACAAGCTCAATCATACATAATATATCAGTTGGGTAGAAGTTGTGGCGTGAAGTTTTTCATCACATGATTAGGGGTAAATTGCACCCCCTTTCACCCCCTCCTGGGTCGTGGTATCCGGTAAACCTTCCTTCATCCCGTCTTAGATCGGAGAGCTTTCTTTGGCTGCAAATTGGTTGTGAAATTGTTTTGGATGCGGTATTATTTTATAAGATTTCTGCCTCCATATAACTGCAACTTGTGCTATTTAAAATATTTCAGACGAAAGGTGAAAAATATAGTTATCTCACTTTTACCACTACACCAATAATAATTGTGTAGTGGAAATAAGACAGCGATAAATATGTAAGCTTTTTAAGTAATATTTCATAATGGCGCTAGCAGCAGTACATAAACGTGGATAATTTATGTTCGAAAACTGTTCAACGCAAATTCAACGCCTAAGTTTCCCAGATACCTTCTCCATGCCCATTCTCACATCCTAGGCACATGGTAATTAGATTTCTCGGCGAGAGTGGTGTAATTCGCGCAAAATGGAAGATGTATCGCGTGTAACATGTTTACAGACAAATTATCTTTCGGAGCATCGATTCAAGCTGTTTGGGATTACACAGAACATATATAGTAGGTAACTGATAAGCTGGTGTATTTATTCTTTAAACTAAAAGCTACTATAATTCCAAGAACTACTGTTGCTGAATGCCACTAGCTACAGATAAAATTTGGACTGTACATATACTACCCACGCTGACCTGTAGACATTCCATGCTCCTGGCCTGCCGGTAGGTTAGTCTAAATTAGTGAGAAAGAGAACTTCTTTACAATACAAAATGAAGGGGTTAGAACAAAAAGGGTTTAACTGTCAAATTGACAGTTTTGAGGAAATTTTCTTTAAACGTCAACGGCTTCATTTTAATGTAGAGTGCTTATAAGGTAATAGAAATGGTTTATGCAAGTTTCAGTTGCTTGAAAATGTATGATTTCTATTTTAAAATGTAAAATAGAGACCTAATTCGTAAAATAACTGTAAAAATATAATATAATGATGTTTTTATGCTAAGTGAACTGTATTCCTGTGACAGATAAACCGTTTTTAGGCTCAAAATCTCGACATTTAAGCCTCATTTCGGTATTTTGAGAATGTATAATTGTAGATAATTTCACGCTGAATCCAACGATACCCATAAGTCATTTTGTGAAAAAAATCAGTTAAACCCTTTTTGTATTCACCATTTCAATTAAAACAAGAATATCTAACTTCTTTTTTTACAAACTCATATATGGGTTATATATATGGTTATACTATATGATGTTTGTCATTAAGGACTTTGTAATTTCATATATTTATTACAATAACTTAATTTTAAGTACCTAATCTCTTTTTGACTTGTAAAAGTGCTAAAATAGCCTATTGGCAATAAAATTCTTTGAATATGAATTTAAACTAGTTTCACGGCCTATGCTCGTTTTCACCAAATATCTCTAAACCACCCTATTTATCTCTTAATTTAAGCTTAATGGGGAACTTAAGGAAGCTCTATGAAACTTGGTAAGGACCAGACACATATAGCTTTAAGGAACTTAGGTCAGGTTTTAAATTCCTTAAAGCTATATGTGTCCCTTAACCATTGGTAAAAAGAAAATCACTGTCATGTGACGCTTAAATATTTTCAACGGTCCTTTATCTTTAGATCTTTGAAACCGGTGAAAATGAGCATCAATCTTCTATCTATATTAGCTGCTGCCTGCAAAAAGTGTCAAAGTCCTTCTCTATATAAGGTTCAAAATACCTACCCAAATACCAAATATCATGTAGATTTCAGACATTATATCGTAAAAGTGTAACAACAAATGTAGACATAGAAGCTAATTTCAAATTTATAACATTAGTAAGGTAAACAAGGATCGTACGTACTAGAATGTCTCTATAAAAATACAGCAACCTGCAAAGAACGGGAAAATAACTACATTAAAAATTGTAGTGAAAATTTAACGGAGCAATTTAATACACCGCAGTATAAACGAATGCAATTCTAAAATTTTCATCCCGAAAACATAAACTCGAAACGTTCAAGCGAAACATGATTTCAAACTCAACTCAAAACATATAGGTAAGTTAAACGTTAACTCGCCACTTCATACGTCACAAGTTTAAGTTAAAAAGCTAAGTTATCACTCGGAGTAATTGCGTCAGAACTCGGTAATGTTTAAATATTTCATACGCTAACGATGAAGCTTCAGTGGAGGTTAATTTAAGGGGGGTATAGACGATGCGGTTCTTAGCCATGCCATGGAACCATGCGTGGGGTGGAGTTAAATATTGCAAGATTTTTGAATATGTATTTACAGTTTTACTCGTAGTTTTAACACTTTGACAGCCTCTGCGGTGTGGGGGTATGAGCAGGTCGGGTCGTAGCCCGGAGGCGGCGGGTTCGATTCCTGCGACAGGACAAATATTACAGAAAAAATAAGCGCAAAAACTTGTCTGTGTCTGGGTATTTTGGGACCATGGTCTTCGTAATTTCTGGGTTTCTAGATACATATACAATACAAATGTAACAATTAAACTTGTTAAGCTAAATGAGGTGATTGCTGTTTCTTGATTTACTAAACAAAAAATAAATAAATAACGCCCAACGACGACATATATAGATCAGGGACCCTAACTAAGACTTTCTGTGTCTAGGGACCCAGGAACTACGAGGACCATGCTCCTATAACACCCAGAGTCTGAACTAGTATTTGCGCTTTTTTTTTCTGTGAACAAATACTTGTCCTGACGCGGGCCCGCCACCTCCGGGTTATAAGCCGACCTGCTCAACCACCACACCATAGATCCGTCAAAGCTGTGGCTTGATGGACATATTGCTATTATTGTGTCTAAAGATTATTTCTGTTATTTCATTTTTAAGAAACAAACCAAAAAATTTGCATTTCGTCGAAATCAATCTCCAATCTTGATAACTAATAAGAATAGATAACTAACTAATAAGCGATTTGGCTCAACATTTATCATGCGAACCGCCAAACAGTGGAACGCTTTACCGGCGTCCGTATTTTTCGAAAACTACAACCTTGGAGTCTTCAAATCGATAGTGTCCAGGTATCTTCTAGGCAAGCGTGTTACATCCCACTCCCCGTCGTCACTAGCCATCGGGTGAGATGGTAGTCAAACGCAAACCTATCAAACAATTTTAAAATAGACCTTTATAAGTATGTCTTTTAAGACTATTTCTCCAGCGACCGTCTTGAAGCGAAGCGTGTACACTAACAAGTAGTAAGTAAATAGGTTACTTTTTAATTCAGGTAGGTAACTTTAATTAAGTATTCTAATTTTGACTAGTAAAAGTTCTAAAATTAGCCTATTTGAAATAAATTATTTGATTTTGATTTTTGGCACTGCTTACATATTATCTTTACGTCACGTCGTACAGTTTGAACGCTGCCTTACATAATAACCGTTGAAAATATATTAAGAAACCCGGGAGGAAACTGTTTAAGTAGCAAAATGTTTTCGCGACTAAGTGACAGCTCGTGTAGGTACTTAATGTATGGAAATTTTAACGTCAATTTTACAGCGACCGGTCTCGTGATTGGAGATCTTTGAAGCAAAGTTGACGTGTGTTTTAGGAAATTTAATTTTTACTCAGTACAGTACATATAGTTACGGAGCTATTGGGAAAATGTTGACAACCACAGAGCCTATAATGTAGTTAGAGATGTCATGGTTAGCTAATAGCGATCGACGCCAGCCGTAAGCCCAAATGTTCAGATAAATTATGCATACTCTCCTGATAATGGGGAAATGAAAAAGACGGAAATATTTTAATTTTGTTTAGACAGCGGCTGTGCTTCGGTGGTTGAGCAGGTCGGCTCATAACCTAGAGGTGGCAGGTTCGATTTCGCGATAGGACAAGGAGTTATGCGCAGAAAAATGCGCTTGTTCTGTCTGTCTGAGTCTGGGTGTTGTGGGACCATGGTCCTCGTAGTTTCTGCGTTCAGAGATACAGGAAATCTTTGTTAAGGTCCAGTTGACCGAGTAAAACCCGTTTTGTTCAGAAATAATGAATAAAAATTCTAAACACAGTCACTGTTATAACGAAAAAAAGCAATTTGGGGTGCAATGTGTGATTCTTTTGTGTTTAAATATTAAAACACCCCCGCAAGATAAAAACTATTAGGGGCTTACGATTATGGTGGATTATTATTTTAACTTAATAAGCTTAGAATCGTTAAGGGAATAACAGTTCAACTTTAGGGAAGTCAAAGAGAAAGAGGACAGTGTAGATGTGACACTTGATGACAAAATTAAATTTAAAATTTAGGTACTTTACTTTACTAGGTGGTAGGACTTTACTGCAAAGTTCGTCTAGGTAGGTACCACCGCTTTGCCAGTTATTCTGCCGCCAAGCAGTAGTGCGCAAGCACTGCTGTGTTCCGGTTTGAAGGGCACTGTAGCTAGTGAAATTACTGGGCAAGTGAGACTTTATGATCTGATCTCACAGTTTAGTCATCTTATTACTAGATTGTGCTGATGTCTCTGGATGACGTGCGCAGTGCAGTGTCACGCGAACCTCTATATTTTAGAGTTCCGAGTGACACTGCAGCTGATATGGGCAGCCGTGTCGTTTAACATCAGGCGAACGGCTAGCTCGTCACGTCATTCCTTAACATTAAAAAAAAAAACTTATCTCCAAGTTTATATAATTCTAATTTTTATTGCATTTGATTGTATAGTTATTATCATAGCAATTTTCATACATTTTTAATATAAAAATAGTTAACTAACTTGTAACTACTGACTATTGGTGTGATGATTCGTGCCTCTACCACAATAAAATATTTAGTGGTTTGGTCAATGAATTTGATCAATTTTATGATTCAACCTAATTATGTTTGGTTTGGTACTAATTTTCGTTAATTGGCTTTTAATCAATTGGCTATTAATACATATTTACAAAAAATTTTTACAGTACTAAAGTGCTTAAAAAATAATAAACCCGTAAGTGCTGCGTATTTGCAAACATGTGAATTGTGCCTTTAAAAAAACGAATAAATTACGGCATGGATAACTAAAAAGACAATGACACACAACTGTGTCTAATTTTTAAAGTTTTGGAGAAGCACAGAACCTTTCTATTTTAATTGCAGACACTTTTAACTGCCGGTACCGTTTTGGTACCGAGTACCATATCTATATTTTTTTCATCTATTACGTAGCACTCTCGTCCAAAAGAGGGCTTATTAGAGCCAAATTGCGAAAATTGCAGTGCAAATGTGGCCCTGGCGTGCTTAGCTAACTGGCTTATAACCACCAACAAATCTAGAACTTGCGTAGTCTACTTTATCTACTATACACTAGTTCTTTTTAAATTGGTTGTTTACTACATTGACTTTTGTGATCAGAGCTTTCGTGGTGAGCAATGTAGATGTGGTGAGAGGTCACGGTTGTTGGTTATGGGGTGGTGGTCCCTTATGGAATGATGTGGCGAATGATCTATAATCTTTCGTTGTAACAAGCGTCGAATGGGGTAGTAATGACGAGGTATTACTGTCTGGAGTGTTGACAGCCCATATATTGAGGATTACGACCAGTAGTTATTATGGTGGTTCATATTTTATGGGTCCAGTTTTGAGATTGGATTTGGTTTGACAGATTTCTAAAACATTACTCAAACAACTTTTACAGGATCTATTCTATTTTATCTAAATTGTTAATAAATATTGACGATAATAACTTGAGCATTTTTGGTCACAGGTTTGGTTCCAAAATAGACGAGCGAAATGGAGAAAAGCGGAGAGATTAAAAGAGGAGCAGAGAAAGAGGGAAGGTGCTGACATGGTGACGAAGCGGGATCCAACTGATGATAAGGTTTCATAATGATAATAATAATTTTAATTAAATAAAATAATAATTAAATTGGTGGACATCACACACAGCGCCCTCTAACCCTAAACTAAGCAGCGCTTGCACTATGGGAACCAAATAACTATAGATACTTTGGTTTACTTTGAACTTGTATTTTTTATCACACTAATCACACTTCACACTAATATTATACAGGCGAAAGTTGGTATGTGTGTTTGTGTGTATGTTTGTTACTCCTTCACGCTCAAACGGCGAAATGGATTTGGATGAAATTCGGTACCAAGATAGCTTATATATTGGATTAACATATAAGCTACATTTTATCCCGAAAAAGTGAATTTTTCCAGTGGGATGAGCAAATAATTAAAATACTTTTTATCTGCGGATGCTTCCGCGGGGCGCAACTAGTATGTAAATAATGATGTATTTTCTAAAATTACTAACAGTTTATGAAAAATTTTAACAGACGTATCCCGATGTTGAATAAATTCGAGACAATTTCTGTGTTGTACACAGGGATCATCAGAATGCGGAATGTCACGAGGGTCAGCGGAAGCGTCACCCGTGTCAGGGGTGGCGTCACCACGTGGTTCCCCACCCGTCACTCCCGGTTCTCCGCGGCGCTCTCCACTGCACTCGCCACGACATTCTCCCACTCGTTCTCCTAGGGTTGATAGGTAGGACAAATTAGCATACCGCAATCTGTAATTATAGCGTTTCCAGCGTCAGTTCACGTAGATCTCCACCTGTCGGGTTTGGCCGCGTAAATTTCGGCACTCGCCGAGGCCATCCTCTACTCACTCTCCTAGGGTTGTTAATGTTTGTAATTTGCATGTTACGTGCAAATAATATGGGAAACAGTCCCTCACAGTGCAGCTCGAATTTAATTCCATGCTACAAACAAGCTATTACCTGCAGCATCACTCTTAAGTAACTAAAGTTAATCTTCCACAGATCTGAAACGAGTTGCGCATCTCCCGCGCCATCTGTCGGCAGCGCGGGCTCCCGGGAGCCTCCCGAGCCGAGGCCTCCCCACAACATCTTCTCGCCCTTTGACCAGTGAGTACTTAATGATGACGAAATACGTTATATATTCCTTTGACAGTTGTATTTTTGTAGAGCTCGGCATACCGACAGTTCAGAAACGATTTATAGAACAGGATTGCGTTTATCTAGACGTGACTTACCGAATACGGTAGACGGTAATTTATAATTCATACTGCACCCATCATTGAGACTTAAAAAAAACATTCAAAAGAGTTATAAGCCGCACCACGATTATTGTATTCAATCACAATTTCTATCATATCATATATTATTATATAATTATTAATTTGGACGACCTCCAGATTTGATTCTTGACGTCAATACTCTATTGAGAGCATCAATATTTTATAGACCCCTAATTAAACAAGCCGGCTCGGCCTGAATACTTTTCTGTAGTCCTAAATTGATGTAAATTGAGAGGCATTAAATCAATGTCAATCACGTCTAGTGATATGATCCGGACGATTTGTTTAAATAAGTTATTAGGCACAGATTTGTAAACAGTTGGGTCGTAGGTTGTTTCAATCTGCTGCACTCATTGTATGATTAATTTTAAAGGAAAAATTTGAATCATTTGCTTGATTTGAACCCGTATCCAAACATCCCTGAAGCCCTGGCGTACTTTTCTTAAGCTGCCGTGACAATAGGCATCTATTTACAAATTTTAAGATGTATGTATGATTCGGCTCTTTAAAAGATTTATCAATTGGACTAAGGGTATTTTTTTTTGCTTTTCACCCGACTTCAAAAAAGGAGGAGTGTCTCAACTTATCTGTATGTTTAAAAATGTTTGTTGGATATTAGAACTTTTGATTGATTGATTGATGATTTTGATGATTATTTTTATTTGAAAGCTGATATTTCCCGTTTGGTTTCCTATTTAAATTTGATCAAGATCTGAGAAGTAGTTTTTGAATGCGTATTTTTTCGATTTCGATAACATTGACGATGTTCATATTTTCGATTGTAGTCGATTAAAACTCTTTTTTAAAGGAATTATACCTACTGTTTCTTATTAATAAATGAATTGAATAGCAAATTGAATAGCAGTGAATTTGGTTTCCACCTAATTTTAAAATTCATGTCTTGTCAAACCGTTTTTCTTCTCAAGATCATCATCATCATCATCAGTCTGTAGATATCTACTGCTGAACATAAGCCTCCTCATAGAGCACTGCTTTGAGTGGTCTACGCTGCATCTTCCACTTTGTGGCACTAGAGAATCTGCCCACTGTCATTTCAACTTGTTCCTGCAGATCTCCTTTTTTTATGATAAAATGGGCATGCGTTTGACAACAACTCACCTGATGGAAAGTGACAAAGTTGTCTAAGGTGGAGCACGCTTGCCCATGAGATGCCCATTCACTCTTGACTTAAAAAGACTCAGGTTATACCCAGGAGGAAACACTTGTTGGAAGAGCATTCCATTCGTTGGACGTTCGGACTATAAATGACCCAGCAAAACGTAAGCGTTTTGCACTAAGGTGCAGACTTGGGGTACACTAACGACGTAAGGATGTGATCACCAAGTCTTGTAGTTCTATGATGGAAAGGGGATGACGGAATGAGTTGAGGTATTTATTTCGGATTTGATTTCGGATCTTATCTCGAAAGAAAACCCCAAGCATATAGCTCCTCAGGGCGATGATCACCCGCTAAAGCCGGGAACTGGTTCAAAAACTAAGCAAAACAAACGGAATACAAGCTTTAAGGATGTTAGACCCTAAAATAGGTACTTCACAGTGAACCTCCCATTTAATTAACCAGTTAACTCGGGACAAGTGTATCGTAACGAAGTCTATTACCATGTCGTCATCGCGGCCGCAAGACGCTCTGTATAGCAATTACTTGATTAGGCACTGACCGGACTAATCAACTGTAATTAAATTGCGCATGCGTTGTGGTTAGTTGTTTCAAGCCTGAGAAGATAATAAAGACATATATAAGATAAAAGAGACATATATAAGAATATAAGATATAAGCCACTTAAGCCAATATAAGAAACTTTTATTTTTATTTCATGTTGTGACGAGCTAGTCGTTTACCTGATGTTAAGCGACACGGCCGCCCATAACAGAACAGTGTCACTCGGAACTTCAAAATATAAAGTTTAGCGTGACACTGCACTGCGCATATCATCCTGAGACATCAAAACAGTCTGGTAATAAGATTACTAGACTGTGAGATCAGATCATAAAGTTGTAATTGCCCAGTAATTTCACTAGGTACAGTGCCCTTTAAACCAAAAAACAGTAGTGCTTGCATACTACTGCTTGGCGGCAGAATAACTGGCAACGGTGGTATCTAGTTAGACGAACTTTGCAGAAGAGTCCTACTACCAATAAACAATGAAAACTCCTTAATTTAAATTAAATTAAAAACATAAGGGAACATTCTATTCTCTACTAGCTGACACGCTTCTGCTTCGCTCAAGGTATTTAAACCATGCAAGGATTTTCTCCAATGCGCACAAAAGGTCATCAACATTGATCCAGCCGTTTAGGAAGAGTTCAGTGACATACACACGTACAGATTAACTGTATTTGTTAATATCCCATTTTATAGTTACTAGTATGGTCGTCTATTGTTACACTTTTGGTAATATTTTTTTTGTAAATTTGTTTTATTTGGTGTATCAGATTCAGAGTTCGTCTATCTATCTAAGTATTTATATCACTCGCCGCCTACTACGTCAAGCTCCCAAAGTTCGTCCAACTCGCCAGAGATTGACTTAAATCGAATCAAGCCGAGTTTAATTGTCAGCAATAACTCCACCGAGGTTAACTTCTACTCGGCAAATTAACTTTAAACTTTAATTGGTTAAGTATCGATCTTGTTAATTAAGATTGATACTTTGCTTGGTATTAATATTAAGTTAATGATGTTGCCTCTATTACGGTATCAAGTTAAAGTTGAGTTGATAGGCGGTCCCTTCTGATTTAACTTAAGTTACGTAAAGTTACATTAAGTTACGACTGTAAGCTTTTATTGTAAATTATGAAAAAACACTAACCGTACTAACACAAATACAAAAACAAGGTTTAAACAGACGTCAAACTGTAGTTTAACACTAGTTTAAAGCTTGTTTAAATCTTTTGTGGTTAAATTGTAAGGCTTTAAGCAAAGCTTAAAACGGATCTTACAGAAGCTACAACTAAAAACATACCTCATTTTCGAAACTTCTTTTCTCGACTGTCATTGTAGTCGTTTACCTGAATTTCAACATGGCCGTTCGTACATTAACTATTGGAGTGCCGCATGTGTTAACAATATAGGTTTATTTACATATTACACTCATTAAATGTAAAAGCGTTGCTGTAGTTAGTCAAGTTATTTACAATATTTATCGTCAAAAGAGTAGTATTGAATAGTGTAATTGACTTGTGGATGTTTGGTTGACTCGCCACTTGGTGGCGTTGTTGTCGACTGTCATGGCAGAAACTTGTTCCGTCTTTAAAAAGGGCAGAACGTTATTCAGTACAGTTCAGTCGGCCTTCAACAGCGGAGAACACCACGAAACTATTGCAGATGTATTGTGAAACAGTAAAAATATCTGGAGGTTGTTTATTTATTGTGCGGCAAATGTCTATGACGTTAACACATGGAACTGTGAATTATAAACCGGGGATGAAATTAATGCGATTGATTAATTTTATACTGAGAAATACTTTGATGATAGGTATTATTATACATAAAATCCAGTTATTCACAATTCTTTTGATTTAAAAACCAAATTATTGACCCGATTTTGCTGAAAATTATGTGAGACTAATCTGACACATAAATAAAATAATAAATGTCCATATCGATTCATAAATGTCCATATCGATTCATAAATGTCCATATCGATTCATAAATGTCCATATCGATTTATAAATGTCCATATCGATTCATAAATGTCCATATCGATTCATAAATGTCCATATAGATTCATAAATGTCCATATCGATTCATAAATGTCGAAGATCCCGAGGTAACAAACATTTCAATAAAGGCAACCGAATTGCGAACCTCCTCCTTCTTTAAAGTTAGTTAAAAATCCACATGCTTACTCACACTGCACACATCAACTCTTGCCAAATTATCCAATAAGTCTATCACAATAAACTAGCCATGAAAACGCGATAACATCCCGAACAACACAATAATGAGATTGTGCTAGGATTATGTCGCACTGGAATTAGCGTCGACGAATGGTCGTAACGAAGTTATGTCGACTACCACATGTTCATGTTGCTTAATAATGGTCGATAGAAGTGTGTCGACGATGTGATTCATTTACAACAATTTTGGGAACATCATTCATTCTTTATTAAAGTAAAACTTCTTTACGCTCGTTTGACTTGTGGAGTAAGCTTGATTCACGTAGATCTCCAGTGCCAACATAAAAAAGATTAAAATTTGTATCATTATATTGGTATGTCCGATAAATTACAATTTATTCAGATGGTGACATTAACATTAAACAAAGCAAACACAAAGTTATGCCGGCCGATAGATGGAGCTAACGATTTTTTTACGTTAAGTATTTCTAAAACATTCATTATACCTGTTTGCACAAAATTTCTACAGCTCCTAAGTACGCAATTAACCCTTTAATGCCCGTATGTACTAAAGTCTGTTTAAATAAAAATTTGCTCAGCAACACTTCTCCCGGGATTTCGTATACGTTTTCAACTTGGCAAACCACACACCAAAACGCTGATTGGTTGCCTGTTAATCATCGGCTGTCTCAACCAATGAGCATACATTATTTGGCCTGCTGACTTGATACCTAGTCCTAGAGAATCCTAGTCAAGGTCCAGGATCAGTGTATGCATACTACTAGGTGGTAGGTAGGACTAGGTTGTAGGACTTTACTGCAAAGTTCGTCTAGGTAGGTACCACCGCTTTGCCAGTTATTCTGCCGCCAAGCAGTAGTGCGCAAGCACTGCTGTGTTCCGGTTTGAAGGGCACTGTAGCTAGTGAAATTACTGGGCAAATGAGACTTTATGATCTGATCTCACAGTTTAGTAATCTTATTACTAGATTGTGCTGATGTCTCTGGATGACGTGCGCAGTGCAGTGTCACGCGAACCTCTATACTTTAGAGTTCCGAGTGACACTGCAGCTGGTATGGGCAGCCGTGTCGTTTAACATCAGGCGAACGGCTAGCTCTTCACGTCATTCCTTAACATAAAAAAAAATGCATGTGATCGTTGGACGTTATTATTATTCCGTTATGCGTTAATAAGTCAGGGCCGAGCGGGATTCTAACCCGGATGCGTCGGATTAAAAGTCGTACGAATAACCTCTAAGTCACGCTCTCTTCGACCCACAGTGTCAATATCTTCAGAGTTCCAGGTAATCCATTATCCAGTACACAGGGTGTCAGTCAGCCGCCCAAAAGTATACCCGATGTAAATCTATTTGTCATATTAAGCGCGCAATTAGGGCGGCATGCGGGCGTGGAAGGGTTGCCGCCAATTGGTGCACCCAACAATTACACAGTTACAAGTACGGTTGGCAGTGGTGAAAATACATTTATTATGTTGGTAAAATGTTAGCTTTGATTTCTTGCTTTTAGGTCCGTATTACAGAACGATGCTCAGACATCAATCGGTGCTCAAGCAGAGATTTCATTCATAAAGTGATCAATTAGTGAATTAAATTTCTTCTTGAGCACCGATCGATGACTGAGCATCGTTCTGTAATGCGGACCTTAGTTACGTAAAAACGAGTGTGCTTTAGACCACATGACTGAAGTAAAACTTTTTCAGCCTTATTAATAAACACGAACTAACTTTAGACTAGTTACACCATCTTTTGTCTCTTTCGATCCAGCTATATATTCCAGTAGCAAAAAAAAAAACAAAAGCTGAAGTAACTAATCCGAGACTAATACCCGTTTATTAATAAGGCTGTTTTAGTTTAGCTTCATCTATCGGCCAGTACAACTTTGTTTTACGTTAATATCACCATCTTGATAGTTGTAAATTGTCATTTTACCGGACATATCAATATAATAATAAAAAAAATAACTTTGTTATGTTGACAATAAACCAACAGAATAACCTAAAATAACTAACTAACTAACTAACTAAATAACCAACAGCTTTCAACTTCCGTTGGCTACGTCACGCATTCACCAGCTTACTCCCCAAGAAGTTTTACTTTATAAAAATGGTATTTACAAATTTATATAGTTGCGATCCAACTCCAAATATAATGTCGATGTCGAATAGTCTCACAGTCGAGTAAACTTATTACCAGACTGTGTTGATGTCTCAGGATGATGTGCGCAATGCAGCAGTCATGCGAAACTTTACATGTTGGAGTTCCGAGTGACACTGTTCTGTTATGGGCGGCCGTGTCACTTAACATCAGGTGAACGACTAGCTCGTCACATCAATCAATAACAAAAAAAAAAAAAAAAAAAAAAAAATAATAATGAAATAGTAATAAACTACTGTATCTTAACTTAATTAAACTATATTAATGCAGCACTCATAGCTAAGCAAGTTCCTAAATATTTTGTAAAGTTAAGCAACGTTAATTGCGGTCACTATTTTGATGGGTGACCGTTACAAAAAATGGTATTTACACTGTTACCGGCGTGCTTCGCAGGGTCCCGGTTATTTTCGTAAGGTACAAACTAAAACATACAAAATACAACTTAACTAAACAACACTTTCCCTTGGGTTCTCGTATACTGTTATTAAATTTGTTTAAATATTGTAGACTAAAAACTGGACGATCATTGGTTGCCGGTTGATCATCGGCTATCTCAACCAATAAGCGAACAGTATTTGGCACGTTGACTTGACACGAGTTTTAAGCATGTACGGAGTTTTGGCGGGAAAGCGAAAAAGATTGCGTCACCGCATTGTATTATTTTCCTAAACTTGTGCTATTTTCAGTGTTAGTGCATAAAATTGGTGGCATTCTATTCGTTAAGTGCTGGATTACAGGCGTGAGTGTGGGAAAATGGTATAATGATGGTGAAACGTTTCTTTTTGTGTTGTTTCCAAAACTCCATAGAAGCTTCAAGTAAAGTTGCCACCACTTTACTAGGAGTATGACTTTGACTAGACTATGACTTGACTTGATGACTTCGACTGTGACTTGACCACATATTTGCGTGAAATATTATTAACTTGATGAATTATATATATCAATTACTTGACACTGGCTAAATACACAAAAGTGTGGAGCCAAAACAGTAAAAAAAAAAACACATGAGCTGTCAAACTTTAGTACAGACGGGCAAGTGTGGACAATATTTAACATAAAACAAAGCGGAGCCGAATAAAATCACATGCAGGTGTTAAATAAAGCACATCAAGATAATCTTCTACAGAGACGATGACAAGCGTCTTGGTAGACTATTGTCGTCGTCTCTGTCACTCACAGGGAGGTAGTCGGTTTCGTAGAGCGTTGTCTCTTTTGTTAGATGTGCATTAATCGTAGGAGTATGTCTACCTAATTATTTTACAGTAAAACAATGTTATGACTGACTTTGATATTGATATTGTTTTAATATTGTTTTGGAATAAATATTTAAAATTATGTGATGTGATATGTCTAAAGATGAATAAAACTTTTTTTGTTTTGTTTTGGTATGGCTCTACACTTTTGTGTGAATTGAATTCATGTATATATACTTACAAGAACATTCACAAGTTAAACAAAAAACTTGTTGCCAACCATACAAATTGTAATGAGGTTTTAACCGACGCTTTTAATTTGATTTGATGATAGCGATTCCAAAAGTGGTGTCGAATTAATGACCGTACGAGTGTCCGAGCTCGTTTAATTGCCAAATTGCGTTTTTATGTATGCGTTTCTAATAATAATGTACGTAATTAAGTTGATTCATTAATTTTAATTGAAGATTGAGAGATGTGTTTGACAACTGTTTGTTTAAAAAAACGAGTGTGTTTTAGACCACACGACCAAAGAATTACTTCTTAAGCTCCATCTATCGGCTGGTATAACATTATATTTGCTTTGTTTAATGTTAATGTCACCATCTTGACAATTGTAAATTGTCATTTTACCGGACTTACCAACATAATAATACAATTTTTTAACAATTATTCGTGCATAAAAAAGCGCGAATACTTGTTCTGAGTCTAAGTGTTGTGGGACCATGGTCCTCGTAGTTCCTGGGTCGCTAGACACAGGGAATCCTAGTTAGGGTCAAGGATCTACGTATGTGATCGTTGGGCGTTATTATTATTTTTATTAATTTTGAATAATTTTTTACTTTGTTATGTTGACGGAGTTATGAATTTTTGTTGAATTTTTTGTTATGAATGGAGATCTACGTTACCAACAACTTTCAACTTCCGTTCGCCTCGTTACGCATTCACCAACATAGGTACTTCCCAAGTCAAGTCCAAAGAAGATTTACTTCAAAAACGGGGATATATACAAATATTTCGTTTAGTCGTTTACCAATTGATGATCAACGCACACAAAATACAATACAAACTAACGTCGTAGTCGTCATCGTTTATGTCGTAGAATATTCGACTAGTTTATGTCGTAGACGTTTTTGAAGTAAATATTCTTTTTAAAAATATACGTTTTTATATACGGGGTTATATATATTAATATATATAATATATTCCCGTATATAAAAACGGTGATTTACATTAATATATATCCCCGTTTTGTAGTATCCTCTTTTGGTTGGAGGTTTGTTGTTATATCTGCCACGTGGTTATTATTAAAATGTAAACTTCAGCTTTTCTTCACTATACATAGGTAAGTATAAAGATCAGCACCTCGCTCGAAGGTCATCACATACAAATAAGCTTGCTCAGACCTTTGCAAAAACCTCGACTCACCACGAAACAAACGGATAACTCACGATCGTCCGAGATCAAGATGGCGGCACATCCGGTCTGACCGGAAGTGCTTCTAATGCGATATACGTCGGGCTTATCGCACCGGACACGTGCGAACATCGCTCGGATTATGCGAATATAGCTTTAGACGGAGCAATGAACATTTTGTTTTCATTGTGCGAGTTATTAGGCCATTACATAACTTACATTACTCACCTCTTTTGTAAGGTGGTTATTTTAGTTTTATCAGAAAATACATATAAGGGAGTTTTGGCGGGAAAACGAAAAGATTTCGTCACCACATTGTTATTTTCCAAAACTTGTGTTATTTTCAGTGTTAGTGCATAAAATTTGTGGCATTTTATTCGTTATGTGCTGAATTACAGGCATGAGTGTGGGAAAGTGGTATAATGATGGTGATCGTTTCTTTTCGTGTTGTTTCCAAAACTACATACAAGCTTCTGGTAAAGTTGCCACCATTTTACTAGGAGTATGACTTGACTAGACTAGACTATGACTTAACTTGATTACTTGGATTGTGGTCTGTGACTTGCCTTGACTTGACACTATATAATATTAATTAACTTGAGAAATTATCAATTACTTGACACTGTCTAAATACACAGAAGAGTGGAGCCAAAACCAAAACAAATAAATACACGTATAATAGTAGTAGTAATAATATAGTAATACTTTCAAATTTATACAAGACTAGCTGGGCCCCGCGGTTTCACGGCTTTCACACAAATTTTCTAATTTTCCGCTGGACTTTCTTATTTTTCCTTTCATAAGAATCTTTTCCTGACAAAAATAAACACAACAAAGAAAGAATTATCGAAAATTTATATAGGTGATAGCGAAGCTAGATAGCGAAGATATATATAGCTAATAGATAATAATAAGAAACGTGTCATATCTGTTAGCCTCACTTGAGAATAAGTTCCAGATGCAGGCGAAGCGTACCTATATTCAAATCTAATCAAATAATCATTCGTTGATATATAAATGGTTTATAAATTATAACTAGGGTGACACAGAGTTAGCCCCTGCGACTTTGAAACCGACGCACCCGGGCTTATATATAATTCGACCTATTAAAAAATTAAACAGTTCATCCACACCTCGTACACTCATGGAAATCTCAGTCAGTAAAAAATAAGCTATGACAATTTACAAATTCAATTGATTTTATTGCGAATAGGTTATTAATTGTCATTTATAACATCCAACGTAATGTGTAACTATGTATGTACTTTTTATTACTTTAAATGATATTCTAGTTTGCGTACCCGAGAGCAACAGTACCTACTTTATAAATAAAAAGAAAAATACTTATAAGTAAAGACCAATTTTTTTTATTTATTTAATGGAATTTAGGGAGTACATTTATTTTTGTTTCAATAATCGTTATTTATTTAATTTACACAACAATACACAAAAATGGTTACTTATATAATTGAACATAGGAGAAAAAAAAAACCAAACTATACATAAGAACTTAAAATAAATATAATTTAAAAAAAAGTAATATTGTAGGAAAAAAGGGGGTCATAAATAAAACACAGAATTTAGATCACCTTCTGCAGGAAGCGTTAATAATCGTTAATACAAAACTAATCTAGACCTAAAAAACTAAACTATACCTAAGAACTTAAAATAAATAAAAACTAAAAATTTAAAATAAACCGTTGGTCGAGGGGAAAGTTCCCAGAATGCTGGCAGCATTACCACGTTGAATGGTAATTATTAGTTTAATACTTAATTATACTATTAATATAAATTTACTGATTATTAATTATAGTATTTGTAAAGACTAATGCTACTGCGCATTATCCCACTGTGATATGTTAAGTTATAAGCGCGGAACAATAGACCGGCTCAATGTTCATTAATGGCATTAATTAATGTTTAATTGAGCCAAATAGAGTATCAATTTAGCGACAATTGTATCATGCATCCCAGTTGACTTTACTATATGAAATAACGTAGGCGTTTTCCGTTATATTGCGTCAGATAATGGGAACTGTTGTATCAATTATTGGTGATGGTTCTGTTAGGTATTTGTATGAGTTAGTGGAAATTTTTATGTTAGTTATTGGTGCTGGGTTTTTAATTATTGGTGTTGGTGCATTCGTTGCTTGTTTGTAAGACTTGTGTCGGCTATTGGTGCCAATTATGTCAGAAAACGTGGCGTTTGTCCACGTTTCACCTGATTATTAAGTAAATCATAGTCCAGTGTGTGATGCTGCAACTGGATCGGCATTCGCTCAGAAATAGGGGCTAGTTGAGGAAAAGAGCCCACGCTCACAGTACCGAGAACACTGTTTTTCTTCACTTCGAACTCAACTTTATTCAAGGATTCGAACCATGAACCACGGATTGCATGTCGATGTCACTACTAACTGAGCTATCAACGCATCAAATCATTATAGAATTGGGGCCAGCTATTTAAAAATTATTATTACGGGCTGTTTCTAAGTACACTTCTTAATACTCGAGGCTTATTGAGTAGAGTAGAGATCGCCAGGAAGCGTCTCAACAGTTTAATTAACAGCATTAATTAGCGACGAATTGACTTAAACTGTGCAATTGGTTATGGTACCGTTGGAGTCAGAAAATATACTTTAAAAAATAGTCTTGAAAAAAGTTACGTATAAGAACAAAAAAATTGCGAGGAAATTTTGAGAATTTAAGAATTTCGAGTTATAAAAAAATGATGTGACTACGCCTGAAAAGTAAAGCGATAATGAACTCTAAACGATAAAGTTCTTCCTGACGCTGCACTGCACACTTGGACATCAGTAATCTAGTTTCTATTTTTTTTAAATGCTATTGAATGATGTGATGAGCTAGTAGTTCACTTGATGTTAAGCGACACGGCCACCCATAACAGAACAGTGTCACTCGGAACTCTAAAATATAAAGTTTCATGCGACACTGCACTGCGCACATCATCCTGAGTCATTAGTACAGTCTAGTAATAAGATTAATCGACTGTAAGATCAAATCATAAAGTCTCATTTGACTAGTAATTTCACTACCTACAGTGCCTTTTTAACCGGGACACAGTAGTGCTTGGTGGCAGAATATTTGTGTAATATCTCCCTAGCCGGCTCTGGCAGTAAAATCCTACCATCTGGTCAATTACCAAATCATTGATTTCAATATTTTTAAGACTTGACTAGTAGTTAGTTTTATATTTGTTTAGCGTAAAAGCAAGAGAAATTTATAAAATATACGCAATTAAATTAATATAGACCTATTCATATAAATAATATAAACATCATTTATTTTTACTTTAAACGTAAAGTCAATAAGCGACCCTTTATACGCATTTTCAAATAAAAGGTACATCTTTAAACAAGTGACATCATTTAGTCACACAGAAAAAAAAAACCGGTATATTATTTCGTTGATCATTCTAGAAACAAAATGAAGTACCTACATGACCGAACAGATTTTTTATTACGAACTCGATAAATTAGATAGCCGGAGTAATTCAATAATAATTTAGAGTACAAATTGTCGCCAGGCGAGACGTTGATACATTTGTTATGATAATTCATTGCCTACTGCGTGAAGAGGTAATGTGCTTCGGGTCCGTGCTCGTTTTGCGTAACAACGAGCATTCGTTCACTTATATAAAAAATTACAAAAAAGTTACATTATATTTATAAAGCTATTTTTTTTTAATGCTGCTTTACCACAGACTCCTGGGTCCGTGGTCTTTTTTAATGCGTATACACCACGAACAGACCAGCAAGCAGCGCCCATTCACGCTATTTTTATATTCGTTCTCTTTTGATACTAACGCGCCGATATATAGAATTGTTAAACCATAGTATTTACATAGTGAAATAACACATTCAAAAATGTTCTGCATCATTTTTTTTTTATATTAGTGAATGATGTGACGATCTAGTCGTTCACTTGATGTTAAGCGCCACGGCCGCTCATAACAGAAGTGTTACTCGGAACCCTAAAAGATAGAGTTTCGCGCTACACTGCACTGCGCACATCATCCTGAGACATCATCTCACAGTCTGGTAATAAGATTACTCGACTGTGAGATCAGATCATAAAGTCTCAATTGCCCAGTAATTTCACTAGCTACAGTACCCTTCAAACCGGAACACAGTAGTGCTTGCACACTACTGCTTGGTGGCAGAATAACTGGCAAAGCGGTGGTACCTACCTAGACGAATTTTGCAACAAAGTCCTACCACCTAGTAAAGGGATAATCATTAAGGGGAAGTAGCATATTTGATTGTTGCGATTCCTTTTCGTATTATTTAACAAATCATATTAGACGACTGACTTAGAGTTTTGCGTGAAGTGTTATTTAAAATTGAAATGGATAGTAGTGCAGCTTTTAATTGTTAATTAATTGTTATTCAAAACTAACCTGTTAACTAGTCGAATGCGTTAGCATTTAACCAGTCGAATGCGTTAGCATTTAACCAGTCGAATCCGTTAGTATTTAACCAGTCGAATGCGTCAGCGTTTGACTGATTGATAAGGATTTAACTGTTAACCAATGTTATTCATAACTAACCTGTTAACTAGTCGAATGCGTTAGCATTTAACCAGTCGAATCCGTTAGTATTTAACCAGTTGAATGCGTTTGCATTTAGCCAGTATAATGCTTCAGCATTTAACTAGTCAAATGCGTCAGCGTTTGAAAGTTTCATAAGGATTTAACTGTTAGCCAATGTTATTCATAACCAACCTGTTAACTAGTCGAATCCGTTAGTTTTTAACCAGTTGAATGCGTTTGCATTTAGCCAGTCGAATGCTTCAGCATTTAACTAGTCGAATGCGTCAGCGTTTGACTGTTTGATAAGGATTTAACCTAAATTATCAAGTTGGTTCGCTCGTTACGAATACTTAATGAAAACGCAGCTTAACACGTGGAGCTGTGTAATTGAAGACACAGAGTAAAGCCACTCTAGGGGCGACAGAATGCAATTTCGTGTTCATTTCAAATGCTGAGTTTCTAGAGTGTATGTTAATTTCTAACGTAATGTTAATATAATGCGAATATTATGTTATGTGAACGGTGCGTGAATTAACGACATTATGTTTATGCTTTCATTATGATCTATCTTCAAAAATAATTACAATAAATTAATATTATTATTATAATTAATAATCCTTTTAAAACTTACCTCAATAATACGGGAAGTACAGTTAGGCACATTTTTCTTTAAAAAACCATGTTAATTTAATTTAAAACCAACGGATTTTGATTAAAAATGTATAGGTGCAAATTAAGTAGGTATTTAATTTAAAACAAAAAAGTAATTGTACAAATCTATTCATCATAAGTGATTGTTTATATTGTTTATGAGCTAATATAAAAAATATAAACAAATAATAATAATCTTCTTGTTCTCTTCGTTTAATGGCCTGCTATAGCTTTAAACGATAATTTTGCCAATGTCAAGTGAGAAATTTTGTACGGTCAAAGTCTTATTTTGTCAGTCAAAATGCCAGAGTAAAATGGTGAATATTTTACTGACGGCTCTAGGAAGCCTTGAAGAGAAAACGAAAAGGCATGGTTTTAAAACTTGGAACCATTTGCCAACACTCGTCGTTATAGTCGTCGTCGTTATAGGACCTATCCTAAACCTATACCAAGAAATATATTCATAAATTATGAAGTATATTCTACAATTGGTCTGGCATCATGCGCACGCGTCGCTGTGTTGTAAGTTCAAATAGCTACCCTAAATTTTTTTTTTTTTTTTTTTTTTTTTTTTTTTTTTTTATATGTGTGGACATCTCACACAACGCCATCTAGCCCCAAACTAAGCAAAGCTTGTACTATGGGAACCGGATAACTGATACAATACTTAGATACTTTTTGTTTGTAAATACATACATAGAATACAATATAACACCCAGACACAGAACAAACACCTATGTTCATCACACAAATGTTTGTCCTGGGTGGGAATCGAACCCACAACCCACAGATCAGAAGGCAGGGTTACTACCAACTGAGCTATCGGGCCAGTCAAATTGTTATTGTCGAGCGCTTACTCAGATGTATTGTTATTGAGGTGCCGGGACAAAGAAAGGTGGCATCAATGATACGTAAAGGACTATCCACACGAGATGGTTTCAACGGTCCGGTTGCTATCTGGGTTTCAGCAACTATAGAATAGTTCTTTACTCGCTGCAAGCTCAGTCAAAATCATAGTAAGGCAGTGAGCATGTTGCGCGAGCGCATTATGGATCAACTATCGATAAAAACTGAGTTATTTTACTCACTTTTAATTTTATTACGTACTCCAATAATGATAACAGAATTATACACATCTATACTGCTTATCAATGGCAATAATATGCAGCACTGTGCCCGCCTGTAAGTGGAAGGGAGAAAGAAAGTGTGTAAGCGCGTGTAGTTAGTAAAAAACACTTTAGAAAAGCTTTAGATTTTTTCTCACGATTAGTCAAAGATATTTCCAAGATAACCTAACCACTGTAGAACTACTGTAGTTTCATCTTTGTTTATTTTACACCCAGCAATTACCAATGTAAGTTGACGTCATAATTTCTAAACGAGCCTAATTTTTATGAGCTCTGTGGGAGATTGAGCTGTTCGCTTTGACCCTAATAAACTGAATTGGGCAAGAATCTTAATGAAATCGCCTGTTAAACTTAGTGTAGTTGATTGTTTTACGCATTACAGTTTTACGGTTGAAATTAACTAAACAAAAATTGTATGACTTTTACATGATTTTGTTAGACCACAAAAATTTAATGCTATTTTGGTACTTAAGTTTGTTTAAGTAAATACTTATAATTTTGTATTATTAAATGATAATCTACGAGTAATCACCTACATGCAATAGAGTATGCAATAGTAACTTTAGGTACTTTTAATATTGGAAAGAGCTGCTTTTGATTACATCTTACCTGATGGCGACAATGCATCCGAGGCACTTTATGCGGGTCCATAAACTGCTGTCAAATGTGTAAACTGACTTGAATGATATTCTTCATACACATTTTTTGTACTGAAATTGGCATGAATAGACAACAAATTTTACATAACACAGAGTAGTCGTACCGCGAAATGAGAAGTTGCAGGTGAAACTGCGAGTGCCTCTTATACTAACAGTCGCCGAATTATTCGTATATATATCGTTTGCCCCGAAAAACGTCCTCGAAACGGAGGCAGACGGTAACACTTGTGAATATCTACCCCCATGCCAGGGTTACAAATTGACGTTTACCTTAGTACTTCAGATCAGAAGCGGTGGATCCAAATGTCTAAAGAAATATTTTGACCCAACAGCCAACCTAGAGTACTTACCAGAATGTTATTAATTATGGAAAACGATATGGAGCTGGCATTAAAATTTATTATTTGATTTCAAACTTGCTTATAGCTTACTCTTTGCTAACTTACTTACGCTAATAATGACTTAACACATGATACATTTATTCAAGAACAAATTAAAAGTTATTAAATTATAAAATTGAAAACTATGCATTAGCAAAAATTAATCTAAGAAGCCGCCAGTAGGCAACGTGCTTATTGATTTTAATTTAGCTCTAATTGATTTTCCTCGGACCATCAACTCGCCTGATTGTAAGCGACGGTGTGGCCATAGACACAAATATAGAAGGTCTTAAAGACTGCTTATATCTTGTTTTTTTTTTATCGCACCCGTCAGTTATACCAGTTGTCAATGAACATAAAATAAACACATAAAACCAATATCACTCATCGTCACTAAATCAAAACACCACTTCTCACCACAGCTCCTATAATCCATTAAAAAACTCACACAAATATCACTTTAACCACGCTTTAAGCGGAACCGATGTCAATGAACATTCGAACGAACGTATCCAAATAATAGAGCGCGTTTACACTGTCCATGAATAATCGCGCGACCGGGCGACCCGCCGCGCGGCGATTAAAAAAGCGGAAAGGAGCGGAAAGCCCGCCGTTAATGGCCAAGGGTGTCACCCTACGAGGCGGACGAAGTGGGCGATCGCTTTACGCTAAATTGCCTCGAATCTGGCAGATAAACAATGCCGATGGACGACACGCGCCGGCATGCAAGCTCAAGTGGACCTATTGAAGCTAAATGTACCGTAATTGGATCTTGATTTTGTTGCGAATGGAATTACGTTTGATGACTCATTTAACTTGTTTATTTGAGTAGTTTGTTTTACTTTTGTTAACAAATATGATTATGTTATGGCCAGCCAATATTTGATTTCGGTAAAATTGGGCAGCCTGTATAATAACTAATAATTAAAAACTTCATCATTTTACTTTCTTTGTTAATAGTAAGAAACTCAAATTACATGATTTTAATAATTTAAGTTTTTAAATACTAAATAGAGGTACGTAGTCTAATTAGGCCAATTAATTAATCTAATAGGATTTCTGATTTAAAAAATACATTTTCATGTAGATAAAGCCGGAAAATACTTATTCACTAAAATGAAGAGTTATTGTCAAATAAAACTATCGCAGCAAACTATCAAAACAAAATACACATTATCTATTCACTCCAAGCATTTAAGGGTCAATCAGCGGCAAAACCTTTGAAAATAAAAAGCATCGGACTCTATTACCACTCGTTTTGATTGTAAAAAACATAGGGGTGTTGTAACAATTTCGGTTCATTTAGAGAGTTTTTACACTAACCACGAGCAGCAAGGCGGGCGTGTATAGATCGACCGCCCGCTGCGTCGCCGCGGGCGCTTGACAATATTGTGCGATAATATTGTACTATAATACGGAGTGCGCACGTGCCGCACCGATTTGGAGTGCAGTGTGTATGCTGCTTAACTTCTTGAACGGGAGACGTATTGTGTTAAATTAAACGTGTTGTAATAATAGTTGGCGATTGGTTGTTTTATTTATTTTCGCACAAATAAAGATGTGCGGAGAGGACATAATGAAGTGTAGTATTTCTTGTATTTAGTTCTCAGACTAGAAGACTTCGTTTTATGATTTATCAAGAGCAATATTTGTTTAGGTTTAGCCTAGCCTAACAATATTTTAAGGCAAGTAATATTCATGTCAGTTAATGTCTAGTTTAGAGAATTACTTTTTGTGATAGAATTATTTTAGTAACTACATGTTTGATTGATTTGATGCTAGAGAACTTCAAACCTTTGATATCATTTGTTGATGCAGCCGATAGAACATACGTCATTTGTTTCTGAAGGAAATGTTAATGATTTGTACATACATACCTAAATAAAATACAATACAAACCATCAATAATTTATTGAACACCAACTAATACACAACAATGCACATTAAAACAACGAAATATTGTATATAGTCTAGGTTCATGCACCATTAAAGCTACCTTTCATTCGCACCAATATTATTGCTCATTACAATATTATTACTAGGTGGTAGGACTTTTCTGTAAAGTTCGTCTAGGTAGGTATCACTGCCTTGAAATAAGAAATCTCAGAGATTCAGTTTAGTAATCTTATTATAAGATTACTAACCTGAGCTGATGTCTCAGGATGACGTGCGCAGTGCAGTGTCACGCGAAACTCTATACTTTAAAAGTTCCGAGTGATACTGCAACTGATATGGGCAGCCGTATCGCCTAACATCAGGTGAATGGTTAGCCCGTCGAGTCATTCCTTAACATAAAAAAAAATTACATGTAGAGCTTAATTTTACCTTTTTGAACTTTTAATTTAAAAAAATAATAATAATATCGTGCCTATCTTTTTTCGTGCAAAAAATAAATGCTATATCTAAAAAATCTTATCGAATAAACAATTAACCCTTTCAACGCCCGCATAGCGGTCAGTGTAGGGTTAACATAAAGGCCCGTCACACTCGATCTTTACGCGTCGGTGATCGCACTCCGCTTATATTCTTTATGGCCATTCAATAGTTGTTTATGCAGGCGTGACTAAAGTCGGGAGCGAGTTGTTGAGATTGATCTCTTTAGTGGTTTAATTTATCAGTAATATAAATCGATAGTAATGATTTTTATTAAATCTAAAATATGAATAGGATTTTAGTTGGTTATATATATTATTCGCTCATCGTTTCCCTTCTTGCTATTCATTGTATTATTTTTAATTTTGTTAATATATGGTGTGTATAATAAATAGTTTATCTATCTATCTATTTATTATTATATTTGCCTAAGGATAAATCCAGTACATAAATACACAATACATAGTAAATATATTTTATATACCTAAATTTCTGATTATTTTATACAATACAATACAATAAAAAGCTTTATTGACATCAAAAATAAACATGTTAAAAAAGAGAATTACATAAAAAAATAGATACAATGGGCGGTCTTACCGCTAAGAGCAATCTCTTCCAGGGAACCTTAATATTTATAATATAAAATTTTATGACTATAAAATTATTTGAACTAAGTAATATAACGACTAAGTCTTACGACGTACTGCACATTATACTAACTACGACAAAAAAAAACATTTGGACTAAATAGGTACTATCTGCGATGACCTACAGGCAGTCTAAATACTGCGGCCTACTACCGCTAGGTAGCGTACCCCGCACTGCGCACGTCGTACGGAGACATGCGGAAATATTTTAAATGACCAGTAAAACAAAAAAAAATATAAAAACTTCCATTCGTTAACCTAACGAGCTCTCATTGGATTGGCGCGCCGTAACAAACTAACGGGCGCCGTAACGGTAACGTAACGGCACGTAACGACGTTACCGTGGGTTCGTTTGTTGTGCCAAAACTCTTTTTTGTTAGTCAATTTAATTTGCTCCTTAAATGTTAGAAAAGGATGGTGAAATTTGCAGTGGAGTTTTTCAAAGTGATATTTTATTATAGTCGATAGGGAATTACTGAAAAACGTCTTTGATATATTTAATCTTGAATATGTGACAAAAAGGCTTCAAAAACTAGATTTGCCCCCAAATCGCATATAGATATCACTTTTTGGTAGCGGTCACCCATCTTTTTAGTGAATGTTGCTTTAGTTTAGGCATGGCTAGTCAAGCTTCGCTTTAAGCGCTGCTTCTAACACCAAGATAATGCTACATAAACATATAACAGCGTCTGTGGTGTGGTGGTTGAGCTGGCTCATAGAACGGAGGCAGCGGGTTCGATTCCCGCGGCAGGATAAGTATTTATGCAGACAAAAAAAGAAAGTGCAAATACTTGTTCTGGTCAGATGTTGTAGGACCATGGTCCTTGTAGTTCCTGGACCCCTAGGTACAGGGAATCCTAGTTAAGGCCCAGGACCTATATGTATGTGATTGCTGGGCGTTGTTTATTTATTTATAAATGTACAATTAATATTTGGTTTCTAAGTATAAATATTAAAAGTCCATTTAAAGCCCAAAATGAAATACCTCCGGCCAACTTTTCAGAAATTAAACATTGTTTATTCATTATTAATTAGGGCGATATTATCCTGCTACGTTGTCCATAAATCTGGGAGATTAATTCACTACGTCGTAGCCGCGGTGCTACGGCGCTACAGCGTTACGAAGCTACGAATCTCGTACCGCTAATTGCTACGGATCCAAAATAACAAATTAAAACTCGGCGAGTAATTTACGAGAGTTGCTCTATCATTCCGTTCAATTTGCATTGCAATGCTGTCTAGTGTAGGGAGGCCATGGCTTTCATTTTCAAAAGGACATTTTCTTTTTGGGCACACTGCCAATTGCTTTAAGCGGTAGATATTCACTATGTTAGAGAATAAAAGCACTTTTTTGTGTTCATCTATCAATAGGTAGGTATTTACTTAGATCGCATCGTCAGTTCCCATTTGATGAAAGTCTGATTAAATGATCAAAAAATTATTAAACTTCTGGTTAAGAATACAATATAGCGAATATGCACAACTGCGTTCACATTGTTACAAACAATAAAAAAATGCTATCCGAAAATAATACTAAAACATGGTGTGTATACAACCGAGCAGCGTTATTTCCTTCGTCTTCAAAACTTGCCCCCGCCGCCTCCCTGCTGAGGGAATGATTTACCTAATTGTGCTCATTCACTTACAACTTTTAGTCTTTCCCCGTTTCTGCCGATACACAATTACTTGGATATTTTTGATTTAATCGGTAGCTCAGTGTTTTGGTAGCAGTAGGTAACAATATCGTTACAAAATTAATACCGGATTTAAATTATATGTTAAAATGGAGTTTCACAGATCTTCATGTTGTGAGTGTGATCAGAGCTTCGGATTGAAGTTTTCTATTTGTGCTGTTCCGGATTGTTTTGCACCAATAATAAAAAAGAACCTTCTCTTTACAAATCAACATAGGCTAACTAAATGCAAGAGAGTATCTTCCAATGAACAGGCGTAAAGTAGATCATGGAACGATGATTCTCAAGGACATCAGCTGCACTGATCCAATCTGACCTTATGGTGGGCCATAAGGTCAGATCATGGAACGATGATTCCCAAGGACATCAGCTGCACTGATCCAATCTGTCAACAAATCAATGATCTCCCAAGGAAATACAAGTCAAAATAACTAAGACGATGTAGCAAAACCTGAAAAATAAAGCTTTTTTAGCCTTTGAATCCAAATCCACTCGTACAATCGTAGCGAAGATCTCAACTATCTCATTTCCATATCGACAGACGACATTAGATCGGACAAACAAGCGAGTGTTCAAACGCGCCCGGCTCGCTCGCGACGTCAAAGGCACGAGCGATTCTCACAAATTGCATTTACGCGTCCCGCGGGCGGGCCTTATCGAGTTTGCTATCAAAGAGCCGCCATTTTTAAAAAGTTCCATCCAGTCAGGTACGGTTCCGATACGGCCAATTGTGGTTCCGCTTTGTTCTACCTCCTTTATAGGGTTGACGAAGTTATCCAAGTTTCGGACGAATAATTTGTGTTCGGGGCCGCGCCGCGCCGCGATGCGATTACGGAGTTGCGAATCCGATCCCGACTCCGATCCAATTCCGACCGCTCCGATCGAGTTGTCGACGAACTTCGTTTGTTCACGTTATAATGATGTCGACGAATTAAAGCATAACTTCGACAGATCATAATCGTAACTCATTCCATTGTGAATTGTGTCGTATTAGCTTTGATTGTGGCTCCGAATCAACTACATGTTTATTAAATTAAAAACTGTACCATCCTTTTGATAAATCACTAAGTGTGTAACACAACTTACATATCGCACTAAATTAGCAAACTCAAATGGCAATGCCGCAAATAAACTGCAAAACAATCGATGAAGTCGACGTGTTATTAATCGAGTAAATTATCATGGCCAACGTTGTGAGTTGCCCACCGCTGTTAGGTGGAGCAACGGCTATCTTTGAATGACTGACAGTTGCATGAAAAGAGCGAGACTGGACTCAGAGGCGTAGATATACTTTGAGAGAAGCATATGTCAAGCGAGTATCACAAGCTAATGATGACTCTTCTACAAAAACTAAGAATGATTTCCTCCAGCCATTTTAGCTGCTTTTGTGTTGCTGCCTTCAAAGTATGAAATCTATTTGGTATCCATTGAATCAAAGCAAGCGCGTAACAATTTAGTGACATACGAGTATCCCATACACCAAATCCATAGATACAAACAAATTTGAATAAGGAGCACAAAGAAAACAACATATTAAGTTTTAAATTAGCTCATTTCCATTGAAACAGATCCACCGCCGACACTCGCTACATCCGACAGTAATATTAAACGTAACACCGAACGTAAGTTAACATTACATTCCGTAGCTTGTTAAAAGATAAATTAGAAGATTCCTCGGCCAGAAATATATTCGCGATCCAATCTTTCGCATCCCGAGGCGAGCCCGTAATTGCTTAAGAGAAAAATCCAAATGAGAAATGAAAAGGGATTCCCTTTCCAGAGGAAAAATTATATAATTGAATATCTTCTCCGTAAGTATGATGAGGTATAAAATATGATAATTGAATTTTTGCTCACGGCGAGCCGCCGCTTGTTATTTTCATCTTTGCGCCGTGTTTCGTTTTGAATAATGTACAGTTAATGAACGCTCCGTGATGGTTTGCAACTAGAATATTTTGTTATTTGGGTACTTCATTTTGGCACTTACATTTTCTCTAAAATTCAACAATATGTGTTTACAGATTGGATTTTGATTAGGTAACAGTTTTGTACTGACGTTTTCAAACGCGCCATGGTCAATTAAGTTATCGTAATAAATAGTCTAAAATATAATAACATATAGCATAGGTCTTTGGCAACATAGGCGCGGTTTTTTCATTGATCATAATCATAAGTTATTAGTTGGTCATCAAAACATAAATTAAAAGTAAAATTAAACTTAAGCTTTATAAGTCAAAATCACGAAATATCTAATCTATAATTTATATCAAGGGGATGATCAGGGAACTTCAATTGCAATGCAATATAAGATATTTCATTCCTAATTTGAAAATTACCATATTACCTATTCATTTAAACTGCGTATTGCAACTGTCAAATCCGTATACATTTGTATTTCTCTGCAATCAAGTTACGTCATCGCCTGGCAGATTTTTTTATCGTTAACTAATATCACTTCAACGAAATCGGCAATCACAGCTAATACTAACGTGCTGTCAGAAAAACGTTAAATTGAATTTCCCGTGTCGTCGCCGGCGGCGTGCGGCGTCCCGGCGTCGTGTCGGAGTCGTTAGCAATCACGAGTATTTGTGTCGTAACGTTGTTAGTACACTGGAAACCAGTAACACAGCTTGATACTAATATCATCTGAAATGAGCATAAATAAATAAAACAAATCAATAAATAAGCAATTGTGGACATTTCACACAGCGTCAAACTATGCTAAGCTTGTACTATTTATTTTATTTATTTATTTATTATTATTATTATTAGACCAACTAGGATCACAATCAGCACCAGATAAAAACATATAAACAAATAGAATGGTCGAAATCAGAAAATAACAAAATCATCAATTAAAATTAAAATTTAAAATACCATAAATTTAAATAGAAATTACATTAAAATAAAAATTTAAAGATTAAGAATTAGTTTTGACTCCGTTCAGTAGGTGTACCATGTTACAATGGTACACATACTGACAGTCAAACCGACCAGCAAGCGCATTTAGGATAGTGTTACGGCTGGCCCGCACCCTGCGCACCAGGGATGTGCACCGTTTGCGCATGACTGTGTGGAAACAATCCACACGGGCTTCTGCAAACATCCCCGACGCACTGCAAAAGCGAGGCAGCCGCAAAAGCACCCTAAATGCATTGTTGTACTGGACGCGTAAAGCGTTGTACTGTTTCAGCGTATAACTCACCCACAGACTGCTCGTGTAGAAAGACGTACAAAATGCCCTGAATAAAGTGATTTTGACGTCCTTTGAACAGCGAGCAAATCTGCGTGCAATCATATTAGCTCTAACAGACAACGCTCTACGCTCCCTCTCTATATCAGCATCATCCTTCAGGTCCGAGGTCACAAGATGCCCAAGGTACTTGAACTTTTCAACTCTATTTAGAGGACAGCCGTTAAGCTTTACTGTTGGTACATTACCAAGACATCTACCTCGAACCTGAAAGACCATGCATTCACTCTTCTTAACGTTGTACAACAATCCGTGGCTGTCAGCATATTTCTCGCAAATGGGAACCCGATAACTAACACTAAATATATAACAATAGATATTTCACACTAATATTATAAAAGCGAAAAAGTTTGTATGTGTGTATTTTTGTTACTCCTTCACGCTCAAACGGCTGAATGGATTTGGATGAAATTCGGTATCAAGATAGCTTATACACTGTATTAACATATAGGCTACATTTTATCCCGGAAAAGTGAAATTTTCCCGTGGGATGAGCAAATAAATAAAATACTTTTTATCCGCGCAACTAGTATGTAATAAAGTTCTGGCTAATTAATAGAGATACCTCTATTTTTTACGATACTTGATAGTGAGTATACTAATTACATTCGAATAAACTCGTATTAAATAATTTGGCATTGAGATGTGGAGCTTTAGCTGTACAAGCATAAAGCTTGATCTTTACTACTGTCTCGAAATATACAAGCGTCATATCGCGACGCCAGATCGTGACTCGATTACTTATTCCGCCTCTTTGTGTGATCGGCGACGGATCCTTTGAGATTCTTTCACTCAAATCAAAATGGCGGCCTCGGATTAAATGCTTAAGATGTCTAGACTGAGCTAGGACTCTAATTCCCATCCCATTACCCAGCCTATATATGCAGCCTATAATTAATTAATGTAATAGTTGTAGTTATAATTAATTCGTTCTTTTCTTCAAAGGAGTCAGCTCCTTTGATTATTACGTTATTGGTCCTGTAATAATATACGTTATTCCCAAAGTTATTTGGTTAAAAATACAATTGGCGATAAGGCCATATATTGAGTTTTTTTTTTGTATGAATCCTTTAGTAGTTCGCGTATTTACGTATCTTGAAATCGTTGTATAAATTACATAACCCAGTTTTTTATACCTATATACTTTGTCGCAATTATTGTTTTGTCCTTTAAATATTAACAGCCTGTGGTGTGGTGGTTGAGTAGGTCGGCTCATAACCCCGAGGCGGCGGGTTCGATTCCCGCAGCCGGACAAATATTTGTGCATAGAAAAAAAACGCAAATACTTATTTCTGAGTCTGGGTGTTATGGGACTGTGGTCCTCATAGTTCCTGGGTCTCTAGACACAGGGAATCCTAGTTATGGTCTACGATCTATGTATGTGATCGTTGGGCGTTATTATTATTATTATTGTATTATTAAATTACTTCAAAGATAAAACCCAATACCTACATAGATAGAACCAAAACCAGATGCGTCACATTTCCTTAAAAAAATCATAGGTATAGATCTTATGGGCGGCCGCGACGTTTAACATTAAGTGAACGACTAGCGCGCCACATCATGTATTTACATTAAAAATGTACTCCAAGCTATTATTATTTTGACGTAAATATAGGTAAAAGACCCATTCTCAGGCACCTTGTAAATACCTATCAATTCACAGCCTCCAATCCAATCTATTGCACTATAAATCACCCTGTGTAGCCGTCTGAATCGCGCTCGAAACAGGGCGGGGCAGCCCTCCCAAAACAGTTATATCACAACGAATATAAATAACGTATAGCGTATAACGTATAACGGAACGGGTATCTGCGAGTAGCAATTTCACTTATGAATAATGCATTAGAGTCCGCCCCGTAAACGCGTTACGATTTTTCATAATAGCGCCTTTGATGTTACCTATAGCGGTTCAGTGCTTCTCCAAATTGTTATTCACGCTTTATGTTATGCAGTTTAGTTTTATATTATTTCCTTTGCTAGGGAAACTACGTTTTGGGGCGATCGTTTTATGCGAAAATTTACGGACCATTGAGTTTATTTGTTGTTGAATCGGTCATGAGGGTTTTGATTATTATAGCAGGTTTTTTACGAAATGATAACGTTATAATTTATCGCTGAACAACTAGGTAAACGCTGAAAAAGTAGGTTACTACAATAGTAAGCAACAACATAATAATTGGGGTCACTTCCAGATACTTATCCAAATGCTCCAAAAGATTTCGTTTCATTTCACAGTAAATATAGAAATACAGCTGTTTTAAAAATAAAGAAAATTTTGAGGATTAATGCGACAAATTTTGTCCATTAAAAAATAGGTACTGATCGTTACTGACGGTTAGTAAATTTAACATAACTGATTGATCTCTTGTGGCAGTACGTCATCAGTCATCATTCTCCTACATAGAGCGTAACTTTGAGCGGCTTTTCGCCACCTACATCCAATGGCTCTCCTTGGTTTAGACCAGATCTCGGCCCACCTAGTAGGGGCCAGCCTACCCTGCGTCTTCCAAATCGTGGTCGTCAATGTAGAACATTTTTTCCCGACCGTAATGTGTTAAAAATTATATTTTATCTCGAGTAGCACGGCTGGACATCGCACAAAACATGAGGTGAATAACCAGCACCGTACGTCATTCGTTTACATAAAAATACCTTGACCATTACCAATTAATCGGTTTTAATCAAATAGAAAAACCTTTGACTGCGTACACAAACAAAGCATCAATTGAAATACCCTTGATATTTTTGACGTGCAAACATTTTAACTAAGCTAATACATTAATTAATACAATTATGCTATTATGATGTTCAAAAATAATAACACAATTAAATATGGTAATGACCCTCATACCAAAGCATTGTTAATAATCATCAAATTTTTAAGTTTATACGTAAATTTTAGTTTGAAAACTATTGTGAGAGTGACACATTTTGTAAGATAAATAACGGCTAAAATTACGTCAATTAAAAGTCATAATTACTCCTATGTACCTTATGCATAAAATTTACTTTGTATATGCATATATACTTATAACTGAAGATGCAAATGATGAAAATAGATAAGAAAACGATGAAGATGTTTGCACGCTTGTCTAGTCCCATATGGAATCAAAATAACTATTAGATATGCGTTTGGAAGATAATGTGGACTATACAAAAAAAAATCATTTCAATAAATCTATTGTTTTATGTATTATATCTTAGAACCAAAGAGAACTTAGTAACCACTTGGTTCTGAATTTCGAAATGTTTAGCTTTATTAATATCTGTTGACTAAAATGCCACACATTTTATTAGAGCTTTTGGTGTTATTTCCTTGTCAGTCTTTTGTTTCTAAATTTAGTGATGCTGGTTGTAATTTGCATCCATACTGAACCCTTTCAGTCGCGTTCTAATTAATGCAATTAAGCTAGTAATTAGAGAATACGTGTGACTCAGTGAACTAGTGATGAGCTTAGTGATATCGATAGAGTACAGCATATTTTTATAGCACAAATTTCTATTGCCATATGTTATGTCATTTTTATCACCAATTTCTTCAAACCTTGCATTAAAATATACGAAAGTTTTTTAAAGATTTTTTTTAAAAGAGTATATATTTTATTTATTGTTATTTGAACCTTTCTAAACGTCTGGTCAAAGCAACGCATTACCAAAATGTTGGCCTTGCCATTCAACGTGGCAATGCTACCAGCATATTGGACACGTTGCCTACTGGTAGTGGTTTGTTAGATTAAGTTTCCTTTTTATTGTTTTCTGTTTTAATTATCTATAATAATAAAAGTAATTATTAAAATATTTAATACATTTAAAAAAAAATATCATCTTTAAAAAATGTCGATACATTTCATCGACACCTCGCAACCAAATTCAAATCGTCAACTACACGAATTGCCGCGCGTCCGTCGCACACATGCTCCCGCTCCAACGTTTAATTTATGCCTTTTTTACGCAATAACCTTTAATTGGACTTTATTTATCACTTTTAATTTTTCTAATTTGATCACTTTCATTGAAATTTATGACGCGACGCGACGGCCGAGTGTAGTATTGTACTGAAATGATACTGTCTCAATTTATACGCGTAATTTGAACAAATGTGTTTCGATTATCGTTATGAGAACGGTCGGTTCGGTTGAGAGCTTAACTCGATTAAGCGATGAATATTGATATGGTTTTGAATGTTTGAGCGGTGAATGACTGCATCAAAAGGTGATCTATACCTAACTATATAATAGGAGTACACAGATTCCTTTAGCTTTGGGTTTAAATGGTTATTTGATATTTAATAAATCAAATGTCATGTCATAGGAACGAATAGTGGCTTCTGTCTATCGCTCTACCTAGCCAGAAGGCGCTATACTTGTAAGATGTACTTATCCTTATTAATTATTTCGGTTAGTAACAGCCCCGTATCACAGAACCTTGGTATGCCATAATGTAAAACAAATCTCCTTTAAATGCAATTTTTTGTTCGATTGATATAGATGATTTGTATACATATAAAGCCATATATAGAAGAAAATATTAAAAATAGTTATTCTTTCACTTTTCATATATGAGTCATATTTCATTATAATTCATAATTCGATTCTAATTCCGTTCGTAGAACCGACAGAAACACAATTTTGTATGGATTTGACAAGTTTATATGGATTTTAAATACGCTTATGTGCATAGGTAGGATGGAATTTTCGCCGGTTGCGTTGCAATCAAAGTTTCGTGATCACCCCCCTGGTAATCATTATGCTATGTCATCTAAAAATTGGTTGTCGCTACAATTTCTGTGCTTAGGTACTTTCACAAAAACTGTTTTGCCCTTTTATTAAAGAAGACATCGAAGTCTTAAATCTTTTGAAATCCCATAAATGTAAAAATGAAATCTCTCAATAATTCAGCGGCTCAGCATTGTTCAAACCCCTTACTCGGCTGGTAGCTGTTTAGAGGCAAGTTTAAAGTCCGCTGGGAACGGGTGCATTAGCGGTCGCGGATTTGGCAAATGTTATTATTTTTCAACGTTACTGGCAGACTTGACGAGAGAATCATTTGTAGGGTATATGATGCATTCATGCTTTTAGGTTACTTTATTGTGTCGATTTTGTCGAATTAGACAGCCGTAAAAATGTTCCTTTCTCTTTCATATAGACCGAAGTGACAAGAATCACGATGGTTACAACTGTCACGATGGAGTTTTGGCGGGAATGCGAAAAAGATTGCGTCACCGCATTGTATTATTTTCCAAAACTTGTATTATTTTCAGTGTTAGTGCATTAAATTGGTGGCATTCTATTTGTTAAGTGCTGGATTACAGGCGTGAGTGTGGGAAAATGGTATAATGATGGTGAAACGTTTCTTTTCGTGTTGTTTCCAAAACTCCATAGAAGCTTCAAGTAAAGTTGCCACCACTTTACTAGAAGTATGATTTTGACTGGACTATGACTTGACTTGATGACTTCGACTGTGACTTGACACACATTTGCATGAAATATCATTAACTTGATAAATTATTAATTACTTGACACTGGCTAAATACACAAAAGTGTGGAGCCAAAACATAAAAAAAAACTGTCTCGATAGTTATAACGCACAGCTCGTCACCGTGAGAAAGCTCATCCACACCTTGTAGACCCGTGGAAATCTCGCACAGTTCATTTCTCGAGATCGTTTCTGCCACACACCTGCAAGTTGTGGAACGAGCTACCATCTGAGGTATTCCCGCTGAGCTACAACATGGGGCACTTCAAACGTCGGGTAAATAGAGTCTTAAAAGGTAGGCAACGCATTGGCAGCGCCCTCGGTGTTGCAGGTGTCTATAGGCGATTGTTTGTCTATCTCTGTTATAAAAAAAACTGTCAAATTAGTTTTAGGATTTAGTAGGACAATGTATCTTGTATGTGTGCTTGTAAATAAATAAATAAGAAAAATAAAAAAAAATATTGGAAAAAAAAATGTAAACCCCATATTGGACATCATCTATATAAAATACCCCAATATTATAATAATATTGTAATTGGTCTGAGTCTGACATTGTTTATTTGAAAGTTTTAATTGCGTTGCGCTTGTTCATCGATACATAAGTAAATAATCTAATTTTAAATTTTTGTCTATCTCTCTGTCTGTTCATTTGAACATGTTTGTATCACGCTGGACAATAAACCGATTTTGATAAATCTTGGCCGGCAGCACAGTCGGCAACGGAGACACAGCCACTATGCTCACCTGTAGAAAGGAAGAGAGAGAGAAAAGATAGGAGAAAAGAATGAATGGGTGGAACTCCCTCACTCTCCTCTTCCCTTGGACAGGGTTACGACGTAAAACTAACTTACCCGAGCGAAGCCGGGAAGACTCAGAATTTTTTTTTAATAAGAGACTAAACTAAAAAAATATTCATAACAAAGATATTAAAAGGTTGAGTTCAAACATATTTCTACGCCTAATATCGAATAAGCTTTTGAATAAACTAAAATCTCATTGCTCTTGACTTTAAAATTGACTGGCTATTAATCAAAGAAATCCTTTCCCATCAGTTTTTTCGTCATCTCTTGTTCTTTCAACCCCTATATCATCCCGTAACTTTCGATATGACCTCAGGCACAAGGGCTGCGGTTTATTATAGCCAGCAACTGTTCCAAAATGTGTTTATTTTGACTAGACAGGTTTAAATAAGGGTGTGGAGTATAATTGGTGGACTACTCTTTAAATATTGAACGAAGCACCCTTAATGTTGACTTTGATTGTGACGCTTGCGGCGGATTTTTGGTTTTATTTTAAAGTATAATTATAATTACAATGATTAGCGTTTTCAACCGACTTCAAAAAGAGAAGGCTCTCAGTTGAGTTGTATGTTCTTTTTAAATGTTTTTTAGTTAAGATCCCTGTCATTTATAAGCCAAGTAATACAGAGTATAAGCTATCTGCGTTCCAAGTTTCATCAAAATTGGTTCTGTAGTTACTAGATTAATGGTAACAAACATGCAAACACACACATACACAAATTTTCGCATTTATTATATTGCCAACGATTCCACGAACAATTCCCGAGCTATCGGGACAGTCAATTCAAATGTGATAGATATAATAGGTCTTTACCTATGAAATTGCCGTATTACAGTACAGACTTTTTCAAACAAAAAAAAGTTTTGATTGACTATGAATTCTAAATTCAAATTAATTTTGTTTTAAAAATATGACATTCTATTTACAATATAAGTCTTTTGTTTATTGATTAGCGTTGTATTTTCATTACATTTCAACATTTTTCCTCATAATGGATATTTTGAAATTTCGTGTAATTATGGAATATGAGTTCCGTCGTGGCACCAACGCGGCACAAACGACACGTAACATCAACGACGTTTACGGAGAGAACTGTACAAACGAACGTACAACCCGTTATTGGTTTGCTCGGTTCCGTTCTGGGAATTTTGACTTGAAAAATGAACCTCGTGGTCGTCCGGAAACTTTGGTCAACAATGATGAATTAAAGGCGATTATGGAAGCTGATGAATCTCAATCTACAGCTGAGCTGGCAGCAGCTTTTGATGTTAGCATCTAAACAATATTGGTCCATTTGCGACAGATTGGCAAGATAAAAAAGCTTGATAGATGGGTGCCCCACGAACTTAACGATCGCCAGCGCAACGTACGCGTCGAGACTTGCCTTGCGCTGCTTAACAGGCACAGAAATGAAGGAATTTTGAACCGAATTGTTACGTGCGACGAAAAATGGATTCTTTTTGACAATCGAAAGCGCTCAGCAAGTTGGTTAGATCCTGGTTCGGTACCAAAGCAATGTGCAAAACGAAAAATGACCCCTAGAAAGGTGATGGTCACAGTTTGGTGGTCTAGTGCTGGTGTGATTCATCATAGCTTTGTACAAAACGGCGAGAGCATTACTGCAGATGTGTACATTGAAGAACTGACCACAATGATGGCGAAACTCGCACGTCTGCAACCAGCTTTGGTCAATCGGTCGTCTCCACTGCTACTTCACGACAACGCGCGACCCCATACTGCACAACAGACCGTCTCTAAGCTGCATGAGTTGGGTTTGGAAGCTCTCCCTCATCCGCCATACTCACCAGATCTTGCGCCTACCGACTATTACTTTTTCCAAAATTTGGACAACTTTTTAGCGGGAAAAAAATTCAATTCCCGAGAGGCAGTACAAAACGCCTTTGAAGAGTTTGTTATCTCCCGTCCTGCTGATTTTTTCAAGAAGGGCATCCATAAACTGCCACAGCGTTGGCAAAGATGCATTGATTGCAGGGGTGATTACTTTGAATAAAAGAAATAAATAAGTTCGAAAAAAAAAAACTTTAACTTTTTTCAAACAAAACGGCAATTTCATAGGTAAAGACCATGATTATATATTTTTGTAACAATTATTACTTTGTGAATGAACTTCAACAACAGTTTTGTACAGAAATAAAGAATAAAAATGATAAGCCCGTCACTGCTACAAAAAAATGGCCTTCATATTTTATTTAGACACTAGTAGATCTTTGTTTTTGTTTTGGCTCTAAACTTTTTTGTATTTAGCCAGTGTCATGTATTTGACAATTTCTCAAGTTAAGTCAAGTCACAGTGCAAGTCATCAAGCAAAGTCATAGTCAAGTCAGTCTAGTCAAAGTCATACTCCTAGTAAAATGGTGGCAATTTTACTAGAAGCTTCTATAGAGTTTTTAAAACTGCACGAAAAGAAACGTTTCACCATCATTATACCACTTTTCCACACTCATGCCTGTAATCCAGCACTTAACGAATGAAACGCCACCAACTTTACGCACTAACACTGAAAATAACACAAGTTTTGGAAAACAATACAATGCGGTAACGTAATCTTTTTCCCGCCAAAACTCGCGTACCTAATTTTCTATTAAAGACAAATAAGAACTTGTCCAGATAAAAGTAAAGTAAACAAGAAAAGTAAAAAAAAAATTACAAATTCATGAAACAGATGTTGCAACTAAAGTTATATATTTATGTTGTCTCGTCTGAACGCATTACTGGATTAGAATACACAATTTTGAAAATTCAGTCTTACGTGGATAAGGAGTGGAGTCATAAGGAAAGCACTATATGGACAACGGCCTTGTTTTTGCAATTCGGACTTTACGGATAGAGAAATAGAGTTGCTTCGGTGGCTGCGGCTGCGTACCCTCGTAGATGTAATCCCACAAATGGATGTGTAACCTGAAACGCTAAGGTTTAAAATTGAAATTTATATGGTCGCATTATACATGAGAGATTATGGAGCCGGGCCGGGCCCGGGAGACCAGATAGTTGAGGGCTAAGGAACTAATGCGATGGGATAAGAAAATTGTGGATATCTGGGAAATAAAAAATATAAATCAAGCTACCTATACAATGTGGAATTTAATTCACTCTTTTCCGTAAATGTATGTGCTCAGACCATGCTATAGAATGTTCGTACAAGAACCAATTTAAAAAAAGAGTGTTGTTTTAGTTTTAAGTGCCTCCTCAAATAACTGCATGACAGCCGAAATGTCTATTTAACGGTACACACAGCGCGGGCACCAGCTGAGGGCTTTAAATGTTTCGTAGGCAATAAAATACCTGCTTTGTTCAATGTCGCAAGGCTTTTCTTTAGAATTTAAATTTGATAATACCTAGATTTAAGTTTTATTTCCTAAGTACTTTTTTTATTTAGTTACATGGGAGCATTCTATAGGATTGAATACACACATTAAAGGAAAAGAACCAATTAAATTCCACCTTGTATATATATAATAATATAATGGATGTTTGAGGGCATTTCACACATTGCCTACTTCATTAGGATAATCGCATACACATCTACTAAGCAAAGTTTGTACTGTGTGAACCAGATAAGTGATACGATACATTTTGTTTGTAAATACATACATACATTGCCCTGGGTGGGAATCGAACCCATAACCTACAGTTCAGAGAGCAGAGCTTATACCAACTGATTTATCAAGCCACTTAATAGTACGTAATAGTACGTTTAGAAAAAGAAGAGTATAATTCTTATTCTTTTCTGAAAGCCGTTTCTTATTTTTTTTATTTTCCGTCATTTAAGTCTGAAGCAGTCTTAAATATTGATATAAAAACGATCAACAGTTATCTGGTTACCATAGCTTTGCTCAGTTTGGGGCTAGATGGCGTTGTGTGAAATGTACACAATTTTTTTAAATATACACGGTTATTAATTAGAAATAAATAAACAATTTAACCTTTATAATAATATATAACCAGAAATAAATGTTGAATTTACAGAACCGTGGTGGGCGTCAGTTAATTTCGTGAGAGGGAGAGACGATTACAGCTATTAAATATGCAATAACGAATTTTTCTCCTTAAAAGCTGAAAAAATGGCGTAAAGAGAAAATTGCCAATTAGGACCTCCCGCCGCCTTTGCTTCTACCTTCGAGAAATTCAATTTTGTACCTTAAAGATGTACACAAATTGAGTGTCGGGCCGCTTTAATATTTTCCCTTTACGAATAATGGTGGAATTAGCTGATTTGAAGACTTTTATACGCGTACTAGTTGCGCTCCGCAGTTTCACCCGCAGATAAAAAGAATCCTGTGTTAATTAAGTGTCAATTCAAAGAAAGAAAGAAAGAAGATTTCAACCATGGCAAGCAAAAAGATAAAAAGTACATAACATATAAATTACTGGCCAAATGAGACTTTATGACCTAATCTTACAGTCTAGTAATCTTATTGCTAGACTGTGCTGATGTCTCAGAATGGCGTGCGCAGTGCAGTGTCACACGAAACTATTTTTTAGAGTTTCAAGTGTTACTGCAACTGATATATTGAGTCGTGTCGCTTCACATCAGGCGAGCGATTAACTCGTCATGTCATTTAGTAAAAAAACAGAATTTAAAAACATCGTGCTTGTCAGTTGCCACGAATAGGACCCAACTCAGCATTGTGCTGGCCACATAACCAGCGCTGGTCATCCGTTGGGACCATTGCAGTGTTGTCACTTAGCAGTTTAGATCTAACTTAAGAAATACTAACAATAAAGTCACTATGCTAGAGACTAACTAACTCACTTGCAAGAAAATAAACATACATAGGTAAATAAATAAAACAAAAACAAAACAAACCAGAAGAGTACTTACGTAATTAGAACACAAGATCTACATTAAAGTACATAACTACAAATGAATGAGCTATTAGTATTCCAAGTTTCATTATAATCATTTCAATAGTTTTTGCGTGAAAAGGTAACAAATCAATACATTAATACACACAAACTTTTGCGTTTATAATATTAGTAATAAGGATAATAGTTAAAAGTTCCCCTTTGGTCCATTTAAATGACCTTTTTTCATAACTAGTTATATGAAAAAAAGATTTTTTCTTAACTGATTCATAACTTAATAAGATATTTATGTACATAACTGTTTCATAACCAGCTCCAAAAATGGATACAATTTTCTTTTTTTTTTTGTTTTGAAATGGCTCCACACTTTTGTGTATTTAGCCAGTATCAAGTAATTGATAATTTCTCGAGTAATATATATGCCAAGTCAAGTCAAGTCACAGTCCAAGTAATCAAGTCAAGTCGTAGTCTAGTCAAGTGATGCTCCTAGTAAAGCGGTGGCAACTTTACTAGAAGCTTCTATGGAGTTTTGGAAACTACACGAAAAGAAACGCTTCACCATCATTATACCACTTTCCCACACTCACGCCTGTAGTGCAGCACTTAACGAATAAAATACCACAAATTTTATGCACTAACACTGAAAATAACACAAGTTTTGGAAAATAATACAATGCGCTGACGCGATCTTTTTCGTGTTCCCGCCAAAGCTCCTTTCTTATTTTAGTAATCAGGAACGAAAACGGCGTATTTTATATTTTTTGGTACCTACATATTACTTTACGTGGTAATAGAAATAGTTTATAAAATTTGACTTGCGTTTTATTGTCGACATTGTTTTATACTGTTTCTATTTGACTATGAATTTACATAATTTATAATTTAATGGTTAACACTTGGGTAGCTTTAAACATTTTTTATTTATAATATGGTATCACTTTGAGAACTGAGTTGCGAGTTTTATTTTTATTTTTTAAATGGTATTATATTATATTTAATAATGTATTATTGTTTACAACTTGTCATTCAAAAGTGTACAAATTTTTTTGAATTATGAATGATTTGACTCATAATTTCAGCCTATATCTATACTAATATTGTAAAAAGAAAAGATTTGTATGTATGTTTGTAACGAATTGGCTCAAAAAGTACTGGACTGATTTTAAAAATTCTTTCACTATTTGAATGCTACATTATCACTGATTAATATAGGCTACTTTAATTGCAACAAAAAAATGCTTATGCCAAAATAATTAAAAAATAAATATCCACCCGTGCGAAGCCGGGACGGCCCGCTAGTAGTCCAATAACTCTTCTGAATTCTAAGTAATAAAGAGAAAGTAATAATGAAGAGATGAAATTATCTTCTCTTTCACTCCTACATCTCAAGTTAGCTATGAGTCCACTATGTGACGCCACAGATGACGTCACAAACGGCTGACACGCCATGAATAAACGATGTCATTCGGCGGCACTCGCTCGCGAGTTAATTATGCACTATCATAAATTGACGGTAATTACTGGCAACACTGTTTGCGTACGCGAATTTGCAAATCTTCATTGGTATTTTGATACGGCTGCTATAGATCATGTGCTATTCGAAGTTGCGAAGCATTGATTGCGTAAAAAAGCATGCCCCAAACAAAGAATACCTATTTTTTTTTGTCTATATAACGGCCGGTTCGTAGACACAATAGAATTCAATTGAAGGGGTGAGAACAAAAAGGGTTTAACTGATTTTTTTCCAAAATGACTTATGGGTATCGTTGGATTCAGCGTGAAATTATCTATAATAATACATTCTCAAAATACCGAAATGAAGCTTAAATCTCGAGATTTTGAGTATAAAAACGGTTTATCTGTCACAGGAATACAGTTCGCTTAGCATAATAACATTCATATATTTATTTTATTATATTATATTTTTACAGTAATTGTATGAATTTACTAATTCTAATTTAATTTTTAATTCTATTTTAAAATACTAAATATAGTACTCTATATTTAGTATTTTAAAATAGAATAAAAAAATAAATAAAAAAACATTTGTCTCGAGAACACTAGTCCATGGTTCATACTACACATGTAACATGTAAGTTACCCTCACTAATCTACTTATCCCTCACAGAGTGACATAAAGCTATAAGCCGCGGTGCGGGCCGCGGCGGGGCGGGAACGGTGTCGCTATAATCAGTTAATTGCGTGAATAATTTAACGCGCTCATTAGTTGGGCGCCGAGAGCGACAGAGCGTAGTTTTGCTAGCCCTACAACTATCCAGCATACAAATCCCTACTAATAAATTAAAATGAAACCTTGTCTATTTATAGAAACTACTTTTTTAAACGAATGGCGCGACGACTAGTCGTTTATCTAATGTTAAGCGTCACAGCCGTCCGTAACACACCAAGCACTCAGCTCAAAAAAACAACGAGTTTAACTTCAGTTAGTCAGACTGTGATCACACGACTGAAGTAAAACTTCTTTGAGAGCTCTTTCTCTCTTGCCCCTACAGTAATATACGATACGTCTCTTTTTTATCTATCTCTTTCTGTCTTCACGTAGATATATCTCCTTCTCAACTTCTGTTCGCTTCACCAGCTGACCCCCAAGTCAAGCGTGCCTAAAGAAGTTTTACTTCAAAATATCGTGACACTGCATTGCGCACGTTATCGTAAGATATAGCACAGTCCTGTAATAAGATTTCTACATTAGGTCAAAGTCTTCATTGCCCAGTAATTTTACTCACTACACACCTTCAAACCAATATCCAAAATTAATTTCAACTAGCTGCTGCCCACGACTTCATCTGGAATTAATTACTGCGATTACCCTAATAATGTCCCGCTTGTATGCTGATTTCGTACCGCTTATTATCCAAGAGCGAGTGTGACTTACAACCTGACGCGTGACACACCCTGGTTCGAATCCCGATGAAATTTTGCACTCAGATTACTTGAATAATCGAAAAGAAACGGGTAATTGAGGTTGACGCCGCGGGCATCTCCATAGTTATTACTAGTTGCGCCCCGCGGTTTCACCCGCGGTTAAATAGTATTTTAATTATTTGCTCCTCCCACGGCAACATTTCACTTTTCCGGGATAAAAATAATGTATCCTATATGTTAATCCAGTGTGTACGCTATATTGGTTCCGAATTTCATCCAAATCCATTCAGCCGTTTGAGAGTGAAGGAGTAACAAACATACACACATAAACACAAACGCACATACAAACTTTCGCCTTTATAATATTAGTGTGATAAGACATACAGATTAACAAACGTTTTTATAAGTTGATGCGGCCAGCATGGTTGGGTTTGGGGATTGGGTTGGTTGGTTTTACATCGCAATATCAAGACTACATTGAGCTACATTATTGCCTTGAATAAAATGAAATTAGAATTATCGCAATTTGGAGTAAATTTAAATTAATTGGCATTCTAGGCATAATGAAATGAATGACAGTTTTTCTATTAGGCACCTTCAAGTAAGTTCTAGTAACCCCCCTTTCCCCCCTCTTCAAACATACAACTTAAACTCAATACTGTTTATGAATACTTAATTCCACCACTCAATTTCAGAGCTTCTTAATCAAAGCATTAACGCTGTTACCAGTAATATTAATTCTCTTTGTTGTACAAGTCTCGAATAGTTGAATATTCATATTAGAGAGGACATCCCCCTTTCCATCCCCTTGGAAAATCAATTATTAGGGGTACGGTTCGTTACGCCCCGCCCCAAACTTATGACTTGACCCTTGTGACGGTAATGGAATTTAAGGTTGCAGTCTTTGATGGGATCGGTTGAGCTGCTGACCAAACTATTGATGGAAAAGTTATGTACGCAGGCTTCCGCCAAATTTTATTTTTGGATTTAGCGTAACTTAACATAATCAATTAGTTCTCTCATACGCAAGTTAACAATCGAGTGTTACCTAAATTGCTTCCAAAATTTTGGTCATTATAACATGGAAATCTGCTTTTTTTTCTAATAATAATAACGCCCAACGATCACATACATAGATCCTGGACCTTAACTAGGATTCCCTGTGTCTAGGGACACAAGAACTATGAGAGCATTGATCCTGCTATAAGCTGAAAAAAAAGAAAATAAAGGCATATCAGTAGTAATATTACATTAAGTTAGAAAGCCCTGGGTTCCCACACTAAGCTCAGGGCCCGTTATTATGAGGTTCAGCTCTTTTACGCCGAAAATGATAAAGGAAATGCCTAAGCTAGGTTACAAAAATTATATTTTTGTCACAGTAAATTTTGTCTCTAAATTTCAACAAATCAGATCAGCCGTTTTGACATCAAGGCCTCACAATGAGACAGAGTTTTATAAGGTAATAAGGAAAGGATAAAGATGATACCGGTTGCCTTTACAACAAAAGGCATATGTTTGTCCAATACTATTAACTAAGTCAAGTTTCAACTTAAGGCCATGATCTCAATGTAATGTAAAAATCTCGTACAAATTTCTAGGATAGGTCGTTAATAACTTGCTATTTTATTATGGTGACATATGAATCTCACAACAATAAAATAGTGAGTCACATATGAAACTAGCTTCTGCCCGCGGCTTCACCCACGTGGCCTGTAGGAAACGAAGAAAAAATGTTTTCATAGATAATTCAACCACCCATTACACCCTTTTAGGGATGGAATTTCTAAAAACCCTTTCTTAGTGAATACCTACACTTTACAAAGAACATTCTCTCCAAATTTCAAGTATCTAGGACCAGCGGTTTAGGTTTTGCATTGATGTATAAGTCAGTCATTCAGTCAGTCAGTCAGGATTTTGAATTTGTATAGATGGTAACCGAAAAATATACCTAATTCAATTGCCAGATTGGCACCACTTAAGCTTGTAAGATTCACAACGGATCCCACTCAAGATGCAGGTACAAACAGGTGCATAGAGTGGGAGGCGATTATGCAGTTTGTCTTCAAGACAGCGGCACAAAGGCGACATCTTACCTTAGGTACATAAACTAGTGCAAAATTCAAGTAGGCTATATCGCGTCATGGAAACAGTATAGTCTAGACCCTAGGGTTACCACTGACTTATCTAGATGTACTTACTATACTACTAATCACAGACCAAGTAAAGGATACTTAACTATTTATACCTTAATATCTTTCTATTTGGTCTTAAGGTCTGTAATCGGGTTGCATAAAAGACATTTAGAAAAAATTGGCAAAGTTACTAATTTTGCCTACACCGAAAGATCAAGATGTAACAAAACGTTATAACGTCACTACAGGTTAAATCTCATGTGATAACCAATAGTAGTCTGTTTAAAATAACCATAAAAATTAGATTGAATCATTTGCCAACTCAGAAATGGTCAGTTGGTGATTGATTGGAAAACTCTTTCAAAATTGACAACCTAACCGTCCTCTGGCAACCCTACGCCATATCACATCACAGAGAGGGTATATCACATCACGCGGGGGGAGGAGACAATGAAATGAACGCCGGCCGAGGTGTCGCTGCGATCCCGCATTCCCTCAGTGAATACTTGATGTGCCGCGACGGGGGTGGGCTAAGGCAGGAGCGGGTACGATGTAGATACAACTATAATAGCGTTTCCAATGCGAATGTACTGCAAAAGGTAAAATTAAAAAATCAATTCATCACAAACCAATTAGATATTTACTTCTTGAAAAAGCATAAAGCGGTCATCAAAACGCTTTTGACCATTCTATGGAGAACTCACTCACTTTATATTATTTATAGCAGTTACTGTCTTGCCTATCCCTTAATTGTATCTATTGTATCAAAGTTGTCTGAAAGAGATCGCTCTAAGCGATAAGACCACCCATTTTTACACATTGGTTAGGTTGTTCACTTTTTTAAATTATTTAAGATGTGGTGTTTCAATAAAGAGTTTATCCATCTATCTATCTAGTAAGACATTGCCGTAAGCATATCTACTTAACTGTATATATTCAAGTTACGTCACATGTCATTTATTTGCTGATGCACACATCAAAAGGCTACGTGACTCTACACTCTTTCATCCAACGTTTCCTTCTCCATCATGGTTTTGACTAGATCGTTGGTTCATATACCGGAGAGCGGAGAGTCGGCCTTCGCTGCGTATTCCAGTTCGTAGGCGCCTCTCCTCCTTCACCTTTCTTCCATCGGTCGGTTCTGCGACGAAGTCAAGCGTGATATTAAAAGCCTATTACACAATGAATGATTATGTGCGAGACAAAAAACTTGGCTTGAATATCGCAAGCTTAATGTTATGAACTCTTGGGTACCTTGTTTTTTGCTTGTTGCTACATACTTCAGTTTTCTAATTGTAATTTTTATTAGGTTCAATTCAATATTCTTTTTACACCGGTGTGAAGTGGATACTTTTGTAGTGTAAATAACGACGGCAACTGACGTCACTGTAAAGTTTCTGGTAGCTTCTTCTTTAAGGGTGCAATCGAAGCTTCGGATCGGAGTTTTCTGTTCTGCATTGTGTCGGATTGCTTGCAAAGCAAACTTCTTTTATTTTTTTCAATAAGATATTAATATTTGACATTAAGCAGTTTGTAATTTTATATGCTTAGAATAATAATTTAATGTAAGTATTTTAAGTAATTTATTTTTGCCTTTAAAAGTGCTAAAAATAGCACATTAGCAATAAAACTTTTTGTCTAAATTCTGTATTCTGAAGTGAAGTCTGCCTATTGAGATTCTAATTCTTAGTTTTGACACAGACATATATGTCAGTGACTTTACAACCAGATTTTATCACGCTTTTCATTATCAGCCTATTTAAGCCAAGACGTGGAATTATATCGAAGCCAAAGTAATTATTAAGTCTATGTCTGACAGTAACAAAACTTAAACTCGCGAGCTCGTTTGTCTTGCGACCTGAATTCCCTCCGGCACCCGTTCAATGGAATCAAAGGATTTGCGTTCATTACTCCGTTAATAATTGATGTGTCGCACGTCGCGGCCACCAGGTGGCGTCTCGATGCTTTTAGTGCTTGTCTATCGGGTTTTGGCCGACAGTCGATGGCCAACACTAATGGATTTTTTAGCCTAGATTTTTTTAACTGACTTTTTTCTGTGTTATTCGAATGATGTTTTATTAAGGGTAGCTATTTTTTTAACTTGTGATCAGTAAGTTGGATTGTATGTTAGGCCTACTGGATTAGTTATAATAGTTCAGTAGCCAGTACGATAAGAAGCTGTGGACAACATGAACAATAAACTTGAAATACCAAGACTGGCACAGATATATCACACAATAAATATACCTTTTACTAGGTGGTAGGACTTTTCTGCAAAGTTCGTTTAGGTAGGTACCACCACTTTGTCAGTTATTCTGTAGCCCTAATCTCGTCACATTCTTACTCCAACCAACAAGACCCGTTCAAAATGTAAGTAGCAAAAGCTATAACAAAATAACATGATCATTAAATTATAAAAGTTTCGTGAAATGTGATGAGGGAACGGTCTCGAATGCCGCCACGGTTGGTTGGCCAGCATCACTGATCAAAGGACCTATCGGCTGCACTCGATTCCGATGCCAATTTAAATAATACATTTTATGTTAAGAAGAGTTTTGAGCGGAGTTTTTTGGGTCGACGATGGGGGGACGGTTGCTATTTTAACGATCACAGAGATTTAGTTAGCTTTATCACCTGCGTTATTTTAGCATAATTATCGACCGACGTGATATACATGGTGATTGCTTAAGGAGCCCGTGCTTCGAGGGCAGATCAATAAGATTTTTTTTTGAATACCGCCCTACCTCTAACTAATACTGCCCTACTTCAAAATCGAATCTAGCTACAGCCCTGCCGAGAGGGCAGGTTAAACTTCTGCAGCAGGATAAGCAAAAGATATTTGTGCACTGAAAAAAAAGCGCAAACAGCTGTTCTGTGTCTGGGCATTGCATGACCATGGTCCTCGTAGTTCTTGGGTCCTTTAGATATATACAGGGAATCCTAGTTGGCGTTCTGAATCTATGTATGTGATTGTTGGGCGTTATTATCTACTGCTGAACATACATCGTGATCGATAGTGATCGCAGTAGATAAAATACAGACCGTGGAAAATATTGCTGCCCATTATCTGGATATACACTTATCTGGATTTTACGGCTCCCGCGGGAACAGATTGGGTGGTCCTATTCTTACGCCGGCGCCACACGGCCTTAGGTTCAACTATACATAACATATTGATTAAGAACGGGTAATCTAAGTTTTTGTTTGACCATGTCATTATTTGTTCCAGCACGGGTGCGTTCCGCTCGTCGCCAGGGGGCAACACTAGTGAGCCTCCCCCCGCACCCCCACCGCTATTCCTGCCCCCGCACTTGTCGCATCTGTCGCAGCATCTCAACCATTTGTCACAGCCCTTCTTTCCTTTGAAAGGTAATAATATATTTAATTACCCTTTTCTTATCTATTAATTATTTAATAGGTATTTTCACTGACAAGTTTGTACGATAATATTCGTACTAGTACCACCTTATGTCTATACTAATGTGTTTATGCGCGAAATAGGACCCGGGCGTGTTCAAGAGAAGAGTGAATAGGTATTTACTTGGCTAGTATGCTACACTTTCGATCACATCGTCACTTCCCATCAGGTGAGAGCGTTGTCAAATTCTAGACAAGTTTGAAGTAAAAAAAAAAAAATACTATTTGCGGATAAAAAGTATCCTATGTGTTAAACCAGCATATAACAGATAGCTTATACGCTTATCCCGCTTATTCCGAATTTCAACAAAATTGGTTCAGTATAGTTACGGAGATTAATGGTAACAAACATTCACACACAAACACACAAAATATATTCGGTATCATACTAAACGGTATACTTTTCACACTGGTAAATTCAATCTTACAAATTATTAAGGACCAAATTACTCTACTAAACAGTGTTACCTTTTCCACAGGTTGGGGCGCGCCCTGCCCTTGCTGCCCGAAAGAGGAAGCGCGTTCCACCAGCGTGGCGGAACTCCGTCGTAAAGCGCACGAGCATTCAGCTGCACTGCTTCATTCCCTCGCTAGCTTCCAATCCCGTGCGTTCCTTCCACTCCACCTCCCCCCGCTTCCCTTACACCTTCTCCCCCACGACGCTACCCCACCCGCCCCCGCGCCTGCACCACCAGATCCTCAGAAACATCTGGATTAATATGAAACATTCTTCAGTGAACCCAATACTACAATAATAACAACTACTAGGTTACTAAATGCTAGCTACACAAATATTTGGACTATAAAATTAGCCGTGACGACCTACAGACGATCCAAATGCTCCAGCCCACTACCGGTAGATAGCTCACCTAACGTCTTCAGTTCTTAAATCTCTTATGGTTTTAGTTTAAATAACGCATACAAAATTAACTGTCTTACATAAAAACAGCGTAAACTAATTAGTGTCGATTAATTTCTGTGCAATTTTAATAACTAATCTGGACGCATTTATAAGTAAAATTGCTTATTGAATTTGTATTATTTGAATTCCGGTCAGCATTGGAAAGTTAAAGTTTTATCTATTAGGTACAAAAGATAGGGAGGTACTACGCTGCTCTTGCATCTAGGTACTTGAATACCTATACCACCATATATATAACTCTATCTTCATTGTTTGTTCAGCTTTTTATTTATTTTTTAAACACGTAGCATAAGGAAATTTGTGAATTTATGTGCCATTCATAAAGTTACTCTGACCACTGGTCAGTGATGACGTTAACTACAATGCAATCGCTTTGTGCCATATTTACTATCATGCCAAAATTTAATCTACATATATTAATAGCATAATTTAGAAGTTATAAATAGATTACGTATACGATCATGTCAAATATTACTTGTGTGTTTAAGCTTATTTTATTATTTGCATTATTGTCAGATTTAATTCCATGTAAATATTATTTTTTGATAAAGGCTTTAGTAATATTACTGTACTCTCGTAGGTTTTAAGTTTAAGTATATTTTACTGTAAATAAAAAAAAGATACATTGCCGATTCAGTATTCGACCAAAACCTGTTGTGAATATTACGTTATTCAATGTATTATTAATATTATTAATAAGATGTAAATATATAGAATTATTATCGTAGTAATAATTCGGTGTTCGTGTTGTTAGAAGTTTTATTGGATATTGTAAATAGTTATTTTTGATTAGAAAGCGTAGCGCTGCGATTTATTATAATCGTTTGGTTTCGACTTTAGGAAGATTTGCAATATTAATTAATATGCTAGGTATAGTTAATTCAAGAACAATTATTTTAATCCAGCTTATTGCATGTGTTTCATAAAAGAAATATCAATACTCGAGTCTTAGGCCTTTATTACACACTGGCGCTCAGTCGGCATCCGTTGCTCAAGTTCAAGACATCATTATTAAAATGATATATTCTCAAGTCCTAGTAAAGGATGAAGATCCTTTAATACCTACATCAACCATAAATACATTTTTATTTATAAAAGCTTATTAGTCCCGACTAATAGAGTCACGAAATATGAGAATCACGAGAATTTTCACACTTACATGGATAAGCGATTGGTTATTTGAGCATTCGTGAAACCTATTCAAACTGTGATGAAAATCAATAATTTTGTGGAGTCGTTGAAATCAAGCATGAAGATTACTTTTGTTATTTACTACCCTAGAGCGTTGAGTTGGGATATTTCGATTTCAATAAATAATGTCATATGCCTTAAGTCATCGTTAGAATTATTTTCTGTACAATGCAGAAACTATATCAATAAGTAGCACTTTTCACCCGCGCCTTGTCTGTAAATATGTATGAGTCATGGAATCACTGCTGAATGCACGATTAGTGGAATTGCAGGCGCGGGTGCATTGTATAGTTAATCATAGAAATATTAAACTTGTAATATAGTCGCGTAGCTTATAGACACGTTAGCTGTTTTAATTATTACAATTACAAAATATATTATTACGTACCAGTATAAAAAGATGTTTTATTTTTATATACCCTAACCTTTAAAACAGATAGTAATATATTAATTTACTAAACTAAACATACATACACTTTGACTGGCCCGACAGCTCTGTTGGTAGTAACCCTGCCTTCTGAACTGTGGGTTGTGGGTTCGATTCCCACCCAGGACAAACATTTGTGTGATGAACATAGGTGTTTGTTCTGTGTCTGGGTGTTATATTGTATTATACGTATATATTTACAAACAAAAAGTATTTAAGTATTGTATCAGTTATCTGGTACCCATAGTACAAGCTTTGCTTAGTTTGGGGCTAGATGGCGTTGTGTGAGATGTCCACACATATTATTATTATTATTATTATTATTAAAGAGTATGTATGTTTAGTTAGGATATAATAGGTCTGGCATAATCTTTGATTAAAACCCTCTTAATAAATTGATTAAAAAAAATTAACATCACTTGTCCAAAGTTAAAGTTACTTTGTAGTTGTGTTAAAATACACACAATAATTGCTTAGTCTAGAATGTGTTTTGACACATTTTTTTTAAATTGAACTTGTCTAGCATTTGACACGCTCTCACCTGATGGGAAGTGATGATGCGATCGAAGGTGTAGCATGCTAGCTAAGTAAAACCAGTAAGTAAGTTTCAACTAATGGGTGACTGACTGTGTTGATGCGGTCTGCCGTTATGTATCTATAGCTATTTTATCAACATAATATATTTATACTCAAATACAAAAGGTATACTCATTAACGACGAGGTCTACACCTCGTCGAGGGTAGACCTCGATAAAAAGATATAAAAAAAATCTGATAAAAGAAGTTCACCGTAGCTCATGAAAACTTCACCACCATGTGAAATGTCGAGGCGATCTAGCTCCTTGATAACGTGGATATAGTAGGAAGACTAAAAAGGTTAAAACCTTAAGAGTTAGTTTAGTGATAGTGATATTGATCCATTGTTTGAGTGTTACTCAAAAAGACTCATGAACAATGTGTCTTCCCCTTAATGAGACATTAAGAAAAGTGTTAATGGACTAATTCTTAGGATTATATTAGTAGTTTGAGTCAAATTTAAATTATTTATTGGCCGTAGTAGGGACCAGAGTGTAATTTTAATGAAGTACTATTTTTGGTACCTAATAACATTTAAAAAATGCAAAAGGAGTTCCGAGGGTTCCGAGGCTAATTTTTAATTCGGTAGGCATTCAATGCGGTACCTTTCTAGTTCCAAGTAACAACGGTGTAGTTTTAGGTTAAAATAAACTTATATAATTAGTGGCTCTGTGAGCTGTGCACCTGGCGAGTATGTCTTTTAAATATTATACACTTATTTTACGCTTGGAATCCCCATGGCTCCGCCATATTGAAAAATTTCCGAAAACTGAATCGATTAAAAATTCGAACCTGTACCAAATTTGAAAATAGTCATCTACGCAACAAGGAAGTGTTGATTTCAGCTGCATGTGCTAATTTTATTATATAACCTGACGAGCTAGTCTTCCACCTGATGTTAAACGTTACGGCTACCTATGGCAGTTGCAGTGTTACCCGGAACTTTAAGTTACAAAGTTATGCGTGACACTGCACTTTGCGCATCGTCATGAGATATCAGCACAGATTAGTAATATTTATAGACTGTGAAGCCAGGTTAAAAATTTCACTGTCCCAGTAATTTCACTAGCTAAACACACACAGCTGCTCTTCAATCCGGAACACAGTAATGATTGGCGGCAGAATATTTGGCAAAGTAGTGTTACTCATTACCTAGACGAATTCTAGCAAAAATTCCTACCATCTAGTAAAATCCCGAACAACCGAAAATGATTTGTAAAATTAGTCATCTAAATTCCAGAGGTTTAATTTGGCTTGAATTATAATTCATTAGCATAATGATTACATATTTACCTACATTGGGACTGGCCCGATAGCTCAGTTGGTAGTGACCCTGCCTTCTGAACTGCGGGTTGTGGGTTCGATTCCCACCCAGGACAAACATTTGTGTGATGAACATCGATGTTTGTTCTGTGTCTGGGTGTTATATTGTATTCTATGTATGTATTTACAAACAAAAAGTATCTAAGTATTGTATCAGTTATCTGGTTCCCATAGTACAAGCTTTGCTTAGTTTGGGGCTAGATGGCGTTGTGTGAGATGTCCACACATATTATTTAAAAAAAAAAATTATTATTAACAAAAATATTTCGATATTTATTTATTTAGCACAAGGACATATACAAGACAAAATATATTTAATAGGACTAGTACACCATGGTACACCACGTACAATCCTTACAGACTATCCCGACCACCCCATCGCTTACCTAAATGAGCCCTATTCAACACGCCCCTGTACAAAAACGTCATCACTAAACTTTTACATAGCTAATCACCAAAGTTTCTCAAGTACTCCTAATCAACCTAACATTAAAGATATATTTAAACAAGTAGAACAATGTATTTTAGCCGCAAGTTTAACAGTGAATCAACTCATTTGACAGCGAGACGAGCGTAAACATCGTTCCCGATGTATTTATGTGCCAAGTTGTAATGAAAATGTTGGCTTTAATATTCGTAAACGGTTGGGATTTTAATGGAAATACAGTACTAAGTAATACAGGTAATTATTTTATGATGATTCTAAATTGTACCTTTCAGCGATATTCGTTAGCCTAGAAACTCAGAATACGTAGAGTAGTAGCTACCTACTACTTCGAATCTGGTCAGAATTTGCGGTATTTTTGACTTTTAACTTGACAAGATATAATTTGTTCAAGTTACGTACAGGTAAACTCATACAGACAGTCCGCTGAGGGAATACGCGACAAATTAAATACAATAACTTGTCTGTATAAAGTCAACATGTTTTTTTTTTGTAGTAGGTAGTGTTTAGTATTAGTTATTATATCATTGTAGTATTAAAAGATGTGATTGAACAAATTATAATTTGTCAAGTTGTAAGTTAAAAATTATAAAATAAGTACCGCAAATTCTGACCAGATATGCTAGTTAATTGACTTAAGATTGACCTACATTTAGACGGTGGGAGACAATTTCACTTGCTGTAAATAGTTTAATGTTTTTTAAATATTTATTAGCCTATAGAACCGCATTAGGATTTTAAAGCAAAAGAAACACATTAATGTGTTAGTCTTTGTAATTAATTTTGGAGTTTTGGCGAGAAAACGAGAAAGATCGCGTCAACGTATTGTATTATTTTCAGTGTTGGTGCATAAACTTGGTGGCTTTTTATTCGTTAAATGCTGGCGATACGTTTCTTTTCGTGTTGTTTCCAAAACTCCATAGAAGTGTCTGGTAAAGTTGCCACCACTTTGATGATGACTTGGACAGTCCAAATAGGAAACATGGAACTAAATTTGACAGGCGAGAAATCAGTGGTTGGATAACTTGTTCTAGTATACCTTCAATTGTTTAATTTTAGAGGAATTGCACTAGATATTCTTGATTCATTTTGTATGATGAAGTTCCGCGAAATCACGCCCGAGTCAATCAATTAGTAGAATATACCTTACGTAGAAGTAGACACTAAAATAACAGATAAGTGCAAGACGATTTAAGGATACTTCCAAGTTAGATTTACATACAAAGTTGCGAGCGCAGGTGTTTCAGACGTCGCGACAGACGGCACAAGTTGGCGATTTAGTGCGCAATAAACATCCCTTACTGCGGGGTTGGTATATTGCTGTATATAATATACCTATTTAGACAGCCTCTGTGGCGTGGTGGTTGAGTAAGTTAGCTCATAATGGTGGCGGGTTCAATTCCCGCGGCAGGACGAGTAATTGTGCACAGAAAAATAAGCGCAAATACTTGTTCTGAGTCTGGGTGTTGTGGGACCATGGTCCTCGTAGTTCCTGGGTCCCTAGACACAGGGAATCCTAGTTAGGATCCAGGATCTATGTACGTAATCGTAGGGCGTTATTATGATTATAATTATGTATTGAGTAATTATTTTTTAATCCTTAGGTTGCCTATATGACGTTATATCAGTAATATATGAATTGTTTATGGAATAACAGGAAATATAAAAGATGTAGATGAGAGGCAGTCCTTGGGGTACTTTTTTGTTCGCCAAAATATATCGATTAGAACTGTACGAAGAGGGAAAAAATTACCGCGTACAAAGAACCTCAAACAGCCGTAAACGGACTGGACAGGACAAAAGTCCCTGAAAGAAATAGCCAGTTTTGGATTCAACTATGCAGATACAGCCTTAAACTGAATCTGCACTATCCAGAAACTGTTCTAACCAGAATGCGCCTCAAACCGAACAATCGAATCAAACCAGTTTTTATTACCAGTTAAAAAAACAACGTTTTAGTTAACATGATTTATTATCTTAAAATGCAATCTATTTGTACACTATAACAAGTCCTTAGTCCGCACGTTTCTTCGCACTGCATTGTTGAATCCCTCTCTGTACTGATAAAACACACTGCTCGATGATATCACGTCAGACACTGCGTCTGCAACAATACAACAACTGTAGAAAATGTCAATAATGATATTAAGCTCAAATTCGTAATTCGGATTTGAAAATGTATTTAGTTATCTTTAAGTAAAACTTCTTTACGCACTCTTGACTTGGGGAGTAAGCTGGTGAATGCAAGGGGAACGAAAGTTGAAGTTAGTTTACGTAGATCTCCATTGTCAACATAACAAAGTAAAAAAAAATTATAATTATGTTGGTATATCCCGTAAACTGACAATCCACAATTGTCAAGATGGCGACATTAATACATATATATCGGCCGGTATACCGCAAAGTAAATACCGTATATTAAACAAAGCAATTAATTTAATATACGGTATTTGCTTTGCGGTATACCGGCCGATAGATGGAATGAAACTAAAGAAGTTTTACTTGAGTCGTGTGTTCTAAAGCACATTCGTTTTTTTTATTTATTTAGATATAGTATTGTAACTTTTTACAGAAAATTCAAACCATGGCCATGACTACCAGAGGTCCAATTGATAATTTATTTAAATTTTTAATAGTGCTTACGGGATCTTTACCTAATACTATAGTGTAATGTACATTATTTACGATTCAAAGAATATTAAATCTACACCAACTGAGAGATACGATCTATCCTTAACCAAACCTACAGGGCTTAATATATTCACAGTTACACGCAGTCAGTGTGACACGTCTGGACCGCAGCAGACAATTTGGCACGTATTTAATTATCTGTGGTGTCTACTAGACATTTACAATGTCACTGATTTGAATCTGATAAGTATTAACAGATGTGTGATGTTATGTATTGTTACCTTATTGACCTTAGGCGCTGGGCTCTATGACCTCAAAAAAACGAGTGTGCTTTAGACCACACGATTTAAGTAAAACTTATTTAGTTTATCTCCATCTATCGGCCGGTATAACTTTTGCTTTGTTTAATGTTAATGTCGCCATCTTAACACCGACAATTGTAAATTGTAATTTTACCGGACATACCAACATAATAATACTAATTCTTTACGCACGCTTGACCTGGGGAGTAAGCTCGTGAATGCGAGGCGAACGGAAGTTAAAGTTGCTTCACGTACATCTCTATTATCAACATACCAAAATTAAAAAATTGTATTATCATGTTGGTTTGGTATGTCCGGTAAAATAACAATTTATGTCAAGATGGCGACATTAACATTGAACGAATCAAATACAAAGTTATACCGGCCGACAGATGGAGCTACACTAAAGAAGTATTCTTTAGTGTAGCTCCATCTATCTTAAAGTTTTCAGTCGTGTGGTCTAAAGCACACTCGTGTTTTAAGTTTTTCAGTTGTATCTGTTTTTGAATATAATTAATATTTTTACAAATGGTATAATTTTGCGAATACATTATTTTTTGGTGTTTTTCCAGTGCTGAGCGCGCCACCTATCTATTATTTTATCCTAAAGCACATACCTACAGTAATCAAGGCAAGTAAGCGTCGCAATTAGCCAGGCTGCACGTCCTCGTCGGCGTAATTACGCGCACCGACGAGCCGCGCGGGGTGTTTGCACTAGTTAATTGTTGTGTCGCCAACACCCCGTTCCACCCTTATCTGGGAGGGGTATGTGAATGCTGTTATGTATTATCGTTGAGACGTAAGATTTATTTTAATATAAAATGGGATTTGTTTCATAGTACGTCGTAATTAATTATGTGTTTACTGTATGAATGAACAAGTAAGAATTTATTTTCACGAAATATTTTTTGTTTGTTTGATGCTTTTTAACGCGATTTCAATAAATGGAGCCGTTCTCAGTTCAACCTTTTTTTTGGCTGATGTTTGATGTGTGCATATTATTATTACTTATTAGGTAATTTACAGTTAAATTGAGACTAAAAACAAATTTTCGAACTGAATAGGATTTCTTGCTTTAAACGGTACAATAGTGGTGTCAATTTCTAAATTATTTGATAGTACATACAAACTCTCGTTAAAATTAACAAATTAAATACGTTACTTTAATTTTCTTAAATAGTTTTAACTTGTCTATCTGTTAAAAAATTTTGAATTGTAGAGAACATGATAAGGTAATTTTACCAACTCTGCCTACCCAGCTCAGTAGCTTTGTTAGGTGTTTAGGTTAACATGTGATTACTGAGTCTCGCCTGATGGTAAGTGACGATGCGGTCGACGATGAGACATGCTTGCATAGAAGACTTGCCTTGAAAACTTTCCAGACTGTTAAGGCAGACTGCTGGTAAGGCGTTCCATTCCTATGTGTATGAGATAAGAAACATTTTACGCTAGCAAATCCACAGGCTTACACTATTCCCCAATAAAATAATACAATCAAGATTAAACAATCAATTATTAGCACTAAGAAAATAATGAACCAATCACACAACCGATTACCCCTCTAACCAATTGTAAGCCCAATCTTCTCCACTCCGTACATTTATTAAACAATGTAAACCGATGGAGCACTTCATTACATCTGTATAGCCGGGCGAATGGAGTTTTATGATATAGAGGATACTAAAATACACTGCAGTAAATTTCACTAGTGGAAACATTACACTATGACGTCAATGATTTACAATATTAGAAATGTAATTTATTTTGTAATAGCTGAGCTGAGCAAAGGTACTACAATGTTTGAAAATAAACAATAAATTTACGCAAATCAAATATTTTACTAAACTACAAGTTGACGTACCTCCCTTGCTACCCGTGTCAATTAATGAAGTTTTTATTGCGATAAGTGGCAGTGTATTTTAAAATTATTATTATCATTTTGTGAAAATTTATAATCTTTAATTTTAATTATTTTATTGTTATGACTGTTTAATTATTTTTATTTTTATATTTGTACAATTGACTTTTGATTAATTATTTATTTTTAGATGATTTTTTAGACCTTATACTAATGTTTGATTATTATTTTATGTTTTATCATGCATGCACTCGACATTACATGTAATGAATTTAATAATAAATGTAATTGGCATTGACGTTCTTATTATAATATAATAAATAAATAAATAAATTTATTTATTTAGCTGATAATAGTATATAATGTAATATATATTATTATAGATTATGTTTAAAATAGATATCTCAAATAAGATTTTTCTACTCTATAAACGGCACCGGCAATGAGGAAATACACAGAGTAGTATGTCTGTAATTGTTTACAAAATCATGTGACCCACTTTAAAAATGAATTCGTATGCTTAGTTTTATAAAAATATATTCTGCCGTCTTATACGTATCCTACAATACGCCTAATAATTATTTCGGTGGTATTATTAATACATCAGCGTGAAATAATATCACCGACTCAAGCCAAGTCTTTAAGAATACTACATCGACGGCGTAACCAGTGGAAATCAAACAATAAGTCGATTCCGCGGCGCCGCCGGCTGGCGACTGTGTGCGGACAATTAAATACAGCCCGCCATTATAGCTTCGGCTGTTGTTGCAGTACCGTTGGTAAAACTAGTAATGAAATCCTAGATTTTATGAACCATAGGTCCGTATTACATAACGTTGCTCAGTCATCGATCGGTGCTCAAGCAGATATTTCATTCATTAATTGATAACTTTATGAATGAAATCTCTACTTGACTTGCTTGCTGACTGAGCAACGTTCTGTAATAAAGTCAAAAGATTTTCAAAGTCAAAAGTTTTGTTGCAAATAGGCTAATTTTATCACTTTTACTGAATACGGACCTTAGACAGCTTAGCGGTATTAGCCGATGTTAATTTTTAAGTGATAATCAATTCTATAAAATGTGGTGAGAAGACAATTGGGATAGGCATACTGGGACCGCGGTCCTAGTCCTCAAATATCGTCGGACGTAGCAGTCGATTTTTTTTAAGTTTACATGGTATAGGCAAATTATGACCATTAAACTAGTTAATCACGATGTTTAATTATCTATATATTATCTATAAATATATTAATAATAAATAGTTACGCCACAGTTTAAAGTCAATACTATAGTCGAGCCAATTCAAAAGCCTTGATATAGTTTCAAAATTCTAACAGCAAGGTTTTTTCTACCTCTTTCTTCTTGATGCAGAGAAGCTGAAGGAAGCAAGAGTAAACCATATATTTCGGGAGTGTCTAAAATTGAAAGAAGTCACTTGTCCTGAGACATGCGAACGCTACTCCTTGTAGAAACAACAGTCGCGAACTCCAGTCAATTGCCTGACAATCCCATTAAAAGCGACTGAGATTATTAAACAGTCACCTTAACGAGAATTGTGATAGGGAGGGGTATGCGTTTACTTTAGACATGGGTAATTAAAGAGCTGAGCGATGGTGGATGAACTGTAGCTGTGTCATAATGACACCGATAGCAGGTTTGAATCCCATAACTACGAGTATATACGACTTTCATGAGCGAAGGGGGGGGGGGTGGAAGGTCTACACTGCGTCTGCCTGTTCGTGGTCGCCACTCGTGGAACCTTTCTTCCCCATCGGTTGTCGTTTCTGCGGGCGACGTGGCCTGCCCATTGCCAATTCAACTTGCTAACCAACAGTAATGACTACGTTCCAGTGCCATAAGTTATCACTAGCACTGACACCTATGATTTCAGGCTCTGCGTTATTTTGTACGAAAACATATGTCCAAGATTCCCGAACACTGCCCAGCTTCATTACCTACAAACCAGAACACAGTAGTGCCTCGCAGCAGAATATCTGGCAGAGCGGTGGTGGTATCTACCTAAACGAAATGTGCAGAAAAGTCCTACAAACAAGCCGATTTCTCTGCGAGGATTCGTACTAAAAATATTGTATTAACACAAAAGCGGTTTCGCAGTAAAATTATCGCATAAACACCATAAAGCTAATCTCTTGTCGCAGCGGCCTATTATTTTCAATTACTGACACGGAAGGGTTGTTAATATTAATTTGCACCCCCGCCCCCGGATCGGATCGCACCTGATCCTCGACTATGGCCGCGCCGATATTAATAGTGATAAAGGATTTTAATAAATGAAAGGGTGTAAATGGGGTGCGTTTGTATGTGAGATAATTGAGGTTGGAGTGTTGCGTTTTCCATTGGTGTTGTTCCTGCGATGGATATTCCAATTATTGAGACTATAAACGACAATATATATCGCGATTCAATTGAAGACCTTAAGTGAATCGCAATACAATACATTTTGTACTGGAGCGATTGACTAGATCTTTATTTGAATCGCGCTGAGATGATGGGATGGCACCAATACTGCTCGTGCTTTATTTTTCTTACCGGCTTTTGTGCGTTGAACTTGTGAGAGCGGAACTATCCGACCAAAGAAATCTTTGTGGACCTGAAACAAAAAATACATTGTTATTTTATAGCCCCTCTCTCTCTAACTCAATGTATTTACATTAATAGCGTAGCGTTGGACCACACATTTCGTTGTTAAGTTTTTGTTGTCTTTATCTAAACGAATGCCTTTGTGAGCCAGTCGTTCGCTTGATGTTAACCATCACGGTTGCCCATAGCAGATCGCAGCATCACTCGGAACTCTAAATTATATAGTTTCGCGTGGCGCTGCACTGCGTACGTCATCCTGAGACATAAGTCTCATTTGCCCAGTAATTTCACAAACTACAATGTTCTTTAAAACCTGAATACAGTAGTGCTTGCACACTACTGCTTGGCAGAAGGAATTACAGGCAAAGCGGTGGTACCTACCTAGACGAACTTTGCAGAAGAATCCTATCAATAAGTAAATTAATTTAAAAAAATCACGTCAAATAATACAGAGTAACAAACAAACGTTACTTATAAATAATAACTAAATTTAAACATAGAATATACGTAAAATCACTAGCCAAAGCGAGACAAAGCATTTTAAGCATTGATTAAATTTAAGTAACGTTTACAGCCCTAATATTGAAGAACCGTAGCTTATGTAGCTGAAGAAAGGTGCTCGAAAACCAGAGAAAAGTATGGTGGATGGAGTGCACAAAGTGGAAGCCACTTGTGTCGCGGCGCGACATAGTAATGACGTATCGTCGCCACAATCGACACTAACGACGTGTGAATGCAGTTGCCACAGTAACATGGGCACTTACCAGAACTGCAGTATATAATTTACATACTTAAATTTATTTTGAAACTAGTTGACCTGGCTTACGTTGTCCTGTCCAAATATTTGATACAATAATACCATGGAAAAAAGAACGTAATATTTTCCGTTGGGCGTTATATTTTATACGAAAATAATACGTTAAGCTTATTCAATTTACCTTTAAACATTTCAAATTTTTCGCAAATTTTACAAGTCAAAATCAGAATACTTGACTGAAAGAGATCTGAAAGGTTGACTGGAAGACGTCGCTTTTAGTTAAGCGATAAGTCCGCCTATTATACTATAGTCCTTAGTTTTAACTTTTGTATCTGTTTTTAATTTGGTATACAATAAATAATTTTTGTATTTGTATATGTACTTGAGATATATCTGGAGTTCTTACGAGTCACTAGCGCCAGCGTCAGACGCACGAGAGCCTTCGGCTTACTATTAAAATTACACGCTACAGATAGACACATTAAGCCTTTAAAAAAAAAATTGAGGCTAGTGTACGCATAGCAGACACTGTGGCGTTAAGAATGCCTTGAGGCATGCTTTGACTACGCGCCGTCATTACAGGCATTAGAGTGTCAGTCTGTACATTTTAAAAAGAAATGCATTTGCAAAAAAAACTCTACATTTTTTTTCCCAAAATATCTCTTAAAGTGCTTTTAATTGCACCTCTGTAAATACCATTAACGTTAAGTAGCAAAATATCGTAGCACTACGAGATTTGCTACGCTCCCGCAGGAGTTCGTAGCACTGCTACGGATTAAACTGTAAACGCGTTAATGCAATCTCTGTTGAGTTTCGAGGTTTCATTCCTTGAAATGTACGATATCAATGTGATATGCATAATTATAGTAATGAAATATTGCAATAATTAATATTTGACACAATCATTACAATTGTGATAATTTTGAACTATACTACTATTTATACCCTTATGTTCGTTTTTTTTAAGTCTTCGATATTGTGATGTGTGCGTTCACACATCACAATATCGAAGACCATGGCCCATATTACAGAACTCTCCGAACGCTCAGTCGTGAATCTCTGCTCAAGACAAAATTTAATTTGCAAAATGTTGAAATAATTACAGCCTTTTTGGTGTGTTTGAGCAGGTCGGCTCATAGGTCGGCGGCGGGTTCGATTCCCGTTGCAGGACAAATATTTGTTAATTGAAAAAAAAGCACAAATACTTGTTTAATGTCTGGGTGTTGTGGGATCATGGTCCTCGTAGTTCCTGGGTCCCTAGATACAGGGAATCCTAGTTAGGGTTCAGGATCTATGTATATGATCGTTGGGTGTTACTATTATTATTATGAATGAAATCTCTACTTGAGCATCGATCGATGGCTGAGCATAGTTCTGTAATACGGGCCTATGTGATTTTTAAAACACATTCAAAAACAAGTTTTCAATCCAATTGTATTTTTTGTAAACTCCGTCATTTATTAACCGATTTGGAAAATTCTTTTTTTCATATAAACTATAAACTTTCAGATTATTAATTTATTGTCTTGTCATTAGATTCGGCCATCTGTGCCGATATGCTCGGCACGAATGTAATGCTTATTACTTTCGCCTCTATCGGGCCGCAAGCGTAATTATATTTCCTACTCTGTGAAGAGAAGGAAGGAAGCTCACTATAATATCAGTTACTGGTATCTCATAATACAGCCAGAAACAAATGGTTTTACCGGCTAAAAACAGCTAAATAAATGTCGCAAACAAAAAATAAGACATATCGAAACAGTATCAAAAGAGTATTGGCAATAGGTTACCAATTATTAGATGTTTCGCGATGGTGTGGGTAGAGATCGAAGGTAAAGTGAGTTGGCGGCGAGAATACATCACGCGGTCCAAGTGGAGAGAGGTAGGTTTAATATTAGGTCTTTACCTATGAAATTGCCGTTTTGTTTGAAAAAAGTTAAAGTATTTTTTTTTTCGAAGTTATTTATTTCTTTTATTCAAAGTAATCACCCCTGCAATCAATGCATCTTTGCCAACGCTGTGGCAAGTTATGGATGCCCTTCTTGAAAAAATCAGCAGGACGGGAGACAACAAACTCTTCAAAGGCGTTTTGTACTGCCGCTCGGGAATTGAATTTTTTTCCCGCTAAAAAGTTGTCCAAATTTTGGAAAAAGTAATAGTCGGTAGGCGCAAGATCTGGTGAGTATGGCGGATGAGGGAGAGCTTCCAAACCCAACTCATGCAGCTTAGAGACGGTCTGTTGTGCAGTAAGGGGTCGCGCGTTGTCGTGAAGTAGCAGTGGAGACGACCGATTGACCAAAGCTGGTTGCAGACGTGCGAGTTTCACCATCATTGTGGTCAGTTTTTCAATGTACACATCTGCAGTAATGCTCTCGCCGTTTTGTAAAAAGCTATGATGAATCACACCAGCACTAGACCACCAAACTGTGACCATCACCTTTCTAGGGGTCATTTTTCGTTTTGCACATTGCTTTGGTACCGAAACAGGATCTAACCAACTTGCTGAGCGCTTTCGATTGTCAAAAAGAATCCATTTTTCGTCGCACGTAACAATTCGGTTCAAAATTCCTTCATTTCTGTGCCTGTTAAGCAGCGCAACGCAATTCTCGACGCGTACGTTGCGCTGGCGATCGTTAAGTTCGTGGGGCACCCATCTATCAAGCTTTTTTATCTTGCCAATCTGTCGCAAATGGACCAATATTGTTTTGATGCTAACATCAAAAGCTGCTGCCAGCTCAGCTGTAGATTGAGATTCATCAGCTTCCACAATCGCCTTTAATTCATCATTGTTGACCAAAGTTTCCGGACGACCTCGAGGTTCATTTATCAAGTTAAAATTCCCAGAACGGAACCGAGCAAACCAATAACGGGTTGTACGTTCGTTTGTACAGTTCTCTCCGTAAACGTCGTTGATGTTACGTGTCGTTTGTGCCGCGTTGGTGCCACGACGGAACTCATATTCCATAATTACACGAAATTTCAAAGTATCCATTATGAGGAAAAATGTTGAAATGTAATGAAAATACAACGCTAATCAATAAACAAAAGACTTATATTGTAAATAGAATGTCATATTTTTAAAACAAAATTAATTTGAATGTAGAATTCATAGCCAATCAAAACTTTTTTTTGTTTGAAAAAGTCTGTACTGCAAAACGGCAATTTCATAGGTAAAGACCTATTATAAAAACAAATAGTTTTATATTTTTAGCCTTTTTTTGGTGGTTCGAACTTGATTTAAAGAACGATGCAGAAAATTATCATTCTATGAATGAAACCTCGACTTGAGCCCCCGGTCGACGACGCAACCTAATACTATTGTAGACGATGGGATGAGGATGCGGTCACGAAGAGGCGGAAAGTAAGTGCAAAGAAAAACAATAAATTAATATTATGAGGCGCCCGTACGTCAGTCGAAGCTGTATAGAACTGTTGTTGTTTTAAAGGTGACGTACGGACGCCAAGCTTTATTTAAAATAATATTCATAAAAAGGTAGGTCATAGATGCTGCGAAGGTCTGTAAGCGACAACTATGGACCATGGAATAGGTATATGAGTGGATTTACCTGCCTTAAAGCGGGCGATTAAAGTATTGTTTCACGTTGGAAATCGTTCAATTGTTTTTAATAATCAGTTGTTCGAAAACCACACAATTTATTGTCATCGAAATAATATCAGTAACATTTTTTCCGAAAGTCGATGTCTTAAACGTTTTTTTTTTTCATGCATCAAGCTTTAAGACAAAAATCTATCGTCAAACACTTAACATTGTGGTTTCGTCAGCCTGTCTTCATAGTTCCCAATCCAGGCGTAGCACCACCATTTTGTTCATCATTTACCTTAATAACGAGTTTCACAAACTGTGAAAAAGGTCACACACAAAGCACGTTCCCGCTTCTCTTGTGATCTTACACCACATCCTAACCTCGTTTCCCGCAATATTTCCGATTACACCCGCGATGGCGGCGGTAAATCGCGGCACAAAACAACATAAACACAATTTCACACTCATAAAAGTTATCGCGGGGCGACGCGTTACACCGAACCTTATACGACGTATATAGAATGACATTTTCTAAGTTGAGATACAAGAATAGCTTTCGGCATTGCTTGCCGATTTAATTTTACTCATTTCAACTTTAATTTCGTAAAATTCTTTCATCGTTTTCCCCCAGCATACAGAATGAATATTTCAAGTGGCCGTAGACGGCTAATTCAGAAGCTATTGTCTAAAATAGCAAAATAAACCTACCTAAATAGTTATATTTCTGTAAAATTAATTTACGTAAAGTGACGTCGAATAGCAAACTAAAGAAAAACGCTTATATTAAGAAAAATCTTTTTTATCAAAGTGCATTTTTAAGAAGGTGTCATCTATAATATTCCACTTTGTTAGATTGAACCTTGTGATTATTTAATATCATGCGATCACGGCTAAACTCTTGAGTGGATATCGCAGGCAATGTTTTGATTTACAGCATTTATAACACGCATTTTACGTTGATCAAAAAATCACACACTGAGTCAGGTTCAGAAAAGTATGGAGTTTATGAACATACTATGAAAGTAGCTAATACGGTAAGACGATCAGAAAAAAGTAGAAAAGTAAGTATTTAGATGGTAGTAGTGTGCGAGCACAACTGAACACAGATGTGGTCCAAATACTGTAGTTTATGGAAATTAGCTTAGCTAGATGAAGAATATTAATAATAATAAAAACGCCCAAAGATCACATTCATAGATCCTGGACCCTAACTAGGACTCCGTGTCTAGGAACTACGAGGACCATGGTCCCACAACACACATACTTAGAACAAGTATTTGCGCTTTTTTCTGTGGACAAATACTTATCCTGCCGCGGGAAACAAACCCGCCACCTCCGGGTTGCGAGCCGACCTTCTAAACCACCACACCACAGAGGCTGTCAATGAATGAAGATGCAAGGCACAAACTTGCAAGTGTTAATATGGGCCGGTTTGGAACTTGCTCATGCGAACGATAGTAGTATTCGCTTCAGAAATTAAAAACGATTGAAATTATTACCTACTTTACATATGCATTTAAAATTCAATCATAAAATATTGGAAAGGAAATAAGTTATCTGAATTCATATTCCGAATTGCAATTAACGTTCCGCAAAAACGTATAATCCGATAGAAAATATCCAGGTCGCATCCTATTAAAAATCTATATCGCACGTTGACCACACAAAACCACTGCGCCAAAAAATTGATACACTCGTTCTGTGCTCAAATATTTATCGCAAACATACAATATTTCTGTGCGGATAACATTTTTCCACTCGGATGCATCCCGGGGGCAGTAGGGGGTTGGAGGGGTAAGGAGGGGATGGGAGAGGGGGATAGGTATCAATACGCCCCGCCCCGCCGCAAACAATACAATCAGAGCCAATCTGCCGCGCAAATAGGAAAATAGAGTGCTTGGTTAGACAGGGCCGCCTCAGGCGTGAAGCGCTGTAACCGTGGGGATTTGCAATGGACCAGACATCATATTCGTAGTCTGTGGTCAGAGAGAAATATTAAATCATTCGTCTTTGATATTCTGACTACTGAATGTTCACAATTTGTTTACTCAGAGCCAACTAAATACATAAATAGAGACATTGACTCTAGAGAATTATAATTGGCAATGTTTAATTTGTTCTATGGAATTAAACATGAAAATATCCTTTTTGTCAAGTTGCATAAAAATAATAGGCTATAATATTCAATCCGTATACGAATACATAACTTTTAACTGAAGTACGGTAACTGAAATATTGTCCTTGCTACCATTGTTGTTGTTAACTTACTTAAATTATATCGTCTTGCTCCTCGTCTCATATCTTTAAATCAAACTAAAAATTTAAAAATAACATATTTATGCCCTAGTCCATCCCTGTGTATTTCCTAAGCAGAGATCGCGTCGCGTTCCACAGTCGGATTGGCGAACAATCCCTGCAATTTTCCAACGGTCATTTTTCATTGTTTCCACTCCTTGGCAAAGGAGACGCATTTCCTAGAGGTTGTTTTACACCGGCCTTTGTTTGAAAACGATGGAGCTGCCTACACAGCCTGAATTTAGAGGAAAAACATAAATTTATTAGTTACTACAATAATACAATAAAATAATAACGTCCATTAGGACGCTGAGATGACTGTGACAGAAATGTAAATATACTTTTAAGACAAATTAAACCTTAAATACATTTAGATCAGATATTATTCAGGCTGAGATGAGAACTTTGCGAAACCAAAATCTTTTATATTAAAGATAAGAATTAGGGTTACACAAAATAATTTCTAAGATTACCAAACACTAATAAAATCTAAAATTGGTTAAATGAGATTATTACCTAGGTACAAAAATCATCATCATTGCTAAATGATCCTACTGACTGCTCTAAAATAATCTTATCTAACCAATAATCAAAGGTAGTCAGTCAAAGGCAAAGGTAGTGGAGATAATTTACCAGATACAAAAATTCTCAGCATCGCTAAACGTATCGTATATGTATTGCATCCTACCGACTGCTCCAAAATAAGCGTCAGTGAAGTATTCATAAACAGAACATGCAGAAGCTTTTTATACTACATACTTTCGAAGAGGCTCAAAGCAAAAGGTATCGTCTTCTTCAGTGGAAGAATCACTTTGTGATAGTTTCACACAATTAAATTAAAAAATAACAATAGAAAACCACGTGTGTGTGTACCTCCTTACACTACCCGAAGCCACCCGATCCCAATACTTATTTGTTATAGCTCGTAAATAGGGTACGGTGGGATAACTAAAAGGAAATTTGTTTGAAAGGGTTTTGATTCTTTTGGATACAGTTTGGTAGAAAAGGGATTGATACTATAGGGTCCCGAATGAGGCTTGAATCTAATACTCTAGATCAACTGATCAATTATAATGTTGATCAGTTGAGTAATCGGAGTATATACATATTATCCCCTTACTTCTAACGCTTTATGAGCTAGCTAATCTCTTCAGCCTAGAGTCAACAGATAGTTTTTAAGCATAATATGATGTATAGATTAGATTAGAGCGACCATATGTATAAGATAAATCATTTCGATGTTACTTTTTGATAAGCAGCCCAAAATCTGCATTCTCCGTCTCCATCCTCCCTTTTTGAACGGGCTAATGTTGTTGGTCTCTACCGAGCTTTACAGCGGGCGGGGTCCATTGTACTCAAGTTCTGAAGTAGATAGAGTTCATTTTGATTCGGATCCGTTTCAATGGATTTAAATATGGGTGATTATAAAAAATAATTACCCAAATTACGGGAAATTCGCATTTGTCTAAGTGCAATTAAGTCCTGCAATATAACGCATAGTATCAACAGTACCTAAGTTTAGTAACACCCTTAATACATATTCCACACACCGCTGGTAAATATATCACGTATAGAGAAATATATTTACCAGTAAATTGCCCATTTGAAGCGTAAATGTGAGCCGTATATCGCTCGCTGCCGGTTAAATGTATACGAAGTTTATTTAGGTGTTGGTTAAGCTGTACGATGTTTGTTTAGATGTGGGATAAGCTATATTATGTGGATTTGATGATGACGATAAGAACGTGCAAAGAAATTTATTTTTTTACGAGGTTTATTATTGTCAAAATAAAAAGTCAAATCATTTAGGTATTGCTAATAGCAAGAAGTTTATATATCTTTTCTGGGTGTAATATTTTTGGCAAATAGGCTTGAAGATTTACTTTTACAATTTAAATTCTGAATATTAACAATAATTTAAATGATAGAATGCTTAAATGTCCAAATAAGCCTATAATAATAAATGAATTTGGAAAAAGGAACTATTTTCTACTACTGGTGCAAGCAATCCGTCACAACACATAAAAGAAAACTCCGATCCGGAGCTTCTAGTTAGATAAAAATGCGATTCGTTAAAAAAAGGGCTACACAATTTTCCGTGCTAAATAAAGAAATAGAAATACGAGTATGAGCGAAAAATAATAGGGCCAGTTTTTGAGTATGCGATGAAAGCACGTTACTCATCACGTCGACTTCCTCACGATGCACAAGTTTTCCGTCACCGTAGTAAGAGTGAGTGAAAATTCTATCACAAAAACATAATACAGAGACATATACAGACATAATACAGAGGCATATAATAATAGTTATATGATAATAAAGACTTGTATAGACAGGCAATATCTTTAGTTGATATATTACCATTGTGTCAGCAGGCACCAGAAATTACTCGTACAAAGGTACCCAGAAAATAAATCACAGATTCTTTGTTTTAACCCAAAATATATTGATATTGTTACAATAGTCTTAGCTTTATTTATTTGCGGGCAATAAAAGCAAACAATAATGCGGACGATGGGTCGCCGAATAGCCTTTAAGAGCATAAACAATTCACGAAAGGATAGTAGATATGATATCTTTGTTTACTTAATATTTCGCGTATTATTTTTCATGTAACTGATTGCCTTTGTTGATTTGGGATCTCTGATTTGTTGACCAAAAATGTTGTATACATTATGTAAATAGTTTTTATTAATGGTAGATCTGTTCTTGATTCTCGATTCATGATTTGTTGAAGATTAAAATGTAGATAAATCAATAGCTTACTGCGATTTGAAGTACTTCTTGATTCTAGAGACCGACTGTGGTAATTTTAAAGTCCTCAGTCAAAGTGCAACTGTTATAAAGTGTTATAATTCAGACAGCCAAGGAATGGAACACTTTGCCAGCGTTTCCTGACAAATATTAACTGGAAGTATTTAAGGATAGAGCGAACCGGTATCTAGGCAAGTTTGCAACGTCATCGACCGCGTCGTTACTTACCATCAGGTGAAACCGGGGAAAAATGTTAGCCTATATATTAAAAAAAAAGAATTAGAAACTAAATCACAGAACTTTGGTATTTTTGTCAGAACACTATTCTCTCAAAATACCTGATTAATTAAAGACTAGGTTGAGGCCAATGGAAAACTATTAGATCACTTGTGAGCTACTAATACGGGTACTCAACATAAGAGCCAATTAATTACAATCATCTCTCTTAAATATACCTATAAAGATATTAATCCGTCTCGAAGCACCCGTCTCCATACAAAATCTACACTTACCTTAAAGGAAGAGGTACATTCAGAATGCTCTCACCTAAATTACATTCGTTGGAGAAAACGATTTGTTACTCAAGCGTAAATTGAAAATTATCGGGAACCCCGCGGGTGGATGATCGATAGGCTATCAGTGTCAATGCGAACTTAAAAATTACGTTCTCTAAGGCAATTTCCAACTTTTACAGGAAATTAATGTCGAATTTTGTGGGGAAACTCGATCGGTTTCTTGTACTTAAAGGCTATGTTTTTATTTCTATTATTTGAGGGACGCGATTTTCATTTATATTCATATTCTGATAAGCTCTCCGGCATGGAGGTTCAGCAGGTTGGCTAATAAACCAGAGGTGGTGGGTTCGGTTCTCGCTACAGGACAAGTATTTGAACACAGAAAAAAAAGCTTGTTCTTGTTGTGGGTAGTTCCTGGGTCCCTAGATACAGGGAATCTTCGATAGGGTCCAGGATTAATGTGATCTTTGGGCGTTACTATTATCATAATTGAAGGGTTGAGAATAAAAAGGATTTAACTGACAAATTGACAGTTTCGAGAAAATTGACTTTAAACGTCAACGGCGTCATTTTTATGTAGAGTGCTTATAAGGTAATAGAAAAGGTTTATGTAAGTTTCAGTTGCTTGAAAATGTTTTATTTCTATTTAAAATTACCAAATATAGTACTAATTCATACAATTACTGTAAAAATATAATATAATAAAAGAAATAAAGTAATGTTTTTATGCTAAGCGTACTGTATTCCTGTGACAGATAAAACATTTTTAGACTCAAAATCTCGAGATTTAAGCCTCATTTCGGTATTTTGAGAATGTATTATTGAAGATAATTTCACGCTGAATCCAACGATACCCATAAGTCATTTGGTCAAAAAAATCAGTTAAATCCTTTTTATTCCCACCCCTTCAATTATCATATTAATTTATTATTGTTTTCACATTTGTGCATGTTGATATTTATTTATTATATCGATTTTTCTTCCTATGTGATGCGACGGGAATCGTAAATTATAATAAATAAATAATATAACCGACAATTGATAGAAACACTAAAGTGTATAAAATTGACAGTTTCACTACGCAGATTATGTGCATAGTTACTAAGGAATTTTTCAAATGCGGAATGAAATTTCTCCTGTTGCATTGCAGTCAAAGTTCCGTTATCCCCCCCCCCCCCCCCCCTTCCCTTATTTTGCGTTTAGCCTCTGTCTATCAAATTCTAAATGGTCCAAGATAAAACAAGAGAAAACAGGGCGTAGCACTTCCACTGTATTGTTATACAGTGTTTATTAGTGTCGTTCCTGTTTACCAAATTAAAACTTACATTTTCCTTTCCTTGATATAACAAGACACACAAAATTACAAATTCCATTTAAAAATCTCGTATAAAACCGTAGCAATATTAAGCCCACAAATTCCTTTCAAGCCGCATAAAGAGATCTCTTGTCAAACAGGTTTCAATTAACCCTTCGGACCTATTCAGACGGGCGACAATCGCATCACAACGGTGAAAATGTTTGGTCGGGCACTATATTCTATCAAAATACGTGTATTTTAAATTCACATGTATTATATTTTGTATTCACATTCAAGTCTTGTAAACGTGACACGCAGACACCCCAAATACAGAATTTTTGAAATTTATGAGCATTTACAAAAACACAATCTCACGACTTTTTGGTTGCCATAACGCAACTTCAAGCAGCTGCAATAGCATCTTTCATATTTAAATCAATTTAGCTATTTCACCATCAACGCCACTCAAAGAACAGACAACGTTTCACTTTTTGAAGTAAAACTTCTTTACGCACGCTTGATCTGGGGAGTAAGCTGGTGAATGCGAGGCTAACAGAGTTGAGTTGTTGGTTCACGTAGATCTTCACTGTCAACATAACATAGTAAAACATTTGTATTATTGTGTTGGTATATCCGGTAAAATGACAATTTACAATTTTCAAAATGGCGACATTAAGTAACATTAAACAAAGCAAAAACAAAGTAATACGGGCCGATAGATGGAGCTAAACTAAAGAAGTTTTACTTCAGTCGTGTGGTCCAAAGCACACTCGTTTTTTTTTTAAATATTTAGTTGTTTTTATTTTTTCTGTGAATTTGTGGATTTGTTGCTACTGCCCGGCGGTACCCTGCGGTTGTAGCCCGTCTGAGCGGCCCTCAGACATGCAGTGGTTCGGCCCTTTTCGCCTAAGGCAAAGCGCTCTGCGGTAAGTATGTTTACTAATCTGATAGCACGTGTTGCAATATGGTGCATGTTTAGACTGACCAGCACCCTAATTCATCTACATTCAGGATTAAAGAGACGGAGATTGTGTGTAGATACCGAATTCTTGGAGAAATTAGCACGCGCCATGACGTCACTAGTCGAATGACAACTAAAGCAAATGTAATTACAATTTTATTCAAAATTCATTACGATCTCGTGCCCTATTAATCATTCCCAAGACGATGTTTTTCGAGAAAATGTTGCATTTTATTTTTTTACTAATTGTGATGGACTGCGTTTGACCCAGTCTCACCTGATAGTCCGACGGTACGACGCAGATTAGAATGTCGTAGCACGATATAAATAAACCTGTTCAATAATTTTTAATTAATATCTTACTGAACTCAAATGAGATAAAGTAAAAGAAAAAAAAGCGATTTATCAAAAAGGAAAAATATCATAATACAATATTGAAATTGTCCGTAGACGTGGCATTGTTGGCTCGGGGCCAGACAGGGTAGGTATAATAAAAACGTTTATTACCCGCTCACCCCGCTCCTGAATATATTTGATTGTAATGTTAGCTTAGCAATGATACTACAGTAGAACCACTTGGGACAAAAAAAATACTTTGCAAATCCCTACTTCTGTACTAATTATAAAGCGGAAACATTGTTTGTATGATTGCTTGTGGCTCACGCTAAAACAATTAAGCTAATCTGGATAAATTATACACACAAATAGCTAATATTACAGGAATCAATTTAGGGTTAGTCCAAGGAAACTTAAAAATTCCCGCCGAAAATTGGGTAAACGGTAGGGGAAACAACAGTACGCCTCTAGTTTCCATATTGCTAGCTCGTATGAAATGGAAGAATAGAGCTGAAGACTGACCCGGGTAAATGACGTCACAGTTCACATTCTTTGATCTTTATCTAGAGACACAAGAACTGTAAATATAGACAAACACAGATAAATAAATACTACGTTCAATTTTATAAAATAAAATAAATAAAAATAGAGTAAATAGAATAATAATCTATATGCGTACATAGATGTGTGAGTATGTATGTTGATTCTTGCATCTCCTATAATCCTTACTGCATGTTTACTTTATTGCCAAACTAACCCAAACGGGTGGTAAGTAGCAGCGCGACGATCTGGCGCCAAAAAAACGACGCCTCGAGCGTTACATATGGCGTTCACTCTTCCAATTTAAAAAAATTATACGCGTGTTTAAATTTCGAACCGCATTTGAGGGAACACAAGAAATTGTTTGAATACTGAGGGTACTTACGAATTATACGTTCAAATTATTTGAATTTGGAGCCGAGTTCGGATAATCGGACTACGATTTAGTGACAAGATTAGTTACAATATTAGAGTAGAGGGGTCGGAAAATTGGGTACGTAATCCCCTAAATGCGGGATGAAATGAAAATTACGGCGTATAAAGTTCGTAAATATTTTAACAGGGGAATTACCGTTAGACGCGTCGTGCGCCAAATCAGTCGAATATAATATTAGTTAGAAGTTAGTTTGATGTGTTGAATTAATATACCGATGGAAATTTAGTTTTCCCTCGCGATAACTCCGGATTTTATACGGAGTAATTAGTTGATTTAAGCACGCAAGTAAGATTATTAAAATTAATTATTTATTAATGAGGCTTCCATTCTGTATCCAAATGGCAACAAAAATCAGCGATTTAAATTAAATATAAACAGTCACCAATAGAGAAAAAAAAATAGCTAAACGTAACTGCCGAATCGGACAAAAGCGCGTTCGCGTTGTGCCAATCTGTCCGCGTCTAAATAACCGCCAACTACTGCATTGATGCAATTGCATGCTCAAAGGGTGTTGCCAGCAGTAAAAACTAGCTAACAAGCGCGGGAGCGGTGCGCCCGCGGCGGGTCTAATTTCACAATTTGCCGCTTTTGCCGCGAGCCCGCCACGGGAGCGCGTTCTAAATTCAAATTTTACAGTCCCGTGTTGCCAGTACAAATGAATTCGGAAAAGGAATTGTGTGTTTTGGGGTTGGGTTTAGTTGGTTAGTTTGTTTGAGGTTTCATTATTTTGCGTGATTCAAGTTAAGAATAGATTATGTACCTAAATAAATAAATAAATATATATAAGATATATCAGGGCCAAGAAATAAATTCATTTTTCTTCTATCTTTTGGCATTTATTTATTTTAGTCGCCATTAAAGCACTACATGTCTGCTGAGCAGCTGATGGTAAGCGGAAGATATTGATTATTGATTGATATTGATATTGATATATGAGGTGATATCAATGATTAATTAATTTAATTTAATTAAAGGAAAATTTTGAAGCATGGACGGGTGCTCAATGCTTTGCCGATCCTGAAGTCGAGGATGGCTGATCGTTACATTTTTTTCTTACATCATAAACAAAATCATATGGCAATTCTTCGGGGTATCAGTACGTAAAAATTTCGTTGACATCATTGTAATCAGTTTTATTCTTTCATGTATATTCTGGATTTTGTCTTTAATCAGTCGATTTTTTACTAATTTACTCTACGAAGCAAAGATACTTTAAAATCCAACAAAAAATTGAATCATATTTTAAAAAGAACGTTACTTATTGTGGCACACAAATTACAAAAAAATTGCAAAAAAGTTTGATGAAAAAGAAAGGATACTAACTACGATACTTGTGGAATAGTACATGTTACATAACACTAGCTAATGGTATGTGTCCGGAAGTTCGGAACAAAAGCCAAAGGGATAATAATTATAATGCCCTACGATCACATACATAGATCCTGGACCCTAACTAGAATTCCCTGTATCTAGGGACCCAATAATTACGAGGACTATGGTCCCACAACACCAAGACACAGAACAACTATTTGAACTTTTTTTCTCTGTGCACAAATGCTTGTCTTTCCGCCGGAATCGAACCCGCCACCTCCAGGTTATGATCCGACCTGCTCAATCACCAGATCACAGAGGGTGAGAACGCATTGATGCTTAAGATCAATTTGAATGAATAGATATGGATGCTTTCACTTATAAGGTACAGGAGCCAATGAAGGCCCACTTAATTTCAAAACCTCGTGAAATCTTGCAGATAAATAAAGTATAGAAAAAACATAATGGAAGTTGTAATAATAATAATTAAAACACACTTGCATTATTGTCTATGGTACTAGTAGCATAAACCCGCAAAATTTAAAATGTTTCGTTTAATCATAACTGTATTTTTTTTAAAGTGGGCTATCCTAGGAGCCGGGCCATCTTCGGCGACACTACCTTATCTTATCAACGCCGGCATCACTTTTATGAAATATGTTAGCGTAAATGAAATAAGATATATTTTGCGATATTACTGTTGATGTTATAATGGAAATAACATAACTTAATAGATGCAAGTTTCTAAATTAAATATTAAAAGAAATAAACAATTTTAAAAACAGTATTTGCAATATTCAAACGCAAAACCACAGCGACGTGATTCACCGACCGCCAAAGATTCAGGGATCATTCGTAATCCTAGCGGATGAAGGCCACCATTCAGCTTCGAGGAGGACGCGGAAAAATCGCCGCGTAACCGAATAACCCTTACTTTGTAAAGGAGATAGGTATTCTATTACTTGACAAAGAGGGATTGGAACTAAGATTTATTTAAAGTATGTCTGTGACAGATTACATGAAAGTTGGATTTTTTGTCCATATTTTGTCTATTGGCTATGACTTTTTTGTTAACTTTTCCACTGTTTGGTAAAAGTCTCCCCCATATCTTTCCAGATATTTCTGTCTCTCTCAACCTCAGACCAAAGCTATGTCTGGGTTAAGTTTTAATAGAACAAGTGCTCGGTTTCTTGCCTGTATCATCACACTAATATTATAAAGGCGAAAGTTTGTATGTGTGTATGTTTGTTACTCCTTCACGTTCAAACGGCTGAATGGATTTGGATGAAATTCGGTACCAAAATAGCTTATACACTGGATTAACATATAGGCTACATTTTATCCCGGAAAAGTGAAATTTTCCCGCGGGATGAGCAAATAATTAAAATGTTTTTTATCCGGGGGTGAAACCGCGGGGCGCAACTAGTAAATAAATAAATATTTGTGGACATTGCGCACTATCACATCTAGTCCCAAACCAAGCAAAGCTTGTATTATGGAAACCAAACAACTGATAGAATACGTATATACTTTTTGTTTCTAAATACATACATAGAAAACAATATAACACACACCACACACAGTTTATCCTGGCTGAAAATCGAACCTACAACCTACAGTTCAGGAGGCAGAGTAAATACCAACTGAGCTATCGGGCCGAAAAAATCGGCTCAGGATTAATCTAATCTCTTTAAACAAATTGAATGCTTCCATAGAAAATAGAATACAGAAATAGTACACATTTTTTTTTACAAATGTATATAATTACATTAAACGAATTTGTTACAGAGTAAAGGATTTATGTGCAGTCCTCGTCTAATATAATTTTGTTGTCAACAAAGTCCATAATGAATCTAATTCATAACTTTGTTACATAATGGAATGAAATACATTTTTGAATTAGAATTTATATAAGGTGTAAGTAAAACATAGTTAAGAATTAACAGCACCCTGAAAACAGAACTATCTAGAAAAACTCCATTCAAACAACTAAACCAAACATTCAGCGAAGAGTAACAATCAACTAAAGCAATCGTCTACCAAATCCACTTCATTACCCGTTACCGCGCATCATCCACTACCCCACAATTACCTACCCACCCCGGCTTCCGATTGGCTACAGGACCCCCCGCGCACCCTTCCGCAACCCTAGGGGTAACCTAGCAGGCCCGGAAGGATATAGCCTATAGTTTTTCTTCTTAAGAACTTCCCGCGGCCATTGTACGCGTGATTTACGAGCGACCCCGGCGGAGGGGGCAGATTGATGATTGCGAACTTCCGATAGGGATGGAACGAAATTTGGAGACAGTTCGTGAACTATTATACAAACGAAATTGAAAATGAACTGTATCTCTCAGCACCTCTAAGAACAAAGATATTAGATTTAGATATAATAATATTTTAGATTAGATATTATGTTTATAATAAGCGTTCAATGGGATCGTCTCGGAACTTTTAAAGGTTTGATCCAAACGATTTGTGCAATATTGGTGATACACTCTCATTCTCCCATCACCATTCCACTACCGGACTACTAGACGCTCGGCTAAGCGCCATCCTTTCGTGGTCGAAATACCACCCATTCGTACCAAGCGATTTGACTCAACGTTCTTAATTAGAACGGCTAAGGAATGCCCTGCCAGCGTCTGTGTTTCCGGCGAAATATGACCCGGGCGTGTTCAAGAGAAGAGTGAATAGGTATTTACTTAGCTAGCATGCTACACCTTCGATCGCATCGTCACTTCCCATCAGGTGAGAGCGTGGTCAAATGCTAGACAAGTTTTAAGTAAAAAAAAAAAAAAATTAGTAAAAACAAGTACAATGGAATTTGTTACAAATACCAAAAACTACAACTGAAACTACAAGTCATGGCAAAGTTTCTCTAATAATCTAAAATTAGATAGTTTCTCACTTATAACATTGAGACTTTATGATGAAATGCTAAGTTTTATGCAGCATAGGTGCTATTGACATGATAATGGTGTCGATTCTGTGTCGCATACTCTAAAGCTAAACGAAATTAACATATTTCCGTCTTTTTCATTTCCCCTTTATCAGAAGAGTACCGCCATACTTTAAGTTTACTTTTAGTTTTAGAGAATGCGACGCAGAATCGGCACCACTGTCACTAAATTGTATAAAAATAACACTTTATTACATTTTGTTTATTCTTTCTTCTGTTTTGTTCTAGTGTCTATTCTTCACAGCTACCTAATTACGACAATGCTTACAGTACTGCGGACACATCCAAGAACGCTGTCAAATTACGCTTAAAAATGCATTATCAACATGTGCTGACTATACTTGAACCAAGAACTGTACTGAACTACGAACTGCGAACTAGAACGGCGCAGCCATCCCTAGTTCCGTGGCAATCGCATCTGCGCCGGCCCCGAAGGCAATTTCCCCGCATATTCGTTTACCAGACGCATTATAGAGGGCGCTCTTTCCTCTTTACTCCGTTATTGCCACTACAAGCTCCTACCCGCGACTCTGTTCACTTTTAACCTGCCATTTATTTTTCTTTATACGTTTTTCAGAGATGAAAATTACCCAAGGTTTTAGCTTGATACATAAACAGTATTTTGGAAAAATATTATCGATGTTCATTCAGTATTTACGGTGTGATATAGCGGCGTACAGACAGACATGCAAACAATAGCTTGTATGATGTTAGTAAGGTTTCCATTATTAGTATCCGAGCCTCAATGTCGGGTATAAGTTACCCGATGCGGAGGACTCATTGTTTCTCATAACGATGGATGAATGAGATTATTTGGATGAGTGTTGGATTTTTTCGTTGGATTGTGTTTGTTTTTGGAAGAGATCGTATGTAGCAATGTTATTCGTTTATTATACTAGCTTTTTGTTGTTTGGGATATAAAGTTTTAGTTTAGTTAAGTTAAAGTTTTAGTTAAGTTTAGTAAGATTAGAGAGCTGAATAAAAAAAGACTTAGCTAATTAACCTATGATTACGTAACAAGTTGTTTGATACAAATAAAATGAATTTGATTCAATCTTTTCAGTTACGTATATTATTAAGAGCATCTGAAGTACATATTAGATCGTACAATTTTGTAAACCTTATAGAAAAAGCTATAAGCAGCAAATTAATATCTGAATATGTAACAAGGTTTTTTTATACAAATAAAGTTTATCTCAATATTCTTTTCATATTTTTTACCTAACATCCAAAGTTGTAGTTCATTAAATTTTCTTATCCAGTTTATCATTAACAATATCAACTGGATAAGAAAATTGTTGTTTTATTTTAAGTCAACCATCAAGCAATTTCGTAGTCAGTTTTACACCCATGGACGTATCATCCTCGTCCATGTTTGCACCGTAGCAGTTACTACGGCGTAGCATTAAGCCGTCGTAGCGCCTAAGTACATCGTTTTGCTGTCTACGCTCTGCTAATTGCCGCTACACACTATAGTCTAGTTTTAGTAGTTTTCCGACCTTTTGTTAGTTGCCAATGAATTATACAACGTATCAGAGAGTAAATAAGGATATTATGATAATAAATAAAGAAGTCCCAACGTACAGCCTTTTGAACTGTTGGTTGTGGGTTCGATTTCCACTCAGGACAAACGTCTGTGTGATGAACATCGATGTTTGTTCTGTGTCTGGGTGTTATATTATATTCTATGCACCTATATATTTACAAACATAAATTATCTAAGTATTGTATCAGTTATCTGGGTCCCATAGTACAAGCTTTGCTTAGTTTGAGGCTAGATGGCGTTGTATGAAATACCAGTATGCTGGTATCCTGGCTCTGTGCTGCCACCAGATTGCTTAACTTCTAAAAGAGAAGACCACGTCTATCTGCGTGTGATGCCTATAGGCCGCTTAATCTGGGCAAGTTCTATATTCCGTGAGACTGACTGTGTGCGTTGACGCTATATCCACCACTTGCTATACCCATGGATCCTGCTTGGAAGACGAGTTAACCGGTTTATCGGTTAGTGCATCTGCCTTGGGTTTTACTACTTTTAATTTGGCGTGAGCACGATCTCCTTAACTTTTTTTCACTTGTCGTATTCACATTCTTCCCAGTCGCAACCTAACACAACACAACTTTATTACAAAGTACTTGAGTGTAAACTTTTTATTTTTCCCAATAACACACTCAGCCGGCCATATCGCCGCAAATAAAAGGGTTTATTAACAAGCATTAGCGCTCTCTCCGCTCGCTCCATTAAGGCGAGCGAGCACAAAAATGCGTTCACGCCCACATAATAAATTTACTCGCTGTTAACTTGCTAGTGTGTGCACGCGACATGGTATGTGGTTACATTGAGCGCGGGTAGCGGTTTGTGGTATATAGCGATTTTAGTGCGATGTTTTCTAAAGTGTGATGTCCGTTCAGTTGTAGGGCTGCTAATCTGAATGTACAAAGCTCAAAATTCTTTACTTAGTTTGGACTAGTCAGTAATACAAGCGGTTGTGGATCAACGACGGGTAGGGCGATATGAAAGGGCCTATGCACACGGCGTATTTTTAACGCGCCTACGACGCGGTCACTAACTCACGCCCTCGGCGCTGGTATAATTGTCAAAAAGGTAGCGAATGTTTGGCATTTATAGAGGCGTTATTGAAACGGGCGTCATCGGTGCAAAATAAATACGCCAGGAGCATAGACCCAAAGTTATTAGAATCGCCACATGAGGATGCTAACTCCCATAGACACGGGCCGTATCTCACAAGGAGATAGTGTGGGTCATAAATTGCAAGCTGGGTATATACGGGTTGGTGGATGACACGTGTTCTAGAATTTTGTGATTCTTGAACATGCCGTTCTTCATAATGCTTTCCTTTACCGTTATAAGAGCTAGTGCAAACTCCACACATAACTTGAAAGGCTTTGATGCAAGAAGGAGTGGGATTTGAACCTTGGTGCATATGGGGAAGGCTTGAAGTTGCACGGGTAACCGTTGAGCTACACTCGCTCTCACTAACCGAAGAGGCGTAAAAGTAGGAAGCAGAATTTTGGCTCAAAAGGATACAATTTCAATATTATATCAAAGAAATTTAGAACCCTTGTTCTACCCAAAAGAAGAAAATACGAGATCACTAGTTACGTATCTTACGTTTTTAAATAAGATTCATTCCTCAAACAACTCTAAAGTTATGAGTCTGTTAATTTTAACTCATCAATAGATAGTCTGGGTTATTAGAGGGTGTGGCGTGGTGGGTCCAGTGGCGTTCATTAGGAGAGGCCTATTTCCAGCAGTGGACTGAGGCAAACTGCTGGTGAATAGCTTATCAGTCCGCTATCCGCTATCAGACGGGGATAGTTTTCGCCCGTTAAAGTGGTAGTTTAGTGGGATGGACCTAAGTGATTCGTTGTGATTTTATGTTCTGCGATTAAGAGAAGTAAGAGGACTAGACAAACGTTTCTAATTTATTAGACAAATGGCCGGTAATGACGGCAATTAGGCGAATTGAAGACTGCCTTTTGAAATTCGCAAAGAAATCAAGATTAAGGTCAAGATAAACATATGTTCTCGAGTTGTTTACGTAAGTGTTTGGTGTCAAAGTCGTTGCAAAAATTTTTCTTCGTTGTAATAACAAATACAAAGCGTAAAAACACACGCACAACGAATTTGTGAACAAATTGAAATTGGGACCACACGGAAAGCACCGGCTTTCAAATAAAAAAAAGAATCAACAATATCGGTTCACCCAGCCAAGTTCTGAGATAACAAAAAAAACAGTCGAATTGAGAACCTTCTCCTTTTTTAAAGTCGACTAAATGACTGTTTTTTATTGTTTTTCATTATGATTTTGGGCACTTTTTACCTGTAATTGTTTTCTCGTGGCTGAATTGAAAAGTTATATTATGTACAACTTGAGGGGAAGTTTTTTGCATCTCGTTCCTTAGAATTACTCGCTACGCTCGTGATTCAATACTAGAATCTTTCACTTGCTCGATGATTGACATTAGCGCTCGAAACAAAAATTGCCTTTGCTCTATTTTAGCACAAAAAAATATTTTAGCATAACTACATATACTGATATAATTTAGTCTTAACTACTTTTCCAGTACTTTGCAAAGGCTTTACAAACAGCCTTTTTCGTTCAAAAACTCTTCAAAGAAAAGAGGTTAGACGAAAATAGTATTGTTTTAAACAAATAACAAGCAAAGCTGGTTAACTCCCCCGTTGGAGAAGCGGCCAGGGATCGACATTCCGCGCCCGCCGCCATTAGCAGGAAAAAGTTATCCTAAAAATGATGTTAAGGAACAACGCATACTAAAGTTTTTTTTTATGTTAAGGAATGACGTGACGAGCTAGCCGTTCGCCTGATGTTAAACGACACGGCTGCCCATATCAGTAGCAGTGTCACTCGGAACTCTAAAGTATAGAGTTTCGCGTGACACTGCACTGCGCATGCATCCAGAGACATCAGCAAAATCAAGTAATAAGATTACTAAACTGTGAGATCAGATCATAAAGTCTCATTTGCCCAGTAATTTCACTAGCTACAGTGCCCTTCAAACCAGAACACAGCAGTGCTTGTGCACTACTGCTTGGCGGCAGAATAACTGGCAAAGCGGCGGTACCTACCTAGACGAACTTTGCAATAAAGTCCTACCACCAAGTTCTAATGCCCGTCTGCATTAAAGTCAAACTCGTGTCAAGTATACACACCAAATACTGTACGCTCATTGGTTGAAAACAGCCAATGATTAACATAGGCTAGCAATTAGCGTTTAGTATTTGGTGTGCCAAGTTGACATGAATCTAACATGTACGAGAACCCGAGGGTAAGTTTTGTTAGGCTAAATTATAAAAATAAATAAATTATTATTATTTTATGAATAATCTAAATAAATATTTTACTAGGTGGTAGGACTTTACTGCAATGTTCGTCTAGGTAGGTACCACCGCTTTGCCAGTTATTCTGCCGCCAAGCAGTAGTGCGCAAGCACTGCTGTGTTCCGGTTTGAAGGGCACTGTAGCTAGTGAAATTACTGGGCAAATGAGACTTTATGATCTGATCTCACAGTTTAGTAATCTTATTACTAGATTGTGCTGATGTCTCAGGATGACGTGCGCAGTGCAGTGTCACGCGAAACTCAATACTTTAGAGTTCCGAGTGACACTGCAGCTGATATGGGCAGCCGTGTCGTTTAACATCAGGCGAACGGCTAGCTCGTCAAGTCATTCTTTAACATAAAAAAAATATATATATATATAACTCAAAGGTGACTGACACAAATAGCTAAAGGTAACAAACACAAATAAATTCAAACTTTTGCATCATCATCATTATAACCTACACTGATCCCGTTTAAATGAGATCGATGCAGCATGTTTTTCTCTTCCACTAATTTCTGTCTACATCATAGCGCACATATTCTTCACACAGTCCAGCCACACTTTTTTCGGCCTTCCTCTGCCTTCTTAACCGTCTTCCTAAAAGGGGAGGTTCTATGTTCGTCTATATGTATTTTGTTTTTGCCATCAACAGTCATATTCAAAACTCTCTTGGTGACTTCACTTTCATCCTTTCGCATGGCATGGCCATACTGCGCTAGCCTACTCCTCCACTTTTTCGTCACCGGTGCCACTTTCAGACTACTCCTTACGTACTCATTTCTGATTTTTTCCACTCTCGTTACACCACATGTCAATATCAAATAGTAGGATCATAAACATTTCAGTAAAATACCGTAATAAAAAAATTCTGCAATAAGGATTTGTTGTATACGCCGACCCTAAAACAACCCTTGTCGGGTATTCTTAGCGAGTTTTTAATAGAGCCCCGGCCGCAACCCTTTTATTGTGATTAGTTATTGTATTTACGAGGGGTGGCTACCCACCGTGCCATATTGAAACTGTGGTCCAAGTGTGCTAGGAGCTGCCGGTCATTCTACCTAATGTCATTTATGGTGTTTTTTTGGCGCAATGAAAGTCTCTACCGTTTCTTCTTGTATAGAGGCCAGTGGTGTTAGATTTTTTAAACCACCGTGCCTTGTAATTCTTACAATATGGCGGGCCCGATAACTTAGTTGGTAGTAACCCTGCCTTCTGAACTGTGGGTTGTGGGTTCGATTCCCACCCAGAACAAACATTTGTGTGATGAACATAGGTGTTAGTTCTGTGTCTGCGTGTTATATGGTGTTATTGTATTCTATGTATATATTTACAAACAATAACAAAAGTATTTAAGTATTGTATCAGTTATCTGGTTCCCATAGCAGAAGCTTTGCTTAGTTTGGGGCTAGATGGCGTTGTGTGAGATGTCCACACATATTATTATTATTATTATTATATGCTACTTCTTTATAAGAAATGCGTGCAATCCAATATAGATTGCTATCAGTTTGTACACACAGCGCCTGCGTCAGCTTTTAGCCATCGAAAAGCTGCACGAAAGAAAAATTTCACGATGTTTAATTCTTTAGGAGAAAATTATGAAACTACTCCTCCACCAATCAGTAACATGTGACAGAGACACATAAAACATTAATATCTGCATAGACACATATCTATAACATAATAATACTCCTTTTTGGTAGGACAAGAAGGCCTTAGAACAAATATCAATGGTCAACCTAAACTCTCCGCCTACAATTAAAAAACGAACGTCTTGCCGGTAATGGGAATTAAAAATCACGACTACCACAGCTTTTTGACACTGATCATTTTAGAGGGTAGTCTCGATTTATGCCAGTTTTTGGCGGGCTTTTTAAATAATGGACGCAGTAATTAACGAAACGAGTTTGTTTTGAAATGAAAATTTTACTATTGAGTTTGAAGGGTTGAAAATATTGCAATTTTTAACATTCTCATCAATTATTATTAAGTTATACGACATAAAATTAAAGCTCTGATAAGAGCGGAAACTTATATGTTTGCCTACTCCCACAACGCTTCAACAGAATGGTGAGAGTGAGATAGTAATAATATATATTGGCCCACTTTCAATTATTCAAATATACAAAAGGTCAAATCTAAGCGCATTTTATATCTACTTATTGTGTGACGTAACTCGGAAATTTCTGTACAACGCATGACTTTATTAATGGGTAGAGACGCGCCTCTTTGATATTTTGATGCTTACTTTTTCTAGCAAATAAATTTTGGGTTCGGCTTATGATAAAAACGGCTTAACTATTACATAAAACTCTTTTAAAAAGCAATCATCAAAGTGTACGGAATGGGCACAATGTAACTATATTAATCACAAAGAGCATAGAGCGGTCACAAGGTGTACGGAACAGTCATATAACGCGCAGAGAACATTCATAGAGGCTCGCATAACGGTGACAAGTGTGTATGGTATAATTGTTTCTTTTTGTGCCGCGAGATTGCCGTGATTACGTGACTCCACGGATATTGTTTGCCTTCAAAGAGTAGTGTGCAGAAGCGACTATAAAATTATTTCGAAATATTATCTAAAACGCAATTTTTTGTTACAGATTTAAGCTAACGGATTTCAGCAGTGGTAACGTAATAAGATGATGATGTTATAGAGTAAAAAACGCAAAAATACTACTTGTCATTTATTTTAAAAAAAATACTACGTCTTGTATTTAAGTTAAACTACCGATTACGGTTACTCCACATGATACACACTTGTTCTATGGAGTATCTTCCAGTTTACTCGGTCAACAAAAAATACTGACATTTTGCGCTTTCATGACGTCACATTAAGCACGATGATTCTTCCTGGTTTTGTTACTATTTTATTAATATATTGACGCGCAAGCTAGTCTTTCCGCTGATGTTAAGCGTGACGACCGCCTATAACAGTTGCAGTGGCACTCGAATCTCTATAATATACATTTTCGCGTGACACTGCGCAAGTCATCATAAGACATCAGCACACTAAATAATTATTAGTAATAAAATTACTAGACTGTGAAATCAGGTCATAAAGTCTCCCGACCAGTAATTTCAGAAGTGCTGCTTGGCGGCAGAATAATTGACAAAGTGATACCTAGCTAAACAAACTTTCCAGAAAATTATTAGTATAAAATTTAGGCACTTACTCCATTTAATGAACCATCTGTGTTAAATCTCAACCGCTATTCTATGGTTACATGTGAAGCGCTTTCACGCTTCTACAATACGCTTGCAGATTTAGCAAACACAGTTTTAATTAGCGGATTCGCGCAGTCCCCCTTGCGTTTATGTACTTTATGGACTTAGAATGGAGATTGCTGGCATTGTTTAGTCTGTATGTGGCGGTAATTATAACATGTGATTAAAATTGTTTTTTTTTTATGTTAAGGAATAACGTGACGATCTATTCGTTCGCCTGATGTTAAGCTACATAACTGCCCATATCAGTTGCAGTGTCACTCGGAACTCTAAAGTGTAGTTTCGCGTGACACTGCACTGCGCACGTCATCCTGGGACATTGACACAGTCTAGTAATAAGATTACTGAACTTAGACTATGAGTTTAGTTGAATCTCACAGTCTAGTAATCTTATTATCAGTAATCTCATTTGCCCAGTAATTTGACGAGTCACAGTGCCTTTCAAACCGGACCACATTAGTGCTTGCACACTACGGTCCGTATTACAGAACGATGCTCAGTCATTGATCGGTGCTCGAGCAGAGATTTCATTCACTAATTGATCACTTTATGAATGAAATCTCTGCTTGAGCACCGATCCATGACTGAGCATCGTTCTGTAATACGGACCTACAACTTGGCGGCAGAATAACTGGCAAACCGATGGTACCTACCTAGACGAACTTTGCAGATAAGTCCTACCATCTAGTAAATATCCAGGGAATGGAAGCAGCATTGTCCTCGAACTTTCTGCGATCACCAAGACAGACGCCTTTCAAGCGTGTTGATTATGGCAAACCTTCCTTTAGAGTTTTGGCGGGAAAACGAAAAAGATCGCGTCACCGCATTATATTATTTACCAAAACTTGTGTTATTTTCAGTGTTAGTGCATACAATTGGTGGCATTTTATTCGTTAAGTGCTGGATTACAGGCACGAGTGTGGGAAAGTGGTATAATGATCTTGAAACGTTTCTTTTCGTGTTGTTTCCAAAACTCCATACAAGCTTCTGGTAAAGTTGCCACCGCTTTACTAGGAGCATGACTTGACTAGACTACGACTTGACTTGATGACTTGGACTGTGACTTGACTTGACACTAATATACATAATATTAATTAACTGAGAAATTATCAATTACTTGATTCTGGCTAAATACACAACAGTGTGGAGCCATACCAACACAAAAAAAATGACCGAGAAAATATCTGTACGCAAATCAGTGCCTGCAATGACCAGACGCCATCGTTAATATATTCCATCAGGCGGGTAAACTTCAATCTGCGCGCCATTCACGCCGTAACGAGGTCTTTCACCGCACATATACCCTGTTAGCTCTTAGGTTATCTTGATTCATTATTACAGATTGCCTCGTTGCGTGGCAAATAGAACGCGACCAACGTCATATGAATAACTCATCATCTTTTTAACCGACGACGTAAAAACGACCAGGCGTTATAAGTTTGACGTGTTTGTGTCTATCTGTGGTATCGTAGCTCTCAAACGGATGAATCGTTTCTTAGTCTTTTAATAATAATAATGATTCTTTATTTCGGACACGAGATCCATATTACAGCTAAAACACAAAAAAGAAAAACATAAAATATGTACTGTTAATAATACATAGGAATATAAAAAAACCAACTAAATATAATTAAAAATAGATACACACGTTGAAATTCTAACACAGAGAGCTGTTTCAAAGTCCAAGTCGAAGTTGAGTCTGTGGTGTGGCGGCTTATAGCCCGGAGGTAGCAGCTTCGATTCCCTACAAGTGTTTGTGCACAGAAAAAGAAGCGCAAATACTTTTTCTGTGTCTGAGTGTTGTGGGACCATGGTCGTTGTAGTTCCTGCGTCCCTAGGTACAGGGAATCCTAGTTGGGATTAAGGTTCTATGTATGTGATCGTTGGGCGTTATTAAAGTATGCAAATATGCTATTTTCAGCACTTTTACCAGTCAAAATGAGATTACGTACTTAAAACTAAGTTATTATACTAAGCATATAAATTACAAACTGCTTAATATCAAATATCATATAGAAAGCCCATTGAGTACAATATGTGAGATTGGAAAAAAATAAGTTCTCTTTGTCACTACTGGTGCAAACAATCCGGCACAATGCAAAACAGAAAACTCCGATCCGAAGCTTCGATTACACGTGTAAAGAAGCTATAAGAAACGTTACAGTGATTTTTTGTTTAATTTTTTTTCTACTGTATTACAATATTGACAATTATACTAGGTGGTAGGACGTTTCTGCAAAGTTCGTCTAGGTAGGTACCACCGCTTTGCCAGTTATTCTGCCGCCAAGCAGTAGTTTGTAAGTACTATTATGTTCCGATTAGAAGAATTAATTAGAGTTCCGAGTGACACTGTTCTGTATAGGCGTTTTTTTTTATTGATAGTTTACAAAACTAGGAATATGTTACTTATGATACTTTAAAAAACTAACCTTAACTATTAAAATCATGTGTTTCTTATCATCAGGTGAACGACTAGCTCGTGACGCGCTATCATTCGATCGTTCTTTAACATAAAAAAATTACATTTGCGACCTTATAATGAAATATACTACAAGGTTTGAGGGATGAAAAACTAACCTGTGGAGCGCTCTTTTCAACCTCCTTAGGTATTAGCCTCTGCAAGTGGTTCGGCAGTCGGGTTTCTTTGCTATCTTTGCTGGTGCTGGCCGTAACTTCTGCGTGTTTGACTTTGGTTGGCGCAATGTTTGTGCTTCGGTTGCTGACTCTATTTGCCTGGGGGAAGAAAAAAACGTTGTAATCTTAAAGCCGGGTCTAAGTGCAACTCTAACAGTGCAATAAACTAAATGTATGTACTCACACCATGCTATAGAATATTCGTACAAGGTCCAATTAAAAAAAATAGTTTTGTTTTAGTATTTAGTGCCTCCTAAAATAACTGCATGACAACCGAAATGTCTATTTAACGGTACACACAACGCGGGCACCGCAGTGTTTTTGAAATGTTTCGTAGGCAATAAAACACTGGTTTTATTTAATGTGGCAAGGCTTTTCTTTAGAATTTTAATTCGCAGTAATTTGATAATACCTAGATTTAAGTTTTATTTGATAGGTACCTTTATTATTTAGTTATATGGGAGCGTTCTAAAGCATGGACTGAATACATACATGAAAGGAAAAGAACGATTTAAATTCCACTTTGTATAGTTTATGTGCATACTTACTATGGAAATTTTCTTATTAGGAATTAAATTTCTCCTGCACTCCACACCCACCAGAGGGGGTTATCACGGAACTTTGATTGCAATGCAACAGGAGAAATAACATTCTTCATTTTTATATCTCCATAGTCCAACAAATACAAATGTATTTATTGACAAAATTGGTTACAAAGTAATATTGAAGCCATAGACTCCCATAGTAATTATAGACATAATCAGGTTTCGTGATCAACCCGATCACGAAACTTTGATTGCAATGCAATAGGAGTAATTTCCATACTTACTATGCACATAAGCTGCGTATTCAAACTGTCGACTCCACACAAATATGTGTTTCTATCGGTTGCAATCGAGTTACGTGATCGCCCAGCTGATCATGGAAACTGTCAAATCCATACAAAATAGTATTACTATGTGTTCCCATCAAGTAACGCGATCGCCTAGATCTAAAATGAGTAGATATACTACTGCTTTCTGTGCCCACTGCACTTAAACATGAGTGGAGAAACATATACAACTGCAGGCTTAGCACGGCATGTGGAGAAATTGTCTTTCCCCCGGTTTTTTCCACCTGTCAGTTAAAATAATCCCCCTCTCCACCCTTACGTAGCACGGCAACAAGGAGAGGAAAGAAATATTTCCCTTTGACATTATCGTAGACATTATATCCCGCTACTCCCCGCTTCAGAGCACGGACTCGGAAGAAAGTGGATAATATTATCTTGAATTGACATAAAGCAGAGAGTATTTATCTTCGACTCTTGTAGGTGGGTATAAGGAAGTCAAAGTGTTTTAATAGGCACAAAAATATCGCGTGCCTATTATAACTATGTTTAATCGCGGGAACTCGAATTTTGGAGCGAAAGTTACACCGGGAGGAGCATTCGGAATACAAGTAATCCCTTCTAAATCCCGGGAAATGAGTTTCAATACAAGAAAAAATACATAGCGAAATATTCGTGAAAATACAATTATTATTTTAGTTTTAATAAGGAAATTATTTAATTTACGTAATTAACTTAAATGATGCATATATTTTTTGAGTATATTTTATTATAAAATATATACATATAAAAATTTAAAATATAATTACTACACAATAATTAATCACGTTTTTCCGCTCATATTACAAACAAAATAAAATTTTAAAATAAACTACTCACTTACTCTCACTCATATACATAGTAGTCGTTACATACTCTTTGATTAACACAAGGACACAGACTCAAAAACCTTATTTTTTCTTAATTTTTATATTTTGACTTCAATCCCCGTATATTTAGCCGAACAATTATCGATGGTTTGATGGACTGAACAAAATATTGAAGCATGTAATGTCATTTTAGTTAAATTTTCTCGTACTGGCAACAATACGGTAGAGAAATCTAAAAACGCTACTCCCGCCGTTTATCCCCCGGATAAAGCTTTCCACTGTCGCGGCCGTGCTCGCAGAGTGGAATAAAGTGACAGTGAGGATAAGTTTGTTATCTACTCCCTGGGGAGAAGTTTTCCACCGGCCGTGCTAGGCCTGCTGAAGCACAAAAGATTTAAACAAGCCTAAAACAAGTGTTAAACTATTGTTTTGTATTGTTAAGCACACGTTTTGCATCTGTCTAAACCTTGTTTATGTATTTATGGTAACACTAATATAATGACTTCTGTAAGACAGTTTTGTTACTAGCTCAGATGCCATTCGTTTAAACTGCAATTTTTTGAAGTCTAAATTGTTTATTATATCTTAATTTATAAGTAACTTTTGTACCAGTAACAAAATAGTAACACTGCAATAAAAATGTTTTATGTCAATAAACTATTATTATTATTATTACTAGTAATTTCCTGCTTCTCTTAGAATCTTTTTTTTAATAACACTCGTAATCTTACCATCTCTTCATTCCGCCTGATGGTTTCCAACTGTTGTTCTCTTGAAATTGCTTGTCTAATGACCGGCGGTGGGCGCGTCTTTTCTTCATTGCCTGGCAAAATTAAATATAACTATAATAGACATTTACAGTTGCTCTTACAACGGTAAAGGAACATCGTGAGGAAACCGTCATGTTCTAGAATCACACCAACCCGCACTTGGCCAGCATGATGTATTATGGCGTACACTCTCCCCATGTGAGAGAAGGCCCGCGTCCCAGCTGTGGGAATGCATTGGGTTGATGACGACGATCACATATTTTTCACCATTCGGTGAAATTTTCGCAAGGTTTCTAATTCTGACAGCCTCTGTTGGTGTGCAGGTTGGCTCATAGCCTGGAGTTGGTGGGATTCGATTCCCGCGACAGGACAAACATGTGCACAGAAAAAAAGCGCATATACTATGCTAGTTGCTATAGCTATATATATATATATGCTATAGCGCATATTCTGTGTCTGGGTGTTGTGGGACCATGGCCCTCGTAGTTCCTTGGTCCCTAGATATAGGGAATCCTAGTTAGGGTCCAGGATCTATGTATTGGATCGTTGGGCGTTATTTTATTATTATTTAAATTAATGCACTAGATAGCGCTGTGTGAAATATCCACAAATATTTATTTTATTTATATTAATATAACCTGTTTTGTTATTGAATTTTAGTAATTTGAATAAACGTCTTTTTATTGTATTCTATTCTGAAAGCTCACCGAAAAATGCAACCTTATAAATGTCCGGTTCCAACCCAAACGCGTACAGCCCTTCCGCCGTCCGTTGCTGCACGTACTGCAGGCCGTAGTCGCACATTGCGCCCGCGCACGCCGCCAGCGCTTTACGCTCCCACTCGCTGCATAGCTGGAACATACGTATCGCTGGTCAAATAATATAAGTTAAGCCCAAAGTGGGCCAACGTCTCAGTCAGAACCGTTGGTTCTACCCATTGACTATAATTTCACTTGACCAATGATACAACTTCCCCCTCATACGAAAAATAGTAGTTGATTTCCACTATTAACCTTTACGGGTAAGTCAATTTCGTTTTGAATTTCCGCGGAGAAACAGCTAACGAAAAAAATCACAGAATATTAGAAAAATTTGTTATTGTTCAGTGAAATTGTGCGGGGAGAATAGCAAGACGTCTGGCTGTGCAAAGGACGGCATATCATTCCACAAGTAAGCAATTTTCATATGGTAATTAGACAAAACTTAGTACATCTATTTTGAAATTAGAAACGAACATTATGAAAAAGAAGAAGCGGGAACCCGTTGATTTTTTTGCTCCATCCTACTCTGTTTTTTGTAATTTCGTATGACTTTGTCTCGTTTTATCCTTGCTCTTGCGTCATTATCGTGATCAGCCAATCGCAAGCATAGAAAATGCCTACAGAATAAGTAATATTTAGTACTCTGCTGTTACCTCGCCCCCTGTCCTCGCTAGTGAGTCGTGTTTGTAGGAGAAATTATGTTCACGAGCTATCGACGGGCTTTATTATCTTTGGTTCTACCGATACCGAAAGCAAGCAACTGATCAGTCATATACTTTAACAGCCTTATTAATAAACGGGTATTAGTCTCGCGGATTAGTTACTTCAGCTTTTGTCTTTTTTTTGCTACTGGAATATTTAGCTGGGTCGAAAGAGACAAAAGATGGTGTAACTAGTCCAAAGCTAGTTCGTGTTTATTAATAAGACTGTTAAAGTGTTGTGTGAACTTGTACCTTTAGGATAAAAAAAAGAGTGTGCTTTAGACTACACGACTGAAGTAAAACTTTAGACTACACGACTGAAGTAAAACTTCATTAGTTCAACTCCGTTTATCAGCCGGTATAACTTTGATCTTTCCTTGATTAATGTTAATGACGCCACCTTGATAATTGCAAATTGTCATTTTACCGGAAATACAAACATAATAATACAAAATTTTAACTTTGTCATTGCAAATTATAATTTTTTTGATGTTACCAAATGACATGACGAGCTAGTCGCACATCTGATGTTAAGCGACACGACTGCCCATATCAATTGCAGTAACACTTGAAACTCTAAAGAATAGTTTCGCGTGACACTGCACTGCGCACGCCATTCTGAGACATCAGCACAGTCTAACAATAAGATTACTAGGCTGTGAGATTAATGTGAGAAACTTTGTGAAAAACTGTGTGACAAAATGAGATTAAAGTCTCAGTAATTTAACTAGCTACAGTGCCCTTCAAACCGGAACACAGTAATGCTTGCGCACTACTGCTTGGCGGCTGAATAACTGTCATGTTGACAATGTCAACCATCTACGTGAACCAACTTCAACTTCCGTTCACCTCTCATTCTCCAGCTTACTCCTTAAGTCAAGCATGCGTAATGAAGTTTTACTTTAAATATATAGTTTACCTGAACATTAGCCGATCTTAAGGAAACCTTAAGTATGTGCGGTAGTAGTGGCAGTAAGTCCAACTCAAGCGCCTTCCGGCTACAAACGACGCTCGGTGCGCAGCCGCGCCACACTGAGGCGGTTATACTCTCTAACTCTACCTTTTTGCGGTAATTCTGGAAAAGAAAAGACTGATGGAGTTTTGGCGGGAAAACGAAAAAGATTGCGTCACCGCATTGTATTATTTTCCAAAACTTGTGTTATTTTCAGTGTTAGTGCATAAAATTGGTGGCATTTTATTCGTTAAGTGCTGGATTACAGGCGTGAGTGTGGAAAAATGGTATAATGATGGTGAAACGTTTCTTTTCGTGCTGTTTCCAAAACTCCATAGAAGCTTCAAGTAAAGTTGCCACCACTTTACTAGGAGTATGACTTTGACTAGACTGACTTGACTTGATGACTTCGACTGTGACTTGACACATATTTGCGTGAAATATCGATAGCTTGATAAATTATCAATAACTTGACACTGGCTAAATAAACAAAAGTGTGCAGCCAAATTAAAAAAAAAAAAAAAAGACAGATGAAATATAACTAAATCCATACAGCATTAGCTTTTTAAAAAAGGGTTCAAAAAGGGGTACCAATCTTCTATCCCCTTATTGCATATTATATAATATATAATATTAATGCATAAGAATGCATTCTTATTGTCTCATTGTCTTTTGCTTGAGGTTTATAAAACGGGACACAGGATCGAAACCAATGTCGGACATCTTGCAGGAAAAAAACGAGTGTACTTTAGATCACGCGACTGAAGTAAAACTTCTTTGACTGGCCTGATAGCTCAGTTGGTAGTGCCTTCTGAACTGTGGGTTGTGGGTTCGATTCCCACCCAGAACAAACATTTGTGTGATGAACATCCATGTTTGTCCTGTGTCTGGCTGTTATATTGTATTCTATGTATGTATTTACAAACAAATAGTATCTAAGTATTGTATCAGTTATCTGGTTCCCATAGTACAAGCTTTGCTTAGTTTGGAGCTAGATGGCGCTGTATGAAATGTCCACACATTTATTTATATTAATTTATTATTATTTAACTGCATCTATCGTATAACTTTGTTAAATGTTAATGTCACCATCTTGACAATTATAAAATGTTATTTTACCAGATATACCAACATAATAATACAAATTATAAGTAATTTTAACTTTGTTATGTTGGCAATGGAAGTCTACGTTAACCAACAACTTTCAACTTCCGTTCGCCTTGCCACGCATTCACCGGCTTACCCCCAAGTCAAGCGTGCGTAAAGAAGTTTTACTTAAAAAAATTCTCACCTCTTGTGCTTGCATGGGGAACCTTATCTTCTGCGGTGCTCTAGACGCAAGTAATTGGTGACACCGCGCGACACAAAGTGGTAGAGCGCCGTAGAGCGAATAGTTCTGATTGCGGAGTGTCCACGAGTGTATGATGTCGTGTAGCCTGATCCAAGAAAGTGTTTCGGATGCTATCAGTAGTCTAGCGTCCACTCGGGCGGTTAGGTAGTTCTCGAATATGCCGTCGATTAATCTGTCAAATTAAGGAAGGCGGCGGGTTCGAGGCAAGACAAGTATTTGTGCACAGAGCGCAAATACTTTTTCTGAGTCTGGGTATTGTGGGACCATGTCCTCGTAGTTCCTGGGTCCCTAGACACAGGGAATCCGACTTAGGGTCCATGAATTAAATCTATAAATGTGATCGTTGGGCGTTATTATTGTATTATTATTTATTTATTTATTTCAGCTTAGGCAAAAATCATTTCATATGTCCGGTCTACAGCTTGAAATTTTGTGCGCAGGTTTGATAATTGTATAGATTTTTTTGTCAACTAAATCAATTTAGGGTCGTCCATTAATCACGTGTTATTTAGCAAAAGTAGTATTTATTTTAAAAACACTTCATTAAGGTATAATCTACTTTGATTCTATTAAATTGAGGCCGGGATATCCGCAAACTTTATGAGCTCTCGGAAGTTAGCGCGGATGGCTGCGCAGTACGCATATTATAGTTATTGTATGGTCGCTTTTACAATGCACTCAACCGTACCATGCGCAGTTTGGTACTCGGGCCTAACTTCCGAGAGCTCATAAAGTTTTGCGCGAGCGAATCACGCACCGCTTTCGATTTAGGAATCACGCCTTCAACGAAAAAACCATGTGATGATATCTCAGTACACCCACAGATTAATAGAAATTACAGTACAGTAATCATAATTTCCTTCGACCTGAATTATTGTAATGTGACGAGATTTAGGCAATGTATGCTCAACTCTAAAGTGCAACGCCCTCACAGGGCTCATACAATGTAATATTGGGAGCTACGTACTGTATAGATTAGTTAGACTAAGTAATGACATTGTAATTATAAATATAAAAAAAATACCTGTCATAATCGCCCGCCGATTGGATTGTCTTCATAATAGCCTGTGGATCTTTGTCGTTAACAGCGAAGATCGCTTGAAGCGCTTGCATCATAGTCTTGTTACAATCCTTCGTGCCTATCGCAGCGTTCTGGACATCTGCCATACTCACCTTTAAAAAATACATGTAACTGGAGATATTTTCGTGTTTACAGTTCATTACTTACTGAAGAAACTGTATTATATGATACGATAAAAATGAGGTAATGAAAATAAACTGGTTTTTGCATTTGCTATGTCACTGCAAAATAATCCAAGGTTTGCTGAGTCATTTATAGTCCGAACGTCCAACGAATGGAATGCTCTTCCAACAAGTGTTTCCTCCTGGGTGTAACCTGGGTCTTTTTAAGTCAAGAGTGAATACTCGCAATAAATATAAATATATAAATAGGCATCTCATGGACAAGCGTGTAAGGTGTACACGCTTGCCCATGAGATGCCTGAGACAACTTCGTCACTTACATCAGGTGAGTTATTGTCAAACGCATGCCCATTTTACCATAAAAAAATTTTTTTCGATACACTAATGTCCAGCTAAGTATAAAGTATAACTTAGCGCTAGCCTTAGTTCGGCCGGGCTATCTACATCAACTGCCACCGCCACCGCCGCCAGCCGCGCCTCCGCCACCGTACCTGGTTGGTCCCCCTCCCCAGGAAGGCGACGGCGAGCACGGCGGCGCGCACGTCCCCGGCGGCGCGCGCCGCCAGCGCCGCGAGCGCGGGCGCCGCGGCCGCCAGCCCCGCGCGCCGCGCCACCGCCGCCAGCCGCGCCGCCAGCCGCGCCTCCGATACCGCCTGCACCTGGATTATCAGGGCTACGGGCCTGGGGATATGCAGTCCCAGTCAGACTCTCGTTCATTCAAACCTGAATTAGAATCTCTCTCTTGTATGTTATGGCTTCACACTTTTGTGTATTTAACCAGTATAAAGTAATTGATAATTTCTCAACTATATATTATATATATGTGTCAAGTTAAGTCACAGTCCAAGTCATCAAGTAAAGTCATAGTCTAGTCAAAGTCATACTTCTAGTATAGTGGTGGCAACTTTAATACAAGCTTCTATGGTGTTTTGGAAACAACACGAAAAGAAACGTTTCACCATCATTATACCACATTCCCATACTCGTGCTTGTAATCCAGCACTCAACGAATAAAATGCCACCAATTTTATGCACTGAAAATAACACAAGTTTTGGAAAATAATACAATGCGGTGACGAGATATTTTTCGTTTACCCGCCAAAAAAAACTCTATAGTTCAAAGTTATCACGAGTCCCTAGAAAATCTCTTTATATTTCGAACTAACTTAAATCAATACATTTTTGTGCACTTGGTAATTCGAACGAAAAAATCAACGCTACGCAACAAAATGACGCGTTAATACAAACTTATCAGTATTAAACACTCAACAGTTCGTAAAGAATAAGTCACTTGATCATTTTATAAACAAGTCGCGAGTAATCCATCCCACCGCGGAGATTATTTAGATATTATATTGCCACACTTCCACATTCTCCTACGATACACGTAACCCTAAAGTAAATACATGCATAGAATACAATATAACACCCAAACACATAACAAATATCTAATTCATCACACAAATGTGTTTCCTGGGTGGGAATCGAACCCACAGCATACAGGTTAGAAGGCAGAGCTACTACCAACTGAGCTATCAGGCCCGTCGAATGTTGCAACATGGATAATGGGGAAACAATTGAAAATATTTATTGTAGCTAAACTCTAGTCACAATTTGTAGTCTAAATTATTTTTGACGTAAAACTTCTTTTCGCACTTGACTTGGGGAGTAAGTGGATGAATGCGTGACGAGACCGTTACGGAAATTGATCGGGCGAGGCGAACGGAAGATGATAGGGAGATATAAGTAAGTGAAGATGGAAAAGATTGAGTTACGTTTCAATATAAAAATGCTAACCTTAGTGGTCTCAGCGCGGTGGCGTACAAATCGTTACAGATGGCTATAACAGGCCGCCTCAGGGGCTGCGATTTCCCTTTCTTCTTGCTGGTCTCAATTGTGGCTGTGCACCATTTCACTAGAAGTTCTACCGTTGGTGACGGAGCGCCGTCTATTTCATCTGAAATGCGTATTAAATAAATAAATTCAGAAAGAAAGAAAGAAATTTTATTTTGTAACAGAACAAGGACATAGAAATATACATGAAAATTAAAATTACCTAAGAACGTCGCTTTCAAGTTCTGTCACAAACCGGCCCCAACTCAGCATGGTGCTAGTTCTTACGAACCGGCGCTGGTCTTCCGTTGGGACCGTTTGGTGAAGCCACGGAACAGACATACATCAATGTTCTAAATTATAAAGAAAATATAAACATATATTTGTGTAAATAGTAATTAGTACACATACTTAAAATTAAAATACAACAAAACAAAAGTATTAAAACGAATTGTGCGAACTAGTATACAAATAATTTAGTAAATGAGAAGTGACAGAAGTTGGCAGTAAGTAAGTAAGTTAAGTAAATTACTAAGATGTATATATGTAGACAGTTTATAAAATGATGAGCATAGCATTTTTAAGATTAAATATTAAATAACACTTGTGTCGTGCGCTAGTGTTTCCTGACTTGTTTGATGTTGGTATAGAAAAATCTTAAGTTTGGATCTAAATAAACCAATATTTTGCAGGTTCCTGAATGGTGGTGGAATATTATTCCAACACTTAGTCGCAGCGTATCGGAAACTACCCCTGAAAGCGGCTGAGCTATGATGTTGCGTCGACAGCTGCATTGCGCATTGGCGTGATCCGTAAGATCTCCGTGCAGATATCCAAGTCAGCTTTTCATAAAGATATGCATATTTAATTTAATTTTAATTTAAGTTACCGGTTTAAAATGTAAAAAATTAAGAATTAAAATAATTATAATAACGCCTAACGATGATATATATTGATTCTGGACCCTACATTCCCTGTATTTAGGGACCAAGGGTACTACGAGGACCACACAAAACACTGAGACACGAAAACAATATTTCCCTTTTTTGTGCATAAATACTTGTCCTGTCGCGGGAATCGTACCCGCCATCGTCGGGTTATTAGCCAACCTGCTCACCCACCAAACCAGGGACTGCCAGAATTGGAAACCTGAGTTCTTTTGCGGTTCGGTAAAAAAATATTCCCAATACGTTCCCACAGCTGGGACGCGTTCCTTCTCTCAAATGGGGAGAGTGTACGCCATAATACATCATGCTGGCCAAGTGCGGGTTGGTGTGATTCTAGAACATGCCGGTTTCCTCATGATGTTCCTTCACCGTTGTAAGAGCAACTGTAGATTCCGCTCAAGTCATAGGTGCAGGCCCGAGTGGGATTCGAACCAGGGTGAGTTGTATTGAAATTAGCGCGGGCTAGCCACACTCGCTCACCCTTATTAAATTGAACCTTATTATAAGTGAGTAACTGACCTAGTATGAGACAGTTGGGTCGTCTTTCTTTATCAATAACGGAACGCATTAGCGTAGCGCTCTGCAGAGCGTTCCGAAACGCCTCCGTACTGCGGTCGTCCGAAGCATTCAATTCCACGGGCCTGTAACCTAGAAAATGTTATACTATATGAAAAGTATCGATTTAAAAGTAAACAGGGAAACAAATTGTGTATGGTTTAAGCACAAAAGATTTAAACAAACCTTAATCTAGTGTTAAACTGCTATTTTGTATTGTTAAACACACGTTTGACGTCTGTCTAAGCCTTGTTTATGTATTTGTGGTAACACGGTTAGATTGTAACAAAATATGTACATTTAAAATTCATAGTCCTAACTGACTGACTGACTTATATATCAATGCACAGCCTAAACCGCTGGTCCTAGAGATTTGAAATTTGGAGGGTGTGTAGGTAGGTGTAGGAAAGTGTAGGTATCCACTAAGAAAGGGTTTTTCGAAATTCCACAGTCTGCCCCTAAGAAGGTGAAATGAAATGAAATGGGTGGTTGAATTATCTATGAAAAAAATTCTTCGTTTCTTATAGGCCACATGGGCGAGGCCGCCGGCAGAAGCAAGTATAAAATAAAAGACAGCCATTAAAAAGATTTAGAAACAAAGGCGTTGAACTTTTTTCCTGAAAGCGCATTAAAAACAACATAAAAAATACATATCTATTATTTTTAACTAACTTTCAATAAAACTAATAAATAACTGGGGGGTCGAAAATTTGGAGTTTGTCCATTGTTAGCTGTTAGGTTAATCGAACCAAGGAACTTTACAGGGATAATAATTACCAGCTAATTTCGCCAGCAAATGCGCCAGGGTAGTTTTCCCCACCCCCGGCGGTCCGCAAAGCAGTGCCACCTTATGATGTGGTCTTCCATCCCCATCGATCTCTGGTTCATCATCTTTCTTGCCCTTCCATTTGGAGGTCAGTTGGAACTGGCCTGTGCGTTTCACGAAGCTTGTGCGCTGTTGGGGCTCTTTCGTCTTCACTTCCTTTTGAAAGACTATCTGGAAAATTTCTGTGACTATGTATAATATCCTGGTAAAGTCCAGTCACTATACTTAGCTCTTTCACACGCGCACAAAGATATTGCCGTCACGCTCCCACAATAGCAGGACCACCCACGAATACAATACATTTGTGCACTAGTGAAAGAGCTAAGTATGTATTGAGGGGTCATAGTACGAAATTCTTTCTGCTCCACAACTGGACTTTACTGAACATTGACTCAAGTATACACGGTGGCATTTAATTCACTCTTTGCTTTTACTCAGACCATGCTATAGAATATTCGTACAAGGTCTAATTTAAAAAAAATGATTTTGTTACTTAGTGCCTCTTAAAATAACTGCATGACAGCCAAAATGTCGATTTAATGGTACACACAGCGCGGGCACCAGCTCAGTGCTTTGTAAATCAAATAAATCAAATCAAATAATATTTTATTGACATAAAAGATTTACACTTATTAAGAAATTATTATTCGAAAAGAACGAATTAAACTCCACCTTGTATATATCAAGATGTATCTATGTACAAATAAAATGTATTTCAGTATTCTATCAGTTGCCTGCTAGGTGATTTTGTAACTTGATTGAAACCAAAAGAAACACAAATTTGTATGGATTTGACCGTTTCAATACGCAGTTTATGGTTACTATGAACATTTTCAAATTAAGAACAAAATTTTACCGGTTGCGTTCAAATCAAAGTTCCATGATCACCTAATAGCAAAACCTTTGCTTAGTTTGAGGCTAGATTGTCTGAGCAAAATATGATACCTTGTCCCACAGATGCAGCCAATGCAACAATGCTCTGTTAACCGGTTCCTCCGACAACAGCTCGATATATGATTGAGGCCGGTACTTGTCAACCCACAGCGTATCATGTACTACTTCTATTGGTGTCAGCTGCGGCTCTTGGATGGAAGCGTCTTCTTTTGTTTCTAGCTGAAACAAGATTACGACTTAATGTGCACTTTTAACAATAACAAAGTTATACCGGCCGATAGATGGAGCTAAACTAAAGATTTACCTCAGTCATGTGGTCTAAGGCACACTCGGTTTAAGACTTTGCCCGTCTGTACTAAAGATTGACAGCTTTAACCAGATTTCGGACATAAATATTCGGTGGTGTGCTGACGCTCGCGAAGCCCACTGCGGCTTGTGTTAGTAGTTACTTACGGTAATGGTTATGTTTATGTTACGGTACTTACTTCTACTAGAAACCTAGTCGGAGTAATTTCGACTATTAAATGACGTGAATTTGGCCGTTATTACTTTTCAAAATAATAAATAGATAATTAAATATGTGTGGACATACAATACTTAGATAGTAATATTTTTAATCGTAAATATATACATAGAATACAATATAACACCCATCACAGAACACACAAATGTTTATCCTGGGTGCGAATCAAACCCACAACCTATAATTCAGAAGGCAGGGTTACCAACTGAGCTATCAGGCCAGTCAAAAGAAAAATAACCATACTCATAATATGTACTTTTCAAACAAAAATATTATTTTATCATTTATCCATCAATTTTATTTACTTTTTAAGTAATCAAGTTCATTATTGACCTTCCTGAAGAATGCACATAATATGCTTTCCCTGGTTTTAATTTTTTAAACACTTACAAGTTTTCTAGCCTCCTCCCAAGTGCTAGCGTACATAGAATGCAAGGACATACTCTCAGCAGCCTTGTCTAGGGACTTATCCCAGCTTTCCTCGGATTCCAGCCTGACATAAATACGGTCTCCATCTGAGTTGGTTAGGGGCATGAATGCCCAGCTGAAATAGTAGAAAACATGATTGTTAAGATGCATAAATTTGTAGCATCGTTATTTCTTTAAGAATAATGGAATATTCAGTGTCATTGTTATGACACATGTCATGTCATCATACTGCCACCAATAACAGCCAGGCTTAAATTTATTATGCCAAATTTTATTTACTAGCTTAGCACTGCAATTAAAAATATGTATAATATATAATTAAATCTGTGTATGTGATTGTTGGGCTTTATTATTATTATTTATTACTTATCTCATAAAATTTCTAAATTGGAAAAATTATGGTGCAAATTATAAGTATTTGTTTACCACTATCATTTTATGATTTTAATGTTTAATTAGTTACTTATATAGTTTACTAGCGGCCCACCCCGGCTTCGCACGGGTATTTAATATATATCTATTATAGATTGAGATATAAACTATCCTATCTCTCAAGTTGGATCGAACTGCACATGGTGTGCGAATTTTATTATAATCGGTTAAGTGGTTTAGGAGTCCATTGAGGACAAACATTGTGACACGAGATTTATATATATTAAGATTAAGATGACACAAATTTTAATGTTTCATATTGAACTTGAGATTTTATTTAATGGTCTTCATATTATACAAATGTGTGTACTTTCACCAGATTTGATGTGAGAGGTATTTCTTTCCAAGTATACTTCCATTGAGGATATCTCCATTTTCTATAATTATCTTTTTGTGCTGCAATAAATGTCATATGTAATTAATCAAAATATAATACCATGGTATGTCCAAAGATATGTTCTCCTTTTGATTATAAGCAGGCTTAGAATTTGTTTGCAGCTTATTTGTAGGCTCTGCAAGAATCTGCCGTAGCCTCCTTCCTTCAAGAATTTTATGTATCAAATCTAAGTCATTCTCTTCTTCAGTTTTTTGTCTTTTACTTGGTAGTTCTATCTCATCAAAATCTATATCTCCAATATCTCCAAATAAATCATGTACTGATCTTTTGCTGGGTCCATTTGTAGTATTTTCACAAGTTGAAGTTTTGGAAGTTGATGAAATTTGCATTGAATTTCCACTTGAAGTATGTTGTTCCTTACTTAAATTTGGAATTAACCTTTCCTCATAAGGTACATTTGGAGTAAATGGTTCTAAACTACATGGTAAAGGTTGTACACCCTGTGATAGTGATATTTGATCATCATTATTATGGGCATTGCCAAATTTATTTGATGCAGGACTTGAGAAGTCGAGGCTGCGTTTTGCAGGCAGTGATTTTGGTCTGACTATATTCCCATCTGAAAAGGAAAACTTTACACTGTAACTTTGGAGTGTCAGTAAATGAATTTAGGATAAATGTAACAAACATTTATTTTAACAGGCTTTAGTTTATTCTCTTCCCTTTTTATGAAGGTCTTGATGGAAGTTAATTCATGAACCAATGATTTGGGGTCAGTGATAGGGGAAATAACTAACATTAGTTTTCAACTATGGGTAATATATTTATTAGTGAATAAAAAAAAAAGAAATTACCTAGTATTTGGGTGAGAAAGAATATCAACCTTTACAAAACCTAATGAATCATTACCTGAGGGATCATCTTGCAACATTTCCAGCTCATCTGCGTACATAAGCTCATACTCTTCTTCAGGATCAGGGAACTCGCTCATTTTATCAGGCTTTGTTGTAATGTTGTTTGCTAATAGGCAAATAGTACCTACATATATTTTAATATTAGATGGAAACAAATGCGAGAAAAGCCACTTGTGCTGATGGAGTACTTTTAGTACGCTTGTGCTTGTGCTTGTTTTTGGTTTTTAGCTTTTCTACTCCAGTAATTTCTATTTCCAGAATTAGCATAAAATATAAAAGTTTAAAGCAACCACTATGACAAGACAACACATGAACACAATCAAACATAAACAAATTTACAAACCAACCGGCAACTACTTTTTTTATGTTTTGGCTCCACACTCTTGTGTATTTAGCCAGTGTCAAGTAATTGATAATTTTTCAAGTTAATGATATTTTACGTAAATATGTGTAAAGTCACAGTCGAAGTCATAAAGTCAAGTCATAGACTAGTCAAAGTTATACTCCTAGTAAAGTGGCGGCAACTTTACTTGAAACTTCTATGGAGTTTTGGAAACAACACGAATAGAAACGTTTCACCATCATTATACCATTTTCCCAACTTACGCCTGTAATCCAGCACTTAACGAATAGACTGCCACCAATTTTATGCACTAACACTGAAACTAACACAAGTTTTGGAAAATTAACAATGCGGTGACGCAATCTTTTTCGCTTTCCCGCCAAAACTGAAAACTCTTGGCAACTACTTTATTTTTGGCGGAATGAACCAATTTTTTTTCTGTTGAGCCAATGTACTTTAATTGGGATGTGAGGTAGTCGGACTCGGGTTCGGGGCTTTATAAAATAAAGCGTATCGATGAATCGGATACTCGCCCTAAAGTGAAGGGACAATCAATAGAAGAATTATTTTATAAAATAAGTAGAGTTAAAGCAAAAAAAAAACATTGACACGTTTACAGCAGAAAATTTATTGAAAGCACTGCGATGAAACGGAATTAACAAAACACTGCAACAGTGGTATCATATTCTTTAAAATTCAATATATCATAATTCTTTATTTGAGGGGTATAGAATCAAATGCAGCTACGAGCACAACCTTCAATTTAAAATTTAAGCTGTCTTTGATATTTGCATGCCGTTTTTAAGCTGACTTGAAAATCTGCATTGGGGTCAACCAATGCAGATTTTTAATCTGGTTTTTGTATTATTTTAAGCTGGTTTCGATGCAAAATTATAAGTTGGGATCATACACAATTGACAGACCTATATTTTTGCATTCATAGGTCAGATTAAAAAAAAATGCAACTAGCTGCTTTTGATTCTATACCCTTCATTTATTTGTTCGATATCATAATATTCAGTCCCACGTCTGTGAAAAATATTGAACGCAAAATTAATAGATACCTATAGGTACCTGCTCGATCTCATTCTATTGATATTTTGATCCATTCTTTGACCATTCTCATATATTCTTTATCTATTTTTTCTTTCCATGCTTTGAATTGTTACTAACATTAAAAATGGGAGTTTTGGTGCGCAAACGAAAAAGATCGCGTCACCGAATTGTGTTATATTTTCCAAAACTTGTGTTATTTTCAGTGCATAAAATTGCTAGCATTTTATTTGTTAAGTACTGGATTACAGGCATGAGTGTCGGAAAGTGGTATAATGATGGTGAAACGTTTATTTTCGTGTTGTTTCCATAACTACATAGAAGCTTCTGGTTAAGTAGCCACCACTTTACTAGGAGTATGACTTGACTAGACTAGACTATGACTTAACTTGAATGGATACATAATATATGTCCAATATTAATTAACTTGAGAAATTATCAATTACTTGACATTGGCTAAATACGCAAGAGTGTGGAGCCAAAACAAAAAAAAATGAATCTTAAACAAAAGAATGTTTATCCATTACCATTATTTTTAATACTTGTGCTAATTTGGTTCATTTTATTGTTATCAGTTTTTCTGTATCATGTTATTATGATTGATAAGCGATTATAACATCAACATATTCACATCCCTAGTTTTAAAATGTCAAATCCATCTTTGACATTTTAAAACTACTGACATTAAATTCCACAAAATATAGAACAAAGATTTTTTTTGTGGTTTGACTTCACGCGTTTATTGTATTTAGTCACTATCAAGTTTGCAATAGTAATAATAATAATTATTACAATGACGGAATTTCGGCGGGAAAATGAAAAAAATCACGTCGCTGCATTGTATTATTTTACAAAACTTCTGTTATTTTTAGTGTTAGTGCATAAAATTGGTGGCATTTAATTCGTTAAGTGCTGCTGGATAACATAATTATTTAACGATTAATTAATGAACGATTAATTAATGAACGATTAATTCGTTTAGGCATGAGTGTGGGAAAGTGGTATAATGATGGTGAACGTTTCTTTTCGTGTTGTTTCCAAAACTCCATAGAAGCTTCTGTTAAAGTTACCACCACTTTACTAGGAGTATGACTTGACTAGACTAGACTAGACTATGATTTAACTTGATGACTAAGACTGTGACTTGACTTGACTTGACACATTATATGATTTTAATATTTGAGTTTAATTAATAGATAGTTCTATTTAATTGGATTATTCTATTGGAAACCGTTTTTACATTAAACAATAAAAAGGGAACTTAATCAAACAAACCACTACCAGTAGGCAACGTGCCCAATATGCTGGCAGCATTGCCACGTTGAATGGCAATGCTCAATCTTTGGCCGAAGTAGAGGCCAGCATTTTGGTCACGTGTGGCTTTTGATATTAATTAACTTGAGTACCTATTTATCAATAACTTGACAATGGCTAAATACACAAAAGTGTGGAGTCAAAACAAAAATAATATAATGACGTCATCACAGTTATAGTTTTTAAATTGTGGCCAAGGAAGTTCAATATATTTACTTTGTCTACATTCGTCGAGCATATACGAAGTGGAGTTTATTTAGGTATCTACCTACTCTATATACATTAAGGAGCGGAGTCAGGAAACTGGCCCGTATTACAAAACTACGCTCAGTTGTCGATTGATACTCAAGTAGATTTCATTCAATATTTAATGAAATTGTGATTAAAATTTCGTCTTGAGTAGAGATAGTTTTGTAATTCGGGTCATAAAATAACGTAACAATGTATGAGGCTTGCTAAATAAAACAATCCTAATTGTATATACGAAAGTTTTTTTTAATAATTGGGTATATTTACAATAGATTAATTAACAAACGTGAGTTATATGAATAATGTTAGAAGGAAGAGGTACAGTAACAGTCCTGTGGCTTCAACTTCCTTTTGAATTTTGCACAATCACACTTCCAAAATATCAAAGTTACACTATTATTATAATATCTTATTAGAGATCATTGAAACTTGACGTTATATTGAATTTGGACATAACTGACTTAACGTTAGTAATTGTTATTTAATCATGTTAAATTCAATACGAGTAGGTTGGTACGTAGAATGTTTACCCTATCACTTTGCTTATCAAGATAAAACCGTTACACAAAGATAATTTATTAAACAAAGGATTTGCAAAGCTTCAATATTAACAACTACACATGAATTTCAACGCTAATCAAAAGTTTATGCTTAATAATTATTAAATATTTAAGAGCTTCCAATGAACATACGGTAGCTTTTACTTAAGGTAACCAATGGCACGCGGGAACAAAAAATAACAAAACCTATAAAAATTCAGTAACAAAGTAAAATAAATTAAAAGTACAGTACAGAGCGAACAACACTTCAGTTATCGTCTCGAGGATCTTGCACAAGTTTAAAGCACGTACTTTACAGTGGCCTTTCCATAATGATGTCGACTGTTACGGAAGTCAGTTCCAACAAAGTCTCTTATCTTCTAATCTAAGGTTCAACGAGGACTTGGTGCATGATCAATAAATTCAATTATTTAAGATCTAGGCATATTAATAAGGATATAAAGCATACTTTAGACCTTTAGTAACAGAATTTAGGCATTAAATAATAATTTACTTATTCCCGTCTGCATTAAAGTTTGACAGTTTTTAAGCTCGCAATCTTTCTAGGACACGGATGTACCTAATGCGTTGCAATAGGTACATCATAGAGGGATACATTCCAACTTAGGCGCTGTCAATTTTAGCGCAGACAGGCATAACAAACTTAGCTATATATAGGCCCAAATAAATTAATAAATAACAAAAAATTCTTCTACGTATCGAATGTAACAATGCGTTTAATAAATAAGTACTTAATTATAAACAAATATATTACAAACACAAAGCTAATTTCAAAACATCACAGACATCTACGTTTACCTATTCGATAGTGACCATGGTTTGATGAGAATTACTTTTACCATTAAAATACTTATAACCACCCTCATGACAACGATCCATCTAAACAATTTAACTTATCTATGGCACTCGGCAGAACCAGAATATTTAGCTAGTACCTAGGTATACATGGTACCTATTCAAATTCAAAATTGAACTAATACAGCCTCTAGAGCTATTTAGTATTAGGTAGGTATAATACTTCATGTTTTGAAATGAAAATTAGTAACAAAATGAGTATTTTCTTAGGTACCTACATTAAAAATAAAAAAGTATTATGCTGACATAACTTCGAATTAACTTTCCTTTTCTTTGAGTAATTGTACGTAGCTTTTAGATAAAATATATGACACGTGGATAGAAATATCTATTATATTATATGGATTTACTCGATTCAAAATTTTTATTCTGTACAACGAATGTCTCAGTTTATTGTAGCAATTTTTTTTTATCACATTATCATGTATCTGCAACAATCCTTTACGACTGCCCCAGTTATTGTTTATTTTTTTCGGAATCACACAAGTTACTTATTCGTGTTTCAGTTCATATTTAATTTATATTTAAGATGAATTTCTGTGAGTGTACCCCCTGCCTTACCCCCAACAAAATGCTGATGCAGCTATTTCGTGCTGTCGTAGCATCATCGTGCACCAGGCATCAGTCTGATTCGATCGCCGAGACAGCTCACACCTTGGCTCCGGTAATTTAAATCATTTACTCGGTTGTCATTAAATAACTTTAGTTTTTAAAAAGTGTGTCCTACTTGGACACACATAGGTCGCCCTGTCAATTAATTATCTTATTGTACTCTGTTGTGTCAGCAAGAAATAGGAAGTAGGTACATAAAAAAACATTCGTTGTACAACAAAGAGAGATCCATACTCATGTCAGGGGTAGATAACATACCTACAAAATAATATAGGTATTCATATTTAGGTACCTATTTTAACTGCGCTCTAAGGTTCTATTAGTCAACTGCCGAATGCCTTCATATGGGTCCGGAATTGGCGCCCGCCATTCCATTTTGCCTAATTTATTCTAACCTTTTAAGACTTATAATTTTATTCGATTTTACTGTACAAAACGCTTATTCCTTTGCAAAATTTGATTTATAATAATCATTAAGTCGTTCTCGCATATAGCCGGCTTATTACGTACACCTCGAAGAAGGGTTTACCGGATTTCATGACAGAGCTACCGCTTTATTGCACCCTCCCGCCCGCCGGACATTTCTCTAATTATCCTCTAACTAGGTACATGGTAATACAATCAATTCACTACATTTACGAAATTCTTAACTTACTATCTAACCGTTGTTCTATTTGGACTAAATCACCGTTGGAACGGTTCATGAAAGTAACATTACCATACAATTACCTACGTAAATATTACCAACGTTACAATAGTGCAATAATTTAACGTGGTCCGGTATCAGACCACGGGTCTTCGCGTTGCACTTGCAATCCAGCTAAAATTAAATAATCCCAGGCTAGAAGAACAGATAGACAACACTACGAACAAATAACGAGTGTGTAGACCACACGACTGAAGTAAAGCTTCTATACGAAACGTCACTCTCTTTCTATCTTGACTAACTTATATCTCCCTTTCGCCTCGCCCGATCAATTTCCGTAACGCTCTCGTCACGCATTCACCAGCTTACTCCCAAGTCAAGCGTGCGTAAAGAAGTTTTACTTCAAAAACAATTTAGACTACAAAGTGACGTAAAAATGAACACCAAGTCGTAAAATCATACCATTCTGAGCATAGTATTAGTATAGCTACGTGCAACGAGATTCGGGCGCATGATAAAATAAACTACCTAACCGATGATTTTCCGATTTAGTATTTTTTTGCTTCATTTCATTGTTCTCTGGCGTTCCATCTATTGTTATTCTAGTCTAAGAGTAAGATATCATCGAGGCTTATCTAGGCACTCTACCTTTAAATACATTTTGAGATCATTTCAACAGTTATATGTTATCAGGTAAATTGGCAATATTATGGTTCACACACAAAATGCTTGTATACACATATATTATTTGGCCCTGTAGCATGAGATTTCAGGCTAGCCGGATGAATAGGTCGACCCGACCAAAACGGGACACGTTTTCTTTGCCATTTGCTTCGATGAACACCGTTGTTGAAAGTACGGGACAGATAGCATTTTTCCCCATCGACCCTGGTACTTTCATCCTGGGCCGATACCAAAACAATTGTATCAGGTGTACAGAAACTAAAAAGTCGATCCTGCAAACCGTGTAAATTGATTTCCCTTAAGTACTTACTAGATTTCATGTCTAGGTATGTGTTTGACTTTATTAAAAGACTTGGTCAATCTTCATATCTTGGTTTGTATTAGTAACATAACCATTTTTGTATCCTTCCTATTACACTTATGCATATTATTTCACAAGCAAGCATATATACTAGCTTGGAAATTACCAAGTATTATTCAGTATCATTAACTTTAGCGAAGTAAAGGTAGACTTCCCTTCTTAGCGCGGGACAAAATTGTCTTTCCCCGGTCTACTTTCTTCTATTAGCTTGCTAGTCAAGTGGAGTAAAACAGGGGAAAGCCACTAGATGTAAAACCGTATATAACCGGTTCCACTGCCGATGGATAATGCATGGACACGGCTAAAGACAATTTTGTCAAAATTGAATGAAATAACTATGAAATAATTTAAGTACATACCCCCCAAGAACATACTTGGTACAGTAGTATCTTAGATTTATATATAATCACATCACACTAATATTATAAAGGCGAAAGTTTGTATGTGTGTATGTTTGTTACTCCTTCACGCTCCAACGGCTGAATAGATTTGGATGAAATTCGGTACCAAGATAGCTTATACACTGGATTAACATATATGCATTTTATCCCGGGAAAGTGAAATGTTCCCGTGGGATGAGCGAATAATTAAAATACTTTTTATCCGGGGGTGAAACCGTGGGGCGCAACTAGTCTTAGATATATCCTCTAATTTCTACCATAGAGCGATAAGATGTGTACGAAAAGTTATGCCGAAAGTCCAGCAATTTGCCATTCAATCGTCAAGTTGACGTTTCTATTCTAAACAGCGTATTTTCATAAATTCTATGTTGATGTGATACAGTTTTTACATTCAGTTTATGCTTCTGCTGGTGTTATCTACCTTTGATACGGGGTACGTAACTATAGTTAAATTATTTCATAGTATGCACTTACCTAGTTAAAAGCTAGTCGTTTCTGCTTTTAACGAGGCTATAAAGTAGGAAAAGGTCGATAAGCACTTCACCGTTGATGACTCATTCACGGTTTTATTCGTTTTGCCTTTAGATTCAGCTTCGCAGGAATCAGATGCTGATCTAAGTATGTATGCGTACTATGAACCGGATGAGATTGACCAAGACTTTCAAGCGTCAAGAGCCGACATCAAACACGACTTGGGCGGTCAGTCAACGCCAACCTAAGGACGGCCGCCTCCGTATGTCAGGCAGCGGTCAAGGCATGGGGCGGCGCAGGGGCGGGGTGAGCTGGCGCTGGAGGAGGGCTTTCCACAGTTCCACACGCTTTCAACTCAGTGAACACTTCAGTAAAGAATCCGGGCTCGGAATTGATCCTCAGCATATTAAACGACAGCCGATCAACAATGAGTAGGCATCGGTCCCAGAACTTATCTTTAGAGTCTTCGACTAGGAACGGTTTGAGCGGGTAGGATATCTCGTTGCCCATATATGAGTAGGATAGGTAGAGACAGGTGAGAACCACGGCCTGCAGCTCCTGTGGACGGGCTATCCTTTCACCATCGACCAGCTCGCGGACCAGCATGTAGACGAACACGACGTTTGCCGGGTTTATGAACGCCACGTCCTGGAAACAGAGATAATACAAAGATATTAGAATTTGATTGACAATGCGCAGGGATATAATGTAGGTACCGCATCTATTTAAAGAAGTCATTGCGACTTCTATTATTAATTTTTTTTTTTTTGTAGTAGGTGGTTTCTAGTAGGTAGTTGTTATATCAGTGTAGTCTTTAGTTGAAAGAATAAAGGTAAAAACAAAAAAAAAACACACTGAGAAGTTCCGTAATGCATCTTAAAAGCACAATGGTAAATATTATTGACCACTGATAGGCCCCTAAATAGATATTTCCTGCAATTTCATCCCTCAATCCCTTCCACCCCTTTAATCTCGGATGCATTTTCTGTTATTCATTGAAGAGTTTGCGTTTTTTATTTCGTACTTCATCATCAGATCTTCAACAAATTTATATGGAACAATCCTGTATAGATATATTGGTCGGGTCGGGCCGCTAACTTCACACCGGTTGGAAAATATGAACCCGAATAGAAAACACGTCAAGGTTCTTTTCTATGTCGCGTTAAAAAGTAACGCGTCTATTAGTTTTTATTACAAGGTTTTTCACCTGTGACTAATGTAAGGAGCCATCATAACTATTGATTTCCTAAAAATAGTGAGGTGTTACATATAAATACTGAGCTAAGTTTACGGACTATTTTCGTTCTCTACATTCGTAATAATACCCTATTATTATGTGCTTACATATAATTAGATGTTGTACACAAACTTACTTTTACATACGGCTTATGACGTAAGTAGACAAAATTTTCCAATAAGTAATCGGAGTAAACTAACATAAAACTATGTATAGTGAGCATTGTAGATGTAGGAAACTTGAACAATACGTTATTCTGCGTGAAAGTTGTGATTCAACCGGCACGGTTCACGGTTCAATAATTAATATTTTATTCAATGATTCCTTCACGGGGATTACGTCTGCTTATTTGGCGTTTGAACAGTTTATTGGGAAAGTTGTTTAGGTATGAAAACTTAGACATTATAGCAGAATCTTTGCTTTATTGAAAGCCCAAAAGTATATACTTAGGTTGGTATTGTATATCAATTTAGATGAACAGCACAACAACATGACAAGACTTTGTAACATTATTGATTAATCATGATTTATTTTCCATAATACGTTAAATAGGAGACACCACTGACTCCTAAAACACAGTGAACAGTCTAGGACTCTATAGATTCACTACATCATAATCTGTTGTAAAAAAATTTATGTCAATAATTAATGACTATAATTCTTTGGAAGTTGGGGCGGCCTTTGGTGTGGGACGCTACATGTGTCGACACCCTTGCGCCGTCACATCTTCCTGGAACACAAGTTTAGGCTGGCGAATTCTGCTGGGCAGCTAAAAAAGCGCAAATATAGTAATCTTGATAGCGGTTTTATATTTGCGCCTTTTGGAGTTGAGACACTGGGGCCTTGCGGACGGAGGGCTCACGAAATTTTTAAAGACCTTTCTAAACGTCTGGTGGCAGCACAACGTGAAAATGCTGGCCTCTACTTCGGCCAAAGATTGAGCATTGCCATTCAACGTGGCAATGCTGCCAGCAAATTGGGCACATTGCCTACTGGTAGTGGTTTGTTTGATTAAGTTCCCTTTTTATTGTTTTCTGTAGAAAAGATAATTATTTGTCAATAAATAATTTTGTATTTGTATTCGCACCTATCTAAATGAACAGCATAACAGTCATGACCAGTCTTCGTAACATATATTGATATCCTTTTCAAAATATATTGAACGTATAAAAACGGCCTGCAGACCGATGAAACCGTTCAAATCATAACAAATCCCATATTAGATGCCAATCAAAGTAAGCCGCAGCACCCACCGGCATGATTCGCGGGTAGTCGTCGCGCCTTATCGATTTTAGCGCGTTGCGTACTGTTGCGCCCCTTGTAGGCACCTACCCCTGTCTATATTGAATGAAGCCACGAGGCTGGCAAGGTATAGTTATAGGACGGGGAGATTGTTGTGAACACGCTGTCGGCTCTATGAACGAATTAATTTACAGGTAGATAGATGATAGATGCCTCTATCTTGCGCTATTTTTCGAGTATGTTTGCTTAGATTTTTTAGGCCCCCAAAAGCTTTGCTTTTGACTTTGCTTATCGACTCTTACGACAAATGCCGATATCGACTTAACGTGCTCTCCGAACTACTTATTCTATCTGAATTCTAATCCTTCCACTGAACTCGTTTTTTTTTCTGACTTGTGAGATCACAACTCATTCGCTAGAAAGACTAGTCTTTCTATCACGCTGACCTCTTGCAAGTAAAACTATGAGCATACATCTCAAACTTCTAGCCTAAGGATTGGTCAATGATATTCCCCATTATGACCTCTCCATACAATTTTTTAACCAGTGCTCAGGTCACTAAGTTGGGTTTATGTGTGTGCGCCTTAAACCTAGACATTTAAACCAGCGATTTAACTAGCAACTATAATGGCTAGGCTAATGTTTTTCCAATTTATGCTCTCTTGATTGTTGTACTTGCATGCGTTTCTCAGCAGTACCAACCCTGTTTTAGATACCTCCAATATTTTATGGAGCATAAACCCCAATTTTATATGGTTGGGTTGCGATGTAGACTTACCTATGTGCACAGATAAGGAATAGCCCTTATACTGAGTAATGTTTCAGGTAAGAAATCTGTATGCTGGCTTTTAGAAGATTGCCTCGTAACTTTACTGGAACGATTTATGATTCTTGGAGATGGCAATGAAATGCGAAATATTGCAAGTCTTAGCTTGAATAACTTGGATAAATTGCCATTTCGGTCGTAGCGTTAATGGATGGCACTGGCTTGCGGGTCTAAAGCCTATTGCATAAAGCTATGTTTTCTGATTAATAATTTGCTGTGTAAGTCTAGTCTGCCTGCCTTACCTAAGTCAAAACAAAGTAACTATTAAGGTGGATAATCAAAGGTAACTAACCAAAACAACAATCCTACATCTAATGGCGTCGACCCCACAATAGAATTCGTTGACTACTCAGTTAGATTTCAGTCAGTGTGTATGTATTATTAAAGGGTAAAGACACAAAGAGGGCTGACCGTAATCAGTGTCACGTGATCGAAGATATATTGAAAGTTACCAAAAGCAATTGATTGATACATAATACACTGATTGAAGCACTGAATTAAGTTATTAAAGTACCGATATCGAGAAACTTTTGGGGAGAAATCCGTAGTGTCTATAACCAAGTTCGAGTAGAGGAAAAAACTAAGAAGTTATTGTTTACAAGTTTCCTCCGTAATTTACCCATTTACCTGGGAAATTGACAACTTTCCGTGATGAAAAAAAAAAATATATATATATATATATCCTTAATATATCCTTAGCTTATCCAAAGTGGCATTTTATGGCTGTGTTAGCCAGCATTGCACGTTTTCCGGCTATTGTTTCGTGGTCTGTGTTATGTGTAGAAATTTATCCACTTCAATACGTCCGTATTGTTCTAGTATTCAATGACAGCTATACAAATAAAATTGATACTAAAAAATTGACAACATTTCAGTTTTATGTATTAGTAGAGATAAGGATAGCTAAGAATATGAGTGTTATCGACCGTTTAAGTATATATGGGCAGAAACGTGTTGTGGGTAGGTAGGTTGCAACCTATATAACTATAGGCCTTCAGCATGTCCACACCGCGCCGTGTCTGAAACAAGAATGATCCGTAGCACACCAATCGATCCCTTTATATAGCCAGACAGGTAGGGCCGCCATGACAGTTGCCGGTGCTGCCCCTGTAATACATTTAATGCCACCACAGGGTAAATTACGGTGCTCGATCGCTGTTCATAGAGTTTATAACTGGACGTAGCCGCCGTCACGGCCATACTGACGTGCGTACGTCCTCGTACGCTTAGCTGCACTATGTACCTGGTGAGGGACATCAGTGTTATTGCTCGTTCATCCTGACAATTAAATTGAGTTAAACTTGGAGTCTAAGTCAAAGTCAAAACATTAGTTTTCAATTTGATTAGTCAAAAGTATTTTAACCTTCCAGTCATCGTCAGGGTTAACCCTGGTCTCCTCTCCACAAGGGCCATTTGCAAAGAGATGTAATTGAAGGGTTAACCCTTAGGACCATCAGTATCCATTCATTTACAAAAAGTGGACTGGATGGTGCTAGACCGGATAGATATCCCTTTAGCAACCAAAAATCAACAAACTAATACCTTATCCCTTCATTTATAAAAATGGACCGGATAGTGCTAGACCGGATAGATATCCCTTTAGCAACCAAAAATCATCATTTACCTTATCCCTTCATTTATAAAAAATGGACCGGATAGTGCTAGACCGGATAGATATCCCTTTAGCAACCAAAAATCATCTTTCCAACTAATACCAATTAGTGCTAGACCGGATAGATTATCCCTTTAGCATTCAGACACATTTTTTGTCATCATTCTTACATTCTTTCTTTTTTCTTTTTATTCTCTTTTTTCACTTTTTTTTAAACATTTTGTTCTTACCCTTTTTTTCTCATTTTTTTTCTCTCACGAATCATTACTTTTTTTACCATAACTTTTATTCTCTTTTTTTTTTCACTGGTCCGGGTTAACCCTGCAACTAAATTTGATATTATTATCACCCGCCGTCACGTCATCATTCACGTCACGTCACGTTTCGCGTTGCTTGAAGAGTGATGTAGAAATGGGCAATCCCACTTCTGATATCGGCAGGAACGTGTTGTGGGTAGGTTGCAACCTATATAACTATAGGCCTTGAGCATGTCCACACCGCGCCGTGTCTGGAACAAGAATGATCCGTAGCACACCAATCGATCCCTTTATATAGCCAGACAGGTAGGGCCGCCATGACAGTTGCCGGTGCTGCCCCTGTAATACATTTAATGCCACCACAGGGTAAATTACGGTGCTCGATCGCTGTTCATAGAGTTTATAACTGGACGTAGCCGCCGTCATATACAAGAAAAACAGGTTTCAGCGACACTGTCAACAAATAATTGCATATAGATAAACAACAACATTTAAAAACACTTTCCACCTTTCCACCAAGTTTCATCCTGCATTTACTCTATTAATTTCGCTCTACATAAATGAATTTCTCCCCACAGCTTAGTGTGGCCGAAGCTATAATACACTAGTTCAAAACGATTACAGAAACACCTCTACAATAAAAACGAAATAGAAAAACTTCGTTCACGAGTTGTTCTAATTTTTCCTCTGCATTGCGTGTTTTTCTCCCAATATGTTGTGTATACGAAATCATTGCAATCAATGTGTCCTTCACAATAATTTAACGTGTTCTATTATCGTGAAATATACATGTTTGGGCCAAGGTTTCCGCGTTATAGCCACTCAAACAGCAAGGACGGATTTTGTTTCACACTCTCATTATTGGGTCGTTTATAGAATTAATAAACTCATAAATAATAATAACTCAACTTAATTTTCATTTAATCTATTTAAAACAGTTTGTTCAGATTTATTAGTGATGATAAACAACTGAATATTGTAGTATACATTAAAATTTGAATAAACTTAAAAAAAAACTCATTATTCCATATCAGTACATTAATATTAAGTTCACAGCATACTCGTAGCAATGATTTCCAATGATTCCAAAAATTTCAATTTCAAGGAAAACTCAAAGAATAATTAGCTTTTTAGAGTGAGAGTTGTGATGTGCCTATAGATGATATTATTCAGCCAAGATCATCTAAAAAAGCTAACAAAATAACAATAGCCGAATCACGTCTACGGTACTCTGTGACTCGCTGCGCATCATTACGTAGCTGTTAAACTGTATGCGTGTAAAACTAACTTATTTCAAACACATATCGTGGTTTATTTAAAATCTACACACTTAGTGACCGGCAATCGTTCTCGCATAAGCGCCTTAAAATCCTCCATGTCATTTTCAGTTCTATTCTATCGTTGTGATGGTCGTATATTTTTGTTATTTTCAAATATCTTATTCAGTTTATAAGAAAGTTAATTGGCTTGAATTATTACTAGTTAAAACTTAAGACTCTGAATATCATATAAATTCAGATTAACCTAAATATAGAGAAAGTTTAAACTTAGTAAATACTATCCGGGTAGTAGTCTTACTAGATAAATTCAGATCAACCAAAGATAAAAAGTTTTAATCTAATAAATACTGCCCAAGAAGTATTTATTAGGTTAAAACTTTATACTCTTCTCTTTATACGCGTTAATCTGAGTATATCCGTCAAGAGGCATTCACGAAAGAAACCTAAAGGTTTAAGGTAAAACCCACGACACCTCTAAGTACTATGAACTGTGAGTATAAGTAATAGGTCTATCGACATTGAACCTTTTCTATTTCAATTTCCGTTGCGTGAGCATGTATCTGCTATTTATTGTAGGGCAAATTATATGACATCAACTGTAGCTCAATTAGAAGCCATCGAAAGTTAGAGTCGGAAGTCTGAGTTATGTAGGTACCTACTTATACCTACAGGTTGGAAAAGAAAAAAAGAAAAGAATATAGTGATGATAGCAAATTTTACTTTAAGGAAACATTCCTTTATTTTCAAAAATAGGTAAAAATAAGTTTTGACTAAATTTACTATCATCAATATTTAGACATCTTTCATAATCTATATATATATAAATAAATCTCTATTTCTCTTGGTCATCACATCAGGAGTGAACGGATGGACCATTTTCGCTAATTCTTTTTTTGTTAAGATATTATGGCCAGAGGAAGGATCTCAAGAAAGAAAAATAATAGGTCTTTACCTATGAAATTGCCGTATTGCAGTACAGACTTTTTCAAACAAAAAAAAGTTTTGATTGGCTATGAATTCTAAATTCAAATTAATTTTGTTTTAAAAATATGACATTCTATTTACAATATAAGACTTTTGTTTATTGATTAGCGTTGTATTTTCATTACTTTTCAACATTTTTCTTCATAATGGATACCTTGAAATTTCGTGTAATTATGGAATATGAGTTCCGTCGTGGCACCAACGCGGCACAAACGACACGTAACATCAACGACGTTTACGGAGAGAACTGTACAAACGAACGTACAACCCGTTATTGGTTTGCTCGGTTCCGATCTGGGAATTTTGACTTGAAAAATGAACCTCGTGGTCGTCCGGAAACTTTGGTCAACAATGATGAATTAAAGGCGATTGTGGAAGCTGATGAATCTCAATCTACAGCTGAGCTGGCAGCAGCTTTTGATGTTAGCATCAAAACAATATTGGTCCATTTGCGACAGATTGGCAAGATAAAAAAGCTTGATAGATGGGTGCCCCACGAACTTAACGATCGCCAGCGCAACTTACGCGTCGAGACTTGCCTTGCGCTGCTTAACAGGCACAGAAATGAAGGAATTTTGAACCGAATTGTTACGTGTGACGAAGAATGGATTCTTTTTGACAATCGAAAGCGCTCAGCAAGTTGGTTAGACCCTGGTTCGGTACCAAAGCAATGTGCAAAACGAAAAATGACCCCTAGAAAGGTGATGGTCACAGTTTGGTGGTCTAGTGCTGGTGTCATTCATCATAGCTTTTTACAAAACTCTCGTCGCATTACTGCAGATGTGCACATTGAAGAACTGACCACAATGATGGTGAAACTCGCACGTCTGCAACCAGCTTTGGTCAATCGGTCGTCTCCACTGCTACTTCATGACAACGCGCGACCCCATACTGCACAACAGACCGTCTCTAAGCTGCATGAGTTGGGTTTGGAAGCTCTCCCTCATCCGCCATACTCACCAGATCTTGCGCCTACCGACTAATACTTTTTCCAAAATTTGGACAACTTTTTAGCGGGAAAAAAATTCAATTCCCGAGAGGCAGTACAAAACGCCTTTGAAGAGTTTGTTGTCTCCCGTCCTGCTGATTTTTTCAAGAAGGGCATCCATAAACTGCCACAGCGTTGGCAAAGATGCATTGATTGCAGGGGTGATTACTTTGAATAAAAGAAATAAATAAGTTCGAAAAAAAAATACTTTAACTTTTTTCAAACAAAACGGCAATTTCATAGGTAAAGACCTAATATATTAAAGTTTAGCAAAAAATTAGAAAACCGCAGGGCGCAGTTAGTTATTATTAAATACAGCTTTTATTCATTTTATTAGCTAAGTTAAAATCTATTTAATGTTGTAATAATTATTTTTAATATTTAGGCTACTTTCCCTCCGACCACGATCTTTTACACCTTACATAGTTATGATGTCATGGAAAACTAACTACAATTTTCTCCGTTATTTTTATCATAGTGCAAAGCTAAAAGGCTCTAAATACATTATAATTCAAAGAAGATGGATACAAAAAAATACTCCAATAATAATATATTTAAACCTCACAAAACCAAGCTCTTACGAATTTGTCTGGTAAGCGTGTTATTTTTATCATTTCCATTTGCCCGAATAGTCTGTCTCTTAAGGGGGCAAAGGTCTCTCTGTCAGCGATGGGGGACAGGTGGTAATAACTTGATACCGGTCACCAGATCTCATATTACGACCGTAATTTGACTAGCTAGTACTCTACAAACCGGAACACAATAGTACTTGCATACTGCTACTTGGATATCTAGCAGAGTGGTGGTTACATAAATGACTTTTGCAGTAAAGTCCTATTACCTACAAGTCTAAAAGTAGAATGAGCTGCACCATAAACTAATTAGCATAGAAATAAGGAATAGGACCCAGGGTCGATTAAATTGTGTCACGGACAAGCAAGTCTAGCAACGTGTCCTATACTACAGGTCAAAAGCACTCCACAATGACAGACCACTTAGCCAGTTGAACTTTCAATGGATTCAATAGAGTTGACCTTGAAGAAAGTGGTTCATTTTCACTAACAAATGTACTCAAAGCTGAGTTAAGATCTATGGGAATCGTAGCAATAAATAGTCGTAAGGTGCGTATTAGGTATACTTATCATTTTGTACGGGAAACACAACTTAACTTTAATTGATGAAATTGTACCCATATGTATGAGTCGCAACATACGTTACACAAATAACCCTTCTCGTTTTAAAAAACACCCTGTATTATTACGCCACTTTATTGGCTCATAGATCATAAATAGTAATAACGGCCAACGATCACATACATAGACACTGGACCCTAACTAGGATTCCCTGTATCTAGGGACCCGGGAACTACGAGGACTATGGTCCCACAATACTCAGATGCAGAACAAGTACTAGCGTTTTCTTTTCCCATGTAATAAAGGTCAACTTCTGGAAAGTAACGTTAAATAGAAAACTAAAGGTAAAGTAATATATATTTGTTTGGATATTTATCTAATTTTCTTGCATTTTAGAAGTTTTAAATTGATGTCCTTTGTTTTCATGACATGGTAGCTAATAATTATGACCTTAAAATAATTGTAACGAAAACCGAAGGTCGTTAACCTTGACAAAATAGCCAGAATTCTCATGCCCTAATTAGTTACTTAGTTTAGAATTTATAGAAATGTTTGACAAGTAAACTAAGGGACACAAGTCCCAAATAATAATTTGAAACCAAGTAATATTACTTTGCTAAAGTGTTTGTACCTTTGTACCATATAAAATTCAAAGTCTTGACTGACTGACTGAATTACTGAATATAATATAAGTATATCAACGCACAGCCTAAACCACTGGTCCTAGAGACTTGAAATTTGGAAGGTGTGTTTTTTGTAAAGTGTAAGTATCCATTAAGATAGAGTTTTTCGAAATTCCACCCCTAAAAGGGTGAAATGGGTGGTTAAATTATTTTCCTGTAGGCCATGCGGGTGAAGCCATAGTATAGTAACTAATATGTAGTATTGTATATCGTAAAGGTTGGTAGAACGCTGTAAAGGTTAATAGAGATTAACAGCATTCGCAAAAAAAGTGGGTATTATGTACGATTTGACAAAGCATTTAGACTAAACAGAGGGTTGGAAAGTTTGGGAAGGTACTGGGGAAGTTTAAAGTCTGAATATGTGCGTCTGTCTGTGACATTGTAGCTCACAAAGATGTGAAATGACAGCCAGAACAGACAGACAGAACTTGACAGCCTCTGTGGTGTGGTGGTTGAGCAGGTCGGCTCATAACCCGTCAGCGGGTTCGATTCCCGCGACAAGACAAGTATTTGACAATAAGCACTTTGTAATTTTATATGCTTAGTGAAATAACTTAATTTTAAGTACCTAATATAATTTTGACTTGTAAAAGTGCTAAAATTAGCCTATTTGCAATAAATCTTTTGACTTTGGCTTTGTGTACAGAAAAAAGTGAAAATACTTGTGCTGGTTCTTGTGTCACCATGGTCCTCGTAGCTCTTGGGTCCCTAGACACAGGGAATCCTAGTTAGGGTCCAGGATCTATATGCGATCGTTGAGCGTTATTATTATTATTAATTATATCTATTACTGATTTTGATTCTCTACCAAATGAGCGTGTGTGAGGAATTTTCAATAGTACTTACGAGATCTCCAATAAAGTTTGAGATTATTAAAAAATATGGTTGCTGTATTGATATCTGACTAAATTCTTACATGAGGTGTAGGAGGCACAGATACCGAAACCCACAGAGTCCAAATTTAATTTGCTTCTTGACACCTTATTTCCCAAATCTTCTGAATATCTCTTCCTTTATGAAAAATGGTTACATCATATCAAATAGTATGTAATAGAGCCACTACAAGTATAAAAGGAATTCATATCCGCATTTTCCGTGCGGGTTCATAAAAGCTCCCAAACTACATATTTTAAATTAAAGGCAAAGGAAGGCCGAAGTATTTATATTTTGCGGTTCTTGGTCGGCACAGGCTCCCAAAACAAACTATTAACATCTAATACATTTACATTATGTAATGACACTTTTTGTTTTTTAATAAAAATTATATGAAAATAATTACACTTTTTATTTAGATTCATTAAATATACTTAACTAAACTAACTGCATCCCGCAGTTTAACGATAACAAGTAGCCTATGTGTTAATCTACTATATAAGCTATCTATATTACAAATATCATCTAAATCCATCCAGCCGTTTGAGTGTGACAGAGTAACAAAATTCCATACATACATATCCAACAAACTTTCGCGTTTATAATATTAGTAGTCTGTGCAACAGTATTTTAGTGTTACCATTGTCAGATGCATCCCAAAACATTTTGCCGCTTTATGAACTAACTTTAACTTTGTTTTTTGCATGTACATATATATATTTTTTTGTGTTTAGTTTCTTCATCATAAGTTTTCACACAGTTTGTGTGAAAGAAAGTTCAAAAGGATACAGACCACTTCAATAATCACGACATATATAATTAGATATGTACTTAGATACATTTTTATTTTTATGAATAATATGTTGTTGTTACGTTTTCGTTACTTGTTTTGTAGCATAGCGTAGCAGTGGCGTAGCACTGCTACATCGCTGATTTGAACTGCAAAGCTTATTCTTAGCTGTACGCTACAGTTACTATTATGAATTCTGTGCTATAGCATAGTTTCATCGCAATATACAAACAGTATGGGGACATATCATTCTGCAGTAGCCCAAATTCCCTCACGTACCGAATTGCTTGTTAGAATCCTTACCTCGTTAAAAATAAATGTAAACGTGCGCTGGTTTTTACTCATTAGAATATGTATCACGAGTTTCGTTTCATGGCAGAGGTTCTTCTACCTTTAGGCTTCGATTAACACTAATGTGAAGTGAGTCACGAACCTGCCATCCTTGCAAGAGTAGCGACCGGTCCACCGTTCGCAGCCACATGACAGCGTCCCCCGCCTGGAAGTCGCGCAGGCGGTGGCAGCGCGTGTGCAGGAACAGGCCTAGGCACTTGAGCAGCTCCGACGTTGATGCCTGGATGACGGTCTTCCGCGGCGCCACTGTTGGACCAACCGCCGTCGTTGGAAGCTTTTCCGCGTAACACACGTTGTTGTTGAGCGCGTGGGCGGTACGCGTGACCACGGCTGCCGGTGGAGGCAGCACGCTTTGCACGGTACGCCCTCCAACACCCGTCGCGACATACGTGCTCGTCGCTGACACATTCTTGTTCCTGTCCAGAGGAACATTGTCCGTCAGCGGCGCCCGAAACGTCGCCACGCTCTTGCTCTTGCATTCTAACTTCTTCTTGTTATTGTTCGCCGTAGAGAACCGCTTCCAAGACAACGCGTTTATGAACAGCGAGTGCTTTTTGAGATTCTTCTCCAGGGCAGTCTTCTCGGAGATGATCTTGGCGGCGTCGTCGAGAGTGGCGCGGCGCTCGGCGTCGCGCGGTGCCTCACGGTTCTCGCGGTTCTTGGCGTTGTTGAGCCGCTCGTAGGAGTAGGCGAGATGGGCGCGGTCAGGCGGCGGCGCGGCTGGAGGCACGCGCCGCTCGCGCGGGCTGAAGCTCAGCACGGTGCCCATGAGGGGCGCGCGCGTGCACCCGCTAGGTCCCCGCATGCATCACGTGCGCGGCGCGCGGCGGCCCCGGCCCGTGTGGGCTCGATAGCGCCGCGCCTGCGCCCCGCCCTGCCACTATCGACCGCGCCAGCTGACGCCCGCCGCCGCCACCGCCGCCGCCCTGCCCGCCCCGAGCCACCGGTAAACAAACCCTCTCGTCTGCTGTAAATCAAGGAATTACTTATAGGTTATTAATTTTAATTAAGACCTGACGTGCTCCTCATCGAGATGTCACGGTAACGAGCTTAACGGATTTCGTTGAGATTTTATTGAAGCTATACAGGTTTTGCTTTATTTATTTGCTTAGTTATTTAATTTAAAAAAGGTTGATGAAGGCAAATTTTAATATGGTACGGTATTATTTAGCGCATGAATTTGTCGTATGCCGATCGATTCCCGCAGAGCATGAGTGGCGTCAGGACGTACAAAAATCGACAACACCTATGGGCTCTCGTTGGTGGTGGCCGCCACTCGTACGACACTCGCAACCACACGAGTCCCTCGCCCGTTTTCAATAGCCTCATAAGCATATAATTGCGGAGACGGGACGTGCCGGATGATTATTGCGGATGTTACATAATAATGCGGCTGCCGGTGAGCCGCACCGCAGCGAGCCACAATCGAATCCGAAGCTGCAGCTTACTATAATTTGATTCGGAGTCAACATCGAGCTAGGCATCTAGAACATAAATTATCTAGCAGGTGGAACAGACCTGACCTAAATACAATTTTCATTAAAAACGCCGCCATTAAGAAGCATCGACGCTTGACTCGACGCTCGCGGCGGCTTTCTCGACATCTTTACATACAAGTAACACGCAGTAAGGAAATCACTAGCCGTATTACTAACTCACAGAGCACTAAGCCAACTATATACATAATACGCTGACTGGTTCAATGTATGGGTAATGTGTCTGTTTGGATGAAACTTGGTACTTTTTGGTGGGACTTTATATACATCCTGAAAAAACAACAAATGATTTTTTTATGATTTTAAATGATTTAATTACGTTTACGCGGGCTAAAATAGAGGCTAGTTAAGCATTTCTACCCCTGCACCTGCATCTGCGCCATCTCTGAAACTATTTTGCAAATTTTAATTTTTTTAATGTAGAAGCACGCAAGTTTTTCTTAAGCAGCTTAAGTGTCTGTGTTGTTTTTATTGTAATTGTGAAATAAAAAAATGTGTTAATTCTCTAGAGTTCATAGAAATGGATAAGATTTAGCTTGCTTTAGTGTAGCGCTCATAACAAACTTGACTAACCGTTAATTCTTAACCGATCGGTAAGTTTTGCAAACTACTTGGATGGGTGACCACTACAAAAAATTGAGTTCACAAGTGAGCGCTACTGCGCTTCACAGGACATGTTACGCCTGCTCTCCCGGTGGTTGATATAAGACAATAGTCGAAAAACCAAGTCAGTAGCGTTTAAGGTGACGTTCTGAGCCCAGGTCTAACCACTTGCCTACACGAGAAGAACAAACAAAAGTTCCTTACTGTTAATAGAGGGCATTGAAACGCTTTTGTACCTGCGAAGCTGCAAACAAAAGCTTGTTAGCAGGTCCTACTATATTTACGTGAGGAACTCTTGCGAGGTCATATGTTTATATATCGTTAGCTAAGCAGCTGAAGTCGAGAATTTTTATAAGAGTTTAGCGTATTATTTTTTATGTTAATGTATTTTGACTTTATGTTTTAGGTATACAATTATCGCTCACCAAAACGTTGGCTTTGATTTTTAGCAGTACTACTCAGGCCGTAAAGGCGGCCATGGACCAGAGTCGTATAAAGCTGTTAGATAAATCGGATAGATCCTGTGACCATAATCCTCAGTAATGAGAAATCAAGTAGAGGGAAAGAATTTGGGTTTCTAATTTTTGTGGTACACACACCCTTACTCACCATCACTCTCAATCACAGAATCGTTAGCTTAGTATTCTAACATGCGAATATCAATCTAAAATTTGAATTTATTTTATTTTTATCATACAGTTAAATTAATTTTTTACCTAAAATTTTTTTTAATGTGGACTAAATTTTGTAACCTAGCCTGCCTAAGTATTTCCTTTATTATTTCCGGCAAAAGAAGCCTGGACCTCGTAATATGGGCCCGGAGTCTGGTGTGATCCGAGTTTTTCTAACTAAATGTAATGTAACTACTTAATCCAATTAGTGTATTTTTCATTTTTTATTAGTCCAAAGTGGCGTTTTATGGGGAAGGTCAATTTTTAGACTGGCCGAATATAATTATGTTTATGTGTGATGTACGAAAACAAAATGGAGTAATTGAAATATCACAATTCATTAAAAAAATACCATTGATATAAAAATATTAATAATTTCTAAAGTTACTCCTCAAATTTAGTTATTACCATAATAATATAATATTTCAAATCGTCTCCTCTCTCCGAAGGTGCTGTGCTGGCGTGGTTCATGAGGAACCTACTTTAGTTTTTTACAATGACAAACAAATACATGAAATACTACTAAGAAAGAATAAAAAAACTGTATAATTATAGAAAAGTTGACTACATTCTGATTACTTTGCCATTAACTTTTATGCTTCATTATCATATTGCTACTCTAACAAATACTAACAAAAGCAAATCAATATAAAAGCCAATTTCACCTTTATATTATGAGCTCTCCAAATTTTTGGGCTGATTGAAAAATTCTTGCTATTTTTTCACTCCGTAAAACTCCATTTTTATGAACCTTATAATACCTACACAATGAAGGGCAGATGGTTGAAATAAAAGCGGACAGCTTAAATAGGGAGATAAAGATTTGACTCCACTCTGCAAACCGCTTAACTGAGTACCACAAATTAGACAATGTAGCTACTAGTACTTAGTACATAAATAATTACAAGGCCAGCTTTTTGCACATGTATAATTTTACCATTTTGAAAAATTGCTTTTTTTCGGTAGCATGCTTCACCTTTGATTGCATCGTCACTTCCCATCAGATGAGAGCGTGGTCAAATTTTAGACGAGTTTAAAGCAAAAAAAAACTAGAGAAACCTTTGGCATCAAAACATGGGTATATTTCAAAAATTATCACCAATGATTCCTACTATGACATTTATTGGGATTCTTTAATGACTGGCCCGAGCCCTGCTTTTTCTTTTCTGTGGGTTGTGGATTCGATTCCCACCGAGGATAAACATTTGTGTGGTGAACATCGATAATTATTCCGTGTAATTATTGAGTGTTATTTTGTATTCTATGTATATATTTACAAACAAAAAGAATCTAAGTGTTGTATCAGTTATCTGGTTCCCATAGTACAAGCTTTGTTAATTTTGGGGCTAGATGGCGCTGTGTGAAATGTCCACAGATATTTTATTTATCTTTTCTGCTCGAGTAAATCTGCCTCTTATGCAATGAGATGCCAGTAGAAATTTTAAGACAAACGCTTCCGCAAGTTCATAAGCTATGTGATATAAATTTGAAATTTGAAACTCTCTCCCGCGATAAATCGTAGTGGATGATTTCAGGTTGATGATGATGATGAAGTATTTGAATACTGGACTTCAGATGTTCTAAACCTGAGATCTCTTTCACTTCTCTTTCTTTGACTGGAAAAGATTGCTTTTAGCGATAAGTCCGCTCATTATACTATAGCTTTAAGTTTCATCATCTCTAGTTTTTTTACTGGTGCACAATAGAGATTTTTTGTATTGTATTGTAAGCCTTCCTAGTTGAGTTGTTGTCAAACATCCATTCAGCATTTTTAGTCACTTACATATGGAGAGAAAGAGATAACGCTCTACGAAGCTGACGATCTCCGTGTGAGTGATAGAGACGACGCTCTACTATGTCGATTATCTCTGCGTGCATTATTTAGCATCAGTAGGTGTATACAGGTGGTAAGACAGAACCTTTTAAAGTCAGTCTTTTGTATCCACTAGTGGCAGGGTCGCAGACGTGACCCAGTTTACGAACATTTTAACCGTTACCTCTGTGCCTACATTGACGTAATCTATATATGCTTAGAGCTGCATTTTTCTTCGTTTCATCTGAGACGTTTGCTCCGTTTCTTTTGTAACATCAACAACAATGACGTCATCAACAGATTGATTTGTAAGGAAAAAATTGAAACACAAACTATGTTGTTGAAACAAAAATGTTCATTTACAAATTAATCTGATAATTGTCCAGTCCAGTTAAATAAACCGGAGAAAGAGAAAAACTGTTGAGAACGTTTCCCTTACGCCATTGCATTTGCAAACTTCACTTTGAACATAAATGTTATCGCGTACCTACTTTTTTACCTTTAATAGGCTTGCATTTGATCACTGTCTCACCAGGAACGTCGCGGTTGACGAACGACGTGGTTGACGAACGACACGGTTGACGAACGACGCGGTTGACAAACGACGCGGTTGACAAACGACGCGGTTGACGAACGTCGCGGTTGACGAACTACGTGGTTGACGATGGATCATGGTTGCCTAGAAGATACTGGTTTACTCTTGCCTTGAAAACTCCAAGATTATATTTAATAAGAAACAGAGACGCTCGTAATTTGTTCCGTTTCTTTGCTGTTCACGCAATAAACATTGAATCGAAACGCTTTATGCGGATTAGAAGAATGCCTAATACAGATGTCGTATTGTGCGATGGTAAAAAAGACATGGGAGAATTAAGTTGTGCCATTCCATCGCACCTTCTATTAATTGCAGCTTGTAAAATACTAACTGGACATTTTGCGGTTCTCAAGACTTTACAGCTAAGCTTTCACTAGCGCTTTGTCTTTAATGAACATTATTCCCCGTCTGTAGACTACAGGCGCAGATTTGTGAGAATATGAAGTAAAAGCAGCAGGATTGTGGAATCGAAGGTGCTGGGAAGACACGTCCAAATATGTGCGAGTAGATATGCAGCTGCGTACCGAACCGTGTTTGCTTAACGACTGTCTCGACGATCGTCTTATCTGTGTGCGGCACTCACGCACACACATATATGTACGTGCCTTCGCCGCTGCCTGCATTGTTTATTTAAGGTAAGTAAATTTTTGGCAATTATATAGTATAGTTAATTTTTTTTATGTATATATATTTTATCTGTTTCAGGTGCTTCGCGTTATTTAGACCGTCTTTGAATTGAGCCCAAAGCATCGAGTTGATCCTTAGCTGAGTCGTCCCAGAGATGGCTGCAGTTCTCCATACACGATCGGACTTGTGCTTGATATCAATCTCACAGCTGCTCTGGTGTGAAATATGCCTGACCTTACTTTAAAACTTGCGCTACAATATGCAAAGATGGCTCCCTTACACCCATTGTTACAACTAAGTTATTTATATCTAAAATATGGTTTTTCATTAAACGAATGTTTTTATTTTTCTGTTATGTAGAAAGTTTCATCTTATTCCCTTTCATACTTTACCAATATTTTTTAAATTACTTGAAAATACGAAGATACGGATGTTGAAGATCGTAACAAGCACGATATGTGAATATAATCAAATATTATTATTTTTTAATTCATAACCAAGAGAAAATATTATTGTTGTGCACCACTAGGTGGTAGGACTTTTCTGCAAAGTTCGTCTAGGTAGGTACCACCGCTTTGCCAGTTATTCTGCCGCCAAGTAGTAGTGTGCAAGCAGTACTGTATTCCGGTTTGAAGGGCAATGTAGCTAGTGAAATTACTGGGCAAATGAGACTTTATGATCTGATCTCACAGTTGTGTAATCTTATTACCAGACTGTGTTGATGTCTGAGGATGATGTGTGCATTGCAGCAGTCATGCGAAACTTTACATGTTGGAGTTCCGAGTGACACTGTTCTGTTATGGGCGGCCGTGTCACTTAACATCAGGTGAACGACTAGCTCGTCACATCATTCAATAACATAAAAAAAAAAAAAAAAAAAAAGAATCTGAACCGAGTAAAAAACTTACAAAAAGCAGACAGTATCATTATACAATAAAAAGTTTATATTTTAATTCTCAATTATAAATACAATTATACCTTATTATTAAAAAATCACACACACACACACACACACTCATAAACACATCATATCACATTTATAAAAAAATATAACCATGAACGCTATTAACCGTAGTAGGTCTACGAATAAGCGTAGACCGTAGCAAATAGCGGTTTCGTAGCACGTAGCATGAAGTCATCGATCATTATGCGTTATAGCCTCAATTCGGGGAACGCCATTTGCCCCGAAATTATATTTTTATATGGTATTACTCATTTAATTTTATTATATTAGGGGATTGCTATGTAATATTAGTAGTACTTTGTATATAGCATAATTTGTCCTTATTCCAAGTGTAAGGTTTAGTTATTCTTGGTTGTAATGCCTGCTGCTGAATGCGAGGCTTACGTAGATCGTAGAAGTTGGTTCACGTAAATCTCCAATGTCAACATAGCCCCGTCCGTCCCGTCCCGTCCCGTACTATTATATTGTAAAGATAAAACGGGTCTATTATGGAAACTAACGTGGTTTTCACACATTTTGTATTGATTGTACGGGATTTACTCACGTTATAATTGGCCGGACTATCCGACTATAGTTTCGACTGCGTTTCCTATAGCGCCAGTGGCCGCTAACATATTCATGGAGTGGTTTGCGGAAGCCGCTCTACTGAGCACTCCGTATAAACCGAGGCACTGGTGGCGATATGTGGACGACGTGTTTGCGATAGTACGTGAGGATGAGGTGGACCTGTTTTTGACACATCTAAATAGCATTCACCCAAAAATTGCTTTAACGGTGGAACGTGAACAAGATGGAGCTCTTCCTTTTCTTGACGTGCTGGTAAAACGTGACTCCAATGGCCGACTGTCTCACACGGTATACCGGAAACCAACGCACACTGATAGATATCTGAGGGCCGATTCACACCATCACCCAGCGCATCTAGCTTCAGTACCGCGAACACTCATTAACAGAGCACTGAAACTGTGCGACCACGAATACCTAGATACTGAGCTGAATCACATCAGAGGTGTGCTGGAGAGTAATGGCTACAGTTGGAAGCAGAGTTGGCGTAGTGCAAACGCAACGTCTTATACGCGCATTACATCGGCAGAGAGAGCGGCAGCGTACTTGCCATACATTAAAGGAGTTACGGATAGTATTGGAAACTTGTTACGCCGGAGGTACAGCATCAAGACAATATTCCGTCCTCATGGGCAACTTAGGCAGCTGCTCCGCTCTCCGAAGGATAGAGATCCTTTGGGTGTCCCCGGTGTTTATATGATCCCCTGCGATTGCGGTAAATGTTACGTCGGTGAAACGAAGAGAAACGTCTCCACTAGACTTACGGAGCACGTACGTTCTATGAAGAACATGGATTGTAATGGTTCAGCGGTGGCGGAGCATTCTCTGATCTCTGACGCGCACCACTATATTCGATTCGACAAAGCGAAGGTTTTAGCACGGGAAAAGTTCTTTGTGCCCCGCAAAGTCAGAGAAGCCATCGAAATTAGTCGGCGTCCTAACTTCAATAGAGATGGAGGATGGAGCCTGCCACCGACTTGGCGACCGTGTCTTCGAGGAGTACGTGAGAGTGACCGTGAGAGTGGTGGTGATGTGATTAGTTCTGTGTGCTGGGGTATTCCCGATACACAGGAAGATTCCAGTGAGGATGAACTTCAGTGCACGCCGACGTCGCGGGATCCACCCCCCGCCCCCTCTCCTTTACCTACACAGCAGCCGCTGTCATCACGTGCGCTGCGCGCGGCGGTCCGCAGTGCTAAGCAAGTCGCCGTCGCGCGCGCGCACTCACCTTGAGGAAGGCTGCCAAACGCAGTCGAAACTATAGTCGGATAGTCCGGCCAATTATAACGTGAGTAAATCCCGTACAATCAATACAAAAAAAAAATAAAACGGATCTATTCGCGTAGAGAAATTATCAAAACATTATTATGACTAACCTCAACGTTTCGAGCAAGTTACATTTGCCGTGGTCACGAGGGGACATTCTATTATATTTTAGAACTTAGGTTTCGATTGTGAGATGAAAGTTGTGTTTACTTGGTTACGACAAGACTAATCTTGGATATTTCTGATACTCTCCACACACCCCGCTCTGAAATTATACATAATTAGCTTATATAGTCCAATTATATTTTTGGTGTGTAGTATTTAGTAGTAGTTGTTATATTACTGTAGTAGTTAGTTAAAAAATAGGCACTTTGCCCGTAAAAAAATTACCTATACAAATTTAAGGTTAGTAGTTAGTTAGTAGTTAGGTTTCTTCCAAGTAGTTTCTGCATACATACGTAATCCAGCTGTCATCAGCTAGTCAATCACATGTTCTTGAAATCACACCACACGTCCTAGGTCCATGATAGACGAGGTCGCCGGTAATTTATTTAGCGGAAGCCCTATCTACCTACTTATATACAACGTTAAGCTATTGTTTACCACGCCCAGGGTTGTCACCCGTCATTGCTCATTTCGGTGGTATATTGAAGAATTCACTGAAAGTCAAGTTACATTATGCAGATGTCTTTAATATGAATAATGAGGTGCTTTTAGCTTTTAAGCCTCGGTTTTACCAGTCCACTACACACTGTTTTAACCGTGAGATCTAGCTGTACTTGTGTAGATAAATCGTGCATCCATACAGCCTACACAGCTTCAGTTTTAACATTAACTGAGCGATTTAACTGAGCAGGCGGACTCTACAGATCCAGCCTACACTACTGCGCAGTTCTGCTGCACATTCTGAACTTTAACTGTCTATGCGCCTACTTCATAAAGCAACGCCAATTCTGCGTTTTCATATAATAGGAAAACTATACGGGACTGATGATTGTCAGTCATTTGTAGTCTTATTATGATTTGTCGCTATATGAAATAGAGACTTATCTAATGCTATTTTGATTTGCTTGGCGATCACGAAACTTGATTGTATATAAATATTTTTCTACTGCGATCAACAAGCCACCTACCAAAGTTAGTTATTTTGGAAAATTGGCTACCTAATCCCCCTCCCCCTTTTAATGATAAGTGTCAAACTTGGGACCCTATGTTTAACAGTGGACGTCTTTCGGCTGACGATGATGTTGTTGATTTCTATCTCACCGAAGAATAGCCCTGAAGCCTTTCGAGCGGCGTCATTGAATCTTAGTTAGAGGCTTCTGCGGCAAAATTACCACAATTTTTGTCATGTACTTAGATAGACCAATTCGTCGAGCTTAAGTAATCACCACCACGCGTCAATCTAACTTTCTGACCTTTTATAATTCTTCGTCACCATTTGTACTCTTCTCAACAAAGGGAACCAATCTGGAGCTTTTGTGATTTACGTGACAGTTTATTTTCGGAACAAACCTGTTTTTAAGGTACAGCGCAAATTTTGGAAAAAAAAACGTTTGTCAAAACTAATTTTTTTATATGTTACTGCGTTATTCCTTTCCGTGCAAGGTATATAGAAGGGATCGCTCTGAGAGATAAAATATTGTTACAATTTGGTTAAGTTAGTTCACTTTTTAATTATTTATGATATGGTGTTTTAATAAAGAATTTATCTACATATCCTTTCAGCTCACATCATAAAAAGGACAAAGTTCTCGATTCGCTTGAGTTTTTTTTACGTTTGTTACCTCAGATCTCTTTCATTTGGATTTTTTATGGTTCATCATCAGTTCATGTATTCCCACTGCTGGGACAGGGGCTTTCTCTCACATGGAGAGAGTGTAAACCATATATCACGCTGGTCAAATGCCGGTTGGTGGATAACTAAAATTTTTTAGATTCACGAACATGCCGGTTTCGTCACGATTACCCACTTCACCATTCTAAGAGCGAGTGAAAACTTCGCACATAGTTATGTGAACATTAGTGCAGGGCCAGTGGGGTTTAAGCCCGGACGCGCTTAAAAGTAGCACGTTTAACCACTGAGCCTCACTCGCTATCTACAAGAGCAGTGAGGTTCCGGAACCCTAAGGACTTTCACTCACTTCTCATTAATAAATATTACAAGTTGGTATGACGTATTTTTCCTAATTTGCGTCTTTTTGCGTAATATACATTTTCATTATTTGAAGACAAGGAAAATAATTTGAATGATATTGTGAATTGTGAAATGTTTTTTCTATTTATAGAGTTTGTTAGACAACTGTGTACAGTACAAAGATGAAAGAAGAGTTTCTAAATGTAATTTAACCATTGATGTGTTTAAATGCCGCGTCGTGTTTAAAGTTGCAAATTGCAAATCATAATTTAACGTCAAACTAGGTCATGAATATGCATTAATTTTGCGGGTTTTTTGTGGGTTACGTGAAATGGGATATAATGGGATACAATATTTAAATCTATTTGCCTATTTATTTGGCTATTTAACTTGTCAAAAACAATATGTTGTGATCGTTGAAAATTTAAAGATTTATTTTTTTGGAACGATTATATTTTGTTAATACTAAAATACTGAGTAAAGTTTTGTTCGGTCATTCCTGCTTTTCGTTATATTTTCTGTTAACACATTTTTTTCATATGATTATTTTGACACGTCACACGTCATGTCACATTAGTGACGTCAAAGAAATGCTTTTTGTTGATTTTGGGCTGACACCGTGCGTTAATTTAAGATGGCGCAGAGCATGTAATGTAAGTGCTACCAACCTAAAAAAAACTCTAGAACTGTGCTTCTCAAGAAATGTGCTTGGGATACCTCGTGGTAACTGGTTTATCGTCTCTAGACAATAAAAATATTAAATTAAATATACTTATATACATATTAAATTAAATATACTTATATACATATTAAATTAAATATACTTATATACATATTAAATTAAATATACTTATATACATATTAAATTAAATATACTTATATACATATTATTATAGGGTCACTTATTAGGTCACTATCTTAGAAAATTTGGTGCTTAATAATTTTAAGTTAAATTACTTTTAAATTAATTAGGCATTTGCTTAGCAACATGGATTGCTGATTGTAATATGAATAAATGCCCAGCCTAGGCGTTATATGAACCCTTATTAGAGAACATCGACGCTTAGTCTTACGCCTACGCCTGGCTGGAACTCGAGTTGGCATTGATACCTACTCTCAAATAGCTTAACTTCATATTTTTAAAGTATTCAATGACTAAATAGCCAACGTAAAAAATTCCAAAAAAAAAAACGTAATGAAGTAATTTGTACGAAACACTGATTTTTCATCATTATTCCATACTCACTTGTCTTTTTTTTATGTTAAAGAATGACGTGACGAGCTAGCCGTTCGCCTGATGTTAAACGACACGGCTGCCCATATCAGCTGCAGTGTCACTCGGAACTCTAAAGTATAGAGGTTCGCGTGACACTGCACTGCGCACGTCATCCAGAGACATCAGCACAATCTAGTAATAAGATTACTAAACTGTGAGATCAGATCATAAAGTCTCATTTGCCCAGTAATTTCACTAGCTACAGTGCCCTTCGAACCGGAACACAGCAGTGCTTGCGCACTACTGCTTGGCGGCAGAATAACTGGCAAAGCGGTGGTACCTACCTAGACGAACTTTGCAGTAAAGTCCTACCACCTAGTAGTAGTGGTAGTAGTTGTCTACTATAAAGTGAAACAAACACATCAGCAATTCAACCCAGACGGATTATACCGTCATAGGGTGAGTGAGGGCGAAAGGGGCTGAATATTAATGTACTAAACAATACACAATTGTGAACTTTAAGTAGTAAACATAAGCTTCAAGTTAGATAGTAGATCGTTTGCACGCATGTCAGATTTGCAGTGGCCGCGATGCAAGAGTTCAATGACCTTAATAATTACGCAAAGCTTATTAAGAATCAGTAAATCGAATCTTCATTGTTTTAGTTGGAAATTCCTTGTTTTAGTTTTTATTAGCGCTTTCAAAAACATGAAGTAATTTATTTACTTCTGATAGTGACGCTGAGTTTTATTATTTTATTCGAATCTTTCCCCCCTTGAACACTTTATAACCGTGGAATATCTGTGTTTTCTATGGTTTTACCTCTGCTTATTTCAAATTTGATAGATTTTTACTGGTACTAACAATTTTTATTGGTAGGTACTACCGTACTAGTCATGTAACGACAGTAAAGGGAGGGGGGTGTCAAATTCTGCTATGAATTGGGTTTTCAGTGGAGGAAAACATATCATGAAATCATAGCATGAGCATGATGTTAAGGCATTATATATTTACCAATTTAAATTGTATTTTTTTTATATATGTTTTGGCTCCACACTTTTGTGTATTTAGCCAGTGTCAAGTAATTGATAATTTATCAAGTTAATGATATTTCATGCAAATATGTGTCAAGTCAAGTCAAGTCAAGTCATAGTCAAGTCATAGTCTAGTCAAATTCATACTCCTATTAAAGTGGTGGAAACTTTACTTGAAGCTTCTATGGATTTTTGGAAACAACACAAAAAGAAACGTTTCACCATCATTATACCATTTTTCCACACTCACGCCTGTAATCCAGCACTTAACGAATATAATGCCACCAATTTTATCCACTAACACTGAAAATAACACAAGTTTTGGAAAATAATACAATGCGGTGACGCAATCTTTTTCGCTTTCCCACCAAAAAACTCAAATTGTATTTATGCTATTATACAAATTGTAGCGTGAATGAATTTCAAACTCCAGTTTTAGGGTTCCAAAAAGTTCCCAGTAAAAACTGAACCCTTATTTATAGGATCGCTGTATTGTCCGATTGCCTGTTGGTTTGCTTCTCTATCCGTCTCTCTGGTTGTTTGTCATATGCCCTTTCACCAGAAAGAGCTACAGGCATTATTAATCTGAAATTCACAATGAATATAATACATAGATTTATTTTACATCCCAGGATATGCCTTAACTATAATAATAATTATAATAACGTCCAACGATCACATACATAGATCCTGGACCCTAACTAGGATTAAATGTGTCCAGGGACTCAGGAACTACGAGGACCATGGTCCCACAACACCCAGACTCAGAACAAGTATTTGCGCTTTATTACCAATTTAAAATATTAATATTAATTAATACTTGTCCTGCCACGGGAATCGATCCCACCGCCTCCGGGTTATGAGCCGACTTTTCAACTACCACACCACAGAGGCAAATATCTGTCAAATATTATATCTAACATTTTACTGTCAAAATGTTAACAAAAAATCCAACGCCATCTTTCAGATTTCTCGTGAACTACGTTGAGTTGGAAAAACGTTGGACATGTGACGCCGCCATAATATTCTGTCATTGTTTATGTATACAATTAGTTTCCAAATAGAATTTTTTTTAGTGTATTGTATTAAAACTTACGCACGCTTAACTTGGGGAGTAAGCTGATAAATACTAGGCGCACGGAAGTTGAATATGATTCAAATAGATCTCCATTGTCAACATAACAATTTTAAAAATGTGTATTACTATGTTGGTATGTCCGGTAAAATGACAATTTACAATTGTCACGATGGCGATATTAACAATAAACAGCGGCCGATAGATGGAACTAAACCAAAGAAGTTTTAATTAATCGTGTAGTCTATGGCACACTCGTTTTTTAAAAATTTAAAACAATGTTGTAACTATGGAAAGAAATGCTGCCTTTATTTTATTACACTTTTGGAAGTAGTTCGTGAAACCTTTCAGCACAACTGGGCGTTTTCATTGTAGCACTCCAACTATCTCCTCCGACTTACATCATACACTAAGCGTAAATGTAATAATCTCTGGCTAATCTATGAATTCAGCTCACAATTTGAAAATGATCATCAGCCATGTCCTTACGCAGTAATATACAGGGTTACAGGAAAAATCGTGCTAGACCCGTTAAGGGCGTGGAGTACCCATAATTTCTGACTTATTTCACTATGAAACATCCTTTTTTTGAGGGGATGAAATGCCTTCGCACTTCCCTTGTCACCACAGCCACCACGGGGGTGGTGGCAGTGGGTATGTGGGACTCGAACCCACTAAAACCCCTCCGTAAGCCCTCGTCCGCCGTACCGGGGGTGAGAAGGGGTCGCGACTGCAGTCCAGCCAACTCGCCCCCCGGCCAACTCGCCCCCAAACAAAATAAACTAAATTAAATTTTGTAGCCTAAAAATCGGCAATTTTCAATAAAAAAATTAAAAGTCGAATATCTTGAAAAGGGTTAAGTTTAGGCTAAGGTGTTTCATAGTGAAATAAGTCAGAAATGATGGGTACTCCACGCCCATAACGGATCTTGCACGATTTTTCCTGTAACCCTGTATATATGTCAGTGGCATAATGGAATCTTTGTTTGCATTTCTACAGCTTTCATCAAGTATGTATTCTGAAAATCTATGGATAAACAGGGAGCAAAATTAAATTCATACTTCATAATTAGGTATTTTATATTTATATTCAATAAACTGGCAGTCAAGTCATAATCGCAAAGAAGGGAAGTATTTATAACATGTAGATAGGTACCTACTTTGCATTTATACAAAGGTACAAATTATTATTTAAGGTGCATCTTACACGACACAGAGAGTCTTGATCAAATTAGGTTATGTCAACAATATTTGAAAACTGTCATCATAAATCCTGAAAAATACGTTTTTACATTGTCATAGCAAGCTTAAAATTGATTTATTAAATCATTATAAAAGCGAAGTAAACGAGATAAAATTACATTATTAAATGCTTTGGAACAACAATTTACATTTTAATAAAACTACAATCATTAATATCAAAACTGAAAACATGTGTGAGCTTATTAAAATAAAAATAATAGGCCATCACTTTGCAGTTTACATGGAAAATTACAGTTTGGCGCTTATCATAATAATACAAATTTAATAATCAACATGTTTAATAGTATAATATCTGACAGTTAACTGACTGTGACCAACAATTATTACGCTTGTCAATCCCATAATTATATTATCACATAATTAAATATAGTGGCAATACGCGTAATTTGAGATTGCGTAAGTTTTTGGCAAATCCAGTTCGGAAGAGAGTAACTTTACATTCCCCTCCATAATAATGGCACTTGCACAATATTAAACACTAGGCACTTATGTGTGCGTCACACGCGAACATTTAATAATTATAAACTAATAATATTTACAATAATCCCTCGCTGCGTTTATAGTTAACAATAAAATAGCACTCAGATCGCAACCATTCCATTAATAATTGATTTATATTTTTTAATTTTATATTTTATTCATTTTTTGTACTTTCGTTTTTGACGTTTTGTATTTTTTTATTTGCGTTTTCGTTGATGCAGCGAAGGATGGCGTTTAGAACGCAACGATTTCAGTCACGCTTTTAAAACTAAAAAATAAATCATGTTAATAATAACCATAACTTTTACAAATGCTTTTGGAAATCGAATTAAGTAAACTTAAAATACTTAAAATGGTATTAAGTAATTATGATTATTTTTTTGTAACATGATTTCGTAATAAGAATAAAAATGCTTTTTATACATATGCATTATACTTAGTTTTAAAAAATCCAGTGATCTTTAAATACCAGAAAATTTATAGAGATGTTATTAAATTACATTTTAAAAAAGACTGACACAAATATAATATAATGTGTATAAAATAATGTTGTTGCTAAAAATAGCAACAACATTTTTAGTTACTGAAAATATTATTGCTAGTAGTAGTTGCAGACATTAATGATTGTTTACTTCATTTTGAAACACATTAATTTTATAGTTATATGTGCAAGACCAAGCAAAGTCATCGCGCAGCCAATGGAATTGCTTTAGATGCCGTCGGAAATTAGTTAGCGTCTACTTACCTACGCTCTACAAATAGCTATTGAAAAACTAGTTGATAGACTTACACATAGGTACAAAAAGCATTTTACATTCATAAAACCTAAACTAAAACTTAGAGATCCATGCTAAAAGTCTCTTGTGACTCATCAAAGGAGATCGAGTTGGAGCGCGGTTTCTGGACCGGCGTAGTGGCGCTTGTAGCCGACCCTGGATTCTTCAGCAGGGCCGCTGGAAGGGAACACTGGGGTGGCGTTTGGGAGATGGGAGATTGCCGAAGTGACATCATAAACGACCGCTCGTATACTATTCTGGTGCCTGGAAAGAGAAGAAACAGAATTTAAAATAGTCTTATATTACATTTTTGTACATAAAGTACGGTTTTATAGCTTAATTCCTCTAGATAATAAGATATAAAAACTTGATTCGATCATAAAACATCTAGTATGCTATTTTTTTATGTATCAAGATATTATTAAACCCTAATGCAGGCCTGAACGTAAGTTTAACAGCTCTTTAGTATTCTCTAGGACATACCCTAATGCGTTGCAGTTGGTACGTCATTGAGGGACAGGTGCGAAGTTAGGAGCTATCAAACATTAGTGCAGTCGGGCAAAAGCTTCCTAACTCATATTAGTAGTACTTTATCCATGCCTTCCTATTACGAAGTTTTGTGATAGAATGTTGCTCAGCGCAACCAATTTTTTTTTAAAGTTTTATTGGCAATCTCAACTCTAGACTTATCTAATCAGGTCACACGTGATACACGATTGACTGTATCCTAATCTTCTTATATCTACCGTTATTAGACTGATAAGTGGCAAGAGAAGTAAACAAACTCTAAGTAGAGCATATTTCAAACGATCGTGAATTACACCAAAGTGTATCCAATAATATTGAAATGTAACCTAAAATTAAAAAAGCAATTTTTGTCGTTAATCTTTGAGTTGATATTTTGCTATGCACACTGGCAACCACGTTGTAGCAGAACAAGATTATATCTCAATAATTCTTTAATTTATTTTTTGTTGTAGATTAATAATCCTTACAACGGAGTTTTGGCGAAAAAACGAGAAAGATCACTTAAAACGTTTATTTTCGTGTCGTTTCCAAAACTCTATAGAAGCTTCTAGTAAAGTTGCCACCACTTTACTAGGAGTATGACTTAGACTACACAACTGCTACTGACTTGACTTGATGACTTGGACTGTGACTTGATACATATCTGCGCGAATATCGTTAACTTGACAAATTATCAATTACTTGACACTGGCTAAATACACAAGTGTGGAGGCAAAACATAAAAAAAAGTTTTAAAAATCTTACAACCAATCCTTGCATGATACCTGTATTGCTTAGAAAATATTTGGGTGTGTACGTGCGCGGGTGCAGATCTGACAGCATTCCACCGTACTACTCGATCATTAGCCTAAATACTGTAATGCTATTCTTAACAACTAACGGGTTTTTGCTAGTTGCACAATCCTGTGCTGATTATACCGCATTTTGGAAACAAGGCGTGGGATACTTTAGGTATTTGATTTAACGACCAAGCCACTTTATAATCGTCCTATCGTATCTTGTTGTGAAGTATGAGTATAGCTTAGATTCTAATTTTAATATTTATAAGTATAGTTTAGATTGTTATTTTAGTTATACCGCGTGCTTTGTTATTTGCTGTTGTTCTTGCAGAAGTTGCGAAAACATACCCTTAATTAAATTTTGCAACATATAAATTGTTACCTTACTTTTTATTTTTAACTATTATGTACCTACCTATTTTATTATTATACGTTTCTTAGCTAAATTATTTGACATTGATATAAAACTAATATGTTATATACCTACACGGTACACACAACAAATGAGACTTTATTGTCTTAAATATTTTCTATTAATTATATAATATTTAATCACGTTACGACACTGACTAAATACACAACAGTGTTGAGCCAAAAAAACACGTACCGCTTAGTTGTCTATTATTCCTCGCCATCCATACAAATTGTGAATCTTCGCCTCTTTTTATAAAAAATATGCCTTAGCGTCGCTGCAACAAGGTTGATTTCGTGCCTTACTGCCCCTTACTATTACATAATATTGTAAAATTTTGTTTATAGATATAAAGACTAACGTGGACAGTTTTAATATAGCAGCAACACTCCATTACCTACATTACGACTAAAAATAAACGCTAACCTTACCCTACAAACTAAATTCGACCACGTGCACGGAAATGAATACTTTTGATGAGAGTTGATCACACGTGGTAACAGTATAAAAAACATGTGCCTTGATAAACTTGAAGGCCAACTACAAGTATTTTGCAAGTTTTTTTTATGTTTTGGCTCCACACTTTTGTGTATTTAGTCAGTGTCAAGTAATTAATAATTTATCAAGTTAATGATATTTCACGCAAATGTGTGTCAAGCCACAGTCGAAGTCATCAAGTCAAGTCATAGTCCAGTCAAAGTCATACTTCTAGTAAAGTGATAGCAACTTTACTTGAAGCTTCTATGGAGTTTTGGAAACAAATCGAAAAAAAATGTTTCACCATCATTATACCATTTTCCCACACTCACGCCTGTAATCCAGCACTTAACGAATAGAATGCCACCAATTTTATGCACTAACACTGAAAATAACACAAGTTTTGGAAAATAATACAATGCGGTGACGCAATCTTTTTCGCGTTCCCGCCAAAAACTCGTTTCCATGTTTTACATTTCCCAATAAAATAAACGAGTACAGTACCCAAAGTAGGTAGATAGGTTACTTTACTAGATAGTAAAACCAATTACTCTACTGCGATGCAGTGTTTAGGCAAACGAAGTGGTCGCAGTTAGCGATGTATCAAGTAGAAACTGAGAACAAGCGACCGAACAAAAATCAGCTTTAATAAAATTAAGAAAAAATACCAGTTTTCAATAATCACAAGCTTAAAAGCTTGTCATGAAATATGAAATCTACCATTTCTCACACACAGAGAGTATGTAAGAGATAGCTATCTCTGTGTGTGAGAGAAGGTAGGGTTAGTGTTACTTACCAAAGAGTATAGTAACTATCTAAGGCCTTACAGCGTTACTACTGTAGTCACGTGGTGCGATACCTACTGATGCTAATCAGAGTTAAATAAATACCACTTAAATACTCGTACCTTTATCTATCTCAATATTTATTTACCAAACAGGCCATGTGGTTTTATTACGTAACCAACACACTGACTTGCCGGGTAACAACAAGTTTTGCATGTGTGCCAAAGATAACACACATGAACACACACACACGCACTGTTTAGTGTGTGTGTGTTGTAGAACGTAGTCGGCTGACGACTCGACTCAGCTGCCATTATTAAAGACAATAATAATAATCGAATCGACAAAGTGACTTTAATAATATTTACATATTGTTTTTGTGACATAGCCAAGGAATAAAATCTCATAATTTCGCCAGAAACTTTATTTATTGAGATTATTTCTAATCTACGGTTTTAGTTGTAATTATTTTGTCATATTTTTACTGTGAGTTAGATAATAGAAATGGGTAGTAGAGGCCCTCTTATCATGCGCCTAATTGCTTTCATTCGACAGACTATCGACGACTAATACGATTGTGAGAGGATCATAGAAATATTATTTGTTTAAAAAGTCATTGCCTGTAAAAACTACTTGTTTTTCTGAAACCTTCTCCTATATGTTCTTTTTTTTTAGTTCTGAACCTATATGTATATACATTTGACTACAAACTTGGATATAGAACAAAGGGATTTATGGATCAGATTGTCGTTAAGGTCATTGCCACTGCCACAACTAAATATAGCTGCTGACCACTTGGATAGTCTGTGGTATTTTATTAACGTTCCTGTTGAGCTAAATAATCGTTGTAGAGGCTTATGTAGAACTTTGGAGATTAAATTTACCGATACTTACTAATAAGTACTGGTTAGTATCAGGTACTTATTTGTCTCAATGATAATTGCTATAAAGGTTTTTTATATTCGTTATTTCCGTTCTTTCTTTAAGGCATACCAATTCGATATTAACCTATCAGCTATTGTTATTATTGATGTCACAATATCGAATGATGACAGAACCTTATCGAAGTCAAATGAAGCTAGAAAGTGTCTTTACACGAACTCCTGGTAGAGTTCATCTATCAATTGACCTTAAACATCGACTGAATAACCGAGCCAATTTCATTGTATTTACCTCCAGGAGTAGTAGAGTACACTGTGCCTCCAGGTGTACTGGAGTATACATCTGGCATCTGCGAGGGATCCGTGATAAGTACCCTTCTTGAAGGAATGGCTTGACTGTGGGTGGCTTGCCTCGCGATCGGTGACGCCGACATTTTTAAACTTTATTTCTTAACTTTAGAGCCCAAAATCACAAAACACAAACACTGTTGGTTGCTCGGAAAGACAAGAAGGACTGAGCCGGGTACAGCCGGTGCCTAAAATAAATACGTTCAGCGGCTACGTATCGCACACTAGCACGTTATGCGATGTAAACATGACACACACTAACATGAACGAGCTACATCAAAACATCCATAGATTAAGCGAATAGAATAGACTTAGTTGGTTGGCTTAATAGCCTAATATTTTCAGAACCACTTAGAATTGACATAGTACGGTGGTGTTAGTGAATTAATGAATTGGTTCAGTGAATTAATTTTCATCATATTAATGTAACCAGATATAACTTACTAAGTAATTTACCAGATTATGTACATAAATAATATCCTATTATAAAGGTTTAGACCAACTTCAATTGCCTAATTTCATAGTGAGAAATACTTGGATGATATTATTTATCATCTATATATTATTTTAAGATATTTTAATTTGAAAAATTGTAGAAGCACCCGATTTTAATAAAAATTTCTACGGTAGGTACCAATGATTGAATTTACATATTTTTTGGATCGAATTAAGAATGGCGGAGGTATTAGGTAAAATAATTAAAATAAAATAAAAAAACCTACTGAATCGAATTAAAAACCTCCTTTTCTGCAGGTCGTAAAACCATGACTGTGTATAATAAGAATCGAAAGGGTGACTAGACACTTTGGCTTACGTAGATGGATCTTCAACAAAGGGAATTTAATGCTCAGCTAAGTGCTCTGTAAATGATTATACTTAATATTTATTAATCTTACACGTCATCTCTTGATGTGAAGTATTTCCAATTATTTATTTTACCCCATCTTTTATTTACCATATTTACATCATGCATGTCATCTATCACATAATATAATGTTGTTTACATGTTACATAATCTTTGACAACGCACACACTGCCAGCGATCTCGCATGGTACACACACACAGATACACCGCCGGTATGTGCGATTGTGCGTAGTTTGCTAACATGGCCGGTTTATATTCTGAAATTAATCGGTTTTGATGGAAAATTGGCAGAACGTCTGTTCGATGAACATCGCCGTGTGAATCCAGAAGGTATAATGTCAATATTTTTCTCATACGAGATAGGTTAAACACGTGCTTCATTTGTTTTCAGAGTGTTGCTGTTGTTTTTCAATGAGCTCGTTTGTATTCTGAACAGCAGTTTAGTTTGGTTTGTTTGTGTTGGAGTGTCAAAGTGACGAATCGGCAAGTGGCCAGATAACGCTGATGGTAAACGGATACCTACTGTGGGTGGTACCTACTCATGGGCTCGCTGACCAAAACACCACGAGCATGGCGTTTATGCTAAACTAGCTTCGCCCGCGGCTTCACCCTCGTGGCTTATAGGAAAATAATTCAACCACCTATTTCACCCTCTTAGGGGAGTAATTTCAAAAAACCCTTTCTTAGAAGATACCTACACTTTACAAAGAACACACCCTCCAAATTTCAAGTCTAGGGACCAGATGCTTGGGTAAAAAGCACACTATAAAAATAACGGAAACATTTGAGTAGTAAGTAAGTAGGTGAATAGGTATTTACTTAGCTAGCATGCTACACCTTCGATCGCATCGTCACTTCCCATCAGGTGAGAGCGTGGTCAAATGCTAGACAAGTTTGAAATAAAAAAAAATGTACCAATATTTTTTACATTTATATTTTATTGAAACAGATTTCTCAGGATTCTTATTTCCATGTTTGCCAATTGGACCTGAAAAATGTCACTCTTATCAATTTCAACGAAGATAAATATCGATATCATGTAAACAAATACGTTTGTTAGAAATGCAGACATATCAAGGATTCAAAGAAATGAACCATTTTATCTTAATGGCCTTAGACTGGCCCGATAGCTCAGTTGGTAGTAGCCCTGCCTTCTGAACTGTGGGTCGTGGGTTCGATTCCCACTCAGGACAAACATTTTTGTGATGAACATAGGTGTTTGTTCTGTGTCTGGGTGTATTGTATTCTATGTATGTATTTACAAACAAAAAAGTATCTAAGTATTGTATCAGTTATCTGGTTCCCATAGCACAAGCTTTGCTTAGTTTGGGGCTAGATGGCGTTGTGTGAGATGTCCACACATATTATTATTATTATTATTATTATTATTAATCTACTTGTTATTCATGCTGAAAATAATCCATAATATTATAATAAATTTGAAAAACCACTTCACATCATCAGCCGGTAGACGTCTACTGAACGTTGACCTCCCCATAAAACGCCACTTCAGACGCTTATTATAGGGGGGGGAGTGGCCGTAATCAACACAATCGGCTTGCTCGGTGATTGAAGAAGGTTTTTTTTGTTTGGCTCCACTCTTTTGTGTATTTATATTGTGTCAAGTCAAGTCACAGTCCAAGTCATCAAGTCAAGTCATAGTCTAGTCTAGTCAAATCATACTCCTAAAGTGGTGGCAACTTTACCAGAAGTTTCTATTGAGTTTTGGTAACAACACGAAAAGAAACGTTTCACCATTATTATACCAAATTTCCCACACTCATGCATGTAATCCAGAACTTAACGAATAAAAATGCCACCAATTTTATGTACTAACACTGAAAATAACACAAGTTTATTTTATTTTTATTTTTCTTTATTAGGAATAGTAAACAGCACACATTATCAATATTAAGCTAAAATATAACTATGATAAACTTAGTAATAATGCAGCCCACAACACTATCCTCAGATTGTTAAATAGTATAAATAAATTTAATGCTATGGGAAGATGACATGCTAAACACAAACATTCGTATTTACTTAAAATGTACACAAAAGAAATAAAATGAAATGAAATGAGGTGAAAAGAAGTAATAAATTATGTTAAAAACTAAAAAATTTAGATATTACAAAATATTCATTATAAGTACTTATTGTGTACTTGTAATGTTACAAAATATATAACATCTGATAAAATTATATAATAAATATTCATGCGATGACAAAAATTGTTATGAAGAAAGATTTTGAAAAACTGCTAATTTGAATTGAATCATGTTACAGGCAAAAATATCAATATTAATAAAATGTTTATTATATGTTTCTACCATCCGGCGAATAGGAACACGTAGGCCAGCATTCGTGTGACAAGTACCAACTGCGAACAAACGGCCAGCACGCGCCTCTCGCCTGTGTATAGTTCTCGGTACAATATAACAAATACGTCTCACTAAATCTATGCAATCGAATTGATTACTTATAATTTTATACAAGGTGGTGACTTCAAGATATTTCCTTCTTGATTCTAATGTAACCATGTTGTAAATGGTGAGCAACTGGGAATAAGGTAAGTAGCCTCTATGACATCTATAATGCACTGTACGTAAAAACTTTTTTTGAACTCTCTCAATAGCATCCACATATTTTTTGTAATAAGGATTCCAGATAGGCACTGCGTACTCAAGCTGAGAACGTACTAGAGTTTTATAAAGGTAGAGATAGGTAGAAGTTCGCTTAAAATCAGAGGAACACCGCATAACGAATCCATACATTTTAAAAGCATTGTTGATAATATTATCTATGTGTAAATTTAAGCATAATTTAGTGTCTATCTGTATCCCTAAATCTCTTACAGTTGTTACTTTAGTCAAAGATGTATTGCACAGATTATACGTATGTTTAAAAGTGTTTTTATTTTTTGTAAAATTAATATAGTGACATTTAAGGATACTGAACTGTAATTTATTTTTACAACAATATGATGTAAGCCTATCCAGGTCTTGTTGAAAATAAATGCAGTCATCACTAGATTTAATTACTTTGTAAACTTTTAAATCATCTGCATATAATAAAAATTTTGAATGTTGAAAACATGTTTTAATGTCATTGATGAACATGATAAATAGCAGCGGTCCAAGAATTGAGCCTTGAGGTACTCCAGAGCCAATGGAAATGCTTTTGGACTGATAACCATTGATTACAACTTTTTGAGACCTGTTTTGAATGTATGATGCAAACCATCGTAACAAATTCCCACGTATTCCATTGAATGCTATCTTATTGAGAAGCAGTTCATGATCTACTTTATCAAAGGCTTTTTTGAAGTCAGTATATACGACATCCACTTGAATGCGATCATCCATATTTTCAAACAGAAAATTTGTAAATGTCAATAAGTTTGATGTTGTAGATCTGCGCTTAACGAACCCATGTTGTTCATCTATGATAGAGCTGTGTAAGATAGGGTAAATTTGGTTATGAACTAACCTTTCAAAAAGCTTAGACATAACGGACAAAATAGATATAGGACGATACTGTTCAACATCATGCTTAGAGCCACTCTTATGCACCGGTGTTATATTGGCACGTTTCCAAATCTCAGGAAAGACGCCTTCGAAAAACGACGTTTAGGAAAATAATACAATGCGGTGACGCGATCTTTTTCTTTTTCCCGCCAAAACTCCCGTAAAAGATTTTAATATATAAAGGAGAATACTTCTGGCGATTCCCTGGATATTCCCTTAGCCAGCTCGTACGGCACCCGCGGCAAGAGATGGGCTGGTCCTGTTCTTCAGCCAGGACTACGTGGCCAATATGTTTATTTATCTCCCTGTCTGTATATTGCCTTCACAAATTAATGGCTTAACTGATATATCATTTTTTTTTTATAACGCCCAACTATCACATACATAGATCCTGGACCCTAACTAGGATTCCCTGTGTCTAGAGACCCAGGAACTACGAGGACCATGGTCCCACAACGCCCAGACTCAGAACAAGTATTTGCACTTTTTTTTTCTGTTCACAAATACTTGTCCTGCCGCGGGAATCGAACCCGCTACCTCCGGATTATGAACCGACCTGCTCAACCACCACACCACAGAGGCTGTCAATAGATAAAAATTTGCATGGAATTATTTTAAACCTTAATACAAAGGCAAAACTGTAGTCACGCCTACTAGCAAAGCTTTTTTAAAGTCCAGGTTGAATACTTTCAAAAAATATGGCAAACATAAAATTTAATTGGCTTCCTAGTTCAATAGTTTGTTTCTACGATGTAAGAAAAAGCTGTTGGTCTTCCAAACAACAAATAAATAAATCTGTTAAATTCTATAGCTTCAAGGTAAGTTTTTGATGCGGGTTGTTCAAACTTTATTCAAGCAGTTGTAAACGTAAGCAGAGCGTGTTCTGTGCAAGCAACCAATACTGTCTTGCGAATATGACGTCGAGTTTGGGAATGGAATGGATGTTTTTCCTTGTTATATTTCTAAACGGCGACCACCGCAATGGCCGCTCTACACGGTCTCTGAGGACCGAAATAATTTTATACTCCTACGTAGTTGTATAAATACTCGTACTACTAAGGTACACGAAAAATTACTAAGATTTTAAGGCAAATCTGAAGACCAGCCTGGCGATCAAGTAACTCGATTACTATACCAATTAAACACTATGGATTTGACAGTTTGAATACGAAGTTTATGTGCATAGTTAGTATAGAAATTTCTCCTGTCGCATTAGAATTAAGGTTTCGTGATCACCATCTAATAAAAATAATGTGTACAATTTAAAAAAAAAATTAAAACATCTTATTGCCATTATATAGACACAAATAAAACATATCCTTAGGGCAATAGGGGTAACTACAGCATCTCCTATGTTCACACAATATATGAACGCTTGTTTTTAAAATTACTCTTTCGCCAAGAAAATATATAAAATCATGACTAGAGTTTTGGCGGGAAAACGAAAAAGATCGTGTCTCTTGTATTATCTTCCAAAACTCTTACTGGCATGAGTGGTATCACTTTCCCACTCTCATGCCTGTAATCCAGTACTTAACGAATAAAATGCCACCAATTTTATGCACTAACACTGAAAATAACACAAGTTTTGGAAAATAATACAATGCGGTGACGCAATCATTTTCGCATTTCCGCCAAAACTCAAAATTGACGTTAGTAGAACGATTCTACCGCGATTCAAATATATTGAATCCCATTATAAATAATAATAATTATTTGATCATAAGTTAATTAATCTGTCTGATCGAAATTTATTTCCATTTTTACCTATTACCCATCTATTGTAGTAGGTAAAAAGTTATCTATAATTTGATAACGCAAAAATAGCATTAAATACTTAGAGGCCAGACGTGAAATAATAAATTATAATGACCTCTTTGATATGATATGTAGGTCACAACACTATTAAGCAATTAATATAACTTATAATTTACCTTTTACCTACATAGCAACATATATTTTATCATATTATGCGCAATATACTAATAGGTAGGTACCTAATGCAATTATAAGTAGACACGTTTTTGCAGCCGTAAATGTTCATAAAAATTAATTAATTGTTTAAAATGTTCTGTTATATTCTTTGTTTTTATGTTTCTTGCCGTCGTCGTGAATGTTACCAGCGAAAATGAGACAAGGTATTTTAAGCATAGATTAATTTTTATAAGTGAGATTAAAAATTAAGAAGGGTTTAAAAGGAATTCTGAAACCAGAATGACTGAAAATACTAAATCTAAGATATTTAAATGTTAATATCATTTTTTTTTGGTATGGCTCCACACTTTTGGGTATTTAGCTAGTGTCAAGTAATTGATAATTTTTCGAGTTAAGTAATATATATGTATGTCAAGTCAAGTCAAGTCACAGTCCAAGTCATCAAGTCAAGTCATAGTCTAGTCTAGTCAAGTCATACTCCTAGTAAAGTGGTGGCGACTTTACCAGAAGCTTCTATGGAGTTTTGGAAACAACACGAAAAGATACGTTTCACCATCACTATACCACTTTCCCACACTCATGCCTGTGATCCAGCACTTAACGAATAAAATGCCACGAATTTTATGCACTAATACTGAAAATAACACAAGTTTTGGAAAATAATACAATGCGGTGACACGATCTTTTTCGTTTTCCCGCCAAAACTCCTAATATCATTTTATGCCTATTTTGTGAAGACACCTCGTTACTTTTTTTGTTTTTATTTTGGCTCTATGCTTTAGTGTATTTAGTCAAGTATTTAATAATTTCTCAAGTAAATTAATATTATATATGTGTCAAGTCACAGTCCAAGTCATCAAGTCAACTCATACTCCTAGTAAAGTGGTGGCAATTTTACCCGCTCCGATGTCATCGCGCACGCCCTTTAGCCGCCCGACATTGTTTTGTTTTTATTTTACTATCGCGTAATGCGCAGTTATAGAATACGTTGTATCCAATACAAAAACACTATGAAACGCACTCTATTAATAGTGATTGTATGGGTGTATTTTACAATATTTTTTGTGTTAGGTACAAGAGGCGCCACACGGGTAAATAAATGGATACATATTCATTTTCCCGCGTGAACGTTTCATTTTCTGGGCCATAAAGTATCCTATGTTATTATTACTAGGTGGTAGGACTTTGTTGCAAAGTTCGTCTAGGTAGGTACCACCGCTTTGCCAGTTATTCTGCCGCCAAGCAGTAGTGTGCAAGCACTACTGTGTTCCGGTTTGAAGGGCACTGTAGCTAGTGAAATTACTGGGCAATTGAGACTTTATGATCTGATCTCACAGTTGAGTAATCTAATTACCAGACTGTGCTGATGTCTCGGAATGATGTGCGCAGTGCAGTGTCGCGCGAAACTGTGTTTTGGTTACCGAGTAGGTAACACTGTTCTGTTATGGGTGGCCGTGGCGCTTAACACCAGGCGAACGACTAGCTCGTTACATCGTTCACTAACATAAAAAAAAAATGTTAATCTAGTAATGTAAGCAATCTGTAGGCTAAATTTAACGGAAACGAATTCAGCTGTTTTGGCGTAAAAGCCTTAGGTGCAAACAATCAATTAACGTTTTAATTTTTATAAGCAGGGAGCAGGGATTAGGTTTTGTTGTGCTGGTTACTTTACGTAATAATTTTTTTATTTAATAGGCAAGGTTTTATTTGAGAGCTCGAAAACGAAATATAATGGAATGTAACGGTGGCGCGTGTTTTTGTGAGAAAAACACGTAATTTTACTGCAGGAAATATTTTCAGGAAAAACAATGCTGACAAATATCATAAGTGCGGAGAAATCAATTTTCTTTTTATGATTTGTGTATTATACCAGTGTTATTTGTTTACATTTTTTTTAAGTTTCAATGGCTGAAAGTGTCAGGCTTCACCTGGATTGCGAGGCTGTAAATTTATAAATTTTATAAGTTTGTTATAAATTTCCCGCTTCAGAATGGAGATTCTGAAGCGGGAAATTTAAACATTTAACAAACATGTGTTTCAATTGGTTGCAATCGAGTTACGTGATCGACCAGCAGATCCTAGTTAATACTTCTAGATAAATCATGTCAACCTTGACCGCGTCCGCTGTTGTTTTCAAATTCTATTAAAATATATTACAATATTCTCCACACTCCAACAAAACATTTCTTTAATGAGGCGTCAAAGAAAAACACATTTAGAATTCTCTTTGGTTTTTGTTTAGCGTTTATACTTGAAATAATAATAGAGGAAATGTTAATTATAGCGTTCCAATGTTGTTGAATATCAGAGTCGAAGAACAAAAACGTGTTTATTCGACCCCACCATAAAGCCCTACAAGTACATACCTTTATTATCGAATTCAGTTTTTTTGTCGAATAAATCGCAATTCTGCGCAATAACATTATTCTCATTGTTTTTCACTGAATATAGAATAGTGACTACTTAGTTGTTTTCTGGTCCGTGATTTAATTTATTTTAGCCTCTATGGTGTGGTGGTGGAGCAGGTTGGCTCATAACCAGAGGCGGCGGGTTCGATTTCCACAAGTCATTGTGCACAAAAAACCGCAAATACTTGTTCTGAGTCTGGGTGTGGTAGGACCATGGTCCTCGTAATTCTTGGTTCTCTAGATACTGTACGGAATCCTAGTTAAGGTCCAGAATCTATGTATGAGATCGTTGGGCGCTATTGATGTAATTCATTCTACGCGTTCATTTTTATTTTTTTAATTTGAATTTTTCTAGACCTTTCCGTTTGTATGTAAATACATATATGTATATAGAATAGAATATAACACCGAGACACAGAACGCCCCCGTGGGATGAACAAATAATTAAAATACTTTTTATCCGCGGGTAAAACAGCGGGGCGCAACTAGTAGGTTTATATTTTTCTTAGTATCAAAGCTTTAGGTAGATACTCCGAACCCAGTGTATTGTTTTACAGCAGTCTATATTCAAATAAGTTTATATAATTGACAATCTACTTACTATGCTAACCGTGGACGAGTCTGAGAAGTTGCATTGAATTTAATTTCCTCGTAAAATGTTGCTTTGTTATTTTTATAAGCTTCCATTTGATTCTGCGTAGCCATGACAGAGATTAGATAGATAGAAAAGTCTTTATTGCACAACAACGACATAGAAGGTTAGGAAAATTATCTTCCTGTTAGCCCCGGTGTATTATGGAAGGTTTCATGCAGTGCTGCAATGATGATGGGATATAAAATTATGTTTTTGTCAAAAGATAAGAAAAACAACAACTAAATATTAGTTTAAACTGGTGAAATTATAAATACAACCTATTATAATTATTTTGTTATTTATATATTATTAATCTACCCCAATGGTTTTTGGATGGCTCTACAATCAGCGATATGCTTGTTCTTTTACTTCGGAGCCTAAACTATCTACACACAAAATTTCATCAAAATCCGTTCAGCCGTTTCACCACTGACTTGATTGAGAATGGTTGTCAATATACACAAACAGTTAAAACTTACACAAATAAATAATCTTTTTGCAGGAAGTAGGTCGTAACGTATTATCAGGAAGTCTGAGAAACTAAATTGAATTTAAATGTTGTTTCCGAATAAAATTATGCTTTAATTTTACTAAAATGATATTTGATTCTGCGTTCGAAATAGTAGCATTTAAGAATCAAGAAGCACATAATTCAACCTATCTACGCCAATATTTATAGTTTATATCAAGTTTATATTTATATATATAGTTTATATATAGTTTATTACAAGTTATTATTATTTATTACAAGTTTATATCCTCAATTCTAGATTAGAATAATCATTTTCTCTAATTGATTTATAAAAATTGATTTATTATTGGCTTCCTATTGCATAGTTGGTTTCTAAGTTTTAAGAAAAGTCTTCCTAACAGTAAATAAATAAATTAACAAAAAAATTAATTGTATTCTATGTATATGTATTTATAAAAAAAATATATTTGAGGAAAGCATAAATTTCAAAAAAAGGAACAGGTCCTCTATTCTTGGTCCTGGGTCTGTATACCTATACTCTTAATGAGTCTGTGTCGTGGCGTGAGTTTGAATCTTAAAATAAGATACATTCTCAATTCTTAGACATACATTCTTAATTCAATTATAATTTAGTTGTTTTTGAACGAGATTAACTTTCGATCCTCAAATATTAAACTAAACGATAGTGCGACGCCATTTCTCCTCAAAGGAGGAAAAAAATAAAAGGTGCTGGATTACAGGCATGAGTGTGGGAAAGTGGTATAATGATAGTGAAACGTTTTTTTTTTCGTGTTGTTTCCAAAACTCCATAGAAGCTTCAAGTAAAATTGCCACCACTTTACTAGTAGTATAACTTTGACTAGACTATGACTTGACTTGATGACTTCGACTGTGACTTGACACATATTTGCGAATATATCATTAACTCGAAAAATTAACAATTACTTGACACTGGCTAAATACACAAAAGTGTGCAGCCAAAACATAAAAAAAACTAAACGATATCATCGGTATTAGTACTAACTTATCTACTACTTAGGTATACCACAAATAGTTGTTTTCTTGTTGAGCTTGAAAATAATTAATAATATTTGGTAAAAAAAATGTATTGTATGATTCTCATCTTGTAATGACCAGTATCTGTAAAACGATTTGAACAACTCTATCCAACTACAATCTTAGAAATTCCAAATTAATTTTTCGATACGGTACGAAACCCGTAAAGCCATTAATCCTTTCAATATTTGTGTACGTACGTGTTATTCTAGAATTATTTACTATGTTCTACAAACGTCCTATCAAAACACTATTAAAATAGCAATTCATTAACATACCTTATGCATTCACAAACCGAACCTTGAACATGTTTACAGTTTATAGGTATATAAATAATTGAATTGTTTTTACAACTGCCGAGAAGTGAGTCACAGAATACGCAGCAGACACACCCCCGTGGTGACTATGTGGTATTCTGTGCCGTTCACAATCGCAACAAAACGGGGAAAACAATTCGCACGTGTTTATTGTGCTCACTGTTAAGTAATCTGGAATGATTTAAACCATTGGTCGATACAAAATGGTGTAAGGTTAATTAGTTATATGTATGCGTAGTTATATGTATACCTACGTAGTTATACCTAAATAGTAAGCTAATCAATAAAATTAACATCCTCTAAATGGCCTAAATTACGAGGACGTTAATACTTATTGTAAACATTTTCAAGCTTTTTTCTACATAAAATAAAATACCTAATAAAAATCATCAACCACTTCATGATATAATTTTTATTACCTAATTAATTCAACATATTTCACGTTCTGTATCATTAATCCTTTTTTCTCTTGAATTCAATAAGATTAGAAAATTACTCTTCCTTTCTATCTGTCTCTCTCTCTCTCTCTCTTTCTCGCCCTCTCTCTGCTCTCTAATGGCAAGTTCTATCAAATAAACTACCTTGTTATACACAATTTTTTTCCCCTTCTCTCTCTTTTGGATCTTCCTTCAATATCTACATACTCAGGCCTACTCTATCTAAGCCAACAATATTGTTATATATATTGTTATATGTATACGGAATATCTTTCCATATAATTGCAATAATTTGTCTTCAACGACATGATTAAATAATAAAACGTTAAATCAAATTTGACCTACGTAGAAGATATATTCGACCTTGTGACATGCGAGTTAAATAAAAACAAACTCTATGTACAGTTGAAAAGGGAAACGCAAAACTACCCACCCGCTTTGCACTGGCCACGAAAGAGACGCTAGACGAAAAGAGATGGAAGATAATACAGCTTCATAGTCATAGCTCATAGTTTAATCAAACTACTGGATGGCGTGATCTTGTTTATTCATAGCATGATTATGACAACATCGTCATTCTCCGACTCTGTGGCGCGGCGTGCCACTTCCGGCAAACATCCTTTATTTATTTACTTTCTATAACAGGCTTATAAATTATGGACTGGCTTTTATGAGGACATCATTTCTGAGAAGAGCTCGAAACTTAGGTACTTGTAGAGTATAATATCTGCACACTGAGATAATTAAACTTATCACGTTACCTTACATTATTTATTCTGTTTGTAAAATAAATTGGAGGCAGTTCAAAGGAAAGTTACCACCACTAACAAATAAACTACCAATTTCGTCGAATTTTTAGCTATTCGTCAAAATTACCACTGAATAGCAAAATAATTTTCACGTAAAAGTCAAACAAACAAACGTACAGAAAATGTTATAGATTCATATATCAGCAGAAATTTATGGCAATAAATAAATGACTCCGACTTAAACTTGATGAAGAGCACGATGAAACAAGGATTAAATAAATGTATCACATCACATCATTAGCCGGATAATTTGATTTGTCCAAAAAATATAATTAAGTACCTGAATGTCATGGCTAATCACAGATATTAACTTCTGTGCGCCAATACAACCTTAGTATTTATGTAAACATAGTGTATCCTGATCAGAAAGTCTTCTTAGGTCCTTATTTTCTTTAAATGTACTTACGCGCAGCTGATAAAGTACTAGTGCAACGAGCAACATGGCTTACGACCCAAAAGATTCGTCAATACCAATTTTTGGTCCTTATTACTACATTTCCACTCGACTGAACAGTGGGTGCGAAGTAGATGTTTTCCACTTTGACTTTCGGAAAGCTTTCAATATGGTCAACAACGACGTGCTGGTGGATAAGCTGTGTTATGTATGCTTTGCCCCGAGTCTCCTCCAACTGCTGGCAGACTATATTAAACGTATAGTCATGACCGCCAATATCAGTTTGTCAGGCTGGGTCTAAATCAAATGTGATAGAGCTGGGAGTCATACAGATGACTCCCAGCTCTATCACACGCGATCCGGAGTTAGTCAGGGTTCGATACTAGGTCCCCTCTTGTTCTTGTTAGTGGTTAATGACTTCCTACTTTTATAAGCAATGCAAGATGTTTACTCTAATTAGAGCATGAAAATAGGCAGACCTGCTGACATGAAGGATTTGGAGGTTTGAGAAAAATTGCAAAACGATTCTCAATTGTCGATCCGTGCTCAAGTAGAAATTTCATTCAAAAATTGATCATTTTGTGAACGAAATCGCATCTTGACGCGATTCGCGTTTGAGCCTAGTTCTAAAGCGGGCCTATAATAGTACTTAAACTACTTAACTTAAATTTCGAAATAAGTAGATAGTAGGTATATTCATACTGACTTGTAATATTGTATGTATCAAGTCATGTTTTCGACTAATCTCGACAGCATACTTAGCAATCGTCCGATTCGCGCCATAAGTCCGTGACTACTCAAGAATGCGTTTCAATTATTTACTAGTATTACCACTCTTTCTCAAAAACCTATAATACCTAACTCTCGAAAACATTTAATTTTTTTTCATGGGAAAGGGTTTTTTTGAAATCTTTCTAAGCTTTACAGATTAATATTCCTCTAGGAGATTCCTGTACTGCTACCACGGAATAGATAATAAATAGTACCTGCGTAATTATAACATTATGTGCAAATGACGAATAGTACTTACCTACTAAATTGAGTACTTATTTTGAGGTAAAATCCTCTACATGTTTACTATCCACACTTAGGTAAAATTGTGGTATTAAAAGTTCCGTCTCTATATTAAGCACCGATATCGCAGTTTTGTATTTACTCGGAGAAACATAGGAGATTTATTAAATGGAACTTTGTCCTCTTTAAGCTCGTAATAAAGCTTATCAAAATAACTAGGTATTCAATCAAACTTATTTTAAAAATAACCTCTTAATTTTCTGAAAAGTCTATTTGTTATACTGACCGGCCCCATTTTATTTATTTATTCCTATTTCTTTAAAGTACGTTGGTTGAATTGTTTTTTTTTTTTGGTTGGCACTGACTCCTGAGTGATTGGACGAAGGCTTTGGAGTTAGAAAAGAGCCAGAACGACTGTTGATCAAGAAAAACTCGAAGGAAAAAGGAACAGTCTTACTTATTCAATACATAAGAACGAATACAATTTATATAGAAGAATAAATAGATAGATATTTAAAGGTGTTTTTATATTCACGATATCTATACCTATTAGAAATGTTATTACCTTCTTTTCTTTAGATCTAGTTTTTGTATTTGTTTGGAACCACAAAGTCGCATTCTTTTTGTTCTTAAATTCTCGACAAAGAACAATAAACATTCTAGCGAAATATAAAATTCTAGGTTTTTGGATGCAGTCATGGCGACTCTAGTGGGTTACGTAAGTCATTGCCAAGGTCTCAGTCAAGGTTGTAACACATAATATGTTTAAAAAACAATCAATCTGCTAATGTGCGCTGTTTCTGCTAGCCTGTGAAGGGCACGTGGCTTTTTATCAGAATTTACCACGTCACGTGATCCACGAGATTGGGTTTTTCAAGTATTTTTTAATATAAATGACCTTGATTTCATGGAAGATGCGGCGGTCTTTGGGATGCAACTGGTGTGGATATCTCACCTGAGTGGATACCTACCTCAGATAGTGGTTTCATATTTGCGCCTTTCAACGTCGAGATTTTGGGACCGAGTGCGCACATAATTTACAAAGATCTTTTGGAACGTCTGATCGATAACAGCTGTGACAATAATGCTTGTTTCTATTTAGCCCAGGTAGCCCAGCAGCTTAGCCTTAGCTAAGCATTGTCATTCAACGGGCCATTGCCGTCAACATTTGAGGCACGTTGACTTTAGATAGCGGCTTTTAGATTCAACTTTACACTTATTTTAATTTTGTTTATATTGCAATTGTTTTTTTCTTTAATAATAGTAGGTATTTTGATTAAACCCCAACTTTTTTACTTTTTAGCCACAATACTTTCCAATTAACCTATGTTTTATACCTATCCCTAAGTAGGTAGTTAATTCACCCGTTAACCGACAAACTGGTAAATTAGTGAAGCCACGGGACAACCTAAGTTGCCTTATTAAAACTACTCGTGTTTCCTTTTCTTTTACCTTGCCTGTCTTTGATAAAGTGAAACAAAACACAAAGTAACTATTCTTCCGCTAAAAAACGTTTATTAGCAACGGGGAAAACGATACGATAGATGCAGTGTGAAATAATTACAAGGAATGTCTAACGTACAACCCTCGTACGGTTTTTAATTTTTTATCTATTGTTATATAATACAGCATTCGACCGGTTAATGCGAATTTCATCATAGTCATCATTCTTCAGTTGTTTCAGTGTTGGTACATAGATGAACGTAAAGCCTAGTTTCAGGAAGCATAATATACCAGTAACACGTAGGATTGCCAACATTTTTTCAGTGAGGGCTCGATTCCTGCAGCATGACAAGTATTTGGGCACAGAAAAAAGCGCAAACACTTGCTCTGAGTCTGGGTATTGTAGGACCATGGTCCTCATAATTCCTGGGTAGGGACCCAGAATCCTAGATAGGGTCCAGGATCTATGTATGTGATCGTTGGGCGTTATTATTTATTTATTTAAATACGGACGGTCTCTATAGATGATTCCTGGTGTAAAAGGAAAATTCCATTTTTTTTTACTTCATACTTTTCTAGCATTTGACCGCGCTCTCACCTGATGGAAATGACGATGCGATCGAAGGTGTAGCATGCTAGCCAAGTAAATACCTATTCACTCTTCTCTTGAACACGCTTTAATACACTTCACACTTTCCATTTATAATAACATCCTTGAGGAACAAAGTAACACATGGGTAAGTAACCTTTATTAATGTATACAAAGAACATTCAACATCAACCATCTGCGCAGTTAGTATTCAACAGTGCTATAGTAGATAATTGATTATTGAATTCAACGAGCCTCTTGAAGACAACAACCTTGAGTATGAACTGATTTAAGAAGACGCTTATTACCATAATGTTCATCGAGTATAATGTGAACATATCTAAGGCACATTGTAAGGTATTCGCGTCACGTGATATTGAAATAGGTAGGTATACTTCCCGAAACGACCTCGTTCAGAAGTTTGGCAGAAAGAGCTTGCTCAACTTGCCTTTTAGAATACTTCAAGAGACGGCCAAAAGGAATCTGAATCCAGGCTGGTTAAACTAACAGAAAAAATATAGAAAATAGGTACTTACCTAGAAGAAGGACATCGAATCTGAAACCTGGAGATAAACTTTTACTAGGTGGTAGCACTTTTCTGTAAAGTTCTTCTAGATAGGTACCACCGCTTTGCCAGTTATTCTCCCGCCAAGCAGTAGTGTGCAAGCACTACTGTGTTCCAGTTTGAAAGGCACTGTAGCTAGTGAAATTACTGGGCAATTGAGACTTTATGATCTGATCTCACAGTCGAGTAATCTTATTACGACTGTGCTGATGTCTCAGGATGATGTGTGCAGTGCAGTGTTACGCGAAACTTTATATTAGGTCTTTACCTATGAAATTGCCGTTTTGTTTGAAAAAAGTTAAACTATTTTTTTTTTCGAACTTATTTATTTCTTTTATTCAAAGTAATCACCCCTGCAATCAATGCATCTTTGCCAACGCTGTGGCAGTTTATGGATGCCCTTCTTGAAAAAATCAGCAGGACGGGAGACAACAAACTCTTCAAAGGCGTTTTGTACTGCCTCTCGGGAATTGAATTTTTTTCCCGCTATAAAGTTGTCCAAATTTTGGAAAAAGTAATAGTCGGTAGGCGCAAGATCTGGTGAGTATGGCGGATGAGGGAGAGCTTCCAAACCCAACTCATGCAGCTTAGAGACGGTCTGTTGTGCAGTATGGGGTCGCGCGTTGTCGTGAAGTAGCAGTGGAGACGACCGATTGACCAAAGCTGGTTGCAGACGTGCGAGTTTCGCCATCATTGTGGTCAGTTCTTCAATGTACACATCTGCAGTAATGCTCTCGCCGTTTTGTAAAAAGCTATGATGAATCACACCAGCACTAGACCACCAAACTGTGACCATCACCTTTCTAGGGGTCATTTTTCGTTTTGCACATTGCTTTGGTACCGAAACAGGATCTAACCAACTTGCTGAGCGCTTTCGATTGTCAAAAAGAATCCATTTTTCGTCGCACGTAACAATTCGGTTCAAAATTCCTTCATTTCTGTGCCTGTTAAGCAGCGCAAGGCAAGTCTCGACGCGTACGTTGCGCTGGCGATCGTTAAGTTCGTGGGGCACCCATCTATCAAGCTTTTTTATCTTGCCAATCTGTCGCAAATGGACCAATATTGTTTTGATGCTAACATCAAAAGCTGCTGCCAGCTCAGCTGTAGATTGAGATTCATCAGCTTCCACAATCGCCTTTAATTCATCATTGTTGACCAAAGTTTCCGGACGACCACGAGGTTCATTTTTCAAGTCAAAGTTCCCAGAACGGAACCGAGCAAACCAATAACGGGTTGTACGTTCGTTTGTACAGTTCTCTCCGTAAACGTCGTTGATGTTAGGTGTCGTTTGTGCCGCGTTGGTGCCACGACGGAACTCATATTCCATAATTACACGAAATTTCAAAGTATCCATTATGAGGAAAAATGTTGAAATGTAATGAAAATACAACGCTAATCAATAAACAAAAGACTTATATTGTAAATAGAATGTCATATTTTTAAAACAAAATTAATTTGAATTAAGAATTCATAGCCAATCAAAACTTTTTTTGTTTGAAAAAGTCTGTACTGCAATACGGCAATTTCATAGGTAAAGACCATTTTGGAGGTCGGAGTGACAGTGTTCTATTATGGGGTGTTCTATTATTCTATTATCAGGTGAACGACTAAATCGTAACATTATTTCCTAACATAAAAAAAAAAACTAAATAAGTCTTACTTCAGTCTTAAGCACACTCGTTTTTTGGTCCTCCAATTATATGGATAGTTCGTCTCAGTATAGAGAACTATGTAAATTGTACTAATGCAATAGTTATGTATATTTTACCAAGTCTGTGATGACGAGACGAGCACAATCACGCAGCCATTCCGTGGTGTAGCCACGTTGTGATGCCAGTCCGAAGCCAAGGTTACCTTCATGTTACGTTGTATCCTCGCGGCCTGCCTCTTACAACGGCCACGGCCAAGGTTCCGAGTTCAACGTGTTCTTATGTAGGCTAGTCGGCTTAGTATTAAGTAAGTATATATAGGTGGGTACTTGGATATGGGTCAGCGGATTTTGCGCTCGCAAAAAGCACCAGGCTCTAATCTACTCGTGCTTAGATATATATATGTACCTATCTAATTTAGGTATCTAAGTACAGGTAAGTATATACTTGTTTTTTTTGAGGTATTTAACATTTTCTGCGCAAAAACCTAGTTTTGACCTCACGATCTTTAGACAAAATATTTATATGATTATAATTGGTAAGAAGTTCTTTACGATAAAAAGCCTGTCTGTAAAATAACCTGCTTTATCTTATAAGCAATAGTAAGCTACAAGTATTTAAATTATTACCATAATTATGCCTACAAGCCAAAGAAGCCTTTACCTTCTTCAAGAGCCAAGGTACAAAATGAAAAATTTATATTTCCGTGACCTTTCCCTATCTTGTGAATATGAACGTTTTTGAATTAATACTAGCGGCCTGCCCCGGCTTAGCACAGATATTTTTTATATACTTAAGTACATAAGTATAATATATTCTGTCGCAAATGTTCATTGAGGATAATGTAGGATTCCAATGGTAAAATAATTTTTCGTATCAGTCCAGTAGTTTCAGAGCCTATTGAATGCAAACAAACAATCGTATCTTTCCTCTTTATAATATTTGTTTAGATGTGAATAAAGAATATATGAATTTGCGTGGGCGTCTCTAAGATATTTAATTAAATAAACTGGATATATACAATAGTAACATCGCCTTTGGAGATCTACTATTAACCTACCAATTATAAATGTGTATCCAACCAAAATTTTATGATTTATTGACTGTATAGAAAGTTAAAAAAATAGATAAATAGTTCTACACGTAGTTTCATTTATTAACGTTTAATAATAAATAATAAATCGTTGTAGACATTTCACACAGTGCCATCTAGCCCCACACCAAGCAAAGCTTTTACTATGAGAAGCAAAGGTACGAGTAATAATGAAACTTGATTGCAACCAACAGAAGCAGAAATTTGTATGGATTTGACAGTTTCAAGTAGTCAGAATTTAAATTTCTGTTGCATTGCAATCAAAAATCCATAACTGATAGAACACTTATATACCTAGTTTTTGTTTGCGAATACATACATACAATATAACACCTAGACAAGGAACAAACATCGATGTTCATAACACAAAAGTTATATAAATCAGTACCTATTGTTATAATCATAAGATTGATGTCTTTACTGTTTACATCGTTAGATAAGGTGGTTTAGCGAGACGCACGTGCCTGAGGTTATATCTACACCTAGAAATATAAATCTAATCTAATAATATCATTAGAAACACGTGACGCGTTTGGTCGCGTAGTGTGAATAGAACCACTCGCATCTCTCCTAGTAGGTTTTTTGAGGTAATTTTTTTGCGCACGCATGGCTTGGTAAGCTGGTGAATGCGAGGCGAACGGAAGTTGATTCACGTAGATCTCCATTGCCAACATAACAAAGTTAAAAATTTGTATTATTGTGTCGGTATGTAAGGAAAAATGACAATTTACAATTGTCAAGATGGTTATAAGCAACGAATAAGCATTGCAATTCAACGGGACAATGCTGCCAGCATGTTGGGTACGCTACCTACTGGTAGTGGGCTGGAGCATTTGGACTGTCTATAGGTCATCGCGGCCACTAATATAGTCCAAATGTTTTTTTTAATAAATCGCTTCGAATGAAGCTGTTCACATAATTGTTATCGAACTTCACTTGGTAAGTTCGTTTGATATTCAATTTTACTTTTTTTTTGTCGTAGTAGGTAGCGTTTAGTATTAGCTATTATATCATTGTGTATATAGTTGAAAATAAAGGCAATTTACCATACAAGAATTTATTTAAAACTAGTTGCGCCCCGCGGTTTCACCCGCGTATAAAAAGTATTTTAGTTATTTGCTCATCCCACGGGAGCATTTCCCTTTTCCCGGATAAAATGTAGCCTATATGTTAATCTAGCATATAAGCTATCTTGATTCTATTCAGGATTTAGATGAAATTTGGATGGCCGTTTGACCGTGAAGGAGTAACAAACATACACACATACAAACTTTCGCCTTTATAATATTAGTGTGATTTCAACATACCTACCTAAAGCACAATTAATACTTACAACGAACGCCTATTTAAAAATACAAGGGAAAAACAAGTTGTGACGTTCGTTCCTAAATAGATAGATAGGTAACTAGTAATACTTCCGCAGGGAGTCATAAATTTTAAGACGGTATAATTGAGTCAAAAAGCGTCGAAAATGCTATGAATAAATACAAACGTAGTAACATTACCATGAATCCCCAATGAACATCGACCTTGGCTTTCGATTGCTGCGCAGTATTCACGAAACATAAAAATCTTACAACGCGAAATAATGTGCCACAAAATCATCTACGCGTGCTTACATCGCCGGGTTTGAAGCAGGCTTATAAACAATTCCTAGTCTTTGCCAGTAGTGGGTGCTACAAACGTGGTACATTGTATTTGACGTAGAGCTGGCTTATATTATGAAAGGTTTGGTATTACTTGCATCATCCTCACGTGTGTATTTAAAATACGTTTTTAAATAATTTTATTTAGGTATTATACTTTCAGTAGGTAAGTTAAAATGTGATATGGTATAAATTTCATAAGTAAATTTTTTTTACGCACGCTTGACTTGGGTAGTAAACTGGTGAATGTTTAACGAGGCGAACGGAAGCTTAAAGTTGTTGGATAAACTCCAAACACCATTGTCAACATAAAAAGTTAAATATTACCTACTTAAAATTTGTATTATTATGGCCGATAGATGGAGCTAAAATAAAGCAGCCTTATTAATAAACGGGTAGCCTTGGATTAGTTACTTAAATTTTTGTCCTTTTTTGCTACTGGAATATTTAGCAGGATCGAAAAAGACAAAAGTGGTGTAACTAATCCAAAGCTATTTCGTGTTTATTAATAAGGCTGAAGAAGTTTTACTTCAGTCATGTGATCCAAAGCACACTCTTTTTTGTGGATATTTACATTATCACAAGTGGGAACGCAGCTAGGTGTAAATAATAAGCTAAATTAACACAGTTCACCCATTTACCCACATTACAAGTTAGCAACAAGATAACTCTACCCTTGAAATCTCCATTCGTCGGTATCCATCGGTATCGTACATATGATAATTACTTGGCTAACAATGTTTTTTAATGATAAGTCGTCTGGTGTCCGCAGCCTTGGAATTTTATTTGGTTGGATTACAAGTGGATAAATTTAGAAAAAGGTACTAATTAAGGTTTTATGATTTTAAGTAGGTAATTTGACTATAGCTGGCGAATAACTGATTTTAATATTTAAATGAATCCATAACACATATAGACTACTAGTAGACTATATAATAGTAGGTACTACACAATAAACAACAATATATGTAACGACTTTAATTTCCCCCCTTCCACTATCTTATTACTATTAATATGTAGGTAATAGACCGTGCATAATATTGTATACTAAGATCATACAATACTTGTCTACTTTTTAACTACTTTGATTTAATTAATTTGAAACCAACAACATAATTGAAGGGATGAGATCAAAAAGGGTTTAACAGATTTTTTTCACAAAATGACTTATGGGTATCGTTGGATTCAGCGTGAAATTAACTACCATAATACATTCTCAAAATACCGAAATGAGGCCTAATTCTCGCGATTATCAGTCTAAAAACGGTTTAACTGACACAGGAATACAGTTCGCTTATCATAAAAACATTATTATATTATATTTTTACAGTAATTGTACGAATCAATACTACATTTTGTATTTTAAAATAGAATAAATACATTTTCAAGCAACTGAAACTTACATAAACAAAATAAACATTTTCTATTACCTTATGAGCTCTCTACATTAAAATGAAGCCATTGAAGTTTAAAGTCAATTTTCTCGAAGCTATCAATTTGACAGTTAAACCCTTTTTGTTCTCACCCCTTCAATTATGCTGTAGGTACATAGCCCTTCCCCTTAGCGCCACTGAGAGCCTGCTTACCTCCTGCAACCTACGTGTCCCACGCGATTCTTCATGTCTTCTTTCTTCTGTAGGGACACACGTTTATTTACGTTGACGTCGACAGCGCCGACCTATTTAAGGGGCACGTGATTTAATTATTAAAGTAGAGTTGCACGAGAGTTGCACGAGAGTCGCGTAAGAGTAGCATTCGGAGACGCGTGTCCTCACATACTCCGGGCTTACTCCTTTTATATTGTTAATTGTGTGTTCGGTTCGCGAGGACAATATATGTGGTAAAAAATAACAATTAATCTTTAATTTATCTCATTCCGGTAGTGAGATTATTAGTGAACAAAAAGACTATTAAAACTTCCATTGGCTTGTCGTTTTGCAAGCTATATATGGCCTGCCCATTGCCTTTTCGACGACAGCCTCTGCGGTGTGATGGTTGAACAGGTTGGCTCATAACCTAGAGGTGGCGACAGAACAAGTATTTGTGCACAGAAAAAAGAAATCTTGTTCTGTGTCTGGGTGTTGTGGACAATGGTCCTCGAAGTTCCTGGGTCCCTAGACACAGGGAATCCTAGTTAGGGTTCGGATCTCATCTTTTCAGCTATTCTAAGCCTACTTCACGACAACTAATAGGATAAGGATAGGTAGGATAATGTGACGTCCTAGCCTAACATCATAATTTCCATGTTCCATTGCTCAAATAAGACTACAGTAACACAGAAGTGTGCTTGGTGACCGCCCAATCAGCCCTATTAATAAACGGGTATTAGTCTCGGATTAGTTACTACTACGGCTTTTGTCCTTTTTTTGCTGCTGGAATATTTAGCTGGATCGAAAGAGACAAAAGGTGGTGTAACTAGTCTAAAGCTACTTTGTGTTTATTAATAAGGCTGTATATGTATATAAATAATTGTATTTTTTCGCCAATTTTTGTTATTTGGTGTGTACAATAAAGAGTTTATCTATCTATCTATATATCTACCATTATTATACTTGGGTTCCAATTTAAAGGAGAAAGCGGTAAAATGCGGAACATATAAAAATTGAACGCGGTGACTCTTACCTATTGGAATTTATTTCTATGAATGAGTCAGATCATTGTGAGTTCGAACAATCGATGAAAATTACCACCCATCTGTTACAATAATTGCGCAGTTGGTGACACGCTTATGGCGGCATCAATAGGGAAGACTAACAACCTGTGTTTCGCAGTTTACTCACATGCAATTGTATAAAAGTGTGGAATTCTTGCGCAGTGCTATAAGCTTTTTACAGGCGCTTCTGAAATATCATAGCATCAGTTGTATAAACATTGTGGTAGGAAGTAAATTTTATTTAACCTTAATATAGGTATGCACCTACGGCTCGCGCAAAACTTTATGAGCTCTCGGAAGTTAGCGCGGATGGCTGCGTAGAACGCATATTATAGTTATTGACAGCCTCTGTGGTGTGGTGGTTGAGCAGGTCGTCTTATAACCCGTAAGCGGCGGGTTCGATTCCTGCGACAGGACAAGTATCCTGTTAGTCCTCCACATCATCCCGTGACATCAGCACAGTCTAGTAATAAGATTACTAGACTGAAATAAGCTAGGCGATCATGTAACTTGATTGCAATCAATAGAAATATATAATTGTATGAATTTAATAGTTTCAATACGAAGTTTATGTGCATAGTCAGTATGGAGTTATTAAAATTGGTAATGGTATTTCTCCTGTTGCTTTGTAATCAAAGTTCCGTAATCACCTCACCGAACATAATAGTCTCATTGCTAAGTAATTTCACTAGCTGCAGTGCCCTTCAAAGGAACACAGTAGTGTTTGCACACTACTGCTTGGCGGCAGAATAACTGGCAAGGCGGTGATACCTACCTAGATGAACAGAAAAATCCACTTATCGCCTTACTATAATTATCATCTTATTCTTAGGTAGTTTTTTCTGTGGTTCCCTGTTATAATGTCATCAACCATTCGGTCTCACATCCTACTAAGAAGTTTATTGACCTTTTTAAGGTTTTTTAGCTAAATACTAAGCATGGCCCGAAATGTTCTTGACAAGTTATTATTTGTTGATAAATGTATAGATGAGTTTTTGGCGGGAAAGCGGAAAAGATTGCGTCACCGCATTGTATTATTTTCCTAAGCTTGTGTTAATTTCAGTGTTAGTGCATAAAATTAGTGGCATTCTATTCGTTAAGTGCTGGATTACAAGCGTGAGTGTGGGAAAATGGTATAATGATGGTGAAACGTTTCTTTTCGTGTTGTTTCCAAAACTCCATAGAAGCTTCAAGTAAAGTTGCCACCACTTTACTAGGAGTATGACTTTAACTAGACTATGACTTGATCACTTCGACTGTGACTTGACACATATTTGCGTGAAATATCATTAAATTGATAAATTGTGGAACAAAAGTGAGGAGCCAAAACATAAAAAAAAGGTATAGATGAACGAGAAATAAAACATTATATGTTATGATATGTTATTTTATTTATCTGATATGTTAATTCTTTATACATTTGACGGTTGTATTTTTTAAACTAATAAAAAAATACTTACGGCCTTATTCATTTAAGTTTCAATATTTTTGCAACCTTTCCCACTTCAACTTCAACTCTTGGTTAATGAGGTTAGAGAAAAAAGCAATTGACTATAATAGTAACTAACTGACAACAGCAGAACAAAATATAAAACGCATTCTTCTGAAGGGTACAGAGACATTTGAACTTTGGATCGGATTTTTTTCCATAACCCAAGTATTTTTTAATTAGAATGTGTGATTTCTTTTTTTTAATGATGTGACGAGCTCTTCGATCACCTGATGTTAAGCGCCACGGTCGCCCATAACAGAACAGTCACTCGGAACTCTAAAACATAGTTTCGCGCAACACTGCACTGCGCACATCATCCTGAGACATCAGCACAGTCTGGTAATAAGATTACTCGAGATCAGATCATAAAGTCTCAATTGCCCAGTAATTTCACTAGCTACAGTGCCCTTCGAACCGTAACACAGTAGTGCTTGCACACTACTGCTTGGCGGCAGAATAGCTGGCAAAGCGGTGGTACCTACCTAGACGAACTTTGCAACAAAGTCCTACAACCTAGTAAATTAGGGTGGATTATTATCGGTTAAGTGTTCGTGAACGTGCACGAGTGTTGGCAAATGGTTCCAAGTTTTAAAACCATGACTTCTCGTTTTCTCTTCAAGGTTTCCTAGAGCCTTCAGTAAAATATCCACAATTCTACAGTGACATTTTCACATTTTAAGACTTTGACATGACATAACCATACAAAAATTCCTTACTTGACATTGGCAGAATTATCGCTAGAAAGCGATAGAATGCCATTAAACGAAGAAAATAAGACATTTGAATCTCTCCGCAAAGGCCATTTACAAAGAGTTGATAAGTTGATAAGACATTTGAACTTTGTATGAATAAGGCCGCTACAATTATATATCAGCCACAGATAATATGATACTATACCAGCCATAGATACTAGTATAGTATAATATTAGGTCTTTACCTATGAAATTGCCGTTTTGTTTGAAAAAAGTTAAAGTATTTTTTTTTCGAACTTATTTATTGCTTTTATTCAAAGTAATCACCCCTGCAATCAATGCATCTTTGCCAACGCTGTGGCAGTTTATGGATGCCCTTCTTGAAAAAATCATCAGGACGGGAGACAACAAACTCTTCAAAGGCGTTTTGTACTGCCTCTCGGGAATTGAATTTTTTTCCCGCTAAAAAGTTGTCCACATTTTGGAAAAAGTAATAGTCGGTAGGCGCAAGATCTGGTGAGTATGGCGGATGAGGGAGAGCTTCCAAACCCAACTCATGCAGCTTAGAGACGGTCTGTTGTGCAGTATGGGGTCGCGCGTTGTCGTGAAGTAACAGTGGAGACGACCGATTGACCAAAGCTGGTTGCAGACGTGCGAGTTTCGCCATCATTGTGGTCAGTTCTTCAATGTACACATCTGCAGTAATGCTCTCGCCGTTTTGTAAAAAGCTATGATGAATCACACCAGCACTAGACCACCAAACTGTGACCAACACCTTTCTAGGGGTCATTTTTCGTTTTGCACATTGCTTTGGTACCGAACCAGGATCTAACCAACTTGCTGAGCGCTTTCGATTGTCAAAAAGAATCCATTTTTCGTCGCACGTAACAATTCGGTTCAAAATTCCTTCATTTCTGTGCCTGTTAAGCAGCGCAAGGCAAGTCTCGACGCGTACGTTGCGCTGGCGATCGTTAAGTTCGTGGGGCACCCATCTATCAAGCTTTTTTATCTTGCCAATCTGTCGCAAATGGACAAATATTGTTTTGATGCTAACATCAAAAGCTGCTGCCAGCTCAGCTGTAGATTGAGATTCATCAGCTTCCACAATCGCCTTTAATTCATCATTGTTGACCAAAGTTTCCGGACGACCACGAGGTTCATTTTTCAAGTCAAAATTCCCAGAACGGAACCGAGCAAACCAATAACGGGTTGTACGTTCGTTTGTACAGTTCTCTCCGTAAACGTCGTTGATGTTACGTGTCGTTTGTGCCGCGTTGGTGCCACGACGGAACTCATATTCCATAATTACACGAAATTTCAAAGTATCCATTATGAGGAAAAATGTTGAAATGTAATGAAAATACAACGCTAATCAATAAACAAAAGACTTATATTGTAAATAGAATGTCATATTTTTAAAACAATATTAATTTGAATTTAGAATTCATAGCCAATCAAAACTTTTTTTTGTTTGAAATAGTCTGTACTGCAATACGGCAATTTCATAGGTAAAGACCTATTATTATCTATGCATAATGCTGCCATAGAACAAATAACTACAAGTTATGATAATAAATATGTAGGTACATAGCAGTTATCTACCCTACGCTACACAAAATTATTACGAGTGGAAATCAGTTATTCTTTAGTATATTAAAAATAAATTGTATTTTACTACATTTTCACGAGTTTAATAATAATTTTAATAGTCATTAACTTATATAAATACAAAATTTTAATACACCTGAGATCCAAAAAAAGTCTTATTAGTTGAAAATCTTCACTTAAAATAGGATTTAAAAACAATACTATAGCTACAGCTTTACTTATAAAGTTAGTTAATCAATGCTTAAAATTTCCTGTCATGTTCTCGCTGACATGACATCTCATGAGCGAAAACGCACCTTAAGGATTGATTAAATTTAACCTTAACAAACGCTTTTATGTAAGGCCCTTAATCCCATAACTTAGTACAGTCTGTTAAAATTTAACGTAATTAGTTAAAATAAATGCTAATATATTTGAGTGCGCTTGAAATGAGATCTCTGCAACGGCAGAAAAGATTTGAAATAAACTAATGACATTTCGGAAAGAGGAGATATTTTTCTCACTTCCACCACACTCGACAGATTACTGGAACAGGCTATTTGACTACTATTAAAAATTTACAAGAAAATACATTATTTTATAAAGAAATGTATTAATCTATGTATATAAAAGAAATTCGTGTTGGTTACACTATTTATAACTATAGAACGGCTAAACCGTTATAGGTTTAAAGAAATTTATTCTCAAATAAGACAAAAAAGTCACTTCCACGAGAACAGTTAGAGTTCAAGAATTCTATACAAGTACATTCGTTGTCACTTTAAATAATGTAGGTATTGTAACATAAATATAAATACGTGCTTAAGTAACATTACATTTCAACACGACATAATTCATAAATAAATCACAGAGTTGTACGCTTTTAAAGTTTCTGGAGGGGACATCACCTATCCCTTTCTCGCAAAACAGAGATTTTTTGAGAGCTTCCTCACAGCTACTATGAAGGCGTAGCTTGTGACGTCACATGCCAAAGACATTGTGTGTAGAGCTACCATAGAGGTACCACAGCTTAGTAATGAGCTACTTTGGAGGACTGGTAACTCACGTCACTGCGTGTTTTTTTCTAGATTCTTTTTTTTATTCCTGTATTTTAAAATGCTTGTAACTGTAATTTTTTTGTATATTAAATTTTCGTTTGCACGACTGTCAATTTTTTGAGTTATATTATTTATTAATGTAATAAAAATATAGCAGTCAAATAGCCTATTGTGACAACAATATTCTTCACTTTTCACAACAAAAAACTATCTTATGCGTTAGTAAATACGTTGCAGATTACCATCGTAAACCGAGCACGCATCTTTGAAGTTGCTAACGTTAAATATAGCGAAATAATCATCGTGTATAAACCTCACTATGTTTTCTATGGAGCACAGATATGTGTTGTAAACTTTGTCATCTAACGGGTGTACCACTCTCATCGCTACATTATTCCTTTTCTTGCAAAAGCTTAACATATTTGTCACGTCTTCACCGTTATAAACTACGCGAAAGTAAAAATCCTGCGCCACTGGTCTTCGTTTTGAAAATTTAAACTCATCTCTTAAATCCTTCATTCTGTACACTTCGAAAATCATTCGAGACGCGTACTGTACGTTGAAATGTTGATAGTTATTCAAACCCAACGCTAAAATTAGAGGCTGCAAAGTTTTGTCATGTCCCGAATAGAGGACGAATTTCGGTTTGTTCTCCGATATAATCCGAATCATGTTTTGTACTATGTTGTGTATCAAACCGTACGCCGTTAAAAGCCCGCGTTTCAAATGATGTTGGTTCTTTATTTCTTGCCGATAAGTCCAATCTAAGTATGCGAAAAGCGATATGATATGTTCTTTCCTGACGCAGAATTCTTCCGTCGTTTCCGGTGTCGGTTCTTTATAGTCTTCATCGAAATCTGTGTCCATTCTGGCATCGTTTGGAAAATTGAAATCCGCGTCCAAATTCTTTTTAATTATAACAACGTCTTCGTACGCCTCCGCATTGTCAATGTACTTCTGCTGGTAGTATTGCAGTTTCTCCTTTTCCATTTGCGCGTCGAAATCCAACGGTTGTTTCTTACTGTCGTAGTATTTTCCGATTATATCCCTTGCTTTTCTTCCGATTTCGTTGTTGAAGTCCAGTTGATTGTTGATGTAGTCCAGTTCCATATTTAAAGTGTCTATATCTACGTCTAGGAGGCCTCTGGAGCTCGTGCGTAGTTTTCTTTCCCTTTTATCAAGGGATAGTTTCTTAGGTTTGTAGTTGCAAGGTAGAGGTGAGTCATGGCACATATGTGCGAGGACTGCGTCTCTGACAAGTTCAGCGTCCGGTTCTTCTTGTGATTCGAAAAGGACTTTTGACAGTTTGTCTACTAGGTCTTTTATTGCCGGGTGGGATGAGAGTCTGTTTCTTGTTTGGGTTGTTATTTTACTGCAAGAGAAACGTGAATGTTTTCAGTGGAAATAGTTGGTTTTAAAATATAGATGCCAATCTATTCCAATGATTGCAAACTAGGCACATTTGGAGGATTTATTTTTAAATAAACTAAAGCATAATAGTGGACCTAAATAGCGGTATCTTTTTTCCACTCGTTAGATTAAATTAATCCACGATTTAGATTAATATGCCAATTTGCGGTAATATTCATTTATATAGCAAGGAATGTCTTAGAAAAATTTAGTGTGAGACAAAGAAACAGAAGAAGAAAGCGAGAAAGATAGAGTAAGTTGGTGGATGACACATAGATGAAATGAGACAACGAGCAAGATTTACATTTACCTATGATACTCTCTCATCATGACTTTGTTGTGTTGACGTTATTAGTACCTCAAATTTGCGAATACATAAAACAGCGAGTGAGCGAGACAGAAAAAAGCGAGTGTGCTTTAAGCCACACAGCTGAAGTAAAACTTGTTTAGCTACATCCATCTACCGGTATAACTTTGTTTTTGCTTTGTTTAATGTTAATTTTACCATCTTGACAATTGTAAATTGTAATTTTATCGGACATACCATAACATGATAAAAAAAGAATTTACTTTTTTATGTTGACAATGGAGATCTACGTGAACCAACTTTAACTTCCATTCAACTCTCATTCACCAGCTTACTCCCCAAATCAAGTGTGCGTAAAGAAGTTTTACTTTAAAAATAAGAAGTAGATAACTATATTTGCATAAGCGCTATGTGTTGTAGCCACATTAGGGCCCTGTAGAACAGTGTAACTCGACTCAATTGTTTTGATAATGTCCGTCTTACAGTGTGAGCAATTGAAGGGTTGAGAATAAAAAGGTTTTAACTGTCAAATTGATAGTTTCGAGAAAATTGACTTTAAACTTGCTTCATTTTAATGTAGAGTGCTTATTAAGTAATAGAAAAGATTTATGTAAGTTTTAGTTGTTTGAACATGTATTAATTCTATTTTAAAATAATATAAATATAGTACTAATTTATACAATTACTGTAAAAATATAATATAATAAATATAATAATAATGTTTTTATGCTAAGCGAACTGTATTCCTGTGTGTACAGATAAACCGTTTTTAGATTCAAAATCTCGAAATTTAGGCCTCATTTCGCTATTTTGAGAATGTACTATTGTAAATAATTTCACGCTGAAACCACCGATACCCAAAAGTCATTTTGTGAAAAAAATTAGTTAAACCATTTTTGTTCTCACCCCTTCAATTGTAATGTTCGGTACGTAAAGATGTTTTACTTCAAAAAGGTAACACGTGAGGACGACCGCCCCCCGCCGCGCGGTAGGCGCCCCCCGCCGCGCGGTAGGCGCCCCACGCCCCGCCGGTAGTGAGACGGGGAGCACGTACTTGTTGAGGGTATGGTGGTGCTTGCAGGCGCAGTCGCGGAAGCAGAAGGCGACGGCGTGCGCCTCGCGCGCCGCGGCGGCGCGGGCGCCCCCCGCCGCGCGGTAGGCGCCCCACGCCCCGCCGGTAGTGAGACGGGGAGCACGTACTTGTTGAGGGTATGGTGGTGCTTGCAGGCGCAGTCGCGGAAGCAGAAGGCGACGGCGTGCGCCTCGCGCGCCGCGGCGGCGCGGGCGCCCCCCGCCGCGCGGTAGGCGCCCCACGCCCCGCCGGTAGTGAGACGGGGAGCACGTACTTGTTGAGGGTATGGTGGTGCTTGCAGGCGCAGTCGCGGAAGCAGAAGGCGACGGCGTGCGCCTCGCGCGCCGCGGCGGCGCGGGCGCCCCCCGCCGCGCGGTAGGCGCCCCACGCCCCGCCGGTAGTGAGACGGGGAGCACGTACTTGTTGAGGGTATGGTGGTGCTTGCAGGCGCAGTCGCGGAAGCAGAAGGCGACGGCGTGCGCCTCGCGCGCCGCGGCGGCGCGGGCGCCCCCCGCCGCGCGGTAGGCGCCCCACGCCACGCCCACCAGCGACTGGAACGTGCGCCGGTACCGCGTGCTGTACATCACCACCTCCCCTGCCCGACGGTCGACTAAGTAGAGGTTTGTCGTGTTTTGGCGGGAAAACGAAAAAGATCGCGTCACCGCATTGTATTATTTTACAAAACTTGTGTTATTTTCAATGTCAGTGCATAAAATTGATTCGTTATAGTCAAGTCATACTCATAGTAAAGTGGTGGCAACTTTTTTTTTTTACTTCTAACTTGTCTAGCATTTGACCGCGCTCTCACCTGATGGGAAGTGACGATGCGATCGAAGGTGTAGCATGCTAGCCAAGTAAATACCTATTCACTCTTCTCTTGAACACGCCCGGGTCATATTTCGCCGGAAACACAGACGCTGGCAGGGCATTCCATTCCTTAGCCGTTCTAATTAAGAACGTTGAGTCAAATCGCTTGGTACGAATGGGTGGTATTTCGACCACGAAAGGATGGCGCTTAGCCGAGCGTCTAGTAGTCCGGTAGTGGAATGGTGATGGGAGAATGAGATCATGCAGTTCTTGAGCGCATTCACCGTGGTGTAATCTGTAAAAGACCGACAGACTTGCCACCTTACGTCGATGTGCAAGGCTCTGGAGCCTTTCACCAACCCAAGTGTCGTCGTCAATGAGCCTTTTGGCACGCCGTTCAATCGAGTCAAGAGCCTCAAGCTGGTATTTGGCAGACCCGTCCCACAGGTAGCAGCAGTACTCCATACACGATCGGACCTGTGCTTGATACAGATTTAGAAGCTGTCCAGGTGTGAAGTACCGCCTTACCTTGGACAATATGCCGAGTTTTTTTGAAGCTACTTTGGCTTTGGACTCGATGTAGGATCCAAAGTTTAGGTTTGACGTGAGATCAACACCCAAAAAGCTCAAGATGGTTTCCTAAACTTACAGGTGCACCACGGAAAGAAGGAGCCAGATGGAGTGGGCTCTTTTTAGCAGTGAATAAACACGCCTGTGTTTTTGCAGCATTGAACCTAACCAAGTTAGCATCGCCCCAGTCGGACACGGCTTTTAATGCAAGGTTCATGCGCTCAACCATAGCCTCTCTCTCAATCCGGACGTCGTCACCACTGGCATGGGCACTGGATGTGTATCTTTCAACAACAGTACTATCATCTGCATACCCTTTACCAAAAGTTTCTATGTAGTTTTGGAAACAAAACGAAAAGAAACGTTTCACCATCATTATACCACTTTCCCAAACTCATGCCTGTAATCCAGCACTAAAACGAATAAAATGCCACCAATTTTTGGAAAATAATACAATGCGGTGATGCTATCTTTTATCGTTTTCCCGCTAAAATTCCTCGACCTGGTTTTATACCAGGGGTTCCCAAACTTATTTGGTCTACTGCCCAATTTGAGAATAAATTATTTTTCTGCGCCCATTTTTTCATTTTTCCACCTACTTAAAAACCACTATAACTTCAAATTAAATTAATTATTAACTCCTAAAACGTACAGTTTAGAAGGCCTGTGTACGATGCAAGCATAACATACTACATAAGTACATACAGCTATCAGGCAACAATTTGTTGTATTGTGAATATTGAATGAGTATAGAGCATTATCCCGTTCAAATATAAAAAAAAAACAAACAGTACCTATCCGAAAACCAGTAAATAAATTAACCAAACAAATGATTACCTGTATCCTTTTTTCCCGGCACTTCCGGAGCGTCTACTCCTAAGAAATCGCCATACGCGTCTCTTATTATGTTCCCTGCAAATTAAACGTGATACATTATATTTTTAAGTTTTATATTTTACTATTTGACCCGCCTCAGCTAAGCTTAATTAGTAAAACGCGGTCGAACGGGAAAAAAATCCTATGTCCGTCTCCTGGTTCTAAGCTACCTCCCCACCAATTTTCAGCCTAATCCGTTCAGCTATTCTGGCGTTATAAATAGTGTAACTAATACGACTTTCTTTTATATATATAGATTTTTTTATTTAAGCCATTTGTTTTTATTTTAATGGAGATAGGTTACACTAATTATTGGAGTTGGTACTTATGGGAAGGCCTATGTTCAGTAGACATCTTTCGACTAATGATGAAGAAGAAGTGAATTATGTGTTGATACCAAATTTAACACATTCAGTCATACTTGAGAACGAAATGCTAAGGATTTTATAAGAGCAAGCTAGCGCTGCAAAGTTGTGAGGCGTATTTATCTACATTCTAGACAAATAAATACACCAATCTATAAAAGTTTACAGTAACTGAAAAGCGAGGGTTAAAATAATGGGTGAGTTCTTTTTTGAAGAAAACTTAACGCACGCATGACTTGGGGAGTAAGCTGATGAATGCGTAACGAGGCGAACGGAAGTAGAAAGTTGTTGGTGCACGTAGATCTCCATTGTCAAAATAACAAAGTTGAAAATTGCTTAAAATTTGTATTATTATGTTGGTATGTATATGACAAAGATGGCAACATTAACATTAAACAAAGCAAAAACAAGGTTATACCGGCCGATAGATTAGGTAAAGAAGTTTTACTTCAGTTTTACTTCGGCTTTTAGTACACTACTTTTTTTTTTCACGTAGGCATTTGTATCGTAGACTAGAGAAACTGGAGAGAGACGCATCTATAATTTTTTCATGGGCACTGTGACGTGACACTGCTTTATCAGCAGCGAGGAGGAGTGGTGAGCACGTACCGACGGTGATCATCTGCGTGAGGCCGCGCGGCGTGAGCTGGCCGAGCGCACAGCGCGTGGCGGGCGCCCGCGCCGGCAGCGACGGGAAGTTGTGGAAGGGGCCCGCGCCGCCCACCCACCACGCGCGCCCCGCCGCGCTCGCGTTACCCACCCACTCGGAGTAGCTGGAGTAAAGGTAATCACAATAATAATCTATATATATAAATCTAAAAGGTGGCTGACTGACATAGTGATCTATCAACGCACATCCCAAACCACTGGACGGATCGGGCTGAAATTTGGCATGCAGGTAGATGTTATGATGTAGGCATCCACTAAGAAATGACTTTTCGAAATTCCACCCTTAAGAGGGTGTAATGGGTGGTTGAATTATTTTCCCATAGGCCACGCCGCGGGCGAAGCTGCGGGCAGAAGCTCGTCTATACATATAAAACTCAAAGTCCTTACTGACTGACATATATCAACGCACAGCCTAAACCACTGGTCTTAGAGATTTGAAATTTGGAGGGTTTGTTCTTTGTAAAGTGCAGGTATCCACTAAAAAAGGTCTTTCTAAATTCTACCCCTAAGAGGGTGAAATGGGTGGTTGAATTATCTATAAGAAAAATCTTCTTCGTTTCCAATAGGCCGCGCTGGCGAAGCCGCGGGCAGAAGCTAGTAAATAATATAATAATAATAACGCCCAACGATCACATACATAGATCTTGGTCCCTAAGTGGGATTCCGTGTCGGGCAGAAGCTAGTACCTTTTAAAGAGCGGCGAGACAGGTATATCGTCGCAGGGCACCTTGTCGCCGCCTCTCAAGTGCGTCAGCGGGCCGCGGTCGCCGTGCCTCGTCACCACGAGGATGCCTTGAAGCAGCCAAGTGTCTGTGTTCACTAATGCTGGAAGCAACAATTTGAATGGTTTAGTATTCAAACCAAAGGTTCAGGGTATCTAAATATCCTATATGTACAATGGTTTAAATCAAAAGAACTAAATCTAAATCGAAAAAACGCCACCGTTACATGGTCAACATCCCCCATGTGCGAACAAAGCGATTTGGCTCCACATTTATCATGCGAACAGCCAAAGAGTGGAACGCTTTACCGGCGTCCGTATTTACCGACAACTACAACCTTGGAGTCTTCAAATCGAGAGTGAACAGGTATCTTCTAGGCAAGCGTGCTACATCCTAGACCGCATCGTTACTTACCATCAGGTGCGATAGTGGTAAAACGCAAGCCTATCTAACAATAAAAAAAAAAGAACTATTTACTATTTTAGAGCATCAGTTGGAAAATCCACTGCTTAACATAGGCCTCTTTATAAAACGCCACTGAACGCTCATAGAGAGATATATTATATTTAATAAAACAATCAGAATAACTTTTTTTGTATTGGCTTTACGCTTTTGTGTATTTATCCAGTGTCAAGTAATTGAAAATTTCTCAAGTTAATTAATATTATATAAATATTATGTGTCCAGTCAAGTCACAGTCCAAGTCTTCAAGTCAATTCATAGTCTAGTCAAATCATACTTCTAGTAAAGTGGTGGCAACTTTACCAGAAGCTTCTATGGAGTTTTGGAAACATCTTCCAGTTAACCCTGGTGTATTGCTCATCAGGATCTGCCTTAATCAATAAACTTGGCAGGCAGCTTGGTGATCACGGAAGATATTGATGTACTGAAGAAAATTCTGCTACCTTTTCCCTGGATATTCCCTTAGCTGGCTCTTGCATGACCTTATTCACAAACCGAGAGGCCACAAAACTATTTTTTGGTAATCATTAACAAGTATTCATTGGATTTTGATTAATTGATTTGGGCATTGAAATGTCCAACTAGAACTACACAATGGTTTTTGATAGAGAATGGCTCCAAGTCAATTGACTATTATAAAAAATCAAAAAGCATTATAAATCCTTCCCCAGGATACAAATATCACCATACCAAATTTCGTCAACACTGGTTCAGCCATTTAGCTTTGAAAATGTAACAAATAGAAAACAGTTTTAAATTTATAATATTAATAGCAAAATTAGTATAAAGTAGGATTATTTATTCATTAAAAACTATCTTACTTTTCTACCTACTTTTTGCATTTGCATGAGGCCTACCTGTAGCCTACTTTTCTTCTAAGGGTTACCTTCTGATCCTCTCCTTATATTGTCCGCTGGATTGCAAGCTCTCATGTAAATCTTTCTGAATTTTGCATCACTCTTTGATATGTATTGATGCTGTACAACCTTTTTTGGTATTATTTCTTCACCTTCTGACATGTATTTATACATTACTGAAAGAGAATGTTAATCAATACTGAAACATATATATAAAATATTTTATATAGTATATAATTAAGCTCAGGAACTCAAAACAAGTTCCCTAATGTTGATCTTTGTAGTGTCATCATTCAGCAGTATGTGGGTAACAGTTCAGCTGAAAGCTAAACAAACAAACAGACAGTGTCTCATATCTAGTACAAATACAATTATTTGGGATATTTGTATGTTATTTTCATCAGACACCTATTACAGCAAATATGATGCAATCATTTTTATATACTGTGTACATAAAATACTGTGTACTCCCTCACCCTTTTCAGAGTGAAAATAATTGAGTAAATAGATAACCATTTTGAAAAGCCTGACCAGTTTATTTATGGATGATATAAAGGGCAGAATTTTAGAGTATTTAACTGGTATGGTGTATTCACAACATTGTTTTTATAAAATTGGAAATATGCAGACTTGCAATAGTTACATGAAACAGGCCTGCTAGCGACAGGTATTGTAAATTTGTAATATAAGTTTTATCGTTTCGGAAAATTTCTTTTGATATTATTGAAATTTGCTATGTCTTTGAAATATTGGTATTTTTCTAAATAGACATTCCGGCTCTATGTTATCAACTTATTGATATTTATAATGATGAATTAAATCATAGATAAAATTTAAACACATACCTGTTATTAAAAAGAATATCCATGCTGTCATGCCCAGATAGCAATAAAATGCTCGGTGGTGAAATGAAAACTTCATAATTTCCGCGATGATTTTTTTTCTATTCGTAAAAGTTCGCACATTTCATGTTGAGTGTCGATAGTAGCTAAGCCATTATCGTTTGATAGCCACTGAGGACACAGATATCACTACGTGGAGGAAATAAAAGTTAAGCCAAGCAGATACAAGAATTCTTGATTACTTCTGATAAAAATACGCATTCTTAACTTACTGACCGAATAAAACACCAAAGTTTAATAATTGTATAATTGTTATTTCAGTCAGTAGAATAGTAGCAAAGTAATTTTTAGAGTTATTCTGGAGGTTCAAATTTTATTTGGTATCAATATATATTTATATATAGTTTGTAAATGTAAACAAAGTGCTAAATCAAAACAATCGATCGGCGGCGATGGAATGCTTTTTTTGACTTGGACCCAAAGAGTATGTAATGGTACACTTGGTATACTCTATACTCGTAGTGATTGTGGCTGTCGAAGGATTATTTTGATTATATACTCTTTGGTAGTGCTAGTGATGTTGATTTAATGGGTTGCATGTAACGTATTAAACTTGTCGAAACTTGTTTCCACAAATTATAAAGAATAGTTTGAGTACTTGTGTTTAGAATTTCATAATTTTCATGAATTCTGTGAAAATTTCATAGAAAATTCAATGGTTTAAAATATTATGTTTGTTCATTGTTGACTCAATAATTGAGGAATTGTGTTGTAAAGTCGTTGGTGAAACTGAAATAGCCGCAGAAGCCCGTTTTTGTGGTTGTTGTATGTACATATTATTATATGGAAAATTGGAAGCACAAGCCTTTAAAATTTGCAATTTCTGTTACCAGTGTTTTCCACTAATCGAGTAATTTTTTATTTTTTTTAGCATTTCTATCATAATATAATCGGCGAAGATGGTTCAGAAAGTAGACCAGGGTACGATTTTCATAATAGACATAGGAAGGAACGCCTCAATACCAGACGAGAAAAATCAAAAAAGTTTCTTTGAAAATGCAAGAGAATTTGCTATGCGTCTCATAGAACGGAAAATAATAAGTCAGGGAACGAATTTGGTGGGAATAATACTTCTAGGCTCAAAGAAGACCAATAATAACATGGCAGCACAGTGTGAAGGAACTTTCAGGCACATTGAGTTGTTCGCAGAGTTGAGCACCCCTACTTGGAATATGATCAGAGATATGCCAGAGAAGGTAAACTTATAAATTTTTATGTTCAATGCCAAGGGCCTATTCAGTTATAAAATAAAAGACAAGACATATGGTGATTTATAAACATGCTCTGCTGGTAAGGACCTATAAACTCTGCTTAAAGATAACTTATGTTAATCAAGTCCCGCACAATACAAAAAACTTCTAAGTCACTTAACTTTAAGAGACATTTAAAAGTATTAAGGCTTTATTTGCATACCTAAAATACTTTGGACAATTATTATTTTAAACAATTTAAAAAAAAAGGCAAGCTCAATGTTCATCAGATGTTAAGCGACATGGCTGTCCATAACATACATATGCTAAAACAATTTGTTGCTATTATGTTTTAGCCATCAAACAGCAAGGGTGATTGGATTGATGCTCTGATTGTGGCTGCTGAACATTTTAAAAGCCAGTCTAGTGCAAAGATTGCGCAACAGAAAATAATTCTTATGACCAATTTCATGACACCAACTGTTAACAGTGCTAAGGATATTGAAATGGTAAGTGGAAACATATATTACCCAAAAAAACACTCCTGAACTTGAAAGATCTCTCATTTGAAGAGCCATTTTCTGATTTCTAAGACTTCAGCACTAAAAATATGTTCCAAATTTTTTTCATTTTGTGTTTTATATCATACATAAATATTTTTAACTAACTTCCAATAAAGAGGAGGTTCTATGTTCATCTGAATGTATTTTCTGAATGCACATTTTAGATGTATGTATTATAATCTCTTAATTTAGTTTGTGATGTAATCAGCTTAATTATTTTAGGCACTTGATGGATTTAAAGAAGAAAAATTTGAAGTGGATGTAATTGGACCAAATCTATATGATGATAATTTTAAAGAGGATGATGTTGAAATAGCAAGACAGTTTGTTGAAGCCACTGATGGTGCTACTGCAAACTTTGACTATGCTATGCAGTATTTGTCCTTCCACAGAAAGAAAGCTGTAAATGCTAAGCCATGGAATGCTGACCTTAGTATCGGACCCAATATTAAGATACCTGTGTCAGCATTCATCAGGCTAAAAGATGAGCCAGTAGTCAAGAACTGGAGAATAGCTGTTAAAGACCCTGTTACAGATAGGGCAAGTACCACTGAAGGAGTAATGAAGACCAAGTTTCACGTCAATGTAGACAACCAAGATATTGTTGAGAAACCTGAGATAATTAAGGGATTCCACTATGGACAAAAAATTATCCCATTCTCTGATTGTGATAAATCAATGCTATATGAAAGTGGAGAAAGATGCTTAACTGTGTATGGATTCACAAACTATTGCAATGTTAGTTGGCAAAGCTTAAATGGTGATAGTTTGTATTATGTATTTGGACAAAAGGGTGACAAAAAAGCTCAGCATGCCATCAAGTGTCTTGTAGAATGCCTTCATGAGACAAACTTAGTGGGCATTGTAAGAAGAGTTTACAATAAATCCGATACACCAAAGATGTATGCTCTGTTCCCTGTGATTGATACAAACAACTATGTTTGCCTTTCCATGGCTGCAGTATGTTTCAAGGAAGACATAAAGTACATGTCTTTTCCAGCCACAAGTCTAAAGAAATATGCATGTACAGATGAACAAGTTAATGCTTTCAAGGACCTTATCAAAGCAATGGATCTCACTAGAGTATATGATGAAAGTTATGATGATACAGAGGCATTTCCAGTGGCAAGAACTGTCAGTCCCTTTGCACAGTATGTACTTGATTGTATTGCATTCAGGGCCATGAATCCTGGCAAACCTTTGCCCAAACCAAGAGATGACATAATGAATCTCTTCAAAGTTCCTTCAGAAGTAGAAGCCAGGTCCAAGGAACCATTGGATAAACTGAAATCACTCTTTATACTAAACAAAATTGAGAAAAAGCAAAGGAGAAAGAAAACAAATATCTTGAATGATGCATCATTTGATACACCATTTGATACATCATCACTGATGAATGAACAGCCCAATGATATTGGATTTGACAACATACCCAAAATAAGGCTACCACTGAAACAATTGGATGAAGAAGAAGTTTCACACATTAGAACTATAGACCCAATAAGTGATTTCATAACACTTAAGAAGAAAGACATGACATTGGCTACCCTGGCTCCAGAAATGACATCAGCTATTGAAGATTTGATTTACTGCAATTTAGATGGAGATTATATGAAAGCCTCTGAAGTGATGTCGTTTTTCCGGAAAGAATGTGTCAAAGATGACCCTTTGTGTTATAATAACTGGATGCAACAATTCAAAGTGGCTTTGAATGATTGCAAGAAAAGTGATGTATTGAGTTTGATAAGCCAGAGAAATTTGAACTTCATCTTAAAGTCTGAGAACAGTTTGAGCACATTTGAGACAGAGGACTGTCATGACGATAGCCAGATGTATGAAAACAATACAATTCCAAACTCTGTACAACTCACTATCGACTCTGAGATCAATGATTTGTTCGATGAATTTTAAGGAAAGGTTATGTTATTTTTACTGTTATATTGAGCAAGAAGTTTACATCTATACCCGTGTTCAGAATACAAGATCAACTTCAACTCTATGTTAATGGCCTTTGTGGAGGGTACCACAATTTTGCCAATATCACATAGAATGATAGCACATCAAAGGAAGATTCTTCAGTGAAAAATTTTGGTACATGTGAGTAATGAATATGAGGTCAGCTATGAATGTCCTAGATGAATCGAAAATGCTGAAACAAAACAAAAGAATACTATATTTACGACAATTACAAAAATCCATAATGAAGTAATCTAAAACTAATAAGTATTTAAGTACACAATATTACATAAATACTACACAACTTCTAATATAATTACCTACTTACAACTTAAGTTTATTAACTTTAATAAATTTACATAAAATACCAATAAATGGAGAAAACAAGACATAATAAACACTTGAGGGAAGTGGGATGAGGGATATCATTTGGAATAACATCATACATTGAAAACTATAATTTAGAACAACTGAAAAATATATGGTCCACATTTCCTTGATCTAAACCACATTCACAGAGAGAATTATCCCTAATCCTAAGTTTATTTAGGAAAACCGGAGTACAAGAGTGGTTCCAGCGTAAAAAACTGAAGTGGTGATGAAGTCAATTTGTCTGCCTTTTTAAATTTAGAAAACCAGGGTTTGTGAGGATTCTCAGGCTGAAAATCACCAAAAAATTTACTAATCCGAATTCTGAACACTAGTATAGTTTGGTATCAATACAGCTAATTATCTAAACTAGACGTCTCTTTATTTTTATCCCCCAATAATACAATGTTTAGGCCAGAAACTTTTAATATTTTTCAGTAAAATCTAATGAATGAACTGCTTAATAAATTCCTGTTAATTTTGTCTTATAGTTAAAATTGAAGGTATAAATAATCACTGCACGCCAGTCGGGTTTACTTTGTTTTGCGAGTGGAGGAGCTCTAAAAACTCTTGAAGAGATAAATCTTCCTGGCAGTCTGTGTCCAGGTCATGTTCAAGTTGTGCTTCAAGTGAATTGGCCTCAGGGCTGAGAACGATGTTTTCATCGAGCACGACGTGGTTTAAGCGCGATTTGAGGCTTTGCAGTATCTCTTCCAACTCTAAACATTTGTTTCGTATGGAAGTGCCGAGGTCAGACGCGGGGTCGATATCGTCAATAGTGGCATTCTCAGAGAACGAGTTAGCTGGCGTTCTCGTCCTAGGAGGCTGCATCATGCTGAATAGGTTGTCTGGTATGCCATTACCGTTTCTCACTGGAGGTGATCTGGATTCCGTGAACTCTGCCAGTATCTCGTCGATAATATCTTCGGCGTTCTGACGCGGATCTATTACTTCCTCAGGTGTATCTGCCCCACTATCGTTATTAACCATCTTGTTATTGGCATCGAGCTTCATAATCAGTACACTCTTTCCGAATATCCAGTGGATTTTATTCGGAAATGAAAAACAAATAAAGAAACTGCACAACAAAGTCAGATGATTATGATTGATAACATACACAGACTAAGTACGCTGATACTCTTCGAGCAATATCAAGCAGATACTAATACTACTAAAACGTAGTGGTTATATGCTCTTTGATACTACGGCACGGATCCTGTAGAATTGAAGATTTAACCTGGAGTTTTGGCGGGAACGCGAAAAATATTGTGTCACCGCATTGTATTATTTTCCAAAACTTGTGTTATTTTCAGTGTTAGAGCATAAAATTGGTGGCATTCTATTCGTTAAGTGCTGGATTACAGGCGTGAGTGTGGGAAAATGCTATAATGATGGTGAAACGTTTCTTTTCGTGTTGTTTCCAAAACTCCATAGAAGCTTCAAGTAAAGTTGCCACCACTTTACTAGGAGTATGACTTTGACTAGACTATGACTTGACTTGATGACTTCGACTGTGACTTGAATTGACACATTATATAATATTACTTAACATGAAAATTATTAATTACTTGACACTGTCTAAATTCACAAAAGTGTGGATCCAAAATAAAACAAAAAAGTAACAGTTTCATAATTTGTATGTTTCATATTTGTTTGCATGTAACACTGATTAAAAATGTTTAAATGCTTGTAAATGATTGTAACTTCTAAAAATTAATTATCACAAAATCTTCGTTGCGGGAAATACAAATCTAAGTATGCTTCTTTTCTTAATTTCTTTGTTATTTCTTCTGTTGACATTATCTTGAGGGCGGCTTTGCAACTGTTGTGGGCGTGAGCGAAGAAACAGTCTCTCACCGACTGCGAATAGAATAAAGAATCAATAAATCCACTAATAATCATCCACCCGATAAATAAATAAAAATAAAATAAAATAAATTAAAAATCAATTTATTGCCACTGTAGACACAAATAATAACACAAAACAATGCTTAAATAGTACAACATAATATTCATGTCACAAGACAACGGGGGTAACTTCAGCATATGCTGTCTTCACACGTCATGTGAACACAGCGCTGTTTTTCTAGTTACCCCTATGCTTGTACAGATTTTCGCCAAGAAAGTAAGTTACAAAGCGGTTTCAAATATTAATTTTATAAATATAAACACAAATAATAACAAAACACAGAGTCAACATAAATATTATAGCGAGAACAGCAGCATTTGTATCTTGATATACCAGATAATACGTTCTTCCACTGCTGGGACACGGGTTTTATCTCACACGATGAAAGTGTGGGCCGTTTTTTTTTTAACGGACTCTACGACCTTTTCAGCGTCACCGGGAGGATTACAGTATCACCGGACGGATTATAGCGTCACCGGGGGGATTACAGTATCACCGGACGGATTACAGCGTCACCGGGCGGAGAGTAGGCCGTAATCCACCACGTTGCATTGGCCTAGTGTGGGTTAGTGGATAACGCATATTTTCGAATTTTGTGATTCTTGAATATGCCGATTTCTTCGCGATGATTTTCTTCATCGTTATAGGAGTGAATAAAATTGAGCGAATGACAAATCCGCTCATAAATTAAAAAGTCATTAGTACAGGGTCGAATGAGATTTGAATACATTGAATACATCCATACTCACAAACTTTCACATTGATAATTTAGTAGGACTATGTGTATCTTTAAGTTTTAGGCTTCAATTGGAAGTACCCATTTGTGCTGCAGAACAACCAAGTGGAATCATATTTCGTTGAATTATATCAGTGTAAAATTACTATTGAATTAGTGTTACTACCACTAGTTTTATATGTACCTTAAAATCCGCCAATTTTACACCTTGGAACTTTGACAGGCAATGTTTGAACAATCGAGAGTAATGTTTTCGACAAAGGAATATCTTATCTTCGTACTGCCAGTAGTCACCTTGAGCTGAGCACGAGCAGCCACAAGCTCCACACGAATCCAAGTTATAAGGAACACATTTAATCTAGAGAAATCAAAGAGATTGTTAGTAAAAAGCTAAATGATTCATTACGCGGTACAAGTCAGGTGATCGGAATGTACTATGGACAGAGCGCTATTAAACTGATAATGTTTTCTTACCATCACTGCGCATTTGAGGACTTTTTTACCAGAAAAGCTGTAAGCAAATTTCAATTCACGTTTCTTGTATTGTGGGTTGTAGTCGCATGCGCTGAAAACATTTTTTTTTTATAAACAAGAATACTAAATTTACAATAAAGTTACGCAAGTACCTAAACAATCTTGGGTTGTTATATTAACAATCACTTATATTCTGTAGATTGGGTTGTCTTTAATGAATAAATAACGCGCAACGATCATATATATAGATCCTGGACCACAACTAGGATTCCCTGTGTCTAGAGATCCAGGAATTACGAAGACCATGGTCCCACAACACCCAGACCAAGTATTTGCGCTTTTGTTTTCTGTGCACGAATACCTGTTCTGCCGCGGGAATCGAACCCACCGCCTCCGGGCTATGAGCCGACCTGCTCAACCACCACACCACAGAAGCTCTCAGAATGTTTAGAAACTTACTGTAGAATGTTTAAAACTTACGCCGGAAATTCACTAGCTTTGAAAAGAAGTTTTCTTTGAGAGGTAGAGTTAAAAGGTGCACAATTTTGTTTGTATAGTTTTCTCTTTGGCGGTTCCTTCGGAGGTGGCTGGTATTCGTGTTTAACAAGCCACCGAGATGTCTTTGCACCTAGTCCGACTGTGCTGTAAATCTAAAAATAATAGGTTATTACCTACTTTCTTACATTTCTAAGGTCCGTATTACAGAACCATGTACAGTCATCGATCGGTGCTCAAGCAGAGATTTCATTCATAGTGATCAATTAGTGAATGAAATCTCTTCTTGACCAGCGATCTATGACTGAGCAACGTTCTGTAATACGGACCAAAACCCTATTAATAGTATTCAATGATTTTAAGAAAGCAGATGTTATTTGTTGGCTGTAGTTGTAAATTTATTAGGTAAGTACATACTATAAAGAAACGTTTAAGTCAACACCATAAAGAATTAAAGCCTTTAGTTTTTCTTAAAGCCTTTGTTTAATTCTACGATAGACGTACCCTACTGTTCAGATCATAAAACGCATCTCTTCCGTCATTGTAAGACCCTGGCCCCAAGTTGTCTCTCACTTCATTCGCAATCCGTCTCATAAAAGAGCTCCTGGAAGGTCCCCGAGTGGGCAGTACTTCTCGTTCCAACCCGGTACCGAAGCATATTCGAGGCGGAGGCTGTCTATTGACGACGTATTCAAAGTCTGAGGAAAATATAAGCATATACTTAGTGTGGTAATTAAAGAAAGTCAGCGCAGAGCCGCCACCGCCGCCGCGCGTACTCCTTCAGGATAGGTATATTGCCCGAACACCGGTAGAGTTATTCGACTGTATCTCGTGAGTGTTAGCCGTGTACTAGTTGTAGTGTAGATAAAGTTTGGTTGTTTCATTTATCCTTACTAGTACTTAAGTATAATATGAATTGTTATCTGTTTGTTTGTTTGGCTTTCACAGCGCAACGGCTGAACCAATTTGAAAAAAAATTGTACTCAGACTAATTATATTACCGGAATTATCTTTAGATTTTGGGATTTAGGATTTCGAATTCACATGAGAAGATAGATATAGGAAAGTAATCTGCTGAAACCACGGGGTCACGGAGTGCCTCTAGATCGATTATGAAATGCATTATATATAATTAAGTAATTACCTAACCGATTAATAGAAATAATGGTTATGATTTTTAAAACACTACTCATTTATGCACAATTTTTATGGTAACATAATTAAAACTGATGATAAAAATTTTCCCTGACCATCCAATGTGTCCATTATTTATTCTGTGGTATGATTAATTTCAAAATAAAATACGTTTTACATTTGTTACATTACCGCCATGAGAGGATTCTTGCATGTTATTCGGACGCAGGTATCGTCTTTTATAAGGCCGCTGCATTGTTGTTGTTTTGTGAACTTTTGCAAACAAACTGAGTATACCGCGGGAACGTTCGTGATTGTCGAAACAATAAAAAAATATGATGAATATGACTATTACGCTTTATTGGGGCATTCAAGGCGCACGCTCGTGGCGCGAGAGGGTGGCCACGCTGCACGACGTATTTTTTTTATAGTAAGTATTTGCGAAATTCACAAAACAATACTTAATTTCTGGTATGGGCATGGTCAAGCCTATACAGGGCTACCGGAAAAATCGTGCTAGATCCGTTAAGGGCGTGGAGTACCCATCATTTCTGACATTTCACTATGAAACACCCTAGCCTAAACTTAACTCTTTTCGAGATATTCGACTTTTAATTTTTTTATTGAAAATTGCCGATTTTTTGGCTACAAAATTTAATTGTTTATTTTTTGGGGGCGAGTTGGCCGGGGGGCTAGTTGGCTGGACTGCAGTCGTGACCCCTTCTCGCCCCGGCGGACGAGGGCTTACGGGGGTTTTAGAGGGTTCGAGTCCCACATACCCCCTGCCACCACCCCCATGGTGGCAGGGAAGAGCGAGGGCATTACCCCCCCTCAAAATAAAAAAAAGGGGGTTTCATAGTGAAATAAGTTAGAAATGATGGGTACTCGACGCCCTTAACGGATCTAGCACAAATTTGAAATAAACTGTATTTCACCATGTTGTCAAATATTCTAAATCCTTGTCTCCTTAGTGCGACCATCCGAGGGATGGAATTATTCACTGACATGAAACTGGATGACACGAAAAATTGCGAAGGTCGTGTCATCTAGATTGTAATAAACGAGTTATGAACAGCCTCGCCCATAGAAAGCCAAATAATAGCTACGGTGACGTTGTTATTTTTTTAGTTAAACTAGGTCAAATTCTTTGGTTAAATACTTATACATACATGCATTACGCCATCGGGACCTATTTATATGCTACCTATGAACACTGCTGTTCTAGTAAACGAAAAAATATGTAAAATCAATATTTTTACATATTTTTTCGTTTATATATATATCGTTGTATATATCTTTTTTTGAGTATAATATATCGAGAGAGAGTAAGAGCGTTTATAGATAGACGAGCTAGACGCGGCACGCCTATGGGAAAATAGTTCAAACACCCATTTCACCCTCTTAAGGGTAGAATTTCAAAAATCCTTTCTTAGCGGATGCCTACGTCATAACATCTACCTGCATGCCAAATTTCAGCCCGATCCGTCCAGTGGTTTGGGCTGTGCGTTGATAGATCACTATGTCAGTCACCTTTGAGTTATAATATATAATAGGTCTTTACCTATGAAATTGCCGTAATGCAGTACAGACTTTTTCAAACAAAAAAAAGTTTTGATTGGCTATGAATTCTAAATTGAAATTAATTTTGTTTTAAAAATATGACATTCTATTTACAATATAAGTCTTTTGTTTATTGATTAGCGTTGTATTTTCATTACATTTCAACATTTTTCCTCATAATGGATACTTTGAAATTTCGTGTAATTATGGAATATGAGTTCCGTCGTGGCACCAACGTGGCACAAACGACACGTAACATCAACGACGTTTACGGAGAGAACTGTACAAACGAACGTACAACCCGTTATTGGTTTGCTCGGTTCCGTTCTGGGAATTTTGACTTGAAAAATGAACCTCGTGGTCGTCCGGAAACTTTGGTCAACAATGATGAATTAAAGGCGATTGTGGAAGCTGATGAATCTCAATCTACAGCTGAGCTGGCAGCAGCTTTTGATGTTAGCATCAAAACAATATTGGTCCATTTGCGACAGATTGGCAAGATAAAAAAGCTTGATAGATGGGTGCCCCACGAACTTAACGATCGCCAGCGCAACGTACGCGTCGAGACTTGCCTTGCGCTGCTTAACAGGCACAGAAATGAAGGAATTTTGAACCGAATTGTTACGTGCGACGAAAAATCGATTCTTTTTGACAATCGAAAGCGCTCAGCAAGTTGGTTAGATCCTGGTTCGGTACCAAAGCAATGGTGTCGAATCTGTTGTACCACTCTCTAAACTAAACCAAACTAAAAAATCTCTAATTTTAATTTAGAGATTCATAAAAGCTAATCTGTTGTCACGTCGAATTAAATTTAAAAATCGTATTGACAGGACTAAGTTCGATTTTGACAGTTACTAAATTGAATTGATAGTGTTGTTTCTATCTGGGTGAAGAACGAACGGAATCATTGGTGAATGACAAATATATTATAAACAGCCCTGTTTTAATTTATTAAAAGTATGTGAAAATATTAAAGAATTAAAATAAATAACTTCAGAACGTATTTTGTTAATTTTTTGGTTGAAAAGCATGAACTGTACGCTATTACTATCTGTGGCGTGAGCGCATTTTTGTTGTTATCTGTGGAAAAATCAAGTGACAAAAAAATGTATTGTGAAATTCAAAGAGCATATAACCACTACGTTTTAAAATTAAATGTGAAATTAGTGAAAATTCCACACAGAACGCTATTATATTATATTTTCTATTATGGAAAATAGAAAGCGAATGAACAAACGCTAGCAGGAGCTGCTAGTCGAGTGGCTACATAATAATTTAGAAACGGTGAGAGGTAAGAATGATACTAGTTATTTTTTTTCATACCTACGCATAAATCTTTAAAGCTCTCTTGAACAATGATTTCATTATGTAAACTTTACATATAAACAGTAAAGTCATTCATAAATAATTTACCCTTAATTTATATACCTTACTTACCAAACCAAACTTACCATAACCTTTAATTACAGGAAGTCTACTTTTCTAGGAAATCAGGCTGCCACATGACATGGGTCGTTGAGTTTTAGGCGGCTTTAAGCAACAGGTTAAACCAACTTGGCTACAGCAGGACTGCACAGCAGTGGCAGCATGTAAGTTTATGCAAGACACCAATTTTTTTAAAATGTACATGTATGTGAATTTTCTTTTAATAATAACTTCATTATTTACAGGTATGGAATTTGTGGGTGGGAAAGGTGAAGGCTAAGGCTCGCAAGGTGCGAACATCTATACGCGCCACAGGTGGAGGACCGGCAGAGGCAGACCGGAATGATATGGAAGTGAAAATTCTAGACATAGATGGGTCTGCATCTGTTGAAGGATTCTGCCAGATGGAAATGGTAATAATTTGATTAATTACCTAGTTATCTACATTAATTTTAAAGACAAACTGCATGAATTCTGATTTAATATTGAATAAAGGCTTATTAAGCCACATAGTGGGCTCTAAAAGTGTTAACTGCAGTTATAGGTACATTTTTAATTATCTTGGCTTGTGTCAACCCACTGTTTGATATAGGTCTCCTCTCCTGCACACTACTATTCTGGTGTTCCTCCTGTGTTGTTACCAACAAATTTTATTTAGTTTTATGACCGCGGGGATGAGACTTTTTATAATATGGGTATATTAACAATTTATGATGCTATGTTAATAGGTATACAATTGTACCACATTTAAGCATGATTATATACTTATTAGGTATTCATTCACAGTTTTACATTTTAATGTACTTACCTAAACCAGATTTCTAAGTCTGTGTGGCAGGCACCAAACTTAAAATTGTGTAGTTGCATAATTTATACTTACACTTTCTTTTTACAGGGAATCCAGCCTGCCTCTGTGAGTCAACCTTTGCCAGAGCCACACCTACCAGACATGCCACCCTCTGTGGAGGCTGAACCTCAAGCAGACATTGGAGCGGAAGCTTGGAGACCCATGTGCACCCGCTGTGTTCGATGTAGAGTGCAAAGGCCTCCCCGGTCTCCGGTGAATAACAATTTAGTGCAAGCCCTCAATGAAAATGGTAGGCTATTAGAGTCCCTTAAAAAAATATTTGTATTTTGTTAATTGTTGATTATTTTTATTGTTGAAGTGTTATACCTAATGATGATAATTTATTATTAAAATATTAAAAAATAAAACCTTGTGTATTATTTGAATGGTTTATTTTATGTAAAATAGTTATTTATGACAAATTGGCGTATCTCTCTTCCCTCCTCAAGGAAATCAATTTCATGATATTCATCCTCCATTCCATCGGGGGATGAATCTTGCTCTCAATCGAGTTCATCCAAATCTGCAAAAATGAATATTAATTTTAGTGTAATAACTTTTGAACCCCACATTGATTATAAATGTATTTTAATAACAATCTGCTCATATTCACTTACCAGCATCAATAAAAATATTAAATATAGTGCAACAGCATAATATAATTTTAGCTGGCTTTGTTGGTTCATAATGCAGGCAGCGATGTCTCTGAAAGCATCTAAATTTGGTTTTTATCGGCCAATGCACATCTCAACAATATTTCTTGCCCTGCAATGGCACTCGCAGGTGGTTTCATTTGTAGAGGGTGGTGCCATAACAGGAGTCAGGAGCCATGGTTGCAGAAGGTACCCCTTGTTACCTGTAGTTAAATAAAGTTTAAAGTAAATCTATGTATGCCTTATGATTAAAAAAAAAACAAGTGAGTAATAAATACAAAGTTACCCAAAAGTCACTGGTTTCTTTCTCCATGCACAAACTCATTTCGTAGAAATTCTTGGACTTGTGATGCCCTCCAGATGGCTGCATCATGTGTGGACCCAGGGAAATTAGGGTTTAATGCCACGATTTTACGTTTTGCACTGCATACCTAAAGGATGCATAAGTGATTAAGTATTGTTTTAAAAAGTAGCTAGGTAGCTACTTAAATAAATACCTATATTACATAAAAGAAAAATTCTGATTTAGTATAATGGGTGATGTAGTAGGTACAAATATAAATAAATTCTCACAATATGGCAATTAATGCTGTAAAACCCTTTTCTATTGTAAAAAAGGTTTCCAGGTGCAGTAGGATGACCAAGTGGTGGTTTCACTATTGCAATGTGTGTGACATCTATAGCACCTAGAGTGTTGGGCATGTTATATAAGGCCAGAAATCTGAAACAAATAACACTTTATATTGCTACCTACTAATTATTGGTTTTTGTAGGCCCTGAACATAGATAGGTACTTATGACAAATAACTGTAAACAGAAATTAAACGCTTACTCTGCCTTTGCTGATTCTTTTTCAGTGTGCGTTGTAGGAAATTTTACATGTATTGAAGTTAAGTTTTCTAATATGGCATTAGTGACAAGTTCCAGGTATCTGCTAACTAGTGCTGGTTTACTTAGACCAAAAAAGTTGTCTTGGTTGGTCAAGACAATTTCAGCAGCCTGTAAAAAAAAATTGTAGTGAGGCTAAAGTCTGTAAAGGGACATATAAGGGATAATAATATAACGAAATTTGAAATATGAGTAACAAGTAGGTATACAAACACATACAAACTTTTATATGTTTTATGGAAGGAACTTTTCATCTAACTGTGGATCATTTAAAGTGTCAATTAAATATATCAGACAAGTTTTGGGAAGGCGAAACTGTTTTTTAAATTTCTCCTCGGCTAATTCAAAACGATTTGAATTATCCCTTAAACCTTCCAGCCTTATCCATTCTTGGTAATTTCTGAAAGAAACTTGTAGTTAATATGGTTTAAATGATTTCTTTAAGTGTAGGTAGGTTTTATAAATGTTACCTTTCTGATGAATCCATAAGAGCTGAAACCACATATTCATCCATCCTGATAATTTCTGGTACTGGCACAAGCCCTAAATGATTGTTATATTTCGTAAATAATTTTAATGTACACCAATTTAGAAGCCAACTAATTTTAGTTTGACGTTTCTAATATTAGGCGTAGTTTGACGTAAATTTGGTACAACAGATTAGCAAAATACCACTTAAACTAAGTTGAGTAACTAAAATTAATTTTAGAGAATCCAACTAAAATTAAGTTTAAAAATGCGACAACAGATTAGCGAACGTCGTTTGACACGACTAAACCTAATTTTAGTTAAGTTTAGTCTAGTTTGTGCCAACAGATTAGACACCAATGTGCAAAACGAAAAATGACCCCTAGAAAGGTGATGGTCATAGTTTGGTGGTCTAGTGCTGGTGTGATTCATCATAGCTTTTTACATAACGGCGAGAGCATTACTGCAGATGTGTACATTGAAGAACTGACCACAATGATGGCGAAACTCGCACGTCTGCAACTAGCTTTGGTCAATCGGTCGTCTCCACTGCTACTTCAACTTTTTTACGACAACGCGCGACCCCATACTGCACAACAGACCGTCTCTAAGCTGCATGAGTTGGGTTTGGAAGCTCTCCCTCATCCTCCATACTCACCAGATCTTGCGTCTACCAACTATTACTTTTTCCAAAATTTGGACAACTTTTTAGCGGGAAAAAAATTCAAAAAATTCCCGAGAGGCAGTACAAAACGCCTTTGAAGAGTTTGTTGTCTCCCGTCCTGCTGATTTTTTCAAGAAGGGCATCCATAAACTGCCACAGCGTTGGCAAAGATGCATTGATTGCAGGGGTGATTACTTTGAATAAAAGAAATAAATAAGTTCGAAAAAAAAATACTTTAAATTTTTTCAAACAAAACGGCAATTTCATAGGTAAAGACCTAATATTTAGAAAAATGGCGTTTAGTGTAGTGTAGGTAACTAAATACAAAGCCTATTCCGTAGCAGTATCGATTACGTATAGTAACTACCTAGTACCTATCCTAAGAAGGTGCACCGATACATTTATTACGCCTTTGTTATTTATTGATGTTTTGGAAATTCCTTGGCAATTCTTAATTGCGATGATCTCTATTGCAGTTATTCCTCCATTGAATTCATTTCAATGAAATTCCAGAATTTCTGTGTAGGTACTTTCTGCTTATTACTTTTTGTCAGTTTCATTAATTAAACCATTCGATTATTTTAAGTTGAAGATCTTTTCTATAATACATAGACAGATTTGTTGTTACGAAAACGTATGTTGGATGGTTAGTATATTCTTCTATGATAAATAATAAATAAATATCTGTGGACATTTCACACAGCGCCATCTAGCCCCAAACTAATAACGCCCAACGACCACATACGTAGATCCTGGACCCTAAGTAAGATTTCCTGTATCCAGGGACCCAGGAACTACGAGGGCCATCGTTACTATTATAGTTGATGCTTAGGGTATGTATAATAGGGTAGGGTGTTTTACTAGCTGAGTAGTAGGTATTTTGATACGTAAAAAAGTACTTACACACTCAAATTAATAATTAGATATTATGCAACTGCAAACCAAAGTTTTTATCTTACCCAATGTAAGATCCCACGTCATTTCCTTTTCTCAGTTTTCCAAGTTGGCTTCTCAATAAAACAAATCCAATCTTAAATTGCAAAAAAAATGAAACATACTCGTTTTAGAAATCTGAATCCGTATATGTATCCGTGTACCTTCGGGGGGATAAAAACGATTGATTTCACTTTTAAATAATAATTATATTTTTTAAATTTCAAGATCTTTGCCCGTTATTTAATTAAATAAATAACGCCAAACGATCACATACATAAATTCTGAACCCTAACTAGGATTCCTTGTATCTAGGGATCCAGGAACTACAATTACCATGGTCCCACAACACCCAGATTAAAAACAAGTATTTTTGCTGTACACAAATACTTGTTCTGTCTCGGGAATCGCACCCACCACCTCCAGGTTATGTGCTGATCTGCTCAACCACTACACCACAGATTTGGGTGGGCGAAAGAAATCTTACTGAACGGCGGAAAGTTGGGGCAATTCGTACAACAATGGATTTAAGATTGAAACCTGTGCACTAGATACCTACATCTTGAATTGATTCATTTGTGTATGTAATGGAAGTTAATTAAAGTTATTAGCTACAGCAGCCAAATACACTGCCTACCTACTACAATAGCAGCATTGCATGTAATTTCGCAATTGGATTCTAGCAACTTTCATATATTATACTTAACAATTTTTATGAAAGTAAATAAGTATGTAGGTACTTTAAAAAACTAACTTCATATTTTGTAAGCCTGGGTAATTTTGTATATTTTTACTAAGACTAATTATGCGAATCCATCGAAAGAATAATAAAAACTAAAATTCAAAATCAAGAAAATATTGCTGAGATAATTTTTTTTTTTTTTTTTGTGGCAACTGTCTTTTTGACATTTTTGCCAGTTTCGCGTCAATAAGCGGAAGGAAACAACGAAATTTTGAAAAAATATTTGATCAGAAAAGTAAACGTTAAAAACAACAAGAACTCAGATGAATTGAAAAAATAAATAATATAAAAATAGAATGATAAATGAATGACGTAACATACTATAATACTATATATATACTAAAGTTTAAGATTATTTAAAATGAGAAAATCGATGAGAACTAAGTATATATCAGGGTTAATGGAAGATAAGAGTTCATGTATATGGGTAGGAAATGAAATATGTAATTTGCGAAGAGAATAAAATAAAGGTGAATGATTTAAAAGAGGGCATGAGAAGAATATATGATTAAGATTTCCTTCGTCTATCCCACATTCACATAGGGAAGAATCTTTTACATGAATTTTTTTTAAATGAGATGGAGAAGAGCAATGACCTAGTCTTAAGCGAATTAATGTAGATGAAAAGCGTTTAGGAAAGTGCCACCGTGAGAACCAAGGCTTAGAAGGAATGTCCGGTTGGACTTTGGCAAATGTAGAACCTTTAAGTCTACTGGAAGATCTCCAGTCAAATGACCATGATTTTTTTAAATAAAACTTGGGAAGGGAAATGAGGTCATGCGGGTAATTAACAAACGGTACCTTATCGCCACAAACAACTGCCTCTTTGGCCACACGGTCGACTCGTTCATTCCCATAAATACCAATATGCCCAGGAATCCAAACTAGTACGACTTCAAAGCCCTTTAATAAACATTCGGATAGAGATTTTTTAATTTGGAATATCAAAGGATTGTGAATAGTGGTTTTGGAAGAGAAAGGATTGGAAAGTAAAGATTCTAAAGAACTACGAGAATCAGAGAAGATGATAGAGTGACGTAATTTAAATAAATGAATATATTTTACAGCCTCATAGATAGCTAAGCATTCACCAGTAAAGACTGAACATTCAGGGGGGCACTTGATTTTCTGAACAATATCATATTGAGTATGAAAAACACCACAACCAACACAACCAACAGGGGAAAGCTTTGATGCATCTGTAAATATGGTATGCCAACCACGCCATTCTCGGTGCAGAAGTTCCCGAAAATACTGATTGGCGAACATGTCACCTTTGCAGATATCAAAATTTAAAATAACTGTAGGTTGAAGTAAAATAATATCGAAGCCGAAACTGAAAATAGGAAGCATTGGAGACCGGAGTGTAGGATCTTTTATGGATTTAAAGCGAGCGAAACTTTTTAGAAGTAAGGGATGCTGTTTATGTATCCAAAACCGGGAAGAAATACAGTATTGTTGAAGAAGTTGAAGCTTAGGTACAAGAGGATGGTTAGAAAATTTAATAGACCGAAAAAAGAAACGATCGGCCAGAAACTGACGTCGAATAGAAAGAGGAGGATCAACGCACTCAACCTGAAGCGCGTTGATTGGGGATGATTTCATTGCACCCGCTATGATGCGAAGTGATTTAGACTGAATTAAATCTAGTTTCCTTAAACCGGCTTTGTTAGCAGGCTCAAGCAGAAACGTTCCATAGTCCAAGATACTCCGGATAAAGGCATTGTAAAAAATTTTGAGGTTAAAAGGGTGGGCACCCCACCATACACCGGATAAACACCTTAAGGCGTTAAGATTTTTCTCACACTTAGAAGCAATATAATCACAATGCAGATGACCATTTAGTTTACTGTCCAAAAGAAGTCCAAGAAATTTAACTGAATTTTTAACAGGAATTTTGGCCTCTTTTAACTTAATATCAATGTCAGGAGGGTTACGTTTGCGGGAAAAAAGAACAATGTTACTTTTAGCAGGGGAAAGCTCCAAACCATTCATAAAAAGCCAAGAATTAAGATGCTGAAGAGAGAGAGATAGACAATTCGAAGCTTCAGAAATTTTATTATGAGAAGTATAAAGTAAAATATCGTCAGCGTATTGAAGAATACGACAAAGGCCGACAGAAGATTCGAGATCAAATGTATATGTGTTGTAAAGAAGAGGGCTTAACACTGAACCTTGGGGAAGCCCACGCCAAATAACTCTACTAGAAGAAATCGAAGGATCGTTACATCGAAAATATATGAATCTCTCTGAAAGAAGGTTCATTACGAAATTTCCTAATTTGGGAGGTACTCCCATTCGTTGAAGTTTCGATTTGAGGATAGGAAGTTGAACATGATCGTACGCACCAGTAATATCAAGAAAAGCTCCAATCACAGATTCGTTACGGGTGAAAGAAAGCCTAATATCCGTGGTGAAAATACTAAGGCTGTCCATGGTGCTTTTGCCCTTTCTAAAACCATACTGAGATTTAGCAAGAAAGCCATGGCTTTCGAGGAACCACTCAAGGCGGTTCTTAGCAAGATGCTCAGCAAGTTTAGCTAAAACTGAAGAGAGAGCAATAGGTCGAAATGAATTGGGGTCATCAGGATTTTTATTAGGTTTTATAATAGGGATAATGAATTGAGATTTCCATGAGGCTGGAACAGAACCTGATTCAAAAATAGAATTAACCAGAGATAAAAAATAATTTTGAAGAGACTCACTGGCTTTAGAGATGAATGAATACGGAATACCATCCATACCAGGAGCAGAGTCTTTAACCGATTTTAAAATATGTTTTAATTCCAGGAGGGAAAACGGACAATCCAACGGGTCATTAGATATAGGACAAGAATTTGAAGGCAATTCAGAAGGAAGAGGAGAGTACTGTGGAGCAATTTTATCCATAAAAGAGTCAGCCCAGGACTGACTTGGATTGCAGTTCTGGGACCCCTCCATGAACCATGGAGGGGTCAACCACCTCCAACCAACCACCTCCTGACTCCATGAACGTCTGTACCTATTAATTTTCTTCCATACAAGGGTTAGAGGAGTTTTAGGGCAAAGGCTGGAACAATAAGATTTCCAACCATCAAATTTTTTTGAATGGAAAAGACGCTTAGATTTAGCAATAGCTTTGTTTAATTCAATAAAGTTTTGTTTAGTCATAGAAGTACAAAAGTTAGATTCAGCCAAATTGCGAACTTTAATTGCTTCAGAACAGTCTTTATCCCACCAAGGCGGGGAGGGAATTTTATCAGAAACTGGTTTCTTAATAGGAAACGATAATCGCGCACAGTCATGAAGTATTTGAACAAGGCTATCAGAACAGGTTTGGATATTACGTAGGTGAATAGGAGGTAAATTAGAAGATTTGAGTTTAGTTAGAACACCAAAATTTTCCCAAGCTAGGTTATTGTTGTCCAAGATATATTTAAGGAGGGGAGAGTTCATGATAGTAGAACGAGGGACTTTCCGAGGGATATAGAGAAGGATAGGAAAGTGATCGCTACCATGAGTAGAGGGTAAGACTTTCCAAGACATAAGAGAGGCAAGTTCAGGAGAACAAAGAGAAAGATCCACCGCACTTTTTAGTTCATTGGGGCGGGTTCTTCTCGTTGGAGAGCCATCATTAAGAACACAAAGATTTAGAGTATCTAAGGAGTCTAATAGAAAATCACCCACAGGATCTGTAAAACCACATCCCCAAACCAAATGGTGACAATTTAGATCTCCAAGAACAAGGAGAGGTTTAGGAAGAGAATTCAAAACTGAAATAAGATTTCGAATAATGGGCTTAGAAGGATGAGGGATATATAAAGAAACGATAGTGAAGTCTTTGAGGCGAACAGCTACCGCTTCAAAGCCATCATAACGAGTAGAAATAGTAATATTTGAATAAGATATGTTATCTTTCAAAAAAAGAGCTACACCACCAAACCCATCCTGACGGTCCGCTCTAACACTAATAAAGCCTGATATCCGAAAGACGGAATCAGGTCTAAGCCATGTTTCAGAGACCGACAGGATGGAAGGTTTATGTTTATTAATTAAAAAAATCACATCAGATTTTTTACTAATAAGACTACGACTATTCCATTGAAGGATCCTGTCTGTTGGATCCATGTTGAAGGAGAGAAATAAGAGAATTCAAGTTAAAGGCAGCGTTGGACGGTTGATTGTTGGAATGAGAAGAGGATGATAAACTACCCATAAAAGAGGATAAAACATTTAAAAGCTTAAGAAGTTCAGAAATAACTACCTGGATCGGGGGAATTTCAGACTTGTTGGAGGAATGATTTTGAAGAGCACATCCATTAGGAGCTGCTTCAGAAAAATCATCCCTAATAATATTCATGTGAGCTGTGTGGTCATACCCCATACTCACAGGAGAGGGGGCACGCGGAGTTTTAGATACCAGTTTTCTATAATGGATTTTCTGAGGTTCAACTGTCAAATTTTTAGAAGGGAGGCGAGGTGGAACGGGCGCTGGCTTAGAAGCAATATCAGCATAAGACACTTTCTTTCGATCAAACATTTTTGAGGCTTCTAAATACGAGATGCACTCCTTAGCCATTGTATGTTTGATATTTTTTTGTCGTTCCATTTCTGGACAAATTTTGCTGTTTGCATAATGATTGCCTTCACACCAAATGCATTTGGCATCATGTTGCTCGATTGAACAGGTGTCACCAGTGTGATTAAGAGAGCACTTGTAACACGCTGGCTTAGAGCGGCACAAAGACTTTGTATGACCATACCGACAGCAGTTGTAGCATTGTATTGTTGGGAAATCATAGTGACATACTGGAAATGAGTTGAAGTACAGAAAAACTCTATTTGGCAAAACTTGGCCATCAAAGGTTAAGACCACAGTCTGAGAAGCTTTCCATACAACAGCGCCATCAATAAAAACCTTAAAATTCAAACGTCGTGCTTTTATAATAGGCCCGCATTCATTGGGAACCTTCATCTCATTAATTATATCTTCAGGAGACATATCAACAGGGATGCCACGAATTAAGCCCATCCGAGTAATATTAAAGGACGGGATAAAAGCCTTGAAATTATTATTAGGAAGGGAAGGTGATTGTATAAATTTATTTGCAGCCGAGGATGAATGAAAGTTCAGCGATATCCTATTACGACCAATGCTTTTAATGGAACCATCAATAATACCATCAAACTCTCTATTACGGTTGAAAATAAATCGACCAAAAGTCACAGGATGAAGGGTAGTACCAGCAGTCGGGGAAGATTCAACTCTTTGCACGTGTACTGTGAAAGGACCACGATCCGTAGAATCGTAGAGTTGGCGTCCAATCGGAGTGAACGGAGGGGATGGTTCAACAGGAGTTTGAGAAACCGTAGGCTTAAAGGCAGGGTGAGTGGGACCAGCTAAGGCGTTTAAGGATTGAAGATGAAGAGATGAAGACATCTCGATATCAACATTCTTAAATGTTGAAAATGAGTTGGGGGGGGTACGTTGGCCAGCCTGAATAATCGTGTCAACAGAAGACTTAGAAGGTTCTTCATCACTAGTTGAGCGTGATCGAGAGCGAGAACGGTCCCGTAACCCAGACACGCGTATTCTCGCTTTACGTCCACGATGAGATCTCTCATAAGCTTTTTGGTTTTCCGGCGTATCTATGACGGTGGTATAAGCAGCCGGGGATGGCGGTTGAACCGAATTCAAACTACCACCCCCTGGGTCGGGAGGGTAATTCATGATGTTCTACGCTACAGTAACACTAAAACTTACTTACGGAAATATTGAGTATAGGCTACACGTAGACTATAAACTACACAGAAACTAAACTGATCAACAAAATAAATATTTTAAAATTTTCTTCTGAAAAACGCGTGTCAACCCGCTTGACGTTCCACCGGAAGTTCTGCTGAGATAATTGCCAAGCTTTGACAGATTTTACAAATGCCTCGTGGTGGCGGTAATCTATTTTTTTTTTGTGTTTTGGCTCCACACTATTGTGTATTTAGCCAGTGTCAAGTAATTGATAATTTAACAAGTTAATGATATTTCGCGTAAATAATGTGTCAGGTCACAGTCGAAGTCATCAAGTCAGAGTCAAGTCAAAGTCTAGTCTAGCCAAGTCATACTCCTAGTAAAGTGGTGGCAACTTTACCAGAAGCTTCTATGGAGTTATGAAGAATATGAGTATGTACAACACGAAAAAAACGTTTCACCATCATTATACCACTTTCTCATGCTTGTAATCCAGCACTTAACGAATAAAATGCCACTAATTTTTTGCACTAACACTGAAAATAACACAAGTTTTGGAAAATAATATAATGCGGTAACGAGATCTTTTTCGTTTTCCCGCCAAAAACTCCGGTAATCTATTGGATACATATAAATTAAAACATACATAATATATTTTAAAAAAACTGTCTATGTCGATTTTTGTAAATTGATATCTTTGTCAATGTCAATGTTTTGTTTTGTTTTGGCTCCACACTTATGTGTATTTAGACAGTGTCAAGTAATTGATAATTTCTCAAGTTAATTAATACTAGAACTCTATATAATGTGTCAAGTCTCTATATAATGGGTCAAGTTACGTCAAGTCACAGTCTAAGTCATCAATTTAAGTCATAGTCTAGTCTAGTCAAGTCATACTCCTAGTAAAGTGGTGGCAACTTTACCAGAAGCTTCTATGGAGTTTTGGAAACAACACGAAAATAAACGTTTCACTATCATTATACCAATTTCCTGTTAAAGAAGGTTTTTAGTAAAAACTTTATTGTTTGTATTGAAATAAAAATGAATGATGGTTCTAATGTCTATATAATAAAACACGTCTCAATATAAGTATATTTTTCTATTACGTTTATTTTAATTCTTTTTCGACCACTTAGGACTCTCAATATGGTAGCAGAGCGTAAAGAATTATAAAAATAAATGTGATAAATATACAGGAGTGATAAAAATAGATAAAAACAATTTTTCACAAAAATTCTAACAAGGCCTGTCAAAATGTCGACTTCTTCTGCAAGCTGCAAAATTGATATTGGTCGTTTAGAAGGTAAAGAAAATTGGTCAACATGGCGCTGCAAGGTACTGTTACTGTTAAGAGGTACTCCAGGTGGTTTGGATGCAATAAACGGCAAACTTAAGGAACCTACCCAACCAGGTACAACCGCATCTGCAGAAGCTATTGCTATTTATCGAAAAGCTCTACAAGTATACAATGAGACGGATAGTGCAGCAATGCTTATTTTAATGGCGAATATGTCAGATGCCACTCTACAAAAAGTGATGAGATTATCTACTGCAAAGCAGGTATGGGATGAATTACACACTCTGTTTGATGGTACATCTGAGGATAAAAGCTATACTCTTTGCTACAGTTTCTTCAGTTATCGTAAAGATCCCTCACATGACATGTCTATGCATATATCCAAACTGAAAAATATATGGCATGAATTAAAGGTGGAACTACAAAGTAATGAAGCTAAATATGAACTTCCAGAGATTTTACTCATCTGCAAGATTTTAGAAACTTTACCTGATGATAGTTACTTCCCGTTCAAGTCCAGTTGGATGCTTATGTCTAAAAAGGATCGTAACATTGAAAATTTGACAGCACACATTTGCGCATACGAAAGATCTTTAACGACTAAAGAAGGAAATACTGAAGCACAAGCACTAGTTGTTCAAAACAACAATAAAATGAGTAAAACAAAGAAAAAGTGTGGCTATTGCGGGCTATTTGGACACAAAGTTAAACAATGTCGAAAGTGGATATCGGACGGTAAACCTCCTAAACCACCTAAGCCATCAACAAGTTTAGCTAATCATACAAACCTGACACTGGCACTAATGCAAGTTGAGACTAATGCAGCAGCTAATGTTATTGAAGGAGATCTTGACAGTTGGTATGTTGACAACGGTGCTACAAGTCATGTCACTGGTCGAAATGACATATTCTCAAGCTTTCAAAACTTCAATTATAAACAAACTGTGACAACTGCAAATGGTTCTACAACTCAAGCTATTGGTAAAGGAACAGTTGAAATGATAGCTGATGTTCATGGTAGACAAGAACAAATAAGACTATGTGATGTGTGGTATGTCCCTGCAATAAAGAAAAACTTATTTTCTGTACTCGCTGCACAAGACAAATTAGAAAAGAGTGTCTTTACATCTGAAAGAGAATTTTGTCAACTGACAGTTAATGGAAAAGTTAATTTGATTGGCACAAGAGTCAAAAATGGTGGTCTCTACAAGCTGAAAGTACAGGCAGTAAGAAATCAAACTCCAGAATTGAACATATTGTCAACAGATAACACTCTACAACTGTATCATGAAAGATTTGCTCACCAGAATAAAAGACATGTGAAACAACTAATTGAAGAGGAACTTGGTATCAAAGTGAAACTAGATTCTGAATTATGCACAGGATGTGTATATGGTAAGACACACAGACATAAATTTGGAACAAGAGAAAGAGCTAAAGCACCAGGAGAGATTATTCATACTGACGTATGTGGTCCATTCCCAAATTCATTTAAAAAGTTTCGCTATTTTGTACTGTTTAAAGATGATTACAGCAAATATCGTCATGTTTACTTCATCATGCATAAGTCTGAAGTCAAGGATAAGCTGCTACAGATGATAAAAGAAACAAAGACTGCTGGTCATGTTATAAAAACAATTCTCAGCGACAATGGAGGAGAATTCCAAAACGAAGCTGTTGAGAAAATATTAAATTCATATGGGATCCAACACCGTTTTACAATGCCTTATACACCAGAACAAAACGGGTGCAGTGAAAGAGACAATAGAACTTTGGTTGAAGCTGCTCGTACTATGATGCACGCTCACGAAGAACTCCCACTTGCCTGTTGGTCAGAGCTTGTCAACACATCTGCCTATATACTAAACAGAACTGGACCAACTTCTATTAAAGGAAAGTCACCATTTGAGTTATGGTTTGGAAAGAAACCTTCCATAAAACATTTAAGAGTTATTGGCACTGAATGTTACGCCCATGTCCCCAAGCAAAAGCGAACTAAATTGGCTAAGAAAGCTCAAAAATGTATACTCATTGGATATGATGGTGATGATGGTTACCGGTTACTGGGCTTTAATGATAAATCAGAACCAACATTGATCAGGTCAAGAGATGTAACATTTAAGGAATCGATCATCAGATCTATTGGATTAGAATCAGATGTATCTGAAACAGATGAACAAAGTCCTACGACTGAGATAGAGATTCACTTCCCGAAGGCTAATGAAAATCATACAATGTTAGATGCAAGGGAGGATGAAGTACAAGATGAAGCTCTTTCAAATATGCCTCAAACATTGACTGAAGCTTCAGTTGCGCGTGAATCAACCCCGAATTTGCCTACGACGTCAAATGATATTACTAGTCATGATGAAGAAGAATCAAATGAATCCTATGTTACACCTGAACCATCTCTAAGTAATTCTGATGATGAAGATCACGAAGAAGTAACTCCTGAAACAAGGACTCTTCGAGACAGATCGAGATTGCGACCGCCGGCTCGGTTTGATGACTTTGTCATGTCTGCTATTGTTACTGATTTGGATGAACCAAGAACGTACAAAGAAGCTAAGAAAAGTCCTCAAAAAGCTGAATGGGTGAAAGCAATGGAAAGCGAGATAAAGTCTCTAAAAGAGAATAAGACTTGGATTTTAGTAGATCGACCAAAAGACAGAAAGCTGATTTCCTGTAAATGGCTCTACAGAATAAAAACCAATGCTGATGGAAGCCTTGATAAGTACAAAGCTCGACTTGTAGCGAGAGGTTACACACAAGAGAAAGGAGTTGACTACTGTGAAACATTCAGCCCTGTCGCTAGAATGGCAACAATTAGAGCAATAATAAGTATCGCTGCAAATGAAGGATTATCCCTCATTCAGTTTGATGTAACTACTGCCTTTTTGAATGGTTTACTAGATGAAGATATCTACATGAATCAGCCAGAAGGGTTTGATGATGGAACTGTGGCGTGCTGGCCCACGAAAAAGTTTCTATACCAATCTCATAGATAAACTTTCCAGCTAGTTGCTAGGGGCAACGAATGTTGTTGATATAGACTTCACATTAGAGAAAATATTATTTTCCGCATTTTGGTTTTTGTAAATATCTTTTTAATTAATATATCTTATACAAAGTCAATCGGCATATCATTAATTCAGCAAACCTATGGACCTCCTTCTATTACAACAAAAGTGTATCTAATTTCGCTTTACTGGTGACCTGTTTTGAACCGAAAGTCCACGTTTGCAGTAAATGTGTGTGATTTTGATTTTGTTGCTGATTGCGATAATTCTGATACTGATTCACATAAAGATGTCGCTCTCAACCGATAAGAACGAAGATATTTGTCGTGTGGGCGTGCGCATTCCGCCGTTTTGGCCTGAAAAGCCGGCCATTTGGTTCGCGCAGATCGAGGGCCAATTCGCGATATCGAACATTACTACGGACAATACGAAGTTTTTCTACGTTATCGGCCAACTAGACCCGCAGTATGCTTCTGAGGTGGAAGATATAATCATCAACCCGCCCGACACCAACAGGTATGAAAAATTGAAGTCGGAACTTATCAAACGACTGTCCGCGTCACGAGAAAAGAAGGTCAAGCAATTACTTATGCACGCAGAACTTGGAGACCGTAAGCCATCTCAGTTTCTAAGACATTTGCAACATTTGGCTGGACCTGGAGTTCCCGAAGATTTTCTACGTACTATCTGGACCAGTCGCCTACCAAGTAGCACGCAAACGATAATCGCTTCGCAGATGACGTCTTCGCTGGAAGCGCTCGCAGATCTCGCTGACCGCATCCATGACGTTGTTTCGCCTACAGCGCACGTAGCATCAACATCAAGTGCCATACCAGGAAGCTCTTTAGAAGCCATGAACCAACAGATTGCTGAACTTACCAAACAAGTGCAAGCTCTAACTGCGCAGGTGAACCGGCATTCACGTGCACCGAATCGTTCAAACAAGAAAACGCGCGGTCGTTCTAGCTCCACACGATCACAGTCGAACTATAGAAAATTTCCTGTGTGCTGGTATCATAGTAAGTTCGGCAATGAAGCAAGTAAATGCGTAAAACCATGCGAATACCATGCGGGAAACGCGAACAGCAGTCGGTAATGGCGACGACCGATTGCCAAACTTCCGGTCGCCTATTTGTCACGGACGGCGCTACGAAGATGCAGTTTCTCATCGATACTGGCAGTGACGTATGTGTCTTCCCCCGATCAGCACTCAAGGAACGTCGTGAGACAACAAATTATGAGCTGTGTGCGGCAAACGGTACACCCATTTCTACTTACGGCTACGCTCATTTAGTGCTGAACCTAGGCTTGCGCCGTGACTTTACTTGGCGATTCATCGTAGCGGACGTTACAAAGGCCATAATAGGTGTGGATTTTTTATCATTTTACAACCTCATCGTGGATTGTCGAAATCAACGTTTAATCGACAACACTACAAGCCTTACGTCCCCAGCTTCACCTGCACAGTCAACTGGGAACATTTCATCGGTAAAAGTTATTTCTGGAAATTCCGTATATCATAACATACTAAGCGAATACCCTGAGATTACTAGACCTTCCGGTGTCCACCGTGTTCCGAAGCATAATACCATGCATCATATACAAACTACTGCAGGGCCGCCAATAAGCAGCACACCACGAAGACTAGCACCGGATAAATTAAAAATCGCAAAAGACGAATTTGCAGATATGTTGAGGAACGGAACAGCCAGACCTTCAAAGTCACCATGGTCATCACCACTTCATCTTGCGCCTAAAAAAGATAACGGCTGGCGTCCATGCGGTGACTACAGAATGCTCAACGCTAGAACCGTACCAGACAGCTATCCCATTCGGCACATACATGACTTTGCACATTGTCTCTCCGGCTGTCAAGTATACTCGGTTATCGATCTCGTAAAAGCTTATAATCAAATTCCTGTCTGCCCTGAGGATATTCCGAAGACCGCAATCACAACGCCGTTTGGTTTATACGAATTTCCGTTCATGACGTTCGGACTACGTAATGCCAGTCAAACGTTTCAACGATTTGTGGACGAGATGCTTAGGGGCCTTGAGGAGTTCTGCTTCCCGTTTCTGGACGATTTTTTGATCTTCTCACCTGATCAGGAATCACACAAGAAGCACCTTCATCTGCTCTTCAACAGACTCAAGGAATACGGCATGGTAATCAACACGAACAAGTGCATATTCGGTGTATCAGAGGTAACGTTTTTAGGACACAGCATCTCAGCAGCTGGCACTAAGCCGTTACCATCGAAGGTAGAAGCAGTTGCGAATTACCCTCCACCGAAAACCGTTAGAGAACTGCGAAGATTCCTAGGAATGGTGAACTTTTACAGAAGGTTTATTCCTGACGCAGCGCGGCATCAAGCGCCTCTGAATGCACTGCTCACAGGATCAGTTAAAGGTTCACATCCCGTGCATTTATCAGAAGAAGCTACTAAAGCATTCATCGCCTGCAAGGAAAGTCTCTGCCAAGCAGCACTACTCGCTCATCCAGACTGCCAAGCGAAGCTCGCTATAGTCACCGATGCTTCAGACACAGCAATGGGCGCAGCTTTACAACAGCATAGAGACGGCCTGTGGGAACCTTTAGCATTTTTCTCTCGAAAACTTTCGCCATGTCAACAGAAATACTCGCCTTACGACAGGGAACTTCTCGCCATCTACGAAGCAATAAAATACTTTCGTCACATGGTGGAGGCGAGAGATTTCATTATTTACACTGACCATAAGCCCATAACTTTCGCATTTCATTCACGAAAAGAAAAGTGCTCACCAAGACAGTTCAGACATCTGGATTTTATTTCACAGTTTTCCACAGATATCAGGCATATTTCAGGATCGGATAACGTTGTGGCTGACAGTTTATCACGCATCGAAGAGATTACTCAGCCCATCGATCTATCCAAGCTTGCTCAAGCACAAAGCACGGATCCTGAACTAGAACAACTTTTGGATAGCGATACTTCTCTGCGCTTGACAAAAATCAAACTGCCTGGATCTCACATAGAAATCTATTGTGACAAGAGCGGCAATGTGGCCAGACCTTATGTGACCAAAGACATGCGACGGCAAGTATTCAAAAACTTGCATTCTATTAGCCACCCTGGCACAAATGCGACGACGAAACTGATATCGGAACGCTATGTATGGCATAGTATGCGAAAAGATTGCAGAGAGTGGACTCGCTCCTGCCTAGCATGCCAACGATCAAAAATAACACGTCATGTCTCATCTCCATTAGCATCATTCAGCTTACCTCGAGCCAGATTCATGAAAATCCACATAGATTTGATCGGACCTTTACCTCTCTCACAAGGGTATCGTTACTGTCTCACTTGTGTAGATCGCTTCACACGATGGCCCGAAGCTATACCATTACAGGAGATAACAGCTGAAGCAGTGGCAAAAGCTTTAATCCACGGATGGATATCCAGATTCGGCTGCCCTGAAGATATCGTCACTGATCGTGGTCGACAGTTTGAATCAGAACTTTTTAAGCATCTGTCCCACATCATCGGATTTCAACGCAGACGAACTACAGCCTACCATCCGGCATGCAATGGACTTGTCGAAAGATTCCACAGACAGCTTAAAGCCGCTATTACATGTCATGCGACCAGCAGCTGGCTTGAAACACTTCCACTTGTACTACTGGGAATCCGGGCGGCATTTAAGGAAGACTTACAAGCGACTCCAGCTGAACTCGTATATGGAGAGACACTACGACTCCCAGGTGACATTTTTTGTCAATCGGCTGATGGTACAGAGGACTTGACAGTATACACTGAAAGACTGCGCACATTCGCCAAAAATTTGTTGCCATTACCAACTTCTCACCATGGGAATAACCGCTCCATATTCATTTTCAAAGATTTAGCAACAGCATCCCACGTCTTTCTAAGAGATGACACCTCGCACCCATCTTTTCAAGCAGCTTATACAGGCCCGCATGAGGTGATAGAACGAGGGGATAAAGTTTTCAAGCTCCGCATAAAAGGCAAAGAAGTCACGGTATCAGTCGACCGCATTAAACCTGCCTACATACTTCGTGAGTTGGACCATTCTCCCGCCGTGGCAGCACCCGAGACCCGAGACGCTCCAGTGACCACCACTCGATCAGGACGAACAGTGCGTTTTCCAGAATATTATCGCCCGTAGGACGGTCTCTGGAGGGGGGTGATGTGGCGTGCTGGCCCACGAAAAAGTTTCTATACCAATCTCATAGATAAACTTTCCAGCTAGTTGCTAGGGGCGACGAATGTTGTTGATATAGACTTCACATTAGAGAAAATATTATTTTCCGCATTTTGGTTTTTGTAAATATCTTTTTAATTAATATATCTTATACAAAGTCAATCGGCATATCATTAATTCAGCAAACCTATGGACCTCCTTCTATTACAACAAAAGTGTATCGAACTTCGCTTTAGAACGAATAAAGTCTGTAAGTTGAAGAGAAGCCTATACGGTCTCAAACAAGCCCCAAGATGTTGGAACAAATGTATTGTTGATTATCTGAAAACAATTGGATTTAAACAATGTGATACAGATCCATGTTTGTTCATGCGAAATCGTAACGGAAATAAAATTATTTTGGGTCTATATGTTGATGACGGATTGATAGCTTCTGCAAACCCAAAGGAATCTGAGAAGTTTATGTCAGAACTGAAAAGAAGGTTCAAGATTACGACAAAGCCAGTCTCATACTTTCTAGGTTTAGAAATCTTCAACAACAAAGATGGTTCGATTAAAGTTTCTCAGAAACACTATGCTGAAAAGCTACTGGAACGCTTTGGAATGAGTGACTGTAAAGCTGTCAGTACTCCAATTATTAAAGAAGCGTAGTCAGACTCAGAGAAGGAACAGGAGATTAAGTTTCCTTATCGTGAAGCCGTTGGTGCGCTGGCATATCTTATGACAGGGACCAGACCAGACATCTCATATGCCATAAGTATCGTATCCAGATCGCTTACTAATCCCTCTATAGAAGATGTTCACAAGGTAAAGCGTATTCTTCGTTACCTTAAAGGAACTCTAGATACAGCAATTGTATACCAGAAAGGGTATAAACCTGGAATTTTGGAATGCTACAGTGACTCAGATCACGGTGGAGATTCAACCACAGGTCGTTCTACTTCTGGAATTTTATGCATGTATTCGGGAGGAGTGATCTCTTGGGCAAGCCGCAAACAGTCGTCTGTAGCGATCTCGAGCACAGAAGCAGAACTCGTTGCAGCTAGCGAAGCAGCACGTGAAATCGTTTGGTTAAAGAGACTATACAATGAGGTATCTCTATTGAAAGAAGTCCCTACGCTACAAATAGATAACGATGCAACTATAAAGCTATCGCAAAACCCAGAGCTACATCGAAGAACAAAGCACATTGCAATAAGACATTTTTATGTCAGAGAACAAGTTACTGATAAAGAACTTGAAGTGAAATATGTTCCCACAGAATACCAATGTGCTGATATTTTGACGAAACCAGTACATAAGCCAAGAATGGTACTTATATCTAAAATGATTGGTTTAATGCAATAAAGTTTCCTAAAAAGGGAGGATGTTAAAGAAGGTTTTTAGTAAAAACTTTATTGTTTGTATTGAAATAAAAATGAATGATGGTTCTAATGTCTATATAATAAAACACGTCTCAATATAAGTATATTTTTCTATTACGTTTATTTTAATTCTTTTTCGACCACTTAGGACTCTCAATATTTCCCACACTCATGACTGTAATTCAGCACTTAACGAATAAAATGCCACCAATTTTATACAATAACACTGAAAATAAAACAAGTTTTGGGAAATAATACAATGCGGTGACGCGTCTTTTTCGTTTTCCCGCCAAAACTCTTCCAATGTCAATGTTTTTTTTTGTTTTGTTTTAGCTTTACATTTTTGTGTATTTAGCCAGTGTCAAGTAATTAATGTCAATGTTATCAACCATTTTCGCCTGTGCCACCCAAGAGTCAATAACACTCAATGTAACGCTACGCTAAGGCCCGTATTACAGAACGACATTCAGTCATCGATCGGTGCTCAAGCAGAGATTTCATTCATAAAGTGATAAATTAGTGAATGAAATCTCTGCTTGAGCACTGATCGGTGACTTAGCATTGTTCTGTAGTACGACCACTGTTTTGACGTTGTTCACGTCTTGACCCACCTCCAACAAACGACCACGATCCATGAAAATTCAAAAAAGTGTATGATACCACTGTACCTCAACGATAGTTGCCTACGGTTGGGTCACTGTTGTGTAGTTTTCTGGCCAAAGCCAGAATTCATGATCATTCTCTTTGTGAGTGTATCAGTATGAAGATATTACAGAACACAAATAGGATTGTTCAAGGTTACGTTATTCAATGTAAAATATTTCATTGGCCAAACTTCTGTCTGACATCGGTTTCCTTCGTTTATTTTTTCTCTATTCACACGACATTGGCGAAATTGTAGCAACCCTGCAGAAGCCTTAATACTAAAAATTTGAAGTCAAAGAGCATATAACCACTACGTTAGGTTGAAGTTGAAGTTGACATAGTATCCTCTACTTGGTCTGTGAAGTTGACCGTTGACGTCTTGGCCGGATAGCCGTATATTTTTCAGAAATTTTACGCATTTATTACGCAAAACATTGTTTTGTTTTGAACACGTGAAATTCTTCTGATAACGTTACAGTAAAGGCTACCAAGTACCGGTGCTCATGATTTAAGTTTGAAGTACTCACTGCTCAGTTGGCGCTCAAATTTACGGTAAATCATTTATAACTCTTGCAGAAAGTATCATATTACTACTGATGAAGTAATTTTTGCACTCGTTATTATGTCATAGCTGATAATAGAAATGTTGTGAGTGAAATTGGGGCAGAATCTAATTTGCACAACTATGAAAAAATAAGTGGTGCTACTCTTGGAACATTTTCACATAGGATCACCAAGATGGCCTGAATGTTAAATTATTGAATGGGGAAAGCATTAGCCTTAATAGTAATATAACGTAAAAATACACTTAGATTGATTCTTTAAAAGTAAATTGTATAATATTATATATCTAACTTTTTTTCAGAGATGTCATCAAAGTTGGTCCTGCCAGTAGCACTAGGGCTGTCCCTGGTCACAGTGACAGCATTTGTAGTGTATTACGTTTTTAAGAAAGATGATGAAGATGGCAATGGGAATGAGGTGAAGACTAGTAGAGTCAATACTATTGAGGTTAAAGTTCCGAAGAGCATCACACCAATAGTCATTGGTAAGCCTTTGAAAATTTAGATTTAAGTACTTTAATTTTTTTATAAAACAAGGATATGAAAATTGTCAGCCTGCTACTTTACTGCTGGACATGGGCCTCTCCCAATTTACGCTATTAACCCAGGGCTTTATTCTTTTCATCTATTTCCTACTAGTTGATTGGTCAAGTCATTTTACAATAGGTATGTTGGCCAAGTCACAGAACTCAACTTGAACATACACATCCACCCTAATGGATATCATAAACTAACACACCTAATAACATAAATTTTGTATCAAAAATAAAGTTTAGACTGTACTGAAGTGATTGATTCAAAATAATGTCTGTAATGTTTTTTTTTATATATAAAAATCATTCTCCTGATGTTCAAAATAAGCTTGAAGCCTTTGGGTGGTTTCAAAAGGTTAACACCATGGCTATATTATAATGTATAGATTTTAATATAATGTTTAAGATTATTTTAATACTGATGAAATAATTAATTTAGTAGGTGTACCAACTACATAATTATCAATATTTTTCAATTTTTCGTTATAGTTAAAGTAAACATATTATTTAGGTTAGTTCTGAATTGGTTTTTATTTCTTATATAAATAAATGTGTAGTCTAAATCAACTACTCAAATTTGAATCAACTGCTAAGCTACTTTTGTGTCAATTGTACCATCATACTATGTTGTGTGTAAGTACCACATTACTTTAAGGTAACAATATGAAGACTGGCTCATACCATAGAATAAATAATAATACTAAACATACACCAAGTAGTGTGTCACATTCAAATTAAAAGTACCTTGACACCTTCACATTTGGCCTTGTCAATTTACTTTAGTTGCAACACCTTGGGTTGAAATACAGTTGTATCATTTTTATGTTATTCAATACTGCAGGTCTTAGCATTTTATGTAACCAATATGTCATAACTTATCGATATTGATATATAGAAAAAATTGTGTCTTAAAAATTGGGGGCATGTGTGGCCAGTCCATGTTTAAACGGCTCAAAGGCCAGTATCTGACAATAAATGTAACAAACAATTTTACACTTATTTTTAAATGCATGCATGGTAGTACTTTTAAATACTATACTTTTACACTATATACACCATATAGATAAGTGTACAGCAGCACGGAACATTTCCTAATTTAGTTATGAAGTTTCTGTAATTTTCCATTTAGAATGCACCTAAATCCTATGAGAAACTGATAATTCAGTAATATACTTATAGGTCGCAGTGGCTCCAACATTAAGGAACTGGAAAGGAGATCCGGTGCTAAAATGCATTTCAAGAAGTTCACTGAAGGTGACCATGATATTTGCTACATAATGGGCAGGACTGAAGAAGCGCAACTAGCAGAGACCTTGGTGCATGAGTATATCAGGAGCCAGCCTGAAATATCTTTTGACACTATCACAGTGCCGGGATGGTCTTGTGGCAGGATTATTGGTAAGATTAAAGTTAAATGGAGATTGAGTGTGGCTTTTAAGCCAACAGCATTGGTTTCAATTTTGTTCGTCTCATACCTTTCATCTTTGTGCCATACATACTTCCTTTTAGGGTGTGATATGGGGTGTTAAAGATTCTATAAAGAAATGCGTTTGTACATGGGATCTAACCTCTCAAACTAGCTGCGCCCGTTGTTACGGCCACATATAAAAGCCTATATGATATGTTAATCTGGCATAGAAGATACTAACATTCAAATTCATTTAAGAAGGAGCAAACACACACAATATTTCGCATTTATAATATTAGTGTGAAGGTACCTTGTCAAAAGTAATGTTTCAGGAACTGGCGGCGAGAATATCAACGAGATCTGCCACCGCAGCGGTGCGCGAGTGAAGGTCGAAGGGCTCGCCACCGATCGCAGCTCCGAGCGGATTATCACCATCAGGGGAACTGTCGACCAGATACTGAAAGCCAAGGAACTTATTGAGAACTATGTATGTGATTTATATATACTTATACATGTCTATAAGGCAGGCCATCTTTATACAATCGCTTACACGTCATTGATACCTTAACGGTTATACTTGTACAAATAAAAACCATTCACACGAAAATGGTATGCTTTATGTAGAAAAGTACCTACCGCCTCGTAAAGCTAGACTTGTTGAGTAGAAATTTATATGTATGTGGGAACTGTGTATTGAAAATTTATTATAAATTATGTACATATAATTAACTAGTTTTTAAGCATCATGTACTTATTGTTGTTGTTTGCACAATAAATAATTTTCTGACGTATCTATCTATTGTAATTTGGCATCTCTCAGACGTGTGCAAGTCAATAAACTTGATTTTCATTTAATGGAGTGATGTAATGCAATTGTCAGGTAGCCCAAGAGAAGTGCCGGCGCGAAGTGGAACAAGCCAAGAGCCCGCGCCACCTGCCTCGCTCCACGTCTTCATCCCCCTCCCCCGCCGCTCCCGGTACCCCCGCCGAGGAGTCTCCAGGTGACTCGCGCCCCCCGCATGCCAAGTATACGCGTGCCGGTAAGCCTTGCTAACTGCATGTTGTGCATTGTCCTATTTACATCTAGTGTATCTATCTATGTACCTAATCTGATACATATTCTGTCATATCTACACTCACACACTTCTACTTGGACATTTTACATCAACACTTCTACTTCCACACTCTGGTCTACATCGATACTTCTATTTAGACAATTCTACTTCAACACTTCTACTTTGACTCTTTAAATCGACACTTCTACTTGGACTCTTTTATATCGACACTTCTACTTGGACTCTTTTATATCGACACTTCTACTTTGACTCTTTTATATCGACACTTCTACTTTGACTCTTTTATATCGACACTTCCACTTTGACTCTTTTATATCGACACTACTACTTTGACTCTTTTATATCGACACTTCTACTTTGACTCTTTTATATCGACACTTCTACTTTGACTCTTTTATATCGACACTTCCACTTTGACTCTTTTATATCGACACTACTACTTTGACTCTTTTATATCGACACTACTACTTTGACTCTTTTATATCGACACTTCCACTTTGACTCTTTTATATCGACACTACTACTTTGACTCTTTTATATCGACACTTCCACTTTGACTCTTTTATATCGACACTACTACTTTGACTCTTTTATATCGACACTTCTACTTTGACTCTTTTATATCGACACTTCTACTTTGACTCTTTTATATCGACACTACTACTTTGACTCTTTTATATCGACACTTCTACTTTGACTCTTTTATATCGACACTTCTACTTTGACTCTTTTATATCGACACTACTACTTTGACTCTTTTATATCGACACTACTACTTTGACTCTTTTATATCGACACTTCTACTTTGACTCTTTTATATCGACACTACTACTTTGACTCTTTTATATCGACACTACTACTTTGACTCTTTTACATCGACACTTCTACTTTGACTCTTTTATATCGACACTTCCACTTTGACTCTTTTATATCGACACTACTACTTTGACTCTTTTATATCGACACTTCTACTTTGACTCTTTTATATCGACACTTCTACTTTGCCTCTTTTATATCGACACTACTACTTTGACTCTTTTATATCGACACTTCCACTTTGACTCTTTTATATCGACACTACTACTTTGACTCTTTTATATCGACACTTCCACTTTGACTCTTTTATATCGACACTACTACTTTGACTCTTTTATATCGACACTTCTACTTTGACTCTTTTATATCGACACTTCTACTTTGACTCTTTTATATCGACACTACTACTTTGACTCTTTTATATCGACACTTCTACTTTGACTCTTTTATATCGACACTACTACTTTGACTCTTTTATATCGACACTTCCACTTTGACTCTTTTATATCGACACTACTACTTTGACTCTTTTATATCGACACTTCTACTTTGACTCTTTTATATCGACACTTCTACTTTGACTCTTTTATATCGACACTACTACTTTGACTCTTTTATATCGACACTTCTACTTTGACTCTTTTATATCGACACTTCTACTTTGACTCTTTTATATCGACACTACTACTTTGACTCTTTTATATCGACACTACTACTTTGACTCTTTTATATCGACACTTCTACTTTGACTCTTTTATATCGACACTTCTACTTTGACTCTTTTATATCGACACTTCTACTTTGACACCTCTACTTCCACACTTCTACATGATTCTTCGACACATTGTATATTCACACTTCATTACTTATCTACTCTTTTCCATCTACATATTGTAGTGTATACTTCTTCATTGGCACAACTAAATGACTCTACATTTACACTCCTACACACATATACGACCAAATACTTCTATACCAGCATTCTATATTTTTACATATACACGACTAAACGTTTACACCCCTACATTGACATTTCTTTGTGTCGACTCTTCTTCATCTACACTACTTATTTTTATACTACTACATTTGAAAATTTTAATATTATTTTTAAAAAAAGGGAATGTAGTATTTGAGTAACATTTTCAATTTTGAAAAGTTGACAACTTATGCATCATCTCATTCTAATAGATAGATGATCTTTCATATTGTTAGAACAGCCAAGGAAACGCAAAAGGAGTGTAAAAGTGCCTGGACTTCCAGTTATGACATACTGCGAGAGTTAAATAGGTATTTAAAGAGAATTCCCACTATTGTTTATGGTGTAGTATAATTGTTGAAAGATGCAGTCCTATGAAATGATAAATGGTTTGGTATTTAAAAATTCGAACAATGCGACAACGACAAAATCCTGAAAAAAAAAAAGGTTGATATTTTTTTTTATGATTGACGAACCGAGATCTTCGTTCGCCTGATGTTAAGCGACACGGCCCCCCATAACAGATGCAGTGTCACTCGGAAGTCTAAAATATAAAGCATCGCGTGACACTGCACTGCGCACATCATCCTGAGACATCGACACAGGTCAATAAAGTCTCATTTGCACAGTAGTTTTACTAGCTACCGTAAACCGGTAAAACCGGTTCCGGTTTCACAGGAATACAGTAGCTTGCACACAAATACTTAGCGGCAGAATAACCGGTAAAGCGGTGGTACCTACCTAGACGAGCTTTGCGGTAAAGTCCTGCCACTTAGTGAAGTTCATGAGTAGATTATGAGTTTGATTTTTTGTCGAGTAATTAAAAGCGGCTGTATAAATTAACCGTTATCGAAGAGAAATACTTTACCAGCGACTACGTTTAATTTCCTGTCGTCGAGCGACTCTATCGTCTGTCGTTGTCGCGTTGTACGAAGTACTACCTCTACCCATCCTTGTAATGTGACGTCACGTGTGGTTACGCACTGGTTTGTGTTGTTATTGTTACATAATATTTGTTGTTTTTAATGTGTTGTCCCGTATTATATTGATTACTAGCGCCAGTAAAAGCGTCTGAAAAACACCACTTTATACATAGATCAGAAAACCAGTTGATCGGGTGTACAGCTTAAACCACCAAACTACAATCCACATAGCTCGCGTTGCAATCAATTACGCTTGCTTATTGGCCGTCCCGAAATTCATCAAAAATTCAGGCTTCACGATTGGTTGCGTAAAGTTCAATCATGGAATACGTCCAATCGCAAACAGGAGTTGCACTGGAGTATGCTGTTATAATGATAGATTATATACTCTTTATTGAAACACCACATTACAGAAACAACTGACAATCACAAACATAAAACTAAGTGTCACAATGGGTGGTAAACGCTTAAAGCGATCTCTTCCAGACAACCCAAAAATATAGGGAAACGAACAACAAGAAATGCATACTGTTTTATTGCGGAGGTGGGAATTGTACGCGCGATCGACTGGTTTTCTCATGTGACTTTAAAAAGTGGCATAAAAAAAATGAGAAATTTTCAGATGTTTTCTTTATTGGCGTGTGGTTATATTTATATTTAGTAAGGGGAAAACAAGTCTTGTGTACTTGGAACATAATTTCCAGTGCAGTTCAATTTTTATATATTCTTTGCTCCTGCGCAAGCCTTATGGTGCTTTGCCAAAGCCCGATTCGTTTCCCCTTACTATATTTTGAAACCGTCCTATGTATATCCTTTTATCTTGTATGTATTGAGAGTTTTAGTGCAGGTGTCTTGGTGCATTTTGTGCTGCATTTTTTAAAGAAAAGTTTGGGTGTGTGGGGAGGAAGGAATATGTTTTAATGTGTGGGTTTGCTGGTGGTAGTGGGATTAGAGTACAAACATATAGATAGGTTAACAAACGTTTCAGAAGCATAAATCTAATGGATCAGAAGTTAAAATTACGAAAACCATCTTTCTTAATTTGTTCTAGTAACCTTATTTAATAGCCAGCTATACCAGTCGATGAGTAGCGTGGCGCCACTATTTGCCAAATTTTTGAAGTATAACTTCTTTACGCACGCTTGACTTGAGGAGTAAGTTGGTGAATGCGTAGCGAACGGAAGTTGATTCACGTAGATCTCCATTGTCAAAGCTAATACTCATTATTGTTATGTAAACATTATGATTGGTGGTACAGAAAGGGCAGCGCCATCAATCGAAGTTTACGTCTCAGCGGTATCTTCCCCGTCTCGGTTTTGGGTGCAGTTCGTGGGCGCTCAAGTGGCGCAACTGGACGAGTTGGTAACAGAGATGACCGAGTATTACGGGAACAAGGAGAACAGGGACGCGCATGCTGTGAGTGTTACCTTTTCTTTTTTTGCAGCTCGTAAATTATAACGTATTAAGCCAGTGTCAATTTTATATTATTTACTAACTGCTGCCTACATTTTTAAACGCGTAGTCTCCAGTTTATCGCAATAAATACTATGGCCGCGTTATTGGCTATGTTCATGTTAATAATAGGCTTAATTCATAAATATAAAAAATAATCTAATAATAAGCACGGACCCAGGTGTCTGTGGAAATTCAGATTAAAAAATATATATAAATATATATATTATGGCCGCCTACTGGACTCCAAAATATAACAAACCGTTATAATAGGCCTGAAAAAAAGTATTTTTCCTACTACTGATGCAAGCAATCCGGCACAACATAGAAAAGAAAAATCGGATAAGGAGCTTGGTTTTATATTTTTAATTACACATGAATCCGTATTTTATTAATTTATTTATTATGTTTTGTGATTGAGAACTCAGTGTATTGTCAATAAAAGCAACTTCTATCTATTCTTCAATATACATCATAATTCTTCACTACCAAGCCAAAGACTAAGGAGGCTGATCGCTTTTTCTCCTCAACTGCATGACAACTCTCGTCGAATCGCGCGCCAGTCAGTGTTGCCAAATAAAAAATAAATTCAATCAGCTTAATTTCGTAAAACAGAAACAAACGAATAAATTCACGACGTGGTTATTTATATTTCCATCATAATTGAAGGGTTGAGAATAAAAAGGGTTTAACTGTAAAATTGATAGTTTCGAGAAAATTTACTTTAAACTTCAACATCCTCATTTTAATGTAGATTGCTTATAAGGTAATATAAAAGGTTTATGTAAGTTTCAGTTGCTAGAAAATGTTTTAATTCTATTTTAAAATACTAAATATAGTACATCATATCATACAATTACTGTAAAAATATGATATATTGAAATAAATATAATAACGTCTTTTTGCTAAGCGAACTATGTACCTGTGACAGATAAACCGTTTTTAGACAAAATCTCGGGATTTAAGCCTCATTTCGGTATTTTGAGAATGTATTATTGTAGATCATTTCACTCTGTATCCAATGATACCCATAAATCATTTTGTGAAAAAAATCAGTTTAACCCTTTTTGTTCTCACCCCTTCAATTGTTTGGTGTATAATAGAGTAGAAACGTTAAATCGTATGTTCTATATACAGCTATCCCACGTGTCCGTGGGGCAAGTGGTGGCGGCGGTGTTCCGACACGACGGGCGCTGGTACCGCGCTCGCATTCACGACATACGACCCAACGAGTTCGACGCTAACCACTCGGTGTGTATACCCACAACATTACACCTGCTGCCCATTCACGACACACGACCCAACGAGTTCGACGCTAACCATTCGGTGTGTATACCCACAACATTACACCTGCTGCCCATTCACGACACACGACCCAACGAGTTCGACGCTAACCATTCGGTGTGTATACCCACAACATTACACCTGCTGCCCATTCGCGACACACGACCCAACGAGTTCGACGCTAACCACTCGGTGTGTATACCCACAACATTACACCTGCTGCCCATTCGCGACACACGACCCAACGAGTTCGACGCTAACCATTCGGTGTGTATACCCACAACATTACACCTGCTGCCCATTCGCGACACACGACCCAACGAGTTCGACGCTAACCACTCGGTGTGTATACCAACAACATTACACCTGCTGCCCATTCGCGACATACGACCCAACGAGTTCGACGCTAACCACTCGGTGTGTATACCCACAACATTACTAGCTGCTGCCCATTCACGACATACGACCCAACGAGTTCGATGCTAACCACTCGGTGTGTATACCCACAACATTACTAGCTGCTGCCCATTCACGACATACGACCCAACGAGTTCGATGCTAACCATTCGGTGTGTATACCCACAACATTACACCTGCTGCCCATTCACGACATACGACCCAACGAGTTCGACGCTAACCACTCGGTGTGTATACAACAACATTACTAGCTGCTGCCCATTCAAGACAACGACCTAACGAGTACAACGCTAACTACGATTTGACAGCAAACAAATGTCAAAACACGAAATAATGTTGCCAAAGTTAAACAATAGTAGTGGCTACACTTCAGTTAATATGTGAAATGGACAAAGAAGAAAGAAGATATATTTATTCAAGACATCACAAACATTACATCTTTACAAATAAGCACTCATACAAGACAAATCATACAAAAAAAAGAGAAAATGAATTAAAAATATAGTGGCATGACGTCATGATATAGTCCGTTCTCGTCTTTAGTGAAATAGGTTACATTTTTGATTTAATTGTATTTGTTTACTCTCAGGTAGCGGATGTTTTCTACCTAGACTACGGTGACAGCGAATATGTGGCCACTCACGAACTGTGCGAGCTTAAATCGGACCTGCTGCGGCTTCGATTCCAGGTAAAGCAAATCGATCTGTGTCCACGCTTTACACATTCATTTACATCAGATTTTCTTTGTAGTTAATTGAAGGGGTGAGTACAAAAAGCGTTTAACTGATTTTTTTCACAAAATGGCTTATAGGTAGCGTTGGATTCAGCGTGAAATTATCTACAATAATACATTCTCATAATACCGAAATGAAGCTTGAATCTCGAGATTTTGAGTCTAAAAACGGTTTATCTGTCACAGAAATACAGTTCGTTAGCATAAACACATTATTATATTTATTTTATCATATTATATTTTTACAGTACTTGTATGAATTAGTATTTTAAAATAAATCAAGCAACTGAAACATACATAAACCTTTTCTATTACCTTATAAGCACTCTACATTAAAATGACGCCGTTGAAGTTTAAAGTCAATTTTCTCGAAACTATCAATTTGTCAGTTAAACCCTTTTTATTCTCAACCCTTCAATTGGTAATTATTCTATTAATGTTTTTTTAAATGTTCATTCGACCATGAATTTATATATCCTTCACGTCTTTACCCAGTTCAACCAGTCCTTTACGTCTTTACACTTTTGAACCAATCCTTTACGTCTTTACACTTTTCAACCTGTCCTTGACGCTTTTACACTGTTCAACCAGTCCTTTACGTCTTTACACTTTTCAACCAGTCCTTTACGTCTTTACACTTTTCAACCAATCCTTTACGTCTTTACACTTTTCAACCAGTCCTTTACGTCTTTACACTTTTCAACCAGTCCTTTACGTCTTTACACTTTTCAACCAATCCTTTACGTCTTTACACTTTTCAACCAGTCCTTTACGTCTTTACACTTTTCAACCAGTCATTGACGCTTTTACACTGTTCAACCAGTCCTTGACGCCTTTACACTGTTCAACCAGTCAGCCGACATATGATCAGTTGAGTACGAATAATGATACGTGTATAAAGTGTATATTTGCGTCGTTCAGGCGATGGAGTGTTTCCTAGCAGGCGTCCGTCCGGCGGCCGTGGAGGGAGGCCTAGGGGCGGAGCCCCAGCGCTCCGACAGGTGGCACCCGCAGGCTGTCGAGAGGTTCGAGGAACTTACACAGGTAACACACATTTAGTTAGTCTAGCAATAAGATAACTAGACTGTGAGATATCACAGTCTAGTTATCTTATTGCTAACTGTGCGCTATGACTATGACTGATCAGTCATAGTCGCTTTTGCCCAGTAATTTCCCTAACTACAGTGCCCTTCAAACCGGAACACAGTAGTGCTTGCACGCTACTGCTTGGGGTCAGAATAACTGGCAAACCTCCCTAGGCAATCTTTCCTGCGACCTATACGAAAACTACAACCACCTAAGCATTGCATTGCTTTAACAGCTAACATATTGCTTTACTTTAACATATACAATACAAATATAATACAATAATTATTATAATAAAAAATTCAATACGTATAAATTTTTTTAACTTTGTTATGTTGACAACCGACGTAAGGTGGCAAGTCTATCGGTCTTTTTAACTTTGTTATGTTGACAACCGACGTAAGGTGGCAAGTCTATCGGTCTTTTTAACTTTGTTATGTTGACAACCGACGTAAGGTGGCAAGTCTATCGGTCTTTTTAACTTTGTTATGTTGACAACCGACGTAAGGTGGCAAGTCTGTCGGTCTTTTTAACTTTGTTATGTTGACAACCGACGTAAGGTGGCAAGTCTGTCGGTCTTTTACAGATTACACCACGGTGAATGCGCACAAGAACTGCATGATCTCATTCTCCCATCACCATTCCACTACCGGACTACTAGACGCTCGGCTAAGCGCCATCCTTTCATGGTCGAAATACCACCTATTCGTACCAAGCAATTTGATTCCACGTTCTTAATTAGAACGGCTAAGGAATGGAATGCCCTGCCAGCGTTTCCGGCGAAATATGACCCGGGCGTGTTCAAGAGAAGAGTGAATAGGTATTTACTTGGCTAGCATGCTACACCTTCGATCACATCGTCACTTCCCATCAGGTGTGAGCGTGGTCAAATGCTAGACAAGTTTAAAGTAAAAAAAAAAACTTCCGTTCGCCTCGCATTCACCAGCTTACTCCCCAAGTCAAGCATGCGTAAAAAAGTGTTAGTTCAATAAATGCCTGGCAGAGATATAGTTAACGTGGCCTATTAAACCCCAGGTGGCTCGATGGAAATCCCTGGTATCAAGAACGTGCACCTACAAGAAAACTGTGACTGCGGAAGGAGAGAAAGAGAAAGAAATACCCGGCATCAAGTTGTTCGACGTGACTGACGGTAAGTACAGGAGCTATTTTCTTTATGTTTGTTAACTCGGAACTTTCGACTGGATGAAACGAATTTGATTATATTTTTCACGAGCTTCTGCCCGCAGCTTCGCCCGCGGCATGGCCAATTGGAAAATAATTCAACCAACCATTTCACCCTCTTAAGGGTAGAATTTCGAAAAATCCTTTCTTAGCAGATGCCTACGTCATAACATCTACCTGCATGCCAAATTTCAGCCCGATCTGTCCAGTTTTGACTGGCCCGATAGCTCAGTTGGAAGTAGCCCTGCCTTCTGAACTGTGGGTTGTGGGTTCGATTCCCACTCAGGATAAACATTTGTATGATGAACATAGGTGTTAGTTCTGTGTCTGGGTGTCATATTGTATTCTATGTATGTATTTACAAACAAAAAAAGTATCTAAGTATTGTATCAGTTATCTGGTTCCCATAGCACAAGCTTTGCTTAGTTTGGGGCTAGATGGCGTTGTGTGAGATGTCAATAAAAAAAATTGGTTTGGGTTGTGCGTTGATAGATGACTATGTCAGTCAGTCACCTTTGAGTTATATATATTTAGATTTGAAAGCTGGTGTATCCCGTCCCGTGTAGTCCCATTTCAATTTGGTCCAGTTCTGACAATGGAATCCATGAAAAAGTCGGTTTTTTACGCTTTGCGACCATAGCTGCTGTTCAATTCTTTTTCATCCAGGCAGATAGGATTGTCTCAATGTATTTGTTTGGTGACAAATACATTGAGACAATCTTATCTGCCTATACAAACAGAAGGTGAGCTGGACATTGGTGCAGTGCTAATAGCGGAGGGCTGGGCCGTAGAAGGCCCGCCCTCTGATCACTCCGCCGCCGCCGCTACTCCGCACGGGACGCCCTTTGGAGACCTCGGGACGTCCAGGTAATACTTGAGCTATTAAAAATGGACTAAATGAATAACTACTATTAAAAATGAACAAATAAATATTACTTTCATAAAGTAGCTTTAAAATGAATGTAATAATTGAAAAAATAAGTAAAATCGATAAATAAATTGCAGAGTACGCCTTTAAAGTTTCTAGAATGTGCATGGCCTGTCCCTTCCTTTCAAAACCGATCGTGTAAAGCTTCCTTATAACTACTATGAAGTTTTACTAGTGACGTCACATATCAAAGAAACTATGTAGAGCTACCATAGAGGTACCACAGCTTAGTAATGAGTTACTATGAGTACTGGTAACTGACGTCACTGCGTGCTTTAAAATGCCTGTAACTTAGTTATTTTTTGAAATATTTTTTTTTTTTTTTTTTTTTTTTTTACTTTAACTTGTCTAGCATTTGACCACGCTCTCACCTGATGGGAAGTGACGATGCGATCGAAGGTGTAGCATGCTAGCCAAGTAAATAACTATTCACTCTTCTCTTGAACACGCCCGGGTCATATTTCGCCGGAAACACAGACGCTGGCATTCCATTCCTTAGCCATTCTAATTAAGAACGTTGAGTCAAATCGCTTGGTACGAATGGGTGGTATTTCGACCACGAAAGGATGGCGCTTAGCCGAGCGTCTAGTAGTCCGGTAGTGGAGTTTTGTTTTCTCGATTGTCTATTTTTTGAGGTATATTATTTATTTAGGCAGTAAAAATATAGCAGTCAAATAGCCTATTAAACATAAGCTCTAGTAATATACTTTAAAAAACCCTATGCATATATATACGTATAGCTCATGGCAAGCGAGCGGTGACGATGACGCGAGTTTCACGCTTTTTGTTCACCCAAAATGTACACTCAGAGTACATATAGCTCATCGAAAACGTTCGGTGACGATACCCGTGTTACAAAATTTTTGCTCACCCAAAAAGTTTTCAACGCGCCTTAAGAAGTTTTCACTTCAAAAACGGGGTTAAGCCATCAATTTTTTTTTTTTTATGTTAAAGAATGACGTGACGAGCTAGCCGTTCGCCTGATGTTAAACGACACGGTTGCCCATATCAGCTGCAGTGTCACTCGGAACTCTAAAGTATAGAGTTTCGCGTGACACTGCACTGCGCACGTCAACCTGAGACATCAACATAATCTAGTAATAAGATTACTAAACTGTGAGATCAGATCATAAAGTCTCATTTGCCCAGTAATTTCACTAGCTACAGTGCCCTTCAAACCGGAACACAACAGTGCTTGCGCACTACTGCTTGGCGGCAGAATAACTGGCAAAGCGGTGGTACCTACCTAGATGAACTTTGCAGTAAAGTCCTACCACCTAGTGAAATTAAAAAAAAATGAATTTCATACGAAAAACATAACTTGGAGGATATTATAACACATATCTTTTTAAAGTTTAATAGCTCCTAAGTTCGCACTTATCTATGACGTACTTACTGTAACGCATTTGGATACGTTCTAGAGTGATAGGTGCGAACGTAAAACCTGCCAAACTTTAGTGCAACTAAACGTGTTATGTTGTGTACAGGGTGCTTGGGATGATAGACACAGGGGCGCGCTCCTCATCTCTACCAAAGGATCACAAAGACAGCAAGGATGCTCATAACAACGCAGAGCATCATACAAAAGGTATATTCTTTAGTGTTCAAAGTGCACCTTTCTGCGTTGATTTTTGTTATAATAACTAACAATGCGACAATACAAATACAAAAATGTTTATTGACTTAAATATTTTTACATTAAATTAATGAATATATAGGCTGAACGGGTTGTGCGTAGGTTGCAACCTATACAACAATAAGCCTTCAGCATGTCCACACCGCGCCGCGTCTGGAACAAGAATGATCCGTAATACACCGAGCGGTCCCTTTTATAGCCAGCTGGGTAGGGAAGCGATGACAAATGCCAGTGCTGCCAATGTAATAAATGTAAATGCTGCCACAGAGTAAATTACGGTACTGCCCGCTGCGCATAGAGTTTATAACTGGACGTTGCCGCCGTCAAATACATAGATTCACAAACTAGTTTTAAACTGTATATCAAGAATCAGTGGCTTCTCCCAATATTTTAAAATTTTATTACTATGTCACACAAATTAAAATAATACAGTGAAATTTAGAGAAAAAAAACTGTTAGTGTAGAAGTAGTTGATGTTTTATTTTATTTACATAGGCAACTTTAAAAAAAAAACCGATAGGTGATTACGTAATTTCATTGCAACCTATTGGAAACTAATGTTTGTGTTCATTTTGACAATATTTTAATACGCAGTTTAAGTGTATAGTTGGTTAGAATTTTTATTGTTAATATTTCACCCACTGCATTATAGTGTAGTATTATATTGTGACATTGCCAAAGTTACGTGATCACCTCTAGAGCTATATAAATTGACATTACTCTTCACGAGAAAGCGTTTCACCAATGATCACGTCATAAAACTTTCTTGCGTGTATCTAAACTAATATTATAAAGAGGAAATATTTGATTGCTTTTTTGCATTGAATATGCTCTGAAACCATTGGACTGATTAATAAAATTCCTTCACCATTAGAGTGCTACATTAACATCGGCGATATAGTATATAAAATACCCGTGTGAAGCCGAAACGGGCCGTTTGTAAAGATTTCTATTTTAGCGCCTTGGCACTAAGATTTGGCATACGTGACGCAGGCAAAATTATATTAGGCGAAGGACCAAATACCGTTTTTATATCTTTATTGGATTGAAAATTAAACATTCTATTTTAAGTTTACAGCCAACAAAAAAGAAAAATACCTGACCAATTCCTTACAGAAAACGACGCACTATCACCATCGAAATCCTTATCATCAGGGCTAGAGAAGACCGACCAGCTTCTATCAATCTCCAACTTCGACTTGTCTACACCTTCCACACCCCCTGTGAACGGAACCCACGACGATTTCCTCAACATTGAAAGGCTGAATGTGGATAAGGAAGCATCAACGGAAACCCTCACACCAGGTCAAGTTCACTCGGCCATCCCTGAAGAGTTTAAGGCCAATATGAACAGGATAGACTCTCACCACGGAAACCTGGAGGCTTTGGGGAGATCTATGCATGATTTGCATAAGTAGATGTTAGAAAATAAAGCTGCAATGGGGAGTTACACTGCTCATTTACCCCGGTAAAAGCGCATCGGCTGGTTCTCAGTTCAAAAATTAAGAGACAATTCTGTAATTTTTGTAACAGTATAAACTGACAAAACCAAATCCTACAGATCAATCTCTATTATTCGATTGTACATGTCGCTTTCTAAATTAATATTACAAAATGAAATTATTTTTTTAGCGGAGTCACACTAGTTATTCTTATTTCATTTTGTATTGAAGATGAACATCCGTGAAGTTACGCCTGATTTTATCAATTAAACTAATATAATAGGTTAGATTTGATTGTTTGTTTGCATTGAATAGTCTCTGAAACTACTGGATCGATTTGAGAAATTCTTTCACCATTAGAATCCTACACGATCCCTGATGAACATAGGCGATAGAATATACTTATATAAAAATATCCGTGCGAAGCCGGGGCGGGCGGCTAGTCGAGAATAAAGCAGCGATGATGACGCCATCTGAGATTATATTTCCCCGTGACTCCCCATTGCATTCATAATAGATTAAGTAGTCTTAACCTTTAAAAAAATCAAGGTAATTCGCAATGTTACAATTCGTCGTCGAGTCGATGAATTGGGGATAGCCAAATCAAGTGCTTTCTGTCTTTAATTAATAAAGATCTATTAAAGATAGTAGATAGTTATGTTACATTTGGTTTGTTCTAACTTCAATGGACACATAATTTTAAAAAAAAAACAAGTTATTATATCATATGTTTTGCTTATAATAGTTGATATGTGAAAATTAAGCCGAAAACGAAATTAAGTCAAAAGCAATGCTTTGCTTTAAAACATATTAATAATTAATAACAAAAAGCGATTGTACTTAATTTTAATAGGATAATAATTTTTAGTTTGATCATTATAACACTTTGCTATGCCGTTTCTGTTAACGCTATCCTAATCAAATTACAAATGCGAACGTTTGTGCACATATTTGTATTGTAGTATATATTATAATAGTCTGTGGTATAACTAAGGCTGAACAAATTTGGTTTTTTGAGACGTTGGTTAAACGTTGGTTAAATTTAATCAATGCTTAATATATCCTGTCAGCTTTTCGATGACGTGAATTGTCTCCAGTAACCACTTTAATACCATTTGTAAGATTCGTTTTAAAAAAATACCAAAACCATTACACACCAAATTAAATATAAACAATATTACGAAGCATAGTACAATGGGTTCTATTATCGCTGTACAACGATCTCTTCCAGACAACCTTCGAATAGACAGGATAGTGAGAGACTATCGTAGTGGTCGGTGTAATTGATAGATCATTCTACGCGACACTGACATAATTGTGGTTACCTCTCCACATAAGCCATCCAAAAGTTGAAGTATTGATTAAAATTAAGTAACGTTTATAAATAAGGCTGTAATGCCTGTCTGTACAATTTTGACAGCTTCTAAGTTCGCACTTATTCCTCTATGACATACCTGCTGTGATGCATTTGGGTATTTCATAGAGGGATAAGTGCAAACTTAAGAGTTGGCAAATCTTGGTACAGACGGTCATATAAGTACTATATATAACAGATAGGTTCCAATATTACACTTGAGATAGTTTTTCCCCGGAAAAACGTGTCCACGCGGTAGAAACCGCGGGACGTAACTAGTAATGTAATAATGAAGTTGTTTCTTGAATTCTATTATAATAGAGTTAGGATAACAACAATCGAACAATCAATTGACTGGCCTGATAGCTCAGTTGGTAAAGGCTCTGCCTTCTGAACTGTAGGTTGTGGGTTCGATTCCCACTCAGAACAAACATTTGTGTGATGAACATAGGTGTTATTTATTTACTAATCTTTACCTCTTTTTCTCTATAATATATATTTATATTTTTTATTTATGGAACAAAAACGGGAATATTTTTCCTACTATGTTGTATTAGTAGAACAAACAGTGGAAAAGCTAGGATTTGAAATGTACACTCTTCCGTCTCTTTCATCATGAATTTAAATAAATGAGATGGAAAGTGCAGATTTCGAATGGGGCTGTAGATTTGATGTGTTAATCCCGTTTTTAGGCACTAACTAGAATGGTTTATAAGAATAAGTCTGTCTCGTTCACTCGTGCGTACGTTATGTATACTTTTCTCTTTCTGTAGTCAATCCCAGTTGTAAGTCCGGCTAAATGTATGTGCTTTTACATTAACCTTTGTTCTTAAAAAGTGAAGTTGAATAAAAACCCGGTGTTTTACTTAGAATATGTTTTGTCTTTTTTTCGCTTACGATAAACTTGTTGAGCGGAAATAAGACAAACATAATTAAAGGATATATCTTGCTTGCCATGCTGCAGCATTAGATACGTTAGGATTATGGCGTCCTAATTTTTTGTGAGGGATGGAATATTGTAAATATATTTTTTTTACCTTTTAGTATTTTTTGGTTCATCAATGTATAATATCATAAGTTAATTTTTATACAAAAGTATATCAATGTCAATTTTAGCTCTTATGACTAAACGGAATAAGTGTTGTTATGGCCTGAAGACTAAATTAGCTTAGCTTACGATTATCGATCATTAAATAAACCAATATTCATCCGTAAAATTCTAATAATAGTTCAGTGAATCGATATTTCGGTGAAATGGAATTTATATGACTTTCTGATGGTAAGCGGTAGTCATCATTTTTAGAATTGGGGGCATTAAATACTCAAATACACCCATGAAAAAAATTCAGGTTATTCCTTATCTATTATACTGTAAAAGAACGATGAACGAATGTTAAAGGTTGTGAGAGTAGGAAAAAAGTCAATTACGTAATCTTTTTTCTGCTCTGGGAGCTGTCCAGGATTTCCTTGCAAAAGCCCTGATTGGTAATATAATAAATGTGATGCGAAAGAATAAAGATAAAAAATAACTATGATAATATAAATTCATAAACCAAAACCTTAGTCTGTGATTGTATGTAACATTAAGCGTAACACTAATAAACTTCACACAGCTTAGCTTTAGTCTCATATCTAACTCTAATGCTATAGCTAGGCGATCATGTAACTTGATTGCAACAAAAGAAACACAATTTTGTATAGAATTGACAGTTTAAATACGCAGTTTATGTGCATAGTTACTATGGAATTTTTCAAGACAGGAATGAAATTTCTCCTATTGCATTGCAATCAAAGTTTCGTGATCGCCCCCCTGGTGACCAGAAAGTGGTTGACATAGACACTAGTAGCCTATGCTACACTCATGTGACGTCGAAGAAACGTCAAAAGTTTACGGGTTGAGTGAACAGTGAATGAACAGCAGATTTTTATTCAAGGCTTATCTCATTCGGTCCCAAAAAGAACCGTTATTTTTTATTGTCAACAATAGCAATAGCCAAAGCATTTGACCAGTGCCTCGCCTGACGTTAAGCAATGACGTGTCTAAGATCGGGCATGCTTGCTTAGAAGATACCTGTTCACTCTTGACCTGAAACCTCCCAGGTTATAGTTAACAAGGACGCCGGCAAGCTGTTCGCACTATAAAGCTAGTAACTAAACGCTTAGTGCGGGTTAAATTAATTTCAACCATAAAATGGATACCGTGCTTCTTTGCGTCTTGTAGTCCAATGAAAGAAGGAAGATGGGGGAATCGTGTTATTCCTTCCCACACTCCTAAATCAGTCTGTAAAATACCGATAAGCTATCAACTTTACGACTGCGTTTCAAGTTCTGAAGCGTAGCTTCCACCAACGCATCGTCACCGATGACTCTTATAGTTGTCATTTTATTGATTGTGCCGGCATTGAGAACTGCAGGTGATCACGTAACTTGATTGCAACCATGGAAACATAAATTTGTATGGATTTGACAGTTTCAAGTGACTGCACATAAACTGTGTATTGAAACTGTCAAATCCATACAAATTTATGTTTCTATTTGTTGCAATCAAGTTACATAATCGCCTAGTTGTTGTATCTTTTATTATCATACTATGTTGATTGATTTTGTTATTGTTATAATCAATTTGATTCATACTCGAATATTGTATTAAAATTAGATCATACAAGTGGTATATACTATACAAGAATATAAACAATTCTTAATAAATGTACGCAATGTATGATGATTATTATCTGAACCAACTTAATTTGTTTAAAATGATTTAGATAAATTTGTTATAATAATACGTCACTGGTGACTTAAATTGTATTTATTTCTTGATTAGATACATATAAATCAGTATTCATATTTTCCGTATGTCATACTATTTTGTATCTAGTGTTCAAACAGGGTGATATTTTTGAGTAAAGTGAGATGCACATTGCCCGTTTCACTAATAATTATATATTCACTTGTTATTTCGAATCTTTCTCCAAAATGTACCCTGTGTTAATACATTTAAGGCTTAGGATCCTGATTATAAAATGTTGTTGTGAATAATTGGTGCATGCTGGTGCTAACAAACTGTTTTCAGAATACTAAGAGTGTCGTAGATTTTGTAGTTTTATTTATATTCTAATTATAGTTATTAACAGAATGGAGCACTGATAAACATACCTACAGGCATGAGAGAGAGACAAGCGTCTAGTTTCGGCTTTGTAGAGCGTTGTCTCTGTCACTCAGAGGGAGATAACCGTCTAGTGTCGGCTTAATAGAGCATCTTCTAAGTCGCTTATTATGTGAAGTTTAGTCGCTCTAGTGTTCCGACAGATATGACGCTCTCCCATTTTAGCTCAATGTAATTTAGCACCCTTACTAATAATCACTTAATAACAGTGGAATAGTTAGTCAATGTTTCTTCTTGTTTTATCACTGCCTATTTCGAACTCGATAGAAGGAAACAAAACACGAAATAGCTATTCTCTAGATACACAAAGTTTATTAGTAAGGGAGTTAGTGTTTATCAGTGCTAAACTTTGTTCGTGGTTTGGCAGCAATTTCGGCTTTAATTCAAAATATATCACGAAATTGCTGATTTTTTTTTTTTGAAAGTTGTGAACATCTATTGTAGTGCCATATTAAAAACAGTACAAAAGCATCGAGGCGTATACTTAAATAGTCTATAACAACGGATGTCTGATTGGTTATCGGCATATTCTGCTGGTCTGTGATTGGTTGTTTAGTTTATTTGGCGAAATAATCTAACACTTTTTATTGTTTAATTAGTTTTAGTGTACCTTAGTATTTGTTAACACTTGAATTAGTGTTCGTGGAATTTGGAAATAAATGTATATTCTGTGCAACGTAGTTCTTATTTTAAATGTTTGTAACATAGTATTTAATGGATAGATAGATATTGAATCACCATATCGGAAAATGAGTAATCTAATATTTTCACTATAGGCTATCTTATCGATTAAAGCGATTTCTTGTAGACAACCCAAAGTTAGGTAGTTTTAGTATCCATGATTTAACTTTTGGATTGTATATTTAGGCTAATTTACATAAAAAAAGATAAATTGCAATAGATTGTAACTCCGTCATTAACACACAACGTCAATAAATGGTTTTGTTTCTTTGACTTTCAAATTGATCCAAAATAAGAAATTTCATTTATTTATCAATTTATTGGTGTTGTTTAGTTTACGTAGGTACATACCCGGAAAAAAATCCTGATTAGTCACATTGGTAGGACAATAGTGTCGATTCTGTGTCGCATTCTCTAAAACTAAAGTAAACTTAATGTATGGCGGCACCCTTCATCAGAAGGGGAAATGAAAAAGACGGAAATATGTTAATTTCGTTTAGCTTTAGAGAATGCGACACAGAATCGACACCAATATGTTCATTAGACGGAAATTTCATAAAAGTCGCTTTAGTAGTTTTTAATTCAAGATAACAGGGAAAATATGTTATCTCTGCTTCCCAGTATTGAACCATTTTTTGAATGATAGTTTTACGATTCATTAAACATGGCAGCCAAAGATCACCGATTCGCCGCTTTCTTGAAATTTCATCTCGATTAAAATCTCGTTTACCGTCTTGCGGCAAATAGCCCTTTAATTGTTTCCAACGTAATCAATGTAACCGTTGAAAAATTAACTTCTGTTTGTGTCTTATTGCAAAGAACATAAAGGTGAAATTAGTTTTCGAAAACATGATTTCTATACAATGGCAAGAAAGTGAGTGCTCTCACCGAGCAAATTGTTATCTATTTGGCCACTGAAAACGAGTAGTTTGTCAAGGAAAATTATAAGCCCCTTTACCAATAAAGACTGCGTAATAGTGGAATAGCTACTAACCGGTACTAAAGTTAGACAGCTCCTAAGCCTATTTAAATACATTTGTCACAGGGGAATAAGTGCGAACTTAGGAGCTGTAATGAACTTGAACAAACGGGCATCAGCGTTCTCTCTTGTTTTATATTTGCTCTTTTGAAATGGGAATACATAAAACAACACAAACACAACAGAAAAAGACAAAACACTAAATAACTATTCTTCTTTTCCGCTATACAACGTTTAAAAGAAAGAGCGACTTAGCAGTTGTGACTAGATGACACTAGAATATTACTATGTACCATTCATTTATATTCATATTAATTTATTTTCATAATAAAATAAAGTGTCAGTTTTACTACTATATTTTAGACTAGCAGCGAAACCAGGCGTTGCCCGGGTAGAATAAGTGTGTGAATTAAGATAATTTTTATTGCCAAAAAATTAAATGTTACAATTTGTTAATTACAGTGCAAGAATAAACATTTCCTTCAAACTATACTTAACTATGAGCTTGAACTAAGCACGAAGCCTGTATCTTGGGAAAATTAAATGTTATTATTCTAGATCATTCCAGAACATTTTTCATGATGACTTAGTCTTTGAATTAAATTAAATATTTGGTTATTCTAGGTCATTATGGAATGTTACAGAACATTCTACATGATGATAGATCACCTCATATACCTAATTTTAACAATTTTGAACATTAGGTATTTATTTGTTCTAGAGAATTCTAGAAAAATTTAGAATTTTGGAAAAGTCCTTATGTGATAGAAAAGGATAGACATAGATTATTAAACTTTTGCCACCCACAACCATCCACTTCCACCCTTTCCGTTTAAACTTCCTTACACCAAGCCACCACAACTGGGAGTAGATTCCAGTTCCCGGTGATAGAGAAAACCCTGGTAGTTTCAATGGATTTTCTCAAGATATTTTTCCTTTACCCTTTTTTCATTGACTGATGGGTGATGGCAAATATCAGTGGCGAACTTAATAGCACATAATAAATAATAGTACAAGTTACGTAGGTACCTAGTATGTATTGCGAAGCATCGTTAAAAAATTCTAGTACAACACGCAGCCATTATCAACGGACGTCAAAAAAGGCGGAGGTTTAATTCGTCTGTATTTTTTTTATGTTTGTTACTTCAGAACTTTCGACTGGGAGAACTGATTTTTATGATTCTTTTTTATTTGATAGCTGATGCCTCCCATATCAATGTAGGTAATCTGGTAGGTAGTTTTAAACTTCAACGACATAGATGATGTTCTCATAAACAAATGCGGTGGGATTGAAATGATTTGGACTCTCTTAAAAGGAATTATACCTATAAAAGCTACGTATTGGTAATTAGAGTAGGTACTTGTAGCCCGCGGCGCTTACTGAAGCTAATAATTGAAGGGTTGAGAATAAAAAGGGTTTAACTGTCAAATTGATAGTTTCGACAAAATTGACTTTAAACTTCAACGGCCTCATTTTAGTGTAGAGTGCGTATTAAGTAATAGAAAAGGTTTATGTAAGTTTCAGTTGCTTGAAAGTGTATTAATTCTATTTTAAAATACAAAATATAGTACTAATTCGTACAGATACTTTAAAAATATAATATAATAATGTTTTTATGCTAAGCGAACTGTATTCTTGTGTAAGATAAACCGTTTTTAGACTGATAATTTCGAGATTAAAGCCTCATTTCGGTATTTTGAGAATGAATTATTGTAGATAAATTCACGTTGAATGCAGCGATACCAATAAGTCATTTTATGAAAAAAATCAGTTAAACCGTTTTTGTTCTCACCCCTTCAAATTATTTTGTCACAGTGGTGCTAACGAAAGTGTTATGCCAAGTTACATAAGCTATCTCCGATACGGTAGGTAACCATCGTCATTAATGTCTAAACGGCTGTTCTCTGGGAAAGCGAAATGACATTTTGCACAATATCTATTTTTGGTATCCGATTTCACGCTACGCTTTTTAACAAGGTAGGTAGATAAGCTTTTTATCCTTTTTTCTTTTACGCTACGGCGCAGCAATAGACTACGTTATATAGTATAGGTAATAATAATAATAATATTAACGCTCAATGATCACATACATAGATCCTGGACCCTAACTAGGATTCTCTGTGTCTAGGGACCCAGGAACTACGAGGGCCATGGTCCCACAACACCCAGACTCAGAACAAGTACTTGCGCTTTTTTTTTCGTTGCACAAATACTTGTCCTGCCGCGGGTATCGAACCCCGCTGCCTCCGGGTTATGAGCCGACCTGTTCATCCACCACGCCACAGAGCCACAGAGACAGCTGTCAATAGTATCTATAGTATAGATAATACGTTAAAGGGAGCGCCGATAAAGTGTTAATAAAATGCTTATCAGCTTTTACGAAAGTAGATGCGATATGCGTTCCATATGCAATACGCATATTGGAACGTTACACTAATATATAGGTACTTAAGACTGCATAGCATAGCACGTTTTTTGACGAGGTCTCTATTACGCTCTCTTTAAAGTTGAAAATAGCTTGATGTCAAGGAGGGTCTGCCATGAAAATGTGTTAATTAGGAGGGATTTGTGGAATACGTGAAATATGGATATCAAATAAATATTTTCTCTGGTCATTACTTTAGAACACAGTCCTGGCTATTTAATTTGTAAAACAAATGTGTTGTTATCGCTAAAGATTTGGAGAACTACGTTCGTAAAGTGTTTTTTGAGGTCATTAGAATGATTTTATTTAAGAAAAACTAAGTACTTAGTGAAGTTTTGTTCGGTCATTCCTTTTTTCGTTTTATTAGATATACATGTATTATCACATTTTTTCATATGATTAAAGCGAAGTTCGATACACTTTTGTTGTAATAGAAGGAGGTCCATAGGTTTGCTGAATTAATGATATGCCGATTGACTTTGTATAAGATATATTAATTAAAAAGATATTTACAAAAACCAAAATGCGGAAAATAAAATTTTCTCTAATGTGAAGTCTATATCAACAACATTCGTTGCCCCTAGCAACGAGCTGGAAAGTTTATCTATGAGATTGGTATAGAAACTTTTTCGTGGGCCAGCACGCCACATCACCCCCCTCCAGAGACCGTCCTACGGGCGATAATATTCTGGAAAACGCACTGTTCGTCCTGATCGAGTGGTGGTCACTGGAGCGTCTCGGGTCTCAGGTGCTGCCACGACGGGAGAATGGTCCAACTCACGAAGTATGTAGGCAGGTTTAATGCGGTCCACTGAGACAGTGACTTCTTTGCCTTTTATGCGGAGCTTGAAAACTTTATCCCCTCGTTCTATCACCTCATGCGGCCCTGTGTAAGCTGCTTGAAAAGATGGGTGCGAGGTGTCATCTCTTAGAAAGACGTGGGATGCTGTTGCTAAATCTTTGAAAATGAATATGGAGCGGTTATTCCCATGGTGAGAAGTTGGTAATGGCAACAAATTTTTGGCGAATGTGCGCAGTCTTTCAGTGTATACTGTCAAGTCCTCTGTGCCATCAGCCGATTGACAAAAAATGTCCCCTGGGAGTCGTAGTGTCTCTCCATATACGAGCTCAGCTGGAGTCGCTTGTAAGTCTTCCTTAAATGCCGCCCGGATTCCCAGTAGTACAAGTGGAAGTGTTTCAAGCCAGCTGCTGGTCGCATGACATGTAATAGCGGCTTTAAGCTGTCTGTGGAATCTTTCGACAAGTCCATTGCATGCTGGATGGTAGGCTGTAGTTCGTCTGCGTTGAAATCCGATGATGTGGGACAGATGCTTAAAAAGTTCTGATTCAAACTGTCGACCACGATCAGTGACGATATCTTCAGGGCAGCCGAATCTGGATATCCATCCGTGAACTAAAGCTTTTGCCACTGTTTCAGCTGTTATCTCCTGTAATGGTATAGCCTCGGGCCATCGTGTGAAGCGATCTACACATGTGAGACAGTAACGATACCCTTGTGAGAGAGGTAAAGGTCCGATCAAATCTATGTGGATTTTCATGAATCTGGCTCGAGGTAAGCTGAATGATGCTAACGGAGATGAGACATGACGTGTTATTTTTGATCGTTGGCATGCTAGGCAGGAACGAGTCCACTCTCTACAATCTTTTCGCATACTAGGCCATACATAGCGTTCCGATATTAGTTTCATCGTCGCATTTATGCCAGGGTGGCTAAAAGAATGCAAGTTTTCGAACACTTGCCGTCGCATGTCTTTGGTCACATAAGGTCTGGCCACATTGCTGCTCTTGTCACAATAGATTTCTGTGTGAGATCCAGGCAGTTTGATTTTTGTCAAGCGCAGAGAAGTATCGCTATCCAAAAGTTGTTCTAGTTCAGGATCTGTGCTTTGTGCTTGAGCAAGCTTGGATAGATCGATGGGCTGAGTAATCTCTTCGATGCGTGATAAACTGTCAGCCACAACGTTATCCTTTCCTGAAATATGCCTGATATCTGTAGAAAACTGTGAAATAAAATCCAGATGTCTGAACTGTCTTGGTGAGCACTTTTCTTTTCGTGAATGAAATGCGAAAGTTATGGGCTTATGGTCAGTGTAAATAATAAAGGCTCTCGCCTCCACCATGTGACGAAAGTATTTTATTGCTTCGTAGATGGCGAGAAGTTCCCTGTCATAAGGCGAGTATTTCTGTTGACATGGCGAAAGTTTTCGAGAGAAAAATGCTAAAGGTTCCCACAGGCCGTCTCTATGCTGTTGTAAAGCTGCGCCCATTGCTGTGTCTGAAGCATCAGTGACTATAGCGAGCTTCGCTTGGCAGTCTGGATGAGCGAGTAGTGCTGCTTGGCAGAGACTTTCCTTGCAGGTGATGAATGCTTTAGTAGCTTCTTCTGATAAATGCACGGGATGTGAACCTTTAACTGATCCTGTGAGCAGTGCATTCAGAGGCGCTTGATGCCGCGCTGCGTCAGGAATAAACCTTCTGTAAAAGTTCACCATTCCTAGGAATCTTCGCAGTTCTCTAACGGTTTTCGGTGGAGGGTAATTCGCAACTGCTTCTACCTTCGATGGTAACGGCTTAGTGCCAGCTGCTGAGATGCTGTGTCCTAAAAACGTTACCTCTGATACACCGAATATGCACTTGTTCGTGTTGATAACCATGCCGTATTCCTTTAGTCTGTTGAAGAGCAGATGAAGGTGCTTCTTGTGTGATTCTTGATCAGGTGAGAAGATCAAAAAATCGTCCAGAAACGGGAAGCAGAACTCTTCAAGGCCCCTAAGCATCTCGTCCACAAATCGTTGAAACGTTTGGCTGGCATTACGTAGTCCGAACGTCATGAACGGAAATTCGTATAAACCAAACGGCGTCGTGATTGCGGTCTTTGGAATATCATCAGGGCAGACAGGAATTTGATTATACGCTTTTACGAGATCAATAACCGAGTATACTTGACAGCCGGAGAGACAATGTGCAAAGTCATGTATGTGCCGAATGGGATAGCTGTCTGGTACGGTTCTAGCGTTGAGCATTCTGTAGTCACCGCATGGACGCCAGCCGTTATCTTTTTTAGGCGCAAGATGAAGTGGTGATGACCATGGTGACTTTGAAGGTCTGGCTGTTCCGTTCCTCAACATATCTGCAAATTCGTCTTTTGCGATTTTTAATTTATCCGGTGCTAGTCTTCGTGGTGTGCTGCTTATTGGCGGCCCTGCAGTAGTTTGTATATGATGCATGGTATTATGCTTCGGAACACGGTGGACACCGGAAGGTCGAGTAATCTCAGGGTATTCGCTTAGTATGTTATGATATACGGAATTTCCAGAAATAACTTTTACCGATGAAATGTTCCCAGTTGACTGTGCAGGTGAAGCTGGGGACGTAAGGCTTGTGGTGTTGTCGATTAAACGTTGATTTCGACAATCCACGATGAGGTTGTAAAATGATAAAAAATCTACACCTATTATGGCCTTTGTAACGTCCGCTACGATGAATCGCCAAGTAAAGTCGCGGCGCAAGCCTAGGTTCAGCACTAAATGAGCGTAGCCGTAAGTAGAAATGGGTGTACCGTTTGCCGCACACAGCTCATAATTTGTTTTCTCACGACGTTCCTTGAGTGCCGATCGGGGGAAGACACATACGTCACTGCCAGTATCGATGAGAAACTGCATCTTCGTAGCGCCGTCCGTGACAAATAGGCGACCGGAAGTTTGGCAATCGGTCGTCGCCATTACCGACTGCTGTTCGCGTTTCCCGCATGGTATTCGCATGGTTTTACGCATTTACTTGCTTCATTGCTAAACTTACTATGATACCAGCACACAGGAAATTTTCTATAGTTCGACTGTGATCGTGTGGAGCTAGAACGACCGCGCGTTTTCTTGTTTGAACGATTCGGTGCACGTGAATGCCGGTTCACCTGCGCAGTTAGAGCTTGCACTTGTTTGGTAAGTTCAGCAATCTGTTGGTTCATGGCTTCTAAAGAGCTTCCTGGTATGGCACTTGATGTTGATGCTACGTGCGCTGTAGGCGAAACAACGTCATGGATGCGGTCAGCGAGATCTGCGAGCGCTTCCAGTGAAGACGTCATCTGCGAAGCGATTATCGTTTGCGTGCTACTTGGTAGGCGACTGGTCCATATAGTACGTAGAAAATCTTCGGGAACTCCAGGTCCAGCCAAATGTTGCAAATGTCTTAGAAACTGAGATGGCTTACGGTCTCCAAGTTCTGCGTGCATAAGTAATTGCTTGACCTTCTTTTCTCGTGACGCGGACAGTCGTTTGATAAGTTCCGACTTCAATTTTTCATACCTGTTGGTGTCGGGCGGGTTGATGATTATATCTTCCACCTCAGAAGCATACTGCGGGTCTAGTTGGCCGATAACGTAGAAAAACTTCGTATTGTCCGTAGTAATGTTCGATATCGCGAATTGGCCCTCGATCTGCGCGAACCAAATGGCTGGCTTTTCAGGCCAAAACGGCGGAATGCGCACGCCAACACGACAAACATCTTCGTTCTTATCGGTTGAGAGCGACATCTTAATGCGAATCAGTATCAGAATTATCGCAATCAGCAACAAAATCAAAATCACACACATTTACTGCAAACGTGGACTTTCGGTTCAAAACAGGTCACCAGTAAAGCGAAGTTCGATACACTTTTGTTGTAATAGAAGGAGGTCCATAGGTTTGCTGAATTAATGATATGCCGATTGACTTTGTATAAGATATATTAATTAAAAAGATATTTACAAAAACCAAAATGCGGAAAATAAAATTTTCTCTAATGTGAAGTCTATATCAACAACATTCGTTGCCCCTAGCAACGAGCTGGAAAGTTTATCTATGAGATTGGTATAGAAACTTTTTCGTGGGCCAGCACGCCACATGATTATTTTGACACGTCATGTCATTTTTTTTATGTTAAGGAATGACGTGACGTTGACGCCGTTCGCCTGATGTTAAACGACACGGCTGCCCATACCAGCTGCAGTGTCACTCGGAACTCTAAAGTATAGAGGTTCGCGTGACACTGTACTGCGCACGTCATCCAGAGACATCAGCACAATCTAGTAATAAGATTACTAAACTGTGAGATCAGATCATAAAGTCTCATTTGCCCAGTAATTTCACTAGCTACAGTGCCCTTCAAACCGGAACACAGTAGTGCTTGCGCACTACTGCTTGGCGGCAGAATAACTGGCAAAGCGGTGGTACCTACCTAGACGAACTTTGCAGTAAAGTCCTACCACCTAGTAAAAAAGTAGTAGTACTAGTATTAGAGACGAAAAAAGTGTTTTTTGTTGATTTCGGGCTTACACCGCGGTAGTGGGAATATCGGTATAGTGGGAGTGGTTTCGTGGCTGGCTTCCTTCACATTTACTAAGTACATTATTAGCATCAAAAGTTGCAGACTAAATTAAAACAATAATTTCACTGACAAGCAATTAATACAGTACACTATACAATAGGACTAACAATTAAACTATTAGGAACGGTTAATAATACCTAGGGGTACATAGGCAAGCTTATAAATACCTACCAACTTTATACGTTATGCATTAAGCGTACGCTAATTCGTGTCTTATTTACCAGATTTGTACCTATTAAATTAAACCAGATTTTCATAATATTATGTAAGCGACAAGTGTGACGCGTTTCCGCTTAACCTTCATTAAATACATGTAGGTAGGTATGTAGTTATATATACATATATATGTATATATCGGCTTAAATCGACCGGATTCAGTTTTTAATCCGCGTGAAGTTTCCGATCTACTTGTGTCTCCTTTGAGAAACTTTCTGGCAAGACTTCATACAACTTTCACGAGACCTAGAGATTAACAATGTCTGTAAGTTCCATGCATTTGTGCTAAAGTTAAAAGTTTCGTAATAATACAGCGCATAACGAACCTCTGAAAAGACTTCGGAACTTTGAATGATTATTTTGCATTTAAGATAAATATTGATACCATAAATAAATGTACTTTGTTACTAATTATTATATTTATAGTTTTGTTAGTTATTATGTGTATGTTAGTCCTATGTTTTGGGATGTAATCTAGCTCAAAATATATGTAAATATATTTGTATTGTTATTCTGTTTTGTGTGCCAAATAAATAAATAAGAGAAATAAGCACTAACATGAGCAAAATTAAATTGGTATATACATTCACGAATACTTACCTAACTAAGACATACGTGTAAGTATATATACATATTTCTGATTTGTCTTGAAGATAGATCTTTTTTAGCAATAATAATAATAGCGCCCAACGATCACATACATAGATCCTGGACCCTAACTAGGATTCCCTGTGTCTAGGGACCCTGGAACTACGAGGACCATGGTCCCACAACACCCAGACTCAGAACAAGTATACGACCGTCGATTGTGATTGTTAAAATATGGTAGGTTTTATATTTTTAAGCGTGAATTTCTAGTCAAGCATGCCCCATCTTAGAAAACGTCATTGCTTAACATCAGAGAGAGACATTTGACCACTGTCAAATGCATTGCCTATAACCAATAAAAAAGTGTTTCCAAAAATATTTCAACTGATCACTTATTTATTTATTTATTTATTATTACATGCCTTCATACAATATTGTTACTTAGTCTAACTTAGTTCCCAATATTACATTGTATGAGCCCTGTGAGGGCGTTGCACTTTAGAGCGGAGCATACATTGCCTAACTCTCGTCACATTACAATAATTCAGGTCGAAGGAAATTATGATTACTGTCACTTACATTTGAGGTTAACTGTCAATATTGGATCATTATTTATATCAATATATTGGATCAATATTCGATCATTTTTGTAGACGTTTTGTTAATTTCTATAGTAACAAAATCAACGCAAGCATTCCTTCGTTGTGCAAAACTGCAAACTGATTCTCATGCACCACACGGCGCTATTTGTTAACATGTTGCGCAGTTTAACAATTACATAGAAGTAGGACTATCAACGGAAAGTTAGTATAAAAAACTACATTGGGAAACCTTATAAAGTTATGCTAATAATAAAGGTAGCACCCGAATATCTCTAACGCGAGGTAAAAAGAATAGTTAGATTCTTGGTAGTTCATTCTTCAACTTCCACTAGGTGCTGTTTCTATTTTTGTGTCTGCAGTTCATTTATATTATCTGAAATAAAAACAACTGAGACTATCAACTCTCAATCACATAGGTAGGGTACGACTTACGACGGTTAACTTAGTAGAAGTTCTATGTTCCTAGAGATAATAATCAACTTGTCGAGAAACCGGGGTCTAGGGAGAAAAGCGCGAACTTAGAAACTGTCAAACTTTAGCACAGAACGCCAAAGTCTTCTAAAAACTTGATGATGATAAACTTAATATAAACACTAGGTAAATAGAGTATGTAGGTACCCAAATAGCAGACAAACGAAATCATGCAACATTTGCTCAAGTGTTTTTCTTGAACTAGTATTTCGAAGTAAAAGGAGTAAAATATACTTTTCCTGGTACTATCCCAAGCTATGTGCTTAGGTGTATAATGCCCTGAATATTTTTCGGTACTTGGGTACTTACTCACCTGTATTTTGGGAGTGGAGTGGGTTACGTTTACATTATACCATTCGAATTAAATTATTAAAAGCTACCATGGTTAATTCGGAACGCAGCTTGAACACCGACTAATTAAATATGCCGTACTGGCTGCTTTCACCACAAAAAGTATCCTTTTTTGTTTTTGTTTAGTTAGTTTTTTGAATGGAGATAGCTTATACACTGTTAATCCAGCGTATAAGCTATGTCCATTCCAAATTTTAATCATATCCATCCAACCGTTGCAACGTGAAAAAGGCACAAACACACAAACTTAATTACTGTGATTTAATTTAAAATAATAAATAAATGGACCGTGGCGTACCTAATAAAGAAGTAATTCATGAAATTTTAAATCTAATCAACGGTACATAATAAGTAATAGTACTTATCAACGGTACGTATGTACTTTATATACGTAGGTACCTATTACTTTCGGTAGAGTCCACTCTTCCAGTGGACGTAGTCTTCTCGATCCTCTTATCCCGGCAACGGCCCAAGCCGAGGCGAAGCCCCAGGGGAGCCCTTGAGCTAGTTGCCTCCCACTTTTGACGGCTGGGCGGTGACGCTGTAAAGGTCCGTAGAGACAAACACCATTCGTCCGTACAGACAAAACGTACCAAGAAGGCAAAATGAAATAAATTGGTAATCGGTGGAATTAGCTTCCGCAGGAATTTGCTGGTTTCCTAGTAAATATAAGCTGGGTCTTTACAAGACAAGAGTGAACAGGTACCTCATGCTCATACTTCGTCTGCATCGTTGCTTACCATCGGAGATGTAGTCAAATGGAGGCTCAATCTACATAATAAAAAATGGTATAGGTATATTGGTATATACGAGTAGGTATGCATTGCAAGTAGTCTAGACTGCAAACATTAAGTAAGTATACCTACATAACTGGTAAAGTAAATTAATTAATCACTATCACATAAACATCTTTTTCATTTAACTTCTACACCCACCTTTAATATAATCTGCATTATTATTGTAGGGGTTTCCTACATAAATTAACAGAAAATGTCACCGAGCGACAAGGCCGCCCGGATAATCAAACGCAAGCTGGTTCCGTATGGCATGTTCATAATCATGGCATTCCATCAATATACCAAAAGTAGGGCATATACTTCGTCATAACATGGTGGTGGTGGTGTGGTTTCTTTATCTCGGGACTGGCAGATGGCTGTGAGTTTTTCAATCTAAACTAATATTATAAAGGGGAAAGATTTGATTGTTTGATCGCATTGAATGGGCTCTGAAACTATTGGACCGCTTTGAAAAATTCCTTCACCATTAGAATCCTACACTAACCCTAATGAACACAGGTGATAGAATATACTTATGTAAAAATACCCGTGGGAAGCCGGGGCGGGCGGCTAGTCGAGAATAAAGCAGCGATGATGACGCCATCTGAGATTATATTTGACTGCGACACCCCATTGCATTCATAATAGATTAAGTAGTCTTAACCTTTAAAAAACCAATGTTATTTGTAAGCAAGCTGGTGAATTCGAGGCGAATGGAAGTTGAAGTTGATTCACGTAGATCCAGGGTCCCTAGTTTTTTTAAATTGAAACTTGTCTAGAATTTGACCACGCTTTTACCTGATCGGAAGTGATGATGCGATCGAAGATGTAGCATGAATTCATGATAAATATAGGGAATCCTAGTTAAGGTCCAGGGTCCAGGGTTTAATATATGATCGTTGAGCGTTTATTAATGTTATATTAATGCTATGTATAAAACCACTCCCATGTTTATGCACACCTTTGTAATAGGAGGAACCTTTGAAAGTGGTGATCTGTGGGAAGGTCTTTTGTTCAGCAGTGGACGCCTTCAGATAGATGCTAATAATAAAGTTGCTAATAGGAAATGTTGCTATACCCTGCCCAGGATTGAGAACGCAACAATAGTAAACGGTGATGATAAAAACCGTCTCGCTGACTAACTACGCCAACAACAAACCAGATGTAACAAAATGATGTAAGAGCTTTTCTGTACGACTTGTCCCGATTAAGGTAAGAATATGGCCAAATGGATTAGCCATATTATGAGAATAGAATCACGCTATCTCTTCTCGTGGATGGAACCGGCTAAGGGAAAATCCAGCGAATGCGCCCCCCCCCCTCCCCTCTCCCCGAGCAAGCAAAGCATCAAAGCAGCGTTTTATGGGGGAGGCCTATGTTTAACAGTGGCGTGATCAACCGGCTGTTGATATGTGTGTGATGTGTGTATATAATGTGTGTGAAAATCTGCATCTATAAGCTTGTAAAGGGTGTTTTCATCATTGTAATACATTTCAGCACCAACAAGCTCTGGATTGCTAAACAGTTTACGTTCAAGCCTTGCAGGAGCTTTTGTGATAGAATACTCCATGGGCACCGTAAAAAGTGGATCACGTTGGACCGGCCAAGTAGAAAGTGAAACCGCTAACCGCTTTGTCGGAAGGTTGCTATAAAAATTGTAGCAACCGCCAAGGCGAGCTCAGTTGGCGACCGCGGGACCGCAGTGACAGTGCTACCAACGCCACAGCAAGAATGGTCAGTGATGTACTTATCCATTTCACTTTCGATAGTGTTTTTTTTTTGTAGCGATTTAGTGATGTAATATTTTGTAACATCGATTATTTAAGGTAACAACTCTAATGCTTTTTAATAGGGATCACTTTAAAAGAGTGCATTGATAACCGTTTATACTTTAATAGTTTCAAATAATATGTCACATTTTACATTGTATCAAAACTGAGTAAATTTTACCATTGCAAGTACCTAGTTCTACACGTAATTCTCGTTGAAGCGTAGTGTACTGTAATTACACTAAATGCAGTGCCAAAATAGGGCTTTTTTATCACGTACATGACAGTTGAACTTTTTACAAAAGCAACTATTTAATACTAGGTAATTTACATAATGAAAGGATGCTAGGCACTTTTCCTGCTGGTAGTTATGGAGCACTTACTTGTACTGTCTGCAGGTCAGCATGAGGTTTTACACTCCAAATTTATTTTGTGTATACGTAGTACCTACTATTATTTATTCTTTGTTAAAACCTAGTAGCTTATAATTAGTTGCTATTAGTGGTAGGACTTAGTATGATTGAATTTAATAGTTTTGAAAACAAAGATTTAAATAGCACTTCACCTGTAAAAAAATATGAAGTACACTAGATATTTTCAAAGTCCAAATTGTTTACTAATTTGCATGATACACTAAAACTTATTACATTAGAAATACTCATTATACATACAGCATTCCACGACAGTTAATTATGATGACATGGTTCCATAATTACAAATTATGCATTATACTGTTCCACTTTAAAAAATTATCAGAGCTTGTCGTCTGATACCCACAAGGCCATTCTGATTATACTTACACAATAATTAATTACAGATGCTGTAATTAACCGAGATAATTATCTAATTAAGTCGAACTTCTTTGATTAATTATTACAGTCTCCCGGATTGTAACACAGACTCATACACCATTGCAAGACCATTCAGATAACAATTCTAATCTATTCTGTAAACTGTATAAAAAAAAGTTTTAAAGCTTATTTCTTACTATTAATTGATTATTAGGTTTCGTAAAACACCTAAAACTTAATAAACATGTTAAATTCCAAAATGAAAACTTAAAATAGCATTGTATCAACAAAAAGAAAATTTAAATTATGATTTACGTTTAAATCTCAAAACGATATGCCAGTAAACATCTCAATATATCAATACTAGTTGCACATCGCGGTTTCACCCGCAGATAGAAAGTATCCTGTGATAATCCAGATAAGCTATTTGCATTCCAAGTTTCATTAAAAACCATTCAGTAGTTTTTGCGTATAGTAACTTAGTAACAACCATCCATACATTCATTACATACAAACTTTCGCGTTTATAATATTAGTAAGATAGCTTAGATTCTAGCGCTGAGTTGTACGCAAAATATTTATTTGTAAATGAAAAAAAGTTAAGAGTTAATGGAAAAATGACAGCGAGCGGTGGACTGTGTATGGATGGAGAAATAAAGGCGTACGATGATGTCAGGTTTAATAAACTGTATATTTAGATGTTTACAATAGAAATATAAAACTAAAACGACTGCGCGTAACCAAAATGAACTCCAAACTCTATATGACACTTCAATAATTTACATAGGAGACTTGATAAAATTAACAAATCCATAAACAACACAATTACCTTCGCATACTCATTACCAACATAATGAACCGAAACAAACGCAGCCTTGTTCCGAATTAACGCAGTCCGGCTCTCGTACCGATAAACAAGATGTTAAATGATGAAATTAAATTAACAAGACCTGTCGAATCGTATCTGTCATGTTGAGAAACTGACATTACCATAAAATATTCACAAGGATAGTATTAACAATTTAAATTATCATTTCATTAATAATAATAATAATAACGCCCAACGATCACATCATACTACCACACCATAGATACCCAGGAACTATGAAGACCATGGTCCCACAACACCCAGACTCAAAACGTATTTGCGCTATTTTTTCTGTGCATAAATACTTGTCCTGCCGCGGGAATCGAACCCGCCACTCTGTGGCTGTCAACAAAGCACACGAGCGGTTACTATTTAAAAATCTACGTATTATTCCAGAATTTCAAGGTATCTTTTCTAGCTTATCTTTTCACTAGGTGGTAGGACTTTGTTGCAAAGTTCGTCTAGGTAGGTACCACTGCTTTGCCAGTTATTCTGCCGCCAAGCAGTAGCGTGCAAGCACTACTGTGTTCCGGTTTGAAGGGCACTGTAGCTAGTGAAATTACTGGGCAATTGAGACTTTGTGATCTGATCTCACAATCGAGTAATCTTCTTACCAGACTGTGCTGATGTCTCAGGATGATGTGCGCAGTGCAGTGTCGCTCGTAACTCTATGTTTTCGGGTTCCGAGTGACACTGTTCTGTTATGGGCGGCCGTGACACTTAACATTAGGTGAACGACTACCTCGTCAAATCATTCAGTAACATAAAAAAAAACATTCTAGCTTTATATATTTACACACCCAATCCCATCAAAATCCGATTAACTGCATCAGAGGTATCATATAGGTATCTACCTACTTATACTCACAAACTTTCGCACAAATAGTTTGATGGACCTAGAATAAGATTTCTATGATAACCATCTAAATTTTAAACTTTCCAGTAATCATATATACTATATTTATGTCCGTCTGCACTAAAGTTCCACAGCTCCTAAGTTCGCACTTATTTCTCCGTGACATACCGTGGCATTACAGTAGGTATATCATAGAGGGATAAGTGCAAACGGGCATTAGTGGGTAGCATTGAAAAATATTCATAACATCCTTCTTTCCTTCTCATGTTGCCACAATGGCAGATTTTTAGTTACTTAATTGAAGGGGTGAGAACAAAAAGGGTATAACTGATTTTTTTCACAAAATTACTTATGGGTATCGTTGGATTCAGAGTGAAATTATCTACAATAATACATTCTCAAAATACCGAAATGAGGCTTAAATCTCGAGATTTTGAGTCTAAAAACGGTTTATCTGTCACAGGAATACAGTTCGCTTAGCATAAAAACATTATTATATTCATTCTATTATATTATATTTTTACAGTAATTGTATGAATTAGTACTATATTTAGTATTTTAAAATAGTATTAAAACATTTTCAAGCAACTGAAACTTACATAAACCTTTTCTATTACCTTATAAGCACTCTACATTAAAATGAAGTCGTTGAAGTTTAAAGTGAATTTTCTCGAAACAATCAATTTGACAGTTAAACCCTTTTTATTCTCAACCCTTCAATTGCTTCTGAACAGGCTCAACGACTGTTGTATTACGAAACATCTAATGTTAAATGGGGCGCCCACTACCAGTACGTGGTAGTAGTGCAGTAGCACTAGGGTGTTTTGTGCATTCATCTACCCTATTTTTTTGAGGGGGGAAATGCCTTGCACTTACCTGCCTCCACGGCAGGGGGTATGTGGGACTCGAACCCACTAAAACCTATCGTGAGCCGTCTTCCGCCGTACCGGGGCGAGAAGGTGTCGCGTTTGTAGTCCAGCCATCTCGCCCCCGGGTCATCTACCCTACCCAAACTAGCTCTTTAGAAGCACGGTACCGCTCAGCTGTAAATACCCCTATTTGTAGCGGTCACCCATCAACTTGATGACCGCAAGGAACATTGTTTAACTTTACCGATCGATTATGAACGGTTATTCGAGCTTCACTATGAGTGTTACCAGAAATGTGGTGTGACTCATTCGAATCAGGGTAGATACATACATACCCTGTCTTTTAAGTACCAATCCGGTCACGACCACACAATAGTCCAAGTTGTTAAGACCTTGATATTGTGACAGATACACGTTGGTTTTTGTTAAATTATCGCGAGCGGCATTGAAACACCTTTCACCAACGGAACCCGATGAAGGCTAGCAAGGCGCACGCGGAACAACCGCTTGCATGTCCCAAAGGTTGCAGCAGCTTTTTATGACATTCATAACGAAATTAATTTTAATTTTGTACTGTACTACAGTGCGTACCAAGGTACGCAGTGTACTTAGTATGCACTGTAATTGGTACGCACGGTATTTAGTACACACTGTACTTAGTGCGTACTGTACTTAGTACGCACTGTACTTAGTATGCACTGTAATTGGTACGCAGTGTATTTAGTACGCACTGCAATTATGCACTGTACAGTAGGTTAGGTATATTACAGTGCATTTAGTATGCACTGTAATAGTATGCACAGTAATATACCTAACCTACCTATCTACGTAACCAGGTAATTGCTACCAATGAACCCGTAACAAACGTCTAATTTTTTTCTTAATTTAATACATTAATAAATTTATTAAGGCAGAATAAATAGTGAGAGGTATGTAGGTGCTAAAAATCTTTTTTAAAACGGTAGATTCAAACAATAAAATATTAACTCTGGACCTATCTCTTAAACCTCTTAAAATACCGATCAGAATGAAAGTTTCATTATAATTCACTCGAGCAATTAAATAATCGATAAAAATACAGATTGTGTAACCGATACAATCTCGTAAAATAGCCATGAAATCGTGTTTACTCTACTTTCTCAACCTTCGTGTAACGTAACGCGGTCGAATTTAGCTTTAAACAATTGACAGGCGATTTTAACAGAATCTTAACCGACATGTTACGTAATATCGATTTTCTACACGACTGACTCGTATTCGAAAGTAAATCGTGATCGAGTATTATACACACTCGATACTCCGGTACTTTATGCAGAACCTGTCTGGGTAGACTATTAAATTTACTATTGTTCTTATGTTCTATGGCATTTAGAGTTAGTAATAATAAGGAACCTAACCTTTAACTAGCTAGCCATGTTATACCTAGATATAATAGCACCTACTCAGAGACGTTCTGTAATAATGCTACTAATATTATAAATGCGAAAGTTTGTGAGTATGAGTGTATGGATGAATGTTTGTTACTCTTTCACGCAAAATTTACTGAACGGATTTGGATGAAATTTGGAACATAGATAGTTTATAACTTGGATTAACACATAGGCTACTTTTTATCCCGATAGTATGTTCCCGTGGGACAATATGTGTCTAGGTCTGTATTTAAGTACTGTATCAAGTATTTTATCAGTTATCTGGTTCCCATAGTACAAGCTTTGCTTAGTTTGGACTTGTCTTAGGACTAGATGGCGCTTTGTGAAATGTCCACAAATATTTATTTATTTATTAGGATAGATATTATAATTATGTATATATATCTGTAAGTAACGCGCACTTGTATTGTTTGAAAATTATTGTATCCACTGGATCAGCAGACGAAGGTTACCTACCTATAGGTATCTACCGTTGAACAAACAGTGAAGGCCGACTGCCCTTTTCATATTGCTAAACCAGAGTTCTCTTTATTCAGATATTAGATACCATAAGGAACGTAGGCGGCTTTTAGCATATATTGATCTAATCAATAATACATCTACAATCGCTTGTTGGTGTTGGTGGAGAGGCCACGCCCACTTCACAGAATACTATTACTCCTAGGCCCACTTTCATAAGCCATCCGTTAAATGTACTGGACAGTGGAGCGGCCCTACGCCAATTTGATATCTCACCCACGGAACAGAAAATTCTGTGGTCTCACCATGATTTGAATCCCGCTCGGACTCACGTGAAACCACGAAATGTTCGCAATTTCCACTCGTTAAGGTAAACAGTGATAGTAACGCGTCGTGTTAAGAATCACAAACATTTTAGGGAGTGTGTCTACCAACCCGCACTTGATCAACGTGGTGGGTTAATAATAATAATAATATAACAACGCTCAACGATCACATATGAAGCCCGTGTTCCAGTAGAGGGGATATAATAGGTTGATAATGCATGATGACTTACTTTTCAACGGACTGACTACTCTGAAACCATGCACTTATTTATATACATGCTATTCTTAATGAAATTGAATTTTTTCATTTTACAATTAATCGTAATATTTATACCAAATAAATGCACTGTAGATAAAAAATATACTGTCTTAAAGCACCGTATAAGCGCGGTATTACAATCTGTGGTATAAGCATCTCCATTCCAAACATTCAAATCCATTCAGCCGTTGCAGCGTGAAGAGGAAACAAACACGCATTATAACTTTCGCATTTACAATATTAAATTAGTTTGAAAACTATCGTGAGTATGACACATTTTGTAAGATAAATAACGGCTAAAACTCACGTCAATTAAAAGTCGACCAGGTTTCGGACATATTCGATGTCCTTCTTCTGGGAGCCAGTTACTAACGCAAGCCGCGGCGGAGTAAGTTCGACTTTTAATTGACGTGAGTTTTAGCCGTTATTTATCTTACAATATTAAATTAGTTTGAATACTTTGACTATTCAACGTAATGAAAGGCAACACGGTGTCGTATCCGAGGGTTATGCGATATTTCAAATGCATAGGTTTCGTAGTAGGTAAGGCTAAAGTGGGCGTTGGAAAACTCCGCCCACGCGACCCTTAATACTCTACAAATTAAAACCATTTCCCAACATCTTGGGAACGGCCATCACGCAACTTTATTATGTGGGTAGATTAATATAAATGTGTGAATTTCCGTTTGTTATAGATTTACCAATCTTTATTATGTGGGAAACATGGATTTTTTTATCAATGTCGTATGTTCACATACATAGTTACTGCTGTCTTTAGGATTTCAGTGAACAATCAAAGGCTGGAGACATCGACTTTCAAAACAATTGATTGATAAAATTCCGGCGAACTAACCACTGACCCAGTTTAATGGCTGATTGCACAAAAACAATTGAGCAATTGAACAATTTGATAGGAACATTAAATATTACCTAATAATCCGTTAACTGATAATCAGTCGTTGTCTGAACTCCACACCTTGTATGCTGACTGATTTAAACGTTACTGAAGGTCTGAATACATTTTTTTAAATTACCTTATGTACCATCTCACTACTGGACTAATTCCACCAATCCTTTTCAAAATAATCTTAAGGCCGTTCCACTTTCTGGGCCGAAATCGACATAAACTGTACATAAAATTCATTCAAAAAGGAAAATACGCCGTCCATCACATCCCATTATATCGATTTGTATAGTTTCGAGCGTGTTTTGTTTGATATATAAATTATTCGAGTAGGTACTCGTAACACTGTTAACACTTCGTTAAAAATACTCGCTTCCTTTCTGTAATGAGTTAAACACTTACCTACAATGATTTATTTACTTTACTGCTATTTAAGTAATGTTTCTATCATTAGGTGAAGTCTGTATTTGCTTTCTAGAAGTCGTATAGAGAATTATTTGCATTGATGAAATTTAAAGGACTATATGTGCTTGATTGTTAAACCGAGACGCGTTGAGTGCAGTTTTTTTTAATAAATCCATTGCTATATAGGGCTTGGACTTAACCATGAGATTTCTTGCATTTTTTACAATTTAGTGACCAGAAAAATATTTTTGAGGACCGTTCTGAATCTAAAGATATAACTGAAGGAAATTTGAATAAAGGCCTCTGGATCGTTCATAGCATTTTTGTCACTAATATCTAACACGGTTTGGTCGCGGTCCAGGGCCTCTGTCGCATTATGTAACGCGCAAGCTCCAATTACTTCAAGTTGCGCAAGTGTACCCAAACAGACTAAGCGCCGTTACTATAAAATATTCTGTGATGACAGCCAGTGTGGCAAATAAAGTACTTGCAGGTAGAAAGTGTTTCTAAATGACTTCAGCGACACATTTGGGGCGTCGCGTAACTGGGCGTAATGGCTTACTCGTTGACAGTGGCGTAGCGTGAACTAATATAGACGTGGGCAAAGATGCATCAGCGATGCCCCTTTTCTTTCGTTCCCAAGATCTACACAATAAATCTATCTTACTAAACATGCTTTGACACGACATACCTACTTATGATAGTGAAAAAATATAAATGCGACAATGCATACCTTACGCATACTTAAAGCTTTCAACGAGTCATTGAAAGCTTTAAGTATGACAGACGTCTAACGGTAGTGTAGTTCTTGGAACGGATGTTATTTAAAAACATAATTTTTAAGAACCTTTTCTTCGTACGTTAATGATGTTACAGAATTATCAAGTTTCTCTTTCTTGTATAAATTTACTTGAATAGTAACTAATATTTCAAAGTTCCACTGTTAATTGACTGCAAATCACTTCACCTGGATACTTACCCCAAGTGACTTACCACGATAGTAGAACCTTCTTATAATAATGTAAGTACTCTAAATAACCAATTATTCTGTGTTACAGCACACAATAATCTTCGCGGCGCTAGCTGCCGTCACCACCGCCATGCCATCGTACATAGCAGTTCCTGCAGACCAGATCGCCTTCGTGGACCTTAGGGAGCTGCGGGTGAGGAGGGTCCCGAGACAGACCCTATCCCCGCCGCCACCGCAGCTGCCGCAAGGACTGTACCAGCAGGATTACCAGCCGATACCACTCCATCAGTATCAGCAACATAGTGAGTAGATTAAGGTTTTTACAGCGCCGATGAATGAAGACACACAGACAGATATCTTTAAAAATTACTTAGGTATATTGCAACTAAAAACGAAATAAATAAATAAACGAAAAAAAAAAAAAAAAAAAAAAAACATTTATTTTGATAAAGGCAAGTAAGTATAATATAAGTATACCTACATTACAATAAACATACATTTAACAACCTGGCTCACAATAACTTACAATATAATACTAAAAAAAAAACCTCTAATGATTATGAACAATTTCGATCAAACTATTTATTTAAAAAAAAACAATAGGGTTTGATTTGGTACCCATCTGACAGCGTTAGGGATAAAAATATAGAACAAAATATCAGGAATTAAGTATATTTACAACTGTATACACAGTGCGTATGTATTTGAAAATAAATTACGATCTGCTAAGATGCATGATTGGCATAAATAATATATAGAATAACAAAGACAAAAACCATTAAAAAAACAATATTCAGAGAGAGAGTGAGAGATACAGCTATTCTAGCTATCACAAATTTACATACAGAGCTCTAAAATATTACACAACAAAGTCTCGACCCGACGACATGGCGAAATGAATCCATATCACCATTGTTGTGTCTTACGGGCATCAATCAAGATTAGCTGACCTCTCACTTTCACTGCAACACAAAGGATCAGCTTTCTATCCACCATAACGGGCTTGCTTTACATTCAATACGATGGTTATCGCCACATATTTATGAGATGTACAAAAGAAACGAGCTCTCAGAACGGTTCCTTTCACACTGTATTTCGAACAAGTAAAAGTCAACAAAGAGCATCCTTGTCTCTTTACCGCGACTTTAACAAATATGTACACTGCTTTTGTCAAAGAAATTAACATCACCAAACGGAAAAGTATTATTAACTTTTATACGAATAGATTAACACATTTTCTCTTGCGTTTACCTTCCCCATTCCCATAATAAATCAAATTCAAAATGCAATAAGCATATAAGTACGACGACATTCGGGAAACTCGTGTATACCCATGTCTAATACTTTATCGTTTTGATTCTTAATCATCTGCGATTTGCCTTTGTTTCTGTTGCTGCAGTTAATTTCTATTTCTGCTGCTTTCAAGATGATTCAATCAATCAATGATTCGCAACTTCTCTTAAATATTAGGTCTTTACCTATGAAATTGCCGTTTTGTTTGAAAAAAGTTAAAGTATTTTTTTTTCGAACTTATTTATTTCTTTTATTCAAAGTAATCACCCCTGCAATCAATGCATCTTTGCCAACGCTGTGGCAGTTTATGGATGCCCTTCTTGAAAAAATCAGCAGGACGGGAGACAACAAACTCTTCAAAGGCGTTTTGTACTGCCTCTCGGGAATTGAATTTTTTTCCCGCTAAAAAGTTGTCCAAATTTTGGAAAAAGTAATAGTCGGTAGGCGCAAGATCTGGTGAGTATGGCGTATGAGGGAGAGCTTCCAAACCCAACTCATGCAGCTTAGAGACGGTCTGTTGTGCAGTATGGGGTCGCGCGTTGTCGTGAAGTAGCAGTGGAGACAACCGATTGACCAAAGCTGGTTGCAGACGTGCGAGTTTCGCCATCATTGTGGTCAGTTCTTCAATGTACACATCTGCAGCTCTCGCCGTTTTGTAAAAAGCTATGATGAATCACACCAGCACTAGACCACCAAACTGTGACTATCACCTTTCTAGGGGTCATTTTTCGTTTTGCACATAGCTTTGGTACCGAACCAGGATCTAAACAACTTGCTGAGCGCTTTCGATTGTCAAAAAGAATCCATTTTTCGTCGCACGTAACAATTCGGTTCAAAATTCCTTCATTTCTGTGCCTGTTAAGCAGCGCAAGGCAAGTCTCGACGCGTACGTTGCGCTGGCGATCGTTAAGTTCGTGGGGCACCCATCTATCAAGCTTTTTTATCTTGCCAATCTGTCGCAAATGGACCAATATTGTTTTGATGCTAACATCAAAAGCTGCTGCCAGCTCAGCTGTAGATTGTGATTCATCAGCTTCCACAATCGCCTTTAATTCATCATTGTTGACCAAAGTTTCCGGACGACCACGAGGTTCATTTTTCAAGTCAAAATTCCCAGAACGGAACCGAGCAAACCAATAACGGGTTCTACGTTCGTTTGTACAGTTCTCTTCGTAAACGTCGTTGATGTTACGTGTCGTTTGTGCCGCGTTGGTGCCACGACGGAACTCATATTCCATAATTACACGAAATTTCAAAGTATCCATTATGAGGAAAAATGTTGAAATGTAATGAAAATACAACGCTAATCAATAAACAAAAGACTTATATTGTAAATAGAATGTCATATTTTTAAAACAAAATTAATTTGAATTTAGAATTCATAGCCAATCAAAACTTTTTTTTGTTTGAAAAAGTCTGTACTGCAATACGGCAATTTCATAGGTAAAGACCTATTATATAAATTTAACACATAACAACTGTAGAGAACGATAGTCACGGGTTTCCGTCATTCGCTTCGCACCATTGATTGAATCAAGCGTTAGCAAATCAATTTTACGATTTCTATTTTCATTAACGTAACTTTTTTGATTAAAAGGTTTCCTAAGTCAGTGAATCACCGTCATTATTTGTTGTAGTTGTTTTAGCTTGCACTGTTTTGGTATTGGCCCTCGACTCTTCCACTCATTATTTGTACTTTAATAATGCATAGATCACAAGTGTATAGTACAACCGCCGGTTAAGAAAAATATATGTATTTCTGAAACCGTCGAGTATAAGCTGTATTTGGGCACCTACTGTAACTTTCTTTAATCCTTACATTATGCAATATCATGGTACTTCGGTTAGTATCTAAACAATTTATCCAATTGCTTTTATTTCCGCAATGACTATTTCTTTAGGCACTTTCCAGTTGATTACATGATCAAATCGTGACTTGCCTTGATTTATGACCATAAAATCCATTTGCTTTGAATAACAAGAAAAAAGATTCTTGTTCTAAATCGCAGGTAATATCAGTATTACTTGCAACAGCGATGGGATACAAACTGCAATGTACCAAAAGTTCGAAGCTTAAAACATTTGCGAGAGATTTTTGAAAGTTTTACGATACCCATGCAGGCTGATATGAAGAATGCCAATTAGTTGCCAAAAATAATTAATAGGTACTTAAATTTCGAAAATAATATATAAAAGCTCGCATCGCGCTCGCGTGCTTTGGCTTTAGCTTTATTAATTTAATAATACATACTTTGGCTTTATTAATTTAATAATACATTACTGTTGTGGTTTCCACGGAGCTGTTTAATGTTGCTCAAAGGAATCAGGCTCGAGCCAGTTTTAAATCGATGTTACCTATGTGTTTTTGATACTGCAATGCGCTGACGATTTCGTAAATTTCCTAAATAAAATTTCACACGTGGATTGCGCTTACATTCTGGGAAATTGCTGTATCAATTAACTTCTGAGACTGTAACTAAACCAGCAGCATACAATTTGTGTTACTACATTATAATTGTTGCAATATTCCCATACGCTTGTCTGAGTCCATTATTTTTTTCTGTGTCTCAGTTCATCATGTGCAGTAATCATTTTCGCTATACGACCGAATTTAATAGTCTCATTAAAATGTTTGACATGATCATGGTCCATTATAATTGTATGTTTTCTTATTCAATTATAAGGTATAATAATTATATATTTTAATGGTTTAAAAACTAGTGATAGAGATCTTATAGACCGCGTTGTCAGTTTCCATCAAGCCCGCGGCCAAATGCTGGCCTATTCACAAATAAAAAACACCCTAACCGAGAGCAAAATAGATGATCGGTACAATGCCTTAATTTTGTTTTCTTCCAGCCGTCGCCCTGTCCCCGCCTCCAGCGCCCGAAGCACCAGCGAGACTGACGCGAGTTCAAGCATCCCCGGATAGTTCAGGAGCGTCGACCCTTGGCGCCACCTCCCAATATGCCGAAAGGCCTCCAGACTTTGGAGAATACGTGGACTTTGGCGCCCACACTGGAGACCACGGAGCTTTTGGTTGGTACGCTGACTACCCCATCAATAATCATGATGATTCTTCTGGTTATTAATTTTGCAGAGCCCTTTGGCTTGTTCAATTAAAGGGAATAAAATATCCCTCTTACTTTAGATTAACAACGAAAAGGCATTTCCGTCTTTGAGAATTACACTTGCCTTAGCACTAATCTTACCAAAGACAGTATTATTCAATGTTTTATTAGTTTAGGTTTAGCAGAATTACCGCACATTTGTTAAAGACGGTTAATTCCGCAGTTTTCTATGCACTGTTTGTGAAAACAAAGTTCCTTCATTAGGTTAAGCTTGTTCAAAGTACACTGTGATACGTACTAGGTAGTTCATTGCATCTACATTCTATGACATCATCACTAAACTTATATTTCTGCTTCTCACTGTTCATCACGCTTTGTACTTCTTTTTTTATAATATTCTTTCACTTAATTGTTATATTAATTTTATGTCAACTCAGCTTCATTACTGTCCTTTTCTTTCTTTTCACTCTGCACTTTACATTCTATCTATTCTTTGGATACTTTATCATTAACATTATCTTTGTGTGTTGAATATAAGACTTTGAAAATTCTTCTTTGTTTCATTTCACATTGTCATCACAACTTTTTATTATCACCATATCAGTTACATTATTTTCTTTTCATTTCTATTTATTATAACACTGCCTACATGATTTTACCGATTTTGATTTTTCTTTACACTTGCTTATTCTTTTCTTTATTTACTTAAGTTTTTATAGTCTGCACTTGCCACTTCTGCAATCTCCTTTCCATTACTTTCTTACTCGTTAGTAGGAGTCAATTTCATTTGCGCATTGCTCGTAAATGCAAAGTAATTCAAATTGGCGCTTCTTCTCTGTTCTTACATCTTTGAGTTTACTTTTTATCCTTTTCCGATTCAATCATTCATAATAATTTTTTTTTTTTTTTTTACTGTCGATGGGTTTGCGTTTGACTACATCTCACCTGATGGTAAGTGACGATGAGGTCGAAGGTGGAGCACGCTTACCCAGAAATAACCTATTTACTCTTGACTTAAAGACTCCCAAGTTGTATGTGGATGGAAACACCGACGACGGGAGTGAGTTCCATTCCCTAGCTGTACGCACAATAAAAGAATCTGCAAAGCGTTTCGTACGAACAAAAGGTAAATCAACAACGTAAGGGTGGTAACTCTGACCTCGCACCTCGCCGTGAGGTCCTGTAGTGGAATGGAGACGGTGGGATAAGATTGTGAAGCTCCTGGGCACATTCTCCAAAATAAATTCTGTAAAATACGGCCAAACATGCCACCTTACGTCTATGTTTAAGGTTTTGCAGTTTACTCCCAACTAGCGCTTCGTCATTAATGATTTTTATTGCGCGCCGTTCCACTGAGTCCAATGCAGCCAACTGACAAATTTTATTACTTGTGGTTTTTTAATAATCTATTTATCTCTATGGATTCCTATACTTACACTATTCTTTCTGTTCATTTACTCTTCAATCTTCTACGCTGTACGATGTAACTTTATTAATCTCAACATTTTTTCACTTGTCACTAGGCTACGTTTCTGATTTTACATTTTTCTACTTATTTATCACTATTTTCTTCAACTTTATAACCCTTTACTTTCGAGTTGTGCTAGTATCTTCATAAAATCTCTCTTTCATATCTACTACTAACTATCAACTATCATCCATAGTTCTTAACATGCTAGTAGCCAATTATTATACAAATTTGCAATTTTTATCTATCTTTCGAATGTTTCCTTTTTTTATCTTCACTTTCACACTTCTTTACTATATAATAGGTCTTTACCTATGAAATTGCCGTTTTGCAGTACAGACTTTTTCAAACAAAAAAAAGTTTTGATTGGCTATGAATTCTAAATTCAAATTAATTTTGTTTTAAAAATATGACATTCTATTTACAATATAAGTCTTTTGTTTATTGATTAGCGTTGTATTTTCATTACATTTCAACATTTTTCCTCATAATGGATACTTTGAAATTTCGTGTAATTATGGAATATGAGTTCCGTCGTGGCGCCAACGCGGCACAAACGACACGTAACATCAACGACGTTTACGGAGAGAACTGTACAAACGAACGTACAACCCGTTATTGGTTTGCTCGGTTCCGTTCTGGGAATTTTGACTTGATAAATGAACCTCGTGGTCGTCCGGAAACTTTGGTCAACAATGATGAATTAAAGGCGATTGTGGAAGCTGATGAATCTCAATCTACAGCTGAGCTGGCAGCAGCTTTTGATGTTAGCATCAAAACAATATTGGTCCATTTACGACAGATTGGCAAGATAAAAAAGCTTGATAGATGGGTGCCCCACGAACTTAACGATCGCCAGCGCAACGTACGCGTCGAGACTTGCGTTGCGCTGCATAACAGGCACAGAAATGAAGGAATTTTGAACCGAATTGTTACGTGCGACGAAAAATGGATTCTTTTTGACAATCGAAAGCGCTCAGCAAGTTGGTTAGATCCTGGTTCGGTACCAAAGCAATGTGCAAAACGAAAAATGACCCCTAGAAAGGTGATGGTCACAGTTTGGTGGTCTAGTGCTGGTGTGATTCATCATAGCTTTTTACAAAACGGCGAGAGCATTACTGCAGATGTGTACATTGAAGAGCTGACCACAATGATGGCGAAACTTGCACGTCTGCAACCAGCTTTGGTCAATCGGTCGTCTCCACTGCTACTTCACGACAACGCGCGACCCCTTACTGCACAACAGACCGTCTCTAAGCTGCATGAGTTGGGTTTGGAAGCTCTCCCTCACCCGCCATACTCACCAGATCTTGCGCCTACCGACTATTACTTTTTCCAAAATTTGGACCACTTTTTAGCGGGAAAAAAATTCAATTCCCGAGAGGCAGTACAAAACGCCTTTGAAGAGTTTGTTGTCTCCCGTCCTGCTGATTTTTTCAAGAAGGGCATCCATAAACTGCCACAGCGTTGGCAAAGATGCATTGATTGCAGGGGTGATTACTTTGAATAAAAGAAATAAATAACTTCGAAAAAAAAATACTTTAACTTTTTTCAAACAAAACGGCAATTTCATAGGTAAAGACCTAATATTATCACTTCACTTTCTTATGCACTTATCTCTACACTTCTTTCTTTAATTATTTTTATTTTCAATCCACGTTTTACTATTTTTTATATCCCTTTCTTCGATCTTACGACTATCTAATTTATCTTATCTTTTTTGATACTACACACTTTTCTTAATACCTATCTTATTTTTCTTTGTTTTTGAATTTATGTACTATCCGTTTCCCTTATCTTACTACTCATTTAGCCGAAAACAACTTATATTTATTATTCTGTACTTATACATAGCTATTCTTCATTTTTCCATTTATTTTCCTCTTCTATGAATTTACTTATGTCTGTTTATTTTCCTTTTTACCTCATTCTTCTACTATTCTTTAACTTCACATCTACTTACTACACTCTTAACTCTCATCTTGCACCTTTCTTTACTTTTCTCCTGCGTATTTTTTTGTGTGTAGGTGTACCTATCATCTTAACATTTATATCTGTATTTTTATATCAAACTTTATATTTACATGTTCATGAAATATCTTCATCAATCAGTCAATTTCCTAATGAATGATTTTATACCATTGATTAATTATCTGATCACACATGTTTATTATACTCTATTTTATACACCATTTACTTCCTCTTTATGATAATTTTCTCTTTTACATTCATATACTACTCCACTACTCCATATTTATCATTCTTCTTTCACCTTTCTACCTTCTTCCTTCCTTTACTTTATGACTATTTAATTATATTTATTTACTCAACCATTACTTCTTATAAGAAAAAAAAAATCTTTTATCTTACCATTAAATCTAAATATTATTTTCTTTTCTTAAGATGTGTTGATTTACTATTCTATTTGTCTATTTTCTGCAACTTTGTGCCTTGCATTTTTAAGCACTACTCTTAACTTCCTGTTCTTTCGGAAACATAAAGACTTTTTTTTAAACTAAATGTATTAAGTACTCTTAAACTATAACTCAATCCCAGCTTCTCTTTTTTCTAACTATTTCACTATTTTATATGTTTATTCACGATCTGGAACTTCTTGCTTTTACATTTTTGAAGTAAAACTTCTTTACGCACGTTTGACTTTGGGGTTAGCCGGTGAGGCGAACGGTAAAATAGAGAGAGATAAGTTTTTTTTTTCTTTTCACCTCTTACTTTTCATTTCAAGATTCACTTTTATGTTCATAAGCACTATTCACTCATGAGCAGTATTCAACGTATTTATCATTTTACAATACCGTGTAAGTACTACTTAATGAGTCTGTACTGTTTTTTGGTCTTGGTTATTCTGCCTTTACTTTTATAATACTCACGGAACTATTGAGTTGTAGTCTATTATTGTTTGTACCATGTTGTTCAATGCTATGTGGGTATAGCTAATGTTTCTTTAGACTTGCTTAGCTACATATAATTTTAACATCAAAACGCTAATATTAAAACGTATAACCTAACTTCTTTTATTCAAAATATTGCAAGTTTTTACGTGATATTTACATGCTCCAACTAAATCCATTGCACTATATTCTAATTCTACTCTTCTTTCATTCTGAACCACATGTAATATAAATACCAATATTTCTTATTAGAACCCTCATAGACATTTTTTATTCTTTTTATGTTATATGTCGTTTCTTAGTTTTGTAGTGGTCATTATCTTGCTATCTATTCATATCAAGAATAATATGAATAGGTAGGTACATTGAATCTAAAATACTTCTAATGTTCTGGTCCTACACTATTAACAATTTTTATTCTTCTTATATTACACGCCTTCCAACTTCATCGATCATCATGTTTAAATTTCATCGCCATATTACTTCTTTTTCTTATGATTCATGCTTCTTTCTATCTCATATCAATAACACTCGTTTATTATTTAGACAATCTGGCAGTAGGTATCAAATATCAATGATGCTCTATTATTTTTCTTCAATGCAGTTTATTATTTCGTTTAACGGGTTTTCTACTTACGAAGGTATTCTATTCTCTCTTAATTGCATATGTCATCATTCGGACTTTTAAAATTATTAATGTTATTTTTAGATAGGTAGTATAATAGTGTGTTACTTCTAAATACTTCATTATTTTTTTCCATTTCTTTCTATTCTTATTTTTTTTCTTCGAGATATTTTATTCAAAAATGTTGATTATGAAATCAACATTCTTGTATGGTTTCTCGGTAGTTACTGAATTCTATTTAAGTAATTTAATTTTTACTTGACTTTTTTCTTACTGTGATTAATTTCTATTTGAGTTATTACGATCTGCTCTATTCTTTAATTACCCACATTATATCTTTGCCTTTTTTAGACCGCATTACCAAAGAAAAGGTACCTTTGATTATTTTTCTTTACTTCTTCTCATTCCTTACTTCCTCCTTTTCTTTCTTTTATTCTTGCTATTTTCATATTATATCTATTTTGAATGTTGAATATGTACGTAGCAATTTTTTTCTATGTTAAAATGACCTACTGTAAACGCTAGTCGATCAGGATTACTCAGGATACGACTTTAATGTCAAACTGCCCTTTTATATTTTTGAACTTTTACTATTCCTATTGTTCCTTTTCCCCTTTCTCTTTCACTTCTCTTAGTTTATTCTAATCTATATTTATTATTCTATAACTATTATTATATCTATTCTATTATTTTTCTTGCGGCTCTAATTTTACTTAGTTCACTGTTCGATCTTATTTTGAATCATCAATAGGTAAAAACTGAATAAAAGCAACACTTCAGTAATATAAAAAGCTAAACTTAGCTGTGGCTGTGTATAGCAAATATACGGAAACTCATTTTTGCAAGTAGATTTATTGCTTAAAGTGACCTTACTTTACTAATCTTTCTTCTAGAATCTCTATAATATTATTTGAGAATTTATGATTTATTCATAGCCTTTCACTTCTTTATCCTATTCTTATAAAATGAAACTTTACGTGGACTAGTTTCTTTATTTACCTTATTCCGTTCTATATCTTCTTATCTTACTTCCTTAATTTATATTGAATCCTTATTCTTTTAAATAGGTAATAAAAGTACACTATACACGAACTAGCTTCTTAATTTGCCTTTTCTTTCCTGGCTGTTTCCTTAGTTCCTCCTTGATATTTAGTACTTATAGTTGCATAACTTATGTAAAGTAGTTTTTTGGGCTTGCCACATTTGACTTAATGCATAATCTACATTTCTTGCTCTATTTTATTCTTTTTTAGATCTTTTTATATCCTTGACATAAAATCCTTATTCTTAATACTTCATTTACATAAACTACTTATTGAATTTATTTATTTCAGTTCTGGCTCTTTGTACTTTTCTGTCTCTCTACTTTATTATTTTCTATATCTGCTTGCTTCCTCAATACTTAACATTATTCTCATAAACATAAAACTATACTTTACATAAAACTGGCTTCTCGAGTTGCCTCAATTCATTTCTGAATCTCTCTTCTTGCTTCTTTTATATTGAATCTTAACTTATACATTGAATACTATAGAATAGTTTATATAAACTAGTTACTTGATAGACCACATTTCACTCTTTCATTCTACGTTCCTTGCTCTATTTTATTTCCTTCTTATTTACTTTACATTGAATCCTTATTTTCATAAATTGGATACTTTATTTACATAAACTAATTTCTTCGTACTTATCTCATTTCACTAATGGCTCTACCTACTTTTCTTGCTATATCTTTTTTCTTTTCTACTTACCTTCTTACTTCCTTTACATTGAATACTTATATTTATAGATCGATTACTTAGTTAGATTACTAGTTCCTTGAATTTCTTTATATTGTTTCTGGTTCTATCTACTTTACTGACTTAATTTATTTTATTCTTTTCTATTATCTACTTTACTTTATATAGAAAACCTGTTTCTTGATTTGCTTCAAAACTATTCCAACTCTATCTGTTTTTCTTGCTCTTGATGTCTATTTTTATTCATTTCTACATCTTCTTATTTCCTTATTTTTATATATTTATTCACACAGCCGAAACACTTCACATACAATTTATTTCTTGATTTGCCACATTTCATTTCTGGCTTAGCTACTACTATTACTACTCTATCTATTTTACTCTTTTCTATATCTTCATACCTTCTTTATATTGAACTTTTATTCTCATAGATGAAATACTTTACACAGAGAACTAGTTTCTTGATTTGCTCAAATTACTTCTGGCTCTATATTCTTTAACTATCTATTTTTATATCTTCTTACCTTCCTTAGTCTCATAGATGGAATACACAAACAGAGAACTAGTATCTTGATTTGTCTCAAATAACTTCTTACTCTATTTTTATTCTTTTTTATACATCTTCTTACTTCCTTATTTCTTCTCATAGATGGAATACTACATACAGAGAACTAGTTTCTTGAATTGCTCAAATAACTTCTCTCTCTATATTCTTTGCTCATCTATTTTATATCTTCTTATCTTCCTTATATTGAACTCTTATTTTCATAGATGGAATATATTACACAGATAACTAGTTTCTTGATTTGCCTCAAATAACTTTGCTCTATTTTTATACATCTTCTTCCTTATTTATTCTCATACTTCTGGCTCTGTATTCTTTAACTAGTTATTTTTATATCTTCTTACCTTCCTTATTCTCATAGATGGTACACACAAACAGAGAACTAGTATCCTGATTTGCCTCAAATAACTTCTTGTTCTATTTTTATCCTTTTTTATACATCTTCTTACTTCCTTATTTCTTCTCATAGATGGAATACTACATACAGAGAACTAGTTTCTTGAATTGCTCAAATAACTTTTCTCTCTATATTCTTTGCTCATCTATTTTTATATCTTCTTATCTTCCTTATATTGAACTCTTATTCTAATAGATGGAATATATTACATAGATAACTAGTTTCTTGATTTGCCTCAAATAACTTCTTGCTCTATTTTTATACATCTTCTTCCTTATTTATTTTCATACTTCTGGCTCTATATTCTTTAACTATCTATTTTTATATCTTCTTACCTTCCTTATTCTCATAGATGGTACACACAAACAGAGAACTAGTATCCTGATTTGCCTCAAATAACTTCTTGTTCTATTTTTATCCTTTTTTATACATCCTCTTACTTCCTTACATTGAACTCTTATTCTCATAGATGGAATATATTATAAAGAGAACTAGTTTCTTGATTTGCCTCAAATAACTTCTTGCTCTATTTTTATTATTTTTATACATCTTCTTACTTCCTTATTTCTGCTCATAGATGGAATACTTTACACAGAAACAAGTTTCTTTATTTTCACATATTACTTTTGGCTCTATATTTTTTGTCTATCTATTTTTATATCTTCTGACTCTTCTTATATTGAACTCTTATTTTCATAGATGGAAAACATCACACAGAGAACTATAGTTTCTTTATTTGCTCAAATCACTTGTGACACTATATTCTTTGTCTACCTATTTTTATATCTTTTTATCTTCTTTATTTTGAGTCCTTTTTCTACTTTAGATAGAACTAGTTTCTTAATTTGCCGCAAATCACTTTTGGCTCTATCTACTATTCTCACCTAATTTATATTATCCTTTTGGTTTTCTGAGAGATGGAATATTTTACATGAATTTCTTGACTTACCTCAAATAATTTCTATTTCTATCTGCTGTTCTTGCTCAATTAATATTGTCTATTTTATCTCCTTTTCCTTTTATTTATATTTCACTGCTTCTTATTTTTATGAATATTTTATAATTTTTTCTACTTCTATATTTAACTTATCTGGTCTTTGTTATTTCACGTAAAACACTTTAAAACCTTCAAAAATTATATGCGATAGATACTACCTGTTTTGTACAAACATTTAAGTATATAAATACTAATATTAAGTATTAGGTATTTTATATTTAGTGAGATTGTCAATAGATAATCTGCAATAAAATAACCAAGAAAAAGTATGTTAGTTGATAAAAAAAAATTGAACGAGATGCACAAGTTTTGCCAATATATGCGACTTGGGACTCATAAACTTTAAATCACCTACTTTTAGTTTGCATGCATCATTTCACCATTCCAATTTTTCTTTGTCTTGCTTACACTTTTTTTTCTATTATTTCCCACACTACGCTTTTCTCTTAAAAGAACTACCAAGTGCGCTTAATGTAATTATTAAAAGTTGTTGCACGATATCTTTATCTGTTTTTATTGTTAAATAGGTGTAACTGTAATAAAAATTGTTGATTGTTATTTTTTGTTTTATTTTCTTACCCGATTATGTAGCAAATGAAAAAAATCATGCATACAACAATAAGTGTTTTAGTACCCCCTCACCTATCGTTTTTTATGGTCCGTTCCTAACACTTGTCTATGACGTCACCAGACATAAAATCAAACGGGACTCTAAACTTCACGTTTACTTTCTTTTTTATAATTATAATATATTTATTGCCTTTAGTTTTGTAATGGCAATTAACAATTAAATAACAGCAGACAATAAATGGGTTATTCATTGACAGATAAACGACCGTGTCTAATACAGGATTTTACAAGTATTTATTAAAAAAGCTTAGAAATTCAAGTGTTTATTTCATACAATTAACATATAACTTCATACATTGATATTTAAAATAGATTTCTTTGATTTCATCAACAGAACTGAGTAGTTATAGATGTTAAGATCTAAGAGACTAGCGTATGGTCGTATAATATAACATTATATATTCAATATACATAATTATAGATACAGAGATGATTATACACGTATAATAGATAGGCGTATCGGTGATTCTGAATATAATCCTAAACTATATATGTAAGTACACAACACATTTACCCGGAATTACTTGAGACTGACTAATATTATGAAAGAAACATCTTCTGTATACAATATTCCAAACTACCTGTGCTTGAATATTGTAATATTCAAGCCCGGATAGTTTGGAATATTGTAATATTCAAGCCCGGGTAGTTTGGAATATTGTAATATTCAAGCCCAGGTAGTTTGGAATATTGTAATATTCAAGCCCGGGCAGTTTGGAATATTGTAATATTCAAGCCCGGGTAGTTTGGAATATTGTAATATTCAAGCCCGGGTAGTTTGGACCTACCTTTGGAGTACCTTGTATTTAACCAGTTTGATTTAAATACAAACGACACGAATGGCTGAAATCTAGATAATACCGGATTATTTACTATATTTCACAACGGCTTGGCCCAATCCGCCCAGTTGGCTTGAACCTAAGCTTAAAAAACACAAATCATTTTATAAGATACTGTCATGGTCAATAACATTTCTAAAATATTGTTTACCAACTGGATACTTACCATGTAATTTACATGGTAAATATGCCGTTAATCAACAATATTTAATAGAATATTTTAATAGATAAATAATTACTGACATAGTTAAGTTTGAATATAACATGGTTGTAGGCCAAGCTATAAATATATAATGTGCTACCTCAATGGCCAAGTATTTGGCACTTTTTGAACACTGATTGATATTTCCAATTGTTTATCTATAGTTGAAAAAATGAAAATGAAAAACACATTTATTTGGATAAAGGCAAATAAGTACATTACATTAGGTTAGAAAAACCTGGGTCCCCACACTAGGCTCAGAGCCCGTATTATGCGGTCCAGGCCTCTTTCGCCGGAAATAATATGGGAAATGCCTAAGCTAGGTTACAAATATTTATATAAATTACAAATAATTTTTAAATTAAAGATTAAGTTAAGATAAAAAATAAATACGCACTAATTTTTAGATTAATATTCGCATGCTAGAATACTAATCTAACCAAGATTTGCGAATGTGAGAAATGACGTGGTGAGTGTGTGTGTGTGTGTGTGTGTGTGTGTGTGTGTGTGTGTGTGTGTGTGTGTGTTACATATCAAGTGAAGCGAAGGCAAGAAATACATGGCCATTTATACACATCTACATGATCTAATATATTATTTACGGACATTAATGGTAACCACGCGTTAATATTTAATATATGTAAAATATATCTGTGAGATTTCATCCTTCATATATTTCACAGACCAAGGAAAGTTACCTTACCTTATGTCTCTTTATTCTCGAATTACAAGAGAAAGTGAAATATTCAAAAGAACATAAATATTTTGGTATATATTGGTAGCAGGTAGAAGGTAAAGTTAGCTGACAAATATATTGTCATCTCGCTTACACTACTCTATAGAAAGTAAGACTGAGAAGCACGTACACCGTGCGTTATACTTATTAGGATTAGAATATTTACTTAGAGATTGGATGTTAGATCTGTCTGAATGTTATCTATCGATTCGATCTACAATTTGCAAGAATATGTTGTATGTGATAAATTATTCAATAAACACGTAGTTTCAATTAATGCCGTATTATTTATGATTTTTACATATGTAATGTTTTCTACTCACAATAAAATTCGACTTCAATAATATTTAGTGCCACATGTTATAACTAACATTATTAATAAATAGAGGCCGAAATATTATTCTACAATGGTAATACTGACAGAGACGTGTTCGCTTAATTATAAAAAATAATCACAGGGTCATATAAAAATAATAAATTAGTAAAATATATAAGAGAGATCAAAGTAGAGATCTAACAACGTTTGCGAAAGACGAAACGTTGTCAGCGATTAAATTTAAAACAAAGCCTATTTAGAATTATATCCATAAAATAATGTTTCCGTCGAACTCAAAACATAACGGTTAGAACTGAAAGGGGATGGACCTATGTGACATACCTAGCTGCCGCCATTTTGATATTTTGAAGTAGTCTTTTCACGCGAATATTTATACTGGTTTCTGATTAAATACAATGGATTGCGTTTACATACGAATTTTCTGCATTTTTGGTGATTTTCATTATTGAAATGGCAATCTTTACCTCAAAACATATTGGGAACCTGACACTTTAGGGTACCATATTTCTTAACATTTTTTATTTGCACAAGTGTCCTATATATACTACTATATCCTGAGAGGAAACATTAAAAATGACAGCGAGTGGATATGCCAGAATTAATTATAAAAAATGTTTGAATCCCTTTCTTAAATTTATGTTTTTTCTTTAAAAGTACACATTTTAAAACGTGATAAGTACAATTAAAGATAGCTTAATAAGACACTGGCATACAATCACATTATCAATTCCTTCACACATTCACTCAGCCAGTCTTACATGGTTAACACAGAGCAGAGATAGTATAGTATAGAGAGAGTAAACAACACACAATTTGTATACGTGTGAATGAAACAGGCATTTTTAAATCACTACCGTTTTAACTCGTTTTATATTACCGATGTCTTTGAACATTTAAACGCAATAAAACGGAGCTTAGAAAAATATCAGAAATTGTAGTAATACATTTTTGCCGTATATTTTTAATACAATACAATAATAATTGAATTATTATTATTCTTAACATTAACTAGCTTTGTGCCATTATGAATAGAAGTTTTTTACATATAGTTCTATAACAATGAAACACCTCTCAATCGTGAATCGTTTCGAAACTATCAACAAATTTTGAAGAACCTTTAAATTCAAGTTTATAATTATGTAAATTATTTAAAATTATATTTATATGTAATTATAATAATGAACTAATAATACAATTACATAATGTAATTATAATTCCTTTCTACTAGCAAACTAAACTATAAAATATAAAACATAATACAAAAGCTTATCCAACCACTACCAGTAGACAACATGCCCATAATGTTTTGATCCAAAATGGCAGCATTTTGGTCACACGTTGCTTCAACCAGACAGACAGAAAAAAAATCCTTTCTGTCCCACTATAATTATTGATCAAAATCGAATTCCGTTTTTATACAACTATGTATTTGGTTAAAGAGATCAAAGTACTTTACATATGTATTATGAATATAACTGTTATGTAATGTATCTTATAAATATTATATACTTCCATACAGTTTTAAAGTACACATCAAAAGATCCTACATTTCTTTCTAACAATACAATTTTATCAGAAAATACATAACTACGGTGACATTAAAATTATATGACAAGCTATCTACACCTACAGTCGAGGAAAAAACTTATTATTCTATAAAAAAACTTATGATTATGTATATATTGTAGCTGGTTAAATAGTTGAGGTTAATAAAATAAATTTATCGAAAGAATGATGTACCTGATTAATATTAAATTAATATTGATAAGATTTAATATTAATAAGAGGAAATATCTATTATTTATTCAATTGTGAATATAAATGGTGAATCTATGAAGGTCTAGGAATTCTAAATTGTATAATTAATTAATCAAATGCTCAAATAATCAATAATTATCATTTATTAGGATAATGATAGGAACTATACAAAACTTCATTGATTCTTATCTAATACGTACGTACATTACCGCAATTTGCGTTCTATAAGTATAAAAAAGGGTTAAATAGTTGTTTCCCCGACTGTACGTTTTCATGCGTTACTTATAATACAATCGGTAAGGATAAAAAATAATAAAACATAAATCACATAATAGATAAAGATCATAAAGCAAATCTATAAAATGTTAGATATAATTATTAAAAATAAGTACCAATAAAAATAGTAAGCACCATTAGAATTGTGAGCAGCTTTAGAAAACATAATTTGAAATAGAATTTAATACAATATAAATAAATTACAAAAATATATATATAAATGTATAAAAGTATTGAGCGTAAATTGAAATAAGCTTTCAAAACTTTTAACTATAACGACCCTACAACCTTTATATTATAAATATGAAGGATAGAGGAATAGTAACGACACCAATAATACGATCAGAAGCAAAATTGCCGTATTTAAAAAAACCGTGTACAATGAAAACTAACGCCATCATTTTTTTTCTCTCTCCCACCGACATGTATGAAACGAGTGAGAGTGGAAAAATAGAAAGTATGTATTTTGATTGGCAGGATACACGGTAATTTTGCTTCCAAGCAGATTTTACATTTAGGCGTATAATATACACACATTCTATGCATATAACTAGCCTACGACATCGAACACAGTTGAGATTTAAAACTTTAATTTTGATAAATAAGGATATATATATTATTCAAAAAGATAACTTAAGACCGTATATAGGATATTAACCCGCTATTTAAAGAAGTAAAACAACTTGTCTCTCTTTGAAAAATATCAGATTACGGCGTTATTTGGAATATTAGTGGCAGCGTTTGTGCATCTCATATATCTTTCTCTTTCTACCTTTGGTATCTTCAAACATGTTTAACTTCTTGCCTCTTAAAAAATTCACAGTTTTTTGTTATATTTGGAACTGTAGTAACAGCGTCTATCCATCTCTTATTCCGTTCTCTTTTTACATTTGATATCTTCATACACATAAGTTTAAATTACTCATAGTAATCAGTTTAAATTAGGTACATTGATTTAATATTGCATATACAATTACAATTCATACAGGCATACAGAATATTTTCACACATTAATTACACAAAAATTCACGTCTACTTTATTAGGAAGATAAAACTGTTTTATATTACTTTACAACTTAATGGAATTCTTCATATATATCCTATTTTTAGCAAGTAATAACTTGAAATTACTGAGCGGAAACTCATAGAAAAAATTAATTTTTAAGGCCTATATAAGTAGGCCCTTTAAGATTTACATTTTATAGTCTTTATTATATAATCACTTTGCCAATTCTCTATTAATATGCCTTCGAACAATGCCAATCTTTGTCCCAAACTGTAAAATATTTTTGGTTGCCCTTTGGTAGTATCAATTATATACTCCACAAATACAAGTTACTCAATCTGAAGTTTTGTAAAAAAGTAAGATTTCATATAAGCATTTTGGAAAAAACTCTTTGGTATTTTTATTTATTAAAAAGCATATATTGTGTTGGTTTTAATTCAAAAACTTCAACAAATATGACTATTACAAATCTTTAGGTATTTACCAATTCATTATAATTGTACTCTAGTCAATTTAAGCCACCGCCACTTCCTTTTAAAACTCAAGCCATCAGTAAGTACTCCCCAGTTAACCCATGACGTAACTAGGCGTTTCCTAGTTGACCTAGAACATTACCACGCGATCCCCAGTGGACCCACACCATGACTATAGCCATCACTAGACATTCTTAATTCAATCTGTAGACCTAAGCTATATATTTAATCACTCCCTAGCTAAACCATACTAATGCCTGTCTGTACTAAAATTATACAGCTCCTAAGTTCGCACTTATCTCTCTAGTATTTACTTAACAATAAGAATGCGTTGCACTAAACTTAGCTAGTTGCTTAAATGCCTAAGACATGTCGTAACTTTATAACACCGATTTTCAAAGTCTTAACGTTAAGTATGCGCCAGTGATAGTGTCAAACAGAACTGTCATGTCAATTAAATATTAACCAAAGAGTTTATAAACTCCTTGGAAACAACCTCTAGGTACACCTATCCAAACTTCCAAACAAAGAACTCTCAAAAATTAATGTAAATAAAATGTATTCTACTTATGCGGAAAAGATATAGCAGACGAACTCTTAGAGAACAGTCCTAGTTTGACTATAGATAAAAAAGTATTTTACTTGTAAAATGTTGTTGGTGTTGTTGTGCTGAGGAAGTTAGTGTGTAAATCAGACTTTCTTTAGATATTGATCAGCTAAGTTGTATTTAAATAGACTTTAGTACAGGCAGGCATAAGCTTTCTAGTTGACCGAGGCCATCACTGAGTAGTTCCTACTTGACCCAAGCCATCACTATGCACTCCCTAGTTGACCCAGGACGTCACTAAATACTTCCTAGTTAACCCAGGTCCAAAATAAGCGCCTTGACCGCAGCCGCCACTAAGTACTTCCTACTTGACCCAGGCCATTATTATGTACTCCCTAGGACCAAGCCATCACGACCTTAGAGAACGGTACAAAGAGCGCGGTATAATGAGGCGGGGTGAGGAAGTACCGCCGACCGCGATGAGTTCCATCGTTCTTGGGTAAAGTCGGGTGTTGTTGCAGCGAGAATTCAGCGCCGATTACTACGCTGCTGGACGCGGCAGTGCCGCCGGCAATGCCGACGTAACTATGAGAGGAAAATACCTTTAGTCAATGATATTATACCTAACGACAAATTTGTATCACGAACGGGATTCGAAGCCGCATGTCAAGTTGTATACTACTCACCGCACTCGTCCAACAGCGATCCGGCCATGCGGTGTGATAACTTTAACTGTATGTCCTAGCCGGAGTTGTTTTGGTCCAGCTGGGATGTACGGCTGGCCTGACTGTACCGAATACTTGTCTGGAATATAACATAGAAATTTATTAATTTGTACCTTTTTTCGTAATTAGGTTGGCGGAATTGTTTTTCCTAGTTGGCAACACTGACTGATGCGTGATTGGACGAGATCCCTCACAAGAGTCACGAGTCGGACGGTTGAGAAGAAAAACCGATCAGTCTCTTATGTCTATGGTTTGTTAGGGAAAAGTTACAATGTATATTGAAGAATGAAGAATTGCCAGACTAGAGATGTAACGGATAGTGGTTTGGCCGGATACCGGATATTCGGCAAGCTACGAGGCCGGAGCGTTAAATTACGAGATCAGTTTGATCCAAATTTAGGCGCCGTGAACGAGATCGTTTCGATTTGGTGGTCAGTTATGGGGCCATCCATAAATTACGTCACACGATAAGGGGGAGGGAGGGGGCCGACGATATGTGACACTGTGTGACAAGAGGGGGGAGGGGTCTCAAATTATGTGACATCACATTTTTTCAAAATATAATATTTTATATCTAAGTATTACAATACTAAATTTTTAAATTCATTAAATTTTAATTTAAAATATATGGAATATACGAAGCCAAGCAGAGTCACTTCTAACCAGCATATACGGAATATTTGGTATTAATTTACCACAATTTAGCACTTGTTAATTTTGAGTAGTAAACTAATAAAACAAAAACTTTTGACGTGCAATTATAAAAATAAAAACTGTCTATGATGTCTGTAGTATGATTAGCCTTGTGTAAAATAGTAAGAATTTTTTGATATTTATTATCCGGTATCCGGCCGGATAGTGAAAACAAGGCCGGATAGGCCGGACACCGGGTAGTTACCGGATATCCGTTTCATCTCTAGAACAGACTTTTGAGAGGTGCTCCTGGTTTCATTATTCATATTATACATATAATATTGGTCTTTACCTATGAAATTGCCGTTTTGTTTGAAAAAAGTTAAAGTATTTTTTTTTCGAACTTATTTATTTCTTTTATTCAAAGTAATCACCCCTGCAATCAATGCATCTTTGCCAACGCTGTAGCAGTTTATGGATGCCCTTCTTGAAAAAATCAGCAGGACGGGAGACAACAAACTCTTCAAAGGCGTTTTGTACTGCCTCTCGGGAATTGAATTTTTTTCCCGCTAAAAAGTTGTCCAAATTTTGGAAAAAGTAATAGTTGGTAGGCGCAAGATCTGGTGAGTATGGTAGATGAGGGAGAGCTTCCAAACCCAACTCATGCAGCTTAGAGACGGTCTGTTGTGCAGTATGGGGTCGCGCGTTGTCGTGAAGTAGCAGTGGAGACGACCGATTGACCAAAGCTGGTTGCAGACGTGCGAGTTTCGCCATCATTGTGGTCAGTTCTTCAATGTACACATCTGCAGTAATGCTCTCGCCGTTTTGTAAAAAGCTATGATGAATCACACCAGCACTAGACCACCAAACTGTGACCATCACCTTTCTAGGGCTAATTTTTCGTTTTGCACATTGCTTTGGTACCGAACCAGGATCTAACCAACTTGCTGAGCGCTTTCGATTGTCAAAAAGAATCCATTTTTCGTCGCACGTAACAATTCGGTTCAAAATTCTTTTATTTCTGTGCCTGTTAAGCAGCGCAAGGCAAGTCTCGACGCGTACATTGCGCTGGCGATCCTTAAGTTCGTGGGGCACCCATCTATCAAGCTTTTTTATCTTGCCAATCTGTCGCAAATGGACCAATATTGTTTTGATGCTAACATCAAAAGCTGCTGCCAGCTCAGCTGTAGATTGAGATGCATCAGCTTCCACAATCGCCTTTAATTCATCATTGTTGACCAAAGTTTCCGGACGACCACGAGGTTCATTTTTCAAGTCAAAATTCCCAGAACGGAACCGAGCAAACCAATAACGGGTTGTACGTTCGTTTGTACAGTTCTCTCCGTAAACGTCGTTGATGTTACGTGTCGTTTGTGCCGCGTTGGTGCCACGACGGAACTCATATTCCATAATTACACGAAATTTCAAAGTATCCATTATGAGGAAAAATGTTGAAATGTAATGAAAATACAACGCTAATCAATAAACAAAAGACTTATATTGTAAATAGAATGTCATATTTTTAAAACAAAATTAATTTGTATTTAGAATTCATAGCCAATCAAAACTTTTTTTTGTTTGAAAAAGTCTGTACTGCAATACGGCAATTTCATAGGTAAAGACCTATTATTAGTATATTACATATTCACTGTAGTACGTACAGTAGTATATAGTACTATTACGTCATCACCAACCTGAAGACGGCCACTACTGAGCATGGGGCCTCCGCCATAGGTTTTCCAACAGCGCAAATCCCTTACAGCAAATCTATTACATAATAATTTTAGGCTAAATTAGGTTTATTTAGTCTAAAATTATTACATATTATAACTACATCCTAAAACATGAGACTGTTAGAACAAATCCTGAGCACGCAGCGTACCCACCGTCACATCCATCCTGTAGGTTGTCTATGGACCTTCGCACGAAAGTTTCCGCTTCCTCTAATAACTCGTCCGTGTCATCCCGCCTCACGTCCGGGAGAGAACAGCGCCAGGGGCGGTACTCCGCTGTAAAACAAACATTGAATGACGTAACGAGCTAGCCGTTTGCCTGATGTTAAGCGACACGTCTGCTCATATCAGTTGCAGTGTCACTCGGACCTTTCCTTCTCGTATTGTCACAATGGCAGATTTTTAGTTACTTCAATGCTTCTGAACAGGCTCAACGACTGTTGTGTTACGAAACATCTACAGCCTTATTAATAAACGGGTATTAGTCTAGGATGAGTTACTTCAGCTTTTGTCCTTTTTTTGCTACTGGAATATTGCTGGTCGAAAGAGACAAAAGATGGTGTAACTAGTCTAAAGCTAGTTCGTGTTTATTAATAAGGCTGCTAAAGTATAGTTTCGTGTAACACTGCACTGCGCACGTCATCCTGAGACATCAGCACAATCTAGTCAGATTACTGTGAGAGACTGTGAGATCAGGTCATGAAGTCTCATTTGCCCAATAATTTCACTAGCTGCAGTGCCCTTCAAACCGGAACACAGCAGTGCTTGCGCACTACTGCTTGGCGGCAGAATAACTGGCAAAGCGGTGGTACCTACCTAGACGAACTTTGCAGTTAAGTCCTACCACCTAGTAAAATTAATGTATAGATAGTACGGGTGCTATATTACTAAAACTATAAAAGAAAGAAAGAGTTATGGCAGGAAAGCGCAAAAAATTGCGTCACCGCATTATATTATTTTCCAAAACTTGTGTTATTTTCAGTGTTAGTGCATAAAATTGGTGGCATTCTATTCGTTAAGTGCTGGATTACAGGCGTGAGTGTGGGAAAATGGTATAATGATGGTGAAACGTTTCTTTTCGTTTTGTTTCCAAAACTCCATAGAAGCTTCAAGTAAAGTTGCCACCACTTTACTAGGAGTATGACTTTGACTAGACTATGACTTGACTTGATGACTTTGATTATGACTTGATACATATTTGCGTGAAATATCATTAACTTGATACATTATCAATGACTTGACACTGGCTAAATACACAAATGTGTTGAGCCAAAACACTTAAAAAAAAGAGAGAAGGGAACAGAGATAGAGAAATAGTATGTAAGCTTACATTTAGCAGAGTGTATGTATCCGTGCTGTGGGGTCCAGTCCGCGCTGCGGTCTACGCCGAGGCACGGCGAGCGATACGGGCCGCGCGACAGGAACCTGAAATGTCATGCATTATTATGAGATTAGTTGCGCCCCGCGTTTCACAAGCAGCTATCTGTATTAAAAATTCTATCATAACTGGTTTAGTACTTGCGGAGATTAATGGTAACAAGCATTCACACACACTCTTGGTAGAGGTCTTGGAGTTTTTGGCTGACAGTATTGTTGGTAGCTTATGATTTATTTTTTTTATGTTTTGGCTCCACACTTGTGTATTTAGCCAGTGTCAAGTAATTGATAATTTATCAAGTTAATGATATTTACGCAAATATGTGTCAAGTCACAGTCGAAGTCATCAAGTCAAGTCATAGTCTAGTCAAAGTCATACTCCTAGTAAAGTGGTGGCAACTTTACTTGAAGCTTCTATGGAGTTTTGAAAACAACACGAAAAGAAATGTTTCACCATCATTATACCATTTTCCCACACTCACGCCTGTAATCCAGCACTTAACGAATAAAATGCCACCAATTTTATGCACTAACACTGAAAATAACACAAGTTTTGGAAAATAATACAATGTTAGACGCGTTCTTTTTCGTTTTCCCGCCAAAACTCCCAAATTATAATTTAAATACTATTAACACTATATAACTATTTTACTATTTAATTATACTATAAATGAATATCTAAATGATAAAATTTAAGCAATTATATAAAAATAATAATTCATTTAATTTTAGTATAAAATAAGTAACCTCTTTCTAATCTAATAATATTTAATATTGTCTTCCTCTCTTCTAATTTTGCGTGCCCGACAAAGTCCACGATGAACTGTTATTTAAAAAAACTACCTACACCTGTATAACATTGTGGAAAGCAAATAAAAATTTAAATTTAAATTGAAATTAAATACTTGTTCTGTATCTGGGTGTTGTGGGTGGTGATGATGAACAAACCTGGCCGTGTTAGTGGTGATGGGATCCTCCTCCTGATGCTTCCTGGCGAGCGCCCACACCGGGTCTGCCGACCGGGACAGTTCCGGGACCATCGATGTGAAACCTGCAACAATACCGCGAAAACACATTGTACTACAGAGTTATTATTTTTTTCTAAAATGTTAATTACCCAATAACACAATAGCTTACACATAGGATACTATTTATTCAAGCCAGTCCAATTCCAGCCGCTTCTGAGTGAACAAGGAACAAATACACACACATTATCAGTCGGAAGACGTCCACTGCTGAAGCCCCCTTGGGTGGCCCAAGGGGGCTATAGCCCCTAATAGCCCCCCCCCCCCCCCCCCAAAAGCGCCACTTTGGACATTTATGATAAGGAGGAGAGAGTTGCCATAATCACCACGATTGCACGATCGCAGTGGATTATAACGAAGACCAAGGAGAACAGCACTGCCCATTCTTGGAGATTTCCATAGCCGGCCATTAGTACGGTATCTCAATAATCAAAATTCAATAAACAATAATCATAATAATCAGTGTATTGGTAGAAAATTCACAAATCGAAAATACATAATAGAAAAAATAATAAATAAAAATAATTATCTTATATATGAATAGTCATTAATTTAGAACTCTTATTCATAGGAAATACTATATCATTATAAAAAAACGAGTGTGCTTCGTTGTCTAAATTAGACCACACGACTGAAATAAAACTTCTTTAGTTTAGCTCCATCTATCGGCCGTTTTTTAAAGTTAATGTCGCTATTTGACAATTGCAATTTGTCATTTTACCGGACATACCAATATAATACCAATTTTTTACTTTATTATGTTGACAATGGAGATCTACGTGAGCCAACTTCAATTTCCGTTCGCCTCGCAATCACCAGCTTACTCAGTAAGCGTGCGTAAAGAAGCTTTACTTCAATTATCACTACATAGTATAAAACAAAGTCGCTTTCTCCGTCCCTACGTATGCTTAAATCTTTAAAACTACGCAACGGATTTTGATGCGGTTTTTTCAATAGATTGAGTGATTGAAGGGGAAGATTTATATGTATAATAACATCCATTAAATAGTGGAGAAATTTTTGAGGTTTCTAATGTGATGTCGTAAATAATTACATTTTTTCCGCTTACATTGCAAACGCAGGCTGAACCCTACGAGATTTATGAAAATAATGTAGTGAGTATTGTACACATTGAAAAGGTCTACAGAAAACTCCGCTATGGTATATGTCTATCTCTTATGGATATCTCAAAATAACATTTTTAAGAATTGTTTTACTCTAAATTTAACGCGTGCGGGCCACGGGCAGTAATGAATAAATCAAAACTACTGGATCGATTTTAATCATTTTTTCAGTGAATGACATAGACTATATATATTTTATACCCGTGCGAAGCATAGTACAAAATAAAATGGAAATGAATATTATAAATGTTCAAATACCTCCCTTTCTTCTGTAATAATAGTAATTATAATGCTCGTAAGTTGACATAACTTCACCAAGTTTAATGAAACTGGTAACAATCAAGTTTCACGCGTAAACTTGTTTTACCATACTAGCTTCTAGCGGTCACAAAAGGTATATATATATATTTAGTAATGAACACCAGCAATTTTGGAACAGATATCTGTATCAGTATTTTGCATTAGTATTATCATTTAAGCACTAGTTATAATTAAGACTTGGTATTACGAAGACGGCATTTTACCAACTGAATGAAGTGATCGTAATAGCTAAATTGGCAAAATCGCAACTAAAGTTTGATCGATATGTGAATCTAAGTTTCAATAGCACGCGCCTTCGTGACTAAAAGTCATTGAACCACGAAGTTCTAGATAGTTTTTTAGCATAGCTTAGGCTTACATTGTGCCTGTTGTCTCGTTCAATATCATCGTTTCAATGCATTTCTTCTCTTTCTGACAACGGGGATTAGATGTTAATATATCAGCTTTGGAAATGTGAAAATATCTTTTCGGCTCCAGCAAAACCCTATTTTTACTTCTATTTGAAAATTGCTAGCAGATGTTTTTGATAGAGGTTTGTCACGATAGTTCTGTGAAATGTTTAGTTTATTTTTAGGTGCTTCCCTTACATCACATTGATTTATTTTTGCGCGGATATCTACTACTCTTAGTACATGGATGGGTGACCGCTAAGCGCTTCAGGGGATAATCTGCATTTGAGTGCTCAACCATGATTTCAAAGGGTCCGATCGATCGAACTGATATATATGACGGCGGCAACGTGCAATTGAAAACTCTATGCGCAGCGGGCAGTACTGTAATTTTCCCCGATATAGCATTTAAATTTATTACAGTGACAACATCGGCAGCTGTCATCGCTCCCCCACCCATCTGGCTATAAATGCGCATGCTGAAGGCTTATAGTTTTAGTTTGCCCACCATGCAGAACCCCCGAGCCTATATATACAATAATACATAATGTCTTTTTGAGAATCTGCCCTTATGCAAATAAAGGTTGTAAGTAATAAACTTTTATAAAACCTAGGAGATACTTTCTGTCACTATTGGTGTCAAAGTGTAAAACCAAAAGAAAGAAACCAGCGCCACTAGCACGTAATGGGGATCATATCGTAGAAATTTTTAGAAATTGTAATAGTTTTGTGTACAGACGGTACTTAATTTACTCCTGTCGCAGTACGTAATGACGTCAGTTAGCAGAAATTGCGCAATTTACGCCTGTGTCACGTGGGTATCGCGTATCTCTGGCTGGTATGTTAACTCTATTACAACTAGAGTTCTCATTTAACTTGTATGTTTTATAAGACTGGTAAATTAAAGGATTTTATTGCATTTCGCAATTTCACAAGTCAAAATGAGTTTTTTTTTTTATGAGATTAGGCATATATATATAAAAGTAGCGGCACGAAACTCTAGCACTGAGCGTCATTGAGCAAAAGTCAAAAACTCGGTATCCCTGGGGGTGAGGGGGACGCAGGGCGGAACGGAGCGCCGGTTGGCCGCGGGGTCGGGCTGCACATTCGCGGTCTATCGCGCTGAGCGAAATATGTACATTTCTCATTATACTTGTTTTCCGTATTTTAGGGATAAATGCGACATACACCTTCTATGCCGCCGTGCGCCTAGTATAGTCGCATTAGTCTATAGCGCCGTGGGCACGGCGACAAAGGCTACCTACTTACTGTTTACTTTTCAAATAAGTTGCTATGTTTTTTTTACTAATAAACCCTATCTCCCTAATATATAAAGATGGCGGTGTGAGATTTTAAATATTAACTACTTCTGGGATTTTATTGTACCCACTCGTACCACGGCCGCTACGAACCTTTAACGCCGATACCTCCAGTAATGAATCGAAGTAGACTAGATCGCGCTGCGGCCGCCTAGATCCAGCGGCCCACCCGACCGTGCAACCGTACCGCGCGCCCACCATGGCTCCCTTCCTCTACCTGCGGTGCCTGCGGCCCGCGCGCCCCCTGGCTCGCGCCGCCGGCCGCTCGTGCGCCGGCCCCACCGGGCGCCCCGCGGCGCCGTGCGCGCCCCTCGCGCGGCCCGCGTGCCGGCCGCCCGCGCCCCCGCGAACCGCCCGCCCGCCGAGTGGCGCACCCGCGCCGCAGCCCTGCGCCTCCCGCACGGCGGCGGGGTGCGGCGCCGGCCAGGACCGCGTGGCGCGCCGGCTGGCCGCCGCGCGGGAGGCGCGCCGCCTAGCCTACGAGCGCGAGGCGAGGAGCCGCCGGGCCGCGCCCGCCCGCGCCCCCGCGGCGCCCTACTCGCCGCGCGGGCCGCTGCAGGCGGACGCCGCGTGCCGCGTGTTCGAGGGCTACACCGACCCCTGCGCGCACCGCCCCCGGGTCGAGCTCGCCCACGACGGGTGCCCCCGGAGGGGGGCGGGGAGCGAGGAGGGGGGCGCCCCCAGGAACCCAATCCTACCGACTAATACGTAAACGTGTTCTTCCCTGCTTGCGCTTATTACGTTGTCAATGTTTTGATCTATGATATAAAGGAAATCTATTTGTTCCACTGTCTGGGTGTGCACGATAAAGGGTAATTTTTGTAATAAATGATAAATGAATGACGTGTCCATTATTGGCCGACAGCGTTCGGTCCACACTCCACAGACCCGCGGTAACGAGCCGGAGCCTTTCGTTCGGTCCACACTCCACAGACCCGCGGTAACGAGCCGGAGCCTTTCGTTCGGTCCACACTCCACAGACCCGCGGTAACGAGCCGGAGCCTTTCGTTCCATTAATCCTAATTGGATACTTCCAGGTACTTAATTATATAATAACGCATTATTTCAGATGATTCCTGCAAATACTTGCATACAAAATGAAATAAGAATATCTAGTGTGATTCCGCTAAATCAAATTGCTTACTCTTACTAAAACGGATTGTTTTAGCGGAATCTCGCTAGATATTCTTACTTTCATGTATTTAAAATGAACTTTAGCGAAGTCACGCCGAGTCTATCAATTATCAAATACTTACGTAATTAACTCGTAATCTTCCATGTTTCAAAATATGTCTTAGAAATTGAAATAAATATATATTTGGGACCATCACACATGGGAATCGGATAACACTTTTACCTAACAAATTGCTACCTGTTATTTAAAATACTAAGTGGTGTTAATCATGTTTTTTTTAATCTTTATTACATATAATTACAAATATCCACCTTACTGAATGAAGAATTGATGTATGAAAAGAGATGTATGTTTTCTAATGTACAATTTGATTCCAATTTGAAACACCTTTTTTTTGAGTGCCCTTGCACTTCCCTGCCGCCGCGGGGGTGATGGCAGTGGGTATGTGGGACTCGAACCCACTAAAACCTCCCCGTGAGCCCTCGTCCGCGGGGTCAAAATAAAAGCTAAAAGTCAAATATCTCGAAAAGGGTTAAGTTAAGGTTAGGGTGTTTCATAGTAAAATAAGTCAGAAATGATGGATACTCCACGCCCATAACGGAACTAGCACGATCTTTCCTGTAACCCAGTATATAGGTGATGCTCCCCGTGTCGCCATGTATACGTGTCTCAAGAACGCTATGCGGAACGTGTAAATAATATAGTATTATATTATATAGTTTTCTCATCTCGTACCAGCGACCTCCGACTATATATCTCTCGCTGCCGTGCAAATTATCGTTGAAATTCTTTCCGCATACGTTTAAAAGCTTTAAATGCAAATTTTCTGAGCTGGTAGACTTATTTACGACGAAACAGAATATTTTCATAAACTTAATTTTCAGTGAATTCTTTGACCAGACTTATTCTGTTACAACATAAGAAAAAACCGATATAATTTACTGATGAATCTAATAATAATAATCTAAACTAATAAATAACTCAATTCTTAAGTTTACAATGTTACTCTTATCTTATATTTATATGGCTTTGATGATAATAGTTTTCCTTTTGTTAAATGTCACAAACAATATGTTGAGCTAAGTACCTACCTTTTCATTGTAAACACCTACTTATCAATTCTAAGAGTGATAACCTGTATTTGGCTAAGGAGTATTTATTATCCTGTTTTCATATAATTTTGTAAGAAAGTTGTTGGTTGTCCAAATAAAAATAAAATAAATATATATATATATATATATAGGTGATGTGTGGTGTAACATATCATACCGATATCACTGAGCAGCACGCGGCGCGTGTCGTCGGCCCGCGGCGGCGGCGCGCGCGGCTCCCGCGCGGCCGGCCGGCGCGCCGCCGCGCGCTGCGGCAGCGTCGGCGCCGCGCGCCCGGCCCCCGCCAGCTGGGACATACCCACACGTCAGCTGGATATACCAACACATCAAACTTCAAATCGTTTATTTGCAAATAAAACATGGTTGTCGAAGATTCATACAGATGGTAAGTACTTAAATAATGTATTCCGTACATGTTTTTTGCTATCACAGCATGCAAATCTTATACTGACCCTAGTCAGCATGAGACTACAATCACAAAAATAAAACTCGATAAAATAAGCTAAAACGTCAATAACAAATCACAAAACTAAAAAACAAAACAAAATCAGCTGGACGACCGCTGCACTCCCCCATAAAACGACACTTTAGACGCTTATCATAAGGTAGGATTTCCCATAAGCCCACGCCTTGGCCGACGTCTTGTAAAAGTGCTAAAAATCGTTTCTCGCGCAAAATCCTGACTGAGTGACTTATATGTGTTTAATTTTATTTTTTTTAATCTTCTTTGTTTCCTATAGGCCACTGGGGCGAAGCCGCCGGTAGAAGCTAGTTTGCAATAAATATTTTGACTTTGGTGATGGCAGATTTTAATGAACCATGAAGAATGCTATTGCCTATTCTCTATGGTGTGGCGAGCAAGTCGGCTCATAGCCCGGAAGCGGCGGGTTCGATTCTCGCGGTATTTGTACACGGGAAATAAAACCGCAAATTCTTGTTCTGAATCTGGGTGTTGTGGGACCAAGGTCCTCATAGTTCCTGGGTCCATATACACAGGGTTTCCAAGTTAGGGTCCAGGATCTATGTGTGTAATCGTTCAGCGTTATAATTATTATTAATGGGGAGGTGGCATTATGGGGTAATGCTCTACCTTGAAATCACAATGCCATACCTTAATTTTTTTTTAATTTAAGTAATTTAATTAAAAAAATATATATATAATTAAATTGTTTGTCTATAGTTTGAGATAAAAAAAATCTTAAATCCATGCTCACGTTCTGTCACAGAAATTATTTGTCTACGAATAGCTATTGATGGTAATTCATTTAGGAACCCGTGCTTTGAGGGTAGATTGATTATGATAATTTTTTTACTTCCGCCTTACCTCAAATTCGACTCTAGCTACTGCCCTGTACTACCCATTCCCCCAATTCCTGGATTACACACCCGTGGATGAAAAAGGTCCTATTATTCAGCTAAGTTACCTTATGTGCCAAATAACCGTCCGAGCCCCATCTATTAGGCAATGCTGACACATCAGTTTGCACCGCGTTCTCTCTGCGTGCGCCGCCGCAGTCGCGTATAACGGGGCGCAAGCGCGAGGAGACGAGGGGCGCCTTGAAGGGGCCCGGCGGCCGCGACACCCCACGGTGGGGCGCCACTCTGGAATGAGAGTTTTAGGGTTTAACCACATTCAGCATGGATCGCATTCCTTCACACTCTATATCCTTTCCTATCGCTCAGGACAGGTAGCATGAGCTGTAGAAATCGTCGTATATCATCAAATAATTTTCAAAGTGCTAAAAGTACCTGTCTAAGGGTAGGCAATGCATCGGCAATGCCTTCGATGCTACAGATGTACATAGGCTGACTTGACTGACCTGATAGCTCAGTTGGTAATAACCTTCTGAGCTGCAAGTTGTGGGTTCGATTTCCACCCAGGACAAAGATTTGTGTGATGAACATCTATGTTTGTTCTGTGTCTGGTTGTTATATTGTATTCTGTATATGTATTTAGAAACAAAAAGTATATAAGTATTCTATCAGTTATCTGCTTAGGTTGGGGCTAAAGGGCGTTGTGTGAAATGTTCACAAAATATTTATTGTTATTATTTATTTATATTATTATTTTTGTATTTGTATTTAATGATTGATAAACTAGCAGACAACCTGCTAGTTTATCAATCATTAAATACAAAAAATCTAGATTAATAAAAAATCCTGTAACATATTACACCAGCATGATATGGGTAAATTTATGATCAATGCAGTTTCAGCAACAAACAAGTTCAGCTATTTTTCAATTCAAAGAACATTAAATAACATGAGGTCCATCATAGAACTACAAGACTTGGTGATTCGTCGCATCCTTACGTCGTTAGTGTACCCCAAGTCCGCACTAAGCGTTTTGCTGACTCATTTATATTCCGAATGGCCAAGGAATGGAATGTTCTTCCAAAAACAGTGTTTTCTTCAAGGTATAACCTGGGTCTTTTTAAGTCAAGAGTGAATGGGCATCTCATGGGCAAGCGTGCTCCACCTTAGACAACTTCGTCACTTACCATCAGGTGAGTTGTTGTCAAACGCATGCCTATTTTACCATTAAAAAAAATGACATAAAACTGCAATATGGTAATAGACATGAGTATATATTTTGTTACACGTTTGAGCGGCATGATGGACCTTTGATGGACTCACCTGTACTGGAACGGATTGGGGCAAGTATTCCGCCGCACATTCAAACTGGCCGCCAGATCATCCTCCGAAGTACCACACTTCGATATATCCCTCTCAGCGAACACCGAGAATCTATGCCCCAAGTGGCCAGTTCTATGAAAACTGTCCACACTCTCATCTCTATGCAGAATATCCATACTGGATCCGAGTTCAAAGCTTGAAGACTTCGTATTATCAAAGCTCAAGCCTCGGTTATACTCGCACGTCAAGCTATCCACGCTGTCCAGCCTTTTCGTGCTTGTATTAGGACTCTTTCTTTGAAGCATGTTATCAGACCTATTATCACAGCTCTTGAGTATTCCACGTCCAGGCAAATCTAGACTTTCTTTACCGTTGAAAGCTACGTGGCGTATTTCTTTATCGCTTGGCAATGATACTCGTTTGATCTTGAGAGCTGATTCAGGTATGCTGGCAGTGATATCTTGGTTTTCTTCTGTGGTTGCGGCTTCGGTGCCAGGTTGAAAGTCAGGGTCTAGGGTGTGGAATTTAATGAGGACTGGCGTTGAATGGGTCGAAGCTGAAGTCGGTACCCAGTGTTCTGATTCGCGAATTGATACTAAGTCCTCCTGAAAATAAATCAAGAAATTACTTGATAAATATTTACGGCAACTACTATTGACTTGTAGAGTTGACAATCCTTGTCAATATTGATCATCATCAACGGCTCCCCGCGGTTCCGACCAAGTCGTCGGCGGTCCATCTAGGGGGGACCGACCTGGGCTGCATCTTCCAGCTATGGTTTTATTTTTTTATTAGCTGACCTACCCGGCTTCTAACGGGTTAATAAGTTTTACTCCGTTACACTGTCTAAGAGAAGAGAAAAGGGAGGAGGAAAAAGATACAGGAAAATAATGAATTTATGTAACGGCGAATGGAGGCAAGCGCAGCTGTAACCTCACAGACAAAAATTAAAAAAAAATCCATTATGGCCGCAGTATCAATAACAAAGTAACTTACACAAAAAATATCTAATATCTTCAATATACAGAGTTGGACGAGTTACAATTTTATTATAAGTTAGAGAACGAATCACACTTCACACTATATATCACACTAATAATATTATAGAGGCGAAAGTTTGTATGTGTGTATGTTTGTTACTCCTTCACGCTCAAACGGCTGAATTGATTTGGATGAAATTCGGTACCAATATAGCTTATACACTGGATTAACATATAAGCTACATTTAATCCCGGAAAAGTGAAATTTTCCCGTGGGAGGAGCAAATAATTAAAATACTTTTTAACCGCGGCTGATACCGTGGGGCGCAACTAGTCAATTCATAAAACTAAGCAACAAAATTTTTTTTTAAATATCTGCTTAAAATAACAAAAATAATAATATTAGCACATTATATTAAATCTCAAAATTCTTGTGTAAGTGAAAATATTTTTATGTGAAAATAAAGTTAATACTTTCTTTTACATTAAACAGCATAGTGTTAGACCTCGTTTCTTTTTAAATTTTTTGTAGTTAATGTTACTAAACTTCGATAAGTATACAAAATTTCAGCTCAATCTGAAACCGGGTATTGGGTCCAAATTGACTTTTAAGATTCTATTACATTGTTAGTTGTTAGTTAGTTTTTCCTCAATTTCCATGAGTTTCTATCATCAGATCCTGACTTGATGATAATGGGACCACCTCGGGAGTATACCCTTTCGAACTAAAAAAGGAATTTGAATATCGGTTCAAAATTGGAATATATCGACGAACACACAAAAAAAACATGCAGACAAACATAGTACCTCCTCCTTTTTGGAAGAAGGTTAATAAACACATTATTTTCCAAAGCTTACGCTTATTGCAAGATTCAATATCCACAACTAAATACAGACCTGTAAGTTCATACTCATATCCTTAGACTCATCTGTGGTGAATATGAGCTCTATATCATCCACTTCTTCAGATTCATTCCCGCTGGCTTCCTGCTCTTGCCTGTCCTCTGCAACAGGCTCGGCCGGTGTTGTCACTCCTTCAGAGAACACCGAGTTGTCCCCTTCTGATAATGAGCTGGGGAAATGGAATATATGACTAGCTAAGCAGCTACTGCCATTTTGCATATATCCTATGTATGTACTTCTAATGCTTTCTCAAGTGAAGAGATATGTCTATTTCCACAGCTCATGCAACCAATGCAGGAATCAGCTTTTGTTTCTGCGTTTTGTACTCATAGATAGTTTGGAATTTAATCACTCATGTTCTTCACCAATTTCCAATGGAGATACTAACTGATTACAATCAAAAAACATAACAATGATACAAACAAATAAAAAACAATAAATATAAAATAATTTGCTGTTAGTTGGTAAGCCTATCATTTGAGAATGGTTTGACTTAATTTTCGTTATTAAATAATAATTACAATAATAATAATAACGCCCAATGATCACACACATAGACTCTAATATAACTATAACTTTAACAATAACTAGTAATATACAGAAATTTTAGCAAACAATGTAGCAAGCAAATAGTTAAACTCACCGAAGGCTCAGGTCATCCACATCCAAATTAAGTGTATCTTTTCTTCGATTCCTCTCAACAGTGTCCTTCACTACTAAATTCTCTTCAGATGTGATCTTCACTTGAACATCAAACTTATCAGTTTTATTTTTAGCATCTCCTTCATTACGGACCGCCATCTTTATGTTTTCTGTTGACTTAAGATTTACTTTGTTGCTTTTGTAATCTTCTTTGTTGTCAAATTGTTCTCTTTTTTCTTCAAATTCATATGAATTTTTTGGTTCTGATTCTTTATGTCTCTTATCCTCAAAAGTTGAGTCAGAATCTGACGTCCCACTTGATGTCACAGCACCATCTTTTAAGGTACGGACTTTTATTCTCACATCAAACTTTGACAACAATTCCAAATGAGTTTTAAAACTAGGCAAGTTCTTAAAACTTGATATATTGCTATCTTCTTGCTTTGACAGACTAAGTTGACTGGGTTCTTCTGCTTCTGTGTTTTTTGGAGAGTCTATTGGAGAGAAATCTGCAGACACATTTAAATCAGGAGATTCAGACACTTCTGGGATTAGATTAAGCTTTTCTGAGGAACAGAAATTACTATTCTCATCAGATAGCTTCCACGGTTCTAAATTTTCACTAGCACTACAAACATCCGATAGTTGCTCAGGTCTTAATGCCTCTTTAGCACTATTCACATCAGTAGCAGTCTCAATAACCACTTCACTATCAGGATAGTCTGTATTACGAGACTGTGGACTATAAGTCACTTCTAACTTTATATTTGGAGCACTAGGGTCTTTATCCACATAATCAGTATCTATAATCCTACGCCTCAGTACATGGTTCTCCAATGTCAATTTCTCAATAACATCAGCATATTCTAAGCATTGTGAATGCTGTTCATATTTTTCTTTCAACTCTTTTAACTCGTTTTTGGAGACTTCCAGTGCCGTCCTCAGGGACACCACGGTTTGGTGCAGGGCCCTCACTGTGTCCAGGTGCACGGTCCCATTCGGAACCACCTCCAACCTCCCGCTATCCATTCCACCAGATTTCCTTCGATTCCAAAGTTCAGCATCCCATACATGACTACTGCTTTCAGATAACGCTCAGAACACAATCACTCCAACTGAAGCCGGGCGGGAGCCGTCGGATCTTAAATAAATAAACACACGTCAGCTCCATTGCGGCTGATATACGGAGTGTATGCATATTCAATAGAAACTTACCGTTGACCCAATTCTTTGCCGCCTCCAGTGACACACATAACATAATCGCACATTTTAGATCTTTATCGAGGATAGTAGATCTGCGAGCAGCCCAAGCCACGAAAGGCTGTGTATCAATCGATATAACAACCAACAACTCGCCCTCAACTCGGGCAATTTTGCTTTTAGGCCGTTCTAAACTTTTCACCACCCGCAGCTTAGTTGGCACGAAACGGCGATAAGCTCAAACACGAAAACCAGCAATTAGACAAAATATTATCTCTCAATCGTTCTGACAAGGCTGCGGAGTTTATCTATCTTCCAACACTTGAAAATTTTCGAGGCTTTTGCCTCCTTGTAAACAAATCAATACTCAGTCGGATCGGATTTGGATTCGCGGGTGTTCATGCGAAAGAGAAAAACAATGAGACGCTTGACATTTCCGGTGACCATAGACCATAGATCACAGACTAAGTAGAGGATACTAGCTATTGGTTGACTTGACTTCTTGATCATGGTCTCTGTGACTAACAGACGTCGTAATTTTGTCAATGTCACGTACTATGTATAATGACCTGTTTGATTTGAATTGAGAATTGAGAATAATCATCTCAATAATCATCTTGGTTTGTAAGTAGTAGGTACGATCTATGATATGGAAGAATCAAACTCCAATCTTGATTAACCGTCATGCATGACTTTGACCAAAATACTAATTTTTTCGTTCAAAAAACGCAAGCAAACTTCACCATCTATACAAGGTGGAATTTAATTCTTTCTTTTCCTTTAATGTGTGTATTCAGTCCATGCTATAGAATGCTCCCATATAACGAACTAAAAAAAGTACTTATGAAATAAAACTTAAATCTAGGTATTATAATATTTAATTCTCAAGAAAAGACTTGCAATATTGAACAAAGCAGGTGTTTTATTGCCTACGACACATTTACAAAGCACTCAGCTGATGTCCGCGCTGTGCGTACCGTTATATAGACATTTCGACTGTCATGCAGTTATTTTAGGAGGCACTAAATACTAAAACAAAACCTATTTTTTTTAAATTGGCCCTTATACGAACATTCTATAGCATTTTTTTTTTTTTTTTTTTTTTTTTACTTCAAACTTGTCTAGCATTTTACCACGCTCTCACCTGATGGGAAGTGACGATGCGATCGAAGGTGTAGCATGCTAGCCAAGTAAATACCTATTCACTCTTCTCTTGAACACGCCCGGGTCATATTTCGCCGGAAACACAGACGCTGGCAGGGCATTCCATTCCTTAGCCGTTCTAATTAAGAACGTTGAGTCAAATCGCTTGGTACGAATGGGTGGTATTTCGACCACAAAAGGATGGCGCTTAGCCGAGCGTCTAGTAGTCCGGTAGTGGAATGGTGATGGGAGAATTAGATCATGCAGTTCTTGAGCGCATGGTTTGAGTACATACATTTAAGGAAAAGAGTGAATTAAATTCCACCTTGTATATATAAAATCAAAGTCCTGACTCCTGACTGACTGACTGACTTATGTTATATCAGGGCACAGCCGAAACTGCTGGTCCTAGAGACTTGAAATTTGGAGGGCGTGTTCTTTGTAAAATGTAGGTTTCCACTAAGAAAGGGTTTTTCAAAATTCCACCCCTAAGAGGGTGCAATGGGTGGTTGAATAATCTATGAAAAAATCTTCTTTGTTTCTTATAGGCCACGCGGGTGAAGCCGCGGGCAGAAGCTAGTAGGAATATAAATCACTGTTGTATGTAGTAGTTAGTACTATAAATATTTGGTGCGGTTGACAGTAATAAAAAATGATAGAAAAAAAGAATCTCCGGGAGATTACCTATCTCTTTCTTAGGTCCTTATTACAGAACGATGCTCAGTCATCGATCGTTGCTCAAGCAGAGATTTCATTCATAATGTCATCAATTAGTGAATGAAATCTCTACTTGAGCACCGATTGATGACTGAGTGTCGTTCTGTAATACGAGCCTATGACTGAGCATCGTTCTATAATACGGACCACAGTCTTAGTCAAAGAGAATGTAACTACGTCGACTTGTCTTTGTCTGTGGATGGTCAAAACATCAAAACCAAAACATAAAACATAACCTCCAAAAATTCATAATACGACGAATAAAAATATTTTTGTTATTTTTGTATCGTTTTTTCACAAAATTACAGTACTAATACAATGCTGTCTATATCAAATATATTATGTAGAACTAGATATACCAGCACATACCTTGTAACGCAAGTTAGAAATAAAACAAAAACTCATTGGGTAAGTAAACATTTGCGGTCATACTTTTTGCAAATTTTAATACTAGCCTAGCAATCAATTTATTACATACAGGCTAAATTAAAAAAGAAGAATGGACCAAAGTATAAAGCCTTAAATCACTTCGACGAGTTCTATGGATCTGTTTTCGGTGAGAAATGGGAACCTATGCGAGAGGCTATGTTGAAACGATCAAAATATGTAGCAGTTATAAACAACTACGGCAATGCAGAGGAAACCATGGAATATCTTTCAAATAGGGGTATGTAACTTCATCGCTTTGTCAATCCTAGACATTGTAGGAGATTGCCAATATATGCTACTATTCAGGAGGTTCACCTCTGACCAGGTACCTACAATTCATTTTAGTCAAGCGGTGCGTCTGGAACCCGCATTGTGACATTTATATCTTGTTTCTTGCGAAGGTCCAAAATGCCTTCTTAAGAAATCTTTATAAGAAAAGTCCTTTGCTGTACCCCATAGATTTTTTTTGCTAGGCCATTGAGGCTTCAATTCATTGAAAATTAGGAGATTGTTTGACCAGTTTAAGACCAGCTGTAAGATATTGCAAGATGCTGTAGACAACTACCCTACTCTTCACAATTGCATATGTACTTTATATGTCCCCAACAAGTATATCCACTATAGAGCTGATCATAGACCCAAGCTCTTTCACACATGCTGTAGTTGTACAGAACATAGAAGCTATATGCTGATTTGTCACATCAGGATTGAGCTCAATGCATTCCTCTACTTATTTTGCTAGACTGTGACTTTTTAACAATTAGTGGCCTATTTAAAAAAAAATTATTGTTAACATTTTGTGAGTCCTATGTCCCTAAATCGAATATTTGATGTCTGAATACATTTGCAATTATAACTAATTATCAAATACTGTCAACTAACTAAACGGAATTCATGGCTAGCAATGCTATGTTATGTTTAGTTAGTTGACAGTATTTGATAATTAGTTATAATTGCAAATGCATAATATAAATACTTAAATATATTCATACATCTTTATACATTATAATTAACATTAAAAAAGTAGCCATGGGTCACATACTAAAATAATTACTACAGAATGTAGTTTCATAATATCTTGTTGAGTGATGCAAATACAGCTCATTTTATTTTTACTGGACCCAAGTTGTTATATATTACAGGAGCCCACTGCCTGAAAAACCTTATATCAATCCAGAAAGACTTTACAAATCAATATGCACCACCACCCGAAGTCACTGAAAGTTGTACAGAAAATAGTTCAGACAAATTAAAAGAATATGCTGAAAGGCTGCATTCAGATGAAATTGCAAAGATTTATCCACAGACTGATAATATACCTGAAAAACTAGACTTCACATCAGAAGAAAGTAAAGTGGAATCAAAAAATGTGTCAAAGGATGTGTAAGTATTTATTTCATATAATTATAATTTTCATTTTTAAAATGATTCCTGTATTGAGTACCTATTTTCTGTGTATGTGACAAATAAATGAGTAAGTCAGCATAGTTATTTATACCTTATTATGATGATAAACTGCTAAGCTTAATTGTAGATAGATGAATAGATAGAAAATGTATTGCACAAACAACAAATGTAGGTACATAATTGAAAACAAACATATTGCTAGAGAGCATTATCTTCCACTTTCCAGTTAACCTGTAAAGTAGTAAAGTGTTTAGCGTAATTTGAATTAATTAATTAATTTGAACCTATAGGAATTGTTGAATTGGAGTAACTATCATCCAATGTTGTCAACTAGAATAGCGCAGTTCTACCACTAGATAAAAATGCATCTCTCATTACTTAATAATATAAAAAAATAAAGCCAACATGCAGTTTCTTTAATGTTTCTTCATAAAATGTATAAGACCTCATTTGACCCTTTCAGGGGTTGGATTTTCCTAATTTGTTAGTATGCACATACACTTTAAATGGTTGGAATGTTCCAAACATCAAGACTCAAACAGCCTTATTAATGAACACAAACTAGCTTTAGACTAGTTACACCATCTTTTGTCTCTTTAAATCCAGCTAAATAGTAGCAAAAAAGGACAAAAGCTGAAGTAACTAATCCGAGACTAATACCCATTTATTAATAAGGCTGTAAGTGCTTTAGGCTGTACATTGTTTGTGTTGCAGGCAGTCATGCCTAGTTTGATGAAGCTCTTAAAAATGCATCCCTCTATGACATGCTTACTTTATCCTATCGAGTCACTCAAGACAATATATCTTATTAATAGATAAAAACTTCTCCACTTCCAGCATAACACAAAACAAGACTCTAGACCAGTCATTAGCAGAAGCCGTAATAGATGAGTCCCGTATCATAGACCCAACAATGGGCATGACGTCAGAACTGTTGTATCAGTTTCTACCGGCTACGAAGCTAAAGGGCATGGATGATTGGATCCCAGAGTCTGTGCACTATTCATATTATTCAAGTATGTTCATTTAAAATAAGTTTTGGGAGTGAACAGGTATCTTTTAGGCAAGTGTGTTACATCCTAGACCACAACATCCTTTAAGTTTTTCAGCTTTAAGTTTCATCATCTGTAACTGTTTTTTCTTCTGGTGTACAATAAAGAATTTTTGTATTGTATCCTTATTGTCAGGTGAGATAGTAGTCAAGCGCAAACTTAACAAATAAAAAAAAAACACATTAATTGTGCTCTTGCAAGTGTTATTATTATTATTATTTTTTTTTTTTTTAATTTTTGGCTCCACACCTCCTTGTATTTAGCCAGTGTCAAGTAATTGATAATTTATCAAGTTAATGATATTTCACGCAAATATGTGTCAAGTAACAGTCGAAGTCATCAAGTCAAGTCATAGTCTAGTCAAAGTCATACTCCTAGTAAAGTGGTGACAACTTTACTTGAAGCTTTTATGGAGTTTTGGAAACAACACGAAAAGAAACGTTTCACCATCATTATACCATTTTCCCACACTCACGTCTGTAATCCAGCACTTAAAGAATAGAATGCCACCAATTTTATGCACTAACACTGAAAATAACACAAGTTTTGGAAAATAATACAATGCAATGACACAATCTTTTCCGCGTTCCCGCCAAAACTCCCCTTGCAAGTGTTCTACCAGCTTGTCCTTTGCTAGGCTGCATTCTGATACATTAAGGTCTATACAATGACGTACCTTAGTGCTACCAGAAAATAATTTGAAGTAGCTTATACTACTTTAAAAACAATAGAATGAGTTAAAGGGATAAACTTAATAAACCATTTTAAATTATTTTATTTACAGAAGACAAAGATTTTCCTCTGGTGTTAGAGCCGGAAAATGAGCTGGTTTATCCGGAACATTTGAAAGTCTTCACTTATGAGATGGACAGTGAATGGACCATGTTTCCTGAGCCCAAGAGATGTGATACAGGTACATACAGATAGAAAATGGTTGGCCATTCATATAAATCAGTTTTTTCATCCAGTTAAACAGTGTCATAAATATTCATATTAGAAGAACTTGCAGCAAAATATAAACGTTAATTTAGGAAATTGTAATATGAACTAATAACAATGTATACAATTATACAGTGAAAGAAATACAAATTTTCATTGATTTTATCTACATTTCATTTAGAAATATAGCACTATAATGATTAATAAATGAAAATTGTTTGTTGGTAAATAAGCGCAGAACTTGAGAAACCCTGGACCAATATCGCTATATTTTTGTATGAAAAAATCCTAACTTGAATTTTTTACTCTGAAAAAATTAAAATAATTGCATTCAGGCAACACTGATTGTACCTTTACAGTCAGTGTTGCCCGAATTCGAATATTAATTTTATTAAACCTTACATTAGTATAAAATATAAGCTAGTGCAAAATATAATTAACTACTCGTCAGGTGTATACAACTACTACCCAATGGACTGCGGTAGCGTCCTCGCCGTCCTAGCTTTAGGGCTCTGCCCCGGAGACCGCGTGCTCGATCTGTGCTCCGCGCCGGGGGGCAAAGCCCTAGTTGCTTTGCAGACGCTGTTGCCTGATGTCATCATTTGTAACGATGCCTCCATATCGAGGTCCAATAGGTAAGAGTGGTGCAGCTAATGCACCCAAATTAAAATTTAAATTAAATTCAAATTAATTAAATGTACTTAAAATCATATTTAATCAAATAAAAAAAAAAACATCTTAGGAGATGTATTTTTTTCATCTTCGGATGATGATTTTTGCCTGCCCTTATCTCTTTTCAATGGTGTCTGTGTAACAAATTTTTTTCTTCTACTCATTTCTGTCAGATGTCATCTTAATATTGACTCCTTAAGCGCGAACTAAAATATCTCCCTCCTTTTCATTTCCCCTTTATAAGAAGAGTACCACCATACTTTAAGTTTAGCTGTAGACTGTAGAGAATGCGATGTAGAATCGATTCATTTACTCGCAAATCTAAGAGAGAAAAATATTTTTTGCGTTTCGTGCATACCCGTATGCACTAAACATTGACAGCTCTTAAGTTCGGACTTAGGGTGCACCCGGGTGGGTTGCAGTACTTGCAGTAGGTACATCATAGAGGCATAGGTGCGAACTTAGGAACGGTCAAACTTAGTGCAGATGGGCATAAGACTATATATAAAACATGTATTTTTACGTTTTAAATTACGAAAATTGGCCTTCCGATAAATTGAGATCGGACGCTAACTACTGCTTCAATAAAAAATGATTCGTTGAGTTCTATTTCTTAAGTAACAAAGATTTTTCTTTATGTTATAAAAACCACAGATTCTATAAAAAAAGTACTACTTTTTTATAGGATCTGTGCATAGAACAAGGCAAAACACATTTTAATTTCGCCACACTTTTACTATGTACCATACCGTCATAAAAACAGAATCATTCTCGCTTATAGATGTAGCATAACTAAAACTCTCTGATTATAGTAAAACAACAACTAAAACAATATGCAAAGCGTCACAAATAGAATAACACAGTTTTCGATTTTCAGGACTAAAAGGATATTCCAAGATTACCTAATAGATTTTGAAACCAGCAACAAATGGCGGGAGCGAGTAATTTTCAAGAAAGTCGACGGAAGAGATTTTACGGATGATGAAGGCTTCGACAAGGTATAGTGAAGGGAAAATTGCCGTCCCGTGCCCGTCTGTATTAAAGTTAAACAGCTCTTAAGTTCGCATTTATTCCTCTGTGGCATACCCAATTGCATTGCAGTAGTAGGTACATACCTACTACTAATAAAATCATAAATAATAATAATAATATTTGTGGACATTTTACACAGCGCCATCTAGCCCCAAACTAAGCAAAGCTTGTATTATAGGAACCAGATAACTGATACAATACTTAGATACTTTTTTTGTTTATAAATACACACATAGAATACAATATAACACCCAGACACAGAACAAACACCTATGTTCAAACAAATGTTTGTCCTGGGCGGGAATCGAACCCACAACCCACAGTTCAGAAGGCAGGGTTACTACCAACTGAGTTATCGGGCCAGTCACATAAATAACACAAGTTTTGGAAAATAATACAATGCGGTGACGTGATCTTTTTCGTTTGCCCGCCAAAACTCCGATGTTGGTCTTCTAACCTATAAATGAGAAATACATTTTTCCATAGATATTAGTGGACGTCCCGTGTACGACCGACCGGCACTCCATGACCGAGGACGAGAACAATATGTTCCGACCGGATAGGATTAGAGAACGGCTTCGGATACCAGAGATGCAGGCGCAGCTGTTACTGTGAGCATACCCTACTAATCCTCATCTGCACTAAATCGATAGCTCCTAAGTTCGCACTTAACACTCTATAACGTACCTGATGCAACGCATTTGGGTATGTTTAAGAGCAGGGGTCGGCAACCATTGAGTCGAAACAGTCAAAAATTACAACCCAAAAAAAGTTTTTAAAAAGCCACAAAAACGATCTTGCCGATAATAAATAATAATAATAATAACACCCAACGATCACATACTAGATCCTGGACCTTAACTAGGATTCCCTGTGTCTAGAGACCCAGGATCGTAGCTCCTTTAGTAGGACGTAGGACATTGATCCCACAACACCCAGACTAAGAACAAGTATTTGCACATTTTTTATGCACAAATACGTGTCCTGCTGCGGGAATCGAACCCGCTACCTCCGGGTTATGAGCCGACCTGCTCAACCACCACACCGCAGAGGCTGTCAATAATAAATATAAATAGTACTTGCATAAATGTGGTTTATTGTATAAAATAAATAATATTTGCGTATGGAACTAAAAAGTCACAGGTTCACATCAAAAGAGCTATTATAATATTGAGCCGCATGTTGCCGACCCCTGTTCCATGTGCTGATGTCTCAAGATGATGTGCGCAGTGCAGTGTCACGCGAAACTTTATATTTTGGAGTTCCGAGCGACACTGTTCTGTTATGCGCAGCCGTGTCGCTTAACATCAGGTGAACGACTAGCTCGTCATATCAGTCGCTACCCTAAAAAAAAACTTGCTGAAAACTTTTGTTTTTTTGCCAGCAATGCCCTGAGACTGGCCCGAGTGGGCGGCACAGTGGTCTATTCCACATGTTCCCTGAGCCCGATACAAAATGACGGAGTCGTGCATTCCGCACTCAAGCAGGCTTTCGAAAACTACAACGTGGTTGCCACCATCAGGTGAGTTGGTATTCTTGTTTTTGAGCCCATTCCTGTAGGGTGATCACGAAACTTTGACAGCAATGCAACAGGACAAATTTCCATATAACTATTCACATAAACTGCGTATTCAAACCGTCAAATCCATACAAATTTGTGTTTCCATGCGTTGCAATCGAGTTACATGATCACCCAGCTGGTTTACAATTAAATCTTCTAGTCTAGAACACAAACTATATATATATATATATATTTCAATAATGAATCAAAAATTCACTTCGCAAAAGCTAAGTTTTTGTAGTAAAACTTCTTTACGCATGCCTGACTTGAGGAGTAAGCTGTTGAATGCGTGACAAGGCGAACGGAAGTTGAGAGGGAGGTATAAGTTATTGAAGATAGAAAGACAGAGAGTGGCGGGCGGGTTGTACTGGTTCACGTAGATCTCCATTGTTATCACAACAAAGTTAAAAATTACTTAAAATTTGTATTATAATGTTGGTATGTCCGGTAAAATGACAATTTACAATTGTCAAGGCGATAGTAATATTAAACAAAGCAAAAACAAAGTTATACCGGCCGATAGATGGAGCTAAAGAAGTTTAATTCAGTCGTGTGGTCTTAAGGACACGTGTTTTTTGACAGTAACTTTGATTTTTTTCTTATTCAATCAAACCCTTAATGAGTTTTACGAGTGGTTTTATAGGATTTTATTTTACCCTTCTATCTTATCCTACTAATATTAATGAGGCGAATGGATTTTGTGTTTAAACTTTGTCAGCCTTATTAATAAACTGGTATTAGTCCCGGATTAGTTACTTCACCTTTTGTCCTTTTTTTGCTACTGGAATATTTAGCTGGATCGAAAGAGACAAAAGATAGTGTAACTAGTCTAAAGCTAGTTCGTGTTTATTAATAAGGCTGTGTATGTGTAGATCACGAGGTAAGTTATTTGTTCCGGGACAAAAACAAGAATGAAACCGTGACCAGCTAATAAGTTTATAGTTTACAGCGAGTTTGTCTCTTTATACCTAAAATTCTCCAACTTACTAACTACTTATAACTTTTAACTACTCTCGTTTCAACCTAATCTCCAACTTACTAACTACCTATAACTTTTAACTACTCTCGTTTCAACCTAATCTCCAACTTTCTAACTACTTATAACTTTTAACTACTCTCGTTTCAACCTAATCTCCAACTTTCTAACTACTTTTAACTTTTAACTACTCTCGTTTCAACCTAATCTCCAACTTTCTAACTACTTATAACTTTTAACTACTCTCGTTTCAACCTAATCTCCAACTTACTAACTACTTATAACTTTTAACTACTCTCGTTTCAACCTAATCTCCAACTTTCTAACTACTTATAACTTTTAACTACTCTCGTTTCAACCTAATCTCCAACTTTCTAACTACTTATAACTTTTAACTACTCTCGTTTCAACCTAATCTCCAACTTTCTAACTACTTTTAACTTTTAACTACTCTCGTTTCAACCTAATCTCCAACTTTCTAACTACTTATAACTTTTAACTACTCTCGTTTCAACCTAATCTCCAACTTACTAACTACTTATAACTTTTAACTACTCTCGTTTCAACCTAATCTCCAACTTTCTAACTACTTATAACTTTTAACTACTTTCGTTTCAACCTAATCTCCAACTTTCTAACTACTTATAACTTTTAACTACTCTCGTTTCAACCTAATCTCCAACTTTCTAACTACTTATAACTTTTAACTACTCTCGTTTCAACCTAATCTCCAACTTTCTAACTACTTATAACTTTTAACTACTCTCGTTTCAACCTAATCTCCAACTTACTAACTACTTATAACTTTTAACTACTCTCGTTTCAACCTAATCTCCAACTTACTAACTATTACTTATAACTACTCTCGTTTCAACCTAATCTCCAACTTTCTAACTACTTATAACTTTTAACTACTCTCGTTTCAACCTAATCTCCAACTTTCTAACTACTTATAACTTTTAACTACTCTCGTTTCAACCTAATCTCCAACTTTCTAACTACTTATAACTTTTAACTACTCTCGTTTCAACCTAATCTCCAACTTACTAACTACTTATAACTTTTAACTACTCTCGTTTCAACCTAATCTCCAACTTACTAACTACTTATAACTTTTAACTACTCTCGTTTCAACCTAATCTCCAACTTTCTAACTACTTATAACTTTTAACTACTCTCGTTTCAACCTAATCTCCAACTTTCTAACTACTTATAACTTTTAACTACTCTCGTTTCAACCTAATCTCCAACTTTCTAACTACTTATAACTTTTAACTACTCTCGTTTCAACCTAATCTCCAACTTTCTAACTACTTATAACTTTTAACTACTCTCGTTTCAACCTAATCTCCAACTTTCTAACTACTTATAACTTTTAACTACTCTCGTTTCAACCTAATCTCCAACTTACTAACTACTTATAACTTTTAACTACTCTCGTTTCAACCTAATCTCCAACTTACTAACTACTTATAACTTTTAACTACTCTCGTTTCAACCTAATCTCCAACTTACTAACTATTACTTATAACTACTCTCGTTTCAACCTAATCTCCAACTTTCTAACTACTTATAACTTTTAACTACTCTCGTTTCAACCTAATCTCCAACTTACTAACTACTTATAACTTTTAACTACTCTCGTTTCAACCTAATCTCCAACTTACTAACTATTACTTATAACTACTCTCGTTTCAACCTAATCTCCAACTTTCTAACTACTTATAACTTTTAACTACTCTCGTTTCAACCTAATCTCCAACTTACTAACTACTTATAACTTTTAACTACTCTCGTTTCAACCTAATCTCCAACTTACTAACTATTTTAACTGATTAACGTTTCAGAGACATGACGTCATCGATGTCTGGCTTCAGTAGTACATTGCAACTGGGCACCGGCGCTGCTGCTCCTAAATACGGGCAACTCGTCACACCATATATCGCCGCTAATTTCGGACCATCCTATATAGCGAAACTTGTGAAAGTCAAATAGCACCAATTACTTTAATAATAAGTATTAGTTTTGTAATAGTTATTTAAGGTAGAGCGTTTCTTATATTGCCAAACCTAGCTATCACAAGAGTGTGTTGCTACGCACTTAAGGCTTTTTTTTTTGAACGAGCTAATGCTGTTTGTCTCTATCGACCATTACAGCGTCACGACGCTTAAGGCACCGTCAAAAGTGGGAGGCAACTAGCACTTTTGACGGCTGGGCGCCTTAAGCGACCGCCCTCCCGCCTGGCAAGCACTAAGCACTTAAGGCGTGGTGTAAGCCCAACATCAACAAAAAGATATTTTTGATGTCACTAATGTCATATGAAGTGTCAAAAAATGTGTAAATAGAAAATAAATCGAAGAAGATAAATGACTGAGCGAAACTTAACTAATTACCTTAGTTTTAACTTAACTAATTACTTTATGGACGTAGTTTTCCAAATTATCAATAACACATATTTTTTACAAATTAAATTGTCAGATTGTTGAATTATTTATGCGAAAAGAATGATATATTAGGTGAAAACATTATAATCTGTATATATCTTATAAGTTATAATAAAACAATTGTTAAAATCTAACAAACATTTATTATTATTATTATAAATCTTTTCAAAAATCCGTAAGTACTAATAAAACGTCTTTGGTAATATTATTATTGAAAAATCAGAAACATTTGTAAATCCACAGTAAAAGCTTTAACAATATGTAATTAATTGCTAAAAAAATTCAAGTACATAAATAAACCGATTACTAGCAAATTTCGCCATTTTGCATCAAGCTAAATACTACAGTAAAATCCTATATAAATTTTATTATAAATGCTACATTACTTTCTATAAATAAAATCTTAAAACATTACGTAAGTACATAGAATACCTTTTTTTGTTTTTGGTTTGGCTCCACACTTTTGTGTATTTAGCCAGTGTCAAGTAGTTGATAATTTCTCAAGTTAATTAATATGTATATATAAATATTATGTGTCAAGCCAAGTCACAGTCCAAGACATCAAGTCAAGTCATACTCCTAGTTAAAGTGGTGGCAACTTTTTTTCTTTTTTTTTAACTTTACTAGAAGCTTCTATGGAGTTTTGGAAACAACACGAAAAGAAACGTTTCACCATCATTACACCACTTTCCCACACTCATGCCTGTAATCCAGCACTCAATGAACAAAACACCACCAATTTTATGCATTAACACTGAAAATAACATCAGTTTTGGAAAATAATACAATACGGTGTAGCGATCTTTCTCGTTTTCCCGCCTAAACTCTTCCGTAAAATTATTAATTGTTAATAAATATAAATAATTGTTAAATAAATTCAAAGTACAGGTCAGTTTATATTTATACTACATATAATAATACAAAGAGTATCTAATACTCATAAAAATATAGTTTATATGCAGATATCAAACGTCGAATAATTCCTTAGAGTTTAATGATAAAATGACAAAACTCCACAAAACATTTCAAATAATAATAATAGCGCCCTCATACATAGATCCTGGACCCTAACTAGGATTTCCTGTGTCTAGGGACCCAGGAACTACGAGGACCACGGTCCCACAACACCCAGACTCAGAACAAGTATTTGCGCTTTTTTTTCTGTGCATAAATACTTGTCCCCTGTCGCGGGAATCGAAACCGTCACCTCCGAGAACTGAGCCGACCTGCTCAACCGCCACACCACAGGCTGTCGAACGCCACCGTAATCTCTTGTGAATGATCATGTAATTTTGCAATGCAAGAGAAATTTCATTTGTGATTTACATTCAGTATATCTAGTTAGCCACAATAGACGGCAAATATTCTGCCACTAGTGGTAAGAAATTAAAAAAATATTGCAAAACCTAATTTAAAAAAAGAACGTGTTTTAATTATGCTCATAAATTGTTTTCGATCGGTAGAAAATTCCAAGTTACTTGATCGCCTAGCTGATATAAAAATGAATCTATTTCTCTTGGTCATCGAATCACGCGTGGAACGAATGGAACATTTCGACAATTCTTTTTGTTGTGTTTATTATTTAGAATAAAATGGAACAGGAAAATAGAATTAGGAAAGTTGAGCGGATTAGAAAATTTTCACCACACGGCTGAAACCGTGGGCCCTAGCTAGTTATTTTATAATAGATTCTCTTCCATACCATGTAGAGATCTTTTTTTGTTTAATTTGTTCAAACATGTGTCTGTTCTTTCTTCTCATTATGTTTACTGAGCGGTGTGGCTTCCATTGCGTCTTCTTCCAGCCCTTTGTTCCAGGGTTGCTCCTCGCCCGATCCGAATATAGAGTACACGAATATCTCGATTACGTACAACCCTATCGTGACGAAGAATATCACGCGCCAAGCTGATATCGTTTGCTGGAAAAAAATACACTTGTGTACGTAGTTTGACAGTTAATTTTTTTTCTGTTAATGTTAATGATGGAAGGAAAATTGAATCTCTTTTCAACCGATTTCAAATGTTTTTAATTGGGTTGTATTTTATCTTCTTTTTTTAATGTTCTTCTTCTCTTCGTTTAATGGCCTGCTATCGCTTTTTAGCGATAATTCTGCCAATGTCAAGTGAAGAATTTTGTATGGTTATGTAATGCCACATTAAAATGGTGGATATTTTACGGAAGCCTTGAAGAGAAAAAGAAAGGGCATGGTTTTAAAACTTGGAACCATTTGCCAACACTCGTGCACGTTCACGAACACTTAACGGATAATAGTCCACCCTTATTACACATTAAAATTCAAAAATACATGGGTAATGGAAAAAAGTTCAAAATTCACAACCGCCATTTTCGGATTCTTTTCAAAAGCTCCCACAGACCAAGTAGAGGATACTAATAGCTCCTTTTTAATGTTTGTTACCTAACATCTCTGTCATTTGTGAACTGATTTAAAAAATATTTTTCATTTGAAAGGATATACTTTCTTTGTTCCATAAACTTTTTAACAAAATTTATTCAGTAGTTTTTAAATCAAAATAGCTGGAATAAAATATAGATGATGATATCATTCAAGTATTTCTTAGTATGAAATTAGGGCGCATGAAGTTGGTTTAATCCTTCATTAAAAAGACATTGTAAAAGACAATGTTCGAAACTAAAACGTAAGAAACCACATTCAAACTTGGTCCAGTATTTCACAATTTTATAATTGTACCCAAGCACAGGTTTTGACCTATTTCGGTGGCTCTATGAAGCTGGAACTGGTCGATTATCTATTTATTTAGCTCGATGAAAACTCGAACGCGGCACAGAAGACTCGCTCTGTGAAGTCACTTAAATTAATAGCGACTCTTGCTAAAACGCAATAAAGTGTAGTTCAGGGCGCACAGCGATATGACCCTGATTCTCTTTCAATCCTATAGCGGTTCTCTTTTAACGCGTACATTGGTGTCGATTCTGTGTCGCATTATCTAAAACTAAATTAAACTTAAAGTATGGGGTACTCTTCTGATAAAGGGGAAATGAAAAAGATGGAAATATGTTAATTTCGTTTAGCTTTAGAGTATGCGAAACAGAATCGACACCATTGCGTTTTAGAAGGCACACTTACATTTCCATGTGTGAGTATTCCGACGAAATTAGGCACCACGATACCGGGTATCGTAGCCACAGTGTTTGTGATAGCCATCAGGGTTCCTACAATTGAAAGAAACACATAAAAACAAAAATTAAGTATAGTCTGTGGTATAGTATTTTGGTAGAACTTTTCTGCAAACTTCGTCTAGGTAGGTACCACCGCTTTACCAGTTATTCTGCCGCCAAGCAGTAGTGCGCAAGCACTGCTGTGTTCCGGTTTGGTTTTGGAAACAACACGAAAAGCAACGTTTCACCATCATTATACCATTTTCCCACACTCGCGCCTGTAATCCAGCACTTAACGAATAGAATGCCACCAATTTTATGCACTAACACTGAAAATAACACAAGTTTTGGAAAATAATACAATGCGGTGACGCAATCTTTTTCGCATTCCCGCCAAAACTCTGTCAAGATGTCGACATTAACATTAAACAAAGTTATTCCGGCCGATAGATGGAGCTAAACTCTGCTAAACTAAAGAAGTTTCACTTCGGTCGTGTGGTCTAAAGCACACTCGTTTTTTTTTCATGGCTATAATCTGGCTTTTTTTGCCAACACCACACTGACCTGCGAAGTTCGGCGCTATATCGATATGGTTGGACAGGAAGCCACAGAACATGCCGCCAATGCATGTGACGCCGATCGCCATCAAAGCGACTGCCGCGCCGCGGTTGCAACCGATATAGCAGAGTGCTAGAAGACAGCCCGCTGGAACTGCTGACGCTGGAATTTTACAGTTTTTTTTATAATATGACAGAACACGGAACTAGGTGGTAGGACTTCTCTGCAAAGTTGGTCTAGGTAAGTACCACCGCTTTGCAAGTTACTCTGCCGCCAAGTAGTGCGCAAGCAAGGCATTGTTGCTAGTGATATTATTGGGCAATTGAGACTTTATGATCTGCTGGGTGATTACGTAACTCGATTGCAACAAATAGAAACATAAATATGTATGGATTTGACAGTTTGAATACGCAGTTTATGTCCATAGTTAATATGGATTTTTTTCCTGTTGCATTGCAATGAAAGTTTCGCGATCACCCCCCTGGTAACAATGAATTCAAGTTTGTTACCGAACATGGTGCCAATCTTTCTAGCAGTAGTGGTGGTGATCGTGTTCCTCGCTCGCAACCAGTCCAGGGTACGGCTCAGGCCGATGCTGAACATCCAGAGAGACAGGAACGGAAGGGCGGTGCTCACTGCGTTCTATAACACAAGTAAATATGTTCTATAACACACTTTATGAATGAAATCTCTGCTTGAGCACCGATCGATGACTGTTATCGTTCTGTAATACGGACCTTAGTTCATTCACTAATTCATGAAGTGATCAATTAGTGAATGAAATCTCTGCTTGAGCACCGATCGATGACTGAGTATCGTTCTGTAATACGGACCTTAGTTCATTCAGTAATTGATGGTTTTATGAATGAAATCTCTGCTTAAGCACCGATCGATGACTGTTATCGTTCTGTAATACGGACCTTTGTTCATTCACTAATTGATCACTTTATGAATGAAATCTCTGCTTGAGCACCAATCGATGACTGAGCATCGTTCTGTAATACGACCCTAAGAGTGCTAGCGAGGTCCTACTTAACCTTGATCTGTAACGCATAGGTAACCCCGGAGCATGAATTAATCGAGATTTTTTTTACTAGTTTAATGTGTACCAGAAATGATCAAAATCGTAACACAAATAAAACTTTGTTAGCACGAACAGTTATAGTACATTAGAGAAATGTCAAAGCATGTCCTTCAATACGAGCCATATAAGATCATTAGATTACACGGTACTGCATACTATTCCTTAATCTGTGATAAACTGCAATATAAAGTAATTACTTATATTTACATCGAATATTAGCCCCATATACGACCAATAAAGTTAAGTCTATGTGGCTAACTAAATAAACAGAAATGTGATGCCAATTACCAAATGGGCTATTCTATCTAATAATCTAATGTCATATTTGAGTTAAGTAATCACCTTTTTTATATCAGACTGATAAAATTTTATTGTTACGCTTTTATAGATATTTATTAAGTAGGGCAAACCCCTATTAACGGTGTTATAGGAAAACCGAAACTTACGCCAAGAGTATTATTCTTCATTAATACTAGTTTTGATGTTGAAATCGCTATATACGTAATATGCTATTACATAAAAGCGAAACGTATTTTCGTTTGTTTGCTTTTACACCATAATGGCTACATTTATTTGCATAAAATTCCCATACAGTTTGTTTTTTTTTAAATAATTTTCTTGGGATTTTGAGTCGCTGAGCGACTATGAGTCATAGGCTAAACAACAAAAGGACAAACCAGGCTAATAAGGTCCGTATTACAGAACGATGCTCAGTCATCGATCGGTGCTTAAGCAGAGATTTAATTCACTAATTGATCACTTTATGATTGAAATCTCTACTTGAGCGCCAATCGATGACTGCGCATCGTTCTATAATAAGTGGACCAATTCATAGACTATTTGATTATTTTACTGAGAACAATATAATGATACTTTTTATTCTGGAAATTAAAGAAGTCTACAGGGATTGCGAGTAATTTGGCGCGAAACAATCCGCGTCGAATTAAGCATACGTGATGATCTGTAGCAATTGATATCTATCTCTTTTCTCAAGAGACCGTTTAACCAATGAAAACGCAAGAAAAGGTCTATGACGTGATGCGCGTGATCGTTCATTGGTCAAACGCTTTCTCGAAAGAAGAGATATTTCGATTTCTTTAGCTCATGCAACCCGTGTTGCTGGTTTCAAAGACTATCAAAACTAATAACATAAAAAAATTAGTATGCTTTTGACCACACGACTTAAGTTAAACTTTAGCTCCATCAATCGGCCTGTACAACTTTGTTTTTGCTTCATTTAATGTTAAAAAGTCATGTATGTCATGTAAGTCAGTAATGTTAAAGTCACCTATAACATAATTATACAAATTTTAACTTTGGTAAGTTGATAATGGATCTAGATCTACGTGAACCAACAACTTTCAACTGCCGTTAGCCTCGTTACGCATTCACCAGCTTAATCCTCAAATCAAGCGTAGTTTTACTTCAATAATAATAAAATCATAAAAGTAAATGTTCTTATATCACTTTTTAGAGTGCTATAAAACCGCAGTCGACGGCAGAATCGACAAACCCAAAAATACCTGAATCAATTCTCTTACCTCAGTCATGTTAAACTTGAGGACTTGTTTCATGTAGAAAGGAAGCTCTATAAGCAACATGTACCAGCCCCAGTTGGAACAAGCGTGAGCTACCAGGATAGCAAGGAACGCTGGAGATGTCATCACTGCGCGCCATGGTACTGACAGCTTCTGGGGAAAGATGATAAAAGTTCTGAAAGGGGTAGACTTTTCTATTGTTGTCTCACTCACGCTAAACTTTCGACAATGGTGTCGATTCTGTGTCGCATTCTCTAAAACTAAAGTAAACTTAAAGTATGGCGGTAGGGGAGACTGGGTACGGTTGAAACGGAGTACGGTTGAAACAACGTTAATAGCTCGTAAACTATAAGCGATGCAGGGAGCGGTACAAGGGAAGAAAGACGCGGGCGGCGGGTCCGGACATGATTCTCAGTGACGTGTCGCGCTTCGCGGGCTGTGTACGTTTTTAAGGGACTCTATTGTGTTTTTTCGACCAAAAGTAAGTATTTTCTATGGTTTTCTTTTTCCAATTGCTCTTTTGATATTGGCAATTGTATTTTAAATGTTTTTTTGCTCTATTGTTAGAGCTTGAAGGTTTAGAAACCATGATTCGCTTTTAGGTTAACATGTTTCGTCTCGACGTTGTAATCGTTTTTGTGGCGCATGAGGAGGTGGGGACAGTTGAAACAAATTTTGTGGGTACAGTTGAAACAATTATATCGTTTGCTTTTTTTTTGTAGATGTCCATACAACGTATAAAAAACATCTAGAGGTGAGTGTGATATTGCTCACTACGAAAACGCATAAAATTAATTATAAAAGGGAACTTCTTTTCGAAAAGCTGCAGAGATGTTTGGAATTTACCACTCTTCTCTTCTGCGATACAAGAGAAAAAGAGAAACAGCGACTGAAGAAGGTAACAAGGCCGGAAGTCTAAAAATACAATAAAGAAAAGGAAAGCTGATCCATCATCAGAATGATTGTTTGAAAACTACAATATAAGAGCACATCAAAAGCTCAGTTGCTCTGGTTCAAATTAAGAAATAAATATAAATAAGCAAAAAAGTGATATCAATCTGGTTTAAAATAATAAATTAACAAACATAATAATGGCATTCGTTTTGATTTTTTAGTTCAAATTGAGGTGTCATTATTATTTTTGTTAATTTATTATTTTATACCAGAGTGACATCACTTTTTTGCTTATTTATATTTATTTGTTAGTTTGAACCAGAGCAACTGAGTTTTTTCATGTTCATTTGTTGTGTTAAACCAAGTAGGACTACTATAATTTAACTATTTCTTATTTTTTATGAATAAAGAAACTGATTTTATATTATTTATTTACTTGTTTCAACTGTTTCAACCGACCCTGGTATGGGGTCGGTTGAAACAGTGTCACATCTTTTTATTACACGCTTGCTATCTAGTAAATATGGTAGTTGAGCTTCTATTTCTAGTATTTATTTGAAGACGATCGTCTACTCTCTCATTTTATGTGTTTTGTTTGTAATTACGTGTCATAATGACAGTGCTACAGGCGTTTAATCGAAAATTGTTTCAACCGTACCCAGTCTCCCCTACTCTTCTGATAAAGGGGAAATGAAAAAGACGGAAATCAGCTTTAGAGTATGCGACACAGAATCGACACTAGTGTCTATTTAGTAGACTGTGATAGTAATTACTCATATACTCGACATAATCCCTGTAATGTTTCTTCTTCACTGTATAATTTAAGTTACCAGAGCTCCAGAGTTTTCATTACTTTAGTTTGAAAACTATCGTGAGATATGACACATTTTGTAATTTAACATTTGAAATTTTTGTAAAGCCGCCGCGTCTCGCGTTTTTAACTGTCTCCCAAAAGAAAGACATCGAATATGTCCGAAACCTGGTCGGAGTAATTTCGACTTTTAATTGACGTGAGTTTTAGCCGTTATTTATCTTACAAAATGTTCATTACTTTGTTGAGTCACAGAAAATAAAAAAGTACACGCCACTAGTGTCTTTCAAATGAAGATCTAAAGTGAATAAAGTACAAGTTGCATTGAAGTTTAAAAAAGGAACTTGTGGTTTCGTACAGAAGGTACCTACTTTGTGTGCCACATCATCGCTTACCATCAGACGACTTAGCCAAACGTAGGCCTATCAGCTATAAAAAAGGTATTATTCTCTTTTCAGCCTCTGTGGTGTGGTTGTTTAGCAAGTCGTCTCATAACCCGGAGGCGGCGGGTTCGATTCCCGCGGCAGGAAGAATATGAGTGCACATAAAAAAGCACAGTTCTTCCGAGTCTGGGTGTTGTGGGACCGCGGTCCTCGTATTTCCTGGGTCACTAGATATAGGGAATCCTAGTTAGGGACCAGGATATATGTATGTGATTGTAGGGCGTTTTTTACATATTTATTTTCTGAAAAGTTTATTTTCGTTAGAAATCGTTAAAGAAATTATGGTCAGCATCATAGTTGTAAATTAATTATGCACTATATTATTGAATAGATAAGGCTGGTTTTACTACCTTATGCGAATGCTCAGCATCATTTTCCTTTCCGCCTAGAGAGGAGACGATCATGGCTCGCTCTTCAGAGTTGATCAAGGGTTGTTTCTGAGGCGTGTCTTGGATCAGGATCACCCACAGTACACACCAAATGCTTGACAGACCACCCATTACGTAGAATACGCTTTCCCAGCCTGGAGGAAAGGAAACTACTGACGAAACTTTGATCACAATGCAACAGGAGAAATTTCCATACTAACTATGCACAAGAGTTTTGGTGGGAAAAAGAAGAAGAGCGCGTCACCGCATTGTATTATTTACTAAAACTGGTGTTATTTTCAGTGTTAGTGCATAAAATTGGTGGCGTTTTATACGTTAAGTGCTGAATTACAGACATGAGTGTGGGAAAGTGGTATAATGATGGTGAAACGTTTCTTTTCGTGTTGTTTCCAAAACTCCATAGAAGCTTCTAGTAAAATTGTCACCATTTTACTAGGAGTATGACTTGACTAGACTATGACTTAGCTTGATGACTTGGACTGTGACTTGACTTGACTTTTGACTTAACTTGAGAAATTATTAAATACTTGACACTGGCTAAATACACAAAAGTGTGGAGCCAAAAAAAACTATGCACATAAACTGTCAAATCCATACAAATTTGTGTTTCTATTGGTTGCAATCGAGTTACGTGATCGCCCAGCAGGTTCCCATAGTACAAGCTTTGTTTAGTTTGGGGCTAGATGCCGCTGTATGAAATGTCCAGTATTTATTGACTGACCCGATAGCTCAGTTGGTAGTAACTCATATTGACTCAATACCTAACGACGGATGAGTTGCCGAAGTAAACATTTTAAATTATGTCGTGTTGAAATGTAATGTTACTTAAGCACGTATTTATATTTATGTTACTATACCTACATTATTTAAAGTGACGACGAATGTACTTGTATAGAATTCTTTAAGTCTAACTATTTTCTCATGGAAGTGACTTTTTTGTCTTATTTGAGAATAAATTTCTTTAAACCTAAACCTAACCCTGCCTTCTGAACTGTTGGTTGTGGGTTCGATTCCTACCCAGGACAAACATTTGTGTGATGAACATAAGTGTTTGTTCTGTGTCTGGGTGTTATATTGTATTCTGTGTATGTATTTACAAACATAAAGTATTTAAGTATTGTATCAGTTATCTGGTTCCCATAATACAAGCTTTGCTTAGTTTGGGGCTAGATGGCGTTGTGTGAGATGTCCACACATATTATTATTATTATTTATTTATAGATGCTTAAGTCTAATTATTCTCGTACCAACGTTAGCGGTGAGCACGCCAGCAATCAGCATAGATATGACAGTCCCGAGCGAGGTGCCCGCATACACCAGGGCTGCCATCACACTGCGCTCGGCCGGCGGAGCCCATTTGGATAGAAGGACGTGCATGGCTGGGAAGGTTACACCCTGGAAACCAAAACCATCACAAGCTCGTTCATAACATTTACAGAATGTTTATCAAATAATTTTATTCAATACTAGTTGCGCCCCGTGGTTTCACTCATAAAAAGTATTTTAATTAATTGCTCATCCCACGGGAAAATTTCAATTTTCCGGGATAAAATGTAGCCTATATGTTAATCCAGTGTATAAGCTATCTTGGTACCTAATTCATCCAAATCTATTCAGCCATTTGAGCGTGAAGGAGTAACAAACATACACACATACAAGCCTTTATAATATTAGTGTGATAGTAGTTTGTGATAGTGACTCGCTAAATGGTTGACGAGATTTTGCTCACGTTTTCTATGCGTCATTGTCATGAGTCATGACATTAGGTACATACGTGTAAATATACTTAGTTTCCAATAATTCAATAACATCATGCGAAAACGTTACCATTATGTATTCTGTGCGGTGACTAAGGTTAATAAATACTTTCATAACAATATGCAAACTTAATTAAACTAGGTGGTAGGACTTTACTGCAAAGTTCGTCTAGGTAGGTACCGCCGCTTTGCCAGTTATTCTGCCGCCAAGCAGTAGTGCGCAAGCAAAATGAGACTTTATGATCTGATCTCACAGTTTAGTAATCTTATTACTAGATTGTGATGATGTCTCTGGATGACGTGTGCAGTGCAGTGTCACGCGAAGCTCTATACTTTAGAGTTCCGAGTGACACTGCAGCTGATATGGGCAGCCGTGTCGTTTAACATCAGACGAATGGCTAGCTCGTCACGTCATTCCTTAACATAAATAAAAAAAAATACAACACATACCGTAAAATGCAATATGTGCATTATTGGAATTAGATGATTGGTCTTAGCGAAGTGACTGCAGCTGCACTGCCTTAATCATATCATAATAGGTGGGTTGGTATATATGTAATAAACTAGTATAAAGTACGTCAGTGGCGGAACATGCCTTTCAAGGAGGGTCAGATGTTTGCGCTATTTTTTTGGCATAATCATAAACTAATTTTACTGTAAGTGTCCGTGTTGAGAGCGTTAACAGGATTTACTCGAAAGATTTACATAAACTATTATTATTATTTCATACAAGTGGTTGTATTTTTGTCCACTTACCCCTCCAATCCCTTCTCCTATCCTCATCAGCACTGCGGCCACATAGTGCGCCTTTGCCATGACGGGAGTCAGTAAAGTGCAAACCACGTTGATGCTTACACTAAAGAACATCACCCATTTGGCTGAGAACAGCTCGGCAACGCGAGCACCTGCACAAAAATATTGAAACTCTAGATGCAAAAACTAAACCAAACTATAATAGGAAAATTATGTTACTTATATATGTGACAAGATGAGCAAACAAGCATAGATGCCACAACGCCACGGTCTCTGCCGACCGAGAACTAGGTCACACTTAACAGCAGCATAATATCAGAATGGAAATAAAGTGTCCTTGAACACTCAGACAGGCTCTCGGTTCAACTTAAGGTATTCGATGAGCAACAAAAGTCTTCTGAATAGATACCTGAGCTATGCTGTAAATCAATTAAACTGTACAATTTTAGCGTACCTGGAATTTGCGAAATAAAGTATCCCCAAAAATAACAGCTGAGGACAATGCCTTGGACATGTGAAGACCATATAAAAGGCCCGTCTGGTTCCTGAAAATTAATAAAAGTAGTTAAGAATGTCCATCGAGAATCATAGAATCAGTGGAACGTCTAAATATACAATAGCCATCCACTTCTGACCTGTTCAATTTTTTTTTTGGAATTTTATAATTGTTGTCAACAATTTGGTTACAAAGGTTCCTTCATAAGTTTGAATTCCAGCTGTATTTAACAGATGTATTCGGACGTTTTGTCAAGAAACATTTGGCATAAAGTCGCGATATTTCTGATTGGCAAAACAAACATGACCTATTTAACGAACAACCGCCACGCGCCATGAAACGCAATTAAATTCTCGTAACTCATCATTGAAATTTTTTTGAAGTGAATATTTTTTTACTTTTTTAGGACATAATATTTATCTTCAGATAAGGTATGATGCAGGCTGCAACAATAATCATTAACTCTCGTATCTTCTCGATTATTTTTATCCTTACTCCCCGTGGTCGCCGTCGTTTGTTTTAACAAATCACGCTTCAGTTTCGGGTATTGCTCTATTTGTTGTAAGTAAATGCAATTATGCATCATTGCTGTTTTTTGCCGTGTGGTCCCGGTGTACAAAAAATACCACACTATCTCTTTATGTGGTGTAAGAGCCAGATAAGGGAATATTCAGAGACTCCCCATGTAGCATTTTCCGCAGTAGATATTACATTAAAATCTGCGATCGCCAAGCCGCTTGCCAAGTGGTGAAAATTCAGGGCTTGGAAACCGGGTTAATTTTCGAACCGGTTAACGCCAAGTACATGGGGAACTTTTATTTTCGGTTTCGTTCTACCGTAACCACTATTAAACTATTTATGGTTAAAAAATTCTTAATAACATTGCGATCGCAATGATTGCAGGCGTGTTTTTTTAAAGCTTCGATGAATCATCATTTGGAGTTGACCCAAATCAAATTTATTAACGTTATTAAAGAACCAAGACTCAATTTAAAATTATCTGTTCTTATTTCCAACGTTAAATGGTTTTAAAAATTAAAAACATATTTTTTAGGAACAACTTTTTAATCATTTTTAAGTACTTACCTACTTTCCTTGATAAGAGATTAGAGATTAGTGAATAAACAAGTCTAAAAATCTTCAAGTATACCGTAGGTAGGTAAATACTTATGTGCTGTATTTCCAGTCTCAATAATCATAAAAAATATATGTCATGTATGTAGTAAATTACATCTTTTATCGCCGCCCTAATTACAATACAAACAAGATAAATTAAAGATTAAGAGGCTGATTCTCGGATAAAATAAATGACAAACACGACTTCAACCAATCAATTGGTGGAATCCTGGTAAAAAAAATTGCGTAGTCTTACTATCATCACCATGGGTAGCATGAGCTATGGGAATAGACAATCTTCTTTCGAGAAAGCGTTTAACCAATGGATGATCACGCGGATCACGTCATAAACCTTTTGTTGAGTTTTCATTGGACAAATCATGAGAGAAGAGATACGTCGATGTCTACAACTCATGCTACCCGTGCTGTGTCCTACAAGCAAGACTATGACCTACTTAGTAAAATGCGATAGGCTTAAGTGAAAAAGTTACAGGCGTAATTCTCCACCTCCATGCTGTATTTTACCTTGTTATTTTGCTCGCTGTTTTTCCAAGAATCGACCACGCACGACAAAACTTGGTATAAGCGTATGTTTTAGTACTTTTTAAAGGATAAATGTTCTAAAAATAAATGTATACGAGTTGGTTATTCATGAAAAATGTAAATCACTGAAGCTCCACTTTGTAAAGCGAGTATGGCTCAGGGTAACCTGCGATTTTCAACCTTACGCACCATAGTTTGAATCCCGATTGATTGTACCCAGGCGCACCAATGTCTTTCCGATCCCAATTTGCATTCGCTCTTACTGTTACAATATACGGTAATGAAATATTTCGGCTATCATGTATATTAAATGCTACTATGGCGCATGACTCGCATGAGTATCCACAACCGTGATTTAGCGCGTGATGCGTGAGTTAGCGTTGTTATCTATTTGATCTCTTACATTGCATTGCAAAATCAATACCCTTTGTGGTGTGGTGGTTAAGCAGGTTGGCTCTTAACCTCCGGGTTAAGAGCCAACCTGCTTAAATAGATAACAACGCACACACATATTTGTACTGCCGCGGGAATCGAACCCCCGGGTTCGATTCCCGCGGCAGTACAAATATGTGTGTACAGAAAAAAAGCGCAATTATTTGTTATGTGTTGAGTATTGTGCGGCCATGGTCCTCGTGGTTTCTGGGTGCCTAAATACAGGGAATCCTAGTTAGGGTTCAGGATCTATGTATGTGATCGTTGGGCGATTATTATTTATTTATTATAAAATACAATAATATAGCAATATATACAAAATATTACTAGCTACACTATCTACAAAAAATTCAGTTCACATATTTTGTGACACATCCCGCATTTAGCAGCATGGTGTATTATGACATAATCACGCGCAAAATAAAAAACATAAATTTCAGTGCCCGCTAATTAATATAAGTTACAAAAATGGCCCGTCTAGGTAGACATGCTGGTAACACTGACATATTAGGCCATTGACTACAGTCACAGAATAAATAGTAGTACAAATAGTATTTTATACTTATCAATAGGTACTTACTCTAGCATGTTTATCGTCTCCCTTGCACTCAATCTCTCCAGTACTGGCAACCTTGGTCACATTAACCAGCCCGCCGTGAGAACCATATGCATCTTCTATGCCTGTGTAATTCAGCATGCCCACCATTGCTACAGACAGGTTTACTTTCAACCCGTAGACTATTGCCATCCCAATGGAGCCCAGGATCGCAAGGATGTAGCGGGCTGGGACAAAACCTACGGACAACATGGCAATAATTTAAAAACATTATCAATCGCATCGTCACTTACCATCAGGTGAGAGAGAGCGAGTGGAGTGGAGTGGAGGGAGAGTGGTCACGTGCTAGAAAAGTTCGATGTAAAAAAACAGTAAATGCTACTGTTTGGAGATTATTATAATTATAGCAACATTCGAATAAAAACAAAAGAATAGAGATGTACAATAACTAATGTGTGGGGATAAAGTGTGCGGGATATACATTTTTTTACATAAATAGGTACCACTAACCATTTCCACATAGTTATTAATGGTAGGTACTAGGTACCTACTATAATATTGTTTCGCCAATAATATCGATATCACTAGTTTATAATTATCACTGTTAAATTGCACTGCACTGCAATGCATTGTTACTATTTTTATCAGACTATTAAATATATTTATCTTCTAGATTTTAGATTCTCGAAGATATTAATAAAAGGCTTTGTCCGACTGACACATATGACACAACGTACGCCTATTCCTTTTATAGGTAGAGAAAAGTAGCGTTACAGGTAAAACAACTGCTATAAGCTGGAAACAGGACCTGCAAACTTTCAGTTTAAAAAAATGCAACTAATATGTAATATGCATTAAGCGATAAAAAGTTGGGTGATAATAAAAAAGTTAGTTATAAAACCAGCATTGCATGGGTTCGATATTTGTTTGCGCTGCCTAAAGTTCATACTCGTAGCTTATCGTCTCTGGGTATGGGACTTTGGGTGGACTGTGAGCCACGTCACGTCCGCACCAAGCTACGAATAGGGTCATTCATTCCATCGTCGCTACCGTTATATGGTAATACTAACATGTATTCTGTGGCACCGTAGAAAGGTGGAATAAAAGGGTAGCTACGGCTCACGGCTTAAATTAGTTTTGGTCAAATCCTTGATGCGTCTTTAGGTTTTGGTCTGACATATCTCATTTTTTGGACCACACAAATATTCCGAGAGTTATGCCAGTCTATACCAAAGTATCTTACACAAACACTCAAACTCAACAGGCTCTTAAGTTCGCACTTATTTCTCTGTTACATAACCAAATGCATTGCAGTCTTACAGATAAATTCTTGCAGCAATTTAATATTGCAGTAGATATTTCATAGAAGGATAAATATGAACTTAGGAGCCAAAATTTTGTATCAAAACGGGCATTATAATTCTAAATATTAATGATTTATAGCAGTTTCGTTTGCTTCGCGTACCTAATCATCAGATTAAATTTATTTCCTTGTTAATCAAATTTATTTTCCCTGTTTTTCTTTTTAAGTATATTAAAAACGAGCTCTGCCCGCAACTTCGCCCGCGGCGTGGCCTATGGGAAAATAATTCAACCACCTATTTCACCCTCTTAAAGGTGGATTTCGAAAAATTCTTTCTTAGCGGATGATTACCCCGTAGGGATACCATCTGTAGCGTATGTTCCGTTGTGTTTTGACTGTGACCTCTGCGTGTCAAGGACATTCTATTTCGACAGGGACGCCAGCTGAAGGTTAAACAGGACGTAGGCACCTTTGGGCACAGAATTTTTTATAATACTACTACGTAGTTTGGGGCTTTAAATATAGGCGTAAGCCCTTATTTTTTTATAAACCAACAGTTAAGAAAATAATGTACTTTTACAGAGTAGGTGCGACAATTAAAAAATTTAGCCATTTAGGAAAGTTTGGTACCTATCTGTAAAATACGAGAAACTACTGACTTCTGAAACTCAGAAAAACCTACCGGCCGTAGGTATCACAGGTATCGCTGTCAGCGATAAGACCGCCCATTGTTACACTAGTTTTTGAGCTTTATTTTATTCCTGCACGTACAAAAAAAAATAAAAGTTGTACCTATATTTTATTGGTGAGACAATAAAGAGTTCTATGTCTCTATCTACATACCTACATAAATATAGTAAAATATTTTATTAATGAAAGTTTTATTTTATGCTATATTTAAGTAGCCGATTACGTTTAAATACGTAGACCGTACTAATAACATTATTACCTCTCTATAATTATTATAACTCTTAATTAGAGTCCAATACATCTAATAAATACTAGGATGTACTCACGTCCCAAAACATTTCCTTTTGCTGGAACATCCATATTGTTAATTCACTTTATTCGCGTTCTATTTAATTACTATACGACTATTTATTTAATTTAATTAATTACGATAAAGTTTAGATACATTAGCGTAAACACTGAAAGCTTCGTTGTACACGTTCGAATGCTCAATAACGTCTGCCGTGTTTTGTGATCTGCCGCGGGAACAAACAAACGTGCGTGGCGCGGCGGCTGGAGTCAAAGAACCCGGCACGGTGCATGCAAGGCAGGCACAGAATGGTGAGATATGAGGACAGGCGCATTTCGCATTACGTTTAAAATATATAAAGTCTGCATTTATTCACTAACAGTCGGTACCTACGTGCAGACTCGCATGCTACCAAAAATATTTCTGTGAAAAGGCGTTAATATTTGCAGCTCTCGTTCGAGCTTTCGCGCTCAAAGCAAGGTGACCTTTTCATCAGATCGATGAAATACGGAATAACTTTTCTCTAAATTGTGCAATCATTTAAATCTAAGATATAGGTAGATAGGTACCTTTTTATGTGAGTTTTTTTTTCTAAATAGGTTTAATATAGTTAGAAAAAGATAGTTACAGTCTACTGAACATGGTTTAATTTTAATCCTAAATTAGGGATGACTTGGATTCTAGATTGGGGTAAAAGTATCTGCGCATGTCCAAGATATTGGGGGTAAAAGATAACGCCGGGTCCACAGGTTTACTAAACCTTGTCACATCTACAAATTTAAACGTGTAAAGATGTTTCGCTTGGCTTACAAATGTTTGCAAGTGCTTGCGAGGCATCCACACGCTTGTATAGTCGCCATAGCCAGGATGCAGTTATGGTTTGAATACATTTTTTAGATCATAGTACTTAATTTATAGATAGAAGCTGCCAGTTCATTTTGGCGTGTAATAGTTTTTAACTAGCGGTTATAATATGCAAAAATTTGTTCTCATACCTTCTTGTGAATAATTTGGAAAAAAAATCAAATTTAAATCGTGTATATTTCACTGCCTGCTATTTTGAAAATTCATGGTAAAGTTTTTGAGTAATCTTTTTTTTTTATGTTATTTAATGATGTGACGAGCTAGTCGTTCACCTGATGCTAAGTGACACGACCGCCCATAACAGAACAGTGTCACTCGGAACTCCAACATGTAAAGTTTCGCATGACTGCTGCAATGCGCACATCATCCTGAGACATCAACACAGTCTGGTAATAAGATTACTCGACTGTGAGATCAGATCGTAAAGTCTCATTTGCCCAGTAATTTCACTAGCTACATTGCCCTTCAAACCGGCACACAGTACTGCTTGCACACTACTGCTTGGCGGCAGAATAACTGGCAAAGCGGTGGCACCTACCTAGACGAACTTTGCAGAAAAGCCCTACCACCTAGTTGGAATAAATTTAAGGAAGTTATCCACAAGACGTTTAGTTAGTTTAAAAACACGCTGCAAGTACCTATGTATGTAAAATGTGTAATGCAAATAAACAATTGAAGTTGAAATTAACAATTATTTTTTTTAACTGGATCGAACTTATTTAAATCTTTTCTGTAACATTCATTTATAAAATATAAAACTCAACATTGGCATCTGGGCATCTCTAGGACAGAACCGCATTTCTGTCACTGCGGAGGCGAGGTGGACCGATTAGGCCACCATGGCTTATCTTGCCGCAGTGCGGGACCTCTGTCGCGACATTCCGCTTTAAATGACGTCTTTCGTCAGGCCCTTGCCACCGTCAACGTGCCGGCTATCTTAGAGCGGAATGGTGTTTCACGTGACTTTGGTAAGAGGCCTGACGGTATGACGTTAATCCCGTGGAGTCGTGGAAAGCCGCTAGTGTAGGATGCTACTTGCGTTGACACTGGCGCCTTTCCACGTCAATAACACGGCTCGGGCGGCAGAAGCTGCAGAAAATCTCAAACGGAGGAAATATGAATCCCTAGGTGAGAGTTACATATTTTGTCCGTTTGGGGTTGAAACAATGGGTCTCTGGGGCCCACAGGCGCGGCTTTCGTCAAGGAGCTTACGAAACCGACGCGCGACCAAAAGGCTGGCACATACCTCGGCCAACGAATTAGCCTAGCTATTCAACGAGGGCATGTTGCCAGCTTTTTGGGTACGCTTCCCGCAGGTGATTTAAATTCTGTTTTATTTATGACCCCTTTTTACCTACAATATTATTTTTTCTCCAATTTAGCAATTAATGTTTCAATATTTCTCAACACGGTTACTATTATAATTATAAATAGTTGATAGTTAATATTCATAACCATGATATAGAACAATGTATACGTACTGTTAGTCTTGTTCTGATTACATAATAAATAAAGTTAAAAAAACTCAATTTACAGTTCTAAATTATGATTTATCATAACGTAATCAAAAGCGTGTGAATCAATATTGAGAAAAAACTATTCCTGCGTATACTGTCCGATTGATTTAGACGTAATAGAGTGTGTTGTAACTCTTGTATTTAGTTGTATTATATTATTTGACTGGCCCGATAGCTTAGTTGGTAGTAACCCTGCCTTCTGAGCTGTGGGTTCTGGGTTCGATTCCCACCCATGACAAACATTTGTGTGATGTACATAGGTGTTTGTTCTGTGTCTGGGTGTTATATTGTGTTCTATGTACGTGCCTATTTACAAACAAAAAGTATCTAAGTATTGTATCAGTTATCTGGTTCCCGTAATACAAGCTTTGCTTAGTATGAGGCTAGATGGCGTTGTGTGTGGTGTCCACACATATTATTATTATTCTTATATTATACTTAGTTTATTATCATTTAAATTCTTTCGTATTTCGGCATAAGTCAATTACTAACTTTGAAGCATATATTATTGAATAGCCTCTAGTTATTTTTTATGAGGCGTTTTTCGTAGGCATTTTCATTTTGTAGGCATTTAACGGTTTCTGATGCAGAAGTTTTTCACACAAGGGTCTATAAGAAAACCTAGAACACCCGTGATTCTTTGAGATGGTGATTTTCTGTATTAAGAGCTCTTTTGTATACTCAACTTTTGTTTGTAAATCTAATATATTGAATAAGTCATTGATTAGCCTAACAAAGTCAGAAGTAGATTGAACATCTTCAAATATCGGAGTGTTTAATTCGGTTTTGCAGAATATCAAAGAATTGGCCACACTTACACTAAGTAATTGTGTGGTCAACCTAACATTCATTATATTTGTTTTGATGTACATGATTTGACCTAAGTTTATACCAGCCAAATAAAACCATTCTTATTGCGGTCCATGAAGCTTTTTATGTAATCAAACATAAGCAGCCATTCAATCTCGTCGAAAACACTCAAAGTCCGGAAAGGTGTTTCTGACTAATTTCTTGGTCAGTAACAAAATGCACATTCTGACCAGTTTGTGCATGTAAAAAACTAGTGTGTACGTTATTTGGATCCAGGCAACACGTTAACTCGTCAATCATGACAAGGTTAGCTTTTACTCCATCACATGTTACCAATTTTATTCCAACTCCAGTTTTATGGATGAGAGACATAGTTTCTGTGATTGTCATGCTTTTTGTGTGGCTCTAGGGCTGTATTCCCTTTTACTAAAGAGAAACTGAATATCTTATTAATACCAACACATAAGAATACTACACTATAATAGAGCATCAGTGGCATTGTCAGAACTTTCAGTATTTTCTTTTTTCAAATCCAAGATCTACATATTTTTAATACTTTTGCATATGGGGTTCCCACTCTGGATATACCTTAATTTTCATCTTGTTGAAAATAAATTCGCAATGAATTTGGTCATGGACTTCTTCAGCTCTTAACTTTGAAGCTGTTATCCTCCTCTCTCTGGCAAAACCTCCTCTCTTTGTTGAAACGCCATCAATGATGCTGCACCATTTAGACAAAGTTCTTGGGTGTGGCAAACATGTTCAAAATGTTCTCATATAATGCAGAGTAAGGGCACAAGATTGGAACATTTCACTCTCAATAATCTGTCAGTCCTTTTTTATTTGTCAGTCTTTTTCTTGCCTCTCATTATTTTTCATCATTCTATTTCCGTGACACAATTTTTTTCCAATATCAGTTTTTGTTCTTTGTCTTTCAACAATTTCTGATCTACTTGTAATAGTTCCTTTAATTTAACTACTTTATTTTTTAAATATCTTGTTTTAGCCTGTAGTGTATTAATTTTTTTATTTTTGAAATCCAGCTCTGCTTTAAGTTTTCTCAATCTGGGAGTGTTTTCTAGTGGTGCTGATGTCAACGTTTTCGGTTCATCATGGATGTTGGCTGCACAACCCTAAAAACAAAAATATATACTTATTATTAACTTCGTTACATAGAGCAGAGAACTTGATTATTTCAGAAAAATTACAAATAATTTACCTTCCTGCTATGTTTACCAGGACTAGGAACATTCAATGGTAAATGAACACCAATATTATTCAATGGTTTCACATTTTCCTGTAAGCATATAAACATTATTATCCTGAAAACATGCCTAGAAGAGATGTTAGTAATAAAGCCAGCTGTTTGGAAAATTTGATTTATTGTTATTAATTTTCAAAGGTGTGAACAATATAGCATTAATATATCTACATACCGTTTGGATTTTATTTGTAATATTTACCTAATTGTATTGAATCTTAGTGGCTTCTGCAGCAATTTCACCACAATTTGGTAGGCATAATGAAAACATCAATTACCATGCACTGGCAGGATGTCAATGTTGGAATAGCACCATCAACCAATTTTCTTTTATTGTTTGCTAGGTTTTGAAAACTTTCTAGCGTAAAATGTTCCGAGCAAATCACACTTGTTCTTGTTGCATTCCAAACTATTTTTTGGCCACAACATTTTGTCCACAGTTCATGTAGCCTTCGATCTTTAGGAAACCTGTACAAATTAGTTAAGTTAGTCATGGAAAATATTTATAAAAAGTAAACATTCCTTATTTTCTTGGTACATGTCACCAATACTGGCACCATTTACAGTTCATTAAAATTATGTATTAAATTTCAGAGTAGACCTAATGTAAATAGGGAAAATTCTGTAATTGTAGGCAAGTTGAAATCAGCTACCAACTAAAATAAGAAAAGCCCCATCTAAAGAAGTGTTTAAAAAATTAGTTAGGGAGCACTATTACAATAATCCTGGTTTAACCATTTGTCACTATTTATTTCTAACATATATGAACATATATATTGTTGTTATGTATATAACACTTTGTTTACATTTTTTTGGTATATTTAAGTAGGTATTTATCATATCTCTAGTAGTATTTATTATAACAATATTTTTAAGCAATTTTAGTGTTATGATTTTATTTTTACAAACACTACTCATACAAATAAGACCTCCGTTAGTACTATGTTTTTTGAGTGCAATAAAGAATAATAATAATAAATCTTTTGTAGGTGTTAATCGAGTGAATGGCTTATTTATTTAAATAAAGATTATAAAGAAGATAAAAATGTTTGTACCGTCTATAATACTTCTAGTACGATTTGAAAAAAAAAAATTGTATGCTGTGATGTGCTAACATCTTTAAAATAATTTACGATGTGTTGGTATTGGTACAAATTGGATACGTTCATTGCATCATTCATAATCATTCAATTAATTTCATTGAACTTGTTCTGCTACGCCTCCTATTAGGACCGAAGACGATAACATTCATACTATAATTTATAATTTGTGATAGTAGTGTATAGATAGTAAAATGGTAAAACTCTCTTTGGTAAAACTGTCGTAACTGGTAACTCATTCAAATTAAAATTACAAACACCATTGACAAAAATAACACTTACTTGTGATAAGAAATACCGTGTTCCCGTAAGTTTGATGTCGCTGATCGCCTTTTACACGAAAATACCGAACAATTCACCATTTCACGGAACATTATTTCACAAATTATAAAATACCTATAGTACAATAATTATTATTCTCCGCGCCACAAAAGTGACAGCTGATGACCGCCGGTCCGCCGCCAAAGAGTATGTAACGTACGCTGTGATGATATAGAAACTTTTTAGTTTCTATAGTTTTAAAAAGTAGTACTGCTGTGACAGACTGAAGTAGCCTTGCGCATTTTAGTTCGCGACAGGGAGCGCTCCTTTTAGTTCGAGGGTCGTCGGTGAACTAGGTCGTTCTTCTAGTTCACTAGTTCGCGGCAGGACCGAGAGCGGGTAAGACGCTCTCAGCGATCTCTTGCCTGGTCCCGCAAGAGCGACCTACTTAGTTCGCAACAGCCAAAGAGCTGTAGTTATATCTACTACTATGCTCTATTTTGTTTATAAATTGTTATAGCTTCTGTTGTAATAACTACTAAATAGGTACAATTGCATATTAATTTATTAATTTAATGCCATTGCATGGTATTTAAGAAAAAAACATTTTTTTATTAGTACCTATAGGTACTCAGTCTACTTGGGTAATGATATAAAAATATTATACTAGGTAAGTACCTACTAAAAATATGATATACCTAGGTACTTAGTTTCGATGAATATATTAAGTAAGTATTTATTAAAACTATGTAGGTATTCTTAATGTTTGTTAAAGAAAAAAAGACTTTAAAATTAACCATCATTTATGTAATCAATATTTAAAATATTCTAAGAATGATATGTACGATCATCGCTCTCTCCCGCTCGCGACACGCGCCTCGGAGCGCGGCGCCGCGGCGCGCTGGGGAGCGCGGCTCTCTCGCCGCCGCTCGCCGCAAGTCGGTCGGTCAAAGAACGAACGAACTAAAATCAGACGCAACCGACACCTAGTTTGCGTCGTTCGCTCAAAGGAGCGCTCTTTTCAACTAGGTCGTTCGCGACCTACACAAGGCTAGACTGAAGAGTTTTGGCGGGAAAACGAAAAAGATCGCGTCACCGCATAGTATTATTTTCCAAAACTTGTATTATTTTCAGTGTTGGTGCATAAAATTAGTGGCATTTTATTCGATAAGTGCTGGATTACAGGCATGAGTGTGGGAAAGTGGTATAATGATGGTAAAACGCTTATTTTCATGTTATTTCCTAAACTCCATAGAAGCTTCTGGTAAAAGTGGCCACCACTTTACTAGGAGTATGACTTGATCAGTTACTAATATATATACTAATATAAAATAATAAAATGCGGTTACCACGATCTTTTTCGTTTTCCCGCCAAAACTCCAAAAACATACAGACTATTACTACGGCGGTGCCACCTGTGTTGTCTCATACTTTAGAGTATGTCCCTAGACTAGAGTATGTTCTCTTCTCTGTCTACGGTCTTATCTGACAGTTGAATCACAGACTAGGTAGAGATACAGTTGAATCGTGGCGGGTGTCCAGTGATACCGCTACGTTCTCATTTTGTTCTCATTATAAAGAATTCGGAGAAGCATCGTCAAATAACAAACCACTGGTGAAAGTTTCAATTTAAATATTTCGTGGCTGTCGCTGTCGCATGCCTAAGGAAATATCCCGTGCCTGCTGTGCTTAATATCTGGAATAAATTCGAAAGCGAACCATGGTGTTTGCGTGGAGTTTCTAATATATTATTTACGTGTAATCGGCAAACAAAAGTACCCTATTTGTGTATGATTAATAATTACGGTTGAAGATGGCCCTTAAAGTGGAACCAAAAAATGATATGGACTTTATACTTAAAAATTTACTAGCTGGTGGTGAGTACTTTTGGAATTTTCTTATTATCACTTTTATAATGAATTTAACTCATGTCCATGCTAAGATAAAAATTAATCAATCCTATTGGAATTCGTTAACATTTATTTTTGCTCTATTGTAAATAAAAAGTTTTAAAGCTAGCTGTGGGCTATTCATTGCATTGAGCTCAAATGGAACAGGGAGAAAGTACCTATTCTGTGTAAACTCAGATTATATTCAATTCAAAATGTTGAATCATGGATTATTATTATGTAAATGCCCATTGCTCACTGTATCATTCTGAGTACTAACTGTTTATCAAACTTTTATTGATAAATATACACTTGAATCAACTTATTTTGGATTTCCTAAATACTTAGCTGGAAAAATCTTTTGTATAAAAATAACATACATAGATTTGATAATAAACTATCTTTAAAATACTGAATGTTACAGGTGTGGCAGGCATGTGTGCGAAGACTGTGGTAGCACCACTAGACCGTATCAAGATCCTGCTCCAAGCACAGTCTGTGCACTACAAGCACCATGGAGTCCTCGGAGGACTTGCTGCCATTGTCAAACAGGAGTCTCTGATTGCATTGTATAAAGGGAATGGGGCACAGATGGTCCGAATATTTCCCTATGCTGCCACACAGTTTACAAGCTTTGAAATTTACAAAAAGGTAAGATTTTTAAAATACAATGAACCATGAGGTTTATTCATAATTTTCCTACCCTTCCCATTATAATGACACTGGTGCAGTATTTTTTCCCTTCCACTTGTAATCTGAAGATTCAACTTGTAATGTGATCTACTAGACGCAGTGGTATTATAAAGTCGAGACTCTAGACTGTTTTAAGTATATGCCTTGTATTAATCGTTCCAACGCTTTGATTATTCAACATCAATGTAATAAGATATTTTATATATGTAGGTATATTTATATTACCTATTTATGATATCAACACTGACTCCCTTATAATTTTTCACATATCAACCACACTTTTTTCTACCTCTTAGTGCCATAAAAATTCATTTTCAAAACTATTTTGGTGATATGACAGTGAAATATCATTCATAATAATTCAAAGGTGAATAAATTTCTATGAAAAGGCATTAAAAAGAGAGTGGGTATACCCTCCCCCTTTTTCTACCAATGAATGTTATCCAATTTCGATCATTTATTTAATATGTATAGATACACACAGTGAAAACATATGCTTGTAAGTCTTCCTTTTTTGAGTATTAGCAATATATATATATATATATACACCTAAAGTAATGAATGTTTTACCTCTAAATTATAACAAAGAAAAGTGATTTTAATCAGAATACAAAAAATATCTAAATGTGTCAATAGTAATATTTCAGTCTATTAAAACGATTCACTCCAAAATTAAATATTTTGTTAAAATTTATAAGTTGAAAACCATTTTCCCTCAAAATGCTAAAATGCAGATAAATTCACTACAGGCTCTATCATCTCTATCACACATGCTGATATAGAGTGATAGCAATAACATTTTCAAATAAAAAGGTCCTCTTAATATTTATAAAGCTGCAATGTAAATAAATTCTGCAGAATAGTTAAATTAACAATGCCCAATTAATGTAGAATTGAATATAGTATTTAAATTTACTTAAATGGTCGTATTAAGTCATAATTAAAGTAAATAAACTGGATACCTACCATTCACAGGATCATTACAATGGATCATAATAATATGAGATGCTATCATGATATTTTATAAGTTAATAAGTACATGTACTTAGATACCTATTCATTGTTATTTGTATTGTATAATCATGAACTTTTTGACATTAGCCATAATATGCAGAATGTTCACTGTAACTGTCAACTAATTAAATCTTTTGCAAAGTATTTATATTTCAATTAAAGATAATAATGGTGTTGCTAAATAATCGATTTCCAATTATATAACATACCTGCTGTCACTGATAAGGATTTCCTAACCAATAAAACAACTTATTTTATTTCTTTTATGCTCAAGGAATTCAAAGCAGTTAATTGTAGTTTGTCGTGAGTTTTATAACTTGCCTTTTACTAAATATAAACCTAAGAGAAATTTATTTAAAAACAATTGACGAATTCAAGATATAATTTGCAAATCTTTTTTTGAAATAGATCTCAACTTGAGGATCTATCGACGACCGAGTAATATGGGCCTAAAGTTGCGCGAATTCTCTATCGTATAAACAATTTTTACTTCATAATAGTGTTTTGATCCCACACCTAGACTCAATAATCTCAAAAGTATCTCAACTTTCATTCAATCCCAGATACTGCTGAGAAAAAATATCGACTCAAGTCGCCCGATCGCAGTAAAATCATTCCCAGTAGACACTATACTCGTGTGTAAAAAAATCGTTGTCGTGAAGTAGCAGTAGAGACGACCGAGTGACCAAAGCTGGTTGCAGACGTGCGAGTTTCCCCATCATTGTGGTCAGTTCTTCAATGTACACATCTGCAGTAATGCTCTCGCCGTTTTGTAAAAAGCTATGATGAATCACACCAGCACTAGACCACCAAACTGTGACCATCACCTTTCTAGGGGTCATTTTTCGTTTTGCACATTGCTTTGGTACCGAACCAGGATCTAACCAACTTGCTGAGCGCTTTCGATTGTCAAAAAGAATCCATTTTTCGTCGCACGTAACAATTCGGTTCAAAATTCCTTCATTTCTGTGCCTGTTAAGCAGCGCAAGGCAAGTCTCGACGCGTACGTTGCGCTGGCGATCGTTAAGTTCGTGGGGCACCCATCTATCAAGCTTTTTTATCTTGCCAATCTGTCGCAAATGGACCAATATTGTTTTGATGCTAACATCAAAAGCTGCTGCCAGCTCAGCAGTAGATTGAGATTCATCAGCTTCCACAATCGCCTTTAATTCATCATTGTTGACCAAAGTTTCCGGACGCCCACGAGGTTCATTTTTCAAGTCAAAATTCCCAGAACGGAACCGAGCAAACCAATAACGGGTTGTACGTTCGTTTGTACAGTTCTCTCCGTAAACGTCGTTGATGTTACGTGTCGTTTGTGCCGCGTTGGTGCCACGACGGAACTCATATTCCATAATTACACGAAATTTCAAAGTATCCATTATGAGGAAAAATGTTGAAATGTAATGAAAATACAACGCTAATCAATAAACAAAAGACTTATATTGTAAATAGAATGTCATATTTTTAAAACAAAATTAATTTGAATTTAGAATTCATAGCCAATCAAAACTTTTTTTTGTTTGAAAAAGTCTGTACTGCAATACGGCAATTTCATAGGTAAAGACCTATTATATAGATATATTTATATTATCTATTTAACAGACCTCGAACGCGATCAGAATTTTAAAACCTCTGGTAAATATTGATCACCCACTTATATTTAATCCATAGATAGGTATCAACATCATTATTTCCTCGTACGCAAAATGTCGTAATCTCTTACGACTCGTAGTATTTTTTTTAATGAGGACTTGACACTTTGTGGCAGAAAACAACTCGACACCTACAATACAGTGTACTTATCCGGTTCCACCCGGACTGTATATGCCCTACCCAGTGTGGATATCACAGCATTTTTACCTACATACTAAACGATTATGTACGTTGTAAAAACAATGTACACGAACTGGTACTAAAGTAGATCGGAAACCTATAAAAATATAAGTATACTACACAGTTAATACTGAAAAATATTTGCGGTAACACTCCTTTTAATTTCGTGAATAATAATTTAAATGTGTGGTATTATTCGCACACAAAGTCGCCGAAACAGAAATAAGTAACAATTAGAAAAGAATAGTCATGTATTATAAGCTATTTGTTCAACATCGGCCAATAGATTGTAGATATAATTACGTCACAAAACAGTATTGAATGGGCCTTAAGACAATTAACTATGAAAAATATTTGCGGTACATTTCATGAATAATAATTAAAATAAGTGGTTCGCTTTTCGCATTCGCACACAAAGTCGCCGAAACAGAAATAAGTAACAATTAGGAAAGAATAGATCGTTTATAAGTAATTTGTTCAATATCGGCTAATATATTGTACACTAGTTGCGCCCTGCGGTTTCACCCGCGGATAAAAAGTATTTTAGTTATTTGCTCATCCCACGAGAAAATTTCACGTTTCTGGGATAAAATGTAGCCTATATGTTAATCCAGTGTATAAGCTATCTTGGTACTGAATTTCATCGAAATCCATTCAGCCGTTTGAGCGTGAAGGAGTAACAAACATACACACAAACACACATACAAACTTTCGCCTTTATAATATTAGTGTGATGTGATATAATTACGTCACAAAACAGTATTTAATGGGCTTTATTATTAATTATACTACAAAACACAACGTACATTCAAACCTTGGTATTTTTCTATCTTGGAGTATTAACTCCAAGGAATTATAATTAACGTGCTAAAAATAAACAAAAGATTTCGCTCCTTATATCTGAAACGATGACCCCTATGAAATTCTGATTCTTGAAAGAGGCTGTCTTGAACGTGTCTAGTGGGTATAGTGAGGCAGTCTTACGCCGATATTTATTGTCATTGACATTTTCACTCACGGAAGACCTCGCGAACGAAGGTCACTCGGCACTTTCTTCTGACCCCCTTACGGAAACTGGTTTATGATGAATCTGTCGAATGGCATTTTTATGCCCTGTCTGCATTAAAATACTGAACTGATGATTCGCTTGGGTCAGTTCATAAATTCTTATTATCGAAAGACAAGACAAAAGTTGACCAATCACCGCCGTTGAGAATTTGTGAAACGTCGACCACGAGTTTTTTTAAACTAGCTAATGCTGTTGGTCTCTATCTACCTTTACAGCGGCACCGAATGGGAAACCGCGGCGCATCGTCAATTAGCCTATATATGATAAAAAAGTAATAATAATAAGAATTATAACGCCCAACGATCGATACATAGACCCTGGAGCGTAACTAGAATTCCGTGTCTAGGGACCCAGGAACTACGAGGACCATGGTCCCACAACACCACGACAGTACATTAATGAATGCATGATGTTATTCGTTTCTTCTGCAGAAATGTGCAGTGTTCTCGCTTGGTATATATTATAATATGCATTATGCATGTCTTGATTATTTTCTTAGAACATTTACCTAGATTTTAGCTTTCTATGTCTGAGACTAATTAGACATAGTTACTAATAGTAGATAGGGTGAATTATGTGGCTACAGCATCCGGTAATGCTGTGTTGTTGAATTCATACGTGTAGGTGTGAATGTATGTATAACTAGCTGCGCCCCGCGGTTTCACCCGCGGATAAAAAGTAGTTTTCTTTAAAAAATGTTATGTGTGTGTAGAACCAGACTAAAAAAAACGTTTCATAAACTATCTGTGTTCCAAATTTCATCCAAATCCGTTCATTAGTTTTTGCGTGAAAGAGTAACAAACATTCATCCATACATCTATGCATTCATACTCACAAACTTTCGCATTTATAATATTAGTAGGACATACCTACTTCCTATTACCTATACCAAATTAATACGTGGAAATGATCATTTTTAAGAGTTCTATGAATAGAAACCATATCTTTTTTTATGTTAAGGAATGACGTGACGAGCTAGCCGTTCGCCTGATGTTAAACGACTCGGCCGCCCAAATCAGCTGCAGTGTCACTCGGAACTCTAAAGTATAGAGTTTCGCGTGAACTGCACTGCGCACGTCATCCTGAGACATCAACACAATCTAGTAATAAGATTACTAAACTGTGAGATCAGATCATAAAGTCTCATTTGCCCAGTAATTTCACTAGCTACAGTGCCCTTCAAACCGGAACACAGCAGTGCTTGCGCACTACTGCTTGGCGGCAGAATAACTGGCAAAGCGGTGGTACCTACCTAGACGAACTTTGCAGTAAAGTCCTACCACCTAGTAAAATATCTTACAATGCTGAATTCCATGAGTTTGGCAAGCTTGCTAGTCCGGCGTATTCTTCCTGATTACGAGTAATGATGAAATGGACGCACTGTGAAAGTGAGCTATAACGGTAAGCATACCTAATTAGAATTTGTTTATGCATTGATGCCATAGAGTAACGTCGCGGACATGCAATCGTCTGACTAGCCATAATGGCAAACAAATGTTGTTGATAATTAATCAATTAATTATTAAATTAATTGCTATACTTTTAATAAATCATTTAACTTTTGACAGCCTCTGTGGTGTGGTGGTTGAGCAGGTCGGCTCATAACCTGGAGGCGGTGGGTTCGATTCCCACGGAAGCACAAGTATTTGTGCACAGAAATAAAGTGCAAATACTTGTTCTGAGTCTGGGTGTTATAGGTTGTGGGGTCCCCAGATACAGGGAATCCTAGTTAGGGTCCAGGATCTATGTATGTAATCGTTGGGCGTTATTATTGCACTCCTTGAGGATGGGCATCTATATTGCCCCAAAACCAGCAGAGTTATTCGGCTGTTTTTCGTGAGTGTTAGCCGTGTAATAGTCGTAGTTATTATTATTATTTAACAATTTAAATGCGCAGCTTATGTGCAGAGTTTCTATGAAAATTTTCTAATTAGGTAATTATAGTTCTACTACTAGACGCTCGGCTAAGCGCCATCCTTTCGTGGTCGAAATACCACCTATTCGTACCAAGCGATTTGATTCCACGTTCTTAATTAAAATGGTTAAAGAATGGAATGCCCTGCCAGCGTCTGTTTCCGGCGAAATATGACCCGGGCGTGTTCAAGAGAAGAGTGAATAGGTATTTACTTGGCTGGCATGCTACACCTTCGATCGCATCGTCACTTCCCATCAGGTGAGAGCGTGGTCAAATGCTAGACAAGTTTGAAGTAAAAATAAAAATATTTTTTACTAGGTTGTAGGACTTTACTGCAAAGTTCGTCTAGATAGGTATCACCGCTTTGCCAGTTATTCTGCCGCCAAGCAGTAGTGCGCAAGCACTGCTGTGTTCCGGTTTGAAGGGCACTGTAGCTAGTGAAATTACTGGGCAAATGAGATTTTATGATCTGATCTCACAGTTTAGTAATCTTATTACTAGATTGTGCTGATGTCTCTGGATGACGTGCGCAGTGCAGTGTCACGCGAACCTCTATACTTTAGAGTTCCGAGTGATACTGCAGCTGGTATGGGCAGCCGTGTCGTTTAACATCAGGTGAACGGCTAGCTCGTCACGTCATTACTTAACAAAAAAAAAAAAAAAAAAAAAAAAAAACATGCTTCATCATCGACCACATAACTTAACATCGGGTGAAATTCGGTCAAACGTAAGCCTATAAAAAGAGCTACTGGTACTGGTATTATTATTGTTGTTGTACTATTTTTTATTGTGATTGACACACCCTGTGCAAGAATTTTATTTTTTAAATTATGGAGAACGTTAAATTATTTTGTATTTAAAATAGCATGTAAGTAAAAATTTTTGTATGCCAGCTCTGGTGAAGTATGCTGAACATTTTGTTACACGGACCACCTACTTATACCATATTTCGTGCAAATAAATTCATTTCATTTCTAGTCCATATTTCCTTGCAGTACCTAAGCGGGTTCCACATACCATGGGTGCAGCACGGAGACAAGTTCGTGGCGGGCGCGGGCGCGGGCGTCACCGCGGTCGCCCTCACGTACCCACTCGACACCATCCGCGCGCGGCTCGCCTTCCAGGTCACCGGCGAGCACAAGTACACGGGGATCGCGCATACTGCCACCACCATGTTCCGGACGGTAAGCTTTTTTTATATAACAAACTTGTCTAGCATTTGACCACGCTCTCACCTGATGGGAAGTGACGATGCGATCGAAGTAGGTGTAGTATGCTAGCCAAGTAATCGAAACACAGACGCTGGCAGGGCATTCCATTCCTTAGCCGTTCTAATTATGAACGTGGAATCAAATAATATAATAATAAATAGTTACCTCTAGTTCTGATGAACATGCTGCCACTTCCATGTTCTGAACGATAAGTTACCTCTAGTGGTGATGAACGTGCCGCCAATTCCTTGTTCCGGACGGTAAGTTACCTCTAATGGTGATGAACATGCTGCCGGTACCATGTTCTGGATGGTAAGTTACCTTTAGTGGTGATGAACACGATGACACTACCACGTTCTGGATGGTAAGTTACCTCTAATGGTGATGAATATGATGCCAGTACCATGTTCCGGGTGGCAAATTACCTCTAGTGGTAATTAACATGCTGCCAGTACCATGTTCTTAATGGTAAGTTACCTTTAGTGCTGATGAACATGCTGCCACTACCATGTTCTGGGTGATAAATTACTAATAGCTAGCTGATTTGTGATGGTTGGAATTGAAAAGGACAGCAACATTTTTAGACCTGTCAAATTAAATGTAGTTAGGACTTTGTTGTTTGCACAACAGAATCGACGTTAATGCGACTTGCGACTATTTCTGAGTGGGCCCATAACCTAAAAAAGGCTAAACTATAAAAAGTGGTGTTGAGGATGTACGCATGTTGATTTATTTCGTTAGATGGTGAATTATCGATAGTGATAAAAATAAATTGGCGGAAAAACTTAAGTACCAAAAGAAATTAAAATTTCTTTAAAAACTTGGCAAATAGTAATTTTTAACTCTTCGACTCAAAAGGTTGCCGAACCCTAACCTAGTCGAATGTGTGCCTCATTGCGAAATTCTTGTATAGTCTATACCGGTCTTATGTTTGTTTCCAGGAGGGCGGTATACGCGCGCTATACCGCGGCTTCGTCCCCACATTGTGCGGGATGGTTCCATACGCGGGGTTCAGCTTCTACTGCTTCGAGTCGCTCAAGTTCCTCTGCATGAAGTATTTGCCCACAACGACGTGTCGCAAGTGCGAGAGAAACACTGGTGAGTTGCAAACAAAACTCAAAACATTATCCCTTCCTTACTCACTGACATATTGACTGGCCCGTTAGCTCAGTTGGTAGTATCCCTGCCTTCTGAGCTGCAGGTTGCGGGATTCCCACCCAGGACAAATATTTGTGTGATGAACATCGATGTTTGTTCTGTCTGGGTGTTGTATTCTATGTATGTATTTACAAACAAAATGTATCTGAGTATTGTATCAGTTATCTGGCTCTCATTAGTACAAGCTTTGCTTAGTTTGGGGCTAGATGGCGCTGTGTTAAATGTCCACAGATATTTATTTATTTATATTGACGGCCTCTGTGGGGTCGTGGTTGAGCAGGTCGGCTCATAGCCCGGAGGCGGCGGGTTCGATTCCCGCGGCAGGACAAGTATTTGTGCACAGAAAAAAACCGCAAATAATTTTTCTGGGTCTGGGTGTTGTGGGACCATGGTCCTCGTAGTTCCTGGGTCCCTTGACACAGGGATTCCTAGTTAGGGTTCAGGATCTATGTGATCGTTGGGCGTTATTATTATTATACACCTTTATTAGCAATAAACACTGCATAAGAGTGGAATAGTTACTTATGCCCGTCTGCACTGAAGTTTGACAGGTCGTAAGTCCGCACTTAACCCTGTATGACGTACCCACTGCAATTCATTTTGATACGTCCTAGAGAGATAAGTGCGAACTTAAGAGCTTTAAAACTTTAGTGCAGATGGGTATTAGTGTTTGACAGGTCGTAAGTCCGCACTTAACCCTATATGACGTACCTACTACAATTCATTTCGATACGTCCTAGAGAGATAAGCGCGAACTTAAGAGCTTTAAAACTTTAGTGCAGATGGGTATTCGTGTTTTTTTTGTTTTCTATAGGTTTTATGACTTACATTGGGATCATTGACCTGTGAAAGCCTGTGTCCCAGCAATGCGAATTTGCGATAACATTCAGTTGTTTGTGATACTTTCCTTCTTAGTTAGATTGACTGGCCCTATAGCTCAGTTGGTAGTAACCCTGCCTTCTGGACTGTGGGTTGTGGGTTCGATCCCCATCGATGTTTTTTCTGTGTCTGGGTTTTATATTGCATTCTATGTATGTATTGACTAACAAAAAGTATCTAAGTATTGTATCAGTTATCTGGTTCCCATAGTACAAGCTTTGCTTAGTTTGGGACTAGATGGCGCTGTGTGAAACATACATATTTATTTATTTATTCCTTCGTTCTTTTTCTTGTTTGTTGTATGCAAGTAGTTAAAAGAAAGAACGCCCAGCATTGGGTATGATTCTAGATCTTTAGTAGCAATAGTAGTACTATTACAATTGTTCCTTCCCGATGCCTCCGTAGGAACCGGGAAGAACGGCCGCGATACGCGGCGCTGAATTTCTACAGTTAATAGAAATTATAGTTTGTATTAGGGTACCTGGGCTCCGTTCGTCACCTGTCCGATGATCCCGGTATGCCGGCGCGCGCCTGGCAACTGGCAGGAGATCGCCCTTGACTCCAGTCAAGGGCACGTAGGAACAGAACCCCGGTACCGTATGCACTAATTATACACCAAACACTCGCGGCCGCAGGCCGGCATCAACACTCGCGAGCTACTTTCTATGGTATCTATCGAACAAGACCACCCACTCGCGTTGGTGGGGAAAAAAACCGTAAAAATGGGCCAATGCACCGTGCGCGGGCGTCCTTCGTGACGTCTGATTCCGAACTGTTTTGCTTGTTGCAACGGGCGTGGTCACGCACCGCTGCTCCGCGAATTCAAAATATAGCCCGCGCTACTATTGACCGTTCCGGACTAAACAATCACCCGCCCCGGACAGGTCTCCCACCTGTCCGCTATACTACGGGGAGGCGTGACAACGTTGCTACCGCTCGCTTGAGAACCGAATCCCCAACCAGGACCTCAGCAGACCGGGGGGTTCCATCCCGACCAGGGAACAAGTTAACAATGCGCCCCCGTCTCCAATGCAATGGTGATAGGTTAGCATCCTTAACCAACACAAGGTCTCCGACACTGGGGGGACTGGTTTTGTCAGTCCACTTAACGCGTTGCTGCAGCAAGTGCAAATACTCAAGTGACCAACGATTCCAAAAATTCTGAGACATTTGCTGCAACATCTGATAACGCGATAACCGAGAGGTATTTACCTCGCGAAACGGAAATTCCGGCAAAGAGTTAAGTGGTCGACCAATCAGGAAATGACCTGGAGTCAATACCTCCAGATCATTTGGATCCGGGCTGAGCGGACACAACGGACGGGAGTTGAGGACCGCCTCAACTTTACAAAACACCGTCGCTAATTCTTCAAACGTTAACAAAGTTTGCCCTACCGTACGAATCAAATGAGTCTTGGCAGACTTAACGAGCGCTTCAAATAAACCACCCCAGTGGGGGCATCCTGGGGGATTAAACACCCATTTAATGCCCCGACGGGAGAGGCTGGTTCCAATGTCATTTTCATTATCCGCTAAAAATTGCACAACATCTTGGAGGTACCGGTCGGCACCCTTGTAATTGGTTCCGCAGTCCGATCGGATCAAAGACGGAAGGCCTCGACGAGATACAAATCTATCCAAAGCGGCTATAAAGGCCTCAGTACTCAAATTGCCCACTACCTCAAGATGTGCAGCCTTCGTGGCCGTGCAAACAAAGACACACAAATACGCTTTCACAACCCGTGGGTTCCGTAGTCGCGACGTTTTGACCATAAACGGTCCCGCAAAATCCGTGGTGACCCCAACGAATGGTCTAGTTTCATTGACTCGGTCCGGAGGCAAGTCACCCATCTGCGGTTGCATTGTGGGGGCCCTGAGCCGATAGCAGGGCAAACACCGAAATAAGATGCTTCGGACAGTCCGTCTGCCTGATAGCAACCAAAATTCTCGCTGCAGGATAGCCAACAAGGCGTTACATCCGGCATGTGAGTTCCTAATATGGCGGTCATTCACCAACAATTCCACAAAGTGCCCCTTCTTAGGCAGCAACAATGGGTGGCGCGCCGAATAAGGCAAACTTGCATTGCGAAGTCGGCCTCCAACCCGGAGCAATCCGTGCTCATCAATGAACGGGTTGAGGCGTGCAATAGCTCCCTTTATTTTAGAGCGTCCCCTTTTCAAGGCATTCATCTCGGTCCCAAAATGTTCTTCCTGTACCACCCGAACGCAATAGTGGAGTGCGTCTCTACGCTCCTCCGGGGTGAGAACACGTGTCAGCACCCTGCGGTCAGGGTGGCGACAATTGGTGGTGAACCGTTTAATCCAAGCGATCACTCCGATAAGCTTGTCGAGAGAGCTATACCGATCCAGCAACCAAGCAGGGTCCAAGTCTGGCTGGCTCTTAACAACATGCACCCGCAGTCCAGTGGTGGGGGTTTCGGCCAACAAACGGTGGACTGGCCAGTCCGCTGCCGGCTCCTTCAGCCAGTCTGGGCTCCACCACAGTGGGTGTTCAACTAAGTCCCGAGCCCGGCATCCCCTGGACGCCACGTCCGCCGGATTCATTTCGCCTGGGACGTGTCTCCAAGCCAACGCAGTATCCGACTTCTGGATCTGGGAGACACGGTTGGCGACAAAGACCTCCAGATTGTGGACTGATGTCTTCAGCCAACACAACACAATCTGGCTGTCCGTCCACGCAAATATCTGGTCATCGAGATTGATACTGCCCCGCAATGTAGACGCTACGTGATTCAACAAACGCACAAGAAGAGCTGCCCCCGACAACTCCAATTTTGGAATCGTCAAACGAGTTCGAAGAGGGGCCACCTTGCTCTTCGCCATTATCAAGTGCACATCTACCACGCCAGCGTGGCTAACGGTGCGTAAGTACACTGCCGCAGCATATCCGCGCTCAGAGGCGTCACAAAACCCATGCAGGGTTGCCCGACAGCCTGCAGCGGGAAGAAATTTCCGTGGTAAAGCGACTTGATTTATATCTGGGAGCGACGAGACGAAAGAGGTCCAGTCGCTTAACAATTCTCCAGAAAGCGGCTCATCCCAACCCAATTGTACTGTCCAAAGTCGCTGTAGGAAACATTTGGCCATAAATATCGTAGGGGTAATCCATCCCGCCGGATCATACGTTCTGGCCACCGTAGACAGTACAAGCCGCTTGGTCCAGACTTTCGGGGAATCCACTTCAACCCGATAAGTAAACGAGTCTTGGACCGGTCTATACTGCACGCCTAGTATCGACATCATGTGGGGGTTATCATGGTTCTCAAATAAATGCGGGTCTTGCTGGTGGTCCTCTGGCAAGCCAACTAGAAGATCCGATGAGTTGGATAACCATTTCCTCAACTCATATCCACCGCTGTGCAAGATAGCAATCAATTCGTCCCGTAGAACCAGTGCCTCCTCCACGGAGTTGGCCCCCGTGCATATGTCATCGACATATAGGTCCTTCTCCAAAAGGGCAGCCGCCCGTGGGAACCGCAAGCGTTCCCGGTCCGCCAATTCCAACAAGGTTCTGATTGCAATGTATGGACTAGACTTCAGTCCATAAGTGTTGGTGTTCAGCTCATAAACCCTCATCGGCTCGTTAGGGCTTTCGCGCCACAGTACTAACTGATACCGACGGTCATCAGGGTGGATTACTGTCTGCCGAAACATCATCCGGATGTCGGCGACAAACACAACCTGATGTCTCCGAAAATTAGTAAGGATATCCGTAATGTCCTTATGTAACTTGGGGCCCGCATGCAAGCATTGATTTAAAGACACTCCGTTAGAGGTCGCTGCGGAGCCATCAAACACAACACGGATTTTAGAATCCGGGGATTTTAATACCGCATGGTGGGGCAAAAAATAATGCTCCACTGAACGCCACTCAAGGTTTGACACTGACATGTGTCCCAACGCTTCATACTCCCGCATGAATGCAATATATTTTGTACGCAAGACCGCGTCGCGGGCCATGCGCCGTTCCATCGACAATAGCCGTTTCTCTGCCAACGTTCTAGAAGCACCCAAGAGGGGTCGCTGGGCGAGAAAGGGAAGTCGTGTGATAAATCGTCCAGAGCGGAGGCGACCAGTATTATTCTGGTAAAACAATTCGCACTCTTCCTGCACTGGATCCGATCGCGAAGCCAGCGGAGGCTCCTCAATCTCCCAGAAGCGTTGCACTGCTTCGGAGAGAGCCGTCCCAACTAAACATACGCCCGCCATGGAGGGTGTGGCTACTGGCAACACTGGACCCAAAACCGTATGTCCAAACAAGGTGTTCAGTGCCACTAGGCCCCCAGGCTGCAAAATGCGTCTTTCGGTCGACAACAAACTCCCGAGGACGTCCGCACCGAGCAAGACGTCTACCGAACTCGGGGTGTCGAACCTCTTATCCGCCAACTCCAAGCCCTTCGTGAGGCCCCTCACTTGGGGGTCCAATTTCACCGAAGGTAACATGCCCAAAGCCTCCTTCATCACCAAAGCGGAGGTCGTAAGCCTCACGCGCGAAGGTGGGCCCGGCCCAAACATAAGTCCAACTTTACCCAGCACATGAGGCACCACAACATTGCCTACTCCCCGTATCACATCATGGTAGGGCAGCATCTTAATGCCCAGCCTGCTCACCAGCCTTTTCGAAACAATGCAACCCTGTGCGCCCGTGTCCAACAAAGTGCGCACACCTACCGACTCGCCTCCGGGGCCCCAAACATGCACCGAAGCCGTTGGTAATAAAACGGTCTCCGGGTGGGCGGCGGTGGCCGGTGAGTGAGCAGTGAGTCAATAACTGGGGGGTGCCTCGTGGGGGTAATCCTCCGCTTGAAGCGGGCGCTCATACGCATTGAGCGGATCCCAGTCGGGCTGATATACCCCTCTCCCTGCCGAAGCAATCGGCACCTGATAGCCCCCAGCACGGCGTCCGTATTGCGGGGGGCGCCGATCCAGACGAGGGCGTTCCATCAATGGAGGCGAATATCGCACGGGTAGCGGAGAGCGCGCGCACCCGCCCGTACTGCCACCCGAGTGTGGCCGGGTCGCCGCCGCGTAGCTCGCATGGGGACCCGCAGAGGTCCCCCGGTGGGAACTCTGCTCGGGGTACTCCTCCGTGTGTCCTCGGGACCGTACTCCAGCCGATCTGGAGGCCGAAGACACAACCTGGCCATGGGGCCCCATGGGGGCCCCTTCTTGGGGACCCTCGGGATACCCCTCAATAGGCCCCTGGCACCGATCTCCAGCTGGTCTGGAGGCCGAGGGTCTATTTTCCGAATAGTGGCCGCTTCTACCGCCGGGGGAGGATGGGCCTCCACTGCGGTTCATACAAAGGAGAGGATGGTGCTTCCCCCCGCAACTCTCACAGCCACGTTGGCGCGGACAATCACGCACGAAGTGCGGATCTAAACAAATAAAGCACCAATTCCTCCTCTTAACAACGTCGCGCCGGCCCTGAACTCGCTGTGCCTGAAACCTAGGGCAGGACGATACCTTGTGGCCCGGGTCTCGACAAAACAGGCAACAGCTGGGTCGCAACATTATACCGCCTCACCAATACCGAGGGGGCCCCCCGCGGAGCCACCCTACACCTAGGGGCCACCGGCGAAAACACGGTCGGAGGCGCCCCTTCCGGGGTGTCTGCTCGCCGACATTCCGTCTCTAAGAACTCCAGCAGTTCCGAGAATGCCGGCAAATGTTGTGCTGTGTCCCCGCCGTACTGTATCTCAAATCGTGACTGTACGTCCGAGGGCAACCGCTGCAGCACATAATTTAATAGAATATACGACCACTGGTCGACAGGCAACCCCAATTTTTCCAGCGCCTTAGTCGCCGTCAACACCGGGTTTAGTATTAGGACCCGGATATCCGTAACCTTACTGACCTTGGGGATGCCCCATATCCTCCCCAACAAGTTATCCGCAAGGCGGCGCACGTTGTTATACCGGCTAGATAACAACGCACGCGCCGTGTCATAGTTTTTATCGGTGACTGACAAATGCGCAACCAAAGCCCGCGGCTCCCCATCTACGGAAGCCAACAATTGCGCCAACTTGAAGGCTGGGGTCAAGTCCGTCCTACTATGGACCAGGCTGTCGAATAAATCAATGAAACTCGACCACTCGTCGAGACTACCCGAGAACCGAGGTAACTGAATATTGGGCAAGCGTGCCGTCACGCCCACGCAATGTCCAGGCTCCGATTTCGCAACTGTTCTCTCGGTGGACTCCCGGATTTGTGAAACACGCGTCACTATCTTGTCCATTAAGTCCCGGCACTGATCGACATCCAATTCGATAGCCGCAATTTCCTCTTCAGATAACCCGGAATCTAAGAGTTTCTCATAAGCGAGCTGTATGCGGTCCATTCGCATTGCAACTGTCTCCGCCCTGCTCAGCAATGCCGTATTCTGATCCGGCCGGTCGACCAACAATACGCACGATGCCAAATAACGTTTTTCGGCTCGGATCACCGCACGAGCAGAAGCCATAATTATCAGCCTCCAAGATATTGTGCAAAAGTCGTTAGAACAAAGTACGCACTTGTACCTAACTAGTGATCGCAATTTAAACAAACGGAAAGACACCGACAAATCAAATAGAAACACAAGTGAAAACACAGTATAAAACACAATATAAAAACACAATCAACAACAATAGCCAAAATCAATCACAATTATAATCACAGACCAATTATAATTACCTTAATCGGATTATAATTATCCGGTTCAATTTAATTAAAAGGTTTAATTCCGCAAACAGTTTTTACAAAAAATATTCACTCAGCCGAACAAACAATATTACGTAGGTAGCAGAATTATCAAACTACCTACCCAAGGTAATATGTTTGGAGCGTTTTCAACAATCTATTCGTTTTACAGTGGAAGCAATGGCAATTTATTTCTAACATTTACACATAGAACAACAAAGTATTTAGGTAGTTGACCATTGGAACCGTAAAGTTACCTACCTAATACGGTCTATGAGTGAACGGGTTTTCACAAACAACAACCACGCTCTGCTACCAATGTTCCTTCCCGATGCCTCCGTAGGAACCGGGAAGAACGGCCGCGATACGCGGCGCTGAATTTCTACAGTTAATAGAAATTATAGTTTGTATTAGGGTACCTGGGCTCCGTTCGTCACCTGTCCGATGATCCCGGTATGCCGGCGCGCGCCTGGCAACTGGCAGGAGATCGCCCTTGACTCCAGTCAAGGGCACGTAGGAACAGAACCCCGGTACCGTATGCACTAATTATACACCAAACACTCGCGGCCGCAGGCCGGCATCAACACTCGCGAGCTACTTTCTATGGTATCTATCGAACAAGACCACCCACTCGCGTTGGTGGGGAAAAAAACCGTAAAAATGGGCCAATGCACCGTGCGCGGGCGTCCTTCGTGACGTCTGATTCCGAACTGTTTTGCTTGTTGCAACGGGCGTGGTCACGCACCGCTGCTCCGCGAATTCAAAATATAGCCCGCGCTACGATTGACCGTTCCGGACTAAACAACAATGCTGGGAAGGAAGAAGAAGAAAGGGAGGAGGGATTATTTACTAACATCCCACCTTTATTACAGGCGGGCTAGTTCTAACAGTTCCCGGCAAGTTGCTGTGCGGCGGTCTAGCGGGCGCGGCCGCGCAGTCCGTGTCCTACCCGCTCGACGTCACGCGGCGCCGCATGCAGCTCGCGTGCATGAACCCTAGCACGGAGAGATTCGGGTGAGTTCACACTACACCTAACGGCTCACACCACGCACATAACTACCTTAGTTTTGGCGGGAAAACGAAAAAGATCGCGTCACCGCATTGTATTATTTTCCAATACTTGTGTTATTTTCAGTGTTAGTGCACAAAATTGGTGGTGTTTTATTCGTTAAGTGCTGGATTACAGTGAGTGTGGGAAAGTGGTATAATGATGGTGAAACGTGTTGTTCCAAAACTCCATAGAAGCTTCTAGTATAGTTTCCACCACTTTACTAGGTGTATGACTTGACTAGACTAGACTACGACTTAACTTGATGACTTGGACTGTGACTTGACTTGACTTGACACATTGTATAATATTAATTAACATGAAAAATTATTAATTACTTGACGCTGGCTAAATACAAAAAAGTGTGTAGCTAAAAAAAAAAAACAAAAAAAAACTTTCCACCTTGACCACACCCTCACACACCAAACCATCATCACCATACACCACACTAGTTGTATTTTTGGAACAAATACCAACTCTAAATGTAATATAGTACTGGCAATAACATTAATCGTGTGCGCATTATGGCAACTCGGATTTTGTATCTGTGCTCTGTTAGAATTAAGCCTTACCGGTGATTTTACAAGTATTTTACGAGTTTTTTTTATTTTAAATCTCCGCTCCTCTCCATCTAACAGCCCTGAAACGAGGAAACAGTGCTGCCCCCGTCCATGTACTATGTGAGATGGTGTGGTGTGTTCGCACACTCTAACCACACCCTCACACACCACACCATCACACACTGCTGCAGTTGTATGTGTGAGGGTTTGGTGTGTCTGTACACAACTACACATTCTAACCACACCCTCTCACACAAAACTACAGCAACCAGATAGTGTCGTACCAGCTGACAACACACGCTGTCTCATACATCTGGTATTTATAAACCCTAGTACAGAGATTTGGATGGTAAGCTTGTAACTCTCCACCACATTCAAGTAGACACCACGCCTACACTATAACCACACACAACTACCCACTACAACCACCCAAGCACACCATAATCACACAAGCACAGCCGACACTACCACCACCAACGCACTAGTCATGCTTCGCTTCAATATATTCACAAACAACTGATGTATGTATGTATGTAACTACAATCGAATAACTAGTTATAGTTAGTATTAGTTTCTATAATATTAAAACTGATGTATCCCCTAACTATATATGTATGTATTAACTGATGTAATTTATGTTGTTATGGTGTATTGTATATTGTATAATATTATGGTACTAGCTGCACCTAGCGGTTATACAAACACGGATAAAAAGTAAACTATGTGTTAATCAATTATATAAGCTATCTATATTCCAAATTTCAACCAAACCCGTCCAGCCGTTTGAGCGTGTAGAAGTAACAAACATACATACAAACGTTCGCTTTTTTAATATTAGTGTAGTATGCTGAGATGTGATATTTTGATAGTGTGATAAGCTTATGTTTTATTATTATGCAGACTACAGACGCAACTATGAGAAGTATGAAGCTGCGCTGGCGCACCATTTTTCTATAACGCAAGTCAATACATAAATGATAAGTTTGAAAAAACTACCATGATTTTAAAAAATAATTGTGTGTAGTTAAAATTCTACCACAAAAAACATATTTGATTGAAATGGCTGACGGATGACCTATAAAAATGTATTTGCTTTCTTACTTTACCCGTAATTTATTTATGTTTCTAATATAATCCTTGCACATGTATAATAATATTGTTTCAGCATTTACTCTCGGCACCTATGTATAATATGGTAACTCTTTACTAATGCACAATATATTTATTTCTATTGCATGTATTCGCTCTGGTGTTGGCAACATTACAGGAGGTTTGTTCACAAACACTTATATTTATGTGTGAAGTAAAATCACATCTTTCACCCCAAAAACCAATGTGCTGTAGGAAACGTTAAGTGCCACTAAAGATTTATAATGAATTGCCATATCTTTCTTATAATGCAGAGAATAAACTTATTAGAAAGGGCAAATTGCATAGGTAGATGCATTGTTGCATTAGTAACAAAAAACAGGAGTATTCGCGTTCACTCTTCTTGAAGTAATTACTTACCTAATAAATAAACATTCTTGATACAGTTGAAGGGATGAGAATAAAAAGGGTTTAACTGTCAAATTGATAGTTTCGAGAAAATTTACTTTAAACTTCAATGGCGTCATTTTAATGTAGAGTGCTTATAAGGTAACAGAAAAGGTTTATGTAAGTTTCAGTTGCTTGAAAATGTTTTAATTCTATTTTAAAATACTAAATATAGTACTAATTCATACAACTACTGTAAAAATTTAATGTAATAAAATAAATATAATAATGTTCTTATGCTAAGCGAACTGTATTCCTGTGACAGATAAACCGTTTTTAGACTCAAAATCTCAAGATTTAAGCCTCATTTCGGTATTTTGAGAATGTATTATTGAAAATAATTTCCAACGAGACCCATAAGTCATTTTGTGAAAAAAATCAGTTAAACCCTTTTTGTTCTCACCCCTTCAATTATTTTAGTCTTTCTTATCTGGCTTATTTAAAGGTGTTAAACGCCATGTTTTGCTTTTAAGGCCGCGTAATAACGCGTTTTTTTTACGGAGTCTCTATGGCGCTCTGTTTAAAGTTGCAAATCGCATTATTTCATGTCATGTCTGCGCATGAAAATGTGAATTTTGCGGGGTTTTTTGGGAATGTCGTGAAATATTGATATCAAATGAATATTGTATCTGGTTATTCTTTTAGAAGACCCGTGTGGATATTTATTTCGTAAAAATTTACGTTATTGTAAATTATTTTTTGGGTTCATAGAACGATTTTATTTTAGAAAATCTAAAGTGACTACTTAAATTTTGTTCAGTCATTCGTGTTTTTCGTTTTGTTTTTTCATATGATTATTTTGGCACGTCACATTGCATTAGTGAAGTCAAAAACGGTTTTAGTCGATTTTGGACCTACACCGCGCCTTAATTCTTTTTAATAGCAATCTTAGCAAGTGACAACATTGCATGTAAAGTACCCAAATTAGTTAGACATTTCAAGATAGCTTTCACTTCCATCTACCAACCTTAAATCTACCAAGTACTTCAAGATGACGGAAACTGGAGAGATTACTCTAAAAAGTTAGCATGGCTATAAAAAAATAGTTTAAAAACAGTTTACTGATTACAAGATTATTTTTAATCTTATCAACTGCTAAGTAAATAGTTTATTTTGAAACATACAACATATAAATAACTAAACTAAACTAGACCTAAAAAACTAAATTATACCTAAGAACTTAAAATAAATAAAAACTAAAAATTTAAAATAACCGAGTAGAGGGGAAAGTTCCCAGAATGCTGGCAGCATTACCACGTTGAATGGCAATGTTTATTTTTTGTGCAAAATAAAAGCCAGCATTCTGGGTTAATTCATTCATTCATTCATTCTTTTAATTCATTACAAGATTAAAAGAGGGCGCGTTTTATTCCATCACATTTAACGTAGATTATTTATTATCAAAGATTCTTTTAGAAAATGTTCAAAACAATTTCAATGTAACATTCCAGCATGGGCATGATGAAGACCCTGACTTACATATACCGCGAGAACGGCGTAGTGAAGGGCCTGTACCGCGGAATGAGCATCAACTACATCCGAGCTGTTCCGATGGTCGCCACCTCCTTCTCCACCTACGAGCTGATGAAGCAGGTCTTGCAAATGGACACTGGCATGAAAGTCTCCTAAAAGTTTTGGGAACCCTCATATATGGGACTTTTCTATATCTTTATAAGGTATACTCAAAGAATTTACGTCTATATGACGCTCAAACTAGCACTTTTTCTTATTTTTTACATATGCCGGTCTGCACAAATACAAGATCATTTTCTCCCGGGTTCTCGTACGTTTGATAAATTTGTGGCCACTTGGCACACCAAAATTACGCTTTTGTAAGTACCTATTTAAAGTGCGAACTAAGGAGCTGACGAACTTTAATGCAGACGGGCAATATTGTTTGCGATGACATCAAGTATCATGCCCAGTAATTTCACTAGCTTACAATGCCGTTCAAACCGGAACACAGTAGTGCTTGCACACTACTGCTTGGATATGGAATATTTTTAGAGAATTACACTATTTTTATGAGAATAATATAAGTTACAAGGAAAAAATTAGTAAAATTAGGTAAATTATTTCTATTTTTGAAATAGAAACTACCATTTAATAAAAATTACGTGGTGGAACTAGAACTGATAAAAAATATACTGTAATTTAAATTTTATGGTTAATTATATGATTATAATTTTTAGTTATTGATGATAATTATTAGCTGTTATTTTTGTTTATGTGAAGTTATATTTATTCGTTCTGGAACTCGTCGTTACTTTGTACAAAAAAATATTTTTATTGCAATTATGGTTAATCTTGTAAATGTTGTATTTGGACAAAAAAAATATTTATAAAAAGTAAATCAAATTCTTGAATGTTTCTTTTCTACGATTTGTTTATTAACAATGATAGAGCAATCTCACTTTATTGTAAATGTAAAAGCAAAACTCATGTAATATTTTAATTCCGTTTGGTGTACACGGATAATACCCGTAACTAAACGTAACTTGGCTGAAGTTCGCGCGAGACTTTTTAGCGAATTCCAACTAAAACTCTTCGCATTCATTTGAAGGTATTGTGTAGAATCAGGGCATTTTTTTTTTATATTTTTGAGAAAATGCAAAAGAGATTTACCTAATACATATTTGGTAAGTAATTATAACTAGATAAAACGAGAAGTTTACGCCGATTCCTTCCTTAAAGTCTTAGAAATAACTGTAAAAACAAGAAATCATATTCTACTTTTCCGTAAAAAGGTGACAACCGTTAATATTTGCATTGCAAATAAATGAATATGAATATTTCTTCTATGCTAATGACCTGTAATAATGTACTTATTCTAAACAGTATTTATAAACAAGTTTTGCCTATGTCTGGTACAAACAAAGACACTATGATTAGAGCATAAAATGCACAAACCTACTTTGTTATTCGTATGTAGCCCTAATGCTGTATATATTTATTTCGTGGATTAGTATTCAAACATGTGCCTTTTGACTGTTCTAAGCTAAGCTTGTAATATTTGATTTGGGTAGGTATAAAAATCTATTTCACGTGGTTATAAAGATATTTTTATATTTCATAATAAATTTTAGAAACCAATGTAATAGTTGAACCTCTCGTCATCTCACCGAGTTAGACGATTATTAATAATCTTTAATTATTCAGTTGATAATAAAAGTTGCTGCGAAACTCTTTAGGACTCGATATTTTTAAACCGATTAAGCAGCCTGAGTAACGCAGGCAATTATATAATATACATAATTGCCTGCATAATATAGTATATATATCTGTGTGTTTGACCTATTTCGAAAATGTTTGATTTGTATTGACAATGTATTATTAATCGGTGCTTATTTAATTTGATTTTTGACATTTAATTTTATAATTAATAATTTAGTAATAGGTGTAATTGGTCTGAAACCGTTCTTATTATAATAAATAAATAATTCAGGCCTTATTAACGTCGTTTTACGTGCAGTATATAGAGAATGTACAGCGCCGAGATTGTGGATATTGTTTGTTCGGAGAATTGTATTTTTTTCTGTGTTCGGAGCCAACCAACACGGTCGCGACTGTTGGAAGACGAGAGGGTTCAAAACGCTGTGTACAATTTTTTTTGTATACAAAAATATCTTATGCAGTTGATATCTCATTCCATATTTTTACTTGTTAAATATATTTAAAATAGTCACACTATAAACTGGAGGCTTTTAAATTAAACATTATAATCTAGGTACATATTAAAATTGGCTCAAAGCATAGCTTTAATACTAACAGATCAATGAAAAGGCTTTCCCACTGGCCGCCGTTCCCGCCTGGTACGAAATGGCAAAAAATATCCTCGTACGTCGACGTGGAACGAAGAACGAAAAAGCTCACAGTTGTTGTCAGTGGAGATAACTTTAAAAGTGTTTTGACCCAGTGATTTACCACATATTGGTTATGTATTGCTTAAACCTTTTTTTTTAACTTGAAACTTGTCTAGCATTTGACTACGCTCTCACCTGATAGGAAGTGACGATGCGATCGAAGGTGTAGCATGCTAGCCAAGTAAATAACTATTAATCGTAGGGTCGTAGGATTTAAGTTTGTCTATTCCATTTTAATATGTACTTACCTTAAAACGGCTCCTAAGGAGCTTCTCCATTTAATATTTATTGGTTGGAATGTTCGTGGGATTATTTTGTACTAATTATATACGTACCTAATTTAACTTTTACATGACATTAAGTTGATATTAAATCATTATTGTATCAACACCAAAGATACAAAATTTTATTGATTAATAAATAAGTACCAAGCGTTTTAGCAGAACAAACTTATTTATAAATAAATATAAATTATTTTCATACCGTGTGTGTTTTATTTTACCTGTTCTACTAAGGATAGTTTGTAGGGTAAAGGAAAACAACTGTGTATAATTAATTTTATTTATTAACTAATATTCCTATCAACGGGCATAGTATGGTTGCAAGAGTAAATTATGTATGTGTCTACAAGTTGTCGATGGCGGTATGTAGAATACCGGTGTAGTTATCTCATTGAAATAAGTATCGGTTTAACACATGAACACAACGCATACAGTTCTCTGAGTTACGCCTTGCAGGAAAGCCTTAATTTTAACATTACTCGAGCCTTGGACATGTGAAATAACGCCGATGGCGGAAAATCAACCTTGTGCATGCGAGGTGACGTTCATTTTATTTCACACACGCAAGGCTCGTATCATACATATTTTCAAATATTTTTTTGGGATTTTTTAGTGTTTATAATTATTTATTTACCTATAACTTACATACTTAATACTTAGATCAAATAACGTGTGGCTTCTGGTCTCATTGGTGGGTAAGGTCTTTGTTACACACGCTTTCTTATTACAAATTACATAGAATGGATTTCGGAAATACAGGAAACGCTAAAATGTCGAGAAATCACGGTAAAAGTAAAATATTTCATTATTGCTGTCCAAAAGACGTACTTTTTACCTTTTTCACTCATCGTGCTAACAAATAATTTGATATATTACTTACAGAAACTGGTTCTATTAAATTAGGATGTAAGTTTTTAACTGCATTTAATATTTTACCTTATCTCAAAATGTTTGTAAAACATATCTCAATTTGTCGTGATTCTTCGTGTCCCTAATTAAAATTATTTTTATTATATCTTACCTCTTTTTAATGTGTATAGTGAGTACATTCTTGGGAAAAATATTTCACGCAAAGTTTATTTAAACTATTTAATGCCTTTATCGTTAAAAAATTAGGTAATGTACACAAATACCTAAAATATTTATAAACGTATTACATATAAATAAACAAAAATGTTCCACTCCTAGCCCTTGATGATTTACAGGTACCAAAAGAGATGTTTGACAAAATTATATATATACCAAAAATGCATCATTTGTAACCATCCTATTTTTACTCCTACGTCGGAACAATTGCACTGGTAAATAAACATACTTCCCTATTCCTTTTAGACTTGCAGTCGCCTGTTTAAAATAAAAGCTAATTATATTTATATATAATTTCAAATAAAAAATCTGCGCATAAAATTAAATGCTATTGTTTCCAATATTATAAACAACAAAATTGATCAAAAATTCTAAATTAATGTATTTATAGTGTATACCTAAATATAAATTGGCTACAGAAAAAAATAGAAATATGTAATGTTTATAACTGCTTGAAAAAAAAAGAGAACATAAAAATGTATGAATGAACAGACTTGATCTACCTTATGGCCATGAAAGTTAAAAACGCAGTCGAATCGAGTGAAAATTGCCGAACAATTTATTGACGTCACAATGATCCAAACGTGGTATATTGGGTGTATATGTGTACCTGTGTGTAGTCACCAACGATTACTATGATGGTATGTCCATTCTGTGAAAAATCGATGGTGACTTGTTCAGATTCGAAATAAAACTACCTTTTTTTAGCAAATGGTACGCTTTTAATGAGGTCTAAGTGTCTTTGATACATACAATGTTTAGATACAACATTAAACGTCGCTGTGCCCGGCCACCTCCAATGAACATACCAGCATAATAGCGCGAACGGCAAGAACCTAACCGTCACCGGTGACAATCACACATGTAAATGCTAGCAGGAGCGCCGCCGCCGCCTCTACTCAACGCCGCTATACCGACAGCCAATCTCATCGACTGTGAAGTTAGGCGCAAGCCACTACGCATTTAGCCAATTTCACTACTCACACTCACACATGCTCAGCAATTAGAGCCTTTTTAACTGAACAAGCGCTGCCTGCGACGCACTTCGCAGCCGCCAAAAAGTTGGCGGTCAACCACAACAACGGACGAAATTATGATGACTGTTTCTTTGTGTTACAAACCGAATAGGACCCTTTCACGCATGAATCAGTCGTAGTCGTGTTCTACAATTGCCGATTCAATCTCGATTTCAAATACGGTTGAATCGATCCCGCACTAACCATCAACCGCATTCACATACATACAACTATACTTGTATACTGGTCGACGACAAACGATGCGTGGAGCTGCGACGCAAGCGGCGAGCCAAGCGACGGAACAAATTAGCGCAGGAGTGAAAACTGCAACTTGCGTCGCAGCGCCACCTATCGGGTACTAACGTAAAACAAAACACGTTTACAATCTGCGAAACTTCCAATATATTTGAAGAACGAGGCAAATGCAAATCTAATTTCAAATGGCGCCATTTTTGCAGTTTTTATTTGTGTACGTAACGAAATATAGCGCGGGTCGTAACCATGTTTTGTTATAACAACTGTTCATATTACATTTGTTTATTCATACAATGATCGCACCATATCAATGATGATGACCGATGTAGGAAACCAGGAAACATATGCGTTGAAATAAGAAAATAAAAGAAACGATCTCCAACCAAAGAGGGGTCTTTTCATAAGGAAAGGAGGTGAAATAAACATCCAACTTGAACCGTATGTCTGTTGACATACGACTCACTCGGATAGCGAGCTTAAGGCTTTACGTAAAACCTAGGATTCCGCCACTGACAGTATAATTATTTTCATGCATAACATTATAAAAGCCGCGCCTGCATGTCGACGACATACTTTTGTATTGCATTTTCCATAATCTAAAACGGACGCGCATCTTTATCGACGCTATTCACGCTTTTATTCATGCACTGTAAATTCATATTATCTCCACTTATAAATTCGACGACATAAGTAACTAGTAAAAATCAGCCAACTTTATAAATGAAGAAAGGAACGAACAAAACCGCGACGGGAGAGTTTGAAATTTATAGGTAAAAAAAAACTGCATAGTACGCGTCTTTACTACAAAATTCAGCCGAACTGCATCAACCGAGGTGTTCAACTAAAAGTATATGCCCGTTTCATTCACAATATTTGTAAACTTGTCTCCTAAAGTTATGTTAATCATATCCCCGGTTCGGTGCAAGTTCGACTCGACACTAAATTGTTTCGACACTTTTTTCAGGACCCGAGTTAGTTTGGTAAGTGGATGAGGAGGTAGCCAAACAGAGTTGTTCGATGAGGGCCACGAAACACGCGGTGTCGATGAGTGCGGATGTGTGGGAGACGGCTTGTAGGAGCGGCGCGGCGACTGACTGCCTTGTATGCGTCGACACTGGAACAATAATACGCTAGATTAGTCTACATGGAACGTGGTGATTAACCTGTAAACAACTCGTATATGTCGGCGGCAACGTCCAGTTATAAACTCTATGCGCAACGGGCAGTACCGTAATTTACTCTGTGGCAGCATTTAAATGTATTACAGTGGCAACACCGGCATTTGTCATCGCTTCCCCACCCATCTGGCATTAAAAAGGGACCGCTCGGTGTACTACGGATCATTCTTGTTCCAGACACGGCGCGGTGTGGACATGCTGAAGGCTTATAGTTATATCGGTTGCAACCTACGCAGAACCCCTTTCTGCCGACATATACATAAAATATATTTTTTTATATTCAGTATTTCCCAAGTTGTTATTAAAAAACAAAGTGAAGATTTATGATGTCAGTGTGTAAAGCCTAAATGTATTACCATGATAATATTAATAATAATAAAGCCTAACGATCACATACATAGATCCTGGACCCTAACTAGGATTTCAAGTGTCTAGAGACCCAGGACTACGAGGACCATGGTCCCACAACACCCAGACTCAGTACAAGTATTTGCTCATTTTTTTCTTGTCGTGCTACGGGAATCGAACCCGCCGCCTCCAGGTTATGAGCCGACCTGCTACATCACCACACCACAGAGGCTGTCAAAGGCTGTGATAGTACGAGTGTTATAAAGAAAAACTCAACACCCAGGCGTTATACCTTTTTTCTTTAACACTTCTCGTTTAATCTAAATTTTGTCTATTTAAAAAATTCTACAATTTTAATAAATAAATTAAAAAGAAAAAAAAAAATAAGTCTATTATTTTTCAAGTAACTTTTAATGTAATCAGTAAAAACTGGGGGTCATAAATTTGAAAATCAGGCCATTAGCTTTACTATCAGTAGAAACGTGTGATCATTTGAGCGCATGTATGTGACGCAATCAGTAGTTATAAATACAGAATAAACAGGTTTGTAGAATTAAAATTTTAACAATCCCATTTACACATTTTATTTTTACAAAAAGTAATAAATCTGCTAATCACGTTTGTTGCATCGTGCTCTGAGAGTATTTTTTTGCAATAAAAAATATATTATCAGCAAAGAGCCATGTGCACAAACAAAATAAATCATGTCAGAGGAGATATGATATTTCAATGTGACGTTTGAAGCTACTATGCTGTAAGCCGGTAGACACCAAAAGCATTATAGCCCATACATAAAAAACTATGTTTCATAATGTTTTGTGACATGTCCGAAGGTGGCGTCACCTGGAACTTTCCCTCGAGTGATTTTGCAGTGCAAAATACTAAACTAAATTTAATTTGGTAGGTAATATTACTATTGTTGTCACTTTCATAAACGTCGAAATAAAAAAGCGTTAGATTTAAGTTTATGCCTTCGAACGGGAAATTTACACCATTACATCACACTAACATTATAAATGCGAAAGTTTGTGTGTGTTTATTTCCTGACGCTACAACGGCTGAACGGATTCGAATGAAAGTTTTGATAGAAATAAAACGGATTATTTCCGGTCTTTCTCTCAAAGCTACAATATTTAAAAAGTTAAAGGGAGGGTCAAAGGAGTACGTATCAAAGAGTATGCTGAGTATGTCCTTAGGAGAAGGTGACCTCTACGCATCGGAAAAGTGGTATGCTTGTTTGATATCTATAGCATGAAAAAAATTATTGCTACTTAATATTGCTATTGTTGTCCCTTTCATAAACGTCGAAATGACAAAGACTGCGATAGATTTAGATTTAAGTTTAGGTCTTCGAACGGGAAATTGACACCATTACATCACACTATCACATCACACTAACATTATAAATGCGAAAGTTTGTGTGTGTTTATTCCTAACGCAACAACGGCTGAACTTATTTGAATGAAATTTTAGATGGAAATAGTTTAACCCCGGATTAACCCACAAGCTACTTATCATCCGCGGGGGAAACCACGGGGCAAAGCTGGGTAACAAATAATCAAATATTTTCCGTCTTTCTCGCAAAGCTACCACAGACTGGCCCGATAGTTCAGTTGGTAGTATCTCTACCTTCTGAAGTGCAGCTCGTGGGTTCGATTCCCACCCAAGACAAACATTTGTGTGATGAACATCGATGTTTGTCCTGTGTGTGGGAGTTATATTGTATTCTATGTATGTATTTACAAACAAACAAGTATCTAAGTATTGTATCAGTTATCCGATTCCCATAGTACAAGCGTTGCTTAGTTTGGGGCTAGATCGCGCTGTGTGAAATGTCCACAGATATTTATTACTTATTTATATATAGTATAGAGTCAATATGTCCTTAGGATACGGTGCCCTCTACCCATCGGAAAAGCGGTATGCTTGTTTACTACCTATAGCATAAAAAATGTGCTGTGAACTCACGTGTGGTCTACATGAAGTAATCAGGCGTCCGCCGGGTCACGTGCGGCTCGCCGCGTCTCGGAGCCGGGTCGAACTGAAGGCTGGAAATTATAATACATACATTATAGACACAAGTTGCACAATATTTTGTTAGGAATGTAGATGGCGGCATGGTCATAAAACTTAAATATCCACAGGATATCTAATGATATGGATGATTTGATGTTTGTATCAAATTCGTGTCATCACTTTGCGCTTCTAATCATTCCAACGTATTTTAATGATATAATGGGGGCATACATTTAACATCTCACCTGGCCTACCATTTCCGTATTTTTCCATTTTCCATTTATTTTCCATTTCCATTTTTTTTCCATTTTTAACATTACCGTTCCCATAGTACAAGCTTTGCTTAGTTTGGGGCTAGATGGCGCGATGTGAGATGTCCTCATATATTTATTTACTTAAATTTAATAATAATAACGCCCAACAATCACATACATAGATCCTGGACCATAACTAGGATTCCCTGTGTCAAGGACCCAGGAACTACGAGGACTATGGTCCCACAACACCCAGCCACAAAACTAGTTCTGAGTTTGCATTACTATCAGAATAGAAGAGTTTGAAGTGATCATAGGAGGCAGTCATGCTTACTAGAGGACATATTCTGGTTTATGGTGGTGATGATAGGCTTACAAGTCTTGAGCAATACTTACAATGAGTACTTAAGCGCATCATCCAATTCCATAATGGCGGCTTGGTTGCCACATCTGAAACAGTCGAGTTTTGCATTTGTTTAGTGTTAGCAGTTAGATAAACACCGCGAGAACTGTTGTCGTTTAACAATAGGTTGTTTGGACAACAAAACTAAGTCGTGAGGTGTACATTTAATATTAATTATTAAGTATTATGTTTAACGATAACGACAGCAAAGTCTCAAGGTGTACATTTCATAATAAATGTTAAGTATTTTGTTTAACGTTTAAAACGTGTGGCTCAGAGAGCTAGCGTGACTCAGGTAAATCGTGCAACTTTTAAACTGTCACACCCAAGTTCAAATCCCGCTCGGGCCTGCATGTTATGTGCAGAATACGCGCGTCAAAGTTCTCTCTCTAAATTAAACTTAATTTGTCTTTCCTAAAACTATCAGTAATTTTCCCTATTCCCACTTAACCTCCTAGCTCAGTCCGCCAGGGGACTACACAGCACTCGCTATTCCATTTCGATCGCCTATGCTGGGGACTTAATAGAACCAATGAAACCTTTTCCACTATAATCCCCTCGCCCAGTGCCAGGAGAATAGAAATTATTGAAAAGAATGGCAACATTTTTAGACGAGGCAAATCGATTTAGTTTACTAGCACAGATTTGACACTATGTATTGTGGCTTATTTATCCAAACCTAATTAAAACTTAACTTGTCAATGACCTAACGCGACTCCAGTTTTGAAACAATTTAAGTAATGTTTGACGTTAACTACATTCGACCTTGTCTAAAGACAAGAGGCGTTTGCCACTCACTGAACCCTGAAGGTGAATGTATGAAACTTAAAGTTAGAAATGTTAACGCGTTACGTTGATATGACAAGGTGCATCATTATTTTAACGACTACAAAAAAGTAGTGAAGTAGTTCTATGTTCTTGTACAATGAAGTAGTACTATATTCAATTGTATGTGTTTTTATGTATGTTTACATTTTACAGGACCGATTGACCGATGGTTTTTGTTCGGTAATAGAGCCTTGCGCGATGGTCTCATGTATTTGGTGAAGATCTTCGGAGATAGACAACGGAACTCGATTATGAAATCAAGGCAATTTAAGTCGGTTTAATCCCCGTTGTGAAGGATACAATGAACGCAGTAATGCATAGATGGATCATATACACGGGCGGCGCAAAATCTCCAAAAACAGTAGAATATTTAGAGCTCTAGTTCCAAGAACCAGCCAGCGCTCGCTTGATTAAGGATCGATCATTTAATAGTCGAATAATATTATGTTCTTATTCAAAGGTTCAACAGCCTAAAGACGTCTAATGCTAAATCTACGCCTCTCCCGTGGAGACACTGAGCGGGTGCTTTTCTCCTTTTCTCCTATAGGGTGATGTATCCCATCCATCGTTTTACCCAGATCGTCGGTCACTAACAGGAAGCCGGCCTACGCTACGTTCTTCCCCATCGGTTGTCGTGACTAATCTAAAACTACTACTAACTACTAAAGGTTAAAGAGTGTGAATAATTACATGCGCAATACAAAACTATTAACTATTTAAAAAAGTTGATATGAAATTAGTATGATATAGTACGCTCTTCCCAATAGTAAAAAGGCGCCTGGATTAAAATAGTCTATTAAAAAATATTATTAATAATGGCTTCATAATAAAACTGGGTCATTTCTATCGACCTGCATTAACCTAGGCCATTTCAATTAGACTTTCCAGCTCAAGGCCAATAGAATAATGTTATGAATTTATTAATAATTTGTTTAAATTTCACTGTAATTCCATGACTCCTATATACAAAAAAAATTCTTTACGTTAGGTTTTTGCGACCCCCTGATTCTGCGGTCCTAATGCATTTGGCCGATCAATGACATTCAGTTTGTCATGCACGGTGTACACTATCGAAAAGTGTATCTATCTCTTTCATTCGCACTGAAAATTGTCTGCATTGCACCTAATTTAAGCTGACTATTACTGTTGAGAATCTAATGCTAGTCGTTCACCTGCTGTTAAGCGACACGGCCGTCCATAACAGAACAGTATCACTCGGAAATCGGAATCGGAAGTTTCGCGCGACACTACACTGCGCACAATAATCCTAAGACATCAGCACAGTTTAGTAATAAGATTATTAGACTGTGAGATCAGATCAATTGCCCAGTAATTTCACTAGCTACAATGCCCTTTAAACCGGAACACAGTAGTGTTTACGCACTACTGCTTGGTGGCTGAGTAACTGGCAAACCGGTGGCACGTACCGAGACGAATATTGCAGAAAAGTCTTACTACCTAGTACACTTAGTAGTAGCACATGTTCTGTGCATAACAATATAAATAAATAATTTAAACAGACCACTTCTTTTGAGAATCTAGTGCCTCAATTGAAGGGGTGAGAACAAAAAGGATTTAACTGATTTTTTTCACAAAATGACTTATGGGTATCGTTGGATTCAGCGTGAAATTATCTTCAATAATACATTCTCAAAATACCGAAATGAGGCTTAAATCTCGAGATTTTGAGTCTAAAAACGGTTTATCTGTCACAGGAATACAGCTCGCTTAGCATATAAACATTGTTATATTTATTTTATTATATTATATTGTTACAGTAATTGTATGAATTAGTACTATATTTAGTATTTAAAATAGAATTAAAACATTTTCAAGCAACTGAGACTTACATAAACCTTTTCTATCACCTTATAAGCACTCAACATTAAAATGAAGCCGTTGAAGTTTAAAGTCAATTTTCTCGAAACTATCAATTTGTCAGTTAAACCCTTTTTATCCTCGACCCTTCAATCTATATCTAGGGATACAAAAGATTTTATTAAATTCAGTTCGGATACATTGCTAGTGTATGTGAGAGAGTGAGGGCGTGTGTGTGCGATTATGCCGGTATCTCTTGTTCTGTTTCTCTCTCTTCATCTTACCTATAGCAGTAGTTGGGCGCGGAGAATATAGTGACGACGTTTCTGTCGTGGCACCAGTTGTAGCCCTCCATGACGAGCTGGTGCGCGCGCGACACCAGCGTCAGCCCGTTGCTGTGGTTGAACGTCTCCGATATGTCCTGGCCGAACGTGTAGCCGGCGCCTCGCGGAGATATACCCCATCCGCCTCTGTCGAACGTACAATGCATAGTTTACTATCAATTGTTGGTTTGTATAAGTTACAATAATAATAATAATATGTGTGGACATCTCACGCAACGCCATCTAGCCCCAAACTAAGCAAAGCTTGTGCTATGGGAACCAGATAACTGATACAATACTTAGATACTTTTTGTTTGTAAATACATACATAGAGTACAATATAACACCCAGACACAGAACAAACACCTATGTTCATCACACAAATGTTTGTCCTGGGTGGGAATCGAACCCACAACCCAATACATTAAATAAATATATAAATAACGCCCAACGATCACATACATAGATCGTGGACCCTAACTAGGATTTCCCTGTGTGGGACCCAGGAACTACGAGAACCATGGTCCTACAACACCCAGACTCTAGAACAAGTATTTGCGCTTTTGTTCTGTGCACAAATACTTGTCCTGTCGCGGGAATGGAACCCGCCACCTCCGGGTTATGGGCCCATGTCCGTACATGGGTGACGAGACGCCGTACGTCTGGTCGTCCGATGGGGGAATAAAATCATCAATGCCTCTGTGGTGTGGTGTGGCGGTTGAGCAGGTCGGCTCATGCCCTTCCTCTTATCCATATAGTTATGATTTGACCTTTATAACGTGACACTTCAATGTGGAGTTTATGTGCATAGTTACTATGGAAATTTTCTAATTCGGAATTAAATTTCTCCTGCTGCATTGCAATGAAAGTTCCGTGGTCACGCCGCAGTGCTAACCACGTCTTTCTGGGTTATAAATATCATATAGGACGACCTTCGGCATTTTAAAATATTTAATCAGCCATTAACACTCCATAGGTCAAAACTACGTCAATCAAATTTAATCTGTATAAGCGATCAAACAAAAAATTATGCAGTCATCTTTCTAGATATGACTCACAATGAGATAATATATAATAGGTCTTTGAAATTGAATTACCGTATGAATTAACCTATGAAATTGCCGTATTGCAGTACAGACTTTTTCAAACAAAAAAAAAGTTTTGATTGGCTATGAATTCTAAATTCAAATTAATTTTGTTTTAAAAATATGACATTCTATTTACAATATAAGTCTTTTGTTTATTGATTAGCGTTGTATTTTCATTACATTTCAACATTTTTCCTCATAATGGATACTTTGAAATTTCGTGTAATTATGGAATATGAGTTCCGTCGTGGCACCAACGCGGCACAAACGACACGTAACATCAACGACGTTTACGGAGAGAACTGTACAAACGAACGTACAACCCGTTATTGGTTTGCTCGGTTCCGTTCTGGGAATTTTGACTTGAAAAATGAACCTCGTGGTCGTCCGGAAACTTTGGTCAACAATGATGAATTAAAGGGTATGGAAGCTCTCCCTCATCCGCCATACTCACCAGATCTTGCGCCTACCAACTATTACTTTTTCCAAAATTTGGACAACTTATTAGCGGGAAAAAAATTCAATTCCTGAGAGGCAGTACAAAACGCCTTTCAAGAGTTTGTTGTCTCCCGTCCTGCTGATTTTTTCAAGAAGGGCATCCATAAACTGCCACAGCGTTGGCAAAGATGCATTGATTGCAGGGGTGATTACTTTGAATAAAAGAAATAAATAAGTTCGAAAAAAAAAAAATACTTTAACTTTTTTCAAACAAAACGGCAATTTCATAGGTAAAGACCTAATAGAATCAATACCGGTCACGCGCACCAACAAATTTGGGAAATTGTTCTGATTGATTGAACTATACAGTCTATACAGCCTATTTTGTCATCCTCTGTTGTGTGTTTGTCATCCTCTGTGTGTTGTTGAACAGGTCGACTCGTAATCCGGAAGCGGCGGGTTCGATTCCCGCAGCAGGACAAGTATTTATGCATAAAAAAGCGCAAATACTTGTTCTCAGTCTGGGTGTTGTAGGACCGTAGTTCCTGGGTCCCTAGACACAGTGAATCCTTTAGGGTCCATGATCTATGTATGTGATCGTTGAATGAATGATGAAAAATATTGGGTTTATCTGTTTGTTTGCTTTGTCGGTACTACTTATATTACTACGACAAGCTTCTGCCCACAGCTTCGCCCGCGACATTTCCTATGAGAGAATAATTCAACCACCCATTTCACCCTCTTAAGGGTGGAATTTCCAAAAATCCTTTCTTAGCGGATGCCTACGTCATAACATCTACCGGCATCCCAAATTCCCGATCCGTCCAGTGGTTTGGGCTGTGCGTTGATAGATCACTATGTCAGTCAGTCAATCAGTCAAGTCATCTTTGAGTTATGTATATTTAAGATAGATAGATACAACAATATACCTACAAAGCTTAATAACTTTACATATTATTCCACTTCACATTTTGCTGTCGAAGAACTAGTTGATTCATTTGTCTTGTTTGTTTTATTATAGTTTAATGAAATGAAATGTCAACGTTTTTTAAGGCGGGGTCTGATCACAAAAAGCACGCACGTGGCGTGCAACGTGACGATATAAATAATCAAATTATAAAAGTAGCGTAAATATGTAAAAAAAACGAAGAAGAAAGTTGACCGCATACAATTTGACTAAACAGTTTGGTTTTTACAAAATAAAATCGGAGAAAGACCCTCAAAAAAATTATATATATATTTTATATTAACGCGATAAAAACACTTTTTTACATTTTAAATAGCCAGACAGGTATTTTAAAATTATCTCCGGTTTTTTTAATTATTTGCCATACATCTTTTCTTAATCCACAGAAGGAGAAATACTAACAACATCACTTGATAATTGATATGAGTTGTTAAAATACAATAAATAGTTACGTAAATTCTGTATAAATAAGACAATTAAATAAAAGGTATATTTTATAGCAAATCTACGTGGACAGCTGAGACACTAATATGAATGAATAAATATTTGTGGACATTGCCCACAGCGCCATCCTAAACTACGCTAAAGAATCAATGATAATGATACTTTATTTTTTGTCCGTCTCTTCACGACAAATACAGATTGATTTTTGGTGGAAACATTCAGCGTTCCTTTAAACCAAAGAAAGATGGCTAAAGCCGCAGGTCATAGCTAGTACATCAATATAATAATTTTATAGATGATAATAATAACGCCCAACGATCACATAGATCCTGGACCCTAACTAGGATTCCTACATCGAGTCCAAAGCCAAAGTAGCTTCAAAAAAACTCGGCATATTGTCCAAGGTAAGGCGGTACTTCACACCTGGACAGCTTCTAAATCTGTATCAAGCACAAGTCCGATCGTGTATGGAGTACTGCTGCCACCTGTGGGACGGGTCTGCCAAGTACCAGCTTGAGGCTCTGGACTCGATTGAACGGCGTGCCAAAAGGCTCATTGACGACGACACTTTGGTTGGTGAAAGGCTCCAGAGCCTTGCACATCGACGTAAGGTGGCAAGTCTGTCGGTCTTCTACAGATTACACCACGGTGAATGCGCTCAAGAACTGCATGATCTCATTCTCCCATCACCTTTCCACTACCGGACTACTAGACGCTCGGCTAAGCGCCATCCTTTCGTGGTCGAAATACCACCCATTCGTACCAAGCGATTTGACTCAACGTTTTTAATTAGAACGGCTAAGGAATGGAATGCCCTGCCAGCGTCTGTGTTTCCGGCGAAATATGACCCGGGCGTGTTCAAGAGAAGAGTGAATAGGTATTTACTTGGCTAGCATGCTACATCTTCGATCGCATCGTCACTTCCCATCAGGTGAGAGCGCGGTCAAATGCTAGACAAGTTTGAAAAAAAAAAAAAAAAAAAAAAAGTCTAGGAACTACGAGGACCATGGTCCCACAACACCAAGACACAGAACAAGTATTTGCCCTTTTTTTGTGCACAAATACTTGTCCTGCCACGGGAATCGAATCCTCCGCCTGCGGGTTATGATCCGACCTGCTCAATCACACCACAGATGTCAATAATAGGAACAAAAGCATAATTTAGACATAAATGAAGTTTTTTTTATGTTAATGAATGATGTGAATGCACTCAGAACTCTAAAATATATATATATATAAATAAAGTTTCGCGTGACACTGCACTGCATACATCATCCTGAGACATCAGCAGTCTGGTAATAAGATTACTCGACTGAGATCAGATCATAAAGTCTCAATTGCCCAGTAATTTCACTAGCTACAATGCCCTTCAAACCGGAACACTGTAGTGCTTGCGCACTACTGCTTGACGCCAGAATTACTAGCAAAGCGGTGGTACCTACCTAGACGAACTTTGCAGAAAATTCCTACCACCTAGTAAAACGTACGCCTATGTTGTACATTGAAGGTGATTGCAAGTCCGACACTACAATACCTCGTAACCTTGCCAGAACCGATATCTTAACTGGGTCATTCAAGAAACTACCACCTAGTTCCACGAGCAACAAAATCAATATTTATATTTAACCTACTTCTGTTTCCCACTCAGAGATAAATATACAACGAAAGACAAAACAAACTGAATATTAATTAGTAAGTACTCATGTTTATCAATAAAGTACGTCATAATTGATATAGATGGTGTCTCCGGCCCTTCAGCATTTTTTACTGCAGATATCGGTGTTAATGCCGGATACAAATAATTTAACCGGTGAATGCTAACATTTTGGATAACAATGGATAAACCATTAATGATATACGGAGTCCGTAAGTCTGACATTCCTTGGATTAATACTTGGAATAATGGCGAATTGCCCCTTTTGGATTTTATGTCGTTTACTTATAATGTTAATCTAAAATAATTTAAATAAGATCCTAAACCAACACATTTGCCGAAATTAGTTCCAACTACATACTTTCCAAAACTTCAGATTACAATTTTCATCTCGTTTGAGACCTCAAGCTGCAGTTGGTAGTGTGATTCAAACTTAATGGCGGCTGTGATGCAAGCTGCACTCACCGCTTTCCGCTGCCCGCGCGTACCTAATTTTTGCTACTGCGCAGCGATTCTCGCCGACTTCAGTTTGAATCACACTCTAGCAAAGCAAGAGGTCAAAATGTCGACCTAATAATAAATATATTTTTCAAATAATCCGGAAAAGGAAATAGTATGGTTATCAATGCATCGAATTTAATTGAGATTTATTGTAATCTAGTCGTCCTCGCAACTAAGTTGTGGACTCAACACGATCACATTTTGGAAGGTTTTATACATGAATCAAGATTTATTTTTGGCAACCTCTTACAGTGAAACAGGCCCTTTTTTATCATAACAATTCATGCACGTAATTCCCTCCAATGTGAACATTCTTTTACTAACCATCGCTTCTATCAATCACATACCTAGAAGAAGAAGATAGTGATGAACTTCTCACGAGATTCGGCTAAATTTCTTTTTCTTATGTCTAATCTAGAAAAGTATATTCACAAAGGCGACACTGTTTGGATGTGCCCTTGAGGTCAGATACATTGAAAAATATATGGCCTCTTATCTTAACAAACGTGTATTCTATAATTAGAAACATGATTTTCCGTATGACAAAGTATAATGCTGTTCAATTACTGCACTGATGCCACAAATTTATACCTTAGCTCAAGTGATCATTTTAATTACGGACTTACTACGAGATGAGTTTTTATAATTTTCTGGTCGACAAAAAATGCGGGTACTTTCATAATTTGCCTACGATAAATTCGCAGCAATATAAATTCAGATTTATCATCTACTTTCACGAATGAAGTACTAAGTACAATTCATACATTTGTTACCAGGTTAAGTAGCAAATAATCTCAATAACATTTAAAGTTGGGTTTTCACGGAAAACATTACTACGAATAATAACAACCATATAAAAATATTATTGCCCGGAAAATATCAACCCTAAAGCGTACGAGTTGTATTATACAGTGAAGTCAACCACACCATGATTCACTTTGTTATAAACAAGTTAGTTTAACGCAAGTGTTAAAAATAAAATACTTCGCGTGTTATGAGTAAATAGAAAAATATTTATAACATGCACGTCATTCCGTTGGGTAACGCTGATCCGGGGTTAAGCGAATTATCTTGATTATATCGTATTTTATAAACGAAGTAATGTAATATTACCAAATCTTAAGACTTTTAAACACGGCGAAAGAAAACGTCCATGTAAGTTTCGTGGCAAACATCGCGCTAAAGCAAATAATGGGTGGCCGTGAAACCGGAATAATTTCGCAGCTTCTAACAGATCAAAGACGGTCAGTTTTTGATGTAAGTTGCACTGATTTGTAGCTATCATTCTCGCCTCGCCACAATGATGTTTAAATGCATAGTGCTAGATTTTTTTAGTAATGATGATTGAATTACTCGCTAGACCTAATTTGTTTCTATTAAGAAGACAATTGGATGGTCTTTTGGTAATTGCACTATATCGAATGTAATATAAGACTCTTTTTTTAAATTAGGTAATCATAGAATTTATGTTCATTCGATTATGTAGATTGAAGACTTACAGTTTCAATGTTAAATACTTGTTCAAGGATATAATTATAAGATCTCTGGTGGAAAATTATATTGTGATTTGAGGTTGGTGGTTTGTTTTGATTGACGTCGTGATCAATACTATCATTTTAGTTATGTCCATTGTGAAGGTACTTTCTGGCAAACATACTTTATGTCCTTACCTATAGAGCTGGCATTTTGAAATGATTAAAACAATGTACCTTCCTATTCTGAACTCTGCTAGTGCTTCTACCGATGGGCATGCATTTAAAAGCCGTTATGCTGAAATAAAGTCCTAATCCATTTTAAGCAAAATGTTTCTAACCCATGCTTTTAGAGGTCATATTACCATATTGCTAAATCGGAACTGAAATTTCTACATGTTTAAAATAAAACAGTACAATACCTGTCATCGGGGTCGCTCCAGAGAAGATCGCACATGGGCCCCTCATGAGGCACCTCTTGCAAGCGATCGAGCGCTCGGATGTGGTCAAGCGTGTCGATAGATGGACTGAGCCCTCCGTGGAGGCAGAAGATCTGGCCATCGACCAGTGCGGTCAGCGGCAGAAAGTCAAACAAGTCCGTGAAGTGTTTCCAAACGGACGCGTTGCCGTACTTGCGGAGGCATTCGTCGTAGAAGCCGTACACTTGAGTGATCTGGCGGGACTCGTGGTTGCCGCGCAGGATCGTTATTCTCTCGCGGTATCTAACCTGTGGGTGATCGAGAGATGGTCACATTAGAGTTACGACAGGGCGTAGGGCATAGACGCAAAGTTGTCAATTTATCGGTCTTATATCGACTGCATTTTGAAGAGTGCGCAATGGAGTTACATAACCTGATTCCGCCATCACCGTTCCACCATCGGACAACCAGATGTACGAAAAAATGCCATCGTTACATGTTTAATATCCCAAATGTGCGAACAAAGTGATTTGCCTCCACGTTTATCATGAGGACAGCCAAAGAGTGGAACGCTTTATTTTTCCCCCAGTAACTAAAACCTTGGAGTCTTCAAATCGTGAGTGAATAAATATCTTCTAGGTAAGCGATGTTACATCCTAGACCGCATCGTCACTTACCATCAGTAAGATATTGGTCAAATGCAAACCTATCAAACAATTTAACAAAAAGTGAAAATGGTTGACCCACACGTCAAATATTAACATTATAGTGCCCTTAATTATGCGGAGTTAACACGAGTATCCTATTAGGTTTACAATAATAACGTGCGTGTTAAACTCGACACAATGCTGAGCCGCATTCAACAGCATCTGTGGTGTGGTGGTTGAACAGGTCGGCTCACAGCCCGGAGATGGCGGATTCGATTACCGCGGCAGGACCAGTATTTATGCACAGAAGCATTGAGCATATACATGGCTGAGTTTCAGTCTATTATTTGTCATCAAAAGTAGATAAGACAATCAAGAAACGAGGAAGCACAGTTTGGGCAGCAGTTACTGCGTGCTGTGATCTCAATTAACTCCGCACTTTTGTTATCAATAAATAGCAGTAATAAATACTTCAGGTTTTAGTTATTAACTCTGGTTCATTCGATGTTTATCTTAAGTAATTCAGTAAAGCATATTATTCTCGAGTAAGAACTATATTGATCCCCATCCGTACCCTATCCGTAATTCCCTACTAATAAATGAATTGAAACGTTGTCTGTTTGTGTGGCTTTCACGTCAAAACGGCTAAATTCATTATTTATGGATTTAATCCCTGTCTGCACTAAAGTTTGACAGGTCCTAGGTTTTCTCTTATCCCTGTGATGTAGCTGCTGAAACGCATTTGGGTCCTTCCTAGGAAAATAAATGCGGGCTTAAGAGCTATCAAACTTTAGTTCAGATAGGCATAAGTACTGTAATTTCTGAACACGAATTGCTTATTACGGGCGACCATGGTCCTCGCAGTTTCTGGGTCCCTAGATACAGGTAATCCTAGTAAAGGTCCAGGATCTATGTATGTGATCGTTGGGCATTATTTGTTTTATTTATTATTTAGTACGGGGATTAACATAGACCCTTTTTCCCGGAAAATTTTATACGGTTAATTCGCAAGTAAGACCGCTAGTCGCCATTAGTTTATCATATAATTTGCCAGCCTACTTTTTTATCTCTTTATCTGTTTTGGAATACATGTCACCAAGTATGTGTGCAATTAAATAGCGCGTAGGCCGTTGGTTAAGCAACCGTATGTACTAGGTGACGATACTATCGCGCCTCCGTGCTAATGACTCTGTTTCGTATGTTAACTCCAAGCAAAATGTAGCGTGCTATATGCTATATGAGAAATCAGTTGCAATCCGCAGTGAAAATGGCAGGGCTTGGAAACCGGGTTAATTTCCGAACTGGTTAACGCCAAGTACATAGGGAACTTTTCGGTTTTGTTCTACCGGAACCGCTATTAAACAATTTTTGGTTAAAAAAATTAGTAATAAAGATTTCGTTCAATAAACCGGGTAGTTTTGTCACCCCTCCTCATTCACGCATACAGCCGTCAGCCGTGTTTTGCAGCAAAAATGAGTCGTACTTAACAAACGCACACATTTCACCTATCCTCAAGTAGACGGCGGCGGCGACGCGATGCGAGCACCTAGCACGTAAGTCTCTCGCGGAATAAACCGGTTAATAAACGGTAAAGGTTCCAAGCCTTGGAAAATATGGTACGGATTTGTATAGAAACCTATAGATCCTACAGATCATGCTACCCGTGCAGTATCCCAGGACAAAGCCTTTTATTAATATACAAGACAAATAAGTGTGTGGCCAAATGCAGAGTTTACAATCAGCTGCTATAGCTGCAAGTCAACAATCCATTGACAATTCCTTTAACGATTATTATATTAAAATATGGACATCATCTTCGTATAAATCTATATTCAAGCAAGACATTCATATTCAGATCAGCACTTTCCGTTTCTATAACACCGCATGCATAATGTAAGTAAATTACAGCGAAGGAAACGCACGCGAAAGATAGAAAACATCGGTTTCCGCCGCGAAAATAGACTATATTACAACCATAATAATAATTTCGTGAAAGTAAACGCGTCGAGATATTGAGCCAGTGTAAACAGTGAGCCAACTTTATCAAGAGATAGCTGGCGATAAGGAGGCGCGAATCCTGAGGCGCTCACGTAAACAAACTTGTTTTGAATATTTTTTCGAGTTGTATTACAATTGATTTTAGTATTGATCGCCCATGGGATTGGTCGCATGTTCATCAATCTAATAAGGAGCTTTAAACGACATCGCCCGTTGGGAGGTATCGTTTATCGACAATTTCTATAATCAAATTTCCAAGAATACCCTCATTATATGCAGTAAAGATTGCAATTTGTTGTCACAACGATAGAGATTCGACTGGGAATGCTTATACATATAGTTGATCTGTTTAAATGTTAATGCATTGTGGCATATAAATTTTTACGACACGAGCAAAAAAGAGAAGGTCCTTAATCGTCCTCGTCTATAAATATTGCGAAACCAAATATATACAGTATTTAATTGTTTTATGTTTAAGTCTAGTTTGGATTATAGAGAGTAAAAGAAAATAACAAGGCAGAAATTTCGGAATCAAAGTATTTTTGATGAAATTTTAAATTAAATTCAAATCGACGCCGTGAACCATCTACCGAATGTGAGACGGGTTTTGTATAGCGGCACTTTTAGTTTTTACCATAATATATAAAAAATTATACAGAACATAATCTCTAAAACGTTGTTATAGATGTATGAAAAAATAATAATAAGGCCCAACGATCACACGCTATTAGGATCCTGGAACCTAACTAGGATTCTCTGTGACTCGGGAACTACGAGGATCATGGTCCCAAAACACCCAGACGCAGAACAAGTATTTGCTTTTTTTCTTGTGCACAAATACTGGTGCTGCCGCAGGAGTCAAACACGCCGCCTCCGGGTTATGGAGCCGACCTGCTCAACCACCACACCACAGAGACACCCTCTGTCACCACGTCTTAACTTGTATATTTATATTGTAGATACCCTACAATAAATACCCCCCAACAATCTGAATGAACTTGGAAACGCATTACTTGAGGAGTGGGAGCGGTTGCCTCAAGAAATCATCGATAACATAATCTGTAACATGCCCAGACGAATGGAAACCGTAATCAGAGCAAGAGGGGGAAACACTCGTTATTAATTTTGCTTTAATTTTATTGTTAAATCATTTAATGCTTATTTTTTTTTTGTGATGGTTCATAATCATCTAAAAATTTCACTTATTTCAAATTTCTTTATATTTCAATAAAAAATAACGAAGACTTTTCAAAGTCGTTGTTAAAAGATGTTAATCAATTTGTTATTTTGTGTCTAATTACATTTTCGTCAAATATATGCGTTATTATCTCAGTCTCACTTTTTTTCTGTTCCGCTAATTGTGCCGGTGTGTATATAGGTACAAGTTAAGACGTGGCCCACGTCGATCGGAGGGACCAATCATGCAGTTCTATAGTCTCACACGCTGTGTACTTAGATGGGACATAAAAGCACGTGCGAGAACAGTCGACAAGACCTACTGTGACATATTTAATATTTTAAGTTGAAATAAGTTATCTTATTGGATAAAATTTTCAGTAAATGGAATAAACATTGAAAATGTCCTTGAATAAATATTTTATTTCAGCACCAAGCAATAAAGACCAAGCATAATTGCCTCGGTTTGAATGGCAGAGACAGTATAAATAAATAAGACTTTAAAAACTTATGACTCAAGGTGGTATATTGAAAGGCCTGGTATTATCGTTGCATTTAATTTGTTATGAAAATAAGTTAAAATGAATTACTTGTACCCATCTACAATACATATTACATATTACCTAAAAGGTAAACTATGACTAAATTAATGCATTTTACTACTGTCGTGGTTAGCTAATGTCAGGTTTATGGGTTGAACAACTAAAGTTTTGTGTGATAATTGTAATTGATTTTGTTGTGTGAAAATTGTAATTGATTTTGTTGTGTGACAATTGTAATTGATTTTGTCGTTTGTGTGTAATTGTAATTGATTTTGTCGTTTTTATCACAATAAATAAATAAATAAAGCACTGTCATAAAGTCATAAACATTGTACATTTTAGACAATCGTTACATTACATGTCACATAGCTGTAAGGTGGTGCTAAGATACGCTTGAATCGAGAACTGCCTTTAAGTCTTCAACAAGGCTTCTGAACACAAGACGCTATCAAGAACTTCGCGATACAATCCAACAAACATCTCGACAAGTAAACTTTTTTTTAAGGTGGGGGAAATGTCCACCCCCATGGTGGCAGGGGGTATGTGGGACTCGAACCTACTAAAACCCCCTTGAGCCCTCGTCCACCGTACCGGGGGCGAGAAGGGGTCGCGACTGCAGTCCAGCCAACTCGCCCCCGAAGCAAACTTTTTTTTTGAGGTGGGGGGAAATGCCCTCGCACTTCCCTGCCACCATGAGGGTGGTGGCAGGGGGTGTATGTGGGACTCGAACCCACTAAAACCCCCCTGTATTCCGACCGCCGCCGGGATGGGGCGAGATGGAGACGCACTGCATTAACCATCTCGCCCCGAGAAGCAAACTTACCTTAAGCGCAACCAGCAATGTGACAGTCTCAACGCTGTAGTACCCGCGGTCGACATAATCCCCCATGAACAGGTAGTTGGTGTCGGGGGAACGTCCTCCGATCCGGAACAGCTCCATCAGGTCGTGGAACTGTCCGTGGACGTCGCCGCAGACGGTCACCGGGCATTTCACCTCTTGCACGTTAGATTCCTTCGTAAGGATCTCCTTTGCCTGTAAAAATGGGATACATTTAGGTTCGTTATGTTAAACTTGGCCTCTGTAGAGAAATCACCAATAAATTACTGACAAAACATTTTTGCTCACGACTAGACTAAGTATTCACCTATATTACAATAGTACCATGGGATGTTTACCGTGATTGGAATCTTCAGAGTTGCGAACTCTGAAGATTCCAATCACCGGAAACGTTCCATAATCAGTATCGTAAATATAGTGAACAGACATTAATGTTAAAAGTAGTTTAATGAATAAGTAGTGATTAATTATTATATTATTATTATGATAATAATTATAGCCAAAGATCACATACATAGATCCAGGACCCAACTAGGATTCCCTGTGTCCAGGGTCCCAGAGACTACGAGGACCATGGTCTCACAACAGCCAGATTTAGAACAAGTATTTTCGCATTTTTTTTTCTGTGTACAAATACTCGTCCTGCCGCGGGAATCGAACCCGCCGACCCCGGGTTATGAGCCAACCTGCTCAACCACTACAACACAGAGGCTGGCAAATACTGAATAATAAATAATAACTGCTGTTTGATGTTAAAAGGCCATAAAACATTCAAATTCATGGATACATTCGACTTCTTCACGTTTATCCCTTTCTTTATAAATACTTCCGTGACATAACAAATAAATATTCTAAGGTCAAGTTCAAGCAGAGATTTCATTCACTAATTGATCATTTCATGAATGAAATCTCTACTTAAGCGCCGATCGATGACTGAGCATCGTTCTATGATACGGACCTAAGACTCGTACAGCGATCTCAGCAAAGAGATCAAATTATAGCGTGATATCAATTCAAAATTTATGTATTCCGTAAGGAATAAGTGCTATTTTTATTTATCTACATAATTAACTAGATCAAGCGAGTTCTGCGGATGGTTTATCTCTGAGTATGTGTAACGTAGTATGCTTTTCAATTTAAAATGTTCATATTAATTTGTTTGCTTTGACACGGAACATCGACGTCAATAAAACGGATGGATCACACCCAGAACAAAGTCAAGACTGACAATATACAAAGTAGGTACCTAATCACTTTATGATTCAAGATAATTTACAAAACAATGCCGTTCTTACAAAGAAATAATTTATTTGTTGTAAATGAGTAATTTATACAGAAAACCGAATTAATAAGAATACGCCCGAACTTTAAAAATAATGATACTTACCTATCTGAAGAGGAATCCTAAAATCTATTCCGCATTTGTTAATGGACCGTGGGTGCACGTGACAACTTTATGCACTACGTAATAAGGTGCATAGCTACTACACGCCTAGATGCTGCGTTATAAATGAATACAAAGAAATTATTACTTACACAAATTATCAAATTAGTATTGTTCGAACGTGACGTAATAACGCAGAATAGATGAATGGTAATTCGGTATATGCACATAACAGAATGATGCAGATGTTTATAGAGAAATAGAAAAAAAGAGAGAAAGAAAAAATTTACTAAGAGAATCGTCCTGGTTTTTATAATGTTATTGCAGTCTCTCAGCTATCAGCAAGTGTGATAGAGAGAACGGAGTGTGAATTTACCTACATTTTAGCGTTGCGGGGAAAATGGTTTTCACCCTCTAAATCTTAAGAAAAATCGTTTTGTTTTAGGGGCTCAAAAAAGAAAGACGTACGAACATAGTGTTTCACTGTGAGACAACATACAAAAAGAGGTAGAAAAACGTTGTCGCTTTTTGTATGGGCAACAAGAGGAGTATACTCTCTTCTTAACATATTATGCATTACTATATTCTTAGAGGAATTAATTATGTTAATATCAAGTAAAATGTAGCTTACAGTATACTGACAGTTTTTGGGGTAGCATCTGACCATGTATTTTTCTTTAAAATCTTAGAAGATACTAAATATATTCAATTACTTCGGTAGAACTATAGGCATGATTGAATAGGCAATGTTTCAGTCATATATATGTAATTTCAACTTAATTTATTTTGAGCTGTTGCATCAGTTTCCTCGCTTTTCTACGAATATAATAAGGTATAAACTAAACAGTAATCGTAGTCAAAAATAATGCTAAATCCATCAGACATATCAATTTTTTTGTGGTAAAATAGGTATGCTTTTGACAACAACTCACCTGATGGTGACGAAGTTGTCTAAGGTGGAGCACGCTTGCCCATTCACTCTTGACTTAAAATGATGAGTTATGTATGTTATGAGTGATTTTATACGATAGATTGAAACTGATGCCAATGCTAGTTGTTCGGAAGGACATGACTAGTCCATCTAATTAAATATTACACGATAATTTAAAATAGACGGACATAGATAATATTAGTACAGATGTCGAATGATAGACAGGCCCAGGGCATTAACATAACACTGTTATAAGAAATCGTACAACGCCAGGTCGGTAACATTCTAAAATAGAATATCCGGAGGTGGAAAAGGAAAACGATGTGCTTAGTTTGGGAGATAACGGTAAATAGTGGGTAGAAAATTATAACAATTAGGTAAAATAAAAAGCACCTTATCGTGGTTTAAATCAACGGTTTTGTCTTAGTTATGAAGGTCATTTTTTAAATGCTCTTCTATGTGGACTAGATGTGACGTGTAAACATGCTTTATCAATAAATGAGTGTTTAAGAGCAATCAAAAAAATGTAACCACTATCGTTTAGTAAGTCAACATGACTAAAAGCAATGAAAGTACAATTTTTCCTGCATTTATTGTAAAATTATTTCTAGTTTCTAATATATATAAGTAGACAGTTAAACAGCATTGGCAATAATAGATTGTCAAAAAAAATGTTGACGACTAGGTATCTCGTTTCTTTATTGCGTCAAAGCATATCTGTTTCATAACAAGTCTAGAAGTAAGGTCTTCCTTTACATCAAGCGATCAAACGATACAAAAAACTTTCAAATTCAATTCTCATTAAAATTCTTTTGCGGGTTACCACAATTTCGCAATATGTACAATGTAGCGTAATGTAAATAAAAGCCACAGCATTTTGTCCTGTCCTTTTGGGAACTTGTAACTTGATTGCAACAAATAGAAACAATACGCAGTTTATGTGTACAGTTCCCATGGGAATTTTCACATTCGGAATGGAATTTCTCCTGTTGCATTGCAATCAAAGTTTCGTGATCATCCCCGATCCTACATGATATAATAGTGAGAAAATGAGTGACACACCAGCTACGTAGCTGGAAACCGCTTGACATAGAGACTTAATATTTGGAGGTCTTCCTCAATGTGGTGTTAGGCCTATTTCCACCTGCAAAAAAAACTTTTGCATTTAATGTCCGACCGTTTATTAGACTGTAGCTTGCAAATGAACTACAGTCTGATAGACGATAGGGCACTTATTTCATAAGTTTTGTTGCACTTGGAAATCCAGCCTTATTCGTAGGAGCTTTGAAAATTCAGGCCTTAACAGGTCAAACGGGTGTTAAAGATTGAATGAAGGAAGTCTGATGGAACCCCGCGGTGTCTTTAACTGTAAATAATCTTAGACATTTCGTTAAACAGAGCTCAAATTACTGCTCTATTTACCCTTGATTGAATAGTCGATAGATTTATTCTGATATCTGATTATGAAGTACATCATTTTTGTTATGAATGAATGAGCATTCAGTTTTCAACTTATCACTAACAACAAACATTGTTGAAGGAAGTGAATGCAATAATAATTTTGTCTTACGCGTTAGAGGTCATTGAATAAGCGTGTTCTTGAATTAATGCTCTCTAAAAGGTCATATTTATTTTGCAATATAAACTGAAATTGCTAAATATGCACAAAATATTTTTTGAAAATTTTAATTTCGGTAGTCGTCTTTATCTATATAGAAGTAAATACAATACGTACTACCATAAATACATAAACAAGGCTTACACAGAGGTGAAACGGGTGTCTTACAATACAGTAGCTTAAAACTAGTTTAAGGCTTGTTTAAATCTGTTGTGGTGAAACCGAATATTTATTTTGTATTTTGTTTTCATTGCCCTTTAAAAGCACTTCATCTGATGCCAGGCTAGCTAGATACAAACATGCTCATAGCAAGTGCAGTGTCGGCATTTCGGCTATGCCTACCATTATTTTGGTACGTACAGTATAAATAGTGTAATTTTCGAGTGGTTATGTTGTTTTTAACGCAGCTACAGATCAACGAATAGACTTGATTTTTGCATATAGATAGTTTATAAACCAGAGTGACATTAGGATAAATTATATACCGATAAAAGCGTTTCAGCTGCTATGCAATAAACGAAAAAGGAAATATTGTGTAATGGCATTGTTCTATTGCCTTTTGGCCTTTGACTATTTCAAACTTCAAATTCAATAGAAAGAAAGACTAAACATAAAAATCACAAAAATAAGTTTTTCCCGCTACTCAACACAAATTCTTTTAATTACTTATATTTTTCAAAATTTAAATATTGTTTTGGTTGGTAGCACCGGCACGTGATTACGATACGAGTTTTTAATTGGTCAGGTAACATCTGCACGTTAGAGTAAAATTAATTAGTGGGATAAGAAATGGTCTTCAGTTTCTGATTTAAAAAGTTAAAAGTAGAAGCTATTGAATTTTTTTTTTTTTATATAAGTGGATGATGTGACGAGCTAGTCGTTCGCCTGATGTTAAGAGAAACGGCCGCCCATAACAGAACAGTATCACTCGGAACTTCAAAATAGAATGTTTCGCGTGACACTGCACTGCGCACGTCATCCTGAGACATCAGCACGGTCTGTTAATAAGATTTCTCGACTGAAATCATAGTCTCATTTGCTCAGTAATTTCACTAGCTACAGTGGCCTTCAAACCTGGCGGCAAACTAACTGGCAAAACGGTGGTACCCAGAACGGAAATTTAAAAAAATTGTCCTGGTTTTTATTTGTAATAGGTACCAGTTTTTGTTAATTGATGCTAATTAGCATTGATCGATTATTCTGTTACTATGAGCGCTTGTGATCAGCTGGACGATCACGTAACTCAATTGCAACCAATATAAACACAAATATGTATGGATTTGACAGTTTGAATACGCAGTTTATGTTCATAGTTAGTATGGCAATTTCTTCTCTTGCATTGAAATCAAAGCTTCGTGATCACCCTACTGGAATCGAGAGCTGACCACTGTCTCGGCTTATCACGAGGAAAGACACAGTATAAACTCACTAATTATCATTTGATGAGTTATCTCGAACCGATAATGACGATGTGCGTATGATTCACTTTAAGACTCACTACCAAGTACAATATGTTTAAATGTCTAGAATCTTGTTGTGATTTTGAGAAACAGGTGTAACTAGTGACAAAGAGTTTATCGCCATTATTGTTTATGATGGGGCAGGTGTCGACATTGGCTGTTGCCTCGATTCGATTTCTATTTATCAGGGCAAAGGAAATTTAAGTCTAGCTAGCTAGTGCACAGAAAAAAAATGCACAAATACTTGTTATAATTCTGGGTGTTGTGGGACCATGATCCTCGTAGTTCTTGGGTCCCTAGACAGGGAATCCTCGTTAGGGTCCAGGACCTATGTATATGATCATTGGGCGTTATTGTTATTATTATTATTATTTAACATTCATCATTTTTATAACATTATATTTTTTTGACCGCTGCATTACTGCTACGGCCTATTAAAAAGACATACCTCATTTACTCAATTTATCCTTCATTAATCATTTACCTCATAGATTGACATTGTAATATTTATAGGAAGGATTTGGAAATTACTGCCGGCAATGAGTATATTTGAGCTCACAAAATAATGAAAATTATTTTTTACTGCATTGTCCAATCTGATTTGATGTATTTACCAAACAGTACTGTGCTGCTCAGTATGTTAATCTGACTAACTATTCAATTGATACTTTTCGAAAATAAATAATTTACTATGATATGCATTTATTTATGAGCACATGCTATTTAATTTTGTAACAGTAAATATTAAAAAATCTAAATGTAGAATACACACAGTTGACAGCCTCTGTGGTGTGGTGGTTGAGCAGGTCGGCTCATATCCCGGAGGTGGCGGGTTCGATTCCCACGGCAGGACAAGTATTTGTACACAGAAAAAAAAAAGTGCAAATACTTGTTCTGAGTCTGGGTGTTGTGGGACCATGGTCCTCGTAGTTCCTGGGTCCCTAGACACAGGGAATCCTAGTTAGGGTCCAGGATCTATGTATGTGATCGTTGGGCGTTATTATTATTATTATTAATAAAAAAATATAAAAAGAGGCATCAATAAAGTTTACTATTAATAAAAAAATTGTATTAGGTTAATTATATGATGATCTGGTTGTTTGGTTAGTGCCTAATACTTACTTGTCCTGTTTGGGTTATGAGCCAACACACTCAACCTCCATAACCCAGAAGCTTCCAACTGATAAGCAGATAGACTAATGTTGGTTTCAGACAGGACAATCAAGAAGGGGAAATTCTTTCATCAGCACAAAAAAAGGAATGTAATCTTAGTAAATTTGCTCATTGGAAAAAACTTGATTTGACTTCAGTTTTTAATTTCGTTTCCAAGCACCATTGTTTGTATAGATAGGCTATATATGTAATAGATAATTTATATAAAAAATATATATATAGTTATTTATATAAAATGTATTATTTACACTAGATGAAGAATGGGCTTTTCCAATTTCAATTGTTTACTTTCCCTCAATATACTTTTTCAGCAAATGAAGCTTCATATCATTTTAAATTTTTGTTGACCTTAACCTTAAGCTTTATTTAAACACTAGTAGTGTAGATATATTATGTTAATAAATCGTGTGTATGTTAATTAATGCAACAAATGTCTTCATATCCATTGTGTGTGCATAGTTACTATAGAAAATTGGGATGAAATGTCTCCTGTTGTATTGCAATCAAAGTTCCATGGTCAGCCCCAGTCCTTAGGGTTGCCATTTATTGAACTGATATCATAAGCTCTATAGACGTCATAGACTGGCATGCTTTTGTTTGGAGAATTATGCCCATCTGTACAAAATTATGACAGCTCCAAAGCTCATACTTAGAGACTTCCTCAGACATACCTAAATGCATTGCAGTAGGTATGTCATAGAGGGATAAGTGCAAACTTAAGAGCTGCCAAACTTTAGTACAAACAGGCATTAGTCATTTTAATAAATAGTAGTGTAGAACCATGAACCATTGAACAAAACAATTCTTTGAAACTCCAAATCGATTATTTTTGCAGCATAATAGACAGGTTATAATAATATTTAATAAAGTGTAGTATCTTAAACACAATAATCAGAGGCCTAGCAGTTGCTTTTATGTTTATTTAACTCAAATCTAACATAATGTCTAATATAAGCCCAATGGATTTTGAAGTTTAGAACACCTAAATGAAGAATTTGTAATATTATGGTTTGGTGCCTTAGCATGAAAGCTAGTGAGCAAACACTTATTAGATGTCTTTTTAAAGCTGTGTAATGCAATGCTGAATTACATCCGATATAAATATAAAAAGTTAATATTTTAAGAACAGAACTACGGTTAATTGATTAGCACATTTCCGCGCATAGGCTAAAAATATAACACAACAACCAATTGTGATAATATCGACTTGGAAAGATTGATGGCAGGGTGTGGTAAACATCAGATTTACAACATGCCTACAACCCTATCCGGTACCGACGGCCATCCTAAACTAGAGGCGGGGGCCCCGGAGGCACTCCACTACAACCTAACGATGGAAATCGCGTTAGTAACTCGCGAGGTAGGTGATTCATGCAACTACCTACAGATAATGATCACCAAATCAACACAATCGATGAAGCATTTACTTTTACAACCCAACAAATGTATATTCAAATAAACCTTACCTTGTCGCATAACGTTTTTACTTGATTTTCTGACAATTGCTTGCATTCGTTTAGTTGTTCTATCCATTGATCCAATTCCTTTAACGAAGCTTTGTCCTCCATACTTTATGTCTGTGAGCTTAACGTACAAGACGTTAATTTGGTTTTTGATTGTTATTATGCTTTAAATGTACACAAAACCATGCGAATTATCTATTTTACACAGTGCCCAGAAAACCGACTACGGCGAACACTTACAAAATGGCGTTTGCGTGACGTCAATTTTTAGAAAAGACATCTATCAAGCAAGCCTCCTAGCGGGAGCGCTAGGTACTATTCATGATGCCAATGAGCAAATGCGTTCACACTCACCAAAAAATAATGAAATAAACCATAAATATAAATAATTCTAAATTAATGAAGTTTTGGCGGGAAAATGAAAAAGATCGCAACACCGCATTATACAAGGTGGAATTTAATTCGTTCTTTTCCTTAAATGTACTCAGTCCATGCTATAAAAAGTTCTTATAGAATAAAATACTTATAAAATAAAACTTAAATTTAGGTATTATCAAAATACTAGGAATTCATATTCTAAAGAAAAGCCTTGCGACATTGAACAAAACAGGTGTTTTATTACCAATGAAACATTTACAAACCTCTGAGGTGGGGCCCGCGCTGTCTATTAATGTCTATTTAACGCTACCCACAGGGGTAGCATTAAATAGACATTTCGGCTGTGATCCAGTTATTTTAAGAGGCTTTTATATATACATATATTTTAATTTTACTGTTTATGATTATTCTATAGCATGGTCTGAGTACATTAAAGGAAAAAATGAATTAAATTCCACCGTGTATTATTTTCAAAAACTTGTGCTATTTTCAGTGTTAGTGCATAAAATTGGTGGCATTTTATTCGTTAAGTGCTGGATTACAGGCATGAGTGTGAGAAAGTTGTATAATGATGGTGAAATGACTTTTAATTTTTTTATTGAAAATTGCCGTTTTTTAGTCTTCATGGTTTAATTACGTTTATTTTGTTTGGGGTCGAGTTGACTGGACTGCAGTCGCGACCCCTTCTCGCCCCCGGTACGGGTAAAAAATCATTCTCCAATATAAATATTTACACGAGTATAATATACGTTGGGGCCATAAAAGCCGGCGAAGGCATTATATCGAGGGAATGGCAGCCACATCCTTCATTTAAATCTTCTGCGGTCACTGAGCCAGCTAGCTAAGGTGATTTTGGAAACTTAAGAGCGACTGGAACGCGCCCTTTCTTGGTTTTGATTTTGTCAACATCAAAAATGTTAAATATAGTTTTTTTTAATCTGTGGCGTTGTCTTTATCTTGTCTATGGCAAAGAGATGTAAAATTCGAACGAGTCTATGGATTTGGTAGATCTTTGACATTTACCTTGTCATCAGTTTCTCTTTCTTTTCAATTTCGATTGGCGTCGGAGTTGCGTCGGAGCGATATTGCTCATAGTTGCTTATTTCTGTTAAAATGACGGAAACGTTAAAACTTAGAGGCACGCTTTGCGGCCACAATGGCTGGGTTACGCAGATCGCGACCAATCCTAAATATCCTGATATGATTTTATCTTCATCCCGAGGTAAGGTTATATTACTTGGTTAGGTACTGTATTTTAGTATCGAATCCAAGTTAATCTTCAAATCTAGGGTGCCAAAGTTTCTTGCTAATCTTTAGATCAATGGTTCTTATACTTAATTTAAACAGACATGGCATATTTTCGTTAAAATGATGACACAAAACCTTTGCCACGCGACTCCTGAGCGGCAAGCGGATATGGGGCTGATATTAATCTAACGCTGTTTACGTGGAACCTTTTGTCAGAGCCCAGATTATTTTAAAACATATTAATTTCCAGATAAAACTCTTATTGTGTGGAAACTGACAAGGGACGAGACTAACTACGGTGTGCCCCAGAAGCGTCTATATGGACACTCTCACTTCATCTCGGACGTAGTTTTGTCAAGTGATGGTAACTACGCTCTGTCCGGATCTTGGGACAAGACCCTGCGACTGTGGGATCTTGCTGCGGGAAAGACTACCAGGCGCTTCGAAGACCATACTAAGGTGTGAAGGAACTTTAATTTTATAGGTAGTAGTGCCTATATGTGGCTATAAGTGTTTAGCGCCTTTGCGAGGCAGAAGATCAGTGTATTTGTGCCTAAGCGAGGCAGAAGAATCAAACACCAATGAGGATGGCTCTCTCAATATCATCCTTGGGTATGTAATTTAGAATAATAGTTATTTCCAAATTGCACATTCAAATCACTGCAACATTTGAGTGGAGAAATAGAAACTCTTTGCACTGTATAAATCCATCTCTTAATCTAACCAACATGGTAGTTTTCATATAAGTATTAGAAATACTAACAACTAACAACCAATTGGCAAACTTATTTGAAAATAATGTTGTATTTTGTTACTCAGGATGTTCTCTCGGTGGCCTTCTCAGTTGACAACCGTCAAATTGTTTCTGGCTCCCGAGATAAGACTATCAAGCTGTGGAACACACTTGCCGAATGCAAATACACCATCCAAGATGATGGACACACAGACTGGGTGTCATGTGTCCGCTTCTCACCAAACCATGCCAACCCCATCATTGTATCTGCTGGATGGGACCGCACAGTTAAGGTATGTAGATAAATTAATAAAACTTATTTAATATTTTTTAATAGGTGGCAAACAACTACACTGCTCTCCAGGGCCCCAAGTATAATAACAAAACGGAGATTACTGTTTGACAGAATTTGTATGGGTGTCTCTATGGGATAATAATTCAACCACCCATTTACCCTCTTAAGGGTGAAATTTCGAAAAATCCTTTCTTAGCAGATGCCAATCCATCCAGTGGTTTGGGCTGTCCATTGATAGATCACTATGTATGACATAGTGATCTATCAATGGACAGCCCAGTCCTTTGTGTTAAATATGTTTAGATAAGATGAAGAAACTAATGAAGCTTATGCTCCTAGGTCTGGCATCTTACAAACTGCAAGCTCAAGATCAACCATCTGGGTCACTCTGGCTACTTGAACACTGTCACAGTTTCCCCTGATGGCTCTCTCTGTGCATCCGGTGGCAAGGACATGAAGGCTATGCTGTGGGATTTGAATGATGGCAAGCATCTGCACACTTTGGACCACAATGACATCATCACCGCACTGTGCTTCTCGCCTAACAGATACTGGCTCTGCGCTGCATATGGACCTTCTATTAAGATTTGGGTACGCATCTTTTTTTGCAGTACTAACTACACACTTCCCAGATAGAAAATACATCAAATCTATATTTTTTGTATGCAACATAAAAGATAGCTGATATTGTAGTTTCAGCAACTATAATTTGTTTCTGTATCCATGCAATATTGGCAAAATTGTGGCAAGGTATAATTATTCTTTTTTTATAGGATTTGGAAAGCAAGGAGATGGTTGAAGAACTCAAGCCAGAGATCATCAACAACCAGACCCAGAATTCAAAATCAGACCCACCCCAGTGTCTCTCCCTTGCGTGGTCAACAGATGGACAAACACTCTTTGCTGGTTACTCAGACAACATCATCAGAGTATGGCAGGTGTCAGTTTCTGCTCGATCATAAGTGCTACATAATGGGATCGTTTCATTTATTTTTATACTATTTTATTTATAAGCAATATTAAGAATAAAAATAAATGGAAATGTATGATGAAAAGATTTTAGCATTTTCATTAAGTCTGATCTCCTTGTTATAAGTTTCTAAGGCAATATAGAAATGCTGTTTGTGTTGAATATTGTGTATTTATTCCTGTAAATAAATTAGTTTTAACAATGATCTTCTTTTCCTTATCAGTTATTACAATATACATTCATATGCTAAAATCAGCTACACACTTAAAAATAGTATACAAGTTGAATGGAAACCCAACGCCATTAATATACGATCTATTTAGGTAGTCCTGCATTATTCAAAAGGTGAGATCCATCTGTGATTTCAGTAGGTCCATCACCAACTTTAGTGTGAATAGCATACTTGATCAGATCTAGGCGTTTGGGTTCACTTAAAGAACTCAATATTTCGAAACTTAGAGGATCTTCAGGAACACTCAGTCCTCTTTCAAAGCTGTCTGGTGTAGAAGTAGGAAAAGTGTGCACTATCAGTGACAACACCTTTGGCACTTCTTCCTCAAGTAGGTATAAACAAGCATTAGGTCCAGCATCAAAGGTGTATGCAACTTTAGGTTCTCCGCAGAAGTTGTTGTACTTGTGAATCACCTCCACAATGCTGTGAGAGATATCATTCATATAAACAAATGGAGGATAAGAGTCCTGGCAAACTGCATGGAATTGGTTGCTATCCTTCATAGTTATTTCTGCAAATGTTTTAAAGTCTTGATTCTTGATAGCATTGCATATCTCCTCGGTTCTTTTAGGCACACAATGCTCTAAACGATGTTTCAAGAGTTCAGAAGTCTTTGCAGTGAGTTTCATTCCATCTGTTGAACTGGTCTTCTTTTTGGTATCTCCAACTACCAAGATCAATGCTCTCATTCCAGGCCAGGATGGTGATATTTGAACAGCGATGGAGTCAGTTCCTTTGGGATCAGATCCTGCACACCATCTCACAAAACCGCCATAGACGCTCCTGCAAGCACTGCCCGAACCCAATCTTGCAAGTGAACTCACGTCACCCTTTACTTTATAGAGCTTAGCCAGTGCGACGACGAGGCACGCGTACCCTGCGGCCGAAGATGCCAGTCCCGCTGCCGTTGGAAAGTTATTTTCGGAGCATACATGCACTTTCCATGAGAGAAAGTTCTCGTCAACACTTTTCTCAGCGATAGCCCTAGCTTTAACAGCCTGTAGACAATTTTGCAGCCGCTTGTTGGAAAACGATTCCTTTCGTCTGTTTAACCAAATTTTATCTTCTTCAAACTCTGGTCTAGCACAGACCGAAGTCTTCGCACACATTATACTTGTATCCAAAGTAGCACTTACAGAATCATTTAACGGTAAAATTAACTCTTCGTCGCGCTTTCCCCAATATTTTATCACAGCTATATTTACAGGTGCAACTACAGTAATTATTTCACTCATATTTACCCCAAAACAGGTCAATAAAAGTTTACAAATTGATAATTGTAGACTTCTGAGCAATACATAAACTTACAAATGAATATTATTTATTTATATTTGGGCGCTGTGCTGCTAAGTATCCGCGTTAACGCGTCAAACGTAGTGGTTATCAAAGAGTATGTAACGCTACTGGATACATGCTCTTGTTTTTGTTTGGCTCCACACTTTTATGTATTTAGCCAGTGTCAAGTAATTGATAGTTTTCAAGTTATTTATATATGTGTCAAGTCACGGTCCAAGTCTTATGACTAGTCTAGTCTAGTCAAGTCATACTCCTAGTAAAGTGGTGGCAACTTTACCAGAAGCTTCTATGGAGTTTTGGGAACAACTCGAAACGTTTCACTATCATTATACCACTTTCCCACACTCATGCACGTAATCCAGCACTTAACAGATAAAATGCCACTAAATTTATGCACTAACACTGAAAATAACACAAGTTTTGGAAAATAATATAATGCGGCGACGCGATCTTTTACGTTTTCCTGCCAAAAACTCTTCTTAAACTCGACATCGAATATGTCCGAAACCTGGTCGGAGTAATTTCGACTTTTAATTGACGTGAGTTTTAGCCGTTATTTATCTTACAAAAATGTGTCATACTCACGATAGTTTTCAAACTCTTATATGCTCTTTGTCATCAACGATACGGACCTAACGCCGTATTACAGAACGATTCTCAGTCATCAATCGGTGTTCCAGCTGAGATTTCGTTCATAAAGTAATCAATTAGTCAATGAAATCTCTGCTCGAGCACTGATCGATGACAGGTCCGTATTACAGAACGAAGCTCAGTCTATTATTATATTATTAGTATAATGCCGCCATTTTGACAACACCTCCGGCCGCCTTCTATATAAACGCGGCAAGACCAGCGCTGCGTCCACTTTTGCTCCAGCCGTCGAAGGGTGAACATCGCCGCAACTATACCTACCTACCGTCATTATTTTTCTATTATTTTGAATTGTCTAGCTTTTATTTTCTTAAATTGATTCTCATAAATTAATGTAAAAGTAAATTCTTATAATTGTCATCGTGTTTGTTTTTTTTATTTTAATAAGTTAGCAACTGCTAACAATATTATATAATTATTATTATTAATTAGCGAATGAAATCTCTGCTTGAGCACCGATCGATAACTAAGCATCGTTCTGTAATACGGACCTGAGCATCGTTCTGTAATACGGACCTAAGGTTACAGAACGATGCTCATGATATTGTAGAAAAAGTCCTACAAAATGTTCGCCATCGTCACATTTCCAAGATAAGTTGGTTTTGGCGGGAAAGCGAAAAAGATCGCGTCGCCGCATTGTATTATTTTCTAATACTTGTGTTATTTTCAGTGTTAGTGCACAAAATTGGTGGTGTTTTATTCGTTAAGTGCTGGATTACAGTGAGTGTGGGAAAGTGGTATAATGATGGTGAAACGTTTCTTTTTGTGTTGTTTCCAAAACTCCATAGGAGCTTCTGGTAAAGTTGCCACCACTTTACTAGGAGTATGACTTGACTAGACTACGACTTAACTTGATGACTTGGACTGTGACTTGACTTGACACATTATATGATATTTTGAGATATTGTTAATTACTTGACACTGGCTAAATACACAAAAGTGTGGAGCCAAAACAAACCAAAAAACATTTTTTAGGAGTTTTGGCGGGAAAACGAAAAAGATCGCGTCGCCGCATTGTATTACTTTCCAAAACTTGTGTTATTTTCAGTGTTAGTGCATAAAATTGGTGGCGTTCTATTCGTTAAGTGCTGGATTACAGGCGTGAGTGTGGGAAAATGGTATAATGATGGTGAAACGTTTCCTTTCGTGTTGTTTCCAAAACTCCATAGAAGCTTCAAGTAAAGTTGCCACCACTTTACTAGGAGTATGACTTTGACTAGACTATGACTTGACTTGATGACTTCGACTGTGACTTGACACATATTTGCGTGAAATATCATTAACTTGATAAATTATCAATTACTTGACATTGGCTAAATACACAAAAGTGTGGAGCCAAAACATAAAAAAAGAGAATAAATGGGTAATTTTTTAACGTGTAAAATAAAGTAGAGAACCAAACCTGTGTTATTTATTCAGGTAACGGAATATAATCAGAAAGCGCAAGTGAGCCAAAAAAAAACATGTTTTTCATTTCTCCACAGAGAGTAAGTTTTCTCTTTAATCTGTGCGTTTCTCTCATGACGTCGAGTTCGAACGAATGGAACGGAATGGAATTATCCAACTGTTTGAAATAGTCGTCTCCTTCTAGTGTACACGAAAGTATCAGTAAACTCTATTTTTGGTCGGACTACTTAGCTACTTCACATTTCATCCTTCATCGCTCGCTCGCTGCCATTTTCGTTTTGTGGCACGGTTAGCGGTGGTGCAAGTGAAAATTGTACTAAAATAACGGGCATTTATTTACTTGCGAAGTGTTGAATATATTTTGTAGTGTATTCTTATTGCTGTGAAATAATTTGATGTGGAGTTGTTACTGTGGTATCTGCGTCGTATCACTTGTTCCAAATAGGCGGTGAAGGTGAGTGGATATTGCTCCTATTTATGCCTGTTTGTGGGGGTTTTATTTGTTAATTTGCGTCGGTAATTTGTAATATCCAGCTGCTGAAAGCTCATCAACACCGTGCTTATATTGTATGTTCCTAGAGGTGTAAGCTCGAGTGCACTAGTACGATGACTAAAAGGGCGTTGTGATTAGAGTGAAGGTTTGTCTACAGCGACTTTGTCAGCGCTCGTTGAAATAATAGTCTTTGCTAGGAATTGCCACATTACTTTTCTGTTGTAACAATTTGTGATTTGTCAATATTAAATCACCCACAGAAGTCTAAGCACTACCCTAGATACTGGAAGCAACTAGAACAGGAACTCCTTTTATCTAGTATGTCTTCCTGATGCAATTTATATACAAGCACCTTATCTAATACCTATACTAAACTAGTTTAAAATTATGTTTAACATAACGCTACTTACATAGTGTCACTTGAGTTGTAAACAAATATTTCTCAAATCTAGGCAACAAATAATATAATATGGAGCCTAGTCTTTTTAAGCATTGTGTAATACCAGTGTGACCAGAAATTGAATTAGGTGCATTGTTATCTATTTAATTATACTATATTCTAATTGGATTGTTCAAGATTGCATCCTAATCAAAGTCATAAAAGTTATGATGTATATCAAAATTCAAAACTTTACTATGTTTGTTTTATTAACATGTTCATTATATATCAAGAAATCAGCACAAAAACATGAAAAATAATATAACTTTCTCATTTACTTACAAAGAAAAAATATACATTACAATAATAGATAAAAAAGTTTGAAAGTTAACAGAGTATTAACTGAATATTTGAGTAAATAATGGCAGGAAACAATTAGCAGTATATTTTAAAAAATAGATATTGTTTATAAATGGTCTTCCATCTTGGTATAATGTTATTTGCTCTTTATCATTTAACTTTAAATTGCCTTATGCTTTGCATTTATGAAGGTCCTATGATATGTGGTAACCTCTCTTGTTTCCACACCATACATCATCTTGTGCTAACAGTAAAATTTACGTGTGGGCTATGTTTTTCATCTGTCTATGTTGTAGTTTAGTTTCATAGACACCTATCTATGAAACTAAACTAAACTATGACGACTACAAAACTCATTCCTTTACTTGTGATGTATGCACAATTAGAAATAACTATGTATGTTTAAAAATTTGTATTCCTTCCTATATTGTATTTATGTTAATGATTAATGGGTAAAGTAATAAATTTAAAATAATTAAATAAAACTGGCATCTGTGGTACTGCAGCTAGAAAAAAAACCTTCCTGAAGACTTTGTCAAATGCCCCATGGTGTATCACTAATGCAAAACTACACAAGCAATTAAAATTAGACATGGTGAAAGAAAACATTAGCAGATTAACCACAAAAGATTTAAACAAGCCTTAAACAAGTGTTTTATTCTGTTTTGTAAAACACACATTTGACATCTGTCTAAGCCTTGTTTATATATTTGTGGTAACACGGCAAAAATATAAAGTGTAAGCGAAGACTGCAATACAACTTTTTTTTGAGGGGGGAAATGCCCTCGCACTTCCCTGCCACCACCCCCATGGTGGGTGGGAGGTATGTGGGACTCGAACCCACTAAAACCACCCCGTGAGCCCAACTACCAACTATCTTAGCATTCGCTGCATGCTAATCCTGACAAGTGCCTCAAACGGCAAAATATTTTAAACTTATTATATTGTGAAACATGAGCTAGTCATGCTATGTGCTGTGCTCAATGGAGCCTTTGATGGGCCTAATAGCTCAGTTGGTAGTAGCCCTGCCTTCTGAACTGTGGGTTGTGGGTTCGATTCCCACCCAGGACAAACATTTGTGTGATGAACATAGGTGTTTGTTCTGTGTCTGGGTGTTATATTGTATTCTATGTGTGTATTTACAAACAAAAAAGTTATCGTATCAGCTATCTGGTTCCCATAGCACAAGCTTTGCTTAGTTTGAGGCTAGATGGCGTTGTGTGAGATGTCCACATATAAAAAAAAAGCCCAGTACATCACACCATGAGAACAAATTTGCTCATAGCTTGGATGGCTGATTAAAAATGAAAATATTGAAAAAAAAACCTCTCTAAGTTCAATGCTGGGACTCTGATTTTTATTCAGATTAGTTAAAAAGTTTGCTATGGTTAGAGTATGTGGTAAGGAGGCTTGTCAGTTTAAATTGTAAGCTACCACACATTGCCTGGCAAAGAAATTTTCTGAGGGTGAACAAAATGAACCACACAGAAAATATTCAATGTTATGAATAAATTTGCTAGCTACAGCTTTCATAAAATTTTGATAGTTTATATTGTATTTAAAGAAAAATGATTAAAAAATTAATTATTTTTCCAGAAAATAGGTTACTTTTACAACATCCTTTCTATTAATAGGTTTGAAGTAGCTACAGGCGCCAAACTAGGTTTAGCCTGTATCTTAGGAATTCTGAATAAACTAGTGTAGTTTTGTGCCAAAGCTACAAAATGTTTAACATAGTAGACACCAATTGACAAAATTGTTTAATCTTTCAGTTTTATTTACATGTAATTAGTTTATTAGGGTACTTGATTACTCATATTATGTGTAATGATTTGTGTTCCTCAAAACATGTGGTGAAGAAACAAAAACGAAATATATCTTAATAAATTACAATTTAATATACAAGAATAGAAAGATACAACTCAATGATGTCATAAACTATAACTTCATAGTACCTCATTACTAAGCTGTGGTACCTCAACTGTACATACAATCTCTTCGGCATGTGATGTCACAAATTATGATAGGTACACGAAGCTACACGAAGAGCGCGACTTTTAATTGCTGTATTCTTATGTTATATTTTAAGACAAACTTGCCTATGTCGCCTGATTTTATAGAAATAAGTTTGTGTCTAATAGCTAGGGATGCATTTTCAGAATAGAAACAACAATTACCTAGTTCTGCGTACCGTACGTAACAACCCATCCCAACCTGCCAACATTATATGACTTATAATATCCCGCAATTTTTCCTTCTCCCCGGTGGCCGCCGTATGCAAATCGTTCTACATGGTTTGAAAAATAGGCGTGCCCTTTTTCTCATAAGTCCATAACATAATTAGTATCCATAACATCGGACCCTGTATTTTGATAGAAGCTCCCGATCTGTAAGGAAATAAATATTTGTACACATTTTACACAGCGTCATCTAGCCCCGAACTAAGCAAAGCATGTACTATGGGCACCAGATAACTGGTAGAATACTTAGATACTTTTTGTTTGTAAATATATACATAGAATACAATATAACACCCAGAACAAACATCGATTTTCATTACACAAATGTTTGTGCTGGGTTGAATCGAACCCACAACCTATTAAACTCAGAAGGCAGGGTTACTATCAACTGAGCTATAGAGATGGCAGTGTTCATTTCATTTATCATTCCAACTGTTATAATATTTAGGTACTCTTATTACGAATTAAAACGTAACTGTTTGTTAGTAAACATAACGTCGTTATAATAACAGCTTGAAAGAGGTAGATCGACCTCTATACTCTTAACGCATGGATAAATGATTCAATGCCCTTGTCATTTCGTTTTTGGTTCCATAGTTCCTCTGATATTTAGTCACGCTTGCATTCAATAGAACATGCTCCTATTCAGTTTATGCAGAAAAGAAAAGAAACATACAGTTCTCTAACTGGACTTACTGTTTTATCGCGGATGTAATCGAAGTAAGATCAACCCAATTGGGTAGACGGATCGTAGAGCGTGTCACAACTGTTGGGGAAACTGTTCTCGATTAGGCGACCTTCAAGACGGAGCACATGATGGCGCCACGAAGCAGACGGACGGCAAAGAATACAGTCTAGCAGTAGCGGGAAGATGATGGACGCAAAGGGCTGGCGATCTTGGAAAACCATGAGAGATATGGGGAGCCCATCTCAATGTTCACTAGTAGATTTTTTCTGACTGATTATGAAGACACCTTAGAAACGCAGCACAATGATAAATTGTGTCTACTGCACTTATAAAGACCTTTCAATGTAAAGGCTCAAAGTAAATCCTAAATCCTAAAGACCCAAACCTAAAAGAACATTCTGAAGAGTTAAAGAAATTTAGCCAAAATCTCTATTTGATCGAAACTTGCGTGCCAAATAATATGATATTAAAACTTTTATGTATGGGCTCGCTCCGATAGGTTACTGGTGTCGATTCTGTGTCGCATTCTCTAAAACTAAAGTAAACTTAAAGTATGGCGGTACTCTTCTGGTAAAGGGGAAATGAAAAAGACGGAAATATGTTAATTTCGTTTAGATTTAGAGTATGCAACACAGAATCGACACCATTGTTTTCTTATAAATCTAGGGCATAGCGATTTTCTCGAATTCTCGAGGTATTGGACTTCACTTCATCGCTCTTTAAAAAAACCAACCTGTACACTCAGCGTGATTCTTGATCACAAACAGTTACCAAATTATTAACGTCGACTGTGGAGGTCCATTGATCGAGTGAGTAATGACTCACTATTCCGGCGTTGTTGATGATCGCATAAATTCTCTTCAATTTGGCCAACACTTGATTAAAACCTCGCGTCACAGTCACACCGTCCTCGTCCGAAACATTGAACTCCAGTTCCACAGCTCAAATTGCCAGGACGTTTGTTTTTAGGGGCCTGTAATCCTAGCCTTTTCGAAGTTTGATAACTACAACCTAAATAGAAACTCGGAATGTTTAGCTTTCCATACCGGGTAAATACCTAACTACATCACCATATAAAGAGTTTTCCAATATTCTTTATTGCGTGGTCATAGCGAGGGGCAAAAATGGTCAAACGTGCCAATCAACTCTTGCATTCTAAACTGTCTTTCAAGATTTTACTACGAAACGCAGATATAACTTGATATATAAACAACATTCTTTATTCAATCCGAATAGCGTGTTCGTTTGTTGCATTACATCTATAATAGAGAAGACTGCTGTTGTTCACAAGTGTCGAGATTTTTGGCCATGATTTTATTTTCATCTCGTTTTGAGTTCATAACTCGTAATACAAACCCTAATAAATTATGGAGTTGTCGTTTATCGTGTTGTTGACATGGATTTTTTGTTTGTTTTGGGTTATTATAAGTTGCTCTACCTTTTCAAAAAGAGGCTTATCGTGCATAGTTCGGACTTCTGACAGATCTCTGATTATATCAAAGAATGCTCGCCCTCTATTTGCGATTCTTTCGCCATTTTTTTCCGAATTGAAAGAGGTAATCAAATATTCTTATCAAAGCAAACATAGATAAATAGCGTCTCTAATAAGCGTGATAAAGGTAAGCTCACTAGGACTCCATGTTTTACGGAATTGTGCCGTGTCCCTATTATCTAAGGGCAAGGCCCTAATTAGCCGTGTGAGTTAAATGGCTCGGTAATAAGAAACCAAATCTTAATCCGCTTAGAATGCTATTGATCGCAAAAGACCGCTCTAGTTGGTGAGGCATTGGAGCGATATCAACATCGTCTTATTTTGTACAAGCAACTTCCATCTCTATTTATCAACGATATTGTGATGAAAATAGTTTAATATAAAAGGTAACGGTGATCGGCATCCAGTCATTTGGTGAAAACGTGAATAATAATTTTTTTAATTTGTTGAATAGCCGCGACGTGATATTAGCACGTTGAATAGTCGCGTGTTTCGAGATTATTTGTTACGTTAAACTGTTAGTTTCTGTATTTGACCGATGTAATTGAACACTTTCAAGTTAACGACACAAACATGCAACAAGTCACTCGAAAAGGGTAATGAACGAAAATTGATGCAGTTTTGTTCAAATCATGTTACCATTTTGGCATGTGTCCTGATTAAATTTACTTGCGATTAATAGTAAGTACTCATTCTTTATTCTGTGGTGCAAATTAAAATTATTAAATAACGCCCAATCACATAAATAGATCCTGGATTCTAACTAGGATTCCCTGTATCTAGGGATCCAGGAACTACGAGGACCATGGTCCCAAAACACCTAGATACAGAACAAAGTATTTGCGGTTTTATTTCTGTGTACATCAAATACTTGTTCTGTCGCGGGAATCGAACCTTCCACCACTCAACTTGCTCAACCACCACACCAAAGAGGCTGTTGTGTTGTTTTTTGTGTGCAAGTAATATTAGAGGCGCGTGAGACAGGGAGCTGATAAAGGGCAATAGTAATTGTCGACTTCTTATTTTCTCGGGGATCCCATTTAATATAAATATAATATCTAATAGGAATAATATAAGATCGATCGAATCTAGAAAAATAGGAATTTGTGCTTTAATTACCCACTTCTACTATTCCATAAACATAGATAGTATTTTAATACATATTTGTACTGAATACATTTTTACAACTTTAAATTCTGCAATATGGTCCTCAGAAATTGGTCTACTAGTACAAATATAATAAATAGTACATTATGATACAAGTGCGCTAGGTTGGACATTGCACTCGAGGCGGAATAGCGCATAATAATACTGAGAGCCGAGAGTGTAATGATCAATGCACACGCGTTTCATACGACGTTTTTTATCACATTTGCGAGGAAGACGTTATAAGATTTTGTGAAAAATGACGCGCAAGTTTCTTAACTAAGGTCCGTATTACAGAACGATGCTCATGATATGAATGAAATCTCTGCTTGAGTACAGATCAATGACTGAGCATCGTTCTGTAATACGAACCTAAGACTACAAATTAGAAAATAGGCGGTGCGATCAAAATCGACATGCAGCCGATTTTGAAAATATGTATGTAGAAAATTAAAGCAATTAGTAAAGCGAATAAATATTTTTGAATAAGAATATAAATTATTGTTAATAAATTGATAAAATTGAATGTTTACAAGGAAATGCACCTACTACCTTTTTTAATCGCATAAAATCTTTTTTGGTAAAATAATGAATCGGTACCTATTATCCTGATAAATTAAGAACTATATACGTGTAGCATGCAGTGAGATACAAACTTAACTGAATTGGTATACCATCATAAAACACTAGTGCGGTAATGTAAAGTAAAAAACACGGATGCGTTATCTTGCATTATGAGCCCAAAAGCGGTGTAATAAACAACTTTACGAGCAAGTGTGATGAAAAGTTTGTTAAATTAATTTAAAAAAACACATATTTAGAGGTCTATTTACTCGTAGTTTAGCTTTAAATAGACAACGCAATAATAAATTTAGGTTCATGAACTGATATTATCACCTTATCTCTAGAGAGTCGTTTACATAATAGTATATTGGACACGCGAATGAGTAATAAAGGTGTGTGTAATTATAATATTTGTATGTGTCGATAATTCTACTATTTATCGATTGAAAATTGATAGTTAGATAGCTGATAATTGGTAGTTTTATCGTGAAAGAAAATGCATTCTCGTTGTTGGCGACGTTTTTATTTTCATGTTCAAGACGATGACAATACCCAATGCGAGCACGTTATTACAGCAGTCGAATATAGAAATTGCGTGTTTATAGGGTCGCATTCTGCATAGCAAAAATATAGCGATTACGTTGCGTTGCTAGTCGATTTTTTCAGTTTGAGGTGCAAACAATTATATTATTTATAAAAGAATTACTTATTGTTATAAAAACATTAAGGTTCTACTTTCTAGTTGGGTTCTTTGAAACATAACTTATCACTATGATTTATTTAAACGGACTGTCTTATTATAAAGTAACACTTCGTTAGCATTTGAATCTTTTTAGAGGTTACTTCACGATAATTTTTCGAGCTCTTCTGTTCGTAAACGTGTTTTGATTTTCGCAGTTAGAACATGCATTTTTTCAACACTGTAAATTATATACATTTTGAGAAAATTAAATACACTCAAGTTAGCCTGATTCAGGAGTGTTCACTCTCTTAATCCTGCTACAAATAATGCGTAATACCGGTAACCTCTGTTATCCAGGCCAATCAGAAGCTTGTACGGTTAATTGAAACCTAGGATTTTAATAAGAATAAATGTACCCGCCCGGTGACGCCGTAAAGGTCGTCAAAGACCAACAGCATTAGCCCGTTAAAAAAAATGTATACTGAATATTCCAGTTCTTTTGCAGTAACTTTTCTGGCAACTTTAATAATATGGTAGCGTAATCCAATAGATTGTACCTGCCATACCAAAAAGCAATTGTTATGCAGCATTCACAATATAAACTTGCTATTAATCTTTAAGTACGTACGTTATAAGCTAAATGACTCATAATCACGGTACGACTATATGGCATGACTAAAGAACCATAAAATTGTAAGACTCTAAGTCTAATCCCATATCTATTAGTGTTACAAAAATAAGCTGAAATATTAAAGTGACGTCGGTTTAGTACCACCATCGCAGAACCAACGTATATTTAATGAAATAATTTTACGAATCAATTGACAACTAGGTGGTAGGACTTTTCTGTAAAGTTCGTCTAGGTAGGTACCACCGCTTTGCCAGTTATTCTGCCGCCAAGTTATTCTGTCGTACGCAAGTACTACTCTGTTCGGGTTTGAAGGGCACTGTAGCTAGTGAAATTAGTAATTTCACTAGCAATTGAGATTTTATGATCTGATCTCACAGTCGAATAATCTTATTACCAGACTTTGCTGTTTAGTCATTAGTAGTGGAACATACAAGTTGGAAATACGAACTAACTTATTCTGACAAAAACATTTCCTTTCCTGTTGTCTTTGCCGTAGTCTGTAGTAAAGTTTAATATATTAAGTACATAATAAATATAATAATGTAACTTAGCTTAGAACATTAATTAATAATTTAAATTAAGCTTTTGACTTGTATAAAAATGCTTATAAATTATTTGAGTTTGATTGACTATGAAGGTAACGATCAAACTATTAGTTCAATGAACGAGAGAAGGGTAATGAAGGTCACACTTAAAAGTTGTTTCAACAAGCGAAACAAAACAATCCGACGCGTAAAATCAAAAATGTAATTAACTGGATGAAATCCTAAAGACTTGCAGATCCCTTGGCAACTGACACATGAAAGCAGCTCCAGTACAAGCGTTCGATTACGAATGCATTACAACGGCGGATGTGTCAATTTGATCTCCTCGCCCACTCCCGGGCGCGTACACTCCACGTGAAAAGTTAATGATTTAACAGCGCTGCCGAAGTTATGGTACTGCTTCACTAGTGTATTGTTCAGTTGGCATTTTATTAGATGCTACTGACTATTGAACGGGAATAGACATTTTGACATACAACGAAATTATAAGGGGAGCAGTTACCTGATAGCCAACACCCCACTAAATGCAAAAATCAGTATAGCATTACGCCGTTACAGTGTGCTCATTGCCCGTGAGATAAATTAAAAATAATATAAATTATGATTTGGATTTCGTAAACCTTTTCCAATTGCACAGTGCTACTCATTCAAAACTCAAAACTTTTTCCTGGTCCGATAGCTGAGTTGGTAGTAACCGTGCCTTCCGATCTGTATGTTGTGGGTTCGATTCCCACCCAGGGCCAACATTTGTTTGTTCTGTGTCAGGGTGTTATATTGTAAGTATAAGTTACAGTGTAACTGGGTCTTATTCTGTATGTATTTTCGCCCAGGACAAAACATTTTTTTCGATGGATTTTGGTCTTAGTTCTGTGTCTGGGAGTGGTATTGTATTCTATGTATGTATTTATAAACAAAAAGTATCTAAGTATTGTATCAGTTATCTGGTTCCCATAGTACAAGCTTTGCTTAGTTTGGGGCTAGATGGCGCTGTGTGAAATTACCACATATATTTATTATTATTTATTATTAGAACATGATTTGAAAAGTACGCTCTTACTCATCTGTTGTCGCCACGTCGTCTGTAGACGTACCGATGTACTGCTGGGTACATTCCCTACATGATATAACTTGCATGAAGTTAATTCGGCACGGCTGTGTTCCGGGAGCATTCTTTTGTGACTAAGTTATGAATCGGGAAGCCGTCAGTATGGCTTTAAATGTACCCTAAGTATATAGTTTTCATAGTGGCACAGTTTCATTTCAGAGCTGGAATTGGATACATTATTTTAGCTCTGCACCTGGCAGCTTCTTATCAGTCTGTTTTGTTAATATATTAATTTTCTTTTTAACCAATTAGTCGATAAAAACCATGTCCCTGAAGTCTGGCCTTTCTATTAGATAGTGTGTATGTTTTTGTTCTGTAGCCATTCCGAGAGGAAAGGATTCATAGAGATTTGTAAATATGGAGTGTTAGTTCAATGTGGCTAATCTTCTCCTGGCATCGGTATCTCGTTTAAAGTTAAAAGGCGATTGATTTATTAACCTTGACATGGCCAAATATAAAGTAAGTACTTACTCGTACTAATGATTACTCTAAAATATTAATAAGGGGGAGAGAACTTCAGGGCTGGTGAGGATTTTAGGCCTCTAGAGTTCCCACGCAAGTCTGGGCATGGAATGCCCAAGGGAGTTTAGGGCCAGTGTAATTACCAAGGGACAGAACAAAGTGTTCTCTTCATAGTAGAAGTGTAGGATTCCTATTCTGATATGATTACGGTGGTGTACTTATTATATAGCTTTCTATACCATATCATATTTCAGAATATATTTTACTTTTCATCTTTTATTGATAATCCTTAAATCTTTACAAAAAAGCTTTACAATTGCCTAAAATGTTATCTCTTAAAATATACCGTAATAAAAACTGAATTCCTGTCAATCATCATTAAATTGATTAACAATCTTCGCACAACATAACTATAGATACGAGTGTTTTCTCTAATAGAAAAATAACATGAATAACTGTAAACAATAGTCAGAAAGAAATTAAACAAACGAATAAGGAAAAACAGTCGCCCTCAAATCCTATAAATACACACGTACACTTACCAGTTAACGTAAATTTCTAACTAATTTATTTTTTTAAATTTGATCAAGCTTCAACTACTTTTATATATATATAAAGTAGAGGAACAGACGTGTCCTTTCTGTCGCAAAATATGTCCTTCGTCACTTAACTCAAAAAGTGTCACACAATGTCGGGATAATCTTATCAAGCGCAGGAAGTGTTCGATTTTGACGTCAGCTACAGAAATAGCTCGAGTATGGAACTAGGTGTATCATCATTAAATGATTCTAGACAGTAGTATCCATAGTTCGATGGACGTTGTTGTTTGACTAGTTTTAGATCTGTCGTATCAAACAATCTGTCAAAATTTTTTCTTGTCTAAATTATTCATTTCTAGATTCAGTGCACAAATATGTTATTTCGATCTCTTAAGTATGTATTGTATTTCGTACGTATACTACTTACCTTTCTCTGGGTTGGTTAAGGATTTAATCAGTGGTATTTCATGAATTTTACATCATTTCAAACGAATGCTAATTAGGGAATCACAAAAGCGTATACATCGAGAATGTTAAATAATAATAAATAATAGCATGTTAAAAAGAATACCTTCGGCATAAACAAATCTCAAATACAAAATTTTTAGTAATATCTTTTATTTATTTTTTATTTATTTATTTATTTATTAAAAGACCAACAGCATTAGGATAATATAGATAGTAATTACATAAAAGCAGAATATTAATGTAGCCAATAATAGGTCTCGATAGTATTAAAATTTTTTTATTTTATTTTATTCGCTTTAATATCCATAGAATTATCATCTCACCACAATATACCTACGTACAATATACAATATTTTTTCGGCCGGATAGCGACGTACGATAAAATGGGTAATCCCCGATTTAATTTTCATCATCATCATCATCATTTATCAGACAAATTGTGCTAGAAATATATTTAACATCAAGCTTCGACAAAAGATTAGTTTAAAAAGCGAAGGTTTATGCGGATGAAGTCATGATCTTAGCCTGCACCGAGGTGACGTAATGCTTTGGACGCCAAACAAACCTTGTTTAGAACATTAGAACCCTGACCGCGTCTGCATGATGCTGTCAGCTACTGCATTTTGACAACGTTTATCGCAACTTTAGTATGAAATTGGATAATGAACTGTTTTCACTTCGTAACCAAAGTGTTTATCGATTATGTATCAGTAGCAGCAGTACGTAGGCCTATGGAAATTTCAATGGATATTTACATTATGGATCATACCATTATCAGAGTACATTATAGCTCTGACACGAATATAGTTGACAATAATTTTAGACTTTTAGAGTTATTTTAATCACCCTTGTTAAATTTTATAGTTATATTTTAAATGATATCGTGGCACAAAGTATAGGATAGGCAAACGAATCTGTTAAACAAGTCAAATGAAATAAAGCTCCAATTTTAATATCATATCAGGCTGAGTTGCACTGCATATTGTCCCAATTTAGTTAACTAAACTAATAAACGAAGGCCCAGCGCGAATTACAAGATAGCATTAAGGACCAATTTTATCTTCGGACACCATAAGTGTAAATTCTGCATTAAAAATCGTCTCATAAACTTTCACAATAATTATCATGAAACACGATAAGTTAGCTTTACTCTGAAACATGTGCCATGGCACCGTAGGCCGGATTATCACTTACCATCAGGAGAGACGGTGGTCAAATGCTATGCCTATATATTGTAAAAACACTATTGGTATAGCTTTTAAATCTTCCCTTAGTGGATCATTTTCCAGTTGCAATTTTCAATCAGGTAACTAGCTGCCCCCAGCGGCTTTACCCGCGTGGTAAAAAAATTCTAAACTTTCCTAATTTTTCTTTCATAAGAACCCTCTGTCAATGATAAACACAACAAAAAAGAATTAGCAAAAAAGTTCCATCCATTCGCGCGTGATGCGATGACCAAGGGAAATAGAGATTCATTTTTATTACAAGATTACAACTCACCATGTTTGAGCTGGGCCTTACATATGGTTTAATAGCAATTCGATCGTGGGAGTTGGTATTGTTCAGCGTGCAATTTTTTGTTATCATTAATAAAATAGGAAGTTATTGTGGTGACAGCTTGCCATCTAGCTAGTTCTAAAAATAATGGCAGTTAAACAAAAAGTGGTTAGTGAAAGGTGTAAGTAGAGTGCTGTGAAGCAGTAATTATGATATTATATTTCTTTTGTTTATTATTAAATATTTATGTTAAGACCATAGTAGTAAGTGGAACTGGAAAATTAGAAGGAAATGGGGAACGCAGATATTCGTCTAACAAAATAATATACTTGTATCAAAAAACGAAATCAGATTTCAGGATTTAAGAAAATCGATTGACACGTGCGGATAGATGGATGGATGGACGTGTAGGTAATCTATTTGTTTATTTTTATATTTGACAGCCTCTGTGGTGAGGTGGTTGAGCAGGTCGGCTCATGACCAGGGGGTGGCGGGTTCGATTCTCGCGGCATGACAAATATTCGTGCACAGAAAAGAAAGTGAAAATACTTGTTGAGCCTGGGTGTTGTGGGACTATGGTCCTCGTAGTTCTTGAGTCCTTGGACACAGGGAATCCTAGTTAGGGTCCAGGATTTAGATCGTTGGGTGTTATTATTATTATTTTTAGCAGTTACACTAAATTGTTTCATTTTATATAAGATTTAGATTGTAAGAACTTACTAGATTAAAACTCTAATTTACTTTTGTAAACAGATTTTTCATGCTTTTTACACTTAACAAACATGTATACATATTACAAAATGTTCTGTTCATAATATCAATGCAATTGTGTCGGTCTCGAGTTCTTTGTACCCATTCAATGTTGTTTAATGACAAAAAATAGCTTATTTGAATCCTTTTGCGGTATACAAAGGATGGCTTGGCCATACTTATGTGTCCTAAATATAAGTGTATTGATTTTGTGATACTGTGGTCCGTATTACAGAACGATACTCAGTCAGAGATTTCATTCATAAAGTCATCTATTAAGGAATGAAATCTCTGCTTGAGCATCGTTCTGTAGTACGTACCTATGTGTGTATTATGTTCATAATTTCTAAATAGGTAATAAAAACATATGGGTCTTACTTTTACACGTTGGTTAAATTAAAACATCCCGTTAACTGGACGTGAATGTGACAAACGCCAAGGAGACATTTTAAGCATTGATTAAATTTAAGTAACTTGAAACACACCTTACACTATTGTATGTTACTGCTAGCTAAAATTCTGCATCATCTATTTACCTAATTCTAGAAAATTCTATTTCGTAGTGTTTAATTTTACATTTCAATTTGTTTATATAACGTTAAATTGTACATAGTCTGCAGAAACTATCCACACGATATCATTACGCTGTCAGTTTTATTCCTGAATACAAAAGATTTTATATAAAAGGTTAGTTATAATAATAATAATAATAAAGATCACATACATCCTAGACCCTAACTAGGATTTCCTGTATCTAGGGACACAGGAAGTACGAGGTCCGGAGGGGGAGTTATAAATAATTAAATATTATTAATTGACAGCCTCTGTGGTGTGGTGGTTGAGCAGGTCGGCTCATAACCCGGAGGTAGCGGCTTCGATTCCCGCGGCAGGACAAGTATTTGTGCACAGAAAAAGTGCAAATACTTGTTCTGAGTCTGGGTGTTGTGGGACCATGGTCCTCGTAGTTCCTGCGTCCCTAGACACAGGGAATCCTAGTTAGGGTCCAGGATCTATGTATGTGATCGTTGGGCGTTATTATTATTATTAATTTAAAAGAGTAATATTCGCTTATTTAACGATTTTACCGTAAGGCTTACAAGTACTTAGATAAAATAATTGCGTTTGTGCCACTTATTGTTACTTCAATACTTCAAGTTGTTTTGATTCAACACGCTCCGTTCACCAAATGCTACTGGCATTTCGCAACCCCCGACATTCCTTCAATTCCATTGTGGCTTATATGCCATTGCAAAGAACGTCTCGTTTAGAACGTTCCAATGCCCTTTTAGAGTTAGCTTTCTAGTACTGGCATTGCATTGGTATGGGACTAAAAACTTGCAGAGACAAGCGCAGTGTATAGAACTAAATAGGTAGATGTGAATTAGTGGATTTATGTTTAGTTACCTCGTAATTTCATATTCTCACCTAACTACTATATTGTTGTTATTTCTGTTGAATTTCTACATTTTCCTACTTTGCATTTAAAAATTATTATCAATCAATCAAATGTTTATATTCATATTATATAATATTTCATATAATATATAAATATTTTATTCATAAGCTTCTATCCTTCCAATTGACTTTACTGCGACGTTTTTCTGTATGTCTACATATCTCAAATAATTTTTGGTAAAGTCGATAAGTGAGTTGAAATAAGTAGTCAAGTAACTGGGTAAGCTTCACTCATCCTTATTTGCATTGTGATAAACAATTTGATAAACTAAGCAATGAAACTGTTAGCTAAAGAAACGGTACATGGTGTGACCACAGAATAAATCACAGTTCCATGGATAAGTATCTAATTTACTTGAGATATAATTATGGTAAATATTTCTATAATGTCTGAAAATTCTAGTGCTTTGTAAAAGAAAGAACGGCTTTCTCAATGATTCACATAAATTAATAGCTAACACGAAGAAGGCTTAGTATATATGTGTAATTTGTAAGCTCTATGTTTAGAGAAAACTGTTTTTCAACGAACAGTGAAACCCGCGTTAACGGAAGAACCCAATTCCCATTTCCACTATAATGTTTACCACATTACCTACATCTATCTACATAGTTGCGTTAACACGCTCGACCGCGTCACGGCAATTATGATGGACAACCCGCAAAGTGTAATTATGTACTAGGAACGGTGACGGAAAAAGTAGCGAAAACCCGGATTGGTCTAGCAGCCGATACTGTCTAAATGATTAATATGTAAATCGACATACTTTGAACGGTGTTTGTGTTATTTTGTTTAGTTTTAGTTGAAAGTAGCGAGAGAATACACAAGAAATGTGAAAACTCACTTGGGAAATCGAATGTTTATTGGTTTGTAATAGAAAGGCTGCTTATGAGGATGAGGACTGACGTTTCTGCATTTTTTGTCTGGAATAAGGTTCAAGTGACTCTTCGAGTTTTCTATTTATTTACGTCCTTTTAAGACTGAGGACCTTGAGTGTGCAAAACTTACTTTCAATAATAAGTATGTATTGTAGAACTCTGTAGAACTATTCATGTATTCTGTACAGATATTCGTTGTCTGCAGTTGTATTGCGGTGCATTTGTTTGTTGTTTATTCAAATCTTTAACATGCTTGTAAACCTCCGATCCCCTGATGAGATTTTTAAAACCTGGCTCTACATGCTAGATTAGTCGCTCTAATCTCTAAGTGGACATTTTCACTGAATAAGCTTTAGTTCTTAATGCGTTATAATTTAGGCTATTTTTAAATGGTTGATGTGGTTTGTTCCAGTGATGCTCTCGAGATAGCGGGCCGCTGGGCGCGCAGCAATGCCGCTGCCGAAGCGCTGCGTGGAGCCGGTGCATGTGTCGCGCGGGACCGTGCCCGAGCGGCTGGCAGTGCCCTCAGAGCTAGAAGCGGTTACCAACGGCACTCTCGCCAACACAGTCAGGTGAGAAGAGGCACCTATACAGAATTACAGGAAAAATCGTGCTAGATCCGTTAAGGGCGTGCAGTACCCATAATTTCTGACTTATTTCACTATGGAACACGTTTTTTTTTGAGTGGGGAAATGCCCTCTCACTTTCCCCGTGGTGGCAGGGGGTATGTGAGACTCGAACCCACTAAAACCCCCCCAGTGAGCCCTCGTCTGCCGTACCGGGGGCGAAAAGGGGTCGCGACTGCAGTATCGAAAAAGTCGAATATCTCGAAAAGGCTAAGTTTAGGCTAGGGTGTTTGGTTAATGCAGTGCGTCTCCATCTCGCCCCATCCCGGCGGCGGTCGGATCACGGGGGGGTTTTAGTGGGTTCGAGTCCCACATACCCCCTGCCACCACCCCCGTGGTGGCAGGGAAGTGCGAGGGCATTTCCACCCTCAAAAAAAAAAAAAAAAAAAGGGTGTTTCATAGTGAAATAAGTCAGAAATTATGGGTACTCCATGCCCTTAACGGCTCTAGCACGATTTTTCCTATAACCCTGTATACCTTCATTATTTGATCTGTGCAGCAGACTTCCAGCAGCGTCAACATTACACAATTCGCGAACTCGCTACGTTTTTTCTGGATTGTTGTTTTTGTCACTCAATCCTGACGCTTAGCGGTTTAGAAATAAGACGAAGCGGCTGTGGACGTAAAATAGAAGTAAACATTAATAATTAATTAGCACATCATCATGCTTTGCTACACTGGATTGGAATAGATTTTCCATTTTTCCTTATTGCGTAGTAAACATTGTCAAATCTATTCTAATACAATTTACTGACTCATTGGTCGTTGCGACGACGATGGGTAAAAAACCATGAACTTTTAGCCGTTACAGGAATAGTTAATTACAGTTTAGCTCACCTATGAAATGTACATATTTGACATTTTTGCCACGGCTATGAAGCACTATTAACTATTCTGTGACACAGAAATGCGTACGCAAACTACTTAGTCGACGCTTCCAATCGATTCAGTACAAAAGGTGACGCCTTTTAAAAAACTGTCAAATTTATTTTCATGGTTACTAAAGTCTATTTTGAGTCTTCGTTTTATATGGTTACATACATCTCTTTGATACTGGAACCATGTTTTAGGTCAAGGCTTGAATTTAGAACAGCATCGGGGCACTTCTACTTTCTTCACAATCTAACGTCATTGACTGGCCCGATAGCTCGGTAGTTGTAACCCTGCTTTCTGAACTGCAGGTTGTGGGTACGATTCCTACCCAGGACAATCATTTGTGTGTGATGAACATCGATGTTTGTTCTGTGTCTGGGTGTAATATTGTATTCTATATGTATTTACATACAAAAAATATCTAAGTATTGTATCAGTTATCTGGTTCCCGTTGTACAAGCTTTGCTTAGTTTGGGTCTAGATGGCGCTGTGTGAAAAGTCCACACATATTTATATATATTTATTTAATTTAAATTTAATTCCACGTTCTTAATTAGAACGGCTAAGGAGTGCGAATGCGTCTGTGTTTCCGAAGAAATATGACCCGGGCGTGTTCAAGAGAAGAGTGAATAGGTATTTACTTGGCTAGCATGCTACACCTTCGATCACATCGTCACTTCCCATCAGGTGGCGTGGTCAAATGCTAGACAAGTTTGAAGTAAAAAAAAAAAAATAGTATGTGGCATAAAACCCAACATTTCCATATACCATTTCAGACAGTTATCGTCCCTATCCAAGCATGCGGAGGATATGTTCGGCGAGCTGACCCGTGAGGCCACCGGTCTGGCGGACCGAACGAATGTGCTGCAAGCGAGGATAGACCGGTTGGCCATTAAGGTGACGCAGCTAGACTCGGGTGTCGAAGAAGGTAAGCAAAGTAAAATTCTTAAAATAACAATAGTGATGCCCAACGATCACACACATAGATCCTGGACTCTAACTAGGATTCCCTGTCTAGGGACCCAGGAACTACGAGGACCATGGTCCCACAACACCCAGACTCAGAACAAGTATTTGCGCTTTTTTATTCTGTGCACAAATACTTATCCCGTCGCGGGAATCGAACCTGCCGCCTCGGGGCTATGAGCCGACCTGCTCAACCACCACACCACAGAGGCTGTCAATAAGAAGATTTATTAGCAGGACATGATCAAGCCCTAATGGTGAAAACAGTATGGAAACCTGTCAAAAATAAGGGCATTAAGTTGTAATACCCAAGTATGGTTTTTTTGGTTCCTATTTCTCTGAGTTTGGGATAATCTTACGATCGGGTTTTTCTTATTAACTTATAGTTTTAAAGCTAGAGTCAATGGTAAAGTGTGAAATCCTATCCCCCATGTGCGAACAAAGCGATTTGGCTCCACATTTATCATGCGAACAGCCAGAGACTGGAACGCTTTACCGGCGTCCGTGTTTCCCGATAACTACAACCTTGGAGTCTTCAAATCGAGAGTGAACAGGTATCTTCTAGGCAAGCGTGCTACATCCTAGACCGCATCGTTACTTACCATCAGGTGCTATAGTGGTCAAACGCAAGCCTATCTAACAATAATAATTTAAAAAAAAAGTTTAGTCCATAATTGTAGGTTTTTGAACAACTCAAACAATTCAATCGTCGCGATATCTTATCGGCAATGAAACATTCTCAACGCCTCTGGCTACTGTCCATTGGTGACTGCATTACTGAGTGGTACTGCAACTGTTACGGATAGTTGTGATGTTTAATACCAAGCGGACGATAACTTTGTGACGACATTCGTCATTTACACTGAAAAAAAGATGAGTGTGCTTGACCACACGACTAAAGTAAAAATTCTTTAGTTTAGCTCCATCTACCGGCAGGTTAACTTTGTTTTTGCTTTGTTTAATTTTAATGTCACCATATTGACAATTGAAGGGGTGAGAACAAAAAGGGTTTAACTGATTATTTTTTACAAAATGACTTATGGGTATCTTTGGATTCAGCGTCAACTTATCTACAATAATACATTCTCATAATACCGAAATGAGGCTTACATCTCAAGATTTTGAGTCTAAAAACGGTTTATTCTGTCACAGGAATACAGTTCGCTTAGCATAAAAACATTATTATATTATATTTTTACAGTAATTGTATGAATGAGTACTATATTTAGCATTTTAAAATAGAATTAAAACAGTTTCAAGCAACTGAAACTTACATAAACCTTTTCTATTACTCAATAAGCACTCTACATTAAAATGACGCCGTTGAAGTTTAAAGTCAATTTTCTTGAAACTATCAATTTGAAAGTTAAACCCTTTTTATTCTCAACCCTTCAATTGTAAATTGTCATTTTACTGGACACACGAACATAATAATACAAATTTTTAACATTGTTATGTTGACAATGGCGATCTACGTCAACCAACTGCAACTTCCGTTTGTCTTGCATTCACCAGCTCACTCCTCAAGTTAAGCGTGAAGTTTTACTTCAAAATTCTCTTATCAGTCGAGTCGTGCTTGAATGTTGCATAAATTTGTGATTATCAACAACGTATTTTCTTTTTCCAGTATCATTACAAGACATCCAAATGCGCAAGGCGTTCCGCTCTTCCCGTACCTTCCAACAACAGCTGTTCTCCCGCAACTCGATGCCATCCGCGATGCTCGCCACATACGCGCGGTGCGACCGCCCGCCGCCGTTGGAGAGGCTGAACGAGTTCAGAGACGATGGCAGGGACGCTAGGAAGTTCTACACCGATCCGGATTACTTCTTCGAGCTGTGGCGTAGGGAGATGCTGCAGGACACTGAGAGGATTCAACATGATAGGGGGAAGAAGGTAATATATGATGCCATTTTAACTATTCCTTGTTTCTTTTCGTGATTGTGTCTGCAATGATGACCCATTTGGGTTAATTTGCGCATTGCCTCTTAAAAACCTAATTCAATCAATTTCAAAAATCTTAGAAGTCCTAAGTACATAAACTAGTGGACATTAATTAATCTATACATATAAAATTCAAAGTCCTGATTGACCGACTGACTTATATATCAACGCACAGCCTAAACCACTGGTCCTAGAGACTTGAAATCTGGAGTGTGTGTTCTCTGCATAGTGTAGGGGTATCTACTAAAAAAGTGTTTTTCGATATTCCACCCGATAAGATGGTGAAATGGGTGGTTGAATTATCTATAAAAAAAAATCTTCGTTTCCTATAGGCCACGCGGGCGAAGCCGCAGGCAGAAGAAGATATGACTACAATTTATATTTGATACATTTTTAAAGTGTTTTACTTATAATAAAAATGTATGATATAATATAATTTTTTAGCTAAGACAATGCATAAAATTTAGGAATAAAATCATAGAAAATATTCTAATATTAATAATTTTGTTTGCTTTAGTTAATAGAATAACAATTGCAAAAGGTAATAAAATTAAAAACCAACCAACTCTTCGGTCCGTATTACAGAACGATGCTCAGTCATTGATTGGTGCTCAAGCAGAGATTTCATTCATAAAGTGATCAATTAGTGAATGAAATCTCTGCTTGAGCACCGATCAATGACTCAGCATCGTTCTGTAATATGGACCTAAAAATAGTGGAGCATGGCTTTGGGTCGTTAACATAGCAGTTCCAATAAAGGGGTGGTGGTGCAACTAATTTCTAAAGTATACGTTTTATGCTATTTAATTATACACTACTACATTTAGTTGGCCCTCCAACCCACTGTCAGTGTCAGCTCTGTTCCTCCAATGTATGTCGGTCTGTTATCTTGAAAGTTAATAGTTTTTTATAGTCTTCTATGCCACTTTTAAGCCACTTGAACACTATATATAGGTAGCGGCACGAAAGTTTAGCGCTGAGCAAAATGTGGAAGGGATAGCTGCGCATGAGTACTGTCGCGCGCACAAACATTAGTAAATAGTTAATATTAAAGTTTTGTATAGATTGTGACAGTTTGTTTTACTATTCAAGATTAACCTCTTTTTATTTAAATCTTGCTTTAAAGAATCAATCAGTTCATTGCTTCCTCTTTTAACAAAACAATGCAAGTCATACACCATTTTTCGTGTCTGTCTTTTCAAAACAGTATTTCTTCTAGGCATATTAACTATCTACTAAAAATATACTAATAAAAAACTTACAATAACAAACGAACTCAAACTTAACAAAAAACAGTAACAATGAATGGCAATAAAATACATCTTAGAACGCGAGTGTACAGTCAGAAATCCGCGGAGCGTCGTATGGGGCGGGGGAAGGAGTGCGGCTGGCAGCCAATCGCCGCTACGCACGCGCTCCTTTCGTCCCTCTAGCCCTTTGATGCCTAATTTTTGATTTCTACGCGCAGCGCTAGAGTTTCGTGCTGGTACTTATACTACTTGTTTACACACGAGAAGGAAGATATATTTCGGAAGTTGTTTCTTTTCATGTGTCGTTGTCTATTCCCAGATGCCCCGGAACCGTGGCAACAGCGACGGGCGAGGCGCGCGGCGCGTTCGTCCTCCGCATTCCACCTCCGACCGCATGAAGGAAGCGGCGGTGAAGCGAGGCGAGCACATCATGGCACCCGCACAACTGAAGGGATACGAAACCTCGAAATACACGCTGGATCAGTACCGGCAGGACCCTGTGTACCGTAAGTATAACGGATATTTATTGATAACGGATGTTTATATATGTATTTACAAACAAAAAGTATCTAAGAGCGTGGTCAAATGCTAGACAAGTTTGAAGTAAAAAAAAAAAAAAAAAAAAATCTAAGTATTGTATCAGTTATCTGGTTCCGATAATACAAGCTTTGCTTAGTTTGGGGCTAGATGGCGTTGTGTGAGATGCCCACACATATTGTTATCATTATTATTATTTGATTGCAATGCAACAGGAGAAATTTAATTTTATACTAGGTGGTAGGACTTTTCTACAAAGTTCGTCTAGGCAGGTACCACCGCTTTGCCAGTTATACTGTCGCCAAGCAGTAGTGTGCAAGTAATACTGTGTTCCGGTTTGAAGGGCATTGTAGCTGTAGTGAAAAAAAAAGTAATTAAATTATATTATCATACTAAGCATAAAAAAATTTCAAATTGCGTAATGTCAAATATGATATCGCAAGCCCATTATGGCTAGGGTTTGGGGTCTCGGGACGTCTTGTGTCTTGAAGTCCCGGTCGTAATTTTAGTTGTCTTGAGTCCCGGGACTGTCGGGTCGAGACACAGGACGAGACAAGATTGTCAAAATTGTTATGTGTGAAATCATATTTATTTTCAAATAATTGAAGAAGCCTGGCGCCATCTGTTAGTTAATGAATAATTACTTTGTCTAAAACGTAACTGCTGAGTACACAACACAATAAATGCGTTTGCCGCGCCACCATCATGCCGCCATATTGGTTGTTCTGTGACTTGGATTATGTTATGATTGTGTCTTTTTTCTTATATGTCTCGAAGTCTCGGGAATTCCCGAGACTTTGATTGTAGGCTGTCTCTGGTCCCGGGACTTAAAAAGTTGTCGGGAATTCCCAAACCTTAATTATAGCTCTAGGACTAAGCATATCCTAATTAAAATAGCATAATATAATTTATCGTTATACGTGTTAATGTTTGCTTTTGGATTATTTCAGAAACCACAGTAACGGACGGTGGTTACCGAGCGGGTCAAAACCGACCGCCCACGGCGCAGCCGGCTCGACCCAACTCTATAGAAATAGAAAACCAGACGAGAGCACCGAGACTCACAGGGAATGGGCATGGTGAGATTTTACACACAATCTATACATATAAAATTCAATTCCTGACTGACTGACTTATATATCAACGTACAGCCTAAACCAATGGTCCTAGAGACTTGAAATTTGGAGGGTGTGTTCTTTGTAAAGTGTAGGTATCCATTAAGAAAGGGTCTCTCGAAATTCCATCCCTAAAAGTGTGAAATGAGTGGTTGAATCATCTATGAAAAATGTTCTTCGTTTCCTATAGGCCACGCGGGCAAAGCCGCGGGCAGAAGCTAGTTACAAAATCTCGGGAACCTGTCATACATTTTCTGTGAACCGTTTGTTGTTTAATTTTTTTGTGATTTTCTAGCTGTCGGCACCATTAATAAAGCTGTAAAATCAGATTTTACGTAACAAAATCGACACCAATTTGTTCAAAATCAATGCACAGCAGTAAGAACTATTTGTGTTGTATGTGCAGTAGTAAACGAGGAGTCCCCATACGGCTCTGTGGGGGAGAGTATCTACGGCGGCAGCATGCTGGGCACCCCGCGCCGCGCCCGCCCCTCCGTGCCGCCCCCCGCCCCGCCCGCCCTCGCCGCGGAGTCGCCGCCCGCCACCACACCGCCCAGGTAAATATATCGGGTTCCGAGATTGAGCAGTTGATCAGCTCCTAGATTATATCAAACTAAGGAAACGACACTTTATATATCACGTTAGATTTGTTTCAAGCACAGACAATTTTTTCAAGCACAGTCAATTTTTTACAAGCTCTGTAATTTTTTTAAGCACAGACAATTTTTTACAAGCACAGTCAATTTATTCAAGCACAGACAATTTTTTACAAGCACTGTAATTTTTTTAAAGCACAGACAATTTTTTACAAGCACAGTTAATTTTTTTCAAGCACAGACAATTTTTTACAAGCACAGACAATTTGTTTCAAGCATAGCCAATTTGTTAGGAAACCACTGTCCCACGCAAATGTGTGCGTAAGTATATTGTTGATACGAGATTGTTTGATCCTGTTTAGAGGTCGTTTCACCATGCTCGGAGATTGTTCCACCGTCTTCCATGACATGACAAGTGACTTATTCTTTACGAATTGTCGAGTGTTTTACGCCGATAAATTCGAATTAACGCGTCATTTTGTTGATTTTTTTCGTTCGAATTACCAAGTGCTTAAAAATGTATTGATTTAGTTCGAAAGGGCACTCGTGATAACTTTGAATTATAGAGAGGTTCGAATTATCGCAGGTTTGAATTAACGAGAGTCGACTGTATTTACATACCGTTTGTTAATTATTTCAGTCTATTTCCTCTGATAGTTTTTTCTCCATCATGCTTCTTTTTTTCTGTGTTTTCTCGGATAGTTTTTTTTCCTCCATCATGCTTCTTTTTTGCCTGTGTTTTCTTGGATAGTTTTTTCCCACATCATGCTTCTTTTTTACCGTCCGTACGTTTCCAGGTCGTCTCTCCCCCCGCCGCCCCCGCCGCCCGCGGGCGCCCCCGCGCCGCTGATGAACGGCGCCTCTCCGCCACACCGCACGGTCTTGGACGCGCATCTAGATCACATGCACGCTGTCATTGGTCAGTATAAATAGTTTTTATAATTAGATCTACTCGTGAGAACCTGTAATAGACAACGTTTTAAATATTTGACACCCCCATCTTTTTTAATTAAAAAAAATGTTGAAAAATAAAAGACACGTGTCTTTTTTTGTTTCGTTTTAAATGCAATTATAGAAGTTAAAAAAAATGCCTTTGTCACAACTGGTCATATTGAAGGGATGAGATCAAGAAGGGTTCAACTGATTTTTTTCACAAAATGATTTTTGGGTATCGTTCGATTCAGCGTGAAATAATCTACAATAATACATTCTCAAAATACCGATATGAGGCTTAAATCTCGAGATTTTCAGTCTAAAAATGGTTTATCTGACACAGGAATATAGTCCGCTTAGCATAAAAAAATTATTATATTATTTTTTTACAGTAATTGTACGAATTAGTACCTACTATATTTTGAATTTAAAAATAGAATTAATACATTTTCATGCAACTGAAACTTACATAAACCTTTTCTATTACTTAATAAGCTTTCTACATTAAAATGAAACCGTTGAAGTTTAAAGTCAATTTTATCGAAACTATCTGACTATTTGACAGTTAAACCCTTTTTGACCTTGATTTATAAGCCCCCCTCCCTTCCCCCTTAACGTGTGACGTAATGTATGGCCCTAAAGGAAAATAATTATAGCTTGCCCTGTTGTTAAATACCCGGTCGGTTCCCCCAGGCATGATGTCAGTAGAGGAGCCCGCGACGTCCCCGCCGCCGCCGCCGCCGGCGCCGCTGCCGCCCTCGCCGCCCGCGCCGCCGCCCTCCCCGCCGCCCGCGCCGCAGGAGGCGCGGCCGCGGCCGCCCTCGCCCGCCACGCTGGCCCGCGGCGCCAAGCAACTGAAGCCGCCCACCGCGCAGCCCGACCCGCACCCCGACCCGCGCTCCGACCTGCTCAAGGCTATACGGGACGGTAAGCTTTATACATTCACTCACCTGGGTTTTAACTTTTTTATTGGTTATGTACATACAGTCGACTCTCGTTAATTCAAACCTGCGATAATTCGAACCTCTATAATTAGTTTCTTAAAAAATCTCTTTATATTTCGAACTATATTAATACATTATTAAGCACTTGGTAATTTGAACGAAAAAAATTTCAATTTACTACGCTAATTTGCTACGCAATAAAATGACGCGTTAATTTGAACTTATCGGCGTCAAACACTCGACAACTCGACTCGTCGGGTCTATTCACGCTCAAAATTTATCAAAACATAATTTTGACTAACCTCCACGTTTCGACCAATTTATTTTGGCCGTGGGCACGAGGGTACTGAATGTATATAACCTGTTTTGTATTTGAATTTTAGGCAAGTAGTGAATACATGTCTTTATATTCTATCCAATTCTATAATTAATTAATAACTTTTATGTGATTATTGACCAGTACCTATACCTTTCCCCCCTCATGCTTCGTCTGTTTGTCTGTCTCCGACAAAGGTCTCCTCCGACTGCTTCCATATATCCCTGTCACCTGCTGTCCTAGTTCAGTAGGTGATGACCGCTCTAATATCGTAATCGTAATCAATTATTCTTGTTTAAATCCGCATCGAATGTCTTGTGTTACCGGTCGAATGCTGACGTTTTACATAGCAATTAATAGTTGTACGGGCGTCCATATATCCAAAATGAGTCTGTTTCAAGCCGCGTGTAACGTGTTGCAGGCATCAAACTCCGCAAGGTGGAGAAGCGTTGCGACGAGAGCACCGGACGGTACGACACGCTCCGCGGCGCGCCCGCCTTCCTCGACGTGGCGTCCATCCTCGCGCGCCGCGTCGCCGTCGAGCTCAGCGACTCCGACTCCGCCGACTCCGACTCCGACGACTCCGACCAGTGGACGGAGTCGCGCGCGTGACGCCGCGCCACGACCCGCCGGGACCCGCCAGACCCGCCAGACCCGCCGCAGCGGTGCGACCCGCCGCAACGCTGCGATGTGCTACCCGAGCCGACGCAACAACGCGAAGTGTTGCCCGAGCCGACGCACCGACGTGACGTGTTACCTGACCCGCCCCAACGTTGTGATGTGTTACCTGAGCCGCTGCTGCACTGTGGTCCGCCGCTTGAAGAGCTACCATCCGTCGCTACACCAGAGACTCGTAACCGCTCCGAGAAACTGTCCTTGGTCGCGCCTGAACCTGAGCCAGAGATGCCGCTACCCGAGACGGTGAAACCAGCACCGAAGAGCGATGAATCGAACGGCGTCGGCGACAAGATCAAGATATTCGAAAAAGCCGCTGAAGACGCTGCAACGGCCGGTCGCCTCTCCCGACCCGGTTCCATGCGGCGACCGCGAACCGAACGCCTTCCTTCCGACGAGTTACCCCCACCACCGGAACCGGAAGAACGACCTGTCGCTCCGCGGATAATACGACCCGAATTCCGACCGCTCGCTTCCCCAGCTGAAATCACAATCCGCTCCCCAAGCCTCGGTGCGAAAGCACCCGAACGTTTCCCGTCTCACGGCACCGCGTTCCGTAACGTGACAGCAACCCCGCGCGATACGGAACCCGACTCGGATACGGACGCGTTCAAAACGTGTAAAACGCGAGGGCGGGAACGAAACGTTAACGCGGCGCGCGGTGCGAGTTATTTTACGCGGGGTTCCGAAGAGATCTGGCTGGTGAAGAAGAAGGATATAGAAGAAATAGAGGAGCGGGTGTTGGATTCATTCCGGCGTTCAGGCGGGGGCGGGGCGGGGCGTGGGAGGCGTAGTTACGCTCGCAGTGAATCCCTAGAAGCGACAAGGGTCGAATGGGCGGGGCGACCGCTCAAGCGGCAAGCGTCGGTCGCTTGCACATGTGGACACGACAAAAAGCCGCGCGCGCGGCCCGCCGACACCGCGCCTAGACCGCGCTCGCGATCACACGGAGACCCTCCCGACCCTAGCGGAACCTCGGCAGTGCTCGACAAGTACGAAACACTTGTCTAACTACACAATTACAATCCTTCCTGAACCGGTCTAGTGAGATTTTATTGGTACTCAAAGAACCTTACCATGATTGGTAAATTCTTAAGTACTAAAAGTGTAGAGAACAACCGCGAAAGTTTAAAACGGTCTAGTGTGCTCTGTGTAGTGGTCCCAGTTATTGTGTTGAATTAAATCGATCGGGTTATATCACAGAATATAAAACCAAAAATGTATAAGCGCACGTAATTGCATTAGAATGGAGGTTAGATTAGTGCAAGTATTGGAAATTAATAATCCTACCTACTCCCCCCCCTCTTTGAATCTTTACAGTCTTATGGTGGTTATATCCAATGGAACTAATATAAACTGGAGTAATGATTAGGACTCTGAATGTGTCCCGTTTGGGATAAGCCCACCTGTGCACACACATTTATTATGGTGCTTCGCTTGTTGATTATTTTGTACTTCACCGGATGTTCGATTTATAACTGTTCTCTGAAACGGTTGTGAAATTACTTTGAGATTTATTCATGTATATTTGTTTTGAAAAGTTTGAATTAAACAGAATTTTATAAACTGCTAGTCTGAAAATTAATGATTATGATATGCGTCGCATTTTAATGAGATGATGTATTCTAATATTTACTTGGATTATATTGCTTGCAGATGGTATGAACAATTTGTTTCGTTCTTTGTGTAATATGTATGGTAAAGTAATGTGTAGATGCCTGAACCTTCATTATAAGATTACATTATTCCTGATATAAACATGATGTAAAGGACAATTTTTTGTATTTTCATATGGATATGTGACCTGCGTAAGTAGTGCCAATTATTATGTATATTTCAACAATAAAGGTTGGTAACTTGTATTTGATATTATGTAATAAATATCATATTTAGTGTTTGATGTTATTCATAAAGATGGTAAGGAAAGGAATCTCAAGGTTTTCTTTCTATTCTATCTAAAATTTTTCCTTTTACATCATTTCTGGAAAATACCTATACATTCCGAGATGTTAAGTTGCTCGTAGGACCCACGCGACTAATCTTATGTTTTATATTTAAAATGAGCAACGAATGTGTACCAAATTGTCTAAATATAGTATCGTACCTAGCTAGACATAAGCTTACAATAATTATTATTTGTGTACCTTTATGTCTGATTTTTATATAGATAGTATTAATTATTTGAATATAATGCTAATGCTCTTCCAAGGTGCGTCTTACCTTACAGCTTTTAAGTTATTAGACGATAGACATAAAGCCTAACGCGGACGACCGACAGTTGCAAGACGACTTTAAATCGTTTGCGATTTTGATGTTGTGTTGGAAACATCGTATCTTCGATGTTAATTGAAATATGTTCAATGTAGACATTATCATAATGTATAATACATATACAATACATACTTTATTGTTCACAAAACATTACACTGATGATGATATTATGTAGTGTAAACAATGTAGGGTGGTCTTATCACTAAAAGTGATCTGTTCCAGCCCACAATGGATTATTAACATTACTAAAAATTAATTTATTATAGAAAAACAGATTGTTTTAAACAAACTCTTTATGTAATTAATGTTTGTACAATATAGTTGATGTGTCTTTTTAACGTCTGTTTGCCTGAGGTTTATTTTGTTACATTGGACCTTCAGTACAGTTTGGAGGACTTGTAATGTAATATTATATGTCAATGCTTGGTAACATATTTTAGTCGGCCGTCAACAGTATTCAATACAATAAAAATCGGTCGCCCGCGTATGGCATAATAATTCGATGTTTATTCTGAAATGCCAGGGAATTATTCATTTTACATATTCCAGGAGTTTTATGTACATAGTTTATTTTCAAATATTTGGTCGGGAAAATGATTTACTTATGTACTCATAATTTATTTCTGTAACCTCAATTTAAACCAATAACTAACCGGACGCTAGGTTATTTAATTTTTAGAGGAAATACCTAATAAAAGTTTATCAAGTTATTCAATAACTACATTTTATATTGTGAAGATGTTAAAAAAAAGTAACGAATTAATCTAGCAGATTGTAACTATCCAGTATCTATAGCCTCTTTATGTATAATTATTCAACAATGATTATTGTCATTGAACAAAAATAAGTTACCTTTATATTCCTGTTAGTAAGAACAACTGCATTGGTGTCAGATACATATGCATACTTTTGTATTAGTTTGAAAGTTGCGGTCGTCAGACCACGGATTCAGTTTTCTAGCGTCCGAATTTAATTAGAATAATGAAACTAATTTGCGCAGTGAACTGTATGAGCAGCATGTCATAGCATAGGATGTAGATTACGTACGTATATCACGTTTAACCTAAGCAGTGTAATTATAGCATAAGTAAATGCATAAAGCATGTTTTATATTGTATGTAGATTACGTAAACGCGTCATTATTTTTTGTCTTGAAACGGCAATTGCTGACTATTTATTTGCATTTTTTCTTAAATGTTTATAATTTTTATTGAATATTAAAAATGAGAGTTGTTGTAATCGCCAAATAGTCCATGTGGTTAAACTTATTAATTACGACTTGGCATCGATGAGCAACTGAACATGAAAATGTATTTGCCATGTTGTAAGTAGTTTGTTTAAAACAGAAAGTGCTTAGTATCCTGGACTATTATTGTCTAATAAGAGAATATTTTATGAATTGTTTATTTGCTAATACAATAAGTTAAAATAAACGTTGTTGTTATTATTTCAATTACATGATAGCCTTTGCCTCCATAAAATAGTTGCCATGTAGGTATGGGGAAGCTTATGTTCAGCATTGGTATTGCGCTTGATAATGATCGCATCCCGGCTCTGCAGCAAGCAGCAGCTGAGTGCCCTAGTTTCAGTTCAGTCAGTCGGTCAGTTTCAAAAGTTTCATCCTGATTCATAGTGTTTGTTATTTTTATGGATGAAATTGTTTCTTTCCAGTTTAGTAACAGCAAAATTTTACGATAGATATGATAGTATCAAAGAAGACGGCATGTAGTTAGCATAGAATAAAATATGATAGTGTAGATAAGTCATAAGTTAGTATTCGACAGCCTCTGTGGTGTAGTGGTTGAGACATTCCGCCTAATTCGGATGAACTGCATCCAAAAATTTTCAATGAACTATGTGATCGTTGGGCATTATTATTATAGTTATAGGTATCCGTTTCTATGTTAAGTAATAATATATGAATAATAATAATAATATTATGTGTGGACATCTCACACAACGCCATCTAGCCCCAAACTAAGCAAAGCTTGTGCTATGGGAACCAGATAACTGAGATACTTTTTTGTTTGTAAATACATACATAGAATACAATATGACACCCAGACACAGAACAAACACCTATGTTCATCACACAAATGTTTGTCCTGAGTGGGAATCGAACTCACGACCCACAGTTCAGAAAGCAGGGCTACTACCAACTGAGCTATCGGGCCAGTCAGTCTTCGAGTATTAACTACTGCAACGTGTGCCTTTATTCTTTTAAGTAACTAACTACTTAAATAATATAACTAATGAGTTTTGGCGGGAAAATGAAAAAGATCACGTTACCGCATTATATTTTCCAAAACTTGTGCTATTTTCAGTGTTAGTGCATAAAATTGGTGGAATTTTATTCGCTAAGTGGTGGATTACAGGTATGAGTGTGGGAAAGTGGTATAATGATGGTGAAACGTTTTTTTTTTGTGTTGTTTCCAAATCTCCATAGAAGCTTCTGGTAAAGTTGCCACCACTTTACTAGGAGTATGACTTGACTAGACTAGACTATGAATTGACTCTGACTTGACTTGATGACTTCGACTGTGACCTGACACATTATTTACGTGAAATATCATTAACTTATACTGGCTAAATACACAAAAGTGTGGAGCCAAAACACAAAAAAAATAACTCATAATAAAATTAACTACTGACATGCCAGCTATAGTTAAACAGTTACACTACCTTATAAAAAATGTTACCCAACGATCATATACGCATTTGAATTATACTTACCGCGTTTACCTACAGCGTTGGCCAGGAGGTATTACATTATCTTTGGCGTTGGATGCCAGAACGTTCTTTGTGCAATGCTATAGCACCTTCCTAGCACATCCCTAGCACGAACATTTTCATAAGTAACGACTTTACGATTTTTTGTAATGTATCGTTGACGTATCGTGTTTTACACAATAGCAATACTATTGATTTCTTTCTTTGTTGGAATAAGATACAATACAAACGTAAAAACTATATTACGTGGAATGGAATGGAATGGAGCGAGTGAACTATTTAATACAGTGCTGCTAGTTTTTAAATTTATTTTTTCGCTCTCCTATTTTCAGACAGTTTTTTTAATTTATAGAATAAAAACTTATTTAAACACATCGCGAACTATTTAGCGACGACAGTATTGCATTATTTTAGTTTACTTCTATAAGCCACAGAAACTTATTTTAACTAAATTTTAAGGAAAATCAGGAAAATCGCTGGTATTCTGGTGGTAGTTCTATATTGACTCACAAATGTATCAAAAACAAAAAAAGAGCAAAAACATTTAAAAATAGTAAAAAAAATAAACTTCTATAAAAAGGAGGTGCGTTCAGCACAACTTCCAAAAAGAAGTTATTTCGGTAAATCAGAGTAAATTACATGTATATTGTTATTATCTATGGACACTTGTAAATTATATTTCAAGATAGGCAACATTTATGTGTACGCTTGTTTTTGAGAAGTGAATTTTGCCAAGAACTTTTTAACATTTTTTTTCTTGCAAAGTATTCAATAAAAAGTTTAAAATAGTGCCTCATATTTAAGAAAAGAACACCAAGGTTTTGCTAGTGTGTCATATTTAACTAATTACTATAAGTAATACAGCCCAGTTTATTGAAAGCCTTTGACTTTCATTTTCACGTCGTTACACATTATTGCAAAATGACTTCAGCACTTTATCTGGAGCATTATTTGGACAGTCTGCAGCATCTTCCAATAGAACTGCAGAGGAACTTCAAATTAATGCGTGATTTAGACGACCGAGCTCACGGTCTAATGAGGACAATAGACCTTATGGCTGACGAATTGCTCCCCAATATCCCTAAAATGGATGAAGAAACTAAGAAAGAAAAAGTAAATACCATTCAGGGTCTGTTCAATAAAGCTAAAGAGTATGGGGACGATAAAGTTCAACTAGCTATACAGACATATGAGTTGGTTGACAAGCATATTCGTCGCCTTGACTCTGACCTTGCGCGGTTCGAGTCGGAGATACAGGAGAAAGCGATGAGTGCACGTGCCGCGCAGCAGGCCGCAGCAGACCAAGAAACTAACACCACCACAGTCAAGAAAGGAAGAAAGAAACATAAAATCAGTGAAAAGAATTCAGCCAGTGCAGGTAAGAAAAAGCGAGCAGGAGCTTCTAGTGAAGATGATACAGTTGCTAGCAGCAGGTCAACGGCTAAAAAGAAGCCTCGCAAAGGTGCCTCGGCAACTGCTAATGCTTCTAAAGAACAGGATGAGAGTGCTGATTTGGATTCTGTTGCTGGCATGGCACATCCCAGTGATGTACTGGATATGCCCGTTGATCCTAATGAGCCCACTTACTGTCTGTGTCATCAAGTGTCTTACGGGGAGATGATTGGTTGTGATAACCCTGATTGTCCAATTGAATGGTTCCACTTTGCTTGTGTAGAGCTTAAGATCAAACCCAAGGGAAAATGGTACTGCCCTAAGTGTACTCAAGATAGGAAGAAAAAATGATGTTCACTAAAGCCTCCAAAAACTACAGACAAGACTGTATCAGTGAAAAAAGAAAAATAACTGATGTTTTCAAGTGTAATACTAATGTAACATTATAGCATAGCAATTTGTGATATATTTTGTTAAGTGTTACTCATAATCTGGGTTCTTACTCTAATTCTACAGCTTCAGTGTGAGTGGACCCTACAAAAGTAAACTCTATCACTGAGGTGTAAGGTACATTAAGTTTTTATGTCTTATGATGTGTGAAGTTAGGGTAGGCCCCCAGTAGTATGTTTTATGCATAGAAAGGGTTAATGCTATGTAAATAACAAAAGTATATTACATAAATTTTAAAATTTAAGAGACATTTGTTCCTAAATAGTTCAGTAATATTTTCCTGAGCAGTAATAATTATATTTCAGTAACATCATCTTGTCTAACAATAATTTGAGATTTGGTTTTGGTCTTCCAGAAATGCTTCCAAGTTGGCATGTTTGTTTCATTGTGAACTCACATTCTTTGGCATTTGGATGCTAACACGAGAAACCAAGTTCATTTAACATATTTGAAAAAGAAATAACAATTTTATATTTAATCCAGGGAATGTCCAATGTACAACACTTGTATGGATTTTAATTGTTAAACAAAACAAAACAACAGGTTCGTTTATTGTAGCAGGTCAAATCTGTAACTAAAAGAAGTAAAAAAGTTAAAGAAAGCACTTCTAAAGCAAATTACAGATTTAAACATTCTTTCAGCAACATCTAACGGAATGCACTGAACTTTAAAGTCTGCTTAGTAAATATTATATTATATGGAATGTGTTCTGCTGAGCCAATCTGTCAAATTACTTGGCTTGGAAATGCTTTATGAAATATCCACAATCCTTGCTAACTTCTGATTTAGCTGATTTTGTTCTGTGGCTGACTGATGAATTATATACCTCATTGTTAAAATAACTCTGACATACATAATTTGAAGCTATTTACAATAATAGCCATCAATGTACATTTATTAAGAAATTAGAACAATGTCTGCTAGCAAGTATTTGTTAAAAGCATAATAATAATTAGTAATTAAGTATAGATAGACAAAAACAATTTTATACCTAGTTGTATAACTTCAGATTTTATACACACAAATCATACATTTTAAATTTACATTATGTAATAGTTTTATAGTAATATATTAATTAAAACTCAAAAATAATAAATTATTATTTTTAGGTCCATATTACATAACATGTTCAGTTGCTGATCAGTGCTCAAGTCACAAATTGATCATTTAATTACAGTCACAAATTGATCATTTTGCAAACGAAATGTCACCCTGAGTGCAATCAAAACTGAGTGTATGTAGTTCTGTAATTTGGGCCTTATTAAGCTTGCATAGACATCCCAAAAATAATAAGTATAAATAATAAATGTTTTATTTAATATTTGTTGTTATATTGGTAATTAATGTACTACCATCAGTTATTAATATTAAACCATGTTGCCTGCTAAAACAATGTAGATATTAAGTGAAAATTGCTTTATTGTTGGCTCTACTACACTGTTTGTCATTTAGCTACACCAGTGCTTTGTTTTAAAGAAAAAGCTGTTGCTTTCTCACTCCTACAACACTTGTCAAGTGTGGTGCAAGTGAAGAAACTGTATTTAGCTACCTTCCAAATCATAAATGCTTAAAATGTAGCTAAACGTTAAAAGATGATATTTTTATTATGATAAAGTCCAAAGACAACAAATAAATGTAATATATCTCAATAAATTTGTTGTAATATATTGTATTTGGCTATTATTACTTGTAAGTCTTCTGTACTATTGCGTAATTTAACAGAACTCACCACTGACAATTATTTATTATGTATGGTGGTACCAACACAAGATAATTTAATAGTTAATAATAATACTCCATAATCTAGCTTAGGTATCACCTACATTTGTTATTTTTTAGGATTGCCGGCAATTAAAAGCTTGCCTGTTAAAGTTGGCATTATTAGTTAAACCCAAAAGTGTATTATTGTAAAGGCAACTTCATTAAACCATTCCCCTTTCATGATTAGCATTTGTTTGTGGACTCTATGGTCTTACAATAATTTCACTGCCATAATGTCATGAAACATGGCAAATAGTAACTTTAGATAGGTACATAGTTTTGTACATTTTGCATAGTATTTACTATTATTATTAAACAGATGTAAGTGTTTTATCAAGTCAAGTTCTATATAGGTATAATATAAAATTTTAATGAAAGTTGCATTGCTAATGATCTGTTTTTGTTACTTATTCAATCAATTATTGTTGTGACTAATATTTAATGTTAATATTGCACACTTTAATCAAATGTAATAGCTAAGCATACACAAATGTAAAAATATGGCAACACTCGAACAAGGGTTTTATCTATTGATACCCTATTATACAAAACATTGTGGAGCTAGCAGAATTGTATAGTCTCAGGTATAGCCTTTGGCCAGTTGGACCTTGCTTAGCTGACTGATTAGCGACTTAACAATAACATAATTTAAATTAGGATTAATGATGTGAGACCAAGATAGCAATACAGCTAATTTATATTTTTCTTTTGTATTATTGTAATATTCTTAATGTACACATTATGCAATGGATTTGTTGCTAGCGTGAATGAAAATAGATCTTAATAATTATATTTTTATTTTATTTAGTCCCATTTCCCTTCCTCACAAGATATTTAGTTAATAAGGTACGGCCCAATCGAGCCACCGACTGCAGCTGCTGGTGACCAGAGACAAATAATACAATATAACACCCAGACACAGCAAACACCTATGTTCATCGCACAAATGTTTGTCCTGGGTGGGAATCGAACCCACAACCCACAGTTCAGAAGGCAGGGCTACTACCAACAGCTATCGGTTATCTATTGATTCTTAGGAAGACCAACGGCTTTTTCTTACATCGTAGAAACAAACTATGCACTAGGAAGCCAATGAAAGGTCCTCACGTCTAGCAGTATAGTAGCACTAATGCTTGAGCACGCAATAATGAACACCTGAATTTAGATAAAAGAAAAAAAGAATTAAACTTAGATAAAGATCTGAAACAACGCTTTTTTCGCTTGCCTTGTCCTCCATTCAGTTCTGGATGGTTCATTAGGTATGTCTTGGCCCACCTGCCATTTCTGGCAATACAATATTCATATTAATTTATTTACATTCAGCATTTGGATTGTCTATAGGTCATGGCGGCCAGTGTATAGTCCAAATGTTTTTTTTTGTAGTAGTAGTAGTAGGTAGTTTTTAGTATTAATTATTAAATCATTGTAGTACCGTATTTAGAAAATAAAGGCAATTTACATTCATGTACAATTTATATATTATGTCGGGTCTTAACAACTAGTTTAGTAGGTACATGAACCCTATAAGGGCGCTTGCAACTGAGTGCGCTTAAAAATAAATTTATAGATTTTATTTACCAAAAACCCTTTTTTTAAAGGAATTATCTAGAATATGTAGTGCCTATTAATAATTAATACCTAATAACCCTTTTTTTTAAAGGAATTATCTAGAATAGGTAGTGCCTATTAATAATTAATACCTAAAAACCCTTTTTTTTAAAGGAATTATCTAGAATAGGTAGTGCCTATTAATAATCAATACCTAAAAACAAGTCGATATCTTGACGTGAAAACATAAGTAGGCTCTACCTATATTATAGTATACCATTCAATTCTTGGTTAATGGCCTTTGTGGAGAGGTTACCACAATTTTGCCAATTCGCGTGGAATAATAACATATCAAACGAAGATTTTTCAGTGAGTAATTTTGGGACATGCGTAATGAATGTGAGGTTATTAAATCTCTTAGATTAATCTAAAATACTGAAACAATAAAAAAAACTATATTTAAAATACAGACATAGTTATAATGAAACAGACAATTACTCCATTAAAATATAAAAAGGCAAGAAATTTCCATATATTTAATACTAGCTGCGATCCGCGGTTTCACGTTACCCACGGATAAAAAGTAGGTTTTTTTTATTTATTTATATGTAGAACCGGACTGAAAAAAACATTTCCTCTATAATTACACATACTTAAAATTCCTGTCCTGACAGACTGACTGATTTATATATCAACGCATAGCCTAAACCTGTGTTAGATAATCGTCCCACGGGAACATACTATTGGGATAAAAGTATCCTATGTATTACTCAAGGTCATAATAATAAATAATAAAAAATAATAATCTAAAAAATAATTTAAAAAAAAATGTATCTGTGTTCCAAATTTCATACAAATCCGTTCAGTAGTTTTTGCGTGAAAGAGTAACAAACATTCATCCATACACCCATACTCACAAACTTTCGCATTTATAATATTAGTAGGAAGTAGGACTTTTTTCCTTTTTCTTTGAGAAAAGGAAAAAAGCTACCAACCTAACTTCGTAGCATTGGTCCTTTACCTACTATAATAATTACCTTTCGGCGGCAAAAAGTTTACGCGGCTTTCGGTTTAGTGAGTGCAAAAGCATACCAGTTGCGTCAGCTTCATGATGGGCGAATGCAAGAACTTGCATCAGGCAGTAATCACAGTAATTATTACCTGTGTACTACCACAGATTAGATAGTTTTTACTATAGCTAGTTAAGGTGGTGGTAGGTGGGGCTCACTGTACGGGAGCATTCGCATGTAATGTTTTTCGAGCAAATAACGAGCAAAGAGCATATAACAACTGAATGGGTGAGAACAAAAAGGGTTTAACTGATTTTTTTCACATAATGACTTATGGGTATCGTTGGATTCAGTGTGAAATTATCTACAATAATACATTCTCAAAATACCGAAATGAGGCTTAAATGTCGATATTTTGAGTCTAAAAACGGTTTATCTGTTTCAGGAATATAGTTCGCTTAGCATAAAAACATTATTATATTTATTTTATTATATTATATTTTTACAGTAATTGTACGAATTAGTACTATATTTTGTATTTTAAAATAGAATTAATACATTTTCAAGCAACTGAAACGTACATAAACCTTTTCTATTACTTAATAAGCACTCTACATTAAAATGAAGCCGATGAAGTTTAAAGTAAATTTTCTCAAAACTATCAATTTGACAGTTAAACCGAACAAAAAAAAAGTTTTTATTCTCAACCCTTCAATTTTATTGTCAATTTTTAAATCTTTATCTTTACATTTTAATATTACCTTTACATTATTTTCATTTTTAATTCATTTAATTAATATTGCTATTTTGACCATGTATTCGTAGTGTTTTATCGATTCTTCGAACAGCTGTTGCCATAATTCACCCTTTTTTGTTATCTTTACCTGTAACTGTGATGACACTTAGCAATGTTTCCTTTTTAATTGTGTTATCGGATCTGGCTGCGGTGTAGGTACATTATGTTGGTAACTAGGTGGTAGGACTTTTCTGCAAAGTTCGTCTAGGTAGGTACCACCGCTTTGCCAGTTATTCAGCCGCCAAGCAGTAGTGTGGAAGCACTACTCTGTTTCGGTTTGAAGGGCACTGTAGCTAGTGAAATTACTGGGCAATTGAGACTTTATGGTCTGATCTCACAGTCGAGTAATCTTATTACCAGACTGTGCTGATGTCTTGGATGGTGTGCGCAGTGCAGTATCACGCGAAACTTTATATTTTGGAGTTCCAAGTGACGCTGTTCTGGTATGGGCGGCCTTGTCGCTGAACATCAGGTGAACGACTAGCTCGTCACATCAATCATCAACATAAAAAAAGTCGTGATAAATAAATAAATCACCTCTACGTGTCTTCGAACATTAGATCATTGAATACGCACAGACGAAAGTTTCGAACAATGCAGTAGTAGATAAGTACGGTAGGTACCGAGCATTACAATTGCTTACACTGTAAGATGGAGATTTTCAAATCAATTAAGTCGATGTTACACTGTTCTACAGGGACCTAATGTGGCTACAGTACCTGGTGCCTACGCAAATATATCTACTTCTTATTTTTGAAATAAAACTTTTTTACGCACACTTGACTTGACTTGAGGAGTAAGCTGGCGAGGCGAATGGAAGTTGAGGTTGGTTTACATAGATCTCCATTGTCAACATAAGATAAAAATTTACTCCCTAAGGCAAGCGTGCGTAAAGAAGTTTTACATCAAAAATTTTGCCTTCACAATATTAGTGTGATAAATTTGTTATAAAATAAACTACCGGTATATACCTAACCTTACCCATTATTTAGTTTTTGCCTCAGTCCTCAAAACGAACATATTTGTGAATCATAAGTAAGTGCTACAAATATTACGAGCGAATGCGCTATCTATCAATACTTGCAAGACTAAGTTACATTACTGCTCGATGATCGTGTAGCCCTCCACTACGCAAAAGCTTTCCGTCAGGCTGAGAGAGTGCGCGGTCGCTGCTTGTAGTGCTCAGTAAAAGTTCGCGACAAAATTAAACTCGTAATTTCTTATAAATTTAAAACATTTGCCTTCTTCTAAAATGACTACTCTTCTACGAAAAATGTGGAAAACCCATTCTAAACATAAAAGTAAGTACCTACAATAATGTTTATTGAATAAAACAAATTATTATTAATTTATTCAAATCGACATTTATAAAAATATGAATTTTAAGCGTAAGAATATATGAGACTTTTTTATTTTATTAAAAAAGTAGTGATGCTTTATAAAGTTTATAAGATTCAACCGACTTTAAAAAAGAAGAGTTCTCAATTTGGTTGTATTTTTAAGGGTTTGTTTCTGTAGATCACGGTCACATATAAACGGTTTTGAAAAAATCTTTTTTGTATGATTATAAGTCCAGTACTACTCTACTTTCAGATTAGCTACATGGACATTTTTATAAAAATTGATTTAGTAGTTTTTTTAAATCAAATTAGTTGGAAAAAAGTATATATAATGTTGGCGACTGGCCGAATATAGGCATTTCTTTTTAAATTTAAATTATTTTATTTTTTTACCATTGACGTTAGTGTCACGTTCAGTTTGGAATTTATTTTGGTTGCGCACAGTCGCTTTAATTTTATATTTTCTTTGTAAATATTATAAATACAGAGTTTATTGATCCTGACACCATCGTATGCCTTTATTTCTCCATATACAGTCCACCGCTCGCTATCATTTTTGAATGTTGGCGACTGGCCGAATATAGGCATTTCTTTTTAAATTTAAATTATTTTATTTTTTTACCATTGACGTTAGTGTCACGTTCAGTTTGGAATTTATTTTGGTTGCGCACAGTCGCTTTAATTTTATATTTTCTTTGTAAATATTATAAATACAGAGTTTATTGATCCTGACACCATCGTATGCCTTTATTTCTCCATATACAGTCCACCGCTCGCTATCATTTTAATAAATTCCAAACTGAACGTGACACTAACGTCAATGGTAAAAAATAAAATAATTTAAATTTAAAAAGAAATGCCTATATTCGGCCAGTCGCCAACATTCCGAACCCCCAGTGGAACACTAAACGCTGGTGGCAACTGGCCGAGGTTCGGCTACAAGTGGCAGGAGCTTCCGGACTGGTCGGCGCAAAATTCCCCCCTTGGTTGCTACGTCAGCAACCCGAACAAATCCGTCAGCGCCTGCCAATGTTTTGACCACCCTGCCAAGAAGCCAAAGACCCCTTGGCAAAGTACTATCGGCGATAAGAACTACGTCCCCCTCGTAAACTCCACTCTTGTTCATTCCACTTCTGTGTTGTCCCCGTGGTATCAGCGTTGGCAAATACTCCGCCAGCCACCTCGCCCAAAAATGGTCAGCGAGTCTCAGTGCGCGCCGCCAATCACATCTGCGGACTAGATCTGAATCTGAGAGGTTGACGGGCCATGGAGCCCCTGATGACGAGCCAATAATAAAATGGAATGGTGTTATGGCTTCAGGGGCATCAGATGAATTCGGAACGTATGTCAGTGGTCTGGAGTTCAATATAGCTTCTGCTTCGAGAAGTAGGGTAGACAAAACTTCTTCTCGTGGCGCTCTTTCTTTCAATGTGGCACGCAGGGCTGACTTTACGGAGCGCACCAATCTTTCCCAAGCTCCGCCCATAAAAGGTGAAGCAGGTGGTATGAAGCGCCACGAGATCATGCGGCTGGTTGCAAAATTCTCCACGTCTCCATCGTAGAGTGATTTAAGTTCTCGATTCGCTCCGACGAAATTAGTGCCATTATCCGAAAATATTGTAGAGGGAGTCCCACGCCGGGCTATCATGCGCCTGAGGCTCATTATAGCAGCATCGAATGATAATGAAGCGACGACTTCCAGGTGTACAGCTCTGGTGACAAGGCAGGTATATAAGGCGACGTATCGTTTTTCTCGCCGTCGACCCACTGATACTTCCACGGGGCCGAAGTAATCTAGACCGACATGTGTGAATGGCCTTGTGTGATGGTCAAGGCGTTCGACGGGTAAATTACCTATCGGCGGCGTTATGAGTCGACCGTTGTATCTTCTGCATTGTAAACAGGCCTTGGCTACGCTGCGAATGGTCGTTCTTGCTCGTAGTATCCAAAACCTCTGTCGAATCTCATTTAAAACAAGTTCATGATTACCATGACCAGCTTCAGCGTGTTTATGTAGAATCATTAGGTGAATGATACGATGACGGCCGTCGAGGATGATCGGAGATTTGACACTCTCAGCCACCCCGGGTGCGAACCTTATGCGTGAATCAAGTCTAATAAGACCGTCGTTGTCGAGGATTGGGGCGAGCGCTGTTATACGGCTGGTCTTATGAACTGGCTGCGAGGCTTTCAGAGACTTCAATTCTTCAGCAAAGTTATCCGCCTGAACGCTTTGGAAGAGCATCTTCTCGGCTTGAACCATGTCTGCGGCTGAAATTTGCGAGAGGGACGTAGAATTTTCAACTGATTTGGCAAGTAAACGCGGTGAACGAGACCGTGACCAAAAATTTCTAACGCCCTGAATAACACGAGCCGTTGCTCTTAACAATCGTAACCAGCTACTAAAACGCGTTACATCTGGAACCGGTGGATAAAGTAATGGGATGTCTACTAGAAGCCCCACAAACTCGGGCTTCAATTCAGCAGTTCGTGAAACTTCGTCGGTAATGGTGATACACTCGGGTTCGCATGGCCATTCTGATGATGAGTTGAGGAGAAACGAAGGGCCAGTGAACCATCTGTGCGATGAAGAGAGGTTGCAACGTTTTGGCTTCGTAGCGTCGTCTGCGATGTTGACTTCGCTAGGAAGCCACCTCCAATTAGAAGGATTAGTTAATTCTAATATTTCGCCTAATCTGTGGGCTACAAAAACTTTATAATTACGCGCGTCACTACGGATCCATTTTAGGACCGTAGTGGAATCAGTCCAGTAGTAGACAACAGACGGTTGCGTTCGGTGGGCACTTAAAATTGTTTGTGCAAAACGCGTTGCTATTAATGCCGCCTGTAATTCTAAGCGTGGAATAGAGAGTGGCTTCAAGGGGGCAACACGCGCTTTGCTACCTATCAAAGCGAGGTTTATGGAGCCATCTGTGTGGGCGAAACGCCAATATGCGACGCAAGCGTACGCTTGTTCCCCTCCATCGGCTATGACGTGAAGCTGAGCGTCGCACCGGCTTGACCGAACTTCGTAGCAGCGCGGAATACGTAGGCTATCTAATGATGCGAGCTGGTCAAACCAGTCCTTACACTCGGCCTCATACTTGGAAGAGATTGGCCAGTCCCAGTCACACCCTTCTCTCCAAAGTTTTTGTATCAAAATTCTACCCTGGATAACTATTGGCATAATCAAACCCAAAAGCTATAAATGGACTAGAAACAGCACCAAAAATTACAGATGACATTCTGTATTCTTTTACCGCATTCTGTGTATTATCGCGCCATAGAAATCGAAGTGCATCTCGATCCTGTTCCTTTATTTTTATTTGTGGAAACATTTCTCTAATATCTGCGCTAAACGCTATCGGTCCCTCCCTAAAACGGAACAAAATATCTAACAAAGATTGCAATAGGTTAGGGCCTTGTAATAGCATATTGTTTAAACTGACACCTCTAGTAACAGCCGCTGCATCGTGTACGACTCGCAACTTACGCTTCTGCGGATGGTACACACCGAAATGAGGCAAGTACCATCTGATGGGTGCGTTGGAAGAACACTTATAAAATGATAGCGAGCGGTGGACTGTATATGGAGAAATAAAGGCATACGATGGTGTCAGGATCAATAAACTCTGTATTTATAATATTTACAAAGAAAATATAAAATTAAAGCGACTGTGCGCAACCAAAATAAATTCCAAACTGAACGTGACACTAACGTCAATGGTAAAAAAATAAAATAATTTAAATTTAAAAAGAAATGCCTATATTCGGCCAGTCGCCAACATTCCGAACCCAAAAATGATAGCGAGCGGTGGACTGTATATGGAGAAATAAAGGCATACGATGGTGTCAGGATCAATAAACTCTGTATTTATAATATTTACAAAGAAAATATAAAATTAAAGCGACTGTGCGCAACCAAAATAAATTCCAAACTGAACGTGACACTAACGTCAATGGTAAAAAAATAATAGGTCTTTACCTATGAAATTGCCGTATTGCAGTACAGACTTTTCAAACAAAAAAAAGGTTTGATTGGCTATGAGTTCTAAATTCAAATTAATTTTGTTTTAAAAATATGACATTCTATTTACAATATAAGTCTTTTGTTTATTGATTAGCGTTGTATTTTCATTACATTTCAACATTTTTCCTCATAATGGATACTTTGAAATTTCGTGTAGTTATGGAATATGAGTTCCGTCGTGGCACCAACGCGGCACAAACGACACGTAACATCAACGACGTTTACGGAGAGAACTGTACAAACGAACGTACAACCCGTTATTGGTTTGCTCGGTTCCGTTCTGGGAATTTTGACTTGAAAAATGAACCTCGTGATCGTCCGGAAACTTTGGTCAACAATGATGAATTAAAGGCGATTGTGGAAGCTGATGAATCTCAATCTACAGCTGAGCTAGCAGCAGCTTTTGATGTTAGCATCAAAACAATATTGGTCCATTTGCGACAGATTGGCAAGATAAAAAAGCTTGATAGATGGATGCCCCACGAACTTAACGATAGTCAGCGCAATGTACGCGTCGAGACTTGCCTTGCGCTGCTTAACAGGCACAGAAATGAAGGAATTTTGAACCGAATTGTTACGTGCGACGAAAAATGGATTCTTTTTGACAATTGAAAGCGCTCAGCAAGTTAGTTAGATCCTGGTTCGGTACCAAAGCAACGTGCAAAACGAAAAATGACCCCTAGAAAGGTGATGGTCACAGTTTGGTGTTCTAGTGCTGGTGTGATTCATCATAGCTTTTTACAAAACGGCGAGAGCATTACTGCAGATGTGTACATTGAAGAACGGACCACAATGATGGCTAAACTAGCACGTCTGCAACCAGCTTTGGTCAATCGGTCGTCTCCACTGCTACTTCACGACAACGCGCGACCCCATACTGCACAACAGACCGTCTCTAAGCTGCATGAGTTGGGTTTGGAAGCTCTCCCTCATCCGCCATACTCACCAGATCTTGCGCCTACCGACTATTACTTTTTCCAAAATTTGGACAACTTTTTAGCGGGAAAAAAATTCAATTCCCGAGAGGCAGTACAACACGCCTTTGAAGAGTTTGTTGTCTCCCGTCCTGCTGATTTTTTCAAGAAGGGCATCCATAAACTGCCACAGCGTTGGCAAAGATGCATTGATTGCAGGGGTGATTACTTTGAATAAAAGAAATAAATAAGTTCGAAAATAAAATACTTTAACTTTTTTCAAACAAAACGGCAATTTCATAGGTAAAGACCTAATAAAATAATTTAAATTTAAAAAGAAATGCCTATATTCGGCCAGTCGCCAACATTCCGAACCCCCAGTGGAACACTAAACGCTGGTGGCAACTGGCCGAGGTTCGGCTACAAGTGGCAGGAGCTTCCGGACTGGTCGGCGCAAAATTCCCCCCTTGGTTGCTACGTCAGCAACCCGAACAAATCCGTCAGCGCCTGCCAATGTTTTGACCACCCTGCCAAGAAGCCAAAGACCCCTTGGCAAAGTACTATCGGCGATAAGAACTACGTCCCCCTCGCAAACTCCACTCTTGTTCATTCCACTTCTGTGTTGTCCCCGTGGTATCAGCGTTGGCAAATACTCCGCCAGCCACCTCGCCCAAAAATGGTCAGCGAGTCTCAGTGCGCGCCGCCAATCACATCTGCGGACTAGATCTGAATCGAAGAGGTTGACGGGCCAAGGTGGTAATATATCCAACTATTTCTCAGAAAGAAATTAGGGCAAATAAAGTCGGTGCCCTTGTTTAAAGTATATTGTTTGAACAAGAGATCAAACTAATATATTTATGTATAATTGGATTATAGCTCGCCAGGTCATGCCCCGCGCAGCGACTTATCGTCCTACGTACCTATAACTTAAAAAACACGCAAACAAGTTGATTTTCATGATTTATATTTTTGTTTATAAAATACTAGCTGCGCCCCGCGGTTTCACCCGCGTAGTGAAAATTTTCTAACTTTCCTAATTTTTTATTTCATAAGAACCTTCTCCTAGCAATAATAAACACAACAAAAAAGAATTAGCGAAAATATTCAATCCTTTCACACGTGATGTGATGACCAAGGGAAATAGAGATTCATTTTTATATATAAAACTAGCGGCCCGTCCCGGCTTCGCTCGGGTGGACGTTTATTTATTAAACATTTTATAATATACGAAAAACAATGTATCACGCCATCTACTTAAAATGTTGGTTTGTCCTGAATTTTTCCTAAATTTTCTTTGCTATAAACCTCACGGAGCCCGAGACCTTTCCGACGAATGCAAAACCGTGGAAATCGGTTCGTGCGTTCTGGAGTTATAGCGTCAGGAAGGAAAACCCGACTTATTTTTATATAGTAGATAAAACAAAAAGTTACTCACTAGGTGGTAGGACTTTTCTGCAATGTTCGTTTATAGGTGCCAGCGTTTTGCCAGTTATTTTACCGCCAAGTATTAGTGTGCAAGCACTACTGTGCTTCGCTTTGAAGGGCACAGTAGCTACTGAAATTACCGGTCAAAGCAGAACATGTGTTTGCACTTTTTTGCACAAATACTTGTCCTGTCGCGGGAATCGAACCCGTTGTCTCCGGGCTATGATTTGCCTGGTCAATCACCACACTACAGAGGCTATGTATATTATGTAATGAACCTATAGGTCAGTTTTTGATTGGTTGATTTGTGTGGCTCATTTTTATTATGTGAGAAAAAGCTTGTGAAAAGCTCTCAAGCTTCGTCAGTAATTACAAAAGCTTCTTTAAATATTGATATGTAAGCAAAGACATTTTGGGTATATAGTCTAAGTAGGTAAGTAGCATTTTTTTTTGTAAATGAGGACTTTAAAAATATTTGATTTCGATCGGCTCTAGCACAATACAAATAGTTCATAAACTTAAAACTTACGCATAAAAGTAAAGTAAAGCTGGCCAACTGTACTATATTGTTGGCTTTAATGTAGGTAAGTACTTTTTTCCAAGTGTCAGTTACTTTTCTCCAATCTGTGGTTCCAAGCTCAGAGGTACTTCTTTCCGTATAAGGGCACGTCACATGTCCGGGTAAGTACGAGTTTCTCTCTAATTACTTGGGATCTTAGGAATTAGGAGAGCCCTTGCAAAGTCGCCTTTAGAAAAACTTGCGTAGTGAGTCGCGACTGGAGGCTCATCAGAATCTTTATGGATGCATTCTTTGAGGAAGGTGCGCCCAAGTATAGGGTGTGTTGTCTTTGAAATAAAATTGGATAGAACTTAACTTTATACACATTTGAATTAAGCGTGTGTATTCAAGAACATATTATAAGTTTTTAAACAATAAAACTAAAATTAAATTAAAAACTATGCATTTGTATATTATGTATTATTTGTGTATGTTTATGTATAAGTAGTATTGTATTTTAAGAAGTATATAATTTTATATTTGTCTTAGTATGTATGTACACAGTAACTTTTTAGCACCACCGTCCTTGCTCGTTGATCTATCTCTGTCCATCCAAAGGTTGTCTGGAAGAGATCACTTTTTAGCGATAAGACCGCCCATTATTACCTACTCATTAGTTATTTCCTGTTTTTATATTTGTTGCCTTGGTGTCAATAAAGAGTTTATCTATCTATCTATGCATTAGCATAACTTAATCTAAGATCTACTGGTACCTAAGTAGGCAACGTGCCCAAAATGCTGGCGGCATTGCCCCATTGAATGGCAATGTTTAGTTTTTGGACTAAATCAAGACCAGCATTTTTTTTTATATATAAGTAGTAGATCAATAAAATAAATAGTTAAAGTACGTATTTGACCTGAAATACCATTTTAATATAAAGTTTAAATAATTTTAATTAACATTGTAAGGAATGTAATAAAGATAGTAGACTAATAAAAGCCGTAAACAACTGTATCGTAAAACAATAATAATAGGTAAGTTGGTATTATTAATACATGTAAACAGATATAGGATGATGCTACTGTCATGTAAGTCGAGCTTACGAGTCTGCTCCATTACATTATGCAGTTTTTTGTCAGAATTTTGTAAGGATTTTGTTCAATATAATGTCTGTGACTGCGTGTTATATTGTATTCTATGTAGTATTTACAAACGAAAATGTATCTAAATACTAGTTGCTCCCCGCGGTTTCACCCGCAGATAAAAAGTATTTTAATCTCATCCCACGAAAAATTTTTTGTATGTTATAGGCTACATTTTATCCCGGAAAAGTGAAATTTTCCCGTGGGATGAGCCAATAATTAAAACGCTTTTTATCCGCAGGTGAAACCGCGGGGCGCAACTAGTCAATAATATAATATAAGTTCATACTTAATTATATTGATTGGCAAAATTGTTTACTGCGGTAGTGGTATCATATAAATATGGGTAAAGGTCGTGATGGATTACAGAGCTTCATCGAATAAGGAAATAAACTTCTTTAATCTTTTCTTCGTCTTTATTTGACTGGCCTGATAGCTCAGTTGGTAGTAACCTTGTTTTCTGAACTGCAGGTTGTGGGTTCGATTCCCACCCAGGACAATCATTTGTGTGTGATGAACATTGATAATTGTTCTGTGTCTGGGTGTTATATTGTATTCTATGCGTGTATTTACAAACAAAAAGTATTTTTGTGATGAACATCGATGTTTGTTCTGTGTCTGGGTGTTATATTGTATTCTATGTATGTATTTACAAACAAAAAGTATATAAGTATTGTGTCAGTTATCTAGTTCCTATAGTACAATACAAGTTTTGGTTAGTTTGGTGCTAGATGGCGCTGTGTGAAATTTATGTACCTCGATTTGATTTATCCATTTTTTCACTGAATTATGCGAACAATGGTTCAATAAAGACTTAAAATGAATCGTGTACATTCACAACAGTACACGATGTGTTGTAACCTTCCAGCTTGTTGTAGCCAGCCTTAAATAGTTCTTCAAATGAATCGTGTACATTCACAACAGTACACGATGTGTTGTAACCTTCCAGCTTGTTGTAGCCAGCCTTAAATAGTTCTTCAAATGAATCGTGTACATTCACAACAGTACACGATGTGTTGTAACCTTCCAGCTTGTTGTAGCCAGCCTTAAATAGTTCTTCAAATGAATCGTGTACATTCACAACAGTACACGATGTGTTGTAACCTTCCAGCTTGTTGTAGCCAGCCTTAAATAGTTCTTCAAATGAATCCCGCTACGGAGTGATTTTAAGAACCCACTTCCTATAAGGTTTGAAAAGTTTGAACATAAGCTACGCGATTTAATGTAGGTAGTTATGAATGTTACAGAAATTAATCAGATTCTAGGTTGCTTAATAGGTGGTAGGACTTTGTTGCAAAGTTCGTCTAGGCAGGTACCACCGCTTTGCCAGTTATTCTGCCGCCAAGCTGCAGTGGGCAAGCACTACTGGTTCAAGTTTGGAAGTATAGATGGTGAAATTACTGGGCATATGAGACTGCATGACCTGATCTCACAATCGAGTAATCTTATTGATTGTGATGTCTCAGGATAGCGTGCGCAGTGCAGTGTTACGCGAATGAAGTTCCGAGTGACACTTCTCTGTTCTGATCTGCTATGAGCGGCCGTGTCGCTTAACATTAAACGGACGACTAGCTCGTCACATCAATTATCAATATAAAAAGGTGCTTTAACTAAGTTTCTCTGATTTTCAGCCAATTTTCCGGTTTAAACTATAAATAAGTAATGTTTATTTAAAAATTGCCATGAATGGAAATCTAAATATATATAACTCAAAGGTGACTGACTGATTGACTTACTAATATAGTGATCTATCAACGCACAGCCCAAACGACTGACGGATCGGGCTGAAATTTGGAATGAAGTTAGATGTTATGACATAGGCATCCGCTAAGAAAGGATTTTTGGAAATTCCACCCTTAAGAGGGTGAAATGGGTGGTTCAATTATTTTCCCATAGGCCACGCCGCGGGCGAAACTGCGGGCAGAAGCTCGTACACCACTTCGTCATAATCACGGAGATCGCGTGACGTGTTAATTGCGCCTTATAACAGACCTATGGCCCAGTTTGTATCGATAGAGCAGTCTGGCCTAGATAAATGAGCGATATCTCATATATGATGCTTCGTAAAATCAGTGAATCTATTACGTCCTATTTGATTTCCTGTCAAATACTACGCAATACACATTAAGTATAGAAATCATAGATTTAGACATATATATATTACTAGCTGACCCGGCGAACTTCGTACCACCTAACATTCAATGAATGTCGTGTTACAGATTATCTGAACTTAATTTATAATTCTATGAAAATAATACAATGAATCTATATTTCCCTTGGTCATCGCATCACGCATGAACGGATGGTACATTTTCACTAATTCTTTTTTGTTGCGTTTAAGCTTCTATGGAGTTTTGGAAACACGAAAAGAAACGTTTCACCATCATTATACCATTTTCCCACACTCATGACTATAATCCAGCACTTAACGAATAAAACGCCACCAATTTTATGCACTTACACTGAAAATAACACCAGTTTTTAAAAATAATACAATGCGGTGACGCGATCTTTTTCGTTTTCCCGCCAAAACCTCCCATTATTTTTTTTGTAACTTGCAACTGAAGTCTTTGTCACTTGCTACTAAAGTCTTTGTCACTTGCTACTAAAGTCTTTGTAACTTGTTACTAAAGTCTTTGTAACTTGTGACTAAAGTCTTTGTAACTTGCGACTAAAGTTTTTGTAACTTGTTACTAAAGTCTTTGTAACTTGCGACTAAAGTCTTTGTAACTTGCAACTAAAGTCTCTGTAACTTGTTACTAAAGTCTTTGTAACTTCCAACCAACTAAAATCCAAAGATATTATTATCACGGCTGTCTAATCACCGCAGCTCTATAGTGGTCGTCTCGACCTTTTTATCTACGCGTGTCTTTGACCTATATGCAATAGAGGTCAAAATATGGATGCCTCGTAAAATATGGCTGCCAAGAACTTCGACATTGACGCAGTATGTCTTGTTACAAACAAATATAAAAAATATTATCGCTACTGTATTCTGTAGTAAACAAAAGATTTTGCTTTAAAAATAAACTTGTGTTTTATGTTTATGTTGAATCACAATGTACCTACCTACTTACTTATATTGCATTACGAGCATATCCGGATTTCTCTTGATACTATACAATTAAACATTTAAACCTCGTAATTATTAATAAAATCTACTATATCTAATAACGGCACTAGGCGCCTTAACCCTCCCGCCCGATGTAGCTTGGTATAGAGTTATAGACCGCACCAAAAAACAGCCCTTATTGTTTACAGAAAAAGAGTACAGGCTCACGCTGGTTAAGTGCGGTTTGGATCATCCACACTTACATATTCAAAATCCGGCAAAAACCCTGTATGGATTCCACCTGCCCTGGCAAGGTGGATATGTGAGACCCATCTATAAACGGCATACTCACTAAAAACCCGGAGTTCTTCATCCCTCTACAAGTAGTAGGGCTGACGTGGGGGTTGGCAATCTACACGCAGCCCTACCTGCGGACAGCTGCATCCGGCTCTATCCACTTCGTCTCAAGACGGAGACGCCTCGGTGGCGCACTGGAGAGTGCGCCATCGGGCAGGAGGATCCTACTCAAGCAGACGACGACACCCACTAGTCGCCCGCTTAGATCTCATCACCGACGTCTGGGTCCAGGGGCACTAGGCCCCGGATCGACGGACGTCGGTGCTTCCTTTACCTACTAGTTCATGAGACCTATCTAAACTTAATGCACTTTATATTGCCCAATGCAGCAATATGAATTGCAATTTAGATTATAATCAAGTCTGTTTTCTTAAGTACTAGGTACGTTGACTTAATCACGGATTTCTATGCAATAGGTAGGTAATTGCTTTCAAACACCACCACGGGCTCCACGAGAAAACTTTATGTCACAGAATAAACTTATAAATTTTTGAAGTTAAACTTCTTTACGCACGCTAGACTTGAGGGGTAAGCCGGCGTGGCAAACGGAAGTTAAAAGTTGTTGGTTAAAGTAGATCTCCATTGTCAACATAACAAAGTTCAGTCATGTGGTCTAAAGCACACTCGTTTTTTAATTTTAATTTTCGCTCTATAAGTATACCTTTGAGTCAAAAAAAGGGGGGGGGGAGGCCAGGAGGTTATCAAAGGTAAGGGAAAGAGGGAAAAGGGTAGAGAAAGGACGAATAGAACATGGTAAGGAAAAGGAAATAGGAATAGGGAACGTAGGTGTGAAATTAATCACAATTAATTAAATTGATCCTACTGAAAAAAAAAAATGTTTACTATACTATACTGTGTGAACTGTCCACAGATATTTATTTATTTATTTATTTACTGATTATTTCTTGCAAATTCAAATTATACAATAAAAATAAACCTTTGTATCTATACAGCTCCTAGTTAGCACTTTATAACATACCTACTGCAATGATTTTGGTTATGTCACAGAGGAATAAGTGCGAACTTAGGAGTTGTCCAACTTTAGTACAGACATAAGTACTTAATTGTGTAGGTCTCAATTTATTTTGATCACGTAGTTTCGGTGCAGAGCAATTTGCATGATCGATGCCCTCACTGACCGTCGGAAACTGGATCTAGCCGGTAATAACTAATAATAAGCTTAATGACATGTCTAAACTTCTAGTAAATTGCATCAGAAAATAGAGTTTGAACTATCGGCCCCATATCGATATCGAGTTTTTATGTAAATGCTGTAGAAGTACGTGTAACTAATTATTCAAAACACGCCTAGTGTTTCCGATTTCTTTCGAGTGAATGATATTATTTTGTATCATATACCAAGTACATCTCTAATAGCTTGTATGATTTTCGTACTGTACAATACTGCCTCATGTGTCGATAAGCACTGATCGATAGAATGCAAAGTTATGTTAATATTTAAACATGTTATTGCCGTTACTTTGCTACCAGAAATTGCTCAGCACGTGCGATAGAGACAATTGCAGCCCGTTAGTGAACTAATGTTTTAACGTTCGGGGAAAATAATGTTTTGTTTTTGTGGTCAATCGTTTTAATAATGTATACGCAATTAAATCTTTTGATTTTTCGACAATTTACCTACCTACCTACTTCTACATAGACCTCATCTTAATAGATGTAGGTACTATAGTCATCGATGAAAATATTTAAAACGACTATTTTTTTGTAGTATAAAAGTATTATTCCAATATTAACCATCGAGCGGCGAGAGATAAATCAACCGCAATCAGGGGTGACAACGTCCTTTTAATAATACTGTGTATCAGAAAAAACGCATTCTATTTGCCGACCGTTCACTCCTTGTCAGGAGGTAAAAATAGAACGGACCCACAAGGAACTGGCTAAGCCTGACTTAACTGACGAGTTTTAGTCTCTTATAAATTAGAACTTTAACTATTTGAAATGAACCTAGTCCTCAAAAAAGAGACACAGAACAATTCAAAGTTATACCGGCCGATAGATGGAGCTAAACTTAAAAAGGTTTACTTCAGTCTTGTGGTCTAGCACACTCGTTCTATTTAATTTGCTGACCGTTCATTCCTTGTGAGGAGGTAAAAATAGAACGGACCCACAAGGGAATAGCTAAGCTTAACTTAACTGACGAGTTTTAGTCTCTTATAAGTTAGAATTTAAGCTACTTTAAAGTCCCCAAAAAGGTGACACGAAACAATTCAAAATTTGGTCATTTATTCATACTTATTAATCAATAGAGCCAAGCGAGAAAATCTTTGCAACAACTGGCAAAAGCTTTCATCTGTCTGGATGTATGTATTTTTCAACAAATCTTAATAAAACTTGACATACCATTCTATTGAATTGAAATCTTTTTAGCTTAGTCTGTTAGCTTAGCTTAGAACCACATACAGTTATTAGCAAACCTAGAATCTATCCTATTACAGGTATCTACTTCATACAATTTTTTACCGTTCATTTATGGCAGTTGATTTTAATTCATTTGCGCTGAGCTTTCTATGCTTCTCTGTAGCGCTTATAATTTTAAATCATGTCTAGACTTTTACTCTTATCCGGTCTGAATTCCCAAAGAACTAGATTGCCAAGGCTGTCTCTTGGAAAAGGGGAGGGGCAAACAAGCTTACGTTTTTATTGGTGATGGAGTTTAATGTTTTATCAATGTACAGAGTACAATTATTATATATATAAATAAACCATACCTACGCTCTAAATTCTACAAAATTCTAGGTAATAATAATTTATAATCACTTACAAGTGAATAGTGGTTATTTTAAACCTAATTGTAACCTCGAATGTCGATGCACTATGCGAAGTCAAAAAGTATGGTGAAACAACTGAACGACCTCCCTCATAAAACGCCACTTTTGAGGGAGCGGGGTATCATTTGTTTTAATCATGAAGCTTGACAAGCGTCTTGGTGATTACAGAAGATTTTAATGTACCTAGGTCTAGGTTGTTGTTTGCAGCCTCAGTTGTAAGCTGAGCCGGGACGTTTTCCTGACATCGCGCAGTATCGCATATTATTGTGTGTGATTGTGTATATATGTTTCTATTGTCTTTTTATTTATATTACCTATGCGATATTGTGCGTCAGGAATAAAGTTGATTTCAATTCATTTCATTATAGCTGACGGACAACACGTACAAATAACCACAACAAAAGTTTAATTTAACATTTTCAGAACTGTGTGAAGAATGGGCCCTAGCTGAGTGCGAAGGCGAAGGGTGGTGGCGAGAGGCGCGGGATCAAGGAGTCAGCGGTCAGATAGACGTGCGGTACGCCGGAGTGGCGCCGGTCGAGCGCGCCGCCTCCGCACCCACCACTGCATTGGCGGTGAGGTCTGCTTTACACTCAGCTAAGTGTAAGTAAACTTTTCTAAAATATATATTGGCTCCACACTTTTGTGTATTTAGCCAGTGTCAAGTAATTGATAATTTATCAAGTTAATATCAAGTTAATATATTTCACGCAAATATGTGTCAAGTCACAGTCGAAGTCATAGTCTAGTCAAAGTCACACTCCTAGTAAAGTGGTGGCAACTTTACTTGAAGCTTCTATGGAGTTTTGGAAACAACACGAAAAGAAACGTTTCACCATCATAATACCATTTTCCCACACTTACGCCTATAATCCAGCACTTAACGAATAGAATGCCATCAATTTTATGCCCTAACACTGAAAATAACACAAGTTTAGGAAAATAATACAATGCGGTGACGCAATCTTTTTCGCTTTCGTGTGTGACGTCGAAAGAGTGCTTTTTATTGATTTTGGTCTTACATCGCGCCTTAAATGCTACGAATTCGTAGCGTCACCGTAGCACATAGCTTCTGCAATATTTCAATCTGCACTGAAAGTATGTAAGTCACATCACATGCTACGCTAAGTTTAGAAAGAAGATAATTATTAACTACCAAAAGGACGCGAGCTACAGTACTGCATTTCTGATTGGCTCCGTCCTAGAACTGTCTATAGCTAATCGTAACTTCAAACTTTGCGTAGAACAGACTGTATTATGCAACACTCTATTACTTGAAACTTAGCGGTGTGACTTTTTTTTAGCGAGTTACTTTTGTTTTTTCTTAGCTAATAAATTCACGTTCCCATACAAGCTAAAGCTGAATAAAAAATCCAGTTCACACTAATATTATAAAGGCGAAAGTTTGTGTTTGTTTCCTCTTTACGTTGCTGGAAGGATTTGGACGAAATTTAGAATAGAGATTAAAACGCTAGATTAAAACATATGATACTTTTAGGGTGCTAGTTAGCTAGTTAGTTTTTTATAAGTACTAAAGGTTCTTTATAAATTTTCCAGTGCAAAATAAAAAGCTGCAAAGTGTGAAGCTAGACATTAGCCCGAAGGGTATCATCGTGACCGACGCCGACTCCCAGGATAATATTCTTAGCATTTCTATTTACAAGTGAGTTAGTCTATTTCTGCATATAAATATATCAATATAAAGAAATAAAAAAAATATTCCGGACATCACACAACATTACATTCTTACATACAACATGAAAATATATCCAAATATATATATAACTTAAAGGTGACTGACTGACATAGTGATCTATCAACGCACAGCCCAAACCACTGGACGGATCGGGCTGAAATTTGGCATGCAGGTAGATGTTATGACGTAGACATCTGCTAAGAAAGAATTTTTTGAATTTCCACCCTTAAGAGGGTGAAATGGGTGGTTGAATTATTTTCCCATAGGCCACGCCACGGGCGAAGCGGCGGGCAGAAGTATCTATATAGTATATTATATAGATACTTCTGCCCGCATAGTATATAGTATACTATATACTATGCGGAACATATGCAGAACATACATCTGCTTTACAGTATATAGTATATAAACCGAATGTTTTTTTTGAAGCATGTAGTTTTTAGTGGTATTGGTTATATAATTGTAGTTTTTAGTTGAAAGAATAAAGGCACTTTGCCCGTCAAAAAAACATGAAAATAGAACAATTACCAATATACATATAAATCAATGCATAATTGTTGTAATAATAATAACGAGTAACGATCACATACATGATCCGAGACCCTACCTAGGATTTACTGTATTTAGGGACCTAAGAACTACGAAGACCACGGTGGACCAGACACAGAACAAGTACTTGCACTTTTTTTCTGTATACAAGTACTTTTTCTGCTGCAGGAATCGAACCCGCCGCCTCCAGGTTATGAGCCGTGTTCAACCACATTACAAGCTGTCGAATCTAGTAAATAGTAGAATATAGTTATATTTTTTTCTTAGTTGCAATGTTTTTATTGTAATGGTCAAGTATTTTACTTTATAATAAAAATAATACTTAAATAAAAAATAGTAATAATAATACTTTATAGTAAAATTTAAAATATTGGGAGAAGTCACTGATTTCTGAAGCCCAGCTTAAAAACTAGTTCGGGTATTTAAGGATTCATTAAAATAATGTAAAAATATTTATGTCCATAAACTATTCGTGTTTGTGATTATTTGTATTTATAACCAAAAAATAATACAAAAAAATTATTCCAAATTGTTCAAAAGAAACTTTAGTACCTTAGTAAGTCGTACTTAGTGATATTACAAGCACATAGTTTTTTTGATAAGTTTCATAGCTCTCAGCGCCTATAGACCATTAGAAGGCAAAAAAAAACAGAAACTAAAGGCCATATTCCAACAATTTTCGTCTCTATATAATTTTAAATTTTTCTCCACAAGTGAAACACAAATAAACCAAGAAATCTTACAATAAAAAAAAAATCTTTTAACGTGCAGAATAATCTTCGGGTCTTCGGGTCTATACACTATAGATGATGCACCCAACTAGAAATTGATTTATTTACTTAATTAAGTCACTTAATACAATTAATGAGACATTATGCCTTACTTTGTTAGTGATAAGCTAATAATAATGAATGTTGCTGACTAGATATCAATGAAGGGCACTTAATCAATGAAGCAGTTAGTACAAAAACTTGCAAGAAAAACAGGAAAAAAAGTAAATACTTTTTAGGATGTATGTATGTAGAGGTTTTAATAAAAGAAGTATTAATATTATTAAAATGTATTGATTATTATTTTATATATTATTATTTATTAGTTTAATTTTTATTTATTGTTATAAGTAATTAGGTTAAGGTAAGTTAATTAGGTAAGTTAATTAGTTAGTCTCTCAGAATAGCAGAATAATTATGAAAAATATTGCAAAATTGACTAAAAATATATAAAATAAATAAAAACCTTTTTTTTATAAAAAGTATTTATGAGTTTCGTAAATGTCAAACATTTGTTATTCATATACTTAATACTTTTTTATTTCTTTTTGTGTTATTATCTTAATAAACCTACTGAACTCAATATTTATTTTGTATTCATTGTATTACTTTCATAACATCATAAATTAAGTATCTGTAATACGACATTCATTGAATGTTATTTATATTATAATAGTAAAAGAATAGTAATTAATTTTAACTTCATTGTGCGAAACAAAGAATTATACTAAAATTGTTTTAGGATATCGTACTGCTCTGCGGACGCAGCAAATGCGCGAGTTTTCGCCGTCGTCGAGGGAGAGAATCAAGTCGGCATGCTGGAGTCCCACATGGTGCACGTTTTTGTGTGCGCGCGACGAAAACATGCGCGCTCTCTTGCACTTTCGCTGGCACACGCTTTTAATGATGCCTATCAGGTAAGAGCTAGTGATGCCTATTTCACTACTACTACTACTACCCCTATCCCCCTACGGTTTTACTCGCAACTTATCCGTTTTTCCGCAGATATATAATCTTGTTTCTCTGTGAAGTTTGTTGTCTGTGTGCAAAATTTCATCCAAATAGGCCAAATATGTTGCTATTAAAACCCACATGATTGGACAGATAACAAACACGTTTCACTTATTCACACTAAAGAAAAAAAGAGTGAGAAAGAGAACTTCTTTTTTTTTCAAACTACAACAACAATATATTGTAATGGGCTTGCTATATAATAATAGGTCTTTACCTATGAAATTGCCGTATTGCAGTACAGACTTTTTCAAACAAAAAAAAGTTTTGATTGCCTATGAATTCTAAATTTAAACTAATTTTGTTTTAAAAATATGACATTCTATTTACAATATAAGTCTTTTGTTTATTGATTAGCGTTGTATTTTCATTACATTTCAACATTTTTCCTCATAATGGATACTTTGAAATTTCGTGTAATTATGGAATATGAGTTCCGTCGTGGCACCAACGCGGCACAAACGACACGTAACATCAACGACGTTTACGGAGAGAACTGTACAAACGAACGTACAACCCGTTATTGGTTTGCTCGGTTCCGTTCTGGGAATTTTGACTTGAAAAATGAACCTCGTGGTCGTTCGGAAACTTTGGTCAACAATGATGAATTAAAGGCGATTGTGGAAGCTGATGAATCTCAATCTACAGCTGAGCTGGCAGCAGCTTTTGATGTTAGCATCAAAACAATATTGGTCCATTTGCGACAGATTGGCAAGATAAAAAAGCTTGATAGGTGGGTGCCCCACGAACTTAACGATCGCCAGCGCAACGTACGCGTCGAGACTTGCCTTGCGCTGCTTAACAGGCACAGAAATGAAGGAATTTTGAACCGAATTGTTACGTGCGACGAAAAATGGATTCTTTTTGACAATCGAAAGCGCTCAGCAAGTTGGTTAGATCCTGGTTCGGTACCAAAGCAATGTGCAAAACGAAAAATGACCCCTAGAAAGGTGATGGTCACAGTTTGGTGGTCTAGTGCTGGTGTGATTCATCATAGCTTTTTACAAAACGGCGAGAGCATTACTGCAGATGTGTACATTGAAGAACTGACCACAATGATGGCGAAACTCGAACGTCTGCAACCAGCTTTGGTCAATCGGTCGTCTCCACTGCTAATTCACGACAACGCGCGACCCCATACTGCACAACAGACCGTCTCTAAGCTGCATGAGTTGGGTTTGGAAGCTCTCCCTTATCCGCCATACTCACCAGATCTTGCGCCTACCGACTATTACTTTTTCCAAAATTTGGACAACGTTTTAGGGGGAAAAAAATTCAATTCCCGAGAGGCAGTACAAAACGCCTTTGAAGAGTTTGTTGTCTCCCGTCCAGCTGATTTTTTCAAGAAAGGCATCCATAAACTGCCATAGCGTTGGCAAAGATGCATTGATTGCAGGGGTGATTACTTTGAATAAAAGAAATAAATAAGTTCGAAAAAAAAATACTTTAACTTTTTTCAAACAAAACGGCAATTTCATAGGTAAAGACCTAAACAATGCTTAGTACAATATCTTAAAATAAATAAATTAAATAATTTTAAGTACCTGATATATTTTTGACTTGTTAAAGTGCTAAAAATAGCCAATTTTCAAATAAAATCTTTTGACTTTGAATTTAAAAAAAGTGATGAAAAAGTGAAACTTTGTGTTTGTTTTTTGTTTTGATTTAGACCAATGTTTAAAAACTCAGTCTCCTGCTACGTTATTATCGCGGTGCAAGTACTAATAGTTTTTTTAGACTATTTAAAAATGTTAACAGAGAAATAAACAAATTGATACAGAAATATCTAGTCTGAAAACAATCAACAAAATCACTTATAAGTATTTGGCTGATATGTACCACATGGAATCACTTAGATCCACACAAAATTATTTAGAACCACAAAGAACAACGATGCTTATTTTATTAAATCTTTTTTTTTGTTTTGAATCATATAGTAAGTACGTTAATTAGGTTAGATGAACGGCCACGAAGTCACGCTTGAGCCTATTGAATTAGGTTAGATGAACGGCCACGAAGTCACGCTTGAGCCTATTGAATTAGGTTAGATGAACGGCCACGAAGTCACGCTTGAGCCTATTGAATTAGGTTAGATGAACGGCCACGAAGTCACGCTTGAGCCTATTGAATTAGGTTAGATGAACGGCCACGAAGTCACGCTTGAGCCTATTGAATTAGGTTAGATGAACGGCCACGAAGTCACGCTTGAGCCTATTGAATTTGTTAAGTGAAAAACTTTTTACTCTCTACTTCCTTATTTTTGACTTTTTAAAATACTTTTGTAGGTAATCTACCTTATTGCAATTTTGCATGTTACCTGGGTAAATAATGTGCGATAAAATGTGTGGGACTGGAAGGAAGTTTCGATATTTCAAATCATTGAACCTAATATTTTCCCTTCCAGGCTTGGCAAGCAAACCAGAGCAGTTCTCTGTCACAGGCGCGCGGGAAACGCTTGGCTCCTTGGGTAAGTCTAATCTTCACATTCTACCGAAACATATAATTGTCAATGCATTCTTCTTCTAGGCATAGATAGCCTATTCAAATTGCCTTTTGCCTTTGAATTTGTGTTTCTAAGAAAAACCCAATTTTTATCAACCGAGACAACTTTTAGCGACTTTCTACGTCCGGGAAATTGGTATTTGCGTACTAGTACAGGGTGTTTTTTTTAACGAATCTCGGTTTTGCTTGGTACTGGCTCTACAATTTCATAAATTGGTGTTAGTGACTTTTATTGGAGTTGTATTTCTTCCAAAAAAGTGTTTTTTTTTTTTGGCAGAAACATTTGGTAGGTTATCAATCCTAAACAAGTAATTTAAATAAGAGCAAATCGGTAAAAAAATTGTCAAGATATCTAAGCCCGAGTTCGGGAAAACAATCGCTACAAAAAGTTTGAACTCGCGAGGTCTACGTTCGCAAATCTACTAATATATAGTATAAATAATAAACAGTATTAATTTTTCGAAGTAAAACGTCTTCACGCACTCTTGACTTAGGGAGTAAGCTGGAGAATGTGTAACTGTGAATGAGACGAACGGAAGTTGAAAGTTAGATGATACGAACGATATACGGAGCAAACATGGTGGGAACAGCCAAGAATGGATCGCTTTACCAGCGTCCGTATTTCCAGATAACTACAACCTTGGAGTCTTAAAATCAAGAGTGAACAGGTATCTTCTAGGCAAGCGTGTCACATCCTAGATTGCATCGTTACTTACCATCAGGTGTGATAGTGGTAAAACGCAAGCCCATCAAACAATAAAAAAAAGCTAAAGAAGTTTTACTCCAGTCGTGTGGTCTAAAGCACACTCATCTTTTTACCAGGTACGTTTCCCCGACGAGTCGGAAGAGGAAATCGAAGAAGAAGACTGGCAGTCACCAGCTCCACTTGTCACTTTCTCCTGAAGAAAACAGCATATTACTGTATGATTCTGTATATTTTGCAATAAGTTTATTATAAGGTGCGATAATTACAGGCTATGATAAATAATACAAGTAGAATTCTAAGGTAGCACATAATTCCTCCAAAAAAAGGGTTTTAACAGACTTAAATCCCAGTGAGGAGATCATCAATGTAGGCGAAATAGAAATACACATAGAATAACTCACAAAATTGTCAGATTATAATAAAATTTAAATGGAACGATACGGGAAGCTCCAGGTTTCAAATAAAATCATCAAAATTGGTTCACCCAGTGGAAGGTTCTGAGGACAAACATAAAAAAAACAGTCGAATTGAGAATCTTCTCCTTTTTTGTAGTCGGTTGAAAAGTAGTGAGATACGCGGAGAAAATTTTAGTTTGAAATAGCGCCTTAAGGTATCTTGGTGAATGGTAATTTTTATAACCTTTTTGCTTGAGTCGCCTAGTTGCGTAGGATAATCTTTAGAGATAAGCATAAGCGTAAGGTTTGCTTTACTTCACAATAAACTAGATGATTTGACTGATGTAATAAGAAATATATATTTTATTTAAGTTTATAACTGGCATTTTTCATTTTATAGAGATTAAAAATTATGTCTTAACGCCTTACAGCAATAAAATACGTTTTTGCATGCGTAATTATGTTTTTATTTATTTTAAACACATTATTATTTTGGTTTAGCTATCTAGATAATTTTCAAACAACGTTTAATTATGGGAAAGTAATTTATTTTGATTTTTGGATTAGATCTGCAATAAGCTAAAAACCTAAACAATAAATTGATCACTAAATAGCACTATAACAATATAAGTTAAAATATAGTTTATTATTATATTTTTATGTCGATGATATTTATTTCAATAATAATAATAATTATTATTTTATTTTATTTAAGATATGTCAATTCAATTCGTTAGTAATACTGAAACTTACAGCTATATTATTAGAATCACATTATTTATTACTTTAAATGTCAAGCAGATCACAAATCATAAATCAATTAATAACATACTGTATTACAATTCATAATTAATTTCTATATATATATATAATATGGATTATTTTTAAAAATTGCACATTGTAGGTACCTAAGCAATACGATAATCTCAGTAATAGGTACATAGTTTAAAATATTAATATGCACAATTACACATTAATAGTAATATTAAAGAAATTTAAAATAGCTACAATTATCGATTACTATTCGCTTCAATATTGTTTAACTGGCCCGATAGCTCAGTTGGTAGTAACCCTAAAAGCCTTCTGAACATTTGTGTGAAGAACATCGATGTTCGTCCTGTGTCTGGGTGTTATATTGTATTCTATGTATGTATTTACAAGCAAAAAGTATCTAAGTATTGTATTAGTTATCTGATTCCCTAGTACAAGCTTTGCTTAGTTTAGGGCTAGATGACGTCGTGTAAAATGTGTATAAATATTAATTCATTTATTTAACTTTAATTGCTAAAGGCTGTCTGTATACCTCACAGGCCACAGCTAACTTCAATCTAAATCACTGTCACTTTTAAGGTTAGGGACAACGCACTGGCTCGGCCTGACACAGTCTGTAATACAATCTATGGCCAGCCTACAATATAATTATATATTAATATATAATATAATTATATATTAATATGCACAATTACACATTAATAGTAATATTAAAGAAATTTAAAATAGCTACAATTATCGATTACTATTCGCTTCAATATTGTTTAACTGGCCCGATAGCTCAGTTGGTAGTAACCCTAAAAGCCTTCTGAACATTTGTGTGAAGAACATATATTATAAGAACATATATATTACAGCCTACAATCTATATCTCACACCTTTAGATATTAATGCTACTATATATTAATATATGTAACTAAATCAAAAATCCAAATCAAATAATATTTTATTGACATAAAAGGTTTACATTTATTGAAGATTCCATTGACTCCTGAACTAGTTTATCACTGTATTTCAGGAGCCATGGCTTCTCCCCTTAAAATAGGACATAGATTATGTCATAATATGCTATATTTGACAGTTGTTAGATATTTTACCCTTTTAAAGCTATCAAAGGTTTCTTGTTATATAAACCAAAAGTAAGACTAATGTTATAAAATAAAAACTAAATGTAATATTTTAGGAAAAAATATTTTATCTGCACATGTGAATGAGTGTATGTATGTATATATGTGTATGTGTGTGTATGTGTATGTGTATTTGATATGTATGTGTATATGTATGTGTATGTGTTTGTATATGTTTATGTTTATGTGTTTGTATAATATTTTTATAATCGCACTAGAAGTAAAAGCTTTTTAAAAGATTTTCCACCCCATCATAATCAAATTGTGTAAGCCAGTTTAATATAATACTTTTAATTTCGTTATTTGTCATTTTCTTAATTTTGTATACTTTATTGATTTTGTCATATAAGTGAGGTGCAACAACATTATACTGCTTCTGTGCAAACCTACTTTTGACTGTAGGAACAGGGCACCTGTCTACTCTTTTGGTTTGTTGCTTGTTTTGGTGTTCTCTGGTAAAAATAAACATTTGGACTATATACTGGCCGCGATGACCTATAGACAGTCCAAATGCTCCAGCCCACTACCAGAAGGTAGCGTACCCAACATGCTGGCAGCATTGCCCCGTTAAATTGCAATGATTATTCGTTTTAGTATTAGTTATCATATCATTGTAGTATTTAGAAAATAAAGGCAATTTGCCGTGATAAAAAAACAACACTCTTTAATGCTGTTACACACACATCAATCCTTAGCCCACATCGATCACTTTAGCTACCGTAGCAACGTCGTTACTTTTAATATCCAGTTTATTAACAAGTTATATACTGGATGTTGATTTGCAGCCCCGTAATATTTACAGAGGAGGCTTAGGACTTATAGAAAAAAATCAATGAAAAAATAAATATCTAAAAATATTGTCTAAAAATAAAACCACACAATGTGTGGTTTTGTCATGTGTCGACCTCATTTAAAACACAAGATAAGTCTTGTAAAAATCACCCCGTCTAATGCGTTCCTTTCCGCACCGCAGCACACATTCACACAAAGGCTACTTGTGTTTCGTCATTATATTAATAATAATAAAGCCCAACGATCGCGTACATAGATCCTGGAACTTAATTAGGATTCTCTGTGGGACGCAGTGTACGAGGACTATGGTCCCACAACACTCAGAACAAGTATATGCGCTTTTTTTCTGTGCACCAATACTTGTCCTGCCGCGGGAATCGAACCCGTCGCCTCCGGGTTATGAGCCGACCTGCTCAACCTTTACACCACAGAGGCAATCAATATAAAAATGATTTCTTAAATAATCGGCTACTAATTAAATGTAGAGTTTAAATTTCATTATTAAGTGATTAAGTATATTAAGCAATAAGCCTACAAATATGGAGGGGATGCAAAGCTACATCCGGTATATACGCCAATTTTAAAATTAATTACTTAAATTTACACTGCTGGTAACTATTCAACCAGCGCAGGCCAAGCTGTGACTGCACCAACGAGCCCGAGCAAGCTCGCCCGCCGTGGTAGTTGATCATCATATAGTCGAAACAATCCGTAACGCCATCACCGTTACAGTCCTGAAAAAGGTTTAAGTTTAAGATATTTATTTTCACTAAAAGAATCATATTCGCTCGCAAGTGAATATACAAAACATGCATTAAATGCGAGTAGGAACGGTAACATAAAGGTAAATAAACGGCTAGCAGACTTAAATAATTAACTAATACTATGTTCAAAAATGTACCAATAAAAAATTAAATAGTTTGTTAATTTAAGGTAGTTGCTAGTTGTAATAGCTAAGCTACATTTCGGAATGGATTGCAAAGTGCAAAGCATATCGAAAGGCATCAGTTACATATTACGCATAGCAGGTAGTTACAACTTGATATTTACAATATTAAATACTAGGTGCTTGAGTATTCTATTACCATTTTTTTAGGTTTAAGATATTTACTTTCACTAAAAGAATCATATTAAAATAGTGGTTAAATGATTTGAGCTTTTCCCACTATGACTTAAGTATACTTTTACAGAATCAACTCTTCCAGTAGGTACCGTAAGAGCTGAGTAAAGGAATGTGCAAAAAATGTGCAGCAGTATTCTTTGAGATCAATGCAGACCGAGTATTATAATTTAACATGCTATCACTAAGATGCCTACCGAGGGTTGTGATTGTGGCAAACCAGATAGAAAAAGCTTCAGAAATTCAAATTCAATTCAAACCTTTGTAATCAATGTTTTCCGGCTGATCGACGATGATGATACAGAAATTCTGATTAGCTAACAATTTTTAGCTAATCAGAATTTCTGTATCATCAGCGACTTCCCCACGTAACTTATGTTCTATACTCGAACTTAAAAATAAACAACCGATGTAATTTAAATATACTGTTTTGGCGAACTGTTTCGTACTGTAGCGTACTGTACCGTAGCGTACCGTATCGTACCATACCGTACCATACCGTACCGTACCGTAGCATACTGTACTGTACCGTAGCGAAGCGTACTGTACCGTAGCGAAGCGTACTGTACCGTACCGTAGCGTAGCGTACTGTACCGTAGCGTAGCGTATCGTACCGTACCGTAGTAATAACTCGTTATGCACATTACATATACCCACTCATGTTATTCTGAACTTATTAGTTGCACCCCGCGGTTCCACCCGCGGATATAAAATATCTTATGTGTTATTCTGATGTATAAGCTATATTATTGCAAAGTTTCATTAAAATCCATTCATTAGTTTTTGCGTGAAAGAGTAACAAACATCCATACGTACAAAATTTCACGTTTGTAATATTATTGCTAAAGGATTTAAAACTATCATCTTAAAAACACTTTATTTTCATCGATATGTCGTTTAACAACTCGTCGCGATGTTTTTTCTTTCAATAGGTAGTACCTATAACTAAGAAAAGCTTACCTTTCCAAACATAGCCATATAGCTTTTGACTATCCTGATTGAACAATGGTAGTCTCTAGCACAGTCTTCGTACGCTGAAAACATGAGATGAGGGTTTATTCTGATACTGTAAAACCAAAATGAAGTACCTATAAAAGATTTCATCCTAGGATCTACCTTATCGTTGATGTCATTTTATTTATCAATTTACAGCCAATCAAAAACATAGGTCATCGTGGCTAGTATATAGTCCAAATATTTTTATTTGTAGTAGTAGTTATATTATGGTAGTATTTAGTAAGTTGAAAGAATAAAAACACATTGTACGTTAAAAGTTAAAAAAATAACAATTAAAAACTCACGTTTCAAACAAAAAAAAACATGTATATACTTGTAAAGGTTTCAGGATTTGTTACAAGAAACTAAAAAGCGTTTCCACAATAAACTCGTAAAGGTTCCAGGATCTTTAAGATCAATGTAAAGATTTTAAAGGTTTTGTTGGGATTTCCCCCGAGTTTTGAGCTATTCTTCGTTTCCTATAGGTCATAACTCACCTTCCTTCCGCTCCGGGTCATCGTCTGGCAGTGTGGGCTTCCCGGCGTCCACCCAGTAGACCCTGGAGATGTAGAATGGTCCACAGTACCCGTCAGAACACCCGTGAGACAAGTCACACCCAGCCACATGGCATAGGCACCGAATGCACGAGTCATTAAGGTTCGATGTATAGATACCTGAAACTGTTCGATGCGTTAGAAATAGAAAAAAAATTGAGCTCATTTCACACAGTGCCATCTAGTCCCAAACTAAGCTAAGCTTGTATTATGGGGACCTTAACTGATAGAATACTCATATACTTTTTTGTTTGTAAATATATACAAAGAATAAATAAATAAATATATAAAAATGTGTGGACATTTAACACATCGCAATCTAGTCCCAAACTAAGCAAAGCTTGTACTATGGAAACCAGATATATTACTTATATAGTTTTTGTTTGTAAATACATACATAGAATACAATATAACACCCAGACATGGAACAAAAACACCTATGTTCATCACACAATTGTCTGTCAGTGTGGGAATTGAACCTACAACCTACAGATCAGAAGGCAGAGCTACTGCCAACTAAGCTATTAGGCCAGTCAAATAGAATAGAGAGGTACAAGTTTCAACGTAGTTTAGTGAGAGTTTCATATTAAGTTTAGGAACTTTAATCACTGATATCAATAGTGAGCTGAGCAATATTACTAGGGTTTGGGAATTCCCGACAGTTTCAAAGTCCCGGGACACAAGACAGCCTACAATCAAAGTCCCGGGAATTCGAGACTTTTAAGATATTTTTTTATATTTTTTATTAGGACGAATAAGACTTTTTTCAAAGAATTTTAATTGAGTTATTTTCTGGTGAGACGTATTAGAAAAGGCTTGTTAAAAATCCAGATGATTTTCATGATACCAGTCTCGTTATTAGGCATTTTATATCCTTGCTTTTCGTTAGTAATGAATTTACTCTTTGTGATTGCCCTCATAGTAAGTCCATCCTCTATTGTGTGCTCAGTAATTACGTAGTAGACCAAGTAATTATTAATTAAATCTATTAGATGGCGCTAGGTTCCTTCAATTATTTGAAAATAATAATGATTACATATAACAATTTCGATAATCTTATCTCGTCTCGAGTCTCGACTCAAAAGTCCCGGGACTCGAGACAGCTAAAATTACGAAAAGTCCCGGGACTTCGAGACACGAGACGTGTCCCGTCTATATATTACTTATACAGAGTTACATCCCAACTCTTCCAGTGGGTGCCGTATAAGAGCTGGCTTAGGGAATATCCAGGGAATGGGCAGCATTCTCTTCTATATATTAATTTTGTCATCGCCAAGACGTCTGTCAAGTTTGGTGATTATGGCAACTCCCCCACGATAAGCGTTCAAACTGACATTTTATGGGGGTGGGGGGAGGCCTATGTTCAGCAGTAGACGTTTTTTGGCTATTGATGTGAAGTGTGTGATATTTTGTGCGGGTCCAAAAGCCTTACGACCCTTATTACAGAGATGTTCATAATTAATAATATTATTTCTGTATTTGTTATTACCTCTAGTTTCTACATATTCTATTTATTAATATTACTAGCTGTAGTTATCTGTGGTTCACCCGCGTGGTGAAAATTTTCCAATTTACCGCTTAACTTTCTTATTTTTTTCTTTCATAAGAACCTTCTCCTGATAATAATAAAAAAAAGAAAAAATTAAATTAGCGATAATATTCCATCCGTTCACGCGTGATGCGATGACCATTGGAAAGAGAGATTCATTTATATATATATATATGTATAGATTAGAGCTATCTAATCTTAGAAAGTACTTAAGTACAACTGAAAAACTCTAAAAAATATAAGTACTTGAACATGTATTTAGGTACGTAAGTAAGCCACACTATTAAGCTTAGAATAAAAAAATTATAATTGGATAGAAAAAATTAAGACCGATAAATATCGCAAGTTAATATTATTAGTTTTTTTTTGTTTGCTCAATACTCACCTGTTACGATAAACGATAAAAAATAAATTCCGACGACACAAAACTCCCACTTTTGATGAAACATTGTTTATCATCTGATAAGTTTTATTTAAACCACAGCTTATGGTTACACTTTGACAAACACAACTACCGTGCATACAATCGTGACTTGTTATTAATAAATTTCTGCAAGCTTATAATATACCTTGTAGGTAACACGTTTATTTTTAGCAACACATTAGAATGGTATGAGCTCACTTAAGACAGTACTGATTTATTTAGAACTGTACAGATCCTTATAGGCATTGCGTTACGTGGAATTAATTAGCAAAAAACTAATGCAAAAAGTAAAACGATGGGATGATGACGTTCCAATAAGCTATAAGGCACTGCGGGTGCGGTCCTACGCTCACGATTCAGAATTTAAGATCCTCCTTAGTTTTTCAACCGACTCCAAAAAGCTGACAATTACTAATTACTGACATGGGCAGCCATATCACTTAACATCACAAACAGCTTGTCACGCCATTCCTTAACTTAAAAAAGGTACATTATAACACTCTTTAGTTTATTACTTTAAATATATAGGTATATAATACCTACAGTACTCAAAAGTGTGTTTTGGACAACAGCCAGCGCAGCGAAACGTTTATTGCTATGGATTGAAATAAAAGCGGCCAAATGCGAGTCGGACTCGCACACTGAGGGTTCCGTGCATAATGTAGTTACATTCGATAACCAAACTAAACAAAACTGCTTCTTAAACTGAATCTTGATTGATAATAATAATATAATAATATGTGTGGACATCTCACACAGCGCCATCTAGCCCCAAACTAAGCAGACTTTGTATTATGGGAACCAGATAACTGATACAATACTTAGTAATTTTTTGTTTGTAAATACATACATATAATACAATATAACACCCGGATACCAGAACAAACACTTATGTTCATCATACAAATGTTTGTCTTGGGTGGGAATCGAACCCAAAACCCACAGTTCAGAAGGCAGGGCTACTGCCAACTGAGCTTTCGGGCCAGTCTGATTGACAACCCATATCTCCCGCACCCGCACTTGCCGAGTTTGTTGTATTAATTGTTGTTGTACTACATAGGGTATGTACTATAAACATACTAAATTTCAGGCTTGTTTTGTTTTAGAGATATGGAAAAACGGGTAAAAACCCGTATCATAATTATATACATTGGGGACGCCCCTAAGCTTTTACCTTGTCAATTTAATTTAGGTAATCTACCGTATTAATGCATTATTATTTTATGAACATTTCTGCTGGTTACCTATTACGGCTTTTATAGGTAATTAACCTATTATGTCACAGGTGGTTAAATAAAAGAAATAAATAAATTTTTATTTCAGATAACTTAATAAAATCTGAAAGGCCAGACAAACAGACACCGAAAAAAGCCTTACCAGACCTTCTCAGGATTCTAGCCCGCCCGACCAGTATCACATTAATATTATAAAGGCGAAAGTTTGTATGTGTGTTTTTGTGTATTTTTGTTACTCCTTCACACTCAAACGGCTGAATGGATTTGGATGAAATACGGTACCAAGATAGCTTATACACAGGATTAACATATAGACTACATTTTATACCAGAAAAGTGAAATACTCCTTTGGGATGAGCCAATAATTAAAATACTTTTTATCCGCGGGTGAAACCGCGGGACGCAACTAGTTTAATAATGTTTATGTAGGTATACAGCACCAACCACCGTACACACACTATGACGTGGCTATCGTCTTACTAATAGGGTCCCGTTCTTACCTATTAGATACGGAACCCTAAAACGAATGTTGCATCCGTACGTAAGCGTAAATAATAGAAATCTAAAAATAAATACCAATAATACCTACAATAATATATGCTGTTATGTCCGGTCAGTCTTCGAAGACAATGTGTAATGAATTATTCATGTTTTGCTTGAAATCTGCCACTAAATCGGATCCGGGCTAAACGAATTCATAACATTGGTTAATTTTCTGAGCATCCAGAAAATAAATCATTTATTTATATATACTTTAGCACAAAATAATGTACAAGGAGGACTTAATGCTACCAATCAAGCTGGATGTTCTATAAAAAAAAAATGTTGAATCAAACTCAGAAGTGTATAATACTATCCCTAAGTTCCTAACTAACTTACCTTATACCTATACACAAGTGCTATTTTGCTGCAGCATGTTCTCATGTACAAAATAAAAATAAACCTAGAAGTTCCCTTCATCAACTAGAAAAGAGATGATGATAAAAAAAGATCTGAAACCACAAACCTAGAATATTTTCGCCATAAGTGTACGGCTGAAACAAACCTTAAAAATTAATATAAAAATAACAACTGAAATTGAAATCGACACCTCCGATTGTTTAAAAACTAACGAGTATATTTTTATAAAAAAAAGAATATTACCTATTTTCCCGCAATACATGAGTATTGCGTGAGTGTTAAAATATTACCTATTTGAATTTGGGAAAATATTACCTATTTGAATTTGGGAAAATAGGTAATATTTTAACACTCACGCAATACTCATGTATTGCGGGAAAATAGGTAATATTCTTTTTTTTATAAAAATATACTCGTTAGTTTTTAAACAATCGGAGGTGTCGATTTCAATTTCAGTTGTTATTTTTATATTAATTTTTAAGGTTTGTTTCAGAAGTAATATATAAACCACATAAATAGCTCCAAAATTTATCAGTAAATTACCAAAAAAAAATATTACCTATTTTCCCGCAATACATGAGTATTGCGTGAGTGTTAAAATATTACCTATTTGAATTTGGGAAAATAGGTAATATTTTAACACTCACGCAATACTCATGTATTGCGGGAAAATAGGTAATATTTTTTTTTGGTAATTTACTGATAAATTTTGGAGCTATTTATGTGGTTTATATATTACTTCTGCAGGTGTCATCGATTCTCATTTGCTTTTAAGTTAAATTGTTTTTGGTTCCTCATAAATACTTTAATAATTTTAAAAAAACCTTAATATTTAATGATTGTATTAAAATAAAATAAAATTTATTTGCTTAATACATCACGTATATTATACATCAACATATTTGTATTTATCCTTATACACCTCATTATATGCTCGATATTTAGTTATTTTTACAGAATTATATAAAAATAAATTTCTGAGCACTTATCTATTTAACAATTACTAATATATAATATTTCTCTGATTAAGTACATTCAGACTAAATTAATTATTGATTAATAAGATTTAAAAAGTTACTTCCACCATAGAAATTGCGTAAGACGATTTAATTATATTGCATTCATTGTCTTAAGTTCTACGTCATAGAGGCTATTTTTAAGTTTAATGCACATCTCATCGAGAGTCGAGACGTTACTTTAAAGTCGATTGCAAAGTTGCACTAAACATTCAAAAGAAAAGAAGGTTTTTACTTAGTGATTAGTTTTATAAACTAAAGTAAAGCACATAGATAATGCAAATTACGTACCTACATATAATATCAAGTGATTACTAAATGTAATCTAAGCTTACCTTATCTTAACTAAAAGCTTAACTAACCCGTGAATTTTTACGCGAGTATACCATATTGTTGGCCATACAAAAAGTGCAAATGATTTTTTACCCGCATATCCGATTTCGATATTTTTTTTATCATGTTGTTTACACAATGAAAAACTAAGCACGAACTATTTTTATGTTTTCGCTTTACCTTCGTAATTAAAGCCATCTAAAGTGACAAATTTCTTGCTTCGAAATTATGACTAAGAAAAATAGTTTTGATTAGAATACACACAAACATATTTTTCAAAAAACCAAGACGCATAGAGCCATAGATCTATTTCATTGATTGACTTGGTTAAGATTTAGAGGATGAAAATAATTTTCCCCGAAATGCTAAAATGTAGGTAAATTCATATCCACGGCTGGCAGCAGAGCGATTAAGGCAACATTTTCAAATACCTAGCTTGCCGCAGGACGATCCTCCATAGAGGTTGTATTAGGTGAAGTCTGATGCGTGGTCTGTGACTTCATCTAAGGCTATTCTATAACTGTTTCTTATATGATTAATTTTATTCCGCAATGAGATTAAAATAGAACGTTGGTTTATTTCAACCCACTTATTTTTGGAGGCATACTCTTCAACATACTTTGACAATACGGTACGTGCATTTCCGTCAAACGTAGGTCGGCCATTCTTTGTACCCCAAACTCTTGAACCAATCAATGAACATGTTCTCAGTGCACTATCAGAGAAAACCTCCACGAATAGCAGCCGTGTTAGTGTCTTAGAATCTTTTGATAATCTTTTACAATTGCGGAGTTTAATATCTCTGACATATACGCCTGAATGCTTTATGAGTTCAACAAGTCCTGGCGCGGGCTCACGATGTCTTAAAGTCCATTTTGTGTCATTTTTGTCGTAATCTGGTGGTAAAGTTAAGCTACGACATCGAACTAGGGGTTTTTTCAGTGGTACTTGATTTTCTTCGCTCATTTCTTCTTCAGGTAATTTTCTTTTTAGCACTCCATTATCTCCTTTTGTTAATTTTAACACAATTCTTTCTGCTTCTTTTGGTCTTACATTGTCCGTTACTTCTTTAATTTTTGTACCTTCATTTTCATTCTCTTTTGCCACCCAAGGCACTGAAGTGTCTTTTGTTGAACCAGCGTCATTTCTATTAGTCGGAATGTGGTCGTTAAAAATGCTTACAATTTTTTTTAATATCGTACAGCTGCCTTCAAAAGAGTTAAGCAGCTCTTTCATTAATGCCATGACACTAATTTCAAAACTTGGTTGTGGATTCAATAATTTACTTGTTGATTCTGGGGTTGTATTATCGTTTTCTTGAATGCAATCGAAGTTGATCGGTTTCATATTATTTTTTAAAATCAATTTTTTTTCAAATATCGGTGTTAATTTATTGTCATTTTTGACAGTCAACAGGGTCCGTAATTTAGACTGGTCGCGTGTTTGTTCCTTGTTTGGTTTGGCAGTCTCAGCTGGCAGTGGCTTTTCTGATAATATTTTATTAAATGATTCTTGCTTTTTTGGTGAACGGTTTTGTTCAAATTCGCACAAATTATTCTTTGATATTGCCGAGCATTCGTCATCTGGAATGAGGGTTATAGTTTTAGTAACTAGGCCTCGCATCTTTTGAATATTAATTAAAGACTAGTGATTAATTTTATTTATTTTTTTACTTTATTTGGGAAAACAAACGGTACCACATTAAAATTATAGCTTATGAGTAATATACTATGACAGTAATCAACGTGATACCAGCACCGCTTACCACAGAGTGTGAGTTAATAATTTAATATTAACGACATTACACATTTTATTTGTTTGCTAAATTTTTATATAATTTTACTAATCACAAATTACTCACCTTCTTCAGTGTCGGAAGTAATGTTTCGTTTCTTAAAATCATTATTTATTTGTTTCATATATTTTTTAGCGTCTTCATAACGATCTGTGGAAAAAAAAACAGGTATTTTAAAGAGACATTTAAATTTACATTCCATAACAACTAAACCTGTTCCTCTTACAACTCTTTTAAACTTTGTTTAAAAAAGCCCCTTAAAAAATAGATTAAAAAAACTCTTTTGATCGGAGAAAGGCAGAGAGCGCGCTATGGCGTGGAAAAGTACCCATCAAAAGAAGTAAGGTCAAGGTCACGAAGTAAAACACACATATTATTTATTTATTATTATTAAGTCTCAGAAGGTCTAGAGTTTCAACGTACAAAAATTAGAGAATGATATTATTGGGTTCAAAAATTCTGTGAATTGCGTTACGTAGGTAGTCATTTTTTTTCAAAGTTTTAACAATGTGTAGAAATAGAAAATGAAGGTTAACTCAAAAATCTTTTGATAAAATTAGATATCTGATTCACACTTTAGTAATGTCTGCACTCTGCATCCAGCAAGCGACACAAATTAAAAATAGTGCTAGCAGTATTTTTAGCGCCTTTTTGACAGCCTCTATGCAGGTCGGTTCATAACCTAGAGGTGGCGGATTCGATTCCAGAAGCAGGACAAGTATTTTGAAAAATAGCGCAAACACTTTTTATGTTAAGGAATGACGTGACGAGCTTGCCGTTCGCCTGATGTTAAACGACACGGCTGCCCATATCAGCTGCAGTGTCACTCGGAACTCTAAAGTATAGAGCTTCGTGTGACACTGCACTGCGCACGTCATCCAGAGACATCAGCACAATCTAGTAATAAGATTACTAAACTGTGAGATCAGATCATAAAGTCTCATTTGCCCAGTAATTTCTTGTTATGTGTCTGGGTTTTATGGGAACAAGGTCCGCGATGTATGTGAGCGTTGGGCATTATCATTATTATCAGATTGCAACAATCCACTCCATTCATTATCAAGTCAAACTCAGTTTAGTCTGGGTTAAAAAGCTATGTATGTGAGCGTTAGGAGTTATTATTATTATTATTATTATCGGATTGCAACACTCCATTCCACTAATTATTCAGTCAATCTCAGTATAATCTGGGTTAAAGAACTATGTATGTGAGCGTTCGAGTTATTATTATTATCAGATTGCAACACTCCACTCCACTCATTATCCAGTCAAACTCAGTATAATTTTTAATTTATTGAGTAATAATCGTATTTAGACTAATTAATGGCATCGTAGTTAGGTAATTTAAAATAATTTTGGGTAATTCGTATCTCAGCCTCAAAACACAGGCTATCGCCTAGTTTAAGCCTCGCGCCAAATTATGTTTAGACGTTTAGATTTTGTTAATACTCTGTGATAATAATAATAATAATAATCTTAATTAATAATAATACTCTTTCATAAAATCATGTAACTTTTTGGACATAAGCATATTTACGTAATATTATTATTTATTATTATTATTGTAGGTGCTATGTATATTGAAAGCCACAAATATTTAATAACAAATAACTCACCTGTACCATAGATAACATAAGCTACATGCATTGACCAATGTTCGGAGCAAGCCTCAGCCTTCTTGACAAGTTTTTTTATTAGCGAGTGTTTTTCCATGGGATATTTAACCACGACCGTATGATTTTTTACTTCACGCAACTTTATCCACGAATCGGGAATGCAAACGAAAGGATCAAGGTCTGGATATGGTGGACCCGCAAACTCAATTACATAATATTGATAACTCTTAGTTGAATTCATCTAAAAATAAAAATCAGTAGATAATTTATATACGAGAGTAATATTTTAGAAATTTATGAACCCGTTGTTAGAGCCGTGAAAATATTTTTTGAATTGTTCACAACCAATGAAAGAACTCAGTAAAAATATTTACAGAAAGTACTTAATACCTTCTCGCAGCAAATATGTAGGCACAAACGAATCTAGACTAAATGTATTTATTTCATGCACTATTTTAAATTTAAATGTATGCTATAATTGGATTTCTATCAAACATTTTTTTGTTTCTTCCTGGAAATACGTGTAAATGCAACGACGTCTAGAACACATACTAGGATGATTTTGGCTCGCTTGTGGAAGGGATAGGTACAAAGCGTTTTAAAAACCTAACTTCTATATTTCGACAACTGCGCAAAATAACGTCTAGAGGACGGTATTAGAGGTGCATGATTAGGTCATTGGCAGTTCATTAAACTGTGCACATCGTGGCCTTGGCATTTATTATGTTTTAATATTACGGTCATGCACTGCCGGGACTCTCGCCTTCTTTTAGAGATAGAATGTTTATAGACTATCCCGGCTTCGCACGGGTATTTTATTTATATATTCTATCGCTTATGTTCAGAGATAATGTAGGATTCTAATAGTGAAAGGATTTTTCAAATCGGTCCAGTAGTTTCAAAGCCTATTCAATGCAAACAAACAATGAAATCTTTCCTCTTCATAATATTAATTCAGATTATTTATCACGCTGACCTGACCTATACTTATGTTTTGGTAGATAAAAATGCGTGTGAATTTGTGAGGAGAGATTACTTCGCGAGGTTTTCTTCGCTGTTTTGTTTCGATCCTAGAAATTGGAATCATGAACTGCTTCTCCACGAAGTTATTTCTGCTTTATTCACTACTCCTATTCCTTTTTAACTTGGTTTCAATTTCAATGAACACTTTGTAACGTACGGAAAAATTAAATATACAAAATGTTTGTGAAAATGCTATAGTAAACCTGTACATATTGGAGTCCGAATCCATTCTGGAGCAGCTAATATTATTTTAGCTATTTAATGAGTTCTTCCCAACTTTTAGTCTGTCTTTCCAAACATCCTTTTCCATCATTTGGGTACCATTCTGTTATTAATTATTTTCACTTCTCGTTCTGCTCTCTTAACATAATATGCCCTGTCCATTGCTATTTTAGCTTTTTACACACAGTTTTCGCAACCTTGAATTTTGTTATGTTATTTATGTCTTTTGGTTTTATTCTGTCTGCTGTTGTAAGTGTCTTATGTTTGGCAATGATATGCAATTTTTTTTGACGATTATATTTATTTTATTTTCGTTTTACTTCCTTTCCCGTAGCAGTATTTTTTGCTTCAGTAGAAACTGCATTTCACTGTATCAGATTTTAATGTATTTGAGTTTGACAGACTCTGGGGTATGGTGATTGAGCTGGTCGGCTCACAATCTGGAGGCGGCGGGTTTGATTCTCGCGACAAGACAAGTATTTGTGCACAGAAAAAAAGCGCAAATACTTGTTCTGAGTCTGGGTGTTGTGGTACCATGGTCCTCGGTAGTTCCTGGGTCCCTATTATCCATTAAGTGTTCGTGAACGTGCACGAGTGTTGGCAAATGGTCCAAAGTTTTGCCATGCCTTTTTGTTTTATCTTCAAGGCTTCCTAGAGTGTTCAGCAAAGAATATAATTACCCTCGTGGTGTTCAGTAAAATATCCACCATTTTACAGTGGCATTTTTTTTTGTTTGGTTTTGGCTCCACACTTTTGTGTATTTAGCCAGTGTCAAGTAATTGATAATATCTCAAATTAATTAATATCATATAATGTGTCAAGTCAAGTCACAGTCCAAGTCATCAATTTAAGTCATAGTCTAGTCTAGTCAAGTCATACTCCTAGTAAAGTGGTGGCAACTTTATCAGAAGCTTCTATGGAGTTTTGGAAATAACACGAAAAGAAACGTTTCAACATCATTATACCACTTTCCTACACTCACGCCTGTAATCCAGCACTTAACGAATAGAATGCCACCAATTTTATGCACTAACACTGAAAATAACACAAGTTTTGGAAAATAATACAATGCGGTGACGCAATCTTTTTCGCATTCCCGCCAAAACTCTATTGTGGCATTTTGACTAACAAAATAAGACTTTGACATGACATAACCGTACAAAATTCCTCACTTGACATTGGCAGAATTATCGCTAAAAAGCGATAGAAAGCCATTCAACAAAGAAGAAGAAGAATGTAATTTTTTCGAAAATATATACTATGAACTATGAATAAAGAACTAAAAATCAGTACCTATTCGGCTCAGCATATTTCTAATAGCTGTCGAGATCCACCGCACAGTCAGACCCAGCCCAGAGGGGGTAGAATTAAAAAGTTTAATTGCTTTCCTTGCACATAGTGTAATATAAATTTTTACGAATGTCTTCTGATAGGTCAGGAGCGGTCAAGAGATAAGTGCAGTAACCATGCCAGGAACTGTTGTGTGGTATCTAGGCAATATGCCAGAATTCGCACAAACTAAATCAGTGTTGGTTTTTTGGCGGGAAAACGAAAAAGATCGTGTCACCGCATTGTATTATTTTCCAAAACTTGTGTTATTTTCAGTGTTAGTACATAAAATTGGTGGTGTTTTATCCGTTAAGTACTGGATTACAGGCATGAGTGTGGGAAAGTGGCATAATGATGGTGAAACGTTTCTTTTCGTGTTATTTCCATAACTCCATAGAAGCTTCTGGTAAAGTTGCCACCACTTTACTAGCAGTATGACTTGACTAGACTAGACTATGACTTGACTTGATGACTTAGACTGTGACTTGACTTGACACATACAACATACATATGTATAATATAAATTAATTTGAAAAATTAATTACTTGCCACTGGCTAAATACACAAAAGTGTGGAGCAAAAACCAAAACAAAAAAAAAATCAGTGTTCAAATTAATGTTCTCACTCGAATAGGTTTATCGATGTACCGATGTGTCAAATATTTGACTGCCGTCATAGCTCAGTTGGTAGAAGCCCTGCCTTCTTAACTGTAGGTTATGGATTCGATTCCCACCCACACAGAACAAACACCTACCTACATTACACAATACACTCATTACACAATATACAGATTGTGTAATGAACGTAAATTTTTGTTCTTTGGCTGGGTGTTATATTGTATTCTATGTATGTATTTACAAAACAAAAAAGGGTTTTAAGTATTCTATCAGTTATCTGCTGGGTGATCAAGTAATTCGATTGCAACAGATATAAACATAAATTTGTATGGATTTGACAGTTTGAATACGCAGTTTATGTTCATAGTTAGTGTGGAAATTTCTCGTGTTGCATTGTAATCAAAGTTTTGTGATCACCCCCCTGGTTCCCACAGTACAAGCTTTGCTTAGTTTGGGACTAGATGGCGCTGTGTGTAACGTCCACAAATATTTATTATTACTATTATTATTAATTATAAAACATTGAGGTCTGTCCGTGATATGTGTCGCTTTGATATAAAGGTCAGTGCAGTAAACAACTCTATATATACCTACACATGATAAAAACGTTTGGACGGCTCACAGTGGAACTGCAAAATACAAATAAAATAAACACTTACATACCTAATTATTATTTCATCAATAGATACGAAATATTATTTGAAATTGGTTGGAATCCTAAAGTTGTACTGTTTTTGCAGAAATTACTGTATTTAATGTTTACTTTGAAAAATCTGACCTATATTTACAAAATTCGAAATGAGAACATCTGTGGGAGAATATGGCCGGCGAAATATGACCCGGGCGTGTTCAAGATAAGAGTGAATAGGTATTTACTTGGCTAGCATGCTACACCTTCGATCGCATCGTCACTTCCCATCAGGTGAGAGTGTGGTCAAATGCTAGACAAGTTTGAAGTAAAAAAAAAAAAAGAGAACGAAAGTCACGGATATGATATTAAAAATATACAATTTAAAATGGCAATGGGCATACCATATCGCTCGCAAACAGAACAAATGGGTAGGTACCACCGCTTTGCCAGTTATTCTGCCGCCAAGCATTAGTGTGCAAGCACTACTATGTTTCGGTTTGAAGGGCACCTTGGTTAGTAAAATTACTGGGCAAATGAGACTGTGATCTGAGGGATAATCACAAAACTTTGAGTGCAATGCAACAGGAGAATTTTCCATACTAACTATGCACATAAACTGCGTATTCAAACTGTCAAATCCATACAAATTTGTGTTTCTATTGACAGCCTCTGTGGTTTGGTAGCTGAACAGGTCGGCTCATAACCCGGAGGCGGCGGGTTCGATTCCCGCGACACGACAAGTATTTGTGCATAGAAAAAAAGAACAAATACTTGTTCTGGGTCTGGGTGTTGTGGGACCATGGTCCTCGTAGTCCCTAGATACAGGGGATCCTGGTTAGGATCCAGGATATATGAATACGATCATTGGGCGTTATTATTAATTATTTATTGGTTGCAATCGAGTTACGTGATCGCCCAGCTGATCTCATCTAGTAATTTTATTGCTAAACAGCACCCCTACCGCGTAACTGTTCTGGGAATCGGCGTCGCCTGCCATCCTGCACGCGCCAATTAACAACTCCAGGAGTGCGAGCAAGAGAGAACACGATTACCATCTCCACCAGACTTACGCGGTAAAGCCCCAGTTCTGTCTCTGGTTGAGGTGCGTTATAGCGGAAGTCGCAGCGTAGGTCCGGCACTAGGTGCCGATGGATGCAAGAGGCAAACAGCTGCTGAAAGTGGCACTTTACGGATTATATGTTCCTCTGTGGAAGTCTTCAGGCTGATGATGATAATTTGTTCTGGTTTTTGTGCCTTTTGTTCTCAGATAAAGCGCAACGTAAGCAACCCACGTAATTTGATGTTTCTAGATTTAGTCGCCTCGGCCGTCACCGGCGCCAAGTCTATTTATTAGGTCACCTTGTAGGAAACGGACAAAAGCTTTTTTTAGATGATCCAAAGTCTAACTCTATAACGAATTCAATAGTACGATGAACTGTGAGTCCGTGAAAGTTGCTATTTATTCAATTTTTGTAGTGTAGATACCTTAAATGTTAAAGTATTCAAGCACACGATATGTAATCACAAAATTACTAAAGTATTTTAAATAAAAAGTGTAGGTATCTAAATATATATTACTCAAAGGTGACTGACTGACATAGTGATCTATCAACGCACAGCCGAAACCACTGGACGGATCGGGCTGAAATTTGGCATGCAGGTAGATGTTATGACATAGGCATCCGCTAAGAAAGGATTTTTCTAAATTACACCCTTAAGAGGGTGAAATGGCTGGTTGAATTATTTTCCCATAGGCCACGCCGCGGGCGAAGCTGCGGGCAGAAGCTCGTTGTAACATAAATGCACTCTGTTAAAGACAGCATTGTTTCACCGAGACACCACTATATATTTTTTTTCAATGTTAATGAATGATGTGACGAGCTAGTCGTTCACCTGATGCTAAGCGACGCGGCCGCCCATAACAGAACAGTGTCACTCGGAACTCTAAAATATAAAGTTTCGCGTGACACTGCACTGCGCACATCATCCTGAGACATCAGCACAGTCTGGTAATAAGAATACTCGACTGTGAGATCAGATCATAAAGTCTCAGTTGCCCAGTAATTTCGCTAGCTACAATCCCTTTAAACCGGAACACAGTAGTGCTTGCGCTCTACTACTTGGCAGCAGAATAACTGGCAAAGCAGTTTTACCTACCTAGACAAACTTTGCAGAAAAGTTCTACCACCTAGTAAACTAGTAAAAACTACTAATTTTATGGCCCTTTTTGGTTTGTTTTATAGAACCCCGAGCAGAACCTAATAAAGTACAAACTATTTATTTATGTAAGCATTTAATTTTATTTTTTTATGTTACTGATTGACGAGCGTGTTTGCTTAAAATATTTGACGTTGTTGACACTACTTAGTTCCAATAAAAAAATCACATACATATATCCTGGAACATACCAAGGATTCCGTGTATCTAGGGGCCCAGAAACTACGAAGATCATGGTCCAAAAAACCAAGAAAAAAACAAGTATTTGCGCTTTTTTTCCTGTGTACAAATACCTGTCCTGCCACGGGAATTGAATTCGCCACATCCAGGTTATCAGCAGACGTGCTCAACCACCACACAAAGGATGTCAATAATACTTACAAGTACCTACCAAAAATCGTACGAGAACTTATAAAGAAACTTTATAAACTGGGTGGCACGAAAATAAAAATTATAAAACAAAAAAATAACACTAAAAGAAACAAATTATTACATTTACTTATATATAGAAAAGACTTTTATTAATATAACTAATTGGAATCCGTTTTTACATAAAACAATAAAAAGGGAACTTAATCAAAAAACCACTACCAGTAGGCAACGTGCCCAATATGCTGGCAGCATTGCCACGTTGAATGGCAATGCTCAATCTTTGGCCGAAGTAGAGGCCAGCATTTTAGTACCTACCATAGGTTTAGGCGTCAAATATTATTGTATATTTTTTACGCCATAAAAAGCACAAAGTATTTGTGAACTAAAGTGTTTATTCGTTTCTATAGATATGCATGCTTTTGTAACAAAAAAGATTACTGCTGTAATATCAGGGGGGTGATCACGAAACTTTGATTGCAATGCAACAGTAGAAATTTCATTCCGAATTTGAACATTTCCATAGTAACTGTGCACATAAACTGCGTATTGAAACTCAATCCAGATATTGAAAGTCAATTTCATACATTTTTGTGTTTCGAATGGTTGCAATCAAGTTATATGATCGCCTGGCTGATTTTGTCAACAGTATGAAGCAATATCTTCCAGTGTACATCCCCTATAACAGCATTCTTCATAGATGCTCCTTTTTTGTCTATTTACCACCGATTCTTCATTTACACTTCTTTTCTGCATTGTAAGGTCGACGGCTGTAACAAAATGTTTAAAAAATAACTTATTACATAAGTTACGAAAAAAGGAAAAATTTGGGTAGTATTTAAGTTTCATATTTTTGAAGTAAAACTTCTTTACGCACGCTTGACTTGGGCAGTAAGCTGGTGAATGCGTGATAAGGCGAGCGGAAGTTGAAGTTGGTTCACGTAGATCTCCATTGTCAACGTAATAAAGTTAAAATGTATATTATTATGTTGGTATGTCCGGTTAAATGACAATTCACAATAATTGTCAAAATGGCGACATTAACATTAAACAAAGCAAAAACAAAGTTATAACGGTCGATAACTGGAGCTAAAGAAGTTTTCAGTCGTGTGGTCTGAAATAAAAGCCTTGCGAAAAAGGCAGATGTTTTAAACGTCAACTATCTTCAAAACTCATATCTGCATAGAGCGAGCAGAAACTTTAACAAGCTATGCAGTGAGTATACATCGTTAGACTTTTTTTTCTTGTGTTTTGGCTCCACACTTTTGTGTATTTAGCCAGTGTCAGTTTTGGAAACAACACGAAAAAAAACGTTTCACCATCATTATACCACTTTCCCACATTTATGCCTGTAATCCAGCACTTAACGAATAAAATGCCATCAATATTATGCACTAACACTGAAAATAACACAAGTGTTGAAAAATAATATAATGTGGTAACGAGATCTTTTTCGTTTTCCCGCCAAAACTCCATCGTTAGACTTGTACAACACGAGCGAGAGGTCCGCGAGGCGACTGCTGTGGAGAGACTTCTTTGTTGATGCGATAGTTACATGTTTTGTTCATTTTTCTTATTATGCGTAGTACTTACTTATTCAGAATAGCGCAAATACGATGTTTACGATCTTTATCAAAGTATTTTTTTTTCTAAAATCAGGTGTTCACTATTGCGTGCTCAAGCATTACTGCTACTATACTGCTAGAACTGACGACCTTTAATTGACTTCCTAGTGCATAATATGATCCTACGATGTAAGAAAAATCTGTTGGTCTTCCCAAAAATAAATAACTTATGAAACATTTACAAAGCACTTAGCCAGTGCTCGCACTGTGTGTAGCGTTAAATAGTAATTTCAGCTGTTTACCAGATATTTTGGGAGGTAAGGTGTAGGAAGTGAGGATATTTATTTATTCTTATTTTTAAATTGCACCTTGTTCGTTTATTCTATAGCATCTGAGGTATACTATTTAAGGAAAAGAACGAATTTAATTCCACCGAGTATAAGTCTCACAGCACTCCATCTCTCTCTATACAGAGATGTAGAGCTCTACATAGCTAATCTAAATATATTATATAACTCAAAGGTGACTGACTGGCATAGTGATCTATCAACGCACAGCCCAAACCACTGGACGGATCGGGCTGAAATTTGGTATGCAGGTAGATGTTATGACGTAGGCATCCACTAAAAAAGGATTTTTCGAAATTCCACCCTTAAGAGGGTGAAATGGGTGGTTGAATTATTTTTCTATAGGCCACGTCGCGGGCGAAGCTGCGGGCAGAAGCTCGTCAGTGATATTACTTGTTTACCTACCTCCTAATAATTTGCAAGTGAACGCCAACGCATCAGCTAAACGTCTTCCGCAGTAAACTTTGCGATCTTGAGCGTCTGCTACCGTACTAATCGTTATGACGGCGATTACCATCCAAACATACTTCATTTTTCTGAAAATAAATCATATATTTAATTAATTTACGAAAAAACTAAATTGTAGGTAAAAAAATATAATAATTAGAATAAAATACAATTTAGTTTTACAGAATTTAGGTCACCTTCTGTGGGAAACTGGCAACATTACCTCGTTGTATAACTAGGCTGATTCGTTGGCGGAGGTATGTGCAAGCCTTCTGGGGGCGATCACGAAACTTTGTTTGCAATGCAACAGGTAAAATGTCATTCCTAATTTGAAAATTTCCATAGTAACTATGCACAGAAGCTGCGTATTGAAACTGTCAAACCCATACAAATTTTATGTTTCTATTGGTTGCAATTAAGTTAAGTGGTCGCGCGTAATCTCAACCAGGCGTCTGGACAGCTCACTGACAAGAAGCCACGCCTCTGGGGGGCTCAGGGACACAACCCCAAACATAGTGTTTACGGCAAACCCCTCCCTCCCCCTTCTTATGTCATAAGAAGGGGGAGGAATTATGAGAAGTATCCAAAGAGGCGTATTATGGGGAAGGCATATATTATAAAGATAAAACGGGTCTATTCGCGCACAAAAACTATCAAAATATAATTTTGACTGACGTCGACGTTTCGACCGAGTTACATTGGCCGCGGTCACAAGGGGGCTAGAGCTGGGCAGCTTTTGTGCGCGAATAGACAAATTTTATCTTTATAATACGAGTTAAAGTCGCGATAGTTTAAAAAGTGTTATGTTCAGCAGTGGACAGTTTCCGTTTAGAAATAGAAATAATAATAATAATAACGCCCAACGATCACATACATAGATCCTGGACCCTAACTAGGATTCCATGTGTCTAGGGACCCAGGAACTACGAGGACCATGGTCCCACAACACCCAGACACAGAACAAGTATTTGCGCTTTTTATTCGTCACTAATATAAAAAAAAAATTCGTGATCGCTCACATAAAGTAAAATCAACTGTTAAAAACCATACTTTAATGATTTTTTGCTGTCATGGAGATTATTATTTTATGATTCCTACATCATAATGGAATAAAATGCTTAAAATAAAAATAAAGATTTATATAAGTACTTAATTAGCTGATTTGTGACTAAAACGTTTAATTTGATTATTTTTACATTCGACCTTTTAGCGCAGAATAAATAATAATAAATATTAACTTTTGTCCTATTTTTAATTGTTACTTTTAAGTCTCAATATGTAGTATTATACTTTTCAAATGAATGTGTGTGATAAACTAACACAGACGTATATCATTTTCTTTGTTCTATAATTTCGACACCAGGTGTGCTTTTTATCCTAGGACACAATATTCATAAATAATTTATTGTATGGACACAAAAATAATCTACATAAAACTAATAATTATTTTTCTATATTAATATTGTTAATTAACTCACATAGTAAAGTTAACTCAGCTTAATCACTGGGCAGCAGGAAAAGCACTGAATGCAATAAGTACTACTGTTTGACAAACAAAGTAAGTAGGTACCTATTCAGCTACTTTTGCATATTGACCTTATTGTATTATCTGACTCCTCATATCTATACATTCAACTATAACTAAACTTATTAATAGTATTATTTTATTTGTGCTTCTATGTATAGGTAGTTCTATGTACAGTGGAGAAAATTTTCTGAGATGGGAAGTGCTGTGGCGCCATTTATTGATATTTGATAATATTAGACAGAAACATTTTATACTTAATTTGCTCAATTCTAAACAAGAAGTGCTGTATCGCCATTTATTGATATTTGATAATATTAGACAGAAACATTTTATACTTAATTTTCTCAATTCTAAACAGGAATTTCAAATATGAGCGAAATTGATGCTCGCGAGGTCTAATTTTTTGCAGAACTAGGCACTAGTAATACTATTAGTATATATATGTACATGTTAATAATAGGCTTAATTAATAAATATAAAAAATAATCTAACAAAAAGCACGGACCCAGGTGTCTGTGGAAATGCAGTATAAAAAAAATACTATTAGTAAAATAATTATGTATATATTTAATTTATTTAACACTGGCCGATCTGACAGACGTAATCTTGTCCATAAATCCCATATAAAACGTAAATTTTCCTTTAATTTGATAATTTTTCGGGAAATAATTCCAAATTTTCTTACCATAAGAACCAACCGAATTCGGATTATTACGAACATTTTAAAATATATAAAGCCAAATCAGTCCATAATTCTCAAGTGATGCGCTTATCAACGATCGATACATTGTCACGCCTTCAAAAAGGAGAAGGTTCTCATTTTCTCTTCGGTTCTTCAGTTGTACTTTTTTTAAATGCACCTCCTTTTGGTGGTGCATTGTGCATAGCTTATCCCTTAAATCACACGACCGCGTCCTGTGTAAGGGTAAAGAAAAAAAAACGAACATCAACAAAATAAAATATAATCATTTTCCGTTATTTATTATAAAATTCAGGGATTGTGTAAAAGAAATAGTATAATGGCCTGCTGGCTGTTTCAACAGGGTGTGTTTTATACAATCTCTGTATTCAAATAATCTATCCGCAGTAATTTAAGAAATCTTTAACAAAGCACGGCTTATGGCAGCACTCCTCCAAAATGGATCTGTCATTGTCTTTCTTCTCCGCGTGGCTATGATTATCCTGATGATTGTGACCATGATCTTGTCCGTGGTCGTGATCGTGTCCGTGGCGGTGTTCATGATGTTTTTGTTTGTGTTCAGGTTCGATTTCGTCTTCAGGGTGATCTATAAATTTGAATACGATCAACTTGTTTAAGTAAAAATTTTTTTTTGCACGCTTGACATGGGGAGTAAGAGTGACTGGTGAATGCGAGGCGAACGGAAGTTGAAGTTGGTTCACGTAGATCTCCATTGTCAAAATAATAAATTAAAAAATTGTATCAATATGTTGGTTTGTCCGGTAAAATGACAATTTACAATTGTCAAGAGGGCGACATCAACATTAAACAAAGCAAAAACAAAGTTACACCGGCTCATAGATGGAGCCAAAGAAGTTTTACTTCAGTCGTGTGGTCTAAAGCACACTCGTGTTTTTATAGGCTAAAGTGAACCTTCGACTGCAACGTCGCTTAACATCGGATGAATTTAGCCAATTCATATTTAAAAATAACTGTACATTTTGGTATTATAAAGGGTTGCGTTTTACCACAAATTCCGCCTGATGTTAATTCAAAGAATATCGCAAGCACGGAATCTAAATTGTAAATCAATTGTACTATAACGTAAGATTTTTCTAGAGACTTTATCTAGGCATTTACAGTCAACTGAAAATCTAGACTTTTGGGCCAATTGTTTCGCATATTTACGTTCAGTCAAAAAAGTATCGGGAATGGATGATTTGTTTATAATAAATAAATAATTTAAATAGATTGGCACAACTGTCTTTCATTTTGGCGTGTAGTTTGAGTTGCATCTTTTATTTAGATTGAATAGTATATCACGCGTCATCCAAAAGAATAACAATAACGTTAAACTAACTACTCAAACATTACTAATAATGAATACCTAACAAACATTTATGGCAATATCTAAACTTTAAACTATCATTTAAACATTTCCAACAAAAAAAATCTAAATATTCCGTCTTGGAAGTATCACTGTAGGTTAACATAACTTACACACTCCATGCTCGAGGAGATAGCTTATAGTCTTCTGCTCGCAGGCTTCCTGAAATGCCTTCAACAAGTCGTCACCACATATCTTGACCTGGAGTTCTGTTGTCGAGTCCTCTATTGCTAAAGCCATAGACAGCGCTATGATCAGAGTCACAAGACACAGTTTCATCGTGTCACACTTTGAATGTACCTGTTGAATAAGGTAAGTGAATAGGTATATTTGCAAACAAGAAAAAATCATTACGTGTGTCTAGTATCTAGTTTTAAATACAGCACCAGCTTTTTGCAATGTTTGGATGTAAAGATTTGAGTAATTATAATTAATACTAAATACTACATACACAAAAAAAAAACGTTTGGACTGATATACTAGCCGCGATGACCTATAGACAGTCCAAATGCTCCAGCCCACTACCAGTAGGTAGCGTACTCAACATGCTGGTAGCATTGCCCCGTTGAATTGCAATGCTGATTCGTTGTGCCAAATAAGTGCCAGCATTTTGGTCACGCGTAGCATTTTGTTTAGTTATTTAGTTTCATTGTAGTATTTAGTTGAAAATAAAGGCAATTGGCTGGTAAAAAAAAGTCATTATTCAATGATTCATGACCATCCAGAATCAATGTAAAGCAGCTTTTTACCATTTTATGAATTTTCTTTCATCATCGTGATACCAAAATGATAAAATTTGCCTCAAATCTCAAAATACATGACCTACTTAGATAACACCTTGATCGTTTTTGCTCTTATTTCAAATACTGGCTTGGAATTTATTACCCAATGTTTGAGGCAAATTTTATCAAATTCGGCCTATGGTAAATGGCGTGACAGCAAACTTCCCCCTTTTTGGAGGAAACACACTTGTAATAAAAAACGCGGACGACAAAATATTCTATGAACTTTTATCGTCAGCGTTTTCTGTACCTAGTTTCCTCAAGATTTGTTACAACCTGTACGCGAGTATGTACATCCGGACAAGTGAAAGTTGGAGCATAGACATCGCACACTTCGTCCGCTAGGTCAGTTAAACTTATAGCTTACTACTACTTTTTGGTTTGTTGTGGCTGGGTTTTTACTTTGGAAATATAAGTTCATTCGTTTTGGCATTCGACAAAATATAGAATCTTTCATAGTTCAACGTAAAACAAAAATAAAACAAATAGAGGCTCAAAGTACGTTTTGGAAAAATCTAATTTTGAATTTTACGCATTGGATTTTTCACATCGCAAACTGCCGACTAAGTTAAAAAATTTTAGGAAATGAACTTGGAAACTAAGCCACTAGGTGTGCAGTATTGATTAATTAACAATAATGATCGCCAAGGAATCCAGAATAATATTAGGCATACGAAAACACGACGCTAAAAATAATAATCGCAAAAAGCAACTAACAATAAAACATGATGATTTTCATAACCAAATTCAACTCTTTAAAATCACCGTGATCCACATATATGATAATAAAAGAAGATAACTTACCGCAGGGAATGTGCACAAAGCTGTGAGGATCGCAACGTCCAGCGCAGTCTTTTATAGCCAATTAGTGCTTTCCTGTTTGGTAAAAGCATAATGACAGGAACACTTGATGCAGGAGGCCTAGTTAGCTGGGAATGGATTAATGTTGATTGGACTACAATGTATTGTAAGGGTGTCTTTACACGATCAGCTAGAAGTCAAGGCATACTACTCCAAGTTGAAACCTTATCAACACACGCTCTTCTATTCTTTGAATCGATTGAGTGATTGTGACGGCTACGGGTGGTCAGCAGATTGACAAAATCGTGCGATTTAGCAGTTCCAGGATTTACTTACATTGACTTATAGAATTTGGACTACTCTTTACCTTTCCTCTTTTCCTCATTATTATACTGTCAACGGCTTCAACGGTTGAAAACGACACTTTTGACAGGACGGCAGTGTCTCCTCAATCAGTTGACATTGACTGCTGGGGCGGACCGCGTAATTTGTTTAATGGCTCGAGATGCCCTTGTGAGGCCGTCACATACGAAATAATATAAACGTCTTATTTCTACGTAACAGAGTTCACTATTGCAAGGCCCGCCCGCATAACGATATACAAGACACTAAAATTAGCAAATTAAGCGCTAGTTACGTGCTGAATATAGATTATAATAACTGTGTTCAAGACTATTAATAGTTTTTACTGATGCTTATATCTAGCATCATTCTCTTCAGTACGTTAAAATCTGCGATGGCAGGCTAAGCGTGATGATTATGGCGAACACTCCTAATAAGCCGCATTATCACCTTTTTCATTTGGCTAGTTGACTTTGTCTTGAACTGAACCGTTACAGCTTATTATAGTTAGGTACCTCAATTTACTGTTTGTGTTTTTATTATTATTATTTTTGAACGGGCTAATGCTGTTGGTCTCTACCGACCTTTACAGTGTCACCGGACGGGCAGCCGGGAGGCCACGCGCTCAGGGCGCCCAGCCGTCAAAAGTGGAAGGCAACTAGCTCAAGGGCACACCTGAGGTGCGAGCCTCAACTTGGGCCGTTGCCGAGATAAGAGGATCGAGAAGACTACGTCCACTGGAAGAGTGGACTCTATTGTAAGTCGCGACCGTTCTAGGTAACCTACGGGGGGTACATCGATCTTGCCGGCGGGATCGGTGTCTGATTGTGTTACGCTGGTATCCTATACCGGTACTTGAGCCAGAAGGGCTAGACTGATCCGGTGATCCTAGCGCTGCCGATACTACGGCTGCTATAGGATCATCCGGGTCGCTTAAGAAGTGTCTCGGGCGACGACGACGAGGTGCCGTTTTTACTTTATGGTTATATCTCTGTCTAGGGTGAGGGTAAAAGAAAAAAATAACAGTTCCTTTCATAAACCTAGAGACTAGTGCTTATGTTTTATTGTAAATAGAAATCTTATTTTAAAAACTTTCCACTACATAGCACATGCATACGTGTTTACAACGCATTTTCTGTTCTTAGAATTAAATACGAAATATACTTCCATATCAGTCGTTTTAGTAAGAGTTCTCTCCAATAATTAAAAACTGTTTTATTAATATCTAAACAAGTATCTAATTTGAATGAAGTTTTAATTTTTTATTACTTTTAGCACCAAGACAAACAAATCATAAAATCTGAAGTGGTAGCAGTACATAGCTACAACTACGAAAGAGAAAATATTAATTTGTCGCCTATAACACGCCTAAAATATTAGAGATAGATAGATAGAGAACTCTTTATTGTCTCACCAATGAAGTACATAATCAGGAATAACTATAATATTTACGAACATATAATATAATATTTAATGTTAATATTCTGTAAGATATTTTTATAATCATAGAACATTTTTGAATTGAGTTTAGTTACATATAAAGGCATATTTTTTTAATTATTACGTATACGTTTGCAGATGTATTATAACAGGCAAGCTTTAGAAAATAAAGCACTAAACTGCGTGAGTATTAATGAAGGCATCGACGTTGTTTGAGAAGAAATGTGACATTTTTAATGTTGTATAAATTCCATTTTATCAGATTGGCACTAAGAACTAACCAGTGGCTAAATTCTCATAGAAATGGGTAAACTAGCTGGTTTCCAAAAGATATGTGACAACGACTACTGTTTCAACAATAATGATGCTCAAATATAAGTAAATACATCAAGGTACATTACATACAGATTTGATTGTTATTGAAATCTAGTTTTAAAGTATGCACCGAACAGGATGGCACGGTGGTTCATTTCTGCGTGAACCATTATCGGCCGCAACTTAGATAGCTTATAGGTTTTGTTTACATTTAAAAGGTGGTTTTTATAAGTTTATCCCTGCTGTGCAGCCACGGCAGCGACGCACTGGTTGAACACGTTAACGTACTGGAAGGGGAGGTCGCCAGTGCATCCGTATCCACCCTTTTTGTGGATCGCCATGAAATCGTAGCAGTTGATCACGCCGTCTCCGTTGCAGTCCTGAAATCAGATAAGGTTATAAATTAATTATTTTATAGGATACAAAAGCAAATATAATAAAAACAAAACACTGTTGATTTTTAATGATGAGAAATACGATTGTCATTTGTTCACATTAAAATAAGGTTGCTTTCGGGGAGTTTTGGCGGGAAAGCGAAAAAGTTTGCGTCACCGCATTATATTTTCCAAAACTTGTGTTATTTTCAGTGTTAGTGCAAAAATTGGTGGCATTCTATTCGTTAAGTGCTGGATTACAGGCGTGATTGTGGGAAAGTGGTATAATGACGGTGAAACGTTTCTTTTCGTTTTGATTTCAAAACCCCATAGAAGCTTCTAGTTTATCTATTATTTATTTAATTATTTATCCATAAAACATAACGATCAGAACAGTCTAATGTGTTTAAAGCTGCCACCATTTTACTAGGAGTATGACTTTGACTAGACTACAACTACTTGACTTTATGACTTGGACTGTGACTTGACACATATCTGCGTGAAATATCATTAACTATAACTATAATATCATTAACTTGATAAATTTCTTGACAATTAATTACTTAACACTGGCTAAATACACAAAAGTGTGGAGACAAAACTTAAAAAACTTTTTACTTCTCTATCATTCTACAACTTCGATCGCATCGTCACTTCCCATCAGGTGAGAGCGCGGTCAAATGCTAGACAAGTTTGAAGTAAAAAAATACAAATGTTTATCCTGGGTGGGAATCGAACCCACAACCCACAGTTTAGAAGACAGAGAAACTACCAACTGAGCTATTGGACCAGTCGATTATAATATTAAGTCAGTGTGATCATTGTGGGTGTGAAGGTACACATTTGTAAACTGTGACATTGTAATGTATGTATTTGCATATCGAGGCAATGCAATGACATCATCAAAGTGTATTATAATGCAAGGAATAGGGCCAGTGAATTTATTGTATCGGCAAATGTTTGCGGCTGTAGTTTTTTGTTTTGTTTTGGCTCCACACTTTTGTGTATTTAGCCAGTGTCAAGTAATTGATAATTTCTCATGTTAATTAATATTATATAATGTGTCAAGTCAAGTCAAGTCACAATCGAAGTCATCAAGTCAAGTCATAGTCTAGTCTAGTCAAGTCATACTCCTAGTAAAGTGGTGGCAACTTTACCAGACGCTTCTATGGAGTTTTGGAAACAACACGAAAAGAAACGTTTCACCGTCATTATACCACTTTCCCACACTCATGCCTGTAATTCAGCACTTAACGAATAAAATGCCACCAATTTTATGCACCAACACTGAAAATAACACAAGTTTTGGAAAATAATACACGACGCGACGAGATCTTTTTCGCTTTCCCGCCAAAACTCCGGATGTAGTTAACATGGCTGTTAAGGAATTTTAAATGTAACCTTTTTTGTTTATCGAAGTGTCATTTCTGGTAATTATCTAAAGTAATATTATAAAGAGGAAAGATTTTATTGTTTGTTTGCATTGAATAGGCTTTAAAACTGCAGGACCGATTTGGAAAATTCTTTCAACTTTAGAATCCTACATTATTCCTGATAAACAAAGGCGATAGAATATATCTTAAATTAAAATAAATCTCAATTTCCCTTGGTCATCGCATCACGCGCGAACGGATGGAACATTTACGCTAATTCTTTTTTGTCGTGTTTATTATTGTCAGGAGAAGGTTTTTATGAAAGAAAAAATATGAAAGTTTCGGTAAATTTTTACCACGCGGGTGAAACTGGTTGTTTTATTTTAATGTGAAATGGAGATATCTATAATGAAAATCTTACTAGGTGGTAGGACTTTGTTGCAAAGTCAAGTAAGTTCGTCTAGGTAGGTACCACCGCTTTGCCAGTTATTCTGCCGCCAAGCAGTAGTGTGCAAGCACTACTGTGTTCTGGTTTGAAGGGCACTGTAGCTAGCGAAATTACTGGGCAAATGAGACTTTATGATCTGATCTCACAGTCGAGTAATTTTATTACCAGTCTGTGCTGATGTCTCTGGATGATGTGCGCAGTGCAGTGTCGCGTGAAACTCTATCTTTTGGGGTTCCGAGTGACACTGTTCTGTTATGGGCGGCCGTGTTGCTTAACATCAGGTAAACGACTAGCTCGTCACATCATTCACTAATATAAAAAAAAAATAGAGCCTATTTAATGGGTATTAGAAGCTATAATTACCTGAGCGAACTTGCTCATGTATCCCTCGACAGCACGAGCGGCACAGTACGGATCGTTGGTGCAGGAAGAATAGGCTGGAAAAAATAAAGCTGAATTAACACACATTTAAAAAATATTTTGCGTCCTACCTACATTCGCTTCGCTACGAATTCACCAGCTTACTCTTCAAGTCAAGCGTGCATAAAGAAGTTTTTCTTCAATAATCTTACCCTCAGGCGCGTCAGGTGACTGTCCGTTCAGCGTCGGCTTGCCAGCATCAGCCCAGTACGCCCAGGTGATCTTGAATAAGCCGCATGCGTCACCATCACATTGCTGTCCGACCTGGCAACCCGAAACAGCCTGGCAGATGCATCCCAGACACACCTCTGTCACGAGAGGGGTATTTGGGGTGTTTGTAAGGTGAGCTGGAATGAATGAGGTTTCATTGTTAAAAAGTGTTAACCTAATATTTGCTTATTTTTATCGATGTAGGCTTACATTTCACCACAATATTGCACCTCAAGAATTGAGGATGTAACGTTATTGGTCTCTCTGGTTGTTCATTCAGTATCATTGATTGCGCTAAATGGTTTAGATTTATAAAATTCAAAGTCATGTTTTAATACATATATATTTTTTAATACATATGTATTAAAACACGATTTTGACCTTTATCATTATGCAATGCACATCCGATTTACGAGTTTAAGATGAAAAATTGAAATTCTATGTCACAAGCGTCAAAAAACAAAATAGGACAGATGAAATAAAGTTAAAATTAAAATAATTAAATAATAGCTGAACCCTGCGGTTTTATTCAACACAATTTTCCATAGTGATTTGGGTCCTATAATTATGTTTTTACTCCAAGACGTAAAGTATATATATAGATATCAATATCAGTCGGAAGAACATAGACCTTTAATTTATTAGGGATAGTTTGCCATAATCGCCACGTTTAGGAGGCTGCTACTTGGTGATTCCAGTAGATTATAATGCAGACCGAGGAGAATACTGCTGCCATTCCCTGGATATACCCATAGCCAGCTCTTACGGCAAGGAAGAGATGAGCTACACCCTGACGTCACCACCCAAGATACGTCTTGAGTGACCCAGATGATCCTATAGCAGCCGTAGTGTCGGCAGCGCTTGGAGCACCGGACCAGTCTAGCCCTTCAGGCTCAGGTACCGCTTTCGGCACCGGTATAGGATACCAGCGTAACACAATCAGTCACCGACCCCACCGGCAAGATCGATGTACCCCCCGTAGGTTAGCTAGAACGGTCGCGATTTTCAATAGGGTCCACTCTTCCAGTAGTCTTCTCGATCCTTTTATCCCGGCAATGGCCCAAGCCGAGGCTCGCACCCCAGAGGTGCCCTTGAGCTAGTTGCCTCCTACTTTTGACGGCTGGGCGACTTAAGCGCCTGCCCTCTCACCCGGTGATGCTCTCGCCCGGTGAAGGTCGGTAGAGACCAACAATTAGTCCGTTCAAAAAAAAGGCAGAGATGGGAGTGTGTCCTATTCTTACGCCCCGGGACTACACGGCAAACTAAAACTACTAACCACTACCAAGTTTCATCAACAACCGTTCAGTCGTTTCATCGAAGAGTGTAGTTGCATACAAATTTTTACATTTATCATGATTTAAAAATAATAGGATATGATTACAGTTTTGTAGTCCGTCAAAATAACGGTAATGAAATGGCGCGCGTTGATGTCTTTTGCATGTTATTTATTTAATCGGTTGAGGTGATTGGTTTTTTAAATAGCAGTATATTTTTGACCTTAATTAGAAAGATGTTTAATTTTATTCACTCTCTGATCGAATTTATATTACAAATAAAACACGTCGGATTAAAAACATTCCGAATAAATCATTTTCGTTATAATGGGAACGAAACTCATTACGTTTTTTATTGCATTCCAAATTATTTTGCGTATGTTTGTATTTTTATTTATTGATCGTGGTTTTTATTGTTTATGAGTTTTATGACCGACCCTCGCCAATGTCAAGGTACTCAAAAGCTTTAAATCTTTTTATTTATAAGGCACATAGCATGTCGAAATGTTTAATATGTAAAATATAACCGCAGAGCGTTGGGTGACAAATCCTATAGGAGGTCAAGGCACTGTACACTATTGCAGTGTGTTTTCAACGTCTAAAATAATATTAAATGATTAAGTACGTGACCTTTGTTAATAGTTCTAAGTGATTATAAATACCTAAAGCCATGAGCCGCAAAAATTGAACATACCTATTTTTTTTCCAAAAAGAACTTGGTTGTTTCGTTAATTGTAGACAAAACTGCAGCTGGAAGTGTTGGTGCCAAAAAACGAATGTCTCAGCCTATAATATTAACGCTCAACGATCACATACATAGACCTAGATCCTGGACCCTAACTAGGATTCCTTGTATCTAGGAGATATGTGATCCTTGTATCCAGGAACTACGAGGACCATGATCCCACAACACTCAGACTCAAAACAAGTATTTGCGGTTTTTTTTTGTGCACAAATACTTGTCCTGTCGCGGGAAGCGAACCCGCCGCCTCTGGGCTCTGACCTGCTCAACCACCACACCACAGAGGCTGCCGTAATAAGCTGACGATGTTTCCCGGAAATGGTTATACTACTTTGATAATAGACATTTTAGCACTGTCTATATGTCAAGTCAGAGTTAAGATGCGACATTGTCAAAAATCATTATCGTCAATTACATTTTAGTCATCACATTCCCTAAAGCAATCGAACAACTCACCTTATCTCTACTTAGAACTGAGTTGTGAGTTTCTTGAGGTTATGTATAATAGTAACTTGTTTTTTTTGTTTCCTATAGTTATCAATGATTCGGGCCTACTGCGTTCAGTGGTATTATTATTATTTTCAAAAACGCTTACGTTTTACTACCGGACAATTTTTAGATAAACGCGTTTTATCTGTCCTGTTTTAAACACGTTGGAAACACGTTATACTTTTGCTGAAGAAACTAGAATCGAAACTTCATTAAAATATGAAGATCATTAATCTCACACTAGACTAGAAGAACAGGATCAATGGAGCACTCGAACGAAAGCCCGTGCATATTTCAAATCGACGCATCTAGGTTAAAGTGCCGTTCGATCCTGCAGCACTGACTTGTCAAGTTACTTGTATATGTGGAATTTGAACTCGATCTTACTGCGGAGAAGGCATATCATGAGCAAACCCGCACGAAACACAACATTTTGGAAAAAGAATCGAGTGTGCTTTAGACCACACGACTGAAGTAAAACTTCTTTAGTTTAGCTCCATCTATCGGCCGTTTAGGTTTTTTTTTGCTTTGTTTAATGTTAATGTCGCCATCTTGACAAATGTAAATTGTCATTTTACCGATAATAATAATACAGCTTTGTTATATTGACAATGGAGATCTACGTGAACCAACTTCAACTTCCGTTTGCCTCGCATTCACCAGCTTACTCCCCAAGTCAAGCATGCATAAAGTTTTACTTCAAAAAATATAATCCACCGCACTCACTGGACCAGCTTTGAGGGTTATAGCCTATATACATGATCTCCATGTAAGAGAAGGCCCGTTTTCCAGCAGTGGGAACCAATTAAGTTGGTGATGAGTAACGAAATAAAGTATAACGCTGAATAGGTACAAATAATAGACACCAAACTCGAATCCGTCCTTAATTCATTATTTTTTTACACAGTATCAAATTTAGCACAGGATAATTCCAACATTCTCGAACGTATCTGCTTTGGGTTTTACCAAAGAATCTTGCATACTTTTTACTTGGAACCGAACAACTTCCGTTTCAAGCGTTTATCATACTTATTCATAAAAATGTAAATATCACTTATGACGTAGTCTTGATGCTCAATACTATTGTCTTCGCGGTAGACATATTATGCAAATTCAGTTTTTGTTGCAAATTTAAATGTTATTGCTATTAGCCATGAAAGGTTGCGGTATAGCTTCAAGGTTGAGTTAATTGGTGAAACTATTTTTTTTTAATACGTAATAACGGAATATACTTGACGGCGGCCACGTCCAGCTATAAACTCTATGCGCAGCGGGCAGTACCGTAATTTCCCCCGTGATAGCATTTAAATTTATTACAGTGGCAACACTGGTAGCTGTCATCGCTCCCCCACCCATCTGGCTATAAAAAGGGACCGCTCGGTGTACTACGGGTCATTCTTGCTCCGGACACGGCCCGGTGCACACGCTGAAAGCCTATAGCTAAACTATGGTTTGCAGCCTATGCCTATAACCTATAACCCCGGAGCCTATATATTTTTTTAAAATTTATTGTAGCGATTGACTTGGTAAACAGTACATCCAACTATCAATATAGCTCGCGCAAAGCGTTATGAGTTCTCGGAAGTTAGGCCCGAGTACCAAACTGCGCATAGCAGAGTAGAGTACATTGTACAGCGGCCATACAGTAACTATAATATTTGTACTGCGCAACTATTCGCGCTAACTTCCGAGAGCTCATAAAGTTTTACGCGAGCTTGCTAAGCCTTAAAAATTTATCATAATCTTAGTCATTCTACATTTATTACATCATCACTACAGTTATTACAATTACCACATCCAGTTAGCAGTTTAGATCTCAAATCAAAAAATTACCAGTCTAATTAAGTAATTCAGCAAAATAGTTGTTCTTTATGTTATTTTTTTACCATTGAATGACTTGTAGAGCTAGCCGTTCGCCTGATGTTAAGTGACATGGCTGCCTATATCAGTTACAGTGTCAGTCGGAACTCTAAAGTATAGAGTTTCGCGTGACACTGCACTGCGCACGTCATCCTGGTGGCGGCAGAATAACTGCAGCAGAATAACTAAAATAACTGCAAATCGGTGGTACCTATGAAGACGAACTTTGCAGAAATGCCCTGCCACCTAGTAATAATAATAATTATGTAAAATGGTACCTATATAAAATCACTACCCACATTAATTAACTACTAAAAACATTATGTCCCGATGGTATACCAGCAATTGTACTTAAGAGCTGTGCACCTGAGTTGTCTCCCATTTTAACACGCCTATTTCGCCTCTCTCTAGACACCGGAATAGTCCCTAAGAGTTGGAAGCTAGCCAATGTACAACCTGTACCTAAGAAGGGCAGTCGTGCTGATCCTGCCAACTACCGACCCATCTCAATTACCTCCATACTCTGTAAGAGTATGGAGCGTATAATCAACAACAAGCTCTTGGCACACCTTGAAGTCAATGATCTCCTCAGTGACCGGCAATACGGATTTCGCCGAAACCGGTCAACTGGGGATCTTCTCGCATACGCCACGCACATATTGAGCGAAGCCTTGGAGATGCATGGAGAGGCACTTGCTGTATCTCTAGACGTCTCTAAGGCATTTGATCGGGTCTGGCACGACGGTCTTCTGAATAAGCTTCCATCTTACGGACTACCTGCTGGTTTGTGCACTTGGATATCAGACTTTTTGAGGGAACGATCGCTTAGAGTGGTTCTTGATGGCTGCTCTTCCGATCAATTAGCTATTAATGCTGGTGTACCTCAGGGGTCAGTTCTTTCAGCAACACTATTCTTACTCCACATCAATGATTTGCTAAAGCCCGGTACCTTTGGGTATGCAGATGATAGTACTGTTGTTGAAAGATACACATCCAGTGCCCGAGCCAGTGGTGACGATGTCCGGATTGAGAGAGAGGCTATGGTTGAGCGCATGAACCTGGCTTTGAAAGCCGTGTCCGATTGGGGCGATGCTAACTTGGTTAGGTTCAATGCTGCAAAAACACAGGCGTGTTTATTCACTGCTAAAAAGAGCCCACTCCGTCTGGCTCCTTCATTCCGTGGTGTATCTGTAAGTTTAGGAAACCATCTTGAGCTTTTGGGTGTTGATCTCACGTCAAACCTAAACTTTGGATCCTACATCGAGTCCAAAGCCAAAGTAGCTTCAAAAAAACTCGGCATATTGTCCAAGGTAAGGCGGTACTTCACACCTGGACAGCTTCTAAATCTGTATCAAGCACAAGTCCGATCGTGTATGGAGTACTGCTGCCACCTGTGGGACGGGTCTGCCAAGTACCAGCTTGAGGCTCTGGACTCGATTGAACGGCGTGCCAAAAGGCTCATTGACGACGACACTTTGGTTGGTGAAAGGCTCCAGAGCCTTGCACATCGACGTAGGGTGGCAAGTCTGTCGGTCTTCTACAGATTACACCACGGTGAATGCGCTCAAGAACTGCATGATCTCATTCTCCCATCACCATTCCACTACCGGACTACTAGACGCTCGGCTAAGCGCCATCCTTTCGTGGTCGAAATACCACCCATTCGTACCAAGCGATTTGACTCAACGTTTTTAATTAGAACGGCTAAGGAATGGAATGCCCTGCCAGCGTCTGTGTTTCCGGCGAAATATGACCCGGGCGTGTTCAAGAGAAGAGTGAATAGGTATTTACTTGGCTAGCATGCTACATCTTCGATCGCATCGTCACTTCCCATCAGGTGAGAGCGCGGTCAAATGCTAGACAAGTTTGAAGTAAAAAAAAAAAAAAAAAAAAAAAAAATTTTATGTATTGTATTCACGCTATGCGGAACCATAGTCACATAAATCCGCATAAGTTGTAATTATATTCAAACTTGAACAGATATTGATAGTAAGATAGCTCTATATATAATGGTCTGTCATTTACATAAAGACTGTTAATAAGATTACATTAACGTACGTATATCTCTTCTCTATATTAAAAATTTAAGCGTTCGTTCGTGTTTCACGCCAAAATGGCACATCATTACACAGCTGTACCAGAACCAAGATATAATACTTTTCTGAAAAATAAAGAGTGCATGTGGGTTGGTAATTTGCGGGTTTTAAGGAGCTTTCCAGACGCCATATAGCTGACGCGCGACTAAAAGGCTGGCATATATAGCTCGCGCAAAACTTTATGAGCTCTCGGAAGTTAGCGCGGATGGCTGCGTAGTACGCATATTATAGTTATTGTATGGCCGCTTTTACAATGCACTCAATTGTACCATGCGCAGTTTGGTACTCGGGCCTAACTTCCGAGAGCTCATAAAGTTTTGCGCGAGCTATATACCTCAGCCAACATATCAGCCTAACTATTCAACGTGGGAATGTTGCCTGATTTTTGGGTACGCTTCCCGCAGAAGGTGATCTAAATTCTGTGTTTTATTTATTAGCCCTTTTTTAACTACAATATTACTTTTTCCCCAATAATTAAATATAGTTTGTGTGTGTTACAGGGACATCTTCCTTGGGACTCTAGAACCCATTGATTTGTCATAGAACGTATACACTTATTTTGGCTGAAGCATGTCAGCGGCATGTATGTAACAAGAATTGGCTATTATTTTAAAGTTGTACGTCATATTTACACAGTCATTGCCCTTAGATATAGTTGGTATATAAATAGTAAATTTTCAATTCAAAGTCAAACCTATAAAATATAAAAAATAATGTGGTTTCAGACCTTTTAGGTTAACTATTTATATCTTAGGACATCGGAAACATGCTGTCAAACTAGTCTTGGGCTCTTAGAGCTTGTTTTGTAATGGATATTTAATGTAGACTGGTCTCCGGCCGGATCAAGATAATAGATATGGAGAAAACTATTTTTAATTTATGTACATAAAATTCATTATTTTTATTGCACGCACGCACGTATGGTACTCTTAAGGTAGTACAAACAAATGGTTTTTCCTGACACGCGTCCTTTTTTCTGAACGGCTAATGCTGTTGGTCTCTACCAACTTTTACAGCGAGCGGGAGAGCAGGAGCTTAAGGCGCCCAGCCGTCAAAAGTAAGAGGCAACTAGCTAAAGGACACCCCTGGAGGACACCTTGGTTTGGGCCGTTGCCGGGATAAGAGGTTCGAGAAGACTACGTCCGTTTTAGGACTCTATGGAAAGTCTAACACGCGTCCTCTAATACAAACTTTACGTACACTGGCGCGCCACACCGAGCCAATTGTGTTGTAAAACTAACCTTAGTAGCCATTTATGTATATTTACCTCTTGTAGCATTATCAACAATTTATTGTTGTTGAAACGTTTCATTATCATTGATTATGTTGTCGTGACATTAGGTTAACTTATTTATGGCTTACATAGCTTATGATATAATAACATTATTATACGGACACGACATTCGCCATTTTAAAAACATTGTCGAATTAAACGTTTTTATCTCTGTCTCGCTGACCGTCAACTGACCGCAAAGTTTTTTTCCACAATTTTACTATTTATTGCTATTATTAATCCCAAGTACAAAATTCATCATCATATAGAGCACCAAACATGATCTCTTCGGTATATTCCGATATACCGAAGGTAAAAGATCCATCTGGTGGGCATTTTGGGTTTTTTCATGGTTCTTGTTTGTTCCATGTTTGTAGGCAACTATGCCACAAGGCATCCGTGCAGGCACTTATGAACAAAAACATAACAAAACGCTTTCACAATAAACCCCACCGCTGCCCATGAGGGCTACGAGTGGGTATTTTAAGAGAAAAATGACTAGTTATCTGGAAACAGCAGCAGAAGCAGGCTCTGTAATTTATTAAGTCACATTGCTTTTAATTTGTGACCATACCCCATAATAAATAATAGTAATATGACGTAGCTAAACTAAGCAATCGTGAAACTCGTAAGTTATACTGCTTTTAATTTGTGACCAAACTACAGAATAAATCTTATTACTACGTAACCAAAATAAGCAATCGCGAAAATTTAAGTCATTACTTTTAATTTATGACTAAACCACAGAACAAATAATAGTACAACGTAATTAAACAAAGCAATCATGAAAATCTAAGTGATATAGCTTTTAATTTGTGACCAACATAAACGGTCGTGAAAATCCTCGATCTACTAAAATTAATTGATGAATCTTGTAGCGCTTTTGTGTCCCCTTTTTTCCTTTATCCATGATTTTTGCAAAGTGGATTTCTATATCACATTGGTTTTAATTTGTGACCAAACTAAGTAACTGTAAAAATCAAGTCATATATACTAAATTTCATACTGGTGTATATTATATGTGTAGACATCAAATAATAATATATGTAGACATCTCACACAACGCCATCTAGCCCTGAACTAAGCAAACCTTGTACTATGGGAAAACCAGATAACTGATACAATACTAAGGTCCGTATTAAAGAACGATGCTCAGTCATCGATCGGTGTTCAAGCAGAGATTTCATTCATAAAGTGATCAATTAGTGAATGAAATCTCTGCTTGAGCACCGATCGATGACTGAGCATCGTTCTATAATACGGACCTTAGATACTTTATGTTTGTAAATAAATACATCGAATACAATATAACACATGGTTGTATTCATAAAGTTGGGCTGATACTGACTATTATAAATGCATTTTCAATAAAGACAATACCTACATATATCTACTCTTAAGTAGATATTTATGTGATCTTGACGATATGTTTGATTGTGTCATCGCCCTTGACATTTAGCCAGCCCTGGCTGACTACTTGGAGCTCTCTTTATATAGGTATCAATGTATCATAATGACATGAGTAAGAAGTTGCACAAAGAAATTGTTAAACAATGACAATAATCAGGTAAAATTATCATAAAAGTTTACGATCCTACAAAAACAACTTTTAAAGCTTATCTGTTTACATTAAAGTCTCTTTATATTTATGACTAACTTCTGCTCGCGGCTTTGCCCGCGTGGCTAATAGGAAACGAAGATTTTTTTAATAGACAATCTAACCACCCATTTCACACTCTTAAGGATGGAATTTCGAAAAACCCTTTCGTAATGGATACCTACACTTTACAAAGAACACACCCTTTAAATTTCAACTCTCTAGGAAAAGCGGTTTAGTCTGTGCGTTGATATATAAGTCGGTCAGGACTTTGAATTTTATATGTATAGATTTTAACAGTATCGCTTGCATAAAATAATCTATAGATATTTGGAAAGAATTACAAACGGGATTTGAACCGACATCCATGCGTCCCTAAAGCCAGGACATGTTTTACTTAAGCTACCGTGACATGTCCAAATGTATCCTTCACATTTTACAACCAACTTACGGGGTTGGTAGAGCCAACTGATGAGAGATCCTTGAGAATATCCACAACTAAATACCATGCTCAAATTTACACAGACTAATTTGTAGATTATTTTTTCAGTCATGTAATATTTTCCTTCACTATTTAAACAGTCTCTTTGTATCCAACTTTTCTTTTGTATGATATATTTGAATAGTCAAAGTACCTACATAAATTTAATTGTATTTTTTATTTTATTTGTTTATTTATTAATAACAATAGTATTTAAATACCTGTAGGTTTATTATGAAAGTTATTGTTTGCGTTCACCAAATTCTTCGATTGTTAAGTGGATATACCTATCCCATTTCTATATTTGACATTTTGACATTTTGACTGGCCCGATAGCTCAGTTGGTAGTAACTCTGCCTTCTGAACTGTGGGTTGTGGGTTCGATTCCCACCTAGGGCGAACATTTGTGTGATGAACATAGGTGTTTCTTCTGTGTCTGGGTGTGATATTGTATTCTATGTATGTATTTACAAACAAAAAGTATCTAAGTATTGTATCAGTTATCTGGTTCCCACAGTACAAGCTTTGCTTAGTTTGGGGCTAGATGGTGTTGTGTGAGATGTCCACACGTATTATGGTGAGACACAACATATCACACAACATGGTAGTTACAACATAATTTATGTCGGTGTATTTTTATTTTAAGCATCAATATTCATTTTAAATATTGCCTGACATTAAACATTTATCTTAATATATTAATAGACTTCCAAAGGCTAAATAATAAAGAAGGGTTAATTATCGTGATCTTTCATAAACTAGGTTATCTAATTACGTATTTACAAGCGCAAGCTATCATATTCATAGCTCTGCGATTCTATTTTAGGGAGCCTTTCATTATATCGTAAAGCGATGAATACTGTCTTTAGCCCAGTTTTATTTTATTAATTTATTCAGTTTTAATTAAGTAAAGTATAGCCTGTTTGTCTGGCTGTCACGTTAAAACGGTTGAACCGATCGTTATGAAACTTTTCACACAGATTGCTAATACTACCGAGTTTAATATAAGGTAACATTTATCTCGGAAAATGTAAAGATCCCGCAGTAAAAGGGTAAATAGCGGGTGAAACCGCAGGGTGCCTCTACATTTACATTAAGTTGCATGTAAAAACTTTGTTGATTTATTTTACACAACTGTATGACCTTTACGTGCCTTTACATTACAGCTTAAGTACCGGAAGCTCCATTGCATTAAACGAAACACTGGCTAAATAAGCATGTCGTCTCAAACAAAAAAGAACTTAAAAAATAGTAATAAAACAAAAAAAATACTAACAGACATCCGCTGTAACAACTGCGAAAAGCAGGAACATGGCACTGAACTTGATCACGGCTGACGCCATTGCGAAAGAAAAAAAAATAACTTAAAAAATTAAATTGTACGACGTATGTGCACGGGCAACTCTGCTCGACTGGCATTGAACATGGCCTTTTGACTATCTTATATGGACCGGTTGGATGAACAAATCATTAGGTTCCGTGAAATCAACTTTGTTAGGTGTAAATGCAGCCTCTTTTTTTGTTTTCAGGGTGTAAAATCTGACTAATAAAACTAATTGGAAAATAAAATAAAGTTAAGGTTTGAAAGAACCCGAAACCTGCCTTAGGTAACCTTCCTACCTTTTTGATTCTTATTATTACGTTCGTTTACGTTTCGGCGGGTTCGATTCCCGCGACAGGTCAAGTATTTGCTCACACAACTCAGAGCAGTGCCTCGTACTCTTACAAAATCTGCCAAAACGTCGCATGTTATGGGTCCGACGGTTTACAACAAGCTTCCAGAGCAGATCACATCTTCCCCGAGTATGAGCTGCTTTAGGGCACGGCTTAAACGCTGGCTTGTCGAACAAACGTTCTACAGCTTTGAAGAATTTGTAGAATATAAGTTATGTTAACATTTAAATTATTGTATGTATAATTGTGAACTGTTTATCTAAATAAGTTTTTATTTGACATTGACGTATTTGAAGAATACTTATAATATTTTATTTTATTATTTTTTATATTATTATTGACTTTTTTTAAATTTCTCATGACATATTTTCATTTTTAATATTATTGTATTAATTAATGACATGTTAGTATAATTTATTAATTATTGTTGTAATGATTTTGAAAGCCTGACATGTAAATTTTTTACCAATAAAATTTTATGATTTATGATTTATTTGTGGACTTAAAAAAAGCGCAAACACTTGTTCTTTGTCTGGGTGTTGTGGGACCAAGGTCCTCATAGTTCCTGGGTCCCTAGACACAGGGATTTCCTATTTAGGGTCCAGGATCTCTGTATGTGATCGATGGATGGATTATTATTTATTTATTTATTATTTATTTAATTTACGTTAATGGCATCTTTAAGTTATATATAGAGTATGATTAGTATAAATTAAATGATTTAGTCAATATTGGTTATCGACTAAATAATATAATGTTGGTTCAACCAATTAATGCCTATATAGGGGCGCTATACTGGTTTTGATATTTGATAAACATTTTACGATGATATAATGTATATATACTATTTTTAAATATTTGTTGACATTTCACACAGCGCCATCTAGCCCCAAACTAAGCAAAGCTTGTACTATAGGACCTAGATAACTGATACAATACTTAAATATTTTTTGTTTGATAATACATGCAGAGAATCTAAATATATATAACTCAAAGGTGATTGACTGACTGACTGACTGACTGACATAGTGATCTATCAACGCACAGCCCAAACCACTGGACGGATCGGGGTGAAATTTGGCATGCAGGTAGATGTTATGACGTAGGCATCCGCTAAGAAAGGATTTTTTGAAATTCCACGCTTAAGAGGGCGAAATGGGTGGTTGAATTATTTTCCCATAGGCCACGGGCTGCGGGCAGAAGCTCGTACAATATAACACCCATTGCGTACAGGAATAAACTCGTACTAGGAGTAGGTACTGATCCTTTTCTGTGTGGTGCTGTATACTTTTATTCTTATTTTACTCCGGTGAATGCCTCCAGTATCTACCTACTTATTTTTAAAACGTCGAAAGGATAGAGTAAAAAATCAACAGTCTCGAGTAAAACATCACATAAATAGGTATTCTTATTACGGTCCTGTCACTACTAGGGCTGGATTGCACTGTACATAACCCCGCCTGTTGACGTCAGTAGAGTCCAACAGCATTACCCCCTTCAATAAAACCGTAACACAATCCCGGTTGAAATTACTGCTGTACCTGTATCTATAGGCGCCATAATTCCAATTAAATTTTAGTTAAGCGATAATATGTTGTACTACAAAACCTGTGTCAAAATGAATCTCGGAAGTAACATTAGTATTCTGTAAAATGAAGTCATAATTTAACGGTAACTTTTACCAAGATTGGGGGTTTTTTCTTTCTTCTCCGGCCGAGGAATGGATGGCGATGCATGATTGTCTATGGCTAGAATAGAAAGCTGTTCAAAATTCAAAAGAATGTGAAGGATTATCAAGAAGGTTATAGCCCCAAGGATTATAATCAAGAAGGTTACATCCTCAATTCTTGTTTTTTATTATTATGATAAACTGTTACATAGGTAATGTAACGGTGAATTTGATGGTGCAACACAACTGTATGGTTAAGGTTACGGTCAAATTTAACAACAGCAGTAACCATGATTACGATGTAACTGAAGCATAAAAATAACACTACACATCTTACTTTTTATCTGTACAGTTTGACTACATAGATAAATAGTTCAGTTAAAACTGATGGTGTGCAGCGGGCATAAGTTCGCGGCATGTAAGGCGGATTTGCGGGTAGTTGACCTCGTCATCTTTGCGGATACAAATGAGTGTTGACTCACTTTACAAGTCACACGCCTAAACGAATTATTTACTCATATGAACTTATTTAATATTCTTCCGATATTGTACCTGGCAGCCCTATAGAGTAAGGTATAATTTAACCTTTATATGGGATTTTGTCCTTATAACTAATATGAAACGTTCTGTTGTTACCTTACCGTAATTGAACCACAAACGTGCGTAAAGTTAATTTTTAAATGGCGACTGGTTTCATCTAGCGTAGTAGCGTAGCGCTGCCTTCTGTACTGTACGCTGTGTGTTTGATTCCCGCCAGAACAAACTTATGTGCGTTGTTTGTTCTATGCCTGGGTGTTATATTGTACCTACCTATTATAAGTTTAGTATGTAATGTAACTATTTACAAACAAAAAGTATTTAAGTATTCTATCAGTTTTTATTTTTTTCCAAGTGGTTCGTGCTATCCCTTGCCTCTACCGGACGTAGGTAAATAGAATAGAGCTATGTAAAATGTCCACGTATTTATTTATTTCTTGAACGCGCGAACGAAGTTTTCGCGAAATTTGTAATTTGTCAAGTAACAATCCAAGTCATCAAGTCAAGTCATAGTCTAGTCTAGTCAAGTCAAACGCCTAGTAAAGCAGTGGCAACTTTACCAGAAGCTTCTATGGAGTTTTGGAAACAACACGAAAAGAAACGTTTCACCATCATTTTACCACACATATTCATGCCTGTAGTCCAGCGCTTAACGAATAAAATGCCACCAATTGTATGCACTAACACTGAAAATAACACAAGTTTTGGAAAATAATACAATGTGGTGACGCAATCTTTTTCGTTTTCCCGCCAAAACTCCAGGTCATGAGTTCTGAGTTAGAGACGTTTTGATATATTTTAGAGTAAAACTTCTTTACGCACGCTTGATTTGGGGAGTAGCTGGCGTGACGAGGCGAACGGAAGTTGAAAGTTGTTGTTTAACCTAGATCTCCATTGTCAACTTTACTTTAAATTTGTATTTAAATATTTAAAATGTTATTTAATTACTTTAATTTTTTTATTTGGATTGTATATAATGTTGGTATGTCTGGTAAAATGACAATTGAGAATTGTCAAGATTACATTAGCATTAAACAAAAACAAAGTTTTACCGGCCAAAAGATGAAGTTAAAGAAGTTTTACTTCGGTCGTGTGGTCTAAAGCACATTCGTTTCATTTTAACGATGTCATTCATAGATCCCGGACCCTTACTAGCATTCCCCAAGGACCAAAGAACTATGAGGACCATGGTCCTACACCACCCAGCCTCAGAATAAGTATTTGATCAAATACTTATCCTGCCATGGGAATCGAACGCGCCACCTCCGGGTTATGAGTTGACCTACTGGAGCACCACACCACAGAAGCTGTCAAATATTTTGGCAGGGATATTGTATTATGTATTTAAAATAAATACCAGATTGTAACAAAATTGTTGCAAAAAATTGTGGTCCCAGGGTCTACTGCTCGCGGAATTTCTATAGTTGTGAGTTGTGACCAGCATTCTAGCAGTTCAAACAGTTTAAAAATAACGGTGAGTGACCGGTTTTTGGATAATAACAATTATTTATATTCTTTATTATTTATATCCTTTAATAAATTGAAACTGACCTCATCAACTTTAGAAATGCTAATGTCGTGGGCGTGGCGTAGAGTAATTACAAATGAAAAGTACCGTAGGTGCTAGGTGGTGGTAAAAAGCAATTCAGAAACTACCGTAAGAGGCGGTCGTAGTTGGTGTAAGCTTCTTAGTTACGCTACACTGCTCAGTTAAGCCACATGTTATTAGTGAATGGGGGCACAGATATCTGGGATATATGATAATACCTACCTACCACGCCCAGCCAGGCAAAGACGGATAGCACGACATTAGATGTTTTAGATACCGGTACCAGAGTACTAGCAAATTACGGCTACCTATAAGTAGGTACTTAGCACTTTTTTCTAAGGTAGGTGATAGAAAACTAAAATAAGTCTTTATTGATTTTGTATTGCTATCTACCTACCTGTTAGTCAATATCTATAGATATAGGTAGGGGAACTGAAGGTATAACGGACCCTGTAGGCACAACGGACCGGGCTAATAACTTTCAAACTGTTAACGCCATCTATAATCGACTTGCGTCTACTTGACAGTCGCCTTTCGATCAGAGTTGGTCAGTGTCCTTGGAGCGGCCGTATCGCGGCACACGTTTTTTTCAAGGTAAATTAATTTTTGCGTATTTTGATGTAAAAGCAGCAAATTTTGATCTGCCTTCAGTTTTTCTACGTTAAACTTATTAGAGATTTTGGATTATTGTTTGAGATATTGTTTATTTCACTTAGGTTTAGCGATGAATAGGCAAGGATCTTCTCAATATTAACCTCAAAATAATTTAATTTTTACATGCCTACCGAAAAGGCAAAACGGAACGGGCAAAACGGACCATGTGGTCCGTTTTACCTTAATACTGTTTGTTTGTGATTATAATTATATAATTTGATATTTAACATATCAGATGGTTAACAACTATAAAATAAAGTCGGACCGATAATCTTGGCGTGAGGAGGACATGAAATATGCCATTAAAAAAGTAGCCACACGCAAAATGGGGCTTAAGAAACCGGCCGCCACATTGAATGTTCCAAAGATCAAAGTACCATTCTAAGGTCGGTATCACAGAACGATGATCTGTCATCAATCGGTGCTCAAGCAGAGATTTAATTCACTAATTGATCACTTTATGAATGAAATCTCTGCTTGAGCACCGATCGAAGACTGAGCATTGTTCTGTAATACGGACCTAAGAGTGCATACATCCTTCTCTATTGCTCCAAAGGATATCATGCCCGTACCTAGAACTTTTAAACGGACTAGACCTATTGAGCGGGGAAAGACAGTCGAAATAACATCACCTTATCACGAAGAATTAGAAGCTACTATAAAAGCACAGGAAACGAAAGAAAACGCAAAGAAGGCAAAACATAATCTTTTCACTGAAAGGAAAGGGAAGGGGAAACAAACAAACACACAAAAAGGAAAGAAAGGGAAAATCTACAAAGAAGAACACTCAAAAGAAAAGCAAAGACTCATCTAGCGAAGATGAAGAAGGCGTAAGATATTTCTATTGCTCTCATTTATTTTCCGAATCAACAGAAGGCTGGGTGCAGTGCCAGCGTCGAAGACGATGATGAATATGTTAGATTTGTTTGCGAAAGATGTGACGATGAATAAAGAATATGAACAGTATAGATTTTTTTGTACTTATGTTACCATAGGTCCATTTTGCCTTCATGCCTGGTTCGTTTTACCTTCACGTGTAGGCAGAATGGACCAAACCGAGGGTTTTAGAAATCATCCAATATCTTCTGTATCTGTGATTTTATTCAAGTGTTCCTTAATACCAAGTTAGATTAATAAATTTTCAATTATATGATAACAAAGAAAGAAGAATAGAGATATTATTTTTTGTGTTACATTGATTTTTCCTTAAGTGGTCCGTATTACCTTCGCTTCCCCTACTATTATTATTGTGTATGTAAAAAGTAAGTACCTACCTTTAAGTATATATGCAGGTTTGTAATCTTACGTAGGTAACTAGGCGAGAGTTAACAACTTGTATTATGATTTATGTCAGACGGCAGCGCCTGTGAGCGCTGTTTGACCTATTGTCCACATTTCTCAGGTAGAGCCTGCGTAAGATAGTCTGTAGACTTTGTTTTGAACACGACTTCAGTCTAGTTAGTAGGGTACCTACTAATAAGTAGCTGACGCGTTTGACGATAATTTTGTAGTCAAGAAAAAATCTACTATAGGCGGCATGGGCCTAGTTTATAGACTTGTGTAGTTCGCGAACGACCTAGTTCAAAAGAGCGCTCCTTTGTGTGCACTACGTGAACTAGGTATAGGTTGCAAAAAGATTTTGCTTAAATACCATGCAATGGCACTAAATTAATAAATAAATATGGAAATGTACCTAGTTAGTAGTTATTACAACAGAAGCTATAACAATTTGTAAACAAAGGAGAGCATAGTAGTAGATATAAGAACACCTCTTTGCCTGCTGCGAACTAAGTAGGACACTTTTGCAGGACCAGGCAAAAGATCGCTAAGAGCAATCGTCTTCCCCGCTCTCGGTCCTGCCACGAACTAGTGAACTAGAAGAATCACCTAGTTCAGCAACGACCTGCGAACTAAAAGGAGCGAATTAAAATTTAGCTTTGGAAACAACACGAAAAGAAACGTTTCACCATTATTATACCACTTTCCCACACTCATGCATGTAATCCAGCACTTAGCGAATAAAACGCCACCAATTTTATGCACTAACACTGAAAATAACACAAGTTTTTGAAAATAATACAATGCGGTGACGTGACCTTTTTCGTTTTCCCACCAAAAACCACCGTACCACACAATATGTATAGTTAACGTTCCCTAAAATGGATGATGTAACCTTCTTGGTACAATGTACAGTTTGTCAAAAGTAATAAGCTACATTTGAGTTTTGGATTTTTGGGAAAACGAAAAAAATCGCGTCACCGCATTGTATTATTTTTCAAAACATGTGTTATTTAATTTCTGTGTTTCAGTGCATAAATGGTGGCATTTTATTCGTTAAGTGCTGGATTACATGCATGAGTGTGGGAAAGTGGTATAATCATAGTGAAACGTATCTTTTCGTGTTGTTTCCAAGTATAACTTGAGTATGACTTGACTAGACTAGACTAGATTAGATTATGACTTGAATTGTTGACTTGAATTGTAACTTGACTTGACACTTATTAACTTGAAAAATTATCAATTACTTGGCACTGGCTAAATACAAAAAAGTATGGAGCCAAATCAAAAACAAAAGAAGCTACATTTGTATTTTTGGTGTTGATAACATTTGAAAGGAGTTTTGGCAGGAAAACGAAAAAGATCGCGTCGCCGCATTGTATTATTTTCCAAAACTTATGTTATTTTCAGTGTTAGTGCATAAAATTGGTGGCATTTTATTCGTTAAGTGCTGGATTACAGGCGTGAGTGTGGGAAAACGGTATAATGATGGTGAAACGTTTCTTTTCGTGTTGTTTCCAAAACTCCATAGAAGCTTCAAGTAAAGTTGCCACCACTTTACTAGGAGTATGACTTGACTTGACACATTATATAATAGTCAAAGTCATACTCCTAAGTATGACTTTGACTAGACTGACTTGACGACTTCGACTGTGACTTGACACATATTTGCGTGAAATATCGATAACTTGATAAATAATCAATAACTTGACACTGGCTAAATACACAAAAGTGTGGAGCCAACTCTTAAAAAAAAACATTTGAACAAATGTCATGTGATGACGTGCCCTAACCAGCGTGTTTTCATTGATCTGTCAATGTCAAGTAAAAGGAACAGTAGAACAGTCACAACAAAGTCTGTTGGTGATTGGTTGTTTTAAATTTTGATAAATTATATAGCCAATCAGAATTTCGTGTCATTTTCAGATATGTGTAAAATTAATGTAATGAGAACATTCTAATTCTATAAATCCCGGAAAATAGCTGAAGTGGGGTTGGATTTTTATTAAATTAGTTTTAATTTATTAAGTGAATGAAGTGATTTAGTTAATTGCGTATCACAAATTTATAATATTAACAGGTATCTAATGATTTCTATATTTTAATAATGACCTACTTTTATGAATATTTACGAAATGCTTCGTCAGTGCTCACCTACTCGGATCGTAACATAATCTATTTAGATCAAATTTAGAAAACCTTGAATGAAAATAAAAACTAATTTAAAAAAGCGCAATTAATAATAGGTCTCTATCATGTCACATTACATATGGTTTGGTATAAATCTAATGGAGAGTTAGTCTTCAATATTTGCTTACCTTGGATTAATTTACTTTGCAGCCCAATAATTTGAGTGATAGGTAATAACGTAGCACATATTATGAAACCTTACATTTAATACAACCCATGTTTGTGAGTAATAGTATTAAGTTAATAACCTTGTATATGAGATAAGAATGCTTTGTCAACACAATACTCCAATTTCTCTTTTGTTTGCTCACCTTATTTATTTAGAAGACTTGCTATCCAAAATGTATGTATGTACATTTTACTTATTATATCATTGTTAAATTTTACAAAAACTAATGTTTGTTAAAAAAAGATCTGTCTACTACCCGCTGATGGAATATGTCACATGGATTAATGAGATAAAGTATAAAAAGTTTAACTTACTGTGCTCATATGAAAATATGGTTAATCTGTGCTGTTATTTTTAATTCTCATAAAACCTTTTAGCTAAAAAAGTCATATAATTTAAACATTAACTTTTGTTCTCCACTTTTTTGACTCCAAATAATTGAATACATTGTAAATGTGAGTGCACAATATGTGTATTGTGCAAGCAGGATGTCAGTGTAGGACTTATCACTTTCCTGTAGATGCATTGCAAAGTTTGTCAGGTTTCAGTATATTGATGATTTTGTATGATTTCTTATGTCATAGTTTATTCTTTCCAGAAGTACAATGCGGATAGTGCTCTTCCCGATAGCACTGTTACTGTGCAGTGTTTTAGCAGTGCAAGGTTACGAAGATACAACACTAGAGGATGATGATTTTGCAGAGTTTGAACATTTTGATGCTGATGACACTCCTATTGTTGGTAAGACTTTTGTATTTGAAAAGAGATTTCAATACATCTTAATCTGGAAATCTCATCATTATCATCCTTATACCTTACATCAATACTACAATGTTCCTGGGGAAAAAAGGAAAGATATGAAAATGAAAACAACTGATGGCCTTCATCACCAAAGTTCTTCAATAGGGGCATGCTGGTTTTTTTTGGCAGGCCAGCCTCCTCTTTATTATAACAAAAACAGGTGAGTTCAGATATTGAAATATACTTTTCATCTACCAGGAGCAACTGTGCTAGCAGTCTATAGCCACACTTAGTTTTAGGGCCAATATGCTATCCATCCCACCTCCATGAAAAGAAGGAAGAAATGTGCAATACACCATGAGCGGGTTTTCAATTATAATAATAATAATATGTGTGGACATCTCACACAATGCCATCTAGCCCCAAACTAAGCAAAGCTTGTACTATGGGAACCAGATAACTGATACAATACCTACTTAGATACTTTTTGTTTGTAAATACATACATAGAATACAATATAACACCCAGACACCAGAACAAACACCTATATGTTCATCAGACAAATGTTCATTGTCCTGTGTGAGAATCGAACCCACAACCCACAGTTCAGAAGGCAGGGTTACTACCAACTGAGCTATCGGGCCAGTCATGTTGATTTTGACATTCAGTACATGTCTTATCACCACCATGTAGCAAAGCATAAAGAGATTCCAAACTAGTGGACACCTTGGTTCAAATGTTTTTATTATCTATGGACTATTATAAGGAGACCTCGGCAAATAATATCTCACATATGGAAATACACAGTCATATTGAGAGCCACATTTATAAAACACATTTTATTTTAGAACACAGGAAAATGTTAACAACCTACAGTGTATGCAAAAAAGTACAATTTTCCTCAACATAATTTTATGCATTTCAGGATTCAATGCAGAAGAGAAGTCGTCTACGGTGAAGGCGAAGCCTCCACCGTTCAAGGATCAGTATGAAGCTCAGGTAGAAACAGAAGATGACATACTCATTGAGGTCAGTGCAATAATTATACAATATATTAAGTTTACAAATACATTTGCATTTGTATTAGATATATTCAAATGTATGTAAGTATTGTTAATGGATGACTTTTAATCATATTTAAGTACTAGTTGCGCGGATAGAAAGTATTTTAATTATTTACTCATCCCCAACATTTCACTTTTCCGGGATAAAATGTAGCCTATATGTTAATCCAGTGTATAAGCTATCTTGGTACCGAATTTCATCCAAATCCATTTAGCGTTTGAGCGTGAAGGAGTAACAAACATACACACATACAAACATACAAACTCTCGCCTTTAATACTAGTGTGGTGTGATGTGATTCTATCATTTATATGAGACAGCCTCAGTGATAGGTAGATAGATAGGTAACTCTTTATTGTCACACCAATAAAATTCACATCATACAGGAATGAATAAATCTTACATACTAGTGTAACAATGTCTGTGGTGTGGTAGTTAAGCAGGTCGGCTCAAAACCCGGAGGCGGCGGGTTCTTTACCGCGGCAAGACAAGTAATTGTACACAGAAAAAAATAATGCAAATACTCATTCTGAGTCTGGGTGTTGTGGGACCATGGTACATAGACACAGGGAATCCTAGTTAGGGTCTCAGGGACCCAGGAACTACAACGACCATGGTCTCAAATATATATAATAGGTCTTTACCTATGAAATTGCCGTATTGCAGTACAGATTTTTTCAAACAAAAAAAAGTTTTGATTGGCTCTGAATTCTAAATTCAAATTAATTTTGTTTTAAAAATATGACATTCTATTTACAATATAAGTCTTTTGTTTATTGATTAGCGTTGTATTTTAATTACATTTCAACATTTTTCCTCATAATGGATATTTTGAAATTTCGTGTAATTATGGAATATGAGTTCCGTCGTGGCACCAACGCGGCACAAACGACACGTAACATCAACTACGTTTACGGAGAGAACTGTACAAACGAACGTACAACCCGTTATTGGTTTGCTCGGTTCCGTTCTGGGAATTTTGACTTGAAAAATGAACCTCGTCCGGACAGGATCAATGCCACTGAAAACCTTCAAAATATTTATTTGCAGGATGACGAAGATAATGATGAGTTTGAACATTTTCAAGATCCGGAAGAATTTGAAGGGTATCAAGATGGTCCACCCCGCTCCTCTGAACAACCAAAGATCACTATTTCTAAGGTAAAGATCAAAGAAAAAATCAAAAAAGAGGGCAGTTTTAATTGCAGTCTCACTCCCAGTAGTATTACTACTACTTTTGAAGTAAAACTTCTCTATGCACACTTGACTTGGCTGGGTAACATTACTAACAGCTGGTATAACATTGTTTTGTTTAAAATCAATGTCGCCATCTTGACAATTGAAGGGATGAGATCAAGAAGGTTTTAACTTACTTTTTTGATATGACTTATGGATATCGTTAGATTCAGCGTGAAATTATCTACAATAATACATTCTCAAAATACCGAAATGAGTCTTAAATCTCGAGATTTTCAGTCTAAAAACGGTTTATTTGACATAGCATTAAAATATTATTATGTTTATTTTATTATATTATATTTTTACACTAATGTACGAATTAGTACTATATTTAGTATTTTAAAATAGAATTAAAACATTTTCAAGCAACTGAAACTTACATAAACCTTTTCTATTACCTTATAAGCACTCTACATTAAAATGAAGCCATTGAAGTTTAAAGTAATTTTTTTCGAAACTATCAATTTGACAGTACCCTTTTTATTTTCAACCCTTCAATTGTAAATTGTAATTTTACGCGACATACCAACATAATAATACAAATTTTAAGTAATTTTGAACTTTGTTATGTTGGCAATGGAGATCTACGTGGACCAACAACTATCAACTTGTTGGCCTCGTCACGCATTCACCAACTTACTCCCCAAGTCAAGCGTGCCTAAAGAAGTTTTATATAATAGTTTATATATATTTTTAAGAAAATTCTTCAAAAACCATGTACATTTTCCCCCAGGTTCCTATAATGGTGCGTCCGCGATGGGACGCGTACTGGCTCGAGGGTATTCTATGCTGTATGCTCGCGGCCTATGCACTGGCATACGCAATCGGGCGGGCTAAGAACACGTCCATAGCAGCCAACTTCTTGAAGCTTCACAAACCGCTGTTGGACGACAACTTTACGTTAGTCGGTGAGTGTTATTCTCTTTCTTCGCTGTTTTGTCTTGAAAGACACAATTAAAAAAAAATTGTGTGCTTTAGACCACACGACTGAAGTAAAACTTCTTTAGTTTAGCTCCGTCTATCAGCAGGTATAACTTTGTTTTATATTAATGTCGCCATCTTGACAATTGAAGGGGTGAGAATAAAAAGGATTTAACTGATTTTTTTGACCAAATGACTTATGGGTATCGTTGGATTCAGCGTGAAATTATCTTCAATAATACATTCCGAAAATACCGAAATGAGGTTTAAATCTCGAGATTTTGAGTCTAAAAATGGTTTATCTGTCACAGGAATACAGTACGCTTAGCATAAAAACATTACTTTATTTCTTTTATTATATTATATTTTTACAATAATTGTATGAATTAGTACTATATTTGGTAATTTTAAATAGAAATAAAACATTTTCAAGCAACTGAAACTTACATAAACCTTTTCTATTACCTTATAAGCACTCTACATAAAAATGACGCCGTTGACGTTTAAAGTCAATTTTCTCGACACTGACAATTTGTCAGTTAAATCCTTTTTATTCTCAACCCTTCAATTGTAAAATATCATTTTACCGGACATACCAACATAATAATTAAAAAAGACTTTGCTATGTTCACAATGGAGATCTACGTGAACAAACTTCAAATTCCGTGCGCCTCGCATTCACTAGCTTACTCCCCAAGTCAAGCGAGCGTAAAGCAGTTTTACTTCAATACAGATAATATTCATTAAAATAAATCAGTCAAACAGCCTTATTTATAACTATATTTAGTGGTAAAACTTGACCTTTGTGAGGTAGTATTACGTGAGGGCGTGTTTGCGTGCGTGCGTGCTTGTGTGTGTCTGTTTGTGTGTGTGTGTGCGTTTGTGTGTGGGTGTGCGTGCGTGTGTGTTTATGTGTGTGTGTGAATGCCACTCTTGTTTCTATAATATTCTCCTATTGTATTGTTCAGGCGAGACGGGTGCAGACGTGGTGGTAGGATCAGAAGAGCGCGGGTGGCGTCGGGAAGCTGAGCATTGTTTCACGATGTGGTGCAGCGGACGGGTCTGCTGCGAAGGCATGCTGCTCACACTCAAACTCATCAAGGTAATGCAAAAACCACATCTCATTTTATATCTGCATCTATCTGCTACTACAGACACCTGGGTGCGTGCTCTTTGTTAAATTATTTTTAATTTATTACTTTACCTTATTACTAAATTATAATCCACATAGTAGATTTATGTCAAAATCTAGTTGAATTGATGACAGCGCCATCTGTGTTGATTTTTCTATCCATAGACCAGGTAACGATCCAGGAAAGTATGACGGTCGCTAGGTGTCGCTTTTACAAATTACTCAGCGTTCACCTATTATATCTGTTCAATGAAATTCGACCCTAGCTAGAAAAAAGCTTATTTTTTCGAAATTGTTTAGTAAAATTGACTGTAAAAAGAATGAAACGTGATATAAAAAAATGACACGTTACAGCTTATGCCCGCGGCTTCGCCTGCGTGGCCTATAGGAAACGAGAACGAAAATTTTTCATAGATAATTCGACCACTCATTTCACCCTCTTAGGATTGGAATTTCGAAAAACCAATTATAATAACCTCCAATTTTCAAGTCTCTAGGACCAATGGCTGTGCGTTGTTATATAAGTCAGTCAGGACTTGGAATTTTACAAGTATAGATTAATCATGAACATAAATACAAAAACCACAACCTTTTTAAATTCTCTCGTTTACCTCTGACTCTTTTACTTCGAGGTACAAGAGTCACTAACTAACTAGTTAACTCCCCAAATACTGCACACTTATTGGTTAATCACAGTCAATTCATCAACAGACAACCAATGAGCGTTCAGTATTTTGGTTTAATTGACACATTCTACTAATGTATGTCCTCTCCTCGCCAGCGGCAAGACCTAGTTCACGTGATAATGGGCACGGTAAAGCCGAGTACAGACACGCTGCTGGTGCGAGTGGAACTCGGCAAGGACGACGGCGATCCGTTCGTTTTATGTGTTGCGCAGAAGAAACACGCCACAAGACTAGCCAAGGAAATGCAGGACCTGGTATGTAATATTGCATTATATTAGTATAGACAGTACATTATGTTAGGAGAGGTGATGACTGTGTTAGGTGAGGTGCTGGTTATGTTAGTATGGGCGCTGACGGTGTTAAGTAAGGTGCTGGTTATGTTAGGATGGGCGTTGACTGTGTTAGGTAAGGTGCTGATTGTGTTAAGATAGTGCTGTGCTAGGTAAAGCGCTGGTCATGTTAAAATGGGCGCTAAATATGTCACGACGGGTGCGTAAAGTGTTAGGATAGGTGCTGACGGTGTTAGGAAAGGCGCTGGTTATGTTAAGATCGACGCGAAATATTTTCGGGCGGGTGCTAAATGTGTTAGGTGAGACACTGATCATGTTAGTTTGGGCACTGATAATGTTGGGAAAGACATTGATGCCCGTCTGTACTAAAAGTTTATTAAAATACAACCTAGCTAAGCAATAATTTACCTCGGGTTCTCGAATAAGTTTGTTAAATTCGTGTCAACTTTGCAGAACAAATACTGAGCGCTCATTGGTTGATCGGACAGATCGGGGGCTATGACGGGAGGGAGATAAGTGCGAACTTAGGAGCTACCAAACTTTAGTACAAACGGGCATAAATATGTTAAGTTAGCCGACTGTGTTACGAAACGCGCTGATTACGTTGCGATAGGAGATGAACATTGAAATGTTCAGAAATGTAAAATCCTTTCGTTTGATACCAAAGTTGACCAATTGTCTTACTATGAAATTTTATTTTTGTGTTAAGGAATGATGTGACGAGCTAGCCGTTCACCCGATGTTAAGTAACACTACATTTGTCGTACAATTTCCAGAGTGTATTCTGTCCGGAGAAGCGAGCGGGCGACAAGCACGGCTTGCCGTCCGCACTGTGCGTGCTCTCGGAGTGTGCGGAGGCCACCGCCGCGGTCTTGGATCCACGGGCGTGCGCCGCCTTAGATCAGTATCACAACCGCGTCCATTACATACATATCTCCGATCGGTACTGCGGGCCCAAGCAGATCGAGTGAGTATACACACACACACACACACACGCACACACACACACACACAGACAGACAAATTAGGCGTCACACGTCGATGTCGAAATGTCGAAAAAAAAAAACAAATAATGAATTGTGACGATTTACGTCACAATTAATTTTTTTTTTCACAACTTGAGATATAATGTACATAAATATCTGATATTTTTTATATGAGCTTTTCATATGATAATCTTGAAATTACAATAGAAATTGAAAAGATTTCGGTACATTTCTAAAAATATTAAGGTTATTTCATCACCAGGGAGACAGCTGTGACCAAGCCCCCTGAGACTGAAAAAGTGATGCTTATGAGCATTTCCTTGGGCGCCGACGGCGGTGGCGATGAAGTTCGTCCGCTACTACTGCTGGTCTTCCACATATTGGACAAGATCAAGCGGCTGAGACTTAGCAAGGAGGTAAGCATTGAAGGAAAGAAAGAAAAAATTCAGGACACCACACAACATTACATCACATTACAGGAGAATACAGTATAATTTAGAAATAAAGAATAGACAAATTAACAGATAATAATAATAATATCTGTGGACATTTCACACAACGCCATCTAGCCCCAAACTAAGCAAAGCTTGTAATATGGGAATCAGATAACTGATACAATTACTTAGATAATTTTTGTTTGTAAATATTAGGTCTTTACCTATGAAATTGCCGTTTTGTTTGAAAAAAGTTAAAGTATTTTTTTTTTCGAACTTATTTATTTCTTTTATTCAAAGTAATCACCCCTGCAATCAATGCATCTTTGCCAACGCTGTGGCAGTTTATGGATGCCCTTCTTGAAAAAATCAGCAGGACGGGAGACAACAAACTCTTCAAAGGCGTTTTGTACTGCCTCTCGGGAATTGAATTTTTTTCCCGCTAAAAAGTTGTCCAAATTTTGGAAAAAGTAATAGTCGGTAGGCGCAAGATCTGGTGAGTATGGCGGATGAGGGAGAGCTTCCAAACCCAACTCATGCAGCTTAGAGACGGTCTGTTGTGCAGTATGGGGTCGCGCGTTGTCGTGAAGTAGCATTGGAGACGACCGATTGACCAAAGCTGGTTGCAGACGTGCGAGTTTCGCCATCATTGTGGTCAGTTGTTCAATGTACACATCTGCAGTAATGCTCTCGCCGTTTTGTAAAAAGCTATGATGAATCACACCAGCACTAGACCACCAAACTGTGACCATCACCTTTCTAGGGGTCATTTTTCGTTTTGCACATTGCTTTGGTACCGAACCAGGATCTAACCAACTTGCTGAGCGCTTTCGATTGTCAAAAAGAATCCATTTTTCATCGCACGTAACAATTCGGTTCAAAATTCCTTCATTTCTGTGCCTCTTAAGCAGCGCAAGGCAAGTCTCGACGAGTACGTTGCGCTGGCGATCGTTAAGTTCGTGGGGCACCCATCTATCAAGCTTTATTATCTTGCCAATCTGTCGCAAATGGACCAATATTGTTTTGATGCTAACATCAAAAGCTGCTGCCAGCTCAGCTGTAGATTGAGATTCATCAGCTTCCACAATCGCCTTTAATTCATCATTGTTGACCAAAGTTTCCGGACGACCACGAGGTTCATTTTTCAAGTCAAAATTCCCAGAACGGAACCGAGCAAACCAATAACGGGTTGTACGTTCGTTTGTACAGTTCTCTCCGTAAACTTCGTTGATGTTACGTGTCGTTTGTGCCGCGTTGGTGCCACGACGGAACTCATATTCCATAATTACACGAAATTTCAAAGTATCCATTATGAGGAAAAATGTTGAAATGTAATGAAAATACAACGCTAATCAATAAACAAAAGACTTATATTGTAAATAGAATGTCATATTTTTAAAACAAAATTAATTTGAATTTAGAATTCATAGCCAATCAAAACTTTTTTTGTTTGAAAAAGTCTGTACTGCAATACGGCAATTTCATAGGTAAAGACCTATTACATACATAGAATACAATATAACACCCAGAAACAGAACAAACACCTATGTCCATCACACAAATGTTTGTCCTGGGTGGGATCGAACCCACAACCCACAGTTCAGAAGGCAGGGTTACTACCAACTGAGCTATCGAGCCAGTCAAACAGATGTAATAATAATAATTAATAATTCCTCAGTCTGCAGCCCTAACCACCGGTAGCTTGGGCCTTGCCCCGCTGCTGGCGGCACACTAGTTTTAGGTTTTTTATTATATTTTTGTAATACTTATTTTATAAAAATATTGTAAAAAACCTAGATTTAAGATTGAAAATAAATAAATGAATAATAATAAAAATAATAATAAAGATGTAACATTGTGTGAAGTCATGACCAGGTCCCGACTCATGGTCACTCACTCCCGAGGAGCATGAGATTGAGGTCAATAAGCATTGCATACTGGGGTATTGCTTACAGCACCGCATACTGGGGTATTTCTTACTGTAGCACTGCATACTGGGGTATTGCTTACAGCACCGCATACTGGGGTATTTCTTACTGTAGCACTGCATACTGGGGTATTGCTTACAGCACCGCATACTGGGGTATTTCTTACTGTAGCACTGCATACGGGGGTATTGCTTACTGTAGCACTGCATACTGGGGTATTGCTTACAGCACCGCATACTGGGGTATTTCTTACTGTAGCACTGCATACTGGGGTATTGCTTACAGCACCGCATACTGGGGTATTTCTTACTGTAGCACTGCATACGGGGGTATTGCTTACTGTAGCACTGCATACTGGGGTATTGCTTACTGTAGCACTGCATACTGGGGCATAATAATAACTAATCGTTTTATTACAGGCACTAGCAAAATGCGAGAAGCGTCGTCAGAAAGTAGCGGAAGCTTGGTTGCGAGGCGCTCACGCAGCGCGGCAAGAACAAGCGGCGGCGAGAAGAGAAGAGAAACGGAAACAGGAAAAGGAACGGATTCTAGCGGTAAGCTGTTATAAAAAAAATCATGGTCTCTAATAATCTTTATAGCATTTAATGTGGCAACAAACTAAAGGGCACCCCTCTGAGGTAGATCTTAGTTACTCTATGTATTTAGCCGTCGGGCCGCAAATGGCCCATAATTATAGGGACTGTCTACAAAAGTAACTCCATACTTCGGACGACTTAACAGGCTATTCGACAACTATTAAAAATGAACAAGTAAATATTAACTTCATAAAGTGGCCTAAAAATGAATGTAATCATTGAAAATATAAGTAAAAGCGGTCAATAAATCACGGAGTAGTACGCTTTTAAAGTTTCATCGCCTGTCCCTTTCTCGCAAAACAGAGATCGTGTGGAGCTTTCCACAGCTACTATGAAGGCATAGCTTATGACGTCACATGTCAAAGAGATTGTAATGTAGAGCTACCATGGAGGTACCACAGCTTAGTAATGAGGTACTATGGAGCACCGGTAACTGACGTCACTGCGTGTTTGAGCTGTCTCTTTTATTCCTGTTTTTTAAAATTCATGTAGTTATGTAATTTTTTGGATAATTTAGTTTTTGTTTTCACGACTGTCTATTTTATGAGGTATATTATTTATTTATGCAATAAAAAGCAGTCAAGTAGTCTATTCCCGATCGGTAAAAACATACTACCGATCGGGAGTTACTCGACCTTCGTCGTACTTTCAAGCATTTCCCCGGGTTTGTCTCTAAAGCCAATTTAAATAAAATTCCCAAATATGTACTATACCAATTTTATCCATCTATGCTGCCAACATCTGTACTGTTACAGGAAGACGACCCGGAGAAGCAGCGTCGCTGGGAGCTCAAAGAGCAGAAACGCCAACAAAAACGCAAAACGCCCAAAATGAAGCAACTCAAAGTCAAAGCACTTTAAATTATCAGTATCAATGGAACAAAATATAACTCGAAATCCATTTTAAGTTAAAGTAAATTATTATTATTTTAACACGGCCTTTCCTTTTCCTATTTTTATTTAATTTCCTTAACTTAAGGAATTAGAGATTACCACCTTACTGAACCAATCTTGATGAACTTTATTGTGAAAATAGTATAGACCCCGACGTCAGACAAAGAATATTTTTTACTAATCTACAGAAGCTACCTCTATAAAAACTCGTCTTCCAAGATCATCAATTTTTTTTTTACTACATCAAACAAAAAAAAAACTACGACCAAGTTATAGAGTATAGAGGAGACCTGTCTTGAATCATTTGCAACCTTCTTCCTGAATTCTGATGATGTAACATTAAATCTTTTAACATAGGATTTGATAAATACTGTGCGATTTTCATTTAAAACAAACGGTGCATGTGTACATATAGCATACATACTCTTTGTATAGCATACGTAAAGTAGCATAGGCAAGTATGCTAAAGACCACTTAGGACCACTCATGTGGTCTGTGCTAAAGACCACTTAGGACCACTCAGGTGGTCTGTACTAAAGACCACTTAGGACCACTCAGGTGGTATGTGCTAAAGACGGCATGGAGCGAGTTTTGTCATGCAATACAGAGCGATTCTTAAGAACCTGTAAAATTCAAGTAAAATATATAACATTCAAAATCGAAAGCAATATGGCATCAGCAAGTGATATGAAGTTTAAAATATTCTTTTTTAGTTTAGTTTTAACTATGTATTACAACTATTTTTATTGTTTCGTTACCTATGTTGTTAAGAAAAACTGTCCTACTGGATTAGCAAACTTTCAGTATTTTATTGGTTTTACAAAATGTTTCATGAATAAATGAATGCTATTTACAGCTAAAATAGCAGTTATTTCTGCCCTTCTATTTATACATAATTAGGTATAACAATCTTTTGCAGTTGCTGATTAAGCCAACGGTGTTTTTAAGGTCCGTATTACAGAACGATGCTGTCATCGATCGGTGCTCAAGCATAGATTTCATTCACTAATTGATAACTTTATGAATGAAATCTCTGCTTGAGCACCGATCGAAACGAAACTCTAGCGCTGACTGTCATTGCGCAGAATTAAAAAAATAGGTATCACAGGGGGCTAGAGGGACGAAAGGTGCGCGTGCGTAGCGCCGGTTGGCCAGCAGTCATACTCCGTCCCCCGCCCCATACGACGCTCCGCGGTCTTCTGACTGTATAGTCGCGTTCTAAGGTGTATTGTTATTGCCATTCATTTTTATTGTTAAGTTAGAGTTCGTTTGTTATTGTTGGTTTTCTTAATGTGTATAGTGTATTTTTAGTAGATAGTGAATATGCCTAGAAGAATATGTTTTGAAAAGACCGGCACGAAAAATGGTGTATGACATGCATTGTTTTGTTAAAAGAGAAACCAATTGATTGATTCTTGAAAGCAAGATTTAAATAAAAAGAGGTTAATCTTGAATAGTTACCTGTTACAAGCTATGCAAAACTTTAATATTAACTATTTATTAATGTTTGCGCGCGCGACAGTACCCATGCGCAGCTATCCCTTCCACGTTTCGATCAGCGCTAAACTTACGTGCCGCAAACTATACCATGTATCCACATGGCCATTGCACTTACATAAAAAATGTAAAAAAAACCATCGAGATGGTTTTTTACATTTTTTATTTTTTGCCAACACATTGCTAGTACGCCTGTCGCTAATGGATCTGTCCCACCCATTAGCAATGGCTTCTACAGGATGTTTGACGAAGTAAGACTATAAAAATTATACTTAATGCTTCCCGCGCTTTCAACCACAACTTATTTGTTTTGTTGCAAAACATTTTTTTCCAGACAACCTATGTACAAAACTTAAACCAAATCAGTACAGCCGTTTTGACGTTAAAGCCACAAAAAGAGAAAATGTTTTACTTTAATAAAGTAGTATATGTAGGTACATTTAATTAAATTGGCTTCAAATTTAAGTTCAGAGGAAGGGTAAATAAATTCAATTAATTGTTCAAAGCAATATTTATTTCAAATATTTGTTAAATTATTAAGAACAAAATAACAAAATATGTTAACAAACATAAGTATCTATCTAGTTCTAAGTCACATAGCAAAGTCATCATAAAACATACAAGATTGTTTCAGTAAAATGTATTCAAATTTATATAAAATTGAATTGAGATCTCAACAGTCTTTGATGCCATGAAATTTAAATATTTATATCTGTATAAAAATATAAGCATAATGTCAACATTACTATTTGTAAAAAAGCATTGTCTTAGTTGCTTACAAAGTCGAGATAAGTGGATGAGCGCATTTGTGACTTAGACGAAATAAAAATAAATTTGTTCTAAACCAACACTTATGGGTAAAGATTTAGGTAACTAAAGTAAATCATTAATCCTGTTTACAAAGCTTAATAGCTTCACCAACCGATTCATTTATTTAAGGTATGTAACAATGAGTGCATTCGAAAATTTGTACCTATATTCCAATAACTTTTGAGCAATTTGCATTAACATTATTAATGAAAACAGCTGCATCATTATTTCCTTATCTAAACAAACCAAAAAGTGATAAATACATGCATAAATCAACTCAATTACACAGAGGTACTAGGAACATCAACATTCAGCAACTACATTTATGTCCACACTAACATCATACAAATACACTGAAAAATATTTATTCAACATCCATTAGATCACTTCAATACTACTTCTATAGTACTCCGCATCACTGATACTTAGAGCATAATAACACGAAGCCCCATACACTAGATTTTGAGGTATTGGTCGTTGGATGGCTGTCATTCATCAACTTGCAACTTCTGGATCTGTGTGGACACTCGGTCCATTTCTGGTGATATTTCCGTCACTTGTGGGGGGTCCATTGACAGGTTGAGATTCTCCAGGGACTGACATCGCTTGGCAGGGTTGCTATCGCGGTTGTAACCGCTCGTTGAAGGCTCCAAAAAACTGCTTTTGTAGTCGCACCCGCTCTCGCTCACGTCACTACCGATCGCGTCAGAGTTTTCACTCTTAGTTCTATGCCGAATTGGCAAAACATATGGACACAGTCTGTTTTTATGCGTCGCTCTTTTCATGCAGTAACCAACAGTGACGTTCGACACGTAGCGGGTATTGAAACGCATCACGCTTAAATTACTTTTGGATTCGCGTAAATAGTCACGACGTGCTTCCGTTATTGCACTCAGCATGCCCAGATCGTGCAATGATTTATCCAAATTATCCAAGTTCATGTGGCGAGGTTTCTGTAAACAACGCAATTAATAACCAATTAACGCGGTCGCCGGCGTCCACTGTTATCTTAGATATTATGGATGGCAATCGTTACATACACTGCTTTCAAAATCATTGCATTTCATCCTGGATTTAATTGATCTTAAGTTTTATGAAATTACGCAGAAAACAGCGAAAATAAACATCACAAAAAAATCTAAATACCGAATGACAATAATGAATGTCGGATTGACAAACAATTTGACAGTACAACATAAAATTGACAATAACAGCTAAATTAAAATTGACAATCCGTGAGCAATAAATGCTGCCAGGTTATGCAAAGAGTTTACGATAAATGGAACATTTACTAGTTGGCAGTTACCACTAAATGGCGACAGTCGCTTAAAAAGTATTTTAATTAATTGCCCATCCCACGGGAGCGTTTCACTTTTCCGGGATAAAATGTAGCCCATATGTTAATCCAGTGTATAAGCTATCTTGGTACCAATTTCATCCAAATCCATTCAGCCGTTTGAGCGTGAAGGAGTTACAAACATACACACATACAACAAACTTTACAAACTTTCGCGAATATTAGTGTGATTAACTGCTCCGCCTTAGCTTCGCAAAAGTTATCTAAACTCTAAACCATTCATATAAAAACATCACAAAAAATGGTCAAAATGGTCCCCAGCCATTTAGTTCAGTGACATGATAATATGCATACCTACTTAGATACAGAAGCATTATGTATATTAAGATATAAAAGATTCTTGTGTCATCGAAGTACCTCCGTATGTGTGACACGGTGCAACATACGTAGTATCCCATACTTGGTCTGTGGGTGCAACAGACGCTATCGGGCTGGCAAACCGGCTACAGATACGCCCAAGGCCCAATGCGATGATAACGTACCGTTTATTGGTTACAATGGCTAAATTATGAAGTGCAATGAAGTGCAATTAAAGCATATATCATAATGTTGGATGTTGGTGCAAACAAACCAATATGCACCGCATTTATTCGCGCCTTTAATCTTGATTAAATTACCGACAGTAAATTTCCTTTAGTACTTCTCAGGTATGGAGTGGAGTGGTCCACAGTATGAGTGCCATATTTTACGCATCGAAAGAGTACAGCGGAAGTTTTTAAGATTTTAACAGTTTCGCTCTAGAACATTTGACGTCAGCTATGAGCAGCGCTGTAGACGTCATCATTATCTGCCACTCAAAACAAGGCGGACTATAGCAGATGTAACATACTATCTGAATATCTTAAATAATAAAATTGATAGTGCCGAGTTACTTCGAAAATTTCCCTTCGAACTCTAACATTTAATTTCTGGCATACTAACACCGCTTCTTTCTGTTCCTTTGGCGAGGACAAACTAAAAGCAAAATACCTTCTTCTGGAGAACCTCTTCATTTCTTAATGACTTTTTAAAGATTAGGTTACAATGCTTATGACATAGGCCTAGTATCAGAATACTAGGCCCATGTTAGGCCCATAACATTTTCATTGGCGGGGTGCGTTCCATAAGGCAAAAATTGGCATCAAAATTTTTTGTTTCTCAAACTAATAGCATCACTGAATAGGTCTCATGCTAACTTCATTAGCTACCTACTAACTTATTTCTTTATTTACTAATGTTTCTACAGGTGGAAACTTGTAACTGGCCTAGTTTCTTTTACTTTAAGCTTACCTTTTTATATGAATTTTGGCTGTATGTTTTCCTAATATGAATAAATAAATTGTATCTTATACTCTTATATAACTTGTGTCCCACAATTTCTTTGCTTGTCTCATTAGTAATAGAAACATGAAAAATAAAAAGGCTTTATGTCATAATGATAATGTCTAATTGTCTCTAACTCTGTCTAATCTGTATTTATGTCAAGGAAGTTTAAAAAAATCTTTGGCTCTTTGCAGATTTGCGGATATGATATTTTTCTATTCTTTGCACAGCAATTAAATAGGTTGATTCTTGTCACAAAATTATAATGGCAGAAATATTAAAAGAATGGCTAACGGAAAGACTACAGAGACCAATCAAGTGGGATGCAGAACAGTTTGGAGAGATGATGAAAAACGGTCACATAATAGCCAGTGTTCTTCGCAGCTATCATATCATTAACGATGAGAAACATTTTCTGATAAGATCCAGCAATGCACTAGATGACATCAAAAACAACTGGAAATATTTATCAGAATGGTTGAAAGAACTAGAAATTAATTTAACCAATGCAGATCTAACTAATATTATGAATGGTAGAGGTTCATCCTTGCTTCGCCTATTTTATCAACTATTTCTCCATTTAGATAAGAAAGATAGGATTAATTTCATTAAACGGGAAAGGAAAATGGTTTCTGAACTTGTAGAGAAAATGGGAAACAGGTTCAAAATTGATAAAGTGGCTGAAGAACGGGAGTCAACTGTCGATGACCTTTCGAGACCATTGTTAAACGAAAAATATTTTATAGAATGGCAGAAAAAGAAAACAGAGCAAGTAAAAGACACTTATGACTACATACGTCACAGATATTCGAAAATGTTAGAGAAAATTAAAGATTCCGAAGCTCCTATTCAGTTTAAGTCTTCTAAAACTCCAAACTTACTGACAGCTAAAGAAAAAGCAGACATTGAACGATTTTCTCAACGATGTCCTTGTAAATTTGAAAACTACACGTATGATCAACTAATTCAAATGGAGGAAAAAGCTTTAGAACGGTCAAGATCTCTTTCTGATTCCGAATGGGCAAATAATTATATGGATAATTTATACTCTAAGATGCATAAAAAGTCTGATTCTGAAGAATTTCAAAATCAAGTAAGGAACGTATTAAGCGGTTCGTTATGGGATCTTTCAGTTGCTGAGGAAGAAGGTAAACTTGATGTTGGGCTTGCAAAGAAAGTTATGAAGCTCTCTCATTTCGAGAAACAAATGTGCACACAAATTATGGAGACAAAGCAACAGGCGCGTAACCTAGTTGTCAACAGAATTCAAGGTGAAAAACAGTTTAACGAACAAAGAGAACAACAATTTAACCAGTTCTTGGACAATGTTAAAGAACAAATCCACCTGGAAGTTGTGGAAATAGATTTTGAGAAACAAAGACAGAACCTACTGCACAAGAGGTTGTATGCAGAGAAGATGAAAAGAAAACGACAACATTACTACGAAATATGTTACGATACAGTATTATCTGTGGTTGATTACGCTACTAAATATGCTTATTTTAAAAAATTAATTGGTGATGAGATTCCAAGTCATTTTATCCACGAGTGGAAGACTCTTTATTTTAAGCAACAGCCAATTTTTGACATACTTGAACCGGTAGAAGATGTACTGAAAGAGCCGGACACAGAAAAAGAAATGCCACCTGAAGAAGAAGAGATCATTCGACTTGAGTTAGATCGTCAAGAAGTGTTAAATGACACTGAATTTAAGGAATACCATAACTATTCGTACCCTTGGACTTTGGATCTGTTAATTCCTAACTACGATCCCGAATCAGAAGAAAGAAAGTACGAGTATTTGGGTACTCGCGTACTTGGACATGTCGTTTACACTTTATTAGAGATAAAATACCCATATCCGCCTCCAAGGTCACCTGCTGGACTTCCAAATTTTTCTTCAAAAGCTTTATTGCGTGGGCTTCCAGACAGGTCTATCACTGTCTCAATGCAAGCCCTATTAAATTTGCGTAAGATATTCGTTGCTCGATTAGAGACTGCTGTAAATTTCTGTTTAAGAAAATTCAAATCTGAAATGGTTGGATGTACTGACATAGAATTATCATTTGACAAGTTTTTAAATGCAGCTCAGGAAGAAGATGATAAGGAGCTTATAAAACTTATGAAAGCTGAAGATGATGTCACTTGTAAAAATAGTGAAGCTAATGCTGTTGCTTTACTTGGGGTCCCACCACCAAATACAAAGCAAACACAGACTCCTAAAACTATACCTGAAGAAGAAATCACTTTATCCACAGCAGCTAATTTAGGAAAGTATGCATATGAGTCTCTTAGTTTTGGAGAACCAATCACTGATCATCTTGTTGCGGCTATGCTAGTAGAGCTTATTAAAGATCAATACAATATTAATGGATTTGTAATCATAAATTACCCTAATAACTACAGAGAAGCTCAAATACTGGAAGAAACATTTTCTGGCCGTGCACCCCCGGATGAGGAAATATTAGACGACAGAGACGACATTTTCCTAGAGGAAAGTATAGCAAAGCACAGAAAAAAAGAAAAAGACCAATATAAAGAAATAAGGGTATCAAAACTAGTAAATAATCCTCACAAAGTGAGAACCGATAAGCCATTTCAGAGCTATTTTACGTGTTATATGCACTTAAAAGATACTGAAGATATTCTTCAAGAACTTGTCATATGGGACCTTACGGAAGACAACTCAGAATTGATTGATAGATTTTATGCTGTCCTTGGAATAAACTACAGTATGTATTATGAGGTCATCGAAAAAGATTTTTTAGCTCAAATATGCAAATATATCATTGGAGATTATGTCATGCCCTTGAAATCTTGTGATAAGCTATTTGGTGACAATGTTTTAAGTCAGCTTGATTTTCCTTCTTCTGAAGATAAAAGATTAAAATCAAAGATCATCAAACCTGAAGTATCTATCAACGGAAAGTCTAAGGAAAAAATGCGTCGTGGATCTAAGATAAGTAAACAATCAATAATTGCCGAACTAGAAGTAGTTAAAGCTCCAGAGGCGTCTAATGAAGAGGTTACTGATGAGGCAGTGCAATTAATGGACATAGCGGTTGAAAAAGATGAAACAAACAATTCTATACTTAGTTCAGAAGCTATTAAAGTCTTGGCAGGAGAAGAAGATTGGGATTACGGTGATATTCCTATCGCTGAACCGATTGGTGTGGCATTAGCATCATGCTGGGAAGTGATTGAAAAAGTTTATATTCAAGACATGCAACAACTGCTTTTCGCCAAGAGGCTGCAAATGAACTGTTTGGTTCCATATGCTAGATTTATTAAAGACAAAATGGAACAAATAATTACCATGCCCTCCGAAAAACAAGACTTGGTGAGCCTATTTCAAAGAGACTACAATAATTTTGAAATGGATTGGCGTGATGTAAGCTTGACGAAAAATGAGTGGCATTGTCGCGTGAAGGAATTACAAAATAATTTGTATCGAGTTTGCGATAACAGGAAATTATTTGCGGAACAACAAAGGCAGTCACTTATTTGTGAAAATTGGACAATGGAAGAACTTACTACTATGGTGAATACTTACATAGCGTCCATGCAAACAGAATTAAATCGGTAAGTTTAAATTTGTATTCAACTAAATAGCTCACTCTTCATTGCATCCCGCCTCCACTCACAACCAGAACTCTCTAGAGCCTAAGAGGAAAATCACACTTTAATTAATATTTACATAGGCAAGTGCTAATGATTAATACAAACTGAATCTATTTAGTTGTCAACTTTGAATATGTAATGATGTTAAACCATTTTCAGGTCTATCCTAACGTTTCAAGCTCTGCATGACTTTTATTTTGCTATGATAAAACGAATGCCACCTACAGATAGACTTGTATCGAAAGATTTGACGAAAATATCTAGAGAATCAGACGAAACATCTGGGAGTAGGAAAGGAGGAGAAGATAAAATATTCAGACAACTAAGAAATGTTTTTCAAGATTTGCAACTTAAGAATATTAAAATAGATTACAGCAACAATCCATTTAATTTAGTATTAGAAAATAATGTCAAGTTTGCGCTGAAAGTCATAAAAGACACAAATGACTCTTATAGATCTCTAATTAGTAAAGAGTACGGTGAAGTTGCTAAAATAGTGATACCAGTTAAAAAGAAAGAAGAAAATGAAATAAATTCAGAAGCATCGGCCAATGCTGAAGAGATTTTCAAAGAAAATGCATTAAAATGTATTAGCGAGTGGACGATGGGCATAAATGGAGAAATGTACAGGGCAAGTTTGCGTATTCTCGCATTACAATATAAGTGTTACCGGGACATGAAAATGTTCAACGACCATATTTATAAAACATTTAGTGATGTGCAAAATGATATAAACTCGTATTATATGAATGAAATAAAGTCTGTTGATCGTCTATGCAAATATCTTCAAATGGCAGTGGAAGATGCACGAAGAATACCTGAAACATTGATATTAGAACATGATACATTTGTAATTGATCCAAATCTGTTGCAGTTTGCACCACCTGAATCACCTACGGAACCAGATGAGGTTACAGAACTGGTGAATGAATTTGAATTCAAAATTAGTCAACTGGCAAAACTTAGGTCTCAGCTAAAAATTATTGCACCAACTGGAATTGCTTTGCAGCAAGCTTTTATTTACACTTTGCAAGACTTTACCTTTTTCGGAAAAGAGTGTTGTGAAGGACCACTCTTTCCAGAAATGTGGATCAAGATAAATCCTGAACAGATACCTAAATTAGTATACTTGCTGTTTGGTGATACGTGTTATATCGACTGGAGAGACTTTCTTCTTTACTGCCTTAATATACGGTATCCTAACGTGGAGGACCTATTGGAGCTGCGTAAAAAGTTACGGTGTTGTGATCTGGAATCTACAGAGCTAGTTTCTAGAGATGATTTTGTCAACCAAGACTTTTGGTTTGACCAAGAATTCAATCCAGAAGATAAACATCAAGTTCTAAGAAAATGTTTGATCAAAAATTTCTTATTTGAACTGTTTGAAGTTCAAAAAGATTTAATGAATTATTCGGCATTCTTATTGGCTTTTTGCAAAAGTCCTAACCCAATAGAAGGGTTTGCTACGGCATTATCGATGGCAGTTGGTAAAAAAATATGTTTTGTGTATGATGAATGCGAAGAAATTGTATGTAAATTAATTAAAGACAAAAAATACAAAGATGAGTGTCTGGCATGTGCTCTGAAATGCACTCATAAATTCTTGGATAAGGTAATCTCATTGGTCATCAACACGTGTGAAGGTACAACGGTGATAGAACTAGAATATACTGAGCCAGCTCCTGAGAAAAAGGTTAGTAAGAAAGGCAAAGGTTCTACTGGAAAGACAAAGAAGCAGGAGAGTTCGCAAAGTGCTCGCACGCCTAAGATGGCAAAGAGTCTCACGAGCAGAAGTAAACTTGCACAGTCAGAAACAGACGTGAAAATTACGTTTATTTGTCCTCCTTGTGAAGAGGATATGGAAGTTGTAGAAGAGAAACCCCCTGAAAAGGAGCAAGTTGAAGAAGAACAGAAGGCTGAGGTTCAACCAGATCCCGATTTAGCGTACACTGTTAGCCAGTCTGTGATTTGGAATGTGCTAAAGATCTGCTTGCCATGGCATTTTATGCTGGTACCAGAAAACAAAGTGACTCCTTACGTAGAACAGGTAGAACAGCTGATGAAACGCTTGGAAGAAGACACTGACAATGGCGATATTTATGTCAGCAAGTTCTTAAATGATCCAAATATTTGCAGAATTCTTAACAGAACCAAGAAGTTTACTGCTCTCAACCTTTTTGAAGAGGTCCGTAAAGTGTATATTTAATTTTACTAGCTTTTTCCGCACTTTATAGTTTTCCATTTATTATATTCTAATTCGTTTAATAATATCCAATAAAACTGTGTAACTAGGTGTTTCTCGTTTCACCATCCTATTTTATGATATTTTATTTAGAAAAAGAAGGTCTGATCAAACGGCTGTCGTAATACATCGGTTATTTGACTGGCGGATTTAGGGCAGATGTGCAAGGGATATTTAAGATATTCAGTTAAATATATATTACCATTAAAGAACTATAGTACTTTTATTACCTATATTCATCACAGTAATATATGTTCTATATATATGATAGTATATTATCTGTGTCACTCACTACTAAGGCCAGCCTACATAACGTTGACGCTAGTTAGGTACTCGACATCTAATTTGACGAAAGTGAGTTTGTTGGTAGGTACGTTTAGTAACCGTAGTACCCCACACAGTTACTTTTCCTTTCCATGGTATCTATCTACCACCAGTGGTACAACGTAGAGGTAATAGCTTAGTAATATTTTGTATGTTGCAGTCAAATAAAACGTACAACTCACACCGCACTCGTACAAGCTTAGATTCGTTTTAATTCAAATTAATTAGGATAGCATAAAGTATAGGGACTTAGAAAATTCGGGTTTTAATGCTAAAATCGGCAAACCTTTGACAACATCGGGAAAATGACGATATTGTCTAATGCGGAGTAGGTTTCCCATATCATGATAGCTTCCTCCGTTTATAAGACGATGCGATTGCATTTCAGTCATTTTGACTGGCCCGATAGCTCAGTTGGTAGTAACTCTGCCTTCTGACTTATGGGTTATGGGTTCGATTCCCACTTAGGACAAATATTTGTGATGCCATCAGCCGTTTCGTGCGGCGTGCGATGGCTGCATCACCGGGGGCCATTTGCGAGTACAACTTGCAAATGGCTGTTAAAGATCGAAACGTGGCGGTAATGGAAGCCCTAGGTCGGGAGGAAAAAGTGGACAGGGGAAAAAAAAGCAATTACGAGCGGGATCATTGATGAGCTCAAAGGAGCCTGTCAATTATCCCGCTCGTATGAATAAAATAGTAATAAGGGTATTTTAATTAAATTGTATATTTGCCTTTATCCAAATAAATGTAATGTACTTATTTGCCTTTGCCTTTAGCTACTTAGTATCTTCGACCTACATCCGATTGCACACCAAATTCCAAATTTCTAGAGGCCGCCGACACGATCATGCAATTCCCATAGATTTCCGGAGCGCAGCTTCGATTCCGGAGCCGGTGAATTTCCGGAATTCATTCATGGAACAATCGGACTCGTACAATGATAACTTCCGTTTGTAAGACAATGCGATTGCAATTTCGCTGCAGACGTTCGCTAGAGCTAATAATGATTTAATGATCCTTCGCATTCAAGAGCTAGACACCTACAAACACAAGTTAAGTTCATATAAAAGTAGACAATTTTAAATAAACCTACATACAGTATGTATACATTATGTAGGTACATAGGTTTATTACTATTATTATTATTATTACCATCATTATATCACTTTCCCACAGTCATGCCTGTAATCCAGCACTAACGAATAAAAAGCCACCAAATTTATGCACTAAGCTGCTGCACAGCTGGGAACTTATACTATATTTTATAGTCGCACTTTGCGTAGAAAAAAATGGCGATTACGTTGCATTGCGCTTCGATTTTCAGGTTTATTATATAAGATTTTTCAGGTGTATTATTATAAAGTACTTTGATAGTATTTAATGTTTTTTAAAGTCATTTCACGATAATTTTCTACGAGATATGTTTTCGTAAATCTTGTTCTCAAACATTGATCTACATATCTATATAATACTAGTTGCGCCCCGCGGTTTCACCCACGGATAAAAAGTATTTTAATTATTTACTCATCCCACGGGAAAATTTCACTTTTCCGGGATAAAACGTTAATCCAGTGTATAAGCTATCTTGGTACCGAATTTGATCCAAATCCATTCAGCCGTTTGAGCGTGAAGGAGTAACAAAAACACACACACACAATCAACACAAACACACATACAAACATTCGCCTTTATAATATTACTAGTTGCGCCCCGCGGTTTCACCCGCGGATAAAAATTATTTTGATTATTTGCTCATCCCAGAGGGAAATTTCACTTTTCCGGGATAAAATGTAGCCTATATGTTAATCCAGTGTATAAACGATCTTGGTACCATTTTCATCCAAATCCATTCAGCCGTTTGAGACGGAAGGAGTAACAAACATACACACAAATACACATACAAACTTTCACCTTTATAATATTAGTGTGATGATTAGTGTGATATAGTATGATATTAGTATATAGTAATATTATATTAGTGTGATATAGTGTAATTAGTGTGATTATATTCGATTTTGGCGTTGGGGTGTGCCGATTAATGCTGCTTAAATATCTAGTGCCCCTTAATGGCGTATGTATGGCTGATATTGGTATTTTTTTAAATTCATTGTGTTATTTCTGAAGGTCCTAAATTAAACTAATTAAAGGGAAAATTCAAAGCCTTGAACACAGACGCAAGGTCGCCGGTCTGTCAGTCTTCTATAGGCTACATTTTGGAGAGTGTGCGCATGCCCTTCATCAACTCATTCCTTCATCTCCATTCCATCATAGAACTACAAGACTTGGTGATTCGTCACACCCTTACGTTGTTAGTGTACCCCAAGTCCGCACTAAGCGTTTAGCTGACTCATTTATAGTCCAAACGGCCAAGGAATGGAATGCTCTCCCAAAAACAGTGTTTCCTTCAAGGTATAACCTAGGTCTTTTTAAGTCAAGAGTGAATGGGCATCTCATGGGCAAGCGTGCTCCACCTTAGACAACTTCGTCACTTACATCAGTTGAGTTGTTGTCAAACGCATGCCCATTTTATCATAAAAAAAAAAGGTCCCGGTGAGAGCAAATTCCACTTAGCAAACAAACGGAGGATGTTTTTAAAAGTTTTGTTATTTACAAGCACGACTCTTGACTGGAAATTAAGTCATTTTGTGAATTTACCTGTAATGCAAATCATGTTTCTGATTAATTCGATAAGAATATTTTTTTGTAAAAAAGTTTTTGGTATAGCTTCGTACCAGGTAGCAAGTGAGTATTATGAATTTTATTTTATGTGCCTCATAATAATAATAAACTGTTTATAAAAAATAGAAGCTTGTCTTTGAAACATATCTAATGCTTTTGGTATACCTACCTTAGGTAGGTTATTGAGGCACCTACCCGTCAAAACTGAAGGGCTCAAATCTCAAGGGCCTTCCCTGGGTTTTTCTGTAACGTATATCAGACAGTGCCCACGTAGCCCGTTACAAGGACGATAGATGGACTCTACGGTCAATAAAGTGGTCTTGGCCAAAAGGCACCAGACCAAGAGGACGACCAAGGGCCAGATGGGCAGACGAAACTGTAGCGTGCGCGGGTGGAAGTTGGCTAGAGCTAATGACAGAGAACGATGGCATTCCTTGGGGGAGGCTTTTACTCGAACGGGGTCCATGCACTAAATAATTAAGTAGTGAATAATTAAAACAAATAATAATTAAACTAATTACCTACAAAATAGAATTTATAATTAGAAAACAAATTCATAGATAGATAGATAGATAGAAAATGCTTTATTGCACAAATAACAAATGTAGGTACAAAGGCGAACTTAATGCTAGAGAGCATTATCTTCCAGTTAACCTGGGTGTAACATGGAAATTTTTGCAGGGCAGTGCAACGCAACTTAAATATAGATTGCCTAGATAACATATAAAAAAAAACTAACATAAATTTAATTTTCCTGTATCCCTATTCACATACATAGCTACTTAATAACTACTAATTTAACACGTATAAACTAGGAGTTTTATATATTATATGTATATATATATATATATATATATATATATATATATATATGTGTGGGCAGAACGGGTACTGCGTAGGTAGGTTGCAACCTATAGAACTATAGGCCTTCAGCATGTCCGCACCACGCCGTGTCTGGAACAAGAATGAATCGTAGCACACCAATCGATCCCTTTATATAGCCAGACAGATAGGGGCGCCATGACAGTTGCCGGTGCTGCCACTGTAATAAATTTAATGCCACCACAGGGTAAATTACGGTGCTCGATCGCTGTGCATAGAGTTTATAACTGGACGTTGCCGCCGTCACGGCCATACTGACGTGCGTACGTCCTCGTACGCTTAGCGTCACTTTGTACCTGGTGAGGGACATAAGTATCAGTGTTATTGCTCGTTCATCCTGGCAATTAAATTGTGTTAAACTTGAAGTCAAAGTCAAAAGATTACTTTTCAATTTGATTAGTCAAAAGCATTTAACCTGCCAGTCATTGTCAGGGTTAACCCATCGACAACCCAGTTCAGGACCATCAATATACCTTCATTTATAAAAAAATGGACCGAATAATGCTAACCGGATAGATATCCCTATAGCAACCAAAAATCATCATTCCTACATTTTTTTAATGGACCAATTAGTGCTAGACCGGATAGATATCCCTTTAGCAACCAACATTTTTTTTTTATGGACCATTAGTGCTAGTCCGGATAGATTATCCCTTTAGCATTCAGACACATTTTTCTTGTCATCATTTTTACATTCTCTTTTTTTCTCGAAAAAAAACGAATTGTTACTTTTTTCCATTTTTTTTTTTCACTGGTTTGGGTTAACCCTGCAACTAAATTTGATATCAGTGTCACCCGCCGTCACGTCATCATTCACATCACGTCTCGTCACGTTTCACGTTGCTTGAAAAGTGATGTAGAAATGGGCAATCCCACTTCTGATATCGGCAGGAACGTGTTGTGGGTAGGTAGGTTGCAACCTATATAACAATAGGCCTTCAGCATGTCCGCACCACGCCGTGTCTGGAACAAGAATGAATCGTAGCACACCAATCGATCCCTTTATATAGCCAGACAGATAGGGGCGCCATGACAGTTGCCGGTGCTGCCACTGTAATAAATTTAATGCCACCACAGGGTAAATTACGGTGCTCGATCGCTGTGCATAGAGTTTATAACTGGACGTTGCCGCCGTCATATGTATACACTACACATTATATATAACATAAATATTAATAATGTATATAATTTATATATTAATATCTACAATATGCATACTTATATTTTAATCGAACCAATATAATTGCTCATTTACTGTCATTATTTTGGAGTGCAAGATAATGGTTATATACCTTATTTTTAAATATTTATTCATGTAAGTGTAATAAATGTAATTGAATTATAGGTTAATAAGTGGCCTATTGTTATCGTTTAATGTGTACTATGCATGGAATTAAATAAAGCATTGTTATTATTATTATTATATCAGACAGGGTGTATTGGTTGATCAATCCAATACGTTTTCACCGCTAAGATACGGATCTTCTCAGGTAGAGAGCGTAGGCCAGAATCTACACCACGCTGACCAAGTGACAGAGCAAGGATGAAAGTTATTTAAAATGTTTGTAAATTGTATGTGCTGATTTCCTCACGGGATGCTATAGACGAAATCGACTCTGATAGTATCTGAATTACAGCTGCATGGTAGAAATGATACGATGGGACCGACATGTAAACGAATTATAAAGGTTCCTACTAATAAAACAGAGTAAAAAAAAAATTGTACAATGATGTTGTTTTGCTTTTTATAAATAGCGCCTAAAGATCACATAGTTTTTTGGCGGGAAAACGAAAAATATCGCGTTGCCGCATTGTATTATTTTCCAAAACTTGTGTTATTTTCAGTGTTAGTGCGTAAAATTGGTGGCATTTTATTCGTTAAGTGCTGGATTACAGGCGTGAGTGTGGGAAATGGTATAATGATGGTGAAACGTTTCTTTTCGTGTTGTTTCCAAAACTCCATAGAAGCTTCTGGTAAAGTTGCCACCACTTTACTAGGAGTATGACTTTGACTAGACTATGACTTGACTTGATGACTTCGACTGTGACTTGACACACATATTTGCGTGAAATATCATTAACTTGATAAATTATCAATTAATAAACTGGCTAAATACATGTGTGGAGCCAAAACATAAGAAAAAAAATATCACATAGGTTCTGGATCCTACTAGGATTCCCCGTATCTATAGGGACCCAGGAACTAAAAGGGTTATACTCCCACAACACTCAGATATCACAGAACAAGGTAATAGTACTTTTTTCTGTGACAAATACTATATATCGAACCCGCAGCACCCAGGTTATGAGCCTATCCAAAACCACACCACAGAGGATGTCGTTCAACTTGGTGCATTTGTTTTAGAGCGTCACAGAAGCCCTATGAACTTTCAAGAATGCGTGGATAAGCCTAAACGAACTCGCAGTTGCTGGAAGCTGATTGTGTTGATTATCCTTGTGCTGACGTCGTCCTACTTCATGTTCTACTCGGAAGCTACTAAGTCTTTCAATGCATACAAATTTCATGCTGTGGTAAATTTTACGAAATCTGGTAAGAAGAAAGGGTTTAATTTAACTCCAACAGGTTTTTAATGTTGGCTTCATAAAGTCGATGGCATTACATTTTTAATCGACAGCAATTTAATAGGTAATTTAAAATATTGGATAAAATCGAAGACAAGAGTTGGATTGGTTATTGCTGATTATGATTTTTATAATATTTGTAACCATGCATTTTGAAGTAAAACTTTTTTACGCACGCTTGACTACGGGAGTAAGCTGGCGAGGCGAACGGAAGTTGGTTAACGTAGATCTCCATTGTGAATATAACAAAGTAAAAAAATTGTATTATTGTGTTGGCATGTCCGGTAAAATGACAATTCACAATTTTATCGTCAAGACATTACTATTAAACAAAACAAAAGCAAAGTTATACCGGCCGATAGATGGAGCTAAACTAAAGAAGTTTTACTTCAGGTGTGTGGTCTAAAGTATCAACGTTTTTATTTCATTTTTATTGTACACTAGCTGCTGCCCGCTACGTCACATGCGTGAGCTGAAGTTTTTCGTGCAGTTTAATTATCATACGACATTCTCCAACGTGGAAACTATCTTCATACTTTTATATCAAGAAAGGAAAAAAAATATCTTGAGCGGAATTGAAATCCATGGATGGTCCATAAAACAAGGATTTTTAAATAAACTTTATCATTATTATAATTAACAGCCTGAAGATATCCACTGCTGAATATATCAATCAACCACGGAGCGCCAATTTTTTTAAATTAAAATATTTTTTCGTAATTAATTTTCATTGGGCCAATGCTTTTAGGCACGATGAAATTGGCATCAAATTTTTCTGTAGGTAGTTTTGTTTGAAAATGAAGATTATTCGCAAGTTCCTATTTACAGATAAGTATTGCCTATAAAGTTTAATTTTGTTTAGCTACGTTTATCGACCAATTCTCCGACTTACCTTAAAAACAAGTTTACCTACTTATCTGACACACACCAAAGACAACTCCGCTCTTCAAACACACTTGTGCTTGCAACTCCACGACATACTACATCTTTCTTAGACAACTCTTTCCAAGTCACAGCGGTTCATCTCTGGAACTCGTTACCAGATAAGATCCAGAGGTGCAACGTCAAGGACAATTTTAAACGCCAGGTAAAGGAACATTTGCTAAAAAGTCTCTAAACTTGAATTAGCAGAACATAGAATTATTTATTATTATGTAGTTTGTATTTTATTTAATTATGTATATATTGTCTATATTGTAGTATTCATTAATATTTGTATTTTATTAAATTTGTAAAATATGTATTTTTATACCTTAATAGTTGTATCGTTGTTATAGTTTTATTTTAATTTATTTGATGGTCAAAATGGATGTTCAAAATTATGCTCTTTTCCTTATATGCACGCCTAATCAAATTGTTTCTCTGCACGCCTTGGTTGACTGGTAGAAAATGCTGTTAGCATTAAGTCCTCCTTTGTACTTTTTATGTGCATAATGTATTAAATAAATAAAATAAATAAATATCGCGGATTGTATTAAGCACTTATTTAATGAATGCTTAAAGATAAAATATAGCTTTAATTGGTTGCAGATAAACCTAGTGATCACAAAGTAAATGAAATGAAAACCATTAAAAATCAAGACGAGGCAATCCAAATCAAACAGGAAAAAACAAAAGGAGAAACTTCGAAAATTCAAAATTATGGTACTAAAAAAGGTATACGCTATGGCTTTTCAGTATTTTGGGTTTCATATTATTTTAAGTATACATAATAGCTAGTAAGTAAACATAATAGCTTGTTGTTGAAATCCCCCGAAAACGTTTCATTCTCAAAATCTTATTTAAAAAAGGAGTCGAATAAACTAATAATATAAATAATAAATATGTGTGGACATTTCACACAGCGCCATCTAGCTCCACACTAAGCAAAGTACTATGGGAACCAGATAACTGATACAATACTTAGATACTTTTTGTTTGTAAATACATACATAGAATACAATATAAACACCCAGACACAGAACAAACATTGATGTTCATCACACAAATGTTTGTCCTGGGTGGGAATCGAATCGACCTGCAGTTCAGGATATTACAACATATATATATATACATATATGACAATACAGTTCAGCAGTATTGTGTAGTCAGGTTTAGTAGTAGCAGGCTTATAATCTGGCCCGATAGTTCAGTTGGTAGTATCCCTGCCTACTGAACTGCAGGTCGATTCGATTCCCACATATATTATATATATGTGTATATATATATATATATATATATATATATATATATACATATATATACATATATATATATATATGTCACAGTTCAACATTATCAGAGCAGTAGTCTACTGTTAAGCTATAGAGTTGGTCTTAACTATACAGTTCAGTGTGTCTATCATTTTAAGTATTACATTTTCATTGGTGTTTTTAAACAATTGCAGCTATTTTAAACAATAGCTTAAAGGAATCCAGTTTACCCCCGTGTAACTTCTCAATAGTAAAAAAGGGTGAGTAGACCTGCTATGCATCTAAAAAATTAGTAATTTCTTAACATATTAATAGATAGATAAAGATAGATAAATTCATTAATGACACCTTGGTAACAAATACAAAAACAGGAAATTACTAATGAGTAGGTAACAATGGACGGTCTTATCGCTAAAAAGCGTTCTCTTCCAACCTTTAATTTAATTAATTTGATATAAGTAATAAATAAAGTATTAAAACTGCACTTAATCCAGTACTTACAATGATACAGTTTTATTCTAACTTTTGTACTTTAGAAAACTATATCTAGTCTTCGAAGTTTTTTTTTTCTTTTATACTGCATTTCCACAGACACCTGGGCCATGTTTTTTGTTAGATTATTTTTTATATTAATAAATTAAGCCTATTATTAACATGAACATATTTATAATACAGGGAGGACAATACATCTTCGAAGATTTCATACGTATAGGCTTATTAGGCGCATTAGAACCTTTAAGCCCACGGCCATGCCACGCTTGTCACAGTAGACAGTTAGACACAGTAAACACTATATAGTAACTAGCTTTGAACGTGTGGTCTCCAAATAGATTCAGTTGTTACTTAGTTAGTTTATAGCAATAGTTTAGTCATCAGTAACAAAACAGCTGTTGGGAGATTGTTCAGCAATAGACGTCTTCAAGCTGTTCCTGATCATGATGATGATGATGATGAACCAAACACTGTTACTTCTGAACTTATCAATTTTTTTTTTTTTTTATGGTTGTATTTTATTTTTATCGCATCGTATTCTCTATTATTATTTATGATGTGATATTGTGCAAGAATAAGGGTTCCCTGAAATAAACCACTGTCCTTATTACTTGTTGTTCGTTTCCCTATATTTTTAGATCGTCTGGAAGCTCGCTTTAAGCGATAAGACCGCCCAATGTGACACTTAATTTTTATAAGATTATGCTTGTCATTTGCCCCTGTAGTGTAAACTGTTTCAATAAAGAGTTTTATCCATCTATCTAAGTCATGTTTAAAAAATTTCCAAAGTGAGAATTGGAAATTGGACCTTTCATAGAAGGTGACCTTAAAGTTCGCGTGTAGAGGTATGTGACTGTGATAGTCAAAGTCAAAAGATTTGTTGCAAATAAGCTATCTTTATCACATTTACAAGTCAAAATGATATTAGGCACTTAAAATTAAGTTATTTTACTAATCATATAAAATTACAAAGTGCTTATTGTCAAATAATAGGTATATAGCAAGCCCATTTATATATGAGTTTGAAAAAAAAGAAGTTCTCTTTCTCACTACTGGTGCAAGCAATCTGGCACAATGCAGAACAGAAAACTCCGATTCGAAGCTTCGATTACACCTGTAAAGAAGAATTCATCGTGTAGTCTCCGATTTCGTCCGTTCCCTGTTCTCATATTTATTTCACACTTATGACCACATACCATGATTTGATTTAAACTAGTTTTACGTTTTAGTGACGGTGCATAAGGAAGTAAAAAAATCAATAAACGTCGACCTTTTATATTCAATGGTGGGCATGGGTGGACATTACAAGCCTCGGGATTGCAGACCCAAGAATAAGGTCGCCATATTAGTGCCCTATCGGTGAGAACCTTTAGTCACAGAATAAATATTATAGGTACTTACTACCTTTAGTATTTAGTGCGAAATATAAGGCCAAGTAATTCATACCTATGCATAAAAGTTATACATGATCACGCGTTCATTTCATGATTAAAATTCCATATTCATAGGATAACCGAAAATTGGATCCAAAAGCCTCAGAAATAAGGCTACTTCTCAATGCCATACCTCAGGCATATTAAGGTTTAGTTTGATGTTTTTTTATAATATTACAAAGCTTCATAAAATATTGCTTGTAATATAATACATTATATTGCAATATTAAAGTATTTTTATAATATCTAATTTATTAACTTTCCATTCCTGCAACTCACAGTGGTTAGAGCATATTTAGATTGTTAAATAAGTTTAATACTTTTATTGTCGTTTTGCAGAAATCGTACCGAACATTTGCGAGTGTTTATATACAATATACACCCGTTTCTAATGCGCCAACGGTTGGAATATCGAATATTCGTATTAGAACAGAGTGGTAAGAGTTTAGTAGTAGAGATAGTTTAGAGAGTAGTAGTAAGGTTGTTTATCTTTAAGAGCCTTGATTTGATTCTTATGGAAGTAGTTGGCGTCTCCTACACTACTGTAAACGACATCTATCTTTAAAAGGCTCTGTTTAATTCTTATGCAAGTAGGCGCACCTACACGTATTGTAGACGATATGATATATTCTGGGTGTCATTTAATTGTACTTTCATTAATAGTTGCTTGCTGGAAGATCATACTTAGCTATAAAAATTCTTTAAACATATTGTCCTGGCACACGGTATAAACGCACTTATGTCACTTTTTTCAAAGATCAACGTGCGTGCAATATTTCTACAACTCTATATCATAAACATGTTTGCAGGAAATGCACCCTTCAACAAAGGTCGTCTCTTTAACGCAGGATTCCTTGAAATTCAGAAGAATGGTGATTGGGAGTGCGTTGTGTTCCACGATATAGATCTGCTACCAGCTGACGGTAGGATTTTGTATACCTGCCCTATTACGCCTAGACATATGTGTGCTACTATCGAGGGTAAAGAGAACGAGTAAGTTATGTTTGTAGGTAGGTATAAATTCTAAGGACTTTATAATCTTTAAGAAGGCGCGTGATCTAATTGTTTTAACAATTTTTACAGTCCTTCATACCAAATGGTGTTTGGTGGAGTTACTGCTATGACGATGATGCAGTACAGGAAGGTGAATGGTTACTCCAATCTGTATTGGGGTTGGGGAGCTGAAGATAACGATATGTCGAAGAGGTTCGTTTACGTTGGATTTGCGCTGATATAATTATTAAATGAGCAGGCGCCTAGCTATAACTACGAATGTACTTAACAGACTTTTAACGTACATACCTAGTTATAAACAGCTTCAATTTTTAGAATACGTGCCGCTGGAATGGGTGTCACTACATACAAACATAGTATCGGACGATACGTACCTTTAGGCCATAAACGAAGACCTAAGAATCCTTGGAGGTAATGTTACTATAACTTATTTTTTTAAATATTTAGACCAATGAGCTTGGACTTAATACTTACTCTCTGCACGAATGCTACTTTTTGTATGTATTTATTACTCAATATCGCACTTAAATATTGAAAATGAAATCTTGGTGGCCGGCAAATACACTGGGTAATACTGAAAAATAAATCTTATACCTATTGTATTATAATGCAAGTACATGCACATGTGCATCTCTCGGTTGACGTTCTAGAGTAGGTACATTATTATATGGATTTGCCGGCTCCTATTCTTTAGGGTACAATTATAAAAAGGATTAGTGGAAACCTACATATCAATTCATATAACATACAAATAATACATAATACATACTCGTATATAACTACTCACGATAAGCGCCCTTGACAGTATTGAAATAAATTACCTATCACTATTACAAATAAATATTTGTGTGATTGGTTTATCATTTATCAGCTTTAACACATTCGTTAGGTGGGTATCATTCATTTTTATCAGTGGTAAAACGACTTACCAATCGCAGCAAAAAGATTAGTTATCAGATTACGCTAGTGTAAATAATAGGTCTTTACCTATGAAATTGCCGTATTGCAGTACAGACTTTTTCAAACAAAAAAAAGTTTTGATTGGCTATGAATTCTAAATTCAAATTAATTTTGTTTTAAAAATGTGACATTCTATTTACAATATAAGTCTTTTGTTTATTGATTAGCGTTGTATTTTCATTACATTTCAACATTTTTCCTCATAATGGATACTTTGAAATTTCGTGTAATTATGGAATATGAGTTCCGTCGTGGCACCAACGCGGCACAAACGACACGTAACATCAACGACGTTTACGGAGAGAACTGTACAAACGAACGTACAACCCGTTATTGGTTTGCTCGGTTCCGTTCTGGGAATTTTGACTTGAAAAATGAACCTCGTGGTCGTCCGGAAACTTTGGTCAACAATGATGAATTAAAGGCGATTGTGGAAGCTGATGAATCTCAATCTACGGCTGAGCTGGCAGCAGCTTTTGATGTTAGCATCAAAACAATATTGGTCCATTTGCGACAGATTGGCAAGATAAAAAAGCTTGATAGATGGGTGCTCCACGAACTTAACGATCGCCAGCGCAACGTACGCGTCGAGACTTGCCTTGCGCTGCTTAACAGGCACAGAAATGAAGGAATTTTGAACCGAATTGTTACGTGCGACGAAAAATGGATTATTTTTGACAATCGAAAGCGCTCAGCAAGTTGGTTAGATCCTGGTTCGGTACCAAAGCAATGTGCATAACGAAAAATGACCCCTAGAAAGGTGATGGTCACAGTTTGGTGGTCTAGTGCTGGTGTGATTCATCATAGCTTTTTACAAAACGGCGAGAGCATTACTGCAGATGTGTACATTGAAGAACTGACCACAATGATGGCGAAACTCGCACGTCTGCAACCAGCTTTGGTCAATCAGTCGTCTCCACTGCTACTTCACGACAACGCGCGACCCCATACTGCACAACAGACCGTCTCTAAGCTGCATGAGTTGGGTTTGGAAGCTCTTCCTCATCCGCCATACTCACCAGACCTTCCAAAACTTGGACAACTTTTTAGCGGGAAAAAAATTCAATTCCCGAGAGGCAGTACAAAACGCCTTTGAAGAGTTTGTTGTCTCCCGTCCTGCTGATTTTTTCAAGAAGAGCATCCATAAACTGCCACAGCGTTGGCAAAGATGCATTGATTGCAGGGGTGATTACTTTGAATAAAAGAAATAAATAAGTTCGAAAAAAAAAAACTTTAACTTTTTTCAAACAAAACGGCAATTTCATAGGTAAAGACCAATATAAATACTTATACTGTTAATGTTATCAGATATATCAAATCTCTTGTTATATTAATTGAATCCTTTTGACTTCTAAAGTATTATAAGTATAGAAACTTAAATAGTTTGATTGTATTACGATTATATGGTACAAAGGCAAGAGTCTAGATGGAAAAAAAAATATAGTTCATTTTTCTAAGTGATCTTAATTTAAAAAAACATTAATACTAGATCAATAATTTCGGATAATAATATTAAAAAAGAAAGTACAAATGAAATATTATTCAAGGCATCGCAATATTTTTCAAAATATTTTTACAGACAACTTAAAATATAAGCAAAAAGTAAATTGATACAATTTATAATGTAGCGTGACGTCATGATCATGATACAGGGCCTGAGTATGAGTTCCTAAGACTTTAATGACTGATTTTCAATTAATATAAGACCCTTTTATTCTTTCAGATATGATCTACTAAATAAAGCAGTTGAAAGACACAAAAACGATGGCCTAAATACTCTGCATTATAGGATGTTATCGTACGCTTCGCGCCCTCTCTACACGAAAATTGTGATAGATATCAACCCACCTGTGCGATCGGACTACGTCACCGAGGCGTTTAAAACATACGCATTTTAACTAACTAATAAGGAAAAAAAAGAACTTAATAATTTTTAGACCTCTGAAGAAAAAGCGATGATCGCAAAAGAGAATTTGAGAAAAAAGAAGTTTAATAAACAACGGGAAACATTCAAGTTTAAATGTTTCAAATGCCATAAAGTTGGACATAAAGCATCAGAATGCACGGAAAACAAAGAAAAAGATTAATTAATTAATTAATTAATTACGTCTATATTATTGGTAGGCACTAGACAAAATGCTAGTAACGGTGCATAGTCATCTGCAGTTTGCAATATGAACTGTACAGATCAGTGACATGACTTCAAGAATTCAAATAGCTTTTTTACTTGGCTAGCATGCTACACCTTCGATCATATCGTCACTTCCCATCAGGTGAGAGCGTGGCTATGCTAGTCAAGTTTGAAGTAAAAGTGAAAAAGGAAGTAAAACTCGACGTGTCGACTGAAATCATGGCTCATTTTCATCGCGGCCAGTATATAGTCCAAATGTTTATTTTGTAGTAGTAGTACTTAATAGGTAGTGTTTAGTATTAGTTATTATATCATTGTAGTATCTAGAAAATAAAGGCAATTTGCCGTGAAAAAAAATTTAATAAGTGGTTTAGTACTTACCTTTTCTTGTAATTTTTCATTTATAGAATTTATAAAAAAAAAAACAAAGAATGAAATAATTAAATCTACATATAATATTAATATAAAGATTGTTTTGTACATACGAGTAAGTATAGATAAATATAAATAATATATAATAAATTAAAAAAAAAAAACTTCTGGTTGAAGCCACGCGTGACCAAAATGCTGGCCTCTACTTCGGCCAAAGATTGAGCATTGCCATTCAACGTGGCAATGCTGCCAGCATAATGGGCACGTTGCCTACTGGTAGTGGTTTGTTTGATTAAGTTCCCTTTTTATTGTTTTATGTTTATTAAATAATATTATGTTGTATGTTTCAAAAATTAAATATTATCCTATAAATTAATGACAATGGTGTTTTCCTGAGTAAGTACCTATTTTATATACGATAAATCTATGACTAGTCGTCACTAATGGAATACGAGCTGTACCTGCACTATAGATCCGTCTACGAAGATTTAGTTGCGTTATTATGTTGTGGGAGCATGGTCCTCGGTTCCTGGGTCCCTGGATAAAGGAAATTCTTGTTAAGATCCAGGATGTATGTGATTGTTGGGCGTTATTTTTTATTTATTTAATAAAACTACTGAAAGAATCCTATCTACATAAACTACTCTACATATTTCACTGTTTACTGACTGTTGAGTTGGTACGTCAGAATCCATTAACTTTGAAGTAAGAACCTACTTAATATTACAATTAAACTACATTACCAGTAGGTGTTAGCATTGTATAAGTACAATAATATGACAATGACCTACCCATAATAGAGGTATATATATATTCAACACTCACATTATTACGTTTAATATTCTTGAACTAAAATTAAAAACAGTCTAGTAGATGAACTTAACCTACCTTTAATAAATCCATGGACATGCTAAAGACCTAAACTGATTTATAATCGAGTCAGGGTACTCAGATTAGGCAGTATATGTTCAATTGGCGTTTATCACGGAAAGGTGCATTCGTGAGAATTGAGCTACACAATAATAATGATAATAACGCCCTACGATCACATACACAGATCCTGAACTCTAACTAGGATTCCCTGTGTCTAGGGACTGAGGAACTACGAGGACCAAAAAAAATCTCAAAAAATCAGTGCGCATATATTCTCTTTTTTTTACGTTGCAATCTTTTAATTATTAAAAAACGAACACATTATAGAGTTCGAAATAGATACAGAATTCACACTACGTGCTACAGAATTAACAAATACACAATTATTATAATTATTAAGAATTAAGGATTTCATTTATTTATTTGTCATCCTCTTCTAAAATCTTTTCCTTGAGTATGGTTCCTATAGGTTTTATACTTTATTAAAATTGTAGAATCATTTTGCCCACTAAGTAACATTATAGTATTTTGTGTGTTGTGAGTGTGCTGGAATATGTTTGTTTATGTATGTGAAGGTATGTGTTCGCTTATTTAAATATATAGCACACTAATTTGATTTCAGACCCTACCACAGCAAAGAAAACCAACCTGGACGTAATGGACGTCGATAAGAAGTTTCCAGAAGTAAATTCGGGCGGTAGTTACAGCCCTCCTAACTGCACTGCTAGACATAGAGTTGCCATTATTGTGCCATACAGGTAATACTTATTTAATTTTTTATGTTTTGGCTCCACACTTTTGTGTATTTAGCCAGTGTCAAGTAATTAATAATTTATCAAGTTAATGATATTTCACGCAAATATGTGTCAAGTCACAGTCGAAGTCATCAAGTCAAGTCATAGTCCAGTCAAAGTCATACTCCTAGTAAAGTGGTGGCAACTTTACATGAAGCTTCTATGGAGTTTTGGAAACAACACGAAAAGAAACGTTTCACCATCATTATACCATTTTCCGACACTCACGCCTGTAATCCAGCACTTAACGAATAGAATGTCACCAATTTTATGCACCAACACTGAAAATAACACAAGTTTTGGAAAATAATACAATGCGGTGACGCAATCTTTTTCGCATTCCCGCCAAAACTCTGGAGGTAATACTTTCGTATCTGACAACTTAGTATCGCAAAGCTAAAAACAGGAGAATTTTGTTCAAAAAGTAATATTAAAATAAACAAGCAAACTAATATTATAAAGGCGAAAGTTTGTATGTGTGTTTGTGTGTATGTGTGTATGTTTGTTACTCCTTCACGCTCAAACAGTTAAATGTATTTGGATGAAATTCGGTACCAAGATAGCTTATACACTGGATTAACATATAGGCTACATATTATCTCGGAAAAATGAAATGTTCCCGTAGGATGAGCATATAATTAAAATACCTTTTATCCGCGGGTGAAAGCGCGGGGCGCAACCAGTTGACAATAATTTATTATTTGTACATAAAGAGATGACACAATAGATGATCGTGTCTTGTCCGTATTGTTACATGTAGTCACAGTAGTTCTTTTCCGTATTACTTACGCCGACAGGCGTAGTTGCGCAGACTACATAAGAGTCCTCCGTAGTAGACAAAACGTGTTTTTTACCCGATATGCCCCCAACAGTAACAAGCAAAAAAATGGACAATGATGGCGGCCACAGTGATATTTTAAGTAATCATAACCTCAAATTATATTTTTATAGAGATCGTGAGCAAAATTTGGCTGTATTTCTTAATCACATGCATCCGTTCCTAATGAAGCAACGCATTATTGAATACGGAATATTCATCATTGAACAAGAAGGTGGGTCTAATTTTGTAGTCTCATTGTTCAGCTATTTAAAGCTATTTGCTGCAAAAATCTTCAATATTGAATGAAATCGAATGACGACATAAAATAACAGGTGCGTGGTACGAACACACTGTCATTGGTTTTTACCACTAGACACTACATAATTTAATCATTTGGGTGTTATATGACATGATGATGTATTGTTTGTTTTTTTTTTGTTTTGGCTCCACACCTTCGTGTATTTAACCAGTGTCAAGTAATTGATAATTTATCAAGTTAATGATATTTCACGCAAATATGTGTCAAGTCACAGTCGAAGTCATCAAGTTAAGTCATAGTCTAGTCAAAGTCATACTCCTAGTAACGTGGTGGCAACTTTACTTGAAGCTTCTATGGAGTTTGGAAAATATTGTTTGCTATTTCTTCGAGATAAAGTAAACTTAATTTTGTCTATGAATAGGTTTTGGCTCCGTTGAGCTATAGAACTTTTTTGGAAATAATTTCTTTGTATTCTTCTTTGGAACTAAAGAAAAAGAAGTGATGGGTATCAATAGTTAAATGTGTACATTAATGAACATTTATAGGAAATAAAAGATTCAACCGCGGTAAGCTCTTGAACGTTGGATTTGTGGAAGCTCAGAAACTAAAAGTGAAGAATGGATGGCAGTGTTTTATCTTCCACGACATCGACCTACTGCCTCTAGACACGAGGAACCTATACTCGTGTCCGCGGCAGCCGCGGCACATGTCCGCCAGTATCGACAAGATGGGATTTAAGTAAGTTAAATTTAGTTCTAAATGACTGACAGAAGTTGTCGAATAAGTTAATAGAAATCAGTGGTGTAAATATATTACCATAAACCACCAATTAAAATAATTTAAAGATAAACAATAATATACAAATACAAAAAACTACCTATTCTTAGCATAAATAAGTTAATATTAAATTTAATGCAACAATAACCACATGCTTTGATTAATTTTTGATGATAAATGATACGCATAGTATATTTTAAACTTTAAATCCAATATTTTATTTAACTTCTGGTATTTTAATTATTAAATAAAGTATTAAAAAAACTAGTGTGCTTTAGAACACACGACTGAAGTAATTTTTTTTAGTTCAGCTCCATCAATCGGCCGGTATAGCTTTTTTTAATGTTAATGTTGTAATAGTCAATTGTCATTTTACCGGACATACTAACATAATAATACAATTTTTTAACTTTGTTATGTTGACAATAGAGTTCTACGTTGACCAACTTCAACTTCCGCTCGCACATTCGTGCGTAAAGAAGTTTTACTTCAAAAAACCTGAAATCTTCTAAATTGTCTTAAGTTTGGGCCAAATTAATGACATAATTTCCTTTTCAGGTTACCATACAATAATATATTCGGAGGAGTCACAGCTATGACTGTAAAACAGTTCAGGAGTGTCAATGGCTATTCAAACAAATATTGGGGTTGGGGAGGTGAAGACGATGATATGTTTAATAGGTACTATTATAGTAATGTAGCACTTTTTTTTTTTTTTTTTTTTTTTTTTTTTTTTTTAATTTTGGCTCCACACTTTTGTGTATTTAGCCAGTGTCAAGTAATTGATAATTTATCAAGCTATCGATATTTCACGCAAATATGTGTCAAGTCACAGTCGAAGTCATCAAGTCAAGTCATAGTCAAGTCAGTCTAGTCAAAGTCATACACCTAGGAAAGTGGTGGCACCTTTACTTGAAGCTTCTATGGAGTTTTGGAAACAACACGAAAAGAAACGTTTCACCATCATTATACCACTTTCCCGTACTCATGTCTATAATTCAGCACTTAACGAATAAAATGCCACCAATTTTATGCACTAACACTGAAAATAACACAAGTTTTGGAAAATAATACAATGCGGTGACGCGATCCTTTTCGCTTTCCCGCCAAAACTCCAATGTAGCACTTATACTGAAGCTTGACTAACCGTTCTTAACCGATCGGTAGAGTTAAGCAACTTTCGTTGCGGCCACTGCTTGGGCGACCACTAGCAAAATGATATAAATATTATACCACTGAGCACCACCAAGCTTCGAAGAGCACCTTATGCCATCAGTCAAATCAGACGGTAGGTCAAATCAAACGACACCAAAGCTGGCTACTTGCCTACACAAGAAGGAAATTTAAAGGTTTTTTGGCGGGAACACGAAAAATATTGCGTCACCGCATTGTATTATTTTCCAAAACTTGTGTTATTTTCAGTGTTAATGCATGAAATTGGTGGCATTCTATTCGTTAAGTGCTGGATTACAAGCGTGAGTGTGGGAAAAATGGTATAATGATGGTAAAACGTTTCTTTTCGTGTTGTTTCCATAACTCCAGAAACTTCAAGTAAAGTTGCCATCACTTTACTAGGAGTATGACTTTGACTAGAGTATGACTTGACTATGACTTGACTTGATGACTTCGACTGTGACTTGACACATATTTGCGTGAAATATCATTAACTCGATAAATGATCAATTACTTGACACTGGCTAAATACACAAAAGTGTAGAGCCAAAACTTAAAAAAAAAAAAAATTTAAAAAATTAAATAATAAAATAAAGCTTTTAAAAATTTCAACATGAAGAATTCCGTAAAGTTGCCGAACACGTAAATCATCGACAGCTTCAAACGACGAAGCTCCAAAGCTATCACATAAGATAATTTGCATATCATGATTTCGTCCGTTTTTGAGAAACTCTTGTTGTGTAAATGAGCATAAAAATGTAGTCTGTAAATATAACATTTATTTCTGGTTTGCAGGTTAAAGATAAAAAAATATCACATTGGGAGGTACAAAATGTCGATTGCGCGATATGCCATGTTGGACCATAAGATGTCTAAGTGCAATCCTTACAGGTAATGTCTCGTTTCAAATTTTTTTTTTTAGATAAAACTTAGTTATTTTGCTACTGTACCTTTAGCCTTCTAGAGTATGGTATGCAATTTCATTTTATAAAATAATTAACTAGAGCTTGATAAGCTTTTTTTATATACTGCTCTTTGTTCGGTGAGATTAAGCCTTAAACCTAGGTTAGGTTTGTCCAGATTCCATCCTTTGACCATCAACATCATCAGCCTATATTAGTCCACTGCTGAACATAGGCCTCTCCCAAGGCACACCACTGAGCCCGGTCTTCGGCTCTATTTTTCCAGTTACTCCCAGCTACCTTGCGTATGCAGGTCGTCCTATACTACGTCTGCCGATCCGCGGTCTCCACTCCAGAACACGTCTACCCCAACGGTTGTCGGTTCTTCGGCAGATATGACCAGCCCATTGCCACTTCAGCTTCCTAATTCGCTGAGCTATATCGGTAACTTTAGTTCTCTGGGGAATAGTTTCGTTTCGGATTCGATCCCGCAGAGATATTCCTAACATAGCTCTTTCCATAGCTCGCATATATCCTTTGACCGTGATCATTTAATTATTCCAGGTTCACACTTCTTTCACATACAAGGAAGACATTCAAAAAAGACGGTCTCTCATGTCTTGTATACGATTTCGTTCAAGTCGTAAAGTATCGTCTATACACTCATATTTTAGCAAACATAGACCAGGATAATTCGCAACATTCACGGAATTTCCGGTGAATGACGCGATAGGGATGCATTACTAGGTCCACCGAATCACTATTGGACATACCAAGTACTCTTTTATACAATTGCTTTGTAATCAATAAATACCTAATAATCATGATTGTCTGCGACATATAAATATTGTTGTCATAATTTAATTGATTCTACAATAAGATAAGCAGTTTAGAAGACATGTTCAATAAGATGCTAATGAATGTGTGAATATTAAATGATGAAAACATTTAACGTGCGTTTTTTTCACCTCGACTTCACAAGCGATTTGGATGGCTCAATTATCTTGGTTCACAATTGATGAAGATATCGTTTGACGTACAAGATATCTTCATCAATTGTGAACCAATAATTGTGAAAAGTAAAGATCTGTTGATGGTACGAGAATATTCAATGAGATAAAAACAGGAATATTAAGGAACTAGCGCAGCATACGATTTGAACGTAATTATTTATGAAAAAATAGAAGATGAACTGTACAGTTCCGGCAGTAATTGCTCACAGTTGAACAAGAAGATTACATCCTCAATTCTTGTGAGTGATCTTATTACAGATATTATTCTTTTGTTATTGAACCAATACATGTATTTTGAGAAGGAAGGTGATACTGCACGGCTTCCGACGTCCTGAAACATCAGCACAGTCTAGTAATAAGATTTTTTAGACTGTGAGAGACCATAAAGTTCAATTTGCCTAATAATTTCACCGGCAAAAGTGACTTTCAAACTGAAACTCAGTGGTGATGGTGCACTACAGTTTAACGACAGAATATCTGGCAAAGCGTTGGTACTCGAACTCTTCTTGTAGAAAAGCTCTACCTAAATGTGTCTGTGCTATTATGAAATCAATTTCGGTGTTATTGTTTATTGAATAATGCAATGTAAGTTGCCAATTCCAAGTAAGAATTATTATTTAACAAACAAAGAATGTTTACTACTGCAACTGTTTGTTTACAGGCAGTATCCTATACGAATGTAAATTGTATCATTTATGATATCATTCGTTGTGATATCACAAGTGCGAACGATGCTTTATAAAATTTCTATAAAAAGATTTTTTAGAAAAGTTTTTTGCGTTCAGGATTCGTATAATGTTTTGAGTAAGTAGGATTTAACTTTATTATTTTCAGTACATAAATTATGATACGGCTTTCATTTATTTACTATTGCTTAATTTATTTATTTAATTTCCTAGTTTTGTTTGTTTAGGTAAATTTTTAATATTAATATTTATTTTATTATATATATATTCTATGGCAAGATGTGTTTTCAATATTAATAGTGACTTGACTAAGAGTGATAAAAATCTATGAACTCCTAATTTCATAATACACCCAAAATAGTTATAATACTAACGAATAGTAAGTATACGCCGAATTTTGAACAAAATTAAAGCGCAGGAGCCATTATTCTTCAGTAATTTTATGAATATTTGAAAGTTTTACCAATTTAACAATGGCAATGGCAATATAGGCAAACTTTTTGTACAAAAGAAATGCCAAAATGGGTACCTGTTACCTGACGCCTCCGCCATAATTTGGTGTATTTTCTTATTTTCATCTTCAATCAGAGAAAATATCACAAGTTTCCTTAATAATATTTTTGATGTGAATTTTTAGTTTTAGTGTACTTTATATTAATTTAATATAAAGTATAAACTAAACATTCAATTTGTCAGTATTTAATTTATTGTTTAATTTTATATTATTTCAGAAAGACAAAGAAGCCCTACATTGTTGCAAGACAGCCAGGACAGGCCAGAGCGGCGCGATTACTCGAAGGCGATTCTTTTCATTTCTCTTGTGCTACCATCAGTTTACTTCATGTTCTACTATGAAGCTAGTGCGACCGTTTACGTACCTAATGTTGCAACTGCAACTGAGCCTGGTAAGTTATTTTTGTTAAGAAATGACATGACGAGCTAGTCGTTTACCTGATGTTAAGCGACACGGCTGCCCATATCAGTTGCAGTGTCACTCGGAACTTTAATATAAAGTTACACTACACTGCGCACGTTATCCTGAGACATCAGCACAGTCTAGTAACAATTACTAGACTGTGAAATTATGTCATAAGTCTCATTTGCCCAGTAATTTCATTAGCTACAATGCCCTTCAAACGAACAAAAAAATCAATGTCAGGAAGTTACAATGTGTTTTAATAAAGAAAAGATCTAAGAAAAGCAGACATTTTTATTATTGCTGTCTTTTTCCCTCTGTACTGAGACGTAATGGTGGAAGTGAGATAACAATGTTCTCTTGCTTTCGTCAGAATCATGTTTTTTTCATAGGTACCCGTTGTATTTGGTAACTAAGACCGTAGGCACTAAAGCACATATATAAGTTTGAACTTATCCCTCTATGACTGAATTCAATGCAATTGGGTACGCCCAGGCTAGAGCGATAAGTGCAAATTTAAGAACTTTTAAGCTGTAATGCCGTCGGGCATTAACCTTTTGTTTTTATGCTTATTAAGTGTAGCGTCCATAGCGAACCTCGACTAGCTTATTTTCGAATTATGTATTTTCGGTGGATCCGTAAATTTGAGCAACGTTTGCTGCGGTCACTAGTTGGATGGGTGATCGCTAACAAAAAGTGGTATTTACAACTGAGCACTACCGTATTGATTTCAGGAAAAGCAGCAGCTGATAAAGTTATTATTAAAGATATAAAATCCGCGAAAATACCTGAAAAACTAAACATCCAATCCAAGCGCACCAATAAATACACTAAAGTTAAACCACAAAAAACAATCACATTTCCAAGCAAAGGTAAGTAATACGTGTTATTAAAGAACATTGGAAATAATATAATAGGTCTTTACCTATGAAATTGCCGTATTGCAGTACAGACTTTTTCAAACAAAAAAAGTTTTGATTGGCTATGAATTCTAAATTCAAATTAATTTTGTTTTAAAAATATGACATTCTATTTACAATATAAGTCTTTTGTTTATTGATTAGCGTTGTATTTTCATTACATTTCAACATTTTTCCTCATAATGGATACTTTGAAATTTCGTGTAATTATGAAATATGAGTTCCGTCGTGGCACCAACACGGCACAAACGACACGTAACATCAACGACGTTTACGGAGAGAACTGTACAAACGAACGTACAACCCGTTATTGGTTTGCTCGGTTCCGTTCTGGGAATTTTGACTTGAAAAATGAACCTCGTGGTCGTCCGGAAACTTTGGTCCACAATGATGAATTAAAGGCGATTGTGGAAACTGATGAATCTCAATCTACAGCTGAGCTGGCAGCAGCTTTTGATGTTAGCATCAAAACAATATTGGTCCATTTGCGACAGATTGGCAAGATAAAAAAACTTGATAGATGGATGCCCCACGAACTTAACGATCGCCAGCGCAACGTACGCGTCGAGACTTGCCTTGCGCTGCTTAACAGGCACAGAAATGAAGGAATTTTGAACCGAATTGTTACGTGCGACGAAAAATGGATTCTTTTTGACAATCGAAAGCGCTCAGCAAGTTGGTTAGATCCTGGTTCGGTACCAAAGCAATGTGCAAAACGAAAAATGACCCCTAGAAAGGTGATGGTCACAGTTTGGTGGTCTAGTGCTGGTGTGATTCATCATAGCTTTTTACAAAACGGCGAGAGCATTACTGCAGATGTGTACATTGAAGAACTGACCACAATGATGGCGAAACTCGCACGTCTGCAACCAGCTTTGGTCAATCGGTCGTCTCCACTGCTACTTCACGACAACGCGCGACCCCATACTGCACAACAGACCGTCTCTAAGCTGCATGAGTTGGGTTTGGAAGCTCTCCCTCATCCGCCATACTCACCAGATCTTGCGCCTACCGACTATTACTTTTTCCAAAATTTGGACAACTTTTTAGCGGGAAAAAAATTCAATTCCCGAGAGGCAGTACAAAACGCCTTTGAAGAGTTTGTTGTCTCCCGTCCTGCAGATTTTTTCAAGAAGGGCATCCATAAACTGCCACAGCGGTGGCAAAGATGCATTGATTGCAGGGGTGATTACTTTGAATAAAAGAAATAAATAAGTTCGAAAAAAAAATACTTTAACTTTTTTCAAACAAAACGGCAATTTCATAGGTAAAGACCTAATATATACTGTTAGATGTCTAGGCATCCTAGGCAGGGCCAGCCCTCATAAATAGCGACGCGAGGAGCGCTGACTCACTTTCCCCTTGGCGTTCTTAACGAGCGGAAGCGCTGCCAGTGTATCTTCAGTGCGATATTTTGTTTAAGAATGAAATTGTATTTTTTTATTAATATTTCACTTCTTACCTAAAAATATTTATATTGATGTCTCATTCCCAGTATACTTTTATGGTAGAAGTGGGAAATTAGTAAACAACATTTTGTAGATTTTGTCAGAACTTGTCTAAAATTTCTTTATAAAATCGTTACATGTAACGCCATCTATTGAAATTTATTTGCTTTCATTTGCTTCTGATGAGACCCCGTGGTACCGGTGTACTTTTTCGAAAAATATCCAGTTATTTAATTCAGCTGTTGCGGCCTGTGGAGGGAATCAACGCACTACAGAAACTTCGTATTTATAATAACTTTGACGTGACATGAGGTTAGTAGAAAAATGCTATCAACTTGTTAAGACAACACTAAGTTAATACAAAGCTAATACAATGTTAATACAAAGTGAATATAAAGTGAATATAAAGTGAATATAAAGTGAATACAAAGTGAATACAAAGTTAATACAAAGTTAATACAAAGTTAATACAAAGTTAATACAAAGTTAATACAAAGTTAATACAAAGTTAATACAAAGTTAATACAAAGTTAATACAAAGTTAATACAAAGTTGATACAAAGTTGATACAATGTTAATACAAAGTGAATATAAAGTGAATATAAAGTGAATACAAAGTGAATACAAAGTTAATACAAAGTTGATACAATGTTAATACAAAGTTAGTACAAAGTTAATACAAAGTTAATACAAAGTTGATACAAAGTTAATACAAAGTTAATATTAAGTTAACACAAAGTTAATACTAAGTTAATACTACGTTACTACTAAGTTAATACTAAGCTAATACTAAGGAAATACTACGTTACTACTAAGTTAATACTAAGCTAATACTAAGGAAATACAAAGTTAACACAAAGTTAATACTAAGTTGCCTATATTAATAAATTTTATACTAAGTTAACGCGCACGTTGATTTTATCAGTTGACCAATAATAAATAACATGCCCTTTTTAAATACTGTTTTTTTTTAGAAAATTACAATTAAGTTAGGTCGATTAGGATGTGTTCGGACCTCCTGTACACCATATCATAACAAACTTGCATACATTTAAACCATGGGATATCTTCTGGCATTTTTTTTATTTTCCTATATAGATATAAAAATAATTACCTATATTAATCTATTTCTATGCAAACTGGGTACCTACGTTATGTCTACGCTACAAAGTAGCTACACTGCAACGCTACGCAACTTCGCTACGTACCGTAGCCAGCCGTAGCTACGCGACGCACGAACGCGCGAAGCACGACGGAGTACTCGCGAAAAATTATTCGTAGTTACTGGACCTGACACGATCGCTGTGCTGAGCAGAGAGGGTTTTCATCTTCGCTAATATAATATATAATATAATTTCTCGAAATGTCTTTACAAATTGCAGAAAAAATGCAATTTCGAATGATGGATTCCAAATTACCCTGGTGTAACACGACAGTATCTGGAAAAGGTGAGTAGCCATCGACTAATTTTGTTTTAAATTTATATCTACAATTTTAACTCTATCAGACGTTTGATTGAATAAAACTAAGGAAAAATAAATTTAATTTATTCGTTAACTTGAAAAAATAATAATAGGGAAGTTGCGCCAATTATAAAGGCTTTAGTTGACAGATCTAAAACTCCTATATATTGTAGTCAAATAGGAGGTAATGACTATATCTTTAGTAAATCAAGAACTGTCACCTCATGCCTACCTAAATATTTTACGAACGTCGATTTTTTTTATGTTATTGAATGATGCGACGAGCTAGGCGTTCACCTGATGTTAAGCGACACGGCTGCCCAAAACAGAACAGTAGAAGTGCAGTAGTTTACGTTCAAATAAACTCGTGTACTGGTCTATCTTTCTGATTCATATTCCCATTTAATAGAGTTGCAAATAATCACCAAGCAAATGCACATTCTGTTTAATTTTCCAGTAAATCTGAACTTGAAAGTAAACAACTCCATAATATTAGAGAGTTTATATCCAATGGTAGCGATGGGAGGATATTACAATCCAATGAACTGCCGTGCCAGGCATAAAGTCGCCATTTTAGTACCATATCGGTAAGAAGTTATTTACTTGGCAAGCATGCTACACCTTCATCGTAACTTCCCATCAGGTAACAGCGTGGTCTAATGCTAGACAAGTTTGAAGTAAAAAATATATGTTCTAGTAATTTAATAAGTTGCTTATTTGCCTATAAGTGCCTGCTTTTTCAGCAAAAGTAACCTTTGCTCTAGATTAGAGTCTTTCTTCTCTTATGATAACTTAATTATTGGTCCCAGCCTTGTCATAAATCAGAATGTTTATAAGCCACCCAAAGGCCATATTAGTAGTCTCCAAAAGTCTTCAAGTATGTCAAAAAGCTAAAGCTGGTTAAAAATCGACATAATGCTAACTTAAGTTACTGATCGGCCATTCGGTAATCATTAGATTAAGGCAGATTTTGACAAGAGGTTAACATTGAATTCAAGCTTTCATCCTTAAAGAAATTCAAAAATAAGTACGAGTTAACGCACTGATCAATTCAATTGTCATGTTAAATAATCTGTATGTACTTGAACAAGGTTTGTGCAACTAATTTTGCAGTTAACAAGAGATTTGACGTACGATTAGTACTCGTAAATAATTCTGTTGATCGCGCTTTCAGAAACTGGTGGTAGAGATTTGATCACGCTTTAATTTAGAAGCACTTAGTTTTATATTAGGTTTAAAGAAACTACTTCTCAAATAAGACAAAAAGTCACATACATGAGAACATAGACTTAAAAATTTCAATATTAGTACATTCGTCGTCACTTTTAGTAGTGTAGATAAAGTAAATAAATGCGTGCTTAACTAACATTACATTTCAACAAGACTCTTACGAGATACATAAATAACTTATTTGAAATTTGAAATATTGTTTTGCAGAGATAGTAAAAAAAATCTGTGGTTATTTTTGTACAACATTCACCCGTTTCTAATACGCCAAAATGTGGAGTATCAAATATTCGTATTTGAGCAGAGTGGTAAGAATCTTCTGTTTTATTTTGGCTATTTTCTTTTCTCGTTGTGAATATCTCAAAACCATATATTCCAATGTCATAACTCATTGTATAGTTATGAAGTAAGTATTTGTTACAGAATTGTTAGATCGCACAAAGCTCAGTAGACTTTCCGGGCATGTATTTACTATTTAGTACCATATTTAACAGTCTCTGTGGTGTGGTAGTTAAGTAAGCCGGCTCATAATCTGGAAGCTACGAGCGGGATTCCTGCAACAGAACAAACGCACAGTTATTTATGTACAGATGAAAAGCGCAAATACTTAATCTGTGTCTGAGTGTTGTGACGTGTGAGGCCATATATACAGGGAATATTAGTGAGGGTTCAGGATCTACGTATTTGATCTTTGGGCGATGTCTATTATTGATTATATTAATGACTTTTTGATTTGGCAAGACTGTTGTCCACCTGCAATACACTTTTAACTAAAGTCGAAATACTGAAAGTTTTTTACCCACAGGGATCTATCCGTTTAACAAAGGACGACTTTTTAACGCTGGGTTCCGCGAAATCAACAAGAACGACGACTGGCAGTGTATAATATTTCATGACGTCAACTTGCTGCCTACTGATGGAAAGATACTATACACCTGTCCCATCCTGCCGAGACAAATGGTTTCTACTATTGTGGATAAGAACCGTACGTAAGTATCACATCATCAGCCGGAAGACGTTTTTTTGCTGGACATAGGTCTCCCATATTAGGGGGAGGATTGTTGCCATAATCATCACGTTTGGCAGGCGTCTTGGTGGTCGTAGTAAATTATAATGCACTCCGAAGAGAATGCTGCTGCCCATTCCTTGGATATTCCCTAAGCTGGCTCTTACGACACTCATGGGAAGATGGAGTGGTCCTATTCTTACCTGCTTTGGTCTTATTTATGGTGTTATCATAATTAAAATCAACTATATGTTCTATGACTTTTAACATTCACGGCCCTTTTTTTATTTTTTAAAAGATTGTTGATTTTTTTAACCTTTTTAAGAAGTCAAGGCGATTAGCTGCATTGTGTAATTAAAAAAAGCCTTTGGAATGTATACTCGTCGAGTCCTAGGGACAGTCCAATGCTATGGGTAGAAACAAAAAAATACTTAGTTCTTACCCTTAAACTATGCATAAATACTGCAAGTAGCAACAAAAACTTACAACACAATTCACCGTAATTATAGTATGTATTGATATGTACTTATTTCAGTGTAACACCACACCGTGACGTTTTCGGTGGAGTTACTGCCATGACGATGTGGCAGTACAGAAAAGTAAATGGCCACTCTAACTTGTATTGGGGAAGAGACTCTGAAGATATTGATAAAGATATGTTCAAGAGGTAAATTTCACAACTCCTAACTCTGACCAACTCTGAATAACTCTGACCAACTCTGACCATCTCTGACTAACTTTGACTTACTCTGACTAACTCTGACCAACTCTGACCAACTCTGACCAACTCTGACTTAGAATAACTCTGGCTAATTCTGACTAACTCTGACCATTTTTTTTGAGGGGGGGAAATGTCTTTGCACTTCACCACGGGGGTGGTGGCAGGGGGTATGTGGGACTCGAACCTACTAAAACCCCCCCGTGAGCCCTCGTCCGCCGTACCGGGGCGAGAAGGGGTGCAGTCGCGACCCCTTCCAGTCCAGCCAACTCGCCCCCGGACTAACTCTGGCCAACTCTAACTAACTCTAACTCTGACTAACTCTGACTGACACTGACTAACTCTAGCCTCTAGCTAACTCTAACTGCACAGAAGTATGCTGTATTTATAGCATACGTACTGTCTTCGTGCGTGAAGAACAGTACTCATGATCAACTGATTTTCTCATTTGCCATTCTTACCACGAAGGTCCAATTGTGGTTCTGGTTTAGCTTGTAGGAGGAAATTAAAAACAAAATTAATATTTTCAGAATACAGGTCACAGATTTGGGTATCACTAGATACAAGGATTACGCGCGATTTATAGCGTTAGATGATTCAGAAAAATCTCGGAATACATCTAGGTAAGACAAGACCCCTTTATCACGTTTACAACAAGTGCACTAACTACTGAGAGCGAAACAGAGCGGAACAAGCGGTAGAGTCAATTCAAGTTATGAATTCAGCATCAGTATGGTTCTAGGCAACACCATTAAGCTAAGCTAAACTTCTCTATTAATAAAAAAAATTATGAACTTTACACACCGCGCGATCTAGCCCATTTTGTGATTACGACCATCTTGGATTTGAAATCCAAGGTGGAAAATCAAGGTTTATAGTATTCTACTAGTCAAGCCCTTTCACTTGATACCCATATAGAGGGAGTTGTGAAAAAATATGTAATCAGATGAAAAAATCTGCCATTTTGTGGCAGCGGCCATCTTGGACCATTTTCATATACATTGCTAAGAACTTAAAGAAAATAAACAAAACCAACATCGTTTCAGCCGTTCGGGAGCTAATATGCCTCAGACAGACACGAAAACAGACACGACAAACTTATAACACCCCGTCGTTTTTACGTCGGGGGTTAAAAATAAAGCATTAATGCCGAGTAAATAGAACATACAAAGCAGATTATTTTAAACTTTAAAGGCATTCCCATTTTCTTTCTAGGTATGAACAGGAATACCCGTATAGTAAAACGGAGGAGCGGTACAAAACAGATGGACTGAGTAATCTGCGATACAGGGTGGAGGCGTACGCCTCGCGGCATCTCTTCACCCATGTTGTCTTAGACGTCGAACCGCCAGTCTTGCCAGAATATATCACTGAAGCTTATGATATTGAAAAATAAGCTGGTCAAAATCTGTTCAAAGATAGATCTACTAGGTGGTAGAACTTTTCTGCAAAGTTCGTCTAGGTAGGTACCACCGCTTTGCCAGTTATTCTGCCGCCAAGCAGTAGTGTGCAAGCACTACTGTGTTTTGGTTTGAAGGGCACTGTAGCTCGTGAAATTACTGGGCAATTGAGACTTTATGATCTGATCTCACAGTCGAGTAATCTTATTACCAGACTGTGCTGATGTCTCAGGATGATGTGCGCAGTGCAGCAGTCACACGAAACTTTACATGTTGGAGTTCCGAGTGACACTGTTCTGTTATGGGCGGCCGTGTCGCTTAACATCAGGTGAACGACTAGCTCGTCACATCATTCGATAACATAAAAAAAAAAAAAAAAAAGATCTCAACATTCTCATCTAATCCTTAATATTCAATACAATACAGTCTGAACTTCGGAGCGGTGCTTACTACAAAGAAAATGCGCGCAATGAGTGATTTTTTACTTATTAATATTTATGTTAAGCAGATGGCCAATGACACAAAAAAAGTATCTAGTCATGCGTAATTATAAATTTGAATAATATTTAACAATTCATTATAAATCGCATGGAATCACATTTCACTGGTAAAATATAAATTTATACACGTATGTTAGTAATACAAAAATTGCATAGCCGTTCACTTCAGAGTTTTTTAATTGACACCGCAAATTGGCTTTATTCTATTATCTCACTAACTACTACATTAATATAACAACTTTTTTTGCTTTGTGTTTAGAATATATTTATTTAATAAATGTTTATAGCAATAATGTAATAACTATAACACACAATCAAATAGCTACTATTTACTTAGTATTTAGTAATGTGACTTACAGACTAAAAACGCCTTTATTAAGTCAATTAACAAACAATATAACAACTACTACTAAATACTTCTAGCCTAACTAACTACACCTCCAAAAAAATGTTAACTTTAAACTTGCCCCGATGACCAAATGCTCCAGCCCCCTACTAGTAGGTAGCGTACCCAATATGATGGCAGCATTGGTTTGGTACTTCCATCTAAGGTCAGCAGCTAAGGTCACTCAAAATCGTTGGAATTTTTTATATATCAATTATGGTGGTATGAAATTTCCATTTTCGACCTTGTTCTTGTTATACAATTACCCACCAACCGGTTTAATGCCAGAGACAGCTTGAAGCTGCGTAGAATGAAACGCAAAAGAAAGTGTTACCTAACGTCAGCGTTTTACCAAGTAATTGGGAAAAACTTAGTTCCATCTCCATATAATATAAAAATTATTTCGGTGAAATATTATTGATAAAATGGTTGTGGCTGTTAATATCAATAATTGCAACTTATGAATTGATTTTATATTGCAATTCATGAACTGATAAGGTTATTTATGCATTATGATTGTTGAAAATACTTATATTAGCGTTTGTTAAGAGTTATAACTCAAACCAGTGTATTCTGTAGAGAGTATAATTGATATGACATCCATCAATTCAGGATTTCCTTTAACATTTTTTTGAAAAACCTCGCAATTTAGGTTGTATATCCTGGTAACAGATTTCATATTGATGACAAGCAAGCGTGAAAGAAAGAGAAACGGAAACGTCAGTTGAATATTGCGGTCTGCGCCAGATGGTGATCATTTGGTAGGAAATTCCGCATTTTCCAATTATTTATAAATTCGCACTTTTACCAGCTTATCGTACTTGGCTCGCGCTATAAGTCTAGAATAAAAACGTGTTCGGAAAATCGTATAGATAAGTTTTATTAAAATCTGGACAGCGTGATTGCGAAAACTGCATAGCAATTTTGTGTTTTTTTTTAATTCGGACCTGTTTTTGTGATAATTTTTCCCTGTTTTTTTGCCGCTAGTTGCAGCTGATTGTTACTGGAGTATAAAAAAGGTATGTTTGGACCTTAGATTTGTAAATATCCCTTAGAAAGTATTGCAAAACATGCGTAATAAAGAGTTATAAAAACGTGAATCTAAATTTAGAAACGGATCAGCGTCGGCTTGTTTTTAAACGGCTACAAACTTTTCTATAAAGATTCTATGTACCTACCTAACTATTGTAATAAACATTAATAATTGTAGTTATCGATTTTCGTTTTATTTTCACATGTATTTATTATCTACCAAAATTCCAGGCAGAATATACTTACCTTGCCTAGCTATTTGTAAAAATAGAAACCGTATACATACCTTTACATTCAAAGTAAATATAAAAATTACTGAAGGTACTTTCATAGATATAATGACTGAAGATCTGCAGCTGTGCAATGAACACAAAATATTCACTAAGTATTGTTTACTGCTGTGATAATAAGCTCACTGGCCCATTAACCTTGCATAAGACTGCAATAAATAGGTACCTACACCTCTATTTACATTGAAATAACTTTAAAAGGATTGTTTTGTTCAGTTAGGTAGGTCTAACATGATGATAAAGTTTAATGAGTACTTAACCTAAGTATGTAATTATTATAAAAAGTAGAAGTAATATAATTATAAAAAGCTATAAAAACTTAACAACTCCCTAATAAATTTTTAGATATGATTTGTTTGTAAATTTATGTTTTTAAGTGCTCATTTATAGGAATAGTATTGTACTAACTTATCTACTAATTACTTTAATAATTTCTGTTAGTACCCATAAGTATTAACTGGTAAAGTGACACAGGCTTGATAATGTCAACCAATAACACAACAGGAATCTATTGTGTCTATACACCTACCGCTCAATAGGTTCAGTATATATTGGAACTTGTGGCATAGATAAGAGTAGAATGTGCATAGTTATTTCATTATTTACTTTTTCATTCACAGACTGCTGATTAACAATGTTTTTATCATTCTTTAAACATCCCCTGGCTAGTTTGCAAAACAATTTGTTTACCTAATTATTAAATTGTTATTATTGAATGCAGATAACTATGCTAATTTTTAAATTACTACATTTTATATACAGGACTAGAGTCTTTAATAGGTAAATTATACTCCACTATTAAAAATAAATAAAAAGGATGTATCTCAATTTTGTTCTTCATCAGTGTTTTTAATAACAAAATGCTTATAAATCCCAGTAAAAAACTTAGATTAAGGAAAATAGATTTATAAATTTAACACAAAAAAATAAGGTTTATTAAAGTAAAAAAATAGTTACTGTTACCAAAACTTTTTATGTTTGGTTTTACCAAATTACTTAAATTAATTTAAGGAACCTCCGTACAACCTGAATGTTTTTAAAGTTATCTATTAAACAATGCCTTTGACCTGTGAAAACCAACTTTTGTCACCTACAGTCCTAGTTTTGTGTTCAGTCTCACTGGTTAGATAATTTCATCTTGCACAGATTAGAATGACCTCGTAGTGGACCAAGCTGTCTCCAGGATGTGTCCATTGTGGTGGCAACTAGATAATTTCATTTAACCAACACCTAACTACTACCTTGTATTTATTGCATAGGTAGCTATGTATTACTTTGATAAATCACTAATATTGACTTTCCTCTTCTATTTCCCTGTAAAATTATGAAGTTTTACCATTTATTACTATGAAGGTAAACTTCAAGGATTTTGTCACTTTTGTTTTGCTAGATGATGATTTAGCGAGATGCTTAGGATGTTGGATAACATTGATTTGAATTCTTGAAATAGATTATGGCAAAATACTAAAATTTTACAAACAAATTGTTCAACACTTTGACAGATATGTTTGAAAGGCTAAAAATGGTTCCGTTTTAAAACTAACAACGTTAAAATGCTGTGGTGGCCATAGTTGCCGGGACTTGTGCGGCTTATCTACTGGGACTCGCATGTTAAGCATGGACTGTTAAAGTGTTAATTAGCACAACAGTACCTACTTTTTTAAAAAGGATGCCTTTGACACACTATTACTTGAGAAACTCCTGTAATTCTTAAAGAATGCATTTAAGAGTTACACTTTTTATTCCCAAGATCAAATTTCCCAACCACTTAAAGGCTACCTAGGAACCTATTTATTTAATAAAACAGACATATGTATAAAAAAATGTTAATAATAATAAATGTTATTATTTCGTCTAGAACCTAAAAAGTATTAATATTATTATTTTGCAAACTCAACTGTTTAATTATCGTTATCAACAAATTCTGAATAAATAAAATAAAGAAGTAGGTACATGAAGAGCTCTTCACTACATAAAACGGACCAAAGTGAACTGAACATTCATATTCTTATGAATACTTAAAATTAAACTGCTGATTGGTTAAAAAACTATGAATGCAAATTAACTTAATTTTGGGGAGTTTTGGCGGGAAAGCGACAAAACTTCTGGTATTTTCAGTGTAAGTGCATAAAATTTGTGGCATTTTATTCGTTAAGTACTGGATTACAGGCGTGAGTGTGGGAAAATGGTATAATAATGGTGAAACGTTTCTTTTCGTGTTGTTTCCAAAACTCCATAGAAGCTTCAAGTAAAGTTGCCACCACTTTACTAGGAGTATGACTTTGACTAGACTATGACTTGACTTGATGACTTCGACTGTGACTTGACACATATTTGCGTGAAATATCATTAACTTGATAAAATATCAATTACTTGACACTGGCTAAATACGCAAAAGTGTAGAGCCATAAAAAAAACTTATTTTTGAAAATATGGTATGTTTATTTGTCAGTAAAATGTTCTATCATCAATATTCAGGGTACTCTCCCTCCGTCGTCATCAGTTCAATATGTTCCCACTACACGCGGACCTTCTTTAACATGGAGAGAGTGAAGGCCATAATCCATCTCACTGGCCAAGTGGGGGTCGGTGCATGACACATGTTCTCGAATTTTGTGATTCTTGAACATGGCGAACCTTCGCCGTTGTAAAAGCGAGTGCAAGCTCCGCACATAATTTGAAAAGCCATTGGTGCAGGGTCAAAAAGGATTCGAACCTGAGTGCGAAGGTTTGTAAGTCGCACGGGTAACTACTGAGTCACACTCACTTCCAAATTAATTAACCACTTGTTAAATAATTATGTATACTTAATAATGTTTATAAATAATTATCAATATTTTTTTTATGTTAAGGAATGACGTGACGAGCTATTTGTACGCCTGATGTTAAGCGACTCGGCTGTCCATATCAGCGTATGCAGTGTCTTTCAGTTACGTATAGTTTCGCGTGACACTGCACTACGTACGTCATCTTGAGACATCAGCACAGTCTAGTAATAAAATTACTAGACAGTGAGCACAGCAGTGCTTGCGCACTACTGCTTAGCGGCAGAATAAATGGCAAAGCGGGGGTATCTACCTAGACGAACTTTGCAGAAAAGTTCTGCCACCTAAATACTGTACAGATATTATAGATCAGTTGAAGCACGCAATGAATAAATAGTATGTCCAGCACAGGTACCTCAAGCAACTGAAGCCGCTACTGGATGCTGCAGTGTGCGCATACACTACACTTTCCTTTTTACGTATACTCTGCAAGAGTTTGCTTTTTGCTCTAGATATTATAATTGAAGGGTTGAGAATAAAAAGGATTTAACTGACTAATTGACAGTTTCGAGAAAATTGACTTTAAACGTCAACGGCGTCATTTTTATGTAGAGTGCTTATAAGGTAATAGAGAAGGTTTATGTAAGTTTCAGTTGCTTGAAAATGTTTTATTTCTATTTAAAATTACTAAATATAGTACTAATTCATACAATTACTGTAAAAATATAATATAATAAAAGAAATAAAGTAATGTTTTTATGCTAAGCGTACTGTATTCCTGTGACAGATAAACCATTTTCAGACTCAAAATCTCGAGATTTAAGCCTCATTTCGGTATTTTGAGAATGTATTACTGAAGATAATTTCACGCTGAATCCAACGATACCCATAAGTCATTTGGTCAAAAAAATCAGTTAAATCCTTTTTATTCTCACCCCTTCAATTATCACACTATCACACTTCACACTAATATTATAAAGGCGAAAGTTTGTATGTGTGTATGTTTGTTACTCCTTCACGCTCAAATGGCTGAATGGATTTGGATGAAATTCGGTACCAAGATTTCTTAAACACTGGATTAACATATAGGCTAAATTTTATCCCGGAAAAGTGAAATGTTCCCGTAGGATGAGTAAATAATTAAAATACTTTTTATCCGCGGATGAAACCGCGGGGCGCAACTAGTAAACAATAATAATAATAACGCCCAACGATCATACACATAGATCCTGGACCCTAACTAGGATTCCCTATAGGGACTCGGGAACTACGAGGACCATGGTTCCACAACACCCAGACTAAGAACAAGTATTAGCGCTTTTTTTTCTGTGCATAAACACTTCTACTGCCGCGGGAATCTAACCCGCCTCCTCCGGGTTATTATGAGCTGACCTGTTAAACCACCACACCGCAGCCGCTGGGCTGCACAGAGCTATTATATAGTTGCTGCAAGAAATTAAGCTAGTGTTGTACAAGACATGATTAAGGCATGCACTAAATAGAACGTAAAGATTATCGGTGCAAAACGGTTAAATCACGCGCATGACAAAATTGTGTGCAGTGATTTCACAAACTTAGTTCATTGGTGCCGGCGGTGCGGTGGGGTTTTTTTGGGTTTGGTCAGCTATTCGGTTTTTGACATCCCTAACTACAGCATAAATTGTATTGTATATAAACCACTATCACATTCGAACACTCCAATTTCTACATCTATACATATAAAATTCAAAGTCCTGACTGACTGACTGACTTATGTATCAACGCGTAGCCTAAATCGCTGGTCTTAGATACTTGAAATTTGAAGGATGTGTTCTTTGTAAAGTGTAGGTATCCACTAAGAAAGGGTTTTTCGAAATTCCTCCACTAAGAGGATGAAATGGGTGGTTGAATGATCTATGAAAAATTTTCTTACCTGGATCAATTGACTCGAAAATTTATACACAAAATGTTCTTCAATTAAAATGATGAGATACGTGTGTCTCAGTTTTACACCAATTTATCAGTTTTACGATGTAAAACCGTTCGACCATATTGATTTGTTTGGGAATACTGTACATCATTTTTTTGTGTGGCATAATAATAACGTTTTAAAATATTGGGTGAAGCCACTGATTCCTGAAATACAGTTTAAAAACTAGTTCGGGAATCTATGGATTCATTTAATATAATGTAATAATATATATGTCAATAAACATTTTTGTAGTTTGTATTTTTTTGTATCCACTTTCTGGTTGTCTCTTAATTATAACTATTCACGCACGCTTTGAGTACTGTTAAAACCATACTACTCTCATCCCAGAGTTTCATATTATTGCACTGTTTGGGATACTGTCAGTTTGTGTCGAGAGAGAGAGTGAGAGTGTTTATAATGTTTGTTTGGGCAGAATAATATGCAATTCGTTTTCTATAGGCCACGTGGGCAAAGCCGTGGGCAGAAGCTAGTTAGGTACAAAATTAGCAATATTGTTGATACCCCAATGCTTTTGTAACATACCAAATTATTCACAATTGGTAATGCATGTATTTTTGTTTCCAGAATCCTACACCCGATCCTATCCTTCAAAGACAGAAATGGATTTAACACACCTGAAGAATGAATCTTGTTTCCTACACAACCTGATCCCGAAAATCTAACTTTTTTCTTTTTTTTATCAGAGTCGAACTTAATGCTTTGATTTAAAATTAACTGATCTTTCATGTTTTGGCCATCTTATGCTTTGGTGACCTAATTAATATTAATTTACTTCTATCGGGTAACAAAGGCGTTTGAAAAGATTCACTTCTATTAGATAACAACACCTACTGAAATACTGATATAAGAAAATACAGTTTTTTCGCATATTCTTAGCATTAGCATATGAAGGGTAAAAATTCTGTAATTTTTTTAAATCTGTGCGAGGCTTTCCGATAGCTAATTGTTTATTGATCTATGCTTTAAAATAATGGCTGGCTTCAAAATTAAATGTTTTTCAGCAGTATTGTTATGCATTTTCGCTTGCTTATTAACATACAGCATGTACTTGTATGTATTTGAGACATTGTATAAGAAAAACCTCAATGTCTTGGGTAATATGTTCACATTTTAATTCTCTTCATTTACAAATATATTATCAGTCATGCCTTGAAACCTTGAGAGTTATTTAATTTTCATTTAAGTTTTTTAATGTAATAAATAATTATAAAAACACGAGCGTGGTTTAGACCACACGACTGAGGTAAAAATTCTTTAGTTTAGCTCCATCTATCGGCCTGTATAACTTTGTTTTTGCTTTGTTTAATGTTAATGTCGCCATCTTGACAATTATTGTAAATTGTTATTTTACCGGACTTACCAAACATAATAATACAATTTTTTACTTTATTATGTTGACAATAGAGATCTATGTGAATCAATTTCAACTTCGGTTTGCCTCGCATTCACCTGCTGGGCAATCAAGTTACGTGATTATATATCACCAATAGAAACACAAATTTGTATGGACTTGACAGTTGAATACGCAAATTATGTGCATAGTAAGTATGGAAATGTCTCCTGTTGCATTGCAATCAAAGTTTCGTGATCACCGTGATGCTAACCGAAGAAGTTTTACTTCAACAATAAATTATTTTCGATAATCATAAATAATTTTCCTTATAAAAATGTGCGGTTGCAAAATACATTGAACCTGACACTAGTTTGTAGGTATACGTCGAAAGCGTTTTTTCCTGTAATTTTATAGGGAAAAACGAAGAAATCGACGTATTTAACGTACCTAATTTAACTTAAAAACGTGTTTTTTTTTGTTGAAAATCTTGACTGAATGAACGCGGTATAAAAACGATTCGTCACGCGCATAACATTCATGTCTAACGTTTTCTCAACTGAAAATATTTGTTCAGTGAGACCTTGACGCGGATTGAGGTGTCAATGTATGGTGCAATAGTTAGGTACCTACTTAACTTTTATTATACATGCATGATGTTTGCTGAAAGTAATGCTGTTGTACTGAAATATGTGTACACTATATATAAGTATCAATCTCATATTGAAGCCAGCTGTGATTAACGTGCTCTTATTTTTCTTTTTCGTTTGTTCGGTGTTGGACAGATTCTGGATTTAACAGAATCGTACTACGGATTTTCTATTCGACAGATGCGTAGATTGGGCAGATTCATAGATTGATTGGATTCGCGATATGTGTATATAAATCAATCATTTGGACATATTGACAAGTGAACCATAAAGGTTATATCCTCAATTCTTGACTGTGAACCAATGAGCAGTTTTCCATTAGGCATTGTCAGTTTAGTTCTTTCATTGTCAAGAGATGGCGCTCGCGTAACTTTACATTGCTTTTACTTTGTAAATTTTAACATTGCAGTGGAGATATTCGTCCAGCCAACGTAAATGATAAAAAAAAACAATTTTTTTTGTAACGAGTCATTAATATTTTTGTGATAATTAGGTTTTTTTTTTAATATTTACGTATTTACATCTATCCATCCAAACTTTTCTTTCAGTCGCGTAGTAAAAAAATGCGTCATGGAAAGTTTTAAAAGTAGTGGCTGAGAAGATTGAGAACTCTGTGTGAATCTGTTAAGAAGGAACATAGGACGAGAACCTGATATTTCCATGACATAATGCGATTTTTGTGTACTATTCACACGTGCAAGAACCATGGTAAACATTTGTTTCCGCAGGATCCAATACTACGAATGCAATGGGCTAGGGCTCTTATATTGGATGTAGTCAAAACAACAATCGGCAGCTACGAAAATATGCGTACATTATGCTCTAATCATTTCAAGCCTGTTGATTTCATTATACAACACCGCCATTGTTCGCTTTATTAAAGCAGATTAATTATTTTTAAGTATCATTAACTGCAGTAATATAGAATATCATGTAGGCAGAAAAAACTAATAATGAATACTATAAGTAATGAATTTGTTAAAAGACCGATGTTCAACTACCCATAAACAAGGCTGATAACTAAACTGCCGGGGTTTTAGCGGGAAAACGAAAATGATTGCGTTACCGCATTGTATTATTTTCCAAAACTTGTGTTATTTTCAGTGTTAGTGCATAAAATTGGTGGTGTTTTATTCGTTAAGTGATGGATTACAGGCATGAGTTAATTAAATGTTAAATAAATGTAATGAGTTAAGCAAACGTTTATTTTCGTGTTGCTTCCAAAACTCCATAGAAGCTTCAAGTAAAGTTGCCACCACTTTACTAGGAGTATGACTTGACTTGATTACTTGGACTGTGACTTGACTTGACACATATCATGTAATTAACTGGAAAAATTATCAATTACTTGACACTGGCTAAATACACAAAAGTGTAGAGCCAAATAAATAAAAAACTAAACTGCCGCAAACGCCATCTAGCGAGATAAATAATGTTAAAATTACATTTGAAAAGCCGCTCGTGGGACCCTAAATGAAAACAAAGAATAATAGCTAATAGGTCGATGAATATTAAATTGCATTCGTTGACACGAACCAATGACTCTATTAGAGTTTATAAATAAAACAATAAAAAGGGAACTTAATCAAACAAACCACTACCAGTAGGCAACGTGCCCAATATGCTGGCAGCATTGCCACGTTGAATGGCAATGCTCAATCTTTGGCCGAAGTAGAGGGCAGCATTTTGTTCACGTGTGGCTTCAACCAGACGTTTAGAAAGGTCTTTAAAAAAATTACATTTACAGGTAAATGCTTAATAATCGATTTTTACATTGTTACGATAGAGTTTTATGACTCTTTATAATTAATTATATTACAATGCAGAAATAGCGCAGACCTTTTGTACTTTGCAGTTAACCTGTGTAATTTATTTACATACTTAGGGATTTGTTCGTAGTTATAATAGGCAAAAACTTATAGAGTTTCTTAAGTTCCTGTCCAACCTCTTACAGTTTCTTAAGAGACATAAAAGAATATTGTTCTATTTTCCTATTATCCAAAATTTATTTCATGTAAGTACAGAGTAGAAAGAATGAAATCATGTAACGTCGTATTTATACTTAACAAACCATGGTACATAGGCACACTCTCACACTTGCCCTCTTTCGTATAAATGTCGGATCATTCTCACTAGTGCAACAGATTAGTGCAACGGTTGAACTAATGGTAATGTTTTGTTGCAGTAGTTCAATTTAGAAGGGAAAAGGCCACGCACTACTAAAGGAGTGAACTAGAGAAAGCCCTTAGTTGCGTTCTGAAAACCTTTCCCCTATCATTAAAGTCAAAGAACTTTATTGCAAATAGGCTATGTTTAGCACTTTTACAAGTCAAAATGAGATGAGGTACCAAAAATTAAGTTAATGTACTAAGCATACAAAATAAGTGCTTAATGTCAAACATATATCCCATTGATACACAAAGTGAAATTTTATAAATGGTTCTCTGCCCTACTACTCAAGCAAGCAAGCAATCCGATACAATGCAGAACAGAAAACTCCGATCCGAAGTTTCACACATTACACGTCCTAAAGAAGAAGGCTGCAAAAAACTACAGCCATATACGACTTTATATCTATGTGGAAATAATAAAATTCCAGTTGTTTCACGAATAGTGCAGATTGTGCAGTATGCAGAGTTGCATCAGGTTAATTATGATCGTGACGAATCGATCTTGCTGGTCGTTAATTAAAAAGATTTTTTTATCATAATGGTGGAGTGTGAACCGTGGCCGTGCGAGGCATACATTAACGATTAACTAAAAAACTTTTCTTTTCAATAAAAAATTAAAAAGTGTCGACTAAAACCGATAAGACTACCATGGTAACTGCAATGTCCCCAGATAACATAGATTCCTCGCACATATACCTCTTTGATATCAATTCTTTAGGTCTCACATATTTACAATTTCAGGTATAAAGTTAGTCGTTGCACCTCGGTCGTGTCGTGCACAACAATATGCTCTGAGATAATATATGTAGGTACAGCTTGTGACTAATCGAATAATCGCTTTGCCAATAAAACTGTTTCTATAAATTATAACCATTGATTATATATGAAAACATTATAATAAATATGATTTGTGGGCATTGGCCAATCAGTGGTAGTTTAGGGTCTTTATCTAGATAGGCAATACCTGAAACTGGTAAAACCTTACTTATATATATGGTCCGGTCCGCTTAGATCGTTTTAGCAAATATAAGCGGTATCAAAGATAAATTTTATTAAAAACAGTTTGGTTGCTTCACAATTTTCTGTTGGGTAACAGACGATAAATCAATCAACAGCTTTAGACCACAGGACTGAAGTAAAACTTCTTTAGCTCCATCTATCGGCTGGTGTAACTTTTTTTTGCTGTTATATATATGACGCCATCTTGACAACCGTAAATTGTCATTTTACCGGATATACGATATAATAATTCAATTTTTTAACTTTGTTACGTTGGAGATTTACGTGAACCAAGATCAACTTCGGTTCGCCTTGCATTCACCAGCCTAAGTTAAGCGTGCGTAGGAATTTTTACTTCAGAACTTCCACAGATTTGACAGGAATATTCATAACTACAACTATTACACGGCTAAAACTCACGAGATACAGTCGAATAACTCGACCGGTGTTCGGTGTACAGTCAGCGCCGAGCCGCCACCACCGCCGCCGCGCGTACTCCTTGAGGATGGGCATCTTTATTGCCCGAACACCGGTCGAGTTATTCGACTGTATCTCGTGAGTTTTAGCCGTGTAATAGTTGTAGTTATGAGTACTACTCACGTCAGTTTCTATAATATTATAGGAATATTCATGTATTGGAATTCTGCGAGTAAATTTGATTGACATCCTATTAACCCGCGGCTGACGTCAGGCAGCCCAGAGCCATCCGGCGGCCGGCGTGGCGCCAAGGGACGCCTACGATTTGTTAGTCATTATTTGGGGTTTACTTGCCAAAACATCATTTTCCAGGACATTATTCATCTGCTGTGATTGACTTTGTCCGTATTTTAGAAGCTTTAGTAGCTATAGGTTGTTCATCGCTGTAAATTCTTCGATGTGTAAGGCGGCGTGTGAATCAGTTCATATCTCTGTAATATTTCGGAGTTTTGGCAGGAAAACGAAAAAGATCGCGTCGCCGCATTGTATTATTTTCCAAAACTTGTGTTATTTTCAGTGTTAGTGCATAAAATTGGTGGCATTTTATTCGTTAAGTGCTGGATTACAGGCATGAGTGTGGGAAAGTGGTATAATGATGGTGAAACGTTTCTTTTCGTGTTGTTTCCAAAACTCCATAGAAGCTTCTGGTAAAGTTGCCACCACTTTACTAGGAGTATGACTTGAATAGACCTGGTTATAACTTAACTTGATGACTTGGACTGTGACTTGACTTGACACATATATATTTAATATTAATTAACTTGGGAAATTATCAATTACTTGACATTGGCTAAATACACAAAAGTGTGGAGCCAAAAGAAAACAAATTAAAACTGTAATAGGTATTTATACTGGTCTAGGTAACAGTATACTCAGTAGCACCAGCTTCCAATAGTTCATAGCGAATACTTACTAAATCTGATTAGCTCTAACGATCACTGACCAACTGCATAATGCAATGCTATTACGAATTTATATTTAATTTATAATTTATTACGAACAAGCAAAAACAAAACCGGATTAATAATAAACAGGCAGTAAGTATTTACTTATACTTGTAAGTCAAGTTGGATTATCATTGCATAAGTTGTATTCTTGTCTTTAATTGAGGTTTTTTTTATGTTAGTGAGTGATGTGACGAGCTCGTCGTTCACCTGATGTTAAGCGCTAAGGCCGCCCATAACAGAATAGTGTTGCTCGGAACCTCAAAACATAATTTCTTTAGATCGAATCTGCACTGCGCACATCATTCTGAGACATCAGCACAATCTGGTAATATAAGATTACTCTACTGTGAGATCAGATCATAAAGTCTCAATTGCCCAGTAATTTCAATAGCTACAGTGCCCTTCAAACCGGAACACAGTAGTGCTTACACACTGCAAGGCGGCAGAATAACAAGCAAAGCGGTGGTACCTACCTAGATGAACTTTGCAACATAGTCCTGCCACCTAGTAAAAGAGTATTTCTACTCTGAAAAAAATCTAAGGATTGAAAGGATTTGGCCCGAGGTCAAGTACCTACGTGGAATTTTCTTCATCGTGACGCAGACACGCTTCAATTCATAGTCGATTGTCAGTAAATTGATCAATGCTGTCAGATTGTGCCAATTTCCGTAGCATGATGTCACTCCTGCCAGTCCTGTCCTTATAACAATAATTATGCGGGATGTAGACAGCCGGTGTAATGGTTGATATTAATATTTATTAATGACATTAGCTGTGTAGTTTATATAAAAAAGAGCACCAGCTGTGGCTGCGACTGCCCACAGGTATATCTATCTTATACTTACGTTTAGTTCTAACTGACGCACAGCCTCAACCGCTAGTGCCTTCCTCGGGTATTTACCTAATTTATTAATTTTAATAATTTTAATTTAGCTTCTAGAAGTTCAAATAGGGTGTTAAAGATTGTACTTATGAAGAAACGGGTGAAACCGCGTGCTTTCTGCAATATTTTATAAAAACGTAGTACTTAGTTTATCCTATATCATATTTCTAAGGCTTAGGTCTAGAAAATACGTACAGTAAAGCCAGTTCATCAGTTACAGAGAGCTGTCAATTCTAAATACATTCGCATCATATATAATAAATATATAGTTACTTACCCACTTCATTACAGTTGGTTATGTTTCAGTGCTTGATTCATGTTCAATATTTTTGCAGTTAATTTTTATCCTGTTTCCTTTTATTGATAAACAAAAATGACAGTGAATGATAGTAGTAAAAAAAAGTGCTAAAGGTTAGCGACCTTGTTTAGATGTTGAACAGAAAATTATTGATTCTGTTCGATCTTACATATGCGTCGATTACAATTCTAACCGTATTTTTCTTATGTTTTTTTCCGTACAAAATGTGGTTAAATAACATAAAATCAAAATGTTAGTGAAATGTTAATATTTTGGCATTGCAACAGGGCAATAATTATAATTGGTATAGATCGCGTATTTAAAATTCTAAACCACAATAGAACGCCTATAACTACATCAGTTATAATTGAATATGAAATTATCGTAGAAGTTCTCGTTTACTTGAATTAATCCATTTTTATTCCGCGAAGAAGGAAGCTGTAGAAAACAGAGCTAAAAAAACAAAACAAGTAAAAAGGGAATGAACAGCTGTGATTGACTGCAAGTAATTACATTCAGATGGCCTTGCGCCCGTAGAATATTGTTTTCTCTGAATTATTAATTTTTCTTCGACGTTCCTTTCAGAGATATTGTTTGTGAGTAGCGGGTGTTGCTATTTGTTTATTAGCTTTGTGTCTTTGTTTTTCAGTCGTTTTGGTACTGCCTCAGTTGTAACGTTTATTACATTAGTCAGTGCAACTCAGGATGCCTTCATCATCAACGGCCTGAATACATCTACTGCTAAATATAGGCCTCCCCCCATCCCCCATAGAGCGCCACTTTAAGGAGCTGCTGGTGTCTTGTAAGATTGATGCCACATTAGGATTTTACCTCATTGCTTATTAGGCTTGACATCATAATATACATAAGTAATTATGATTGATGAAGATATGATGAAAATATGCTTGTAGGTTCTTTTGATGTTAGTATTTTTATTCGCTACTTTCGTTAGGTGCCTACTATACTACCCTTCTTGGCTTTGGCGGTGGAGTTGACACTATAAATATTAGTTATTGCTCAGTCACAGAGTCATGTGTATTCTTTTTACCAAGTTTAGTTTACTCAGCCGTATATTGAACCTTATTTCAATATCGTTGTGTATTCAAAGTTGCCTGCTATGTACTTTACATACAATCATATACAACACTGGATTAATAATGTCTAAGTTTAATAAACAATGTGGTCGTCTCTACTCGACGGGATACTACGAGCAGTTTCCAGTTTTTCTTGCTTCTACCGGAATAAAAGAATGATGCGTATAATGTGATAAATTTATATGAAACGTGTCACAAGACAATCTTCAATCTCTGTCATACTTTTGTATTTTATAGCAATTTTATGTCGTATGACGTATTTGGTTTGTCTGTAAGAGATCGCTTTAAGCGATAAGACCGCCTATTGTGACACTTAATTCTTAAGTTTGTACCTGTAAATTGTTCCTACAATGTGGTGTTTCAATAGAGTTTTATCTATCTATCTAACTATGATATGACTGTAATGTATGGTTTATTTCGACGTCATTTGTTCCTTTGATACTGTATTTTATCCAATAGGTAATTCGCTTTCAGTCGTATTATTCACTAGAAAAACAGACGTGTTTTGGTAGGGAGTTCTATAAGCTTAGGTAGTTATACCTCTACATTAAATCTCTCGTCTAGCTACTACCATGATAATTTAGTGTAATGTAATGTGTGTGTAATGTAATACTAATAATTATCTATATTTAAAAATGAGTCGCATGATGGCCCTTGAGGTCAAAGATGTGCATGATATCCAATGGATATATCAGCTCAGCCTAATTGTGCTGCTGTGGCTCTCGCTTTTAACTAGAGAGAAAAAGGGAGAGTCACTTCCTACCAGCTATACAGATTTGTATAAAATTTAGGGTGTAGATGGATTAACATATACGGTATTATTCTCAAAAAAAATTCAAAGCGAGTAATCCTACGCTAGTGGCTAGTCCTGTTTCGAATTTACGGTTTACAACTCCGCAAACTCAATCCAAGATTCCATCAAAACTAAAATTGGTCGACTCGACTCGGTACCCGGTTAGAGGGTTAGGTGGTTTATGACGCATTTAGAGGAAGATCAATGTAAATAAGTAACTTAATTTTACTTGAGTTTGTGTTTCAAAGTTACGCTTACTTGGGTTAGAGCCACAAGAAGGTAATGGTTGAGTTAAAATAAATCTCATGAGCTCCTCCGATGTGAGAGCACCTGGATGATTAAGATGGTGAAAAGCAGTCTTGGACTTTAGAAATATCACACAAAGATCATAGCGTAGATGTGTACTTCTTGTGTGATGAACGTTGGAGAGTTGGTAGGGGACAACTGTGTTTATCTCCATTTATTCCCCACGGCATCGGCACTCTATACCAAGCTCCCGTTCCAGTAGTCTTTTGTAGACAGGCTCTGGTTATAAAATGGTCATCACTACAACTATTACACGGCTAACACTCACGAAATACAGTCGAATAACTCAGTGTCAGCACCGAGCCGCCACCGCCGCCGCGCGTATACCGGTCGAGCTATTCGACTGCATTTCGTGAGTGTTAGCCGTGTAATAGTTGTAGTGATAGTCTTCAGTTGCAAAAATTATATAAAAATGGTAAATAAGTATTTAAATAGTATAGGCATGTAAGTATAGGTATCTTTGAGCTAGAGTTTGGGAAAGGATTAATTGCTTACCATATAATCTTAAATAATATAAGTGATTATGGTAAATACCAATAATTATTGTCATAAATACTTTTATAACAACAATTATACAGTATTTAAATTTACAAAAATAGGTATTTAATTACGCTCATTTTACACCACCACCACCAGCACCTTTACAATTCTGGAAGGTGTAAAGGTTGAAGTGGCGAGGTTATATTCCACTTAATATCGATATTGGGTCAATTACAACCAACTCGCATGTTCACGGAGTAGAGAACTGGCGATATGGTAGCAGAAAATCCGGCTGACTATAGGGCAAAATGCAAGACATGAATAGGAGTCTCCTATTCATGTCTTGCATTTTGATTTAGTCGACTCCAGATTTGTTTGCTTACAGTAAAATCAAGGTAAAAATCTATGTTTACGTTACTGAATAGGAGACTCCTATTCATGTCATGCATTTTGTAAAAAGTACTACTAAATAGAGTTGTGCTACTACCATTTAAAAACTCAAGTTCCACTAACGGCAACGTAAACATAGATTTTTACCTTGATTTTACTGTAAGCAAACAAATCTGGAGTCGACTAAATCACAGAATAAATAATAGTACAATACTTTATCATATCGGCAAACACTTGATGGCAAACTTGTTATCTGGTTCGAGTCGAGTGGTGTTATGATAATAACACGGGAAATAATGTAGGTAGACAAGTTGCGCGGGTCTATTTGTAATGTTTATAATAAGATAATCACGGTATTTTTCTTGCACCGGTGTGACGTGGTGGTTATTTTTGTAACATATTCATTATCTCAACTGTAATGAATTATATACATTGTAAAAGACAGTAGAAAGAAGACAAAAAAAAATACATCACTGTAAAGTTTCTTGTAGCTTCTTCTTTACAGTTGTAATCAAAGCTTCGGATCAAAGTTTTCAATTTTGCATTGTGCCGGATTGCTTGCACCAGTAGTGAGAAAGAGAACTGCTTTTTTTTCAAACTCATATATTGTAATGGGCTTGCTATATTATTTGACAATAAGCACTTTGTAATTTTATATGCTTAGTGAAATAACTTAATTTTAAGTACCTAGTATAATTTTGACTTGTAAAAGTGCTAAAATTAGCCTATTTGCAATAAATCTTTTGACTTTGACTTTGACTTTGACATCTATAAGGCGGCTGGAGCAGGGCGTTTAAAAGAAAAGTGGTTTTCCTTTTTAAACGTTTATTCGCTTTGATGGCTAACTTAATACTAACAAATAATAACATATATTGAATACAAGAAAAAGACAAACAAATGTTAGGCGAGAGACGCAAAAAAACTGTTAAATCTAAATGGGTCGCACGCTGATTAGTGTGCGAGGAATTTGACAAGTGGTTAAAACATTACAAGTGGAAAGTCGTAAAGTATGAAATTTATGAAGGATATTTTAATGAGGTGTGTTAAATATTGAACGGTGATTAAAAAGATTAAGTAAATTTATGTAAATATAGTAAGTACGGCTCTCAACATAACGAGGTACCTACACTCAAGTGTCTATAACTTGACGACAACTGATAAATTGACATTTACATAATATAGCTAAGTACTTGAAGTTCGTTATTTATGAAAAATAATATAATGTAAAATGTATATTGTACTTCCGAAACCTCGAACAAATTATGGCAAAACAATGCTTACTTTTGAAGGTGCACAACTCTATAATACAATACCCTCGCATATTAAAAAAATATATTCATTTACCGATGTGAGTTGCCGAAGTAAACATTTTAAATTATGTCGTGTTGAAATGTAATGTTACTTAAGCACGTATTTATATATATGTTACTATACCTACATTATTTAAAGTGACAACGAATGTACTTGTATAGAATTCTTTAAGTCTAAATATGTTCTCGTGGAAGTGACTTTTTTGTCTTATTTGAGAATACATTTCTTTAAACCTATATTCAACAATAAAATTGTTTTAGTGCCGATACAAAAATGCGATATAGAGTATAATATTACTTGTGATTTTTTAATTAAACAATAAGTAGGTGTGCACCTATAGATATAGTTGGTTAGTTAGTTGTAAGTCCAAATAGGAAACTGGATAAAAACGTAGTAAACGGTGAAGTTTATTAAAAATACTTGATCAATTACATCACAAGTACACTTGAAGACCTTTTAAGTCCACTAAGGTCGCCAAAATAAAAGTCAACTGGGGTCGCCAAATAAAAACTACAAGACAGGGGAACCAGATATCTTTTATTAAAGTTGTAAGGGACCCGACAAAGGTATGCCTATGTCAACAGTCCCATTTCATCAAATGCATTCTAACTTTAATCCTTTTCCCTCGTTTGCTCTGACAGTGAACAATAGAAAAGTCAAGAACAAATACGGGCTTTAAAAGATTTATTCAAGGGAATGTGTAGAGTTGTGTACCAATCCGACAAGATTGATCAAAATTTTAATTAAGTAGTTATCGTGTCATTTTATTTTTATTTAAATCAATCATGATTTAAAACCGCTCCTTCGTTAAAATATTATTTACTTTCGAGTGGCGTTGTCTCAATCGGTTTGATTAAGGGTTGGTTGGCCACTCCATGGAGAGCCAATCTACGGTAAGTGCTTGTAAATAACGCGCTAAGTGTTCTGAGTGTGGGAGTGGGGACTTAATAACTGTTTTAGTCTTAGTAGAAACAAAAAGACTGGTAACTATTAATTCTGTACCATTTATTTAGCATAAACAACATTACGTCACAAAGTCTTGTGGTGTAATTTTGTATGATTCTCTCTGGTGTGGCACTAACCAGCCAAATGGTTATGTTTATTGTTTTCAGCGGAATTACACTATATTTATAAATAACATCAAAGTCCTGACTGACTGACTGCATGACTTATATACGTATGTCAACGCACAGCCTAAACCGCTGGAAATTTGGAGGGTGTGTTCTTTGTAAAGTGAAGGTATTCACTAAGAAAGGGTTTTTCGAAATTTCACCACTAAGAGGGTGAAATGATTGGTTGAATTATTTTCCTATAAGCCACGCGGGCGAAGTCGTGGGCAGAAACTAGTACTTATTATTTATAGATAAAGAATTTGACCACAGTTTCACATGATGAAAAGAGACAACGCAGTCTATGATGGCGCATGCTTGCCCGTTCACTCCTGACTTAAAGACTCCCAGATTATAGTTACGTGGAAACAACGATGCCGGCAAGTTGTTCCACTCATTGGCTGCTCGCACTTTAAAGTGTGGCAAAACGCTTAGTGTGGGTTGATGGAATTTCAGCTATGGCGTGTTTTTGTGCGACTTGATGTCCGGTGAAAGAAGGGAGGCGGGGTAATAAGATCGTGTAATTCCTTCGCACACCCTCCAAAATGCATTGTGTAGAAAACCGATAAACTGGAAACTTTACGTAGGCGCTCTAAGCTGTGGAGGTTAGTTTCCACCAACGCGTCATTACTTGGACTTTGATATTTCTGTATCATTTTGTACGTGACATATCATTAAAAATACTCTACGGTAACACCTTAATAAAAAATTACGTAGGCACATTGCAGAAGTACGTAATTTTTTTAATTAAGGTTTGCTTAAGTATTAGGTACCTTACTTGGGTATCTAATATAAAGATTAATTTTTAAAGGAAAAATTTAAATCACGAACGGGATAATCTTGGGTAATCTGTTGATTACTGCTGTAAAACTCATAAATCCATCTAATTTTGTCTTTTAACTAAGTAAACAAATATTTACACTTTGTTAAAAAGTTTTTTTTTATGTAATGGAATGACGTGAAGAGCTAACCGTTCGCCTGATGTTAAGCGACACGGCTGCCCATATCAGTTGCAGTGTCACTTGGAACTCTAAAGTATAGAGTTTCGCGTGACACTGCACTGCGCACGTCATCCTGAGACATCAGCACAGCCTTGTAAGATTACTAGATTGTGAGATCAGGTCATAAAGTCTCATTTGCCCAGTAATTTCACTAGCTACAGTGCCCTTCAAACCGGAACACAGCAGTGCTTGCGCACTACTGCTTGGCGGCAGAATAACTGGCAAAGCGGTGGTACCTACCTAGACGAACTTTGCAGAAAAGTTCTACCACCTAGTGTTTATAAGACATTTTATGGCGACATTTTTTTCGTCAGCTCCTTTACAAACGGGAACGTATTATAATTAATTAATTCTGCTTGTAATATTCAAGTACGTACTCGTGCATGAATATAAATAAAAGCTGGTTACCTTTCTTAATAGAAATTGAACATACCCGCATTCCGAATTTCCGACATCCAAACACGGAAACAAATTAAATTTAGAACCTGTCAGCTGTCAACCAATAAACACATTCTACCAAGTTTTTGCCATTATAGGAGGATTCAGCCAATCAGATTGTTTGAATTCGGTCTTGGAATTCTATAAATGAAATTGTATTATTAAAGTAATGTCCGTTTGCACTTAAGTTTCGATAGTTCTTAAGTTTGCACTTAACTCCAGGACATACCCCAATATGCGGTGAAGGGTATGAGGCAGCGTGAATAGGTATAAGTATAAGGAATAGGGGGATAAGTGCGAACTTAGAAGCTGTCAAACTTAAGTGCAGACGGGCATAAATATAACTTACCTACATTTCCTAAAGAAAAAATCCCAGTAAGTACCTAAAGAATACTACGTTCTTACATTAAAAATGTGGTAAATCCAACTAAATACAAAATTACTTGTCCGCTCTGGTATGCTACTCGTATAATGACGGACTTTTTGAGCATGAGGAGTAAAAAAATTACATTCCTAATTTGGTCAGCTGTTAACGTTTTGGCTGCTAACTTCACAACGGAGATTTGGCGGGAAAACGAAAAAGATCGTGTCGCCGCATTGTATTATTTTCCAAAATTTGTGTTATTTTCAGTGTTAGTGCATAAAATTGGTGGCATTTTACAGGCATGAGTGTGGGAAAGTGGTAAAATGATGGTGAAACGTTTCTTTTTGTGTTGTTTCCAAAACTCCATAGAAGCTTCTGGTAAAGTTGCCACCACTTTACTAGGAGTATGACTTGACTAGACTAGACTATGACTTAACTTGATGACTTGGACTGTGACTTGACTTGACTTGACACATTATGTAATATTAATTAACTTGAGGAATTATCAATTAGGTACTTGACACTGGCTAAATACACAAAAGTGTGGAGCCAAAACAAAACACAAAAAAAAAACTTCTCAACGGTATTTATCTCTACTGGCAACAAATGGGAACTTTATATCCTAGCTCTCAACATCACCTTGTATTAAAATAACGAGCTTCTGCCCGCAGCTACGCCCGCAGCGTGGCCTATGGGAAAATAATTCAACCACCCATTTTACCCTTTTAAGGGTGGAATTTCGAAAAATCCTTTCTTAAAGGATGCCTACGTCATAACATCTACCTGCATGCCAAATTTCAGCCCGATCCGTCCAGTGGTTTGGGCTGTGCGTTGATAGATCACTATGTCAGTCAGTCAATCAGTCAGTCACCTTTGATTTAGATATTTATATTTAACACTTCATAAACAAACTCTAATTAGACTACTCTGCCGCAGATATTTTCGCATTATCATTCTGAATATAATTTGGGCCGCCAAATGCAGGGAGATTATGAAGTACCTATATCATGCCTTGGTTTGCCATCGTGTGATTAATTAGCATCTCTGGTTCTTGGATTAATTGGGCAACATTTATAATTAATCGTATTTTAACTGACTTCAAAAAAGGAAGAGGTTTTCAATTAGACTGTTTTTTAATGTTTGTTACCTCAGAACTTTCGACTAGGTGAGCCGATATTGATGACTTTTTTTATTTCAAAACTGGTGCTTCCTGCGTGTTTTAGTCCAGTTCTTAAAATGGCATCCATGAGAAAACCATTAAAAGTCTGAAGTTTGTTTTTTACGCTTTGCGTTTGTTATTTCTATGATTGTCAATATGTAATTATGTATTGTATCATAGGCCACAAGGTTTTAGGTGTTAGGTAGACCGTGTGGTCCTGGCGGTGTGAGAACAGGACCATCATATTTCTTCCCGTGGGTGCCTTAAGAGCTGGCTAAGGGAATATCCATAGCCAGCTAAGGAGTAAATCCAAAGAATGGGCAGCAAATTTTCCTCTGTACATTAAAATAAAATCGTAGTAAAAAGTTGTAACAAATTGATTATCTCCTTTACTAGCAAGATAAAATAATCACCCTAATCACTTAACTTTTCCATTTTATAACTAATACGATAAATAGATTTTATTTCAAGGCTACTGTTTATGAGAATGTACATGTGTTTATGAGACATACCCAGCAATTTACTTAATAACTTACCTACATGCGTAGAACTTGTGAAATTCCCATAAAGATAGCAAATGTTATATTATTTGATTTATCGTTAACATGGAAAGTGGTAAAATATTTATGCTTTTTCGTATGCTTGCGAGTTGCGACATCGTATGTAATTTACGTAGCCCTTTGATCTGAAGACGTGAAATAAGCTTCATAAAGAAAATGTCAGTAAGTGTTTAGGCAATTCAGTGAACGAATGGTATTTTCTTTGAAATGTGCAGACGGAAATTTATAATCACGCTTAATTTTACGCCTTTCTCTCGCAATTGATTATTGAGTACATAGATACCGACCGGCTTACTTACCTCTAAACTTCTCTTATTAAGAAGAAAAACTAAAGTGGAATTGCCCAGCTCGATAGTAATCTATTTATAAATATATATAACTCAAAGGTAAAACTGACAGTGATCTATCAACGCACAGCCCAAACCACTGGACGGATCGGGCTGAAATTAGGCATGCAGGTAGATGTTATGACTTAGGCATCCGCTAAGAAAGGATTTTTCGAAATTCCACCCTTAAGAGGGTGAAATGGGTGTTTGAATTATTTTCCCATAGGCCACGCCGCGGGCGAAGCTGCGGGCAGAAGCTCGTTGTACTATATAACTAATTGAACTATTTAACTATATAACATTGACCGAATGCAGGATTGTTTTGTAAAGGTAAAACCGTTCAGCTATGTCCATACGAATTAAATAGCATTATTACCAGCAGCGTTCACCTTGAGACCAAAAACGTTCATTATGCGCTCAAATAATAGTGTGATTCCTAGCAATTTAAAGGCAGACTTGATTTGGATGAATTTTTAACAACACCAACCACCCTTAACCGCTCAAAAAGGGCAAACCTGCTGCCAGTGGTTAGTCGACCGAATTTCTTTCGAGCAAATGCATGAATGATCACATACAAATCTCAACCCGGATACCATTTTCTCTTTACCGTAGTGGGTGCGTATATCGTAGTAAATAGCTGAGTATCTGTCACAGAGACACAAGAACAAATTGGGCGATATGTCTCGCGATAAAAACGTTGTATTGTTCGCAATTTCCCCGCACGCGCCACATCACGTCTTTCTTTCGATAGCTCGCCTTATCATAGTGCTTTTTGTGCAAACGCAAACCACGTAGTCGCAATCGAATTCGAACGTGTTTATAGTCTACCCGCACTAAACGATACGTGAGTTTGAGTTAGTGAACGGTGTGATAGATGTGATGAACTTAGTTGAAAACAAATGAAGATATAAAAAAATTATTATATACTTTTGTGTATTTAGCTAGTGTCAAATAATTGATAATTTCTCAAGTTAATTAATATTATGTATATTTGTGTTAAGTCACGTCACAGTCCAAGTCATCAACTCAAATCATAGTCTAGTCTAGTCAAGTCATACAGTATGACTTGACTAGACTAGGAGTATGACTCATACTCCTAGTAAAGTGGTGGCAACTTTACCAGACGCTTCTATGGAGTTTTGGAAACAACACGAAAAGAAACGTTTCACCATCATTATAACACTTTCCCACACTCATGCCTGTAAATCAGCACTTAACGAATAAAATGCCACCAATTTTATGCACTAACACTGAAAATAACACAAGTTTTGGAAAACAATACAATGCGGCGACACGATCTTTTTCGTTTTCCCGCCAAATCTCAATACTTTAGTTGTTATTTTAAGTTCTGGGTGTCTGTATATGGAAGGCGGTTGCCACAATTGCGCCAGTGTCGCGTGCATAGATTAAAAACCATATGACGGATCTTGATCAGTGGATGTCGAATTGTGGCTGGTAAAATGATTTGTATTTGAGTTTATTTTGGAATAAATATAACAATACAAGATATATATAAGCATGTTATAAACAAAAAAAACATAGCATGGCAGTAACAAACTTCGGGAGTGAAGTGTTGGTGCTCAGCTCTACATTTTATACGTTGATGGACCATTTATCCAATATTTATACGTAAAAATTATTCAGAACTATCATTATCACAGTTTCGACTGTTCAATGCTTACATTATAAGCACATGATTTGGATTCCAAAGCAAACGGTATTTAATTGAACGCCATAGCGGCGGATGGGCTTCACTCGTTCCAGTCACGTGCGACGTACGAAATTCCCAGAGAAATTATTTTTATGGTGCGACCCAATATGACAGTTGTGAGTGGTATCGCTGAATACTGAATCACTTTAATGCGAGCGACTCGTGCATTATAAATGTGGTATTAAGAGCGTATCAGTGTGTGAGGTACTGCCAGCACGCAAGCACTTTTTGGTGCTATTACTTATACTTTACTCGGCTCTGCGTGAATTCTTTGTCATGTCTGTCACATTACGACATTTACTTTCAAAATTTTTTTTTTTTTTAATGTTTTGGCTTCACACTTCCGTGTATTTAGCCAGTGTCAAGTAATTGATAATTATCAAGTTAATGATATTTCGCAAATATGTGTCAAGTCACAGTCGAAGTCGTTAAGTCAAGCCATAGTCAAGTCATGGTCTAGTCAAAGTCGTACTCCTAGTAAAGTGGTGGCAACTTTACTTGAAGCTTCTAAGGAGTTTTGGAAACAACACGAAAAGAAACGTTTCACCATCATTATACCATTTTCCCACACTCACGCCTGTAATCCAGCACTTAACGAATAGAATGCCACCAATTTTATGCACTAACACTGAAAATAACACAAGTTTTGGAAAATAATACGATGCGGTGACGCAATCTTTTTCGTGTTCCCGCCAAAACTGAACTTTCAAAATTATAGGCCAGCTAATTCATGAAAACCCAGTTCTCGTTTTACTTAGTTTCGAAAGTATTCAGACAGTTTGAGTTACGCAGGTGCTCGTATATCGTCTCACTCCACCCATTTTAATTAATTAAGTAATATAAATTATACTACAAATACACTTATTATCACATGCCACTCGTATCAATGACTGCGAATAAATATTGCGTAATCGCATAGAAAACAGGGTTTTCTCGTCGTCCTAAGATCTCTTCATTCTGACACAGCCCTTAGGCAGCTGGTTCACATTAAGCACATGTTATGTGTACCCCTGATGCAGCTACTTCGTGACGTCGTGGCATCATCGTGCACCGGGCATCAGTCTGATTCGATCGCCGAGACAGCTCACACCTTGGCTTCGGTAATTCAAATCATTTACTCGGTTGTCAATAAATAATTTTAGTTTTTAAAAAGTGTGTCCTACCTTGGACACACAAGTCACAATACATGGAACTGGTGGCCAAATTGGCTACTGCAGCCCAAGAATATAAGCCAATAGCTATCCACAAACTGTTTTGTCAAACACTACGTTTGGCTGCATTGCAGCTTTATTTGCCAATAAACTACACGATACACGCCTAAATGAGTCCAACAAATGTTTGGTTTTAGTTTGACCAACTGTTTGATCGTTTACCGGGTGCCTCAAGACTTCCCGAACATTCTTATCTTGACGTTCAATAACTTCGCCGTTTGATATTATTTTACCAACCAATAATACCTTTTGTCCGATATAATTGCATTAGAACTTCAGCGAGTCGTTTGGTCCCTTCCACTTCGCTCTAATAATGTTAATCTAACTTTGTTAGGACACAGTTTGTGAGAGCTTTGTTGAGATATTGTTCAAAATGATTGATGGGTCACCTTTATCTACCCTCTTTCTGAATCGTAGAGAGATTGTAGAGATTGAGTGTAGTATGATATGAGTCATGATACATTATGTATTTAATATAAGCTCTTACAGTCTTTTAGCAGTCACTTAAATTTAATCAATGGTTAAAATGTATGGACTCGTTTTTGCTCGTAACATTCGTCAGTGATAAGTTGAAAGGATATTAGCATTGATTTACGAAACGTACGAATAACTTATGTAAGCCGTTTGCTATACATATGACGTCATTTTTTTCGTTCCCCTTTATTTTTCTTAATAACAAGATCTGTCAGTCAGTGATGAAAGTGCGCATAATATCTATACTAAGTCAAAGTATGACGGTGAGTTTCTAGTAGAAATGCGCCGAGTGGGGTTTTGGCGGGAAAACGAAAAAGATCACGTAACTGCATTATATTATTTTCCAAAACTTGTGTTATTTTCAGTGTTAGTGCATAAAATTGGTGGCATTTTATTCGTTAAGTGCGGGATTACAAGCATGAGTGTAGGAAAGTGGTATAATGATGGTGAAACGTTTTTTTTTCGTGTTGTTTCCAAAACTCCATAGAAACTTCTGGTAAAGTTGCCACCACTTTACTAGGAGTATGACTTGACTAGACTAGACTATGACTTGACTCTGACTTGACTTGATGATTTCGACTGTGACCTGATACATTATTTACGTGAAATATCATTAACTTGATAAATTATCAATTACTTGACACTGGCTAAATACACAAAAGAGTGGAGCCAAAACACAAAAAAAAATGCGCCGAGTACAACTTTTACCGAGTAACCGAGTACCGAGTATACTCTGTTTTTAGTTTGTCAAACCGAGTTTACCGAGTAGTTTGATTTTAAGTATTAATAACTGGAATACATATTCTATATAATTAATAATAAAGTTGTATTTTAAAACAAGCTAAACAAATACTTTATTCAGATGAGGCTCCTATTCTGCCACCCCAATTCCCCCCCCTTCACCTCCGTCTCTAAGATACAGGTGTCGAAACACACGGAAATATCCAAACAAGCTTATTAGCATACAGTCAACAAGTTTAATTGAATATATACGAATCGTATGTTTACATAGCTGTGTGAATGCGTAAGACAAGATTTAACTGGAGTTTAACGTAAATATTTGATGCGGAAAAGCAATAACTGAGGCAAACCGATTTTGCTGATTACATGTGTAATAAATATAAGTAATATAAGATGGGATTTGATGGTTGGGACGCTACAATGAGACCATTATCAAGAAGTAGAGGGAGAAGTTGGATCATAAATTACGACAACGTAACTAATTTATTGTCATATGCACCTGAATTTGTGGTTCTTGGACGCATGTCTAATCTTATTTCATTAAGATTTGACATGCGTTCAAGCAATGTCGCATGTCTAATCTAAAGGCCTGTTTCTGTAAGATACAAGGAGTCGTTGAAAAGAATCCGAAAATGGCAGTTGTGAATTTTGTTTTTTTTTTCATAACCCTTATATTTTTGAATTATAACGTGTGATAAGGGTGAATTATTATCCGTTAATTGTTCGTGAACGTGCACGAGTGTTGGCAAATGGTTCCAAGTTTTAAATCCATACCTTTTTGTTTTCTTTTCAAGGCTTCCTAGAGCCTTCAGTAAAATATCCACCATTTTACTGTGGCATTTTGAGACTAATACTTTATTGACATGAAATAACCATACCAAAACTCTTTATAATGTCAATTGGCAGAGTTATCGCAAAAAGCGATAGAAAGCTATTAAACGAAGAGAAGAAGAAGATTAGACATGCGGCCAAACAAAGTCACATGTCACATGTAATCTTAAGGCCTGTTTCTTTAAGATACGCGTCCAAGAACAAACAAATCAATTCATCAATTACCATAAAATTGGAAGAGTCAAATGTTTTTAGCTGTACAATGAAGATTGGACAATTGACGTCATATCATGCTGAGATCTCTGTATTTATAAAACATTGGGTATCCGTCAGATTGTTTATAGAGTTAAATCATCTAGTGTATTCATAATTTAATAGGGCAAGATTATCTACTCGTATTAGATATTAACCATTAATAAATATATTATTGGTTTTGGATTTCAGCTTACCTTCAGCAGCTTCTGAGAAAAAGGGTCTTGCCAGACAGACGGTCTACAAAGTGATCCTATAAGGTTTACGGTTTTTTCAGATCCCTGAAAGTCATGACCCATGTGCACGACCTTACTTTAGAGCTGCAAAAATTCGTTCACAACTGTAAAACAATGTTTGTGCTTGTCTGTCTTACCTATTATGTATTCTGTGGCCTTAGGGGAGACTTCGGAGAGTTGAAACTATTTTCACGTTTTACCCCCATATCTCGCAATAAGGTAGATTTGCATGAAATTAATGTTGCTTTGTAGCACTTCCTTTTCGACTAATGGAATCCTCATATGGAAAAGTCTTTAAGCATTATATTATCTTTGAAAAATATATTATTCTCTACAAGTCATATTGTTTCAAGTCTCCTCGACCTAGAAGAGTTGAAATGCTTATTTATACTAAATAAGGTATTGTTGATATTGGACATGAAAATAGCTAAGTTTTCATTGCTTAAAAAGGAAAAGAGATAAATATTTGTGAGTAATGGCATTAGTAAAGTTAGACTGACTTCGGAAGTTCGGCGAGATATGATCTTGTTCGAAGTAATTTGTAGAAAACTGACCCTCGGGAGCTGTACGGTTTTTCGGTAAACTTGTGGAAGTCGTGGGAAAGATGTTAATGGGAGAAACTGTCCACAATCATTAAGATGAAGAACCAAGCAGTTTGCCTTTTTTTTAATGTCGTTTACTCGTTAGATATGAGCCAGTTATACTTTTGTAGTATAAAATACCGGCGATAGTCAGGGCTGCAGTTGCAGATTATTTATATTTTTCAAGAAAAACTTCCTTACGCACGCTAGGCTTGGGGAGTAAGCTAGTGAATGCGAGGCGAACGGAAGTTGAAATTGGTTCACTTAGATCTCAATTGTCAACATAACAAAGTTGAAAATTTGTATTATTATGTTGGTATGTCCGGTAAAATGTCAATTTACAATTGTCAGGTCAAAATTTGGAGGCCTCTAATTCTAGGGCACCCATGAGGTCTGAGCCTCGGCTTAGATCCTTGCCAAGTGAAGAAGTTTGGAGAAGCCACTGCGCAATGGAAGAGCACACCCTATGGAAAATCGAGACCTTTCTAGCTAACCTATTTTGCGAGGGGTACGTCGACCTCGTCGGCAATGTTGGTCCTGATTGTACTATACTGGTGCCAAAAACGGTACCTGAGCCCTTTAGGTCCCCTTAGGGTTCTAGATTTTAATCTGGAGTCCGATTATCCAAGCGCAGCCGATACTATGCGGCTAAGATCGTCCAGGTTACCCAAAATGTGTCAAAAAATCCACAAAACTCAACTACAATTTTATTACTTATATTTAATAGTCATAAGTGCGTGTTTTACTACTTAATAAACGCTATGATATCTTTATTACTTGCTTACGGAGCTGTATGTACGTAATACTCCGAAGGACCGCGAGAGCGCCTGTTTTTTCTTGGGAATTATTAAAATTTTAATCAGTAAGAATCGTATTCGAATTGGAGCTTAATCAAGCGAAGCCGCCCCGACATTTTCCTTGTGCTATTTCTCAGTTATGAATGACTGCATATCTACATTCATTACTTTATGCAAATGTACCCTTACATTTTTCCTAGATTGTGGTACACTAAACATTCCCGCCAGACGCAAAACTAACAGATTTTGACGTTCTTTTTAGGCTATTAACAAATATATTTTGTACTAAAACTAATTTAAAAGAATCAAGTCTTAATATTTATTATAAAAGTGATTTTAAGTTTCCCACAAAATTGTCTATTACAGTGATATCTTCTACAATGGTGATTTTACAATCGATTTTATAAGAGAACTGGGACCTGTACCATAAAAGAAACCCTTTCTATTATCTATAACAGTGCAATATTGTAAGAATCCAAAGCATGAAACAAGCGTTTCAAAAATTTCAAAATACAAAAACAGTCCCCAAAGGACATATCATCCCAAACCAAACACGAAAGATAACACATACGCGTGTATAATTTTTTATAGTACCCTATTCAAAACGTACTTATGCGCGAATTAAACGTCGTCGCGCGTTTAATTCTGTGTAATGAAGAGGACCGGCAAGAATAATGATAATGTTTAGTGTCACGATGTTACGAGAGAGGACGCTGACTGTGCGGACAGGGGACGACGAAGGACGACCATATTTCACAAGGTTATCGGTTTGTTTTCATATTAATTTGTAACTTTTTGTCATATAAAGTCAGTTTGACTTCATGACCCAATAGTTCAGTTGGTACCCTGCCTTCTGAGCTGGGTTTAATTTCCACCCAGGAAAAAACATTTGTGTGTTGAACATCGATGTTTGTTCTGTGTCTAGGTGTTATATTATATTCTATGTATATATTTACAAACAAAAAGTAAGTATTCTATCGGTTATCTGGGTATAAGTACAAGCTTTGCTTAGTTGGGTGTTAGATGGCGCTGTGTGAAATGTCCACAAATATTTATTCATTGAATAATGAATTAATTATTTTTCTTGTTCAATTTTCATCTGCAAGCAGCCACCCAGTCCAAATGCAATCATAAGCTTTTATTTTTCTAGTTGTCGTGTCTCAGCGTGAATATCACCCGTGTGGATAGATGGACAGGTCATTATCCTCCACTTTTTTAAATTAACTACAAAAAATTGATTGTACACAACACGGCAATGTTAAATAATAAGCTGGCGACCTACGTTGTTTATTTTAGTGATAGTATCTAACAAAATGTTTGTTTTATTACAGGTACTTAATACACCAACAATAATTTCATCGTATACCGTTCTTGTTAGGTGAGTAATTACATATTTTATTGAAATTGTGTTTCGAAGTAGAATTTAGCATTAATGTGTTCCGGTTTGAAAGGCACTGTAATTTATGACCTGATGGGCGATCACGTAACTCGATTGCAACCAATAGAAACAAATGTATGGATTTGACAGCTTCAATACGCAATTTATGTGTATTGACTGGCCCAATAGCTCAGTTGGTAGTGACCCTGCCTTCTGAACTGCGGGTTGTGGGTTTGATTCCCACCCAGGACAAACATTTGTGTGATAAACATCGATATTTGTTCTGTGTCTGGGTGTTATATTGTATTCTATGTATGTATTTACAAACAAAAAGTATCTAAGTATTGTATCAGTTATCTGGTTCCCATAGTACAAGCTTTGCTTAGTTTGGGGCTAGATGGCGTTGTGTGAGATGTCCACACATATTATTATTATAGTTAGTATGGAAATTTCTCCTGTTGCATTGCAATCATTGTTTCGAGATTGATCCTGATCTCACAGACACAGTGTAGAAATATTATTACTAGTCTGTTCTGATCAGTAATTTTCTTTCTTTCTTTAAATGTATGTATGGGTGTCCGGCTTTTCCTCCTATCCCCATAGCTCGCCTTTTTCAACCGTTTCTAGTGAAATTTTGTGAGCACTTGATAATTTTTGTATATTAAAATCTACATAATGGCGGAGCATTGGCCGTTGAAAACATAACTCGCGAGGTCCACAGCTCACAGATCCACTAGTAGGTATACTTGTGTCGACTTATTAACTTTGCGACGAAGTGAGATATTCCGAGACAATGGCGGCTGAAACGACGTGACTCGAGGACCAGGGAACCGTGTCAAGTAATATCTAACGTGAGACGATCTACACTCAACTGTTCGCAGAATAGGACGTAGTTCTTGAATAATCCCGCAGTAATCCGTAAATCCTTTGATATCACTGGACAGCAGAATTTTTTTTAGTTGCCGTATATACCATACGAAGGAATTACTTTTGTTTTTAGTCCTTTGGGATATCATTATAGAGCTTAGCCTTAGTAAATTTTTATATTTAGCATTGTTTGAGAAGTAAACCAAGAACAATTGAAGTCTGCTCTAAGGTCATTAACCTCAATTATTTATACAATATCACCCGTACCAATGATAAGTACCAATACCAATGATAGTGAGTTGCTACACATGATAAGTGAGAGTTGCATAGTAGCAATAATAAACGATTTAATTTTACTTATATCGATGCTCATGAAAATGTTGGGATCAGCATTAAAGTGTGACGAAATATAGCTGGAGTGTTCACGCAACTTAATCTAATACGAGAGAATCGGGGCTGTTACCACGAGACGGTTTCAAAACGGTCCGCGCTTCCGGTGCCGGACTCAAGACAGATTTATTGTAAACTAGCTAACCCTTCCCCGGTTTCGCACGGTTGAATTTGTATGGATTTTCATTTCTTATCTTCTTCTAAACCACTCATGTATTAGAGCGAACGAAACAAAAATCATTTAAATCGGTCAAGCCATTTTTGAGTTTGAGCAAGACTAACGAATATCAGTTACATCAACGAATAATCCAATATTTTTTTACATTTTTTCAACGTTTATAAGTTGAATCCTGAGAAAGAACTTTGGATAGTTTTTATTTCAAAACGCCAATACGTGCGAATCTATGGTCAGACTATATATATATATAACTATTATTATATTATTTTTATAATTTTAATGTTGCCGTTGCAGCTTGCTTCTGATAGCTTTCAGTTCTAACTATGCTGCAACATAAAATACGAAAATATCGATTTTGGTACCTAATAGATATTTTATAATTTTACGTAGTTAAGTGCTCCCGCTATCTTGTTTGCGTCTGCAAGTAACGTCTCACATGACAGGACATATTTTAAATCTGTGTTCGCGCTGATATGTGTGCATGGAGGAAGCCATTTATCACTGGGGCAACGTCAGCTGTTTCTCTGAAGCTGGAGAATAAAGTGTTTGTAAAATTGCTCGCATTTTGTATTTTTATTACTGGCAGTACTTTTTTAGTCTTCGTCAGTGTTTTTTCTTTATGCTGCGGTCTTCGTGAAACGTTTGACATTGACAGCTCCCGCGTAGTCACCATTTTAGATACATCATTAATTCTGTGATTTTAAATTGCAGGTCAAGGAATGGAATATACTATAGAAAGATATTTCGGAGTTTTGGCGGGAATACGAAAAAGATCGCGTCGCCGCATTGTATAATTTTCCAAAACTTGTGTTATATTCAGTGTTAGTGCATAAAATTGGTGGCATTTTATTCGTTAAGTGCTGAATTACAGGCATGAGTGTGGCAAGTGGTATTAAACGTTTATTTTCGTGTGGTTTCCAAAACTCCATAGAAGCTTCTGGTAAAGTTGCCACCACTTTACTAGGAGTATGACTTGACTAGACTAGACTATAACTTAACTTGATGACTTGGACTGTGACTTGACTTGACTCCACACATTATATGATATTAATTAACTTGAGATATTATCAATTACTTGACACTGGCTAAATACACAAAAGTGTGGAGTCAAAATCAAACAAAAAAAGATATTTCTATTGAACTTTCTTGCCGCAAGACGCAGGTACTGGCAGGTACCAAAGAATGAAGATCAAGAATCTTAAATCCAAATAGTGTATAAATAGAATACTATTGGAGTTCCCTGGTGATTTTATATTGTTTTCAATAATTTTGTTATGGCTATCGAATAAATTTAGGAAAACAATACATAAAAATAAAATAAATTATCAAATCTAATATAAAATGTCGTTTTTACGCTCTAAATCACGTTTCAGTGTGGAAGCAAGTTAGTATTAGACATACACACCAAATAGAATAATTATAAATCATATTACCAAATGGTACAAAGCGTTCAACTTTTACGCCTTATTCTTACACTAGATTTTGAAAAAGCCGTAAAACTGGCGTGACTAATTCAAAATTTTTAAGTCTGGAAGCTGCTTTTCTAAAATGTCCTTCAACTGTCATATACTGAAAATATTTATAACAGACTTTTTCAGAAACGTTGCAAGTAAAATTTTCGTTTTCAATTTATTTAATTTTTACTTGGTGACTTGGTTACTTGGTGACTACTGTTAAAAATAAACAAATGAATATTATTTTCATAATGTAGAATAAAAATGGCTGTAAACATAGAAAAAATAAGTAAGTTCGCTCTGAGCGATAAGACCGCCCATTGTTATACTTTGGTTAAGTTTGTTCACTTTTTTTTTATTATTTAAGATGTGGTGTTTCAATAAAGAGTTTATCTATCTAAGTTCGGAAAATATTTCACAGTATAGTACGCCTTTACAGTTTCTGGAGGGGCTGTCCCAGTATGTATGTGATCGTTGGGCGTTATCATTATTATTGTTAATGAGCGCTGAAAATGATACAAACATGAAATTCACAACCTCGCTCCCAAGAACGACGGGACCGAATTAGCTCATTTTCGTTTTAAAGTCGAAACAGTTCAAATAAGGTTAAATGTTTTAATGGAAAGATAAGTTGGAAAACTTTCCCAGAAATAGATTTAAATATAGGAAAACTGAACGTTTTTTTCTATGGAGCTATCTTATGAGAAATTTGAAAACGTCTGTTGGGCCAGTAAAGTAATACATCTACATATATATATATCCCCCTCCAGAAACTGTATAAATATATATATATATATAAATGAATCTCTATGTCCCTTGGTCATCGCATCACGCGTGAACAGATGGAACATTTTCGCTAATTACAATATCTTTTTTTATGTTTATTATAGTCAGGAGAAGATTCTCATGAAATAAAAAATTGAAAAAGTTCAGCGGGAAATTAGAAGATTTTCACCACGCGAGTGAAACCGCGGAGCAGCTAGTATATAATAAAAAAACTACAAAGGTAGGTATTAAAATCGTCGGAATTTTAGATACATGTAATCATTTCATTATACAATTCATATTTCAATACAGCTGGTTCATAGAAATTTTCTATGAACCTAAATATATCTGGTTCTTAGAAATTTTATATGAAACGTCTATATTAAACAGGGGATTTCCTTTAATGGGTTCTTTATGAGGCAGAGGTATAGAATTTTAGTGAACAATATGATTTTCCATTCTATGTTTCGTAGAATAAAGTCTATTATTATTAAAGTCTATTGTTTTATTGAGTAGGAATGACGCAAAATCCACACATGTGTGTGGTTGTGCTATTCAGAGGTAGATTGAAAGCGATTTTAGTGAAATTGTACCTGTAAATTGTAATGTATTTAGAATTGTACCTATTCGCTACCCTAAATTTCGAATAGCTTTCAATGACGAGTGAACTAACTCATAGTATAATGAATGAATTATTATTCAGTATATAATTCAAGATAAGGTTTCCGAATTCGAGATAAGGGGCCATCCATAAATCCGTCACACGAATTTCATGATTTTTTTAATCCCTCCCCGTCCTTGTCACAGCTGGTCACATTTTGAGACCTCCCCCCGTGCCTAGTGTGACATCACACATTTTGCAATTATACATTTAGAAATTAATAAAATTAAAAATTGGGTGTTGTAATACTTCGATACAAAATATTAAATTAAAAAAAAATTATGTCATAATATTTGGGACCCCTCCCCCCCTTGTCACGCAATGTCACACTTCGTCGACCCCTTCCCTCCCCCTTAACCTGTGACGTAATTTATGGATGCTCCCTGCAACGGTACGTCCGTTTTTCTATGGGACTTTTGTATGGACAGGACAATGTTTATCAGATCAGCTACCTAGTTATATTTTGTTAATTACTAAATAGGCCAGCTTTCGACCGCGGCCTCACCTGATGGAAAGTGACGACGCGGTCTTAAAATATTAATATAACGCCCAGCGATCACATACTTAGATCCTGGATCGTAACTAGGATTCCCTATATCTAAGGGTCCAGGTATTACGAGGGCCATGGTCCCACAACACCCAGACACAGAACAAGTATTTGCGCTTTTTTTTTCTGTGCCCGCGGTATGGTTTAGTTCTGTGCGGGAATCAAACCCGCCGCCTCCAGGCTATGAGCTGACCTACTCAATCACCACACCACAGAGGCTGTGTGTACATTAACTAGGTACTTTAATGCTACACGATCAGACTGAATTATAAATACAATATAAATATATATAAATCTCTATTTCCCTTGGTCGTCGCATCACGCGTCAACGAATGGAACATTTTCGCTGATTCTTTTTTGTTGTGTTCTTATTGTCAGGAAAAGGTTCTTATGAAAGGAAAAATTAAGAAAGTTTTCACGACGCTGGTGAAACTGCGAAGCGCTGCTAGTTTTTTATTTTATCATAAGTTAATGATATTTCACGCAAATATGTGTCAAGTCACAGTCACAAAGCTTCTATGGAGTTTTGGAAACAACACGAAAAGAAACGTTTCACCATCATTATACCATTTTCCCACACTAACGACTGTAATCCAGCACTTAACGAATAGAATGCCACCAATTTTATGCACTAACACTGAAAATAACACAAGTTTTGGAAAATAATACAATGCGGTGACGCAATCTTTTTCGCGTTCCCGCCAAAACTCTCGCGCTGCTAGTTACTTATAAAAACAAATATCTGCTAGATACAGCGAAACCACGGCTTATACGTCATTAACGAGGTATTTATTTTTGCATGGGCAACCTCATCTAAAATAGCACACCGAAAAATCCTTCTTTTCAATCCTGCATGAATTTTAAAGTCGGGTTCACAGCGGTTGCTGGCTGGGTGCTCCGCAAACAATAGATAAGGGATCCGCGTGCCCCCCCCTCGGGGTAGGGTGGGGGTAGGGAGCTCATTCATCAGTCTGTACTGTACCCTCCCAGTACGGGCTTACGTTAAATCTACCACTAACTTTTTTGAGGTTTTGTAAAAAGTCGCGTTTTTTTAGTTTGTATTTAAAACCTAATTTAGAGCGGGATGAGGTAATGTATTATCTATGATTATATTTAACTTATTAACTGACCCGCCCCGCCCTGGCAGGGTTGCTTATTCACAAAAGTGCCCGCAATAAGTTGACCAAGCTTAAAAGTTTTTGGATGTTAGTTACGGCAGCGCATAACATATAAACAAACACACAATTTTTTTTAAATTGCATTGTTTCTGTCAACTAAATACTACAATGATATAATAAATAATACTAAACACTACTTACTACAAAAAAAATGGACTATGTACTGGCCGTGATGACATAGGTATTCCAAATGCTCCAGCCCACTACAAGTAGTTAGCGTACCCAACATGCTGGCAGCATGAATTACAATGCTGATTCGTAGTGCCAAATAATTGTCAGCATTTTGGTCACGCGTAGCATCGACCGGGCGCTCTGAGAAAAGTCTTTCTCTCTCTCTGTCCCTCTCTCTCTCTCTCTCTCCCCCTCTCTCTCCCTCTCTCTCTCTCTCCCTCTCTCCTCTTTGTAATTTTTTATATAGTATTATGGACTTATAATAAGGTTATGTACGAGTTATACAAGTACCTTCTGTCAGACTACAATCACACCACCGATTTTGTTTCCGTATATAGAAAGTACTTACAGCTAGTTTAAAACATAAATAGAATGAATTAAATAGTTTTTCTTTTTGCTGTTTTTTTAGTCTTATTTGAAAGGCAGAAAATATTCGCTGTTTTTAGGCTCTTCAAAAACAAAACTGAAATAAGACAGAATAATATAATAATAATATAAGAATAATATAAAGTTACCGTATTACCGCATTACCGGGGTGAAAACTGCATACTTTTTTTCCCGGAAAATGTAAGTAAAAGTAAATGGCGGGTGAAACCGCGGAGAGCGTCTACTGATGAATCAAATTCAAACAATATCCTAATTGTTATTCAAGGTTAGTTACCTACAGTAACATTTGAATATGGTCGGCATACTTATGCCAGATAGGTTATGTAGACGGAAATGGGCAATACTGTGTACCGGATTCCACTGACCCAGCCTTATGTGCCTAGCATAAATGTTTAAAACAAATCAAATGACCTATACAGGCTATCACACTATCACACTAATAACACTAATATTATGAAGGCGACAGTTTGTATGTGTGTATGTTTGTTACTTCTTCACGCTCAAACGACTGAATGTATTCGGATGAAATTCAGTGCCTAGATAGCTTATACACTGGATTAACATATTGGCTACATTTTATCCCGGAATAGTGAAATATTCCCGTGAAATGAGCAAATAATTAAAATACTTTTTATCCGCGGGTGAAACCGCGGGGCGCAACTAGTAGTTTATATAAATTACTAGCTTCTGACCGCGGCTTCGCCCGCATGGCCTATAGGAAACGAAGAATTTTCAACCACCTATTTCACCCTTTTACGTGTGGAATTTCGAAAAACCCTTTCTTAGTGGATTGGATGGAACCTACACTTTACAAAGAACACACCCTCCAAATTTCAATGCTCTAGGACCAGCGGTTTGGGCTGTGCGTTGATATATAAGTCAGTCAGTCAGTGAGGACTTTGAATTTTATATGTATTTTACATGTATTCGTATGTAATTTGGACTGATTGGATCATAATTTCACATGTCTTCACAAAACGATATCATATCGAAATGTAGCTCAATATGGACGTGCCAGGATGCCTGCAAGATACCTAATGAATTCTAAATTCTTTACTATTTGTCTGTGTGTATTTGCACTTTTTTTTGTATGGCTCCACACTTTTGTTTATTTAGCCAATGTCAAGTAATTGATAATTTCTCGAGTTAAGTTATATATATATATATATCGGCAGAAACGTGTTGTGGGTAGGTAGGTTGCAACCTATATAACTATAGGCCTTCAGCATGTCCGCACCGCGCCGTGTCTGGAACAAGAATGATCCGTAGCACACCAATCGATCCCTTTATATAGCCAGACAGGTAGGGCCGCCATGACAGTTGCCGGTGCTGCCACTGTAATACATTTAATGCCACCACAGGGTAAATTACGGTGCTCGATCGCTGTGCATAGAGTTTATAACTGGACGTAGCCGCCGTCACGGCCATACTGACGTGCGTACGTCCTCGTACGCTTAGCTTCACTTTGTACCTGGTGTGGGACATCAGTGTTATTGCTCGTTCATCCTGACAATTAAATTGAGTTAAACTTGGAGTCAAAGTCAAAAGATCAGGTTTCAATTTGATAAGACAAAAGCATTTTAACCTTCCAGTTATCGTCAGGGTTAACCCTTCAGGACCAACAGTATCCCTTCAATTATAAAAATGGACTGAATAGTGCTGACTGGATAGATATCCCTTTAGTAACCAAAAATCATCATTACTATTTTTTTTTTTTTTGGACATTCAGTGCTAGACCGGATAGATATCCCTTTAGCAACCTAAATTTTTTATGGACCAATTAGTGCTAGACCGGATAGATATCCCTTTAGCAACCAAAATACAACATTCCTACATTTTTTTTTATCTAACGAATCAACACTTTTTTTCCATAACTTTTTTATCATTATTTTTTCACTGATCCTGGTTAACCCTGCAACTAAACTTGATATTAGTGTCACCCGCCGTCACGTCATCATATTTTCGGCGTTGCTTGAAGAGTGATGTAGAAATGGGCAATCCCACTTCTGATATCGGCAGAAACGGGTTGTGCGCGTAGGTAGGTTGCAACCTATATAACTATAGGCCTTCAGCATGTCCGCACCGCGCCGTGTCTGGAACAAGAATGATCCGTAGCACACCAATCGATCCCTTTATATAGCCAGACAGGTAGGGCCGCCATGACAGTTGCCGGTGCTGCCACTGTAATACATTTAATGCCACCACAGGGTAAATTACGGTGCTCGATCGCTGTGCATAGAGTTTATAACTGGACGTAGCCGCCGTCATATACGTCAAGTCAAGTCACAGTCCAAGTCATCAAGTCAAGTCGTAGTCTAGTCTAGTCAAGTCATACTCCTAGTGAAGCGGTGACAACTTTACCAGAAGCTTCTATGGAGTTTTGGAAACAACACGAAAAGAAACGTCTCTCCATCATAATACCACTTTCCCACACTCACGCCTGTAATCCAGCACTTAACGAATAAAATGCCACCGATTTTATGCACTAACACCGAAAATAACACAAGTTTTGGAAAATAATACGAGCGGCGACGCGATATTTTTCGTTTTCCCGCCAAAACTTCATGAGCGCAATTGTTATTAATTGATAATATTTATTATGTACAAACATATGAGACTTGATTTGAGTAACATTTATTGACAAGGGGCTCCAATAGACCAGACGCTTACGTCACGGTATCGAATCCAATATTTCTGTGCTAACATTGCCATGTATTTGCATAGCAGAATTGTTGGATGTTTAGTGGAGCGGAAGAGTTCTACTATAGAAACTGCTATAAATATTCATAAGGAATAAAGTTGCGCTATCTGTAAAGTAAGTATGATCTGTTTTCTTATCTGTTTATATTCTCTAAGGTTAAAACTGCACCTGTGTTGGCTATGAATAAACATTTTCTATTCTATTCTATTCTATTCTATTCTTTTCCTCAGGAACTCTACTACTACAATTTTACTAGGTGGTAGGACTTTACTGCAAAGTTCGTCTAGGTTTGCCACTGCTTTGCCAGTTATTCTGCCGCCAAGCAGTAGTGCGCAAGCACTGCTGTGTTCTGGTTTGAAGGGTACTGTAGCTAGTGAAATTACTGGGCAAATGAGACTTTATGATCTGATCTTACAGTTTAGTAATTTTATTACTAGATAGTGCTGATGTCTCAGGATGACGTGCGCAGTGCAGTGTCACGCGAAGCTCTATACTTTAGAGTTCCGAGTGACACTGCAGCTGGTATGGGCAGCCGTGTCGTTTAACATCAGGCGAACGGCTAGCTCGTCACGACATTCCTTAACATAAAAAAGGAACTCCTATTACATTTGCCAGCCTCTGTGGTGTGGTGGTTGAGCAGCTCGGCTCATAACCCGGAGGCGGCGGGTTCGATTCCCGCGGCAGGACAAGTACTGTGCATAGAAAAAAAAAGAGCAAATACTTGTTCTGTGTCTGGGTGTTGTGGGACCATGGTCCTCGTAGTTCCTGGGTCCTAGACACGGAATACTAATTAGGGTCCGGGATCTATGTATGTGATCGTTGGGGGTTATTATTATTATTATTTTTATTTATTACAACTACTACAGATATTGATATTCTAAAACATTTACTCGCGACACGCTGAAGGTATGTATTGTATGTATGTAGTATATATTTGTAGTAGTAATGTATTATTGATTATTTAGTATTATATTTGAAGTAATGTATTATTTCCCCCATTTAATGAATACCGTCTATGAATTTAATGAATATTTAGTCTATTCCTTTAAATAGCAATAATATTAAAATTATCGCAAACCGGTTTTTGAATTAATTCTACCAAAGTATTAATTAAAGTTGCCATGATAGATTAACTACCTTCTTCTAATGATAACAAAACCAGTCAAGCGCAACCAAAGAAATTAGATTTCAAATTCACACGCGTCAAATACGAAAGCACTTTTAATTATTGTTTTAATCATAGTATAATCTACGTCTAAAAAGGGGCCAGTTTGCTAATTTGAGTATGCTTAAATGGAATCCTGATAGTGTATCGATGTGATTGTTTTAAACACATTTTGGTATTTTGCTTGTTTAAGATCAGTGTTACTAATTCTATTTTATTTTACGTATAATATGTATATATTATTAAAAGGTTGTCTGGAAGGGATCGCTGTACGCGATAATACCGCCTATTGTACTGGTTAATTAAGCAAGTTTTTCTTTTTGTATTTTTTTTACGTTGTACATTATAGTGTTGTATCTATACTCACAAGTAGGTAATATTAATAATAACGCCCAACGATCACATACATAGTAAATAGGTAAGTAAATAATTAGAGGATAGAGCAATAACTTATTGATTAATTTGCTACGCTTGCTATTTTACTGTGCTTTAGCTTTGACAAAGTGCTAAAATAGCCTATTTGCAATAAATCTTTTGACTTTGACTTTGACATTTGGCAGAACATTTTGTCACAATGGTAATGAAGTCTCATTAAGCGGTACAATGGCAGATTTATATGATTTTGTTCAAATTAGCAGATTACGGCCCGTGGGTGACTGCGCATGACCGTTGCTGTAATAAGGAATGTATTGTACGTATTGGAGCCTGTATTTGTATTATTCATTTATACGCTTTTTATCGTTGTTGAGCCTAAGTAAGGTGACACATTGAGAATAACTGAGCACTGAACTGTGATCCTAAGTAACTGTATAGATGCCTATTATAGAGGGTAGGTCAGCGGGCCGCCGAGGGCAAAGAGTACAATAACTGTCCCGGGGGTTTGTCATCACTGTGACTGCGTTATGACTTGTTTCTGAGAGCTACAGGGCCCGTACCGTGAGCTCTTAGCGCGAGCCTGAGCTAAATGGCTTTGACTTTCGTCTCCCTTTTTCTCCAGCTGAGAGAGCAAGACGAAAGTTAAAGCGATTCAGTTCAAGCTCGCGCTAAGGGCTCACGGTACGGGCCCAGAAAATTTAAAAAAAGAGGTAAATGGAGCATACAAGCATTGCCCCTTATTTGCTAAAAATACCAAAAACTAAAATAAATTATTATAATTAAATTGTTTGTACACAGTTTGAGATAAAAAAAAATCTTAGATCCATTCTCATGTTCTGTCACAGAAATTATTTGTCTACGAATAGTTATTGAATTTACATCACTGACCTATGAATGGTCAGAGATATACATGGTGACAGATTTAGGAGCACGTGCTTGGGCAGATCAATTATGATACATTTTTTACTTCCGCCCTACCTGTAACCAATGCTGCCCAACCTCAAATTTCACTCTAGCTACAGCCTTGTATACCAATCTGACCTGACGATTAATCAAATATAAACTGCGTTGGTTCCGTCCTACGGCTTAAATTAGTGGCTAAATTATCTAAGCATGTAAAACATTAATGATACGTACTGAGAGGCGAGATTATTATTTACTGTCTCATGTTAGATACGCCAAGAATTAATGAATACGTTATTCAATCTCTTCCATGGCCTTCGTTTAATGTAGTGCGTAGGATAATAGGATATACATTTGTCGTGTAATCATAGATTTATATCTCGTCAATGCGTATAATGAATTCTCTAATCTAGTAGGTACAGTGACGTCATCAAGGACGCCACGCCGCGTTGCCGAGTCGCCGGCTCGGCTAGACTTATTGTGTGAATATGCAAGTAGACCGGGACTGAAATGTTTATAAATATCATCAAAATCCGTTTAGCGGTCATGGAATAACAGATAAGATATTAATATCCAAGAACATTGACAACGTGGCTAGAGTCGCGTAGTTTAACCTGATGTAATAAGAAATTAGTAAGAAATAAAAAAGAAAGTAAAATAAATCTCATTCATTATGACATGACATTAAACACTTCCAAATAATAATAATGATAACGCCCAACGATCGCATAGATCCCGGGCCCTAACTAGGATTCCGTGTCTAGGTACTACGAGGACTATGATCCCACCACACCCAGATTCAGAACAAATGTTAAATGCACTACACTATAGATGCTGATAAATAGCCACAAACACAACGAAGTTGTTCCGCCGTCACCGTTCCACCATCGGACAACCAGATGTACGAAAAAGCGCCACCGATACATGGTTAATATCCCACATGTGCTAACAAAGAGATTTGGCTCCACATTTATCATGCGAACAGCCAAAGAGTGGAACGCTTTACCGGCATCCGTATTTCCCGAAAACTACAACCTTGGAGTCTTCAAATCGAGAGTGAACAGGTATCTTCTAGGCAAGCGTGTTACATCCTAGACCGCATCGTCACTTACCATCAATTGCGGTAATAGTCAAACGAGAGCCTATCAAACAATAAAAAAAAGTTTAATGTTGCGCGGTGTTACGATTATGTATACAGCTGCAACCTACAATCAAAGTCCCATGGGAAAGCTTAATAACTGAGTTTCAGTCGGAAAGGAAGGACTTAACGAATTTATGTAATACTTTTATTTATTATATATTCTTAACTTGGTACATATAATATATATTCGTTATATTTGTATATCTATATTCTGTATTCGTTTCTTGTTTATCTGACTATATATAGTTTAATATTAATATCATTAATTGTAAACCGTGCCATGACGCCAAGCCGTTTTAGTGGCAAATCGGTTCCAACGGAAGACCAGCGCTGGTTGCATGACCAGCAATATGCTGAGTTGGGGCTGATTCGTGGCAACGGGCAAACAACGCTTTTATTCTTTACCAGCTTCTGGCCGCGGCTTCGCCCGCCTGGCTTTTAGGAAAAAAATAATTCAAACACCCATTTCACCTTCTTAGGGGTGGAATTTCGAAAAACCGTTTCTTAGTGGATACCTTCACTTTACAAAGAACACACCCTCCAAATTTCAAGTCTCTAGGACCAGCGGTTATACACTACACACTATTGCCTTTTGCCATGAATAAATATTTATTATATTCTATTCTATTTTTAATTGTTTAAATATTCTTGTAATTATTATTTTTTTAAGTGAGTGTCGAATAAAAGCTTTCTTTCTTTCTTTTTTTCTATCTAATAATAGGCATGCTCTTAAAGTACAATATATACGTACGTTAAAGTACAAAGCGTATCGGGGTCGCCACTTCATCACAGAGATAAATACTTCAGACCTATCGTACTTCACACATTTTCCCGTCTTCGTTAAATACTGTAACGGCTGGGGGCGGAACTCATTAGTTACAAGTGATCTACGGGGTGCAGCTTAGTGAAAAATATAGCAGGCTGCGCACGGCGGCGAACAATGAACAAGATTTCTACAGTTTACAGTTAAACGTAAACTGTGTAAAACTTAGTAGTTAATGATTTGTACAGTTATTTTTGGTATTTACCTAAAGTAATTGATATTAATATTGATGTATTTTAATGTTGACCATATAGCTCAGTTGGTAGCAACCCTGCTTTTGAAGTAGTTAGTTTAGTAGTTAAGAAAAGCAGCGTACGCTTTCTAGAGTTTTCCTTTCAGCGTATAATTAAAGTATTACCCTCGACCGTCACCTCATTGGATCATCATCCCATCGCTTTAAAGATTATAACAGAATATTAGTGCAAAAATAATGTAAACTGTTGCAATAATACAATCTACTGACACTATATCATAAGCTACGTCCCGAAAACTCGATTTTTGCTTAGAGGCCGAATTTCGAAATATGTTACACAAACATTGACCGAGACAACCCACTCAATTTACGTATCATGTGGGTTTTAACTCATCTAAGGGTTTAGATCAACAGTTCCCAATTCAACACTATTCTATTAAACCGCCAAAAGTCCAAATAATCCCCGCGAATCTCAAGTACCCTCCAAGGGGTTTCCACATGATGAAGATTAATTACCCGAGGGCATCCCTCCAGAGCCCTTCCGCTAATGGTTACTTTTGCCCTGAATAAACTTACGGTAATGGCACTCGATAAACGATACCGATATTTTATCGATTAGGGATGTCACTAGTGGGCTGCTATCGATCAAGAACGTCACTAGTGGATCACTCAAATTATACCCTTGGGCTTTTGTGATGGCTGTGATGTGACTATTAAGCAAACAATTTTTTTTATCTTAAAGATTATGAACCTATTTGCGTGGATCATGGTTTTTATAACATCTTCTAAAAAACTGTTTAATACTTGCTTTGGTAGTCCAAATTAAACAGTTTTTAGTTTGATTTTTTTTTTAACTTTTAAAAATTAGTTGACTCAAAGTAGCTAGTCTATAGCAGCCTTATTAATAAACGGGTATTAGTCTCGGATTAGTTACTCCAGCTTTTGTCCTTTTTTGCTACTGGAATATTTAGCTGGATCGTAAGAGACAAAAGATGGTGTAACTAGTCTTAAGCTAGTTAGTGTTTATTAATAAGGCTGTATGTGTTTTATAGGATACATTTGTAATGGATTGCACGTTTTGATTCCGGCATCACACCAACCAACTCCCTGCTATCCTTATCAGCGTTACAGCAACATTTATAATGCGAATGCTCAGGAGTTGAACTCTTTGCAAACGGCTGTGTATCCGAACAGGCATAAACCGAAGCGTTCAAGAGGAGAATGAACAGGTGGCTTGTTAGCGAGCGTGACACATCGTCGACTACATTCTTTTAACGTCAGGCGAAACATGGTCAAAAGTAGGCATAACATTTAAAACATTACTTACAAGTCAGGATCTAAGTGATTGCTTATTATTAAGACTTTATTCATCGTACTGCAGGGCAATCACTTCCCCTACTTCTACTCATTTCGGTTCTACGATTTCTGCGGTAAAACCTTGTTCTAGTGAATGTCTAGCTCGTCTCACACGGCCTAGGTCTACGGCGACAAGTCTAATGCTCAGTCAACAGCTCCAAAACGCTGCAAAGGTTTAGTGACCCCGGGGTCACGAAACTTTGATTGCAATGCAACAGGAGAAATTTCGATACTAACTATGCTAAAAAACTGCGTATTCAAACTGTCAAATCTATACAAATTTGTGTTTCTATCGATTGCAATCGTGTTACGTGATCGCCCAAGTGCTTTTCTACGCGAGCCTGTAGCCACGACCGACGATTTGAACGATGCGATTTGCCACAAACACTGCTACGAAGTTTTAATTAAGTTCAAGAAACTCCCATGAAGAAAACTCAATAAATATCTTCATAAATTATTTTAAGCTCAATAATCTGTTTATTTAGGAGGATTTTCAGACGTTCCCCTAATCTCAAGGATTTGAACGCATAATCTCTCAACGCGAAGCTTCATTCCTGCCTCAGAAATTCATTTCTGAAGGCTTTTGAGTGTGATGTGTCTATGAATTCTACAAGGGCACGTCATAGCCCTTTTCAGTCAATTTTGTTGAAAATATGTTGAAAGATGATTTTAAACCGGAGCATGCTAACACCAATAGAATGAGTAATTAAAGAAATATCGTAAAGCTTTTGTTGATCAATTGTTATGCAAAGTATCAGCTAAATTTGTCCAATCATGAGCGTAGAGCGGCGCCACAATCAAGGTTACCCTGATTTACCCCGTTGACTGCCAAATTACCCCAACAACAAAAATCTATTGTCATGGTGACCGACGGCAATTAAAGATTAAAACTCTGCATTCATTTGAAATTGGACCTTAAAGTCAGTGACATTATGGTTTCATCAAATCTTTAAAGTAAACTTGTGATTCGATATAGTTAATCAACTTTAGTCCTATTGTGCCTACTACAGTTACACCTCCTTTAATTTACTCCAGAAGACAATCAAAATTAACTTCTCACCTTGGATCAAGGTAAATAAAGCCCACGTGCGCACCCCGATTTAATTTAAACGAAGAAAACCTAATTTACAGAACAAACTGAGACCCGTTTAACGAACCTTCGTTTATGGTCGAATTCCACCAAGGTGGGAGGGTTCTGCATTAATCAAGCGTAACTAAAACTTAGGTAAGCTAGCGGTCAAGTTGTCCTTGAATAAGAACAGTGCAGTCATTTAAATGTATATAGGAATGTTCCGATACCACCAAAGTATCGATACCTACTCATATCGATATTTTTATTAAACTATACTTTTGTAAATGCTTCAATAAAAATAAATCCTCCACTATGGTTATTAGCTAAAACAAATGTAATAAAATATTAAGCATTTAATAAAAATTACAACTAACAGTAAGTCGTGAAAGTTTATCTACCTACTCGCACTTATTGTTCATTCATACATTCCCTTCAAAGAGTTCGTTCGTTCGCAATGGATTCTCCAGTATAAGCCGTCTACTTTATATAAGCTCTTTGATTCGATTCGATATGAGTACTTTCCTTCCGATACCAAGTACGTATCGAAAGAATGATTCGATACCGAAAAGTACTTGGTATCGAAAGAAAAGTATCGAGTAGTAATCTTATTACTAGACTACGCTGATGTCTCAGGATGACGTGCGCAATGCAGTGTCACGCGAAACTCTATACTTTATAGTTCCGAGTGAACCTGCAACTGATATTGGCAGCCGTGTCGCTTAACATTAGACGAACGGTAAGCTCGTCACAAAAAAATAGCATATTTTACCATTGATACCCAGCTATAAGTATTGAATTAACTTTGGTCTTCAGGCCAATCCTTTCATCTGTCACATGTTTTATCTCCAGTGTGTAATCCAACCTGTGTGACGTCATCCGCGTTGATTTTTACAAATCTGTCTTGAGTTTGACATGGGCTTTATATCAAATCTCCTTTACTTGAGCCACTGGGTCACGAAGGGGAAGAAATAAGACGTCTTTTGAATTTTTGTCTATTGGAGCTTTTGTGTGAATTGCTCCACTTACTCGGGCAGACTTTTTGCATTAAGAGATCTAAATCTAAGCGTACGAATATTTAAAATGATAAAACACTAAGCTAACAAAATATATACACGTGTTTAATTAGTATAGGTTTTGCTTAGAACAATTTCTGTGTATTAGTACCTATTTAATAGTTTAGTTTTATAGAAAGAGATAACGATATTTAGATTTAAATTGGAAGAGTTTCAATACTTGTAGTTAATTAAAGTCAAAGTCAAAAGATGTATTGCAAATAGGCTATTTTTACCACTTTTACAAGTCAAACATTTATTAGGTACTTAAAATTAAGTATTTTACTAAGCATATATAATTACAAAGTGCTTATTGTCAAATATTACATAGCAAGCCCATTACGATATATGCGTTTGAAAAAAAAAGAAGTTCTCTTTCTCCTACTTCGATCCGAAGCTTCAATTACATCTGTAAAGAAGAAGCTACAAGAAATTTTACAGTGATTACGCAATGGTATCGGAAACAAGACATAATTAGGTAGTCTATAAATAACAAAATTAAAAGTTTAACGAACCCTTTTAGTTGTGGAATTTTTTTTTTATGTTAATGGATGACGTGACGAGCTAACTGTTCGCCTGATGTTAAGGGACACGGCTGCCCATATCACTTGCAGTGTCACTCGGAACTCTAATGTATAGAGTTTCACGTGACACTGCAGTGCGCACATCATCCTGAGACATCAGCACAATCTAGTAATAAGATTACTAGACTATGTGACCAGGTAATAAAGTCTCATTTGCCCAGTAATTTCACTAGCTACAGTGCCCTTCAAACCGGAACACAGCAGTTCTTGCACACTAATGCTTGGCGGCGGAATAACCGGCAAAGCGGTGGTACCTACTTAGATGAACTTTGCAGAAAAGTCCTACCACCTAGTTTTCGTATTTTCAGCCCAAGCCATTCGTTTGAGCCTCTAAAAACATTTCCTGGAAGAAAGTGCGACTTAAAAGAAAAAGCTGCTGCATGAAAACTCATTTGCCCGTCAGTACTAATCTTTGACAGCTTCTAAGTTTGTTTATACTAAATACTGCTACACTTGTTTATTAAGTTGAATATTGTACTGTTTGTTTCTCTAAAATAAATATAAAGAAATGAATATCAAAGACATCGACGGTAGCTCTCAGGACAACGTGCCAGTTTGATGCTTTAGGTCGTTGGCAACATCACTGAACTGACTAGTAAAAACTCTACAACGGAACTTAAAAAGTCTTAATGTCTTACTAAGTACCCTACTTACTTTATATATTCTTGCAGTAAAGTTCGTATCGCACATTTCTTGTCTTTTTTCAAATGCAATCTCTGACGTTTCATTCAATAATAAACCCTATTCTCTCCAGCTGTTTCTTTATTTAATTTGTTCTATTTCCCGTGAATACTGGCTGCTCAAAACGTTATTTAAGTTGGTAACATTTGAAAGTTGGAGCTCGCGAGGACTATGTAGTTGAAGTGAGCCCTAAACGTCAATAAAACTTGATGCTTGAGATAGATTTCGCTATTCGCTTGTCAGTTTTCATTTCTGTCAGTCGTATGAATCTATACTATCTGTTGAAATTGGAGTCTGTAGTGGAAATCTGTAGAATTGGGAACAAATTCTCTACACTACGAGAACATTCAAAGTTTGACTCTCTCGAGCCAAATAAATAAATATCCAACGATGACATACATAGATCCTGGACCCTAATTAGTATTCTCTCTCAACACCCAGACTCAGAACAAGTATTTATATATATTTATAGATATTCTATGATACTATTTTCTATTTAGTACTTAGCGTGATGGCGTTTCAAACGAACAGACAGAAGTGTTCCAAAAATTTTCTAGATGGAGCTGTTTGGTTTTGTCAATGATAATGCAGTTTCTATGGAATTTGAAGTTTGTATGAAGTTCTGAATCACGGTACGATATTTTCCGTATGCTATTTACGTTACAAATCGTATCGGTTCACACGTCTGTATTTCCGCTTTTCGCGTATAATTTAAATAAATTTCCACGTGCAAATTCCGCCAGGTCCTTTATTATTTACTTCTCGACGCGAAAGAATATTCTCGCAGGCGTTAATAGCGCCTTTCAAGAGCTTTTGAATATTTCTACAATCACACTTGACGCGCGTTTATTTTGAGAATCAAGAGTTTTCAGAATACTTTTGGATAAAGGAAAATTCTACGAGTTTCGCGTTGAAATTTTACGTAAAACGTAAAAAAGAAACAGTTCATGGCCTTTCTTTCTAACCGTATATATTAAGGGAAAAATAAGTATATAATTTTAAAAACCGATTTTATATTACTGTCGTAAGAATTAATCAGCAGTTATAAAATTTCAGATGCTCAATTAATTATATTTTAATTTAATTTTAGATACATTTTCTAATTTTACCATACTGCTACTAAATCTGCCAGTAATTCATATTGTCCTATTTTTACATAAATCTGACTATTAAAACCTACAAATATAATTAGTAATCATAAGTATAAGTAAGTAATTTATACAAAACTGACCTGAGTTGTAATGTGACGAAATTTCAATCAATGTATAATTTGCTAATATAAATACAGATTTCAGAATGTAAACTTTGATTTAGAAAATATATGCTCAACTCTAAAGTAAAAAGTGGGGCTGGAGCTAAGTACTATTAAGATTATTAGACTAAGGAATGCCATTGTGTGAAGGCATGTAATAAATAAATATCTCAATAAAAAACTTAAAAATCTTTACGAACCGATACTATCTTATTATACAATTTAGGTGTACGCATAGCTAATACTAATACTGTACTAAAAAACGAGTGCGCTTTAGACCACACGCCTGAAGTAAAACTTCTTTAGTTTAGCTCCATCTATCGGCCAGTATGACTGTGCTTTTGCTTTGTTTAATGTTTATGTTGCCATGTTGACAATTGTAAATGGTCATTTTACTAAATACCAACATAATAATACAAATTTTTAACTTTGTTATGTTGACAATGGAGATCTACGTTAACCAAAAACTTTAAACGTTCGTCTCGTCACGCATTACCAGCTTACTTCCAAAGTCAAGCGTGCGTAAAGAAGTTTTACTTCAAATGTTAAATAATGTTTTGATGAATAAGTTACCTACTAACTAAATAATTCTAATACTAAATAAATTATTTATAATCTAGCTTCTGCCAGCGGCTTCACCCGCGTGGCCTATAGGAAAATAATTAAACCACACATTTCACCCTCTTAGGGGTGGAATTTCGAAAACCCTTTCTTAGTAGATACCAATACTTTACAAAGGACTCCTCCGAATTTCAAGTCTCTAGGACCAGCGGTTTTGACATATAAGTCATTCAGTCAGTCAGGACTTTGAATGTTATATGTATAGATTGGATATCAAATACACGCCTACAATTTGTCACATTATATCCCTATTTTTAACATACAATTATTATAGTATTGGCCTGATAACGCGGTAGATAACACTTTAAACGTTTGACATGAAACAGGTGTCGTGTGATTCAATAACACTGTTATCGTCATTTCTGATTTATCCAATAACTTATTTACATTCGGACCCGCCCCTCCAGAGGAGTATCAGTAAGTAATTTGCTGGCCAGGATTCAACAACCTTGACTGCGTCATCGCTTAACATCAGAGGGTGATCGCGGAACTTTGATTGAAAACTTTAAAAAAAAACTTAATTTTAACTTAAACTTATAACTTTATTTACATTATATATTTTAATTGTAACAGGAGCATCATTCCTAATTTAAGAAAATCCACAGTAACAATACACTGTGTATTGAAACTGTCAAAGCTTTCAGTAGAGTTTTGGCGGGAAAACGAAAAAGATTGCTTCGCCGCATTGTATTATTTTCTAAAACTTGTGTTATTTTCAGTATCTAAATATATATATAAGGCAAAGGTGACTGACTGACTGACTGATATAGTGATCTATCAACGCACAACCCAAACCACTGGACGGATCGGGCTGAAATTTGGCATGCAGGTAGATGTTATGACGTGGGCATCCGCTAAGAAAGGATTTTTCGAAACTCCACCCATAAGAGGGTGAAATGGGTGGTTGAATTATTTTCCCATAGGCCACGCTGTGGGCGAAGCTGCGAGCAGAAGCTCGTTAGTGCATAAAATTGGTGGTGTTTTATTCGTTAAGTGCTGGATTTCAGGCATGAGTGTTATAAAGTGGTATAATGTGATGGTGAAACGTTTCTTTTCATGTTGTTTCCAAAACCCCATAGAAGCTTCTAGTAAAGTAGCCACCACTTTACTAGGAGTATGACTATGACTTGGTTTCATGACTTAGACTTTGATTTGACACATATCTGCGTGAAATATCATTAACTTGATAAATTATCAATTACTTGACACTGGCTAAATACACGAAGTGTGGAGCCATAAAATAAACAAAAAACTGTCAAATCCTTTTTTTTAACTAGCTAATGCTGTTGGTCTCTACCGATCTATACAGCGTCACCGGGCGGGAAAAACTGTCAAATCCATACGAATTTGTGTTTCTATAGGTTGCAACCTAGTTACGTGATCGCTTAGCTGGTGAGTTGACTGGCCCGATAGCTCAGTTGGTAGTAGCCCCTTCTGAACTGTATGTTGTGGGTTCAATTAACCCAGGACAAACATTTGTGTGATGAACATCGATGTTTGTTCTGTGTCTGGGTGTTATATTGTATTCTATGTATTTCCATCAAAAAGTTTTTAAGTATTGTATTAGTTATCTGATACAATACTTAAATACTTGTGTAAAATGTGTACAAATATTTATTTTATACTAGCTGCGCCCCGCGGTTTCACTCGTGGATAAAAAGTATCCTATATGACAATCCAGGCTATAAACTATCTGTGTTCCAAATTTCATCCAAATCCGCTCAGTAGTTTTTGCGTGAAAAGCCCACGGTGTCGCCCTCGTGGTGTGTTGGATAATAATTGTCCCGCGGGAACGTACTATCGCGATAAAGAGTATCCTATATGTTAATCCAGGTTATAATCTATCTGTGTTAGTGTGTGTCCAAATTTCATTCAAATCTGTTCAGTAGTTTTTGCTTGAAAGAGTAACAAACATTCATCCATACAATCATACTCACAAACTTTCGCATTTATAATATCAGTACGATTTATTTGTAAAACGTTGGCCAATTAAACAATTTTTTTTTTGTTAGTGTGACTTTTATACTTTCAAAAGGGCTGAACTGATTACGACGAAATTTGGCACACATATTGCTTACACTACCGAGACTAACATGGAAAACATTGTGGGTGAACCCTCCCAGCAGTTACCGCGTTGCTTGACTTTCCCGATCGGTTAGAAGCGGATAACCGAGCTTTGCTATGAGCGCTATATATGAACAATAACCACAGGATAGTTGAGTATGAATGTGGTGCCCCTGTAGAAGATTAATTTTATAGTCTGGGTAATGTATATGACGGCGGCAATGTCCAGTTCTAAACTCTATGCCCAGCGGGCAGTATCGTAATTTACCCTGTGGTAGCATTTAAATTTATTACAGTGGCAACACCGGTAACTGTCATCGCTCCCCCACCCATCTGGCTATAAAAAAAGAGCGCTCGGTGTACTACGGATTATTCTAGCTCCGGACGCGGCCTGGTGAGCATGCTGAAGGCCTATAGTTATAGTGCTCTTCAATAATACACAAATAAACGAAATTTTAATCAGTTTAGATAACATTTTGATAGAATAGTGATTATATCTTGAGAAAACGATTAAGCACTTGTAGGCAGAACGGGTTTGTGCGTAGGTTGCAACCAATATAAGTCAGACAACCAGCATGTCCGCACCGCGCCGTGTCCGGAGCAAGAATGATCCGTAGTACACCGAGCGGTCCCTTTTTATAGCCAGATGGTTGGGGGAGCAATGATAGTTTCCGATGTTGCCACTGTAATAAATTTGAATGCCACCATAGGGTAAATTACGGTACTGCCCGCTGCGCATAGAGTTTATAACTGGACGTAGCCGCCGCCGTCACACTTATACAAGTAACAAACGCAAAGCGTAAAAAACTGACTTCAGACTTATATTGTTTTGTCATGGATGCCATTGTCAGAACTGGACCAAATTGAAATGGGACCACACGGGAAGCACCAGCTTTCAAATAAAAAAGTGATCATAATCGGTTCACCCTGTTGTAAGTTTTGAGGTAACAAACATAAAAATATATAATAGGTCTTTACCTATGAAATTGCCGTATTGCAGCACAGACTTTTTCAAACAAAAAAAAGTTTTGATTGGCTATGAATTCTAAATTCAAATTAATTTTGTTTTAAAAATATGACATTCTATTTACAATATAAGTCTTTTGTTTATTGATTAGCGTTGTATTTTCATTACATTTCAACATTTTTCCTCATAATGGATACTTTGAAATTTCGTGTAATTATGGAATATGAGTTCCGTCGTGGCACCAACGCGGCACAAACGACACGTAACATCAACGACGTTTACGGAGAGAACTGTACAAACGAACGTACAACCCGTTATTGGTTTGCTCGGTTCCGTTCTGGGAATTTTGACTTGAAAAATGAACCTCGTGGTCGTCCGGAAACTTTGGTCAACAATGATGAATTAAAGGCGATTGTGGAAGCTGATGAATCTCAATCTACAGCTGAGCTGGCAGCAGCTTTTGATGTTAGCATCAAAACAATATTGGTCCATTTGCGACAGATTGGCAAGATAAAAAAGCTTGATAGATGGGTGCCCCACGAACTTAGCGATCGCCAGCGCAACGTACGCGTCGAGAATTGCCTTGCGCTGCTTAACAGGCACACAAATGAAGGAATTTTGAAGCGAATTGTTACGTGCGACGAAAAATGGATTCTTTTTGACAATCGAAAGCGCTAAGCAAGTTGGTTAGATCCTGGTTCGGTACCAAAGCAATGTGCAAAATGAAAAATGACCCCTAGAAAGGTGATGGTCACAGTTTGGTGGTCTAGTGCTGGTGTGATTCATCATAGCTTTTTACAAAACGGCGAGAGCATTACTGCAGATGTGTACATTGAAGAACTGACCACAATGATGGCGAAACTCGCACGTCTGCAACCAGCTTTGGTCAATCGGTCGTCTCCACTGCTACTTCACGACAACGCGCGACCCCATACTGCACAACAGACCGTCTCTAAGCTGCATGAGTTGGGTTTGGAAGCTCTCCCTCATCCGCCATACTCACCAGATCTTGCGCCTACCGACTATTACTTTTTCCAAAATTTGGACAACTTTTTAGCGGGAAAAAAATTCAATTCCCGAGAGGCAGTACAAAACGCCTTTGAAGAGTTTGTTGTCTCCCGTCCTGCTGATTTTTTTAAGAAGGGCATCCATAAACTGCCACAGCGTTGGCAAAAATGCATTGATTGCAGGGGTGATTACTTTGAATTATAGAAATAAATAAGTTCGAAAAAAAAATACTTTAACTTTTTTCAAACAAAACGGCAATTTCATAGGTAAAGACCTAATATATACAGTCGAATTGAGAACTTCCTCCTTTTTTGAAGTCGGTTAATAATCCGTTCCGGGAATAGAACAGCGTACTTAGTTAACAAGTTTATTAGAGATCTCCAAATTGACCCCCTTTCATGTCGTGTCAGACTGTAGACAATCCTAATTACTTATTTTATCGAAGCCAATCGATAGATAGCTGTCACTTTCTTGCTCGTTTGATTTCGTAGAGAGTGAAAGAGCTCTAAATGTGCAAAGATGATTTTAAATAGGGTTATATCACGAAAAGAATAATATTTTTATACTTTATTGTAATCGTCACCGATTTAGCTTAATTGAAATGAATGACCGATGAATGTATTCAATTATTTAATAATTTTTAATTCTAAAAAGATTTTAGATTTTTCTAGCATTTTTTAGTTACACCTTCGCATCTTCACTTCCCATCAAGTAAGAGCGTGTCTTATGGTAGAAAAGCATGAACTAAAAAAAATTAACAAAAAAAAATATAGTACTTCAATTGAATACAAAATTCCTACGTTTTTGTTTGTTTCTACTACTAATTACTGAAAGAGGGATGGACTACGAATTACAGGGATTTTATTTCGCAGTTCCTTAACAAATTTAACTTGACGGAGCTCCATTTCTGCCCCGTTACATTTCAGAATGAGAATAAGGGTCAAGCCCCACGTAGGCTTGTATTTCTATGTATTTTCGTATTTGACCGTTTCACTCTTTCATTTACAGCCTTTACCCAACATTGCATGCAGCGCGTTGGGTTTTTATACAAAACCTTTTTCAAGTTCACTCTTTTGTTAAATTTTCTATTTTCCTTGAAAAGAAAGGGGCTGAAACTTGAAAGAATTCATTTACATAACAATACCGTATTAGATGCCAAACCTTTCACAATAATCCTATAAATTCAAGAAAGAATTTGAATTGAAGCAGATGCTACAAAAGACTTAAAAAGTAGCTTAACAATGCGTATTTACATGTAAAAGTTTCTTTGCTTATGCTGTACGTATGTGTACTAAGTGGTAGGACTTTTCTGTAATATTCGTCTAGGTAGGTACCACTGCTTTTCCAGTTATCCTGCCGCCAAGCAGTAGTGTGCAAGCACTACTGTCTTTCGGTTTGAAAGGCATTGTAGCTAGTGAAATTGCTGGGTAAACGAGACTGTATGAACTGATCTCACAGTCTAAGGTCCGTATTACAGAACGATGCCGATGCTCAGTCATCGATCGTTGCTCAAGCAGAGATTTAATTCACTGATCACTTTATGAATGAAATCTCTGCTTGAGCACCGATCGATGACTGAGTATTGTTCTGTAATACAGACCTAAAAGGCTTTATTAGACTGTCTCAGAATTCCTTTTCAAATAAGTACCAGCATTTTTGTCACGCGTCGCATCGACCCGACAATCTTATAAATTTTGGAAAATATGATACTGTCTACATGAGATCTACGGTCTACAATATTTTTGTAGATTGTACATATAAATAAAAGAAATTTTATAAACGAATTAAAATGAGACTTAATTTTACGGGATGTTTCTCCAATTTTTGAAGTAAAACTTCTTTAGGCAAGAGAGATGGAGCTAAAGAAGTTTTACTTGAGTCGTGTGGTTTAAAGCACACTCTTTTGTTTGGATAGTGTGTTATAAAGGATCACTCTACTAGTTCAGCAAAAATGTTCAACTTGTTTCTTAGTGAATGTCAAGGTTTACCGCCATTGTCACCGATCGTAGTCAAGTCAAGTCAGTCTGTCAAGTGGAACTAAACATATTATAGACTAGTTGCGCCCGGCGGTTTCACCCGCGGATAAAAAGCATTTTACTTATTTGTTCATCCGACGGGAAAATTTCACTTTTTCGGGATAAAATGTAGCCTATGTGTTAATCCAGTGTATAAGCTATTTTGGTAACGAATTTCATCCAAATCCATTCAGCCGTTAGAGCATGAAGAAGTAACAAACATACACACATACAAACTTTCGCCTTTATAATATTAGTGTGAAGTGTCATTAGTGTGATAACCCCCTAATCAAACAGTAAACATTTATCCTGTTTTATAACTAGTTATTAAACTTGGTATTCTAATGGGAATAAATGAATTCTATGCCTTTATATTTATGCTTAGTTTTATATTAAATATTTTGTGGCTAAATTAATATGGTCAGGAAAAATCTCATAAATTTGACAGTCCTAAAACTATCGCGATTCTGGACATTTCAACCTATGTGAAAGGGACGGCAAAATGTTTATCTGTCATCTACATTTCGTTTGAGATTGTGCACAACAAATTCGACACTATTGTCATACATTCAGAGGTCCAAATACTATCACATGAGCGATGCCTCTTCAACTTCTCAGCTTGACACAAACATTGTTGTTATATTAACAAATGACCTCCGCTAAGGTCCGGAGGGTCGTCGAGGCATCCGGCACCCCTAGACCCTCTTAGCAAGAAATCTACGACCCTTTTAGCAAATGTCCGCTCTCAATAAACGTAAAGTGACCTTCATGACGGTGGAGCATGTTGTTTATTTAGTTGGCCTAGACTAGATTAATCAGTAGAATGATCATTACGAAGAGCCATCTTTGTCTGTCTCGTCCCGGCCGTGAAGCAGAGGACCATTAAGACTATATTAAGTGCTAACACGTTTATTACAGCAGTCGAACATATAACTTGTATTGTAGCAGATACGGTCGCATTTTGCGCAGCAAAATATGGCGATTACGTCTCGCGTCGTTGTTCCATTTCACTTCGTTCATTCAAAATCTTCAGAACCACAGACTAGGTCGTGCTATTCAGAACCATGTCTTGTCAACGCCATCTAACGGATTTTTATGAACTAAATTTGACGTAAAACTTTTTTTTTTTTTATTATTTGGCTCCACACTTTTGTGTATTTAGCCAGAGTCAAGTAATTGATAATTTATCAAGTTAATGATATTTCAAGCAAATATGTGTCAAGTCACAGTCGAAGTCATCAAGTCAAGTCGTAGTCAAGTCATAGTCTAGTCAAAGTCATACTCCTAGTAAAGTGGAGGCAACTTTACCAGAAGCTTCTATGGAGTTTTGGAAGCAACAGGGAAAAAAACGTTTCACCATCGTTATACCACTTTTCTACACTCATGCCTGTAATTCAGCACTTAACGAATAAAATGCCACCAATTTTATGCACTAACACTGAAAATAACACAAGTTTTGGAAAATAATACAATGCAGCGACGCAATCTTTTTCGTTTTCCCGCCAAAACTCCCGACGTAAAACTTGTTTACGCACGCTTGACTTGGGGAGTAAGCTGGTGATGCGAACGGAAGTTGAAATTGGTTCACGTAGATCTCTATTGTCAACATGACAAAGTAAAAAAATCTATTATTATGTTGGTATGTCCGATAAAATGACAATTTACAATTGTCAAGATTGTATGGCGACATTAACATTAAACAAAGTAAAAACAAAGTTATACCGGCCGATAGATGGAGCTAAACTAAAGAAGTTTTACTTCAGGCGTGTGGTCTAAAGCACACTCCTTTGTTTTTTCTTTTACATTGCCTGTCAGGAAGCCTGCCTTTGGAGTTTTGGGGGGAAAACGAAAAAGATCGCGTCACCGCATTGTATAATTTTCCAAAACTTATGTTATTTTCAGTGTTAGTGCATAAAATTGGTGGCATTTTATTCGTCGAGTGCTGCAGTGCATGCATGAGTGTGGGAAAGTGGTATAATGTGTCATCAACATTTATTATATTAATTATTATTTGTCGATATATATTAATTGTGAGCATAAATATTATTTAAAATCTTTATAAATGAGTGCGTAGTTGACTACGAGTAATGGATGGTCAAGAAAAGGCAAGATGGCGGAATCGAGGCAGAAGCGATTTTAACAAGGAAAGCAAAAAGTACGTTTGATATCCACAAAAGTAATAACGGATCCATTACTCGTTGCCAACTACGTACCTAAATAGTGTTACGTGCGATTTATAATAAAAGTGAAATATATGAGTGATTCAAAGTGAGTATTGCGTATCTTTTATTTTTAAAACTTAACGTAAATTGTAAGTGTAGCTTTTCCTAATTAACCTAAATACCGCTAGAATGGGCCTGAATCCTACAATTTCAGAAGTGGGATATGAATCAAGGCTATGTGCTTGTTTATCATGAACTTTAAGCATTTTTTTTTTCTCTCGTCCATATCTACCTGTTTTATGAAACTTTTACTACAAGTACAGACGTTTCAAAACGTCTGTAGTATAGTTTTACTTTATTTTTCACATTGGTGCATGCCTATGAACAAAAGTGCATGAGTAAATCACTCACACAGAAAACAACAACAAAACTTGAAAATATTTTATGCCATACGCTATACGTGATTAGTGAGCAGTACTCTGTGCGAATTTCATTGTTGCATTTCAGTGGAGGACTCCGATAAGTTGAGACTGTCACCACGGTCGCCCCGTTCCATGGAGGCGGTGCGTCAGTCAAGTAGTCCAGGTGTCCAGCGGGATAGGAGCTGGGTGCGCAGCCCACTGCTAAGCCAGCCGCTGAGTCGGGGACACATCAGCCAGCCACCCAGCCGGCCACGCAGCCGGCCACGCAGCCGGACCCGCAGCCGGACACGCAGCCGGCCACGCAGCCGACCACGCAGCCGGACCCGCAGCCGGTTACGCAGCCGACCACGCAGCCGGCCACCCAACCTGGAGCCAGATCAGCAGCGCAGCCGGGAGCGAGGGCGAACACGCGTTCGCGACACGAGTCGTGCCCGCGACCGCCAGTTGAGAAGTCTACGCAGTCCAGAGATGATCCGGCTTCGCGCTTCGGTGAGCCGCCAGGAACGGAGCCGTACATCGGTGAGGTCACCCAGCCGTAGTCCAAGTCAGCGTATTGATCAAGACCAACGTAGGCCACGCAGCAGGGTGAGGGATCGGGTGAGTTTAGATTACCGTGAACGCAGTAGGGAACCATACAGAGAGCGTAGTCGGGCAGTACATCGAGAGCGCAGTCGGGAACGGAAAAGCCGAGCAAACCACACACGTAGCCGTAGTCGTCAAGTGAATCACGGCACAACTTCGAAAAACAATGTTGAGTCGACGCATACGGGTAGGGATGATTTAATTTGCCTCCTTGATGTCCTCAAATCTTTAGGTACTAATAGTTCAGACAAGCTAGGTAGTATGCATAATACCGTGCCAGAGTTTGACCCCGCGAGAAAAGAACAGACGATGACCATGTGGCTACACAAAGTAAATGAGTGCTCGGCTATCTACGGTTGGTCGGAAAAACAAGTAATACATTTTGCATTGCCGAAATTACGCGGAGTTGCTCAACGCTGGTACGAGGGTCTTTCTTCTGTACTTTTCTCGTGGAAAGAGTGGCAAGTTAAACTTCTAGCTGCTTTTCCTTCTACAGAAAATTATGGCCAAATATTAAGTGATATGCTTGCCAAACGCGCCAAATTCGGGGATTCACTGGAAACATACTATTACGATAAAATTGCGTTACTCAATAGATGCGGCATCACTGGTAGTAAGGCCGTCGAGTGTATATTACATGGCATAGATGATCGGTCAGTTAGGCTAGGTGCTGAAGCTGTGCAGTACGATAATCCCGACCGATTACTAGCTTATCTTAGAAATGCTAGGAATAGCAGGACGCAATATGAACGAAGACCAATAAGGAGTCAGCCTAATATTAAACCACCGGAATCACAGTTTAAACTGGCCAATAGAGGACCACGTATATGTTATAACTGTAAACAAGAAGGCCATGTAGCCCCTCAGTGCCCTCAGCCTGTTAAGTGGTGTAGTAAATGTCAGAAGATAGGGCATGATTCGGAACAATGTTATTCAAGGATTGCGCTGCCAGCTGAAAAATCCGTCATGATAGTCTCTAACAGTAACCAACCCGGCCACAAATATTATAAAGTAGCACACGTTAATGGAGTAAGCTTCGAAGCATTTCTTGATTTTGGTAGTGAATGCAGCATGATAAGACTATCTGATTTTAACAGAGTCAGTAGCCAATTCGATACTCAGGACCTTCCAACTCTTAGGGGATTTGGTAACTCAACTGTCCAAGTACTTGGCAAACAGCGGGTACATGTTAAGATCGATGAAGTCCAAGCAGACATAGATTTGTTTATAGTTCCAGATGAAGTGATGCACGTTCCAATCATAATTGGCCAGACGTTCACAGAACAACCACATGTGATCATTTATAAGACAGGTGACAAGCTAGAATTGTTCCAACATGATTATGACATTTCAATTGATTATAAGGTTAAGTTGTTCTGTAAATGTGCTGTCGCAGTATCCGGAACGTCAACAATTGAAATTTATACCGATCCATCGACAAAAGGTGAAGTTTATGTGGAAGGGGGCTTAAGACTCATATCTGACATTAGTTTTTCGGTCCTTCCAGGTTTATTTTCTATTGATGATAACGGTGATGGTAGAGTAGTAGTCAGTGTCCCATCTAGCAAGACTATCGCATTGAACAAAGACTATCTAGTTGCTCGTGGGCGTGTGGCGAAAGAGAGCGATAGTGTTTTCCCAATAAATGTTATGCGAATCACCGCTAATGACGGAAAGTGTTACCAGACAATAAAAAGCGATGACGTAAAAACTGGGAGCAACATTTCAGCTACGGAAAAATCGGAACTGCTAGAGCTATTAAATAATTATAGGGAATGTTTCGCAGCGGATTTATCCGAGTTAGGCAAAACATCAGTTGGGGAGATGTCCATAGCTTTACACGATAGTGAGCCAGTCGTTTACAGACCGTATAGGTTGTCCATCAAAGAGAAGGAGGTAGTTAGGGACATGGTCTCTGAACTGTTAGTGAATGGGATAATTCAACCGTCCACATCGCCCTATGCTAGCCCGGTAGTGCTCGTTCGCAAGAAAACAGGAGAGTACCGACTTTGCATTGACTACAGGGCGCTTAATAAAAAGACTGTTAGGGAGAATTATCCCATGCCCCTAATAGATGATCAGCTCGATGTGCTAGCTGGACATCAGTTCTATACTACGCTCGATCTTGCGTCAGGATACTACCAGATCCCCATTCGCGAAGGTGACACGCATAAGACAGCGTTTGTAACACCGGATGGGCATTTTGAGTTTACGCGAATGCCCTTCGGACTTGCAAATGCCCCAGCGACATTTCAAAGAATGAACCAGGTTTTAGGATCAGCTCGCCATAAAGAAGCTCTAGCTTATTTAGATGACGTCATAATTCCAGCGAAGAGTTTTCCAGAAGGTATGAGTCGCCTAGAAAATATTTTAGGGCTATTTTCCCGTGCTGGATTAACTTTAAAACTGTCCAAGTGCCTGTTTTTTGGAGCCAATGTTGATTACTTAGGGTTTGAAGTTTCAAACAGTGGTATTCAACCAGGATCACGTAAAGTAGAGGCAGTATCTAAATTCCCTAAGCCACAAAATATACATAACATTCGCCAGTTCTTGGGTTTGGCAAGTTTCTTCCGACGTTTCGTGCCAGGCTTCTCGATAATAGCCAAACCTTTAACACAACTTTTGAAAAAGGACACAGTTTGGAACTGGGGAATGGAACAAGAATCTGCGTTTAGGACATTACAAGAAAAACTGACACAAAAACCGACTTTAGCACTGTATGATCCCCGGGCTGACACTGAGCTGCACACAGATGCGTGTAAGCTAGGAGTAGCTGGGATTTTACTACAGCGAAATGATAGTGGAACACTTATGCCTGTCGCATATTTTAGCAGGCAAACTAACCCCGAGGAACAAAATTATTCATCCTATGATTTGGAGACACTCGCGGTGGTATCTGCTCTTCGAAAGTTTAGGGTATACCTCATTGGTATACCTTTTAAAATTTTAACTGATTGTAACTCATTGCGCGCGACGTTCCAAAAGAGGGATATGATACCGCGAGTGGCTCGATGGTGGGAACAAATGCAGGAGTATACTTTTAGTATCGAATACAGGGCTGGTGCTTCAATGGCACATGTTGACGCGCTTAGTCGCAACCCCATCCCGATGGCTCCCCATAATACAGTATACGAGGTGAATATGATTGAGCAGGAGAGTTGGCTAGCCACTGTACAAAGTTCAGACTCAGAGGTCCAGAGAATAATTAAAATACTCAAGGACCCCAATCTAAATGACGTTCTCGACATAAAGAACAATTTCAAGATAAGAGGAGACAAACTATTTCGACTCACACCGGAAGGTGAAAAGTGGGTAGTGCCCAAAGGCGTACGCTGGCAGATTGCTAAATTAAATCATGACGACATTGGCCACTTTTCCGTTGACAAAACGTTAGAAAAAGTTAAGGCTTCCTATTGGTTTCCGAAAATGCGAACTTTTATCAAGAAGTATGTCTCCTCTTGCCTTGAGTGTTCTTATGCTAAGTCGGCTGGTGGCAAAAGACCGGGCTTCTTACATCCCATCGAAAAAGTCGATAATCCATTTGACACTGTCCATGTTGATCACGTAGGCCCCTTCGTGCGTTCGGCTAGAGGCAACATGCATATTCTAGTACTGATCGATGCGTATACACGGTACATCTATTTGAAATCCGTAAAGAATACCAAATCTCACACGTCTATAAGTGCTCAATGAGTACTTTGGGATATTTGGTGTGCCACGGAGGCTTATCTCTGACCGCGGAACTTCATTTACAAGTACTTCATTTAGGAAATTCATGACCGATAAGGGAATTAAGCATATTCTTAATGCGGTTGCCACTCCCAGGGCCAACGGGCAGGTGGAACGTTACAATAAAGTTATAGTTGATGCTCTGACAGCTATGAAATGTATGGGAACATCTGATAACAAATGGGACGAACATCTGCCCGATGTCCAGTGGGGCATAAATAACACATTTAACAAGGGATTAAATCGTACACCTTCCGAAGCGTTGTTCGGCATTAGACCTACGGGAACTAGCGAAAGTAAAGTTGTTTCCGAACTAACTACTCGTCCCGATGTAGAGAACGTTACTGACTTAGTCACTGAGAGAGCAGATATGCGGCGTGATATGAACGCCCATATTAAGGTCTGCCAACAGAAACAAAAGGATACCTTTGATAAACACCGATGTCAACCCTCAAAGTTCCAAGTAGGTGATTTAGTGAGGGTTGAACGACAAACACCAGCAACAGGTCAAAGCAAAAAGTTGGTACCTAAATATCAAGGTCCCTACAGGATAACAGCTGTACTAGAGCATGATCGTTTTAAGGTAGAGGATACTCCACTGACGCGGAAGAAGGGTAGACAGTTTTCGACCATCGTCGCCATAGATAAAATTAGGCCATGGCTGAATTTCGATAGACCGCATGGTAACGATATGTTGACTTCCAGTGAATCCGACGAAGAGGAGAATATAGCTTGCGAATAGTAATCTATTAAATGCATTTTACAGTTATTTTTGGAATTAATAAGAAATATAAGTAGATGAGTATTATGTTATATTAATTATGAACTTTTCAAATATAATTTTTATGAAAATGGTTGCAGGATAATTAAAAATTGAATAAGAGTAATAAATAATTTAAAAAAAAAAAGAAAAATTATATAATAATAATATCTATATTTAAATTATCTGTAAAAATTAAAAAATGTTAAGCGATGGTGCTAAAATGAAAATGTACAAAAATGTAATGATTATATTAAAATGTATGGGGCCTGTTGCCAGGTATTCAGGACGTTAAGGGGCCTGTTGCCGGGTATTCAGGACGTAATTAAAATGTATGGGGCCTGTTGCGAGGTATTCAGGACGTTAAGGGGCCTGTTGCCGAGTATTCAGGACGTAATTAAAATGTATGGGGCCTGTTGCGAGGTATTCAGGACGTTAAGGGGCCTGTTGCCGAGTATTCAGGACGTAATTAAAATGTATGGGGCCTGTTGCGAGGTATTCAGGACGTTAAGGGGCCTGTTGCCGAGTATTCAGGACGTAATTAAAATGTATGGGGCCTGTTGCCAGGTATTCAGGACGTTACGGGGCCTGTTGCCGGGTATTCAGGACAAATATTGTAAGGGGCCTGTTGCCAGGTATTCAGGACATTACGGGGCCTGTTGCCGGGTATTCAGGACAAAACTACCTCTGTAACGTATTGATACTGTTTATCGAATGAATATTAAATTGAAAATTTAAATACCCACAAATTCAATGATGTTATTTAATTATATTTAAATTAATTGAATTATGTTTTTTTTACATATATTTTTTGTTTGTTTTTGTATTATGTTGAATTGTTTAGCGTATTCGCTTGCGTATGAGGTCATACTAATTTATTTGGATGGCCGACTGTCATCAACATTTATTATATTAATTATTATTTGTCGATATATATTAATTGTGAGCATAAATATTATTTAAAATCTTTATAAATGAGTGCGTAGTTGACTACGAGTAATGGATGGTCAAGAAAAGGCAAGATGGCGGAATCGAGGCAGAAGCGATTTTAACAAGGAAAGCAAAAAGTACGTTTGATATCCACAAAAGTAATAACGGATCCATTACTCGTTGCCAACTACGTACCTAAATAGTGTTACGTGCGATTTATAATAAAAGTGAAATATATGAGTGATTCAAAGTGAGTATTGCGTATCTTTTATTTTTAAAACTTAACGTAAATTGTAAGTGTAGCTTTTCCTAATTAACCTAAATACCGCTAGAATGGGCCTGAATCCTACAAATGATTATTATTATTATTATTCAATTTATAATAATTAGCTTACAGTTGATGGCGAAACGTTTCTTTTCGTGTTATTTCCAAAACTCCATAGAAGCTTCTGGTAAATATGCCACCACTTTACTAGAAGTATGACTTGACTAGACTAGACTATGACTTGACTTGATGACTTGGACTTTGACTCGACTTGACACAATATATATTAACTGGAGAAATTATCAATCACTTGACACTGGCTAAATACATAAAAGTGTGGAGCCAAACAGAAAAAAGGCTGCCATTCCCCTCTGAAAATCAGTTATCCTAAATCTAACCACACGCCGAATTAAATCGGTTTCAATATTCGTCTCATTTCCTCGGACATAAATAAGAGGCATTGTACCGAGTCCCGTCGCCGGGCATGAGGCGGACTATTTGTCAACCGATAGGAATACCTCGGGCGGAGTGAGGCATTGTTTGGGAGTATGTTTCTTTCTGTAGATGTTGTATTTTTACTGTAGGTGGGTTGGGACGAGCTTTCGTTCAGAAATTCTTTCATGTAAGGTCTTTCAAAGAAAGACATTACATGAAATACGATTTGGTTCGACATTTATCATGCGAACAGCCAAAGAGTGGAACGTTTTACCGGCTTCCGTATTTCCCGATAACTACAACCTGGGAGTCTTCAAATCGAGAGTGAACAGGTATCTTCTAGGCAAGCGTGCTACATCCTAGACCGCATCGTTACTTACCATCAGGTGCGATAGTGGTCAAACGGAAGCCTATCAAACAATAATAAAAATAATAAAAAGACAACGTTTCCTTTTCAATTCTTGTTCTCTTTTAAGGCAAATAAAATAATTGAATTTTATTGTATTAATACTTTATTTTTATTTGTTTTCAGGTAAAGAAAACTTATCCAGTCAGAAAAGTACCTATTAACATATATGCAAGGCACTCAAAGAAGCAGCGTCTTGAGGTACTTAAATAAATTATATAGGTAAAAAAACTAATGGCAAGATTATTTATTTTATTTATTTATTTATTATTACATGCCTTCATACTTATTATTATTATTATTATTTCATTACTTAGTCTAACTAATCTATACAGTACTTAGTTCCCAATATTACATTGTATGAGCCCTGTGAGGGCGTTGCACTTTAGAGCATACATTGCCTAAGTAGTTGTACTTTAGACCACACGACTGAAGTAAAACTTCTTTAGTTTAGCTCCATCTATCGGCAGGTATAACTTTGTTTTTGCTTTGTTTAATGTTAATATCTTGACAATAGTAAATTGACATTTTATCAGACATACTAACATATTGACAATGAAGATCTACGTGAACCAACTTCAAATTCCGTTCGGCTCGCATTCACCAGCTTTGGCTTACTCCACAAGTCAAGCGTGCGTAAAGAAGTTCTACTTCAAAAGTAAAGTAGAAATTTACCTTGTTTTATATATAAATTCTGTTTGAAGACCTCGTAAACTGCGGTTGTAAATTTAAGACAGACATACTTTCAGCTCCACATAATAATAATAATAATTTTAATAATAATTACGCCCAACGATCACATACATAGATCCTGGACCCTAACTAGGATTCGCTGTGTCTAGAGCCCAAGAACTACTAGGACCATGGTCCCTCAAGACCCAGACTCAGAACAAGTATTTGAGCTTTTTTTTCTGTGCACTAATACTTGTCCTGGCGCGGGAATCAAACCCGCTGCCTCCGGATTGTGAGCCGACCTCCTCAACCACCACACCACAGAGGCTGTCTATACATATATAGTAATTACGTACACATCAATTTGGAGAGCAGTTCCAATCAATCACCTACGATCCGTTCAACAACTCCCAACGCTACTGTGTTTGCATGCCGCTATAGAATTAGATCTATCTTAAACTGCATACCAGACGTGTCAGAGTTTCAGCGGTCGAACCGACTCCCACCGCGCCGCCCACACGAACGTCTCATTTACATTGCATTGGCAACCCTAACATGTTACGGGGTTATCACTGAAAAAAGGTTCATTAAAGTCGACATCGCAAAATTTCATCGTATAAGCTAATACTGTATATAAATCGGCATTGCCATTGACTTTTTAATTGGAAAGGCTTTCTTTTTGTTGTTGTTTTGGGTCCACACTTGTGTATGTAGCTAGTGCTTTTATTTTACTTCAAACTTGTCTAGCATTTGACCACGCTCTCACCTGATGGGAAGTGACGATGCGATCGAAGGTGTAGCATGCAAGTAATGTAGTGTCATGTTGGGTGTTATTATTATTAAATTAATATACCTATATCACCTCCTGAGGAAGAGCATCGGATATGCTCGAAACCTGGTCGAGAAATCGACATACTATTCGTGAGTAACAGTCGGGAATAAATTAATTTAAAATGAATCACACTCATGAGAACTTTAATTGTTATTATTATTATTATTACTTTATAGGATAATGTCTTATTTAAATAGTAAGAAATACCGCGCTCTACCATTAAACACGGCAGGTATTTGGAGCTTTGTATACACCTCAAACGTATTTATTTTAAATCTTATGCTCATAAATGCAATGCAAGGTTATTTCGATGAACCTCACAAAAGGGTCGAACGGTCAAACGATCATCGAGATGACAAATGTTATCCGGGACATTCAATTATTCTGTAGCTTCATAGCGGAGATAGGGGATGGGGGCAAGTTCAAGATTATAGAGGTCCAAGTACCGGTGTAAATGATGTCCGGGTGGAATTATGGCACTGTTGTGGCACCATAATAGTGGCGTATTGAGTGACAAACACCTTGTAAAGTTGTGTTAATAATTCCGTCCGAAACGTCTACTGATAAACGTGAGCCATCAGAACTGTTCAATTAAAAATAAATCTTTATTTTATAGTTTGTAAGTTTGAACCAGGGCTTGAATACCGGTATTTTAAATCCTGCTAGCCTGCAAGCGTATAGGTATACCTCTAGGACAGCTTATGTGGCGTGGTGATTGAGCATGTCGGCTCATAACCCGGAGGTGGCGGGATCGATTCCCGCAGCAGGAAAACTTATTGTGCACAGAAAAAAAAGCGCACATTCTTGTTTGGGTGTAGTGGGACCATGTTCTTCGTAGTACACAAGGAATCTAGTTAGGGTCCAGGATCTATACATGCGATCGTTGGGCGTTATTATTATTATACCGAAACCTGAGTGCCAAACGTTAGTTAGAGTGAGGAAAATATGTAGTAAAAAGGATAGTAATCGCGGTATACTTCTCATACACAGTGGGTGCCTGAATTGGGTACCGGTACTTATTAGGCGGAGTAACGGTACCAGTTTCAAAACTGTGTAAGCGGGAAACCTTACACAGGTTTTTAACAGGTACCAAAACTTACGTAAGCGGAACTTCTAAGTACCGATACAGAACCTGTACTTTGGTACCGATTTCAAGCCCTAGTTTGAATATTTGAAATTGATTTGATTGATGTCATTATTGCAGCAATTAGATAAAGACTTTAATGCAAAGCTACCATTACATTATTTTTAATTTTAAATTATAGAAGAAAGGATTTACTACGAAAAACGCCATTTTTATGAATTTAATTCTTAATTATCCATAAAACCCGTACGTACATAAGCCAAAATCAACCTTAATAAATTACCGAAGCTAAAATGAAAGCACAGTTAAACATCATAACTTTTCAGATTACTGTGGATTAACATCGCGTTAGTGTTGTTCAAATTAACCAAATAACATGGAACCGGCGAACGGGTTTCGAAGAGCCTTCATAAGTCTCGCTTTACATATGAAATCAGATCCTCCGTTTTTGGAACTTTCCCGAATAATTAGTAAAGTTGGGGCAGAGTTGCGAGTAGGCGCTCTGAATTAGTGCATAGTCAGACTCACTTGGAGTTTACTGCTTATGTATATTGTAATGGGCTTGCCATGTAATATTTGAAAATAGCACTTTGTAATTATATATGCTTAGTACAATACCTTAATTTTAAGTACCTACCTAATATAATATTGACTTGTAAAAGTGCTAAATATAGCCTATTTGAAATACAATCGTTTGACTTTGACTTTGACTATAATTTTAGCTTATGCTACTACATATACACTACTTTCATGGTATTTTCATAGACATAATATTTTTATGGTAGCTTTTGCAAATGGTTCTAACTGGGTAGAGAAGGTTCAATTAATATTTCATTTTACACAGGTATTTGTAAACAAACCTAAACTATACAATTTTTTTTAAACTCTACTTATATTATTCCTTTGCGTTAGTTTTAAACACAATCAAACAGAACCTTTCTAAATAGTGTTTGAACATTATTCTCTCTAACTAAAGCTTTCCTAAGAATATTCTTTATCAAGTGGCCACACTTGTGTCTATTGTGTCTTGGTGTAATATTGTATTCTATGTATATATTTACAAACAAAAAGTATTTAAGTATTGTATCAGTTATCTGGTTCCCATAGTATAAAGCTTTGCTTGGTTTGGGGCTAGATGGCGCTGTGTGAAATCTCCACACATTTTTTTATAGGGAAAACTAACCAAACCCCGTCAAAAGCACAACTTTAAAATGAAAAGTAACTAGAATCTTTTTTAATTCACTGAAAGCTCGGTTCGTAGTTAGTTTCAAACTAAAGTGAGGACTTTCAAAGTCCTCACTGAGAGATAGCGCAGTTGCCTTTATTTGAATAAGCACACGCTTGGAATTTAAGTGTGCAACTCACGAATAAGCTTTCGTGAATATCTGTATATTGGGATGGCTCTTTGTTGGATTGTTTCCTGGTCCTAATGTGTTTTAACGTAGACGAATATTAGGCGTATATGAGATAGCTTTTGAACTTCTTAATAGCACTTTGTTCGGTGGTTCTTCTACCCTTTATTTATGTGATGGTCCGCGCTTTTACCTGCCTAGATACTGATCACGCTATCCCACAGGAATGACACAATTCTACGGGATAAACATGTTACACTTAAACCTAGTATCTAGAATCTACACATTAAACATCTTTTTGTTCAGCCGTTTCGTGCTTAACACAACGTGCGTTTATACCATTAGAAATTTTGAATCTTTGTATAATGGCAATTCTTTATTCGAACTGTCACTTCTTTGAATCATAAATAACCAATCTTTCGAGTTTTGGCGGGAAAACGAAAAAGATCACGTTACCGCATTATATTATTTTCCAAAACTTGTGTTATTTTCAGTGTTAGTGCATTAAATTGGTGGCATTTTATTCGTTAAGTGCTGGATTACAAGCATGAGTGTGGGAAAGTGGTATAATGATGGTGAAACGTTTTTTTTCGTGTTATTTCCAAAACTCCATAGAAGCTTCTGGTAAAGTTGCCACCACTTTACTAGGAGTATGACTTGACTAGACTAGACTATGACTTGACTCTAACTTGACTTAATGACTTCGACTGTGACCTGACACATTATTTACGTGAAATATCATTAACTTGCTAAACTATCAATTACTTGACACTGGCTAAATACACAAAAGTGTGGAGCTAAAAGACAAAAATAAACAATCTTTCATGTTTTAGCCTTGACACCTTCCTTAGATAGTCATTTTAAAATGAGCGACGAGAAGGAAATACTCAAATTTAAAATTTTGCCGCCCCGTTATATTATTTCAGCAGACAAAGTGATTTCTCTACTGCAATGCGGTCCAGACATTGCGTAAGCTCTAGCTCAAACTGCACTTGGTTTTTCCTTTCTATACCAAATTGAAACTACATATATGAAACTAGTTGTTTACTGTCACTTTAAATACACAGTGCTGTATATAAAAGCTTTTTTTTAAATTACAGATTAGAGAAAAAAACGATTGGTACACTGTGGGATGACTCATGATGTATAAAACATTTGATAACATCTGAATTATAGGACACCCAAAACAAAATCTAACCGATATCTCACCTGACATATCCGTTTCAAACCAGATAAAGCGACAGAACGGAACCCCGTGAACAGTCGATATAAATATGTCTACGGGTTGCCCCATGTCAAGAAACGTCTGTTAAATAAATGGTGTTGTTATGTTAAACCGTTTAGAAATGTTGGCAGGGGACTTGTGGTTTTCGCTCGTGACAGTGATTTCACGTACGGGTTGTGTCAATGTGTTCAAAGTCAGTGCTGAGCTCTTGTTGACATCAGAACAGCTTTCACCCGCACGCACACACCGACAAGACTGGTATTATATGTAAGCAAGAATACGGTACTATATAGGCAATTATTAAGCGACTTATACATATATACGCCGCTACCTAGTTGAGTAGATAAATTGTTTTAGTGAGTGCTTATGTCCTATCGTGTGTAAGTCGAATCGGTTTACAACCCCCCGGTTTCAATCTCTGCCACACACTGTCGTTTATGTTTGAACAACCGGCGCACGCTGATTTATTATAGGGTTTTGTAGCGGTAAGGTTGAGGGTAGACGAGCAACAAAGCTTACGCGTCGCGACTGTTATAAATTGGAACGCAGTGTAAAACTGGCGCCCGAACTGGGGCGCGTTGCCAGGACATTTCTCTGAAATAGAGATGTAAGTACGACGTTTGTTTTACAACTTATTGTTATGAACCGAATTTTAAAGTAAACCATACGGAACTAGGTTAATTTGTTTATTTTCAGTTCCTATTCAATAAAATGTTATGAATTAAGTCGTACTAAAATAACGTATCTTATCTAGTGCCCTGCAAACTGTAGACCTCCCGAGCACAAATGTTTATCCTTGAATTTTTAATGAATGTGGCTTTACATTTTTGTTTATGCTAATGAATGACGTGACGAGTTAACCGTTCATCCGATGTTAAGCGACACGGCTGCCCATATCAGTTGCAGAGGCACTCGGAAATCTAAGATAACATAACATTTTCATAAGATATTGGTTAAATGGTTTTATTTATTGCGCTTTTTATTTCCTCTTATCTCAATATTATGCAATAGTAACACCTTCAGTGCCCACTTCCCATCTGGTGAATCGCTTAAGTAAGAAAGTATGCTTGTTATATACATGTCTTATATCTTTCTTTTCGACATATTTTGATACCTACTTATACATATTTATACTAGAATAACGAAGTACTACCAATATTTATATATAATAGGTCTTTACCTATGAAATTGCCGTATTGCAGTACAGACTTTTTCAAACAAAAAAAAGTTTTGATTGGCTATGAATTCGAAATTCAAATTAATTTTGTTTTAAAAATATGACATTCTATTTACAATATAAGTCTTTTGTTTATTGATTAGCGTTGTATTTTCATTACATTTCAACATTTTTCCTCATAATGGATACTTTGAAATTTCGTGTAATTATGGAATATGAGTTCCGTCGTGGCACCAACGCGGCACAAACGACACGTAACATCAACGACGTTTACGGAGAGAACTGTACAAACGAACGTACAACCCGTTATTGGTTTGCTCGGTTCCGTTCTGGGAATTTTGACTTGAAAAATGAACCTCGTGGTCGTCCGGAAACTTTGGTCAACAATGATGAATTAAAGGCGATTGTGGAAGCTGATGAATCTCAATCTACAGCTAAGCTGGCAGCAGCTTGTGATGTTAGCATTAAAACAATATTGGTCCATTTGCGACAGATTGGCAAGATAAAAAAGCTTGATAGATGGGTGCCCCACGAACTTAACGATCGCCAGCGCAACGTACGCGTCGAGACTTGCCTTGCGCTGCTTAACAGGCACAGAAATGAAGGAATTTTGAACCGAATTGTTACGTGCGACGAAAAATGGATTCTTTTTGACAATCGAAAGCGCTCAGCAAGTTGGTTAGATCCTGGTTCGGTACCAAAGCAATGTGCAAAACGAAAAATGACCCCTAGAAAGGTGATGGTCACAGTTTGGTGGTCTAGTGCTGGTGTGATTCATCATAGCTTTTTACAAAACGGCGAGAGCATTACTGCAGATGTGTACATTGAAGAACTGACCACAATGATGGCGAAAATAGCACGTCTGCAACCAGCTTTGGTCAATCGGTCGTCTCCACTGCTACTTCACGACAACGCACGACCCCATACTGCACAACAGACCGTCTCTAAGCTGCATGAGTTTGGTTTGGAAGCTCTCCCTCATCCGCCATACTCACCAGATCTTGCGCCTACCGACTATTACTTTTTCCAAAATTTTGACAACTTTTTAGCGGGAAAAAAATTCAATTCCCGAGAGGCAGTACAAAACGCCTTTGAAGAGTTTGTTGTCCCCCGTCCTGCTGATTCTTTCAAGAAGGGCATCCAATAACTGCCACAGCGTTGGCAAAGATGCATTGATTACAGGGGTGATTACTTTGAATAAAAGAAATAAATAAGTTCGAAAAAAAAATACTTTAACTTTTTTCAAACAAAACGGCAATTTCATAGGTAAAGACCTAATATATATCCTTGATTGATCATTAAACTTACACGAAGTTCTACAGACAGTAGGTAGATTTACAAAGATGTCAGCTGTCATGGTCCGTGTATCGTTTATCGAACATTACAGAAAAAATATTTCATTGTGAATTATGCAATGGAGACCATCTATCTGTCTAGTTGTCTAGAAGAGATCGCTGTCAGCGATAAAACTGCCCATTTTATACTAGTTTATAGGGTTTCCTTGATACTTTTATATTTCTTAAAGAGTTCTCTATCTATTTATCTATCTCATTATTAGTTAATAAATTTTCGTACTTAACTCAATACAAAAGCGGTCTATTATCGCATACGGATAGATAGAATACCGATATTTATCATCAGCAACACACGAATACGCCTACATTCTGCGAGATAAACAAAGGGAAGAGAACAAAACAACTGTACAAACTCTTCAATTATATTACGCACTTTGTTTTCTATTAATTAACGTGGCAACCCCACGGGAAATTATGGCGGTCCACACTTCCGGTTAAAATTATGAATCTGTGGATATTTTCAATATAAAAATGAAAACATGAGTCTGTGTATAATTAATATTGGTATAACTCTATCGTATATTTAACTTTACTATTCATTTAATATTCATGGTCTGGGAACGTCACACAACGTCACTATTTGGTGTCGAGCTCTGATGTTTAATAAATGAAAATATTTTGTACGTGGTTTATAAATAACGAAATACTCTGTATGATTTATTTGATTTTCTTTTATTTTACTATGATAAATGTTGTGAGCGTTGACATTCTGTGCAGTAAACAATGTCACTAGTAAAAAAACTTGGAACTAACGCGCTACGATCACATAAATCCTAATATCCTAATCCACCCTAATTACGATTCCTTGTACCTATGGACCCAAGAACTACGAGAACCATGGACCAGGATCGCTTTTTTTCCTGTGCACAAATACTTGCCAATCGCGGGAATCGAACCCGCAGCTTCAGAATTATGAACCGATCCGCTCAACCATGCCACAGAGGCTACGAGCTATTATGTTATGCCACAGAATAAACGACAGTGCTTCCTACCTTTTAAGCCGTATAAATAAAATCTCCATATTATCCTTTTTTAAATGTTAGGTGAAACAACTTTTACGTTCAGTAGATTTCTAAAGTGGTTCTCGAAAGTTCTTTCAAATGTAAAACCCGGCCACGATAAACAGGTACTTACTAACCTATAAGAGTTATAGAATGGATCGCGATTTTTTTTATATTTAAAAGTAGTGGAGCCTCGCGGTTACTTTTACGCAATTTACTCATTTTTTCTCGAATTTTCTGTGTATATTCATTAAATCGGTTCAGTGGTTAAAACCTCACAATCAAAAAAACACAAATTTACATGCCTCATTTCTACTTCCCGTAGTTAAAAGGTAATTTTTTGTACTGTATGGTACAAAAAGTAGATAATCCTGTAAAGCTTCATCTGACGTCAGCGCCAGCTTTAAATCCAATGACACGGTACGAAGTACATAAAGTTAAGAGTCGGAAAAGCCGATCTCGAAATGCAGAGCATTGAAATTAAATGCTGCAAATTGACGATATCTGTGGTACAATTTGACTGTTGGATGTTTAAAAGAAAATAGGAAATTTACAATGACTGTTGATGTTTATTTTCTATCAGTTTTTTTATGTGAGTCTAGGTGCGTAGGTACTGTTGACCACATTTTCATCACCGACACTGCTAAATGGCGTGGCGTCTGAATTGAAATTAATTTTTCTCCAATGCATTTAATAGACAATTATATGAACAAAGCAATTAACAATGAATATGACATAGTTTTAAAAAGTCAATCAGAAGAGATAAATCTCAGTCATAGTAACACCGACATTAAGGATTCAAGTCGTGTGCACCACCGATACTACTTCCGTTTCCTTAACCCGCCCGACCCAACGTCGACGTTGCGCCTAGAGAAATATCACACAAAACGCGGGTACTTTGCGGCCGGTAAAATGAAATTATTTGTTAGCTTTGCAGTGGCGTATGGGACGTGAAATGAGCGATATATTTGAGTTTGCAGACGCTAAATCGGTTTGATTTAGTTATTGGTGAGTTCAGTAATTGATTGCAGGTATTCTGAAACATAAAATGTATAGATGTACTTCTGGAAAAATAGAAAAAAAGCACCTGCGATTAGATGGTGTTTATCAAAGAGTATATATACGCTAAGAAGGTTTACTTTAGCAATGAAGTCTCAGGTTATCTTTTTAACAAAGAGGTCTTTACTCAGCTGCCATCCAATGAGGTTTAGGAACTATGTGATTGCTGTAGTTAGTAATAAACTCAATATTTTGCCATAACTATTGTGCTAAGTGCTTCTAATCATGTCTACATAACATTTGCATTTATCTTACACGAGCGCTATCGCATCCAATTCGATTAAATTAACTAGGCATCTCTTTCAAACAACCAGAAACTGATAAGGACGCTGTTGTATGATTGTATATGATATAATTTGCCTAAAAATCATCTACATATTGTTTTTAATAGATATAATTTTCGGTCTTTTTAAAGATTCATGATCTTCCATTTCAGATGAACATCGCGCGGCTACCGCAATGCGCAACGCTACAAGATAACTCGTGAAATGCATTTGTGTTCTAGCTAATAACAAATTATCACTGTAACCCCAGTTTGTACAAGTATGTTGAAACAAAGCCATAGTTTCATTACACATATATCCTGTATCGGCACCTCATAAATACACTCTATAAATATGTTATCTGATTCCCCAATGGTAAACCGTAGAGTAGCAGGTTATATTATCAGTAAGGGCTTTTTATGTAATTTTGGTGACTTCAAGCAACTAAATTTCACTGAATAGACTTATGTTCTACCAGCAGCGGTTTGCGGCTAAAACAAATGAAGTTAGGTTCCAAGGTGAAAATGATTATACACTTTTATGCAGTGATGCAATTCTAAGATTTATAAAATAAATACTGTTTTATGAATGACTGAAAAGTCATAATCATAATTAAATCGTCGGGAGTTAGGGACATCTGTTTCGTGGCAACTAACGATAAATTCTAAATCCTCAAATACTTTAGAAATGTAGGCCACCATACTGTGTCTTTTCATTGTACTGCTGTATTTCCCACAATTCCATTCAGCTGAATTTGGTTTAGCTGATATAATCTGGGGGCTACTTTGGAACCTTGATCTCGCTTGTACTTAGTCTTGTAACGCAAAAGTTGCGTTGCGGTCGATAATAGATTTTTTTTGGAAGCTTTGATAAAAAAAGGACTAATAATGATTGTAAGAAGTTTAATTAATGATAATAAAAACTCCAAAACGCCAAGCTCATTGATTTACACATGTGTAAATTTCGAGCATTGCTAAAAAAATTGCATTCTGTTAGGGCAAATTTGTTTTACAAACATTAAATGTGGACATTTTATACAGCGTTTTCTAAACCCACACTAAGTAAAGCTTGTACTGTAAGAACCAGATAAATTTTACTTATAGAATACTAGTGGCGCCCCGCGGTTTCACCCGCGGATAAAAAGTATGTTAATTATTTGCTCATCTCACAGGAGCATTTCACTTTTCCGGGATAAAATGTAGCCTATATGTTAATCCAGTGTATAAGCTATCTTGGTACCGAATTTCATCCAAATCCATTTAGCCGTTTGAGCGTGAAAGAGTAACAAACACACACATACACATAAACACACATACAAACTTTCTTATTAGTGTGATGAAGCTTTGTTTTTCACTTTAATGTCAACTGTAACTTTATTACTATCGCAATAGGTTTCCTTTGCCATTGAAAATACTCGCACGTTTTTCATATAGTAGCCCACATTCTACATTATTGACAGCATCGAAATGGGTTCGGATCTTGCTCTATGATGTATGATATTCCCCCGTCCCCGTATCATGTATATTTTACCCTTGACTCTGGTCTTATTTGCTTTTTGGGCTGTGTAAAATATTTCGTTGCAGCCACAGTAACAAAAGAATTGTGGTACTTTTATATTACTAGGTGGTAGGACTTTACTGCAAAGTTCGTCTAGGTAGGTACCACCGCTTTGCCAGTTATTCTGCCGCCAAGCAGTAGTGCGCAAGCACTGCTTGAATGCTGCCTGCTGTGTTCCGGTTTGAAGGGCACTGTAGCTAGTGAAATTACTGGGCAAATGAGACTTTATGATCTGATCTCACAGTTTAGTAATCTTATAACTAGATTGTGCTGATGTCTCTGGATGATGTGCGCAGTGCAGTGTCACGCGAACCTCTATACTTTAGAGTTCCGAGTGACACTGCAGCTGGTATGGGCAGCCGTGTCGTTTAACATCAGGCGAACGGCTAGCTCGTCACGTCATTCCTTAACATAAAAAAAAAAACTAAAACAAGTTCCCCCCCACTTGTAGCCATCATCGACAGCTGTGGCCAAAAAGAGTGCCTCGCCAATCTACGCCTGGATTTTGTATTGGAAACTTTTAGGAAGGTTCTAAAAATGGTAAAGCACAGACTAAATAATAATATTACTTTAAAGTGAGGGTATATACGAAGCCAGAGACACACAAAGTGCTTATAATAAATAAAGTGCTTATAATAAATAAAGTGCTCATAATAAATAAAGTGCTCATAATAAATAAAGTGCTTATAATAAATAAGCACTTTGTGTGTCCCGGGCTAATAATAATTTGTGGCAGATACCAACTTGAAGATGGTAGGTAGATAGATAAGGAGTCAGTGGAGTATTAGAAAATATGCTTCGACTAATCTTTCTTTCGGTCAATGACGGTGTACCTTTGATTTTGATCCTATACCGGTTTTTTTCAGAAATTCCTTATCTATACATATAAAATTCAAAGTACTGTCTGACTGACTGACTGACTTATATATCAACGCACAGCTTAAACTGGGCGTTGATACATAAGTAGAGGGTGTGTTCTTTTTAAAGTGCAGGTATCCACTAAGAAAGGGTTTTTCGAAGTTCCACCCCTGAGAGGGTGAAATGGGTGGTTGAATTATCCATGACAAAATTTCTTCTTCGTTCCCTATAGGCCACGCAGGCGAAGCCGTGGGCAGAAGCTAGTATTTAAAATTAACCCAGCAGCACAGGATGCTTCAATTTGCTCAAAAATTTTAATGGTGTTTTTTTAGGACCGTTTCTAATAAGTTACTAGAGATGAAAATTATTTTTAAATTTGACGTCATCGTAATAAAAGTGAAAGGTTCAAATCGAGTTTTAAATTTATCGCCAAACATCAAATTTAATTTTCTCAATATGAAATATCCACTAACGACAAAATTATGGTAGTTACGTGACAAACACCACAATTTCGGCCTAATGCGACTTCAAAAACCACTAGAGTGGGCCCAAAACTTTGGCACCGCAGTCGCCGTCCGCTAATGCCCTATTTTCCACCTTCTTACTCTTGGAATAGAGTCCTTCAGTAAATCAAAATTCGATAACGGAAAAACAATTTTACTAAACTGCTTGGTACCTTAAATGTTTTTACGTGTTCTGAAAACTTCCGCCCGAACTTTTGTATTCGGAGAAAACTATATGCGACAATATAATACAGATACCGGGCAAAGTGCTTTTATTCTTTTACGAGTAACTACTACAGTATTTGATAGCCTCTGTGGCGTAGTTGTTGAGCAGGTTGACTTATAACCCGGAGACAAAAAGTATCCAAGTATTGTATCAGTTATCTGGCTCCCATAGTACAAGCTTTGCTTAGTTTGGGGCTAGATGACGCTGTGGGGAATGTCCACAAATATTTATTTATTTATTTATGTGATAATAATAATAATATACGTTGAATTCGATAAATTAATACACACCACATATATACAGTATATAAATGATTATTTAATGTTATGAATGAGATTATCTTGTCTAAAAGTTTCCATTGATTCAGTAGAATAACTTCTAAGTATTAAACAAGATGCTTTTATAATAACAAAATATTAAATGCTCGCTCATCCAGAAACTAGAACTTTATAAAGGTACAAATATTTTCCTCCATATTTTTTACATTCCAATGGTCTTTAACATTTTTGCCTGCAGCTTCACTGAACAGCGAACCGTTTGGCGTTGGCATCTCTGAGCTAGAAAAACGTTGAGTTAAATCGAGTAACTAGATCGTGGATACAATATAATTTGATATTTACTGGCTTTAGCTTTTGTATATCTGTTTTATCTCGACAGCCTCTGTGGTGTGGTGATTGAGTAGGTCGGCTCATAATCCGGAGGCGGCGGGTTTGATTCCCGCAGCAGGACAAGTTTTTGTGAACAGAAAAAAAGCGCAAATACTTGTTCGAGTCTTTGTGTTGTGGGACCATGGTTCCTGGGTCCCTAGACACAGGGAATCCTAGTTAGGGTCCAGAATCTGTGTATGTGATCGTTGGGCGTTATTATCATTATTATCGTTATTATCTGTTCGTACGTTTGTTGTTAAACACATTTTTTTAAATACGCTTGATGGAAAGGGATTAAGGTTGGTTCATTAAAAAAAATTTTGGTACGGGTTTTTATAACGTACCTTCCCTGTATCTTGTCGAACGTCTACTGAAAGCTTCAAGATATGAATTGCGTGATATATTCAATGCAAAGCACTTATTCGATAAACCGATATTAATATTAGACACTCATCAAGAAACTTGTGAAATCACCTTGTTTGCTACTCGTTTTAGTACATTCCCCCAACACTACTTCGTTAGAAAGTAATTCCGAGTCAAAATTCAATTATAATTTTCATCGCGTTTCCATATAGTAGGGAGAATTGACTACTTGAACTAATTAAAAAGCTTTCTGTAGTTACCGCGCGTTATTACGAATTCTCGAAAAGGTTGCTAGTTGGCGTTATTTAGTTAGTTAATGCGCACTATGCGACTGATAAATATTGTTTTGGTAATAAACTGTGGACTGATCCGATAGCTCAGTTGGTAGTAAGTTCTGAGCTGCATGTCGTGGGTTCGATTCCCACCTAGGACAAACATTTGTGTGATGAACATCGATGTTTGTACATAACAAACTGTCAACTGTCAACCAAACAGTCTGGGTGTTATATTGTATTCTATGTATGTATTTACAAACAAAAATGTATCTAAGTATTGTAAATATTGTAATAAGTATTGTATCAGTTTCTGGTTCCCATAGTACAAGCTTTGCTTAGTTGGGGCTAGATGTCGCTGTGTGAAATGTCCACAGATATTTATTTTATTTATAATAAAGTGGCTCCCTCTTTTTTTAGATTGTCACCAGCCAATGTTTGTTCTCTAATCTGTGGGACTGTCCGTTGTAGTTTGACACTTGAGACTAATTTATATTAGATCGGCGGTTGTAACTTTTCTGGCCGCACAGAATAGTTTAGAATACTGTTGGGAATAGTTAAGTTTTCTGAGGTTTTTCTGTCGGTAACAGGAAAATGTTTTTGTTCTTTATTGTTCTTTATGTTCCTTGACTTGTCACGTCAGTGTAGGGAAAGGTGGAAAGACACATTACACTAACCAAGGAACTATTATCTATGGCATTGGGTCGTAAATTATGTATACAGGTTGGTTGAGTCTATGAGGTGCGAATCACTGCGGTTCGAAATCACGCTAGTTCGACATACGCTAGTTCGAAACAATGACTTGCTAGTTCTACACACGCTATTTGGACACACGCTAATGCAACAAAAATTCGACACCACTAGCATTGTCGAATTTTTGACACTAGGTACTGATTGATTTGAGGCTACACGCTAGTTCGACACTAAGCTAGTCTGGCAATACATAATAGTACGTTAATTGATATTAGCAGGAATGAACCTTGGTTGATCTGGTCCTAAGGTGGTTTATGCATATAAAGTGTCAGTTGGAGTGAGATTAACACTTGTATATCTTGGCTAGAAAATGGACAATCGTTTTTGAAGTAAAACTTCTTTACGCACGCTTGACTTGGGGAGTAAGCTGGTGAATGCGAGACGAACGGGAATTGAAGGTTGATTCACGTAGATCTCCATTGTCAACACAACAAAGTGAAATAATTGTATTATTATGTTAGTATGTCCGGTAAAACGACAATTTACAATTGTTTAGATGGCGACATTAACATTAAACAAAGTTAAAACAAAATTATTCTACTGAGTCTGGGCGCTGTGACCATGGTCCTCGTAGTTCCTGGGTTCCTAGACACAGGGAATCTTAGTAAGGGTCCAAGATATATGTAAGTGATCGCTATAAAAAGAAGTATGGCCTGCCTATACATGGAGCTAAACTAAAGCAGCCTTATTAATAAACGGGTATTAGTCTCGGATTAGTTACTTCAGCTTTTGCCCTCTTTTTGCTACAGAAATATTTAGCTGGATCGAAAGAGACAAAAGATGGTGTAACTAGTCTAAACCTAGTTCGTGTTTATTAATAAGGCTGAAGAGGTTTTACTTCAGTCGTGTGGTCTAAATTCTAGTATTTTTTTTTAAATTTTGCTCTCGTTTATGTAAGGATGTGTTAGCCGTGAAGTGAAGAATATATCCCTCACCCTCGTAAAAATGAGGGAGGCTGAGAATGACGTCGGGGTAATCGATCATCTCATCTTCAAGATAAGTACTTGCACAATATGCTTACGCATCTATATGTATTTTGCTGACAACATTATTAATGCTACCACCTTTTTGGGAGCTCTTTTTTTACTGGCCGTCTATCTAATCCGAAGTCTAAATTTATGGAACATTTTCGGGAAGGTCCTAGTTAGATGGTCCTGTAGTTCCTGGGTCCCTAGATAAAGGGAATCCAAAAGTAAGGGGCCAGAATTATTTTCATTTTGATAATATTAAGTTGTTTCTTTTCCTTCCATTTGTGTGCGCAAGTGGTTAGTCTTGGTATTAAATTATTGCACCGGGACAGATGGAAATGTGCACGATACACGGTAGCGCTCAGCTGTAAATAACACTTTGTTGCGGTCACCCATCCAACATCCAATTATCACCGCTGCGAATGTTGCTTAATTTTACTGATAGATTAAGAACGATGTAGTCGAGTTTCGCTATGAGCGCTGCAATTGCTGGCTGTCGCATACATCGCGCGTTGTTGCCTAAAAAGCCTATTTGTCAATGATAAATGGAAGAATGCCAATTGTTACGAAGTTGGCAGGAAGGACCAAATTTGCGATGCTATTAAGACTTTGGATGCCTTGTCTTGAACTGGAACATTTTCCCCGATTCTTGTTTATGCATCATACCCATATTTAAAGTTTTTAATAATCTATGAAGTCACTACTTAGTTTACTAGGTAGTAGGACGTTTCTGCAAAGTTCGTCTAGGTAGGTACCACCGCTTTGCCAGTTATTCTGTCGCCAAGCAGTAGTGCAAAAGCACTGCTGTGTTCAGGTTTGAGGGGCTCTGTAGCTAGTGAAATTACTGGGCAATTGAGACTTTATGATCTGATCTCACAGTCGAGTATTCTTATTACCAGACTGTGCTGATGTCTCACGATGATGTGCGCAGTGCAGTGTCATGCGAAACTTTATATTTTGGAGTTCCGAGTGTCACTGTTCTGTTATGGGCAGCCGTGTCGCTTAACATCAGATGAACGATTAGCTCGTCACATCATTCATCAATCTTTTAAGAGATAAACTGAAATGTTCACAAATCAGTTTCTTTAGGTTATGAATTTGAGGTTCGCTTGTTTTTTAAAATTATGTGATAATAAAAACGCCGCTGTAGGTAATTTCGTCGGTTAATAAGCCCTTCCTTCTTATTTTGTATGCGTCTCGCAAAACAAATCTAACTGACACAATAACTAAGGCTATATCAATATTAATCTGGATGAAATGAAACATGTTATTCTCTGTGTACAAAATACTCCCATTTATTACTTCATAAACTGGTTTTATGTAGATGAATAAAACACAATGAATAATTTAGTCACAATAAACACAGTCGTATAAACATGGCTCAGGCTTTGCGGTGTGTTTGTTTTTTGTAATGTCAACCCCGCGTATGTAATTTTACCTCGTACTTGACTTTCACCTGATAAGTTTGTTCCACACAAATCCCACTGTGCGGAATTGAAAATGTAAAATAAAAAGCAAATAAAATATTTCAGATAGAATGTAGATTTCTTTAACAATATATTTTTTTTGTTAGTTGTGCACCCATTTCATGGAATAAGAGTTGATTTGTTAATGAAGTCGCAAAAGTTGAAACGTGCTCAAACGTAAGATCATCCTACTAATATTATAAACGCAAAAGTTTGTATTTATGGAAGTTTATTACTCTTTCACGCTCAAACGATTGGACGGATTTGGATGAAAATTGGAATACCTTTAGATTAGCTTATATACTGGACGAGCTTCTGCCCGCAGCTTCGCCCGCGGCCTATGGGAAAATAATTCAACCACCCATTTCATCCTCTTACGGGTGGAATTTCGAAAAATCCTTTCTTAGCGGATGCCTACGTCATAACATCTACCTGTATGCCAAATTTCAGCCCGATCTGTCCAGTGGTTTGGGCTGTGCGTTGATAGATCACTACGTCAGTCAGTCACCTTTGGGTTATATATATTTAAGATTAACACATAGGCTATTTTTATTTTTTATCCGCGTGTGAAATCACGGGATGAAGCTAGTTTGATATGAAAAGAGCCATTAAGAAGTTGTAGCTGGCCTGGCGTACTCCGCACTTTAGGTACTAACCTGCATTCTTAAAAAATTTAGCCACTAAGTACCACAGAATATATAAATAGTATCTATGTACGCCGATTATCGGAACAGTCCGTTACACGCATTTACGTTGAAAGTGCAACTAGGCGATCATGTGATCATGATCGAAGCTAAAAAATATTTGTTTTTGTCAATATTTAATTTCAATTTGTAAGATGTTGGAATATTTAATAGTACCTTTGTCAAAAGAAGCCAAATTTTTGTACAGTGCAGTTAAGGTATGCATTAAGAGTAGATAGATACTTAGACTGCCCCTATGAGGGTGACATTATCTGTAAAGATACAAACCCTCTATAATAAACGATGATATTTTAAAAACCATTAGAGACACAATGTATGAATTGACAATTGAAGGGTTGAGCATAAAAAGGGTTTAACTGTCAAATTGATAGTTTCGAGAAAATTGACTTTAAACTTCGACGGCTTCATTTTAATGCAGAGTGCTTATAAGGTAATAGAAAAGGTTTATGTAAGTTTCAGTTGCTTGAAAATGTATTAATTCTATTTTAAAATACTAAATTTAGTACTAATTCATACAATTACTGTAAAAATATAATATACTTAATAAAATAAATATAATAATGTTTTTATGCTAAGCGAACTGTATTCCTGTGTCAGATAAACCGTTTTTAGACTCAAAATCTCAAAATTTAAGCCTTATTTCGGTATTTTGAGAATGTATTATTATAAATAATTTCACGCTGAATCCAACGATACCCATAAGTCATTTTGTGAAAAAAATCAGTTAAACCCTTTTTGTTCTCACCCCTTCAATTTCAATACGCAGTTTATGTGCATAGCCAGCGTGGTAACTTATTTTTAAATTAAAAATGAAATTTCTCCTGTTGCATTACAAAGTTCAATGATCACCCCATTGGGGTATAAACAAATTAGCAGTAGAAAGAGGCTCCTGTTTGGGAAAGGCTTGTAGCGCTGTGCGAGCTGAATCGCACTTTATTGCATTATAGCAAGAGTCGATATTTACTTAGGTGAATTCACGGAATCAAGCTGGAGTCTTCTGGGTTGTAGGTAGAGGCGATGGCGTCCCACCCCCTTGGTCACAGAACTTTAAATTCAACGCAACAGGCGACATTTTATTCCTAATTTGAAAATTTCCATAGTAACTACGCACATAAACTGTGTATTGAAACAGTCAAATCCATACAAATATGTGTTTCTCCTGGTTGCAATCAAATTACGTGATCGCCTAGCTGCTAACCGATTACGTAACTTGATTACAATCGATAGAAACAGAAATTTGAATGGATTTGACGGTTTTTATACTCAATTGAAGTGCATAGTTTATATAGATTTAAAAAAAATCAATGTTACAGGGAACCGTATCCGCTATATTTCAACAGTCGATACAAATATAATGAATGCAGAATAGAGCGTAATTTCAACGCTATGATGAGAAACATAAAAAAATGGCTCTCAAGCCACAACTATTTTTGTTTAAACAATTAATTTCATAGATATTAAAGAAGTAGGTAGCAAGTTAATTTAAAAAAAATATCAAATGTTACGCCCACTAGAAAGCTGTAACCGCAACGCCTCCGCATTTCGCTGGTTCGCAGAACCGGATTTACAATTTCACTTTTATATTACTAGAGACTTGAGCCGCCCCGCGGCTTCCCGGTAATTTTTCTCGAAATATCCTTTCTATTTTTATTAATATAATATAAACCTTCATCATTCATAAGCTCCTAATTCTAATTAATTAAAAAAGTAAAAGAAACCGTCACTACGTAACATAGGCAATTAGACATCCCTCCCATAGATCAGAAGGTCACTTTGAACGGCTTTGCCTCTTGCTTCCAATAGCTTTGCTGGTTGCGCGTTGGTCCACCTATAGGGAGTAAGCCTTCTCTAATAAGTCTTACGGTTCCTGGTTGCCATTCATGTTCCCGGGTGATGACGATGATGAAAATTGGCGTGAATTTTGTTAAATTGCGAACTAATAACTGTTTTACACAAAAATTTTTGATAAGCACGCAGCCTCTTCTTTGCTAACTCTAGCTAACTTTGATCTACTTAATACTTCTTCGTTGTCATGGAGTCTCTTCGAAGTTCGTAAAAAATTCATGAACTATTTCTGTCTTTACTTCGAATTACATTTGAATAAATGGTTCTTATGACTCACACCCTGCTAGTCTTGAACAGCGAATCGCAACGAAGCACAATAAAAGGGACACTTGAAAAAAGCTTCGAAAGAAATACCCATAACACTTTACTCAGCACAATTAGGCGCAAAACAATTGCGAAAATGGGATTCTTTTATCGCGTCGATGCCATAACATCCAACAGGCCTCCTGATTTGAATCTCAAACGACGAGGGCGTCCGATCCCGACAATGTCCCAATCTAGCCAAAGTAATTGCATTTTATTTAATAAAAGACCTTGTATTGTGGCCAATGTTTGGCTCCGGCGAATGGGTCTAACCAGTAAATACAGATAGAACGAGTGTTTTCACTTCAACCCATCTATATCGTGGATGGAAGCTTTTCTCTCTTTCAGGCAACGGTGATCTGATAAAGACACCGCTTAATAAAGGCTTCCGATATGTTTTAATGCGAAATAACTAACCTCAATTTAGAGTTGAAATTACGACTTTCGAATATGTCCGAAACCTGGTCGGAGTAATTTTGACTTTTAATTGACGTGAGTTTAGGCGTTATTTATCTTACAATATGTATCATACTCACCATAGTTTTCAAACAAAATAACTAACCTTGATAAATGTTCGAAGATGTCCAACCTACACACAAAACCTAGAGGTGATCTCACATAACCTATCCAATCTAAAATGCAAAGCTCATTCCGTTTGTAAGAAAGTAATTATTATTGGGGACATTGTTCGAATATGCATAACAATTTTATGCATCGCCCAAAAAACATTGTGGAAGACGCCAGATTTTTTGTCGGCCCACGCTCAATATATACCAAAAGGGAAGTCGACTTGGCCGTTTGTGGGTTTATCACGCGGAAAATGAACGGTCTTGTTTGGACTTCTCATCATGCTTTCCACGAGGTATCGTTATTGAAAATCTGAGGTTTGTTTAGATAGCTTACAAGAAAGTAAACAATTATCTATATTGGGTTCGTGTTAAATTTTGACTAACGTTTACTTACTTATATTTTACAGATTTATACTATGTTTAGATTATTTAAGCTATGACAGTCAACACGTTTATTTCAAGATGTGACTGAAGGGTGCCTAGTTGGATGGTATACAAAAATCAACCGTTAAAATTTGGATAACTCAGACGTCATCATGGAAGGTCATCGTAAATATTCTAATGCAACTCCGCTATATATAAAACTAATAAACTAGTTAGCTAATCAGTTTTTTAGTTGAAGCAGAATTACACTAATATTTTTTTATCATTTTGTATTTAGAAATGAATCATTGTTTTTACTGTCACCTTTTTATTGGACGCACGTTTTTTATGCCATTTCTTTATACAATCCTCCCTCTAGACCCAAGTTAATAAAATAATATGCGCCAAAAAAGTTCATCCGTGACAGTTCCTGTCACTCGATAAGGCACTTCGATTGAGTAATCAAAACATTCACGTTTTCAATTCTAACTCGATAAGACTTCTATTATGTAATCGACCACCCTGAAATATCGAGTTCGTGGCCGATAATCGATTTGGGATCATTCGATTCTGATGCTATTTGACTTGGTAATTAACCACACCTGTTTGGGTTGCAGAATATTCATTGAGGTGTTGTTTATTACCATTTACAAACCAATAACAAAGGTATACACTTTTCTTTATTAAATGCGTATTAGGGCATATTCTGTAAACATCTAAATATATATAACTCAAAGGTGACTGACTGACTGACTGACTGACATAGTGATCTATCAACGCACAGCCCAAACCACTGGACGAATCATGCTGAATTTGGCATGCAGGTAGATGTTATGACGTAGGCATCCGCTAAGAAAAGATTTTTCGAAATTCCACCCTTAAGAGGGTGAAATGGGAGGTTGAATTATTTTCCCATAGGCCACGCCGCGGGTGAAGCTGCGGGCAGAAGCTCGTTAGCAATAATAGTGTTTTATAAATTAATATATTCCCGACTGTTACTCACGAATAGTATGTCGATTTCTCGACCAGGTGAACTCACCTCCAGAGGAAGAGCATCGGATATGCTCGAAACCAGCACCTCTACCGCGTAACCGTTCTGGGAATCGGCTTCGCCTCGAAATCGACATTCTATCCGTGAGTAACAGTCGGGAATATATTAATTTAAAAAGAAACACACTCATGATAATTTTAATACTAAAATAATAGTATTAATAACGCCCAACGATCACATACATAGATCTTGGACCCTAACTAGGATTCCCTGTGTCTCGGGACCCAGGAACTACGAGGACAATGGTCCCATAACACCCAGACTCAGAACAATAATTTGCGCTTTTTTTCTGTACACAAATACTTGTCCTGTCGCGGGAATCGATCCCGCTGCCTCCGGGCTATGAGCTGACCTGCTCAACCACCACACCAGAGAGGCTGTGAAATGTTATATACAAATAATTATAATGTATGTCTTTCTCTAGAGTTCAAACTATCTACATACTTTTTAAATGACCAGTTTTTCTTTATCCACCCCTGTGAGATCAGATCATAAAGTCTCATTTGCCCAGTAATTTCACTAGCTATAGTGCCCTTCAAACCGGAACACAGCAGTGCTTGCGCACTACTGCTTGGCGGCAGAATAACTGGCAAAGCGGTGGTACCTACCTAGACGAACTTTGCAGTAAAGTCCTACCACCTAGTAAATTACTAAAATAAAACTTATATTTAAGAATATCTGTTTTGTACGACAACAATAATTATTTTGTACGTTATGTTACATAGTTTTCATGTAAGTGAAATAATAGGTCTTTACCTATGAAATTGCCGTTTTGCAGTACAGACTTTTTCAAACAAAAAAAAGTTTTGATTGGCTATGAATTCTAAATTCAAATTAATTTTGTTTTAAAAATATGACATTCTATTTACAATATAAGTCTTTTGTTTATTGATTTGCGTTGTATTTTCATTACATTTCAACATTTTTCCTCATAATGGATACTTTGAAATTTCGTGTAATTATGGAATATGAGTTCCGTCGTGGCACCAACGCGGCACAAACGACACGTAACATCAACGACGTTTACGGAGAGAACTGTACAAACGAACGTACAAACCGTTATTGGTTTGCTCGGTTCCGTTCTGGGAATTTTGACTTGAAAAATGAACCTCGTGGTCGTCCGGAAACTTTGGTCAACAATGATGAATTAAAGGTGATTGTGGAAGCTGATGAATCTCAATCTACAGCTGAGCTGGCAGCAGCTTTTGATGTTAGCATCAAAACAATATTGGTCCATTTGCGACAGATTGGCAAGATAAAAAAGCTTGATAGATGGGTGCCCCACGAACTTAACGATCGCCAGCGCAACGTACGCGTCGAGACTTGCCTTGCGCTGCTTAACAGGCACAGAAATGAAGGAATTTTGAACCGAATTGTTACGTGCGACGAAAAATGGATTCTTTTTGACAATTGAAAGCGTTCAGCAAGTTGGTTAGATCCTGGTTCTGTACCAAAGCAATGTGCAAAACGAAAAATGACCCCTAGAAAGGTGATGGTCACAGTTTGGTGGTCTAGTGCTGGTGTGATTCATCATAGCTTTTTACAAAACGGCGAGAGAATTACTGCAGATGTGTACATTGAAGAACTGACCACAATGATGGCGAAACTCGCACGTCTGCAACCAGCTTTGGTCAATCGGTCGTCTCCACTGCTACTTCACGACAACGCGCGACCCCATACTGCACAACAGACCGTCTCTAAGCTGCATGAGTTGGGTTTGAAAGCTCTCCCTCATCCGCCATACTCACCAGATCTTGCGCCTACCGACTATTACTTTTTCCAAAATTTGGACAACTTTTTAGCGGGAAAAAAATTCAATTCCCGAGAGGCAGTACAAAACGCCTTTGAAGAGTTTGTTGTCTCCCGTCCTGCTGATTTTTTCAAGAAGGGCATCCATAAACTGCCACAGCGTTGGTAAAGATGCATTGATTGCAGGGGTGATTACTTTGAATAAAAGAAATAAATAAGTTCGAAAAAAAAATACTTTAACTTTTTTCAAACAAAACGGCAATTTCATAGGTAAAGACCTAATATTTTCTTATGAGAAAAATAAATATAAATAATATAAACGACACTTTTTTGCGTGTCCAAAAAACCTGATACCTTTCTTCTCCGTCGACTGAATAAGCGACGGTGCAGCTGAAAATGGAGCATGTAAATCTTTATAAGGTTCATAGCATGTGGTATATATACTAACTAGTTGCGCCCCGCGTTTCCACCCGCGGATAAAGAGCATTTTAATTATTTACTCATCCCACGGGAAAATTTCACTTTTACGGGATAAAATGTAGCCTATATGTTAATCTAGTCTATTAACTATCTTGGTGCCGAATTTCATCTAAATCCATTCAGCCGTTTGAGCGTGAAGGAGTACACACATACACACAAACACACATACAAACTTTCTCCTTTATAATATTAGTGTGATAGTGTGATTTTTGCTTACCTCAGTATAAAACCTGAGTATATCACTCTCAAGTATCTAACCTAGTCATAAATTTTTCATAAATTTTCGTCACAAACCCGACACGCTCCTTTATGATGCCATTGAAGTTTATAGTTATTATAGCACCCTCGGCCGTCGGATGAAAGAAGCGACTGGAATCACATCGTTATGCTCACATCACCGTCACTAATGTTATACGGCATAAAAAAAGCAGTGCTCTGTGGTGTGGTGGTTGAACAGGTCGGCTCATAACCCGGAGGTGGCGGGTTCGATTCCCGCGACAGGACAAGTATTGTGTGCAGAAAAAAGGCGTAAAGGCTTACGTGTTCCGTGTCTGGGTGTTGTGGCCTGGGTCCTAAATCCTAGTCCTGGTCCTAGATACAGCGAATCCTAGGTCTAGGATCTAGTTATTATAATAATAATAATAATAATATGTGTGGACACAACTTATTGTGATCGTTAGGCGCGAAATTTGGACATCGGTGGCTTATGAAAGTCCGGCATGAAAAAATAGGGGTTACAGATTTTTTCTCTTTCACCAGCAACGGTATAATAATCCCCTGCAAAAAATGTGTTTGTTGTATCTCTGCGCGATTACGTCACTTCCTATTTTGATTACTGTGAGCGACTGCAAAAAGCAGTTTTCAAGAAAACAAAAAATTCAAATACCCTAGAAAGTGCCGAATTATGTTACGGAACTTGCAAACCTATGACAAGCGACTGCCGTTATATTTTTCTATAGTCGTCCAATTCTTTGATCCGCCCGTAACTAACCTAATCATATTGGTTCCCCTGCAAACAAAGGTCCAAATATTGTATGGCTTCCAATATGACGGCTCGTCAACACTCTTTACTGACGAGATAGACCTGCGGCCGTTTGATGCAGACAACATTTTGTTACTTTTCTTTTGGACAGGGTTGCCGCACTGACTACAGGTTAATGATAAGATAAGATAATTTATTTCTTTAACAAAATGCACAGCTCTTAAAGACGAATACATTAAATGAAATTTATAACAAATTTTACTACGAAAAAAAAACGAGTATATTCTAGACCACACGGCTGAAATAAAATTGCTTTAGCTCTATCTATTGGCTTGTATAATTTGGTTTTTGCTTTGTTTAATGTTAATGTTGCCATCTTACTTAATCTTAATTTTTAACTTCGTTATGTCTCGTTACACATTCACCAGCTTACTCCTCAAGTGAAGCGTGTGTAAAGAAATTTTACTTCAAAAACATTCTGTGTTAATTTTATTTCACTTTAAATTGCCTAGTATTAAATTTAAACACTCAATTTTGTTAGGAATAAATAAGTAGTTTTCAGCTTCGTATGTACTTATTAAAAATAAGTTCGTCACAATGTAAGTAAGTCACTTATTTATGTAGTTAGTCTCAATAAACGGAAATTAAATTCCTAACGATCTTTACGAAATATTTCAATACAATTACAATACAATTTTTTAACATTTATTTAGTTTCTTATAAGTCAATTTCGTACAAGGATAGCATTAATTTCAAAAAATGTTCGCTTTCCTTTGAGTATCAAGTCAAAGTCGCATTCCTACTTGGGTCCATCAGTCATATTAAAATATAATTAAGCAAATAACACAAGTACGCACTCCTTGATAGGGCCTACATGTTTGTGCCGTTTGGGGTGGAGACAATGGGTCCGTGGGGGCCGGCTGCCATGGCAACATATAGGGACTTGGCCAAACGTTTGGTGGGAGCATCAGGTGACCAGAATGCTGGCTTTAATTTTGCACAAAATAAATATAAGCATTACCATTCAACGTCGTAATGCTGCCAGCATTCTGGGCACTTTCTCCTCCACCAACTAGTTATTTTCAATTTTAAGTTCTTAGGAATGTGTCAATATTAATTAATTAAAAATTAAAATAAATTTGTAGTCTTTAGGTATAGTTTAGTTTTTAGGTCTAGTTTAGTTTTGTATTAACGATTATAAAATGACTACAGAATAACCATGACATGATTACTAAAAATAAAAAAAGCATTTTTCTATCTCGAACGGTGGAATGTCTAAACTAAAATATCTGAACGAACGCGACCGTAAAACTTAGTTGTTTTTCTCTAATCTGTGGAAAAACAAGATAGGAAAACATCTAACAGAGCCTATGTGTTAATCCAGTATATAAGCTATCTATATTCCAAATTTAATCCAAATCCGTCCCGTTTCCGGGCGTTCGAGCGTGAAAGAGTAACAAACATCCATACAACTTCCATGTTTATAATATTAGTACGATAGAATATAACAGTAATTTTCAAAAATAGCCATTATAACAAAGCTAGCAACCCTATCCAATAATCCTTAAAGGGTACCCAAGCACATCTTTCCGAGGGTCTCACCGCCCAATCTGAATCGCAAATAAGCCCGTATTTACGTCCGCAGACTAAGTTGCAAGTGATGGATGGTTACGATATTCTGCCAGAATCACCGGTTTGAGTTAGCAGTGCGGCTGTGCTGTGAAAATTTGTGAATGCGGTTTTCCAGCCGTGGTACTTTGTAAGTTTTTGCCGCATCATTAAGTAAACAATTTGAGCCATAGCAAGGAGCCACGTGACCTGTGCTGTGCCTGTGAACATATTATTTTAGACTGATATTGGGGCCAATTTTAAAGGCAGTTGACAGATCTAAGACTTCATAAAACGTTGTTGTTCTTGGCAAATAGACGGCAATGTAAAAGATGACTAGTAAAGCCTTCAAAATTGGGCCTATTGGCAACATAATTTAGCCAGTACTTAATTTATTGACCGGTCTGAGCCAGACATCCTGGGTTCATCCATTTATAGCTGGAACCCGGAGTATTTTATCAGATTTCAGGGGATATTAAATGAGCTGAATAATTGGCTAGATGGCTTCCAGCGAATCATGTTGAAAATTGGGTCTGGCCGTTTCAAATAGTTTAATGCAATTGTTCCGATTAACTCGACAACAGACAAGCCATTTTAAATGTTTGGGAATATATTTACATTATTTAGTATCTCTCGTATTCGAAATGTCTAAAACTGTATTGTGTTCAAAATGTATTCAAATGTTACAATTACTTTTTTCTATACACTGACACGGTTGGCACAGAAAAAACACCACTATTCAAATGGGGTCAATAACTCGACACTTGATCTTGAATGTTAAACACGCTGGTGTATGAGACGTTATTGTACATTTCAGCTAAGAAAAACGTAATAATGTTATAAACATATCAACTAAAAATAGACAACACAATTCAATTTAACCTTTGCATGTTGGCCTGTGCAAGAAGCCAGACAGAGTGACAATCGGATTGCCCTGCATGCATTATTTATTACGGTATTACCCGCTCTATTTTGTTGACAACAGGATTATGCGAAAGCAGTTGGTTCTATCTCTGCAACTTGTAACTTAAGAACTCTACCTAAAAATGGCGAACATTGGAAAATTGATTAATGATATGTTTTAGCTCGTTTAGGTTACATTTCAATTTAACTTCGACGTACCCTTTACTAGGTGTCCTAACTTTTCTGCAAAGTTTGTCTAGGTAGGTACCACCGCTTTGCCAGTCATTCTGCCGCCAAGCAGTAGTGCGCAAGCACTGCTGTATTCCGGTTTGAAAGGCAATGTAGTTAGTTAAATTACTGGGCAAATGAGACTTTATGACCTGATCTCACAGTCTAGTAAATTTACTAGATTGTGCTGATGTCTCAGGATTACTTGCGCAGTGCAGTGTCACGTGAAACTCTACCTATACTGTAGAGTTCCGAGTGACACTGCAACTGATATGGGCAGCCGAGTCGCTTAACATCATACGAATGGTTAGCTCGTCACGTCGTCCTTAACATTAAAAAAAATATATATGTATAATGTGTGGTGTTAAAAAAAAAAGTGCTTGCCGTGGCTTGTTACCATACCCAAAAACTCATTTTAAAAATCTATCACTCTTTGCGTGTCCATCCAACAGCTTAGCTTTTATTTTGTTGTGTTGTTTCCCCATTTATCTGTTCGAACCGCGGATCAATGATTTTTATGGAAAACTTAGCCGTCTAGGTCAGAGGCTGCAATGTATCTTGAATATTTGGAGGGCACGCTAGGCCGTTGGCTCGGTTTATGTCGTAAGACAATAATCGTTAAACGAAGTCGGTAACCTTTGGTTGACTTATTATGGAAACATCGGAAACATTCACCCAGTTTTAGTAGGCGAGTAGTTGTGCTGCTTACACGAGAAATCTCCCCATCAGTTGGACCGACGCCCTGATTAAAACAACTGGGAGCCGTGGGGCGCAAGGGGGGCTAGCAGGAGCCTTATAGCGGAGGGGGCGAGTTGGCTGGACTGCAGTCGCGACCCCTTCTCGCCCCGGTACGGCGGACGAGGGCTCACCGGGGGGTTTTAGTGGGTTCGAGTCCCACATACCCTCTGAAATCGGGAAATGCCCTCAAAAAAAAGGAGCCTTATAGCGGTGGCCTAATTTCAGCAGTGGACATATTCAAGTTGATGTATAACAACTCGAGAATAAAGGACTAACGCAAAGTGAGAACGGTTGAAAGGTTACTCACCCACTGGCACTGAGGCCTGAAAGCCTACCGCTGGGGTGAGATGGTTACTGCTAACGCGACCCCATCTCACCCATCCCGGTGACGAACAGACCACGGGGGAGTTTTTGTGGGTTCGAGTCCCATATGTGGATGTGGGACACGAACTCATTACTAAAAGCCCCCCCGCGGGGGCTATGGGAGAAGTGCCATCACCCTCGTGGTAGCAGGGAAGTGCGAGAGCATTTCCTCTCCTGAGACTGTTTGAAATTTCACTTTTCAAATAGAAAAATATATAATTGATCAAAGCCGATTTCATCAACAATGCAACATTGCTTTCAATAAGTCAAACATTGGAAAACTTAATAACACCGAGTGTTCCAAAGCAGCGGGAGTAAACATTGCCTTTTTATTTCTTTGTTAGTGAAGCTTTGCCCCGACATTCATTGTGTTGCTAGCGTTATCGGAACGCTTTGTTGAACTTAAAAGGAAATGCTTAATTGTTATTGGAAAAGAAAAATAAATCCTGATTGCACCAATGTATGGCATGTTAATACGCCATGTGTTTTGTGTTCCCGGCGTAAAAATAGCACCGTTCCATCTCTTCCCGTGTGCTGCTGTCAAAGCCGGGAAAGGAATTTCCAGAGAATGATAATGGTAAATTTATCGATAATTATAAAAAAATACAAGTCTGAGATTAATAATGTAATGTAATGTAAATAAAGTCTGAGATTAAATAAGCATAAAAAATTAAAGCAATAACATAATTATTGCAAAAATAATATTATTAAAAATAGACAAGTAGGTACTTATGTAAAATTAAATTGATCACACAAGTTTTGTAATGAATTCATCGACGCTATATGGCCATATCATCAGAAAACTTTTTATTTTATTTTTAAAAAGCGTTAAAAATTTTGACATTAGCCACCCTAGTAGGTACATTTCCCAGACTTAGCTAGTCTATGACTCGTAGTATAAGATCATGAGCTCTTCTTGAACTTAAGCTGTGGTCATCTCTGTGTTGTTTGTACAAGGTCATATTTTTTGTAAGCAGCAACATTCTGCTCGGCTTGCATTATAATCTCTTGCAATCACCAAGACGCCTGCGTGGTGATTATAGAAAAACCTCCTAATGGGGGGACCTATTTTTAGCAGTGGACGTTTATCTGCTGATGTGAAGCTGACAAGGCCGTTATAAGGGGTTTTATTTTCCGGCGGGATATTATGGTCCGTATTACAGAACGATGCTCAACCAGAGATTTTATTCACTAATTGATCACTTCATTGTTCTGTAATACGGACCTATGATTGGTAATCTGAAAGAATGTAAAACGTAAAATACACTTCAATTATTTTCCATTTGTTGTTTTATTTTATTTTACTTTAAAGTCTAGCATTTGACCACGCTCTCACCTGATGGGAAGTAACGATGCGATCGAAGGTGTAGCATCTAGCCAAGTAAATACCTATTCACTCTTTGTAATATCTATTCACACGTTGTTATGCAAATTAAATCTTTGGCCAAACCTGCGCGTTATATACTACGTCATACTGACTGGCCCGATAGCTCAGTTGGTAGTAACCCTGCCTTCTGAACTGTGGGTTGTGGGTTCGATTCCCACCCAGGGCAAACATTTGTGTGATGAAAATAGGTGTTTGTTCCGTGTCTGGGTGTTATATTCTATGTATGTATTTACAAATAAAAAAAAGTATCTAAGTATTGTATCAGTTATCTGCTTTTTTAGTTAGCTTTGCATAGTTTGGGGCTAGATGGCGTTGTGATAGATGTCCACAGATTATTATATTATTAATTTTATTATATATATATTATATAAAGCAAGGTAGCTGGCAATAACTGGAAGAGTAGAGCCGAAGACCGGGCTCAGTGTTGTGCTTTGGGAGAGGCCTATGTTCAGCAGTGGACTAATATAGGCTGATGATGATGATGATGATGATGATATATTATATACAAGAAGCTATCACTAAGCAGGAGCGTTCACAACGCGAAAGTCATGCACACCTGAGCGACTACAACGTGAAACAGGAAGTTCTTTTCTTAGTGAGTAATCACTGAAGCTGCACGTTTATTAGCATTGCACAGGCTAAGTTAGACTTTGACTTGGCGAGACCATGGTTACATAACCTTATCTGACAGTTTTCGAGATGTTTTACACAGACGTCAAATAAGGAAGAGATTATCGAAGAGAAACATCGATCGATGTCAGTTGTCAGCTTATAACCGCCCCATTTCTCCGGAGCTAAGCTTACAAACAAGACAGATATAGTTTTGATAATATCCATTTATATTAGGAAACTAGTTCGTCTAGACGTCTAGATAAATGAGACAGTTCGGTTTGCTATGAATACACAAATTTATTACTATTACCTAGCTTGAAATTGCTAAGCATTTATTAAAATTAATTTGCCAATTTGCTAGGAAGTAGGTTGATTCATCTAAATACTACTATGATATAATAACGAATACTAAACACTACTTACGACTACAAACAAAAAAATTAATAATAATAACATTTGGACTATAAATATATATTAACAGCCTCTGTGGTGTGGTGGTTGAGCAGGTCGGTTTATAACCCGGAGGCGGCGGGTTTGATTTCTACGGTAGGACTAACATTTGTGCACAGAAAAAAAGCGCAAATACTTGATATGAGTCTGGGTGTTGTGGGACCATGGTCCTCGTAGTTCCTGGGTCCCGTTTAAATTTTATGTCACTGTGGATGCTGCTATACTATGTACCATAGGTAGACTACCTCTATTTTAACCAGTATTCGTCCCAGTTTATATAACAGTGCGATTAATCTAAATGGTGATATAAAACTGGTAGTATACCGGTATTTATGGTTCTATCGGTCCTTGCTTGAATAAAAATAATAATACCGGAATAAAATTTATATTGCCAGGTTTTATTACGTTGTGACAATCTTTACTAGATACTAGGTTGGTGCCTCATTCGAGGGTAAAACTAACTACTGTTAGTGACGTCATTGCTTGGTAGTAGAATTAATAAAATAATATAATTAATGACAGCCTCTGTGGTGTGGTGGTTGAGCAGGTAGGCTTATAGCCCGGAGGCGGCGGGTTTGATTCCCGCGGCAGGACAAGTATTTGTGCACAGAAAAAAAAGCGCAATTGAGTCTGGGTGTTGTGGGACCATGGTCCTCTTAGTTACTGGGTCCCTAGACACAGGGAATCCTAGCTAGGGTCCAGGATCTATGTGATCGTTACACGTTATTATTAAATACCATTATTATTATAATCTTGACTACATACAAGAACATTTCTAATTTATCAATTAAATAACCTTTCCTAGATTCTGAAGTTACGTAAAACTTTATTGTTTTTAAATATTCAAATCTTGATTAAAAAAAGTATGTGTGGACATTTCACACATCGCTTATCTAGCCTCAAAGCTTGTACTTCCACTAGGTGGTAAGACTTTTCCAAGCAGTAGTTTGCAAGCACTACTGTGTTCTGTTTTGAAGGGAACTGTAGCTTGTGAAATTACTGGGCAATTGGGACTTTATGACCTGATCGCACAGTTGAGTAATCTTATTGCCAGAATGAGCTGATGTCTCGGGATGATGTGCGCAGTGCAGTGTCGCGCGAGGCTTTATTTGGTAGAGTTCCGTATGACACTGTTCTGCTATGGGCAGTGGTGTCGCTTAACATCAGGTGAACGACTAGCTCATCTCATCATTTACTAACATTAAAAAAACTAGGGTAACCAGTTAACTGATGGAGTACCCGCTTACTTACTATTTGTTTGTAAATGCATCCTTTTTGTAAAAGTACAAGTAAACACAGAACCTCCACAAATGTTTGTCCTCGATGGGAACCCAAAACCTACAGAAGACAGAGCTACTGCCAACAGTTCTATGAGGCCAGTCAAATGATTTCTATTTTGATAGGTTGCTAATAAAGAAGCTTTTAAAACATCACGTAATGTTTTGTAGGAATTTCTTTACTTCATAAATATTTGACATGTTAGATTGTTTCACAAAAAAAACTTCACAATCCAATCGGAAACTATTCGAAAATTCTTTATACCGCTGATGTAATAATATTATAGATTTATTATAAGTATATAAGATACGGTATTCGAGTTGGAATCCAGCTAGTCCCACATCTCATACATTTTATAGCTAGCTTCTGTCTGACTTGCGTTTCTTTCCCGACTTATCTCCTGAGTAATATCGTTGATTATGTCGCCACCTGATAAAATAGATGAGAATTATATGGGCCGAATGGAATTACATTTAAAGCAATCAATAAAACAATTTACACACTTTTTAAACTTTCGCGACTTGAACTCATAGTGTAAAGATAAACGGGTCTGTGCGCATACAAAAATTGTCAAAACATTATTTTGACTAACCTCGACGTTACATTGGCCGTGGTCACGAGCCCTTGGGGCCCAAGGGGCCCCTTGCTTCTCTACAATATGCATGAACATATAATATCAGTTGTCTTTTCTGTGGGTTATAATGAGTGTATTTATGTTTATTATCATCTTTTTTACATAATAAATAAAAAAATATTTTTAAGAGTCATAAATTGTTGATGTGTAGTATAACTTATTCATAAACGTTTTACAGACAGTGCTGCCACTGCTATCGTTGGGCGTTATTATTTTTTATAAATCAACCTATACCATATAAATATATATCAATTTATCCTTTTTTACAAGAACAGTCGCCTGATTCAAGCATTTTACACTTCTTAATTTAATTGTAATGTTTTATATTAGGTACATTAAACATTATTCACAAATCATAGCAGATAAAATAATACACAAACTTAGTAATGCAGCCTGCAAAACAATTAGTATAACATAAGTAAACGAACACACTAGTGTTGGGAATACCACTTCTATTGTTGTCACACCAAACTTGCCCTTAACTCTGTGGTTGCATTAGGCATTTAACTTAATGATTATCGAAGCGTTATATCGAGTGAGTACTTACTGAAATTATCCGTAAACGTATATTCAAAAAGCTTTCTTCAATCCGTAACTTGAACACCGCATCTCGAGAGCTTCCTGTGGGCCCATTAAGAATATCGGATTTCGTAGAAACGGGAGCAATGCAAAGCTATTTGGTTGATGCTCCAGCCATCCAGTCGGCTAAACGGTAGAGTTGAGATAATTGACACATGAAGTGCCCATCGGAGTTTGTTATAAGAACTTGGCTCTAACTGCATGTCATACTCGTAAGAAAAAGTATATACGCGTTTATTTTTTAGGTCATGAATACGCATGTAAACTATTTAGTCAGCTTGAACGTTGTTGATTCTATTATTTGAATCGTGCATAGCATTGCTACCTAACATACACAAATAGCAACGTTATGCAATTTTGCTAAGGAAGTGGTTCTAAAATACTCATCTAAAACTCAGGACATACATCTAAAAACCAGGAAAATTTTATATATATATAATTTTGCGCACTTAATTGAGATAGTTTGATAATAATACTTTATCTTATTACATGTCTTATGAGGAAGTATTGATATTATCAATAGTTTACCCATTTCGCAAGTTACTCCATGTTACACCTTTTGGCCTCCAATATCCCCTAATATCCCGTTGCTCAAAGCGTCCAACTCGTTAGACCCGGGTGAAAAGGCACCCGGGCTGGATAGAACCGGATGATCGGACCGGCTGGATTACGATCGTGTCCCTTCATTCCGTCTCAGATACACCTTGATACTTGTACGATTTTCTTATTTTAACGGTTGGATGGTCGTATTCGTAGCCTTCGTAGCAGTAACTACATTTTTTGTAGCTTTTGCCTACGCTCGTAGTCGTTAGTTACGCTCGTAGACGTTGCATAATCTACGTAGAGACGTAACATCTACTTGAAATATGATTTCAATGAATAGCATTTGATTGGATTGCTAGTTACTAAAAAAACCAGTAGATATTGTATATTAGTGCTTAAAAGGTTTGTAGTATGTAAAAATGTACGTGCAAGATTCGCGTTAATACACTCAGAATTTTAAATATTGTTAGCCTTCAGTAAACACGTCGCCGCCTCACATATGCACTTTTAAAACTTTACAGCGCTCTTTCTTTTCTTTCTTTTTCAGCACTTGTTTTTTCTTCTTATTTTCTGATCCAATCTAACTCTATGCGTCTTCGTCATCGTTTCAACTTTTCCTATTGATCACTCATATAGTATTTGTTTGTTTGTTACAGGTAAAGGAAAACATCTGATTACAAAAAGAATTGGGAGACTCTTGTAATCCTAAGTTTATTTATTGCAGAAGGTAAACTTTCAATAGAAAAGGACGAGACCGTTTCAACGGTGAAGATTAAATTCTATTTTAGCATGTAACGTTATGATAAATAACTAAAAGTACCTACTTCAAAAAAAGAAGAGGCTCAAGTCTCTTTCATTTTTCCTAATGTTTAATCACTCTCAGAACTCCGTATTTATAAACCAACTAGCGGCCCGCCCCGCGGCTTCGCACGGGTATTTAATATATATCTATTATAGATTGAGATATAAACTATCCTATCTCTCAAGTTGGATCGAACTGCACATGGTGTGCGAATTTTATTATAATCGGTTAAGTGGTTTAGGAGTCCATTGAGGACAAACATTGTGACACGAGATTTATATATATTAAGATTTGGAAAATTATATTCTTATTTAAAGCGATATAATTTTAGATTGAACCCATAAAACTTCATCAGAATCAGTTTGGCAGTTTGCTTTTTTAATCAAAATAATTGGGTAAAATATCATCAAGTACTCAGTACAAAATGAAGGCGATCGAAGTAGATTTGTCCTTCTTTTTAAAGGGGTATTAAACGACTTGAAAAATGGAGACAGTTTCAAATCGGCTGTATTTTGAAAACGAGATAATTCCTAACCATTTAACCGCATTTTGATTTCCCTTACAAAAGGGAACCTTGTGACCCTCGATATAAGAGTGCATCAGCCAAGTTAATGCCCAACACGTGGAAAGAGACGTCTTCTCATTCGAACCATCTGCACGTTTTAATAAAACTTAGTCTAGGTTCGATTCTTCAGTTCTGCAAATGTATTGCTGGAAGTTTTACGACTCTTGTTATTTGTTTTCCGGTTCGCTTTAAGTTTTTATGGAGCTTTGTTCGGAAGTAGCTTTTTCAAGTAACAATCATGTTAATTTTTGTTTTATCGAAACAGCTATGGTTTACTAAAAAGCCATAGAACAAAAACATTTTGACAGTATTTGGATCAACAGAAGAGCTTTTCCAAATAAAATATAATACAAATAACTAACAATCGGTGCCCGTTACTATACTACTATAAATATTAACGGACTTATTCATAAAAAATGCTAATAATTAAATATTATCCTCGTTAAAGTCCAGAATCTATGTGATCGTTGGGTGTTTTATTTATTGTTGTGTTTAATTCTTCAGTGTTTGTACATAGATTGGAATCTGCCATTGATTTACTACTCGTTTTGTTTGAAGATGAAGAAGATCATCTTTTCTGTCTTTTTTATTCAAACTACAATTTTCTTTACGTCTTGTTCAACATGTCATAAATACCGGTGCCAAGCGTACAAAAAATGGCAGTTAGAGCCTAAAATTAGAAACAGTGAAGTTGGTTGGTATTTTTGAAGTATTTTTCCTTTCCGCCGCTTTTACGGCCTATTCTTTGTTGTTTATAGCGTACTTGATATATTGCTTTTTGTTTGTGAAAAGCAATAATGCCGTAAATAAAAGTTTCTTTGCAATCAATCAGTATAGATTACTTATAACAAACTTCGAACATCTAATAAACAAGACTGTTGTATAAAAAAAATAATCGCATGGCATTTCTAGTCAGTGGGAAGCTGTCAAATTATTAAAAAGGATTGGTTAATTTACAAAACGTTTATAGACGAGGTAATATTAATTTGGCGTACCATTTGCTGTTACCTGAATGTTAAATGGATGGGTTTTTGGGCACCATAAGAATCTAGACTAGAAATGATTGATTTTACTCTATTAAATGTCCTGATATTTTGATATATTCATGTCATAATATATTCATTTATATATTTATTATTAAATATTTGCCCCATAATAAAAATTGCCCGTATTACTACTACGACTACTACTACTACTACTACAAACGGAATTTCAGACAAATTTACTTAATAAGCGCTTAAAAAAGAGCATAAGGCTGTTTATGATTGCGAAAAGATTATAATAATATTATTTTTTTTTAATCATAAGAAAATGAATGTTTCAGATAGACTTCCCGCGTCGCAACCATCTTCAACTCGTAAGCGTATCATCAAGGATTTTGACAAACTAATAAATGACATTATTAATAGCATGTCAAAAGCAATTTCTCTGACTAAACTTGCTATTTTGTCGACCTTCGTTATGATTCCGTCAAACTTATAGACAGCTTAGAAACTTTCATAAGTATGACCTGTTAATATTTAAGAATACAGTCGAATACATAACTGTTTCCAAGTTTCTTATTTGTAGCCATTGTTAGAAAGTTTTAGTTGTAGTCCAATTATTTACCAAAAAATTGTTTTTGGATATATTTGAGCAATTCCTAAACTACAATAAAGCTGAAAGATTCTGGATTTCGTGAATTTTTATTTGCATGAAAAAGATAAAAGAGTAGAGGTTCTAAAGGATGAATTTTACTCTTCATCAACACGTATGAAAATTGTCCTCAGACTGTCGCTACAGCTATGTTATTATTTACACAGCCTCTGCGGTGTGGTGGTAGAGCAGGTCGGCTCATAATCTGGAGGCAGCGGGTTCGATTCCCACAGCAGAACAAGTATTTGGGTACAGAAAAAAAGCACAAATACTTATTCTGTGTCTGGGTGTTGTGGGCCCATAGTCTTCGCAGGTCCCTAGATACTGGGAATCCTCGTTAAAGTCCAGAATCTATGTGATCGTTTGGTTTTTTATTTATTGTTGTGTTTAATTGTATGTTGCTTTAACTATTGACTTCGTTAAGTTTCACTTGATTTTTTCTCTTCTATGAAAGTAGAAGTAGATTGTAGATGACTGTACCCCACCCTAGTTTTCTCTGTGCTTAGTTGTAAATTGGAAACTTTGCCGCCAACTGGGTACCACTCTGTCGCCACAACTTTGTGGCGATAATTTATCGATTGGATGCGATAGAGTTGTTGTGGTTGCCACTCCTGCTATAGACGATTTAGATCGGAGTTTCCTCAATAAACGAGTAAGAGTTCGTTAGCTTTGTACCGGCGGATGTCTTTTGTGTTTCGCTAACGGTATTAAGGCTTTGAGAGGCGTAAAAATGGTTCAAACCAGAATTTATGTCAACGTCATTTTGATTGGTTTCTTTGCTCCTTGCTTTTTACCGGTCACCGACCTGTGCTTGTGTTTCATGACCATCGAGATTATTAAATTCGTAATTATTTCTTTCACTCTTCCTTTCTATCTCCTTCCTTTCCTTTCTTTCATGGTCCTCATAGTTCCTGGGTCCCTAGACACAGGAAATCCTAGTTAGGGTCCAGGATCTATGTATGTGATCGTTGGGCGTTATTATTATTATTATCTGAAGGTTTCTATATTTTTGTATAAATAGCGACTCTTCAGATCAGAAGCGCTACTTTAGCGATAATGGTTAGGCTGGCCCGATAGCTCAGTTGCTAGTAACCCATGAAGCCTTCTAAACTGTATGTTGGGAGTTCGATTCCCACCCAGGATAAACATTTGTGTGATGAACATCGATTTTTGTTCAGTATCTCAGTATTATATTATATTCTATGTATTTACAAACAAAAAGTATTGTATCAGTTATCTGGTTTCCATAGTGCAAGCTTTGCTTAGTTTGGGGCTAGATGGCGCTGTGTGAAATGTGTGCAAATATTTAATATATTTACAACGTGCTTTATTAATATTTTAGTATCAAAAAGACCTATTTGATGTAAAAGGGGTTCTTTAATATTAAATTGACACCTTTCAAAAGTTAAGCTGGACAAAAGGGCGTGCGGTTTAGTAATTCGGGCCGATTGGCGGATTACTTAGAGAATTTAGCAACTACGGCGGGTCGGATTAACGACCGTTAGTCGAATTAGTCATGTCAATCCTTCGTTCTTAGTCCATTATCAACTTGACATAACTCTTGCGACCTTTAGATAGGCTTGTATATTATAGAGATAATAATAATAACGCCCAACGATCACATACATAGATCCTGGACCCTAACTGGGACTCTCTGTGTATAGGGGCTCAGGAACTACGAGGGCCATGGTCCCAGAACAGACTCAGAACAAGTATTTGCGCAATTTGTTTTTGTGCACACAAATACTTGTCCTGTCGCGGGAATCGAACCCACCGCCTCCGGGTTACGAGTCAATTTGCTCAACCGGCACGTCACAGGCTGTCAACTATCAATATCCAAAATAACTGAATGAAAGTACCACATGCGGATAATAGCTATTACTCTTTTGTATTAATTTGCCTTTGTTTGTTCCTTTAAGTACATAATAACATGTAGATAAATTTATTTCATTAAAATACATTTATTCAATTATACATATGTATTATGTACTTACGAATCCATTTAACTCAGAGACATCGTCAAAATATCTAGTCAATTAGTACCCTTAATACGAGCTTATGCGAATGTACATTATAATGTACATTAATGTACTATTATCTAACAAGAATCGTAAAAATATTTATGTGAACACGCAAAGTGCCCCCAGCAGTAACTAAGGATTTCATACAAATATTTTACGGTCAATAGCGGGTAGGTACAGTTATAATGTACATTCAAATAAATTACTCATTCTAAGGGTACAGGACGGCATAGGTTTTTTTTAATGGAATGATGTGACGAGCTAGTCTTTTACCTGATGTTAAGCGACACGACCGCCCATAACAGAATAGTGTCACTCGGAACTCCAAAATATCGCAGTTTCGCGTGACACTGCACTGCGCATATCATCCTGAGATATCAGCACAGTCTGGCAACAAGATTACTCGACTGTGATGTGTGCAGATCATAAAGTCTCATTTGTCCAGTAATTTCACTAGCTACAGTGTCCTTCAAACCGAAACACAGTAGTGCTAGGTAACCGTAGTTACGTGTATATAGTACGCTAGGTAACTCAGAGTGTGAGATAATTCAATGCTGTAAAGACCTCTTGATGAAATTCGGCGACTGCCTGCGGCCTTAGAAAATAATTCTCTAAAATTGCATACAAAATAAAAACTTGTATGTCACCTACAGCCAACGCCATTATCGCATTTTTACCGCTTTTTTTTTAATGTTTTGGCTCCACACTTTTGTGTATTTAGCCAGTGTCAAGTAATTGATAATTTATCAAGTTAACGATATTTCACGCAAATATGTGTGAAGTCATAGTCGAAGTAATCAAGTGAAGTCATAGTCTAGTCAAAGTCATACTCCTAGTAAAGTGGTGGCAACTTGAAGCTTCTATGGAGTTTTGAAAACAACACGAAAAGAAACGTTTCACCATCATTATACCATTTTCCTCATACCACACTCACGCCTGTAATCCAGCACTTAACGAATAGAATGCCACCAATTTTATGCACTAACACTGAAAATAACACAATATTTGGAAAATAATACAATGCGGTGACGCAATCTTTTTCGCTTTCCCGCCAAAACTCTCTTTTCTCGCTTTATTACTCACAGAAGCAAAATCCATTCCAGTAATTTATATTATCTATGGCCACATATCACCACAGACTATAAATCAATTCAATGTTGCCATTGTGTTAAATTAACCTCTTTTTCTTTTTTGATAAAGTCGACAGTACAATGAAGGTTTTGTGTTTATTCGTCGAATGAGGCAGGTTAAAAAGGGCTGGATGCGATGGATTAAGAAGATTTATGAAGGTAACCATGGTATCAGAGGTATTTTATTAATATCTACTCACAAAGCTTGTCAAGGGTCATCTTGTTGGCTCCTTATATATTGGCCCTCATATTATATACCACTTTGATACTACAATAATTATTTGACTTTCCTTTTAAGCTTGATCCCTGCAACGATTATTTTAGGTTGCTTTTTGTATAAAATGAAAGAAGAATATCTAGTGTTACCCCTGAGTCGATTAATTATTTGCTTTTTCTTTTAGTGACGCCCACATAAATATCGATACAATAAAAACGGTGTGATTTGAAATGAGAACGCACAAAGCATGGCAACATTTGTGTGTATACTTTTGTTAGGAACAACACGGAGGAACAATAAAATTCCTGTAAACATTTTATTATTTTAACGCAAAAAATATGTCGCTACTTTTCATCATTGACAAAGGTCGCTAGCACAGAGGCCGTTCCCGTTAATTTATCGCTCGGTGTTGCCATAAATTGCCATGTTTTGGCTGCTTTAATTACAGCTGTGTCGCAGGCAAATAGCGGATCTTTGCCGCAGAAATTAATGTTATAATTAGCTCAGTGTGTACCCAAACGTTACATTTTAAATGTTTACCGGATTTAATAATGTAAAATTAAATCAAAAAGCTTTTAATATCTTCGCTAATTAAAATGCCCCTCGCATTTTCTGCGCTGTAATTAAATTGATTTAGTAACAAACAAACATTATTGGTTCTAAATATTAATTGCCAGTATTGGCAGTATTTTACTACTAACCGTATTTCTACTGTTTTTGAAAATTATTATAAATTCTCTTATTCTACTAATATTATATGTGACAACTGAATCAATTTTGATGCAATTTCGAAAGCTTATTCGCTGGATTAACACATAGAATACTTTTTATCCACTTGTGAAACCGCGGGGCGCAATTAGTTATATTATAACAAAGACAATTTTAGTCACTCGATTTAACGTGAAATGAAAAAGTAAAAACATCTGAATCATTTTCAAATAGCGAATGAGTGCACCAAAAATAATCAAGTAGTAGTAGAGTTATAAGAGTTATAAAGAAGTAGTAAAGTTGCCACCACTTTACCAGGAGTATGACTTGACTTGACACATATATATATATATATATATATATATATATATATATATATATATATATTGACTGGCCCGATAGCTCAGTTGGTAGTAGCCCTGCCTTCTGAACTGTGGGTCGTGGGTTCGATTCCCACTCAGAACAAACATTTGTGTGATGTACATAGGTGTTTGTTCTGTGTCTGGGTGTCATATTGTATTCTATGTACGTATTTACAAACAAAAAAGTATCTAAGTATTGTATCAGTTATTTTCTAGTAGTTTTCTGGTTCCCATAGCACAAGCTTTGCTTAGTTTGGGGCTAGATGGCGTTGTGTGAGATGTCCACACATATTATTATTATTATTATTATATTAGTTAACTTGAAAAATTATCAATTGACACTGGCTAAATACAAGTGTGACTGAAAAATAAAAGTGTGCTGCCAAATAATAAAATTATAACAAAAATAATAAAATGCGCTAACAAAGACATTTCCCAGACACCAAAAGAAAATTAATATTGGATCATATAAACTAATGGAAATTTAATGAAAATACTTGCATCACTCCGACCTTAATTTCAATGTTCGATTCCATACATTTTTAATCAAGGCTCGGCATGCTGCCGTTATTAATTCATGCCTTTGATGTTAACTTCCATAATAACATACTTTGGACATTCACAGTAAATTTTATTAGCAGTAGGTAATACGGAGCGAAATAAATAAATCTATACATATAAAGTTCAGTCCTGACTGACTGACTGACTTGTATATGAACGTACAGCCTAAACCGCTGGTCCTAGAGACTTGAAATTTGGAGAGTGTGTTCTTTGTAAAGTGTATATCCACTAAGAAATGGTTTTTCAAAATTTCATCTTTAAGAGCGTGAAATGGGTCGTTGAATTATTTATGAAAATTTTTCTTTTTCGTTTCCTATAGGCCATTTGGGGCTAGATGGCGTTGTGTGAGGTGTCCACACATATTATTATCATATTATTATTATTAAGACAGCCTCTGTGGTGTGGTGGTTGAGCAAGTCGGCTCATAACCGGGAGGCGGCGGGTTCGATTCCCGCAGCAGGGCAAGTATGTTCTGAGTCTGGGTGTTTCGGGATCATGGTCCTCTTAGTTCCTGGGTCCCTTGACACAGAGAATCCTAGTAAGGGTCCAGGATCTATATATGCGATCGTTTGGCATTTTCATTATCATCATTTATTAAACATGTTATTTCTGTAGAATATTTATAGAGCACGAAGAGATTTCCACATGTGCGTGTGTGTGACATAATGAAATGGAGTTTTTTTTTGTATTGTTTTTGGCTCCGCACTTTTGTGTATTTAGCCAGTGTCAAGTAAATAATTTTTCAAGTTATATTATATATATGTTGTATGTGTCAAGTCAAGTCACAGTCCAAGTCATCAAGTCAAGTCATAGTCTACTCTAGTCAATTCACACTCCTAGTAAAGTGGTGGCAACTTTACCAGAAGCTTCTATGGAGTTTTGGAAACAACACGAAAAGAAACGTTTCACCATCATTATACCACTTTCCCACACTCATGCCTGTAATCCAGCACTTAACGAATAAAATACCACCAATTTTATGCACTAACGCTGAAAATAACACAAGTTTTGAAAAATAATACAATGTGGTGACGCGATCTTTTTCGTTTTCCCGCCAAAACTCCTGAAATGGAGTTAGTGCGTAGAGTCCTTACTGATTATGTAGCACAACACCAATATGGAATTATACAATTGTGTTTTACTTGTCATTTGAAAACTTGTTTACCCACAACCATTATAACCAGTTTTACACAAACATGTGGTCTGTGCTACAAACACATAATATCCGTCAGTGTGTATGCCTATTTGTACATCTGTCTGTAGTTTGGATGGCCTATTTTCAATGTGGTTTCTAAATTAGATAGCTGGTTGATTCCGTGTGGTTCTTAGTTTAACATCATCAATCAATTTATTGTTTTTACATGATTTTTAAATAAATAAATAAATATTTGTGAAAATTTCACACAGCGCCATCTAGCGCCAAACTAAGCAAAGCTTGACTACGGGAACCAGATAACTGATGGAATACTTAAATACTTTTTATAACATATATATTTTAATATTTATAACATCCTGACACAACAAAAATCGATGTCCATCACACAAATGATTGTCCTGGGTGGGAATCGAACCCACAACCTACAGTTCAGAAGGCAGAGCTACTACCAATCATCTACTGAGCTATCAGGCCAGTCAAACGTCAATGTCAAATGTATTTCTCAATTACCTCACAACTTTCTCAATTCTTTAAATAATAATAATATTAACGCCCAACGATCACATACATAGATCCTGGACCCTTACTAAGATTCCCTGTGTCTAGGGACCCAGGAACTACGAGGACCATGGTCCCATAACACCCAGACTCAGAACAAGTATTTGCGCTTTTTTTTTCAGTGCACAAATTCTTGTCCTGCTGCGGGAATCGAACCGACCTATGAGCCTACCTGCTCAACCACCACACCACAGAGGCTTTCAATAATATGGTTGGCTAACATACAGGCCGCCTATCTGATGATAAATTGTCACCATTACGACTTCTCCAAAACCAGGGTACAGGATGTGTTGTTGACTCTGAAATATACTAAAATAAACAATTCCCGAACACGCCTATGCCCTAGAAACCTATAAGGCGAGGTTCCATTAAGACTCACGGGGTTTTTATAGGCTATACCGTTTATACGAGTTCCGTTTACGGGCTATACCTAACCTGCACAGAGCTCATGTAAAGCCGTGATCATGCCTTGTTGTAAACCCGGTTTTATTGACGAATTTACGGTTTTTGCGGAACGTAATTAGTATTCGCTGGTAGGTGTGTTGCCCACCACACCCTTTACCCCGGTAAAGGTTAATGACCTCACGATTGGTGGACGTAGTACACTGCGCAAATAATAGTTCTTGGGAATACTACGGAATATAAACACCACTATATGAAAAACTTTTTTTCACGGCAAATTGCCTTTATTTTTTAATTACCACAATGATATAATAACTAATACTAAAGAATACCCACCACTACTACTACTACAAAAAAAAATTTGGACTATATACTAGAAAAATAATAATACTATATGAAAAATAAATACAGTATCTTTTATCTTAAATATATATAACTCAAACGTGACTGGCTGACTGACATAGTGATCTATCAACGCACAGCCTACTAAACTACTGGACGGATCGGGCTGAAATTTGACATGCAGGTAGATGTTATGACGTAGGCATCTTCTAAGAAAGGATTTTTCGAAATTCCACTCTTAAGAGGCTGAATTGGGTGGTTGAATTATTTTCCCATAGGCCACGCCGCGGGCGAAGCAGCGGGCAGAAGCTCTTTTACTTCAAACTTTACTAGCATTTGACCACGCTCTCACCTGATGGGAAGTGACGATGCGATCGAAGGTGTAGCATGCTAGCCAAGTAAATACCCATTCACTCTTCTCTTGAACACGCCCGGGTCATATTTCGCTGGAAACACAGACGCATTCCATAGCCGTTCTAATTAACAACGTTGAGTCAAATCGTCAAATCTACCACAACAGGTACAATAAACATTGTGACGTTTTCACATGTGTATACTAATCATGCCAAAAAGGCTAAGTCGATTTTCGTCAAAGAGTTCCATACAGATACAATTATAGACAAAACAGAAAATTTAGATTGGCCGTGTAAAAAATATTAATCTGCCGTTGAACCCGCAAGGTCGCTTATCAAAGCCAACATTATAAATTCGAAAGTAACTCGTTTCTCTATTTATTCCCTTTTCACGACTAAAAGCTCAACAGATCTCGAAGTAATTTGATATGTAGTTAGTTTGAATCCTGTGAAAGGATACGGACTAGGCGATCACGTAATTCAATTGCAACTAATAGAAATACAAATATAGTGCATAGTTACTATGAAAATTTTCAAATTAGGAATGAAATTTTTCCTGTTGCGTTACAATAATGGTTCCGTGATTACCTTCAGGGCATTCTGACGTCAAAGTTACACCGATCAGCCGTATCAACCAAGTTGCGTTTGCTGGCCACGAGTAGATGCGTAGACACACAGATTTAGCCAGATACCGCGATGAACTGCGCCTTATGCGTGCAAAGCCTCAAGCAATAGCTAGAAATAAATATATAGACAGGTATAAATATTTGTTTATGACCATAAATCAAAGTTAAAGGATCGCGCGGCCTATAAAACCCGAGTCCTTAGATAAATCTTTATTAGACACAATCAGTCCCAAAGGGTGGTTTTATGACTCATAACATTTTCAATGATAAGCGGCGACAAAAGAACCAGAGGGTTAATTTCATTTAAATTATTTTTATTAAAATGAAAAACCATAATTTAGCTCTATCTACAGTACCATCTTATAAATATTTTTATCATGGTCAAGAAGATATGTCATAACTAGCTGAACAGCCCCGGCTTCGCACAAGTTAATTATTTTACGCTCTAACCCTGTCCATGGGAAGAAAGAAGGGAAAGAGAAACAGAGAATAGAATGAATGGATGGGACGGGGAAGGGAAGCATCCACCGCCTGCCTCCCTTCTATTACCGTACGATTTTGAACATAAATAATAAATATGTGTGGACATTTCACACAGCGCCATCTAGCCCCAAACTAAGCAAAGCTTGTACTATGGAAACCAGATAACTGATACAATACTTAGATATTTTTTTTTGTAAATACATACATAGAATACAATATAACACCCAGACACAGAACAAACATCAATGTTTATCACACAAATGTTTGTCCATGGTGGGAATCGAACCCACGACCTGCAGTTCAGAAGGCAGGGATACTACCAAATAAGCTATCGAGCCAGTCATGCTGCATGCTGCGCCTTAACAAATGTTACTCAAAGTAATATCTCCTTTTTTCAGCAATATTTAATAAAAAGCATAAAAACGCCCAGACATTTTATTAAAACACTTTATTCTCTTAAAGGCAATATTTTCTTGATGTTCATAAGATGAAAGTTCGCATCTTTCGTTTTCGTAATTAAGCAACATCAAAGGCCTTGATTATTGTTACCACAAGAAACTTTTATAGCAAACCATTTTGGAAACGAGCTAATTAACAAACGTCGTGCTGGCTTTTTGTAACGACGAAGTTAAAAATATTTTTCTATTTTAAAAAATTAAAGGTAATAATCCCTTTCTTTCCAATTTCAAAAATGGCGAAGCTCTCTAATGTTGTCCAAAATTAATGTTAAACCTATTTGCTCCTTTGTCCTTTTGATTTTTAATCTATGTTCTATTTAGCGAAATGCTAATGGGGTGTCTAATCTTAGGTACGAATTGATATTTTGTGTAGGTATATATTTGAAATATTACTACAGTTTTTTTGTAAACAGTCATTAATATTTGATATTAAAGCTAATTTGGAAATCTCATACAAACTCTATAGCTTTTAACAATTATGATATTATTAATTGAATATTCTTTTTAGTAATGATGTGTTAATTTATAATTGAAGGGGTGAAAATAAAAAGGATTTAACTGATTTTTTTGACAAAATGACTTATGGGTGTCGTTGGATTCAGCGTGAAATTATCTTCAATAATACATTCTCAAAATACCAAAATGAGGTTTAAATCTCGGGATTTTGAGTCTAAAAATGGTTTATCTGTCAGGAATACAGTTTGCTTAGCATAAAAACATTGGTATATTTATTTTATTATAATATATTTTTACAGTAATTGTATGAATTAGTACTATATTTAGTACTTTTAAATAGAATTAAAACATTTTCAAGCAACTGAAACTTACATAAACCTTTTCTATTACCTTATAAGCACTCTACATTAAAATGACGCCGTTGACGTTTAAAGTCAATTTTCTCGAAACTGTCAATTTGACAGTTAAACCCTTTTTATTCTCAACCCTTCAATTATTTTATTAATGAATAATACAATATAATAATAGGTGCAAAATATTGATTTATTAAATAATTTTACAAAAATACTTTTTGTACAACTTCACAAGTCTCGAGCGACGGAGGCAGGTTTTAATAAAGGGTTTTTCATTAAAATATTTATACGCACAATTTGAATTCTGTATATTTATTTACGACTCAATTTAACCTCATGGAGAACACCCCATCAAAGTTACAGAATAAGCCACCTAAGCTCATGCGAAAAACGTTGAAAATCCCGACTCATCCTAAGCATATAAGCCGTAAAAGATTATGCGCGAAACGACCTGTTTACTTCAAATAATGAACTCAATGAATAAAAGCAGTGCCTTTTGAATTATTTAAGAAAAAATGTCACCCTAGAACTCTGTCCCTTTATGGAGAATGTAGATGATATTTTTATGGGAAGACTCCCGTTTCTCCACGATGTCATCTACTTTACGACGCTGCACGCTGGGAGCTGGGAGTCTGTAATGGCAATATAACTTTTAAATTGCCTGTTGAATCAATAAAGCTATGAAGCGATTGCTTCTTCGTGGGCAGTCAACTTATACATTTTTATTGTTATTGGAGTGCCTTTATTTCTTTTGAGGGTAATTTCCTTGTGGGCTTGGCTTTATCTTTCTATAATGGAACTGCGCGAGACCTTAGTCTTGACTTTTTATAGCTCAAGATACCTTAAAAAGTTTTTTTTATTGAAATGTCTACGTAGAAAAAATAAAATGTATTTAACACGTTTATGTTTATAAAGAAAGGATAATTATAATTAATAATATAACGCCCAACAATCACATACATAGATCCTGAACCCTAACTAGGATTCCCTGTGTCTAGGGACCCAGGAAGTACGAGGATCATGGTCCTACAACACCCAGACTCAGAACAAGTATTTGCGCATACTTGCCCTGCCGTGGGAACCGAACCCGCCGCCTCCGGGCTATGAGCCGACTTGCTCAACCACCACACAACAGAGGCTGTCTGGGTCCTAGGTCCCTTAACACAGGGAATCCTAGTTATGGTCCAGGATCCATGTATGTGATCGTTGGACGTTATTACATTATTTTATTATTATTTTAATTTTCTTATTATATAATCACGCTTAATTATATATGTAGTTGATGATTCATTAAAAAAAAAATAAGAACTCGATGCTTATTTATTTAGAGACATTCAGCATTTTTATACACTTTGTATTGTTCTACGGAACCCTTGTTCCCTGAGTACGGCTCGCGTTTAAATTCCTTATTCAATCTTGAACCGAATCTTGACAGTTGATAAGCTTTGTACAGAGCTACAAAGATACAGATGCCAGTCATCTCATCTTAATCAAAGCAGCAAAATCTTATACCACAGGTTGATTAATTAAGCAACAATACCAGGAAACCATTATATGTAATGGTGATAGGTATCTCAAAGGATCTCATTATAGGCCACGTCAGAACGTCAGTACAGGATGATGGTATCGATCGAGACTGTTCGGCGCTTGGCATCCGCCCAGGCCAGCCGTTGTCTAATGTAGTGCGTGGACCTACTTGATTTTTACTAGAGGCTTTTATGACTTTACTGAAGGTCCCTGCTTCATACTTTAATAATTCACCAACATTTATATGTACTTAGGTTTTTTCTCGTTTTATAGGAAATGGAAGCAACGTAGCACAATAACATTTTACTAGGTGGTAGAACTTTTTTCTGTAGTTCATCTATGTATGTGCCTTGCCAGTTATTCTGCCGCCAAGCAAGTGTACAAGCAGAACAATAACTTAAGTATTCTGTTTTTGTCTTGTAAAAGTGCTAAAATTAACCTATTTGCAATAAATTACTTGAATTATGAATTTTATATCTGAGTTTTTTTAACGGGTAAAGTACCTTTATTCTTTTAACTAACTAATTAATTACTACTAGATATATATACGGCTATAGCCGCGATTACCTGTAGTATCATCATCCCACTTCCAGTAGGTAGCGTACCCAACATGTTGGCAGCGTTGCCCCGTTGAATTGCAATGCTGATTAGTTGTGCCAAATAAGTGCTAGCACTCTGTTCACACGTTGGATTGACCAAGCGCTCTGATAAACTTTGGAAAACGCGATGAGGTTCCGGTCTCTAAGGTCCCAGGGTCTCAAAACCAAACGCCTCAAAAATGTAGCCGCTACCGAGATTACTATATTTGCGCCGTTTTAGCCGAATTAGCTAGCCCTAACTTACATTGTAATTACCTTTAAATAATTTTCCAAAATAATATTAGCTCTGCGTGACGACACATTACACAAGTCCCGGTTATTAGCGGATACAATGAAAGCCTCCCCGTGGTTACGCAAGTGTATTGATCTCTGCTTGGCTCCGCTTATACGTCACATGGAAAAAACAATAGTCCACACTCGTCGCATGACTTATGCATTTAGTTCGAAATACCACTGCATAATTTCTTTACCGTAAACCAGATACAAGGAATTCATTAGGAATTATCGTTCTAGTGTGAGAATGAACAAAAATGGCTAAATAGTAAAAGTAAATATGGAAAAATTGATCCTTAACCGATGGGGCAGCGCGTGGCTAAATCGGGCTAAAAATAACACTCTTGGAAATCTACAGATTTCTAGGAAACCGACGCTCAATTTGTTAATATCCAGTTCTGTTTATTTCTTTATGGCGACGATTACAAGGAAAACTAAAAACGTTACCTCAAAAAAAAACATACATTATCACACTAATATTTTAAAGGTATGTGTGTATGTTTGTTACTCCTACAAGCTGAAACGGCTGAATGGATTTGGATGAAATTCGGTACCAAGATAGCTTATACACAGGTTTAACATATAGGCTACGTTTTATCCCGGAAAAGCGAAAAGCTCCCGTGGGATGAGCAAATAATTAAAAAACTTTTTATCCGCGGGTGAAACCGCGGAGTGCAACTAGTTTTTTATAAAGGTTACATCTGCCTATCCACAATGAGGATGTAGAAAATTGTAGTCAATATGCTATAAATCCGTAATACTCTGTAGTCTATATGGATCACATCTTCGGCCGCACCGTTTGTGACCATCAGGCGAGTTGAAGGCCAAATATAGACCTATCTGCTATTTTTAAACCGGTATGGGTATGAGCTGCATTTTAACCGGTACCCGGTAAACACGTCGTGAACAATGCGCCCGTGGGATCTCATACTAATAACACACACGCAGTACAAAGCCGCTGCGAGCGCGGCACGACAATGCTTCGGAAGCTCAGTTATTGGCGGATGTAATGAAAGCCTCCTTGATCCTGAACGCAGCACTATTGATCCATTGTATTTCATACACAAATACCTTTTAGAAGCTGGTTATTATGCAAAAATTTAACAGAAAACGTCTACTGTTTAACAAGACCTATCCCACAGAACACTACTATGAATTGCCTTGTGGTATCCAAAAATGTTAAAGTATACAAATTACAATACGATTTTTTTTACGAGAGTTTTGGCGGGAAAACGAAAAAGATCGCGTCGCCGCATTGTATTATTTTCCAAAAAACATTGTTATTTTCAGTGGTCAAATTGGTGGTATTTTATTCGTTAAGTGCTGGATTACAGGTACGAGTATGGGAAAGTGGTATAGGTAATGATGGTGAAACGTTTCTTTTTGTGTTGTTTCCAAAACTCCATAGAAGCTTCTGGTAAAGTTGCCACCACTTTACTAGGAGTATGACTTGACTTGATGACTTCGACTGTGACTTTTTACGTATTTGCGTAAATATCATTAACTTTAATTGAAAAATTATCAATTACTTGACACTGGCTAAATACACAAAAGTACGGAGGCAAACCATAAAAAAAATTACAATATAAATGGGAGCAGGTTTAATACCACTAGAATGATTTTAATGCGCGAAACCTTCACCGTTTAAGCAATTTATCTACCCAATGTATAAACGACGCAAAAAAAACCCGGCTTAAAACAGCTAGATAAACCTGGTAGTTTATCTAGCTATGATTGGAGAGCAGATGTTTATTTATAGTGATGTATAATCTCTGCTCTCCAATCATATAATCTGCTCTCCAATCATATAATCTGCTCTCTCAATTTTAGCGGACAAGCCTCATTCCGCGGCTTTGCTAACTGGTATCGGACAAAACTATAGGCTATTAAGCCACTATGCTGTGTTGATTGTGTTGGGGAATAGCCCGCGTGCCACAGATTGCATACAATCCGCCACCTGGGACGCTGGAACGCAGCCAAAACTAATCCGATGTTATGCGATTTCTAGATGTGGCAAGATATTAAATAAATAACGTCACAACGATCACATACATAGATTCCGAACCCTAATGTTCCTGCATCTAGGATCCATGAACTACGAGGACTATAGTCCTATAATGCCCAAAGACACTAGGTGGTAGGACTTTATTGCAAAGTTCGTCTAGGTAGGTACCACCACTTTGCCAGTTAATCTGCCGCCAAGCAGTAGTGCGCAAGCACTGCTGTGCTCCGGTTTGAAGGGCACTGTAGCTAGTGAAATTACTGGGCAAATGAGACTTTATGATCTGATCTCACAGTTTAGTAATCTTATTACTAGATTGTGCTGATGTCTCTGGATGACGTATGCGCAGTGCAGTGTCACGCGAAACTCTACTTTAGAGTTCCGAGTGACACTGCAACTGATATGGGCAGCCGTGTCGTTTAACATCAGGCGAACGGCCAGCTCGTCACGTCATTGTATTTGCGCTTTTTTCCTGTGCCCTAATACTTGTCCTATTACAGGAATCGAACTCGCCGCCTCCGGGCTATGAGCTGACCTGATCAATCACTTTTCAATTTTTCATTCATATATCACTAGCTTCTGCTATCTTATTTAGGGTTCAGGATCTATGTATGTGATCGTTGGACGTTATTATTATATCATTTACTCACTATTATATTTTTATGCTATAGGTAGCAACCAAGCCGTTCTCCTGATGGGAAGAGTTGTCCGTAGTCTATGGACATCTGTAACACTAGACGTGCCACCGTACTACCGTAGAAGTGCTTTGCTAAAAAGTAAATAACACTTCTTTATTTACTCCTACCTTCCAATACTAAGTCAGCAATCGAACAGACGCGTAATCTATATTCTATATAAATATATATAACTCAAGGGTGTCTGACTGACTGACATAGTGATCTATCAACGTACAGCCCAAACCACTGGACGGATCGGGCTGAAATTGCAGGTAGATGTTATGCCGTAGACATCTGCTAAGAAAGGATTTTTTGAAATTCCACCCTTAAGAGGGTGAAATGGGTGGTTGAATTATTTTCCCATAGGCCACGCCGCGGGCGAAACTGCGGGCAGAAGCTCGTGTAATATAAGTATTTTGATTAACTTCTGTAGGATATTAATTATTACTTAAGTATTGGATGCGTGCGTAATACTTGCAGAATGTAAAAAAATTGGTTTATCATTCTCAGAAGAAACCTTAAGTTACTATACATCATAAATGCCGTGCCGTGAGCCAGTATGTAATTTCCTTTATTTCATTTCTCTGCGGACGCCAAAAATAATATGCTATAGGTAGCTGAAAATCCATAACAAAATCAAAACGTTTAATATGTATCTAATACATTGTATGCCCGTGTCTACGATCTCAATATCGATGGTCTCGCGCAAATATGTTAATTAATGCCCCACAAAATTAACCCCGCGACATTATTAATGATTCCCAAGTTACAAACACAGAATGTTCTACAAACAGTAGACAATTTCACGCAGATTCTAAGCATCTGTCATACATCTATCAATGACTAATTAATGTGCTTTTGCTAACTCCCTTTTTGCCTTAAAAACCTATTATTAGTGCACTAGTTGCGCCCCGCGGTTTCACCCGCGCATAAAGAGTATTTTAATTATTTGCTCATCCCACGGGAAAATTTCACTTTTCCGGGATAAAATGTAGCCTATATGTTAATCCAGTGTATAAGCTATCTTGGTACCGAATTTCATTCAAATCCATTCGCCGTTTGAGCGTGAAGGAATAACAAATATACACAAACACACATACAAACTTTCGCCTTATAATATTAGTGTGATACACCCGTCAATGATAACATCGAATTTTTACTGCCTTGCAAACTTTTAACCAATGACAGCAGTGCATTTTCCTCCGCTCCAGGCTTGTCCTTCCAAAAAAAATGACGCTCGTGGCCCGATAGAGACGCTTTTTTTTCGGCTCATAACCTGGAGGCAGCAAGCTCGATTCCCGCAACAGAAAAAATATTTGTGCGTGAACATAAAACACTTGTTTGTGTCTAGGTGTTGTGGGTCCATGATCTTCGTAGTTCCTGGGTCCCTAGACACAGGCAAGTCCTAGTAGGGTTCAGGGTCTATGTATGTGATTGTTGGGCGGTATTTATTTATAACTCCAACATATATCATAACTTGATTATTACATGTAAAATGCCTACATATTTTATGCCTTTGATAAGAACGTAAAAATATCCAGATTCCATATCATATTCAAGCTTGCTTATGTCTTAACAAAACACATAAAACTACGTAATGGATTTTGATACAATTAACAGGGGATAGGGTGCATAATTAAACACGTCATCCTGTGTAAACATACGCCGTCTGTGTGCGTGAACCAAACCAATGTTTCTACGAACATTCATGTCTGCTTATACTGTGGTTAACTTCGAGACTTGATGCAATTTGTCAAGCACGGTTGTGGTAATTACTTAATTCGTTATTGCCGTGCTAAAAGCGCCTGTGGTGTGCTCGCTAATAGCAACGCGATTAAATTAAGGAGATCATGTGCTAACTTTGTTTGAGGAAATCGTGAAAAGATGGAACAATTACCTAAAAGCTTTCTCATTGTTTCAAAAACGCCGCTGAATTAGTTCGTAGAAAAATAGACATAGGTACGTGTTGTAATAGATATAGGTCGTCTTAACCATATGCCAATACTGGCAATATTGTAAATAGTTTTTAGATACTTTTGGGTGGTGTGACCGGGCAACATTGATCATTGCATCATCTCATACGCATTACATTGTTTGATCTAATAAAAGTCTAAAATTAAATTAAAAGTGTATTTTACTTAAATACTACTAAAATATGGTGTCAGAAGTAAACAAGATATAATAAACTATGTCAAGTCATGAAGAAAACGATAATGTCACACACCGACCACCGAAAATAAGAAAACCGATTGAAATGGCGTCGTCAAGTTCAACAAAATTCAATATGGCTGGTTGCGCGCCAATGATATTTTCAGGAAACTTATGTGTTAACTGGAGAAGATTCCGCCAAGCTTTTAAAATATATTTACGTGCTGCATTGCTCGATGAAGAAAATAATGCAAGAAAAGTCGCCTTATTTTTGCATTACATAGGTGAAAAAGGTGTAGAAATTTTCAACTCATTCGGCGTGGACGAAGATGAGGTTACGTTCGAACAGGTACTCAAACTTTTCGAAGAACATTTTGTACCGAAAACTAATGTAACATTCGAGTCGCACAAGTTTTTCACATATAAACAAGGGCCAGACGAGTCCATAGAAGATTTTGTCGCTACATTGAAAAACTTAAGCCAGTCCTGCAAGTTTTCTTCGTTACAAGATCGCCTCGTCAAAGATATTTTTATTTGCAACATGCATGACAAGTACAAACATATAAAAGAAAAACTTCTTCTCGAAGATAAGTTTTCTTTAGACGAATCGGTAGAATATGCAAAAACCGTTTTCCAAACCAGTCAACAAGCGTCAACATTGTCTTCAGTAGACGACCAGTCGTCAGTACTGTACATGCAAAAGAAAAAGTCGACAAACTACAATAATAAGAATAGATCAACGTCACAGTCTCGTAACAACAGTAAGTCACAAGATCAATCCAAGTTAGTTTCAAAGTCAGTATGTGGAAGATGCGGTCAAGTCCATAGATACAAGTGTCCAGCTTTTGGTGCTGTATGCCGTGCATGTGGTGTCAAGAATCATTTCCAGTCAATGTGTCGCAACAGAAAAAACGTCAGGAATATTCAAGTTGATCAAGAAACAGAAGAACTATTTATAGGTCATATTAAATCACAAATTAAATCAAGTGCTGATTGGTGTATACCCTTAGTAATCAATAATGTCAATGTCAGCTGTGTGCTTGATACAGGCAGCGATGCAAATGTCATATCCTATAAAATATTTAAGTCTTTAAATGTTAATGTGCCCGTAAATAAGTGTTCCAGTAAAATAATGTCATACAGTGGTGATACAATTTCTGTTTTTGGTGAATGTGAGCTATTAATACAATATAAATTACAAAACAAAAATATGTCGAGTCGAGTCACTTTCATAATTGCCAATACAAATTCACCGACAGTGATTGGACACCACACGTGTACTAAATTAGGCCTAGTACAGCGTATATATCATATGAATAGTGAAATTTCAGTGAGTCAAGAAAGTCAGTCTAGGGAACAACTTAATAATTTGATCGATAATTATAAGTCTGTATTTGAAGGGTTAGGCTGTCTCCCAGGTCTTTGTCACATTACAGTACAAGAAGGTGTCCAGCCAAAAGTCGATGCACCACGCAAAGTACCATTTGCGTTATACAAGAGCCTCGAGAATGAGCTACATAACATGGAAACCATGGATGTCATCATGAAGGTCACGGAGCCTACAGACTGGGTAAGCTCACTTTTATTAGTAGAGAAGAAAAATGGGAAATTACGTGTCTGCCTAGATCCTAGAAACTTAAATGAAGCTGTCTCTAGATCACATTACCCAATTCCAACAGTAGATATGATTCGTTCCAAGGTCGCAGGTTCAAAATTCTTTTCAACCCTTGATGCCAGTAGTGGTTTTTGGATGTGCCGTCTGGATGAGGAAAGTTCATACCTCACCACATTCAATACACCTTTTGGTAGGTATTGTTTCAAACGACTTCCATATGGTATCAACTGTGCACCAGAATATTTCCATCGGGTGATGACTGAAACCTTTGGAGATATCCCTGGAATTGCTGTCTACAGCGATGATCTGATGATATCAGGAGCTACTTTGGCTGAACATAATGAGCGTCTAAGGTTAGTCTTTGAAAGAGCAGCACAGTTCAATGTCAAATTCAATAAGTCAAAATGTACTTTTGCTACTCAGCAGGTTAAATACCTAGGTCATATTTTCTCAGGTGATGGAATTACACCTGATCCAGACAAAGTCAGAGCCATAAAAGACATGCCTTCTCCATCATGCACAAAAGATTTGCAAAGGTTTTTAGGTCTTTTGAATTATTTGAGTCCTTTCATAAATAATCTTGCTTTTGAAGTTAGTCCTTTAAGAGACTTACTCAAAAAAGATGCTATGTTCATGTGGAATGCTAATTATGAGCAAGTTTTTAATCATCTTAAAAGTCTAATTTGCAGTGCTCCAGTTTTAGGGCATTTTGATGTCAATGAACAGATCACTTTGTCTGTTGATGCAAGTAGCATTGCTGTGGGTGCAGTTTTGTTACAAAAAGGTCACCCTATATACTATGCATCTAAAACAATAACTCAAACACAACAAAGAATGGCACAAATTGAAAAAGAATTATATGCAATAGTCTTTGGTTGTATCAGATTTCATCAATTCATTTATGGTCAAGTAGTCACCGTTGAAACTGATCACCGTCCATTGATTACTTTATTCAAAAAGCCTCTTGTGGAAGTTCCAACTCGTCTACAGCGCATGATGATGAAAATACAAGCCTATTGTCTAGAAGTCTGCTATAAAAGAGGTTCTGAAATGTACATTGCTGATACATTATCTCGAGCAGCCTTACCAGAATCTAGTTCAGATGAACTTGATGATGATGTCATTGTCCATGTCAATATGCTAATTAAAAATTTACCTGTCTCTTCAGAACGTCTGCAGTGGCTGAAAGAATCTACAACCACCGACGATAGCATGCAGATGTTGAAGACCTACTGTCAAACAGGCTGGCCATCATGTAAGAAAAAAGTACACAACTCAGTACAAGAATATTGGAACTTCAGAAGTGACATACATACCGAAGCTGATCTGGTATTCCGAGGTAACATTATTATACCTAAGAAAATTCGACCAGAAATTCTCAAGATAATACACAGTGGTCACCTTGGGATTGACAGATCAAAAAGCTTTGCACGAGGTATTGTTTTCTGGCCATTCATGTCAACAGATATAAAAAATATAGTTGAGTCATGTCTAACATGCTTAGCACATAGGAATGCTAATCCACCTGAACCAATGCAGCCACATGAGCAAACTACTTTGCCATGGGAGAAAGTAGGTGTAGATTTCTTTGACTGCAAAGGTAAAAAGTATGTAGTTATTGAAGATTATTACTCAAACTTCATAGAATTAGCTACAATACCTAACACAAGCGCTAAAGCTCTAATTATGGTATTAAAATCAGTTTTCAGTCGTCAAGGCATACCAGTAATTCTTCAGTCTGATAATGGACCTCCATTCTCATCAGCTGAGTTTAAAAATTTCATATATGAGTGGGGTATCCAACATACTACCTCGAGTCCATACTTGCCAAGATCAAATGGTTTGGCCGAGTCAGGTGTGAAAGTAGCTAAGAGAATCCTAACAAAGTGCCAAGAAGCAGGCACAGATCCTTACCTTGCTCTACTACAATACCGTACTACACCAAGAGGTAAAATTGCTTCACCTGCTCAATTATTGATGTCACGTTCACTTAGAACACAGCTTCCCACGGTGAAAGAAAATTTAAAATCAAAAGTTATCAAGTTTGATGATCATATTAATTGTAAAAATGAAAATGTAGATAGAATGAAACAGTACTATGATAGGAAAACAAAAAAATTATCAAATTTAGAAGAAGGAGATCAGATATTATATAAGAAAAGTCCTGAAAGCTTATGGTCACCTGGCATAGTCAAGAAGAAGTGTACAGAACCTAGATCTTACATAGTAGAAGCACCAGAAGGTTCAAGTTGCAGAAGAAACAGGCAGCACATCTTGAAAGTTCCAAGACCTCCAATATTAAGTCCGGTACAAGCTAAACATGTAAGTAAACAGCAGACTAGCAGTGATCCTGATCCTCCAGATGTTCCAGGTGCTGACAGTAAGTATTCACATAAGTATGTGACAAGGAGCGGGAGGCAGATTAAACCTGTTCAAAGATTTATACAGCAGTAGGTGTCTTAGGTCTTAATCTATGTACTCATTATGTCTATAGTTAGGCACTAACTAAAACAACTTTGTGTAAAATAACATATTTAATTTCATACTTTCTATACTTACTGAGTTGATTAGATACTTAATTTGTGTTTATCATAATAATCTGGAAAAGATAATTAAAAATAAACTATTATGTCCTAAAATACATGTTACCTACCATAACTATAAGTTAAGTTTGTAAATTGTCTTAAGTCGGTTCTTACCTTGTGATGTATGATGCCTTTTGATATATATTACTATTATTTTGTCTGATATATCTACCTAACCATTATAGTTCCAGTCCTAGCAGTTCTGTATAGGTGTAGTAAATGCATTAAAAGCATTTTTAAATAAAATAAGGATGATGTTGTAATAGATATAGGTCGTCTTAACCATATGCCAATACTGGCAATATTGTAAATAGTTTTTAGATACTTTTTGGTGGTGTGACCGGGCAACATTGATCATTGCATCATCTCATACGCATTACATTGTTTGATCTAATAAAAGTCTAAAATTAAATTAAAAGTGTATTTTACTTAAATACTACTAAAATAGTACGGAACAGTAGACACGTCTATTTTATATGTTAGACAGGGCAGTGGTCACGTTTCATTTGACAGCTCTATTCTATCCAAGTATATGTTGCTTTTCATGATAATCTATTAAATGCTTCATCAATGATAAAGTTACGAGCTTTGTAAACTAAACCATTAGTATAATTCCATTTAGTCTATAAGCAATATAAAAATACTGACAAATCTAAATATACATAACTCAAATGTCCATAAGACAAAGGTGACTGATATAGTGATCTATCAACGCACAGCCCAAACCACTGGACGGATCGAGATGAAATTTGGCATGCAGGTAGATGTTATAACGTAGGCATCCGATACGAATTTTTCAATATTGCACCCTTAAGAGGGTGGAATGGGTGGTTGAATTATTTTCCAATAGGCCACGCCGCGGGCGAAACTGCGGGCAGAAGCTCGTTACTAATAAATGTATAGTGCAAATTATAAATAATAGAATATTATAAATCTGTTATATTTAAAACGCAAGGCGCATCTAGAGCATCTAGATCGAAGCCTACGTTGTAAGATTACCTGCATTGCGTTATCTTGCATAACATTCGCTGTGGACCATTTGGGATTCTCGGACAACATATTTTCATCTCGTGGCTATCAAATACAAGATCTCTTCTTTATTCAATAAACAATATCCTCGTGCCCAGAAACAAACCTAAAAAGTGATTAAATATTTTGTTAGAACAAATCTATTTTCTTGACTTCAGGAAATTTTAAATCAACATTTTTTTTTTTTTTTTTTTTTTTTTTTTTTTTTTTTTTTTTTTTTTTTTTTTTATGTTAAGGAATGACGTGACGAGCTAGCCGTTCGCCTGATGTTAAACGACACGGCTGCCCATACCAGCTGCAGTGTCACTCGGAACTCTAAAGTATAGAGGTTCGCGTGACACTGCACTGCGCACGTCATCCAGAGACATCAGCACAATCTAATAATAAGATTACTAAACTGTGAGATCAGATCATAAAGTCTCATTTGCCCAGTAATTTCACTAGCTACAGTGCCCTTCAAACCGGAACACAGTAGTGCTTGCGCACTACTACTGCTTGGCGGCAGAATAACTGGCAAAGCGGTGGTACCTACCTAGACGAACTTTGCAGAAAAGTCCTACCACCTAGTAAGTACCTAGTAAGTACACCTAATAAAAAGTTATTCGCTTCTCGCTTTGATTCATTAACTTCTAATAAAGTTATTCGCTTCTCGCTTTGATTCATTAACTTCTAATAAGGGTTACAGTCAGTGAATACAGAACAAAACGTCAAAATCTATGCAAAAGCGTACCCAAAGAGTTAAACTCCAAATTTCCAATTTTCAATGGAAGCTAATCTTGACAAATTTTTGAGCACGGCAAAAATTATTAATTCTGGGTGAAAGGCCTATCAGAAGAGAGCGGGAGAATTCGGCCAGAGTTGAAAGGGGGTTTACCTTCGGCCTTCTACTTTATGAATATTTGAACGAAATTAATGGCTGCCGAAGTGTTTGAATCGAAATAGAAATCTTGTTACGTCACGGTTGAACGCTTTCGGAGGAACAAGTTAGCTTGTTTAACTTGTGTTAAGTAACGGAATTAGTTACAGAAATATGATGTACAAGTATGTAGCTGTATGCAACATTTTAACTTTTAATTAATGATATTTTATTTTGAAACATACAATATAATAATATAATATAATAATAAATAATAAAAAAGGAACTTAATCAAACAAACCACTACCAGTAGGCAACGTGCCCAATATGCTGGCAGCATTGCCACGTTGAATGGCAATGCTCAATCTTTGGCCGAAGTAGAGGCCAGCATTTTGGTCACGCGTGGCTTCAACCAGACGTTTCGAAAGGTCTTTATTAATTAATTGATTAGAGTAAGATGAAAGTATTTAACAGTACGATTTTAACTGTACTACAAAAGACGGAAATCACGTAAGCAATTGAACCCATGTTGGAAGGCTTAACTGAATTTTCGTATTCATACATCAACTAGTTTAGTATAACATTCAGTATCAAAGGTGATTGAGATACGCGCTGGATGTGCCGTGTGTAGGGTTGCCAACATTACCATAATATTATTATTATTATAATTCTTTATTGCACTAAAAAACAGTACAAACGGAGGACTTAATGCTAAAGGTTTCGTTTTTTTTTTCGATGCACAAATTGTATTATCGTCATGTAATGGCGCGTGAAAACAGAATCGTAATTTCTCCTCAAAATTGAAGTAAATCATTTGTTACGATCAAGTTGAGCGTGAACGTCTGATTCTTTGATTCACAAATCGACAGTAATATCGTATTGTTATATTGGGAGTTGAGTTTTTATTGATTGCTATGAGAGTGTACTTGTAATACTGAAATTGTGGAATATCCATTCAGGTCTAAAATATACCAAAGATTTAAATCTTCGTTTTGTAATGGTAAGTGACTAGCAAACTTAAAAGGCCGCCCGAACACTTTTCATTGTCTGCCTTACCGACTATTAATAATAGAATAGAATAGTAAACGTTTATTTATAGCCAACATGGAGTGAAATTTAGTTTAGATATCTAACTTTAATTCCTAAAACTGTTCCAACCATTATCTGTTTATGCCCAATATTTCCGTTAGTGTTGGCTTTTGATGGTCGATAGATAAGGAAAAATCGATATCGACTGAAAAAAAATTATCGATATTATTAACATGTGTCAACACTTACAATAATTTTAACCTTTAATTAATTATGTCTGTAAATTATTATGTTGACTTTAATCATTTGTAAAAGCACTCTATAAATAAAAATAATATCTTTAAATAGTATATTTAACGATTTATGAGCAAATAATATTGATGCGGCGAAGCTGTGGAGTATGGATATTATCGATAGCTTTACGTTCATTAGTAGTATTGCCTTCACCAAAATATTACTAAAAAAATTACTCTCGATATTATTGTTATACTATCGATATTCTCAAGTTTTTGTGGTAAATTTATCGATAGTTGGACTATCGATATTTCTGAAGAGTTGAACCTGTTATAGGAGTTTTAGCAGGAAAACGAAAATGAACGCGTCACTGCATTGTATTATTTTCCAAAACTTGTGATATTTTAAGTGTTCGTGCATAAAATTGGTGGCATTTTATTCATTAAGTGCTGGAATTACGGGCTTTTCGTGTTGTTTCCAAAACTCCATAGAACCTTCTGGTAAAGTTGCCACCACTTTACTAGGAGTATGACTTGACTAGACTAGATTGACTTGACACATTTAACTTGAGAAATTATCAATTACTTGACTCTGGCAAAATACACAAAAGTGTGGAGCCAAAACAAAAACAAAACCTGTTATAGTTTTCGAATAGATACATTGTAATAACATGACTGTATCCTCATAATGTCCGACGATAACCGCGCAGGAATAGCTTGCATAGTCATAGTCTTTTTTCTGTCACCACACGGTGACGCATCTCGGGAGCAATGACCTCGAATGTAATTAAATGTTTGACATGCAATATCGTGATTTGTGAATTGTTAGCGTTCATACAAAATAAAGTTGACGTGATGGACGAGGAAAGCCTTGTAAGGCTGTGCACGACGGCTTTCACGGAGGAGGAGGTTGAAGCAGGCAAAAAACTATTATTTGACTCAGTCACTACACAGCAGAGAAAAATAGTACGGAAGAAATGTGGCAAATCGCAGAGAAATATTTACGATATGATCTCACTGTTCAAACAACTAGATCCCGAGCAAGTACCTATATATGTGGCGAAAAATTTAGAAAAGCTACCGCCCGTAACGTTCGATCATGTCGATGCAACAAGAACTCTAAAAGAAATTTTGCTTATACAAAATGAAATAAAAATTATGAAAGAAACATTTGCCACCGAGAAACAGTTTACAGAGCTTAAAGATGAGCTAAATAACCTAAAAGAAGCCTCAATCGTTAATAACTTTGATTGCAATATTAACCGAAAAAGAGGCGGTGGTTGTATAAACAGTAGTGTCTTTTTAGATAGCGGGCCTATAGGCCTACCGCACTTTGTCGAGAAATCAAGTTCGAGCGATAGTATTACGATACAACCACCAACCTGCCAAAACAATGAGTCACGAGTGACTGGAAACAGGGAGTCGAGTTTGGTGCCATCCTTGTCGAACACGCTTGAATCGGAGTTACATGTCTTGGTCACACCGAAGAAAATTCCGTGTGATTTGTGTGAAATGTCGAATGAGGCAAGTACTAGCCGAGGCATGAGCGCACCTAGCGCGGCTAGCCCAGGTGTGATGAGTCATAGCGAGGGAGTGCGGTCCAAGCAACAAACGTTAGCGGGAATAATAAACACAGAAAGAGAATGGAGAAAAGAAAAAATACCGGAAGAATGGATAACAGTTCAGCGTAAACGATTGAGAAATCGTTTATCGGGATCAAAGGGTACGGCCATTACACAGCCCGAAGTTAAGTTTAGAGCAGCGGATATCAGAGTTCCCTTGTTCATTAATAACGTGGACAAATCGACAAGACCTGTGGACATTATCGAGTACATACAGCAAAAAACCAGAGTGTCGGTAACGCTTAAGAAAATAAATATGACGAAACAAAAACGTTATGATGCTTACAAAATCTTTGTACCACACACCAAATTGTCAATGTTCCTGGATGATGATCTATGGCCAGAGGGTATACAATTTAGAAAGTTTGTATATTTTAATAGAAATACGTATGACAAGAATGAATTAAAGTTAAATGACATGAATTTAAATAATGACATTAATGGACACACGACCTAGCAAAAATAACACTAAGCTTATTAGCTTTAACTGTAGATCGATTGTACGCTCAGCTGATTGCGTCAGAGGCCTATGCCGATCTGCTGATATAGTGGCGGTACAAGAATTATGGCTACAACCACTTGAGATTCCATTCCTTGGTGAAATTGATGCAGAGTTCGAGTTCACGGGAAAATCGGCGATGGATACAGGTGTAGGCATTTTACGAGGAAGGCCGTTCGGAGGTGTCGCTATACTTTGGCGGAAAAATATTTTTAATTCTGTCTCCGTGATAAAGTGTAAAAGTGTTCGATTAGTGGCAATAAAGGCGACGTTGGATGAGAGCTCGTTGTTAGTGTTCTCAGTGTACATGCCGACCGACTCAACCGAAAACCTTACGGAATTCACGGAATGCCTGGGGGAGATCGCAGCGGTAGTAGAAGATAGTGGCGTAGACTCCGTGTTTATTCTGGGGGACTATAATGCGCACCCTGGTAGGCGGTTCGGAACTGAGCTTCTGGATTTTTGTCTTGAGCAGAAGTGGCGATGTGCGGATATAGATATCTTAGGGATAAATACTTATGTACTTATGTAAGTGACGTTTATTGTACTGGGAGCTGGTTGGATCATTGCTTGGTCTCTGAAGCTGCGTGGAGAACAGTGTGTGACGCGAAGGTATTACATAACGCGTATTGGTCAGATCACCTCCCACTGCAAATAACATGCAATTTGAATTTACTTCGAACAAAAACCAATAACTGTAATAATGAGTGTAATATGATTAAGTGGGGTGAAAGAGACTTGCAACAGATAGATACCTATATTAAATTTTGTAATGATAAATTAAAAGAGATAATTTTTCCTAGTGAATTCATAGATTGTAGTAACGGATTGTGTAATAATTTGGAACATCGAAATATAATTAATAAAATTTACTCTGACATTGTAAGCATATTGGTGGAAGCATCGTGCTGTAGTTATGGAAATAAACTGTTACATAATAAAATAAAAAAAAAATGTGTGGCAGGTTGGAACAAGCATGTTCGACAAGCTCACTTGGAGGCTCGACTTGCATATCAAAACTGGTTATGTCATGGAAAGCCTAAAGAAGGCCCTGTTTTTATTAATATGAGAGATGCAAAAAAATCGTTCAAAAGTAGGCTCAAGTGGTGTCAAGAAAATGAGGAACAAATTAAAATGGACATCTTAGCATCACATCACAACAAAAAAGATTTTTCAAAATTTTGGAAACATACTAACAAAATGAAATGCAGGACGAGTATCCCAGCGAGTGTGGAGGGAGTTAGTGAGCCTGCATCCATAGCCAATATGTTTAAAAATCATTTTGTTGTAAAATCTTGTCTTACAGTATCACAGAAGGAGTCGCTATCGACGCGGAAAGCGGGCTCAGAGGAGCTGGTGAGAGTCACTTGTAGAGAAATAGCCGTAGTATTGAAAAACATGAAAAGCGGGAAATCACCTGGATATGACTTTCTCAGTATAGAGCATTTGAGGCATGCAGGTGTACATATGCCCAGAGTGCTAGCCATGTTTTTCAATCTTTGCTTCTCACATACCTACCTCCCAGAAGACCTCATGAGAACGGTTGTCGTGCCCATATTAAAGAATCGGACTGGAGACGCTTCTGACATAAATAACTATAGGCCCATATCTTTGGCCACGATAATAGCGAAGGTCCTGGATAGTGTGCTGGACAAGCAACTCGAAAAGCATCTTGACCTTCATGATGCCCAGTTTGGCTTCAGATCAGGTCTTTCCACGGAGTCTGCTATTCTTTGTCTCAAGCACACTGTTCGGTACTATACGGATAGAAGCACTCCTGTATACGCATCTTTCTTAGACCTTTCCAAAGCCTTCGATCTGGTGTCTTATGGTGTCTTGTGGCAGAAGCTTTATGATGACACAAATCTTCCTGGCGAGCTGATAGAGATATTTAAATATTGGTATGGGCATCAAAGCAATATGGTCAAGTGGGCAGGTTCACTATCTGATCCATATGGACTGGAGTGTGGCGTGAGGCAGGGTGGCCTTAGCTCGCCTCGGCTCTTCTGTCTATATGTGGATCGGCTGATTCGTGAGCTCAGCAGCGCAATGGTTGGCTGTTCTGTTGACGGAACCTTCGTCAATAACATCAGCTACGCTGATGATATGGCGTTGCTGGCTCCATCGATCAATGCCCTCAGAAGGCTTCTGTCTATATGTGAGCAGTATGCGGAGTCCCATGGCCTCAGGTATAACGCAAAAAAGAGTGAGTGCTTAATATTCAAGGCGGGTAACAAATATTATCCTGAAGTACCGCCAGTGACACTCGATGGGACCGCTCTTAGACAAGTGACTGAGTTTAAGTACTTGGGGCACTGGGTCACTGCGTCGCAAACAGACGTCCTTGACATTGAGAGGGAACGCAGAGCGCTGGCAGTCAGGAGCAATATGCTGATCCGTAGGTTTGCAAAATGCTCGAAATATGTAAAAAGTACTTTGTTTCGGGCGTATTGCCAATCTTTTTACACATGCAGCTTATGGATTGATTATACTCAAAGGGCTTACAGTGCTCTGCGGGTCCAATACAACAACGCGTTCAGGGCGCTGTTGGGGCTGCCGCGATATTGCAGTGCATCGGGTATGTTCGCAGAGGCTCGCGTGGATGACTTTTACGCCATCATGCGGAAGCGTGTAGCCTCCCTGATGCGGCGAATGCGGGGCAGTACCAACAGCCTCCTGGTCGCTGTTGCCGAGAGGGTAGATGGTCCAATACTAAAGCATTGGACGGGGATGCTTGTGTTCCCGACGCAAAGAAATGCCAAATAGTTTATTATAAAGAATTTTAATTATAATATAGATATGATTTAATTGATTTAAGTGATAATTTGTGATGTGCTTGACATTTATAGTAATTAATAATAATGATGGTTCTACTAATATAGCTGTAAGTCTTATTGTTACTAACAAATTGGATTGAATTATCTGTAATAAAATGAAATTTAATTTAATTTAATAGTCAGATTTAATTTAATCCTTTGTAATTGAAGCGCTTTCCAAATAATAAATGTATTATATATAAGTCATGCATCCTTTAAAGTGCAAATATATACTTTGCCTAAGTATATTTAATTAGGAGCAGAAGCTACGTGCCTTGACTTAGGATAAACCCTCGTTTAGATAACTTGAAATGAACAACTATGGTCAAATCATAATTTTTTATATTGAAACAAATTGATATTATTCTACTTTGGAAACACAATTAGTCCATGAATAATTTACTGATAATTATTTATTTAGTTTTTCAATGGGTCCCATGAAGTTCTAAGAGTAAATAATGTTTGTTTTATTGAGTGTTACATTAATACCGTTACGAGGTTGGTTTATAGAAGTCTTGTACAGTCGTTTGCATATTTACGTTCTATAAGCTGTAGCTGTAAGCGAAGCTCTACTAGCCGTTGTTAAGGCGCGTTGTATGCCCAAAATCAACAAAGAGCCATTTTTGACGTCACTAATTTGGCGTGACGTGTCTAAATCATCATATACATTTTTTGTTTACAAATTAAATGACCAGACTTGTGTTCCGAAAGAATGACCAGGTGAAATATTAAAAAATATATATAAAAAACCCGCAAAGTGAACACATTTTCATGCCCTCTTACATCAAATTACAATCTACGATTTTCAACTCTAAACAAAGCGCTATTATAGAGAGTACGTTAAAAAAACGTACTATGACGCGCCCTTAGCCGATTGGTAATTACGCAACGTTCGCTGCGGTCACTATTTGGATGGGTGACAAAAAGTGGTATTTACAATGCGCTACTATGCTTCTGAGGGTACGTTAAGTCATCGCTGTTGTCGTAAGATAAGTAACAGAACAGTAAGACAACAGTCGTAAGACAAAAAACAGAAGTTTTCAGGCAGTGTAGAAATTATGCTACATGTGATGTTTAATTGTAGTGAGTTGAACCGTTATTTATTTCCAAAATGAGTCATGCTCGTGATTGTTTTTAATATTTTTATCATATTCATAATTTTTTTTGTTGTGGTTTGCCTCCACACTTTTGTGTATTTAGCCAGTGTCAAGTAATTTATTTTTCAAGATAATTTATATTATACATATGTATGTTGTATGTGTCAAGTCAAGACAGAGTCCAAGCCATCAAGTGAAACGTTTCACTATCACTATACCACTTTCCCCACAGTCATGCCTGTAATCCAGCACTTGACGAATAAAATGCCACCAATTTTATGCACTAACACTGAAAATAAAACAAGTTTTGGAAAATAATGTGATCCACATACACTTTCAACATAACGTTCCAATTGACGCAATAAAACCCCGGATTTAACAAAGCAAACTGCATTAAACCTCGACCCAGTTATAAAACTAAACTGCCCGGAACAAAACCACTCTATTTCAAATTAAACTAAAACCTAATTAGCATAGCGTATTAAACTGTTGTTTTACAAACATAACTTAGTTTATTTCCTGCTAAATCCTATTTGAGAACCTTACACTGGTTAATATACCGCGTGCTAGCAACATCGCCGGACGCAGCTGGCAAACCGGCACTTAATACCGCCGTTTATTATAAATATAAGTTAGTTTACTGGCAACTTTATCTCGGGATAACAGAGATACCTAACTTCGTTAACGAGAACACTCTAAAAAGTAGATATTTATGTACTTTATGTACGGTTTAATGAAGGGCTACTACAGAGAAAAAATAATCTGGCAAACTATTACTTTGATTTCTATTAGATCTATTAGACCGGATTTCGGTGAATCACTATTTATTTATTTAGATACACAAAAAGCTTACAGTATAAAAGACAAAAGCATTTGTGTCATAACACCGGATAAAAAAAGAAAGAGAAAAAAAAAGAAAAGTTAAAGATCTAAAGTTATAAGAACTACATCTGTGATTGCACCAGGACAATTATTTAGTCCCTATTTAAAAAAGGACAAACTTAATCTTAAACAGTTCGTTGATAGCTCAGACCCTAAGCCGCAGGATTAAGACTGATATTTAGAGAAAATATTTCTTTAGATTTTTTTTAATTGAAATGACATGACGAGCTAGTTGCTCGCCTGATGTTAAGCGACCCGACTGCCCATATCAGTTGCAGTGACATTTGAAACTCAAGTGTAGTTTCGCGTGACACTGCAGTGCGCACATCATCCTGAGACATCAGCACAGTCTAGCAATAAGATTACTAGACTGTGAGATCAGGTCATAAAGTCTCATTCGCCCAGTAATTTCACTAGCTACAGTGCCCTTCGAACCGGAACACAGTAGTGCATGCGCACTACTGCTTGGCGGCAGAATAACTGGCAAAGCGGTGGTACCTACCTAGACGAGCTTTGTCCTACCACCTAGTAGATTGAACAATGTACGTAAATAAGTATCAATTTTAGTTTTGATTGATCAAAACTATTTTTTTTAAAGTCAGTGCTAGAATCACTTGTAATTGCATAGTATCTTACAGAAAGACGCATTGTTCTAGTCCCAAAAAGTTTTAATGTTAGAATTGAAAAGCAACTTTAACATTTTTTATTCAAGGTCCAAAACAAATAAATTCTACCCACCGCAAGATAGCACAAAATACACGACCCAAACCCACAAATAAAGATCCCTGAAACGTTAAATCGAAACGCACACAAATCTTGCCGGCCTCTGAAATGCGCCACTATTGCCTGCAGATCCTCTTCCGATATGAAGGAAGGATTACCCATTTGGAAGAAAAAACCTTCCCAATAGAAACGTGGAATCGACTAACCATAGAGGAATTGATAACTGTCTTTCTAACCCGCTCTAGACAGCTAGTTTGTTACCGAAACCCTCACCAAACCAGCCAAAAGGATAGGATTTTGGGAAGTTCCAAAAAGTTTTGTATATTCAAGGATGGGAAATTTTGGAATTTAAAAAATAAAGGGTTTCTCACCTGTTTAGATATAGACACTCTCCTTCTCCGATGTAGAAATCCCGTGTCATTCCCATCAATGGAAATGTGGGTGAATATAATTATATATGTATACCACCAGTTGTACCATAACATTAACACCACACCACAGCCTCTGTGGTGTGATGGTTGAGCAGGTCGGCTCATAACTCGGAGGCGGCGGGTTCGATTCCCGCGCCAGGACGAGTATATGTAGTGAGAAAAAAAAACGCAATTACTTGTTCTGGGTATGAGTGTTGTGGAACCATGGTCCTCGTAGTTCCTGGGTCCCTCCATAAACATAGGGAATCCTAGTTAGAGTCCAGGATCTATGTAATGATAGTTGAGCGTTATTATTTATTTGTTTTCTATAAATATTCACATTTTTCTGGCACTTGCGAGCATAAAATAACATTACACTGCGTTTTTTGAGACAATTTGCACCATACTACGAGCTTCATCAAACTTTGTTTGCGTAGTCATAGTGCTACGCCCGCTACGTAAACCTACGGCGCTACGGTGTAGCTTAATTTTGTTTTACATGGTCCTACGAATTTTGCTCCGGAAAATATTAGGCTCAGAGATCAAATAAGAACTACATTTGGTATGGACTTACATTATCCTGAGCTAAATCAGACATGGATTTTGTGATTTTACCTTGTCTTTCTGAGACTCATACTGATTCTGCCCACTCATGACTTGGTAATAAAGAGAAAATGAATTTATTTTTGCCCATGGAGAAAATATTAAATGTATCTTCTTGATAAGATTTTTTTTAAAGGTCAATCCGGAATTCAACCCGTAACTTTGGAATTACCGAATTAGAGTAACTTTAACTTACCTTTAACCTGGTTAAAGTTACTGCTATAGTTAAAATTTATTGTAACCGTAATCTTAACCAAGGAGTTACGTTAATTAAGTTAGGTTAATCTTAACCAGCATGTTTAACTATAGTTTAACTACCACTAAATTTGTTTTTATATGTTAAGTGCTTCATATTTTCTTCAATATTTAACAACTTTTTAATCATAACCTTAACTTTAACCAATCTTGCGTAGTTACGGTTGAATAATGACAGAACTTTGCCAGCAGTTGTCTAAATAACGTCACAATTTAACCATTAACCGTTGTTTAATAACCGTTGGTTAATTAGTGCATCGCATTTTTAGTAAATAGACAACAGGCAGTGATGAAAAAAAAAAATGAAAATTATTTATTAGTGTATCAAAACTTATAAACTAAACATACTTACACACTTTATTTCACTGTTTCCTAGAATTTGTGCAGAAGGATTTGTTATTGGGTGTGATCACGAAACTTTGATTGCAATGCAACATGAGAAATTTCTATACTAACTATGCACATAAACTGCGTATACAAACTGTCAAATCCATACAAATTTGTGTTCCTATTGGTTGCAATCGAGTCACGTGATCGCCTAGTAGATACCCAAAGTTATCTAACGTTATTCGATTAATTTTAACTGCAGATTTGACGGTAGTTTAACTGTGAATGGTTCAACTCATCCTAGAGACCAGATTATTGGTGCAGTTGCGGCTTACTGTTACGCAACTAAAGGACGGTCGCTACACCTATCGGGTATTAATGTAAACGGCTTTGCGGCGAAGACGGTTCCCATTATTGGAATCACGTGTTCAGAATTATAATTGCGTTTAATTGTATTGACAAATTGACAAAGAGTATAAATGTAATTATGTATGTTGAGTATTTAATATTACTTAATTTCTTGTAATTTATTTCTATACTTTTTCTCGACTTGAAAGTACTATTCCCTGATGATTAAAAAATGTATCCGATATTCATCATCATTAAAAAAATAGGGCATGATGGAAGAATGTACAAAATTTGGGGTTGTATGTATTATTCAATGCCACATTATTAAAAAAAACTTAAACAAAAATTTTTTTGTACTGAGCCACCCCTTTCACTTAGGGGGATAAAAAATAAATAACTATTCTCAGATCTACCAAGTGTGAATATAAAATTTCATCAAAATTGGTTCGGCCGTTTCGGAATAGTATGGTAACAAACACTGTGACGCGAAATTTTTATATATGTAGATAATAGATACAACCAATGCCTTTTAAGCTAACGGCTGTAGGGGAAAAGTGACGGGATCAGTGTTCACTCAGAAGATCATGTTCCTGAAAAGTAAGCTGGCATTCAACTTTCAATCCTAAAACTGTGGCTTTATGATTCATTGTCATCTGCACCGAAGCCTATTTTCTCTGAATACCTACTTACCCACTAAACGGCACCTGTGACTAATTTGTTCGTCTCTTCCCAAACAGTTTCCCAAATCTGCGCTTGAAACTTGGCACATTTTTCTCAGTCGCAGAACGCCAGAGGCAAAGCAATTAAACTTTTTGCTCGCAATAACTTCATTTCATAGTGAACCTCCCTGTAACGGCTTGGTGATAACAGGTAGCCGCAATTAAGAGATAAAAGGTTAGGAAAGGGTCAAATTAAAAATGTTACTAGCGGCGCCATAATTTTTGTGCCTCGCCCTATCAAATAACTTCACCAAAAAAAATGCAAGTTTCTAGAATATTCCACGTTTACTGTGCAATGAAGAATCTTTGTTTTTTATTTACACCACAATAAAATTTAAAAAAAAATTCAAATCACCGTCGCAAGAACGAATGATAATTATTAGATTGGGTTAAAAAAATAGCATCCCTCAACCATAAACTTTATCAAGTATACAACATAATAATAATAATTTTATGTTTAAGTAATGTTAAATTTCATGTTTAAGTAGTAGTAAGTATTAAGTATACATATAAGCTCTACATACACGTTTGTATAAAATTAACTTAACTATTAAAAAACTATTTAATTCTTATTTTATTCTTATTCTTATACCTATGTTGGCTATAAATAAACATTTGCTAATTCTGCTCGTAACTTGAATAGTCGTGCAGGGTCGAGCGGGATTCGCAAAAGTTCGCACGGGCTAACGCTGAGCCACACTCGCTCTACTCACTATACTTACTACTACTAGTACTACACTTCTAATTGCTTAAAACAATTTTCTTTTAATTTCAGGTATGGCCGGCTCTTAAGGTCGTTATAAGAGGTTGGTACTTAATTACAAAACTTTTGCGAATTCTTCAGTAGCGATGCCGTTAATTCGCTTCCTACTTTCTGGGTAAATGCTTTTAAGTTTATCTTTGGACTATTAAGCATTAATAAACGCTTTTGTTTGTGAGGGTACGACGTGGTGAATTGGAAGCATTGTTTTCAACGTATGAATTCACTATTATAAATGGCGCCATTAAAGAAAAGTTATGAAAAGAATGAATAAGTATTTCTATTGTTCCTTCATTTGCTACTGCAGTTTCGACAGAGTTGGGAAGAAACTGTATTGTTTAACTTTCATCAGATACGCTGGTTAACGCGAATTCAATAAATGTGGCCGGTTCGCTATACGATATCTCACAATTTAGACGCCCTTTGAGGGTTTTCTAAAACTCTTAGTACATCCCTACGCCATAAAGAGGGTGAAGGTGATGTGCTATAAGGAGTGTACTACAACTCTCTAAATGTCAAGTCTTTCAGACTAGCTATTTGGGCTAAATATTGTTTGTCAGTCTGCTAGTCTCTCTCACTAAGAAATAAGTCTCTTATGATATAGATAATGGCGCGAACGAGTATCATTCAAAACTAGCCAATTTACAGGAAGTTCTCAGAAACCGTTACAATAAACCTATAATATCGTAAGGAAACCTTTAACGTAATCATAGGCTCTCCTTGAAGGCGAGGTAATTTTGGCCCGAACAGAAAAAGTTCGTTACCTACCTAATCTTTTGTCTGTTTAGGTATTCATGACAAGGGTCGTACAAGATCCAGTTTCATTAATGTCTACTTAATATGTACAAGATCTGAACCCCTATAAACCTGCATTACGTACCAGAAACTTTGGAAATACATAATTAACTAATTTAACATGATTCCTAATATCATTGAGGTTTAGGCAACCTGTTTATGACGCAAGTTGGGTTTCCCTCTTTACTTAAATCCTCCGAGATATTGGAATGCTTTTTTTTCGTGCGGCTTTGTTTGGAATCTTCTTCAGCTCTTCATCTTCTGCTGGCTTAGTTGGTAGTAGCTTTGCTTTCTGAACTGAAGGTTGTGAGTTTTATTCCCAGCCAGGACCAACATGTATGTGATGAACATAGATGTTGGTTCTGTGTCTGGATGTTATATATTCTATTAGTTATCTGGTTTCCAGTGTACAAGCTTTGCTTTAGTTTGGCATTTGATGGCGTTGTGTGAAATGTCCACAAATATTTATTTATTATTTATCTTCATAAATATTAGCATGATTTTATGACTATACAGGGAGTAACAAAAACCCTGTTAAATAAATGAAGTATGTGTACAGATCATTACAAGTAGTCATATAAAAATGTCTAACAATACCTAAGTTATACGTATCTGAAGTTACACGCAGTATCTAAACACAAAAAAATAATACCATTTCCCAAAAATGTTTATGACACAAGCCGTGCCTATTTTTAAATAGCTAAGTAACTAAGGGAAGAGCAAACGCGGAACCGACAAACGGGGGCCGCCTTTGTCGGCTCTTTTGTAGGATGCCGCCTTTGTCGGCTCTTTTGTAGGATGCCGCTCCTGCACCTGTGTGCCTACGGGGAAATGGGGTGCGCGGGCGGCGCGGCATCACTCGGCATAGGTGCGGCGCGGCCCGCGGCTTACATTCAGTCGCACGTGCTCTCTCATGCAATTTAGTCGTTTCCAGTTTGATCGTCGCGAATTTAGTGTCGAGTGTTATGTCGTATTCTAACGACGAATACTACAATATGTTAATGTGCCTTGGTAGAAGCATTTGTGTGATGTGTTTTTGAAAGCTCTTTTAAGAGCTAAAAATGATGTACCTATCTTGTTTCTTAACAATACAAAATCACACGTGAATTCGATTGTTTAGCCTTTGCTTGACGTAAAATGATTAGAATATGTCAGTGCGGCAGAACGGCGCGCAGCACTTGTGTGCTTACCACTATTGGTTAAAGAGACCTTTTACGTCATTAAGTTACGGTCTCGCAATCCTACAACGTTGTGGTAGTGGTATAGGGCACATAAACGTATGGAAAATGCATAAGAAGTAATCTGTGGAATGGCCTCTAGTTCCGTCGCAGTAGGTATGCGCGGTGAATAGACTTAGCGTAGCATGGCGGGCGGTGCGGGGTGCGGGCAGCAGGCTGCGTCGGTGGTGCAAGTACCTATGTTGTCAATATCTGAGGTCGTCAACATTTTTAGTAACGGCATAAAAGGTTTTAATAAAAAGCACACGTAAGTTTTGTATGTCTCGTATTGAAATAGAACTAGTATTACAACAACCTTGAGTTGACACTGGATACGCAGCTCGCGGATATAACAGGGTTTTTGTTACTCCCTGTATATGACATTACATTTTTCTTCATATTCTTATTCTTATATGTAATCTGGTAGTAAATAAATAAAATATAATGACTAAAACTATATTAAATCTAAACTAAAATAAACTAAGTATCGAAATCTAAAATTATATCTAAACTTATAAATAAACGAGCTTCTGCCCGCAGCTTCGCCCGCGGCGTGGCCTATGGGAAAATAATTCAACCACCCATTTCACCCTCTTAAAGGTGGAATTTCGAAAAATCCTTTCTTAGCGGATTCCTACGTCATAACATCTACCTGCATGCCAAATTTCAGCCCGATCCATCCAGTAGTGGTTTGGGCTGTGCGTTGCATAGATCACTATGTCAGTCAGTCACCTTGGAGTTATATATATTTAGATAACCGCGTTTAGGTCTCTGTCTGCAGGTAAGGTGCCTAAAAAACTGGCGATATTACCTCCTTGAATAGCCAAACTTAGTATTTGGTCGAGGTAGGTTTCGATTGTATGGCGAGTTGGCTGGACTGCAGTCGCGACCCCTTCTCGCCCCGATACGGCGGACGAGGGCTCACGAGGGGTTTTAGTTGGTTCGAGTCCCACATACTCCCTGCCACCACGGGGGTGGTATGTAAGTGCGAGAGCATTTCCCCCCCTCAAAAAAAAAATAAAGGTTTCGATTGTTTGAAAGCTTGTGATTTTTTATATATGCCTGTAGAAAAACTTTTCATCATACACAACTCCGTTGCGAAAATAACACAATTCACAAAAACGGCAGATGAAATAAGTTTATTTGTCATGCATTCTCTCGAGACAACTTTCATGTTATTTCGCAAGAGAATTTTGATTAAACTTGGCTTTGTGATATTGCCGAGCGTCCAAATTAAACTAGCGTATGCGAAGGTAATCAACTCTAAGCTGGGTCTTAGGCTATCGCGAGGAACAGATGAGCTCCTATTGTCTTTGTAATTACTAGTTCACTCAAATATTATTATGTCAAATGTAAATTTCAGCATGATGATGCGTGATATTTTATAAGTACCATTAATGCCCGTCTGTATTAAAGTCTATTAAAATACAACTTGGCTAAGCTTGGCAGACCAAATACTGAACGCTCATTGGTTGCTGTTTGTTGATGTTTCATCCAATGAGCGTACTGTCTTTGGCATGTTGACTTACACGAGCTTGACAAATTAGTACAGACAGGCATAAATCTTCGGTGATAACGATACGAACTGCTTAGACAAGACGGACAATATTATACGTGCTTCAACGGTAGTAGATTGTTTCTGAAAAATTATAACAGTCGAAGAAACGTCACTGAGACTAGTTAGGCGTTCACGTAACTAGATTGCAATAGAAACACTTTGTATGAATTTGTTTTTTTTTTTTGTTTCAGTACGCAGTTTGTGTTTTAAATTCCGCAATCACCCCGCAGGGGGTGATCACGAAACTATGATTGCAATGCAACAGAAGTAATTTAATTCCTAATATGAAAATTTCCATAGTAACTATGCACATAAACTGCGTACTGAAACTGTCATCACGAATGATATCAGTGAGGGCTAAGGACCAAAAAGCGATACCTATGATGAATTACTCGTGAAAGCCTTTGAAATATTTAGCAAAAATACTAAGAATGAATGAGACGTTTCAAATTATTATGAAGTAAACATTAGTATTATATACCGTCTGAGTATTTAATATAACGTATAGATTGCTTTATTGGCGCCCAAACTGGGTTCAATCTCCGACTGTCATTCAAGATGTCCAACAATCCATTGTCAGGGGAAATTACCTTGTCGGCCGGTCACGTCGAATCCCGTCACGTCTTATCGCGTCCGGTCTGCAATAAAGTGAATTTCGCAAGACTTGATCTATTAGTGTAATTAGTTTGCGTAAGCAAGTCTACGCGGGACAAGAAAGATGTGGCCAGATCGCGCTGAACCTGAATTTCAACTAAAAATCGAAAATCTAAATCGCAGACCTTTCTTTTAGTAAAGAGAGCGTCTGGACCAGATTGACTGTGTGCGTATAAAACGTATTTAAACGCATCTGATAGTAGTAAGAAAATAATGCGACCTAAATAGCTAAAATAACTGTAAAAATTAATTCACAATAACAACAACGCCCAACGATTACATACATAAATCCTGGACCTTAACTAGGATTCCCTGTATCTAAGGACCCAGAAACTACGACGATCACGGTCTCACAACACCCAGACTCACAACAAGTATGTGCTTTTATCCGTGCACAAACACCTGTTCTGTCGTGGGAATGGAACCCGCCGCCTCTGAGCTATGAGCCAACCTGCTCAACCACTCGTTTGGCACCACAAATGCTTTACGATTTTTTATTCCTTTTTATTCTGACGATTAGGAGAATCGATAAGAGCAATTGAAAGCGTAGGAGTAAGGTAAACGTGGGCGCCTTTCGCGTGGGAGTTATTAGGTTGGTATTGTGTGTTGTGTTATCAAAGGCTATTTATATACTTTTTTTATTAGTTATAGCCAACAATTAGGCCACTGTCCCGCTTTATGTTAATGAATGACGTGACGAGCTAGTCGTGATGTTAAGCGACACAGCCGCTCATAACAGTTGCAGTGTCACTCTGAAGTCTACTCGGACTGATATCAGACCATAAAGTCTCATTGCCTAATATTTTCACTAGTTTACACACTACTGCTTGCCAGCAGTAGTGTGTAACTACTGCTGGCAAGCAGAACAGGTAAAGCGAAGATATCTACCTAGACGAATTTTACAGAAAAGTTATAGCACTCAATGAATATAATGATAAAAACAATGATTAAATGAATTTGACATTATAAATGTTTGCCTATGACCTCCCGTCACTATTCGCGACTTCAGACTGTTTAATTAATCGATATAAGATGTTTCAATTAAGTGAAATTGAAACCGACATCATTTTTAACGGTTCAATACCCCATAAATCTTTTTTGATATATCGTTGGAGTTTCCAATTTAATAAAATAAATTAACTTATTTGAGAGTTTATGTCTGAATCCCTTCTGACCTATATTATATTACAATAAGTAAATAAAGTGAGTATAAAATGGAAATTTCGATATCAGAGCTACGTGATTAATATATATTTAATGAACGCGATGCGCAACGTTTCGTATTATTTTAGGCGCAGCACCGGGATACGCCTGTTATTAACATTGTTTCATAATAAATTTAAACACTCATAAATCTGTATTTCTCTCTCGTCGTTATACCTTTGTAAATTTTACATTCGTTTATTTACGAGTTTTTAGGTATTAAATTCGTATGTTTTATTCAGTTTGACTTATCTGCTAACAAAACGTTAATTATCAAAACCCAGTGCCAGTTGTACCATCAATGGTACTAGTGGAACAAACAATGGCAAATGCTTAGTTGTACAATTATAATAACAAAAATTTACATCAAAATTACTCAAGTGCCTCATGAATCTCCGATATTTTTGTGGCTTCGGCAAACTTAAAAGAAAAACCATGAACAACTTTTTTACCTTTAATACGAATAAAAACCGTCCGCGCGCTTGACGACTTATTACTTCCTGCCAACTTTATTTTTTTTAGCTTGCATAAGAAAATGGAATCTAACCTTAAATAACAAAATCTTAAACTTACAGAAAATATTGCCTCCAATCAGACTATAGGTATTGACACAAAAGCAACATTAAACACAGGCGCTTAATGTGCGTTCATTGCCGACGACGTCGACAGATACATCACATTAAACTGATCGTAACGTACTCGTATATATCCCTTGCCATGTAATTAATGACTAGATACACATAATTGCGTCAGTCAATGTTGGGAACAAAACGGTGACGCACACAATACACATGCTTAAACAGCCATAGCTTTATAAACGTCTAAACACGGCTGCTCTAATCTACTTCTGAACTGATTGGATTATTCCATATTATGTTGTTATTTAATATTAAAGCCTCCTTAATCCTCAGTCAAAAAAATATAACAATAAATCTAGCTGATTTTGCGTATACTGCAAATTGAAGTTGCGAGCGGCCTTCGCCGGGATCAAGGTCTTGGCACCACTTCGAGTCATCTACTGACAATCAAAGTAAAATGTACTTGTAAGCAAAACCGTGGCTAAATTATCTTAGGCTTGGTCGTGACTTGATTTATTGTTCAAATACAATGTGGTATACGAAGGTAAAAGCCTATTCTGCATTTCCGCATCGACAAGGAAGCCCAAGTCATTTATTTCATTTGGGTGGTCACTGGCTCTTATCTTCTTGACGCTGTAATCGTTTTTCCGCCGCCCACTATCGGTTCCTCCCTCGTGCCGAAGCATAAATCTTACATAACACAAGTAGACCCTAATACAGTATTCAGGCAGGTGTCAATGCTTCCGGTGATTACTGAACAACTGAACCCTTCTACATTATTGGTGTCTTATCGATACTATTCGTTTTACCCCTGGAATTGGATCGGACAGCAGGAATGGAGAAAAACATTGTTGGCGTTCACGAGGTAAATTTTTTATTTCGGAGATCTTAGATTTATTGGGATGATGTAAGTGTGCGTGGCTAATTTATATCAAGCCCATATTCGAAGAAGAATCAATTACTTTCTGATTGTGATTATGTATGGTGAATACGTACAAGACTGCGGCTTACTTTCTCTTTATCATGATTGATTTTAATCAAAATTGTACATTTTTCATCTTCTCTTTTCTTTGAAAGCTAATTAGTTGCAAAGTTATATATAGTATCAATTAAATTGCAAAAACGTATCTGTCGCTTTGCGAACACCACCTCATGTTCAAATTTAATAAAAATTGAATAGCCAACGAAATATAATTAAATAGTTAACGGTGATAATAACAAAATAATGAAGCCTTGTAACACAATACATTTGATACTCAACGAAAATTTCCGAACCCTAAATCGTTAGCAATAGCCCACTAACTATGTAGATGCCTGCGATCTACAATAACGGACCGTTCCCAAACACGAGCTTTTGTTTAGGTGTAGAATAACCGCTAGATACCGTAAATCAAAACCTTCCACGGATAGCGGTAACTTAAATTCTATTATCTATAAATTACCTACTAAAATTAACTTTACAAAAACGCCATCCGCAACTGAACGACATTGAGAGATTGATTCCTTTTCGATATTTTATAAAATGTAAGTAAATTAAATATCTACAACAAAACGTTTACCTAACAATATGTGTACCTCGAAACTTCTTATACTCTTCGGCGTTGACGCTAAAAAATTCGCTACGCAGACTAAAATATTCAATTTCAATGGATATCAAAAATCTACTATGAATAAGTGATGCGGATTTGTAATAGAGCTTTTCTGGCTTTTCTTAAAAGCTTCACGATGAATTCTAGTTCGGACGTACTGTACAGTATGATTAATAGTCTTCTTCGTTGGATACTTTGATATGAAATGTGTAAAATAGAAGCATCAAATTCGCCAAGTGATTACTTTATCTATGAATGAATGTAAGAAACACGGAGTTTGCTTCTTGAAAAAGTTTACACTAATAAAAAAAGCGAAGTCGTAATTATGGAAATTAACAAAAAATAAACGAGTTCATATTATAATTCATTCTTTTTAATGATGTCAATTTGATGATATGAGTCAACGTTATTTTCATTTGATTAAAACTTAAGTAAATAAATAATAACACTCAACGATCACATACATCGATCCTGGACCCTAACTAGGATTCCTTGTGTCTAGGGACCCAGGAACTACAAGGACCTTGGTCCCACAACACCCAGACTCAGAGCAAGTGCTCAAATACTTGTCCGGCCGCGGGAATAGAACCCACTGCCTACGGGTTATGAGCCGACATGCTCAACCACCACACCAAAGAGGCTATCAATCAGATATTTGATGCAAAAGTTTGCACCAACGTGCCCTAAATATTCCTTCTGAAATTTTAACAACTTTACCACCGCGTGCGAAGTATAATGCCATGACTTGATGCCATGAGTATAACTCCATTATCTATTCCATGCCCAATCGAAAATCTGCTGAAGCTGTACTTGCATTCAAATTGGCATGTAGTCTCCGGGATTACGCAACTCGCTGTCCTAAAACAAAAGAGTTTAGAAACAAAATGACCCACGACACTGTAAAGCCTCATAATATTTATCTTTATTCCCTCACAAAGTCCACTCAAGGTACTAAATGACGCATTTATCGTAATCGTGTAATCCTCCAATTAAGGGGCAATTTAGACCAAACGTGTAAGCAAGGATCTAAGGGCTGTTTCTACATGTAATCCGAGAAAATCCGTGCAGTGGACAGGTTGGCTTACAGTCTTACACACACATTCTATTGGCCTTTTCCATTACCTTTGGACAGCTTCGACCAATAAAAGGTACGTTGGATGTCGTGCCCCATTTACTAATGGTACATTAGAAAAGAGAGTACAATCACTAAAACAAAGTCGCTTTCTCTGTCCCTATGTATGTTTAAATGTTTTAAACTACGCAACGGATTTTGATGCAGTTTTTTTAAATAGATAGAGTGATTGAAGAGGAAGATTTATATATATAATAATAACATCCATTAAATAGTGGAGAAATAGTGGTATTTTTGAGGTTTCTATTGTGATGGCGTAAATGATTAAATTTTTTCGCTTACATTGCATACTTTCCGCTTACATTGCAAACGCAGGCTGAACCCTACGACATTTATCAAAATAATGTACTAAGTATACACATTGAAAAGGTCTACAGAAATCTCCGCTATGGTATATGTCTATCTCTTATGGATATCCCACAATAAAATTTTTTTGTCATTTACTTTTTACGACTAATAATGGCTAATTTTCGAAGCGATTTTAACCAATACAGCATTAATCCTTATCTAATTAAATACCTTAAATACATTGTATAATAGCTAGTATAATATAAAAAAAATGTAAAAAATGTAGGTAATAAAGTTTTCGAACGTACCTATGTAGCTTGTGTATGTACTTAGACTAATGATACACTTACAAGTTTATAAGTTTGAAAAGGACTTCTTATATGTGTCCTTAACACCCACGCCAAATCTGAAAAAAGAAGCTCTTACTTCACAATTGATCCGCATGGAGGAAAATCTCTAAATAAAAGCCACTTCTTGACTCGGTACGTATTATCAGTAAGATGAAATCTTGGAACCTGACGTCAACATCACGTTTTGCTTTTCTATAGTACAAAAAATACCAAGGAATGTAATGAAAACCCATGATGCCAATTTATAGTAACGAATCTATATTATCTATCGCATAGATATAAAAAGTCGTGTTAGTTACACTATTTATAACTCAAGAATGGCTGAACCGATTTGGTTGAAAATTGGTGGAGTGGGGGGGGAACCGTGTTTTACTAATTCACCCGTGCGAAGCTGGGACGGGTCAACTAGTATATATTGTTATCGACCAGAAGTGAATTTAACTAAAAAAAAACAATTATTAAAAAATTTATATTACCTTCAAATCAAATTTACGATATTAAATGCAACACAAATTAATAACTCCGTAGCTAGTCCGCACGCTCCGACCGTTCGAAAAGAAGTGAACGAGCCAATGCGCCTGCTTCTCGCTCGAGGCCTCGCCAAGTCTGATGACGCGGTGGATGTCCACGCCCTCTTCGTCTCTTCTTGACTTGTTACAATATATTATATCTTTATATATAAAAGAAACCCGTGCTAGTTACACTTTTTATAACTCAAGAACGACTGAACCGGTTTGGTTGAAATTTGTATTTCGTTTTTTTCCCTTTTTTTTTAGTTCCACGGCTGAAACCGTGGGGCGCAGCTAGTAATGATTAAATAATATATTTAGCGACCCGAGCGACCATCCTAAATTAAATGGCAGCTAGTCCAATTCTTCACACTGGATCGACAATTATTGAAGGCTATAAATATCGTTCCTCGGAGATAAAGACGAATTGATGGTATCAAGTCACGCGATAAAACTGAAATGGTGCGTCACCCATAATTAGATAGGCAGACAATGAATAACAATCTAAACTTTTTCACTTATATCTCCAGAACGGCTAACCTGATTTACATGCGATTGATATCAATCAATAGCCACGCTATCTATATATATATATAACTCAAAGGTGACTGACTGACATAGTGATCTATCAACGCACAGCCCAAACCAATGGACGGATCGGGTTGAAATTTGGCATGCAGATGTTATGACGTAGGCATCCGCTAAGAAAGGATTTTTTGAAATTACACCCTTAAGAGGGTGAAATTGGCGGTTGAATTATTTTCCCATAGGCCACGCCGCGGGCGAATCTGCGGGCAGAAGCTCGTTTGGCTATATTTCATGATAAAAATTATAACGACCTTTGTGAGCCGTCGTCCCTGGCAAATCTGCATTTTATACATTTTTCAGGAGAGCAAAAAAACTACTTTACTATGGTATAATTTTAAAAATAGTTCAGGTACGCTTATTTACTGCTATAATCTCCTAAACTATAAGAGCTAGAAATACGAGGATTTGCCATAATATGTATCACTACCTTCTAAGCTGTTTGCCCGAAAAAAACTAATTTTCGCAAAAAATGCAGATTCGTAAGTTTGCCGTGGAAGGGACGAGAGTAGAAACGGTTTAAGTAACAGCAGCGTCGGTCAAAAGTCGCAACCGGTCGTATAACCTTTTGAAAAAAAATTCGCGGGTACCTTTTTATGTGTTCCATAATGGTCGTACGCCGGAAATGATTTTTTCTCTGCGCCCAGTGTTCCGCCCGAGGTGTAGGGTGTAGGCGGAATTGCCTTGACCTCAGGAGGCGTTAGCAGTTACTTTTAATACGTGGCAGTTAATTTCCGTTAATGAAAGTTCGCAAGATTTTTTTAAATGTTTGTGATGAGACTTTTTCTTAAATACATTGAAATTATGGATCTATAGTTTGTTTTCTCAGCAAAAAAAGTCGTAAAAGTCCGTTTATCAATAATACATGGAATTTTCCTTTCTCCATAATCTATACATATAAAATTCAAAGTCCTGACTGACTGAATGACTTACTTATATATCAACGCACATCCACTGGTCCTAGAGACTTGAAATTTGGAGGGTGTGTTCTTTGTAAAGTGTAGGTATCTACTAAGAAAGGTTTTTTCGAAGTTCCATCCCTTAGAGGGTGAAATGGGTGGTTGAATTGTTTTCCTACTAGTTGCGCTAGTTATCCGGGTTTCACCCGCGGATATAAAGTATTTTACTTATTTGCTCATCTCACGGGAACATTTCACTTTTCCGGCATAAAATGTAATCCATTATGTATCATATATGTTAATCCAGTGTATAAGCTATCTTGGTACCGAATTTCATCCAAATCCATTCAGCCGTTTGAGCGTGAAGGAGTAACAAACATACACACATACAAACTTTCGCCTTTATAATATTAGTGTGAATAGTGTGAATTAGTGTGATAGGCCACGCGGGTGAAGCCGCTGGGAGAAGCTAGTAAAGTATATTTTACATAGGTATTTCTTTTTAAACCTACTATTATCTATAACGCGAACATACGGAACGAATAAAGACCGCCTGCTCTTTCAATACTGTAACTGTAAATTAGTTTTTATAATGATGGCAGAACCTATTACAGCAGAGCATATTGGCAGAACATAATGTAGGTTAGTTTCAGAAGACATTGATTTACGAGTTCGATTGAAGTGAAGACAATCGCGTTTATATTTATTATTATAGCCTAATACCGGTCGGACGGTCGGCATCTATTTTTGATTTTGCATATTTAGGTGTGACCAGAACTAGTACACTTCAAGCCTGCAAAACATGAAGATAATAAAAGAAAAGGAGAGTTATAGCGATAGAAAGAGAGGCACCAGATTAGGTTATAGCCTTGTAGCGCTGTGCAAGCTGAACTACACCTTATAGCGCTCCTGCAAGAGTGGTTTTTTAAGTGTGTTATCGACGTAAAGCTTCTATATCTATACCACTAAAGTTTCCAAAGATATGACAGTTTTTTTTTTAATTTTTGGCTCCACACCTACGTGTATTTAGCCAGTGCCAAGTAATTGATAATTTATCAAGTTAATGATATTTCACGCAAATATGTGTCAAGTAACAGTCGAAGTCATCAAGTCAAGTCATAATCTAGTCAAAGTCATACTCCTAGTAAAGTGGTGACAACTTTACTTAAAGCTTTTATGGAGTTTTGGAAACAACACGAAAAGAAACGTTTCACCATCATTATACCATTTTCCCACACTCACGCCTGTAATCCAGCACTTAACGAATAGAATGTCACCAATTTTATGCACTAACACTGAAAATAACACAAGTTTTGGAAAATAATACAATACAATGACGCAATCTTTTTCGCGTTCCCGCCAAAACTCCCTATGACAGTTATATAATCTGTCTGGGTGGAGATGTTTAGTGCAAGTAAAAAGTTTTAATACCTGTAGAGGCGGCCAGTGTTTACAACCGCATTTTACTCGATTTTTGCATGACGGTTTATATTTTCCGTAATAAAAAGTTGCCATGTTTACTTTGTACAATGTTTTATCCAAAATATTTACATATTTTTGATATTCACGATGAGTTTAAATCGATTTGTAATTAATATATTCAGGTGTTCCTGAGAAAAGAGCAAAATAGATACAAGAAAGACGGACAATAACTAATTGCTTAAATAGATACCTATTGTTTTCTTTTATATTATTTCCTTTAAAATAATAATAATAATAGTAACGCCCAACATACATACATAGATCCTGGACCCTAACTAGGATTCCCTGTGTCTAGGGACCCAGGAACTACGAGGATCATGGTCCCACAACACTCAGACTCAGAACAAGTATTAGAGCTTTTTTCTATAATATATAATAATGATAATAACTGCCATATATTATAGAGCCATTACAAATTTCTGCCATATATTTTCCTTTTAAATAATATAATATATTAGTTGCGCCCCGCGGTTTTACCTTTGGATAAAAAATATTTTTATTATTTGCTCATCCTACGGAAAAATGTCACTTTTCCGGGATATAATGTAGCCTATATGTTAATCCAGTGTATAAGCTATCTTGGTATCAAATTTCATCCAAATCTATTCAGCCGTTTGAACGTGAAGGAGTAACAAACATACATATACATATAAACTTTTGCCTTTATAATATTAGTGTGATGTGTTAGTGTGTAGTGTGATGTGATAGCAGAACAAAATTGTTTTTCTAAAACAGGCATGGATTCTTAATTATAGGTGTAGACGACCCTGGCTAGAAACGATGCCCAATATCTAAATATATAAAAAATATATAAAGAAGACATTCTCTTTAATTCGGAATAACTTTCTAGTTAGTACACGTCACTTACTTAAAAAACATTTGAGTACTGAAGAAATCATTGTCAAGAAGCTTTAGATAATTATAAACTTTCCTACGTTATTTTTGGCTTCGACTTCCATCTCAGTTTTTGTCAGAGTTCTCTCAACGAAACCTTGCGAAATTTCTGCGAAGTGTTATTTTGGAGACGGCTTTCATTCAGGGTATATTCATTATTCAAAAAAGTAATACGAAAATAAGTTTTTTAAAAATTGAAATACAATGTTTTTCAGCTATTTGCGTTTTATTTTCATGAGATCAATTGTGCCCTAAAAATACACCTACACAACTATTTACCATTTGTTTTGTTTGGTTTTGGCTCCACACTATTGTGTATTTAGCCAGTGTCAAGTAATTGATAATTTTTCAAGTTAATGATATTTTCGCAAATATGTGTCAAGTCAGAGTCGAAGTCATCAAGTCCAGTCATAGTCTAGTCAAAGTCATACTCCTAGTAAAGTGGCGGCAACTTTACTTGAAGCTTCTATGGAGTTTTGGAAACAACACTAAAAAAAACGTTTCACCATCATTATACTACTTTCTCACACTATTGCCTGTAATCCAGTACTTAACGAATAAAATGCAACCAATTTTATTCACTAACACTGAAAATAACACAAGTTTTGGAAAATAATACAATGCGGTGACACGATCTTTTTCGTTTTCCCGCCAAAACTCCATGTTGCTGTTGACGCGCAAAACAATAATGACATCTCTATTTACACATATTTTATAATTATATGCTCTTATATATAAGCCGTCTGCAATACCGTGCGCAACATTTGACGCGCATACATCGCTGTTAAATTATGGCCGTGTATAGCCAACTTCTTTGCAAACGTGCAATGTATAGCGATCTGAGTGAGTCGCTACGACTAGCTACCGACATTGGTTCTACAAAGGAGCCATCACGCTATTTCCACTCCCTATTCTCTGGTTTTAATAACATCAGCGTCCAATAATGAAACTTCATAACCGAAAAATTCAATATAGAAATTTTCATCTTAAAATTCAAGGAAAGGTCGGTAGAGGATGATTTATTATGAAAAGCCCACGAGACTGTGAAAGGTTCTAGTCTTTGATAAAGAAAGGGAATATGCGTTGCCTGTGCCCGTATTACAGATTACAAAACGACGGCCAGCCCAGACGTGAACGTTGCTCATGTCGAGATACAATTTTTAATGGGCTTGAGTACCGTGTAGTGTTGCCTACAGTTAAAAGAAAACATTATTATTTACATAGATTATATACATTTATTTACATAAGCCCCTATTTATGGTATGCCCTGAATTTTAAATTAAATTCCTAAAATATATATATAATGTAACGTAACCGAGTTGGAGATGAAGAAGCGATGACAGGAAGTTGACTTGACTTGAAGTTGAAGATGATGAAGCAAAGTATGGCCCCGAAGCACACCCTGGAGTCGATGTAGCCGCAGGGAGACGTCCAGAGGCGCAGCGAATGACCGCTGCTTGTGCCGAGCTTAGCAACACGGCGGGCAGCCGTCACAGAAAGCCACCTGCTAATGAAAAGGTCTTATCAACTGTTCACGCCAAATCCACTGCAGGCCGCCGTCACCGGCGGAGATTGCCACCGCTTAAGGCCTGGTTTAAACAGGGGTGGTCCGCAACCGTCACGAATAGATAGGCGAAGCGGAGAGGAACTTAGGACGGAAAACTGCCTATCCGTGGCCACACAGAGTGCCACTTGCACGGCAGCACCAAGTACACTTCAGTTACACTGTTCAGATTAAAGAATATAGTTATGTACAGAATATAATTTAGTGGTGAAGTCCAGAGGAAGACTGCCCTTGCGTGACTATTTTCAGTTTTTTTCAAGCCTCACGCCGTCACCAAAACAACAGACAAAATCCTTGAAAATCGAGAGAACTAAATTTTGAAATCCTGTCACAATTTAATATCAGCTAGCATTAAAATAGGTCGATGAACAAAGACTAATACAAAATCCTAAACAACCTAACCTTAAAATGTCGTAAATTCATGAAAACTTATGGTAAGAACCTCTTTCAGGGAATTAGAAAAGTCAATAGATGACATCTGTCCAAAAAGTAAACAAACATTAAAATCGTTATTTTTAGTGCTCCTACTGGAAGAATCACTACAAAAATGCAATGAAAAGCCATAATAAAATCAGCTTCAATACCAGTGTAAATTTGGTGAAGATCTGTGAGGTAATATGAAAAAGTTATTTCTTCCTGAAACACCCGTAATTTAGGGAAAAACTTAGGGAAACGACACATAAGATGTTCCTGTGATCTATATCTACCGATCCACTGCCAAAATAACCCATACCAAAGGCTTTAAGTACAATTTTAGAGCACAACATTTTATTCACAATAACCAAGAAAACAAAAAGGTATTATTAAAGTGTTTTGGAACATTTCAGGAGCCTGCAAGGAACGTTCAGATTATGCTTTACAGAAAAAATAAAATGAAAAACCAAAAGCCATAAAAATATCATAAAAAACTGAAACTATTAACTAAGAAAAGTGTGCTACTAAGCACTATGGCGTAGGGGTAACCCTACATTTCCCCAACAACCCCGAAAAAATTAAAATACCTAAGTATTTTAATTTTTATAGAACATACAAACATAGCTAAGATTATATACATAAGAAGAAAACAAGTTTCTTCGATCGAGAAACTAACCAAAACTTAAAGAGTGTTTTCCCAATATAGAGATGATGTCCGTATGTTGAACAACAAAGAATCAAATAGTAAAGACTCTGACATACAGTCAAAGGATAATATACTAGGACAACAGTGTCCTAGAACTGAACAATAAACATTATTATGTCCAATTATGAAATCATCATAACATCCAGCATCACAAAGGTAATGACCCAGAACACATTAGAATGGTGTCCAGATCAGCAGCAGAATAGACATCTATAGACAGCCCAGCTTTAAAGAAAACGGAAAAATCGAAAATGACACGTTAATGACACAAATTACCCTATCACGCTAAACCTAACATACATATATTGAACATTAATTATTAATATATATTTTATAACCTACATCCATCCACATCCAGATTAAGAGTGGGGTAGAGCTCACTATCAATGGCTACTACAACCCTTTCATGTCAAAACCGCCTGCATTACAACGACTAACCGCTAAGCAATAAAAGCTAGAGTCTAGAAGAGACCTAAGCTTTAGCCCAAGAACTGAACATTAAGGTGAAAACAATATAGAAGTATAAACATAACTTTAAAAAAAAATATTGTAAATTTAGAAATATGAATAGTTCCAAAAAGAAATACGAAAACAGAAATTGTGATATTTACATTATTATCCTAAGTCAAAAAATACATTATTTACAGTTTTAAAGTTAATCATTTTTATTTTGAACCTCTGTTCTTCAAACATCGAGTACTTTAAGAGGATGTCTGGTATACCAGCATACAACGCAGCTTGGACTTTGACAGAAATTCATGCCAGCAGTCCAATATTGTAAGTGTAAATAACCCGAGGCCAGCACAAACAAGATGAAAACATAGCATGCACTTTTGACATGTTGTGTCTTTGGTTAAGTTTAAGAAAAAAAAAACATACCGCAAGCAGCACACATAACTGCCATATCAGACTGCTGGCGGCTTACTCGGTAAAAACTGGATCGAAGTGTCGATCTCCAAGCTGCGTTGAAACTGAGCTGCGTTGAGCCACAACACCAAAAGTTCTCCTCGTTAACAACCAGGCACCCTCAGAGGTTCAAGCTATAACATACAAGAAGTATTAATATTTATACATACTCAACGATAGCTATACAGAATAAATATATCTATGAATTCATTTCATCATGATGAGTATAACACATTATACAGAACGATACAGAATTGGTATACATATGCATTTATAGAGTATATAAGATAGGTCTGTAAGATAGAGCTTTATTAATAAAAAGAGAGAAAAAAATGAGGCCAAAAGATAATCCGAAAAGAGCGTGACTTGTGTAAGTTTGTTTTAGAATTTTGAGGGGCGGGGGGGTGGGCTCGGCCAGAAGGGCGCCAAACTGTAGTGTTGCCTACAGTTAAAAGAAAACATTATTATTTACATAGATTATATACATTTATTTACATAAGCCCCTATTTATGGTATGCCCTGAATTTTAAATTAAATTCCTAAAATATATATATAATGTAACGTAACCGAGTTGGAGATGAAGAAGCGATGACAGGAAGTTGACTTGACTTGAAGTTGAATATGATGAAGCAAAGTATGGCCCCGAAGCACACCCTGGAGTCGATGTAGCCGCAGGGAGACGTCCAGAGGCGCAGCGAATGACCGCTGCTTGTGCCGAGCTTAGCAACACGGCGGGCAGCCGTCACAGAAAGCCACCTGCTAATGAAAAGGTCTTATCAACTGTTCACGCCAAATCCACTGCAGGCCGCCGTCACCGGCGGAGATTTCCACCGCTTAAGGCCTGGTTTAAACAGGGGTGGTCCGCAACCGTCACGAATAGATAGGCGAAGCGGAGAGGAACTTAGGACGGAAAACTGCCTATCCGTGGCCACACAGAGTGCCACTTGCACGGCAGCACCAAGTACACTTCAGTTACACTGTTCAGATTAAAGAATATAGTTATGTACAGAATATAATTTAGTGGTGAAGTCCAGAGGAAGACTGCCCTTGCGTGACTATTTTCAGTTTTTTTCAAGCCTCACGCCGTCACCAAAACAACAGACAAAATCCTTGAAAATCGAGAGAACTAAATTTTGAAATCCTGTCACAATTTAATATCAGCTAGCATTAAAATAGGTCGATGAACAAAGACTAATACAAAATCCTAAACAACCTAACCTTAAAATGTCGTAAATTCATGAAAACTTATGGTAAGAACCTCTTTCAGGGAATTAGAAAAGTCAATAGATGACATCTGTCCAAAAAGTAAACAAACATTAAAATCGTTATTTTTAGTGCTCCTACTGGAAGAATCACTACAAAAATGCAATGAAAAGCCATAATAAAATCAGCTTCAATACCAGTGTAAATTTGGTGAAGATCTGTGAGGTAATATGAAAAAGTTATTTCTTCCTGAAACACCCGTAATTTAGGGAAAAACTTAGGGAAACGACACATAAGATGTTCCTGTGATCTATATCTACCGATCCACTGCCAAAATAACCCATACCAAAGGCTTTAAGTACAATTTTAGAGCACAACATTTTATTCACAATAACCAAGAAAACAAAAAGGTATTATTAAAGTGTTTTGGAACATTTCAGGAGCCTGCAAGGAACGTTCAGATTATGCTTTACAGAAAAAATAAAATGAAAAACCAAAAGCCATAAAAATATCATAAAAAACTGAAACTATTAACTAAGAAAAGTGTGCTACTAAGCACTATGGCGTAGGGGTAACCCTACAACCGATCGAGGATTAAGCGTCGTTCTACGGGCCTAAGGGTGGTATTAGAAATAGGTAGTTCGACGTCTAGTTTGAGGTAGAGTCATACGAATGCATATATATATATTTGTAATACTTCTTTGTAGTTTATGATTTTTAATTTATCGCTTGGTTTGAATCTTGATTTGGTCCTTCCTGTATTGTATATATATTCATGTTAATAATAATAATAAGCTAAAAAAAAAACAAACAGCGACATGCTCTCTTGGTCATGCGACAAATAAAATCACAATCTTATCTACGATACTCTACGCGTCACCTGAATAACATACATTCCGTTTAAATAGTGCGCGTTTAGAGCTTATTTATTTTTAAATACGCAATGTGCGTTGAATAATTATATTACTACATTTATGTGGTCTTTGTACAAAACCAGTGTCTCATGGAATGTATGTAATAGTCATTCTGGGAATGAAGGCAGGAGTGATGTTGATGTGACTTTTCCATGGAAGACTCCGCGTGCCAGGGAAATGAAAAATGGCAAAAATAAAATTAATATCTCTTGTAATTTTTTCGGCCGAGCTCTTGTCTTTTCCTTGTAAGTGCTAAATTCGTCAGCTTTATTGCTGTGCTTTGTACCCTTTCAGAGATAACATCTCGGAGAGGAATGAGAAGAATGTTGGAGGAAAAACTTCAAGGGAAAGCTCTTAGTAGTAGGCAATTGGAGTTGTTTATGATATACGCATATTGTACTTTGTTGTTTGAGTACTTCGTTTGATATATACGTTAACAATAAACTATGTTCCTATACTGAAAAAGTCGGTCTGTGGTTCGAAAGGCGGCTCAGAAAAAGAGATAGATTTTTTTTGTGAAATTTATGGCTACTTTATATGGATGAGCATATTATTATATCTTGCTAGCTCTGCCCGCGGCTTCGCTCGCGAAACGAACGATAGACGATAACGAAGATACAAATTTTTTCATAGATCATTCAACCACCCATTTCACCCCTTTAGGGGTGCAATTTCGAAAAATCCTTATTGGATACCTATACTTTACAAAGAATACACCCTCCAAATTTCAATTCTCTAGGACCAGCGGTTTAGGCTGTGCGTTGATATATAAGTCAGTCAGTCAGTCAGGACTTTGAATTTTATATGTATAGATAGATAACAACTTTCAATTTCAATATCTTCCTTATTTATTCCTACTCCTATTAACCTACTAATATATAAATGTGTTTTAGTGATATTCACGACAAAAACTGATCTGGTTTGGTTGAAATTCTACGCACAGATTTCTTACTTTGTGGAAGCCGACGTGGCATACTTTTTACCCCGGAAAATTTAAAAGATCAAAGCTATAAATCCGGTTAAAACTAGTATTTCATAGAATAAATACTTTAATACGAATTACCAAAACTTACGCTTTGAAATGAATCCCACACAACTAAACTTTCCAAACTTATCTATGACGCAAGAACCTCATCTGGATCCGACGCGAGTTGAATTAATTCCTCGTATGAGAGACTCAAGTCCTAATGAACGTGATCAGCACTTGTGTTCATATCTAAGTTACAGCGGTCTTACTTAAATACGAACGCAAGTTGTGAACTATAACTTTCAAGCAGCGATTAAGCTGTCATCGATTTTACAAAAGAGTGACGCTTCTTGACAACGAGAGTTACTTTTAAATGAATTTAAAAGTCATTCTTAAGGCAATTGATATTTTAGAACAAGAACCTGAAACCTAAAAAAATTGATGATCTTAAGTTTTAAAGTAAGAATTGTAGCAGTCTATTTTTTAGTTGGCTGTGGAAATGAAACACGTTTAATTCATTTTATGAAAGGAATGATATGATGAGCTAATCGTTCGCCTAATGCTAAGCGACATGGCTGCCCATATCAGTCAGTTAATCAATTAAAAATTAATTCCTCAATATGACCTGTTTCTTTAAGTTCACCACACGCTGCATGTCCTAGTAGTGGCGCTCATAGCGAAGCACTTACCGTTCCTAGCCGATCGGTAAAATTAAGCAACATTCACTACGGTTACTTTTGTGATGGGTGACCGCTACCGAAAGTGGCATTTACAACTGAGCGCTACCGTGGTTCGGTGGGTACGTTAAGCCGTCAGGCCCGGCTATTGTCGAAAAATTCTGGCACCAGGACTGACAACTTGCCTGCATGAGAAGAAGAAGACTGAATGTCCTAAAAGCCCTAAATTTTGGTGCTGCGTAAATTTGGTTTGAAGGGCATTGTATCTGGTAAAATTACTGGGAAATTGAGACTTTATGATCTGATCTCACAGTCGAGTAATCTTATTACCATACTGTGTTGATGTGTCAAGATGATGTTCGCAGTGCAGTGTCGCGCTAAACTATATTTTAGAGTTCCAAGTGACACTGTTCTGTTATGGGTGGCTGCGTCGCTTAACATCAGGTAAACGACTCGTCATATCATTAATTAACATTTTTTTAAAATCAGGTGTTTCACGCAGCTAAACGTTATTCGCTGTTTCATGGCACATGCAAGTGGTCGTATATTTGCGAACTAAGGATAGATATGACCAGATTTGCGAACATTTGCGTAAAGGCCCAACTTGCGGGCAAAGTTTGTGCGCGTCTGCGGCTGCACGCTTTAGCTATCCGTCGCTTTGCGCCGAGTGTGGTTTCATTTCCGCGCGGCACGACTTACATGCAGTATGGAACATTACGCTTATTTGCTTCAATAATACTAATTGGTTGGACTTCTGCAAAGTTCATCTAGGTAGGTATCACCGCTTTGCTTGTCATTCTGCCGCCGAGCTGTAGTGTTTGCACTACTGTGCTCCGGTTTGAAGAGCACTGTAGCTAGTAGAATTACTGGGCAAATGAGAATCTATTACCTAATTAGACTGTGCTGTGTCTTAGGATGATGTGCGCCAGTGTCACGTGAAACTGTACTTGAGAGTTCTGAGTCCGAGTACTTAACATCGGGCGAACGAGTTTTGTGCATAGGTAAAAAACCGCATACAATTTTTCTGTGTCTGGGTGTTGTGGGATCATGGTCCTCGTAGTTCCTGGATCCATAGATACAGGGAATCCTAGTTAGGGTCCAGGTGCTATGTATGTGATCGTTGGGCGTTATTTATTTTATAACTAGTTGCGCCCCGCGGCTTCACCCGTGGATAAAAAGTATTTTAAGTATTTGCTCATCCCACGGGAAAATTTTCCGGGATAAAATGTAGCCTATATGTTAATCCAGTGTATAAGCTATCTTGGTACCGAATTTCATCCAAATCCATTTAGCCGTTTGAGCGTGAAGGAGTAACAAACATACACACATACAAACTTTCGCCTTTATAATATTAGTGTGAAGTGTGATAGCATGCATCAGAAAGCTAAAGTGAATAACCTAATAAATATAAAAATAATACCTATCTCCACATAATTTTAACAGCTCTTAAGTTTGCACCTATCTCTAGGACGTACCCAAATACGTTGCAGTAGATACGACATTAAGGAATAAATGCGAATTTAGGAGTGTGCAGACGGACATAAGACTATTTAGGTAAATCAAGTTCATATTTTATTTTTTTAGATATGTTTTTAAATTCTTTCATATAACTAAATTTATAAGATAATGGAAATGTGTTGTAATTGTTAACAATAGCTTTACCGTATTCCATCTCTCTCCATCACTAGCTTATTATACACGTGCGAGCGGGAGAGCTATTAATGTGTGTTCAGCGGCCCGTAATGAGTTTCGCATCTAAAAGCACGATAAATGCTGAGACACAGTGTAAAAAGTAAAGTAAGTTTTAAAGTGCCTTTATTCTTTAAACTTCTACTAAAGTAGTAAAGCTACTCTTCTTGACTTTTTTGAGAAAAATTACTTATTCTTTACGACAGACTCCTGGGTCCGTGCTCTTTTTTAATATACTAGTTACATATTTGTTTGTTGTGTTTTTGTTTTAACAAAATCAATACGGGAGGGTGGAAAATTACCTTCATACTATCGACCTAACTCTAGAGTATATTCATAAACTAATATTAAAAGAAGGTAAATTTCGGTAGTTTGTAAGTTAATATGTACGCTAATCTCTGAAACTGCATAAATGATTCCAGAATTTTTGGCGGGAAAACAAAAATAGTACGCTTCGCCGCATTGTATTATTTTCCAAAACTTGTGTTATTTTCAGTGTTAGTGCATAAAATTGGTGGCATTTTATTCGTTAAGTGCTGGATTACAGGCATGAGTGTGGGAAAGTGGTATAATGATGGTGAAACGTTTCTTTTCGTGTAGTTTCCAAAACTCCATAGAAACTTCAAGTAAAGTTGCCACCACTTTACTAGGAGTATGACTTTGACTAGACTATGACTTGACTTGATGACTTCAACTGTGACTTGACACATATTTGCGTAAATATCATTAACTTGACAAATTATCAATAATATCACTGGCTAAATGACAAAATAAAAAAAATGATTCCAAAAAAAATTCGTTGATAAAAAGCTACATTATCCCCGAGTGACATAGTCTATGATTTATTAAAGTATAAGCTTTTGTCCGCGACTACGTTCGCTTCATGTTTGGCAACACTCAACTCTGCACTGATTGAACGGATTTTCTGAGATAATAGCGGTTCTATAATATCGGTCTCAATGTAAGCAATCTAATCTATATATATATATATATATATAAACCAGAGCCGTTTAAGTTCCACCACTTATAACGCAAGAACGGCTAGACCAACTTTTATGATTTTTGTGTTTTTGGATTTGTCTTCGTCCGCAATAGGATAAAAAGTATAATACAATTGATGTCAAACAATAAAAAACGACCACACGACTGAAGTGAAAAGTCTTTAGCTCCATCTATCGGCCGGTGTAACTTTATTTTTGCTTCGTTTAATGTTAATCACAATTTTGACAAGTGTTAATTGTTATTTTACCGGGCATACTAACATAATAATAAACATATTTAACTTTGTTATGATGAAAATGGAGATCTACTTGAACCAACAACTTTCAACTTCCGTTCTCCTCGTAACGCATTCACCAGCTTACTCTCCAAGTCAAGCGTGCGTAGTTTTACTCTTTTTTTACTTTAATCATACACTTTCCTTGACTGTTAGGCGGAACGAAGTTCGCCGGGTCAGCTAGTGTATCATAAAAAATCTTTTACACCCCTTAAAGCTAACACACAAACAAAATAAAATCGAACTTAGGGGTGGGGGCAATAATAATTAACCTACTGATCTTATTCTACTGTGGAGGTAAGATTAGCCAGCGTTTGTGGAGCTTATGAATTCGTAGTCGGTTTTTATCGAATAAGCTAGAAAACACGGGAAAATAATCAGTTTTGTTTATCCTGTGCTTATTTATAGCAGAAAAAACATGGCAATGTTATGTTGCCATTGTTTGGAAAATGGGATTTTTATGTAAATAATATTATGATCCAGGGATAAACTCTCTTGTCATGAGTTCTTGTTCAATACGTGCTTAGTTATAAACGGAAATTTAATCCTCATCCTTATCTTCGCCTTAAGTACTCATATGTGAAAACACATATATGCGAAATGTTGTATATTGGCGCCTTCATGGGTAAATCATGCGATTTGCATAAAATTGTGCAGGCTGGTTGCTCGCGCGACCGACGTCAGCATCAAATATTATACAGCTCAATCTTGGGAGTTTTTGGCGGAAAAACGAGAAAGATCGCTGCACCGCATTGTATTATGTTCCAAAACTTGTCTTATTTTCAGTTTTAGTGCATAAAATTGGTGGTGTATTCGTAAGTGCTGGATTACAGGCATGTGTGTGGAAAAGTGGTATAATGTTGGTGAAACGATTATTTTCGTGTTGTTTCCAAAACTCCATAGAAGCTTCTATTAAAATTGCCACCACTTTACTAGGAGTATGACTTCGACTAGATTTATGGACTTGGATTGTGACTTGACACATATCTGCGTGAAATATCACTAACTTGATAAATTAACAATTACATGACACTGGCTAAATACACAAAAGTGTGGAGACAAAACTTAAAAAAAGAAAGTAAGCTCAATTTATAGTTTTACTTCAAACTTGTCTAGCATTTGACCACGCTCTCGTCTGATGGGAAGTGCCGATGCGATCAAAGGTGTAGCATTCTAGCCAAGTAAATACCTTCTCTTGAACACGCCTGGGTCATATTTCGCCGGAAACACAGACACTGGCAGGGCGTTATATTCCTTAGCCGTTCTAATTATGAAAGTGGAGTCGAATCGTATGGCACGAATGTGTGGGTAGTCCTTGCTAATAATAACAAACGGAATGCGTAAAAACCCAACTTCAGCTTCGAGCTTCTATGGTTTTCTCGTGGATGCCGTTGTCATAGCTAAACCAAATTGAAATGGAACCACAAGAAAAACACCATCTTACAAATTTAAAAAAAATATCAAAATCGGTTCACCCAGTCGAAAGTTCTGTAACAAACATTTAAACAGTCGAATTGAGAACCTCCTTCTTTGAAGTTGGTTAAAAATGGGGAAAATATTGTGCTGATAACTTTATAAATAAATAATAAAACAGCTAATAAAACTATTTTAGTAATAATTAATGTTCCAAATAAACAAATTACTTTATAATTGGCGTGAGTTCGCGGAAGTGAAATTTCTTTTTGAAACAAGAATGTCTAAAGGCAAGTAACAAACATAAAAAAATACAACCTAATTATTACCTTCTCCTTTTTAAAGTCGGTTGAAATAACACAGAGCTATATTTTAGAAACGTATAGACTAAAAAACTTTTTTTATGTAACCTTATAAAGAACAATACATATAAGACATCCGTGAAGCTATTCCCGACGATATTGCCAGCCATTTCCACATGAAACTGGCATAAAAATATAAAATAAGCCAGACACAAAAAATAAAGCTCAAAATCGCGTACAGCTGTTATTTTATAGCAGTGATCAATTCAGTTGAAATTAACATTATATTTAAACGTTTACAAAGTTTGTATACATTCGCGCTTGTAAAACTTTATTTTATGAGTTTTCAGTCATAAAAATATTGTGTACGTGAAACTGTTGCTTAAGCTTGTATTGGTTGGATATAGTAGATTCCTACAGTCCTTTGTCTATATGACTAGTTGTGGCTTTCGGCTCAGTACGCGGTTAGCCCATTTTCATCACAGATATTATACAAAAAAAATACATATAATATATATATAGAGATTCAATGGGAAGTTTTCTGACAACTGACGGAATGTAGTTCTACAGTCAAAGATATAGATGGCGCTGACGAGACATATTTTATCTTTTTTCGCATATGTTTAATGAAAAAGCATGGTACAATAGATAAACCGTGTCATGGTCAAACAAGGGAAAAAAGCAAAGGCATCGGAACCCATACCGCCAAATATGGTTCTTTTTAGCAAAGCGTAAGCGCCTGTAAACAACCTAGAATGTAAGGAGGAGACATTTTCGAAAGGACTAGGCAAGGCGCACTTACTGATTAGTTTTGTAAGAACAAAAGTAAGGCAAGTTGTTAGACAACAATAACCACTAAAAACATAACAAAACTGATGTAAACGTAATAAGTTTTTTTTTATCTTCTGGTTACCCTTTGACCTTGCTTCATTTATTCAAAATCGAGAAAACGAAAAAGGTCGCGTCACCGCATTGTATTATTTTCCAAAACATGTGTTATTTTCAATGTTAGTGCATAAAATTGGTGGCACAAAATATTAATTTCACTTTTTCGGGATAAAATGTAGCCTGTATGTTAATCCAGTGTATAAGCTATCTTAGTATCGAATTTCATCCAAATCCATTCAGCCGTTTGAACGTGAAGGAGTAACAAACATACACACATACAAACTTTCGCCTTTATAATATTAGTGTGTTATCCTGTGTAATTCCGCTGAAAAAAATAAGTAAACTCAACTTAGCTGGTAAATAGCACAGAATCACTCAAATCCACAAATATGTTTGTGTGTGATTCTGTTTTTTTTAAGTATCTGTTTTTATATTACAGATAACCTATCATTAAAAATACATAGTTATATCTTAATACACAATATTAATCGAGTTTCATGCATAAAGATCTTCATTATTTATAGGTATAGATTACCCATAGTAGTGTATAACTAATGAAATCTAAATAAATAATTAATTAAAACTTGTTTATGTAAACGCATGGGTAACCTTTATGTATATTTATTAATATCCTATTATCAAGTAGGCCATTCATTACGTATACCTACACGATAATCACCATTACCAATGTAAATAAAATGCACGAATAAATTTTAATTAACTATACAACATTAAACTCAAACGATTAACCGTAAATTAACCGTTACCGTGAAATTAATCGTAAACTCGTTTAATCAGATATTTTGCTGTAAGTACGTTTCTTTTTATTCTTCCGTAAATACATGGTTCGCATGGCAGTGTGAGTGACAGCGCCTGATGGCGTAAGCAAAATTAGTGAGGCGTATCCGAATGAAACGTTAAGCTTACTGAGTATTGCGGGATTAACAACGAAATTGTAGGGGTGAGAACAAAAAGGGCTTTACTGATTTTTTTCACAAAATGACTTATGGGTATCGTTGTATTCAGCGTGAAATTATCTACAATAATACATTCTCAAAATACCGAAATGAGGCTTAAATCTCGAGATTTTGAGTCTAAAAACGGTTTATCTGTCACAGGAATACAGTTCGCTTAGCATATAAACATTATTATATTAATTTTTTTATATTATATTTTTACAGTAATTGTATGAATTAGTACTATATTTAGTATTTTAAAATAGAATTAAAACATTTTCAAGCAACTGAAACTTACATAAACCGTTTCTATTACCTTATAAGCCATTAAAATGAGGCCTTTGAAGTTTAAACTCAATTTTCTCGAAACTATCAATTTGACAGTTAAACCCTTTTTATTCTCAACCCTTCAATTATATTGGGAATCAATGGTACCAAAATATACTTAGGTGAGTGAAATGATTGGCGACTTTCTAACGTATCCTTGTCGGATCGATGTCTGAAAGAGACAAATCTATAGCTTCGATCATTCGGACGCCGATCTTATGATGTCCGATTTCTTTTCCCTGAAAGAGTCAAAAAACTTTTGCCATAACGAAATTTAATAGGAAAATGTGAAAATGACGCGACGAGCTAATCGTTCCCTGATGTTAAGTATCACGGCTGAACTAACAGTTCCAGTTCCAGTGAGAACTAGTAAAGTGTAAATGGCATTGCACAGCATAGCAATATGATGAATAAATTTATTATTGATAATGATGAAATTTGTTCACCTATTTCTATTGTAAAAATTTAATGAAATTGATTTTATGTTAACTTCCTATAATTTTGTACTCGCTCGCATCAAAAAATTCTTTCTAATAGAAAGTTCGCAAGCTGTCATTACCTATAATTATATCGACACTTAGCTATGAAGAGCTAGCTATGATTATGAAGACTGAAGCATGAATTGGTATTTGTTATGTTGGTGTTCAAATAAATAAATAAAGAAGACAGCGTGATGTAGTTTGTAAAAATCGGGTTTCGTACTGGACATCGAAATTTATTGTAGCGAAGCCCATTTCACAACGCCATAACATCGAAAAGATATTTAATCGACGACGACAAAATTTCGACGACGACACCGTCACATTTGGCGTCAACTTGCGGCTCGTGAAAGTATGACATCCCGAAATTCCCTTCTCTCGTACTCCGTGAGAAGGTACCGATTTTATTTACGAAAGAGATTTCATGGACGAGAAGAGCGTCCTAGATTTCTTGACGAGATAGCAATAGACCTACCTGAACGGATAGAAGAAGTAATAAAAGCGGTATAATCGAAACGCCGTGTCATTGAAACCCCGTATCATCAAAACGTCAAATCATCGAAGTTTTTGGCGACATTTTACACAGCGCCATCTAGCTCCAAGCTAAGCAACGCATGTACTATTGTAAATTCCATATTATGGAAAGGTGATTTCATCGCTGGGATTTTTTATCCAATATCTATGCGTGAACTCCCTTGTTACCGATAGTAAACTTCTTTAACTGCCATGATTTTTATAGACCGTTTTCAGGAAATTTTTACACTGATCTTTTTCACGGCGTCATTTGTTTTACGGAACTTAGCTAAGCAATACTTTCTTGGGTTCTCGTATACGTTTGTTAAATTTATGTAAACTTGGCAAACCAAATACTGAGCGCACTACTGACCATCGGCTGTCTAAACCAAAGAGCGTACAGTATTTTGCATATTGACTTGACAAGGGTTTGACAAACGTACCAGAAACCGGGGGCTAGAGATAAGTGCGAACTTAAGAACTGGCCAACTTAAGTACAGACGGGCACTAGTATTCTTTCGTATCGTAACAAAAGCCCCTAATTTACGTAAAAACCACATCAAATCTAATCTAAAAATCGGGACAACCTTACAGCAATATCTCTCGTTTTTCTGTCCCATCTACCTTATCAAGAGATCTGGTTGGGTTCTCGTGTTCCGGCCAGTCACGACCACCTTACCATTCTCCGGGTATATTCATTGCTGAATTATACGACCCCATAGGACGGTGGCTAGAATAATCGTGGAATGTAAACGGGCCATTTTCGTAAAAATGGTCGTACAACGCCCAACTATTTAGGAAGGACATTTAGACAATCGGATACGGCTTTTATATTCGATTTTATTCAAAGCCAGTAGGAGGGTGGGCCTTTTCAACCGACTTAGAAACGAGGAGGTATTCAAATAAGTAAGTATGTTGTATTTTAAACATAATTTCATTTAAATGTTATAATATAAAGGTACCATAGTCTTGAATGATGTAATGTACGATATGTAATTGTTATTAAGAAAAATAAATGAATGTCATTTATTAATCGATTTGAAAAATTATGTTTTCTAGCTGCGCCCCGCGATTTCACCCGCATAGTAAAAAAAAAATCCGCGCAACTTAATTTTTTTCTTACATAAGAACGTTCTCCTGAAAATAATAAACACAACAAAAAGAATTATCATTAACGTTTTTCTATTCCTAAATGTTACCTGACTATGTTTGTATATCTTCCTTTTTGGAGTTTTCGCATTATTAGACACCTAAAATGATGATTATTATCACGAAGAAAAGGAGTTGTAATCAAAATACAAAACATACTTTAAAAAAAAATCAAACGTATATACATATATCGAATCAAACAATTGACCCATAAGACAAAAGGTTTTGATAAGATTTAGAGGGTGAAAACCATTTACCCCCGAAACCCTAATGTGTAGGTAAATTCACTCACGAGCTTCTGTTATCTATATCACGCGTGCAGAGAGCAGAGAGACGGCAATATTTTCAAATACCAAGACGGTCCTTTAACGTCTTAAATTTCTTCAACATACAAAACATACAATGTGCAATGGAGCAATCGTGCCTCGTTGAATTGCTACGCTACCTAGTTCAAGTGGGCTCGATCATTTGGGCTGTATGATAGAATAACGCCGATAGTCTAAATTTTTTTTATCATTTTTGAAGTAAAACTTCTTTATGCACGCTTGACTTGGGAGTAAGCTGGTGAATGCGAGGCGAAGGTAAATTGAAGTTGGTTTACGTAGATATCCATTGTCAACATAAAAAGTTAAAATTTGTATTATTATTTTGGTCTATCCGGTAAAATGACAATTGACAGTTTTTCAAGATGGCGACATTAACATTAAGCACACCAAAACCAAGCAAAAACCATTTGATACCGGCCGATAGATGGCGCTAAACTAAGAAAGTTTTACTTCAGTCGTGTGGTCTAAAGCAACCTCGTTTCTTTTAGTTTGATGTGTTGAGAGAATAAGTTTGAATATCAATTTTGATCAATGTATTGCTGTACACTTTTAGGATATTAAGTACTATTAAAACATTTTTGTGTGTATTACTAACTATTAAGACATGCTTAAAAGTGTATGACGTTCAATAAAAACCAAGCAAGTCACCCCAGCCTATTGCATGTTACAATGGCGTGTTACAGGTGGGATTATATAAATCACACTAATATTTTAAAAGCGAAAGTTTGTATGTGTGTTTGTGTGTATATTTGTTACTCTTTCACGCTCAAACGGCTGAATGGATTTGAATCAAATTTGGTACAGGTAGCTTATATACTGGATTAACATATAGGCTACATTTTATCCCGGAAAAGTGAAATTTTACCGTAGGATGAGCAAATAACTAAAATACTTTGTATCCGCGGTGAAACCGCGGGGCGCAACTAATATAGAAATAAGACTAGACTGAAGCCCTGTGACAGCAATAAATGAATTTGAATTTGATAATATTACACATATGAAATGGTAAGCTTAATAAAATAATGTCAGTAATCATAGATGGTAAGTATAATCACATAAGTAGAACGGTTGTTCAGGTTCACTAAAGGTCACTAAAGGTTAGGTTTGACCTTTACTTAAACAATCGTTTAAATGAATAACGTACCTAACAAATGTTTCTTTACAGTTTCCTGAAATAGAGCGAAGGCCAACTCGGCCGTTGCCTTAGCTTTTGTAATAGGACAAGGTTCTAAAGCCCGTCATTAAGTAGGCATTTTACAACCATGTCGTATTTCAGTTAAGTTGCCAAGATTAATGAACCTTGGATTTCCTTTTTCAATGAACCTAATTTATGTTAGTGAATTTGTTACGTGGAAAATTGATTTATGGGGCAAATGTTACAATTTTTTTGTGGTAAATTTTAACGTTAAAAGTTATGTGAACTATACCACTACCTATTGGCTATTGGTACACCCGCTGCCTGTCAAATTTCTTTTGTTGTATGACCATTCGCTTTGGCCGCGTATGAAACCGGGGTTTCGTAACCAGTTGCGATCGAAGACTTTTTCGTCCTTGTACGAAACTAATTGCGATCGAAGACTTCGTATTTTATTTTCGATCGAACGAAGTTATGCAAGGTTCGGCAGGCGCGATTTCATTAAGCAAGTTACTTGTATGCAAGTTGAAAATTACATGCAACTTGAACAAAGCAGCATAAAAGCTACAACTTGATGACCTAGTATGAAGGCTTTACAAGCCGGCGACAATGCTTCTTTTTAAAGTCGTAATCTACTTTTAAAGTAAAACGTGCATGCAATTTGTTTCCTATGCAAGAAACTTGTACCGAAATGTGTCGTCGTACTCGCATGCAAGACTTGTGACTAATGGAATCGCGCCTATAGTCAAACTAGAAGCGCCAAATTACTGACACATACACTCCGACTAGCAAAACTCATCTAGCCTCTTCTAGTCGTCTCTTGAATGGCCCCTGCCTTCTGAATTGTGGGTTGTGGGTTCGATAGGAATCGACACCACCCAGTACAAACTATTGTGTGAAAATATAGATGTCTGTTCTGTGTCTGGGTGTTATATTGTATTTTGTGTATGTATTTACAAACAAAAGAGTATCTAAGTATTGTATCAGTTATCTGGTTCCCATAGTACAAGTTTTGTTTAGTTTGGGGCTAGATGGCGCTGTGTGAAATGTCCACAAATATTATTGTATTATTATTATTATTAGTCTAAACACAAACACTATTTATTACATAGTATTATACAAACCTAAGTATTTAAACTTGCCCTTAATAAGTTTCAACATGTTCATTTAAGGAGAGTGTATCGATATAGGTTATATCCAACGCATAGGTAAACTATAGCTAAAAGGAAATATGAACAGGAAAGAACTAATATGCAATAACCATATCTATTTATAAAGCAATAGTGTTTACTCAGCGCTTCTTTGAATGGCTCGTACCGGTTCAGGGGAGTAAACGAAGATCTGAGAATTCCGTCCCTTTGCGTGAGGAATACAGATGTGTTCAAATTAACCGTGGCAATCGTAAGTGTTGGAATATGGGAAAATGATAAAGATTTCTGCTTATCATGTAACTTTGACATCGTTGGTAGTATACTTTTATCTTCTACAATATTTTCTAACAGAAGAATAGAGGTTTTTATTTTTGTCTCTCCCATTGAGTTTGGAATATCTCATTGCAAGGTTTTTTAATGGGAAAAACTCCTTTATTATTTTAACTACGATACTACTTTTAGCAACACTACCTAATCTGAAAAAAAACATTACCACGACGACGTGGCATAAAACTCAGTTCATTGTGCATTCTAACTTCTAAATATATATAGCTCAAAGGTAACTTACTGACATAGTGATCTATCAACGCAAAGCCCAAACCACTGGACGGATCGAGCTGAAATTTGGCATGCAGGTAGATGTTATGTCGTAGGCATCCGCTAAGAAAGGATTTTTTGAAATTCCACCCTTAAGAGGGTGAAATGGGTGGTTGAATTATTTTCCCATAAGCCACGCCGCGTGCGAAGCTGCGGGCAGAAGCTCGTTGTAAATAAAACTTCTTCTAAACTTTTATTATTTATTTATTCTGTTCATCATTCCTCAATATACCTCGTAGCTTTTCACTTCTAAACCAAAGACCGAGACTGATCGTTCTTTCATCGAGTTTTCCTTGTTCAATCGTGCGCAAGCCAGTATTGCCAGATATTTACCCAATTTAATTTCGAAAAATAGGAAAAATTCATGAATTCGCAATAATCTGTTTTATCTATCCTCTAATAGTGGCTATGCATTATTTTACCATAGCTTTTCGTTACTGAACGCCCAGTGGCGTTTAGCTGACCCACATTCAGCACCAGGTGTGTTTAAACTACCTTCGGGCAAAGGATATTCGATTTAAATGCACGCTTATTGAATTTCCCTGAGATCCCGCCGACGGCCACGGGATCACGGAACGGTATCAAAATAAATCCGCTTTCGTACCCTTCCTCGATAAGTGACCTTATGACACGTGAGGGTGGTAACTACCCGCATGACTTATCACCTGTCGCTTTCAGGTTATTAAACTCGCCCCCCGTGGTTATTTATAGCGAATTTTGTCACGGCAAAATAAAGAGCCGAACAAGTGGTAATAAATTGATCTTTATTGAAAAACTGACTATAAAAGTTAAAACTCTACTTGGGGAAACCTCTCAGTAAAAATGGCGTCGGCGATGAAACCCATAACCTGGATTTTCCACATTATAATTTATCCAATTTTGTTTGTATTACCTACGTATTCTTATTAGTACTTTAACAATTTCTGTATTTTTCAAAATCCTTAATATTTTTTTTTATGTTAAGGAATGACGTGACGAGCTAGCCGTTCGCCTGATGTTAAACGACACGGCTGCCCATATCAGCTGCAGTGTCACTCGGAACTCTAAAGAATAGATGTTCGCGTGACACTGCACTGCGCACGTCATCCAGAGACATCAGCACAATCTAGTAATAAGATTACTAAACTGTGAGATCAGATCATAAAGTCTCATTTGCCCAGTAATTTCACTAGCTACAGTGCCCTTCAAACCGGAACACAGCAGTGCTTGCGCACTACTGCTTGGCGGCAGAATAACTGGCAAAGCGGTGGTACCTACCTCGACGAACTTTGCAGTAAAGTCCTACCACCTGGTAAGTTCCTATTTTCTAATTTTCCTAATAAATACTTTGGGTTAGAACTTCACACTTTCTAGTCACTATAACTGCATGGGTTCCTAAAGTACATGTTTGTTACTTCTGTACAGAATTTTGAGAACTTCTGTAGTCTAATATACCAGAATGTCCCAGGAGTTAGTGTCAGGCGAAAGTCCAGAGGTACAGAGGTACCAATGTAAAACATCAATATGTTTTGCGGTTAAATTGCAAAAAATTCCTATACACTGGTTTTTAATTAACCGAAATAATATTCTTGCTTAGTAACTCATTGGTTTTACAGGCATCTAATCTACGGATAAATATTTGAATTTTTGTAAGTCCGTAATTTACTTATTATATAGGTACTTTTACGTACAAAGGTAAATTATATTAACGAACATTATATTCTTGAAAATAACTTTATTTTACTTTTAATTTCGAGCTATCAACTCAACAAAAGACCAAATACTTAACAAACAGCCTTCTTTTGTTAAAAAAATCACCGTGAATCTTGTTTGAACAATATTTGTACCCATCAGAAATGTATATCGTCCATTGATAAATGTACTCGCGCACACCCTTTGATATAATATCCCGTACCCATGTCCCGTAAATGAATTTGTGTCAGGTTCTTGTGACCCTTTCGAATAAATATTCGCTTTTGAACAATATTTTATTAATGCATATTTTTTGTGAAACACGTTTGAACGGATTTAGTAAGGTATTTGATAAACTACAATTTGATAAAATTTATAAAAACAAGGTTAAAAAAATGTAACGTTAATCATTTTTAATCATTTTAATTCAGCTAAAAACAAGTGATGATATGATGAAAACAAGATGACAATGTATAATACCAACATTCCTAAAATAAAGGGGTAACAATTCTGCTTACTTACTTAAGTACCTACTAGGTACTTAAGTTATGTATTCCGTAATCTGTACGACACTATACCCAATTTCAAATAAACGTAACGATGACAGCAAACCATTAGCAAACGCATCAAAATCATGCGTATATGCATATGGAAAAAGGGGGGGGGTACTCCATTTTTTTCTAGAAATGATCTCTATCCTAGATTGTATAAAGCACATAACGCTTAGAAAAAAGCTGTGAATATTTTTGTTGAAGTGGCATCAGGACCCACTGCCTCAGGATACGGTATTCACTCGCGACTTGTCCTTTAATTTGAAAATCAATTATCTTTAAACTTATATGAACTTTGTAACATACTCTTTATACATATAGCCATACGGCTTAATTCTGTTTGTCTTTATTTCAGCTTATCCAATAATGTGATTCCCATAGCCTCTAAGCGAATTACCATATGTACAATCCCTTATGATCACAAGTAATAATGAAACACAACGTAATGTAGCTTTTATTTCTTTTCTCGAATTTGTTTTATGTTCCATTAGCATACACACAAGCGCGTCTTTTTATTTGAACATGAAATAAAAGGTCATTTGTTAAATGTAAATTATTCAGCAATTTAATTTCTTTTTTCTCTCCCAACGTTTGCTAACACAAGAAAAATGGGGAAAAGTTTTACGCTAATGATGGTAATTTACCGTTTACATTTAAAATATTCTTTTTGATGATAAAACATATTATGTAAGCACTAACAACGTTAAAATATGTACATGTAATTGCTATTCAATAAATTATGTTTGCTGGGTTAATTTTTCAGGTCGAAGTCGCGAAGATACTTAGCTACTGCTTATGGAATTTATCCACTGTTTAGTTACGTTGACAGTCAGTCAAGGAGTCCTTACCTAGTAGTGAGGACTATAAACTGGAATAAAAATTTCATAGTCTCTTTTATAATATAAAGAACTTTGTATTCCGGTTTGTCTTTCTAAATGGGTTGCAAGGGGACAAACAGTAATATTCTTTCGTATTTATTTTATATAAAGTATATTTCTGTTGGTACCTGATCACGAAACCAACCAAACTAGCACAAAGCTTGTGTATTTAATCCAATAAAAACTGTTTACTTATAAACTTTTTTAATTTTGTTGCAGGGAGCATTATGAGTACAGCTATGAACAGTTGTAAAAGGGTCCAATAAAAAGAATGGGACACTTCCACCGAGCTCCATCATTGCTCACAAGCTCAGAGGTTAGTTTATTTATTTTTGGTAAATAGGTGCGCCTTGTGGATTCTTTTAAATGCTAAAATGAACATACGTTTGACAACAACTCACCTGATGGTAAGTGATGAAGCTGTCTAAGGTGGAGCACGCTTGCCCATGAGATGCCCATACACTCTTGACTTAAAAAGATCCAGGTTATACCCAGGAGGAAACACTGTCGCTGGAAGAACATTCCATTCTTTGGCCGTTCGGACTATGAATGACTCAGCAAAACGCTTAGTGCGGACTTGAGGTACACTAACGATATGTATATTTCACCGGCATATAAAAAGTATCTTATATGTTAATCTAAATATATATAACTCAAAGGTGACTGACAGACATAGTGATCTATCAACGCACAACCCAAACCACGGGACGGATTGGGCTGAATTTTGCCATGCAGGTAGATGTTATGACGTAGGCATCCGCTAAAATGGATTTTTCGAAATTCCACCCTTAAAAGGGTGAAATGGGTGGTTGAATTCTTTTCCCATAGGTCACGCCGCGGGCGAAGCTGCGGGCAGAGGCTCGTTCAGCGTATATATTCTAAATTTCATTCAAATTAGTCCAGGTGGGACAAACATACACACATACGGTTGTACTTATAATAAAGCGTGATGTGTGATTGTTTTGATTATCGGTCCGCCCTGGCTTCGCATTGGATAAAAATAATAAAGACCATTGAAAGTCCCAACTGAAGTCGGGGTGCTGTAGCTACTAGTTGCTAGCTGCCATACTTCTTTCTTCTTCTCATATAGACTATAGTGCATTCACGGAAACGAGTTAGCATAGTGCCTTCTCTATCGCACATTATAGTTACAATTGAGGGGGTGATATAATCTAAATTTCACGCTTAGATAGATAAATAATACATTCTCAAAATACCAATAAAAACGGTTTATCTGACACAGGAATACAGTTCGCTTAGCATAGAAACATTATTAAATTTATTTTATCATATTATATTTTAACAGTAATTGTACAAATTAGTACTATTCTTTGTATTTTAAAATATAATTAATACATTTTCAAACAACTAAAATTTACATAAACCTTTTCTATTACTTAATAAGCACTCTACATTAAAATTAAGCTGTTGAAGTTTAAAGTCAATTTTCTCGAAATTTTCAATTTGACAGTTAAACCCTTTTTGTTCTCAGCCTTTAAATTTTGAAGCGTAATGATTTATTGTTTCAGTGCTCGAGGTTCGTGCGACCACGTCGCATGCGTTGATGGGCGTCAGCGCGAGCGGCAGCGGCGGGCGGGCGACGCGCGCGCTTCGCTTGCTGTTACTGCTCGTGCTGGCCCTAGCGGCGGTCGAGTACCTCTTCGGATCTATTCTAGACGCGTCCCCACTCAGGACATATTTGTATACTCCGATCTACAACGCTACGCAGCCCACTGTTAGGCAAGTATTCATATTTGCATTCATTTCTAGTTGCGCCCCGCGGTTTCACCCGCGGATAAAAAGTATTTCAAATATTTGCTCATCCCACGGGAAAATTTCACTTTTCCGGGATAAAATGTAGCCTATATGTTAAACCAGTGTATAAGTTATCTTGGTACCGAATTTCATCTAAATCCATTGAACCGTTTGAGTGTGAAGGAGTAACAAACATACACACATACAAACTTTCGTCTTTATAATATTAGTGTGATTATGTCAGGTTTAACAACTAGTTTAGTAGGTGCATGAGAGTTGGCTGGACGGCAGTCGCGACCCCTTCTTGCCCCCGGTACGGCGAACGAGGCCTTACGGGGAGTTTTAGTGGGTTCGAGTCCGACATACCCCCTACCCACCCCGTGGTGGCAGGGAAGTGCGAGGGCATATCCCCCCCTGAAAAAAAAGGTGCTTGAACCCTGTAAGGGCGCTCGCAACTGAGTGCGTTCAAAAATAAATTAAATCTTAATTCTACATAGATATGTCGTCAAAAATGTTATACTATTTTTTAAAGCATTTAATTATTTAATTAATTACCTATCGAAGCAGGCAACCTAATATTTATTATGAAATTCATCAAATCAATCAATTTATTTCAGTCTTTTACTGCTTCTACCCACTTTTTACAAGTTAATTAACTACAACACTTGGCTGGAAGGAGCAACTTCCCGCATGTTCCTTTTAGTTACTACACATCTATGTTAGAGGCGTTATTACTTTGGACAAGTTTAGACATGTAGGCATATCTTAAACACAGCCTACCGATGGATAGGTCACTTGGCTCGAAGGACCAATTTTACTACGCTTGTATGTTTTCCCTTCTTGAGCTAGCTATAGAATTTGATTCTTATTCTAACAATACTTTTTTTTTTCTTCAGAATCGGTAGCACTCACGCAGTGTCATTGCCTAAGATACCAGCCACGTTTACTGAAAACCCCGAAACAAAAGACTCTCACGCCAAAAACGATACTCTGAATAATAATAGTATAAATAGATATAACACAACATTATACAAAAGGCTTAACATAACTAAAAGTTATACAAACGGAGGTGACAGAGTGAGTGAGTTGGAAACATTACCCAACACAACGATAAATATGACCGTGCCTGAGAAAGATACTCTTGCTTATAACTCAACACCGCTGTTCATAGCGAAGATGCTCGACAGCGCTAAGCAAATGGCGACCACAGATAAAGTATTTATGAAAGAAAACGCGTCTCTACCTCTATGTGACAAAATGCCGAATGATTTGGGTAAGACATTGTTATATAATACAATAATTTTAATTGTTTATAACTTTAATAACGGGCCTTTAAGTGGAAAATGGTACCTGGACGCTCGGAAGAATTACAAGCTACAAATACACGTGTTATCCTTTTTCATTCAACATTTATTTAACTTTCAACGTCTATTCGAATACAATTTGTTATCTAAGCCTTTCCGATGTTGTATGAGTTGGCGCTAATAATTCATTGAGTCCGATCAAATATGTATCTTTAGAAATTCAAATAATCAGTAAGTTTTGATATAACAAATAGTATAAAAATAATAATTTTTAATAATAAATAATTTTTAATTTGATTGTGTTACAGATTCTACATTTTGTGAAAGGTAAAATATATTACTGCTGCTAATGACGGTATATCATGCCTTAATTTTTCCAGTTAATTTATTAGTTATCCGTCCCGTTTTTGCTTGTCATCTTTTACGTTTGTGAGAAGTTGACAGGATATTGATATTGTAACTATTGATTAACGTTTGTAAGACCCTTATTCCTTAGACAGACACGATCATCATCGAAATGACACGATCTTATTCCTCCATCTCCTTTCTTTCAATGGATATCAATACAGCGGTCAAATGCTTTGTTAATAAACAATAAAAAGAAAAATTAAAAATTGTCATTGTACTTTTTTGTGTTCGTTGGGAGAAAAGCAATAATTAAAGACGAAAAGGCAGACAGATCGCTTATGCATTGAAAAAGTTTGATTTGTCTTCTCTTGCCTGAAAGATATCACTTCTATAGCCCATGACATTTCAAGGGGACGGGCGGAAATATTATTATGAACTCTTCTGTATTGTCATGTCATTTTTTATTTTTACATACGATAAAGCGACTAGTTTTCACCATTGATAAAGTTCAATTCAATTCTTACAGAATCAGATATTATTGTGGTAAGTATAATTATTTACGTTAATAAGTTAACACGATGACTGTTTTAAGAGCAAGTGCAAATTTCGCCCATAACTTTATAAAATTATTGGTGAAGGACCGAGCGGGACTTAGACGTGGGTGCGACGACGGTATGAAAGACGCACGGACTAACGCTTAGCGATACAATCTACGTTTTCACCTTTATTACGCATTATCACTCGAAATTATAAAAGTTTTAGCGGATGATACTAAGCTGATAATGGAAAATGTTCACGCTTTAGTAAAAATTACTACTCACTATTACTTCAATGGCGATACGTTTACTCTGTTAAGTCACATGATAAATGGATGCAGAGAGTCGGCTCGGCACGGTGGAAGACGGCTCACGGGGGATTTTTAGTGGGTTCGAGTCCCATATACCCCCCGCCGCCACCCAGAGTGGCAGGGAAGTGCGTGGGCATTATATCTATCGTAATGTTTATTACATGATCAGGTAGGTACCTAGTTACTTGTAATTCTTCCGAGCCTCATTGAAACTTCACCAAGGTCGCCAGATTTGATGAAATATTGCGTGTAGCTGTAGTGTACCAGAGTATGTTTCGCTTGAATGAACGTACAAGATTTGTAAAATATTGTGTATATTTGTAATTATAGGTCCTATCGCTGCAAACAAAACCGACCTAGAACTGGTGGACGTCGATAAGAAGTTTCCAGAAGTAAATTGGGGCGGTAGTTACAGCCCTCCCAACTGCACTGCTAGACATAGAGTTGCCATTATTGTGCCGTACAGGTAAACAATCCGTCTCTGATTTTTGAAGAAAAACTTCTTTACGCACGCTTACCTTGGGGAGTAAGCTGGCCTGGCGAATGGAAGTTGAAGTTGATTCACGTAGATCTCCATTGTCAACACAACAAAGTTAAAAATTTGTATTATTATTTTGGCATGTCCGGGAAAATGACTATTTACTATTGTCAAGATGGCGACATTAACATTAAACAAAGTTAAAACAAAGTTATACCGGCCAATAGATAGAGCAAAAAAAAAGAAGTTTTACTTCTATCATGTGGTCTAAAGCACACTTGTTTTTATTTTTATTATATTAAAAATGTTATTATTTATTAAGAATCGTGATGCCTGTTTATAAATAAGGAGTAATATAAAATATATGAAACTTTCGCAAACAGAACTCAATAAATTTCTGCAAAAATTACTCAGCTAGTGTTGATGATAATGCTGTTGAGAATGATACCTCAGAGATCTTTCGGAATAAAATATCACACAAATAGGCCATGAAACTTGTAGTTGTCGATGTAAATAGATACCTCTACCCTTTTGAAACCGGTTTAAAATAAGTGTATTTTAAACCGTTATACAATAATTATTCAGCTGATGTTAAATGATAATGTAATCTGATGATAAATCTAATTGTTGGTTGCAGAGATCGTCAACAACATTTGGCTGTATTTCTCAATCACATGCACCCGTTCCTAATGAAGCAACAAATTGAATATGGAATATTTATAATTGAACAAGAAGGTAAGTAGGTAACATGTCCTTTTTAAAGTATTTATTAACCATTGAGTGGTCAAACAGTTCTTCATTAGGCCTTTTTTTTGAACGGGCTAATGCTGTTGGTCTCTACGGACCTTTACAGCGTCACCTCGCTTAAGGCGCCCAGCCGTCAAAAGTGGGAGGCAACTAGCTGGCGGGCACACCTGGGGTGCGAGCTTCGGCTTAGGCCGTTGCCGGGATAAGAGGATCGAGAAGACTACGTCCACTGGAAGAGTGGACCCTATTGAAACTCGCGACCGTTCTAGCTAACCTACGGGGGGTAGGACGAGGCCTTCTTACTTTATTGCCTCTTATTTAGATTCTGTACTACCCATAACTGTATCTTTCCTTCCAATCCACTTACTGCCATGCCATATAAATGTTTCGCCCAGTTCAATTTCCGTTCTGTGACATTATTTTTTAAAGTCATATACTTTTATCGGACAGTAATTCTTCACTATTTAATAAAAGGAGGCGTCCATAAGCTCAACTTACCGATTAACATGATTCCCAGGTACCAAAAGCTTCAACCGCGCTAAGCTTATGAACGTCGGATTCGTGGAAGCTCAGAGGCTAAAAGCTAAGAATGGATGGCAGTGTTTTATCTTCCACGACATCGACCTACTGCCTCTAGACACGAGGAACCTATACTCGTGTCCACGGCAACCGCGGCACATGTCCGCCAGTATCGACAAACTGGGTTTCATGTAAGTATTATACACACAAAAGTTGTTTAATGTCAAAACGTCTTACACTATGTGTGATGTAGGTAGGATTCTGAGTTTTAAAAAGTAAATATATGACGGCGGCAACGTCCAGTTGTAAATGTAAACTCTATGCGCAGCGGGCAGCGATCGAGCACCGTAATGTACCCTGTGGTGGCATTAAATTTATTACAGTGGCAGCACCGGCAACTGTCATGGCGCCCCTACCCGTCTGGCTATAAAAAAGGACCGCTCGGTGTACTACGGATCATTCTTGTTCCAGACACGGCGCGGTGCGGACATGCTGAAGGGTTATATAGGTTGCAACCAACGCACAACCCGTTCTGCTTACATATATAATAGAAATATTTATGTTTAACCCTCGAAGTAAAAACGACGGGGTGTCATAAGTTTGACGCGTCTGTGTGTCTACACACGTCATGAATGGATGGACAAATTTTGATTTCGTTTTTTTTTTCATAGGTGAATTAGTCAGAAGTTTTCTTAACTTTGTTTTATAATCGGTCCAAGATGGGCGCCGCTACAAAATGAAGTTTTTTTTTTAAATTCTGTATCGGGAATTTTTAACATTTTTTATTTAGCTATAGCTTGTTTATATATGCGAGTATGCTCGCTTTCACACCGTTTTTACTTTTATAGAGAACAAACTAACCCGCCCCGACTTCGCACGGGGTAGCACAGGTTAAATACTTGTACGCCTATCTCTATCGAAGGGAATTGAGGGATAGGAGAGGGTCATGATAGAGGGAACGGATGGACTTGCCCTCTGCCACTTTGCCCACCTGCCTGCATGCCTTGAATGCCTGGTGGAATTGAAGTTTGAACTCTGTTCAATTTCAGGTTGCCATACGAAGACATCTTCGGAGGAGTATCTGCTATGACCTTGAAACAGTTTACAAAAGTCAATGGCTTCTCTAACAAATACTGGGGTTGGGGAGGTGAAGACGATGATATGTTTTATAGGTAAGCGTAATAAAGTATCTAACATAATGAGGGTTTCCTCCTGAATCTACTGATTTGTCCTACTAGTTACATGTCGTTATTTATCTTCTTACTACGCAATTTTTTTATTATAATTGTATTGCTTGCTTTTTACAACTATCGTGTCTGATGGTAAGTGACGATACGGACTAGATGTAGCACGCTTGCCTAGAAGATACCTGTGCACTCTTGATTTGAAGTATACATGATTGTAGTTTTTGGGAAATACAGACACCAAACGTAAACATTTGACTCTTTAGCTGGCTCTTTGACTTTATCGTTCATAAACATGGAAGCAAATCTCTTTGTTCGCACATTTGGGATATTAACTAACATCTCACATGTGTGTAGTTTATTTGAAATTAACATGAGAAACAACTTGTTTTTTGATCCCTAGAGCTCAATGTAATATCAGAAACAGCTTGTTAAAGGGTAGGCCATAAAGCTCACATAACTATGTGTTAGGACTTTTCTGCAAAGTTCGTCTGTAGGTAGGTGCCACCGCTTTGTCAATTGAAGGGTTGAGAATAAACAGGGTTTAACTGTCATTATTGATAGTTTCGAGAAAATTGACTTTAAACTTCAACGGCGTAATTTTAATGTAGAGTGCTTATAAGGTAATAGAAACGGTATATGTAAGTTTCAGTTGCTTGAAATGTATTAATTCTATTTTAAAATACAAAATATAGTACTAATTCATACAATTACTGTAAAAATATAATATAATATAATAAATATGATAATGTTTTTATGCTAAGCGAACTGTATTCCTGTGTCAGATAAACCATTTTTAGACTGACAATTTCGAGATTTAAGCCTCATTTCGGTATGTTGAGAATGTATTGCTGTAGATAATTTCACGCTGAATCCAACGATACCCATAACTCATTTTGTGAAAAAAATCAGTTAAAACCTTTTTATTCTCACCCCTTCAATTATTCTGCCGCCAAGCAATAGTGCGTCAGCACTATACTGTGTTTCGGTTTGAAGGGCACTGTAGCTAGTGAAATTATTGGGCAATTGAGACTTTATGAACTAATCTCACAGTCGAGTAATCTTATTATAATTCTGTGCCTATCCAGTGACACTGATACTGATATGGGCAGCCGTGTAGCTTTACATCACGCGAACGCTCGTCTTGTCATTCCTTAACATCTAAAAACGGACTTACTAACGTGTAAAAGTACTACCATAAGAAAAACCTTGGGATGGCCCACTTCTAGCCAGACCGAAGAGTGAAAGTAACGGATATAAAAAAATAAAAGCAAACACATATTGTCATGAACTAACGAACCAGTAATTTAAGTAATATATTTATATTTTAATTTCCAGGTTAAAGAAAAAAAATTACCACATAGCGAGGTACAAGATGTCGATTGCCCGATATGCTATGTTGGATCACAAGAAATCTGTGCCCAATCCTAAAAGGTAATCTTTAAAAAAATAGTTTTCTTATTCCTCTGCTCTGTCTATTCTATGCGGTTAGGTAGACAAGTCGTAATCAAAATTTATTGATAGGGACCTAATTTCCGGATATAGTTGGTAGCAACCCTGCCTTCTGAGCTGTGGGTTGTGGGTTCGATTCCCAGGACAAACATTCGTGTGATGAACATCGATGTTTGTTCTGTGTCCATGTGTTACATTATCTGGTTCTCCTAGTACAAGCTTTGCTTTGTTTGGGGCGATGTGTGAAATGTCTTCACAGATATTTTTTAAAACTTAACTGATTGGGGACATTCTAGCTACTAGCCTTTCGAATGAGGCTAATCATGGGGCTAGGTGGCGTTGTGTGATATGTCCACACATTTTTTTTTAACTAAACTAGTTGGGGACTGTTTAAATTTTAGTTATATTATTTTTGTTAGTTTAGCCTCTAAAGGGATAGAGCACTAGCCTTTCGAATGAGGCTAATCATGGGGCTAGATGGCGTTGTGTGATATGTCCACACATTTTTTTTTTAACTAAACTAGTTGGGGACTGTTTAAATTTTAGTTATATTATTTTTGTTAGTTTAGCCTCTAAAGTGATAGAGCACTAGCCTTTCGGATGAGGCTAATCAAGTATTTATTTTTCCAGGTATCAACTCCTTTCGCAAACGAGCAAAACATTCCAGAAGGACGGCCTTTCGACCCTCGATTATGAGCTCGTTCACGTGGTTCAATACCACCTGTACACACACATCCTGGCGAATATAGACGAGCGCAGCTGATGGATGTATTTCGCCAAACTTTTGTTTGGCGATGACCGGTAGCGTGAAGTTACTGGACACGAACCAGTGTTGGGTCTACTACTTTTCATAATCAATTGATAAATCAAGGTTCCGGTAATGTTATAGTAATTATTTTAGTCGAGATTAACTTAATCATGTTTTTATCTATATATATGTATATGACGGCGGCTACGTCCAGTTATAAACTCTATGCACAGCGATCGAGCACCGTAATTTACCCTGTACATTAAATTTATTACAGTTAACTCCATTTAATTGTCAGGATGAACGAGCAATTACACTGATACTTATGTCCCTCACCAGGTACAAAGTGAAGCTAAGCGTACGAGGACGTACGCACGTCAGTATGGCCGTGACGGCGGCTACGTCCAGTTATAAACTCTATGCACAGCGATCAAGCACCGTAATTTACCCTGTGGTGGCATTAAATTTATTACAGTGGCAGCACCGGCAACTGTCATGGCGCCCCTACCTGTCTGGCTATATAAAGGGATCGATTGGTGTGCTACGGATCATTCTTGTTCCAGACACGGCGCGGTGCGGACATGCTGAAGGCCTGTAATTATATGGGTTGCAACCTACGCAGAACCCGTTTCTGCCGACATATACATAAGAAAGTCGTGTTAGTTATTTATAACTCAAGAACAGCTGAACCGATTTGGCTGAAACTTAGGAACGGAAATAGGGTACTTTTTATCCAGTTCGACCGCGTACTTATTTCCGTGCAAAGCCGGGGCGGGTCAACTAGTAGTAATAAAAAAAAAACATTTTTTAAACGTACCCAGTTTATAAGTAAGAATGTGGTTTACTTTGCTTTTAATAATTTATAATGTTAAGCATTTTCAAATTAATTTTCGTGGTGTATTGTAAAAGACACGAAGAATTATTTTGTTGAAAGTCAAACGCGAAAATCTCAAAAAAAATCATGACTAAATTGGTTATGAGTCTGATTAAATATATTGTATAGGAAATCAAATTAATTTCTACCCAACACTGGTACGAACGCTTTTGTACGATATGTGAAGTCACTGGTCTCAGTTTCACGAAACAAATAGTTTAATAGTAATAATTATACTTAATAAGAAAAACTAAAATGTTCGGGTATCTACAATTTTTTGGAACAATAATTAGAATGGTTACACTTTCAAAATTCGCGCACAGCGATTGGTTGATTGTCTTTAAGTGTAATTGACCAATGAATTCCCTCTATCAACTAGGTTATGTATGGCATATATATCAGATCTCAACATTTTAAATTTAATTGAACAAATAAATACTTTTTTCGATCCGTTCTTCTTACCAAGCATGCAGGGTAGTGAGGAAAACCTATAAAACGTAGTCCATAACTTTCATAAAGTACCACTTAGTCTTTTCGCCAAAGTACATTTACACATTTCAGCCTGATACTCGATCCTTCGGAAAGGCTCTGATTCCAAATCTACCGCACTCTTCATTTACATTCAGTATAAAGGAGACGGAGTAACGAGTAAAGTAAAATTCGACCATTCCGATAGGTCTTGAATCGGGCTGCAGTGCTCCGCGCTGTATTTCATCACATTAAAGATCATTATACCGCTTTATGGGATAAAAACATTTTAAAATCAATGATGTACCTAAGTATTTATAACATTAATGCCCTTCTTTACCCAAATGCATTGCAGTAGATATGTTATAATAATAAATAAGTAATAACGCCCAACGATCACATACATAGATTCTGGACCCTAACTTGGATTCCGTGTCTAGGGACCCAAAACTACGAGGACCATGGGCCCACAACATCCAGAGTCAGAACGAAGAAGACAGAAGAGAAAGAGGGATAAGTGTGAACTTAAGAGCTGTACAACTTTTATAGAAAGGCATTAATTTATAATTACTCATTTGCAATTAACACGTTCTATGCCGAGAAAAAAAAGCGCGTTTCCTGTCCAGGCCGTGTCGGTCAGTGATGGTTGACATATAGACTTTCAGTTCAAGCCGCGTCAGTCAGTGATGACCGCATTTTACGAGGGTTTTCGTTTCGGTCTTACAGGCTGTTGGGCAGTGCTGTCAAACTAAATCTTATATCAATTGACCCGCGTGGCCCTCTAGCTTTTTTATATCAAATTGGTTTTTGAAAAATTTAAGAACTTAGAAAGAAAAACAACAATTACCAGACAAAGAAATTTATTGAAAAAACCACAAAAATCATAAGGCTTTTTTTTTTTCAAGAATTAAACTCAATTAGTTTTTAGGTTACCTTTAGATAATCAAAGTTGTATTTACTGGATACTTACCTACCAGAATGCAATGAAAAAGTCGTGTTACGTACCTTAGGTACCTTTAACAATAAGTCCTACAAAATTTTCAAATACAAATGTTAAACGCCAGTGAGTATTTCAGACTTTTACAAAAAGACTGGGTGTAAGATTATTTTGCCGCTAAGATAGTAGCACTATGTGCAGTATGGGCATTTATCTCTTTGCAGTGCGTATTCCAGTGTTACTATATCTAATCATGTGACATAGCTTTATATTTTTTGTTTTGCATCTATTTGCCATTTATTTTTTACATTTATGATTTTGCTATAATTACTTTTTATCTAAGCTACATTTCAAATGTATTTAATAAGGCCTAGTCCGTTATTGGTCCTATCGCCATTAAGTGTATTCTATTTATAATCTACCATGAACATTATTGTACCATAAAAATCATATAAAATGTAGATAAAATGTACATAAAATAGAATAATAAATATGGCCATTTTAAGTACAGAATGACAATATAGAAATGTAATTTAAAAATTGCTCAGAGCAGATGTTTTATGAAATATGCTAAGAAATTTTATATGATAATTTTAATGTCATAACAATAAATTATTGCCCGGTTGTACTAAAGTTCGAAAGCTCCTAAGTTCTCACTTATCCCTATGTCGTACTACTGCAATGCATTTAGGTACGTCACAGAGAAACAAATGCACTTAGGAGCTGTCTGTCATTCTTTAGTATACACGGGCATTAATGTTTTTGCATCGGCCTAAAGTTTGTTCATACTTACTTAATGACGTATTGTTTTACATTGTAATAAATCACGATAGTACTATAGTTCGGTTACAAGAATCTCCGTAGCTATATTATTATATGAAAAACGCAATCAAGCATTAAAATACACAATAATACGGTGTACTGTTACATAATTACGTACTCGGCATTATTATTAAAATAGTTTGTAGAATTTTTGTAACGCGTACTTACTTTAATATTTAAGAAAAAAATGTATAAAGCTTTCTATAAATACATCTGTAATTTTAATGTATTTTCCTAGTAAGTAAATTATTTTTAAATGTTTCATTCATGTCATTCTTCAAAATATTCCCAATCATGAACAGTGAAAGGAAATTTAAAAAAAAAACGTATTTACATCTCACTAGTAAAATAAAAACGTCAGAAACTCATTTTTTTATATATCATGTTACCTATCAATTTAATAGTAAGGTAAAGCAATTAATGGTATTGGATTGGTTTTGTATGTAAATTCCATACTGCTATTACATTGTAATTTTAGCTTATTTAATTATAAATTACCCAAGTTACATTTACACATTTCAACGTCTTTCCTTTCTTTCCTTCAAATGTAAAGTTTAAAAATTGTGATAAAGTGATATTGCGACGTCACCGTTGAAATTTGTAAATAATTTTAAACGTTACCTCCTAGCATCGCTTAGTTGTAATTTTAAGGGATACAATGTGATACAAAAAATTTAAAAGATAAGTTTAAGTCATTGCCCATACTGGAACAAAAATGACCGAATGACGAAATATTATGGTCGGATTAATTTAAATGAAAAACAATAGTGGAGGAAGGCGAAACTGATATAAATTATAATTTTTTCAAATTGATAGAGCGTAAAATAGATGGTTATTAATGAACTTGCCATTTGTGTGTATGGTTTACAAAGAAATAAATCATTTAATCAAATAATAGCTTTAAAGTAGTTTAAAGATTTTTTTCTTCCGAAAACTAACAGCTAAATATATAACAATTACATGTAATAAACTTAAAGAATCTCGTATTTAATGAAATCTCAAAACTCGTTGATCTAAAAACATTAAAGTATAATATATTCTTAAATATACTGTATAATATTATGTTATTGCTTTGAATCTATCAAGTTATGTTAATATGAAAATTAAATTTAAGCAGGTACGGTGTGTGCTTCGTAAACTAATGAGAAAAATCCCACGAAATCAATTAAACTAATTATTGAACTACTGAGAACGGGCGAACTAAACTTACCTACTTATCTATGTTCCATGCATTGGGTAATGACTTATACTTAGTTCGGATATCGTGTTTATAGCAGTTTACTTACCAAAAACAAATTACAATTTTATTACGTTAACTAATTACACATTAATTTACTATCAATAAAAACTATTAAAAATTGGCTTACGCTCTGACCATAGGCTCAGGATGTACAAGACCAACAATGACAGTTCAAAGGTATCACAAGAAATGTAAGAAATTGTGTGTGCGAAAATTTTTTCTTATGAATTATGATCTACAATATTATGAACTATAATATACACTAAATATTGAACCTATCAATATGCCGTCAATGTTTCTAAAATAAAATCATAGGCATTTTATTTGTCGAGATCCTTCCAAAGTTTTGGGATAAAATTGCTTGAACAATAAAATACTGAAATAATAAAATATTTCTATGTATCTGAAGGAGCATCCCTAATCTACAATATAAATAGCCAGATAAGACACTAAAATATAATAAGCATTTATACAAAAAATACGATTTATATGAGCATGTTATGTAACGTCACTCACCGAACAAGACGCGTTGGTTACAAAATAAACATTTTCCGAACTACCACAAATACATAAACAAGGCTTAGATAGGCGTCAAACGTGCGTTTAACTATACAAAACAGCAGTTTAACGCTGGTTAAAGCTTGTTTAAATCTTTTATGGTTAAACCGTGTGTTTTAATCGTATAGATAATAAACCAAATGTACAAAATTCATCTCGACTTCGAACAAACGGCCGCTATGCTATCTTTTTTATTTATTTAAGATATGGCTCCACACTTTTGTGTATTTTGCCAGTGTCAAGTAATAGATGATTTATCAAGTCATCGATATTTCACGCAAATATGTGTCAAGTCACAGTCGAAGTCATCAAGTCAAGTCATAGTCAAGTCAGTCTAGTCAAAGTCATACTCCTAGTAAAGTGGTGGCAACTTTACTTGAAGCTTCTATGGAGTTTTGGAAACAACACGAAAAGAAACGTTTCACCATCATTATACCATTTTCTCACTCACGCATGTAATCCAGCACTTAACGAATAAAATGCCACCAATTTTATGCACTAACACTGAAAATAACACAAGTTTTGGAAAATAATACAATGCGGTGACGCTATCTTTTTCGCTTTCCCGCCAAAACTCTCCTATGCTATCTTACTCGCGTAAAAATCGGGTAATCCTATCTTTTTCTCTCTCGTGGTGGTGTATACTCGATTAAAACCTCTCACTCCCACGCTTCGTTGGTCTTTTGAGCTTAGCGAAAAAATCCTAAGTCTATGGCTCTGACAGACTAAAAGAACCACTTCATATACAGGGCAAAACTCTTGATACCAATAATTTTACAATCTGTTCCAATTCCAATGTAAATGTATGTACAAACTAGCACTACCCCGTACTCAAAAAAAAAAACAGTGGAATAACTACTCAGTGCTTTCTCTTGTTTTATCTTTGCCTATTTCAAATTTGATGGAAAGAAACAAAACACAAAATAAGTATTCTTCCGCTATACAATGTTTATTTATAAGGTGGTGACAGTTTAAACTATTACAATTCATCGGATTTCAATTCGAAATGTACCTCCGTCTTCTTCATTCTCACGGTAAAAGAAAGAGAAGAGAGAAAAGAGGCGAGATTAAGGCGCTGGTGTGCGGGAGACGAATGCAGTTACTGACACAAAAGTTGTTTTTGATGATTCACAGAAGTCCTGAAGAGGTTTTTAGTGTTTTTATAAATATCCCTGGTTAGGATTGTTGTTAAGAATTCTCAATTTACTGAACTAGTGAAATAGGAATATTGAGTCAATTTAGACGATAATTTACGTAATAAACAGTAGCTTGTTTTGTACTTTGTACCGATTAATATCAGTAACGCGGAAATAAGATTAATGTAGATAAATGGATTAATTAAAAAGTATTAATTGAGAAAATGTTAATGAGAAGAAACAAATAATTTTAAGAATCAAACTGACTACCCATGTAGATAGGTTAGAAACCGTTCCGAGTTACCGAGTGCTCCGTTATCTAGTAAGATTTTATTTTGTACGTTTTTAAAATAATTTTCTAAACTGAAACATAGGTACATAAGTACGTGAAGATAAAAAAAATACTCTATGACCTAAAAGACAAAATCTATATTTCCGCGTTATACTTTTATACATGCATAGGTAGGCCAATGTTTAGCTTAGCTATGCTTATTAATATTTAATATTAGTAGTCACAATCTTGAGTTACTTAATCAAAGTGATAATGCATTGTTTTATTCATTATATTTTTCAATATTATTTTGTAATAAAATATATTGTTTGTTTTTATAAATCGAAGTTTTATTTTTAAGGCCTTAAACTCAAACAGCCTTATTAATAAACGGGTATTAGTCTTGGATTAGTTACTCCAGCTTTTGTCCTTTTTTTGCTACTGGAATATTTAGCTGGATCGAAAGAGACAAAAGATGGTGTAAGTAGTCTAAAGCTAATTCGTGTTTATTAATAAGGCTGAAAATGTACACCTGCTGAGCTGAAGAAACCGTCGTTGTCTTCGTAAGGTCCATATTCAGAATTTCCATATACTATATTTTCTAATTTCTTATATAGTAATACGCAATCCTATCAGTGAAAATTATAGATTTTACAATTTTTTCGTTTCTTATTTTTATGTAGATGAATATGGTCGTTCGTCTGGTGTTAAAAAACACGGCCGACCATATTAGCTGCAGTGACACTCGGAACTCTAAGGTCCGTGTTACAGATCGATGCTTATAAAAATTATTTATTTTCCTTTATCTTCCATTTGCATTTCTCCATTCTTACTATATGACATTTTCACTGTTGTAAACTTAATTACGGTCACCAATTCAATTTGTTTCTAAAAAACAGAAAAACCTTTTTTCCATTTCTTCTACAGCCGGAACGTAATGCACGCATTCTACCAAGATCGCCATTTTTAGTTCCATTTTCAAAAATAACAGGTTAATTTTATATTTTTCTTAAAATAGTGATAAGTCTAGTCTTTATTTATGATTATTCTAGTCATGAATAAAAACTTTTTAGTTTTAGTAGCATCGTTAAGAACGCATAAATTATATGCTATTTTATCCCCGTTCTTACAGTGACGGATACACAATACTGCTTGGCGGCAGAATTAGCGGCAAAGCGGTGGTACCTACCTAGACGAACTTAACAGAAAAGTCCTGCCACCTATATAGTGAAAATTAGATTTATAGATATTCTAAACTACAACTTGACGAAATAAAACGTAACATATTATAGTAGATTTTCATCTCTGTATTAGAGTTCCGTTCGATACAAAATAAAAACATTCAGTTGTAGTTATTGAAAAAAAAACGACCTACGACTAATTTTAAAACGTGGCGCGGGAATTTTGTATTGCACCAGCGTAATCAAAAATCACACTTGCATTTGACGCATGTCTTCAGATCGTAATGTGTCTGAAGTGTAGGGCATTTTAAAAACGAAGATAGGATGGTTGTTAAACTGAAAGGATGCTCGTAGCCCGGCTCCCAGTTGTCTCGGCAACTTTGCGAGTGGGGGGCATTCCCGCCATGACGTCCGCCGCAAATACCACGATTGCGCAGGTGTGCAGGCTATTGTAAGGTCGAGCCAGCTACTTTCGGGTTCGATTATTGACCTGTGAAAAAACAATTTACATCATTAGCACATATTTATTTTCGCTTACTTAACTTTTAGTACAAAATGTAAAAAAATCAAAAGTATTTAAATCATAATCGAGGGGAGTTATATTTAGTTTTAACATGATTATTGTTTATGTACTAAGTTACTTCATACGCTTCATAAAAATTTCAGTTGCGTTACACTTCTTTAGCCATTAAGGAATAAAATCAGTTATATTTATTAGTTACTAGTTGCGCCCCGCGGTTTCACTCGCTAATAAAAAGTATTTTAATTATTTACTCATCCCACGGGCAAATTTCACTTTTCCGGGATAAAATTTAGCCTATATGTTAACCTAGTTTATAAGCTATCTTGGTACCGAATTTCATCCAAATCCATTCAGCCGTTTGAGCGTGAAGGAGTAACAAACATACACACATACACACAAACTTTTGCTTATATAAGTGTGATTATTTTATTTTTTTATTTTTGGTTATTAAATTCGTAGAATTGAAGGGAAAATATTCATCTTTAAATAATAGTTTAAGTTCACCACGCAACGGAATGGCATGCAAAAAATATTTACTCCAAATAAATACAGCAGATAATTATTAAGTAGCTAACTAAAATAATAATTATCTAAATCAAACATGAATCAAATTGTTGTTTTAACATGAATCACATTACTTTAATATATTTTGTCTGTCTGTCCCTTTGAACACGCTTAACGCTGGAACCACTGGACGAATTTCGATGAAACTTAGTGTGCTTATAGCTAATTTTTCAGAATAAGATTAAAAAGTCACCGCAGGCTTCCCAGGTGCTATATGTCACATGTTACTTTATTTTTCACTTCTATCGGCAGTCCTCAATGACTATCCCGCACATTTTTTTTTATCTTTCGGCTGATGATAGTGGGAGGTATAGTTCGCGCAAGACTTTATGACCTCTCAGAAGTTAGAGCGGATGGCTTCGCAGTACGCATATTACAATTACTGTGATTGGCCGCTTTTACCATGCTCAGTTTGGTACTCGGGCCTAATTTCGGAGAGCTCATAAAGTTTTGCACGAGCTATACGGTATGTATAAGTAAAAAGGTAAAGTACCGATAAGGAATTTGTAAATTAGCTACTATGTAAAGGTTGGGTATGTAGGTACCTTTCCACTTCACGTTCTCGATCTTTACGTCGGGGATTACGGGTAGGCGTAGTGGCTCTAAACCTATAGTACTTAGGCATTATAAAATCGCAAATTTTGTAAAAATAACCTTTTATTCGAATATGTAGCCGCGGCGCGTTGTAACCCTAACGTCATTTTGACTTTGTGTAGCTCTATAGAATAAATATGTCTATTCTATTATAGGTTGAACTAAGAAGGTTACGTCCTCAATTCTCGAGATATTTTTTTTTTGTTTGATTATTCTTTTTTTTTTAAATTTATTTGAAGGGCTTTGTCGCTTGGCGACCACATCGCCCTGGTTTGATTATTCTTTTTGTCAATAGATTACTTAATTCCTCTGTGAGCATCACGACTACAGACCCATAAATAATATGTGTCGTATATCAAAGAGTATATAATACTATATATCAATGATTGCGATTTTCAAGCACAAATTGTAAAGTATTATGTATTTTCAAGTTGTTTCCAAGTCATTGAGAGGTCTATTTTAACGATTAAAATAAAAAATATAGTTAATAAATAACAAAACTTCTTGAAAATCAAGTTGATAAAAATCATAATGTTGTTTTCCCCTAAACAAATGATTATATTATTCTTGATATTTTCTGCTGCACTTCATCTGGCTAACTATGTAATCTTTTACCTCTACAACGAGAAAGCGAAGGCAGTCGAAGATGCAGAGATACTTGGTCAAAATCCAGAGTCAGCTAATGCATATCAGTTTAAGGATCAGAATAGGTATAGTAGTTACCTAGTTACCTAAACACGAGAACACTTGAATTCTAAGCAAGCGTGCAGCATAGTAGACTGCATATTGACAGCATCTGTGGTGTGGTGGTTGATCAGATCGGCTCATAAACCGGAAGCGGCGGGTTCCATTCCCGCGGCAGGACAAGTATTTGTGCACAGATAAAAACCGCAAATACTTGGTCTGAGTCTGGGTGTTGTGGGACCATGGTCCTCGTAGTTCCTGGGTCCCTAAACAAAGGGAATCCTAGTTAGGGTCCAGGATCTATGTATATGATGGTTGGGCGTTATTATTATTATCATCACTTTCCATAGTTAAACAGTGGTAAAATACTTTGTCTATAAACAATAAAAAGAAGTTACCTATAATAGAAGTAGGAGGTGCTTAGTCACAATAAATAAGTTGCATACATTCCAATGCCTGAAGACCAGTCTTCAAATAATCCTGTTACATACGGAGCCAAGTCATGGCACACATCAAGGTTTCATAGTTCGACTAGTCCACCAATTTCATTTTCCTTAATGAGCTACGGGGCTAATGGGCTGTGGGTATCTCATTAGGCACGAATCAGGATAATGATTCGATGGAGAAGTAACTCTATTAACGTCACCGTATGGATCACAGTAGTGGCAATGGCGTGTCACTGTTACTGCAGAATGGAAAACGTTGAGTTATACCGTGACTTGGCAAATGTAGCCCAGGATAAGTTTTTGTATTAGGCAGACCTACGATATACGCAGCTTTGGCTAGCAGCAGCCAAAGATCAGGCTCAGTAGCATGCATTAGTGGAGGCTACGCAGTGTTAACTAATAAGTATTACCTATAGTTCAAAGGACCAACGTCCTGCGTGCTTTATAGTCATAACTGCTCGAACTTGTACCGCTACTGGACGCCCCAAGTCTGATAAGGCACCAAGTATTCTAAACATTGTCTAAGTATTATATGTCACATCACATCAAAAGCCGCGGAAGACTGCTGAATATAGACCTCTCCCATAAAAAGCCACTTAAGACGCTTATCATAGAGGATTTCCGTAATCACCAGCTCGCTTGCCTGGCGGATTGGTGCTCGCAGATTTAATGAAGAAAATGGTGTTGCACATTCTCTGGATGTTCCCTTAGCCGACTCTTGTGTTGCGGCACCTATTATACACAGTACCTGAATAGTATAGTCTAATCTACAACGCTACCTTACCGATCAAATCGTACTTCTCATAAAGCTTTTTCTGTCCTTCAGAATACCAGCTACGTTAAATCGAGAACCCGAATCAAAAGATACGCACGCCGTAAACGATACTCTGAATAATAATAGCATAAATAGATATAACACAACATTATACAAAAGGCTTAACATAACTAAAAGTTACACAAACGGAGGTGATAGAGTGAGTGAGTTGGAAACATTCCCCAACACAACGACAAATATGACCGTGCCTGAGAAAGATACTCTTGCTTATAACTCAACACCGCTGTTCATCGCAAATATGTCGGATAGAGCTAAACAAATGATGACTACTACTAAACCTGAAGTAATTATAAAAGAAAACGCATTTATGCCTCTCTGTGACAAAATGCCGAAAGGTTTAGGTAAGCCATTGTAATATTTATTCAAACTACCCGATCCGCTCCAACTTTGCACATGTTAATTAGTTTTAACTCTGTTCAAGGTAAGAGAAAACTGAGAGGGGAAAGAATGAATGGATAGCGATGCGATGCCACCGCCTTCCTTCTTCCCATCCCATTCATTCATCTTTTTCGTGTATTTTTGCGCTCTCCCGTCATGAAACCTTTTTTTTTAAAACGACTATATTTCCTAGAAAAAAAAGGACACTTAAATATGCGTAGAAGCTATCTTACCAATAAGGGCACCAACTTCTTTCAGTGGCTTGATAGTAATTCCATCTTTCCGCAGAGGTTTTCCACTTTTAATCCTCGTGTTCATTAAGCAACATTTGTTTATAGACTGTTTATAAGCAGTGTTTCAACATCTTTTTAAAAGGTTTATAAAAAAGATGATGAAACATTATTTCAGAAACCAGTTGACGAAAGATGATGAAACATTGTTCTAGAAACCTGTTGCCGTGCTCCCCACTCAGAGTCAATAGTAAGTCTAAACATAACAAAAGTTGACTAAGTGTGGATGGCAAAGTTTCTGAAACAGTGTTTACGGTAAACTTATTTATAAACATGTTGATCAAATATAAAAACAGCTTATAAACAAGTGTTGCTTTACGCTGCCATCTAGATTTAATTTAGACTGCCTTCATTAAATTCATGTAGTGCATATTTGTAATTTTAGGCCCTATTGCAGCAAACAAAACTTATCTAAAATTGGTAGACGTCGAAAAAAAGTTTCCTGAAGTAAACTGGGGCGGAATTTACAGCCCTCCTAACTGCACTGCTAGGCATAGAGTTGCTATTATTGTGCCATACAGGTAACTCGTCTCTGTTTTTTTTATAATTGATGATGACGGCTAACTATATGTAAATTTTAATCTATATTTTGGTTGTAGAGATCGTCTACAGCATTTGGCTGTATTTCTTAATCACATTCATCCATTCCTAATGAAGCAACAAATTGAATACGGAATATTCATCATTGAACAAGAAGGTGCTCTATGTTTGTATACTCATTGTCTTTTTTAACTATTAATGATTAAGTTTATAATGATTATATGTATAGTCCGCTCACATCAATTCCTAATCGTCATGTTATTCCTGGAATTACTTGAGTTTCTTTGAAGTAAAAGATCCAGGACGAGATGATCTGACGAAGAAACGAGGTCACGAAATTAGTTTAAAGCTGAAGTGGCTGTTCACATAAATCTAGAAGGGTTGGCGATTGTTGGGTTAAAAGCATCCTTGAGTGTTGACCGTGACTCGGAAAACGTAGTGTGGAATACCCGCCAGCCCGATGGAGCAATGACCTGCGAAAAGCTGCAGGCACAATTTGGATGAGTAGGCAGAAGACCGGGCCCAGTACCGTTCATTAAGAGAAGCCTATTGCAGCAGTGGACTAATACTGGTCAATGATAATAAACCATTAAGTGCTTGACATAATTTCCAGGCTACAAAGACTTAAACCGCGCTAAGCTCCTGAACGTCGGATTCATGGAAGCTCGGAGACTAAAACCTAAGAATGGATGGCAGTGTTTTATCTTCCACGACATCGACCTACTGCCTCTAGACACGAGGAACCTATACTCGTGTCCGCGGCAGCCGCGGCACATGTCTGCCAGTATTGATAAATTACGTTATAAGTAAGTCATGGTCTCAGGGAATGTTGATTGTTTTTTTCATGTTAAGGAATGCTGTGACGAGCTAGCCGTTCGTCTGATGATAAACGACACGGCTGCCCATATCAGCTGCAGTGTCACTCGGAACTCGAAACTACGAAAGTATAGAGTTTCGCGTGACACTGCACTGCGCACGTCATCCAGAGACATCAGCACATCTAGTAATAAGATTACTAAACTGTGAGATCAGATCATAAAGTCTCATTTGCCCAATAATTTCACTAGCTACAGTGCCCTTCGAACCGGAACACAGCAGTGCTTGCGCACTACTGCTTGGCGGCAGAATAACTGCCAAAGCGGTGGTACCTACCTAAACGAACTTTGCAGTAAAGTCCTACCACCATTAGATCAGGGAAAACAGTTGTAGAATTATATCAAAATACCAACTACGTGTAAATACTCTCATATCGAGAATAACTAGTGTAATCCAAATCCAGTAATCAAACTGTGTAACATCTGACTAGCCTGATAGCTCAGTTGGTATTAACCCTGCCTTCTGAACTGTAGGTTGTGGGGATTCCCACCCAGAACAAACATATGTGTGATGAACATAGGTGTTTGTTCTTTGTCTGAGCGTTATATTGTATTCTATGTATGTATTTACAAACAAAGTATAAGTATTGTATCAGTTTTCTGGTTCACAAAGTACAAGTACAGTTAGTTTGGGGCTAGATGGCGTTGTGTGAAATGTCTTTACATACCTATTTATTATTTGTTTTATTAATTTATTTCTCAATTACTTGTTGACGTTAGACGTGGACTTTAACCATGAAATAAATGTTAATGCAATTGCAGGTTACCTTACGAAGAAATCTTTGGAGGAGTGTCAGCTATGACTCTGAAACAGTTTATGAGAGTCAATGGCTTCTCTAACCAATACTGGGGTTGGGGAGGTGAAGACGATGATATGTTTTATAGGTATATAATATACATCGTAAAGTAGGTATCAAACATGATCCGTAGAGCCAAGGTTACTACAGTTGTGACAGCCTCTGTGGTGTGGTGGTTGAGCAGGTCGATTCCTAACGCGGAGGTGGCAGGTTTGATTCCCGCGGCAGGACAAGTATTTGTGCACAGAAAAAAGCGTAAATACTTGTTCTGGGTCTGAGTGTTGTGGGACCATGGTCCTCGTAGTTCCTGGGTCCCTAGACACAGGGAATAGAAGAACCTAGTTAGGGTCCAGGATCTATGTATGTGATCGTTAGGCGTTATTATTATTATTATCCGTTAGTTTCGGATATTTTCGGTTACGGATGCACCGAATTTCACGTGGCGTGAGAGCGGTGAAACAAAAACCTGTCGAAAAGAAACATTACTGTGGTTTTATTTGGACTCCTTCCTTATACGAAACTATCCGAAACTTGTGATACGGATACGGTTACGGTTACGGATATATTTTTATTTCGGATATTCGATAGTTTCGGTTACGGTTAGGAAGCTCTATAACATCCCTGATACATTGTAATGCAGACCAAGCAGAATGCTGCTGCCCAATATACCCTTAGCCTCTTAACGGCACCTGCGGCAAGAAATGAGGTCCTATTCCTACACCAAAACCACTCAAGGGGTAAAATATACTCATTCCTTACTTACAGAATAAAGAAAAAAAACTATCATATATCGAGGTACAAGATGTCGATTGCACGATACGCCATGTTGGATCACAATACATCTGTGAAAAATCCTAAAAGGTAATAGAAATGTTATATTTCAAATGTTGTGAAACGGCAACACCATTTCGCCCACGGTGAAAAGGCCAGAGAGAGATATGGCAACAATAAGTTGGACCCGTAAGGAGGAAGTGTTTCATCCTCTGTGTTTCATTAGTCGTTTGGAGGACAGAGCCTCTCGAATAATCTAGAAATCAGTTTCCCTTTCCTTCCCTTACTTTCGTTGACCGCCTCTGTGGTGTGGTAGTTGAGTAGGTCGACTCATAGCCCGCAGGCGGTGGGTTCGATTCCCGCGGCAGACAAGTATTTGTGCACAGAAAAAAGCGCAATCTCTTGTTCAGAGTGTGGGTGTTGTGAGACTATGGTTCGCGTAGTTCCTGGATCTCTAGCCACAGGGAATCCTAGTTAGGGCCCAGGATCTCGTTGGGCGTTATTATTATTATTATTATTTTCCAGGTGGAAACTCATGTTGGAAACGGAAAAAATATTCCATAAAGACGGCCTCTCGACCCTTCATTACGAAGTGTTACATGTGGTTCAGTACCATTTGTACACTCACATTCTTGTGAACATAGACGAGCGCAGCTCAGGAGGATGATCACGGAAGTTTGATTGCAATTTAACAAGAGAAATTTAATTCTTTATTTGAAAATTTTCGTATTAACTATGTACATAAGCTATGTATTGAAACTGTCAAATCCGTAACAATTTCTGTTTGTCACTGTTAAAGATTATTTATACATAGATATTGGTTCGCGTAGTAATCTTTATTTATAAAAAAAATATTGAACGCGAATCAATTTTCAGGAGAGCACAGATCGTATTTAATATGTTGCCTAGCTAAGTCAAATTGCCATTATATAATTTAGGTATTAAACAAGTAAAATAACTGCTTAAATATTGACCAGTTATTATAAATACTAAAGTGATTTATTTATTACTTAAGTTATTAGATAAGAAAGCGCAATTATTTTGTTTATATATATAGATTCTTAAACTTTTTGTTAGGCACTCGCCTGATTTTTTTGTTTTTGTTAGACTTTTTGGAGTAAAACTTCTTTACGCACGCTTGACATTGGGGATAAGCTAGTGACGCGTTCGAAAGATAAAAAGAACCGACGTCAAGATAGAAAGAAACAGTTAGAAGGTTTTGGCGGCAAAACGAAAAAGATCGCGTCACCGCATTGTATTATTTTTCAAAACTTGTGTTATTTTCAGTGTTAGTGCATAAAGTTGGTGGCATTTTATTCGTTAAGTGCTGTATTACAGGCATGAGTGTGGGAAAGTGGAATTATGATGGTGAAACGTTTCTTTTTGCCTTGTTTCCAAAACTCCATAGAAGCTTCTGGTAAAGTTGCCACCACTTTACTAGGAGTATGACTTGACTAAACTAGACTATGACTTGACTTGACTAGACTAGACTATGACTTGACTAGACTAGACTTGACATATATACATATATATTAACGAGAAATTATCAATTTCTTGACACTGGCTAAATACACAAAAGTGTGGAGCCGTAACAAAACAAAAAAAGAGTTAAGTTTCGTATATCACTGTAGGGGCAAGAGTGAGAGCTAAGGAAGTCTTACTTCAGTCGTGTAGTCTAAGCACACTAGTTTTTTTATTTGAATAAACATGTGGATTGTTGCTTACCGAATTGATACTTAACTTATTAAAGAATTTGAATATTTTGACATACTTACTATCCAAGATGTGGATTGTCTTCTAAATTGTGGTCACTCATAAGACCTATATCAATTGATAGCTGACACTAACATAAACAAGGTTTGTATGTAAGTGAAATTGTCAGATTAAAGTCCAGCAAAGTTCGTCTAGGTAGGTACCACCGCTTTGCCAGTTATTCAACCGCGAAGCAGTAGTGTGCAAGTACTACTGTGTTCTGGTTTGAAGAGCACTGTAGCTAGTGAAATTACTGGGCAAATGAGACTTTATGATCTGATCTCACAGTCGAGTAATCTTATTACCAGACTGTGCTGATGTCTCAGGATGATGTACGCAGTGCAGTGTCACGTGAAACTTTATATTTTAGAGTTCCGAGTGACACTGTTCTGTTATGGGCAGCCGTGTCGCTTAACATCAGGTGAACGATTAGCTCGTCACATCATTCACTAACATAAAAAAAATTAAGTTGAACCGTCTGTGCAAGAATCTAAAGCGCTCGAGAATGCCAACATGGCGATGTTTTTTGGAGTAAAACTCCTCTACGCACGCTAGACTTGGAGAGTAAGCTGGCGAGGCGAACTGAATTTGAAAGTTGTTGGTTAACGTAGATCTTCATTTTTAATATAACAAAGTTAAAAATTTGTTTTATTATATTCAAAGAGCATATAACCACTACGTTTTAAGAGACGGCACTTAGAACATTATCTGTAGCTATAAGTGACGTAGCATAATAAAACCAACATTGCAAAAATTATGAAGGGCTGCCAACATTTACATACAAACACACTGACAGTTTAAGAGATGTGCTAAATGTTATCGATATCTAGTGTTGTCATAACGTTAAAATATTTATCGATTAAAATCGAAATATCGATACTACAGTACCTATAATTATATGATATATTTTTCGGTGTTAATAAAAGGCAAATGACATAAATTTTATAGCTTTATTTAGAATGTGTTACAATTCAAGTTAAATTTTCTAGGATAACGTTTGAATATTGCTAAAGACAATATTTTGTTTTTATATCCCAGCGTTTTCCATGCGGCTTTCGCTTCTGGTTCTTAAAAGTATCTGCTTTCTAGCAGATACTTCTAGGCAGACAGCAGGTTTTTCAAAAAGTTTGATTTGTTTAAAGTAATGGATGTTTTAGCTAGTCTTCAGAGAGTCTTTAATAGTCTTGAGATGCTGCAGAAGTTTTTCTTCCTTCTGTCCAGTTAATTCTTTTCCCCAACTGCAACAAAAAAAGGATTTATTACAGACAAAAATTCGGTTAGCTTATTATGGAATTATTTTACTTGATTATTAATTCAATATATAACCTTTACTAAATTTGTGATATTCTAGGATCTCTGGCCCGTATTGTACAAACATTTACAAAAGAAACTTACCAGTAGACTTTCTATTTCTTGTGTGACTATGCACAAAAATTCTACTGAGGTACTGGTGGATGATTTAGGTTCAACCTCTGAGTCAGTGAACCTGTAAATAAAATATTTTCAAAATAAAAACAGGGTACATTTTTACCATCAGATGTAGTGAAATGGTGCTGGCATATAAAAATATAATAATAAAACAAATACTGACCTAATTTTCTCTTCATACTATATTTTATTTCCGTTGCAACAACACTAGATGTACTTTCTGTTACAATAACAGAAGTTGATACAATTGGTAGGCACATTTTCCAGTTCCATACACATTGCAGAACTGAACTATATTTTTTGTCAAATCTGAAATATAAAAAGTATAAAATATAAAGAACTAAAGGGAGTATACTTGTTGTATGTTAGATTGGCAGACGACACTGTGTATGAGCTGGTTTGTTAGTTGTACTTATGATTTATAAAAATATTTATTTAAATATGACACATGATTATTCAATAGAAAGCTTCAATTGCAGCAGAAGTTCATTGGTCTAATTAATACTTTGATAAAGTACCCCATTAGTACAATCACCGAGGATTGCTTGAACAGAAGAATAATACTTATTAGCATATGAACATTATTATGCCGGCTGTACCTACATGTTCAGTCATTACGTTAAATCAATAACAAATAAGCATTCAGACCCATCAGAGTCAGCATTGTAATTACTCACCTCATGGAAATTGTGCTCTTTGACATCCAAGTTTCAGAGGAAAATCAACAAATAACTCCTGTGGAAGAGGGAACTGTGGTAGGTTCAATTTGGGCACAGCAGTTTTCAGTAGACGATTTCCATTCTTATTAAAATCTTCTGCAGCAAAATGCATGCCACATACAAATTACACACTTATGGAATGATTTGCAAATAGAGTCCCTGTCTCGTAAATACATTTTCACATTTTACAAAAACCACACAACAGTATCACATCAGACGGAAAGTTCACGTTAATCGGAGGAGAAGAATCAACTCCACAATAATAACGTAGTATCGACACACAAATCAGTAGAAACTATAAAATAATAACAGATATACGCGGAAATATAGAGAACGACCGGTATAAATTTGTTTAATTTTAATGTCGCCATCTTGACAATTGTAAATTGTCATTTTACCGGATATACCTTAGACAACATAATAATACAAATTTTAAGCAATTTTTAGCCTTGGTATGTTGACAATGGAGATCTACGTGACTAGTACAACCCGTGCGAGTTAGCTAGATACATGGTGTGTGCCTACGAATGGCAGCAAGGTGCCTAGTTAATTCGTCCGGGTTGCAATAGCATTTCAATGTACTGAGTGACCACCCACTATTGGTATGTTATATGATTATATTGGTATTTTCGGTAAAATGAAAATTTTCAATTATTGTCTAGATGGCGATATTAGCATTAAACAAAGCAAAAACAAAGTTATACCGGCCGATAGAGGGAGCTGAACTAAAGAAGTTTTACTTCAGTCGTGTGGTCTAAAGCACGCTCGTTTTTTCTTTCTAACATCTAATCTTTAATTTAATTTATCCAGTAGGTCCCAATAACGCTCGAGTTAATTCAAATTTAGCATCCTGGGCTATTAAGTATATGCCATTGCGACAAACGTTGGCATGCAAAACGTGCAAAACCATAGTCACACCATAGTAGTGCCACAGAATAGATAATAGCAAAGAGTATGTAACGCTACGCTAAGATATATATAAGATAATAGTACTTAGCGTTGAATTATGTAATCCGTGACCGCTAACTAAGGCGAAAACAAGACAGAAACAGTAGCGCCAAAAAAGTTATCGGGAACAGCCAAAGAGTACTCGTATTATATGTCTCTATTTTTATCAAATAGGTACTCTTTGTTACTCTTTGGGTTGTATTACAGAACGCACCTAAAGTGTCGTTTGATCTCCGATCTGATTACCGTCTAAGTGACGTTCTGTAATAAGAAAATACTCAGGTGAACCTTTCATCCGAATACTGTACTCAGCAATATAATAAAATGTAAACTCAAAACTAGTTTTAAGTCGCGCATCATGATTGTAAGTAATTCTGTAACAAGTACGAGCTTTTTGTTAGCAAATAGGGCGAATTCTGTGTCACTAGCACTCTTGGCAAAAAAATTATAAAATTGAGGATATAACCTTATCAACCTTCCAGCAATAGCAATAACAAGTTATCAACAGCATTTAACTTGAATTGTAACACATTCTAAATAAAGCTATAAAATTTATGTCATTTGCCTTTTATTAACACCGAAAAATATATCATATAATTATAGGTACTGTAGTATCGATATTTCGATTTTAATCGATTAATATTTTAACGTTATGACAACACTAGATATCGATAACATTTAGCACATCTCTTAAACTGTCAGTGTGTTTGTATGTAAATGTTGGCAGCCCTTCATAATTTTTGCAATGTTGGTTTTATTATGCTACGTCACTTATAGCTACAGATAATGTTCTAAGTGCCGTCTCTTAAAACGTAGTGGTTATATGCTCTTTGATCAACAGTCAAGAACTCTAAGCGCAGCGGAAACATTAGTATTTAATCTCTTTCAAGAATTGGGGATGAAACCTTTTTGACTAGCACCCTTTAGCCCCGCTAGGAGTAATAGTATTCTGTGGATCTGATGAATAGCACAGACCAAGTAGGGGATAGGTTATTAGAAATCTAGAAATCATAATGTCGATTCGCAATATAAAAATGTTGATATTAATTCTAGTATTTTCCGTTACGCTAAATCTGGCAAACTATATTATAGTCTCCCGCTACTATAACCCGAGTTGGTATGAGAAAGTGAAGGCACTACCACTTGCTGAGCTACCTCGTCATAATCCAGAGGTAAATAAAGCTGCATATCAGTCCCAAGATCAGAACAGGTACGTAACACGAAATAGCTGGTATAATATTAGTTTACAGTTTAGTTCTTACTTACTAGTGGCTCATTGAGCTTTACAGCCTTATTAATAAACGGGTATTAGTCTCGGATTAGTTACTTCAGCTTTTGTCCTTTCTTGCTACTGGAATATTTAGCTGGATCGAAAGAGACAAAAGGTGGTGTAACTAGTCTAAAGCTAGTTCGTGTTTGTAATAAGGCTGATAGAGTCTAGCTTAAAACTGCCCAGAACAGCACGGAATATATCCTTTCAGAGGCATAATAGTATCGGCAGCTCCACCATCTAGCAATCAATCCACAACAAATTCGGTGAGAAAAGAATGCAACGACTCGTATGAAGAACTTGAAAGTCATGGTGAAGTGCTAAAGCCTATTAATGGAGATTACTTAATTTACACAGATAAAAATCGGGACAAAATTTGTCCTGAAATACCAGCTGGACTGGGTGAGGTTTGCTATTACATTTTAAAAATATAATATCCATCATGCGCTGAGCATATGTGCTAGATAAGTACTTTTATACCTACTTAGCGGTTCGGGATTTTTAAACCACCTGAATGTTGAGCTGGACTGCAGTCTTGCGATTCCATCTTAACAAAATATAGGTAAAAATGAAACAAGACTATCTTACTTATGGTTTATGCCTGTACAGGCAAGTACGGTCAATCCCGTGGCCAGGATTTTTAAGCCACCTGATGGCTTTTGACTTAGCTGAAACAGCCGGGGCCGAAGACGGCTTAACGTATACCCTCTTAGTAGCGGTCACCCTTCCTAATTAACATGTAGTCGGGTTTCGTTATGAGCTTCTTCTTTTCGTGTAGGCAAGTAACCCAAAGGTTTGGCTTAAGACCTACTGTTCTATGACAAACAGCTGGGACTCAACTCAAGTAGGGTCTACGTTTTCTAAATAAAATATTAAAGAATCAATCACTTCACTTACTACTTTCTTAACTTTCTCTTAGGCCCTTTTTCTTATTACACAAAGTCCGAGAAACACAACATAAAGATTAATTTTGGAGGACATACTACAGTTAAAAACTGCAAGGCCCGTCAGAGCGCCGCTATCATCGTGCCATTCACGTAAGTTAATGGTAAAGTCCCTGATAAATTTAGAGCAAATAATTTGACCTCTGGTTGGGAACCACTAATGCGCGGTTTTATTGATAGCAGAAGCAGAAATGCTACCTAACCCACATATCTTTGCAGATCACGTGGCTCACTAATAGGGCTCAATTTGGTTGTCCCTCACCCTCTCTTACTTGCTCTATTGTATTTATCTGGGTAGGTAATTATTCTTATTTATTGAGTGGGGGGGGAATGCCCTCGCATTTTCCTGCCACCACGGGGGCAATGGCTATGTGGGTATGATAATCGACTCGAACGAACCAAAACCCCCCGGTAATCCATCCTCCATGGGGTGGGAGAGATGGGGTCGCGCTAGCAATTACCACCTCGCTCCGGCGGTAGGCTCTTTCGGATCTCAGCGCCAGTGGGTGGGTAACCTTACACCTCGGTTACCCACCAGACGACACCTACCTATCCTACTCCAGGAATCCCATGCACTTGAAGTTTGGTATTCGGTATTTTAAAGTGGGGTAGAATAGAAACGTTTCAAATTCGACCATATACAGGTACCGGTATTTGCTTCCTTTTAGAGGAGAAGAACAACCTGTCACTTTCATTAACTACCTGCGGTCTTTTTTGAGGAGGCAGCAATTAGAATATCGAATTTTTGCGGTGACAAACGGTATGTTTCGATTTTAATTTGCTCGTTTTTATTGTTTTTCTTTTTTTGTAGTCACTAGTGGGTACTATATTTTTTCTTTGGATACAAGTCAGGCAAGCTTAGGTACTGGGCCTATTCCTGGACGTTTTTAAGCCACCTCATAGCTGCACTTGGCTTAACGACTGTACCGAGACCAAGATGCACGAAAACACGTGCGAGTGTGCTTTAGACCACACAACTGAAGTAAAACTTCTTTAGTTTAGCTCCATCTACCGGCCGGTAAAACTTTTTTGCTTTGTTTAATGTTAATATCGCCATCTTGACAATTGTAAATTATCATTTTACCGGAAATACCAACATAATAATACACTTTTTTAACTTTGTTATGGTGACAATGGAGATCTACGTGAACCAACGGCAACTTCCGTTCCCCTCGCATTTACCAGCTTACTCGCCAAGACAAGCGTGCGTAAAGCAGTTTTACTTCAAAAAAGTCTCAGTTGTTAATACAAATCACAGCCCTGTCCAAAATATGAGCGCAGCGAGCTACCATTGCATAACTTTTCAAAAGTCAAGCTAAGAACGCTATGTAATTGAGAATGTATGATTTAGCGAATGTTTCCAAAGGTAACTCTACCCAGCCCTTGAACCTCGGGAAGCTAATAAACGCAGTATTCACGGAGATCCACCGGCGTTACCACAAGCGCCGCATCTACGACTGCATCATTGTACATGACCCTACCGTCGTGCCCGTCAACTCGAGGAATCTGTACCGATGCAGCTGGTACCCGAGGCAGCTGGCTACGCGGATCACGGGGGCTGATAACAAGTAGGTATAATAGTAAATATAACAAATATTTGTGGATTACACACAACGACATCTAGCCCCAAACTAAACAGAGCTTGTACTATGGAAACCGGCTGGGCGATCATGTAACTTGATTGCAATAAACAGAAACACAAAAATGTATGGATTTGACAGTTTCAATGCACAGTATACTGTGAATTCGGAAAGAAATTCTTATGTTGCAATGCATTCAAAGTTGCGTGATCACTCCTCAGTAAGCTGATACAATACTTAGATACTTTTTGTTTGTAAATACATACATAGAATATAATATAACACCCGGACACAGAACAAACATCAATGCTCATCATACAACTGTTTGTACTGAATAGGAATCGAATCCACAGAAGCTCAGAAGGCAGGAAGGGTTACTAACTGAGCTATTGGATCAATCATAAATGACGAACAAGTTTAGTTGAGTCTTTGAGATAAACCTGTCGTCATTTTCTATGTCTACAAAGATGTTATAATTCCTCAAACAATTATTATATGTACTTAATACTTAACCGATAAAAAAATATTCTATTCTATTCTAACCTATACCTACTTATGTGAGTAGTAGTCGGCGAGCCTACCGTCCGTTGGCCTCTGTGGTGTGGCGGTTGAGCAGGTCGGTTTATAACCCGGAGGTAACGGGCTCGATTCCCGTTGCAGGACACGTATTTGTGCACAGAAAAATAGCGCAAATAAAGTTCTGAGTCTGGGTGTTGTGGGACCATGGTCCTCGTAGTTCATGGGTCCCAAGATACAGGGAATCCTAGTCAGGGTCCAGGATCTATGTATGTGATCGTTGGGCTTCATTTATTATTAATTTATACATGATTGCTGGGATTTTTTCGCCTGATTGACGAAATTTATGATTTCCCCAGAACCTCGTACAAACCTAAATTTGATAGAGTGGTAGCGCTGACTCACGAGCAGTACATAAAAGTGAATGGATTCACAAATGTCTATTTGGAAAATTATGCTATCTTCTACGATATGTTCAAAAGGTAAAGTGTTTTAGTACCTACAATTATCATATTAAAATACCTAGACACTTTAGATAATTTTAGTAACAAAGCTTGGTTACGTGCTGAGGTACATAGATTGTCATAGGTATGCTAATCCTATAACTCTAATTAATATTATAAATGCTACAGTTTGTGTGGATGTTGGTTTCCATCTACCTCCGTAACTATTGAACCTAAATTGATGACATTTGGAATGCATGTACCTAGCTTACACGCTGGATTAAAGCGCGGTGAAAGCCGAAAGTCAACAAAAAGCACTTTTTTGACATTAATAATGTGATGTGACGTGTTACAATAATCAGATGATAAAATAGAAAATAAAACGACAAACAATAATGACTAAATAAAACTTAACTAAGTACTTTAGTTTTTGTAAAAAGATAGTTCTTATGACCCCAAAAAATTACTTTATGAACGTAGTTCTCCAAATTTTCAATTTAATTTTTTTTACAAATTAAATAGCCAGACTGGGCCCAAAGAAATGATCAGATAAAATATTGATTTGATATCCATATTTCATCCACAAAATTAATACATTTTCATGGGCGGACCCAGTTTCAAACATCTGCGATTTTGAACTTTAAACAGAGCGCTACAAAGACCGGTCAAAAAAATCATGCTATGACGCTGTCTCATAGAATGCTTTTTATTAGCAGGTGAAATAGCTTAGCGCAACTAGTCTTTGGTAATTCCTGTTGGGTGATCACGGAACTTTGATTGCAATGCAACAGAAGAAATTTCCATTGTAACTATGCACATAAACTGCGTATTGAAACTGTTAAATCCATACAAAATTGTTTTTCTATTGGTTGCAATCAAGTTATCCTAACTGATCGTCCATCGTTATGGATTATTTTACATATAATACCTACCTACTTATACCACTTTAATATTGTTTTATTCTATCTGCCTTTACAAAATTCACTTAAGTAAGATAATAATGATAGCTAAATATGCCCTCGACTGTTATCCACAGCACATACAGTTGTGAGCTTTTGAATGTCTAACAATAATTATTATGCAAATTTAAAATTAGTAGCATTCATTTAGTAGATGGTAGGATTTATCTACAAAATTCGTCTAGGTAGGCACCACCACTGTACCAGCCAAGCAGTAGTGTGTGAAATTATTGGGCAATGACACGTTACGATCAGTCTAGTAATCTTATTACTAGAATTACTAGACTTTGCTGATGTCTCAAGTTGACGTGCGCAGTGCAGTGTCACGCGAATCTTTACATTACTGTTATGGGCGGCCGTGTCGCTTAACATCCGGTGAACGTCTAGCTCGTCATGTCATTAATCATTAACATTATAGGTGCGCTGATAAATAATGTTTTTTTTTTCAATAAGTTTTTCATTGCAGATTGACAGCAGTTCAATATTTTATAGAATACACTCCCTCCGACGTTGGAGAATATATAACTCTATTAAACGATTCTAACGTCCCAGTACAAAAGTTAGTACTTACCTACCTATACCTATCTACTACCTTCGCACGGCTTAATTGGCATAACGGCCTAGCCCTGTCCAAGAGAACCTGCTTCAAACTGTTTCTTAAAAAGTTTTTTATAATTTGGGGAAAACTACAAAAAAAACCTAAAATAAACGGACATATTAATTCTGGTGGAGAGGGCAAACTTTGCCCATAAAACGTAGTGGTTATATGCTCTTTGTTTGCCCACGCCTAGCTACGCCACTGTCCCGAAGAAATACGGATGTACTTACCTACATTAGATTTACCTTGAAAAAGGTTTATCAAATTCCTTATGTAGTTTTTTTAAGTCAAACTTTTTTACTCACGCCTCGCATTCACGAACGGAAGTTGAAGTTGGTTCACGTAGATCTCCATTGTCAACATAACAATGTTAAAAATGTGTATTATTATGTGGGTATGTCCGGTAAACTGACAATTTACAATTGTCAAGATGGCGACATTAATATTAAACAAAGCAAAAACAAAGCTATGCCGGTCGATAGATGGAGCTAAACTAAAGAAGTTCTGCTGCAGTCGTGTGGTCAAAAGCACACTTTTTTCAGTTATTCAGCATCACAGCCGCCGATGGCGATGGCTTCACCGTTGAACCTACAAGATGGACTTACCTCACTTTCGTACACTGTGAAAGAATTTGAGCCTCAAAAGTTGTACACTTATATCAAAATCACCTTGCTAGTGGATCCTCGCGAAACTAGCGCATACAAGGGGATCATGTGGAATAGACTCCAGAGCATTGTTAAGGAAAATACACCGACTTCGACGGCTATATACGCTGCTGAAGTAGATTCTTCTTTGCAATCAGACGAAGATTAATGCGATATACGCTGCCTACGTACGCAATACCTGTGCACGCAATAATTATGTGTATATTCATAGTGCCTAACCTAGGTTAACGAATAAAACACCACCAATTTTATGCACTAACACTAAAAATAACACAAATTTTGGAAAATAATACAATGTGTGAAGGCATCTTTCTCGTTTTCCCGCCAAGTCAAAGCTCCAATTGTTATCTTTTTTTAAAGGGGTGTTTACGCGGCATTCGACCTACTGAGAAGTTCCTTCAAACTTCAAAGTCATTGTTTGATCAATTATTGATAATAATAATAATAATATGTGTGGACATCTCACACAACGCCATCTAGCCCCAAACTAAGCAAAGCTTGTATTATGGGAATCAGATAACTGATACAATACTTAGATACTTTTTATTTGTAAATACAAACAGAATACAATATAACACCCAGAAACAGAACAAACACCTTGTTCATCACACAAATGTTTGTCCTGAGTAAAAATCGAACCCATAACCAGCAGTTCAGAAGGCAGGGTCTACCAACTGAGCTATCGGGCCAGTCAGTGGGTAAACGGGTCCACGGGTAAGTTTTGAATGCGCTACTCTTTGCAAAACATGTGCTAGTGCCGGATCTTTTTATATTGAGCAGTTCTGTAGATATGAATTTAGCCTTTATTACAGAACAACGCTCAGTCATCGATCAGTGCTCAAGCAGAGATTTTACTCATAAAGTGATAAATTAGTGAATTAAATCTCGGCTTGAGCACTGATCGATGACTGAGCATCGTTCTGTAATACGGACCTTAGAATGCTAAAATTAAGGTTCTTACAAAAATTCAACTATTTTGTTTTGGCTCCACGCTTTTATGAATTCAACTTATTAGGTTTCATGTAGAGTAGAGACTCTTAAGATGACTGGATCACAGATTAGTAATATGTAGCTAGGACTGGAATCGGAATCAATAAGAACTTGATACTAAAGACGCTAATCGTGGGTTACCAAAATAAAGTTTTTTTTTATTATGACGCACTGTCAGCTATCAATGTCAACAGTCAATAATATCATTGTCAATGTCATTCAACTCTATGCTAAGCTCTAAGCTATTACTACTTGCTCGTAATCTGTGTATAGAATAAAATAAAACTGAGAGATTCGATGATTGATTATTTAGAATACAATACAATTTCATTACGTTTTTACAAGGAAAACGGAGAGAAATTGATAAAAACTGGTTTTAGAATGTTCAACATTTTTTATTGAATCATTACAATGACGTTTTTAGAGGTAAGTCAATGGCATTTATGTATTTAGAATAATGTTTGCTATTGCTGTGTAATATGTTTTTTATTAGCGATGGATAGTACGCCCATAATAGGTCTCTATTTGTTAGATATTACAAAGAAATGCTTCATAACTTTTGTAGTCTATAATGAAACCAATCCTTGATGCTAGACGGCCCAAAATAGGGTCTAAAACTTACATCATTCTTAATTAGCGAAGCTCTTGTTGGGTCTTACAATAAAAAAAACATAATGTTTCGATTAATTTAGTAAAGTTGTTCATTAAAACCTGTGAATATTAGTGGTACATAGCGTCCAGTACTACTCTAATTCCGTGAATTTTTCTAATTTAAAATGGTGAAATAGTCAAATTTCAATTTCCTTTTATGGTTTAGTAAGTAGCATTCCCTTATCATTTCTTAGAACAACAATTCATAGCTTTCCAAAATATAACTACACATAGTTATAATACCCAATTCAATCAAATATATTTTCAGTGGAGAAGGTTTTCTTTCTTCGATCTCCACAACAATGTGGACAATGGAAAAATTGCAGAATGTTTACAAGTAAGTATATAGCGCAGCTATTATTGTTTTAGATAGGTCAGATTTTGAATATACAGCAGGGCAAGCATCTCTCCTCTCCCTAAAGTTTTTGACTAATGAAAGATCATGCAGAATTGCAGAACACTATATAAACTATTTAGAGAGGAGATATGTTGATCCTTATAGCTCATGCAAGCTGTGCAGGCCTTAATACTATACCAACATAACATTTCAATTTGCTTTTTAGGACACACATGTCACAGTATCAACAAGTGGGAATGGCCATGTGGTACTCTGTGATGTCACAGGGTGGGCGCACCTTATCTCTCGCTCATGGGACATCACCTCGTTCAAAGCTTATGAGCTTACAATATCACTTGCTCAGCAGTTACCACATGACCCATACTTGATTACTATTGGAGTAAGTATTATTATATATTATTACTATTATTAGTATTAGCTATTCATTTATTGTTGGGCTTTATGAACTGCACTGATGACTGCTAAATTAAATGGTCACTAGAGCAGTTTACTATTTGGAATACATTATTTAAATATATCTTTTCAAAGTTTTTTAAAATTAGCTCAGTATGAAAGATTGAACCATATATATCCATTGACGAATAGATGTAGATTTGATAAAAGATAATTCAAAACCTAAATCATTATTTTCATAGTATTTTTTTTATCTACATTTCTATTTCATTCCATTATTTTAAGTATTTTAGGTTATTACAGAATGATACTCAGTCATCGATTGATGCTCAAGCAGAGATTTCATTCATAAAGTGATCAATTAGTGACTTTAGACACCCTTGTTAGTGTGTATGCCCTCTTGCAAAATTTTGAATGCAGGTAGTACTTCTTGGTACAAATTAAATTACAGCTATAAATATACTAATAATAATAATAACGCCCAAGTATTTTTTAATTATGATCGAACATATAATTTATTAATAATATTATTGATTAAATTAAATTTATAATTAAAAAAAAATGAATTAAATGCGATGTTAATTTAACTACTATGAGATCATTAATAAAAGCGAAAGAACCCAAAGTTTCACATTCTTTCTGGCTTGAGTATCATCAAATTTTAATTAACAAATATATGAATGAACAGGATGACGAAGCGGGTGTCAACCCTCTCATCAAGGTGTGGGACTGGTCCCGTAGCGATCGTCACGGCAACCCGACGCTCGCGCGGGTGTCCCGCGCCGTTCCTTCACATATGCATCCTACACCGGCTACGGCATTAGCTGTACATGAAAACAAGGTACAATGTTTAATGTAGTTCTATTTCGTTTTAATTTATTATTATGTTTTATCACACTAATATTATAAAGGCGAAAGTTTGTGAGTTAGAATGTTGCGGCCGACATTTAGTGCAATTTCGCAATTGACTAACTTATTTGTTGATGAAGCTTCAACCACAAGTTTGATTTTTTTCGTGCAACATCATTAACTTGATAAATTATCAATAACTTGACACTGGCTAAATACACAAAAGTGTGGAGCCAAAAAATACAACAAAATCCTAAAAACATTGCCTGTTACAGAGCCTCTTGGCAGTAGGATTTCAAGACGGGTCCGTGTCGATATTCCGCGGCAACATCGCGCGGCAACGCAGCGGCAAGATGAAGACGCTGCCTGATCGCGGAAATAGTCCAATAACAGGGTTATTTTTCAAGTAAGTGCCCAAGAAAAATGTTGTCCATATTAGTTGCAGCGTCACTCGAAACTATGAAGTTTCGCGGTACACTGCACTGCGTACGTCATCCTGAGACAGCACAGTCTAGTAATAAGATTATTAGACTGTGAGATTAGGTCCTAAAGTCTCATTTGCCCATTAGTGTCATTAGCTACAGTGCCCTTCAAACCGGCAAACAGTGCTTGCGCACTACTGCTTGGCGGTAGAATAACTGGCAAAGCGGTGGTACCTACCTAGAGGATCCTAGTAAATATGTTCTTATTAATAAAACGCGGCCTATTCTTACAGAATAAGTCACCCTTGTATCTAATCAGGTACTAATCATATGATTCTAATTTTATAATAACAAAATAATAACGCCCAACGATCGCGTACATAGATCCTGGGCCCTAACCAGGACTCCCCGTGTCTAGGGACCCATGAACTACGAGGACCATGGTCCCACAACACCCAGACTCAGAACAAGTATTAACGCTTTTTTTCTGTGTACCAATACTTGTACAGGGATCGATCGGGATGATTGAAATTCGGTAGCAAGATCGCTTATACACTGGATTAACATATAGACTACATTTTCTCCCGGAAAAGTGAAATGTTTGTGTCAACTAGTTTTTTTTTTATAACAATGAGGCATCGACATGCTGTGAACAAAAAAATCTATATTACAACTTATAATTCTATTGACAACGTGACAGCACCTGGGATACCACATTATGAAAAAAATAAATAGTTACGTGAAAAATGAGATTGATAACAAGTTTATTCAAATGAGTGAACTAATGAATCACTCATTGAGATTTAATGTTTTGGGACTGTTTACCATCCATTAGCATCATTGTAATTAAATAAAAGTAAAGTCTGCTAGCTTATTAGTTACATGTATGTTACCGTTCTCACTCGCATTTAAAAATATTATTTTGTATTTTCACTTTCAAGTGAATATGATTCTTTAAGTCAAAATAAATAGGTGGTAGGTACCACCTTGCCAGTTATTCTATAAAATAAAATAAATAAAACCATTTCGGGGTATCGTAAAATTCGGTTTCACACTAGCATAACAAATTACGTTTGAGCGAATGACACATATTTCACATGTATGAACCATAGCCGTGGTATTTTGACATTTGTTAGCTACATAATTAGCTAGCTAGCAAGTATTGTCTGGTTTTGTTTATGTTGCGTGTTGGGGTCCCGCAGGGGCGCGGACAAGTTGTTCGTAGTGTCCCGCGCGTGCGTGACGATGGTGTGGCTCAGCACGGAGCGGTGCGTGGAGCTGGACGGGCTCGGCGCCGCGCCCGGCTGCGCCGCGCTCGGGGACAAGCAACACCTCTACATCGCGAACCACGAGGTAACCTCCCCCGACAATCACACACCGACCGATGGTGTGGCTCAGCACGGAGCGGTGCGTGGAGCTGGACGGGCTCGGCGCCGCGCCCGGCTGCGCCGCGCTCGGGGACAAGCAACACCTCTACATCGCGAACCACGAGGTAACCTCCCCCGACAATCACACACCGACCGATGGTGTGGCTCAGCACGGAGCGGTGCGTGGAGCTGGACGGGCTCGGCGCCGCGCCCGGCTGCGCCGCGCTCGGGGACAAGCAACACCTCTACATCGCGAACCACGAGGTAACCTCCCCCGACAATCACACACCGACCGATGGTGTGGCTCAGCACGGAGCGGTGCGTGGAGCTGGACGGGCTCGGCGCCGCGCCCGGCTGCGCCGCGCTCGGGGACAAGCAACACCTCTACATCGCGAACCACGAGGTAACCTCCCCCGACAATCACACACCGACCGATGGTGTGGCTCAGCACGGAGCGGTGCGTGGAGCTGGACGGGCTCGGCGCCGCGCCCGGCTGCGCCGCGCTCGGGGACAAGCAACACCTCTACATCGCGAACCACGAGGTAACCTCCCCCGACAATCACACACCGACCGATGGTGTGGCTCAGCACGGAGCGGTGCGTGGAGCTGGACGGGCTCGGCGCCGCGCCCGGCTGCGCCGCGCTCGGGGACAAGCAACACCTCTACATCGCGAACCACGAGGTAACCTCCCCCGACAATCACACACCGACCGATGGTGTGGCTCAGCACGGAGCGGTGCGTGGAGCTGGACGGGCTCGGCGCCGCGCCCGGCTGCGCCGCGCTCGGGGACAAGCAACACCTCTACATCGCGAACCACGAGGTAACCTCCCCCGACAATCACACACCGACCGATGGTGTGGCTCAGCACGGAGCGGTGCGTGGAGCTGGACGGGCTCGGCGCCGCGGCCGGCTGCGCCGCGCTCGGGGACAAGCAACACCTCTACATCGCGAACCACGAGGTAACCTCCCCCGACAATCACACACCGACCGATGGTGTGGCTCAGCACGGAGCGGTGCGTGGAGCTGGACGGGCTCGGCGCCGCGCCCGGCTGCGCCGCGCTCGGGGACAAGCAACACCTCTACATCGCGAACCACGAGGTAACCTCCCCCGACAATCACACACCGACCGATGGTGTGGCTCAGCACGGAGCGGTGCGTGGAGCTGGACGGGCTCGGCGCCGCGCCCGGCTGCGCCGCGCTCGGGGACAAGCAACACCTCTACATTGCGAACCACGAGGTAACCTCCCCCGACAATCACACACCGACCGATGGTGTGGCTCAGCACGGAGCGGTGCGTGGAGCTGGACGGGCTCGGCGCCGCGGCCGGCTGCGCCGCGCTCGGGGACAAGCAACACCTCTACATCGCGAACCACGAGGTAACCTCCCCCGACAATCACACACCGACCGATGGTGTGGCTCAGCACGGAGCGGTGCGTGGAGCTGGACGGGCTCGGCGCCGCGCCCGGCTGCGCCGCGCTCGGGGACAAGCAACACCTCTACATCGCGAACCACGAGGTAACCTCCCCCGACAATCACACACCGACCGATGGTGTGGCTCAGCACGGAGCGGTGCGTGGAGCTGGACGGGCTCGGCGCCGCGCCCGGCTGCGCCGCGCTCGGGGACAAGCAACACCTCTACATCGCGAACCACGAGGTAACCTCACACAACAATCACACACCGACCGATGGTGTGGCTCAGCACGGAGCGGTGCGTGGAGCTGGACGGGCTCGGCGCCGCGCCCGGCTGCGCCGCGCTCGGGGACAAGCAACACCTCTACATCGCGAACCACGAGGTAACCTCACACAACAATCACACACCGACCGATGGTGTGGCTCAGCACGGAGCGGTGCGTGGAGCTGGACGGGCTCGGCGCCGCGCCCGGCTGCGCCGCGCTCAGGGACAAGCAACACCTCTACATCGCGAACCACGAGGTAACCTCACACAACAATCACACACCGACCGATGGTGTGGCTCAGCACGGAGCGGTGCGTGGAGCTGGACGGGCTCGGCGCCGCGCCCGGCTGCGCCGCGCTCGGGGACAAGCAACACCTCTACATCGCGAACCACGAGGTAACCTCACACAACAATCACACACCGACCGATGGTGTGGCTCAGCACGGAGCGGTGCGTGGAGCTGGACGGGCTCGGCGCCGCGCCCGGCTGCGCCGCGCTCGGGGACAAGCAACACCTCTACATCGCGAACCACGAGGTAACCTCCCCCGACAATCTCACACCGACCGATGGTGTGGCTCAGCACGGAGCGGTGCGTGGAGCTGGACGGGCTCGGCGCCGCGCCCGGCTGCGCCGCGCTCGGGGACAAGCAACACCTCTACATCGCGAACCACGAGGTAACCTCCCCCGACAATCACACACCGACCGATGGTGTGGCTCAGCACGGAGCGGTGCGTGGAGCTGGACGGGCTCGGCGCCGCGCCCGGCTGCGCCGCGCTCGGGGACAAGCAACACCTCTACATCGCGAACCACGAGGTAACCTCCCCCGACAATCACACACCGACCGATGGTGTGGCTCAGCACGGAGCGGTGCGTGGAGCTGGACGGGCTCGGCGCCGCGCCCGGCTGCGCCGCGCTCGGGGACAAGCAACACCTCTACATCGCGAACCACGAGGTAACCTCCCCCGACAATCACACACCGACCGATGGTGTGGCTCAGCACGGAGCGGTGCGTGGAGCTGGACGGGCTCGGCGCCGCGCCCGGCTGCGCCGCGCTCGGGGACAAGCAACACCTCTACATCGCGAACCACGAGGTAACCTCACACAGCAATCATATACCGACCCCGCCGGCGAGGTAACCTACCCCCCGTAGGTTAGCTAGAACGGTCGCGCTTTCAATAGGGTTCACTCTTCCGGTGGACGTAGTCTTCTCGATCCTCTTATCCCGGCAATCGCGCAAGCCGAGGCTCGCACCCCAGGGGTGCCCTTGAGCTAGTTGCCTCCCATTTTAGACGGCTGGGCGCCTCAAGCGCCTGCCCTTAAGCGACTCGCAATGCATTATCTAGTATTTTTCATAAGCTTCTTGGCTACGGGCAAAGACATGCACGCATAATTAAAAAGAGTGATTTTTAACATAACAGCTGCATTAAATAAATGTATTCACAATTATCTCTTTCCAGGCTATATACTGCTACACAACGGAAGGCCGCGGGCCATGCTACGCCCTCGAAGGTGAAAAGGTCCGCCTTAACTGGTTCCGACAATACCTAGTCGTAACAACCAACGAGAGCCCCAATAAGAACGCGGCATCAACCAGCAAATCTACACCGAAATCTCATCACATTACAATACTGGACATACAAAACAAGTTTATAGTGTTTTCGAAGACTTTTGATGAAATCAAAGCGGTCTTGGCGGAATGGGGCTCGTTTTATATACTAACGAAGAACAAAGAGATGCTATACTTGGACCAGAAAGATCTGCAATCGCAGCTATCTTTGTTGTTTAAGAAGAATTTGTATGATGTCGCGATTAGAATAGCAAGCAGCCAGCGGTATGATATTGAAGGATTGATGGAAATTTATAAGCAATATGGCGATCATTTGTACAATAAGGTATGGGGTTTGACTTATGGTAACTGTAGATAAACTGTAGACACTGTGTGTTAAATGTAGACAAATAAATAACGCCCAACGATCACATACATAGATCCTGGACCCTAACTAGCATTCCCCGTGTCTAGGAACTATGAGGACCATGGTCCCACAACACCCAGACACTTTTTTGCACAAATACTTGTCCTTGATAGATAGACGAACTCCTCATTTTACACACCAAATAAAAAAACAAAAAAAAACAATTGAAACACCCAACAATGACATACGTAGATCCTGGACCCTAACTAGGATTCCCTGTGTCTAGGGACCCAGGAACTACGAGGACCATGGTCCCACAACACCCAGACTCAGAACAAGCATTCACGGTTTTTTCTGTGCACAAATACTTGTCCTGCCGCGGGAATCACACCCGCCACCTCCGTGTTATGAGCCGACCTGCTCAAAACACCACAGAGGCTGTCAAAAATAATTTTATTTATTTTTGTGCCTATTGTCACAAAAAAACATTCCAAAATCACCCTTAACGTATTTATATTTCAGGGTGATCTAAAAGGTGCAATAGATCAATATGTGAAAACGATAGGCTGGTTAGAGACATTCTATGTGATCCGCAAATATCTCGAGCCGAGGCATTTGGAATCTCTCGTATTGTACATAGAAGAACTACATAAGAAAGGGTATGCTACCGAAGATCACACGACTTTGCTCCTTACGTGCTACGTGAAAATCGACCAGCATGACCAACAAGGGAAATTGAAAGACTTTATCAACTCTAAAGATAAAATCATTGACTTTGACGTGGATGTTGCTATCAAGGTATGTTTTGTTACGAATACACCTTTTGGGTTTAGAATAGAATAGAAAAACTCTTTGTTGCATGTACCAACATAATAAAACTAGACATTACAGTACTAGCACAATGACCGGCCTTATCACCAAAAGTTATCTCCTCCATAGGCAGACCTTTGGATGGATAGTATCACAAAATCGAGACAATTAGCAAATCTTTGTAGGCTATATTTTTTTCAAATAGTATGCTATTAAGTATAATATACATACACATACACATAATAATAATATACAAGGTGAAATTTAATTCTCTCTTTTCCTTTAATGTATGTATTCAGTCCATGCTATAAATCGCTCCCATATAACTATAATAAAAATCTAAAAATAAAAATCCCATATAAATAAAAATAGTACTTATGAAATAAAACTTAAATCTAGGTATTATCAAATTAAATTCTAAAGAAAAGCCTTGCGGCTTTGAACGAAGCTGGTATTTTATAGCCTACGAAACATTTACAAATCACTCAGCTGGTGCCCGCGCTGTGTGTACCGTTAAATAGACATTTCGGCTGTCATGCAGATATTTGAGGAGGCACTAAATACTAAAACAAAACCATTTATTTTTTAATTGGACCTTGTACGAATATTCTATAGCAGGGTCTGAGTACATACATTTAAAGAAAAGAGCGAATTAAATTCCACCGTATATATACATTTATATAAATATACGAGCTTCTGCCCACAGCTTCGCCCGCGGCGTAGCCTATGGGAAAATAATTCAACCACCCATTTCACCCTCTTAAGGGTTGAATTTCGAAAAATCCTTTCTTAGCGGATGCCTACGTCATAACATCTACCTGCATGCCAAATTTCAGCCCGATCCGTCCAGTGGTTTGGGCTGTGCGTTGATAGATCACTATGTCATTCAGTCCCCTTTGAGTTATATATATTTAGATTAATATAATTATTTTACTGTAACCTAAAATTATAAAACGTCGACAAATATGTTGCAGAAAACTTTAATGTACTGAGGAGGATGCTGCTGAAAATTACCTGGATATTACCTCTTTATTACAGGTAGTCCGTCAAGTCAGCGTCCCGGACGCCCTGTCGCTCGCAGCAAACCACAAACGTCACGACTGGTACCTGAAAATGATGCTCGAAGACAAGAAAGACTTCAAACAAGCGCTAGAATACATTGTGGAGCTTGATTTTGAAGACGCAGACATGTATATGAGAAAGTATGGACATAGGCTGATCCAGCATGAACCGGAGGAAAGCACAAAGTTTTTGAAATGTAAGTAAATTTTCTTATTAGCTCCGCGGGCTCATTCTTGCGGTTTAATTTACACATTCTTTATTGTAACTCGCGAGAATTTACCTGCTTGAGAATGTTTGACTGGCCTGATAGTTCAGTTGGTAGTGGCTCTGCCTTCGGAACTGTAGGTGGTGGGTTCAATTCCCATCCAGAACAAACATTTGTGTGATGATGAACATAGTTGTTTGTTCTGTGTTCTGTGTCTGGGTGTTATATTGTATTCTATGTATGTATTTACAAACAAAAAGTATCTATATATTCTATCAGTTACCTGGTTGCCATAGTTACAAGCTTTGCTTAGTTTGGGACTAGATGTCGTTGTGTGAAATGTGCACAAATATTTTTTTGTTCACATTTAATGTAAATTTAATTGTAGTTTAAATATAAAACTCATTTTTTTTATTAGATGGAATAAAATTACAGATCTATTACTTGTCAAAATAATGCTGCCAACTTCTAATTCGTAGTGATAGATCTGATTCAGATTTTACAGTTCAATAGAGTGAACTATAATTTTTCACTACAACAATGCCACTGCTTTTAGGTCTAAATACTATTGCTAACAAGTTTTTATTTTTGTGTGAGACAGTGAAGACGATTCTTCCGATACTGAATAAAATATTAAGTAGTAATAATGAAAACTGGTTTGAAATCTACATAAGTAATAATAATAGTAATAATAGTTGTGAACATTTCACACAGCGCCATCTAGCCCCAAACTAAGCAAAGCTTGTATTATGGGAACCAGATAACTGATACAATACTTATAAGTAATAAAGTAATTAAGTATTAATAAGTAATTAAGTATAAGCGACATCGGGATATGGCTCAGGGAATCTTAATAGTAGGAGAAATTAACAAAATTTTTTTTATGGCGGGGTGGTGTTATTATAATCCTTCAAAGCAAAAATGACAAATAATCAGTCACAATTTAAAAATAAATTTATTAAAAATTTATATTATTCTAACGAGACGCGGCGCGTCTACTTCAATAAGTATGCAATTTTTATTGAAATTTATTGCACTTTTTCACAGGTCGCATCACAAATAAGGCAATAATTACGATTTTTAGGAAATATTATGTATATAAAACAATGAAATAGATAACTACAACTAACACGAGATATCCTTATTATTATTATATTATTTTCTAGTGCTGTGTACGGACTACAAGCCAAAAAGCAAGCCTTTAGTTGACGAGAATGCCCTGTCCGGTGGATATCGCGAGCCAGATTGTGCCCTGCCCGACGATTACATCCACATGTTCCTGAGTAACTCGGAGAAGCTGATCGATTTCCTAGAGCACATGACCAACAGCGGACAGCGGTGTTCGAAGTTGGTGTACGATGCGTTGATAGAACATTATATTCACGTGTGGTAAGTTAAAAACTTATTTACTTACGTTTGGAGTTTTCTGTTCGATTAAAGAATGGCTGTTGGTTTAGACAAGGGGGAAAAAAGAGAAAAGCACTGGTGATTAATCTCCATTACACTGGCCAATATCTATCCTACACCGGACAACCTCCTTCGTTTGATGGTCTATTTGGAAAAACGTGAGATTGGCGAAATTGTGGTGGCACCTCCATAAAAGCCACCAAACAAGAGTTAAAGTTGAAGAATGGCTGTAACTTTAGCGGTGGTAAAAGCCCTGGTAATGGTATCATTTATAACTATCTAAACTTTAATAAGTTATAAATGATACCATCAAGAAGCATCAAGAAGAAGTCAGCATTAGCTGACTCGGTGAACTTCGTACGCCTTTGATTGAATTAATTATATTTCCAAAAAAAGAAACGATTAGTAAAAAGTATTAAATATTTGACATTTACGAAACTCATGAACTTTATGTATGGAAAAATGTTTTATATTTTATTTTTTACATTTTTAGTCGTTTTCCAATTTTTTAAATATTCAATCTGCTATTCAAGACGGAGACAAATACAATAAATCAAAAATACATAAATAACTTATTTGAACATTTCAGGGCGAAATCTCCTGAAAACGAGAAGAAGCAATATGAAGACAAGGTGCTAAAGGTGTTGAAAGACCCGGAAGCTAATTACGACAAGGACCAAACTCTCATCATATGTCAGATGCTCGGGTTCAAGGCAGGAGTTCTCCATCTTTATGAGGAAAATAAGCTGTGAGTGCAATTTTTATAATACCCTATATAAACCGATGACGTTTTTCTCATCATCTATACGAAAATGTTTCATTTTCATCATTATTTATTTTTTTGTCGTTTTTAGGAGCGGGATAGAGGTGATTTTTTTTGTATCAGTAACATTAGAAACATTAAAAGACATGCTAATAAAAAAATATATCATCAAAATTCTTCTGCTCAATTTGATATTTTTTTCGAATGTGTGCTGGATTTATGCAAATTTAGTTAACTTCTACAAGTTAACTAAATTTGCATAAATCCAGCACACATTCGAGTACTCGACTGGAACGCTTTTCACAGTCTGCGATGATAGAAACAAGACGCTTGTTACCCCAAATTCGTTTTTTACATCACACATGCAACTAGCCGATTAATAATACACGCACACACACACGCACGCACGCACACACACGCACACACACACACACACACACACACACACACACAACAACACACACGCGCGCGCTTAATATGATAGCATTGGCTCTTAGCATAATGCTGCTAAGATAATGCTGCTGTCCATTTGCTGGATATATCCTTAGTCGGCTCTTACGTCACCCGACCTTTTTTTGAGGGGAGGGAAATGCCCAACCAAAACCGCCGCACCGGGGCGAAAAGGGGTCGCGTTGGCAGTCCAGCGAACTCGCCCCCGAATATACGTCACCCGACCACTGCTAACCTACAACGAGTGCTTGGGCTCCAGGTGGCGGTCGCAGGTGTCGCTCCACATGCGCGGCGGGGACGCGGAGAGCGCGCTGGGCGTGTGCCGGCGGCGCGGCGCCGCGCTCCCGCGGCTGTGGCTCGACGTGCTGTGGCGCCGCCCGCCGCCGCGCGCGCTGCCCGAGCTGCTGCACGTGCTCGGTAGGTGCGGCCGCAACTCTAACACTAGGTGTCGCAGGGGGCCAGAGGGACGGGAGGTACGCACGCGCGTACGTAGCGCCGGTTGGCTGCCAGCCGCACTCCGTCCCCCGCCCCATACGACGCTCCTCGGGGTCGGACCTTACAGTCGCGTTCTAAGGTGTATTGTTATTGTTTTTTGTTAAGTTTGAGTCCGTTTTTATTTTTGTTTTTTTATTAGTGTGACGGCGGCAACGTCCAGTTATAAACTCTATGCGCAGCGGGCAGTACCTTAATTTACCCTGTGGTGGCATTTAAATTTATTACAGTGGCAACACCGGCAACTGTCATCGCTTCCCCACCGATCTGGCTATATAAAGGGAGCGCTCGGTGTACTACGAATCATTCTTGCTCGGGAAATGGCGCGGTGCGCATGCTGAAGGCCTATAGTTATATAAGTTGCAACCTACGCACAACCCGTCATCCTATATATTTTTATTAGTGTATTTTTAATAGATAATAAATATGCCTAGAAGAAATACTGTTTTGAAAAGACAGGCACATAAAATGTTGTATGACGTGCATTGTTTTGTTGAAAGAGGAACCAATGAATTTATTGATTCTTTAAAGCAAGATTTCAATAAAAAGAGGTTAATCTTGTAAATAACTTAGTACAAGCTATGCAAAACTGTAACATTAACTATTTATTAATGTTTGCGCGCGCGACAGTACCCATGCGCAGCTATCCCTTCCACATTTCGCTCAGCGCTAAACTTTCATGCTGCTACCTTTCTCTTATTGTAAGAGTAGGTAGAGTTTCAATGCCCCTTTATTATGTTATTTTATAGCCTCTGCCTGCGGCCTCTTTTTTAACAAATTAAGTTAAACAAATATCAATGTGATGTAGCGGAAAATAATAGTTATTTTGTGTTTTGATTAAACGTAAAGTTTGAAATATCAAAGGTAAAGCAAGAAGGAACACTTAGTTCCAATGAAAATCAATTTATTATTAATAAGGAGGTTAATGTATTATATTTCTTATGTGTTAATCCGGTATCAGAGATTAACAAAACCAGCACGAGTAGCATGAGCTGCAGAAATCGACATATTTCTTCTTACGAGAAAGCCACACACAACGATCTCGCAGATCACGTCATAAACCTTTTGTTACGTTTTCATTTAAACAAATCTTTATGTCCACAGCCAACGAGAAACTGCTCTCGCCTATTCTAGTCGTGGATTGTCTAGCCAGCACTCCGACGTACACGTTAGGAGATGTTAGGAAGTAAGTATTGCATTTTAAGATTCGTTTTAGTTCTTTCTCGATTTGTTTTTGAAGTAAAACTTCTTTACGCACGCTTGACTTGGGGAGTATCTTAATGCGAGGTGAATGTAGTTTAGGTTAGGTGAAGGAAGTTGAAGTTAGTTCACGTGGATCTCGATTGTCAACATAACAAAGTGAAGAATTTGTAATATTATTTTGGTAAGTACGGTAAAATGTCAGTTTACAATTGTCAAGATGGTGACATTAACATTAAACAAAGCAAAAACAAAGTTATACCGGCCGATCTCTAAAGAAGTTTTTATTTCCGTCGTGTGATCTAAAGCACATTCGTTTTGTCTTTAAAATGATGATGATTTAAACTCTGAAGTCTTAAGTATATCGTTGAGGTCCTGTTCCATGTTTGGCTTTGATCGAATCGATACTTGTTATTGACATAATATCATCTACATCTGACATAATATATCAATGCTACCTGCTATGTATAAAAAAAGGGATTAGGGTCAAAAATGCTTACCGTATGCCCGTTTGCACTAAAGATGGACAGCTTCTAAGTTCTCATTACAACCAAACAAATCAAACATACATGCAACAAACTATCGCGTATTTTTTTTAAATTTCAAACTTGTCTAGGATTTGACCACGCTCTCACCTGATGGGAAGTGACGATGCGATCGAAGGTGTACCACCATACCTATTCACTCTTCTCTTGAACACGCCCGGGTCATATTTCGCCGGAAACACAGGCGCTGGCAGGATATTCCATGCCTTAGCCGTTCTAATTAAGAACGAACGGAATCAAATCGCTTGCTACGAATGGGTGGTATTTTGATCGATCGAGTGTCTAGACACTCGGCTACTAAGCGCCATCCTTTCGTCCGGACTACTAGTAGTCCGGTAGTGGAATGGTGATGGGGGAATGAGATCATGCAGTTCTTGTGTTTATAATATTAGTAGAATTTATTGTCTTAATTTAAAATTGTACAGATACCTTATGGACGTCTTAAAATCCGAGGACGACGTGATAAATCGCGAACAAGAGCTGTCGGCGAAATACCGCGCGGAGAGCGAGAAAATGAAGGCCCACATACAGAGTATACAGAACGAGCCGATCACCTTCCAGAACTCCAAGTGCGCCGCTTGCAACGGCCCCTTGGAGCTGCCTACCTTACACTTCCTTTGCCAGCATTCATTCCACCTGTAGTAAGTGAATTCAATTTTTTTTTATTTTAAGGAAATAAGTAAAATTTCGGCATTTTGGACAAAATAGTTTTTCATCATTTGCTAATTTTGACATTAAACATTTGGTAATTTTATATGCTTAGAATAACATATGAATTTAAATTTTTCTGATTGTGACTTGTTAAAGTGCTAAAATTAGCCTATTTGCAATAAATCTTTTGACTTTGAATACCAAAAGTATGTTTAAAATGTCAGAGAATAATTATGAAAATCACAGCAACATCCGAAAGACATCCTATTGAACACAGGACTCGCCCATAAAACGCCACATTGGACGCTTATCATAGGGCGGCAGGCGGCTTGGTGAACGCAGAAGATTTTAATGTACAGAAGAAAATGCTGGTTCCTATTCCCTAAATATTCCTTTACCCAGTTATTACGCCACCCACGACAAGAAATGCGGTAGTCCTATCCGCACACCGCTGGGCCAATTATTAAAATGCTAAATGTACAAATACTATTGTAACTATAAGTATGAAAGAAGTTATCTTTTACGACATTATTCTTTTTGGACAACCTCTGTAGTGTGGTGGTGGAGCAAGTCGGCTCACAACCCGGAAGCAGCGGGTTCGATTCCCGCGGCAGGACAAGTAAATGTGTACAAAAAAAGCATTCTGAGTCTGGGTGTTGTGGGACCATGATTCTCGTAGTTCCTGGGTCCCTAGATACGGGGAATTCTACTTAGGGTCCAGGGTCTATGTATTTGATCGTTGGGCGTTATTATTATTATTATTATATTCCTAGTGCAAAGCAGTCCAGCACAATACAAAAGAAAACTGATCCTGAGTTTTGATCACACCTGTAAATAACATAAAACAAGACTTTTTCAATAGTTATTGTGTTATAGCAAATAACATGTTTGATTTTGATCAAAGCTTTGATCTAATCATGATTATTTTTTCCAGCTGTTTACAAAGCTATACGGATCCCGAGGTGGATACAGAATGTCCGGCGTGTGAAAGCTCCGGCCGTCGACCCGAACCGCCGCCGCATTCTGCCGAAACTTTACATGCTCGCCTTCACAACCAGCATGACCCGTGAGTATACTGTGTCCAACCAACATGACCCATGAGCATATTGTGTCCAATAAGCCACGACCCGTGAGCATACTGTATCCAACCAGCATGACCCATGAGCATATTGTTTCCAGTAAGCCATGACCCGTGAGCATACTGTATCCAACCAGCATGACCCATGAGCATATTGTTTCCAATAAGCCATGACCCGTGAACCTACTGTATCCAACCAACATGACCCATGAGCATATTGTGTTCAATAAGCCACGACCCGTGAACATACTGTATCCAACCAGCATGACCCATGAGCATATTGTCTCCAACAAGCCACGACCCGTGAGCATACTGTATCCAACCAACATGACCCATGAGCATATTGTGTTCAATAAGCCACGACCCGTGAGCATACTGTATCCAGCCAACATGACCCATGAGCATGTTATCCCCAATAAGCCACGACTCGTGAACATACTATATCCAACCAGCATGACCCATGAGCATATTGTGTTCAATAAGCCACGACTCATAAACATACTGTATCCAACCAACATGACCCATGATCATATTATCCCCAATAAGCGATGACCCGTGAGCATACTGTATCGAACCAGCATGACCCATGAGCATATTGTCTCCATCAAGCCACGACCCGTGAGCATACTGTATCCAAGCAGCACGACCCATGAGCATATTGTCTCCAACAAGCCACGACCCGTGAGCATACTGTACCCAACCAGCATGACCCATGAGTATATTGTCTCCAATAAGCTATGACTCGTGAGTATAGTGTCTCAAGTCATGACTCGTGAGTATAAATAAAATATTTAGTTTTTCAGAAATGTGATTTAAAAATACTTATAACATAAAATAGTAATGTGAAGTGAATATCGTGCGAGTTTAATGATAACAATTTTTCAACCAAAATATTATTATACAATAACAATAACACGGAACAAAGTTATTCTGTTATGGTGAATTGGTTGTATAAACATTGTGAGAAGGCAAATGTTTTGCATTTCATTAATACATATAAATTGTTAACCTTTACAAAAGGTGTTAAAAATATTTCAACTTTAGAAAGGAGATTGCCCACGGATGGTATAGCTAAATCTAAGTTGTGTCCACTACTTCATGAAATCGGTAATTCCTATTATTAATTAAAACAATTTTTGTAAGTATTACGAAATAATTCTCCGGATAAAAACTGACCAAATTAAAACTCGTTGTCTTGACCATTTATTGACCAGTCGCCATCTTTGCCAATTGCCATTAAGAGATGGAATTCATTCATTTCCAATTTTTTTTTCCAATTCCATTCATTCGTTTTGGAATCGATAAGTTTAGGTGAGATACGATTATTTATGTAATATGATGAATAAGCAATCGACAGTAAAATTGATTTTTATATAAATATTAACTTTTATCAAGTATGACAGGTTATTTTGACGTCAGACAACAGCAAACATTTAAAAGAAACTAATACTGCAGCCAATTTAGTAATTAAAAGTATTAAAATCATACTACAAATTAAGCTCAATTACATTATGGCACAACAGATTTAATAGCAGTCACTTGGGAAAACTCCTTTAATACACCTTAATTTTCTTTTTAGAAGTATTTTGATTTGAAGAGTTCCGTTGTCTATGTCCGAAGATTATTTTATCTTATCATTTCATTTCGACATATTTAACTTATTATATCATTCACTGTGCCTGCGGTTTCACCCGCGTGGTGAAAATTTTCCATACTTTCTTAACTTTTTCTTTCATAAGAACCTTCTCCGGAAAATAATTAACACAATAAAAAAAGAATTAGCGAAAATGTTCCATCAGTTCACGCGTGATGCAATGACCAAGGGAATAGAGATTTTTATATATATTAAGGTTACTGAATCTTCAACATAACTCATCTGAGTTAAACAGAAGTTTTACTTCAGTCGTGGGTCTAAGCACACTCGTTTTTTTTTTATTTTCTTTTATTTACGTTCATCACCGATTCCTCCACTGATTTATGTGATTATTTTTTGTTCTGAAGTAAAATTCTTTAGCTCCATCTATCGGCCGGGAGCTTTGTTTAATGTTAGTTTCGCCATCTTGATAATTGTAAATTGTCATTTTACCGGTCATACCAACATAATGTGTAGACATTATGTTAACAAATAAATATTTGTGTATATTTCACACAGCGCCATCTAGCCTCAAACTAAGCAAAGCTTGTAATATGGGAACCATAACCGATACAATACTTAGATACTTTTTGATTGTAAATACATAAATGTGCCATCTAGCCCCAAACTAAGCAAAGCTTGTAATATGGAAAATCAGATAACTGATACAATACTTAGATACATTTTATTTGTAAATACATACATAGAATACTATATAACACCCAGACACAGAACAATCACCTATATCACACAAATGTTTGACCTGGGTGGGAATCGAACCCATAACCCACAGTTCAGAAGGCAGGATTACTACTAACTAAGCTATCGGACCAGTAAATATATAGTACATTTTTAACTTTGTTACGTTGACAATGGTGTCGATTCTGTGTCGCATTCTCTAAAGCTAAAGGAAATTAACATATTTCCGTCTTTTTCGTTTCCCCTTTATCAGAAGAGTACCGCCATACCTTAAATTTACTTTAGATTTTGAGAATGCGATACAGAATTGACACCAATGGAGATCTACGTGAATCAACTTTAAATTCCGTTCGCCTCGCCAGCTTACTCCCCAAGTCAAGCGTAAAGTAAAGTAAAAAGTAAAGAAGTATCACTTCAAAAGTACGTACTTCAATGTGTAGGGGTAAATTACTTCAATCTACCTACCCATAGTCATGATATTATACCACAAACATGCCTTGAAATTAACGATAATCGACATTTCAAAAGTTACGATGTTATCTATTTTTTATTGTTCGGTGATTAACTTTTAATGTTTTCGTTGGTACATAAAATAACTGCAGTGACGTGATATTTATCCATAATTATTATTATTATGAATACGAATGTTTGTTTGTTTGTGCTTCTTATTTTTTAAATAATATAACAACTAAATGTTGTGATATTTGGAATAGATGTAGTAGGTATGTGTACACCCTCCGGAGGGACTAATGCCCCTTTTTCACTAAAGTTTGACTGCTCCAAAGTTCGAACTTATGTTGGCGCACATTTGGGTATATTTTGGAGAGATAAGTGACAACTTAAGAGTTTTCAAAATTTAGTACAGAAATATATAAATATAATTCTTTTGGTCTGGCCTGATAGCTCAGTTGATAGTAACTCTGCCTTCTGAACTGTAGGTTGTGGTTTCGATTCCCGCCCAGTTCTATGTCTGGGTGTTATATTGTATTCCATGTATGTATTTACAATCAAAAAGTATCTAAGTATTGTATCAGTTATGGTTCCCATAGTAAATAGTAGCTTTGCTTAGTTTGGGGCTAGATGGTGCTGTGTGAAATATACACAAATATTGATTTGTTAAAAGAACTCATAAAACACAATTTAATAAAACTAGTGGCGCCCCGTGGTTTCGCCCGCGGATAAAAATTATTATTATTATTTGCTCATCCCACGGGAACATATCATTTTTCTGGGATAAAATGTCAAACATGGATAAAAGTCTAAATGGGAAAAATGGATAAAAGCCTATATGTTAATCTAGTGTATAAGCTATCTTGGTACCGAATTTCATCCAAATCCATCCAGCCGTTTGAGTGTGAAGGAGTAACAAACATACACACATACAAACTTTCACCTTTATAATATTAGTGTGACAATCAAAAAGTATCTAAGTATTGTATCGGTTATGGTTCCCATAGTACAAACTTTGCTTAGTTTAGGGCTAAATAACGTTGTATGAAATTTCCACAAATATTTATTTATTTAAAGAACACATAAAACCCAATAAATAAAATTGCTTGTACCAAAAGTTTTAGGTTTATTATCGTACAAATCCGTAAAAATCAAGTATGCCCAGGTAAGACTGCGGCTTCTACATTTCATCGTAAAGTATAACGTGTAAAGTATCTTACCGATTCTATTGTTCCATCGGCACAGTATCAATCCAACACGCGAGCTCACCGCACGAACGTCTTATCTATAAACAACGTAATCTATAATAATCATTAGTGACATTACGACGAATCGATGTTATTGAAAAATGATGTATGAGTGAAATGTGACATAATGAATTTATCAGTGTTAAAATCTGTTATGATACCGCCTTTCTCTTGGTGTTTCTCTAATCGGACCGATGAAAGGTATTTTATTAAAGTTCCTTAGCTTCAGGTTTGGCGATAATTTGATTATTAATTCCACGAACTGGGCTTCGATATCTATTTATTGTAAATCAGATGAGGGATTGATTTTAAGTGACAATATGGCTATTAATATGGCGCCACGCTACGAAAGAAGTAATCTCTCCCTCTCTTTCTCTCTCTCTCTCTCTTTCACTCTAAACTCAGGTTGTTAAATACAAATAAACAATGATATTTATTTGTTATCTGATAAGAATTAATAGCTGTTCGATGTCGCAATGGGAAGGTTTTCTGCGACGTTCACGTTATTATAATAATTATAAATTCATTGAAACAGCATTCTATTAATTAGATTCATATTTTTCATTATTCATATGTTTATAAGGATTCTTTAAGAAAGGATTCTTTATATGTTCAGGGTTCATATATTTTGAAACCTAATACATAAGATATAATAACAAAATGTGCAAATATTATGCTTGCAATAAATTATTGGGTATTGAGTAATTAAAAGATTAATAACGAGTACAAAATATCATCATCTCATAAATGTTTAATATGTTATTTATATTATAATGTTATGTTGTAAGTTAATTCTTTTGTTTTACGACAAACCTTGAATTCTATATCAGGGGACGTGAAGTTATTAAGAAACAATACGATATGTTATGGTAATAGTACATATTTAATTGTGTGTATAGTCTGTGAATTCTGTGATGATAATAGACATGAAGTTACATAGATAGATAGATAAAACTCTTTATTGAAACACCACATTGTAGGAACAATTTACAGGTATATTTTTACTAGGTGGTAGGACTTTGTTGCAAAGTTCGTCTAGGTAGGTACCACCGCTTTGCCAGTTATTCTGCCGCCAAGCAGTAGTGCGCAAGCACTACTGTGTTCCGGTTTGAAGGGCACTGTAGCTAGTGAAATTCCTGGGCAAATGAGACTATGACCTGATCTCACAGTCTAGTAATCTTGTTACTAGATTGTGTTGATGTCTCAGGATGACGTGCGCAGTGCAGTGTCACGCGAACCTCTATACTTTAGTGTTCCGAGTGACACTGCAGCTGATATGGGCAGCCGTGTCGCTTAACACCAGGCGAACGGTTAGTTCGTCGCGTCATACCTTAACAAAAAAAAAAAAAAAAAAAAAAAAAAAAAAAAAAAAAAAAAAAGGCACAAACTTAAGAATTAAGTGTCACAATGGGCGGTCTTATCGCTTAAAGCGATCTCTTCCAGACAACCCAAAAATGTAGGGGGAAAAAAACCAATAAAAACATACATACAGTATTATCATTAAAATAATCTACCCATATGTATTTCATATAGAATAGAATAAATAATAATAATAAATTATAACGCCCAACGATCACATACATAGATCCTGGACCCTAACTAGGATCTCCTGTGTCAAGGGACCCAGACACTACGAGGACCATGATCCCACAACACCCAGACTCAGAACAAGTATTTGCGCTTTTTTTTTTTAATTTTCTGTGCACAAATACTTGTCCTGCCGCGGGAATCGAACCCGCCGCCTCCGGGTTATGAGCCGACCTGCTCAACCACCACACTACAGAGGCTGTCAACATATAATGTCAAGAATAGAAAAACTCATTATTGTGTATACCAACATGAAATATAACTAGGCATTACAGTACTAAAATAGGTAGCACAATGGGCGGCCTTATCACTAAAAGTGATCTCTTCCAGGCTACCTTTGGATGGATAGTATCACAATAGGAGAAGTCAGCGGTGCGCATTATGAACAAAAAAAGACTGATTTTGTATATATATAAGTAATGTAGATATATAAGTATAATAAATAAAATACATATATATACTTATATGAATAGATACTAGATACATAGTACATAAATATATACATTGATACAAATATATTAATATATAAGTATATAGCAGCTGTTTTGGCGGGAATGCGAAAAAGATTGCCTCACCGCATTGTATTATTTTCCAAAACTTGTGTTATTTTCAGTGTTAGTGCATAAAATTGGTGGCATTCTATTCGTTAAGCGCTGGATTACAGGCGTGAGTGTGGGAAAATGGTATAATGATAGTGAAACGTTTCTTTTCGTATTGTTTCCAAAACTCTATAGAAGCTAAGTTGCCACCACTTTACTAGGAGTATGACTTTGACTAGACTATGACTTGACTTGATGACTTCGACTGTGACTTGACGCATATTTGCGTGAAATATCATTAACTTGATAATTTATTAATTTCTTGACACTGGCGAAATACACAAAAGTGTGGAGCCAAAACATAAAAAAAGTATATAGCAGCGTTAAATACAGGAAAGGTAGTGCTGTATTCTGCATATGTTTATGACTTGAGTATTTTCAAGCGACGTGTATGGGATACGTCAGTGAATCTCAATTATTTAGTTACGGCATTGGATGACTGAATGAATATTTACACAATTGTCCAACTTGACAATAATATCATTGTATTGTTTCATAACAAATTTCTTTACGCTGTTGCTTTTTATTTTATACTAGCTTAGGTTAGGACAAATATTGTCTTAACCAGACTTCTAAAACGTATTTCTTATTGACACTTAAACTTATTGACAGCATCTATGGTGTAGTGGTTGAGCAGGTCGGTTCATAACACGGAGGCGGTGGGTTCGATTCCCGCAGCAGGACAAGTGCACAGAAAAAAAGTGCAAATACTTGTTCTGAGTCTGGGTGTTGTGGGTCCTCGTAGTTCCTGGGTCCCTAGATACAGGGAATCCTAGTTAAGGTCTAGGATCTATGTTTGTGATCGTTGGGCGTTATTATTTTATTATTATTTCGTATGTATTGCCTCACAGCGAAGAAAGTTTCATTCAAACGAAAAGATGTGAAATTTTGTTTTATAATTTGAGGACCAACTCTATACTATCTATCTAGTTTATGATTCTGCCAGAATATAATTGAAATCCGTTTCAGCGCTAACCAACATAAATAATAATTTATTTGCCAATAAGGGGCCATACATGAATTACGTCACATGAATTTCAAGATTTTTGATCCCTCCCCGTTCTTGTCACAGCCGGTCACATTTGTGAGGACCCCCACCATTATTACACGTATTATATATATATTAGAATATAATTAAATATGCATATATGTGTAATATGTAATTTTATTTGTAATTATTCTTGTTTATCTGTTTTTAAACATTAATAAAAAAATCTTTATTGATTTAATTTGGTTTTTACTTCAAATTTGTCTAGTTTTCGATCTCACCTGATGGGAAGTGACGATGCGATCGATGGTGTGGCATGCTAGCCAATTATGCATTAGTTCCACCCCCTCTGGATCTAAGCTGAAAATCAGCGCTAGATGCCTCCGATGACCAGCAATATGCTGAGCCGACGCCCATACGATACTTGTTTTTTATTCTTTATATACATATCTAGTATTAATATAACTTGTTTTTGTACTTTAGTTTTAGACAAATATTGAAGAAATGTCTTTCTATTTCTATTTCTTTTTATTTATCTTTTATTTTTCTATTTCTGTTTCTATTTCTATATTATGAACAATTTTCTATCTCCGCAGCTACGCCGTGGTATCGGAATACTACGGCCGAGGGTTGTTCAACAAAGTGACGGTGATCACCGAAGCGGCGCCCCACGACCCCGCGCCCGCTTGTGTCCCCGCCAGCGGGCCCGCAGCGCCGCCCGCGCCCGCTCCCGCGCCCCTAGCGCAGACATACGGGCCCGGCGCTGAAGCGAAACTTAGATTACAGGAGGGACAGAGTAAGCAAGGTAAATGCAACCTTAGCACTAAGTTTATTTGATGTTTAGAAAGAAAGATAGACCTGGGTGTATTTAAGGCCTGAGCAAATAGGTAGGTTCTAGATATACATGCTCTATACATATAAAATTGAAAGTCCTGACTGACTTATATATCAACGCACAGCCTAAACCGCTGGTCCTAGAGACTTGAAATTTGGAGGGTGTGTTCTTTGTAAAGTGTAGGTATCCACTAAGAAAGGGTTTTTCGAAATTCCACCCCTAAGAGGGTGAAATGGGTGATTGAATCATCTATAAAAAAATCTTCGTTACCTATAGGCCACGCGGGCGAAGCCGCGGGCAGAAGCTAGTAACGGATAAAAAAGAAAGAAGCAGATTTGTGTCTCGTTTGTTTTAACGTGGTGTGACGTCATTTTTATCCAATACTATTTGTTCGTATTTCCTGTAAGACAATACCGCTATGGTTTTCAAATTGCTATAATTATAAATACTTCAAATGTCCAAATTTCCCATTCGTGGACATTAATTTCGGATGTGGCGGTTTAATTTCTTCAAACGGGCTTTAATCTTTTGAATGTCATTCACTTAAGTGACTAAATACATCCGCTTTAAATGTTCCCGTGTCTAGATTAGGTAATAACTGCGACGTCACACAATTGAAATTGACTTGATACTCAGACGTGGAACAAGTAATTAGGTTTATGGACACATTTTTGTGCAATTACCTAATCACTCGTTACTAAGTACCCACTACTACGAATGACTAACTACTACTACTATGTAGGAAAAGTGAAACTAACGACAATTTTGATTTTTGAACAATTTTGATTTTTGAACATTTTTGTCACGGGTATCGCTTTTCCTACACGATTGACAGTATATGAGTCTAAAACAGTCAAGCCGCATGATGGTAAGCGCCTATAATTATGTTGAAGTGGTTTACCAATTTTTTATGCTATAATGAGCTTACGTTTGACAAAACTCCAACTGATGGGAAGTGATGTAGATTCGTGGAGCATGTTAACCCATCTTGTTAATCCATCTTTCTTGATTTGACAGGCTCCAATTATAAATAATAATGCATGCTGGAGGGATTCCAATTTGCATTAATATGGTTTTTGATCTAAGATAGCATATATTTTTGCACGGTAACTTAAAAAGTCTGGCTTTGGGGATACATATCTATCTAGCTGCAGGTTCAAATCCAGTTCGTGATTCAAAATTTTCCTTTGCGTTAATATTTATCACGCTAAGCTGGCGATATTGATATAAGTCCTAAATCCAGTAATGAAGTAAAACTTCTTTACGCACGCTTGACTTGAAGAGTAAGCTGGTGAATGCGTGACGAGGCAAACGAAAGTTGAAACATGTTGGTTAACGTAGATCTCCATTGTCAACATAACAAAGTTAAAAACTGCTTTAAATTTGTTTTATTATGTTGATATGTCCGGTAAAATGACAATTTACAATTGTTAAGATGGCGACATAAACATTAAATAGGCCGATAGATGGAGTAGTGTACTAAACTTCAGTCGTGTGGTCTAAATAACATTTTTATTTAAAATCTTTCTATATGTTGTATTCCAGTATACGTATCGAACACAGCGAAACAGATTCCAGCAAAAGGCACAGCGATCGTGCCGATCCCAGAGGGCAGAATGAGGATCATGGAGCGGAACCTTTACAGTTCCAGCCTTGAAGCCAACGTGAGCCGTCCAGAACCGGTCCACGCTAAAACAAACTCCCCAAGTCTCACAAGGAAAACCAAGCCTGAAGTATCTCCGAAGATATCAGCAGCTATCACCAACGGAGCGAAGAGTAAAAATCCATTCGAGGAAGACACTTATGATGAAGCTAAGAACCCGTTTGCAGACGAAGAAGGTCATGATCCCACGAATCCGTTCAATGATGATGATTACGATAAAAACTTGAATCCATTCTCGTGAAGACCGATTGATGTGTTGTCAAAGATTTCGTGGAGTTTCCGTTGCACGTTTAATACGTGACTTGAATTGGGAAGATTTCGTGCGTTTGGTCCAGTATTGCGATTTTGTGTTCTACATGAATAAGCGAAAATGGCGCCTAATAAGATGTGAATTCGGTATTTTTATAGATCAGTTTATTATAAAGCTACTGGTCAAAGCCGAGAAACATTATATAGTGAATCTAATGATCGTTTATTTATACTACACGTTTAACATCGAATTATTAATATAGTTATTGTCTCAAAAATAATAAACTTCGATTTGTATTGCTCCAACGTAAATATTTATTATTATTTACGAACTATAATACCTTCTCTCTTCTACATTAACATCGGGAAACATAGAACCTCTTTGTTTGCCCTGATTTTTTTAGTCTGTATATATAATTAAAGTATTTAGACTACATTCCTATAGATATTGGCCAATATTAATATTGTATTATATAATATTTGTAAGTACTGTTGTGTTAAAAATGTGATTTCGGGCATTGTTCACGATATTGCTTAGATAGAAATAAAATATTTGGTTGATGAAGCTGTTTTCTGTACAAGAAAGATAAAACATTCATCGTATAATTCACTCCTCTGAAAAAAAAAAACGATTTAGAAATAATATATGATTTCACCTCACAACTCAAACATTAAATCCTCGAAACACTATATTTATCATTTGAAATCTGAGCGCAAATGCATTTTACCCGCTAGCGTGGAAACAGTTTTTAAAATCCGAACCTTTTTATTTAATAATTTTCTATACGTACCGCCCCTCTGAAAACGCTGCAATACTTGTTTCATGTCAGTGCGCTTACCTCATTTTTAAAAGAAGCGTCTCGTAACTTTAAAACCCACGCTACTCTCAAGATTCAATTCAAGTACTCGCGCCAAAAAAAAAACTGCAACCTTGCATAACATATAACTATAGTTCATTTCTCAGACATTTTGAAATCATAGATGTCAACATTATACAAAACTTTTCTTTTTTTTATGTAATGTAATAAAAAAATTACCGTGTTACCACAAATTCATGAACAAGGCTTAGACAGATGACATACGCGTGTTTAACAATACAAAACAGTAGTTAACATTTGTTTAAGGCTTGTTTAAATCTTTTGTGGTTAAACCGTATAACTTTGTTTGTTGTATATGTTCTGAACAAACAGCATTAAAATTATCTGTTTACTATTTTTCTATGGGAAAAAATTGGGACTTCGAACGTAATACATACTTGCGAACATTACGAAAAGGTTCCAGCGTTATAACGGATGTGCTAATTAGCGATTTATGTTCGAAAGTTAATTATAAACCACACCGATATTTCTACGTTATTTCGTAAACTTCTTGTGTGATAATATGTTAATACAATTTATATAAATAATTAATCCTTTCGAGGTTGTTTTTTGAAGATCTATTTTATTTATTGTTACATTATTTTAAGGTAAATTCATTTGATAATGTATTGCATCATATAAGCTGTATTATAAACTTTGTACACATGTGATAATAAAATAGAATTAGTACATTTTGTTTTATTTCTATACTCTAGTTCCCATCAGCTTAAAAATGTAGTTGTATCTATAATAGTGTCAATTCTGTACGAACAATCTAAAACCTAAAGAAATTTGAAACATTTTTCGTCTTTATAACCGAATACCAAAATGTATTTTTCTTGTACATATATTTTTTTTCATACTTTATCAGAAAGTACCGAAATACTAAAGAATTCCTGAATGATAGAACCGAGGAAATTGCATATTTTACCTCGTGATTTTACAGTTAGAATCATAATAGGGACATTACTAGATACTTGCAATGGTATTAGCAGGAATTTTGAAAACCGCAAAATAGCCGGTAGATATCCGTTGTAATTTCCAAAAAAATACATAATGCATGGTTATTCATAGATTTGCAGTGTGGTGGTCGATTCGATCAAGGGTTTTACTCCCAAAATCTCCGAATTTCGAGGAATGATCTCGGTGATAGGTGGACCAGGGAAAATACCTCATATTTAGGCGATAATGGATTCATGTGAACAAAACTTATCGGAGCTTATGATCTGCCTCAAACAAAATTATTCTACCTCTGTTTCGATACAAACCAGCCTAGTAAAAAATAGCCTCGTTTTGCTTCGTCAACTGTTTTCCTCTAACCTGTGCATCTAGTTTGAGGTAAATAATCTAAACTTTCATTATAAAATTGCTCGATTATTATTTTACCAGTTTATTTTCTTCAACAAGTCAGACCCGCGACCTATGGCTTGACACCATCACACCATAATAGATAAAAACCACAGCTGCTTCACACTGGTGTGCCGGTAAGGGAGAAAACTTGACCATAATTAGTGGCGCTAAATTAATGTAGAGTCTGGACTGTAACTTTTCAATCTATTTCTGATATCATATTATTTTTATTTGGGATAATTGTGTTAAGTGCCTATAAAATGAAAACAACGATGTGGAAATTTTCAAAGCATTTTATTTATGACCTTTAACACTGTGTATAATATATTTTGATATTACATTTAGAGCAATGAGTAATATTACCAATTATTACATTGTTCTTATCTTCATAGATTGAATGAAATTCATAAATTATATATAGAATATATAATTTCTCAAATATCATCCTCGCCCAACAATCAACAATCACTATCGAAATCACAAATACCGACCGGCCGCGTCGCCACGACATGCCGCGGCGCGACGCGACACGACACGGTCACACTCACACCTCGGTATACAATAATAAAAGCGATAAACTAAATATAGTACACGCCTCGAGCCACAAAAAACATTTACCAACGATTTAAAATAAATTACAAGAACAGTGAACTCAACGTCAACACAACAACTAGGTAGTCCTATAAAAATAGCAGTATAGCTTAAACAGTATACTCTATAAAAAAATATAATCCAGCATGAGCTGTCATCTCTAATTTAAAATGTTCCATTTAGAATTACAATAATATAACAACTAAAGATGAAGTAGCGAACAAAAATTACAAAAGAATATAATTAAGTATATAAAAACAAGGTAACATCCAACTCACAACACACTCGTGATTTTATAATTCCTGCTCTCTATTCAACTACGAAAACACCATTTTGCTATGCAAAATACATTACCCTATATTCGAAAAAGAAATAATTTACAAACTTTGGAATGTTACATAAAATGACTAGACATAAATAAAGGAAAATAATCAACATATAGATGTCATTTCAGCTTGAGATCTTTCATTCGATACATTAAATATAATTACTGAAGAAATTACACAAATATTAAATTTCGTAGTGGCAAAGGAGTATTGGACATATAATAAGAGAATCATCATTTCTGCGTTGAAAATGATTTCTAGCGTGAATAAAACACATCGTCAAATCAAAACGTGAATCATTGAAAATAAACATGTTTTATTATTATAATTTGACGTTGTGATTTACCATCTGAAACGTACATACACAATAATAATCATGACGACAATAGTTGTAATAATTAAAGAATTAACTATAACACACAGCATTTCTAAATTTTGGATAATACTTTTTGATCTTACAACTACATTACATTATGCTAAATTATTATCAGATTATTCTCTAGAGTTTGCCAAATATTGAAGTCTGTAGATCGTCGCAAGCTGGTGTACTCGACTTAACGGATGAAAGCTTTTTTTTCTGTAACTTATTTAATGACCAACGCATCGTTAAGTTATTTACAATGACTAAAAGTCACTTAAGCTAAAGAATTTTAGTTTAATTTCGAATGGAAATTACGTCACCTAAAAGCGATAGTACAGTGACAATTTATAATAATGTTTATCCAACATTGAAGCGGCAACAAGAGGAAATATTTGCGTTGGTTTACAACAGTGTCGAGAAGAAATTAAGATAAAATATCAATATAAACCTACACATTCATTTTCTAACTACAATGACAAGGTTCTGCATAAATATTCAATGTGGACTATGTACCTATGGACCAACTAATGTATTGTGGCATTATAAGTACAACGAAACACATATAATGTATTTAGTCTACGTTTGTGATTGTTCGCAGCACAGCATCCATGTAACTATGAAGCTACTTCTATCACATTAATGTACTTACCGAGTACATGACTAGATACTATCGGAATGGTCCTATGTGTGCCATCTACTCAAATTAACTCCGTGAAAGGTAACATATGAGAAATGGAGATATTATGCCGATTACATCACATTAACCTACTTTATACAATCCCTTCGAAGTAGACAGTTATAAATCTAAAAGAGTTTCCGAAACAATTACGATTACAACACAAACTAATAAATAAATCCGAACAATAAAATTGTCAGCGTATAATGAAACATTTTTGACGTAACGCATAGACTACACTTTAACTACAATATCATAATTTATGTATTTACAATCAATACTAAAAACTGAGAAGAAACTTCACATATGACGACATACGAATACGGACTACCTCGACCTCCATCGAAATGGCCTTTTTGAGCCTCAAAATATATTTTATTCCTACCATTCGAGCCATACGTATATACAAGGTAAATTACATTATAATGTATCCAACATTAGAAGAAAAATTTATATAATTATTCTCTTGATCTGTCTTTTCCAAGAATACGTTTAAATTCTTATTTGTTGCCTTACCAAATGGAGTCTATCAGACACCGAGTTCAAACATTTGTGCGCAATTCTACATACGTTAATTTTATCGCACAAAAACTGTCACAGTCAGAGGGCCGCGATACCCAACAGTACACGAAACGATGAACAATTATTGTTATTACGTGAAGCTGAAGTCCAGAGTACACCTTTCGATTAATATTGGACTAGAGTTAATTTACTAACATTTAACATTAAATTGAATAAACAAACGTACATCGCGGCCCAATGGCTTTGGTAGATGATATACTAATTTAAAGAGCACATTAACGACGCGCATCCACACGATAAGTTATTGAAACAGCCGAAAAGCATTCGCTAAAACATTATTGTTATTCAAAATTAGTTTATATATTTTATCATCCTTTACCCCGATCCCGTTATATCAGTGCACCGGTTTGGTCCCAACTACCACCATTCTACCCTCGACTATGAAATTTATAAGACCGATACATTATGTAAAATATATAATAATATAAATTCATCTATTTACGTATAGATCGTATATTGCATTAAATGCAACGGGTACATATTAAAATATAGGTTTAAATTGAGGATATGCTAAAATAATTGATTCCTTTGCGTTTCCAATTTACAACGGTCCTATGTTATCGTCATTCTTAAAGCGTTCTTGTAATAGTGGACCTCCCATTCTGCTTTACTCGAGTCAACTTGTCAAACGATTACCATCAAATCTTAATAGTATCAGACTATATACCAAACCAGCCCACAATATATTTAATTCCATTCGCAATTTAAGTATCTTCGCTTCTCTGGGTTCTATTATTATTTTGTGCACGTTTTAACTACATTTCATCATGGCACCGTTTGTATTTTTGGCACCCAGTTGCAGTGTTTTGTATACCTGGACGATATACTGCTAAATAGTGAGAGCGAGTTAGCGCAAGACGCTGTTTCAATATCTAGGTACGGGATGCGCGTCCCGAATGGCTCGACGAGAGCTGAGACTGCCGGCATCGGTGACGCATTTAAAAAACGAGAATAGACTCCATTGTAAGGGTGTCTCATGCAGTTTGCGGCACGGGCGTCGCCGCGGCAGCTTGCTTGTCGCCACGCCGCCCCGACCGTGACCTGTGTGCACACACCTTTACGCGTGTATATTGACGTGGGCCGAGCTTGCTGCTCACTTACAATATATGGAGGGGAGTGGGAAATTAACAGTTATTACCGAGCATGTGGAAAATCGGTGCAGTAGTTCCAATAGATAGAAAAGCAACAAGAAATTAGTTAAGCAGTTTTTGTTATGGTTATAGAGTAAAACCGTACAATAGCGTTACTACTAGGAACGATGGAGAAAAATTTGTCAGGAAGAGATATAGAGTTATGAACCCACACAAAATGATTCCGTGTGAATTGGGTTTGCTTGCACCACTAAAAAATATATTACAATAGATTCACTCGTGTATACTACGAAAATGAAATGTAGACTGTGACACGTACTGTAGACGCGTAACATATACAGCCTTATTAATAAACACGAACTAGCTTTAGACTAGTTACACCATCTTTTGTCTCTTTCGATCCAGCTAAATATTCCAGTGGCAAAAAAGGACAAAAGCTGATGTAACTAATCCGAGACTAATACCCGTTTATTAATAAGGCTGATAATGTTTGGCAGAAGATCAGTATATTACTCTCGTGTATGTAACGAGTCTCTATTTCATGGTCTCTTTCACCGAAACAACTCTAAAAGATTGCAGAGAAGATAAAATTCAGAAGAAAATAAATAACATTGGTCAGTTCCCTTATTAATATCTTTACAAATTCAAATATCAAAAAAAGTAGAATTAAGCATCCTTAATTGTAAATGTTAGTCGAATTTAATCATTAGTTAAATTGTTGTTATTACATAGAATAAATCATACAAAATCATGTAAAGAATATAAATCGGAGAGTAACTATATTGACCGGAAAGTTGTTAATGCGAGTGAATAGTTATTTATTATCTCAATTTATCTAATACAGGTCGTCTGACAAGTTTAACGGCCCCTAAGTTCCCGCTTATTCCTCATAGGTAACATTAACAACAAGTATTGAATGAAGCCAAACGTAATAAACAAAGGATCTGGTAAAATAAAATACGTCTGAATTTGTCTGTATATTGAAAAGAGAGATACCACAGATACATAGAATTACGGATCAGTATCGCACAGATAGTAAATTAATGTATCCAACAAGTATATAGATAAAGGGATAAGTGCGAACTTAGGAGCTGTCAAAATATTACAGACGTGCAAAAGCCATTTCAGCTGGGCGATCACGTAACTCGATTGCAACAGGAGAACCACAAATTTGAACGAATTTGACAGTTTGAATAACAATAACTGGCCCGATAGCTCAGTTGGTAATACCTCTGCCTTCTAAACTGTGGGTTGTGGGTTCGATTCCCACTCAGGACAAACATTTGTGTGATGAACATTGGTGTTTGTTCTGTGTCTGGGTGTTATATTGTATTCTATGTATGTATTTACAAACAAAAAATATCTAAGTATTGTATCAGTTATCTGGTTCCCATAGCAAAAGCTTCGCTTATCTTGGGGCTAGATGGCGTTGTGTGAGATGTCCACACATATTATTATTATTATTAGTCTTGAATACACAGTTTATGTGAATAGTTAGTGTGGAAATTTCTCCAGTTGCATTGTAATCAAAGTTTCCAGATCGTCAATCAAGTGTATAGAGCTCACCTGATCTGTCCGGCGAGGAGCGGGTTGATAGCGTAAAGCCAGTCGTGCACTTCCTTATCGCCGAGGGTTTGCAGCAAGTAGCCGCGCTCCTTGCTCACCACACTATAGGGACAAGCAACGTTTCATGATGAATTTAAAATATGATTACATACCAAAAGTTTTCATGTATTTATTATGTAATAGTTAGTTACCTCGCTTACCTGTATATTATGTTCGAAATACAAAATGTAGATTCAAAATGGCTTAAGGGCAACATAGCATGTAACAGTTTTATAGCGGAACGGATATAATAAGCTGTGAATCTTAGATTAATAAATAAATAATAGCTATAATGACGATTTCAAACATCTATGTCGTGTATTTATTATTTTATTCCTATTTTTCGTCTTGAAAAACATACAGTACACTAGCTTCAGTCGGCGGCTTCGCCCGCGTGTCCTATAGGAAACGAAGAAGATTTTTTTTCACAGATGATTCAACCATCCATTCACCCTCTTAGGGGTGTCATTTCGAATAACCCTTTCTTAGTGGATACCTACACTTTACCAAGAACACGCCCTCCAAATTTCAAGTCTCTAGGACCAGCGGTTTAGGATGTGCGTTGATATATAAGTCAGTCAGGACTTAAAATTTTGTATGTATAAATTTAAAAAAAAAATCTGGTTGAAAACACTGACTTACACGCCATTGAACAAGAGCTTGAGTCTGATACTTCAATTATTGAATTTCTTTTGGCAGTGATTTTGACAGTGACAAATATTAAGTTATAGATTTAGAAAGCGGTTGTGCCCCATAAAGTAAAAATTTTTTTTAGACATTTAGTAATTTCTACGTTTTTATAATCCCTGTCTAAAATAATATACCACAGACAAATAGTGAAATATTTTAGATAGATAGATAGATAGATAGGAAATGCTTTATTGCACAAATAACAAATGTAGGTACAAAAGCGAACTTAATGCTAGAGAGCATTATCTTCCAGTTAATCTGGGTGTAACATGGAAATTTTTGCAGGGCAATGCAACGCAGCTTAAATGTAGATTGTCTAGATAACATATAAAAACACTAACATAAATTTAATTTTCTTGTATCCCTAGTGAAATATTTTAAATAGTGAAAAGTAAATAGACAAATAAAGCAACGCACCTGAAAGTGTTGGGCATGCGGACCATCTGTTCCTGGTGCTCCGAATACTCCACGTGTGCGTTCGCGAGGTTGATGACGGCGCGCTCGATGGGGTCGCGCTCGTCGCGGTAGATGAACACGTATGGTCGCCGCACCACCTGGTAACGCAACACTCTTTGTAAACGGGGGCTTTACCGCGCAAGTCTGGTGGAGATGGTAATCGTGTTCTCTCTTGCTCGCACTCGTGGACTTATTGATTGGCGCGTGCAGGATGGCAGGCGAAGCCGATTCCCAGAACGGTTTCCCGATAGGGGTGCTGGTAAACTTAGCTCTTTAATCATTTGCTCGTGCTCACGGCGTCGCTTCTGTCACGCAACCTCTACAAACAAATCCCAAGTTTAACCTGCCCATCATAGAGTACTCTATTTGGCGGGAAAATTAAAAAGATCGCGTCGACGCATTGTATTATTTTACAATACTTGTGTTATTTTCAGTGTTAGTGCATAAAGTTGGTGGCATTTTATTCGTTAAGTGCTGGATTACAGGTATGAGTGTGGGAAAGTGGTATAATGATGGTGAAACGTTACTTTTAGCGTTGTTTCCATAACTCCATAGAAGCTTCTAGTAAAGTTGCCACCACTTTACTAGGAGTATGACTTGACTAGACTATGACTTAACTCGATGGACTGTGACTTGATTTGACTTGACACATAATATATTTTACATTAATTAACTTGAGAAATTATTAATTACTTGACACTGGCTAAATACACAAAAGTGTGGAGCTAAACATAACAACAAAAAAAAGGACCAGTAGGTACACAAATTCAAATTAACAAATGACGTCGCTATCGTTCTAGAAAACAATATAAATAATGGTACTGGTACAAGATATGGAATCCTAGCACAAAAAAAAACAAATGACGGTGCGAGCACACTACGTACACTTCTTTCACTCGTGGTACATACAAATAGCAAGCTTGGACAGCGCATCATAGAGTAAAGAGTCCACTGACCAGCCACCGTTTCTTCCAGCCGTGCGTGCCGTGCTGCAGCACGTTGAGGGGCCCGCGGCGCGCCACGGCGGCCGACACGCGCACCTCCTCGCACTCGGGCACGTAGAGCGCGCCGGCCGGCCCGCCGCCGCCCCACGCCTTCTCCAGCAGCGCGCGCTCCGGCGACCCCAGCCTGCGCCGGGCGAACGAACGCAACACTTGCATTATTTGTACGGGATTTACTCACGTTCAAAATTGGCCGGACCATCCGACTATAGTTTCAACTGCATTTGGCAGCCTTCCTCAAGGTGAGTGCGCGCGCGACGGCGACTTGCTTAGCATTACACAAGGAAGGCTGCCAAATGCAGTTGAAACTAGTCGGATAGTCCGGCCAATTTTGAACGCAGTACTTTCAAATCTTTTTCAGGTCGACCTTCGTTAAGTTCAAGGCATGTTTGTGGTATAATATAAATATGTGTTACTAGTTGCGCCAAGCGGTTTCACCCGCGGATAAAAGGTATTTTAATTATTTGCCTCTCCCACGGGAAAATTTCACTTTTCCGGGATAAAATGTAGCCTATATGTTAAACCAGTGTATAAGCTGTCTTGGTACCGAATTTCATCCAAATCCATTCAGCCGTTTGAGCGTGTAGGAGTAACAAACATACAGACATACAAACTTTCGCCTTTATAATATTTGTGTGAAGTGTGATTTGGTTTACTCGTATATTGTTCATCAACAGTTGATACATCTAATGCTGTTATTATATTTAAAACAGTCTGGCAATAACTCGACTGTGAAATCAGATCATGAAGTCTCAATTGCCCAGAAATTTCACAACTACAGTGCCCTTCAAACCGAAACACAGTGATGCTTGCACACTACTGCTTGACGGCAGAATAGTTATATAATTTGGAGATTCTTGGTAGTGAAGCTTTCGTGAACTTCGGCGGCTTTTTTTATCATCGTGAACATCGAGGACGCGTTTCAATAAAGATAAATGATCTGCACCTGTATTAATAGTTTATCTATCTATCAAGTATAGAAGAACGAGAATACTCACTCGAAGCTGCTCGCGCTGTGTATCGAGGACAGCAGGCTGGGAGTGGAGATATCGGCCGACACGCCTTCATCGACCGGCGTCGCGGGCGACACTGCCGCCTCAACCTCCTTGCCGGTACCTATTCTTCCTACAAGGTTTTACAATAATTTAGTAAGAATACTTATTCATATTCATTTATTTGCATTAATGTACAATTTATATATTATGTCAGGTCTTAACAACTAGTTTAGTAGGTACATGAACCCTGTAAGGGCGCTTGCAACTGAATGCGATTAAAAAACAAATTTCTTGATTTTAATTACGTAATAGATATATCGTCACAATTTATACTTATAAGACAGCATCTGTGGTGTGGTGGTGGATGAACAGGTCGGCTCATAACACGGAGACTGCGGGTTCGATTCCCGCGACAGGACGAGTATTTGTGCACAGAAAAAAAAAAACGCAAATACTTGTTCCGAGTCTGGGTGTTGTGGGACCATGGTCCTCGTAGTTCCTGGGTCCCTAGACACAGGGAATCCTAGTTAAGGTCCAGGATCTATGTATGTGATCGTTGGGCGTTATTATTATTAGTACTTGATACTTCATTATTAAAAAATACTACAACCACAAAGTTATTGGGAACATAGATCATCGTGAATATTATCTCTGATATTTTTCCCGATTAGTAATTAGTAGATAACCTATAGCAGAACTATTAATTCGATTCTAAGGATTGATAGCTGTGAGCTAACCAGTAAAACACGAAATAATGTTCCGAAACCTATACCAATAGTGGCGGATACAGTTCAGATTCACACGTGAAGAATATCAAAGCAACTCAGTTTGTTACGCTATGAGGATATTTGTTTAGTTATATTTTTTTTTTTGCTTAACTCCTTATTTGAAGGGGTGAGAACAAAAAGGGTTTAACTGATTTTTTTCACAAAATGACTTACGGGTATCGTTGGATTCAGCGTGAAATTATCTACAATAATACATCCTCAAAATACCGAAATGAGGCTTAAATCTCGAGATTTTGAGACTAAAAACGGTTTATCTGTCACAGGAATACAGTTTGCTTAGCATAAAAACATCATTATATTTATTTTATTATATTATATTTTTACAGTAATTATATGAATATATCTAATACTAACTATATCTAATCTAAATATCTAAATCTAACTATATCTAATACTAGTAAAATATCCTATTTTTTTCATCATATTGACATGTAATTTAAAATATTATGAATAAATGATTATGATTATGATTACTATATTTAGTATTTTAAAATATAATTAAAACATTTTCAAGCTACTGAAACTTACATAAACCTTTTCTATTACCTTATAAGCATTCTACATTAAAATGAAGCCATTGAAGTTAAAAGTCAATTTTCTCGAAACTATCAATTTGACAGTTAAACCCTTATTATTCTCAACCCTTCATTTATGTCGTATTCGAAGTTTGTTCTAAAGTGGCTATTATTATAACGAGCCCTGTCAGTTCACTCATTTGAATGAACTGTTATCAATATCTCATTTCATCACACGACATTATTTTCAAAATCTCAGTTTCAACGGTTTTTTTGTAAAGTGGCAATAATTATAACATTTACCGTGTCAGTTTATTCATCTAAATGAACATGCCTCACTTCACACGTCCCATTTTTTATTGTAATAAGTGGCTATTATTATAACATACCCTGTATAAGCTTGAGGAACTTGGTGGCTAGCTCCCGTTCGCGCGGCGTCATCTCCCACGGTTCGTATAAAACCTCGTCTCGAGCGCCCCCTTCGGCGGCCGCCTTCGCTGCCATGTTAGATACCTCCTGAAATACACCACAATACATCCAAATTATAAATTATAAATACTTACATAACATATAAACCATAAATACTTACATAATAACGAAATGAGTTCAAATGGATGAAACTACTAATAGTATTACAACTGTGAAAGATAAAAACTTTTAACGCTGGATTCATATATAGCCAACGACTGAGCCTGTCTGGCTGGAATTGGGAGCGCGTTCCAAAGGCGTACGGCCTGTACAGAAAGAGATTTGTCATAAAAAGAAGAAGTATGAATAGGCATTTTTAGTGAAAGATTTTCTGTTGATCTAAGCATACGCTGATGTGAATTGTGCCAGAAGTTAAATCGTTCCTTTAAATAGAGAGGGGTTAATGGATTAAACAGTATGTTATATAAAAGAGAAAGGATATGAGTATTGTCAAAAACGCACAATAGGATATAGTTGATTGTGTATAAATAACTATACACATACCTTCTCTTTTTTTTTTGAACGGGCTTATGCTTTTGGTCTCTACCGACCTTTACAGCGTCACCGGACAGGAGGTCGGGCGCTTAAGGCGCCCAGCCGTCAAAAGTGGGAGGCAACTAGCCTGGGGGGGGGGGGGACATACCTTCTCAGTTTTGGTGAAGTCGTTAGGCGCGACGGTGTTGTCGTGATGATGCCTCAATCGCTCGCGAAGCGCCAAGAAATGCCGCGTGCGACCCACTTGCTCTAAACGGGTCATCTTCTCTAGCTCCCACTGAAATCGGTAAGCGAATGAATTAGAGAATGAACGAGTGAATGAATAAGAAAATGAGTGATTAAACAAACAAATGACAGAATAAACGAAGGAATTACGTTTTTACAGTCCCAACAAGATAAGTAAAGGATAAGTAAATGAACGATTCAATATGTAGTAGTTAATTTAAGTTGTGTTTTTAACTTCATTAGTAACATGCTAAATACATAATTACAATTTAGAACCTAGAATAAGGTTTCTTCAAATCTACCATGCATGCTGGCTCATTGCTTGTTAATATATACTCTTAAAAGTAGTTCTTTTACACGCCCATAAATGTAGTTGTAGTAGTAATGATTATGTACGTTATGATTATTATAAGTCAAGGAAATTGAAAAAGATCTAGACATCTTTTAATGTTTCTGTCTCATGTTTGTTGAATCATTATTGTTATTATTTATTTAGTTTAAATTATTATATAATATCTAAATTAGTAAGGCTTTTTTATTTTAGCATATTAATGACTGAAGCGTTAAGTTTACAGTTAGGTGCATACATTTTAATTACTTACTAATCTTAAAACAATTTGATTAAAACAAAATTATGAATGAATAGCGAATGTATTGCATAGATAACCATGAAAAATAATAAATTTTCATATATGACCGAGGTTCATTGGCTTTTAAATTGTGGGTCCAATTTAGTCAAAAATGCGCTTACCTTCGCTTCTCTACGGTTTAAAATCGGTTGTTTCAAATAGTTATCAACTACAGATAAACAGGCCTCGTAATTGTTAGTATTATTAGTACACGGTGAAGCGAACAATTTTGTCTTTGTTACCTTTCCCATGTGCAAAGTTTGTTCCTTCGTGCGTTCCTTATTCCTTCGTGCTACGCTAAGTACCTGATGGTCGAATATGAGGGAATCCCCGCGCGGCCGCCAGCCGTGCAGGTTCTCTTCCCCCCGAACGTATGTGCCGCTTGTGTCTAGTACGCGACGTTGGCGACGCTGGACCCCTGTGCAGAAAGGGGTTTGTAGGGGTTTTGTTAAATTAGTTGGGGGTTTTAGTTGGATTTATTGAGATATTGTGTTTGAAGATATTGTTACGGCTTTGCGTGGGTGTTTCGTGTTGATGTTTTCGCTTAATGCGATAAGGCCGCCCTTTGTTCTACCATTCTTTGTAAGTTTTTTAAAGGTGCATTATTATGTATTAGTTGGTGTTCGATAAAGTACTAATGTATTGTATTGTGTTAGGCGTCTTAAAAAGTTACGAGTTTTTTTTCCAGGGTGGTCCAGTTCGAGTTAGATAAAAAAAATAGTTTTGTGTACAGGAATTTCATTAGGTTTGTAGTCAGTATAATAAAAATCATAAATCAGTATGTAGTTATTTTTTATTACTGCGACTAAGGTAGCGCACTATAAAATAATAAACACTATTCTTGTGCTAGTTTATAATGAAATCCCAAAGGATGCTAAATTAAAGATTTTAAACACGCTACTGTTCAATCCGTTGCAATGATTTATTAATCAATTTTTATTTCTGGTAGCTATAAAGGCAAATAACTTTTTTGTGTATGATTCCATTTTTTTTGTATGTATACTTACCCGGTTCAAGAGCCCTGTGTAAGCTCAGTTCATAGACCCCGGTGAGATGGTCGGCGCGAGTGGAGCGGGAACCGAAGAGCGCACGTTTGAGGGAACGCCCGGAACGAGCTTCGCGGCCCACCACCACTACCGACAGATCCTTGGTGACTATGGCCGGCCGGCCGCAGTTCTCAACCTGGTTCAAGAGGGTTTTATCAGGAACTATCATGAAAAATTACGGAGAATTGGGGTTGTGGAATTATGCCGCCAAACATTCGTGTGTAACTACTGTGGTCCGGTTCAAAGAGTACTGTAACTAGTGAAATAAGTAGACAAATGAGACATTATGACCTGGAGCCTTACCTTTGCCTCTTGCTAATCACTGTTAGAAAACGTATCAAACTAAAACCCACGTAAAATTACTAAAGTTTATTTAACTACACAACAATTTAAAAGTATCTGCTTTGAACGATAACCGTAAAATTTACATACACATGTTTACTAATCTTTAGGTTTGATATATTTTCATATATCATAAAAAAAAATCTTACAAGTGCATTATTATATGATATATGAAATATATGAAACCTAAAGATTAGTTTATGTTCAATATATTGTTTTTACTAGGAGAATTAGCACCGACTAGCATGTGCCGACAAGAGCAGGACTCTTAAATAACAAGAAGAAGAAGAAGTATGTGTATAATCTGTGTACCTCCAAGTAAGCGCTGAGCGTGATGTAGACGACCTCGCCATTCGAGCTGACCCTGTTGAGCAGCGGCGAGCCGTGAAGGCTGCTATCCCAGGCCGCTTCGAACCTGCAATCATTTACATTCATTTATCCCTGCGCGTAATTTGGTTGCCATCCTAGACTATCAGTTTCAATTTATTTTTTACTACATTAAAAAGAAAAAGATACTACTAAGAATAAATTGTTAAGCCTATAAATATTAGTGTTGAGTTTTAAAATCAGCGCTGAGCTGTGCGACTGTTAAAAGACTACAACGGCTAGCCTGCAACATACAAGTAAAAATTTGTTCTTAGCACAAACTTTCATCACTAAACTTTAGAGGACAAAGAACGAACGAATGGACGAAATCATTAATCATGAATACAAAATTAGTAATAATAATCAAGTATTTGTGAACATTTCACACAGTGCGATCTAGCCCTAAACTAAGCAAAACTTGTACTACGGGGACCAGATAACTAATACAATACTTAGATCCTTTTTTTGTAAATAAATACATAAAATACAATATAACACCCAGACACAGAACAAACATCGAGGTTGATCACATAAATGTTTGTCCTGGGTGGGGATCAAACCCACAACTTGCAGTTCAGAAGGCAGAGTCACTACCAACTGAGCTATCGGGCCACTCGAATGAATCATCTCACCTGAAAACAGCTCTATCATCTAAGCTTGGCCTTTCTCCAGGGAACAGACCCAGAGAAAGGGCGCCGTCTTCATCGCCGTCGGTTGTGTCTTCGTTAGCTTCGGGAGTGTTGCGGATGCGGCCTGGAAGCAACGTATTATGTTCATATCACGATACTATTTAATATTGCCAAAGTGATTGAGCGTAAATTTAAATTAGGTGTGGATAATAATCAATCTAATACGATAAGTCTTTACACAGTACGTACACTAGTACATAGAAGTTCGTGCAAATAAAGTGTTTCTTACTTTCTTTCTAGTATAATAACTAAGGCCGGCCCGTATTCAGAACTACATTCAGCCACGAATCGGTTCTAAAGATGAGTTTATTCAGAAAATGATACATTTTTGATTGAAAATTAAATCTCGACGCGATCCCCTATGTATTTATACGGGCCTCAATCTCCCACCGTGGTAGGAGATAGAGAAATATCTTCGAGTTTATAAGACATCTAAATTATGCTTTAAAAACTCCTTCGAAATGCTTCAGTCAAATATCGCCGCTCCCATTTAGGGGGGATGGGGGGAGGGGATGTGAATATATTGCCTTACCCGGCTCTACAGTACCACGAGAAAATACAGCGTGGTCCTTTTGGAACCTCCCGGTTCAATTACCTCTATATAGTATACCCAAAATACCTCTTATAATCAGTACAAAGTCCAAGAAACCAACAAGTTCAGAAGACCTACCGACAACGAGCTCCCTGACGTCTGTCCACTGCAAGTCAGAGGAAGGTTCGTGCAGGATTGTGATGCGGATGCGACGCTGGATGCCCTGATGAAGGACGAACAGCCCTCGACAAGGCAGGTCATCGCTGTGCTCCACCACCTGTACATAATAGTTCACATCAACATCTGGAAGATGTCTATTGCTGAACACAAGCATCCCCCATAAAACGCCACTTTGGAAGCGTATCATTAACCTTTTGCCATAGGGGGTTTGCCATAGTCACCACGCTAGAAAGGAGGCTTGGTGATTTAATGCTCATTTCCTGGATATTCCCTTAGGAGACTCTTAAGGCACCCGCGGGAAGAGGAAGGAGTCCTATTCGCATATCGCCGGGACTACACGGCCACATAATAGAAAGCTTATTATTTTTTCTATTTCCTACATTAGCTACTTATTAGCCTAAAACTTAGTAAATATAAAACTTATTAGCCAGTTATAATTAGGATATAACATTTTTTTTAAACGAAATAAACAAGTTTGCTTGAAAACGTATTTTGTAGCCGTTGTTGATACCGAAATAATATTTCCTGTTATTTTTTATAATAGTAAATAGTTGACTTGCATTTGTCGGTCACATATCTTAAAACATATATTTAAAGGACGCCCGTTTATACTAAAGTTTGACAGCTCCTAAGTTGAAAATTATTCCTTTGTGACATAGCCAAATGTATTGCAGTAGGCATGTCATGGAATGATAAGTTCGAACTTAGTAGCTGTTCAACTTTAGTAAGGAGAGGCATAATATATACTTACAGCCGGCACGTATTCCCCATTAGGAGCCAGTTCGCAAATCTCAAACCACACGAGCAAATCATGCTTAGAGTGCAGGTGAGATGAGCAACAAGGCGGAGCCACGGAGGCTGCTCCCCACTTAGGGCTCCGGACGGGAGCTGAAATAGGGATCGAGGGAGGCAGCATACGCCGCGGGGGCGTACGCCCCGCCACCGGCCCATCTTGCTTGGCGTCCTGGGGGCGAAGGCGGATTGTTGGTTCATTCGTGGCAGTAGCTAGCTAAAATGGACGATAAAAAAATGATAGCGTTACGATACGACATTGAAAGCTTACTGACACTTTAAGAGCGCTTTCGCATTGTTCGATATAAGAAGTAGCACCCCTACCGCGTAACTGTTCTGGGAATCGGCTTCGTCGGCCATCCTGCACGGGGCAATTAACAAATCCACGAGTGCGAGCAAGAGAGAACACGATTACCATCTCCACCAGACTTACGCTGTAAGGCCCTAGGTTCTGCAGCATCCATGTCAAATTAAGGTTTCAAGCAATGCATTATGTTATGTACAAGGGTGTACAGAACAGAATGCGTTGTTTGAAAGAGGTGGAATGCTTCCGTCAACGATATCGGACAATGTAAAAACGCTCTATAAAGTATGTGCAAAACGGAATAACTTCAGTGTACAAATTAAAATCATCTGCATCAACCAGTGATTTTTATATTTGTACATAATTGTTTGGATATTTCGAGACTTGCTGTGATTTTCACACTTTTACGTGGCTTTTTACTCAAGATCCTAATATGGCAAATGACTCAAAGCCAGCAGACATCTGCTGGGCGATCGCGTAACTAGATTGCAACCAATAGAAACACAAATTTGTATGAATTTAACAGTTTTAATACGCAGTTTATGTGCATAGTTAGTATGGAATTTACTCCTGTTGCATCGCAATCAAAGTTTCGTGATCACCCCCCAGAAAACAACTGACATTCAACCAATCGGAAAGAGCCCTTTCCTTTATTTGTGTTTGATGCAAGTGATTTGTGATCAATATATAATATATAATATGAAATCTAAAGTTTGATTTACGTAGTAAATATTATATTATTTATGAATTGGTGGCCTAAGGTGATAATGCAATATGCGACACGGAAAGTTATCGGTGACCTTTTAATCACCAATAACTTTTCTTTTTTCTTGGAATTAAAAACTATTTAGTTGAATTTGGTAGGCTGATATTATAATAATAATAGAACGAAAGAAAGAAAAAAAGAAAAAAAAGACGTGTGGCACTCGGAGACTGCCGCAGTAAAGCTATTGCATAGCATTTGTATACTCCTTGGGTTGTTGTACTCCGACCGGCGCAGCGGTTCGGAGTGGGGGGTGTTAGGTTTTTTTCGTTACGGAATTTTTTGGATTCGGTCCCCACGCTCAAGGCCCGCGATAAAAGCTATGCAATAGCTTAATACATTTATTTAAGACATCACACGACAAAAATGGCTTATATTAGCTAGTAGCTAAACGACTCTCAGACAAAGACAACAGGCGTCAGACATTCGTAAAAGACCGAACCAATTGAATGAACGATATCTTTCTTTAATTTGCTTTTGAAATTAGCAACATTCTTTTCAAACAGATAGCGAATGAATAAACCTCAGGAGGTTTATTTATTAGCATTAAAATACGTAAGAGCCACAAAAGCAAATGCATGCATACCTTATGCAGGGGATGCTGTTGGTAATGTCCGAACACTTCGAACACGATCGGTTGTGTTTTGATATATTCGACGAAAGACTTCGTAACGGGCACTGTGATCTGTATCAAAAACATTTACAACTTGAGAATGTTATACAAATACAGTAATTCATTGAGAATTTTAGTTCTCAAATTTTGCATTTATTGGGTAATATTTATAAAATGTACACTTCCTTAAATCTCCATGTCACGTACGTATTTCATATTTTTCGAATTTTGATGAAACAAAATATTACGCTGTAAGACATACTTTGTTTCACAACAGGTGATTATAAATATTTAAAACTTTAATTTAAAAAGACACTTATCAAACATGTTAAAGCATAACCTGAAAACCATACAAATATAGTTTACTTTTAATAAAAATTCTTTTTTTTTTTCAATATACAGCGAAATTTAATTTGAGGGTATTCTTACATTTTGCACGTGGTAAAATCCAAGTGGCGTGTTCTTTCCTGTGTTTTTGACGGGCTCTGTCGAGAATGCATCTTCATTACGGTGAAGGAAGCTGGAAGGGAAAGCAATCAATTACGAACATGTCACAAATATTCTGTTAGTGCAATTCGAAGACCATATTGTCAACGATCGATAATTTAAAGACAACAATCTAATTTCAACTTTCATTTATTAGCAGTACAGTTCTTCATGGAATAGGTAAAACACATCGACTTTTGCGATCTCAGTTAGATTGTAACATACGTCAACATTGCCAGTATATATTATGGCCTTGGATGGTGATGCAAAAACCTAGTTATTCAAGGATCTATGACAGACTAAAATAGACCTTATTCCATCAGCAAAGCTCTTACTTGAACTGGCAGAACACGTCAGCATAGTCAGTAGAGACGCTATGGGCCTGGAGGACGGTGACGCGGAATGTGAACTCCTTGCCGAGGGTCAGGTGTTCGGGAAGGTCTTCTTCTTTCAGTTCTGAAGCGAGGGAACTGTCCCCGCGGCCGCTGTCGGCGTCGCACTCGCCTACGGCTAGTTCTGTAAATTTGGGTAATATTGGCACAAAATACTTAATATTACAGTTAGAGAAGGTTCACTTCGCGAAATCGCTAAAATAAATATCGATTCTTGCTACAACGCAATAAAATGTATTCCAGCTTGCACTGCGTTACTAGCCTACCCTAAACAATTGCCTCTTTACAAAATAAATGAATAAATAACGCCCAAATATCACATACATAGATCCTGGACCCTAACTAAGATTCCTCCTATCTAGAGACCCAGGAACTATGAGGCCCATGATCCCACAACAACCAGATACAGCAAGTGTTTGCGCTTTTTTTTCTATGCACTAATATTTGCAATGCCGCGGGATTTGAACCCGTCACCTCCCGGTTATGAGCCGACCTGCTCAACCACCACACCACAAAAAAATATAACTGTAATAAGAATCACTAATATGCTATTAGTTTCGATTCAAAATGAACATAGCAACAATACAAAGCTTGTATTATGGGAACCAGATAATTGATACAAAACTTAGATACTTTTTGTTTGTAACATACATAGAATACAATATAACACCCAGACACAGAACAAACATACAACCTACAACCCACAGTTCAGAAGGCAGGGTTAGTACCAACTGAGCTATCGGGCCAGTCAAATAATGGTCAAATATTGTGTTGCATGTTTGTTTCAAAAGGGATAAAGAAGGCGTCTTCCTTACCTTCAATCTTGATGTTAGTGTCCGGCATTTCGCAGATGCGGTCTTCAAGGTTGAGCGCGTTTTGCTTGTCGACGTTCGTAATGGCTTTGGCGCGGCGGGCGGGCGCCACGTCGTCATCGAACGATATCTTGGCGGATTGCTTCACGCCAGCTGCAAATTCCGCGTTGTCTGTAAAGGAAACGTTGCTGTAATCTGTCGAAATCGACGGCAATATGCCTGTTTGTAAAAAGTAGTTTTAGCTTTCTGAACTGCTTATGTTAAAGGGACGTGGACCGTCCAGTTTGGGGTGTTTTGTACATTTTTTAAAATACCGACGAACTAGACGAACATAGAACCTCCTCCTTTTTGGAAGTCGGTTAAATAGTGGTAGTTGTCAACATTTTTGTGCACTGTATCAAACTCTAAGTGAGTATTGTGTGTTCATCAATTCACAAATTTGCTTGTATAGGATGACGACGGAAATAGAGATACCATTATATTATTTTGATAACCACAAATTATTGTTTCACCTATGTTCACAAGCAAATTGATTTGATTTGATTTGGATCTTTGTCACTGTATACAATGTGGCGCAGGAAGTATATCAACCAGCAAAAGTACAAAGGATAAAGTCGAGAACAATCTCCAATTCAACAAATAAAAGTGTATCTTTTTTAAGTTTATATAGAGTAAAAAGTCTAACGGCACTAACTTTTCTCAGCGTCGATAACGGCCTGAACCGCGACACGGAGGTACCCCTTCACGTCTCCCTTCTCGTTGACTATCGCAACCTTGTGGATCAGCGGGACCGGGTACAGCAAGTTCGATAAGTATACGAAGCTCCTGGAATGGACGACTGTTTGTTAGTATACTGACCAAATAAAACTGTACAAATCAATTATTAATCGGTGTACATAACAATTCTATGCGGCATTGACTACTAAATAAATCTGGAAACCTATATTTTAGCAGCTAATTACATTTTATTGTATGTAGGTACATTTCTTATAAGGAGACTATCTAATGCCCGTTTGCTTAGTACGTACTTATCTCTCTTAGACACAAAAAAGTAAAATCGGTAAATAAATAACGTAGTAATTTAAAAGTTTATGGACTGGGCATCAACAGTCCTTTTCTCGATAAAACGGAGATCGCATGGAGCTGTTTACAGCTACTATGAAGGCATAATTTGTGACGTCACATGTAAGGTGATCGTATGTAGAGGTATCATAAATAGCAATAAGATATTATGAAGTAATTTTTTCTGACGACACTGCGTGTTTGGGCTGTCTTTTTAATTTCTTGTATTTGACCCGGCGAGGATGTGGTAGGGTTAATTTGATCCTGCTCATTTTTATTGTGTAGGTACAGTTTTTATCCCGAAATCATGCACTGTTGAACTTCTCAGTATCTAGAGCTATTTAATTCCCCTCCCCTTTGGGCGCCACCAATCCGTTCGCCGCCATCTAAGCCGCCTTGTCAGGAACACATTGTTCCATTTTGACAAAAATGTGCTATGCCAAGAGATTTGTAGCTTACAAGACTGATTTTTTCCCTTTTAAGTGATAACAGATGATTGTTGATAAATGTCTCACAAACACTTACCAAAAATTTCCAGTTACGTATGTTTGCTTTTGTTGATTTTTTATATGCAGCGCAGAGTCATGTCAAAGTGCATGGTTACTTTTAAGAATTTTAATTTGAATACTTAATTAAACATACTTACGCATTCTGCGCTGTTTTTTTTTTAGTGAAAACCCTTTCATACCCTAAGTAAGTCTTTTATTTGTTATAATATTCCTATAAAACCTTAAAAAATATAAATTAAATATAGGATCATCACGACTCCTCCTGTATCAAGACATCTTTCTACCAATTTAAAAATGCTTTTCATCTTTTTCTACCAATTTAAAAATGCTTGAATCTTTAAACTTTTTTATATATATGACGGCGGCTACGTCCAGTTATAAACTCTATGCGCAGCGGGCAGTACCGTAATTTACCCTGTGGTGGCATTTAAATTTATTACAGTGGCAACACCGGCAACTGTCGTCGCTGCCCCACCCATCTGGCTATATAAAGGGATCGATTGGTGCGCTACGGATCATTCTTGTTCCAGACACGGCGCGGTGCGGACATGCTGAAGGCCTATAGTTGTATAGGTTGCAACCTACCCACAATCCGTTTCTGCCGACATATATATTTTTTATCAAGACTGCCTATTATTTGAAGAATACAATTTATTTATGCCATAAAAACATATCAGTCAAAAACACATCCTATTAAAAAGAGCTTACCTTCCAACCAAGCGGAACCACGGGAACCGGTCGTAGAACGGATCGCCCCCGGTCACGGACTCAATATTGTGGTCCGGTGATGTCGGAGACAATTCAGCCTCGTTGTGGTACATCTCGCGCATCAGCTCGAGACGTTGTCTGGAAGGATGAGGGGTCGAACTTAAGTAAAAGAACCGATTGACTTTTGGAAATGTAGACAAGAGTTGCGAGTTTGAATCGAATACACTGACAAAGCACAGGCAAAGCTAATTTCAGATGGCGCTTTTTTTTGTTTTTGTTTTGGCTCCACATTTGTGTATTTAGCAGTGCCAAGGAATTAATAATTTCTCAAGTAAATTAATATTATATATATGTGTCAAGTAAGTCACAGTCCAAGTCATAGTCACAGTCAAGACATAGAAGCTTCTGGTAAAGTTGCCACCACTTTATTAGTAGTATGACTTGACTAAACTATACTATGAATTAACTTGATGACTTGGACTGTGACTTGAAACATTATATAATATAATTTAACATGAAAAATTATTAATTACTTGACACTGGCTAAATACACAATAGTGTGGAGCCAAAACAAAACAAAAAAATAACTGGCGACAAATTAGAGAACATAAGGTTAAGATATATTGGGACAAAAATTGCAATGATTTGACAATCTTGCTTAAAAGTGTGTATTTTGCATCGCAATATATCGTCGTTTCCACATATTAAAAAGCTTTAAAGGCAATAGATAGAGTTGTAAATCGTATAGCTTCCAAAACACCAAGGCAGTTATTACGATGATTGGCCCGGTATCAGTCATCAATGTAAAGCTCAATGAATTATTTAGTCTGTACTAAACTTTGACAGGTCCTAAGTTCGAGCTGGCCGCGTAAGTCTGGTGGAGATGGTAATCATGTTCTCTCTTGCTCGCACCGGTGGACTTGTTAATTGGCGCGTGTAGGATAGCAGGCGAAGCCGATTCCCAGAACAGTTACGCGGTAGGGGTGCAGATCCCTCTATGACATACCTACTGCAATGCATTTGGGTATGTCACAGAGGAATAAGTGCGAACTTAGGAGTTGTCAAACTTTAGTACAGACGGGCATAAAGTAAGACATATTTTATAGCTAAACTAGATCGTAAATTAATAGCAAATTAATTACAACGATTCAAGTAATTTAACATGCCTATAAACATGCGCATGCTAAGCACATTGCAAGCTAAATCTAAAATATGGTGTTACACGTTATCATCTAATACATTGCTAAATAAAAATAGGTAAACAATATGACAAATAATATAAGTCGTGATTTACGTACATAATACAGATAAAATATACAAAAAGCGAGATAAATAATGTGGTAAGGTGTTCCTAAATTACTCCTACCTTCTTTCAAAACTGCCTTCATTGTAAGCGACATTAGTAGCGCCTTTCCTAACACTTGAAAATAAAGTGAGTAAACTCTCACTAAATCATTAAAAAATATATTCCAATCTCTAATAACCAATGACCTAGGTGCTTCCACACTTTCACAGAACAATGCCGATCTTTTTGCGACACCACCATTTATTTGTATATAGCGCGGTGGCAATTTTCATAAGTTTCTCTTTCCTATGAATGCAGAAGTCAATGCAAGCGAAGGTGTGCAAAGTCGGTGCGTGCGTCCGTAAGCCTGTCCCGTCGCGAGGCGAGCACAAACCTCGAAGGCAGCAGGTTGGCTAGGGACAGCCGGGTCTGCTGAGCGCAAGCCGATATACACTGCAGTATGTCCTGCGGCTGGCCGACGGACTGGCCGACTGACTGGCCGACAGAGCAGACAGACTGGCCGACAGCGTGGCCGGCTGGCGGCGGGGCCAGCACTAGAGGAGCGATCGCTTCCTCGTCCTCGATACACGCGGCCTCGTTCATGTTGTATATCTGGCGCATGAGCTCGAGCCGATGGCTACGGACAACATAACGCCATGTAGCCCGATGCCCTACGCACCGCGCTCCTCTTATTCGGTATGAAAGGACATGCCGCAGTACTCGTTAACTAAACTGTCATTTTTCTTTCCACGCATGTCGAAGTGATCGTTTTTATATACATTATACGAAAGTGCACTGATGTATACATGTTTTATGCTATTAATAATTTATACATAAAATGGATTATTTATTAGTGATATCGTACATAGTTACATATTTATAACCGTCATAATGTGTCATTGTATCAGTTCTAAGACATGTCCCCTCGTTGTATCGGAAGAGCAAATGACTAGAACTTTCTAAATAGTCTATTACTAACCTAAAATCTACTAAAATTGTAATTAGAAAAAAAATAAAGTGACTTTTAAAAACTAACTTTAAATTTCATACAACGTGCAATAATTTTATAATAATTATAAATGTATACGTATTAAAAAGACAAATTCTTATCATTTGCTTATAGAGTAAGTAAAATTAGTTATATAATAACGTAAAAATAGCACAAATGTAATAAACAAAAATAAAAAGCAGCAAAATAATTAAGCGGCATAAAAAAATATTGACACAGCATCTAACATTTAGTCCTAAGCGACGAAGACACGACGTACTTACCTCATGAATATATTTATATACAGACTATAAATTTTATACAAAAAAATAACCAATTATATATTTCCGTATACATTTCATTTGGTCTTAATCAACACTGCTTCAGCAAAATTACTTTTTATTTTTACTATTTACAAAACGAAACGTTAGAAAAATAATGCAAAAAATAAACAAAATTAAAATAAAATAGTTTGACGTCATATCACTCCATTGTCATTCCATCTGTATTACAATAAGAAAAAAAAAAGAAAAAAAAAAAACTTTATAAATAGAATTGGTATAGTATCTTTCACTTGTTTTCCTGGCTTTCCAAATTCCAAGTTCTCCTATCATTTCTAATCATCATATTCACAAAGGTAACCCTGTTAACGTACCCGATTTACTCTACTTAAAACAATCAACGTAATTCTATTCCCGATAGTCCCCAACTGGTAAGTAAAATAGTCAACAAGCTGCTGACTTCGCTTCGTCGATGTGATAACTACATTTGGTTCAAATCGGTAATATAGGTCGTACAAAACTTTATGGGCTCTCGGAAGTCAGACCCGAGTACCAAACTGAGCATGGTACAGTAGAGTGCATTGTAAAAGCGGCCACACAATAACTATAATATGCGTACTGCGCAGCCATCCGCGCTAACTTCCGAGAGCTCATAAAGTTTTTCGCGAGCTATACTGTCCCATAACCGGTAAAATTATTGACCGGTAATGATATTTAGTAACTTGTCTTGTAAAATGTTGTATTTCAGATACCACAATGGACAAACCGTTGATTGACTATTTAAATTTTGTTACACCTATCACTACACATTATACGGTAAAAACGCTAAATACTCGGTAAAATTAATAAAATACCAGTTAATTTAACCAAATAACTCGTAAAATTACCGATAAAATTAACCAAATTACTGGTAAAAATGACCAAATTCACAGTTATAATTAACAAGTACCGGTAAAACACAGATAAAGTATGCGGTAAAGATGAAAATACCGATGACCAAATCCGGTAACAAAAAAAACTTACCGCAGTTTCTCAAGTGTCCAATAGTGCGTCGCTCCGTTCTTAGTGTCCGTGACTTCGACAGCGACGACAGTGGGCGCGGACGGGCGGTACTCGTCGTCGGCGTCGTCGCGAGGAGCCAGCTCGGCGGGGAGGGGGGAGTATGGAGTGTCCGTGAGGAGCGTGAATTGGAACTGCACCTTTTTGCGGAGCTCCACGGATATCGCGTTCGCTTCCTGTTTAGTCGATCGATGTTGAGTGTAATTTCAAAACTGGTAATTTAATTGTTATATTTTTGGAACTCTAGATGGAAATGGAGGATTTGGAGGGTTTTTATGCTGGGGAAAGGTTTTAATGCTTCAATAGAGTGAACACGTTTGCCAGTGAGATAAATAAATAATAACGCCCAACGATCACATACATAGATCCTGGACCCTATGATTCCCTGTGTCTAGGGACCCAGGAACTACGAGGACCATGGTCTCACAACACCCAGACTCAGAACAATGCTTATTCATCCTTGATTTAAAAGTTAGTTTAGAATGATCTGGTTTTTTATCTCTATTCAGAGATAGTTATGAGTTGTTTAATCATATTCTTAGTGTTTAATATGGCCAGTGAATGATAAATGGAACAAATCTCTACTATGCTCACACATCTATTTAACCTAATTATATCGGGTTGAGTTTTAATTTCCAGTGATAAAGTAACACAATTTTTTAACCCGTAAAATGCTAACATCTCAAACCTTACTAACCTTAAGGAAGATAGCATTCCCCCAGAGATCGTCTCGCAGCGAGGTGAACTGATGGTACTTCCACTTGCGGAAGGCCCACGCGGCCAGCCCCACCTCGCGCGCCGACCAACACTCTGTCTCGAACAGGGGGTTTACTAAAATCAACACTTCGTTATCAGACAATGGAAACTGTAGCTTAAGACTGAGGTTATAAGACACTATAATATTATCGGCACTGCTGTAGACCTCGCAAGTCTTTGCATGCCTTAAAACTGCCAAACTATTTTTACGTTTACGACCACCATGGTTCCGCTATTATGAAACATTTCAAGCATCTGGTTGTTTGGCAATTCATATTTATAAATTAAAAAATATTGTAGCTGCATGTGCTATATATTTATAGATATCTGGTTATTCATATGTTTTGTAATGAAATGTTGTGGGATGTCTTGAATTTTTAATTCTTTCTATTTTATTTGGGTCCTTTTGTATATCAAAGAGCTAAACAAATATTACAAGGGCAAGTTAATATGTCCGATGTTCTCACCAAATATGTCTTCCTCTGTGTGGAAGTCTTCAGGAGTGTATGAACTGTACATCGACATGGTGACGCTTTGTTCTTCCACTTGGCGCTGCAACGCGTCGATGCGGGCCTCATAGTTCTAGAAAATACAATGCACTAATAAATACACACCAGCGAAAAAGTCAATTTTAGATTATTAGAGACAGACGTCTCTTTTATCACTGAAAAGCATCTACGCTGAAACCGTAGATTCTATAGATGATAATGATCTCTTGAATTCCCGATCTAGCTTTGTTCTATGACTAAATAAAATTACCGTGATATTCACCAAATTCTTTATCGCATTTTTGATAGTTACTCAAAAAGCTAAAGATCAAAATTTCAGTTTTAATCTTACCTTCCTCTGCTCCTCAAATTGCTGGTCAGCGTGTTCCTTCTCCCTGCGGAACTGCTCCTCAAGAGCCAGGAGTCGCTTCTGCATCTCTGCCTTCAGGTCGATGCCCTGCTTCTCCAGTAATTCGCACTGGGCGAAATCCCAGTCCACGTTCTCCCCAGAATCGCCTGCTGTAGGTATATTGAGAGTATACGTTACAACAATCCATATTTTTAGTTCTACTCAGTTTCAGAACACAGTTTTGAAAATAAATTTGAGATTCATTTTTTTCCCTAATTAAGTTGTATAATTGGCTTTGGTGACGGCGTTCTGCGGCAGCCTTAGAGGCAACAACATATAAGAATAGTAATCCTACGACGGTTCGAATTCAATGATAAGATATTTCAACCCTATTATATGTCTACGTCAGATCAAAGCTTTCCTACAGATTGGTCAATCGTACCTTCAGATGGACTAGTCATACCTTCAGCCAGGGGGGCGATCACGTAACTTTGATTGCAATGCAACAGGAGAAATTTCCATACTAACTATGCACATAAACTGCGTATTCGAACTGTCATATCCATACAAATTTGTGTTTCTATAGGTTGCAATTGAGATAGGACGTAATCGCCCAGCTGGTCAATTTTATATTCAAAACTTATGTATACACACATTTATCATCATCAGCCGTAAGTCTACTTTTAAACATAGGCCTCTCCTACAGAGCGCCACTCAGAGCAGCTGCTTGCCAGAAGGCAATGGATGGATGCAGAACCATCCATCGGTTCCCGCAGTTTGTTCATGTCGTCGGTCCACTTAGTGGAGCCGGTCTACGCTGTCCAGTTCATGGTTGCCATTCGAGAACCTTCTTCCCATCGGTTATCGGTTTTGCGAGTGATGTGGGTTGCCCATTGCCCTTTGAACTTGACAATCGCCCCAGCCACAATATGTGCCTATTTGCCTAGATACTACTAGTTAGATACTACTACTAGTTATAACTAAACACTCAGTTCTACTTCTACACTGCTCAGTTGTGCATCCATAACTTTTAGTTGTACAGCTATTTGAACTTATTTAGACAGAAACTTCTATTGATGTCTCACTCCCTAAGGAGTGAAACATCAATAGAAGTTTCTGCTCCTTTCAGAAGGTTAAGTTTAACTATTTATTTTTAATAATTTTATTACCTTCAGGCAGTTCAGTCTTGTTGTTGTCCGGCTCCTTATCCTCACTGGGGCGCTCCTCGCGCGGCTGCCCGGGGTGAGTGAACCGGAACACGTGGTTCTTGCCCAGGATCACGCGGGAACCGGTCTTCAGGATCACTGGCTCGTTTATCTGAGGATAAACAGCCGTGTTTTAGAAATACACAGAATTTTAAGATAAGCAGTTGTGTTTTAGATATACATCAATATTTAGCTGCAGCCTGCCACGTCAGATAAATAGACGAACTGTTTATTGCAAAAAACGATAAAAGTATAGAAACAATCAACTACATCTAACATTATATTGCGATAAAAAATCCTTTGCTATTTGCCAGGTTTCTGCAGTCTCGACTTTAAAACGTAACGAAACAAGAAAAAACAGGGATAATCTCAAATTTATGATGCCAAGATTTGAATTTCAGTGGGAGAAAATCAGTTTTGTATTAGTACAGTATTATCCGACAGCCTCTGCGGTGCGGTGGTTGAGCAGGTCGGCTCATAGCCCGGAGGTGGCGGGTTCGATTCCCTCGGCAGGACAAGTATTTGTGCACAGAAAAAAAGAGCGCAAATAATTGTTGTGAGTCCGACTATTGTGGGGCCATGGTCCCTGGGTCCCTAGACACAGGGAATCCTAGTTAGGGTCCAGAATCTATGTATGTGATCATTCTTCAACAAACAATGATACCTGATGAAAAGTGCTAATTTCTAATTATGTAGCTTAACAATATTATATTACTTAATATAATTATATAAATGATGCGACCTAAAATTTGTGATGGCAAATAAACTTACCTCGCGTCCGTTGACGTAAACCAAAGCGCCGCGATGCGGAATGAGACAGATAACGCCGTCTGTATTCTCAAAGATGCAATGTTCGCTCAGAATATGAGAGCCCGAGAGCTGAATATCCTGTGGCACGTTTGCTTCTGACGTACCAAGACGTGTTACACCTTTAAATGAAATAATAAATATATTATACATTTTAGGAAATTACCACATTGTATTTTTTTATACTTGATAGGTTTGCGTTTGACCACATTTCTTGTGATGTTAAATGATAATGTATACTATACATTGTAGAAGTTGTAGTATACATTGTATACTCCTAAACAACAAACAAACTTAGAATCTTATTTATTTATAACATGCTTTCATACAATGTCAAAGTCAAGATTTATAGCATATAGGATATTTTAGCACATTTACAAGTCAAAATTATACTAGACTATACAAATTAAGTTATTGGACTAAGCATATAGAATTACAAAGTGCTTATTGTCAAATATTATATACCAAGCCCATTACTATGAGTTTAAAAAAAAGTTCTCTTTCTCACTACTGGTGCAAGCAATCCGGCACAATGTCATTACTTAGAGTACCTAATCAAAATAGTACCAAATAGTCTCAAACACATCTTTATATTCCAATGAAGATTTTCGTATCTTAGATCATATAAACGCATTTGCGACTACGCAGGGGACATTAGTTTCGATAAGCATTTCCAATATTGATAACTTACCATCTTTAATGTAATAGATGAGGCACTCCGACAAATTGGGGTCTTCATTCAAGTTGACGAGATGCGGAGTCTTCTTGGGCGAGTAGACCCCCACCGTGATGCCTTCCTTGACCGCGACACCCATTTCCGCGAACACCGCTTCACGTTGCACGCGAATTTGCTCAGTCCGTTTGAGTTTCTCTTCCCAGGTTTCATTGAGTTCTAGAATTGATGAAAACCGAACTGTGAATTGGTATGTTCGCGTATTTAAAATTACTCTGCTTATTGAAAATGTGTCACTTTTACAACTTCACCATTCAGTGAAGTGGCATTCATGATGAATAGATATACTCAGTGTGCATTGATGGTGCGTTCGTCTATTGGTTTAGGAACTCGTCTATTGGTTGTGTACGCGTGGCGGCCAAGCCAGTGGGCCGATCGTACTTTGTGATTTTAGACCTTATTAATTACAAATAACGATTTAATATCGGATGTGGGAGCACAATAATTGAGCTTGAACAAGTATTGCTCACGATAGTGATGTGAACAGGAACTATTGATAATTATCATCTCCTTAGAAAAATCCATTCCTGTGGGTTAATGGATGCAAATCTCATCCCAATCACGTTTTGTATACACGCATACCTGCAATAAGTTTCTCTGAAGCCTGCAACTGATCGACTGCCTCTTCAGCGATGGTGGTGGCAGCACGTGACAATTTGGGAGACAGCACTTCCGCTTCGCTCTTCTTGCGTTGTGGCGATGCGTTCTCCTCCCCTATTATGGTCATCAGGTTATTTAGGTGATAGATTAAGTACGGGGATGAGTGTTTAGGAGTGTTTTATGGTGAATGTGGTAAGATTTGTAGGAGTTTATTGAACTATTGAATACTACGTGGTACGGGTCAAAAGTATCAAAAATGGGCACACATGAATTTCGTTCGTATGTAAGGTTGGTTTAATTATTTGAACATGATTGTTCTGTATTCAATAACTTCATAAATTCATCTCGATAAGCAAAATTTTATTAAAGCAGTTTCATGTCCTATGTATTGGAGAGACCTATCCTATGGAGTATGGAGCAGTGGAGGTCTTCACGCTGACGACGATGAAAATTGAGGCCATGAGAGCCAAGTGCAACCTAGCTGTATTTTTTTTTAATTTTCATTTTTTTATTTGAGTCTGCCCTAAATGGTAAAAGCTATAGCGCAATAAATAAATCCACCTATATCAGGCCTCCAATAAATAGGGATTAAAATAGGATGAAAAAAGTAGTGAGAAAAAGACTCCTCTCCTTTATTATATAATACCTTTATTATATCGTATTCTAAGTTCATAAAAAATGCAGTTTGGCCACTTTGGCTCTCATGGCCTCAATTTATGTTCATTTAAAATTGCAAAAAGAACTAGAAACGTTTACGATTATGCTGTGTCAGCACTTTAATCAGTATTTTTCTGGTATTTTTGACTTATCACACTTTGAATCTGATCTGGTTTTTGTAAAAGAGTTTTGTAAAACAGCACCGACAAGTGACATGATACACATACGGTGTGGACGTGAAAAATATGTATGGATAAGGACGACTTAATCATTTCAAGAGGTCTGTAAAGGCGAATACTTATTACTTTGTCATACATAAAATAAAATTATAAACTTTATAGTCGTGGAGGCGTTTTAGTGACACCTAGTGATTTTAATGTGTTACTATTTATTCTAGTTTTATTTATAATATGATATCAAAAGATTATTAAACAATACGGTTATAAGTATATTATAAATAAATAAAAGGTAAAGTACATTCAAGTAGAGTGGAAAATTTCAGTAACTTTCAGATACTGTTTAAGTTACACATCAAGATGTTAAAAATCGACACCAATAAGGAACGCATGCAAGGCTCGGTAAGCTAGGAAGCTTTTTTGTTCTGTAGCAATATAGTATTAATAAAATAATTACAACATTATGCTTTGGTCATATAATTTATGTTATATATATATTTTTTCACAATTAATAAGATTTTCATATTTTTTGTTGGCATTTTTTTTTTACAATAGAAGAAGAGCTCGAAAATTATTGAATATAAATGATAGTTATTTACAAAGAGGTTTAAATAAAAAATCAATACAACGTTACATAATGATATATTCAATAATTTTCAAGTTATATATTCGTTGGGCACTATTACAGAAGACACCTTAAACTGAAAAAAAAAATACATACGATACCTATTTTAAAGATGTATAATGGTGACTTCCCAACACCGATATAATAAATACAGAAGCGCATTTATAAATACGATATAACCCGTCCCCATATATATGATATATTACTTTAGTATATAATTTGCAAAGTGAAAATACTAATATGTATTTACGCCTACGAACGCCACAAGCTTTAGAGAAATGTGCAAAATAAATTGCTTTTTTAATGTGACGGTTTGCCAGTATTCGCCAATTGTTTTGCAAGTGTCGTTTTTTTGTGACTGGCAGCACCGATCCAATATGGAGGCTAAGCGTACAGGTGGGGTGTACATATGCAAAAATGCGCAAGCCACTTTATTGTTATTTACTTACTGGCTGGCGGTTCTTTCTTTTCATAAACGACTTTACCGTCCGGTCCTTTGTGCGGACATTTGGAAACAGAAGTAGAGTTTTAGTATCAGGAAATGGTAGTTGGTTAACGGTTGTGGCGTTTTTAATAGTCTGGCATGACTCGACTAGGCAAACAGACAAAGGACGAACTATTCGGTCACATGAAGACTAAAATCCTAGTGGATGGCATGAAGGCCGATATCGTACTAGTCAATTGGTAAGGTGAAATAGAACTGGCCATTTTAAAAGGTATTTTACCGAAACAATATTTAGGAGCTTTATTATTTGACTTTTCCGTAGATTTCTACAGACGAATTATGTATAGGACTAAAACATTCAAATTAAAAATAACGAGCAAGTTAATATTGCATTTGTTGTAACTTTCATCTCTTATAAGTCGTAGTATAAAGTAATAGGCCAAAGACTAATTCATCTTACCTAGCAACCAACGATTTTAGGCCATAAGACATTCGTTCATACAGAATCCTTACCTTCTTCAACCTCGATGCCTTCTGCTTTGAGCAGCTCGCGCAACTTGAGTATTTCCTCCTTGAGCTCTCGAATGAGCTTCGCGTTTGCGTCTTCGTTGACGACGGCCTTGCAGACGATCTGTTTTGCGCGATCGGCGTATCTAAGTGTGGAAAACATTGATTTATTAATTGATTTATCAAGTATATATTTTCGAATTTTTTTCACGCTAAAATTTAAAAACGTAGAATAGCTAATCTCTAAAAACTCAAAAAAATATTTAATTTCTCAAGTTAATATTTAAAAACCAGTGAGGTTTTGTGATGTCGCCGTGCAAGGCCTAAATTTTTACATAACTGTATTTTTTATAACTTTCTTATGAGATACCGCATGTCGTATTGAACACCAAGGCATTTTTCTAGTTTCTAGCCAAAATCTTATTTTACCTTCTTTGTCTCCAAAAATTTTAAACTTTCAACAATTTTAATAAATGCATTAAACACAAAAAAATTACTGTCTGTTATTTTTCATCAAAAATATGAAATTTGTCAATTCCTCCTGTTCCTATAGTAAACGATTTGCTTAGTTTGTGACGGCATGGCACTGTGTGAGCTACATATTTCATTTTTACATTATAAGCTCGAAAAAATCCACTGCTCAACACAAGCTTCCCCTGGGGATTAGGAGTTGCAATAACCACGTGATCACAGTAGATTATAATGCAAACCTAGATAGATTCTGCTGCTACCTATTCCCTGGATACTCTTTTTCAGCAATTTTTTTTTTCTAGGTTGTCCTTATTTTACCTATTTTAGCTTACCTGAGTGTGCTGAGAGTTTCATCAAAGTTGATGTCAGCGGGTGAGATGGCAGCTATCATGGCGGTCTTGGAGTTCCCTCCGAGGTTCTCGCGGAGCAGCCACGTCAGCACAGAGTCGCGGTATGGGATGAAGTCGGCTTTCTTTGACTTCTTGCTTTTTGACGCCTGAGTACACGGTAGTTTGTGCGATGTCAATTTTTTGATGACTGATGAAACGGGCTACTAAAGCTTTAAGTAATTTCTTGATTGCTTTTATGAAGAATATGTCTTGCGTGTTCGTTTACGTTTTATTTTTGCTGTGAATCTTTAATCTAATATTTCGGATAAATTTAAAATTATATGGAGAACTTGATATCAATGCTTGCAGTTCATTAGTATTTGGAGAATGATAGATGTGTTAACAATTTAAGTTGCTTTTTCAAGATAAGTTGTTCAATGCAATAAGTGCCAGTACGCCAATAAACAGAATTTTCAATATTCAATAGGACAAGCATTTGTGTAATAAAATTTAACAATAAATCCTCGATCAAGACGTTCTGGCGGTTGCCATCATTTTATTTTAATTTTAAAGTAGCACAGAAATCAACGGCCGAATACGGGAACGCTTAAATTTAAAATTGACTTAAATATTTCAGAATTTGAATCATATTCCAGAACGGCTATTTAGACAACGACAATCTCATTTAAACATTTTTTAACGTTTTTTTTTCGCCTTAGTTAGGCTAAAATTTTACCACTGTCTCACATAATGGTAAAAGATGTCAAAGCGTTGCAGTATTCGATAGAAAGGGAGGTGATTACACAATACATCACATACATAAATAGTTATACACTTACCGACTAGAAACACATCCAAGTAAGAAGATGAGCAAAAATAAAAATACGTGAATAAGTCACCTATTTACATAATGGTAAAAACATATTAGCAACAGTTTCAAGCCATTCTTGAGTATTCCAAAACGAGCATATACAGAGAAAGTTTATAATACTAAAACAGAATCATGTTATCAATAAACGCTGCGCGGGAGCATCATTTTTGAATTTCAATTGATCAGTGACTTTTTTTTAATTCCTAGATAGGCTTGCGTTTGACTCATTTCCATAAAGGCTTCCTTGTGGATCTTATTTCTCAGAATAAATATGAACACTTTAATATTTACAAATCCGTGAATTGAAAATTAAATGTTTGTGCCTGGCCGCGCAGCATTCACACACTTATTCAGAATTCTAGAAACATACACATGACATTCCCTTAGCCAATTTGCAAATATATTCATTTTTTCAAAGTACGGGTAGCATTTAATACGCAAGGGCGGTAGCTTGTTTTTCGTATCTGCAAATGGTCACAAACGCCTACAAGAAACGCATTTTTTTTTCGTTAGATTCGGCTTTTTTGCCTAAACGGCTGAAACAATTTGGCCGAAATTTTTCTCACAGATATTTGATACTACAGAGAACACAAGGTACTTATACCGCGCGGGTTCCCGTTGAAAACTGGGTACTTAACAACTCTACTTTCAAATTTTTGATTATTCAATATTTATTTTGCCTTTGTCTACCAATGTTATCGTCATCAACAGCCTGAAGACGTCCACTGCAGCAGGACGTCGGTCTATTAGTGGAGGCCCTACGTTACTTCGTTCGGTTCCAGAAACTTTCGGGAACCTCCCTTCCAATTTTGTTATTTCAATAATTACTTACTTTGCACCAGTCACAAATTGGCTAAGGCAAAACATTCATACTACTGCAAATCTATCTAGCACACCAAACAAACGTCATACTTACGATTTCAGCCAAAGCTGAGATAACTTTGCCCAGAGTGGTGAGCGATTTGTTGATGTTAGCGCCTTCTTTCAACCGCGTGCCTTTAGCGCCTGTGGAGTCGGCTCGTTCAGAGCCGGCCAAGTCTACTAGAGATATTTTGGACACCTAGGAAAAACAATTAAGACTTTAAAACCTGCATTTTAAAGTTCCATTTAAATTGAGCGTTCTTGTTTTTATGTAACCTTACATAACCGTGTCATGAAATCATTTTATAAATGCTGTTTATAACTTTTTCGTAAAACAGTATATGTAATTCGGATTTATACAATTTCATAAAATTTCGATTAATTTCGATTTTAGATTATGTTTTGCTAATGCATAGTTTTTAATTTTATTTTAGGTCCGTATTACAGAACGATGCTCAGTCATCGATCGGTGCTCAAGCAGAGATTTCATTCACCAGCACAGATCGAAGACTGAGCATCATTCTGTAAACTGACCTTGGTTTTATTGTTTCAAAACTTATTTCATAAAGCACCTAGATGTGATTGATTATCAATAACATTTCAAAAAACCTTGCCTTTAATTGGTTCCATTTTGTTTACTCGATCTATTTTTTAATTTATATTCCTGCGAAACTGTTGTGAAATTAGATTTATTTTTGATCTACTGTTAGTATACCTTCTCAGAATCCAAATTGGTGGTAGCATCGTGTCGCATCTGTGTGAAGAATATGGTGAAGACGGCGTGAGAACGGGATGAGGTTTCGTTCATGTTGGTCGCTGCCACCGTCCTGGGGAATAATTATATTTTTATTATAAAGGATAGGCATGTATGGCCCGGAACATCCTACCAGAGTTAGTGGAGAAGACAGAGAAACAGCTTAAATAATATTAAACGAGCTAAGTTAAACTACTTACAAACGAAATATGTTGTCTCTAACGAGGAATTATATTATTATCTTCATAGCAGCAACAATCTGATTTCTGATAATTCAAGATTTAATAACTCTGAATACTGAAAGGTCTTTGTAACAGTTCAGGATAACTGAAAAGTCTTTGTTAAAGTACGATTATATTGGTTTTTCTTCTTAAATAACCTTCATCAAACTCAACTCAACCCAGCCAGTTTGGCAAGATCCTTCAGATGATTGCAATGCAATGAAACGAAATATTTTACCTAGCCTTATTTCCTTCGTCAATAAGGTCGTATATGTCCTGATAAGTCGACACAGCCAGTTTACTGAGATCCTCCACGTAAGGCCCGAGCGCTGGATGCTCGCGGACGCGGAGGTTTCCTTTGTTCTTCGGATTTAGGAGATCACGAACTCTTTCGCAATATATCTCCATGTACGATACTTCCACCTGCCGAAGAAAGTTATGTTACAAAATGTCGATTAGGTTCAAAATACATTAAGTGTTCTTTTGATTTATTTGTTTTAAACTATACATATTCTAAAGTGCTTACCGAATACTTCAAATCAGCGGCCGTGGTCTGGTTAACCCGTCTGAAGAGGTCCTTGCAGATCTGCGGTATGATGCCCTCTTGTCCTTCCTCTCCACGGCCCATCATGGTGTACGACTTGCCCGCACCCGTCTGGCCGTACGCGAATATGCATATATTGTAGCCTACGAGGAAAATGAAGAAATATGAAATTACTCCGTCCAGTGGACAACATTTCAAAGAGGGTACCGAAATTAGAAAACCATTTCGAGATTATCCTTTAAAGAGCTCAAATTTCATGTATCAGATATATATGTATATATCTGTATGTATATGAGATATATACGTATGTATATTTAGTATTTCACAATTTATTGTTAATAAAAATAACAAAATATTAAATTGTGAGAATAAAAAGATATATAATCATCGTGTATAATCAATAAGTTGTACAATGTTGCTTGCATTGTTGCTATGTTGTATAAAAAAAAGACTTCAAAATATAGGCGTTGGAATTTTTTCCTTCTGACTTCTAGGTAAAATCTTTTAACCTCACAAAAGCCAAAATATTAAAAATATTCTAAAATTAAAATTAAAAAAATACGTATATGTTATTTTGCAACTAACTTTTAATAATCCAATAAAATTTGGGGGTCGAAAATTTGAACTCTGTCTACTCTTTGTTGACATCTTCCGCCTGAACATGATCATGACTTTGTCTTATAATAATCGTATTTTACAGTGATTAATGTTTTGTTCATCCCAGATTTGTATAATTTTTATAACACACCCGTATATTAACAGTAGCATTTTTATAACGAATATACGGAAATTTCAAAAACTTTCCTTGGCTTAGATTCCAGATGCGTATCTCTATAATTGCGAGCACAACTGTATATCTGACCAATTTATTTGTTTTATGCATCTAAACGTGAAAGTTGATGTGAAAGTAGAACTACTTACATACATATGATTGAGTTGATATGAAACACCGGTGGAAATAATCTATATGTAATAGTTTATATTTCACCAATAGAAGAAGATTCGGGGTAACATGAGTCATTTAATAAAAATAAATAAAGATCATTCTCGATAGATCCATTGGTCAGTTGTCCACGGATAAAAATTCAACCTTTTAAATCAACACCTATGACACCACCTAATGTGACCTATCAACACTAGTGTGGTAAGTAATATGTTATAATATAACATGTAAAATTACCATCAAAAGCATGTTGAAGCATTTCTTCGCCGATATCTTTGTACACCATGATTTGTGAAGAGAATTGTGGATCGTTCGGCTGAAAAATAAAAACAATATATGAAAATTAGATATTTTGATCTTTAATTATATAGGTAATAAGGTGTTCAACAAGAAGTTTCATTTATCTATAAATTTAATTATCTAACAATAAACTAGATGTGCACCATAGTTTTACCATTCTTTTAGTTAATTTGAACTAATTCCACAGTTAACGAGGAAGACGAGGTCAAGAAAATATCTATCGACTTCCAAGACGATGTAACTACATTCTTTAGGGTAGGCAGTGATTTAATACACCCGTCACATATCACGGAAAAACTCGACAAAGCTTTTTAATCCTATAATGATAACATTTTCCTAAAAAAATAAACAAACACAAAACGGTACAAACCATTAATTTAATCTACTGTCCAAAGGAGACGCCGGCGGAATAAAATTTGAATACTATTGAATAAATTACCGCCAACACTACGGGCCACGCACAAAATTCACTATTTTAAATTGCAAATTGCGCAAAAGGTTCCTGTATTTACGAATAGATGAAATTTGTAATTTTTGTTAGAAATAAGGCTACTCAGAAAATCAGCTAATAAATCCAAAATATCAAAACCGAAAATAACACTGATTGAATATACCTACCTAAAAAACAGTCTGCAGGTGTATAGCGTAATTCAATATGGCATTACGTAATCAAATTTAGTTTCTCGGAAGATATAAACACAACGTGTGTACACGAAATAAAAAATAAGTATTTTCATGTATTTCAACGAAGACTGCTAATTGTAAAATAAGTCAATTATCTTACACCCCATGTCCCCGTAGTCAACAATTAAATTTGTACAACACAATATGACCTGGGGGGTCACGAAAAGTTGATTGCAATGCAACAGGAGAAATTCCCATACTATTTGCCTTTCTTTGTTTGTTTGATTTTTAGGTCTTGTTACTTTTATTTCACAGAATGTATTTAACTAGGTACTTCCGTAGCCATAATTTGTTAGCTTCTTTATGTTTATTCTTTATTATATAACTATTAACAGTGGAAGACGCTAAATCCACCAGGTTGCCCTAGTGTGGGATTCAGAGTTTCATAGTTATCATACCCTCTTTTACTGTACCAACATTCGATGTACCAATTTGATTTGATGTATTGTTTTTTGTCAAATAAATTATTATTATTATAACTATTCACACTATGCGTATTCAAACTGTCAAACCCATACAAATTTGTGTTTCTCTTGTTGCAATCGAGTTACGTGAACGCCCAGCAGAAGAGTTGCATCATAACGTAAGTAACATGACATTGCAATCAGTCATCACGGGAAACCGCAAACATTGCAATTTCCCCCGTATGATCGAAATCCTCAATTTAGAATGACGCGTTATTGCAGGTAACTATGTAGAGTTGCTGATGATAACGTAATATGGTTCTGTGATACCTTTTATATATGTATAGAGGAAAAAATTGCCAATTACAAGGAAAGAAGGAAGTTAGTCGCAATTGTGTCAAACTTTTTCACTTTGCCTTGGTACTGGTATTTTCTATAATTCAAACCGCACAGATTTTTTTCATCGTTTGCCGTCACTTAAACTTGCAAGCGAGGGACCAAATCCTCCCTAACACGTCATCAAACCGTGTAAAAAAGTTAATGAAAACCCAAAATGTCCATCAGAACGCCTGGTAATAATAGAATAATGAATGAAACGAAAAAATTCTGAATTCTAATGAGATTTGCCCAAGTGGGAGTCATAATTTGGTCAGCACGCATCAACAAGGTAATTGCGTGTATTCCCTGCGGCAGAGTTTTGGATATATAAGATTTTGTTACGAATTTGTAATAATTTTTATATGTCGCCTCACATGTCTATTTCAAGTTTATCAATTTATTAAACCAACTAATAAAGTTAATTATTTATTTTAAGTATCTACAAAACGTCCCAAGACGTATTACAAAAATATGCTCAAAAAAGCTAAATCAGCGTAATATTGTTAAGTAGCTATGTTCTTCAAGTGATATGCCAAAAACAGCATTTGATAATACTCCGACACGATCGATCTCCATACTAGTTGCCATTTGCCAAACCATTTATGAAATTGCGAAACGCCCACAGAAACCATAGAGCCGTAGAGGTCTACGGCTAATCCAGTAATCGGTTTGCGGTAAAATCCAATATGGCGGCCGTCCAAAATAAGCACACGATGTGGAAATCTTATTAGGATGTTATACGATGCTACGATACGAACTAATATTACATGAGGAGCCTTCGAGGATCGAGACCTATCAATATGGATAACAATTTCTCTTTTTATCAAGTAAAATTTATTGATATAGTTTTCTACACCTGTAGTAATAACCACCAAACGTGTGAAACAAGAATAATGTATTAATAGAAATAGATCTTTGACGATAAGGATCAGAAACGTGTACATAATATATATCTTTATCTTTTATATAATCTGGACGGTCAACAGGCAATATTATATAGTGCGGATAGGAGAGGAAAAATATTGTCGGCGTAGGCGAGTGGAAATATTCACTGAAAATATGTTGGGATCATAATATACGTATATGTAAGGATAATATAGGTGTAAACAAGATACATTACATATTTTTACAAAGCTACGAAATGTGTATATCTCAGACATTTCAAGGCACATTGATAACACATATTCGTCTAAACTTGGTGATAGTAAAATACGAACCAAAGATTAAATGGAATAACGACATAATTAATAACTTGTTTATTAATGCAAAATATTGATAATTTGCGTTACTAATAAACATTATTTAAAGGAGGAATGTCTTGTTTCCTTCTATTAAGTTTGAAATAAGTCAAAATAAAACAAGAGAAACCCTGAGCATTAAGCAGGGTCAAAATTATATTTCACGTTGTTGATTATTGATATCTAGGACCATAACCACTCCATATAATTTTATCAATATACATACTCTATAAGAAACCAAAGAGTTCAAATTGAAAACAAATATAGACATAATACATATATACCAACATTACGCAAACACCAATAAACTACAGAGAAATGCATTTCCATTAAGTTTTCAACCCCTTTCCGCAATATAAGGGGTGGAAGATAGAAAGGAAGCTCGTGTCACGGGGAGGCAACCTACAATACCAATATCGATTTCAAACATACAAATTGTTTACTGACAGAGTTTCAGATGTACATTCTGAAATATAAATATTTTGATAGTTTTTATACCAAATACATTTTTGTGAAAATTAAAAACACACTGAATCAACTAGAAAAGAGATGATGATCTTCTTCAGATTTCTTGAATCATAGCTAATCGGATCATAATCATAGCTCTCTCTATCAAGTTACATTGCCAACAAAATTGAAAAAAAAAAAACTATATCGGTTCATGACTTTGAGAGCTACGATGCCAATATAGACACATGGATACGTTAAACTTATAAATACCCTTCTGTTTGGTCAAAAAATCATAATGAAGAAATAGCGATGATCGATGTCGATGCATTTACAAATTCCTAATGACCTAGGCAACATAAGAAACGCTACACGGTCCTATTGTAGGCTAGTTAGGATGACATAAAACAACGATAGCAATAAATGTCGTCTTTAATATTATAGAAACTGACGTGAGTAGTACCGAGTACTCATGAGTGTTAGCCGTTTAAAAGTTGTAGTAATGTCGCCTTTGTTTTAGTCTGCGTGTGCATTTCTTGGTATAGAATATATTAATAAATATAAGTAGGTACTCACGTTGTGTGACCAGTATGAGAAATCAAAATTGAAGCTTTTCGAACCATCTTTGCTGCCCGGTGGTGCTTTTGGGTTTGTTATCACTGTAACAATAGAAATAAGTATATTAATCAAACATATTACTTACAAGCTTTTAATATACATCACGTAAATAAAAAGATATGTATTTGATTCCTTTATTTGTATTACATTTGAAGTTGACTCATGAACGAATTATATATATAAATCTAAGGAGATATAAATCTCCGTGTTAATTATTCAAAGACATTTGCTTTCTATAATATTGGATAATATTTGCATCAAATTTATTTATTTTAAATTTCATTTAGATCTAACACCACATACTACTCAGATAGAAAAAAAAAATATAGGCGTCTGAATATTTACATTGATTATAATTTTAATACGACACAGAAATTAACATGATTGCGCATTCGTCTTAGACAAATCCGCAGGCGTATGTTTCTGTCAACTGAGTAGCCGTCACGTCTGTTCGACTTATCGATTGTGCCTCGTCGTAATTACGTAAAAGGCAATTTGTACTTGTTTAGGTTGTATGTTACATCAGTTATGTCGATATCGGTAGAGCTTGGGAATAAGGTAAGTGATGTATTAATATTACTTTATGCTGCTTTGTTGCTCAATAAGGTTGTTTATCAGGGTTATAATTTCGAAGGAAATTAGACGCTCCATTTACGAGCAATATATGGATCTATAAATAAAGCAAAAACAGGGTATTCTTAGCACGCCAACCACCCAGAATTCATTGAACTTTGTAATTAAACTAAGTACAGCAGAATAAAATAATGAGTTTCATGCTAAAATGAAACTTTTGAAATGTACATTTTAGCATAATAATCTGTATAATCGCGTAATAAGTTCGAATGTCGCGAATCCGTCGCGACGTATCGACCGCGTCGCGTCGCCGGGAGTGCATGTTGACAACGAAACATTTGTGTTCATGGCTCGGCTGCTTCAAAAGCAGTGAAAACGTTGATTTAAAAAGAACTTAGCGGTGAATACCAAGTCCAAACAAGCGGTGAAATGAAGAATTAGAAGTGAACCCCATTTTGAGCACAGGAAAAACATTCTACGCAAAACGACTGCCAAAAATCAAGTTCTTTAGGATTTTAACTGATGTTTTATAACCGGTAATCTTTTATTTTTACTTATTAAATTGACCAAATTTTTATTTGGCTGGTTTAGATTGCCCTGTAATCCCGGATAAACTGTAGTTAATATGGGTTCCAACACTTCCAACATCATATTTGTAGTTACATCTGACAGTTAAATGCTTAACATTCTCTTTAATGTTTAGCTTTTTAACCCCAACCTTAACTTTAACCGACCAATTTTGTGTAGCTATCGCTAGATTATATGTTAACAACGGTTTAATGATGCAACACCTCCGTTTAATAGATTTTAATTGCACATTTAAAGAATAATGTTTCTTTATTGCGTTACATAATTTTATGCTGTTTTAAGAAACTGGCTACGATGGAAGACGTAATTAATAATAACAATACGAAGGCTTATCCATCCACACCGCATATACCTACGTATAATTTACGGGATGAGTTACGAGTAATATCGTCAGTGGGTCCATTGTGTAGAGATCAGCAGCACAAAACAATACTGGGACTGTAATCTCTTTCAAAAACAATAAAGACAACCATACAATTCAATCCCCTTCCGCAGTAGTCCATAACACCCACATTTATGGCTCGCCGGTGCAACCTTTTGCAGGCCATCAAAAGCTTTGAGGTCTAAGCCATAAGGTCTTTATTTAAAATTTTACTGCGCGTTGTTTGAAACACGTTTCAGGATATATTAATCCATCAAATGCAAGCTTAGTGAACTCCAAGACGGTAGACATAAAACATGTTTCAATTTTAAGTTTAAGCACAGCAGACTATATGTGTATAAATAGTACGTACTATATATACAAACGTTTGGCGTGTAAGTTATAGTGGTAGTTATCGATGCAGTTCCTGAATTTTCTGGCAACGAATAGACAAATAGTATTATTTTTAATAGTATTTTTATTACTATTTTCTATTTTTTTAATACTATTTGCGAGACCAGAAAGAACTTACGCGAACGTGTTGGTTCTGGTCTCGCTAGTTGTTCATCACGGCTGCCTATATTAGTTTCCGCAGTGTTTTTGTAGTTGTTGTGTGGCTTTCAGGTCCAACTAGTGTCAAGCTGTAGCTGTAGTTGGCTAAAAAGCCCACCACGCCACCGTACTAGATAAAAGCTAAAAAATGCTCCATTTTGCATTCAAAATAAGATATCCAAGGTGCCGAGAACTTTCCAGACATTTCCTCGGATGACAACTGTCAAAGGCTCACTTTGCTTTGAAACTCCGCCGCGATGTTTCCGTTTCAGTGATGCAGCACCAAGGTCGGATTGAACTGAACAAAGCCGCCCACGCTTTGTGTTGCTCGCATCGATCTGCGTGAGTGTTTATAGCGCACTGTACGCGGAGAGTAACTTGTTATTTAACATGAAAATATCGCTCAAGAGGCCTATAAGAATCCACTGGTGGATCGAATAGGTGGATCCTAGGGGAGTTTAGGGGATCTATCCCCACACAACTTACAACTCTACAACATGAACTACTGATTTCGAAAATACATACTACGTTATTTTCTTGCCTATAAATTACCTAAAACACCTCTCAAATCACTGGTGATTGTTACAAACGAGTTCAATTAAAGTGCATCGTCATAGTATGATACAAAATGGCAAAACGTTGCAGAAGTTCTAATAATGATAGATACCTTTTTATAGTTTTTTTCTATTTATTATAGAAACAGAAATTTTGTTTCATACGAGAACGTGTCTCTACATAATAAGTAAATGTTACCCAAAGCATTTCGGAAAAATTAGTACACGTGGCAAGAATCAACAAAAAAGACCATCCAAAGAAGCAAAATGCCCAAACTGAAAAACTTCTTTAACGAGGCGGGATAATGAACAATATTTTTTAATTCTTTTCCCAATTATTTCTGTGTGAACTTTTATGACTTTACACCACGCGACTACTCACTTTGAGAATAGGAAAATTGGCACAAGAGTAGGGCTGCCAATTTTCATGTCATATCATTTAAAATATTTGCTTAGTGAAATCGTTTTTAACTTTTTACTGTACCAAGATCATTAGTAAGCACTGATAAATATTATTTATAGAGATGTAAAGTTAGAAGTGTAAAATAAAATATTGAGAAAGCTTTACAGAAGAGTAATAACCAATGGAATGGTCTATAAAACATAAAAGCTACAGGACAAGCACTTGCAGGATAAATTTCGTTTTATTTTTATGATCATCGTTCCAAGATTTATGAGTTTGCAAAACATTTTTATATGACATGGTAAGTGGTAACCCTACGCAGAAGTCAATGAGCTAAGCAGTAAGCAACAACAGGGTGGGGTCAAAATACGGAGTGACGTAGCAAAAGTCATTGAGCTTTGATGAGGTGGAAAATTCGCTACGGGAGGCCTCGAGTGAAATTAGTTAAACTCACTTTGTTTATTTTATTTATGCTCCAAAAAGCAAGAGCGTTTTGTTTCTTAATAAAAACTTTATGTTAGCGGTAAAAAGAGCTTACTTCAATCTATGACACTGTTACTAAAATTACCATTGGATTTTTAAACCTAGTTAATAAGTAATTATAAGCGCAGTTTTTCAAAATTTTAAATCAACATTCGCCGCCTTTAGAAATTGATTAGCTTCAGAAACTAAGAGTCAAAAATCGTATAAATCGAATGCTTGTTCGTACTTTATTCAAAAATTAAACCTCTGCATAGTCTGTCTTTGATTAGATTTAAACTGAAAAACTATTTATTATGTTTTAAACACACACGACTCCATTCCAAATTTACAAAAACTTTAATCAACATAAAATTCATATAATTATCTAATTTTCTCACAAAATATCAGGAGAGTCGGTTGAGAAATGCGACCTGAAGAGAAGAACGTTTGTTTGAAAAAAATAATACCGAAGCTGAAAAGGAGACGCTTCGCACACGCGCTGACCTTGCTCGATCAATAAAATCTCGTTTCAATTCGCAGCGCCATGCAATACATCAAATTATTAAATAGAATATTCAGTACAGAAAATTTAATTTGCTTGAATAAATTCGTTAAACGTTAGAGTTAATTTAAAGGTAGATAAGTTAGGGATAAGAGAGATCGTACACTAAATAAATAGCTATAGTTATAGTCAGAATTATTAATAGCGTAGATATTTTGTTTGTATCGAAATGCTGATAAAAACATTAGTGACATACAGACAAAGATCAAAGCGTTAAGCGTTGTAACGTTTCGGTCTACACCTCTAAAAAACAACACACTATTTTAATTATTGAAATTATTGTATACAATTTGACAACAAATTTTCTTTTAATATTAAATTATTCTCATCCTCATAACATATTTAGTACAAACCCCAATATTCCCTTAATAACTCCAATCGCCTGCTGCGGCCTTGTAACCACCTTTTATTAGCCCTGAGTCACGAAAGGGTTATCCAATTTAACCGGTTACCTACCCGCAGTCTAAACACAATGTGAAAGGGAAGACAACAGACCAAAAAGGCGTAACGGTAACGAACATGTAAATAGAAGAGCAGATAACATTCCCATGGTGGTTTAAAGGGCTAAAGGTCCTTAGTTTATTAAATAATTCTGCAAACATTACAAATATACCCTTAAAGCGTCTTACCATCTTCCTCTCATCTGATGGAAATTGAAGATGTGGGTTGAGGGTGTAGCATGTATTTACCTTTAAACCTGTATATAGCTTACTTTCTTCGTCCCACGAGTAAAATCAATACACCCATATAAGAGAGAAAACAAGACTGTGTTTCATTTTCTATATACGTTTATTTAAGATAATTTAAATACACAAACTTCGTGCGACCTTGAGTCGGCCTTCATCGACCCTCGTACGTAAAGGGTTAACCGTTTCAAATTAAGGGGTAGCCGCAGCCATGAGGAGCATGGATACCCAACCCAAAAAATGGCGGCCAAATATTTTATTAGCGACTTGTAAGTAAATGACTGTAGATAGGAGAAATTCTACATTACAAGTTGTAAGTTTTTTGAGGATTTTAGAGTGTTTGAGCTAGCAACACTGCGCGAGGAATTATTTTGGCATACCTAGTTACCTACTCTTGTTTGACCGAACCACCTCATGGTTAAGTAATAATGTTGGATTTGGTCAATTCAGACAGATGTCCGAACCGCCTCCTTACACAACTCCATTAATAATTACTTAGAAGTAAAACTTTGTCTGTTATTTCTTTGTTAGTGCGGCTTTAACTCAGTTTTTATTTTATATCGTAGAAAATTAAAAATTCCCGGGGAACGTTACTGTATTTTCGACTCTACCAAGACTTTCCAGACTGCGAAAAAAGTTCGTAAAAGTGAAAAATCAGTTCAAATAGAACTGGGCAACAAGGAGACCGTATTGTAGGCATTTATTCAGTCATCATTGACACCAGCTAGTGTTATATCGTGCGGACCTTGATCAATATTCAACCTAAATGCCCACTGCACTACACGTTTCAGAGAACAGGGTTGCGTGTTTCTTTCGCAACAGTATATTAGTATAAAATATGGAGTGCAGTTGGCGAAGGCTAGTATTGCCAACGATAATGCATCTTTATTAGGTAGGTACCAAATCAACTAAATTCAAAAACGAGTAATTAAAGTCACGCGCCGATACAGTTCGGTACATAAAAATGCAGAAAAGCAATAGAAACTAAAAATGTGTGCATTACATTTTTTTTGCAGACGTTACAGGCACACACTCTTCAATTCTTCCATGAAAGAAATGAATGCCGTGGCTATAATGATTCTCTTAAGATGTTCCATAATTATTATCTTAGATGTTCCATAACTCTTATCGTATCCTTCTTCCTCTATTACTCTACACATTTTCAAATCATCCTATTCTACGCTTCTACGTAAGAGAAGAACACCAAGGCGATCGCGATTCTCTAAGATATTCTAAAACTCTCTTCTAATCCATTTTCTTCCATTACTTACTCTGCACATTTTATCGGCTAAACATGCTCTTCTGCGCTTCTAGGAAATTAAAGAATTCCATGGCTATTTTCATATATAAATAGCATGCACTTCATAGCTCAAAAAGTATTTAATTATTTCTCATGTTTTCTACGGTTCAATAATTGATATTGCTAATTCATTGCAAAACTCTCCATCAGGCACTCAAATTTTCTGTTCAGTCACTGAATCCTCCCTACATTCCCTACGTAATTTCCCACTGCATTGCTCCCCGCCCGCGCTCGTTTCAAAAAGTTCATAACGCTCAATAAAACTCGTCCAGGGAAGGCTTTTACGAGAATTCGTCGCTATCCTAAGAAAATTAATTAGATACTCCATTTTATTTTAGAGACAGTTTAACAGTCGCTATAGGTTTAGTTATAGACTTCGTTTAATCGCAATGACCTAAGTCAATAACAGCAGGAATATATTGTAATAAAAATAGTTTCACTTTGACTGGCCTGATAGCTCAGCTGGTTGCCTTGGCTTCTAAACTGTGGGTTGTGGGTTCGATTCCCACCCAGGACAAACGTTTGTGTGACAAACATCGATGTTTGTTCTGTGTCAGGGTGTGTAATACGTTATATTGCAATGCAAGAGAGAGAGAGAGAGCCAGAAAGAGACACAATAAAGGTGATTAACTCAACTACCACTACCACTTACAACGTAGGTACAGTACGTGTTACACACGCGTTTGGCAAAATAAGCCTCACTCAGTCCATAGTTTCAGCCAAGTTTTTGGAAAAAGGAAAGAGATAAATGCGCTTCAAAACAAAATACAATCACTTAGACAAGTTTTCAAGGCTAACATCAGGTGCTAAATCGAAAATCCTTCAACATTCCGCACGTAGTTCCCCACCGCAATGCGCTCCGCTGTCCCATAAACTCCATAACGCGCCATAAACCTTGTCCATGGAAGCCGTGGAACGCTTCCACTCTCGTAAATCCTGCGCGGTTTCGCCCCCTCTCCGATTTCTGTTGTTTAATTCCATTTGAACGCGGTTTCGTTATGGATTAACGTTTTCACAAAACAAGGCCATGGAAAGTTTTAATATCAACACCCTTTCAGGCAAATATTTTGTATAGAGCCTCCAGCCGTCAGTTGCATTATCATACCTCGATATTTTGGAGGCAAGTCTTCCGTTAGCAATTCGTATGGATGGAATATTATCAAACAAGAAATTCATAGAATGGGAGAATTTTCAAGCAGATTATGGTAATGTAAATTGATATTGACCAGTTTGAAATGTGAAGTGTTTTTTAACTTATATGTTACTAGTTGACCCGCCCTGGCTTCGCACGGGTGAATTAGTAAAACGCGGCCGAACGGGATTTGATGTATCCTACCAAGTTTCAGCCAAATCAGTTCAGCAGTTCTTGAGTTATAAAAAGTGTAACTAATACGACTTCTTTTATATATATAGATGTCACATTATAAGTGTGTAACCTTTCATCCACCAAATAACAACCAAGTAAACAAGCTAGCATTAATGTTCCATAAATCTCAAGCCTAATGCATATTGATGAAGTAGAAAGCATGACGTCATTGTGACGTAATCTCTTGTTATCAAAAGGGACGGGAAGGCCACTCGATGTGTGACACTGAACTTGAATTATAACATGAAGGCTATTGGTTGTTATCTAATTATGTTTATTGTAATTATTTCAAAGACCAAAGTCATACCCTTAAGATCAAGACGTCTTGGAACGTCCATTAAATAAACTAAAACCAGCTGGCTGGTGTTACTTGCTACTTTTTCGTCAGCACATGCTCGGTTCAACACAAACGCAGGCAATGTAGAACTTCTAGAAGTTCTAGCAGGTGTGGAGATATCTCACACGTGTTAGCTAAATCAAAGAAGCACCTAACGCTAAGATAATAATAATGACGCCCAACGATCACATACATAGATCCTAGACCCTAAATAGGATTTTATTTTTAAGGACTAGGAACTACGAGGACCATGGCACACCCAGGCACAGAACAAGTATTTGCGCTTTATTTTCTGTCCACAAATACTTGTCCTGTCGCAGTTATTACCCGCCACCTCCAGGTTATGATACAACCTCCTGAACCACCACACCACAGGGGCTGTCAAACTACTACTGTTAGATAATTTTATTAATATGTAAGTAGTCTTGCCGATTATATACATTCATAGGAACCTATCGCATATTAATAGCCGAGAAAATGTAGGTTTGGACGTCCCACCAATTATATGGATTGGTGTGTGACGATAATCATGATGTTGGTTGGCATAGTACGTCATGGCTGTACTTAAAGTGAACTAGATAGCTCACACAAAAGAATTTTAACTAAAAAAAATCAGAGAGTAGGTTAATTTATGATCCCACGCCATTTTTTCTAAAACCACCTCAGACCATGTCACATGTTTGTATGAATAAAATCCTTCCCCTTGTCAAATTTGGTGTACCATGTCCATAACTAGTACCTACATAATCATGAAACGTATATATAAATGATAGCGGATAAGAAGGTGGCATTTAAATAAAGACAGAAACTTTATTGTTCAAGTTTAAAATTCTTAGCACTTGGTAAAAGCAATAGAATAAAATTAAAGTTCTATTTTAGAGATAGAGAGGACAAAAGTCCAATAAAGAGTTAAATTCTTAAAATTTAAAGAAAGTGGACGTGTAATGTTCGGAATTTCAGCCGAAGGGATTGCTACCATTTTATACCGACACCGACCTTCGAATTTGATCTCATGAAATCTCTAGTTGCAACTTCTTTTATCACGACCTCCCTCGTAAAGATTCGAAGGTCAACTTTCAAATCGTTCACTAAACCGAATCGAATTCTTGACTGAACTATCGTCCTCTTCATCTCTAAAACTAAAGAATTACATTTTATTCTACTTCTTACAAAGTGCTAAGAATTTAAACTTGAACTATGAAGTGTCTGGTCTGTATTACAGAACGACGCTCAGTCATCGATCGGTGCTCAACCTGAGATTTCATTCGCTAATTGATCACTTTATGAATGACTAGTTGCGCCCCGCGGTTTGTATATATAAGTATAAGTATATAAGTTTGTATGTGTGTATGTACACACATACAAACTTTCGCCTTTATAATATTAGTGTGATATCTGCTTGAGCACCGATCGATGACTAAGCATCGTGTCGCTCTTGCTATGTCGTTATTTGAATGTCATCTCCTTATCCGCTATCATTCACATAGACGTTCTATGACTGTGTAAGTATTAATAGTTATGGACATAGTACAAGTTTTGTGTGCTTTATTCATTTAAAAGGTTTAAGTGAAGAAAGTATACAAAATCTGGCGGCTGTTCTTTTCCATTGCTTCCTTAATGTAAAACGTACGATATGCTTACGGATTTACTTATAAGGTTGAGATAAGTATTTATTTGTGTAAGTTTAACTTGGAAACATGATCTATATAAATATCTACTTAAAGGAAGAATGAAAATAACAGATCTAGTCTCGGAAATTCTATTTTTGTAGCTCTTGGTAATTGCTCTAATTTTACGAACACGTGGCGTAATTAAATCGAGTTTGCTAAACTGAATATAACTGAACGTAGTCTAATAGTTATAGTATAGCTAAAATACCTTATCCTTATTTTAATTTAATATCTATATACTTATTGTGGTTTTGTTTTTCTATAGGTGACATTTTTTTAAATTTTTCTTAATCAGTTGATTTTTACCTTCATTTTCTATCGCTTGTGCGCATGAGCAAGGTGTGACCGATGGGTCATACCTTGCTCATATCCAACAAAAACATCTCATTAGTACTCCAAGTATCTAAAAATAAATGAATCAATAAATTCAGATTACTATACACACGTAGAGAAAGAGATTATCTTGATAATCTTTAAGTAATCAAGATAACCTCTTTCTCTACTCTCTAAAATTCGCCTCTGAGCGAACGCTATAAGGTTCACTTAACTATTTTATATTGTGGCAAACATGTTCTTTATTCTGCAATTCCTGCAATACTAAAATAAACTCTAAAAATCGACTTTATATGAAGGCATTACAGTTCAAAGTGTAGCCCATCCTGCAACAAAGTACCACACTAACGAGGTTCCTAGCTCGTTAACAGAGTGCGGTGAAGAAATGGCTGCTCCATCAACTGTGACGACTGCTGCTGCTGAACTTATAATGGTCCTAATTAGTAGAGAGCAATGGCACTTTTAGTACGGCCTGTCTAATGCTGTCAAAGTTGAGGCCGGATTATACTGACGTCATCACTAGTGCATGGCTTCGATAGGTCCTCTTGGTGATTTCAAAGTTTGCCTTAGACTCGTTTGTGGTAGTAATATAAAATAATAAATTTCTAAAATACATAAATAAATTACTGTACTATTAATTAATTTAAAAAATTACCGCCTTTTTGAACGCTCAAGTTTTATGTACTAAGATTAAAATTTCAAAAGAAGTCGTACAGTAGCAGAAGAGCAAAGTTAAAAATAAGAAAGTCGAAAAGCTAATACAGTGGCGTACGATATAAAAGAATCAATTTAGTTTAATATCTTAGTCATAGCATAAACAAACGTAACTTAAAGATTCAAGATTCTGCAACTGTTCACACTATGGGTAGGTTAGGAACAGACAAACTATTTCCATAACAGCTTTATCCAATAGCTAACTTCTCAAAACGACTAAATCCACGTTGCCGTTGGGACCCAAAACTTGTGCATTTAGTGATTCCGAACATTGAAGTACTTACTTTAAACTTAACTTGGATTCGGAGAGCATCATGAATCAGTCAATAGAGTTGTTTAATAGCGGGATATTTTAGAAATGATAACGTAATTTTGGTAAAAAATCTAATGTTTTATGGAGCCCTGGGCTGATTTTTAGTAATAGAGCGTTCTGCCCGATCATCTGTTAGTTAGTAATTTTGCTATATGTACGTTTAGTTAATGATGCAAACTTCCCATTAGACGTTTCTCATGCTTGAACGTTTTGCTTTTAGGGAGGGAAAATTAAATGCAATGTAACATGCCGGCTAAGGGAAGGGTATTTTAGTTTGCCACAGTGTCATCACCCTGAGTGCTTTCAATTGGCTTACAGTTTACACTGTCGGAAATAGAAAAACAGTGTATTTCTATTTATATTTAAATTTCTGACTACTGTAGTGATACAAACAGTAGTCAGAAATTTATGACAGCTGACGAGGGTAGACGGTCAGTGTTTCGGGACCTTACGTAGGGACGCCGCTTTGTAAGTCAAATTTGTTTGAACTACTTTCCCGTATAAAGTTACATTGAGTATAAAGTACTTGTAAATAAAGCGGCATATGTAACAGCTGGGCGATCACGTAACTCAATTTCAACCATTGACTATAAATCCTCTTTGATTGCAACAAATAGAAACACACATTTGTATTGATTTGACAGTTTGAATACGCAGTTTATGTGCATTGTTAGTACGGAATTTTTTCCTGTTGCATTGCAATCAATGTTCTGTGATCACTCCCCAGGTGTTTAGCTGGGTGAATACGTAACTCGATTGCAACACATAGAAACACAAATTTGTATGGATTTGACAGTTTCAATACGCAGCTTATGTGCATAGTTAAAATGGAAATTTCTTTTGTTCCATTGCAATCAAGTTTAGTGATCATCCCCCTGGTTTGCATAGGCATATGTATATAACAGGTGGATAACAGCCTTTACTCTCTGTTTTGTCTCTTTACTCTCTACTTTATTTAACAGAGAGTAAAGGCGTGTTATCCACCAAGCTGGTCAAAGGTCAGGTGGATGAAACACGTCCATGAACTTTGTGATTCATTGACACGCTTATTTTCACACTTTGTTTTACTTCACCGTTGTAAGAGCATGTCATTGGTGCGAGGCCGGGATTCAAACCAGTTCCATATATTTTAACGATCACTACAATAATGACATTCCAACTAAAACTTTCAATTCTTGTTAGCAAACTCCATTTTTGATTCGAAAGTTATATTCGCAGATATCTTGAGTCCTGACCAAGGTAATGACCTTGACAAGATATCTGCGAATATAACTTTCGAATCAAAAATGGAGTTTGCTAACAAGAATTGAAAGTTTTTGAAACTTTGAATTAATGAATTCAAAAGTTATTTTAGTCTAGAGGTTAGATTACAGTCTAGCCTAGGTCCAAGCTATAGCAAACTCTCTGGAGAATGCAACATATCAGATAAAATTTATGAAATATTTTCCAGTTGAAATAATTTTGTGATCGTTCTATTTCCGCTGAGAACAGTAGTGTGCCCCGCGACCGCGTGCACCTACAGTGCAAAGTGCTTACGTATCACAACAAAGCCGACTCGGCCGGCGGCCGCACCGCGATGACCCAGTTATTGCGCAAGGCTAATGTCTGACGGTGAATTATAATAATTTATTGTTAAGGCGACGTTACACTTGCCGCAGCAATGGATAACCAAAAGAAAACAGATTCAATAAGATTAACAACAGAGACTGAGCATCTGCTATTCAAGCGTTTCTGCGAAGAAAAGGAAGCTAGGCAAATGTTGGAGAGTCTCGTGAAGGACCTAAAAAGTCAAATAGAAATTCTGAAGCAACAGCTTGAATGTTTTACTAAGAAAAACACTGAAAAACCAACAACGCCTGCTATGGATACTTCTTCTCGTGCTCAATTTAGTACAGATGAAGAAGATCTGGCAAGAGAAACTGAGTGGATCCGTACAAAAACAAGGAAAAAAAGGAAATTGAACACCTCGCCCACTCAAGATGAAACGACAATAGAAGACAAAGCCAACAAGGAGAAGCAAAAAAAAATCCATCTGCCTCCTCCTATTATTGTCGATGGTATAACGGATTATCAAAACTTTTTCGACTTCTTAGTCCGAAAAAATCTGTCAGCTGACACATTCGTTATTAAAATGATGAATGGAGATACGGTAAAAATCAACACTACAAACGAAGAGTCGTATAGAGAAATAACAAAAGCCTTGACCGAAAAAAGCTGCAATTGGTATTCTTTTGAGAACAAACAAAAGAGGCCAGTACGAGTTATTGTCAAAAAACTGCATTTCACATGCAAATCAGAGAGAATCGTGGAAGATTTAAAAAACAAAGGATATAAAATCATAGATGCTGTCAACAAACTGAGTTGGAAAACGAAAGAGCCACTCAATATAATCATGTTGACCTTTGAAAATGATGAAGAAATGAACAAAATCTTCAGCATTAAAACCATCCTAGGGTATCAGGTGGAAATTCAGTCACTGAAAACCACCAAACTCGTCCCTCGATGCAAGAGATGTCAGGCGTATGGACATACGCAAAAGTATTGCTCGAAAGAACCAAGATGTGTTAAATGTACTGGTAAACACTTAACAAAGGATTGTAAAAAACCACCACAGGAAAAGCCTAAATGCGTGCACTGTGGTGCTCCACATCCTGCCAACTACAGAGGCTGTGTAATAGCCAAAGAAATTCAATCGCTACGAAACAAGAACTCAAAAACACCTACGGTAGTACCGCACCGCAGTATACCTATGAAACAAGATGGTTCTAACATCAATAAACTAAAGCTGAAAACAATACATAGCACATCTAAAGGCATCTCTTACGCCCAAGCAGCTGCCAGAGGTACTGAAAAAATACACCCCATCCCTCAAGCAACTAGCGATAAAAAGCTAGATGAAATTTTGAAGTTTATGACATCGTTTGAAGAACGCCTATAAAAATTGAAAATAGCGCCAAAACAGCTGTATTTAAGACGCAAAAATGAACAAGCAGCTAAAGATAATGGCTTGGAACTCAAATGGACTACAGAAACATCAAAATGAGTTGCAAGTGGTCCTAAATATTGAACATGTGGATGTGTGCTTAGTCTCAGAAACGCACTTCACCAAACAATGCCATATTAAATTTAAGGGATATAAAATATATCATGCACTACACCCGGCCAACACTGCAAGGGGTGGTAGTGCTGTCATTGTCAAAGAAAACTTACAACACTATGAAGAAACCAAGTACGAACATAAAGAAATTCAAGCAGTAGCAATAAATCTCAAAACGAAAAGGTATCCCATTACAGTATCGGCTATCTACTGTCCTCCACGGCATATGATAAAAAAGGAGCAATACGTTAGTTTCCTAAAACTCCTTGGTAATAGATTTGTCTTAGGGGGAGACTTCAACGCCAAAAATACTTATTGGGGCTCCAGACTTTCCTCTACCAAGGGAAAAGAACTGCTTCGTGCTGTAAAAGATATGAAATGTGAAGTCACATCTACAGGAATGCCAACATACTGGCCAACAGACCCCCTTAAAATACCTGATCTAATAGATTTTTTCATTTACAAGAATTTGTCACCTAGCTATATAAGAACAGAGCAGAGTAGTGATATGAGCTCAGACCACTCCCCAATATACTTAATAATTCACGAGAATGCACTGCATAAAGATAAACCTCTTACGCTAATTAACAAGCATACAGATTGGGATAGCTTTAAGTCTGATTTAGATAGTAAAATAGACCTCAAAGTGCCTCTAAAGACACTGGAGCACATCGATATAGAATTAGAAATGTTTATAGGGCATATCCAGCAAGCAGCTTGGAAAATACCCCAGACATGCACAACAAAATCAAAGGTCATATATACCCGCAGAAAATCAAATTACTCATCTATGAAAAGAGAAGGCAGCGGAATAAATGGCACCAATCACGGAACCCTGAAGACAAGAGAAAACTTAATAATTTAACCAAAAAGCTTAACAGGCAAATCCAGAATTATAATGATGACACGATGAATATTTATCTTTCAAAGTTAACTAGTGACCGCACCACAGGTTATTCCCTGTGGAAGGCTACAAAGAACCTACAGAAGCCAATTATTCCAATTCCACCAATAAGAGATGAAAACGGAAAATGGGCAGTGAATAATGAACAAAAGGCCAAAAGATTTGCGAAACATCTGGGAACCATATTTCAACCAAATGAAAGTGACTCCATTGAAGCTTTTATTCTGAATGATGACCACTTGAAGTTACACGAAAATGACAACATAAAACTGGTTACACCCAGAGAAGTTATACAAGAAATCAAAAAAAACATAAATCCCAAGAAATCTCCTGGATATGACTTAATACCAGGAGAACTACTCCATAATCTCCCGAAAAGGGCACTAGTCAAATTAACAACAATCATCAACGCTTCATTTAGGTTGAAATATATACCAGATCTCTGGAAAGTTGCTGAAGTCATAATGATAGCAAAACCAGGGAAACCGCTTCATGAAACAACATCATACAGGCCGATTTCCCTGCTCCCCATTATGTCAAAGCTAATGGAAAAGCTTTTGCTTAAAAGGTTGAAACCGGTTATCGATAAATTAAACCTGATACCAAATCATCAGTTTGGCTTTAGAGAAGGCCACTCGACTGTTGATCAGGTACACAGAATTACAAGTATCATAGAAAAAGCTCTTGAAGATAAAAAAGTGTGCACTACTGTATTTCTAGATGTAGCGCAAGCTTTTGATAAAGTTTGGCATGAAGGCCTTATATATAAGCTTAGAATGATGTTACCAAGACAATTTGCTGACATCTTGGAATCATACATATCAAATAGAGTATTTAGAATAAGACAAGAGAATGCATTCTCCGATATTAAAGAAATAAAAGCTGGCGTACCACAAGGTAGTGTCTTAGGTCCGGTCTTGTACCTGCTATACACCTGTGATATTCCTGAATTAGAAAATAACACCATGGCAACCTTTGCTGATGATACTGCTATAATGGCCGTGGGAAATACTCATGAAGAAGCAACAGAAAAGGTGCAAGCAGCAGTCAATAAAATCCATAAATGGACCCTAAAATGGAGGATCAAACTTAATGAATCCAAATCAATTCATATAGATTTTAGTAACAAACATCATCAGTATTTCCCGATTTTTATCAACAATCGCCAAATTCCATATGAAAATACAGCAAAATATTTGGGTATGACTCTTGATGCAAAGCTTCGCTGGAAAGCCCACGTCAAGAAAAAAAAAGAAGAACTAAGCAAACGCTTTAAGGGAATGTACTGGTTGCTTGGAAGATACTCCACCCTGTCAGTGCACAATAAACTATTGTTATATAAACAAGTCCTGATGCCAGTATGGACTTATGGAATACAGCTGTGGGGTTGTACCAAACAGAGCCATAATTCAACGCTTTCAGAACAAGGTACTGAGGGAAATTGTAAATGCACCTTGGTACATACGAAATGATGACCTCCATCGGGACCTTAATATAGAGGTCGTCACCAAAGTCATCCAGAAGTACGCAGAAAGTCATCATCGCCGACTTCACCATCATGTGAATGTTGAAGCAATCCAGCTGCTCGATCACATTGATATAGTTAGAAGATTGAAAAGAACAAAACCATTCGAGTTAGTGTAGTGTGTATTTAGTGCTATAACGTAATGTAGTGCAGTGCAAGTAAGTGCTACCTACTTAAAAAGAACACAAGAACAATGTGTCTTCGCCTTAATAGAGACAATAAGAAAAGTGTTATTGGACACATTTTTAGATAATTAAATGTTTCGGAGATTAGGTTAAATGTAAATTACTTATTAGCCACATGGATGGCTAGATTGTAATATTATTAGAGTGCTCAAAAAAGGTATTCTAGAGAAAAAAAAAAAAAAAAAAAAAATTTTAACATTGTGTATGTAAATTGCTGATATTTAGTTTCTTGTCCATATAGCCACGATGAAGATAAAACTTTCATACACACAGGTGTATGAAAGTTTTATCTTCATCATGGCTCGATAACCGTAAGCGGGCATTCTATGTGCTAAAATTTAGACTAAATTGATTTTGTCGATCGTCGGAAGTCAAGTAAACTTTTTCTTATTATTTTGGCTGATCTTTAGTAAGCTAAAGCTGTGATTATTCAGGCAAACAATTTAAAAACTACCCACCGCATTGTAGAAGAAAATTTGAAATAGAGATCAAAGAACAAGCCGTTTTAGGCCCAACTCTCTTAAACCATCATTGACATACAAAACGGTTAGAACAGAAAGAAAAAAACTAAAATGTACGTTCATTATTAAAGTTGTAATCCAACAATCATAATCGGAATATTTTCATACAAATACATAGTTTCTATCACTCACAGCCCTAAAGCAGTATTTCCTCAAATGTCACGGAAGCGCCAACAGCAAGCCAGCATTCAGTAAACAAACCCATTGATTTCTGCTGACATTGCCACTCGTAAGGTTTCTTCGCGACCTTCCACAAACTGTACTGTCACAATACAACTTACCTATATAGTATTTTACTAATCCCATCACAACCGCACCACGTAAATGTAAGGCAGATTAAAATGTAAGCTTTTCTGAAGCTGTTTCTCATATCTCTCATAGACCTTCATCTATATACTAGTAAATAAAAATTTCGTGTAACAGTGTTTTTTACCATACTCCTCCGAAACGGTCGAACCGATTTTGATGAAATTTTATATTCACAGTTGGTAGGTCTGAGAATAGGTTATCTATTTTTCATCACCACGCGGAGGAAACCGCGGGGCGCAGCTAGTTTTTCTATAACATAACTGGGTCACGGTAATCATACCTTTATAATCACAGTCCATATTTTACATAGGTTTAATATAAGGTAACCCCAAAAGTTGTACACTAAACACATGTATGCATACAGAGCATACAGAGATAATGTAGAAGTGATGGAGTAATGATACCTCAAGCAAACCACACCAAAGTACGGCTAAAACGTTCTAAATAAACGTATCTCTTTTGCTATTTTGTATTAGGCTTATACTGACTCCCACATGCTTCAACCATTAATTACCCCAAATACGCATCAATTCTCATCAACGTAAGGTCTCGTCATGGTTTGTTTATTTATCAGTAGGCAGTTTCTTCTAAGTGCGAATCGGCAAGTCCATTTCGTTGCGCTGTTAAAGTCAATCTTCATTACGTGCGGTCCCAGGCAGTAAAGAAACAGGGTAATTCAAAAAGACCTTCAAGGTGGGCAAGTGAAGGAATAAAATAGAATGCTATTAATGTCGCCACGGAGTCAAATCCGTTTCAATTAGCGCTAATTCGAAATAAAGTTTGTTAAGTTAATTTATTAGGTTTGCGTGGTCAGTGTGACCTCAGCTTAAGCCGACCCTGCACAGTAAGATCTCATTGATTTTCTCAAGGGACGGAGGAGCAATTTGTATGCATATTCTACGAGTGTTATTGGAGATAGAATTTATCTGATATACTCAGAAGAATATTTTTGTATACAAAGCTTCTGCTTACCAAAGCTACGAAATTCCATTAAAATATTTTTTGTGGTTCGACCCTCGGCTTGTACCCTTGTGGGGAAAAGAGGATCGAGAAGACTACGTCCACTCTTCTTACGTTTAGTATTCAAGTATTTATATTATGATTTTAGCAGCTGAACCACATAGGCCTGGACATGTATGTTATAAAAGGAGTAAAGACTAGTTATTCCATTTTCTATCATTTCAGACATCTCATTGATATTTACTAATTTGTTATATTATTTTTACAGAGTGGGTATCTATTATAAATGCATAGGGCTAAGTTTGTACCATTAGATGAAAACTAGTTTAATATATATGCGTGTTGGTCTATAAGAGTAATACGCGTGATATAGTTCAATGAGCGCTTATAGTCAACGCTACCGATTTTTCGTATGATTATTTTGATACCGTCGTCCTACACACACATATACGACATATTGTTACATACATTTCTCTATACGAAGGATTTTTTTAAAAACTGAACCTTATGTTTAAAAGCTGACCAATAAAAAAATTATATATTTAAGAAAAAATAAGTTATAATTTTTTACTTATATCGGAAGGCTTATAAAGCGAGCACTAACAAAGTACAGTATTTTGTACATACAATGATAATATAAATATATATAACTCAAAGGTGACTGACTGATTGACTGACTAATATAGTGATCTATCAACGCACAGCCCAAACCACTAGACGGATCGGGCTGAAATTTGGAATGCAGTTAGATGTTATGACGTAGGCATCCGCTAAGAAAGGATTTTTCGACCCTTACCCTTAAGAGGGTAAAATGGGTGGTTCAATTAATTTTCCCATAGGCCACGCCGCGGGCGAAGCTGCGGGCAGAAGCTCGTTGATAATAATAGACCATCGATGTTCGTTATCACTTCAATAGTTCAAATTGATACTATGTTTCAGTCATTACTTTTAAATTAAACGTACTTCATGGTATATTGAGCTGTACGTACTTACACAGCCCTCATTAACAATAAAATATCCCATGGTTATCGAATTCGAGGGATGAGAGAACGCTTGAGCACCATACGGTCGTTTTCGGTTAGCGAACTAATTTTTTTCGTGTGTCATATGTCTTAAATCAAAAACACGTTTACAAACCGAACAAAACGAACCAAAAACAGTGATCCACTTGCGGTGGTTTTAATTAATTAATTTATTTTATTCTTGGAAGACCAACAGCTGTTATAATTATATAGACATACATTTACATAAAAGGAAGCCAATTAAAGGTCCTAACGGATTGACTTATTGATTAATTGCTGAAACAAAAGTGGCTTTTCAACTAACCTGTGGTGTTGCCAGACATATCTATGATGCATTTGGACTCCCTCGCTATCTCCCTGGAGTTGAAGGGGCGGACCCTCACCGCCACCTTCACTGACGACATGGCTGCGTGTGTTCAGCGCCCGGGGAGACTAGAGCATCGGTGCGAGGACCGAGTTTCGCCTGAAACAAAGGTAAACAGATGCTGATCTTCCTGAACTTTAGGAGCTTATATGGTGGATGGATAGATAGAATTTGAAGTAAAACACCAGTACGAATATGTAGAAGGAACCTTATTTCTGCAGGTCGTCTATCAAACACGTCAGGGAGTTTTAGTATCACGTCAAGGACGACGTGATTGATTCATACTGGTTGGCGAGTTGTTAAAATATATTCGTAGATGCTTTAAAGAGGTTTTTTTTTAAATATTTGTGGATATTTCTCTCAGCGCCATCTAGCCCCAAACTAAGCAAATAGCTATATGGGAACCAGATAACTGATACAATACATAGATACTTTTTGTTTGTAATGACATACATAGAATACAATATAATATAACTACAATATAACTGGTTTGAGTCGATCTAGGCTACCGCCGCTCTCATTACCGTTTATTTTAACCAACACACTAACTCAGCGTTAACGGTTTAGAAATTATAAAACCAGCTAACCACTTGCTTACACGAGAAGGCAAAAAAGAATGAAAAACTAACTATAAAGTCCACAAGTGAAGCATAAGTAGGCAGTGCAAACCAAGTATGCGACTTTTGTTAAGTATCTCAAAGCAAACGAAATAAATGGATACATCTATACAGCAAGAACATAATTACCCAAGTTTGCCTTCTACCATTTAAAAGAGCCGGCAAAGTTATGCAGAGAAAATCCATTTAAAGAATACGCAACACAACTCTCCTTCTAAACTCAAGTCGCCGCTTTCATTCATTTAAAAGCTAAACGCCTGGATCCTTTCAGCATTACATTTTGCGGGTAAATGCTAAGAGAAAATCAAAAAAGTTTCACTGGAACAGAGAAAAGGTCTAAAAGTCTAATTTGAACAGAGAAAAAGGTCTGGAAACCTCTTCGGAACATAAGCCAGGCACGTAATAAGGGAGGCGATGGGGGCAAGCCCGCGGCAGTTTTACAAGCAATAACAATTAAGCTGAGCCTCTCGAGTTGTCGAAAATGGCTTTTGGATGTTACACTGACGTCACCATGCCTTGACGCAACTTTGATAAAATCTTCAGGGTTATTTCTTTATTCTTTGCTGCGATTAAACGGCTAAAGCCATCAATGAAACTTAACTAATGTATAGATCGCTTTCTAAAACGTCGGACATGTAGGACATAATTTTAATAGGTCAATACTCAGATATGTCAAAATTATATTATGATCAACAGTACACCAGGCGCTTTTAACACCAACGTAGAGTCGATTGGGGTTCAAAATCTAGACGAATGCGTAGATTTTGTGCCAGATTGAGTGCGTTACTGCCGCATACTGAGCTAAACTGATGCTAAGATAGGTCAGGGCTTTGTTCCATTATCATTGCTATTACATAAGAAATAAAAACTACCAGGCTACCCGAAAAACGTTTAAAATAGTATTGTAGAATCAATCGATTTTGGGATTCATTTAAAGTTAGCTTTAGAGCTTTCATTAAACTTTGATGTAAAGAAAACTGACTGTGTATTGATTTAATTACGAGTTATTTTGGGATTCATTTAAACTTAGCTTTAGTTTTCATTAAACTTTGATGTAAAGAAAACTGTCTGTGTATTTACTTAATTATTGAAATTATTTATTATTAAATTATTTATTTTATTTAATTATTGAATAATTGAAATATCAAGGTACGGACGTATAAGCTCTTTTAAGCAATTTCCATTTAGATTTATTTATTTTAGATTTACCTATTTCCATTGGTTTAAAAAAATGCTAAAATGGGCATAATTTTGACACGTCGTCTGATGGAAGTGATAGGATGCCCATATACTCTCGACTTGAAAAGACTCAGATCATATCCCAGATTTGTTTTTCTTTTCAATGTCTCAATACTGTTCGCTGCCCCTCCCACTTTGCGCACATGGCATGGTCATAATGCTCCGACCGCAAGAGCTGTAGCGGTTATGAACAATATGCTGAAATACATACCGATCCCATTATTTGGGTTTATCAATACATATTCTTTAATTCATAATATAAGAACTTATTCCCGTCTTGTAAAGATTAAAAGGGTCTATTCGCGCACCAAAATTGTAAAATACAATGTTGACTAACCTCGACGTCTTAATTACAATAAAATTTAATCATTAGAATATGAGTTCAAGTCGCAAAAATTTAAAAAGTGTTATTCTCGTCTGTACTAAAGTTCCTAAGTGCGCACTTATCCCTCTATGACATACCTACTGCAATGAATTTGGATATGTTATAGAGGAATAAGTGCGAACTTAAGAGCTGTCAAATTTTTGTATTAATGGGCATTAGTGTTTTAACTTAGCTCTAAGTTCACAATTGAAGGGGTGAGAATAAAAAGGATTTAACTGATTTTTTTGACAAAATGACTTATGGGTATCGTTGGATTCAGCGTGAAATTATCTTCAATAATACATTCTCAAAATACCAAAATGAGGCTTAAATCTCGAGATTTTGAGTCTAAAAATGGTTTATCTGTCACAGGAATACAGTTTGCTTAGCATAAAAACATTACTATATTTATTTTATTATATATTGCCGCTTTGCCAGTTATTCTGCCGCCAAGCAGTAGTGTGCAAGCACTACTGTGTTCCGGTTTGAAGGGCACTGTAGCTAGTGAAATTACTGGGCAATTGAGACTTTATAATCTGATCTCACAGTCTAGTAATCTTATTACCAGGCTGTGCTGATGTCTCAGGATGATGTGCGCAGTGCAGTGTCACTCGTAACTCTGTTTTGGGGTTCCGAATGACACTGTTCTGTAATGGGCGGCCGTGGCGCTTAACATCAGGTGAACGACTAGCTCGTCACATCATTCAGTAGCATAAAAAAAAAAAAAAAAAAAAAAACATTATATTTTTACAGTAATTGTATGAATTAGTACTATATTTAGTACTTTTAAATAGAATTAAAACATTTTCAAGCAACTGAAACTTACATAAACCTCCTTATAAGCACTATTCATTAAAATGACGCCGTTGAAGTGTAAAGTCAATTTTCTCGAAACTGTCAATTTTACTGTCAATTTGACAGTTAAACCCTTTTTATTCTCAACCGTTCAATTGTATTGAACAAGTAAATATAATATATTGTTAAACATTTAAATATGTTTAATTAATGGAGTATTTCAGGGCAGAGGAAGGTGAATAAGGGTATGATTGAGAAAAGTACAAGTTGATATGTCTAAATACGAGTATGCAAATGTTCAGGATTCAGATGACGGATGAAAAAGGAAGGCAAAAGAAAAAGACACGCTGCAGCTGCACTCCATTTAGTGGTATTTGTGGATGAACAAATTATTTGTAATTTATTGATTTTGCCTTTAGCAGATTACTTTAAAAAAGCAGAGTCTATGAATGTTGTAGGTAAGTAACGTTATACATTCATGTGGCTGGAACATGCGTTAAGCTAGTGAACGGGTGCTGCTTACGGAAGCTGGGTGATGGCTAGTGGTGTATGCACAATTAGAAATAAGTACTTATGTTTTTGTTATTGGTTGTATTGTCCTTCCTGTATTGTATATATGTTCATGTTAATAATAAGCTTAATTTATAAATATAAAAATACTAGCGGCCCGTCCCGGCTTCGCTCGGGTGGGCATTTATTTATTAAACATTTTATAATATACGAAAAACAATGTATCACGCACCGGCGCCATCTACTTAAAATGTTGGTTTGTCCTGAATTTTCCTAAATTTTCTTTGCTATAAACCTCACGGAGCCCGAGACCTTTCCAACCAATGCAAATTCTGGAGTTATAGCGTCAGGAAAGAAAACCCGACTTATTTTTATATAGTAGATTTTAACGAAAAGCACGGACCCAAATGTCTGTGGAAATGCAGATAAAAAAAAACGTTACACATTGACTCAACCATCTATTATTATCCTTACTAATAATATAAACGCGAAAGTTTGTATGTATGGATGTTTGTTGCTCTTTCACGCATAATCTACTGAATGGATTTAAATGAAACTTGGAAAATAGATAGCTTATACCCTGGATTAACACATAGGATACTTTTTTCCGCGGGTGAAGCCGCGGGGCGCAACTAGTATGTCATAAACCAATTTTTTTTTTATTTATAATTTTTTTTAAAGCAAATATTTAATTCATTTTCAAGTTCAAGTACCAAAGATAAACTGTAACAACACTTCAAGTTAGCTGTCGTTGACAAAGAAGTCTTATTTCCATAACACAAAAGCTAAAGTCTTTTACAGTTTTTATTGCATTGTAAAGTAGACAACACCTATTGAAAGTCATTATTACGGTTTTATTTTTTGCAATAACGGGTCAAGCCGCCGCGTTTGATTACCTTCACGCTTCGGCACGCATCAGATTGGTTAGAAGTTACTAGCTAGCTAGTTCGGTATTTTGACTGCGAAATAATGACTAAGTGAGCAAGCATCGCAGTATTGGCAGTAGTAACTTGTATTAGAAAATTGCTTGCTCGGTACATAACTATTTAACAATCTGTGGCTAAGCAGGCAGCTGATTAGTTTTTTTCTTTGTTGTTGATCGTGATAGCTTAGACTTATGGTGAACTAAAAAAGAAGTGTGTCAACAAAGTGTGTGCAGATATTATGCTTTTGGTGTTCTTTTTTCCTTTCAATATTATATAGGATGTAATGTATCATCGCGTTTTCAAAAGTTTATCAGATCGTCTGATAAACAAAATTCTGGCACTTATTTGGCACAACGAATAAGCATTGCAATCCAACGGGGCAATGCTGCCAGCATGTTGGGTACGCTAGCTTCTGGTAGTGGGATGGAGCATTTGGACTGTCTATAGGTCATCGCGGGCAGAATATAGTCCAAATTTTTTTTGTAGTAGTAGTAGTAGTAGGTAGTGTTTAGTATTAGTTATTATATCATTGTAGCATTTAGAAAATAAAGGCCATTTGCCGTGAAAAAAATAATGATCTAATTAATGTAAGTACCACAAAATTTTCGTTTTAGTCATAATATTTCATGGTCTTAATAGATAGATAGATAGAGAATGTTTTATTGTTCCACAATGAAATATAAAAGTATCAAGAAAACCTTATAAGTTAGTGTTCATTTTCGAATTTAAATAAAAAAATCCTGTGTGTATCGCTAGTAATAGCTATTCCCCAAAAATATTACACCAACTAAACCGAGACAAAATAAAAACCCTACTAAGTACCGAAACAAAATTGATTCCTTTCACAAAACTATTCATTGCTAACAAAGAAATCAGTATTTCTTCAGTAGTCAACAGTTTGACTCTCATGACATAAACAATCTTAACTTGAGCATCTGTCATATAAACACGTGAAGCAATATTATTTATTGCGACTGAGTGGAAATATAGCTCTCCACACTCAGCACGAAAGTAAACGAATAAACGAATGCTGAAGTTAATAAAGATTAATTAATCAAAACGTTAAATAATATCAATCAATACCGATACCTAATACTTTCCAGAACAAAGATTATGTAATTCAAACTGCACAATAACGTTAATAGAACTCGACGAACACCTTCACAATACAAGAACTGTTCCACAAAACTGTCCAGAGTGAAACGCGATAATATCACAATGCACTGCAATGTTAAACCGACTCATGGTTCGGGGAAGCACGAAAACACACTTGCTGCCACGAGATCCGCGAACAAAATGGTGAATGTTCTACTGAAAACGGTACTCGCGTGTGGTAAATGGCCACAGCCGAGTGCGCACTAGTATATCGAAAGCGTCGGTTGACCGCTGCACTCTGAAGCGCTTACGTAACATCCACTGCAGCCGACATCTTCCAAAACCCACCGCCACTTACACCCAGAGATCGAAGGAGCGGCCATGAAAAACGTGTCGCAGAGATGACTCACCGGCCGCACTAGCGCCACCTACAACTCGCCTTCGGGTATCCGGAAAAAGCACAGCGTAAATCTTAGACACTGCACCGCGGTATCATCCGCTACGGACTTACCGGAATATTATTGCGGTGGCGAGATTCACTCGCGGTATTTCACTGGTTTGTTTGTGGAAAGAGCTGGGTGCTCGGTCAGGTTGCAGCGTCGGCCGACATGGCGCGTCGGCACGGGTGCGCGATGCGACTGCGGGCCGGCGACGGCGGCGACAGCGGGGCGGCGCGGCGGAGCATGCGCAGCGCCCGCCCAGAGCCTTCGATCTAGCACCCGCTGCGCAATACAGCCGCCGCGCAATACAGCCGCCGCGCACCCACACCGCAAATAACACAATCCACACAAACCCGACGGTCCCAACCGATAATTCACATCCGAAGCATTTTTTCATCAACCCTAATTACTACAAAGTACGACCTAATTCCTTTTCAAGCGAGCTTTCAGGCGAAACGAAATAAAGGATTGTCGAGTGGCACCCGCTGATAACGTGAACGACGCAATTCGGTCGGACCTCCCCCTCACACACCCACATACATAACATTTTACTTAAGCGCTCGAGCCTTGATGAATTATGGAAGCAATGCCTCTCTTAACTATAGGTTTTACACTTATAAAATGTAAGGGTTTTCATTTTGTGGGAGTAATAGCAGGCACCTAATTGGAAATGCAAACGAGAGGAAAGGGACGAACGGATTCGAAATGGAACTTACGATGAGAATTCTAAGCACGTGCTCTTTGATTTCAGCTCTCTCCATCAACTTGATCGGTAGCCTGACCTGAATTTGAGACGAGCAATTAAAACGTTACGCGCAAATAGGATCATTTCAACATTAGGATAATATTAAAACTAGCCGAAATCTAATTGAACAAGCTCTATTATTCCCTATTCCTAACCTAAGCCTAGATATTAGTTAATGCTACAAAAAATACTTCTCCGGTAAATCCAGTTTTGCAAAGCTCCAGGTACTCGAACGTGTTTTCGGATCTCGGTTTCCCCGTTTTGTTTGCTTACGGTTCCAGACGCCACCAATCATCCGGCTCGAACCTCTTGGGTCAAAGGACTAGACGAACTACGCAGCGAGGCTCGTGAGAACCGGACTATGACGCCGTTCCTGTATTGATTAGCTTCAGCTCTAAGAGCGTCTGTACCCAAACATTTGAGAGGACTGAAGTCTACGCCCACGGGTAAACCATTGACATTTAAAAATCGTAGAATAATAGCTCCAAAGAGAGATTGAGGATATATAAAATATTATATCCAAAATTATCTGCGTATACATAAACGGCAATATTGGGAAAACGTTTCCAGAAATCGTATTTATACGTTTACGTTTAATAATGCTACATACCTTTGCGAAATAGTTTCCTGTTGTAAAATAAAGTTCTGCGAAGCTTGGGCAGGGATAGAAAAAAAACCATGGTGACATGTTTAAACATTAAGCATACGTGTCGGTGCAGAATAATTATGCGTGGCAAAGGACAGCAAACAATATCAGTTTCACCAAATACAAACCAATAGCTAACGAGGAAAATAGTCATTTTTCTATAAATTACTATTCAGACCAACATACGCGACCATACAATCATTACCGCTATTAATACCATACAGTTACATCATCATCATCAGCCTATAACAGTCCACTGCTGGATATAGGCCTCTCCCAAAGCATGCCGCTGAGCCCGGTCTTCGGCTCTACTCTTCCAGTTACTGCCAGCTACCTTGCGTATATCATCGCTCCATCTTGCTGCAGGGCGTCCTACACTACGTACAGTTACATATATTTTAACATATAGAAGAAATTCAAAGGAGTCTCGGCTCTTTTATAGTTCGAATTTGACGGCGATATAGCATAACATGGCAATAAAATAAGTTTATGATGACCCTTGCGATTCTCCGAGGACCAATGTCCACGTAATGTTGGGAGACCGTTATTGATTTCAAATGAAAATTATTTTTATGGTATCTGATACAATACCCGATACATGCTGACAAACATTCCCATAAGATATTTGTTTCGAATTAATGTCAAGGCCTATTAATATTAGCACTTATACCTGTGATCTGGATTGATTGACGCAAACGTAGCATTGAATTAAAAGTTTGTTCTACTGGTAAGGACGTAGTATCGTCTGAGCGGAATACAAACCAGTAGATATTATGATGGTTATAAGCCACAAACAATTATTTAAATAACTACAACTATTACACGGCTAAAACTCACGAGATACAGTCGAATAACTCGACCGGTGTTCGGGCAATAGGGCTGACAGCGCCGAGCCGCCACCACCGCCGCCGCGCGTACTCCTTGAGGATGGGCATCTTTATTGCCCGAACACCGGTCGAGTTATTCGACTGTATCTCGTGAGTTTTAGCCGTGTAATAGTTGTAGTTATGAGTACTACTCACGTCAGTTTCTATAATATTATAATTATTTAAATGATGATGAATCCGAGAGTCGAAACCACAAAATATGAGAGTACAAGTATCAAAACTGCGTAACCACAGTAAGGACGACCAACTCGTACATTTTGTTTCCGACGCACTTCATGACAACCAACATTACGTCACGAAAACAGTGTAGTTTCAGGGCCAAACCCTTCGTACTTATTTCGGTCTGCTGAGCAGACACGTAGGTCATATGTGCTTGAGCTTTTTATGTTAAAAAATCGGTCAACTTTGAACGAACGAAGACGTCAAACTTACTCTATTATACATTATGGCGTCACAACGTAAACAGGTATCTACTTGAGCAAAATATAGGTCAAATCAAAGGGCTTAACTGAAAATCAGCGCCAGGTGTCGAGTACACCGGCATGAATGCTGAGGTAAGCCCTTTTCGACACCACTGCTTCCGTGCTATATCTACTCTTTTATTTTCCTTATTAAATACTTCTAACTAGGTACTGTTTATATTTAATTGTATTCTCTTGTTGTATGTATATTCTTGTATGTTCTTGTAAATTTTATTTTATTTTTGTAAGTGAGTGTTGAATAAATGTTTTTCTTTCTTTCTTTCTTTCTTTAAATCCTAAGAGGGTTATTATGTAAAATAGATTTGGCAAAATCTTGTCCTTTTTTATTTTGTTTCTTTTTGATTTATACACATAAACTGCATATTAAAACTGACAAATTCATACAAAGTTCTATAAGTTTTAATCAAGTTGCGTAATCCCAGGGCAGATCTTTTCATTTTACTTGCTAATCAATATATCTATATCTTTCAGCGAATAAATTACATATTAATTTTACGATTGAATAATGAAAATTGTAAGAAGAAATCATAATAAATAATAATTGTAACTGTTTTCTGTATATTACGTAGGTATATTCAGCAATATTTACACCGTTACATTTTAAAATGCCATTTCTCCATGTCGCCTCAAAATTTCCACTAAAGCAGTTATCGCGTGATGGCGAAGCTTAGACGACGTAGTGCCTGATTAAAATCGGGGCTTGGGTTAACCTCATTCACCAACATCTGTTTTTTTTTGTTTGGCTCCACATTTTTATGTATTTAGTCAGTATCAGGTCAATATATATATAAATATATATATATGTGTGTGTCAAATCAAGTCAGAGTCTAGTGTCTAGTCAAGTCATACTCCTCGTAAAATGGTTGCAACTTTACCAGAAGCTTCTAAGGAGTTTCGGAAAAAACAAAAAGATACGTTTCACCATCATTATACCACTTTCCCACACTCGTGCATGTAATCCAGCACTTAAAGAATAAAATGCCACCAATTCTATATACTCACACTGAAAATAACACAAGTTATTAAAAAATAATACAATGCGGTGACGCGATCGTTTTCGTTTTCTCGCCAAAACTCACATCTGTATATTTCATTTTAGGTACCTACACTGCAACCGCCATTTTGTTTACGCAGAGAAAATTGTGATAGTGTTTTTAAAATATTTATGCAAAATCTACCTACTACTAATAATATTTGATGTCTGGCGTATATTTTCATATGAACAAATGAGTATCAGAGTATCTGAGTAAACCGTCATTTTCCTGGTACTATATTAATTTTAAACTTATTCAAAAGTTTACATACAAGTTTTACTTACATACAAGTTTATTAGCGTAGTATCAAACGTTATCTTGGTTTTTAGTATTTTAAAAAAGTCACAGCACTCGTTAACGTATCGCCATTTTTGCCTACTTCCCGTCTGCCTGTTTTTGTTTCATTTTTACCTCAAAAATTATTCGCAACGTGATCAATATCAACCACCACGGTCAACCTACGTATCGTGTCTTTGTACTGTTTCTCCAGCTCAGTATTATCACGTCTGTGTCTCTGCCATTTTGTTTTCGACACTTTCAGAATTGATAATGTTTAGGTTATTTCTTAGTTGCCATACATATTTGTGGTGCCAAAGACCTATTCAATAACGCTATCGGTTAACTAGGACCATGGTTCTGCATCTAATGGTCCTAGTCACCTGTCTTGCAAACACACACGCTGCCCGTTCTAAATCACACTAATATTATAAATGCAAAAGGGTGTGTGTTTTGTGAGTATATGTGTGTGTGTATTGTGTGGTGTGTGGTGTGTGTGTGTGTGTGTGTGTGTTGTGTTTATGGTAATGGAGATAGCTTATATAGACATATATATACTTACATTATATATGTTAATACAGGATACTTTTTATCCATGAATGAAACTACGCGTAACAGCTATAGTATCAATTTATAATTGAAGGGTTGAGAATAAAAAGGGTTTAACTGTCATATTGACAGTTTCGAGAAAATTGACTTTACACGTCAACGGCGTCATTTTAATGTAGAGTGCTTATAAGGTAATAGAAAAGGTTTATGTGACTTTCAGTTGCTTGAAAATGTTTTAATTCTATTTTAAAATACTAAATATAGTACTAATTCATACAATTACTGTGAAAATATAATACAATAAAATAAATATAATAATGTTTTTATGCTAAGCGAACTGTATTCCTGTGACAGATAAACCGTCTTTAGACTCAAAATCTCGAGGTTTAAGCCTCATTTCGGTATTTTGAGAATGTATTACTGAAGATAATTTCACGCTGAATCCAACGATACCCATAAGTCATTTTGTGAAAAAAATCAGTTAGTCTTTTTGTTCTCACCCCTTCAATTGTGTCCGAAGCAATACATAATTTTTTCAAACAGGATGAATTCTCTCTTACACTTCCCTTGCAATTTACGCCAATGGTACATTTGACAATAGAGACAAGAAATCTAACCAACCAGCTTCCAGCACAGCACCTCGCAACTCATTTCCGGCTGTCATTTCACCTCGCCTCCCACGGGCGAGGAATATTGCTATGGAATTGAAGTACACAGACGCAGCCGCCTCCGTCCCTCGAGAGCACGAGCTCGTGAAACGCGAAACATAAGTTCCCGTCGAACTATGAAACGGTGTTTTATTTTTCCGCAGCTCGCAGTTGGTTAATGTTGCGTTACCATGCTCTCAGGCTGTTAAGTATTTCGACTTAGTGCACGCGGCAATGTCTAGACTCGACATTTTAAATTTGTTTACCTCTATTTTTAATATTTCTATACGAATGTAAGCAATTTTTAGCGAATAAAGTTAAACACTCGACATAGTTCGTTCGACTCTATGGTGTAGTGGTTGAGCAGGTCGGTTTATAGCCCGGAGGCGGCGGGTTCGATTCACGAGGCAGGACAAATATTTGTGCACAGAAAAAAATAGCAAATACTTGTTCTGAGTCTCGGTGTTGTTGGACCATGGTCCTCGTAGTTCCTGGGTCCCTAGGACACAGGGAATCCTAGTTAGGGTCCAGGATCTATGTATGTGATTGTTGGGCGATTTTTATTATTACTTATAAGTAAAGAAAAGTTCAGCGAATTCCCGGTAAAAAGAATCAAACTGCACCAAATAGCATTCCTACGGGCAACTAGTAAATTCTAAATCAAACACCAAAATTTAATCAACAAACGGATTGTTTGTAACGAACTTCCCGTCTGCTGGGAAGAGAAATGTTCAAGAAAGGCTAGCACCGAAAACTTTACTGTTTTATTTGTTCAGTAAGTCTGTACCTAATTAGTAGTTCGTCCGCAGGTCAGCAACATGTGCAAGTTACCACTTTGAAGTACTTTAGGTAGGAGACTATAAAAATTGTCTATAATATTTAGCTTCTGACCCCTTTATTTAGTAATTGAGCTAGTGCTCAAAAATGTATTTACTTAAAGAAGTATTAGAAGCTCCGACTTTCTCTTGTATCAAACTTTGTTTTGTATTCATAATGTATATTATTCAATACGGTTATTTAAACAGAATATCCTTTTAGAGAAATGTAGTGCCTCTGGGCTTTGGCTACATTTCTATTGTAATCGTTTAAATTAACTCACGCTCACAACAGATTATTGGAAAATTCTGAAGAAAATTAATTAGGCTTTATTCTTCTTAGCGATTCTATAGCAAAAACTTTATATTTACGACCCAGACGGTCCAAAAAATATAGAAAAAATAACACTAATATTATAAAGGCGAAAGTTTGTATGTGTGCATGTGTGTATGTTTGTTACTCCTTCACGCTCAAACGGCTGAATAGATTTACAATAATAACTAGTAAATAAATAAAAATAAAAAATAGACTGCGTTATACTCATAAATGTTAGTTGTGTACCGCGCGCGTAGTTGGCAAAACTCTACACAACAGCAAAAAAAATCACTTGAATGAAAATTTTAATACCAAAACAGCAAAAGTGGGAATTCTCCGTTGTCTTTGATACAGTCAACTTGACTTTCATTATGCTTTAATAACGAAGCGCATTATTACTTTTTTTTATCCCCCTCCAATAATTAGAAACATGAGTTCTTATTATGGCAATCATGTTGTTCGGTCGCGTCCCTAAGGAATAGGCACGTAGAAAATTACCTTAAGACAAGTCTGCAAATATAGCGCTAAGCATTGGTAAATAACTGAGTTTTGCAAACATTCTACGTCGTTTAGAGGGCTCAAAACCTCGTGAGAATCACCGGCTTGAAATTAATTTGAACAAATGAGGGCAGGCTATGTCAAGGTAGTTCTGCAACGAGCTTTCAAGATATTTTTGTTTCATAAATTTTTAAAACTTAATCTATGTTTATTTTAATATATTTAGTGATGACGATGACCGTTATGTGTACTGCAGAAACTATAAATGGGTTTGAATTATTTCAAAACAACTAAAAAATATTGAGGAAGAAATAATTGGAACATTCCAATTGAGACAAAAAATATGTAGGTAGTTCTTAAATATTAATAAATACTATACCAAAAACGTTGTATAGCAAATCAAATAATGCCAATAACAAATAGACACATGAGTATTATTAGACTGATGCCTAAATAGCAAACACTCAGCTATAACAATATTTCCCGTACAAACCCACCTCAATCACTGACAGAGTACGTTTATTACGATCACGTCTAACACAAACAACACATGCGAAGTCCGTATTACCATAATATTACGACCAACATAATCGAACTAGGAAAAATGTAAAAAAAACATTGCAGGGTCGATATTTGCCACTGAATATTACAGTAAAAAGGGCATCGAGAAGAATAATATCGAGTACTTAGTATGTAGAATCGTGTGGATATCAACGTTTAATGGATTGATACTAAACATAACATTTTGTATCTATGGCATTATATGGCTATTGGCATTGGGTATCTATGTTCTAAAATTGGCAAAAATAAAGGATATGCCTAAAATACAGAGTCGCTTTTGTTACTGTTGCAGTCAAAGATTTGCAAAGTTATTTTAATTGGTTATAGGCAAAACATTTTAATCACTCTCTCACTCGATGTTAAGCTATAAGTTGGTCTACGATGGGGCGTACTTGCCTGGAAAAATTAATGTAGTACTACTGTGAACCACTATTAGTTTTTATTTTCACACTAGAGCTCTCTGTCTCTCTCTCTCCCTCTCTGCCAGAGTATTCTCAGCAATCGAACCATGCACGTAATGGACTATGATAACCACGATGAATGGAGACTTACCAGGTACAAAGGTAGTATTAAATATTACCAAAACCAAGTATGAATACTCACAGAAACAGGACAGCGCAGCGTACGCTTTACGTTACAGATCGTATTTCTTTCTCTTTATCGTGCCGTTGCCGCTGGTTTTCAGACGTCTAGAGGGCTCATGAATATTTGAATATTTAACGGCAATGGTCGCCGTCAAAGGCTGTCAGTTTACAGGGTGTCGTGAGCTGCCTTCAGAGATCAAAGACGACGTTATAACACAAATTCAGTGAAGTAAAAAGGCTATATCGGTACAACGGACATTACAAGTAAGAGACTGCATTGTAGATTTGTTTATAGTGTGATTGTAAGCATTACAATCTTTTCTATGTTTATAAGCGCAGTTATCAAAATATTTTTGAAGTAATACTTTCTCTTTATGCACGCTTCTTTACGATTTAGAGAGTAAGCTGGTGAATGCGTAGCGAGGCGAACAGAAATTGATTCCCGTAGATGTCCATTTCCAACATAACAAAGTTAAAAAAGTATTATTATGTTGGTATATCCTGTAAAATTACAATTAATTTGTGAAGATGGTGACATTTACATAAAATAAAGCAAAAACAAAGTTATGCCGGCCGATAGATGAAAAAGAAGTTTTACTTGAGTCGTGTGGTGTAAAGCATACTCATTTTTTTTAAATATTCTAGTAGCAGAATTACAACCAATTGGTTAATTATTAATTCAATTTTTTAAAAATCTTTTCTTCTTTAATTATCACAAATATGCGATTTCTACTTAATATGATAATTTATTTCCTTTCTTTCTTTTTATTAAGATTAGGTATTCGTATCGACACAACGTGGAAGAACTTAAGAGTGAATAAAGGACCTCTATCGGCAAACTTAGGACAATAAAATACAATTTTAGTTTTGTTGGTCTAGATGGAACAGAATATTACGCCAATGCAAAATTCAACTACTACCACTTTTTCATGACTTTAGCTCTCCGACACCCATTCTAAACTATTTTCCTATTTTAATTCAAAGTGTTTCCCACTTAATTTTCTAATGGTACCTCCGTTCCACTATATTATAACTACTAACGCAAACACAATAAAATTTGCTAAAGTTATATACCCGCAAAATACACTCTGTTACCATATGCATAGGGTTTGATATATCAAAACAATCTAGTTAACCTAGGGATACAAGTATAGGTCTAGAGGTTATGCAGTGTCTACTGCCTCACTAGATGAAAATGCGTGGGAAGAAAGGTCATAGGATCACGACGTTGTCACCATTCAATACGTGTATATAATCAGTTTTGTATGTGTCATGTAGACACGAGTAACCGTAATAATAATTTTCGTTAAGTCTCAATTTTAAAGTCTGGTTTAGCCCTTAGACACTAATAAGCCGGGATTTTATTATGAGGTACATTGTAGCAGTAATAGATTAAATTGTGTGGTACGTGTGTTGCAACTATCGCAAGATAATGAAGTCACATAATTCAGATCAAATCACAATGTTTTTTTTTTGGATGTTTAGAAAATATTTTTTTTATGATTTAACCTTCATAGCTAAATCATTTTCAAGGAAATTATAGTCATACAGATTTTATTGATTTATACTTGATTTTAGAATTTTAAATACAAAAACTAGAACTATCTTGCAACATCTCATTATCAAGTTATAAGTATTAATCGCGACCCATAATGACGAAAAAATTAAACATAAAATATTAAAATTTGCATCAAGAACTTGATAAACCGAACAAAGAACACAGACACGCATATCATATGCCGTCTTCACGTATGTGGTTGGTGGATAACAAAAAACAGCCAGCGTAATAAAAAACATATTAATATATCCCTAGGTCTGCAGTGAACTTTGCGCAGAAAATTTAATATGAAAGTCTGGTTGTGAACAAAACAATAGAAATTACACAATGATTTTTGTATCTATATGTTAACAAATGCAAGCGTAGTGTAGGACACCATACGACTAACATACTAACTAACGTAATACGACTAACGCCAATTGACTGGCAGTAATTGAAAGAGAAAAGCCTAAGAACGGGTTCAGTGGCGTACCTCGGGAGAGGCCTACGTCCTAAGTGGACTAACCACAGGCTGACACGAGTATATGCGAATATTAGGTGTTCTACGTTAGTTAATAAATCTATTATCTTTGTAAATGACTAAAATCTAAAAGGTCTACGACTCTACGTATTGTAACGTAACCGTTTCGTAGCACATCTACGAGGTGCGTAGGCAATTGCTACGCCGCCCATGAACCACTTACATTTATTTTTATTTTTGCAATCATTATTACGAGCATATCATTACAAAATATTTATAGGTGACATTAAACAAGCATTTTGATTGTTTATTTTACGGTTTCAATTCGATAAGTGAGTGGGCGTCGACAGGCGGAATTTTCCAACTTGCTATAACTGTAGATCTCGAAGCGAACGGCCAAATAAGTTTTATTTTATTTTCAAGACGTTGAAAAAGTTTCTAGGATCGTTAGAGGCGGCTTCATACCCACCACTTTTTTAAAACTGAATGTCAATAGCATTTATATACAAATTGCATCATATTTTCTACAAATAATTAAAACACCTTCTAACGATGATATATATAAAAGCTAGTGCAATCTTCTTTCTTTTATTTACGTCTATGATCCTTATCTCCATTAACATCTCTCTTTTACGTAATGCATAATAGCTAGACAATATATAAACGTTTTTGATTTATTACATATCCTAAAGTTCTCTTGCTGTCGCGAACTTTGCTTACCGGCGTAGTTAAATTCAGTTAGATCTTTTACTACTGCCCACGGATACCAATAAAACAGGCAATTAAGTAATGTTGTAAAAGCCTAACAGCAGTTACTCGATACAGTCGTTATGGACAAACGGATATTTGTGACGACAAAAACCGTTTATGTCGCGTTTACCTAATTTCAATGTCAACAAGCAAGTTGTAGCATACTTGAAAGTAAAAACTAGAACTTTTCGTAATAACTGTATTCTACCCTAATGCGTGTACGTTTGTATTTATGTACGTGTTTGTAGCCGGTTAAATCATATTTCACTACTGATCGCATTTAAAAATTGTTACACTGAAAATAAAATCCCTAAATAACTTATTGTAATACTAGCTGGACATAGGCCTCTCCCAAAGCACGCCACTGAGCCCGGTCTCATGCCCATCAGCGTTAAGTTTGGTAATACTCAAATCCGTAACGATTGAACTAATTTTGACAAAGTTAAGCTATCTTGATTAGACGTTATCCAGACATAATACAAAGCAAGCAGAAGCTTGTTTTGAATTTTTTATACAAGTAAATGAATTGTTTATTACAAACAAATGTTATCTTAAATGTAAACAGCAATCTGTTCACGTTGCTGACAAGAGCATGGATGATTATTGAAGAGTTAATGGTAAATACTAGGATTGGTAATGTAACTAATATTTATGCAATGAGTGTAATGAATCATACATACGAGTATGCCGAAATGCATATACTTTACCACTTTATTATGACATGGAAGTAAGAAACGCATGTAATACACGCGATGGGTAAGAGGTTGTTTTCATTAAAAATAAAGTTACGTTAAATATTGTACTTTTCTTGGCAGAGTAGAGACAATAGTTGTAGTGAGCACTTGTTCTAGGATTTTAGTGAATAATTGAATTGACTTCATTGAAGTTAATAACTTCTTAAGCTAAATTAATTTAAGCTATATTAGCTTTGCTTACTTTGGGGATTAGGATGGTGTAGTGTAAAATATCTACATATATCTTTTATTTATAAAATATCTCTGGACCTGCATTTTTATATACATATTTTTAACTAAGAAAACCTGATTCTTTTTTTTGCGTCTTTACCCCTTCACACTTTATCCTTACTGCTTCACAATTTATGCCTCGAGTGCGAGGTCATGTCAAAGAGCTCTCGGTTAGAAAACCGGTTTATAGCGGCCCAGATTCAGCCCATGTAATGCGAAGAACGCATTAGCCTTTACCGACTTGCCCTGATTCATGGAAACCTACGGACACAACAACTGTTACCGTTAAACATCAATCGGAGATTCTGTAACTTTTCTCGGTTAGTCGTTAACGAAATGACGATAGCTGATTTCATGCAATATTTACACTCACGAAAGCCTTACCCTTAATCATTTCCTTAGATTAGTTAGATAAATAGACAAGCTTTCTAGCCCCGACACAATATTTTCATTTATTTCCAAAACAATTATTATTTGTGAAAGTCATAAGGTAATATTACATAATAATAAAAAAATATAAGCATTACCTAAGTCTTGCTTGTTACGGTCTTACAAGTATTTAAATATAGAATGATTTTGTCCAAGTAAGAATGATTTTAATTTATTTTGTAACTGATATCTACTGTGGATAGTTTTCAGTTCACCAGGCAAACTGTTAAACAACTTCACAGCTTGTAAAATTACACTGATGTGGTAGACGCAAATGTGGAGTAAATTTACTTTTAAAATCTTTTCTCCTAGTGTTCTTCATCTGTCTCCACAAGAATTTTTATAGAATCAGTGTGGGGAACACCAATATGTACAAACAAGGAACAGTCAAAATACCCAGTCTTTTTTTTATGTTATTGAATTATGTGACGAGCTAGTCGTTCACCTGATGTTGAGCGCCACGGTCGCCCATAACAGAACAGTGTCACTCGGAACCCTAAAACATAGAGTTACAAGCGACACTGCACTGCGCACATCATCCTGAGACATCAGCACAGTCTGGTAATAAGATTACTCGACTGTGAGATCAGATCATAGTCTCAATTGCTCAGTAATTTCACTAGCTACAGTGCCCTTCAAACCGGAACACAGTAGTGCTTGCACACTACTGTTTGGCGGCAGAATAACTGGCAAAGCGGTGGTACCTACCTAGACGAACTTTGCAACAAAGTCCTACCACCTAGTCTCTCAAAGTAATGTTTTATGTTTTTAAAATGTTTTACTTTAATTTTAAAACCATTTAATTCAATCAATTTATATCTCTTTTAATATACTTTATAATTATAATCCTATAAAATTTTACTATACATAAATTTGTTTTAACTTTTACTCGCTAATTTACTTGCATGCAGTCTTCACCTATAATTGTATTGACGCTTAGCCTTTATGTAATGTAATGTTTGTATTATTATTGTAATAGTGTACATAATGCGTAGCATTATCCGTCCTTTTAGCTATTTTTTGAATAATGAAGGCTGCTTCCGTGTTATAGTTGTGACTGTTTCCCCAAAGCATTATACTGTACCGCAGTTAACAGGGCAGAGTACACAGATTTTAATTGCGTTCTAGTCACTTCATCAAACTTCGAATGGCATAACAGGCCAAATTTTGGATCTAGCATCAACTTAAGCCTAGTTTTCTTTCAAGGAACGTTATTTACCGGTAAAGTTCTTTGTTCGTTCACCACATAAGTGGTAAGGTGGTAACTCGGTAACGTGCAAGTTCTGATCGAGCAATTTTCCACAGCCACGTTCGCGTTAACTAGTTTTCCTGCATATAATATATTCAGCCGAGCGCTTGGTAGATTAATGTTTTCAAAGCTCCGTTTAAAAGGAATTCGATATTGGAAAGTAAATGTATTTCTATGGTCACGTTTGGGCTGGAAACAAGGTGTCCGAAACGCACTATATCTATACATCACTGTATATACACAATGTTTCGTGTCTGGGTGTTATCAAAGATGGTTTTCGATTATTTGTTTTCGTATTCTCTAAATGCAATGAATTTTTATTTCCTTAACAACAAGCTTTAGTTCGCAGAGTTTATTAATATTAGATTTAATCTTTATTTTCACTGACTGTTAACAAAATACATAATTTCATCAAATACTTCGCATATTTATCTCAAAACGAACTACAACAACGTTAGGTAGCACAGGATAAATAAGGATAAATATCCCTCTGATCTATGTCAGACACAATGTCAGTATATATGCATCATTGGACGATTCATCACCCGACCTGTCGTTTAGCACCCACGATACTAACCAGATATTCCAAATAACCTTTAGAATGGAAGTAAAAATTAGTAGGCAAATTCTAAATTCTGTAGACACATATTGTATAGTTGAAATTTTGCAATTACTGCAATTATAATAAGTAATGTTGTTTGTACAGGGAAAGACACACTCACTAAATACAAAGTGTAGTTCACTAAATATGTTTAAAATATTTACAAAATTTTGTAAAATAAATAACGGCTAAAACTCACGTCAATTAAAAGTCGAAATTACTCCGACCAAGTTTCGGACATATTCGATGTCCTTCTTCTGGGAGCCAGTTACTAACGCAAGCCGCGGCGGCTGTCGCGAACACAGTCGTAACACAGTTACAAAATGTGTCATACTCACGATAGTTTTCAAACTAAAATTTACAAAATTTATAATTCATGTACCTTTGCATATGCCTGTAGATCAGGGGTGGCCAACACGCCAACCGCGGTGGACCGGGAGTCCTTTGAAGTAGTAGTAGCCCGCTGTGTAAAATGTGTTATGACCAAAAAGTTCCATTTTCAATTATTTGCTAACCTAAACTTCAAAATCTATTCCCAGGTGAACAAAAGTCTCCTTTTCTTTTTCTTTTTTAATTGTATCTGGCGACCGACCGCTAGGGTTTATTTTAAATTAAAATATAGATCGCAAACTTAAAACGTTTGGCCACCCCTGCTGTAGATACGTCGGCGTGTTTAATCAATAGTTTAAGATAGATAGACATATGGCTATGTCTAGTGTCTACGCAAGATTTTGCCTTGCCAGGCAGTCGGGCGCCGCTAAAGCGAACTAGATGAGTCAGCACGGTCAGAACCAGTGAAGAGAAAAGCAATCAGAAATAGTAAATGAAAAGATTTACGGAGAGGAAGCATTGTTTATTTCAAGTTTAAACATCCATTAGTCTAAGTCGCCCTGTCCACTCCATGTGAAAACTTTAGTTCGGAATGCTTTTGCATTTCAAACCTTGTATTTTGCTATCGACTCGGCAAAAGTTCCATAAGTTTTCTCTTGACAGATGTTCTCGCTATAAAACATTATCTCAGTACATTCACAGCAATAGGTCCTATCATCCATCACCGGTCGAAGATAAAAAGCCTGTTTCTCAGCCACCCACTGACAAGGTCGTTGAAAGATGATCCTTTATGTAATCCCATAATGAAATGAGGTGCTAAAGCCAACTGACAAGTGCTAGCGCCTTCAGAAAATCATTCATTTGTCAAAACAAATATTTGTAGGTCATAAAGGATCGTTAAAAATGGAATATAATTTATTAAGGCGCTGTGGATAGATTGACAGCTACAATGACTGTTTAGTGATATATGATATTAGCATAATAAGATACCTTTGTCAGTCATGTTGATTTAAATTTATAAACATTTTAATAATAATAATAATAGACATCTCACACAACGTCATCTAGCCCCAAACTAAGCAATCTCTAAATATATATAACTCAAAGGTAACTGACTGATTGACTGACTAATATAGTGATCTATCAACGCACAGCCCAAACCACTAGACGGATCGGGCTGAAATTTTGCATGCAGGTAGATGTTATGACGTAGGCATCCGCTAAGAAAGGATTTTTCAAAATTCCACCCTTAAGAGGGTGAAATGGGTGGTTCAATTATTTTCCCATAGGCCACGCCGCGGACGAAGCTGCGGGTAGAAGGTCGTATAATATAAAATAATAATAATAAATAAAAAAGGCTGATCTTGGCCGATCCAACTTCAGATGCAGCAAATGAGTTGTTCAGATCTATGAGTCACTTCAGGTGACCTCCTATTTTGTAAGCTTGTCGCGAATACGATGGGACCGATATGTAAATTAGTTATAAAGGTGCCTACAAATATCGTATCTGTTGTCTTTACTTATTAATGATATTTTATTTGTTTTATGATATTGTGTGTTCTTGGAATAAATGTATTTTCTATCTAATAAATCTGATTGAAAGTAATAAAAAACCAACTAAGCCGAAAATTTCTATGGGATCATTGTGAAATATATCTTATTAAACTTAAAAAATCAAAATCGATTGGTGCAGGTGCAGTTCTAAGGTAACAAAAATAAAAATAGATACATAATAGAAGTGAATTGGGAAACTGCACTTTTTTTGAAGTCGGTTAATTAAATAGAGTTCTCACCAACCGTGCTAGAAAATCAATACTTGTTTTATTAACCTAACTCTCGAAACTTTTACATGCCGGAGTTGCTCGGGCTTTACTGTTCTACATACAAGCTAAAATAACTTATATAAAATACCAGTGGAACAATGGCTGAGGCTGACAATATTATTTTATGAGATCATTCCTCATCAGCCTCTGTGGTGTGGTGGTTGGCTCATAGCCCAGAGGTGGCAGGTTCGTTTCCCGCGATGGGACAAGTATTTGGGTAAGAAAAAAATAGGCGCAAATACTTGTTCTGTGTCTGGGTGTTGTGGGACCATGGTCCTCGTAGTTCCTTGGTCGCTAGATGCAGGGAATCCTAGTAAGGGTCCGGGATCTATGTATGAGATCGTCGACGTTATTATTATTATTACTGTTTACGTGTAAACGCAACAATTTTTATAGTTGTTGCGTTTACACGTACGTTTGTTTTATTATGTCTAATATCACCTAATATTAGTAGTTATTTTAGTCTGTGTTATCGATATCACATCCATAGTCTAAGACGTGATATCTTTTCCCTTTCTCTTCAACTCTCATGTGCGCCACGAAAGGCTGTAATTTTGTAATAATTATAAGTTTAAAGAAATAAAACCAATTTAGCTTCTTATTTATATTTCTCGCGAACAGTTACCCTAATAGAAGTATCACAGATTAAATGAGTACAGAGAATAAATATCGTTAACTGCTTTGGTAAATTACTACGGAAATTATTAATTCAGAGCAGTGTGCGATCATTAAGAATTTCGAAACCTTTACTCACTCCACAGGAATCGTCTCATTTGTCCAATGACGTCATCTTTTATTAAACAAATGAGATTTACTCGAAAGCTATCTCTATTAATAAGTACTTTAGTGGCGAAATTTTAGAAATAATGCAACAAGAGAAATTTCATTCGTAATTTAATAATTTCCATAGGTGGGAACTATGCACTTAAGCTGCGTATTGAAACTGACAAGTCCATACAAATTTATTGGTTGCAATCAAGTAAGGTGATTACCAGCTGTTTACTCTCAATTTGAAGACTTTTAGATTGTAATTTTTGGGAAACACAAACACCGGAAAACCTTCCACTGTTAAAACTTAAAACATTTTTGCGATAAACTGGAAACATTTGTCATCAGCATGTTGACATAAATAAAACTTTGCAGCCTCTCAGGAATGTGAAACCAACGTTTGTTTCGTTAACAACCCAACAGCGTGTATAAAATGAAATGTGTTAAACCAAACGAGTTTCCTTTGAAAAGTGAATAGCACGAGCATAACACTCCATACAACCACATTTTCCGTTGTATCCCTGTCCATTTTAACCCTATACTGAAGGATTTATCGTAGCCTTAGTGGTTTTTATTTAATGTTTCCGCCAGCAAAAGGGTTTACGCCTCGAGGGCGACTTTATCTGCCAAGACTTTGTTGCCGAAAGACACGATACTGTATAACGCAGCGATATAACTTTATATAAAGACTAGAAACAGTAAATTTTTACAAGCTTTTGTTACGTGACGTCCCCATTTTTTGGGTTTCGCATCTGTTTTAGAAAAGCGAAACCTGAAACAGATACGAAAATCATTATCAATCTTTTGTATGGATTTGAGTTTCAAAACGCATCTTAAACGCTTATTTACTATGAAAATTATCAAATGTAGTACCTATCACTTTATTGTCTATCTGTCTGCCTGTCTGTCACTCACAGTGCTTTTTCTCAAGAAAGGCAGAAAGTATTAAGCTGAAACTGATAAAACTGATAAAGTTTTATCAGTTAAGCAGTAAGCTCATAATACTGTACGTGTAATAAAATAAGCTTTGTATGTACATCCATTTCCGATGCATTCCTGCGATATGAAGGAGACAGCTATTCCTTCAGAGGACAAATAGATTCAGCGGAATCGTTGAACATCGATTGATGTGCGTCGCCGCGGCGCCATTGGCCGCCGGCCGTGACGTCACGGGCTCTATCGACCCAACACCCACATACGCGCATGCGTCACGCAAAACGCTCGTCCCCGATTGGTCGACACGCCGCTGACGGATTCTGACACGTAATGCAATGGATTAAAAGACTGTAATTCCATTTAGAACCTTGTTGGTGTATTTTTTATGAATTCCCTTTTAGACCTTCCGAGTGATGAGATGTGACATGAAGAGCTTAATTTAATGAGCTTGGGATTAATATTAAACAAAAAGAGATCTCAAAACATATCTAAGAATAGCGACATCATAAATAAATAATAAAAATAATAACGCCCAACGATCACATACCCTAACCCTAACTAGGGTTCCCTAGGGACCCAGGAACTACGAGGACCATGGTTCCACAACACCCAGACTCAGAACAAGTATTTGCGTTTTTTTTCTGGGCACAAATATTTGTCCTGCCGTGGGAATCGAACCCGCCGCCTCCGAGTTATGAGCCGACCTGCTCAACCACAACACCACAGGGACTGTCGAAAATAATGCATTCAGAAACTTGTCATAGGTAATAATCTTACAAACCAAATTAACAAAGAACCAACTCTGATATATATTTGTTTATCAAGCTATAACAAAAAAAATGCATAATAATATAATCAATTTATAATTTTCTACAAAAGGATTAATCGATAATATTGGACTGCTTCCCGATAGGTAGGTACCACCTGGAATCGATACAGACGAATTTCAAGGGCAGGGTCAACAGCAGACTGTGAGTCAGACAGACAGACTAGACGATCGGCCTACGATATAGATACATCTGTAATTCACGAGGTTTCAATAAGATACATTATTAGGCGAGTTCAAGACCGCAAATATAAATAAATAAATATATATAGTGTGTTCTTTGTAAAGTGTAAGTATCCACTAAGAAAGGGTTTTTCGAAATTCCACCCCTAAGAGGGTGAAATGGGTGGTTGAAATATAAAAAGTTATCTAAATATTATTTGGGGAAACGTGTATTTTTTATTTGATTATTCATTCATCTTTTTTAGAGCTTTGTTTACAAGAACATTTGGTATTTAAAATATGATGCCACCAAGCTTGGCAAGCAAATTGGTGAGCGCAGAAGGCTTTAATGTACCGAGGAAAATTCTGCAACCATGCTCTGGATATATCCCTTAGCCGGCTTTACGTCATCCATGGAAAGAGATGGGGATCCTATTCTCACACCGCTGGGACCACACGGCATGATGTTATATTTATATATCTCGAAAACTAGGCAACCTCTTGGCCGATTTTGCTAATATTAGAAACACTTTTTAGGAATCGAGTACCCACTGTTTCTGCCAGATATCAAAATTGGCCGATATATGCCGCCGCAGAAAGCTTGCCTCATTTTTTGAGAAAACACACCTTAAATGAAGAAAAATTGCCGACGGCAAAAAATCCATGAACTCGTAGAACCTATATACAAAGTAACGTCAAGATTCGTTGAAAAATGCGACCCGTACACGAGTACGTACGGGTATACCCGGACGCAAATTTCGCGAGTTGAAGCTTTCGATCACTTGGATCGCTCGGTCAATAAATAAATAAAGTCGTCGTGAAGTAAAACGCTTGTAATAAAAGCAATGTAACGTAAAAAATAATGATTCTATTATAAATAGTATAGACGCTCCCTGCATTATATATATGTTCATGTTAATAATAGGCTTAATTAATAAATATAAAAAATAATCTAACAAAAAGCCCGTGCTTTTTGTTAGATTATATTGACCCAGGTGTCTGTGGAAATGCAATATGATATATATAAAAAAAAAATGTATAGACGTAGTATATACTACAACGTAGTCTAGTACAGACATCTACTATAAATAGTATCCTACATTGAGATAGCACCAAACAATGCCTGTAAAATCTCAAGGGCGTCAGCAGAACGGCGAATGAATTTGAATTCAGGCCCGCATCAATCGAACCTCGGTGAAAGGCTATCCCACTTTGGAATTTTAATTACGGATATTAGTATTAAGTGAGGCACTGTGGGGGAGACGAGGCTTTAATACGAGATCGACCTTATGTCGTAGGATCAAGATCGTTTAATACATGAGCGAGTATTTGGTTTTTCAGTGGGTTTTATTTTTTGACTAATTTGAAAGCAGATGTGGTAGAGTCACGTTTTACGAACCCAATTAATTATAAGTATTTTCAGTGTATAAGCTATCTTGGTACCGAATTTCATCCAAACCCACTCAGCCGTTTGAGCGTGAAGGAGTAACAAACATACACACATACAAACTTTCGCCTTTATAATATTAGTGTGATTATAAGTTACCACCAAGTAAGCACCAGGAAGAATCAGAATAATGGCGCTATATCGCTAGCCTATAATAATAGGTCTTTACCTATGAAATTGCCGTATTGCAGTACAGACTTTTTCAAACAAAAAAAAGTTTTGTATGGCTATGAATTCTAAATTCAAATTAATTTTGTTTTAAAAATATGACATTCTATTTACAATATAAGTCTTTTGTTTATTGATTAGCATTGTATTTTCATTACATTTCAACATTTTTCCTCATAATGGATACTTTGAAATTTCGTTTAATTATGGAATATGAGTTCCGTCGTGGCACCAACGCGGCACAAACGACACGTAACATCAACGACGTTTACGGAGAGAACTGTACAAACGAACGTACAACCCGTTATTGGTTTGCTCAGTTCCGTTCTGGGAATTTTGACTTGAAAAATGAACCTCGTGGTCGTCCGGAAACTTTGGTCAACAATGATGAATTAAAGGCGATTGTGGAAGCTGATGAATCTCAATCTACAGCTGAGCTGGCAGCAGCTTTTGATGTTAGCATCAAAACAATATTGGTCCATTTGCGACAGATTGGCAAGATAAAAAAGCTTGATAGATGGGTGCCCCACGAACTTAACGATCGCCAGCGCAACGTACGCGTCGAGACTTGCCTCGCGCTGCTTAACAGGCACAGAAATGAAGGAATTTTGAACCGAATTGTTACGTGCGACGAAAAATGGATTCTTTTTGACAATCGAAAGCGCTCAGCAAGTTGGTTAGATTCTGGTTCGGTACCAAAGCAATGTGCAAAACGAAAAATGACCCCTAGAAAAGTGATGGTCATAGTTTGGTGGTCTAGTGCTGGTGTGATTCATCATAGCTTTTTACAAAACGGCGAGAGCATTACTGCAGATGTGTACATTGAAGAAATGACCACAATGATGGCGAAACTCGCACGTCTGCAACCAGCTTTGGTCAATCGGTCGTCTCCACTGCTACTTCACGACAACGCGCGACCCCATACTGCACAACAGACCGTCTCTAAGCTGCATGAGTTGGGTTTGGAAGCTCTCGCTCATCCGCCATACTCACCAGATCTTGCGCCTACCGACTATTACTTTTTCCAAAATTTGGACAACTTTTTAGCAGGAAAAAAATTCAATTCCCGAGAGGCAGTACAAAACGCCTCTGAAGAGTTTGTTGTCTCCCGTCCTGCTGATTTTTTCAAGAAGGGCATCCATAAACTGCCACAGCGTTGGCAAAGATGTATTGATTGCAGGGGTGATTACTTTGAATAAAAGAAATAAATAAGTTCGAAAAAAAAATACTTTAACTTTTTTCAAACAAAACGGCAATTTCATAGGTAAAGACCTAATATATATACTTAATACTTAACTATGTCTTTATATAGAAATAAACGCTGATTTGATCTGATTTCATTGCCACAGGTTCTATTTACAAAACACTTCTAGCCTTGGTAAGTTAAATTGAAGGATTTTTTTTAAATTTCTAAATACTTGCAAGTTTCAATTTGTGAACGTTGGATTAAAAGAATATCGAATAAAATAACACAAATATTTATGAACTTGAAAACATAACCAAGGCTCTTAATTTATTTTTTTTTTTTTTTTTTATTTTTTACTTTCGATGGGTTTGCGTTTGACCACATCTCACCTGATGGTAAGTGACGATGAGGTCGAAGGTGGAGCACGCTTACCCAGAAATAACCTATTTACTCTTGACTTAAAGACTCCCAAGTTGTATGTTGATGGAAACACCGACGACGGGAGTGAGTTCCATTCCCTAGCCGTACGCACAATAAAAGAATCTGCAAAGCGTTTCGTACGAACAAAAGGTAAATCAACAACGTAAGGATGGTAACTCTGACCTCGCCGTGAGGTCCTGTAGTGGAATGGAGATCTTTTAACATTCTCGTAAAATGTTATCAAAATATAAAGTACAGACGCGTAAGTAGAGTTTTATATAAGGAAAAAATCTTGGATGCCGACACCAAATGTTACATATGATGATAGATGAGCTGAGCCATTCTCCGCGGCATTGTGCATTAGCGATGTATTAGGGTAATGAAGCTTTCTGATTCTATCTACTGAATTTTGATCGATTGTTTTAATATAAAAGCTACCGTTAAACAGAAATCGAAAGATAAAACTGATGATGAACCCTTTTTTCATGTGAATGGAAGTGTAAGAACACTCAAAGGTAAAGTTATGTTACACTAGTTTCTGCCCGCGGCTTCGCCCTATCTCTTAGGAACGGTTTATTTTTCCAGGATAAAGTAAATTTAAATCTCTTGTTTTTGGGAGCCGTGTAAAACGCCTAAATATATAGCTTTTATTAATGGCCTTGTACTTTGACCTTTAGTTTTTTAATAATCCTGGTAATTGTATCTGGTAAATATTTTATGTACCTCCTTATACTATGACACAAAGCGAAAATAAATTATAATACAGCCATCACCTGTAATAATGTAACGGAGTTTCCAAATAAACCTTTTTGACACTTTTACTATAATAATAAATTTAATAATTAAACTCCTTAATAATAATTGCAACATAATTTTTTTTTTTCCATCCTTGAGGATGGGCATCTATATTGCCCGAACACCGGTCGAGTTATTCTACTGTATCTCATCATTTACCACATTACTTTTTCTTTAGAGCACAAAGAATCGCGAATTGTATAGAAAGCTAATAAAAACTTATCTCCACAAGTATCCCCAGCAGATATAGAGGCAGCTATCACGTCACATTAACAAAGCCCTCCTCAAGTCTATTAAGGCTTCATACACTCGATCACGTATAATATGTCCCGCGCGACTTCAGGCGTGCATAAACAAGCTGCCGCATCGCCAGTTCGGAGGATCGGATCGGCCCGGGAGACTAAATTCAAGGATAAAACTCGTAAATCGAATGTAACACGCTTCGAGAACCGACGAAACCAGGGATGGCCGAGTTGAAGGAACGTGAAGTGAATATCAGCACCGCGGCACGCTTAACACGGCCAGCTTGGCACGGGCGATAGAGTAATAGTCTTTCCCGTTTTCCTTCTTATTTTATCGGCTACAAGACACTATTACAGGAGAAAGAATGTGGCGTTCGGAACGCGCGTTTCTGTGCTTCCCAAACGCACCACTTTGACGTTTTGACAGATTGGTTCGCGTGTTAATTCGGTTTGGAAGTGATTTTCCCACAGATAATACTTTTGCTCCTGCAACCAAGTCTCTCTATAATTGTGCTGTACAACTAAATTTTGTTATTAACCTGATGTGAAATGTAACATGTGTGAAAGAATATATTTTATTATCTACTCGACAACAGAGATTTAATTCCACACCTATCTTCAAGTACCATCTAACGGAAGGTTCAGACAACAGGGACCGCAATGGTCCCTCAACTATTTATTACACCGCTCGTGCTAGAAACACAAGTTACGAGGAATTCTCATCATCTCACTGACTCACATCTCACTGTTAACGATCATCCCTTGGTAGGAGATTCATGAGTCATGACCCCCTCATAAATACATAGCATGCATTATCAAATGTTTGTTTGCATTGCGCATTGAAGGTAGCTCGATAGACGATATGTAGAAAACTTACCTTTGATTACTAGAAAACCATGCCAATTCATCATCATTAATAGCCTGAAGACGTCCACTACCGAATGTAGGCTGAATAAATTGAATAGAAACTAGTCATTGTAGTTGTGCTGCTTACCTGCATTCACAAAAAAGTAAAAGTAGATACTGATCAAAGTCTCTCTCACGTGCTTGATGTAAAATAGCTATCAGAGGCGCGAACAACAAGCCGAAGCACGTAGCGGTGGACTTTACAACGATAGTCGTTGAAATAATCCGTTTTAAAAAAGGCTTAAAGTATGATTTTTTTAAATAAGCCAACGACGTTTTCTGCTGTTCGCTGTGAGGAAAATGAGACGTTGAGTTGGTGTCCGCGATTACACTAATATCTATCTCTCTCTCGATATCTCTCTCTAATCTCGAAAATATATCGCAGTACCTAACACTACTTTCATTCATAAGCGTTCAACGAAACTGGGGCAGACAACAAAAAAGCTTTGAAAATAGTATGCTTTTTATCAAATCGTATAATGACATAGTTGTCAATAATGAGCCATTGCTTCGAAGTTTCTTGTCTAACTTAAAACGAGTTAACTCTATAGGATAGCTTCTTCTTTTTCTAATAAGAAGTAAAATTAATGACCTAGTAAATAAAGTATTTTACATGATCTTCACCCAATGACAAGTTGTTATTCTGCCACATATTTTGCACACGAACATGTAGTTACTTCAAATTCCCTATAATATTTCTCGGCGAAACGCGTATTTAACCTTGTAGTTCTGCATGGCAAGATAATATTTAGATGTACCCTCATTGAATTACAAATAAATGTTGGGAGAATTGTGTAGGTAGATGTACATGTTCTAGACTTTGTTTCCCTCATTGGCGATTAGAAAGTTGAAAGTTGAACTAAAATGCAGCAAATTAAAGCATTCTACTAAGTATGGATTTTATTTTGCCATTTTTGTCGATTTTGCTTTACAAAGTTAAATAAACTTTAATACGACGTGACTAAAATAGTTAAACCTTCCAGCCACAAACGCCACGATGACGACAAGATCAAAGATTGTTTAGGTGTCTAGACTTGACTCGATATGACCCGATATATAATTTTCTGAAATATATAAGACGGGGAGTGTCGACGCATTCAACGGTCTAACGATGCTGATGCATTTCTTATCGGCCTTATATTAGCCGCAGTAAATAGGGTGAAATTTCTTGTGCCATTGACTTTGAAATAATTAGGTAATGGTGATAATCAAAAGACACCACGTTGATTCACAAAAAAAAATTAAGGAAGAAAACGTAATGGATTAATCTAATTTTTTTACTGACTTTAGTTTTGATATCATGTAAATTCTTCTTAGTTTGGAAGGGTTCCATCTCGAATTGAAATATTCGATAATCGACACAAATAGCAGGTTAGATTCTTGCGCTATTGTTTCACTACAGACAGAATTAGCGTCGGCGCCGAGAAGTCGGCAACGAACGCCAATCAACGTGGAGTGTACACTATTACAACACCCCCACCCCTGGAATACCCCCCAAGTTTACAGCACGCAACGCTGTTTCAATGAAAACTTATTGTTAAAAATATTCAGTAACTTCTGGAATCTATCCAGTAAATAGAGCCTTTCTATCTATGTGCATGTGTACCCATATACTTAGTAAAGTAACAATAACAATCAATGTTTCTCCAATGTGAGAGCATTTATGAGACAACTTAGTAATTTTTATCAGATTATCACTCTAACCACTGACAACTAAAATATCCACTTTAAAATATGTCATCTGTGTCTAATAAAGTCAGTCAATTCTTAAAAGCGGTTAAAAGCTAAGATTAAAGGTAGAAAGATAGTTAGCACATTGCCTTTTAAAACAATTATAATGCGTTTATTGGAAACCTGTATATAGCTGAGTGTCACATAGTTATTAAAGTAGTATCACATAACTACTACATACTTTGACCTAAAACTTCCGTATCACATGTTCCTGAAACATTATTGAGGGGTGCTTTAATACCCCTATAGGAGATAGGAGAAAAATCAAACGTTAGAATTTATTCATAATCGTGTTTCCTCTCTATAGTGTTGAAAAATTCGCAAAGATCTATTGTGCCTATATATATATAAGAACGTAAGCACAACGTTTTAGTGTGCAACCTTCAATTCTCAATAAACTTGTGATACTGAGACCTTTGTCGTTCTGTCATACATATTGTGTTATTTATGGAATGATTCGTGTTTAACATAAAACTGTAATAAAACTCCCGGGAATGGACCATGACCCACATTCAACGTGATGCTCAGATAGTACAATGCACATAGCAGAAGGGTGGACACCAAATCAAGGCCATCTCAGGTATTCAATAAATCGATCATTAGTAAATGAAGAAATCCAAAATGCATCTTCAGTTTTACCATTCAAGTGATGAAAGTATCTACTTAGTCGAAGGAAATAGCCTTGTTCAGTACTTTAAGGTCGATTCTATCATTATAATAGAGTATCTCAAACCTTATCAATTTAGTGTAGCGCTCCAAGAGGTCCTTTAAAAACATCTATGTTATCGATATTAATCTATACACACACTGAAAGGTGTAACATGAAATAGACTACTTTGCTGCTTTTTTAGTCGAATACCAATATCCTTACTATTAAACGGTATCGTACTCGAACTCACTAAACGTGGTAACGGTACGTGTGGTGCATATACTCTTTACTTAAAACTTCGTAAATAGAGTCAAAAGGGAGATTGATGCCCATAAAACGCAATTACCAACATAGTAAAACAAATTCCAATGAAAAAAGAGCGTTTTTTCTATTAAAATTTGCAAAATATTAAGCATAGCAAAATAAGCAAAACCATATGTCATGATGCCCAATAGATATATCTCAGCTTTAGACTTTAGACCAAAACAAGTGAATAAACATTCCCGGCGTCGGATTGTCGCGTCCGTGACGCATGTTCTTAAATTATAGGATGAACCGCCAGGCGTCTAGGTGATCACGTTATTTATTTACAAAATTGGGAGCAGACGTGGATCATTTCACAAGTAGCATGTGAATTTCTTTTTCATAATTCTCACTTAATTGATCGTAGCTTCGGATTTGAAATAATAATAATAACGCCCAACGATCACATACATAGATCCTGGACTCTAACTAGGATTCCGTGTCTAGGGACCCAGGAACTACAAGGACCATGGTCCCACAACACACAGCCTCAGTACATTTGCGCTTTTTTTTCTGTACACAAAAACTTGTCCTGCCACGGGAATCAAACTCGCCGCCTCCGAGTTATGAGCCGACCTGCTCAACCACCACACCACAGAGGCTGTCAATAATGGGAGGCATCTTATATCTCTTCTCGATCTTCTTCGGTCTCAATAAGTTTTATGATAACATCGCATGGTCTAGCTGCGAAATAAATGACCCTACAATACTGACAACATGAAATAAATATGCAAGTACTAGTTGCACCCCACGGTTTTACCTGCGTTTTTCTTCATACTATTTTTAACACTTTATTCACCGCACACCCTTAAAGTTGCAATATTTTTCAATTCTTAATCAGCACACCATAAAAAGCGAGGACCCTTTAAATTACATTTAGATCTAGCGCGGTTGCTTTGTCTTACTAACGTGGTTTGTGTCCAGCCCGACAATGCCTAAGTCAGTAATGGCTTACTTTTGTATAGAATACACAGAACGATAGACGTTAGACAGTCAGCCACAAATCTATGTATTGTGCCAGTGTGCTAGACTACAAAGACACCATAATCGCCTTCGTGACGCATGGCTTCAATTTTAAATGGGAAGATGAACCAGTGCACTTCGCTTATTTACTAACATGAATGACGTCACCGACAACAACTTTCCTATGATCAATATTAGATCTGGTGCAAAGAATATGGCTAAGACTAGAGCATGAGGCGCCAGGCGGTCGCGTTGCGTTGGTGACGCACACATGCATGCTTTAGATCTAGGACGACGGAGTCCGGGGGGAGTCATATCAGGGATGACATGTTGGTTCATACGCTTAACACGATTAAAAAGCAGCTTTAAGACAAACATCATAGAAAATTATGATAACAACTAGTTTCAAACGACTAGTATCGTTTGTTTACGTGTAAACGCAACATTATTATATAGTCTACGATTTGCGAGGTGACATCTCTTTTTCATCTCATGCGCGCCACGAACGGCTGTGATTTGTACCTATTAATTAAATATAAAGGAAATAAAACCAATTTGCCTCTAATTATATTATTATTTATGTTACTCGATAACATCGATCTTATGAAAAAAGTGGTGAAAGGAAAGGCGCCTGGCAGCCCCGTTAGTGACGCATGATTTGAAATTATGTACTAACTACCGTCTGAAATCCCACGAGTATATTTACTAACGCTATTACAAGCTGGAAAGCTTTGAACAAAGTTGAGGTTGACGTCGCAGTATTGTAGGTTTTGCCGACGTCACTGCGTAGGAGTTAAATTCTTTTCAGATACTTCGTTGGACTGTAAACCTAGTTTGAGTCGTATCTACAACGAATAGAGTGCTTTTTAATTATACTCGTAAGTTGTCCGTGATTTATAAACGATAATAAGTTTGTATTTTAAAGGCACTAAGCTAATTCCTGACTATTATTATTAGGCTGAATCTAATAAATAACCATTTATACAAAAAAACTAGCTTCTGCCCGCGGCTACGGCCGCGTGGCCTATAGGAAACGAAGAAGATTTTTTAATAACCTATTTCACCGGGATACCTAAATTTTACAAAGAACACATCCTCCAAATTTCAAGTCTCTAAAACCAGCGGTTTAGGCTGTGCGTTGATATATAAATCAGTCAGTCAGTCAGGACTTAGAATTTTATATGTATAGATTGTCAGGCATTGTAATTTTATAGCGAAACGCCCCACTTTATACTATCTACAAAAGTATGACTTTCTCGTATATAAAAACGTTCCACTACCTATTCTTGTTAGGATAAGTAAGTAAAACCTTGAGAAACCCCGTCCAACTTATCAGACGTACTTAACTAAACCTATTACCACCCGGTGAGAGCATCTATCTTATAAAACGCAGACTATCATCGTCCCAGACGGAATTACTCATATTTTATGAGTACGAGTATTAGCCGAGAGTACACTTGTAGTAATGGACCACCAACTGTGGGATGAATCATTGGGTCATAAATAAGTCGATGTGCGGTGTGGGAATGACTGCGATAAATCAGGGCAGAATTATGTGTGAATGTGTTGTTTGATGAGGCTGATGACTTATGGCTTAAATAGAACAGTGTCTAATTGTCCAAACTGATTAGTTAATTACTGACGTTTTACGTTATAGATTAATATTTATACGACGCACGGGTGTCGTAATTCCGACATTCCTTGGACTAAATCGTCGAAAAACATAGCCAAGTTTATCAAATCAAAAAACTTTATTGCTGAAATGTTCAATCTATAGACCGTCAGTTTTGTATGACACACTTTCGATTGTAATGATATTATTGTAATAAGAAAATTTCAGTATCATCTTTGACCTTTCACCTTCACTTATATACCAGCTGCTCGATAATTTAATAATAATAATATAATAACGCCCAACGATCATATACATAGATCCTGGACCCCTAACTAGGATTCCCTGTGTCTAGGGACCCCAAGAACTACGAGGACCGTGGTCCAACAACACCCAGACTCAGAACAAGTATTTTCGCTTTTTTTCGGTGCACAAATACTTGTCCTGCCTCTATTTAATTTAATGCTGTAGCGATCCCCGACTTGTTGCTAACACATTTGCATAGTGAAGTGGCTGCTATCGCGACCAATTTAAAAAGCAAGGCTACTTACGAATCACGTACAAATGATGAAGGAAACTTGATAAAACGTCAAATGGGTTGACATAAAAAGTCTGTTTATTTATTTATTTATTTTATTTCGTTAATCCTACAGCGTTTCTTATACGTTTAAAGGATATACAATTTAGGTTACTATAAAGCCAAAAGAGGATTGTACAAGGAACATGAAATTAAATAATAGTGGAGTGCTTAGCTTAAATAGGAGTGTTATTCAGCAGGTGATTTATATAATAATAAAAAAAACCAGTAAAAATAAGATATAATATCTAGATGAAAACAAGACATTAGATTCAAGAAAACATAATAATTACACAATTATATCGGAATTCTTTATATAAAGAAATATACAGAAATATTTTGTTTATATAAAGAAATGGTTACAATTTCAGTATCTTACTATATTAAAGAGTACTTATATCACAGTATATCATCCCACGGCACCGTAAAGTACCACTTATCCTTGCAGGTCCAAATTTACTCGATAAGTCATGCACGAAGCGTCATTAAAACTTTACGTAACAACAGTTCCGGTTATAAGCCATCCGGTTCCGCAGAGACTAACTCAATCGTAATAGTAGTTAATAACTTGCAACCGGATCTTAACAAATCATAAGACGGCACGAACCCGAATCTGCACGGAAACGGAAATACATCAACTACGGGTTGGTGTATCCAGTTTTTTTTATTTTCTAGCGGGAAACCTTAATTTACTTAAAGATATATATTGATTACGGTCATATAAGCAAATTATTATCAATGTTAAAATTCGATATCGATCAATGGAAAGCGTATGGAAAAATGTGAAATGGGACCACACGGGAAGCGCCAACTTTCAAATAAAAAAAAATCGTCAAAATCGGTTCACCTAGTCGACCGTTCTGATATAACAAACATTTAAAAAAACAGTTGTGCTGAGAGCCTCCTTCTTTTTTTAGGTCGGTTGAAAAGCACTTGGCCCGTAAATTGTGAATTTTGAAAGGCAAATTTCAAAATTCACATAAATAAACCAAAAAACAAATGACGTTTGGCTTTAACGTAATGTTTGGAATTATTATTTTGAACAAGCAATAAGAAACAGTAAATTAACTAGCAAACGATACCGCACACCATTTTTAGAAATGAATTACGTTATGTAACATTAAACGTTGTCAATACCAAATTTCGGAGTCAGTGAACCATTTACATAATTCGACATTATGAAATACTAAGCTTCGAAATTAATTGCAAACGTACATAATTTAAGTTAAATTTATTAGTACCAACATTACTTACGTAACGCAATATTGTCTGGAGCTTTAGGTTACGTAGTCCCTAAGTGACATGCAAGTTTGTCTCTGCTTATTTATTAACTTCTAGTTGATGGATTTTGATATCTATAACTTAAATGTCATATGAAACACGAGCTTCTGCCCGCAGCTTTGCCCGCGGCGTGGCCTATGGGAAAATAATTCAAACACCCATTTCACCCTCTTAATGGTGGAAATTCGAAAAATCCTTTCTTAGCGGATGCCTAAGTCACAACATTTGACGGTAATGGCGTCCAAACATGTCGAACTTAGATACTCTGTTGGAGGCATTACTCATTAAAGGGCTAGATGTAATAAATCACTGGACTGTACCATACTAGACATTGTAGAACACTTGATATTATCAGCCAGAACGGGCGGGTGTAAAGTACAACGAAGGTTGAGTCGTGGGAAAAGAGCTTGTGTAATAATGTACGCAGGTGCCATTTTGGTGTCAATCTGTTACCTTTTGGTACAGTCACCAACAAAACTTATTGAATTAAAACGAATACCAAAAGGTAGCTCAGTTCCCAGGCAACGTTTCTTTTTTATTGTGTTCGAAATAACTAAAACTAAACACACGGGGCAAAGCATTTGGACGACGTTCATTCGCCGACATCAGCGTGTAAAAGAGACTTCAATAGTATATTTCTGTAGTAAGCATTGTGACGCTGTAAGCGGCCTTTGGCGTTTGAAGGAGACCACGGCCTTAGGGACCTTCGATGCCAAAAACAGTTACCTACCCGTTAAATTTATAATACCCCTCTCTGTTTGCGTCGGGTCGGAATATTGTACACATATTTTAATAGGAGGTTATTTTTAGCAATTTTTAGATGTTTTTTTGTTGTTTGATATGTTTGCCTTTGACTATTATCCCACCAAATAGTGTGAAAAAAAAAAAAGTGACGATGCGTTCTAGGTTGTAACGCGTTTGCCTAGAAGGTACCTGTTTAATCTCGATTTGAGCTTGATTCTTTTTAACGACTTTTGTAGCTGAGTGTACTAGATAATTAATCTGTCGCAAGCACTCATTTATCACCGCAAGGGCCACATCGAGTATGATTAAATGCTTATATCTAATAATACAGGGAGTAACAAAAACCCTGTTATATCCGCGAGCTGCGTATCCAGTGTCAACTCAAGGTTGTAGTAATACTAGTTCTATTTCAATACGAGACATACAAAACTTACGTGTGCTTTTTATTAAAACCTTTTATGCCGTTACTAAAAATGTTTACGACCTCAGATATTGACAACATAGGTACTTGCACCACCGACGCAGCCTGCTGCCTGCCCGCACCCCGCACCGCCCGCCATGGTACGCTAAGTCTATTCAACTTGCATACCTACTGCGACGGAACTAGAAGCTATTTATTCCACAGATTACTTTTTAAGCGTTTTTCATACGATTATGTGCCCTATACCACATACCACAACGTTGTAGGATTGCGAGACTGAACTTAATGACGTAAAAGATCTCTTTGACCAATAGTGGTAGGCACACAAGTGCTGCGCGCCTTTCTGCCACACTCTAAACAATCGAATTCACGTGTGATTTTGTATTGTCAAGAAACAAGATAAGTACGTAATTTTTAGCTCTTAAAAGAGCTTTCAAAAACACATCTGTCGGCAGGCGATTTTCATGTTCAGTCAATCAATCAAAATGCTGATTTGGCGGATTGGATTTTCCACAGCCCATACGTGCTCATTATGGCAGTTAAAAACGCCAGATCGGACGAACGAGCATTCGTCGGTTAATAAAATACGACTCAAAAACTCTGCGTCATCTGCCACTCGGTCGAGAAGCCACTGACAAAATGCCACTCTGGGCTCATAATCACTGGGCAACAATGATTGCACTCGTTGATAATGAAACGGGTGCTGACCGTCTTCCTTCAATGCCCTCCATACACGCATGTGATTAATTCCAATTTCTCTTGCCATGCTGCGTGTGCTACGTGTTGGGTCTTGCACAAACATATCGAGCACCTGTTCTTCAGCATCATGTAATACTCGTGGTCTTCCAGCATCAAATCTTTGCTGATCACGGCCCGTTACACTACCGGTGTTGTAAACACGTAAGTGCAATCGCTGGAATGCCATTAATGACGGTAACTCAATTCCACGCGAAATAGAAAAATTATGCTCGTATTCTCTACGTGCTGCCGCATAATTATTGTGACTTCTACCAAGGCACATTAACATATTGTAGTATTCGTCGTTAGAATACGACATCACACTCGACACTAAATTCGCGACGGTCAAACTGGAAACGACTAAATTGCATGAGAGAGCACGTGCGACTGAGCGTAAGCCGCGGGCCGCGCCGCGCCTATGCCGCACCGCCCGCGCACCCCATTTCCCCGTAGGCACACAGGTGCAGGAGCGGCATCCTACAAAAGAGCCGACAAAGGCGGCCCCCGTTTGTCGGTTCCGCGTCTACTTTTACCTTAGTTACTTAGCTATTTAAAAATAGGCACGGCTTGTGGCACAAACATTTTTGGGAAATGGTATTATTTTTTTGTATTTAGATACTGCCTGTAACTTCAGATACGTATAACTTAGGTATTGTTAGACATTTTTATATGACTACTTGTAATGATCTGTACACATACTTCATTTATTTAACAGGGTTTTTGTTACTCCCTGTATATAGATAAACTTTTTTATTGTGTATTCAGCGTATGTTACCAATAAATCGATGCCAAACCTGCGGTTGTATTGTGTAAATCAATAGTAATCGATGAATGGGCTTCTTTTGTATTTTCCGGTTGTGTAACATTCCATCCATCGGTATTTTGCCCCCTTAGCTTAGAGAATGGAATAGACAAGATGTTAATTAACTATAATAAAAAAGAGTGATAAAATACGCTAAACAATGCCAACTCACTGGAAATGACCAAATGAAATGCAGGTGAAATTGACTCCAACAGAAAATTGAGTTCATTACTACGACACACAACTGGTATACTTTTAAATTTCAGCTAACTTGTTATACAATTCATTTACATAGGAAATAAAACATCTTTGTAGCTATTTTCAATTTTTTAACACTATTTATCTTCATTAGAACCGTCATTATCACCTTCAATGGTGTCGATTCTGTGTCGCATTCTCTAAAACTAAAATAAACTTAAAGTATGGCGGTACCCTTCTGATGAAGGGGAAATGAAAAAGACGGAAATATGTTAATTTCGTTTAGCTTTAGAGAATGCGATACAGAATCGACACCAATGTCAAGTTCCAAATATAAAACGACCCTCGCAAAAATAATCTCCCCCTCAACGTCCCATAAAGACCCAGACACAATGCCCAGAGCCTCACTCAAAATAATGAAACATTCTGCGATATTACCATTGTACAGTCACACATTAATTATATCACACGTGAATCGCGAGTGATGCGAAGCTTTCATCCGTGGAGGAATAAAAGCTCTTTAAAAATTTAACAAATTTAAGTTAACAAACTTTATACATTTAAATTGAATAGCATAAATCAAGTACGTTATTGAAATTGTACATAGTTTTTGTTAGTATTTGACTCACCAACTTTCTGCCTGCTTACGGTATTTTGACCCTAACTTGACTAATTAAATCGATACAATATTACGTTAAGTACAGCCACAAATAAACCGCTTTTTTAAAACAAGATAACATAAAGGCTTAACATGTAACACCTACCTTTGAAAATAAGCTCTTTGCTAAGATAATATTATTTATTTTCATTAGAGTAGAGATTATGGTTATGCTTACCTTTTGTTGTGAGAAAGCTCCGACCGCTTTTAAGTCAGCGTCATCTGAAACAAACAATATGGGACTTAAACACCTTAATACTTGAACAATAATTGTTTATTCTATGTGTAATGAAAACTTTGGATTTGCTATATTTAGAGGTGTAGACGAACCATCCTCCAAGGTATAATATTTTAGGTTTTTGATCAGATTTTATGATTATAGTTTGAGAATATAAAAAGTAAAAAAATAAATGAAATACACTAAAGCAAATAATTAGTAAAGACGTAGAAATACTTTATTTTACACATGTTTCTGGTTAAAAAAAGAAAATGTAGAAAGGTCCCCATTTTCTCTACGGCGCTCGCAAGCGGTGAAAACCTTTTCAGGTAAATAAATAAATAAAATTCATTCAGCTAAAATCCTGCAACTCCGGGACACCAGGCCAGGCCAGGGTGCATGAGTAAAATTCACTGCAGAACGTTTTACAGCTGTTAGCGTTCCGTTCTCTATAAAAGCGGTAGTTAGCGACGCCCACCGCTGCCACTGGCACTGCCGCTGCTGGCTGCACCGGTGAATTACGTTCCGTTTTACGATTTCTACGTGACTTGATGCGCCGGGAAGTAAAAAGGACAACGGTATTTGAGTTTGATGTAACACTTGCTAGAGGCATTAATATTTTACAAAGAATTACAGCACTTCAATTTAAAGTTCTATCCATTATTAAGTAGGCTGTTATATATTTGTACAGATAAATTATTCTTAAAAACTACAGTTGCTAAATGACGTAGCGAAAAAACTAAATTTCATAAAACTAGTAATTCGTAACTCCTTGGCATCTGTAGCACGTCTACGACGTAGCATAACGTAGCCGCTACGACGTAGAAAGCTGTGAGGTTTTTCTTTGTCAGCTGCGCTCAAAGAAAACAAAGAAGTGAGAGATTCAAAATTCATTCTGATACGCGTTTTCTGTCCGAATAAATATGAAGGATACGAATAATTTAAAGAATACGACACATGCTGGAAAAGAGAAATACTTTCGGTAAAATTTTCTCCGAAAACTCAATCAAGGCGTATTGACGTTGCCAATGTGCCTATTCATCGTAGTCCTGTAGAAAGGTTCAGTCATACTAATGGCGATTGATGATTTTGTCATAGGTACTACATGGGCTTATTTTCATAACAAAAGGTTATCAAAAACCTGCTTAGGTTTGTTTCTGGTTAAAATAACACATTCAAAATGTTTTAAAAATTATATAACGCGTCTGTTTCTGAATGAAAACAGGTGTAACCCGCTTTTCGCTGTCAATCGCATCTCAAAGCACACCGCAGCTGAACATCGGGGTCGCACGGTTTCGAGCCCCTCGTATATTCCAATAAAGAAGGACAAGACTCTAATAACGCGACCCGAGTAAGCTCCCAAAACGACACCTCAGACTTTCCACCGCACCGTTACAGAAAAGCCAGCTCTACTCTACTATAATTTAGGGACCAATATCGCATGTGTGCAATACGATCAGTAATAAATACAAAAACAGAACAGCACGTCCGGTAAAGTTTTTAAGAGAACACGACGTACGTAGAATATTAGGTGAGGGTAAAGTAATGGAAATTTGATAACACGCTTCATGAGGAATTACACGCTCGCCTCGAGACGTCGAGATGTAATGCGCCTTGAATATAAACAATTTGATTAAGTTTCGTCCTTTTTCGACGAGAAAATTACGAGAAACGAGACTTACTAAGTTTTCATATTTACTTTAATGTCACAAGCCATTCGAAGTTTTTGGAATACTTCGATGGCATCATGAGATGGTATCAAATAAAAGATAAGGAACTCGGAGAATTTCCTTTCAGAGTTCAAAATTACTATAGTGTTAGAGACATAGTACCTTTTACCGTTACATATCTATATCGTGTCCTTAGTTTTAAGTATTTCCATTTAAATTATATGAAAATACACACTTAAAATAATATCTTTTTACTGAAAGATATTAAGGCGATTTCAATCACCTTAATATCATACTGAGAAGAACTATACAATTTTATTTTAGTATATTTTTCAAGTTATCCTAAATATCTAAACATATGAATAAATGTAAATGAATACCGCAATAATTTAAATGTTGTAGCAAGGAAGTACGTAACGTTAACACAGAATAAATAATAGTACCTTTAAGTATCATTATCAAGTAGATGTTCTTTAAGTTTGTAATATTTAATATTAATAATTGTATAAAACGAAATACATATACGTTCACAGTGTATTGGGCTAAGTTTTTACAAATAAATCATTCATTCATATATAACTCAAAGGTGACTGACTGACTGACTGATATAGTGATCTATCAACGTACAGCCCAAACCACTGGACGGATCGGGCTGAAATTTGGCATCCAGGTAGATGTTATGACGTAGGCATCCGCTAAGAAAGGATTTTTCGAAATTCTACCCTTAAGAGGGTGAAATGGGTGGTTGAATTATTTTCCCATAGGCCACGCCGCGGGCGAAGCTGCGGGCAGAAGCTCGTTTGGAATATAATCAATAGAAAAAATAATGCAATCAATTATTACACAGTTTAAAATAAGGCAGTCTTCTGCTAACAATGTCCTATTAAAAATAATATAAATAATGAAACACTTTATCCAAATACAAGTTACACATTTCATTATATTCCTGTGTAATAGATAGAGATAGAGGTATATCCCAGACATCTTCAAAGTATTACAAAAGGAAACAAATGAAATATAAAGCGGTACCTTATATTTGACTCGAAGGTACAAATACACTAAACTTCCCAGAAAACGCCTGCAATAAAATAATAAGACCCCAGCAAACACTGATCCTTTGAGGCATTCCACTAATTTTAATATTATAAATGTAACAAAGGCAGTATTTTACATTTAGCCGTATAAATAGGGTACCGTAGTTTCGCCCGACCTAAGTTCATTTTGGGAACAGTATTTTATAAAGGAATGCGAAGGAGTGCTAGTATAGGCCATTACCCGGCCTTTAGTTTGTTAATAAAATCGTTGCTTAATTTATTGGGACTCGAGTTGAGTATGAATAATGCTCCGGTTTTAAAGAATATACTACTACTATACTATACTAATGATAGATAATGATAATGACATTATGAAAAGGATAAATTAAAGAACATTTTTGGACTTTCATGGTTTTCCGATACCATTCAGAATTTCTAGCTAAATACATGTACTTACTAACGAATACCATCATTTTCGGACATTGTTATATCTTATGACTGAGACTGAGAACTTAATGTGAGACCGTATTACAGCGCAAAAGTCAGTCATCAACTCATCGATCGGCACTTACGTTTATTTTATTCATAAAACGATCATTTTACGAATGAAATCTCGACTTGAGTACAAATTCACGAATGAGCATAGTTGCGTAACACCGGTAAAACTTTAATTATCTTGATATTGAGATTTTTGCTGTTATAATAATACTATTTTTAATATATAAATAGCGGTAGCACAACATGTCTATATTAATAAAAGAAAGTCCAGCTGAGTGACTTCAACCAACGTAGAGCCAAAACCGTTAGCTCTAAGGACTTGAAATTTATTTAACGACGTTTGGGTGAACTAAGAATGGATTTATGAAAATACAACCTCTAAAGTCAAATGGGGCGTTTTCGGTCTTAATTCAATGCATTGATAAAATATCGCATATAAAGCTGTACATAAATTAAAGCTTACACTAACGATGAGCGAAAGCTCGGTAAAACAAAATTTAGTCTCATAATGTCGGATGTACGACACACTTACGTCTTTTAATTGTTAATCAGTTACTATGCAAAACATCCGTTTTCGAATGGTATATATGCATAAATCAATTGGTGATTCACACGTTTAAAGTTTTATTTTTCCTGTAGTAAGACAAATTTTACTTCAATGTATTGTAGCATTTATTTAATGACGATATCCAAAAATGGCGTCGCGCCGCTACGCTGAGATTGGAAAGTCATAGCTCTCAATTCAAGTTGTCTTCTATATATGTCCTCTACATGAGGCCATGGTCCCATGGACATGTTAGACCCTAGTTAGGGTCCAGGATCTATGTATGGGATCTTTGGGCGTTACTGTTATTATTATTATTATTTATGTTTCTATGGGCCACTCTGTAAAAATACGAATTACCTTTATATAATTTACAGCAATGAGCATTATGCATTAGCTTAAAAGCTTCCACCAAACGTAATCTTTATCATAAGCCTAGATATTTACATGAGAGTGATCATAATAATCCCTTTGTTCTCGTTCTAGTGTGGAAACAAACTCCAAAAGGTTTTTAGGAAAGGTTCATAGGAATACGGGATAATTAAGTAATGTCGCGTTTATTTCGAGTTTTTTATATAATTTTGTGAACCGATGGTATGTAATAGCTTTGATAGTCATCACAAAAGTTACCTTATTCTGACTTCTGAAATTTACTTTAAGAAAAGTGATTTTTCAATGTAAAGGTAACATTTGAATCGAAATTTTTTGAATCCGCATTCATCCGTCCCTAAAGCCGGAACTTGCTTACTGTCTCGTTTGAGCTGTAAAGGTCAGCATCGGTCTAAAGATTTTTTGCCGATGGACTTTTGTAATTGGATGAAAATGTGTTAATATAGCCAAAACCAACTTGGGAAAATTTGCCCATGATACGTATTGTGAATCTGCATCATGCTGCAGCTCAACACTTAGCGCTCAGCGATAGATTTTTATGTTACAGGGAGGTGCTGGCGGTGTGGATAAGCTTACTATATAGTGTTTAAGAATAGTGGGAAAAAAGAGCGTTTCCAAAATTCTCACCTAAACCTTCTCAGCTTTAGAGAGGATTTATGCAGCTGCCGCTAAGCATGGCTTATCATATACCTCCAGAAGGTACACTAGATAATCTCCAAATCTCTCTTTTAAAAAATCACAAACGTTTTATACATATTGTTAGTGCTAAGAAGCAAGTATATTGTTTTAATTTTCATAACTAAAAATAATTCTAACATAATTAAAATTAAAATATGATTCAAAGCGATTCGCTTAAGACTTAAAACGTGGTCAGTATGCATCTAGTGTTCACAGATTAAATAATTTACAAAGTACTTGCACTCCGATAGCACTTTTACGACCTGCATCGTACCGGAAGCAGAATAAAAGTTATATTTTACAGCAGTGAAACTTAACCAGCGGAAACCAATTATTTTTTACGAGGAGCCCGTAAAGTTTGTATTAATGTTGGACACCGGTGGAGATTCTTCTGCGTTTCAACTTTAATGACGGTGTTCAGACGCAATATTTGGTCGGTGCAAAAAACCTAGGTTTTAGCTTACATTTACTGGAGAACTCTTAATTTTTAAATAAGAAATATATCCTACTAGCCACGCTCCGAAGTTTCTCCCGCAGATAAAAAGTAGCCTGTGTTAATCGAGTATATAAGCTATGTAATTTAAAAAAAGAACTAAAAATAAATTTGAAAAAAACCTAACTCTGTTCCGCTTTAGAGGAAATAAATAATCAGATTTAGATTCTATTAATTTCAATTATTTATTAGGAAACACAAATTAAAAAATTAATTTTAATGATTCTTTATTGTTCATGTATTTTGGTGCATAGGTTTGTGAAAAAAATAATAATAAATCCTATGTCCGTCTACCTCCCCACCAATTTTCAGCCAAATCGGTTCAGCCGTTCTTGAGTTACAAACAGTGTAAATAACACGACTTTCTTTTATATATATATACAAAATAATATATAATAACAAATATAAGATTTGAAATGAGGAAACGTTCTATATTATTTTAAATTCTAATGGAAAATAAATATAAAACAATGATTAAATATTTAACTTATGCCCTATACAGCGTAAGAAGTATATAGTGTTAGAATCATTAGGCTATTCTAGTGTCTAGACTCTAGAATCTAGGACAGCCTAATGACTCTAGAGGGAGAACCCACCTAAGCAACTGCGTCTTTGAACAAGAACTAGAATCGTAGTTCTCATCTGTAAGGTGTTGGTGAATTGTAAAAAGTGACAAAAACTTCCTAAACGTTTAACAATTCGTAAAATCTTATCGTAATTGTCAAACTAGAAGAACAATATGTTTTAGTCTGAGAATTGGGTATATACTTCTAGATATTAACTATAAAATAAATCTCTTTATCAAACCCAAAAGCCAACAAATAAATCATATTTTACACGAAGCTGCATAAACATTCCACACCAAGAACTTACAAAGCTTTTAAGAGGAGTTTTCAGCGGTTTTAGTAAACCGCACTCTGTCTTTGCCTATTATTAGGTGTAGATACAAACTGCTAGGTTCACCATTACGTAGTCTATTGCTAGGACATGAAATAATGTAAATGATTTCAGTACAATATTTAGTTTTAAAACGTATATGGATTTCTGGACAGGTGCAGGTAATTGTAGTAACACTTTTCCTTTAAATATAAAAAAAAATATTGTATATCGTTCTGAACATAAACAGAATTAACAATACAACAAGGAAAATGACTAATATAACACTATGAATTAGTTTTAGGTATATACCTACTTCTGCGTTTACTGCAGACTTAAAGGGTTCGGCTTCGTTAAAACATCTGATACACCGACATGACTAAATATCTAATTTTCATACTTCCACAATGGCTGAAATTAAACAAGGGCACCAAGTTCGCAAAACGTCAACTTGATATTTTAAAAACCAATCCTCTCAAACCAGAACTCTATTATTTTTAAAATTTTGACAAACACGATTGTAAAGCATTTATTTGTCGTTTAATATACAAATAAAAACGTCCAAAATGAAGTAATCTCATGGACATCTTAAGTGTGAGGGACAAAGAACTAGTGCCGAGAGCGGCGAGAGCCTATTCTATACTTAACAGCGTTGTCTGCAGCTTACACAAATGTATAAGGTACTTTAAATCATATCCAGTATCTTTAAATCATATTTTATACATCTTTTAATATACGCATGTGAATGATTTAACGTCCGCCATGGACCCATTAATCAAAATACGCATCATCACAAATTCACTGACATTATCGCAAACAGCACTTTAAAAAGAATGGTTTTTTTAAAGAAGTTAAATGAGTAAATAATATATATAGATAGATAACTCTTCAATATCTCACCAATTCAATTTACTTAATACAGGAATAGTGCAACAATGGGCGGTCTTATCGCTAATAGCGATCTCTTTCAGACAATCTTTGGATGGAAAGTATCAAAAGATAAAAATAATACACGGCGGTGTAAAAGAATTTAAAATTAAAATAAATACATATAAATAGAAACTATTACCTATAACTTGGTAAATATACCTTCATCTTAATATTTACATATTTTATAATAAAATAAACTAATACATATACAAAAATAATGTACACAAAATAGTTTAAAACTTCATTCGATTTACAAAAAATATAAAGATAAGATATTAGAAGAGTAAGGTATGTTAAAATAGTGGAATATTTCACTGGCGTACTGAAATGTTTCACGAGACTATCTAGACTAGCGAGTCTATTCGTAGACTCTATACACTTCACCATTACATATTCTAAACTCATATATTGGGCTTGCTATTTAATATTTGACAATAAGCACTTTGTAATATTACATGCTTAGTACAATACTTACTCTTAGGTACCTAATATAATTTAATATTTTTTAATATTTTTATAATTTGTCTGGCCCGATAGCTCAGTTGGTAGTAACCCTGCCTTCTGAACTGTGGGTTGTGGGTTCGATTCCCACCCAGGACAAACATTTGTGTGATGAACATAGGTGTTTGTTTTGTGTCTGGGTGTTATATTGTATTCTATGTATGTATTTACAAACAAAAAGTATCTAAGTATTGTATCAGTTATCTGGCTCCCATAGTACAAGCTTTGCTTAGTTTGGGGCTAGATGGCGTTGTGTGAGATGTTCACACATATTATTATTATTATTGTTATAATTCTGACTTGTAAAAGTGCTAAAAATAGCCTGTTTTGCAATAAATCTTTCATTCACAAAACTAGTTTTCACCCTGTTTACTCCACATTTCGGTCAAAGTTCCAAATCACCCAACACAAAGTGCTAATGTCTGCACGAAATAAAACAGCATAATGTGAAAACTTGACTCGTTTACATTGCCTTTTCTGAAGCCCTTCGAAAGACTTGTGGGGTTGTTCTTTACTATTATCGTCCTTTTTAGATCGACTAAGGCTGTTGAAAACAAATTAAGTACTTCACACACATTCACACAGCTACATTTAGCCCCAAACTAAGCAAGCTAGTAAAGGGGAATCAGATAACTGATACAATACTAAGACACTTTTTTTTGTAAATACATACATATAATATAACACCCAGATACATAACAAACATTTATATTCACCACACAAATGTATGTCCTGGGTGGGGATCGAAACCACTACCTGCAGTTCAGATGGCAAATTTACTACCAACTGACCTATCGGGCCAGTCAAAAATAATAACATAATACAACCTGTGGCCTTGGCTACGGAATCTCGGATCACAAGATCCATGATTTCGATGTATTTTTCCTACTCAATATAGTGAATTGAGATGGATAATTTCCGCCTGTATGTTTGCAGTTCGTTCACCGGCGGTTCCATCCGTTTGTTGCCGACTTGCCCCACTCTTCGTGTCTGCCTCTACATATAAATAATATAAGTTTCTGTCCGTGATTCTCAAATATTCATGGTGAGGTCCGGGTTTTCTCGATTCGCGTATACCTTAGAAAATATTTGTGCTCCGTCTGTTGTAAGTTATAGTATAAATGGTATGTAGATATATTCAGCAAGCGGTAAAAAATTATGGTATGTTTACAAAAAGTATCTCCTAGTTTTCTGTATCAGTTTACGTTCTGAAACTATTTGGTATCTTAGCCTACCACGGCAGCGGGATATTTCTTGTTCAAATGAAAATATTGTTTCTATGGTATAAAAGTGGCCTGTATTATATGTTCCATTGGGAATATAATATTTACTTACAGGGGAAATTGACCGCATTTGGGTGGCAAATGGTACAGAACAAGATAAAAGGCAGCGTCCCATTTCAACTTTTATGTTTTTAGGGGGTTTCTAGAAAGCTTTGTTTATAGTTGAAAATTGTAGAACATATTTTCTGTCTGGGTCATGCGGTCTTTTTGTGAATTAAGTGTAATAGGCATAACAAATACAAAAATTAACTGGTGATGTTTAATACACTAGTCTGGTCTATTAGTAATCTATACGTAAAAAAAATGTTAAAGTATGTAGCGCTGAAAATTTGGAGCACTACTTTGACAAAGCCCTTTTTTGGGAGATCATACTACGATTTTATTTTATAAAAACTAAACCAATTAGTTAAATTGTATTCAGTCGCCGTTCTTCGTCGTTTTATGTCCTATTTACACTATTTTTTTACACCTGATTATTTTATAGGCACGTCGCACGGGGCTTTCAAAAATAGTGCATAAACTCCGCAGAGGTTGTCGAACGAACTGCTGTAATAGACAACTAGACTGTTCCCCTAATTTTTATTTTTATTTTTTTAATATTTAGCCAAACGCAACACGCTATGTTAAAATTTGCAGTGCAATGCATTTAATAACAACCGTTCTATTAAACTACAGCGTCGCGTCACATGTTAGTTCTTTTTTTTTTTTTTTTATTGTTAGATAGGCTTGCGTTTGACCACTATCGCACCTGATGGTAAGTAACGATGCGGTCTAGGATGTAGCACGCTTGCCTAGAAGATACCTGTTCACTCTCGATTTGAAGACTCCAAGGTTGTAGTTATCGGGAAATACGGACGCCGGTAAAGCGAATGGATGGAATATATATAAATATAATATAATTCGAATGGACCGTTAGGTACCAATAACATATATATGTACTTACCCATATATACCCATATATTATATATGTACAACACATATGACTAAGTTTACACACAAATGCAGCTATGACTCAACGTTTCCACGAGAACAATCCCCTATTTCTACAAACTGGAGACACAATAACCTCAGTACCTCAATTATGGATGCACTCTCCCCTTCTTACCCCACCTCTGTTCATGCCTCTCACATTACCCCCTCGACCATGGAGTGCATTCACCGTTGGGTTCGCGTGTGGCGCCAACTTTGATATCTCATAGGTACCAGTTTATAGTACACCATGGGTTAAGGTTTAAATGAGACAAGTGTAAGGAAATATGCACTATAATGTAGGAGTACACTTGATTGAACAGTTGGGATATATATAATGGGATTCTTTATTTATTTATTTATTAAGATTGAAAACGGTCGGTTATAACTAGTTCCGTATAAAGAAACCTTCCGAAAAGAGCAGAGCATGCGGCGAGTTGCAGTAAAATTTTGACTCATTCATGCATTAAAAAGAGATATTTGCTTTCACACTCCGACTGCACTTAAACGTAATGGTTGGAAGTGAGAAAACAATAGTTTCTTGCTTTCGTCAAATAGTTTTTTTAATGACTCGAGTTATATGGTGTTTTGTAAGCAAAGACATATTCAGTTACAAAACGTCACATGTGCGTGCATACTATACTGCAAAATTTAAGCGTAAGTGATTGCTCTGAGCATTTAGGACTCTTAGCCGATTATGACTGTTAAGGTGAGTTAAAAAGAAACGAACAGACCTAGCCCATTCATAAAAAAGTTTTAAAAGTATTTTATTATCAAGGTATGTACTTTGTTCTACTGTGTTTTGAGATTACTAAGAATATATTGTTTATAAGCAATGTTGTTTTTATATTATCATTGACATTCAACAAATCACGTCATTGAATAACCCAATGAAGATTAAAATGTAATTAAATGCACATATGGTCAAAATAATATGTATAAAAATTACTCATGCGTGTAACGTGTGAGTTAACTATTACGCTTAGGTAAATTAATAAAACAAGTAAAAAATCACGGTTTTTAATGCACTATCTTATTAAACTTATTGACACTGGTGATGATTTATTGAACATTCGAATTATATTTCTTAATACCACATTCGAGACCAAATACGAAAACATCTTAAGTTAGTTGTGTAATATGTTGTTTACACAACTTTCATTAAAAATGTATTTTTTTAATATTCTCCAGATATTTTCAGGTGAATGGTTGCGAAGGTTTAACAAAAGAGTCCAAAAAAAATTGTCTCCTTGTAACTTTTTTGTTAAACAATGACGTGACGAGCTAACTCAACTTATACTCAGTTACTGGTTGATCTGTGAACATATATTAGATTGACAGACTGACAGAACATTTTAACTAATTTGTTAGTACATAAAAAAAGTTCAAACAACGTGTGGTTGGTTACTAGAGCTGCATGCGTGGTAAGTCGCCTGCACCACAGCTCACACAACCCACAGTCCATATATAAATTTATAAATGTCTGTTCCATTGAAAAATTATTATAGGACAATGCAACATCACTGTCATCCTACTGAAAATTATTATGACCTATCTCTAAACTATTCACATTGCCAGTATGAACTGCCTTCTTATTATTGATTCATGCTATATTTGTGCAATTTCCATTCTGAGCCAGGTTCAGTTGAAATATGTTTGTTTTGGCATAAAACAGAATAGGTAGGTAGCTATGCATTAAATTACGTACCTAAACAATTGTGATAGGTACTTAATTTTAAGGAAAATATACATTTATATTAACATTTTGTCATTTTATTAATCTGTTAGATATAATTTCCTTGTTGATTTTAATGATCTATCACATAAAGTAGAGCTGGTACAAAATACTGCAGAATTACTTAATCATCCACTCAAACATTTTCCATATATTTTTAAATTTATTTGATGTAATAATATGAGCTTTTTATAATCCTGTACTGAATGTGTAAACAAATTAAGATCTATAAGAATCTAAATTTATATAACTCAAAGGTGACTGACTGACTGACTGACATAGTGATCTATCAACGCACAGCCCAAACCACTGGATGGATCGGGCTGAAATTCGGCATGCAGGTAGATGTTATGACGTAGGCATCTGCTAAGAAAGTATTTCCATTCTTAAGAGGGTGAAATGGATGGTTGAATTATTTTCCCATAGGCCACGCCGCGGGCGAAGCTGCGGGCAGAAGCTCGTTGTGATATATATATGAAGACATGAGTCAATGTTTAAATCAAGGACATTGTTTTTGAGTACTTACCCCAAAAAACTTCAACTAGTGTTATTGGATAGTAAAACCATGTTTTTTTATAGCCAGTGTTTATTGAACACAACAATGTTTTTCAATTTGCCCACTGCCATTTCACAAGGTGGAAGATTTATATTGTGTAACAAATCATTAAGCTCTAGATTGTTATTTAGTATTTCTGTAAATTGGCTTCATTGGTTAAGAAGTCATATTGAATAAATAAGATATTCTCTCAGTTTATATCTCCATAACTGTAATTTTATATTCTGCAACTTTAATATGTTATGTTGTCTTTATGCTTACTTACTTTTTCTTTGATAATGTAATATTCATTATTGATATTTTGTTTATACAATATAGATATATTGTACCATACGTACCATGGGGATAATGTAATTTTTTAAATTATATTGTGTTCGTGGCATAAACAAACAATTTGCCAATGTGCCACATGGATAGACATTTTTTATCTCATATGTCATCTTAATGTTGATGGCCGCTTTGAATTGCTACATAATATGATTACCATGTTTGGTTATTTTACATCTGTATTTTATAAGTTTATATCAGTCTTTTGTAATTTGCACAAAATGCATTGTCATGAATTTGGGTTCTGGCTGAAAATCAGTAACTAGTGTTGTTATTTGCAATCACAGTTATATGCTGAACCCATTCCTGACATTACATGTCACACATATGTACCTCTATATTTTATTATGTTTCTATTGTACTGTGTGTAAATAAATATATGTATTTCATTTCATTTAAATAATATTATAGTGTGTGATTACTCAAATATAAAACATTTTAAACAAATTTCCATGTAAAATAGAAAGAACATGACTGTAAGTAGTTTCTTGTTACTTCACCTATACAGGTATAATTGGAGCTTCAGATTGCAGTTTTCTTTTCTTTGTTGTATCATATTAGCTTGCCCCAGTAGTTGGAAAGAGAATTTCTTTTTTTCATACTCATTTATATTCAGTTTGCTGAACTTGAAGATTAGGCACCTTGTATTATGGTAAGCTTAAAACATTAAATTATTTATAGTATTCCGATTTAGACTTGATGTGCAGTAAATAGCCTATTTGGAAATATAAACAAATTATTTGGCTTTGACTTCGGTTTCAAAACACAATAATAATAATTGTTTTCCGTCAGAAGCAGCTGCAGTGCAATTATTTGTAATTATGTAGTGAATGGAGTATGTGGTATTTCTAATACGCTAATAATTCTAATAAAATAAACTGAAGTTTTCTACTTTCAGTAGCTGACAGTTCCTTTGATTCACATTCATAGTATTACTGAAAATATTGGCTAGAAGTATCGGAACATGTAAGATAATACTTACGGACTGAAAAATCAATAAACTTCTGGACGTTTCTTTACAACGCCTTATTCATACTTACCACTTCACAGAAGGCAAAAAGAAGTCTCTGCCAATCTTCAAAGAACTTATCACTCAATAGTAAGTCCGAAAAACTATTAAAATAAATTATTTTCGTCACCAAATGAATGTAACAAAAACGATGAAATCACAAATCGAAGTCCGAGTTTTTTGAACCAAGATGTATATTGTATTGACGAGTGGTAGCTGACACTGACCACAGCAGTTTGACGTCGACGTGCGTTGACAATTTTTTGGCTCCCCACTTTCGTGTATTTAGCCAGTTAATTAATTATTACAATTACTTGACACTGGCTAAATACACAAAAGTGTGGAGCCAAAACCAACCAAAAAAAAAAAATTTATATTATTTATTTATATATATGTATCAAGTCAAGTCACAGGCCAAGTCATCAAGTTAAATCATAGTCTAGTCTAGTCAAGTCATACTACTAGTAAAGTGGTGGCAACTTGGTGAAGCTTCTATGGAGTTTTGGAAACAACACGAAAAGAAACGTTTCACCATCATTTTACCACTTTCCCACACCTGGCCTTTAATCCAGCACTTGACGAATAAAATGCCACCAATTTTATGCACTAACACTGCAAATAACACAAGTTTTGGAAAATAATACAATGCGACGACGCGATAATTTTTGTTTTCCCGCCAAAAAAAAACTGCCGTAATCTTTTTTTTTAATTGTTTTGGCTCCACACTTTTGTGTATTTAGCCAGCGTCAAGTAATTGATAATTAATCAAGGTAATGATATTTCACGCAAATATGTGTCATATCAGTCGGAGTCATCAAGTCAAGTCATAGTCAAGTCATAGTCAAGTCATAGTCAAGTCATAGTCAAGTCATAGTCAAGTCATAGTCTAGTCAAAGTCATACTCCTAGTAAAGTGGTGGCCACTTTACTTGAAGCTATTATGGAATTTTGGAAACAACACGAAAAGAAACGTTTCACCATCATTATACCATTTTCCCACAGCCTATAATCCAGCCACCACCAATTTTATGCACTAACACTGAAAATAACATAAGTTTTGGAAAATAATACAATGCGGTGACGCCATCTTTTTCGCTTTCCCGCCAAAACTCCTGCCGTACTCTTCTGCTGATATTAGGTCTTTACCTATGAAATTGCCGTTTTGTTTGAAAAAAGTTAAAGTATTTTTTTTTCGAACTTATTTATTTCTTTTATTCAAAGTAATCACCCCTGCAATCAATGCATCTTTGCCAACGCAGTGGCAGATTATGGATGCCCTTCTTGAAAAAATCAGCAGGACGGGAGACAACAAACTCTTCAAAGGCGTTTTGTACTGCCTCTCGGGAATTGAATTTTTTTCCCGCTAAAAAGTTGTCCAAATGTTGGAAAAAGTAATAGTCGGTAGGCGCAAGATCTGGTGAGTATGGCGGATGAGGGAGAGCTTCCAAACCCAACTCATGCAGCTTAGAGACTGTCTGTTGTGCAGTATGGGGTCGCGCGTTGTCGTGAAGTAGCAGTGGAGACGACCGATTGACCAAAGCTGGTTGCAGACGTGCGAGTTTCGCCATCATTGTGGTCAGTTCTTCAATGTACACATCTGCAGTAATGCTCTCACCGTTTTGTAAAAAGCTATGATGAATCACACCAGCACTAGACCACCAAACTGTGACCATCACCCCTTTCTAGGGGTCATTTTTCGTTTTGCACATTGCTTTGGTACCGAACCAGGATCTAACCAACTTGCTGAGCGCTTTCGATTGTCAAAAAGAATCCATTTTTCATCGCACGTAACAATTCGGTTCAAAATTCCTCCATTTCTGTGCCTGTTAAGCAGCGCAAGGCAAGTCTCGACGCGTACGTTGCGCTGGCGATCGTTAAGTTCGTGGGGCACCCATCTATCAAGCTTTTTTATCTTGCCAATCTGTCGCAAATGGACCAATATTGTTTTGATGCTAACATCAAAAGCTGCTGCCAGCTCAGCTGTAGATTGAGATTCATCAGCTTCCACGATCGCCTTTAATTCTTCATTGTTGACCAAAGTTTCCGGACGACCACGAGGTTCATTTTTCAAGTCAAAATTCCCAGAACGGAACCGAGCAAACCAATAACGGGTTGTACGTTCGTTTGTACAGTTCTCTCCGTAAACGTCGTTGATGTTACGTGTCGTTTGTGCCGCGTTGGTGCCACGACGGAACTCATATTCCATAATTACACGAAATTTCAAAGTATCCATTATGAGGAAAAATGTTGAAATGTAATGAAAATACAACGCTAATCAATAAACAAAAGACTTATATTGTAAATAGAATGTCATATTTTTAAAACAAAATTAATTTGAATTTAGAATTCATAGCCAATCAAAACTTTTTTTTGTTTGAAAAAGTCTGTACTGCAATACGGCAATTTCATAGGTAAAGACCTATTATAATTTGGAATTGTGATCTGGCAACACCGCCAAAGGCGTCGTTTGTGGCTTGATTGTCGTTGTCTTGTCGATGTCGCTGTCGTCTTTCATTCATTGGTTTCATTTTGCCATCTTTAATTTGGCGCCTTTGGCGAGTTCGGCAGTTCTGTTGTCGTAGATACCGTTCCCTTTATGAAATAAAGTTTACCGAATTTGTGTCCACGATTAGCCCAATTATTCTGAAAAATGGTGGACGGTGACGCCAGCACATGGTCTCCAGAAGACACGCTTAGAGTATTGATAGCATCAGACATTCATTTGGGTCACTTGGAGAACGACGCCGTCCGCGGTGAAGACAGTTTCATTGCTTTCGAAGAAGTGCTTTCTTTGGCGGTGCAGTATGATGTCGATATGATACTACTGGGTGGTGACCTGTTCGATCACGCCAAACCTTCGCCTAACTGTATGTATAAATGTACTGAAATCATCCGCAAGTACTGCCTTGGAGATAAACCGGTGCATGTGGAATTACTATCTGACCAGTTAGAAAACTTTTCCAGAAATGTTAACTATGAAGATCCTAACTTGAATGTGTCATATCCCATACTGTCAATTCACGGCAATCACGATGATCCTGTTGGGCAGGGAAGCATTAGCTCCCTTGATATTCTGTCTATTTCTGGCCTTGTTAACTATTTTGGCAAGTGGACTGATTATACACATGTGCGCATCTCTCCAGTTTTGATGCAGAAGGGTGCTACTAGACTTGCACTTTATGGCCTGAGTCATCTGAAGGACCAAAGGCTTACCAGACTGTTTGCTGAACAAAAAGTAGAAATGGAACGCCCAGATGAAAGCCTTGATTGGTTTAATTTACTGGTGTTGCATCAAAATAGGGCTGATAGAGGACCAGGAAACTATATTCGAGAAGATGTGTTGCCAAAATTTTTGGACCTTGTAGTATGGGGTCATGAGCATGATAGTCAAATTTTCCCCATGCAAGGAAAGAAGGTAGAAAAAGATAGCTTCTTTGTACTACAACCAGGAAGTACTGTGGCTACTTCTTTGGCAGCAGGGGAAGCATTACCCAAACATTGTGGCTTGTTACAAATACATAAAGGAGACTTCCAACTAACTCCCCTGCCCCTAAAAACTGTTCGACCATTTATATTCAAAACAATGGTGCTATCTGAAGAAAATTTAGGTGAGGAAGCTGTCAATGAAAATGAAAAAGTTCAAGAATTTTTGAAACTTAAAATCACTGAAGCTATAGAAGAAGCCGCAAGCCATAGAAGCGGGAATCCAAAGCAACCTGAGCTTCCTCTTGTGCGCTTGAATGTGTTTTATGAGCATGAAGGCCAAAATTTTAATAGAGCTAGATTTGGTCAAAACTTTAATGGTCTTGTTGCAAATCCTAATGATGTTCTCAATATGAAGAGGGAAAAAAAAATAAGGCCGCGCCAGGACCGGGACATAACCGAAGAGGCGGACATGACGGGCGTAGCAGCGCAGGCGGCTGACGTGGAATCTCTCCTGCGCGCATACTTCCTGGCCCAGCCGCCAGAGAAGCGTCTCTCTGTGCTCTCCGTTCGCGTGGTCACTGAAGCTGTGCGCGACTTCACGCTCAAGCACAACGACGACGTATTCCGTCGCACCTTCGAAGCTCACAAGCGGCGGTTCGTCGCCTCTCTGCTTGACTCCACTGCTGAGACAGAGGAGGAGATTGCGGCGCGCGTACGCGAGTGCAAGGCCGAGCTGGATGCCACCGAGGACGATAAACTAGCTGGCGTTGTGGACACGTCGGTACGTGCCGCGCCGCAAGCTCCTAAGCTTGTTGTGCCGATTGTAAAACTGCCGCCGCAGGTGACCGTTAAGCGCGTGTCGTCGCCCAACTCTCGCAAGGCTATAGTGGTGCTTTCAAGTGACGATGAGGATCAGGAGCCGCTGCGGGGGCCAGGGCGGGGTCGCGGTAGAGGCGCGCGAGGGACGGCGACGCCGCGCGGCCGCGGCCGCGGGTCCCGTAAGACCCAGCCGCCGCCGGAGCCTTCACCACCGCCCGAGCAGCGCCGAACGCCGCGCCGCGCCGCCGCACAAAAATCCAGTTCTTGGCTCCAGAGTATGGTGAAAACGCGCAAATCCAACCACTCTTCAGATATAGAGGACTCGGACTAGTAGAGCTCTGTTTCTTCCTATGCGATCTGTGACTGTACTATGTATGGATAGTTTGTAAGGACTAGTGTAATAAGTTGTGCAAGTTGATAACAGTATCAGTATATATTTTGTCACTTGTAATAATAATTGTTTTATAATATAAAGATGATTATTATTATTAACTTTTATTTTGATTTAATAAAAGAAGTAAATTGATCGAAAGTTTAGAGGATTGTTTATACCCATAGAGTAATATCTTTATTATTGTTAAGTTAGTAAAATAAATAAGCCCAAATTAGTCATTATGTAATTTGCCAAGTGGACCTTTGAGAACTTCCCAAAATAATATTTCTCTTGATGTCTAAATAGCTCAGTACAGAGTGCTTGCCATTAGTACTCTTATCACAACTTTGTTGCGCCAATAAGATACCTAAAAAAATTTTTGTATAACTTAGTATTATTGGCGCAATTTGTCTAAACCCAGTACTAATTTTAAATTTTATTTTCTCTGTATAATAAATATTCTTTAAAAAGCGCGTACTTTTTTAATTTATCTCATCTGTCTGATGTGAGAAATAAAAATCGTCCACCATTACATACTAGATACTCAAAATGGTTTGATAAGGTTAAATAAAACGAAATTATGTATCCTAAAAACATGTAGGTATGTATAATCATAAACTTATATCACAATCTAAATAGCAAGGCCCAAGGGTACACCGCGGGTTAAGAACTAGCTTTAAAAGCCATTAAATTTAAAAGGTTAAATCATAAATGCTGAGATATTCGATTTACTTCAGTGCATTTGCAAATCTCGTAGAAACATCTTGCCAGTTGGCGACATCGAATATTGCCTTCACGTAGTCGGCTCGCACGTTTTTGTACTGGAGATAGTAGGCATGCTCCCATACATCAATGCCGAAGAGTGGCACTAAACCTGGAAAAGAAAAGACCCGAATCAGTCCAGTCAGATACTTTATTTTTGAATAAGGGGGCCATCCATAAATTACCTCTCATGATTTTTTTACCCCTCCCCCATCATTGTCACAGCTGTGAGACCCCTACCTAGTGTGATGTCACAATTTTACATTTAGAAATTATGAAAATAAAAATTGAGTGTTGTAATACTTACATAAAAAATGTGATGTCACAAAGATTGGGACCCCTCCCCCCCTCTTGTCACACTACGTCGACCCCCTCCCTCCCCCTTAACGTGTGACGTAATTTATGAATGGTCCTAAGAGGCATATATGCAGCTGTACGTTCTTTCGTGTAAACAACCCAGTTCTATAATAAGCAAAATTATCCTATGACTGTATGTTACTCCAATGGGCATCACAGATCAGTAATATGTAGCTAGAGTGAGTTCAACATGACATGCACTTCAATCAAGATGGCGGCGAGTCGAGGCAGCGATTGCAGCGCTAATTCGACAGTCTTGGAACTAAGCTGTCACACCCGTGATGGGCATAGTGCGAGTTTCAAGAAACTCCCATCAATTAACTGTTCATAAACTGGCCGCTAGGGGCGCTGTATATGACTTTTTTTTGTTTTTGGTTTGGCTCCACACTTTTGTGTATTAAGCCAGTGTCAAGTATTATATAATTTCTCAAGTTAATTAATATATAATTATATGTGAGTCAAGTCACAGTCAGTCATCAAGTCAAGTCATACTCCTAGTAAAGTGGTGGCAATTTTACCAGAAGCTTCTATGGAGTTTTGGAAACAACACGAAAAGAAACGTTTCACCATCATTATACCACTTTCCCACACTCATGCATGTAATCCAGCACTTAATAAATAAAATGCCACCAAATTTATGCACTAACACTGAAAATAATACAAGTTTTGGAAAATAATACAATGCGGTGACGCGATCTTTTTCGTTTTCCCCCCAAAACTCTGTATATGACTTACTATATGTGTATACATATAGTAAACACGTATGTGTTATTAGTTCAAAACTTCACAAAAATGGCTAAGAACTCTACCAAACAACTTTATCAAAATACGTTCAGCCGTTTTATCGTACCATATTATATGTAGTAACATATTTAGTCATCTGTGATCGTACAGCGTAATTTTCCATTCATAATATTATACACACATAAATAGGATAGATTTACTATGAGTACAATAGAGCGCGAATTTTTGAAGTGGGTGCAAATGGTGAATTACAATAGTTTCTACTGGAAATAATGGGGCCAAGGCATACTTTAAGATTCCACCAATCACAGTTGAAAAATTCACTCTGTATAGATTAGTAGAAAATAGAGTCTATAGCATTTTTTTTATCTACCTGTAGTGGCTTGAAGCGGGTCTTGATTCTGGCAAGTGGTAATTTGGAGCTTCTTCATATTCTTGTTGTATCCAAGCCAGCCCCAGCCGGAGCCTTGCACGCCGACCGCCGCTGCAGACAACTGGCTCTTCATGTTCTCCATTGAACCGAAGTCTCTGAAGATTTTGAAGGAAATAAGTTACATTGAGAAGTAATGAAGTCTGAATGGACTACAGGTGACAATAAAAACAGTGAAAACTGATTTGAATTAATATTTGTACAGATTGCTACGAGACTAAATACGATACTTTTTATAGAGGGAAAACGTGTAAATAGTCAAGTATATAATGATTTATGTTTTTTTTTTATAACAGTATCGCCTGCTTACTGCTTTGGACATGAGATCACTTGTCACCTTAGACAATTTAGAACTACTATAAATGTTCGAAGCTCATCACGGTAGCTTTAGTAAAGCATGTCTTGGCTTTAGGGTTAGATGGTTGCGGGTTCAAATCCCGTTCGTTATCCAAATATTTCCTTTACAAATATAAATAATAAAAATAAGTTGTTTTTAACTGATACTATATTCCCACGTTTGTCAATATTTTTTATGTATTATCACATATGAAATATATAGTGATTTTATTTGTCTGATAATGGGAATTGGACTTGGTCGTAATCATTATAAGAGTTTATCAAGCACACCACTGTATCTTGGGCTCCAGCGTGCTAAGATTCGTATTACAGAACGACACGAGGTTTACTAGGTGGTAGGATTTTTCTGCAAAGTTCGTTTTAGTAGGTACCACCGCTTTGCCAGTTGTTCTGCCGCCAAGTGTGCAAACACTACTGTGTGCCGCTTTAGGGCACTGTAGCTAGGGAAATTACTGGACAAATGAGACTTTATGATCTGATCTTTGTCTAGTAATCCTATTGCTAGACTGTGCTGATGTCTCAGGATGATGTTTGCAGTGCAGTGTCACGCAAAACTTTATATTTTGGAATTGCGAGTGACACTGTTCTGTTATGAGTGGGCGTGTCGCTTAACATTAGCTGAACGACTAGCTAGAACGTCACATCATTACTAACATTTAAAAAAAAGAATCGACGCTTGATCTTAGATTGATGTTGGTCATGTCGAGATTTTAATCACAAAATAATGAAATCTTCAGTTGAGCACTAATCGAAGACAGCATAGTTTCATAATACATGCCTAAAGTAAATAACAACAAGCAGAAACATGACAAGCAATTTAAAAATAATAAAGGAACTACAAGAATGTATAAGGTAATTCGGATTACATATTAAATTAAGATAAATATAAATAGACAAACTACATACATAAATAGAAAAACAAAACACAAATTAATAATTAAAATTTGAGATTTTAGATTCAGTGACATTTATGTTCCTTGACACACCTGAAATTTATAAAACAATAACCCAGTTAACAATAAAAACTACCTAATAGTTATTTTGTGTTTAGTTTCTCTCTATTAAAGAAATAGTCAAAATAAAACAAGACAAAATTCTGAACAGATTTTTCATTGTTATAGTGTTCATTAGTAAGGGGGAAAAATAATTAAACCTCTTGACCATAACTACCAATTTACCAAATATGGTACCACCATAATGCCACTTCAAGTTTAGTATCACTATGCAGACACACAAAAAAGAAACCAGAATTTAGTTTCTTTTTTATGATTAGTTATGTTAACCAAATACATAAAGAAAAAACACACACAAAAACATGCAGTATAGTAATTTAGAATTTACTTCTCTATAGCTTTAACGAGGTCAGCAGATGGTTTGCCACCGTTGGCTGAGAGGTTCTGCCAGAATATTGTGTGGTTGATGTGACCGCCACCATTGAATTTGAGGGCTGGCGCCAGGCTGATTATAGTTTGGATATCACCTGAAGTACAATTTATAAAAACAAATATTATGTACATGACGGCGGCTACGTCCAGTTATAAACTCTATGCACAGCGATCGAGCACCGTAATTTACCCTGTGGTGGCATTAAATGTATTACAGTGGCAGCACCGGCAACTGTCATGGCGCCCCTACCTGTCTGGCTATATAAAGGGGTCGATTGGTGTGCTACGATTCATTCTTGTTTCAGACACGGCGCGGTGTGGACATGCTGAAGGCCTATAGTTATATAGGTTGCAACCTACCCACAACACGTTCCTGCCCACATCAGAAGTGGGATTGCCCATTTCTACATCACTCTTCAAGCAACGCGAAACGTGACGAGACGTGATGTGAATGATGACGTGACGGCGGGTGACACTAATATCAAATTTAGTTGCAGGGTTAACCCAAACCAGTGAAAAAAAAAATGGAAAAAAAGTAACGATTCGTTTTTTTCGAGAAAAAAAGAGAATGTAAAAATGATGACAAGAAAAATGTGTCTGAATGCTAAAGGGATAATCTATCCGGACTAGCACTAATGGTCCATAAAAAAAAATGTTGGTTGCTAAAGGGATATCTTTCCGGTCTAGCACTAATTGGTCCATAAAAAAAATGTAGGAATGATGATTTTTGGTTGCTATAGGGATATCTATCCGGTTAGCATTATTCGGTCCATTTTTTATAAATGAAGGTATACTAATGGTCCTGAAGGGTTAACCCTGACGATGACTGGCAGGTTAAAATGCTTTTGACTAATGAAATTGAAACCTGATCTTTTGACTTTGACTCCAAGTTTAACTCAATTTAATTGTCAGGATGAATGAGCAATAACACTGACACTGATGTCCCTCACCAGGTACAAAGTGAAGCTAAGCGTACGAGGACGTACGCACGTCAGTATGGCCGTGACGGCGGCTACGTCCAGTTATAAACTCTATGCACAGCGATCGAGCACCGTAATTTACCCTGTGGTGGCATTAAATGTATTACAGTGGCAGCACCGGCAACTGTCATGGCGCCCCTACCTGTCTGGCTATATAAAGGGGTCGATTGGTGTGCTACGATTCATTCTTGTTTCAGACACGGCGCGGTGTGGACATGCTGAAGGCCTATAGTTATATAGGTTGCAACCTACCCACAAACCGTTCTGCCCACATACACTTTGAAGATTACATAAATCAATAAATAATAATAATATGTGTGAACATCTCACACAACGCCATCTAGCCCCAAACTAAGCAATGCTTGTATTATGGGAACCAGATAACTGATATGATACTTAGGTACTTTTTTTTTAAATACATACATAGAATACAATATGACACCCAGACACAGAACAAATACATATGTTCATCACACAAATGTTTGTCCAGTGGGAATTGAACCCACAAACCACAGTTCAGAAGGCAGGGTTACTACCAACTGAGCTATTGGGCCCGTCAAAATCAATTAGATACCAATATATTATTCAGTCAGTGAAGGATTGAAATAAATCATCATACAATTTTTTTCACATATTACTATGAAATGAGAATTTTGCAATATGGAAGTTGTAATATTGGGTGGTATCCATTATGATCCTGAAGGGTCTATTGGTACTAATAGATAATACATTTTCAGAGATTCAGATTCTGGAGGTAAGATAGGTAGGTATTCTACCTACAAAGACTTATTTATAAGTTGGTTTTCTTCGAATTTAATGGTTAGTAATGTAGTGTTTTGTATCTTATTATCCTTCTATTACAACTTTGCTACTACTATCTAGCTATACTAGCTATCTATCTACTATATTTAAGATCATTACTTTCTGCAAATACAAATATAAAATCAAAATACAAATATGTATTATGTCATACTTAGATTTCATTAAAAATATTTTATTATATATTTTATTTGCTAAACAAGTTTAAATAAAAATAAAAAATACTTTTCTATAGCTTCTTGAAATGGTCCGCATGGTTTTGTTGGACATGGAGTCAAATTAAGCCACAGTATAGAATGGTTGATGTGGCCACCACCATTGAACTTGATGGCACTCAGGAGGCTTAGCAGGGTATTCGTATCTGCTGCTGTCAAATTATCAGTGCCATACAATTAGCATTGAATAGAATTGGTCTAAATTAAATAGTTTTTATTATTTGAACATTAAATAACAACCTTTCAAGCAGGACAGGACACAATGGAAAGAGTTGGAGGAAACATTTGCCAAAAAGTCGACAGATCAAGAGTACCAATGAAGAAACTGAATAACACAAGGAAACAATGAATATCTGAGAGAGACAGACATAAATATTAAAATAACAACCTTTAGCTTGTGCTTGGGCAAGCTTCTCTTCTGCTGCATTCAGGTTGTTGATGTAAGTGGCATGATGCTTGCTGTGGTGCAAAGCCATGATTTCTCCGCTGATCACAGGCTCCAAGGCCTTGTACTCATACGGCAAATCAGGTAGGGTGTGTTTCTGACGAGAAGCCCCAATTGTACGGCTAAAAAACGGAAAATTTAGAAAAATATTCTCTCATACATCATGATTATTACAAATTCAATGGACACAGACATTCGGCATGACATCGCTTAGTTACTCAAAAAAATACAAATTCTGTATGGTACATACCTAGGTATAATTTGTATTTTTTGATTTGCTTATACTTGGCTGGAAAGCAGGTGCTTACCAGCCAAATATAAGCGATTTTGCTTATAGTTTTCAGCGGAATTACACTGGATATTTCTATATCATTTTGAATCTAGGAAACATTTATCGCAGCAAAATCGATCAGCACAACCCGTTTCTTAGATTTTTAGGATTCATTTTTACTTACAGGACAACCCCAACTCTTCGAGATACGAACATTGTTACTAGGAACTGAATGGTATGTATTTTATCAAAAACTATCCGGCGCCGGAAAGATATATAAAACTATTTATGAGAAAAAAAAAACAGTGACGAGCTTAATTATGCAATCGTTTGATCAAATCACACAATAGCAACACAAATTACATATTTTATTTGAAGGTTTGATTCAGGGCTGCCAGAAAGCGTTCTATGCATTCCTCAAAATAATAATAAATATTTTCCCCAGTATTTATTAAAATAGGAATTTCGAAACTATCAGTTTTGGGTATATACGCTGGGTTTCAATAAAAGTCACGGGCATATTTACTCTAGGGTTAAAATAGCTAACAGGCCACTCTTTGTGCTTTTTACTTAATAAAGCTGACAATATTTAAAGAAAGTTTAACGGCGATGTCACCAGTTTGACGGTGATGGTCACCGTTAAAGTCCTCAGGTTTAAGGTTGATACCAGTTTGGTGTTGTTGTTGGTAATTATAACGAGGACGTTAATAAAACTCGATTTGAAGTGTATCAGTAGAACTAGCGTAGCGGAATATATTTATTAAAGAAAAATGCCTATATTTATACAAAGCTTAACCTAGGATTGTCCAATAAGAAAATAAGATTATAAAATTACACCAATGAGGAAGAAAACTGCCAAATATCACTGCAGATGGCGTTGGCATCGCTTGACCCAAGGAAACTGTCAAATTGTATACAAATAAGATTATTTCAGAGAATTAAACTAATTTTTTGTATAAATGCCGCGTTGTGTAGCTGTCGGGTGTAATAAAAATGGAAATCATTCATTCCCTAAAGATCCCCATATGAGAAAACTGTGGGAACGTGCCACAAAAATTAAAAATTTCAAATCAGTGGATAATTCAAGGTTATGTGCTCGACACTTCAAACAATCCGACTTTCAAGAAATAAGTTCTTCTACAGGTGGTTCATAATGAAATAAACACAATCCTACATACCCTACATTATTATAAAAGCTCAAGTAACTCTGCCTCTGTTTGTTACCTTTTCACAACTGAACGGCTGGACGGATCTTGATGAAATTTGGTATAGATATACATCATGCATCGTGCGTGAGAAAGGGCTACTTTTATCTCCAAAAGAAAACTGTACCTGTGGGAAATGAGGGTGGAACTACGGGGCACAGCTAGTATCATATATATTTTAGAATAAAGTCTTTCATTTACCAGATTGCTGACATTGTTTATGTAGAATGAAAAAAAAAACATTTAGTTTGAGTTTTGGCAATAAGTATGTGTTGTTCGACCTAAAACCATGTATTGTTAATTTCAGGACTTCCGCAAGTTAATAAATACTTGAAAAAAAACTGCTATTCCAAGTATTTTCTGTTGGAACTGTACAGTTTCTACAAGTGCAGTAGCTAGAGAACAGAGATGCTTGAACCGTTCTATCAAGAAAGAATTATTATTTACCACATCACAAGACCAACCTAATACTGCAGAAGAAACTCCAGATTTGGTGCCATTAGCAGAGTTAGAAATAGAAATAAAATCATCATAATATGGGCCTACTCCTATTTTGCATATAGGTGACTCTAACTCTAAAACCACTCAAACTCCGCATTTATTTAGACTTTTATCATCTGAAGATTTGTTGTCAGATCCTAAGTCAATACTGTTTTATACTGGATTAGAAAATATAAATAAATACATGCTAGTGTATGCGACTCTACTACCAATGGCTGATCATTTGTGTTATAGAAGTAGCCAAGTGATAAATGTGAGCACGGGAGATCAGTTTTTATTGATGCTTATCAAATTAAGAAGGAATAAAGAAGATTTTGAACTTGGTAAATTTTTTGGCATTAGTACCACAGAAGTTGGATATATTTTTATAACATGGGTGAATTTTGTGTATGAATTGTGGTCAAAAGTAGATATTTGGCCTAGTCGTCAATTAGTAACATATTACATGCCAAAACAATTTAAACAACATCATCCATCTACTAGGGTGATAATTGATGGTACAGAAATACCTATTTCTAAGCCGAAAAACCCCATATCTCAACAAGCTACATTCAGTAGCTATAAACACAAAAATACCATTAAATTCTTAGTTGGTGCCACACCCGGTGGTCTATTATGCTTTTGCTCAGAAGGATATGCTGGTTCTACAAGTGATCGTCAAATAACAGAGAGAAGCTCACTAGTAAATAAATGTAATGAAAATGACTCTATAATGGCTGACAGAGGATTCAATGTTCAAGATTTATTTGAACACAAAAACATTGCTATTCATACTCCAACATTTTTAAAAGGGTTAAATCAGCTGCCAGGGATAAAATTAAAACATGACAGGATACTGGCAAGTAATAGAATTCATATAGAACGTTTAATTGGTCTAACTAAGACCTATAAAATACTCAAGACTGATGTAAACGCTTATTATGTACCTTTGTTGTCTAGGATATTTTTTATATGTACTATGCTATGTAATTTCAAGGAAGGTATTGTGAAATAAAAAACATGTTTGCACTCAACTTTTTTTAATTATATCTAGATAGTTTTTATATAGAAACACATTCAACAAAGCTGGTTTAAAGAATGAAAAATAAAATTGATCTAGCATCAATAGCATGCCAGTTATTAATTCTTCATCCCTGTTGACAAACACCACTTTCATATCCTTATAGGTATAAATAAAAAAATTGCAATATTTCCGTTCAGTACAGTATAACTGGCCTTGAATTTGATGGTAATATGGTGACCCAAATTTCAACCTATATTCCCCTTCAACTTCACCTTTATCCAAGTAAGGCACAGTAATGTTGGAAATAATTTCATTTCTGCTTGTATATGGACATTTTATTTCTATTATTGTTTCAACACCCATGAGGCCATCTGGAGAAGCAGCTAAATATGGTCTTTCTAAAGAAATAAACAGGCCACATGGTATAACATCTACATCCATTTTTTCCATGTAGAGCTGGAGGGCTACAGTTTCGTTCACAATGCCATGATTGGTAGCTCTTGATGTAAATTGACGTGGAACTAATAATTGATGGGAAAATTTTGCCTGTGAACTACTTTTTAAATGACAGATTGTATGAAATTTGCTAGCTGTTATCCTGTTTTTACGGTGTGAGATCCACTGGTCATTCATTGCTTGGCCGCAGGTCTCTGCCTCTATAATATTGGCTGTTTCTGGTGAAATTTCTTCAAGATTTAATTTTTTAATTAAAATTTGGGAATCTTCCCCGCAGTAACTATGATCCCACTCGATCGCATGAGGATTAGCAGGCTCATATAGTTGTTTAAAAGGCATACTTGAGGAAGAGCAATTCATAATTAAGTTTCTAAACTTTTGGTTGTACTCTGCTGTGTTAATTTTCATAGCACAAGGAGAGAATATAATATTCTCTAATTTTCTCTTCATTGGTAGCCCAGTAGTTTTAATTGGGGTTGAAGTAAAAGCATTTTTTGGCACGTGAAACTTCTGCAATTTTTCTGTGGGTGTTAGGTGCTTGATGATGATTTTTTTTCTCACCATGTGTTCTATTCCAAAGAGAACCATTGCAACATGTTTACAATGGGCTGCTGTACCACTCCCGGCAACACATTCACAACAGGTTTCTATAATTTCACCACTAGAATGTAGTTTTAAATTAATTGCATACTGTAAGCGTTTCATGGAAGCCTTTCCTATAGCTTTTATGAAAGTATACTTGTTTTGTATGCATGCTCTTATTGTTACCAAATATCTTGACTCATAAAGTTGTAATCCATCATCAGGTTTTTTGTTGAATCTGTAAAACAAAAATAAAGATTTAAAAAATTTTCTTTAGATCACACATGTTCATCATAGGAATATATAGACAACACAAATAACTCACTCATTAAAGTATAATTGAATGTGGTGTTTTGTCAAGGGAGGTAGCAGTGTGTTACTGTTGACATCATAGTAATTCTCAGGTGCCGGTAAATCCATTTTAGCATCATCCGTTTCTGAACTGCTCTGTGGTATACCAAAATTGAAGTTTCGATCGAAGGACTCGAGTCTGCAACAATTTATAGGGCATTAACAACAATGTAGGTTATGTTTTCATAGAAAATAAAATAATTTGTCTTCGATATGTGCCTTCATAGTACACTACATACAAGTACTAACATTGTAAGAATTGTAATTTAACTATTGAACCGTTTAGGGAAAGAAGGGATGAGAAACTACTCAAAATCTACCTGTTGACAAGGTCCGCTTTTCTGCCCCGTAAAGAGCCTCCTCTTCTTCTTAATTCATCTTTAAGCTGTGGTACCAACCACGATGCGTACATTTTGTTAGTGATCTAAAACTTTCAAATACACAGCGTCTATTTCAGATAAAAACAATAAAAACACAGTGAGCGCGAAACGTCAGAATCTTTGTTATGGGTCAAGCGATAACAACGCCATCTGCAAACAGCTTTGCGTTTTCTTCCCCATTGTTTCACGTGATTAATTGACCAATGAGATAACGTTCTTCTGTTTACAATGCGTGTGTTGTTAAATTCCCGGCGATTATGCTGTCCCGTTTCCTCCTAGGACAGGTCAGCATGGCGCGCTGTTTCCCTTAAATATAGGCGGCATCGAGTTCTCTCTTTCATAACGCCGGGGGCAACGAACTGTGCGGTCGTCTCTGCGTAACGTTGTCGGTGCTCTGTACTGGTGCTGATTGATGGTGTTCGGAGCTGTGATGAGGTGCTGGTGATACGATTAATATTCGCTCTTTTCAGAGCGAATATTTATCCCAATTGGAACCGCCCTTTTCAGGGCGACATATTAGTTTCTCTGGCGATAGTCTTCATTGTTTCATGTGACAGATAAATAATCGGATTCAGGCTTCAATAAATGATGGTTTGAGTGTGTCTTGTTTCTTCTGGTTATCCTGGTAATCCTGGTAATGGTATTGTGGTAAATCTGGTTCTTTTGGTATCCCGGTAATCTGGTAATTGTTTTGAGGTATGGTATGTGCAGAAGGTAAGTATCGGTAAGCGGTAACTGTTGCGACGCAGGCGCTACAAAAGCCTACTTAATTACGCATTTTTAAATATCATTAATGTTTTATGTTTATCGAGGTAATCTGTTCTAATAACACTCTTAAGTTTCTTAGGTAATTGATTGAAATATATCGATAGAACCGGTGCGGTGGGAGGATATGCCCTCCTTCATTCTACATTCACTTCTCACTTAGGAACAAGGGCCTCACTAAGCTTTTCTAGCCTAAGTTGGTATGAAGGCTTTGCTAAAAGTTCAACCAGTTGGACCTTTTGGGCATGTCAGTCGACACATGAGAGAGTTCTCAGTTCTCACATGGAAATGTACACCTGTCAGAGTATACTTCATAAAGAATGAAACTCCAAGGTATTCTTTTCCTTATGATAGAGTAAAATTTTCTTATACTGGTAACTCTGTTATGTTTTGACGTCAAATGTCAATGTCAAAATCAAATAACTGTCACCCGCGAGTGTCAGGTCTCTATAGCTAAGATTAGTCGTGTAGGTCTGTGCGCAATAGCTTTATAAATTAGTAATCTCTAATCTGTGGCGTGTTGTAAAATTTTCGAACCAAGGTAGTGCGCGGTTGTTGTGTACATTTTTGCCGATAAGCTTGTAATTGTTCATGAGAAATATTTTCAGTTTTTAAACCAAAATACTAAGTACAGGAAGTGATTTTTCTTCTTTTTTTTATAAAATAAGTAGTGTTGTTTTGCACACTCAGGCTGGTGCGGACGCTTATAGCACTAAATACCAGTGTTGGTGCACGTTGTTTATTTATAGACAGTCGCAATTTGCAGACATGTAAATAAGTTGGTGCGTTAATATGTCTCAGCGGGATACAGCGATACATTTGGTTGCCGGAGGGTAAGTTATTGATCTGCGGGAGATCAGTTTCACCCATTGGCTGTTTACTCCTTATCAGTTGATCGCATCAGCCACTAATGTTGTTGGCATTTGGCACATGTGTCGAGATGGTGTTTACGCCAGCGCTTCTGTGCCTACGCATGACACAATTTAACAACTGTGATCTGTGTATCTTTTTGAACCATCGAATGAAATCGGAAGCGATTGAATTATACTTTCTCCTTCAATTTTATGTTATTGTTATTGGATACTGAGGTCATTTAAAAAATAATCCCTATTAAATAAAATTTTTGGAAAACTGGAATTTTATCTTGATCTGCAGAAAGCATGAAAACATTATTTTGATGCTTGTAGGCTTTTAGAGTGTATATGGGCTTAACTATAGAATACTGCCATTCAAGTAAGAGGTTCATATTTTTTTCACAGAAAGGCTTATATATGTGAAGGCTTCACATGAAGTTTTAAGTTGTGGAAACATAACACTTGGCATGAAAAAAATAATTATTGACAATAGGAAAATTCACCATACATTTTATCAATTGGATGGATGTTTTGTTGACTTGTGGAAATGTCGTACATTATTTAGAAATACTATTAGGTGCTATTTTATGTCATTTAAACAGTTTATATGATAATTTCTTATCATGGTAGGGCTTTCTAATATATGTAATTAACATAAAGGTTGGAAGCCTCCCTAAAACGGGAGTGTCACAAATATTGTTTTCAAAAAGAAAAAGTTAAGTTTTGAGGCTAAGTTTCCCTTCAAAGGGGGTCTTCTTCCACAACCTCTACTTCTCGCCCTTGCAACAAATTGGCATCATTCTAAAGCTCTACCCATACTTTTGCTATTATTTAGAAAGGGCTTGCAATGAGTCATGTTGAGCATTTGTAGAAATATAATATTACTTATAATTATATTACTATTTGTATCCTGTAAAAATAGTAACAATAGTGGTTGACCTATGAAGTTCTGTAGCATATTCTATACAAAGTGGAACAAGCACTTTGTATGGAAATGCAGCTTGAGGGAGATAGCTCCATAGGATTCTTTTGTCCTCATCAGTAGGGTGGCAATAAAATAAAAGTTCTTCGAGATATTTTCATTAGATTATGTGTCTCCAGTTGAGAATGAGCTTAAAATGTGGTTTGTGACTACCCTAGCTAACCTAGCTTTGCTTCACCATTTCATCTGTTTAATCACATTGGAACCATGCTTAAGAATCCTATGTCACTATTATGGGCCTTTTAATTGTCTCTATGTATAAATTAATGTTGTTACATTGATCCATTGCAGCACAAAAGCAATAAAAACAAACCAATAGACCATACCTAAGCATTTATAATAATAGTAGGGATAGGGATGATTGTTGTGATGTATGTAAATATTGGATTTGCTCACTAACCAGAACACTTTTCCAGTTCCCAATAATTATCAATGAACAAAAAATTGTATCAATAGTTTTGGAAGTTCAAGCGCTATGGTGAAACATATATCAAAACAAACAAACATACATATAAACTGCTATAAACATATCTCTTCCTCCAGTATATGGAGCTAAATTGACTTAATATAATTTACATTTGAGCATCAAGCATTTACAAAGTCAAGTTTATTATTCATTTGCACGGGAACAAGTTAACATTCCAGAATGATAAGTAAATGTTAATACAGGGTATAAGCTATTTCTCATTAGTGTCACATACAAGTTGGGATTGTAACAAATATAAGATAAGTCAATAAGCCTATCTATTACTTTAATAAAAAATAACAACAATTACAAAAACATGCTATACATGCAAATTTTCACTCAAACAATTTTAAGCTGATTTTAACTGCTGCCAGAATTAATATTAGAAGGATAATTTTAATAGTTCTCTTTATGAACTGCTCCATAACATGGTCACTCTATACACTATGGAAACTATGGTTATCTCCCTCAGGCAGCATTTCTCTCAAAACATGATATAGTCTAATATGGATTTTCTTATCCTTAAGTTAAAGTTTAGTATTGTATAATTTACTATGAGCTTGTTCTTGTTACTATAGATATACCTACTGTACAACTTCCTTGTGGAAGACATTCATATATGTGCATAATTTTTTTTTGTGAAGGATAAATCTTGTTATCAGAGTGCCTCTTGTAATGCTAGTTTAAGAAAAGCATATCCATTTAGGAAGGCTTTAAGAAGGCTAGATCAGGTACTAATGATTTTTTTTAAATAATATTTTTTTTTTTTTAATAAAAACTAGTGGTGACAATTTTCTAACTAAGAACCTTCTCCTGACAATAATAAACGGAACAAAAAAAGAATTACCGAAAATTTTCCCATCCATTCCCACGTGAGGCTATGACCATTGGAAATAGATTCATTTTTATATGTATAATAGTTGTTTGTCAAATTTGGTGATTATGCTAACCAGGTGATACTTCTATAAATCATAAATGCTTACATTCACACAGTGTGGCTGGCACTGCTGGTGCAGTGGTGACATGTCCTCTAGAAGTGGTGAAGACTCGTCTGCAGTCATCTAAGGGTGTTGGGGTGCCACCCTCGCAGCCTCCTCCCTCAGACAACACCACAAGTACCAGAAAAGTCTATTCAAAGATTCAGCAACATCAGGTGAAAATTATTTGTATTATAATATATATTTATGTGATTATATATGCTATGTGTTAGTCCTAAACTCAATATACCTATAAACGAATCTATCTGTATTCATAACTTGCCAAATTTTATCAAAATCTGATCAGCTGTTTTATAACAAACATATGTGCATACATAATACATACGCGCATGCTTTTCTTTTATGATATTGGTAGGATAGGAAGAAGGCTAAATAAAAATGATACCCAACGATCACATAATAGTATCATAGATCCTCGAACCTGTATACAGGGACCCTAGAACCACGATAGATTAAGATTTATGACATTATCGTATCTAGCTAATAAAAATGATTTACGTCACACAGTTTAATTCATATCGTTACGCTACTTGCTTGACAAAAAAAAACCTGTGTCAGCTTCATTGAAATTCATCAAATGAAAGTATGTTTTGGCGGGAAAACGAAAAAGATTGCGTCACCGCATTGTATTATTTACCGAAACTTGTGTTATTTTCAGTGTTAGTGCATAAACTTGGCATTTTATTCGTTAAGTGCTGCATTACAGGCACGAGTGTGGGAAAGTGGTATAATGATGGTGAAACGTTTCTTTTCGTGTTGTTTCCAAAACTCCATAGAAGCTACTAGTAAAATTGCCACCGCTTTACTAGTAGTATGACTTGACTAGACTATGACTTGACGACTTGGATTGTGACTTGACTTGACATACAGGGAGTAACAAAAACCCTGTTAAATAAATGAAGTATGTGTACAGATCATTACAAGTAGTCATATAAAAATGTCTAACAATACCTAAGTTATACGTATCTGAAGTTACACGCAGTATCTAAACACAAAAAAATAATACCATTTCCCAAAAATGTTTATGACACAAGCCGTGCCTATTTTTAAATAGCTAAGTAACTAAGGGAAGAGCAAACGCGGAACCGACAAACGGGGGCCGCCTTTGTCGGCTCTTTTGTAGGATGCCGCTCCTGCACCTGTGTGCCTACGGGGAAATGGGGTGCGCGGGCGGCGCGGCATCACTCGGCATAGGCGCGGCCCGCGGCTTACACTCAGTCGCACGTGCTCTCTCATGCAATTTAGTCGTTTCCAGTTTGATCGTCGCGAATTTAGTGTCGAGTGTGATGTCGTATTCTAACGACGAATACTACAATATGTTAATGTGCCTTGGTAGAAGCATTTGTGTGATGTGTTTTTGAAAGCTCTTTTAAGAGCTAAAAATGATGTACCTATCTTGTTTCTTAACAATACAAAATCACACGTGAATTCGATTGTTTAGCCTTTGCTTGACGTAAAATGATTAGAATATGTCAGTGCGGCAGAACGGCACGCAGCACTTGTGTGCTTACCACTATTGGTCAAAGAGACCTTTTACGTCATTAAGTTACGGTCTCGCAATCCTACAACGTTGTGGTATGTGGTATAGGGCACATAAACGTATGGAAAACGCATAAGAAGTAATCTGTGGAATGGCCTCTAGTTCCGTCGCAGTAGGTATGCGCGGTGACTTAGCGTAGCATGGCGGGCGGTGCGGGGTGCGGGCAACAGGCAGCAGGCTGCGTCGGTGATGCAAGTACCTATGTTGTCAATATCTGAGGTCGTAAACATTTTTAGTAACGGCATAAAAGGTATTAATAAAAAGCACACGTAAGATTTGTATGTCTCGTATTTAAATAGAACTAGTATTACTACAACCTTGAGTTGACACTGGATACGCAGCTCGCGGATATAACAGGGTTTTTGTTACTCCCTGTATATACATATATATTACTTAACTCGAGAAATTATCAATTACTTGACACTGGCTAAATACACAAAAGTGTAGACCCATACCAACACAAAAAAAATTGAAGGTATCTGTCGAATTGGAATGGAGAGAAGAGTTGATACAAAACCATCAACACCGCTCCGATATAAGGAAAGTAGCTCGTCCTTGCCTGGTACTGTATCGATCGTGGTACTGTAATATTTATGCGAACACGATGAAAATTGGGAAACATGTCGGAAAGTACAATGGTACTCATAATTGAAGGGTTGAGAATAAAAAGGGTTTTGACAAATTGATAGTTTCGAGAAAATTGACTTTAAACTTCAACGGCTTCATTTTAATGTAGAGTGCTTATAAGGTAATAGAAAAGGCTTATGTATATATATAGTGCTAATTCATACAATTACTGTAAAAATATAATATAATAAAATAAATATAATAATTTTTTTATGCTAAGCGAACTGTATTCCTGTGACAGGTAAACCGTTTTTAGACTCAAAATCTCGAGATTTAAGCCACATTTCGGTATTTTGAGAATGTATTATTGTAGATAATTTCACGCTAAATCCAACGATACCCATAAGTCATTTCTCGGAAAAAATCAGATAAACACTTTTTATTCTCACCCCTTCAATTAATAACATCTTTATTTGTCGGTTTCGTACGGGCTAATTAATTTTACGCCTAACTTGCAACTTATTTTGATGAAACTAATATAATAACGCCCAACGATCACATACATAGCTCTTGGACCCTAGATTCCCTGTGTTTAGGAACCCAGGAACTACGAGGACCATGGTCCCATAACACCCAGACTCAGAATAAGTAATTGCGATTAATTTTTAATCACAAATACTTGTCCTGCCGCGGCAGGATAAGTATTTGTGCACAGAAAAAACTAGAATCGATTATGAGCTAACCTGCTCAACTACCACACCAAAGAGGCTGTCAAACTAACAAAAGTTTGCTCAGGATTCCAAACAATACATTACAACAAACACCTTAAACATCCAACCATTTATTATGCGTGACATCACACATTATTTATCGTACATCAATATAACTTTGGATTCAAGTATGTTTTTTCTGTTATTAGTATTTCTCTTTTATGATCTTTATTACCTTGGTTAGATAAAGTATAGATGTTATAGGATAGTTTATTTATAGGAACATATTAAATGTTATCTAATAATTTCAAGGTTTTAATATTGATAATACAACTTACACAACAAAATTGTCAAGTCAAAAAAAAATCACTTCCATTATCACTTAACCTCACTTTAATTTTTTAACGATATTTTAAGAAATACTGAATATAAAAATCTGTAGTTTTTTATACAGTATACGTAATATGACCTTGTTACAAGATTATCTCGAAACGGTTTTTGAATTTTGAATATATCCAAAAATGAAATGTTAATTTTTTCGGTATAGAGTTTTACTAATATTAATAGTGACTCTACTTTAGAGATTGTTTAGATATCGAAATAGACAAATACTATAAATATTTCTTGTTTCGATTTCATATTAATTTTATACATTCATCACTAAAAACAGGCATATATGCACCCTAAAATGGCCTAAATATGTATGAAAATATCCATCATAAATGCTTGAAATATGCAACAAAATCGCAAAAAAGTGGTTTCACGGTCAAGTGCTGGCGTTTTGCATAACAATTATAGTAAGTACATGCGTCCGACCTTAAGAAATTTATTGGATTTAAAACAAAATCAACATACACTTAAACTGAACTCTCTCGCTACATTATAATAATAAATAAACAATGAGTAGGTATATTCATTTTAGTCCTAAATTTAGGAAAATTTGTGGTTGCTAACTTGCTTTTAGAACTATTAATTAAGAATCGATTTAGGATAGGTGTAATCGTATTTAGTCATCTTTCACTGCCAGACATATATATATATATATATATATATATATTATACTGCGTATTGGCGCGTTTTATTTATATCTAATATCTATAAATCCATGTGTTTAATTAATACTAAGTATATCAAGTATATCCGATGGTTTTAAAACAGTTATAATGTTTATTAGTACTAACTTTTCTCATAGCAATAAATATTCTTTCACCCATGCTTTTTTATTCCCATTTTTTGTTTTAATTGATCCAACGGCTACGGCAAAGCATCTTGCATCTTGTTTTAATTCAGTAACTATGGATTAAATTTATACATATAAAATTCAAAGTACTGACTTATCTATCAACCTCCTAAACCGCTGATAATTACGCTTCTTGATAATTATCAGATAATTATCCACTATTTTTTGTCTTCGTGCAAATAAAGTATGACCATATTGGATTTTTCTCACAAAGCATTTTTGAAATTCAACGCAATAAACAATATACCTACTTAACAAACCAATGAACTCGTATTCACTCAACTTTGCATAAATCCGAACTGAATTTTTATGGTAAGGGGAATCCCCGCGGCGGCGCGGCGCGGCACGTTGACACTTCGTGCTTGTATATAGAGCTTTCTCATTTTAAACATTTATTATCAAAAACGGCTTTATAAAATTAGTACCGTAGTTTCGACCGCGTTTCTTCATACAATTTTCAACACTCAATTTAAGGTTGAATTATCAAAATCTTATTTACTTACTGTAATAAAAGGAAGAAACTCTCCCAAAATATTCACATCTCTAACGTTCATTGGTTTTGCTGTACGATGTCTGATAGCCAGTTCTTCGATTGCTTAATCACCTTCTATAATCTAAAATTAATTTTAATACGCTCTGATAACAATACGATTCAAAGTAGGTATTTATAAAAATAGTAATGTTGACATAATTAATGCGCAATTTGTACCGGAATCGATATCAAAAGTATTATTAATGTCGAATGGATATATTGCGCACTGACAATTCGGTAAAACTTGTTTGCAAATTATAATAAAACACACCCATAATATTTGGATCAGCTGTTATGTTTTTGTATGAAACGTTTCAAACGTCGACGAAATTAAGATTTGCATATTTTATATTTTAGAGAAGTTGTTTGCTATTGATATAGAATATTTAATAGTGTATTCAAGTTAAGGTACTTCTCCACAAACCAAAGAGAAATTATCGAATAGTGACATTTGGCAAATATCCAGGTACCACGCCAAGAATAATTAAATATTTGTTATGGTTCTTTGTCACGGATACAAATTATCCAACGTTCAAATAATACGTGGTCAAAGCAACGGAGACGTACAAGTGTGCGAAGTACAATTATGTTTTCACATTTTAAACAGTCAATCACAGGACACTTAGCACTGGAGGCGGCGGGTTCGATTCCCGTGGCAAGCAGGACAAGTAATTGTGCACAGAAAAAAGCGCAAATACTTGTACTGTTACGGGTGCTATAGGACCATGGTCCTCGTAGGTCCTGGTCCTTAGACAAAAAGCCTAGTTAGGGTCCAGTTTCTATGTATGCGATCGTTGGGCGTTATTATAATAATTATTACTTACATAGCATACACAGTAATTACAGGTTCTCATAAATGATGTAGGTACTTTGCTAGGACGTCATACCGTAATTTCTTGGTCGGTGTATGTTGTACCAGAGACTATTTCAATCAAAATCTCCAGACATGACCCAGTTTATTAGCTTTAACATTAAAAAAATACCTAATACACCTGCAGCAGGTCATTCAATTATTAGACGCAGACTAATTCGTATTGATAACGTCTTATCACCCAATTACTATGCGTACTAAGAACCAAAACTAAAACAAGAAAACAATAAGTCTTTAAACAAATATTCATGCCAAGGATTTCTATAAATATCCGAGTGCAATACATGCCTTGGACTCTCGTTTACGCCGTCTAGAATCTATTTTTCTTCACCGATCATCGCTGGCATAAGTTATCATAAACATACATACATGCTTATTTAGTATCACAATATGTATGTTTGTTGCACATGTTTATTTGATTGAGTTTAATCACAGACCATGGAAAAAACTATGCTCGGAGCGTGAGCGTAATATTTTACCCTTGTCTATGGTTCTGATGAATGCTAGAACTACTTTGTCCATGTTATCCACCTCAACTGTTGATGGGACGATTAGGATGGAATGGCAAATGGTTATGTGTTTACTTTAATAACGCTGCTCTTTTACTTAATGGCACTGATAAATTTTGATGCATACGAAGTGCTTTTAGGATATTTATGTATCGGGAAAACAAATATCTATAGCTTCAGTGAGTTGAGTGATGTCGCCGCTGGCAAAGTAAATCTTTCGGCCAGACAGCAACAGCCGAATCGTATATTGTCTTAAAATCCCTTCACTAGCAATTGATTTATTTTTGTATTAAGTCTCGTGACCAGAGCCAGAGAACCGCCAGCATCATATAAGTTATATTTATCAAACACGCTTTGTGGCTGATGCTGTCTTGGAATGGTGGACCGAAGAAGCGAAGACCAATCGATAAGTTGGCAATCCATCGGTCATGTGAATTTATATCGTCAGAAATGGTCAGGGGATCTAAAAATAAATCATATTTATGAAAAGGATTTTTATTCCAATACTATCAATGAATTTCATAGAGAGAGGGGGAGGGGGGGGGGGGAGAACTTGTTGCTCTAATGACAATCACAATTCAATTGGATGCAGTAAAAGAGATTAATAATAACAGCTCAGGATAAAAACCTTGGTGTGATAAAGAAGAGGCCTATTTAAGGTCAGGAGTAAGTAGATACGGGCTAAAATGTTAATCAAGACTAAAATATGATTTCTTTTTTAAAGGTACTGATAATGTTCTTGGTATTCTCTTTTGTAATTGTCTACACTACTGTAGTCCTCTAGTCCTGGCTAATCATTCATCAATCGGCACTCGTGTCATGAACATAATTAGAATCATGAAACGTGTCAAAGTAATAGTTTGCTGTCATCAAATGAGCAATAAAATATATGAAGAGATTGTCGTTCCTCTATGATTTCTGCCATCGGATTTTTAATGAGCTCCGAGTGTTACATAAACCTATCGATTTAACGTAACCAAGATAACAAACCCACGCTGCTATTAGGGCCGATATTAATACTGACCTTGTACAATGTCATTCCATTATACTCTTATATCAAAGCTAACGGAGATCCAAGGCCGATTCTAAAAGTAGAAACATGTACTGCAAGTTAAAACCACTGGCGATTTCATATGGCGCCAATGTGCAGATTAGGGTAAAGTTACTAGTATGTTTTCATGCTCTGTTATCAGTTCTTGCATCTACGAGTCTTGAGACTATGGTCTAGTTAAATTGATTTGTTAATTGGTTTGTTATTGTTTTGTTTTTCAAGGTTATTTTTGATCATTGCCATTGTTGCACCGCCCATTGTTGCACTAGTACGTAAGATTTAATAATTCCTGTATTGTATGAATTTCGTTGGTGAGACAATAAAGAGTTATCTATCTATCTATCTATCTATCTATCATGTCTGTCTAGACCTAATAGGTATGTTTGGACCAAATTGATCTATAGTATATGTTGGGTCACGTCTAGACTGAAATAATCATGTTTCATGTCTAATAGAAGAGCAGTTTTTGGAATCTTTATTCGATTTAGGTCAACTCGATTTCCGTTGGTATCGGTAATATTATTTCTCCAAAATTACAAAGTCGTATGTTAACCGCTATTCGGAATTTAAAGTTAATATTGTGATGATCTCCATCAAATTCCAATCACGTCCAAAGACTTCAGTTTCAAAGTCATCTCCGCACTCGGGGTCAATAAACTCTGGTTGTCCTTCGGCAGGTACACTTAACAAGGCGCGAGTTACTCAACCGTGAACCACAAGCCAGTAATGTAATAACAACAATGTTGTTTATTTCTATGCTATTTTTAGCTAACCTGAATTCTAAACTGCATGCGTGATCATTTGGAACGTGTGTTGTGTTGTTATTAATAATCAAACGTTGCATTTTGTTTGGTTTTCTATCTATGCCATCTAAGAGAACGTTCCGTTGTTTGCGTTTCGTCGATCATTCTACTGTAATCGACAGACTGTTCAGAGCAATCCACTACACATGGTTCTATTTTTAGTTTATTGGTGGCATCGATCACCAGAAAATTTATTGGAATTGTAGATGGATTTCTAATATCCAGACTAAACTTGCCTCTTCTCACGAAGCATTTGTTTGATCAAACATTTGGATTGAAGGTTTGGTGGATGACACGTGTCCTCGATTTTATTAATTTGACAGCCTCTGTGGTTGAGCAGGTCGGCTCATAAAATGGGCTCGATGGAGTTCGATTCTCGCGACAGGACAAGTATTTGTGCACAGAAAAAAAGCGCAAATACTTGTTGTGAGTCTGGATGTTGTGGGACCATGGTCCTCGTAGTTCCTGGGTCACTAGACACAGGGAATCCTAGTTAGGTTCCAGGATCTATGTATATGATCGTTGAGCTTTATTATTATAATTATAAATATTTCTGGTTTTCTCACTATGTTTCTCTTTACTTTTGTCAGAGGAAGTTCAAATTCCGCACATACTTGAAAAGTAATTGGTGTACAAGCGAGACTCGAATGATATCTAAAAAGGATCTAAAGCTTCACGAGATACCACAACGAGCTGCGTCACTAGCTCTTTAAGCTATGCGAGGCGACAATAAAAACGGTTATCAACTGATGTAACGTTAACCCCTAATCAAATATTTTCCATAAAGAACATTGCAGTGATTTGTCTCGTTATCACAGCGTGCGTGTGTCAGTCTATAAATATACATATTGTATCAATCATGTTGCGAGGTTTCGTGTTAGGCTTCGCGCTTGATTAATGTGTTTTTTCCTCGATCAGACAGTAATGAGACGGTGGAAAGTTCGTAATCGTGTCGCAATCCTCCATTGCGTTGCGCGACATGAACGTATTGGTATTATAAAAAGAAGGTATCGGCGCCAACAACAACAATAACTTGTACTATTATTTATTCTGTGACTGAGGCTGAGTTGTGCCATAATTCCGGTTGAAGTGATTACTATGGTTAAAGTTAACTATACTGTAACTTTAACCATGAAAAACCATGTATTACATATATTGCAGTATCATATTGCTGGGTTGCACCATAACACTGATTAACGTTATTACTATGGTTAAAATTAAATGCACTGTAACCTTCATCATGAAGTTTAACTATGCATGTTTTGCAATATTATATTCATTACATGTAACCGTCGAATACTCCACTTTTTCTTCAATGTATGACTGCGTTTTAGCCATAGGCAAACCTATATTATAGAAACTGACGTGAGTAGTATTCATAACTACAACTAGTACACGGCACCGGTCGAGTTATTCGACTGTTTCTCGTGAGTGTTAGCCGTGTACTAGTTGTAGTTATAGGCAAACATATTGCGTTGTTAAAATTACCGTTAATATATGACATGTCAATAGTGTAACACATCCGCTTAACTAATTTTAACCTCGGAAAAAAAAGCGCAAATACTTGTTCTAAGTCTGGGTGTTGTGGTCCTCGTAGTTCCTGAGTCTCTAGACAGGGAATTCTAGTTAGGGTCCAGGATCTATGTATGTGATCGTTAGGCGTTATTACTGATTTAATTTTAATAACAAACATGTAAATAACCGCTTAGTCGATAACCTGGCCATATAATGCAGGAGGCCAAATGGGGCTACAGGCGCACAATGGGAGCAATGTTCGCGTACAGCAAGCAGGCTGATCGCATGCTGATGTCCTACAATTGCCAGGTGCAGCAGTGCGCGCGCGCCGGACACGCCAGGACCCCTTCCAGGATGAGCCTCATACAGTGCATCAGGTGGGTATTCTTGGAATCTCCAACAATCCATGCCTGCGCTGCTCTTTCCTCCGTTGGTTTTTGTTTACTACCATCCACATACCCAAACGTATCATTCTTGATCAGTAAGCCTCTGCTTCTACTCGCCAGCTCTCGTAATTTTCTCTAGTTAAAATTTCAATCATTCTTGTTGTAGCCATTTTAACTATTCAATAAAATTACCTCAGCTCTCAATGTTTTCTTCAGCACAATATTTTTAGAAAATTATTTTTCACTAATGACACTCGCTACTATATTATATTTTTCGCCTTCCGTACTGGGCCCATAACCATTATTTGGGTTACGATTCTCGTAGGAGAAGTTGAAGTGGCGAGAATATAATTAAATATGTAAATATTATATAATTAAAGAAATATTAAAACAAACTTGTATATATGCTGTAAAGTTTTTTATTAAAGTGACATACAAAAGGCAGATATCAAAAGTGGACAGAGAACATAAATTATTTGAATACTAAACAAAAAGGCACACACACAAATAGGTATCATCGCAGCTTATCTGATAGTTTAGGGGCGTACATTATTTACGTGAGATGTTACGATGACGAGCCGAATTTCACCCTTACGTGGGACAGAGGAGAATGTTTGGCAAATATCACGTAATTTTAATTTCTGAAAGAATAGTCTAAAATTAAAACTGGGTTAAATTAAGTGAAACGTGCTTACGGCTAACTACTACACTTTTTTTTTAATGTAAATGGTTTACGTGACGAGCCACTCGTTCGCCTGCTGTTAAAGCGTCATGACTCGTAACAGTTTGCAGTATAACTCGGAACTTTAAATTTTAAGATTTCGCCTGACACTGCATTGCGCACGTCATCCTGAGACGTCAGCACAGTCTAATAGCAACAAGATTACTGGATTGTGAGATTAGGTCATGAAATCTCATTCAATCTCATGGACGCCCCCTTACTACTAAACATAATTAGTAAAGTCTTGTTAAGCTGGTAACTTTATTGAGCACGAAAATTGTTATAGCTATTTGTATCCAGTATATAGCTACGTCTGACTCCTTAGGGATCCTCCATTAAAGGTTCGCAAAAAATCACCAAGCACATCACACACAAAGTAGTAAATTATCAAGTGTATTTATTTTCCCGTCGAACGTGCGTTTTCTATACAAAAAGTTGCTAAAATAAATACCACGTGATTAATGGTGACCCTTGGCCCTTAGACTAGCGATTATTTTAAATTATAGATTGGGGGTAATCATTGGTTTAATTATACTTTAAAAAGTATTGCTATTCTTTTTTTAAGGGGCCAGGGTTTCATTTGCTATTTATCTGTACAGAATGAAAGTCCAGTAAATATATCAAATTAAACAGACTAATAGAACAAAACCGTGAACACCACTGAAGTAAAACTTTTTTAGTTTAGGTCTGTCTATCGGCCGGTATACCTTTGTTTTTACTTTTAATATTAATGTCGCCATCTTGACGATTGTAAATTGACATTTTACCGGACTTACCAACACGATACAAAATTTTAACTTTGTTATGTTGACAATACATATCTACGTGAACCAACTTCCGTTCGGCTCGCATTCACCAGATTACTCCCCAAATCAAGAGTGCGTAAAGAAGTTGTACTCCAAGAACTCTAGCCTAAGTGGTGGCGGTCCGCGGATCAACCGTGGGTCAACCTGGTCATGGATCAACCACACTTATTGCTCCCACTGTTTTCAATTACAACGGTATCTTAACAATTGAAGTAGATTCATTACGATATAGAAACATAACTTACGGCGTGCGTTATTTTATTATTATTTACTATAGTCGGTATTTTCGTTTATGTGCACTTTTGGCCGTCAGCCATTTCTGGGCGGCCTATCATTATGAAACAGACTAACATAGTAGAGAAACAAACGCGAAGGTTATTTTTGAAATGTACGATATAGAAAGACGTTATAGCAGCATATGCAATCGTGCATATCTCATAATGGAAATTTACGCGAAGTCTGACTTATCGCAAATTAAAGATACAACAAATTCATATTGTATACTCAAATATTGTACCACAAGCGAACTAAAGGAATTTGAATCGCTTAAAGCCGACATAGTTATCAAGTGTATGCTAATAGATAAGGTATTGCTACTTGGTCACGAGATAAATACGTGGGAGCGGTTCCTAGCCCCTATTGGAGAGATTAGCCTAAATATATTAACGTTATCGCAAAATAATGATCAATACGAAAGATATTGCATACCGTCTATCAATATTTGAATTTTGAAGATTCCGTCCGACCGTACAAATATAATAAATGTATTAGGTATATTTCATTCATGATACGATAACCTTGGATCTTTTTCAACTACAAACCGATAGAGTATTATATAAGTAAAATTCGCAACAAGCGTCAACCAAGCGCTCGCTGTTGTCAATGTCACACAACACTTATTAATGTCTGATAATGTAATAAATAATGGTTAAAAAGAATCCAAAAATGGCGGTTGTGAATTTTGAACTTTTTTCCATTACCCGTATATTTTTAAATTTTAATGTGTAATAAGGGAGGATTATTATCCGTCAATTGTTCGTCAACGTGCGCTAGTGTTGGCAAATGGTTCCAAGTTTTTAAACCATGCCTTTTAGTTTTCTCTTCAAGGTTTCCTAGAGCCCTCAGTAAAATATCCACCATTTTAATATGACGTTTTGACTGACAAAATAAGACTTTGACATGACGTAACCGTACAATAATTCCTTACTTGACATTGGCAGAAATATCGCTCAAAAGCGATAACAGGCCATTAAATGAAGAGAAGAAGTATAATAATAATAACGCCCAACGATGACATACATAGAACCTGGACGCTAACTAAGATTCCCTGTGTCTAGGACACAGGAGCTACGAGGACCATGGCCCCATAACACCCACACACTTAGAACAAGATTTTGCGTTTTTTTTTGTGCACAAATACTTGTCATTCAACGTCGTCATTCGTCATTTTTTTCGGCCTAAAGAGCAATAGTATTAATTTACTAATGAAATAGTTAAAGTACTGTTAACATAATGAATAGATCGCGTTATGCAAAATGAAGAGTAAACGGAACTAGTGTCTGCATTCTGTGATAGATAAGATAGGCACATACATAGTAATAAGTAATAAACTACGTCCGTTTTTGTTATTTCAAATTAAACCGTTTCTTGGCTATACATATTTAAAAAATGTCCCGTATTCCTATGTACAATACTATCTCATAAATCGGTTCGCAAACAAAACTTATCCGAAAAGTTAACTTTCTCGAGGTTACCACGCGACCTCAACGACGCGATTATTTTTAGTTGTTGACATTACACGTTTTATCTCAATGAGCAGATATTCATTTACGTCATGACACGATAGTATTATCCGAGTGCAAAAGGTGATCTCTTGACTCCCGATCATCGCGGTGGGATAGTTTTATAATTGCCGTGATCTTATAGCGGTCAAAGATCTGGATTTATCCGGATATTAAAATTACACAATCAGTATGATAATATTTCATTACTTATGATTTCAATAGCCCTGTTTACGCTAAATACGCTAACGCTGAATAGAAATGTGACTTGTTTTGTTTTGTGAATCTTAACACTGAAATAATGAAACAGTAAAAAAAGTAAAGTTACAGAAATATAAACACAAATCGTTTTAATCGCAGTTTTAATTACATAGAATATCCATCATCATCCACAGCTTTTATAATTCCACTGCTGGATACATATCTCTCTTTTATTATGCTATCTGTCTCGGTTCTGTGCCATTCGGGCAAATAATAGCCTATTTTCACAAAAGTTGAATTTGAATTACCTCACACAGACACATCGTCCAAACGGAAGGTCCGAAAGCGCTGTTCAAAGGGCTTGGGCCGAATTTGGTGGGTGTGGCGCCATCGCGAGCGATCTACTTCTGCACGTACTCGCAAGCGAAGGCCATCCTCAACCAGCACATACCTCCGGACACGCCAGTCGTCCATCTGTCCGCAGCCAGCGCGGCAGGTAACTAAAATAGCCTGTGTTATTGCATTCTGTATCCTATTTTCGCATCTCTTCATAATATTAAAGGAAGCAGCTTAAGTAGAGCATGTCCCGGCTTACTCGACTGTGAGATCGGATCATAAAGTATCATTTGCCCAGTAATTTCACCAACTACAGTGCCCTTCAAACCGGAACACAGTAGTGCTTGCACACTACTGCTTGGCGGCAGAATAACTGGCAAAGCGATGGGTGGGTTCAAATCCCGCTCGTGAATTCAAAAATTTTTCCCTGTTGCTAAGGGGATATACAGCAACAAAAAACATAAATATTTAAGATATTAATTGTTTTATTTATTAATTATTTTTATTTATTAACCAACAGTTGATACATCTAATGCTGTTAGCATTAGCTTAAGCTTAAAATAATATTATCTATGTGCCCAACTAATTATTTTAACTTTGTTATATTATTTCTACAATAAAATAACTTATAGTTAAATACTCCTTAAATGTTATTATATTATAAAATGTTTCTAGTCCCGATTTGTTTGATATTTTTTCATTATGGTCACAGTCGCTATTCCATTTTTCTTAAGAAGCGGTGCGTCGCAGTTCATGGACCATAATTTATATGGCCTTTGTAATTGTGTCTCGAAGGTACCTAGTTAAAGCAAGCGTTTATAACGACTAAGTAATTATTCTTACAATGTTTAATATAAAAACATTGCCTCTGTTTACCACTAGAGACACCTCGCTAACTTCCGAGAGCTCATAAAGTTTTGCGAGAACTATAACATGGTTTATATCTAACAACAAAAATATATGTATTTATTCATAACTTTTTATGTATTAAAGATCAAATTCCGGACGTAATTGTTTACACACTGGCCTTTGCTTCTATGAGTAATTTCAGCCATTTGCTACTTACCAAATTACCAAGTCCATTTTTATTGATTTGCAGGTTTTGTGTCATGTACGATGACCAACCCGATTTGGTTCGTCAAAACCCGCCTGCAGTTGGATGGTCAGAATGTGACGGCAGTGCAGTGCATTAAAAGGATATACGCTAAAATGGTACGTATTCCGGTTCAAACGGCAAGGGCGGAGTAGCTAGGTAAATTACTGGGCAAATGAAACTTGATATCATATGATAACCTGATATTATAGTCTAGAAATCTTATTACTAGACTATGCTAATGGCGGTCGTGATGCTTATCATTAAGTAAATGACCAGCTCGTCAAGACAAAACAAACATAAAAAAACGAGCGCGCTTTAGACCACACGACTGGAGTAAAACTTCTACACGTAACTCTGTCTCTTTCTATCTTTACTAACTTGTAACTCCCCCTCAACTTCCGTTCGCCTCGCCTGATAAATTTCCGTAACGCTCTCATCACACATTCACCAGCTTACTGTCCAAGTCAAGCGTGCGTAAAGAAGTTACTTCAAAAAATGTAGAACTTTATCTTATAAGAGCGGTTTACGATTCTTGTTTGGATTCGGTTACTTTTTCAGGTATAGCTCGCGCAAAACTTAATGAGCTCTCGGAAGTTAGGCCCGAGTACACATAGTACAGTTGAGTGCATTGTAAAAGCGGCCATACAATAACTATAATATGCGTATTGCGCAACCATCCGCGCTAACTTCCGAGAGCTCATAAAGTTTTGCGCGAGCTATAACAATATGACAGCATGCTAGCACTATAATAGTATGTACCTGTGCGGAAGCTGAATGCATATCCACTATTCACAAACAACCTACTCACCGGCAATGGGCCAAGTTTATGTATTTGAGAGAATGCCTTTGTAGGTCATCACTATTAAGTGATGTAGATTGACTAAATAATGATGATGATTTGAAGCAGTTGATTAAAGCATAAACGCTCTTACTCAAAGTGAAACATTCTTCGGCCCGATTTCAGCAACATAATATACACTATTAAGCGATAAGACCGCCCATTGTGACACTTAATTTTTAAGTTTGTGCTTGTAAATTGTTCATGTAATGTGGTGTTTCAATAAAGAGTTTTATCTATCTATCTATAAAAACTTTATAAACATATTGTGCTTTAGACCACACGACCGAAGTAAAATTTCCTTAGTTTAGCTCCATCTATCAGCCGGTATAACTTTGTTTTTGCTGTTTAATGTTAATGTCGCCATATTGACATTTATAAATTGTCATTTTACCGGACATGCCAACATAATAATACAAATTTTTATCTTTGTTATGTTGACAACGGAGATATACGTGGTGAACCAACATCAACTTCCGTTCGCCTCGCATTCACCAGCTTACTTCCCAAGTCAGCGTGCGTAAAGAAGTTTTACTTCAAAAGTTCACTATAAAACACTATTCAATACGGCTCATCAATTCTTCTTCAATCTCTAGCAATTTCTTTCTGATCGACATCGTGTCAAATTAATATTATTGGATGAGAGTCCAACATGTTGTCTATTCACATCTGTACAAACAGCACACAGCGGCATCCCATGCATAACACAGCAGAATTCCGATTCGGATTTGGCCGTGACTTCGCGAGAAATATTCATTGCATGAGATCTGAATCTACTTAGAAATGTATCGGTATCGGTCGCGAACTGTCGCGTAATCTACACGTGGAAGACTGTATAGACAGTCCACAGATATTTATTATTATTTATTTATCAAGCGATTAAAATTAATGTGGTTCAAGTGTAAAGAAGTCAGGATGTCTTGGGCAGCGATTGAGTCGACGTCGTAAAATATTCTATATGCGCGAGTATATAAGACGTCAGCGTCGCTTCAAATTCCTGCTCAAGAATATGCTGGTATTCCTTTTTGGTGATTCCAATTTCTATTTCTACGCGCAACGTCAGTCTGTCTTGTTCTTTTATAGTCTGAGATGGAAACGTGTCCAAATATTATAATTGTACCAGTTTAGTATACAGTTAATATGAGTGAATGTATTTCGGTATATTTACAAATAGATATACGATTAATTTCGTCGATACAAAGTTCAAATAACTATGACTCTGATGATCACACTGATTTGATTAAAACTACCTAATATAAATGTATAAAGAAAAATAATGCCAATACGTGTATTTGTGAAATGTGATGATGTTATCTTATAGGTTGACAGTCTCGTGGTGTGGTGGTTGATCAGGTCGGCTCATAAACCGGAGGCGGCAGGTTCGATTCCCGCGGCAGGACAAGTATTTGTGCACAGAAAAAGCGCAAATACTTGTTCTGAGTCTGGGTGTTGTGGGACCATGGTCCTCGTAGTTCCTGGGTCCCTAGACACAGGGAATCCTAGTTAGGGTCCAGGATCTATGTATGTGATCGTTGGGCGTTATTATTATTATTAATATAGGTTACCCATTAGATGGACATATTGCATGGCGCTCACCAAACAAATGAGTATAACAGACTTAAAAAGTGGCCTTTTTGCATATATTCGTAATTTTATTAACTTTACTATTTTGTAATAACCAAGAACATCCGGGCCAAGTCCATTTACGGAACTTAAAAAAGTGCCATCAACATGTGATTTAAATCCTTCATTAGCATTATTAGCACTACTCACGAAAGGGGGCTAGAATAGATTAGGCAAATAAAATGCGTATTCTATATAAATATATTCGCCTACAATCCTAAATCAAAGAGGCTCCCGTTGATTCAACCTTAAATCTAACCGTTTTCCCGCGGGAGCAATAATCCAGGATGAAAATTATGCTAAAATTAACCGATTTGCTTGAAGTTTAGCACAAAGATTTTTAAATTCCCTAAAATAATTTAGTTGATTTTTTTTTAAAACGGGAAAAATGAATTGCGTAGTAAATATAGTAAGTCAATAAAGTCACATTATGCTCAATAATGATAAAAAATAACCTTTTATTTTAGGCAACTACCTTATAAAATAAATATAGGCTGGGGCATATTTATATAGCTTAAAGGCTACAGGTACACATGTACGATAATAAACATCACGTCAAATTAAAGAGACAACGCTCTACAATGCAGATTATTTCCCTGTGAGTGACAGAGACGACGTACAACGTCCTCGGACGGTAGTAGACCTATTATCCGATTATCTCTATGCATATTTACCGTCGATATCTGTACAATTTCATGGTGTCGAATGAAATTTCTTAGAACTTGCGGTACATTATACCTTTAAACAAAAAATAAAATGGCCAAGCTGTTATTAGGAACTCATACAACAAGAGTATAGCGAGATGAACTTTATATCTATTCTGTTATCAATACAGGGCATCCGTGGCTTCTACAAGGGTATAACAGCGTCATACATGGGCATAAGTGAGACGGTGGTCCACTTTGTGCTTTACGAGGGAGTGAAGGCTCGACTGGTCGCGGCGCGCAGTGTAGACGGCGTGCCTAGCGAACGTTCACCGAAAGACTTCCTCGAGTTCATGGCCGCTGGGGCCTTCTCCAAGACTGTTGCTTCGTGTATTGCTTACCCACATGGTGAGTGAATCTTACTATCTAGTAGAGTGTTATTACAGGATTTTTAGAGAGAGCGAGACTATGGTATCAATGTGATTGACTTCGTGTTACACGAGGAAGTTAAGAAGCAGTGACTTCGCTTCTTAACTTCCCCGTATAACACGAATACTCCCCCCGTATATACTCGAGTTTAAGGCATCTTAAGCATTCTCGAAGACTGTCGCCTCGTGTATAATATTGCTTACCCACAAGGAGAGTGAATGTTACTTAGGTCGAAAATCTAGCGAGACTATGGTATCAGTGAGATTGAATTCGTGCTATGAAGTGAAGTAGCAGTTACTTCTTCGAGTTTAAGGCATCTTAAGCATTCTCGAATTTTTTTAAATCAATAAAAATAAATAAATATCTGTGGACATCTCACACAACGCCATCTAGCCCCAAAATAAGCGAAGCTTGTGCTATGGGAACCAGATAACTGATACAATACTTAGATACTTTTTGTTATACATAACTAAATACATACATAGAATACAATATAACACCCAGACACAGAACAAACATCGATGTTCTTCACACAAATGTTTGTCCTGGGGTGGGGATCGAACCCACAACCCACAGTCCAGAAGGCAGGATTACTACCAATAGAGCTATCGGGCCACTCAAAAAAACAATGCAATAAGTTCAGTTCAAGTGGCCTTCCGAAACTAATATTGGGGTTCGAAAACAAAAACAATCAGTGATAAGCAAATCAGAACATGTCTGATAACGTTCAAGAGCAAGTGTTGCCATGTAATCTAATAATGCTCAATACATTAGCATCTTTACATAAAAATATGATTGTTGCCAAACTAAACTTGGTGTTGAGCAAGTACCCAGATGAGAGGTTGTGGCTCGCGCAGTGCTAGCTCGTGCGACTTTTAATACCATGATATGAATCCCATTCAGCCAATGACTTTCTAATTTATAAGCGGAATCCGCCCTCACTCTTCAGATGGTGAAGGAAAACATCGTGAGAAACAATGAACAATGTCAAATTTCTATGTTTTCCTTTTATTTAAGACTAGTTTATGTCCGCGGCTTCGCCCGCGTGGACCGTCAAAAATCCTTTTGTAGCACGCGACTACATCATAAACTTTGATCACCATCCTTATGATCATATTGTTATGTCAAAGCCAAACGATTTATTGCAAATAGGCTATTTTAGCACTTTTACATGTCAAAATTATATTAAAGTTAAATTATTGTACTTAAGCATATAAAATTACCAAGTGCTTATTGTCAAATATGCTGGAAAACTTTCCGGGAAACGTTATTTCGTGTTTTGACATTTTGTTAGTTGTCAAGTTGTGAATCGAATAACAAACGCAAAGCGTAAAAAACTGAGTTTAGACTGATATGGTTTTCTCGGGGATGCCATTGTCAGACTGGACCTAATTGAAATGGGATCACACGGGAAACACCAGCTTCCAAATAAAAAAAGAATCATCAAAATCGATTCACCCAGCCGAAAGTTCTGAGGTAACAAACATAAAAAAATACAGTCGCATTGGAAACCTCCTCCTTTTTTGAAGTCGGTTAAAAAGTTGTGGTTACAAAAACAATATCGATAAATTCCATATCATTTGGTCTGATATGAAAATAAATTGGACATTGGAAATTGGACCAGTACCACGCGATCGATTGATGCACACGAAATAAAGTATTAAAGATAGTGCACACAGAACTTATGCGCAGTAGACAATGTTGAAGTGTGCACTCGGTAATGTGTCATCTTGTCTGTCTGGTTGTGATGACCGTTACGCGATTGCTTACCTATTATCTCCAAGGTGACCTTATGTTCAATTTAAAATAATCTTCTGCGGTCATAATTGAAGGGGTGAGAATAAAAAGGGCTTAACTGATTTTTTTCACAAAACGACTTATGGGTATCGTTGGATTCAGCGTGAAATTATGTACAATAATACATTCTCAAAATACCGAAATGAGGCTTAAATCTCGAGATTTTGAGTCTTAAAACGGTTTATCTGTCACAGGAATATAGTTCTCTTAGCATAAAAACATTATTATATTTATTTTATTATATTATATTTTTACAGTAATTGTATGAATTAGTACTATATATTGTATTTTAAAATAGAATTAATACATTTTCAAGCAACTGAAACTTACCTTTCCTAATACCTTATAAGCACTCTACATTAAAATGACGCCGTTGAAGTTTGAAGTCAATTTTCTCGAAACTATCAATTTGACAGTTAAACCCTTTTAATTCTCAACCCTTCAATTATGACGTAACTTTGTTAATCACCTTACTCGCAACTTATTCGTCTCCTTTTAGGGAATATTTAGCCTTTTTAGAACTTTTAGTTTTCTGTAATAAAAATTTGTATATTGTAGGTTGTGCAAAGTTTTAACCAAATTGGACCGACCGTTTCAAAGTGAAAGCCACACAAACAACAATCTTTTTTTATCTATCTTTAGTAAGATTCTTTAAGATTTCTTTAGTAAGGTCCCGGGTGGCGTAAGAATACAGGACCACCTCTCATCCCTTAACCGGCTCACACTGCACCCATGGGAAGAGATGAATGATGTAATTAATTATATATTAGAACTTAATTTTTGTGCAAAAATAATAAATTCCGTTTACAATCAACGAACTAAGTAAATGATGTTAAGCTCATTCGTATAATTTCGCTGTTCAGCACAGTAGGAGTCCCTGTGTTGTACTGAACAGTCCAATGAAACATTACAATAAACTTATCATAATATTTATAATATTCTTAATTTTTTAGTTTTTAACATAATTTACTACTTCTTTTCACTCATTTCATTACATTTTATTTCACTTGTTTACATTTTAAGTATATATGAATGTTTTGCATGTCATCTTCCTCTAGCATTAAATTTATTTATACTGTTTAACAATCTGAGTATAGTGTTGTTACTGCAGTGCTGCATTATTACTAAGTTTATCATAGTTGTCGGCAGAAACGGGTTGTGGGTAGGTTGCAACCTATATAACTATAGGCCTTCAGCATGTCCGCACCGCGCCGTGTCTGGAACAAGAATGATCCGTAGCACACCAATCGATCCCTTTATATAGCCAGACAGGTAGGGGCGCCATGACAGTTGCCGGTGCTGCCACTGTAGTAAATTTAATGCCACCACAGGGTAAATTACGGTGCTTGATCGCTGTGCATAGAGTTTATAACTGGACGTAGCCGCCGTCATAGTTATATTTTAGCTTAATCTTGATAATGTGTGCTGTTTACTATTCCTAATAAAGAAAAATAATAACTATCAAACATATTACCTACCAAAATACAATTACTAGGTACTAACAATACAATAATAAAGAAAAAATAAAAAAATATATTCAACAACTATAACAAAAATAATTTCTTTACCTATTACTATTTCTGAAACTATCGAGAAATCATTTGTGTATGTATGAGTGTATTTGGATGGTATATGTGTATATATAATTTGAATCTATTGTTTACGTTGCAGAAGTAGCAAGAACGCGGCTGAGAGAGGAGGGCGACAAGTATCGCAAGTTTTGGCAAACTCTACACACGGTTTGGATGGAAGAGGGCTACCGCGGCGTTTACAGGTGCGTTATAGAACTTTTACAGGACCAGCTGTGATGTGGTGGTGAAGGAGGTTGAGTTCCGAACCGTGGTGCGAGTTCGATTCTCGTGACAGAACAACTTTTTGTATACGGGAAAAAATGCGCAAGTACTTGTACTGTGTCTGGGTGTTGTAAAGCAAGGTCCTCGTACTTCCTTAGTCCATAAATACAAGGAATCCTTTAGTGTTCAGGAAGAATGTATAAAAACATGTATAGAACTGCATGATCTCATTCCCCCATCACCATTCTACTGCCAGACTAGGACTTGGTGGAAGGACTTTTCTGCAAAATTCGTCTAGGTAGGTATCACCGCTTTGCCAGTGATTCTGCCGCCAAGCAGTAGTGTGTAAGCACTACTGTGTTCCGGTTTGAAGGGCACTGTGAATTAAGAATGAAGATAGAAAGAGAGAGAGATATGTATCGTATAGAAGTTTTACTTCAGTCATGTGGTCTGAAGCACACTCGTTATTTTATAAATGCTTTTTTTGTAGTAGGTAGTCTAAATAGTGTAGCTAGTATAGCACTAAGTAGTAGTTGATATTGTTGACAGCCTCTGTGGTGTGGTGGTTGAGCAGGTTGGCTCATAACCCGGAGGCGGCGGATTCGATTATCACGGCAGGACAAGTATTTGTGCCCAGAAAAAAAATGCGCAAATACTTGTTCTGAGTCTGGGTGTTGCGGGACCATGGTCCTCGTAGTTCTTTGGTCCCTAGACACAGGGAATCCCAATTAGGGTCCAGGATCTATGTATGTTATAGTTGGGCGTTATTATTGTTTTAGTTAACCAATAAAGGCACATTTCCCATTTGAAAAAGTTTTCTAAAGAACCTTATATCATTTGTCGCAGGGGCTTAGGCACTCAGCTGGTGAGGCAGATACCGAACACGGCGATCATGATGTCGACATACGAAGCGGTCGTGTACCTCCTCACTACACATTTCAACAACTCTTTCTACGAAAACACCTAAACATACCTCAAGTACCACTTTCCGAGCCATGATGTCCTTAGGGCTTTAGAGCCATCTTAGAGCGAGAGAGCATAACCTCCAGCTAGTAGCAAAGAAAGAGATAGATGTCCCCTTTGTTTGGGAAATGGCTGGCCACTATTCGTTGTTATTGCTCAATGAATAAGTGGTGGCTTTCAAAAATGTTTCTTCAAATGATTGTCATTTTTTGAGATTACCCTCTTTGGAATGTATAACTTGATCGAGTATAACACGCGCCATTAGGCTAGCGATTCTAACAAAAGCTACATGATATTGTTGTCTCATTTTCATCGCCACGTTGAAAGTGTAGGAGTGAGACAGTGATAGAAATTACCATTGTTTTCAGAACTATTCTTTAATGGCTCGGCACGAGTAATAATAAATGGAATTCATGCTGCGTGTTTATCTTGCTAGGTAGTTTAATTATCTACCAACAATGTTGCTGATAGATAATTATTATATACAAAAGTTTATCAATAAATCTATTCAAATGTTTATCAATAATTCTATGAAGATATTCATAGTGTTATTTTTTGGATAATAATTTCAGAAGTGATGGCGCCATCTGTAATTAGATTTGTCTATACCTCCACTGTTGTTATTACGATATGCAATGCTAACATTGAGGGTAGTTCGAAAAACTCACTCATAGCCATCTCGAACGAAAAATAATCGCATTAAAATTAGAATTAAAAACCAAATTGTTGATTGTACCAAATGTCTCATTGTGACTGAATTTGATTGTAAGTAACTTCATTTGTTTGTTGTTTAGCAATATTTATTGGAATTGATAAAAATAATTTAATGATAAAGAATTTTTTTGTAAATCTATAAAGGCAAGCTATTCCTGCTAGATGGTTAAATGGATTTTAAGTAATGATTTAAATTTTAAAGCGGTAAAAGTTTTGTTTACTCAAACAAGTGCTTGATGTACTTGCTTATGTAAAACTGCACCCCTGATGTTGGAGAGTTTCATAAACGATTTACCAAGGTGGCCGGCTACTTGTTTGCCACTCATAGTATAATTCGTTTTCTTATTAATTTTCACTACAGCGAGACAATTTTCTATACCTATGTACATACAAATTGTATACACTTTAGTACAATCGCAACAAATAAATCGAAAAATAAGCTAATCCTAGCTTTCGAACCCCAGAATTCTTATGCGATAATGTTATTAAAGCTATTTACATGTAGTGCGATTTATACTTTCGAAATTTAAAACTAAAACTTTAATTATGTTATTCGACGCTTTTGCGACCGAGAGTACAATTTTAAAAATTTTAAAAATTATATATAATTATATACCCAAGTGACAGCATGTTACAAATTATTTACAAATAGGGAAATATTTTCTAAATGTTATCATGTACCGAGTTTATTCATACAAATACCGAGTCTAACGAATGCTTTTAGTTTAAAATATCTGAAATACGAAAATAAAATAAGATTTACTTAGATTTGTTCTGGTAGGTATATAATCTGTTAGCAATTTCGAAAATCGAGCGTTAGCCATAGTTCCTAGTCTCATGGTAGTCAATAAAGAGCCTAAAAGTAAAGTCATTGAACAATACCCCCCACATTATTTACAGTAAACAGTGCCAATAAACTGCACTTGTTAGAGTTAGATAGTACATAAGTTGGCCTTACCTTTGCTTAATATTGTAGCAAAATGCACAAATTAGTGTACTAAACATTTATGATTTTGCTTTATTGTCTAGAAATTACTGTTAATCTGGTGAACGGCAACGTTCCCGTGTGACCGTTGCAAACACATTTACAGGCAATTGGAAAAAAAATTGAAACAATGGTGAATCACAGCAAATAAATAAGATACCATGACGAGTACCTATTTGTGTGAAGCATTTGTTGATCTGAACATCTATGATATGCAAGGACTGAATTCCGGTATCAAATGCTCGCAAGATGTTCCAAACACAAACAAATGATGTGCTGAGGCGATTAGGAGAACAGGCAACTGATCCCAGATTTCAGCTTTTCTAGTTTAAAAGTAAGGTCTGAACTCTGTTCTACCTAACAACTTGTTTTTTGTACTCTGATTTACCATTGTATATCATAATCCACAAGAACACAATTAGTAAGAGTAAGCTGTGATATAGAGTTTGTAAATATTAGTTAGATGTAACTTTATATGCATGCACATTTTTGCTTCAGTCAACATATTGCGCACATTGGATTATTTGTCATAGATTTTTATTCAGCCTGTTAATATTAGCATCCAAGATTATATACAACTAATTGTTTACTAGATACTGTTATTGTCAGTGTGAAATGGCTCTAAAAGAAAAACACAAAATAGTTGACCAACATTCAAAATATGCTTGTTTTATGAGTTTTGAATATTGAGTTATTAATACAAGATATTGATGCCCTTTAGAGCTGTTGAAGAAGTATAGTGTTGATTATTTGTAATATTAAGCATAATGTTCAGACAAGTCTTGTTATCATAATTTTAGGGGATACATTTGGACTTGCGTCGGACTGAGTATAAAATACTATTAATTTGTTTATTGATTAAATGATTATAAAAATAAGTTGTTTATTATTTATTATATGTATAAGTTTTGATGCAGGCTGTAAATAGATGGGTATGCTCTGCTATGAAGCTGAGCTGGTTTGAGCAGATGTAAGCTGGGGAAAATAAATGCACAAAATACTTAATTGAATCTTTATAGGCTAGGATAAGCCATGCCTGTATTTCTAAGGTTGCATGGGCAAATAATAAAACGGGCACATAGTAGATGTAAATAAATACTTTCTAAAGTTTCTAAGAAAATAAGTAATAATTGTCTTTTTTTTTTAGTTTTGACTCCACACTATTGTGTATTTAGCCAGTGTCAAGTAATTGATAATTTATCAAGTTATCGATATTTCACGCAAATATGTGTCAAGTCACAGTCGAGGTCATCAAGTCAAGTCAGTCTAGTCAAAGTCATACTCCTACTAAAGTGGTGGCAACTTTACCAGAAGCTTCTATGGAGTTTTGGAAACAACACGAAAAGAAACGTTTCACCATCATTATACCACTTTCCCACACTCATGCCTATAATTCAGCACTTAACGAATAAAATACCACCAATTTTATGCACTAACACTGAAAATAACACGAGTTTTGGAAAATAATACAATGCGGTGACACGATCTTTTTCGCTTTACCGCCAAAAAAAAACGTAATGATAGTTAAAACTTTTTTTTTTGGTTTGGTTTTGGCTCCACCCTTTTGTGTATTTAGCCAGTGTCACATATTAATTTTTCAAGTTAATTTATATTTTTTATATATGTATATTGTACGTGTCAAGTCAAGTTCTAGTAATGTGGTGGCAACTTTTCCAGAAGCTTCTATGGAGTTTTGGAAACAACACGAAAAGAAATGTTTCACCATCATTATACCACTTTCCCACACTCATGCCTGTAATCCAGTACTTAACAAATAAAATGCCACCAATTTTATGCACTAACACTGAAAATAACACAAGTTTTGGAAAATAATACAATGCGGTACCAGTAATACATGATCTTTTTCATTTTCCCGCCAAAACTCTAGTTGAAACTTAATAACACTTTCCTCAGATGAATTTAAATTGAAATTTGGTGTTTAATTTATAACCTCTCTTTATCTACTCTTTTGTATCTGTTTAGGTTAATTTTTAAATATTTATGTAACATAATTAAATAATTGGATCCAAAATGTGACTGTAAATAAAATAAATAAATAGAAATAAAAAAAAACACCCAATAATTTATTCAATACAATACAATTTTAAAAAATACCACAAATGTTCAAATGAGTCACAATACATAAATAAAATTAAGACAAAACCGGTTTCAACAGAGTTCTGATAGAAAAGTTGGAAATGACTACCCATACATGGGTGGAGATGGCATTGGGCATTTCACTTGGATACCTTAGCATTGTTGCAAAAGGAAAAAGATCACCTTGGAATGCAACAATGGGCTCTCTTCTAAAGTAAATAACTGAAACTATTATCACAAAAGCCACAATGACTTGTAAAATGATTTGAATAGTACTCTTCACAGCCAAACTCTTGCTCATTCTAGTTTGAGTGCTGTCTTTCAACTGTATCTCCAATTTATTAATTTTCCGCTGAACCTTTGAATAAGCAGCAAACTCATCTTTCATGGATATGCCTTTTTGTTCAGCCTTCAGCTTTTGTATGTCGTCAAATATGGTCCGCTCTGTGTTGGATGGTCTGGCGAAGCATGCTATTATCTAAAACAAGAGCATTAAGAACATATACATCAAGTGAAAAAGGGTCATCAATTAACCAATTTTATTTTATAAGGCTGTTATTATATTGTATATTGCATGCCGATTGTTTACTTACCGGCTTTACCAATATAGGGGCTAGAGTACTGACGGTACATAAAATAACGAAGTAAACCAAAAGAAATCCATTTATAATCTCTATCATTTTCACAGCTGATAAAACTAAGAGATGTTATTCACTGAAAGCAATTGTCAACAACTATTCTAGCCTGTTAAATTGAAATGGAATATACTATAAAACAAATTATTAATTAATTAACACATATCGTGATCTATCGTGATTTGTTTAGTATATTCAAAATCAAATACATTTAACCTATAATATTTGTTGATATCTTTTTTTTGGCTCTACGTTTTTGTGTATTTAGCCAGTGTTAAGTAATTGATAATTTCTCAAGTTAATGATATTTCATATATAATGTGTCATGTTAAGTCAAGTCACAGTCCAAGTCATCAAGTCAAGTCATGGTCTAATCTAAGTCATACTCCTAGTAAAGTGGTGGCAAATTTACCAGAAGCTTCTATGGAGTTTTGGAAACAACACAAAAATAAACATTTCACCATCATTATACCTCATTCCCACACTCATGCCTGTAATCCAGTACTTAACGACCATGTCGACCATAGTCGTAGGATCATAATGGATATGATCCTACGACCATGGTCGACGCCATTAATTCTTAAAGGAGATTAAAAAAAAGGTATTCAACATTTTTTGACGTTTCGTTTACATGTACATTACTTTTTTTTATACGTTTTGCCTCCACACTTTTGCTTATTTAGCCAGTGTCAGGTAATTGATAATTTATCAAGTTAATGATATATCACGCAAATAATTATGTGTCAAGTCATAGTCGAAGTTATCAAGTCAAGTCATGAGGCTATGAAGTCTAGTCAAAGTCATATACATTACTTTTTTTTCGGCCTATATAATATTATATTATAATACATATAATTTTTTTTTTTTGTTAACCTGTGGGCGTCGCTCAATCTCAATCAAACAGCTGATTGTTATAATTGTAAATAATTGACATGTTTCATAATCTTAATCAAATGTTTCCGGTAATTGTCATTTTTTGTTGTTGCATTCGGATTGAGCCTCCCTCTACTCCACCGATCATATTCATATCATTCATGATTCTTACTAGTATTAGCACCATCTCCAAAAGTTCATGACACTAGCATGAAACGGACATTGGCAGAATTGTGACAACAAGTCACAGAAGCCATAAACCAAGAAGTCAAGTCAAGAGTTTTGGCGGGAAAACGAAAAAGATCGCGTCACCGCATTGTATTATTTTCCAAAACTTTTGTTATTTTCAGTGTTAGTGCATAAAATTGGTGACATTTTATTCGTTAAGTGCTGGATTACAGGCATGAGTGTGGGAAAGTGGTATAATGATGGTGAAACGTTTATTTTCGTGTTCTTTATAAAACTCCACAGAAGCTTCTAGTAAAGTTGCCGCCACTTTACTAGGAGTATAACTTGACTAGACTACACTATGACTTGACTTGATGACTTGGACTGTGACTTGACTTGACACAAATATACATAATATTAATTAACTTGAGAAATTATCAATTACTTGACACTGGCTAAATACACAAAAGTGTGGAGCCAAAACTAAAACAAAAAAAAAAAAAGTCAAGTCAAGTCATTTTTTGTTGTTGAGGTATTTTGAGGTTATTTCTTGTAATGGTTTCTTATTTACTTTTGTAAATTGAATATGGAAAATACAGTTTTTATTGAAACGCACACATCCGAATGTGAATATAATAAAACGCACACGATTCAAGTACCATTGGAATCATTTATTACTTACTGCATTTACAAATACTGTTCGCCTGATGAAATTACTCTGATCGCTGTATCTGTAGACACAAGAAAAGAAAAAACAGCAAGCGTATCTTTACACGAAAATGCGCTTCAATTCGTGGAACCGGAGGAGATTCCATGGCAAGTGGCGTCTTGTGTATATCCAGTTGCTATGTCCAAGGATACAATAATAACAGGATTGTGTGCTGTGGCCAGGCACATATGTCATCACAAAAGTCGTCAGCGTAATCAACATGAGCATGAAGAAGGGTTACTTGGCTTCCGAAAGAGCTGTCTCCAAGCCCCCAATGAAGTGTCCATATGGACCAAGTTTTGTGAAGTTGATGTTATAAAAACTGTCATAGATATTTTAAATGCTTCAAATATTAATAAACTTCCAAAGAACTTGATAAGATTTGAGAATCATCTAAAGAAACCAGTTAGAGTGCATAATGTTTATAAAATAGCTAGAGATTTAAAAAAGGAAGATTACAAAGTTAAAACTCGAAAGGATGCAGAAACCAGTGCGAAAGAGACAATAAATGATTCACAAAGATTGGACAACCCAGAACTTGAGCTAGATGCAGAAAAATCCAGAGTAAAAGCTAAAAATAGGAAATGGAAATCAAACAAAAAGAAAGAGTTTATAATTGACTGCTCAGTCAAAATTGAGGATCTAGAAATCAGTCATCAGTTTGCAGAAGGTCCTTTTTTTACTTTAGCAGATTTAATACTTCTGCCGACTTACCACATTATTGTACAAACATTTGAAGGAACATTTGAGTCACTATTACCATGGACTTACAAATGGTATACAAATGTTACCAACATACCTGAAGTACAACACTTGACACAACTAATCAAAGTTGATAAAAAGCTGTCAACTGAGAGTATGATCATCCCAGCAATGGAAGATGTAAGCCTTTACAAATGTGACCCAAAGAGGCATAATCCAAAGAAAAGATTGTTTACAAAAGAAGATGACATTGAAAACGCTTTAAGTTCTCTTATTGGAGATATGGAACTGGACATCAGCAAAAACGAGTTGGAATCCTCGATAAATTGGCAGGATATACCTGATGGAGCTAATCCGAATGCTGGCCATTTGCCTGATGAAAGAGTAAAAAGAAAATCACAACAATTGGAAAACTTAAGCTTAGCTGTACTAAGTATAGCAAAAGACAGGGATTTAATAGTTGACTTCTGCAGTGGTAGTGGGCATTTAGGAATACTCATAGCTCATTTACTACCAAAATGCACTATCATACTGCTTGAGAACAAGGAACAGTCTTTACTAAGAGCTAGAGATAGGGTTCACAAAATGGGCTTAAAGAATGTGTTCTTCTTTCAATGTAATTTGGATTTCTTTATTGGAAAATTTGATATTGGAATAGCTTTGCATGCTTGTGGGATTGCAAGTGATCTAGTATTGGATAAGTGCCTGAAGGCAAATGCAAAGTTTGTGCTATGCCCTTGTTGCTATGGTTCTCTTCATGCAACAGATAGATTAGTTTATCCAAGAAGTAATAAGTTTTCGAGTATCAGTTTAGATAAGTATTTGTGTATTGGACATGCAGCTGACCAGACACATGAGGAACATCCCCTGACAGTAAGAGGATCAAGATGTATGGCGGCAATAGACTCCGATCGTGCTCGCTTGGCTGAAGAATTTGGATACAAAGTTACACTTTCAAAACTGAAACCTCCTACTTGCACCCCTAAAAATAATCTACTAATAGGAGTCCCATCATAGAAAGTAGTATTTAATAAATGTGTAGACGAAGGAGTTTTTCCCAACGTAATGAAAAATAGTAAATTGATTCCATTATTTAAGTCTGGAAATAAGAATGATCCATCGAACTATAGGCCAATTTCTGTGTTACCTGCAATAAGTAAAATTTTTGAAAAAGAAATTCTTAATCAGTTGTTAACATTTTTTAACCTTAACGGACTGTTTCACAGTCAACAGTTTGGATTTACAAAAGGACGATCAACTACAGATGCAGGCGTAGAACTCTTTATACATATACTTGGTGCTTGGGAGAAGTCACAGGATGCCATAGGTATTTTTTGTGACTTATCCAAAGCATTTGATTGCGTATGTCACGAAACCCTAATTTGTAAATTAAAGCATTACGGGGTTTGTGGGAAAGCTCTTGATCTTGTCTCTTCTTATCTTGGTAATAGAATTCAGACAGTTGAAGTTAATGGAGCAAGATCATCTGGTTCTATCACTAAAATGGGGGTCCCGCAGGGTTCAATACTAGGACCATTCTTATTTTTGGCCTATATTAACGATCTTCCATTTTTTGTAAAGAACCTATGTGATATTGTTTTGTTCGCAGATGATACGTCTCTTATTTTTAAGGTTGACCGATCTATTAATGATTTTGACGACGTTAACAAGGCAATTTCACTGGTTTTGAACTGGTTTACTAAAAACAATCTACTGTTAAATAGTAAGAAAACTAAATGTATTAAGTTTTCGTTACCTAATGTTAGGGGGTCTCCTACAAATTTATTACTGAATGGTGAGCCATTAGATTTAGTACCATCTGTCACGTTCCTTGGCATAACTATAGATTCTAAATTACAGTGGGGTCCTCACATATCAAACATTGCTGGTATATTGAGCTCTGCTGCATATGCTGTGCGTAAAATCAGACAGTTTACTGATGAAGCCACTGCAAGATTAGTATACTTTAGTTACTTCCACAGTATTATGTCATACGGCATCTTACTGTGGGGTAAAGCCGCGGACATACAATCAATTTTTGTCTTACAGAAAAGAGCAATTCGTTCCATTTATAACATGAAATCCCGCGACTCTCTCAGGGAACGATTTAAGGAGATAAATATTCTTACAGTGGCTTGTCAATACATTTACGACAATTTGATGTACACTCGCAAAAACATTAGCTCTTTTCCCAGATATTGCGATATTCATAACTTTAATACTAGGAACAAAAATAAATTGAAAGTTCCAAGATTCAGACTGCAGAAAGTTAATGGTTCATTTATGGGAAACTGTATACGCTTTTATAACAAGTTGCCCGACGGTATCGAACAATTGTCAATGCGTAAATTTAAATTATTCATAAAGTCAAACTTAATGAAAAAAGCCTATTACACAATAAATGATTATGTGTCGGACAAAAAAGCTTGGCCTGAATATCCCAAGCTTAACGGTATGAAATCTTAGGTACTTTGCCTATTGCCTATTTCTATCTATAAATTCAGTTTCTATTTGTAATGTTTATAATAAGGTAATCACGGTATTTTTCTTGCACCGGTGTGACGTGGTGGTTATTTTTGTAACATATTCATTATCTCAACTGTAATGAATTATATACATTGTAAAAGATAGTAGAAAGAAGACAAAAAAAATACATCACTGTAAAGTTTCTTGTAGCTTCTTCTTTACAGTTGTAATCGAAGCTTCGGATCAAAGTTTTCAATTCTGCATTGTGCCGGATTGCTTGCACCAGTAGTGAGAAAGAGAACTGCTTTTTTTTTCAAACTCATATATTGTAATGGGCTTGCTATATTATTTGACAATAAGCACTTTGTAATTTTATATGCTTAGTGAAATAACTTAATTTTAAGTACCTAGTATAATTTTGACTTGTAAAAGTGCTAAAATTAGCCTATTTGCAATAAATCTTTTGACTTTGACTTTGACTTTGAAAAACTTTATTTTTAACAGTTAGAATAAGAAGTTTTGTATTTTAAACAGATCCTTTATTAAAATAACATCTTTCTTAAAAATATAAATTTTGTATGTATAAAAGTCTATTTTACTTAACAATAAGAAGCTTTGAGCCTTTCCAAAAATAATTTTGAGACTAGTTTTACAAACTCTCAACTCAGCCAATACAAAATTTCAACAGCATGCAATCTCAAGTCTCTATCAAAAAACGAAAGTACAAATTTTAAACATAACTTTAGTCTACTTTTGCGTAAACAATGGCAGTGCGAGTGGGAATGTAGACCTGAAACAAAAACAACAATATTGTTAGATAAAAAAATAAAGTAAGAAGACATACCCATCTGTACTAAAGTTAGTCAGCTCTTAAGTTTGCACTCATTCCTCTGTGACATACCCAAACTCATTACAGTACATCACAGTGGGATAAGTGCGAGCTGTCAATCTTTAGATGTGCATAAACATTCTATGGGTCAATTAAATTTCAAAAAAACTTTAATCTGATATGCACTATCACTCTGGTTGACATCTCCGGCCAACGGTTTTTCTATGTACCCTCACATAGGTACATAGCAATGTACTAAGCAACAGTACAACCATAAAGCATGGTACACACCATAGTAGCAGCACACATGTTTATACACGCTTTATCAGCGTCCTTATTTCCCGAAAACGATAACATTGGAGTCTTCAATTCGGGAGTGAACAGGTATTTTCTAGGCAAGCGTGTTACTCCTAGACCGCTTCGTTACTTACCTTCAGGTGAGATAGTGATCAAACATAAACCTATAAAACAATTTAAAAATAAATTAACTTGTGTAAAATAATATTTACCTGTATAGAATCATTCCTGTTGCCCCACGGCATGCCTTGTGTCTGATGAACGTCACCGCCTGGCTCTACTCGACCAAAACCATTGTAGTTTTTGCTATCTGTACATAGTACAGCCTGAAAAAAACCGACAGAATTTAATAATTAAAGACTTGAAACACGGGCACTTAAATGGAAAGAAATTAGGCACAATCAAACTTTACAGCGAGAGCAAACGTGGGACAAAATTCTCAGGCTACTTTTTTGTCCGCCATAATAGATAGTTTAGATTTGTATCGCATAACTAACGTGACCATACATCCCGCTTTGGGCGGGACAGTCCCGCTTTCGCAAACACACATACCGAACGATATATTAATTTGGGTATACCTATTGGGTGTTCCACCGACAAATGGAATACAAAACAACTGCTTAGACATTACAAAGTCATACTTGATGACTTAGTAACTCAACTAATATGCACTAAAAAACCTAATTATGATTTAGTGTAAATCATTTTTTAATAAACGGTAACGGTATAATACCATACAGCGTTTTTGTGTCCAGCTCTGACAAAAAAATTTATGGCCACGTTACGCATAACCCATGAGTAGTTTACCTTGTAATTGCCTTGTACGTTGACGCCGACTCTATAGTCTGTGAAGCTCTGGCAAGGATTGAAGTTGAACACGAAGAGAAGCCCCGCGCGTTCAAATGCTATCACTTTATCGCCTTCGTGCTTGCAAGATACGTAACCCTGTACAAACAATATTATTAGATTTAAAAAAAAAAAACAAATTTTGTTCTCTGTAGATTCATTGCCTAGACCCGTAATGGTTCCAAGTCGACAATAAGACAAAGTAAAAAAAGTGTGCTTAGACCACACCACTGAAGTAAAACGTAAAAAGTAAAGTGTTTAGTTTACACCCATCTATCGACCAGTATAACTTTTGCTTTGTTTAATATTAATGTCGCCATCTTGACAATTGTAAATTGTAATTTTACCGGACATATGATTACCAACATAAAATACAAATTTTTAATTTTGTTACTTTGACAATGGAGATCTACGTAAATCAACTTCAACTTCCGTTCGCCTCACATACACTAGCTTACTCCCCAAGTCAAGGATGCGTAAAGAAGTTTTACTTCAAAAATAATAACATTCAATTCTCTGCCAAAACATTGTGGGTAGTTTGTATTTTAAAATAGGTAGTAATAATCAAAGTTAGTGTAGTGATATTTTGTACTCACTGGGTCAGACCTCAGCCAGCCGTATTTCTCCTCCAACAAGTTCATATCCCTGTCGAAGTTGTTGAGGAACTTGTACTTGAGAAGGTCATCATCGACGAGGTTCCACTGGCGGCGCGCGTAGTGATATGACGAGTTGTTGCCCGCGCGCGGGAAGTCCAGCCACTCGGGGTGACCGAACTCATTGCCTGGGACAAATTGATTGGTTAGTTTTTTAATGCTGCTTTACCACAGGTTCCCTGGTCCGTGCCTCTTTTTTTAATAATCAATATACTAATTACATATTTTTTTTGTTGTATTTTTTCTAACGATTTCAATAGAGGAGGGACATATTTTTTTTCCAATCGATACCTTTATTCATATCCTATCTATAAAGACTCAGTTTGACCTGGGTTTTCATATATTACACTCTTTTCGTCATATATCAGAAAAAGTGCACAAAAAATAGCACCGACTGAAGTAAAACTTCTTCAGCCTTATTAATAAACGCTAACTAGCTTTAGATTAGTTACACCATCTTTTGTCTCTTTCGATCCAGCTAAATATTCCAGTGGCAAAAAAGGACAAAAGCTGATGTAACTAATCCGAGACTAATACCCGTTCATTGATAAGGCTGCTTTAGTTTAGCTCCATCTATCGACCGGTATAACTTTGTGTTTGCTTTGTTTGATGTTAATGTCGCCATCTTCACAATTGTAAATTGTAATTTTACCGGACATACCAACATAATAATACAAATTTTTAACTTTTGTTTGTTGACAAAAGAAAGAAATCAAGTGAACTAACATCAACTTCCGTTCGCCTCGCATTCACCCCTCCTCAAGTAAAGAAGTTTTACTTCAAAAATACACACCAGAATTTTGATAATTACAATTACAACTGAGCGTTTTCTCGCGTCCCCACGAAATAGCTCACCGATAAAGTTAAGGTACGCCTCCCCAGCCAGCGCGTGGGTAATGAGTCGGATCATGCAGTGCAGCGCCATCCCGCGCTCCACCACCGGGCTGGGCTCGCTGAGGGTGCTCATGTGGGTGTACATGGCCGCGTCCATCAACCAGAACGCTATCGTTTTGTCACCTACCAGCGCCTGGCAATTCAAGAAAAAACGAGTGCTTTAGACCACACGACTGAAGTAAAACTTCTTGAGCTTCATCTATCAGCCGATACAACTTTATTTTGCTTTTGTTTACTGTTAATGCCGCCATCTTGTCAATAATTGTAAATTCACTAGGTGGTAGGACTTTTCTGCAAAGTTCGTCTAGGTAGATACCACCGCTTTGCCAGTTATTCTGCCGCCAAGCAGTAGTGTGCAAGCACTGCTGTGTTCCGGTCTGAAGGGCACCGTAGCTAGTGAAATTACTGGGCAAATGAGACTTTATGAATTGATCTCACAGTCTAGTTATTACTAGATTGTGCTGATGTCTCAGGATGACGTGCGCAGTGCGAGGTCACGCGAAACTTTATAATTTATTCTCGAGTGAACCTGCCACTGATATGGGCAGCCGTGTCGCTTAACATCATGCGAACGGTTAGCTCATCACGGCATTCCATAACATAAAGAAAAATTTACATTTTACCGGACATACCAACATAATAATAAAAAAATAACTTTGTTATGTTGACAATGGAGATCTACGTTAACCAACAACTTACAGCTTCAGTTCACCTCATCACGCATTTACCAGCTTACTCCCCAAGTCAAGCGTGCGTTAAGAAGTTTTACTTCAAAAATTCTAATCAAACTAATCTATAATATGCTCACCTGGTCGTGACTTTCAGCATAAGCCACAGTCCCTTCCATCCACCGCCTGTTAGTGAGCGTGTGCACTATATATCCCATCTTCCAGTCCTCATCCTTTTCTTCCTTTAGCAGCTTGATCCACATATCGGGTATGGCCATCCCGAGCCGGTAGTCGAACCCGGTGCCGCCTTCCTTCACCGGACGGCACGAGGCTGGCATGCCGGAGACGTCCTAGAATTCTTTCAAATTCAAATTCAAATTCTTTATTGCAAAACACTTAATTAGATTACATGATAAAGTGAGCTCTGCCTTTTGCTTTAGTTATTAAACTGTGTTGCAAAAGCCAGGGTCTTCCCGTTAATGATCTAAAGGTTTTACAATAGTAGACTACGGTATTTATACACCTAATCATAAAAAAGTAAATAATTAAAAGCTTACAGTTTACAATTTAGTAGTAGTAGTAGTAGTAGTAGTAGTATAGTAGTAGAATAAAGTGGATGATGCATAAATAAATAATCTTAAATATATATAACTCAAACTGACTGACTGACTGACATAGTGATCTATCAACGCACAGCCCAAACCACTGGACGGATCGGGCTGAAATTTGGCATGCAGGTAGATGTTATGACGTAGGCATCCACTAAGAAAGGATTTTTCGAAATTCCACCCTTAAGAGGGTGAAATGGGTGGTTGAATTATTTTCCCATAGGCCACCCCGCGGGCGAAGCTGCGGGCAGAAGCTCGTTGTGAATAATACTACGAAATCCTAAAAAAGGAAGGCATTAACTTCTCGAGAGCGTTATTAAATGTGCAACTTCAATTGGTGCAATTCGTTACAAGAAAATAAAATGATAGCCCAAAGATATTATAGTTCCTAAAAATTTTCGTATAGCCAGAGAGATTTAAGTCTGCGCCTTTCAACTCAAGATTAGAATGTACAATGTGGTATGGTTGAATGAAAATCTTTAAGACTATGTAAATAGGTTATCAATAGCCCAGCTATCGAAGCTTGTATTGTATAGCACCTCAGCGAGAGTGACGGCCCGGTTTTAATTCTGTATAGTATCTAAACGATAGTGATGGCTCGGCGTTGATGCTGAATAGTACCTCAGCAATAGTGATAGCTGAGCGTCGATGCTATAATTATAGTACCTCAGCGGTAGTGATGGCTCCTCGTCGATCTTGCATAGTAACTGCCTGAGCGATAATGATGGCCCGGCGTCGATGCTGTATAGTAACCTTGGCAATAAAGGCGGCTCGGCGTCGATGCTGTATTACCTCAACGATAGTGACGGCCCGGCATCGATGCTGTATAGTACCTCAGCGATAGAGAGCTCGACGTCGATGCTGTATTACCTCAGCAATAGTGATGGCACGGTTGTCGATGCTGTGAACTATTTCGTTGGCGAGCATCAGGTAGACGAGAGCCTCGGTGTCCACGTTGAGTCCATAGTACTCGTCGTAGTGTCCGGAGAAACCTTCTCCGATGCCGCGGCTGTGGTACAACATTGACGTCACGCCGTCGAACCTGGGGAATACCGATACAGAGTAAAATCATTACTTATATGACCTATATCTATCATGTATGTAGTTGTAGAAGTCAAAGCCAGTCTGTGTGTAGCTTTTTTTTATTTGGAATGGTAGCGTCAGTTCTCTTTCCAACTCAAGTTTTTTGGTACGCTTAAACTAGAGGAACTGGGCGTTTCGTCTTTGTTTCTTTATTTATTGTAAGATAATACCAGCCAGCCCCCACAGTGCAGAGATACTCGTATGTAGATAAAGTACCAACGCGACGTGTCTTTACCCTACGATAGGGATGGCTAAAAAGGACGAATGCATCGGATGGTGAAGGGAGGCAAGTATAAAGGAGAGAAAAAGAAAGGATACATTTTCTTTCCCTTTTTTTTCGACAGAGAGTTAGGGCATATAGGGCAATACAAATTAATTAATAAGGGCAGGTCATTAATATAATGTTTCATACCTGAACCCATCAAATTGGTATTCCTCTTGATACCACCTCAGATTTGACAACAAGAACCTTAAAACCTCGATTCTGTAAACAAACAAAATTACTCATATAAAATTAGTGTTACTGAAAAAACGAACGAAAACCCTCGTAAGTTGTAAAATAGACATAGGATCATTTGTCACAATAGTTTAAGAAAATGTCCCAGCTTTAGCGGAAGGATGAGGGTTCAAATTTTGCTTCTGATTAAAATCTCACAATTATTAATTCTTTAACTCACTCTGAATAGTTAAACAGCCTGCTGTCCCACAGCGAGTGCGTGCCGCGGGCTCCGTTGTGGAAGTAGCACGCCGTGGTGCCATCAAACTCGTTCAGGCCATCGAGCGTGTTCTTGGATGCGTGGGAATGAACCACGTCTAGCAGCACGTATAGCCCGAGCTCATGCGCGCGGTCTATCAGCTGCTTTAACTCGCACGGGGTGCCGTAGCGACTGAGAAGGGAAAAAACAAATACCTTACGATCACGAATTTATATTTATTTATTTATTTGTTAAATACACAGTGAACTTACAGCTACGCCAAAGCATTCACATTGTTATACTAAGTTCTTATATGGACTAAGCAATATATATTTATAAAGCCGACTAATGGGGTCAGTATGTATGTCAGCATCTTGGACTTCGCTTAAGAAGCTTATATGATGCAAATAGATATAAAATAATTGTTTCAAAATATTAAAATTGTTATATTAAGTGTCTCAAATTGTAAGAAGTATAAAAATAGATCCCCTAATTTGGAATTGTTCAAGAAAAGTAAAATAAATAAATTTGACTAGCCTGATATAGCTCAGTTGGTAGTAATTATGCCTTCTGAACTGTAGGTTGTGCATTCGATTCCCACCCAGGATAAAAAAAAATATGATAAACTTAGGCGTATACTACACTGAACAATGTCTGGGTCTGTCTGTCAAACAAAAAACAAACAATATTGTATTCCTTGTATGTATTTACTAAAAAATTATAAAAAGTATTTTTATATTCTATCAGTTATCTGGTTTCCATAGTAGGTACAAGCTTTGGTTAGTTTGGCACTAGGTGGCGTTGTGTGAAATCTCCACAAATATTTATTTATTTATACCCATTTGATTTGGTCGATTCGACTCTAAAAGACACTGTCACTAAAATTCTAAATCTTCATTTTGATAGTCGTGCTTGGGCACAAGCAACTCTCCCCATTTCTTTCGGTGGCCTAGGCATCCGACGTTCATCTAGCGTGGCACTCCCGGTCTTCTTGGCTTCTTGTCATAGCTCGCAAACCCTCATCGGCATGATTCTCAAAACTCCTATTGCCGATGTTCGGGTGGCTGGCCAGACAGAAGCTTTTTCGGCCTGGTGCGCTTCTTGTCAAGGCGTCAGTGTTCCTACTGAAATGGGGAGACAGAGTGCGTGGGACATTCCACTCATAAAATTAACCCATTCGGCTTTATTGGATCAGGTGACAGATGATGCAGATCGAGCACGTCTCCTAGCTTCATCGGAAGTGGAGTCAGGTCACTGGCTCCGTGCCCTTCCCTCCGACAATTTGGCGACTGTATTAGACCCCAGTAGCTTACGTGTAGCCGTGGGTTTACGTTTGGGGGTTAAGCTGTGCGAGCCTCATCACTGCCAATGCGGGCAAGGCGTGGACCGACTCGGACGACATGGGCTCTCATGTGTGAAGAGTGCCGGCCGGCTATTTCGTCATTGGGCGATCAATGATTTAGTCAGGCGGGCACTCTCCACAGCATCCGTGCCCTCTACGCTGGAGCCGACTGGGTTGCTGAGAGACGACGGCAAGAGACCGGATGGTGCCACCTTAGTCCCGTGGTGTCTTGGACGCACACTTGTCTGGGACGCCACGTGTGTGGATACCTTGGCACCTTCTCACGTCTCCAGCACGGCTCAAAGCGTCGGGGCCGCGGCGGAACAGGCGCAAATAAAAAAACGGCGCAAATACGCACAGGTCAGCGCAAATCACGAGTTTGTGGCGCTGGCCGTAGAAACATTAGGCCCGTGGTCGTCCGACACAAAAAAATTTATTAAACAAGTTTCGACTCGTTTGGTTCTCGCCTCGGGGGATCCCAGAGCTGGCACATACTTCGCTCAGAAGCTAAGTCTTCTAATTCAGCGAGGTAATGCTGCCAGTATTCTGGGAACCTTAATGCGCGGTGGTGAGTTGGATAGCGTATTTATTTTGTAAATAATGTTTTATTAGTTGTAACTTTTTATTTATAGTGTGCCTGTAAATATTAATGTTTATACCCTATATTTTTGTAAGAGAAAATTTGTATACCTGCTTGCCGCGAAGAAACTGGTAACTTGGTATCCAAAAGAAGCATAGTAAGCGTGCTCCATTATAGCCATCAATTGAATAGCATTGTATCCTGGAAACAAAAATCAGTTCATATACAGGGCTACAGGAAAAATTGTGCTAGATCCGTTAAGGGCGTGGAGTACCCATGAAATGATGATTTTTTAAGGGTGGGATATGCCCTCGCACTTCCCTACCACCACGGGGGTGGCAGGGGGTACCTATGTGGGACTCGAACCCCCCCCCCGTGAGCCTTTCGTCCGCCGTACCGGGGGCGAGAAGGGGTCGCGACTGCAGTCCAGTCAACTCGCCCCCAAACCATAACAAACATAATTAAATTTCGTAGCCTAAAAATCGGCAATTTTCAATATCAAAATTAAAAGTCGAATATCTCGAAAAGGGTTAAGTTTAGGCTAGGGTGTTTCATAGTGAAATAAGTCGGAAATGATGGGTACTCCACGCCCTTAACGGATCTAGCACGATTTTTCCTGTAACCCTGTATAAATATTACATTTTAGAATAGGAATCAAGAGCTACTTAATAATGTCGAAGTTCTGGGAACAGTACCTATACACCGCAAGTACAGTTTTCGGCAATGTTTTAATTAATTTAATATGTCGATCCATAATCAATATAAATAAAGTAATTATTAATACCTACCTCGAATACCTATATATTTAAGATAGTATAATAACATTCGAAAAAGAGTAAAAAGTGACTTTATTTATAGGTACAAAGGTAGGCCTGTTAAGCCGTCACGGCTGCCTATAGCAGTAGCAGTGCCACTCGGAGCTTTGAATTCAAATTCTTGCATAGCACTGCACTGCGCACGTCACCCCAAGACATCAGCAGTTTAGTAATAAATTTAGAAACCATATTACTAGATTAGATTACATAAACTCTCCAAACCAAAACACATTACACAGTAGTACTTGTACACTGCACACACTACTCCTTGACGGCAGAATGTCTGGCAAAGCGGTGGTACTTAAATAGACGTAGTTTTAGAAATGACGACGAGCTAACTGTTCGCCTGATGCTAAGCGATACGGCTACCCATATCAGTTGCAGTGTCACTCGGAACTTTAAAGTATAGACTTACGCGTGACACTGCACTGCGCACGTCATCCTGTGACATCAGCACAATCTAGTAATAAGATTACTAAACTGCGAGATCAGGTCATAAATTCTCATTTACCCAGTAACTGCACTGCGCACGTCATCCTGTGACATCAGCACAATCTAGTAATAAGATTACTAAACTGCGAGATCAGGTCATAAATTCTCATTTACCCAGTAATTTCACTAGCCACAGTGCCCTACAAACCGGAACACACCAGTGTTTGCACACTACTGCTTGGCGGCAAAATAACTGGAAAAGCGGTGGTATACCTACCTAGACGAACTTTGCAGAAAAGTCTTACCACCTAGTAAAAGTAGTGCTTAATAGTCTTGTTGAAAAGTCAATGTAGTGTATACTTTACCTTGGTTCTTGATTCTACGCAGAACATTTTCCCTGAACTCGTTGTAAGTGCCGACTTTGCCCTCCTGGGTGGCGATGCCGACGTGGCATTCGTAAATGCGGAGTGACGCCGGCCTCGGCACTTTCTGGTGTTTGAACTGGTATGGCTGGATGTAAAAAGAAATATGGGCCACTTAGAAACATGATTGTTATATCCTCAAAGCAATAACATTCAGATTCATTTGATTTCTTGCTATATTTTCTTTTCCATTGTTATTACTCTGTCTTTGTATCAAAAACTAATAAATATTATAACATTAGTTTAATTTTATTACCTACTACTTGATGCAGAATGACTATTAAGTACTGGACTACTGGATTACTAGACTGAAATCAGATCATAGTCTCATTGCCCAGTAATTTCACTAGCTAGTGCCCTTCTACCTAAGGTGAATCTGCCTAGATGAACTTTGCAGAAAAGTCCTACCATAGTTTTTTAGATGACCGTCTGTAACATACCTACAGGTAGACATTCCATGTTCTTCTATAAAGACTTCTATTAAGACTTCTATAAAGGTATGGATACCTATCTACATAAATATCTTTATTAATTTAAAGTGAAACAATATACAATACTATTTATTGTTTACAATTTTTTTCACTCCTTCCAGACATTCTAAAAATACATTACACAATTGACAATATAAAAGTATTGATAAGTAATAGTCGTCTGTACTCTATCTAATCTAAAGCACATTTTGAATACCGCTCATATATTATATCCGGCGTATCTTTACCATAACTATTTCGGCGATGAATTAGCAGGTGGAATATTAAAAACCACGAATACCACAAAATATTACAGCCTTGCCAATTGACAGCTTCTGTGGTGTAGTGGTTGAGCAGGTTGGCTCATATCCCGGAGGCGGCGGGTTCGATTCCCGCGGCAGGACATGTATATGTGTACAGAAACAAAAAGCGCAAATACATGTTCTGAGTCTGGGTGTTGTGGGGCCATGGTCCTCGTAGTTCCTGGGTCCCTAGACACAGGGAATCCTAATTAGGGTCCAGGATCTATGTATGTGATCGTTGGGCGGCATTATTTTTTTCTTATAATTACTATATATGGCATGCCAAATAAGTTTTTTTTGTACCCACACTCATACGTTCTTCACTCTTGGAACGCATATACACGTAAAACTCTCAACTATTAAGGTCGACAAAGTCATTGGAACAATTTTTTGAGTTCCTGATATTTGGCGCAACTACCTACATACTCCGCGTTTCAGGGTAGTGTGATTTTTTAAGTACAACATCTTTACGCACGTTTGACTTGCAGAGTAAGCTGGTAAATGCGAGGCGAACGGAATTTGAAGTAGATTCACGTAGATATCCATTGTCAACATAACAAAGTAAAAATTTGTATTATTATGTTGGTTCCTATATCCTAGGGTATGTATTATATTATGGGTATGTAACACATTAACATTAAACAAAGCAAAAAAAGCATAGTTAGAAGTACCGACCGATAGATGGAGCTAAACTAAAGAAGTTTTACTTCAGTCGTGTGGTTTAAAGCACACTCGTATATATAAAATCTTGTAAAAATTTTCATCTAACACTAACACCCATTTAACTTTTTACTCTTGATCTCAAAGCTGCCTATTCACTTTATCTCAGCCTCTTCACTTCACATTAAAACTCAACTCTTCATACACCAAAGTTTACTTACACGATCTGGCTTATAAATGAACTGCTGGTAAGTGAATCCCTCAAACGGCTTGACGTAGCTGGCCCAGGGTGATACCCTGTAGATGTGATCGTTGACTATGATCTGCACTCGAGTGTCATGCTTCAGGGCACAGGAACCATCTTGGTTGGCAGGGATTTGGAGCTCCCATTTGCCATATTCCAGCTTATTGAATGGGTGACTCTTGGAGTTCCAGCCATCTGCAAGGATTACTTTTTCTTTATTTTTACTCAAATGGTATTAATACATCCACTACCTTATCCTAAACATGTGGGATCAGTGCAGCATAACTTTCTGACAAAGATCATGCTGCTGTAACATGGACGTATGCTAAATAGATTTGGATTTTTCACGACCGACTGCTTGTCTAAGGTCTAGAACAGCGCGCCGACGACGTCGCTCGATGTCAGTCGGAGCGACTCGCGAAGACTTTTAAACCGACTCACCCCCGTTCAAATCCAGCTCGGCTAAGATGTGTACGGAATTTGCACTCGCTCTTACAACGGTGAATGGAAACGCGAAGAAACCGGCATTTTCAAGAATCGCATAAATTCTAGGCCATGTGTCTTCCCTAGACTCCCTTTAGAAGGTTCGTGTCCAAGCAGTGGGAACGTATTGGGCTGATGACGACGACCCATGTTTTATTCTAAGTCGGCTCTAAGGGCATCTGCGGGTAGGCAACAAATTATAAATATAAAAAAGTGATAAAGTCCACTCACTAAACTCCCCCTGAAGATGCAGTGAATGTGCTCCGGGCGCCCACTCCCGCCAAGTCACCGATCCGTCCACGTTGTACTGAGGGCCGAAGTATTTATAGCCTTTGGTAAACCCTTCCACGCCGCCTTCCCACGACTCCACGCGATCCCACAGGTCTTTGTAGCATGCATACCTAAAAGTTATTGTAGGAGGTAGTTTTCAAATTTATGGCTTGGTTGGTTACAGTAGCTAGCTCAGCTATGTTTGGCATTCCCTTCCTTCCCTATCAATTCCCCCGCCCTTAATTATTTACTAACCTAACCGACTTCTTTTTACAGACTACCTAGACAAGAATTTCCCTCATAGGTTAGGGCTTGAACTCGTTGGATTACCCTCATTCCTAACCGTTCAGAAAATATAATTATGTGCATAGCTACTGTTTTATCTAAGGTTCTAATAATAGATAATTGTTACGTAAATAAATAATACGTATTTAATATTAAGCTAAATACTTTCCTACAAAAAGTTTATTAGATACGGACCATGTAAGGACATTACGTCGTGTATTACGCTTCACGAAAAAAGGGTTTCCCGAGAAAAAGGGGAAAAACTAATTTTATGACCTTTGGGGTTCTACCGGGTGGGCTGCCGAAATGTCTGCAAGTATATCTTTTTTTATCCTTTAACAAGGTATGGGCTATGTAAGAGAAAATTAAGGGTAACATTTAAATTGATGCTCTAGTGAGAATATCTATCAGTTTTTGCGAAACTAAATAATTATTATGGCCATACAATTTTTACTTATGTATCCATATTTTTTAAGCGAGTGCTCTAATAAATAATACGACGTCACAAAAGGTAGGTACCTACACTTAACGTTCTGAAAATACTTAGTAGGAGGTAGGTATAGAAATTCCTATGACGTTCCCATGACCTTATAGAACATCATAATACGAAAACAACGTAAGTAATGTGTCCTGATTCAGGACAGGATTATTAGAATAAATGTAGGTGTATGTACCTACTATTTTATTTGTTGCTATTAATAACAGGTAGGTAATGGAGGCTGTACCTATGTGGTAGGTGAATATATGTAAAACATGCGCAAATGTAGTAAACAATATCACAAAAGCAACTAAATAAATTCAAATTCATTGAGAAAACAATTTGAAAACATTACTTTTTTTCCATTCCGCTATCAATTGACCTTTCATTTGACATTGGAAACGTTTGTATTGATCACAAACGCGTTTACAGCGATGTAAAGATAAGTAATATAACATTGTATCTACTTGTTACTTAGTTAACTAAAATATTTAGGAAGATAACACGTACTTTTTAAACGGACAATGTTTATTTCAGGAAAACCGATGGTATATTTATAACATTTTCAATACAATCGCTTTATTTATTAGCGGCACAGATAAAGCGCTTGGAGCGCTGATTTATCATCTATTAGTAAACACGACACTAACCTAAAGACAGGTTCAATTTCGGTGTTAGATTAATGTTTTCTATACAACCGGGCTTTAATTAAACTTACGCCAATAAAGAAAGGAATAAGGACTTACCTGCGTCGTATTTCACGCTCATAAGGCTTCAAATAACCATCACGTTCGAATAATTTAGCCAAGTCCGGCACCGGGACGTCCATCGGATCCATAGCGGAATAGTTACCACCCATTATATCTAGATCTACGTATATTTTGGACGAACCGGTCTCACTGCGCACGCGCTGGCAACCGCGGGAAACGATGGCTGCCGTTCAAATGATAAGGCGTTCGGATAAGTACAAAAGCGAAAGCTAAGATAAACTAAGGTCCGTATTACAGAACGATGCTCGGTCGACGATCGGTCCTCAAGCAGATATTTCATTCGCTTTATGAATGAAATCTCTGCTTGAGCACTGATCGATGACTGAGCATAGTTCTGTAATACGGACCTAAGGGTCATCAGCATCACTCATCAGTCATGCATGCATGCCATGCATGATCTTCACCTTACCTCTATGTGTAATATGATAGACACAAGGTTTTTTTGTCAATTACTTTATCTTGTTGTGCTGGTAGGAACGCAAAGCCAGTGGCTACAACGGGAAGGCCTAAGCGGATCAATTTTCAATTGTCTGATCAATTTATCAAACAAACAAGTTATTGTCCTTCAATGTAACAGCTACGTCTTTAAAAATATTATTTCTGTGGTAACTAACTTTAGGCTGGTTTACTTTGTTTGGTTAAGTAGCGAGTTAATTTGCGACTTCAACTATTTAGTTCGGTTAAGTAATAAAATTTAATAAATAAGTTGTGTCTAAACATACAGGCGAGTTAAGCTTTAAGTTGCAGTGTGTTGCGTTTCGAATTAAACCTTAAATTAGCCTAGACGAAATTCCACTCTCTTTTAACCAGTCTACGTGTGACGGCATTTTTTACAAAATGTTTGTACCAAAGAGTATAATAACTGTCTGGTTTGTACTGTAGGTAATGTACAAAACAAAATATGTGAGAGACTGTGAGATGACGAACCAGGTGGGTGCTTCATTGTGCCTTTCAAAGACACACTTTTTTTTGCATTTAGCTACATTTTGCGTTTATTGCAGGGCTAGTTTTTAACTAAGTAGGTAATGTGATGCAACACAGCTTACATCTCCTCTCTTACAATAACAAATCTATTATATACCAAGAAAAATTATCACAAAGTAGGATAATGAGTGATGATGGTGATAGACGATTTGCTTTGTTATTTATTTACTATTCCTCTCCCTGTGAGAGAAGTGATATAATCAATGGCACTGGGAATTGTATGTGTATATTCACTGCAGATCATATAGTCTACACAGCATTGTACCTACAAAGAAGAATGCTGATGTAATAATATAGATAACTAGCTTCTGCCTGCGTGGCCTATAGGAAACGAAGAAGGAAGTTTTTCATAGATAATTCAACTACTCATTTCACCTTCTTAGGGATGGAATTTCGAAAAACCCTTTCTTAGTGGATACTTACACTTGACATAGAACACACCCTCCAAATTTCAAGTCTCTAAGACCAGCAGTTTAGGCTCTGCGTTGATATTAAAGTAAGTCAGTCAGTCAGGGCTTTGAATTTTATATGTATAGATAAACAGATACTGAACTAATCCCACTTTGGGCTGAGGAAAGTAATTCAAGGGGTGAGATTTAAAAAGGTTTAACTGTCAAATTGAAAGTTTTGAGAAAATTGACTTTAAACTTCAACAGCTTCAAATAAAATTTTATGTAAGTTTCAATTGCTTGAAAACATTATTTCTATTTTAAAATACAAAATATAGTACTATGTTGTACAATTCCTGTAAAAATATAATTAAATAAATATAATAATTTTTTTATGCTAAGCGAACTAACTGTATTCCTGTGTAAACCGTTTTTAGACTGACAATCTCAAGATATAAATCTCATTTCAGTATTTTTCGGATGTATTATTGTAGACAATTTCACGCTGAATCCAACGAAACCCATGTCATTTTGTGAAAGAAATCTGGTAAACCCCTTCTTGATATCATCCCTTCAATTGACAGTATAGGCTTGATTAAAGATTCCCGATATAAATTATATGAATAACTGAGGACAACCATCTAACAATAATTTATTTCAGTAATCTTAACTAGGTATACAAACTAATCTATACAATGAATAGAACACTTTAAAATATATCTGATCCTGTTCTCTTAGCTCTAGCCACTGCTTCTTCTGGCTGCAACTTCTCTTCTTCAGATGGTTCTTTTGGCATGCCTTCTTCATCTAGCTTTCCTTGCTTGTAGTCTAGTACGATCTTCTTGCTATATACAGCGTCGAATAGCTGTTGTGGCGTGAACTCGCTCTGCACAACGTCTGCAGCTTTGTACGAAACGTATGGCTTCAATTCACAATCTTTCAAGTCTGGTACGATTATTTCTGGTATCATTTCGGGGACAGTGTAGAATCTGCCGTTTAATGTGTACCCTACATCTCGGACTCCGCGTTTGTCGATCTCTAGCTCTCGGTTTGCGGTCATTTGCTGCTGCCTGTGTATCACTGTACCCCTCTTATTTGGGATAATAAACTTCCGAAAGTTCCGTTTACCTTCACGTGGTGCTGATAATGAAATACTTCGCTTTGAAATGTAATTTATTAATGAAACTTTCGACATTTTTGTGGAAATAACTTTTGTTGAGATTTTCCGGACTGAAATTTTGAGGTTAAATTGATTGAAATGAAATGTCATTGTCATTTGACGATTACAAAGTTTTTTTTTGTTTTGTTTTGGCTCTATACTTTTGTGTATTTAGCCAGTGTCAAGTAATTGATAATATCTCAAGTTACACTCACACTCATGCATGTAATTCAGCACTTAACGAATAAAATGCCACTAATTTAATGCACTAACACTGAAAATAACACAAGTTTTAGAAAATAATACAATGCGGCGAGGCGATCTTTTTCGTTTTCCCGCCAAAACTAGATTACAAACTTTATTCTCATTCGTTTTCATAGTATAAAGATATACTATGGTTATAAACCGATTAATTGGTAAGTACCGATTATTTGTGCAATGGAATGGAAGACTTCGAAAAATGGAAGATTGATGTGGATGATGTGGTTGTAAAATAGAATACATTTGTGGGTTGGTTGTAGGTTGCATTCAATGGTTCAACTTACGTAGAAGCATAGACACAATAAAAATAAGGCGAAGAGAAATGATCCCGCCACCTCCTGGTTATGAGCCGACCTGTTCAACCAACACACCACAGATGCTGTCAATTGTATAGACCAACTATTATGTAAAAAATCCAAGTGTCTTACCATTGCAATATAATAACATAATTATGTATTAATTTTGACTTTTTACAGAGGTCACAAGCTATATACCATAACTCTTCGAAAACTACTGACTGTCTACCTTTAAATGTGTAAGTACATTACACACACGAAAAATTATTATTGTAAAATGTAAATGAACGAGATGGCAAGTAGTTTAGTCTGAATCATCGATCGGATCATCCCAGTTCCAGAACTTCTGAGTTTATTTATTATTAAACACAAAAATAAAAAAATTATAAAGATAATAATTTATAATACATTTTATTGTATGTATATATTTTTGTATGTATTAGGAACATTATGGGTATTCCATGCACAATTTTGTTTGTACAACTAATTATACTTAAGAATCCAACCATGTGTGGACGACACGCAATTGGCTGTACTGTATATTGTTAATTTACAGACAAGTAGGTGAAGTACATTGACTATAAATCCGCTAGTGGTCGAAAATAAAATAAAACATGTGTAAATTTGAATTTGTATAATTTATCAGAATACATTTTCATAGATGTAGATAGTATGTTATGTATAATCATATTAAACTATATAATATTCAAACAAATTTCATTACACAAACCCTTTCCATTAAAAATGACATTCATATAATTTCTTTCACATGAGAAGTAATAACAACAATTATTAACACAATATTCAAGACATAACGTAAGCGTCCATTCTTTAGACTTCGTGACATATCACTAAAACATCTCCATCTTTTTATAAGAAGAGTACAGCTGTTACTGTACTCTTCTGACAAGAGTGAAATGTGAAAAACTTTTCTTGTATTCATTTAGTGTTGCTAAATTTCTGCATCTCCATTTATATAATGCAAAACATGAACTCAATTATAATAACATTAACTTGTAATTTCTGCGCACGCTTGAAAAATTTAATAAAGTTGATGTTTATACTTTTTCTCGACATAAATTCTAGAATTTATAATTTAGATTTCTGGCTTGTACCGAAAGCATATATATGTCAGTGAATTTATATATAATTGAAGGGGTGAGAATAAAAAGGATTTAACTGATTTTTTTGACCAAATGACTTATGGGTATCGTTGGATTCAGCGTGAAATTATCTTCAATAATACATTCTCAAAATACCGAAATGAGGCTTAAATCTCGAAATTTTGAGTCTAAAAATGGTTTATCTGTCACAGGAATACGCTTAGCATAAAAACATTACTTTATTTCTTTTATTATATTATATTTTTACAGTAATTGTATGAATTAGTACTATATTTAGTAATTTTAAATAGAATATAAACCTTTTCTATTACCTTATAAACACTCTACATAAAAATGACGCCGTTGACGTTTAAAGTCAATTTTCTCGAAACTGTCAATTTGTCAGTTAAATCCTTTTTATTCTCAACCCTTCAATTATGTTTCGTGATGTAGCATGCTTCATAGAAGCAAATCCATAGATCAATGGTATGCTCCCCATCCATATTTTTATCTATATTGGCACTGCTTCATATAGCACCTTTGTATTTTATCCAAACACTTACCTAAGATAAAGTCAATGCATATTTATTTAAGTCATGGAATATTCATATATTCATACATAGTCATTTAATTCATTTATACAGGTAGATTAGGTTATAATATGTTAAATAATTATTATTGAGCACTTTGCAATTTTACAGTTTTTTTAAATTATTGTTTATAGACAAAGTATTTGCTGTCGCCAAAGTTTGCGTTGAAAAACATATATCTCACAATTTATTCGCAGTAATCATTACGAATGAAAAACGCCGACACAAAGAAATTAACGGTTTTGCTATGTTTGCTATATATACCATACTTTTTTGTACCTACACCGTTATATTAAAAAATCACAACAGCCATTTAAATAAGTACCTACCTAACTTAATTATTAATGTGGTGTTCGAATTATACTAAATTATTTAATCTTTCTTGTTCTAATCAATTTTGACTTCTTAATTCATAGCAACTTAAAAATAATATTTAAATCTTTACCATGTCAGAATTTTTTTTTGCAAGACCCAAAATTTTTATTTCATCACAAGAATGTAAAAAATCTATCTTTTTAAAGTACCTAGTTATATTATGTCGTAATCAATATGTATTATCTAAGTGTTGTGGCATGACGCGAACAAATCTATCACGTTGAAGTTAAATACTTTATATAAAACTTTGATAGTGAAAATGTTGAAATTTAATACATTGATAAACTTTGAGCTGAGGTGTACTAAAAGTTAAATTCTTAGTTAAGCAAAACATCTAATGAAAATAACTATGGCGTAAATAATTCAAGTTGTTTTAAATGTTGTGGTTAGCTTAAATTTTAACCAAGGAATTAATAATTATGCGACAATCCCATCCCATCCAAATTGTTAGCTATTCATCCATTTTGTGATTCTAATGTCTACTAGTTATAATAAATGTAATTAAAAGGGAAACATCATCATTAATCAAACTGGCCTTGCGTCTCGCTCTACTCTTTATTCAAGACGCATATAGCTATCTCTTTCATTCGCACGGCAAATGGTGTGCGTTGTACATTGTTTTGAGTCAGGCTCGCTTTTATTCAACAATCCAAAAAACATAAATAAGTGTTTGTTTGTGCTGCTTCCACGTCAAAACAGCTAAACCGATTTTGATGAATTTTTTCGCATTTTTATATATAACCGTGACCGCCATAAGATATTTATATGGAAAAATAACTCAAGCGGGGAAACGGATAAAATGCCTGATACCACAGAACGCTTTCAGTTTATCATAGACTGGTTCAAAGACGAACATTATCGACAGCTTGTAACCTTCACGCACTCGTTTCAAACATATTAAAATAATCCATTAGAAATCGTAGTGAAAGACTAAAGTAAATTTAATTATTGGGGAGTAGTATTGTATATAAAAAGGAGTCATAAATAAAACACAGAATTCAGATTACTTTCTGCGGGAAGCGTACCCCAAAAGCTGGCAACATTCCCTCGTTGAATGTTGCCAGTAGGCTAATTCGTTAACCGAGGTATATGCCAGCCTTTTAGTCGCGCGTCAGCCCAACCAGGCGTCTGGAAAGCTCCCTGACAAGAAACCGCGCCTGCGGGACTCTTTGTTGCAACTCCAAACGGAACAAATATGTAACCAACTAAGGATTCATATTTCCTCCGTTTTAGGTTTACTGCAGCTTCTGCCGCTGCGAAAGACTTAATTCTAAATACGAATAACTATCACATTTTATTAAATGTAAAGACAATCGTTGTCCTTATACATATGCGAACTACGTCATCATATTGTAGTCATTAATATGTGGTCTTTAGTGTCTTATAGGGTATCCAGCCCCTTACTTCCCCAATAAATAAACTTAATAGGTAGTAAAGTTTCAGGTTTCAAGGTACTCCACTCTAACACGGCTTCATTATATTTGATGTAAATTTCCAATATGACGTTTTTTTCTTGACTGTTATTTTTATTGCAATCATCACTTACAATCAGCTGGGCGATCACGTAACTTGATTGCAACAAATAGAAACACAAATTTGTATGGATTTGACATTTTGAATACGCAGTTTATGTGCATAGTTAGTATGGAAATTTCTCCTGTTGTATTGCTATCAAATTTTTGTTTTCACCTCCCAGGTGAGACAGTGGTCAAAATGTTAGCCCATCTAAGATTAAAAAAATCCTTAAACAATATTTCAATGCTTACACATGACAACACTTAATTATTACATATTTAAAATCACAGGGGCTTTAAACAAAATTATAATACATACAGTCATCTGAATAAAAAAAAAAATGATTGTCCAATATAAACATGTCTTTTAGCAACTCCAAACTCCCTGGCATTCTCTGTAGAGCTACCCGGTAATCCCTAAAACCGAACACTCTCTAAACACTTCCAGGAGCTCCCCGCAACAGCACCCGGCACTTCCTGCGGAATTAACCGGTAATCCCTAAAACACTACCGAAAAATCCCTTCACTTCCAGGGGCTCCCTAAAACACCACCCGGCAATCCCTAACTCCCTATAAGACCTACGCGATCGCAACACTAACACTCCTTGGTCATGTATCAGCCGGCCGGTCATCATGATGATTATTCTCAAGCTCGTCCAAGTTATCACTCGAAGAATGTGTTATGTCACTCATTTCATCTATTTGCTTCTGCTTCTTCCGAACGTTCCAATGAAGGCATTCTGCGAGGGAATCGAACCAGTCCGATATTTGATCCTGTGCGCATATTGAAGGCACTGGATATACTGACGTTGTCACGTATAGGCTGGAAAGAGATTTTGAAGTTGAGTTACTGATTTTATGCTGTACGTTGAAAGCCCCTCGAGTTGTTTGAAAAACATTATAGAGTAAATAATAAAGATGGAAATATAATTTGTAAATTGATCAGATTATTGTATTATAAGAGAAGATATTTTGCACAGTTTGTTTTTACAAATGAATTTTACATATTAAAAATAAATATATTATAAGGTCTTTTTCCACGATCAATGTACTTAAGTACAAATAGTAAAAGTATTAGTAACTCACATTTCTCAGGGGCTGAAGTATGATTCGGTTAGTTATACAAAACGAGCAACAACCAAAGCGAAGCATGAAGCAGCGTGGTATTAAAAATCTTAGCATCACGTGACATACAAACCCAAGAATTTAATATGAAGTTGAGAAAACCAACACTACATAAGGTATCCTAAAACATTAAAAAATGAATATGGTCGTATGAATTTGGCTTGTGACTCCTGACATACTATGCCAGTAGCTGGGTTGCCAGCTATAAAAATATCGGTATTCAGACTACCACCGTAACATAAAGCAGGCCCTATAATATCCCTGTATATCTATGTTTTACCTATCGCCCGGATTCAGGGTCAATTGTGACCGTCCGTCGAAGGATACAGATGCCGAATTTCGCGCCTCTATGCTAGGTGTTATCTGAAACAAGCTTCTTGTGCTGAGCTACGTACATATTTTCACGGGAATTTCGTCTTTATGACGAGGTAAGAAGGTACATTTTGAATAGGTAAAATCATGGGGATGACAGTTTAATTATATCTATGGAACGGAATCAATTAAATTTGAAAAGAGACGTCTAAATAAAATGGTCCCTAGGAATTTACTACAAAACATAACTATGCCAAAAATTCAAAGATTATATAATCTCTATAAAATCTACTTTTACGAAAACCGATGAACCTAAATAAAAATTTAATAATTACGCGATAACTCACACATTGTTAGTGTAACAAATATACATAATAACTAAATAAATTACGCCAGTAACTAGCACCACAAATAACATAACAATACATTTACACATTATAATAACAACTGTACAAAGCGTTTTGCGTGCATTAGTTGACAACACCGATAGAATTATTATTACTGGCAACAAATGGCGGTATGGCGGCCGCCTTTTTATTTTAGTACCTATCTCCATGCTGCAAGGCTTGTCTACTCCTTCCGTCGAAGGACACCCACATTGCATTTCTCGCTTCCGGTGATAACGCAATCTAGAATTGGTTTAAAGGAGAGTTGATTCAGAATTTAAGTCGAAAATTATATTTTAATTTACTTATTTAAAAAGAAGTAGTTTTTTTAAAGGTTTTTATTATATTACAATTAGTGTATGGATGCCTGCATTAACAGTTCCGAGAGTCATATGACCTAGATGACAAGTATATTACAAACTAGCTTCTGCCCGTGGCTTCACCCGCGTGGCCTATTGGAAAATAATTCAACCACCCATTTCAAACTCTTAAGGGGGAATTTCAAAAAACCCTTTCTTAGTGGATACCCACACTTTACAAAGAACACACCCTCCTGAACTGTGGGTTGTGGGTTCGATTCCCACCCAGGATAAACGTTTGTGTGATGAACATAGGTGTTTGTTCTGTGTCTGGGTGTTATATTGTATTATATGTATGTACGAGTTTCTGCCCGCAGCGTGGCCTATGGGAAAATAACTCAACCACCCATTTCACCCTCTTAAGGGTGGAATTTCGAAAAATCCTTTCTTAGCGGATGCCTACGTCATAACATCTACCCGCATGCCAAATTTCAGCCCGATCCGTCCATTGGTTTGGGCTGTGCATCACTATGTCAGTCAGTCAATCAGTCAGTCACCTTTGAGTTATATATATTTAAATTTACAAACAAAAAGTATTTAAGTATTGTATCAGTTATCTAGTTCCCATAATACAAGCTTTGCTTAGTTTGGGGCTAGATGGTGTTGTGTGAGATGTCCACACATATTATTATTATTATAACTTGTTTTTGTACATTAATTTTAGGTAAGTATTGAATAAATGTCTTTCTATTCTATTCTATTAAATACAACATATTTACCTTGAGTTCAACTCCAGCCGGCACGACTATAGGTCTGAAGGAGAGCGAATGCGGACATATGGGAGTGACCATGATCGCTGGCACCGAGGGGTGGATCATGCTGGCTCCGGCTGCTACGGCGTACGCTGTGCTACCAGTCGGCGTCGATACTATTAGGCCTGGAGAACAAATCAAAGATTGATGTAAATAAATAAATATTTGTGGAGATTTTACACAGCGCCATCTAGCCCCAAACTAAGCAAAGCTTGTACTATGGAAACCAGATAACCAGATAACTGATACTGATATTGTATTCTATGTATGTATTTACAAACAAAAAGTATCTAAGTATTGTATCAGTTATCTGGTTCCCATAGTACAAGCTTTGCTTAGTTTGGGGCTAGATGGCGTTGTGTGAGATGTCCACACATATATTATTATTATTATTATTATAAACCATTAATAAAATGGACAAGGTTATAGATGCTTTTTATTTATAATTCACATACCTAGACAAAGAAAAAATATCGACGGCTTTTTATTCTTCAAGACCTAGGATTAAACTGTAGGAAAATTGTCACGTACGAAATTCCATGACGAATGAGCTGTATACAATAATTACAAGTACTTAGTTACAAATCAATATTTCTCGTGGTTTACAAGAACTTAGCGTAGGAATAAATAAATAAAGAGAAGAGTGAATAGGTATTTACTTGGCTAGCATGCCTTCGATCGCATCGTCACTTCCCATCAGGTGAGAGCGCGATCAAATGCTAGAAAAGTTTGAAGTAAAAAAATAAAAAAAATAATAGAGACTGAAACAGGTTATTAGTAGAAACGCATCTCCTTGTACACCTTTACCACTTTTACGGTAAATTTCGTCCAAACTTACCGTCTCCCTGAACCGAGGTAATATGCTTCCCATCCAAGAACAGGTCTATATTGGAGAGGTAAGGCGAGGGTCCTCGGTCCACCACCACCTCGTTGAGCACCAGGATGGTGGTTGGTTTCTTCTTATCCCCCGGGTCTTGGCTCTTGCGGAGCACAACGCACTGAAGACGCGACCGCAGGGTCAGCGCGGCATGACCTGAAATAAACAAATATTTTTGGATATTTCACACAGCACCATCTAGCCCCAAACTAAGCAATGCTTTGTACTATAGAAACCAGGTAATTGATAGAATGCTTACATACTTTTTGCTTGTAAATGCATAAATATTATATAAAATATAACGCCCAGACATAAAACAAACATTTATCACACAAATGTTTGTCCTGGATGGGAATCTAACCCACATCCTACAGCTCAGAAGACAAAGTAACTATCAACTGAGCTATTGCGCCAGTTAAATAAATTAAAAAACTTCTTTCTTTGATCGAGTGAGCGTTTGCTTCAACTCGCCAAATTTGCTTCCATCTGTCCAGACGTTGGTACTCGCGGACAGGTTGTATTTTTCAATTAAACTTAGTAAAATACAGGTTACAAAATTTGGTAGTTTTTTGTTGTCAGTGATTTTTGATCTGTGGTACATTTCCCCCCAAAAGGGGGCAAGTTTGTTGCGACGCCATTTACCGGCATTGTGATGATGATTGGTAAAAACATTTGGTACCTACTGATTTCTACAGTAGATATTGCAAATACAAGCAAAATCGGTAAAGATATTGTGGAGGTATAAGGTCTGTCGGTCCTAAGAATACCCCGGAACCAATTATTTTGTATAACACTAAGACACTGTACCACGTAGGAATCGTACCCACAATAACCACCCAGCACAATAGGTCAAACAGCAGAATCAACTTAACTGTGAGACTGAACTAGTAGAGAATTGATTACCTTCTAGTACGTTCATAACTTGGTCCTGAAAGTTGTTGAACTCGAACGGCGTCAGGAAACCCAACGAGCCCAAGTGGAATGCCATCACTGGAGGAACTGATTGCTGTAAATTAACACAAATCTAATTATAAATGAATTACGATTCAAATTGATTTAAACTAAATTAAAATATTGTATTAGAAAACCCTAGAGTTAAAAATAAAGTAGGTAGAAAGAGGTTATAAATAAAGCACAGAATTCAGATCACCTTCTACGGAAGCGTACCTAAATAGCTGGCAACATTCCCTCGCTAGGCTGGTTTGTTGACCGAGGTATCTGCGAGCCTTTTAGGTCGCGCGTCAGATCAACCAGGCGTCTAGACAGCTCTCTGACGAGAAATGCCCCAGAGACCCGTTGCTTTATTTTATATTAATATTTTTCTATTACAAAATTTATGGATAAAATTAGCCGAAGTCATTAAGAAAAAGAATGATTTTTTAAATATAATATATACACTTTATAGGGATGCGGTTGCAACCACTTCCATAAACACATTACTGACATTGAGAACTACTTGAATAATAGACATTACAGTACTTCTACAATTACATTAAGTACGCACTTAATAAACTTCTGCATAAATAAATATGCACACAAGTATATATGCAATAAAATAACCGTGACCCGTTTACTTCTAGCTGACGAGAAAATTCACTAGAGAAAGCGTGACAAGAAACAACATTAAATTATCCAGCATTTTTCATTTATTAAATATCTAATTAAATATCTTCAAGTACTGCATTCAACCCTGCTGCAGACATCAAGATAAAGAACGACTTTTGCTACGATGCAGTAAATTGTAATTTAGAGCGCTCAGCGCTGCTCATTAAAGGCTATAATTTAAAAAAAACGAGTGCTTTAGACCACACGACTGAAGTAAAACTTCTTTAATTTAGCTCCATCTATCGGCCTTTGATTAATGTTAATGTCGCCATTTTGACAATTGTAAATTGTCATTTTAACGGAAACACCAACTCAATAATACAGGGTTTTAGCTTTGTTATGTTGACAATGGAGATCTACGTGACCCAACACCAACTTCCGTTCGCCTCGCATTCACCAGTTTACAACCACAAGTCAAGCGTGCGCAAAAAAAAATACTTCAAAAATCAACTACTCTACACCTCCCTTTTTATCGAGTATTTCTTATGAAGCATTACGTTTCAAAAAGTCCTCGCCTCTCTTTCGATCACGTATCTCTTATCTCTTCTGACGCGTTACTTTTAAAGTTCTACGTTACCTGGAATAGCGAGCTGGCATGGAGTAGTGTGCCGTCTCCACCCAAGCAGATGATGAAGTCGATCTTATCGGTGAGGTCATCGGTGCCGGCGCGGAAGGTCATCAACCGCTCCCTCACCGATGAGAAGTCACCGTACTCCTTCAGCAACGTGTCTTCCAATACTGCTGCTTCTACGAACACTACCATGCTTTTGTCCTGGAATTAGAGACGAGACATATAATACTTCCCTTCTCGTATAAGCCAGTGGCAAGCATGAGCTATGAAAATCGACCTATCTTTTTTTTTTGTTTTTTGTGTGGCTTTACACTTTTGTGTATTTAGCCAGTATCAAGTAATTGATAATTTATTTATTTTTTATTTTTATTTATTTATTTACAAGCACACATACAAGATACATATTTATGAATGATGTATTAAGTACATTGTATAACTTAAGTATAATATTACATTTTACGGAGCCCTAGATCCCACACTAGGCGTACCTGTGTCGCAGGATCTAGCCTCTTCATCAATTTTTCAAGTTAATTAATGTATATGTGTGACAAGTCACAGTCCAAGTCATCAAGTCAAGTCATAATCTAGTCTAGTCGTGGTGGCAACTTTACCAGAAGTTTTTATGGAGTTTTGGAAACAACGCGAAAAGAAACGTTTCACCATCATTATACCACTTTCCCACACTCATGCATGTAATCCAGGACTTAACGAACAAAATGCCACCAAATTTATGCCACTAACACTGAAAATAACACAAGTTTTGGAAAATAATACAATGCGGTGACGCGATCTTTTTCGTATTCCCGCCAAAACTCCCGACCTATCTCTTCTCTCGAGAAAGCGTTTGACCAATAAACGATCACGTGGATCACGTCATAAACATTTTGTTGCGTTTTGATTGGTCAAAGGCGTTCTCCGGAGAAGAGATATGTTTTTATAGGTCATTCTAGCCTCGGTTATCTTGCGAACAGGAACCAAAAGCTTGCTTCCCAAAGCACTTATAAAAATGAAAAATATGTTGTTTTTGTTTGGCATTAACACCCAAAAGTGTGCTAAATTCAAAATTTTATTGAGAACAACCCGCAACACACGAAAAATTCTACCAAGATTCGCAAAATTTGCATACCTATTAAAATGTATTGTTGTTATAGACCAAAGTTGTCATGGTTAAAATGGTATAAGAAAAGTTTGTAATTGAATAAATATCAAAATGATATCAGTTTAGGTTTGAGTATACTTATTTTAAATTCATAACATAATCGACACAATAATTTATAAATAAATTATTTTTAGCATTTACAAGGTCAGCTAAGTCATAACTAATACCTATAATACATATATAATAATATACAATTTGTACAGACAAGATTTTGAGGCTGTGTTTTTGTACTTTTTACTAGAAACTATGAGTTAGGACAATAAAGTATTTTATGTAAGACTCTATGCTGTGGATGTGAATTGTGAACTCCAAGCTTTCGCTACATTGTCTTATAGTTGTCACTTGAAGAAAAATGGTCTGATATTTTTCTTGTGCTACCGATGGATTTTATTTTTTTTTTTTTTTTTTTTTTTTTTTTTTTTTTTATGTTACTGAATGATTTGACGAGCTAGCCGTTCACCTGATGTTAAGCGGCACGGCTGCCCATAACAGAACAGTGTCAATCGGAACCCCAAAATAGAGTTTCGAGCAACAATGCACTGCGCACATCATCCTGAGACATCAGCACAGTCTGGTAATAAGACTACTCAACTGTGAGATCAGATCATAAAGTCTCAATTGCCCAGTAATTTCACTAGCTACAGTGCCCTTCACACCGGAACACAGTAGTGCTTGCGCACTACTGCTTGGCGGCAGAATAACTGGCAAAGCGGTGGTACCTACCTAGACGAACTTTGCAACAAAGTCCTACCACCTAGTAAAACTAACAATATAGCTATAAAACTAACAATATACGGTTTGTGGTGCATAAATAACTGCATTTCTTTAAAAATCCTAACACTTTTTAATGTCGCTTTGCGTTTGTGTATTCTCACCATTGCAGTCATAATTATGAGTTTATCCCAAATGAATATCATATAATGAATAATGAATGCGGCTGAACGAACCTAATTTGGAATTACCTACGAGTTGAATGAGTATTCTATTTCATTTATATCTACGAGTAGTTTAATTTTTCTATAAATCGACATGTTATGTTACTGTTCTTGGTATATTTATGTATTATAATTATATGTACCTACATACCAAACTTTATGGGCGCAAAGAGCACCACAGACCACTAAAAGCTAACCAACATATAAAGAAGCAAGTATAAACATAGTCTAACATAAATTTCATTGGATAATTTAAAATAAGACATCACACGCCGTTTACGTGTTCAGCAGACATAATGCATAACAATGGTCACTTTACTTGCATCATTAACATTGCATGAAGGCCTCATGCAATGTCAATAACCCTTCAGGTCAAATCAACACGAAGTGTTGAAGAAAGAAAGGACTTTGATAGATACTTCTCTGTACAGAGATGACTAGAAATGTTTATCAATTGAAGGGTTCAGAATAAAAAGGGTTTAACTGTCAAATTGATAGTTTCGAGAAAATTGACTTTAAACTTCAACGGCGTCATTTTAATGTAGAGTGCTTATAAGGTAATAGAAAAAGTTTATGTAAATTTCAGTTGCTTAAAAATGTTTTAATTCTATTTTAAAATACTAAATGTAGTACTCATTCATACAATTACTGTAAAAATATAATATAATAAAATAAATATAATAATGTTTTTATGCTAAGAGAACTGTATTCCTGTGACAGATAAACCGTTTTTAGACTCAAAATCTTGAGATTAAAGCCTCATTTCGGTACGTTTAGAATGTATTATTGTAGATAACTTCACGCTGAATCCAACGATACCCATAAGTCAATTTGTGACAAAAATCAGTTAAACCCTTTTTGTTCTCACCCCTTCAATTATAATCGTCCACGTTCCAAGGGGTCAAATCACAGCCATACACACCCTCTCTCTCTCTCTCTCTCTCTTGCTCTCACTTTCTCTCTCTTTAAGGGCTCTCACCCTCAAGCTCGCCAGTAAAAAAGAGAGAAAACTGGTAGGCATAAAGCTATTTTGAATATGTTCTATGGTGTCTTAGCTCATTTATACAGAAAAAAAGTTTACGAAATCTAACTTTGGTGCGATAAACGGAATCACACATCTGTTTCATTCATCATAAAATGATTATAAGGTTCCCAGCCCACGGCTACGTCATTTTCACTACATGGTTCCACGATTATACCCACTATTTGGTATGTCTTAGTTATCAGTTACTATGCAATAACAATAACCAACTAACAAAGTAAACAAACAATAAAAACGTTACTGTACAATAACAATAACCTACTAACAAAGTAAACAAACAATAAAAATGTTGCGAAGAATTATGTAGAATATTTTGTATGTTTTGTGTGTTGTTGAGTGTCATGCCAAGTACAATGGTGCCGAATTACCAGGATCATTTAAAATTAGCAAATGCGTAGTAATTCATCTTTATCATAACGGACCCATTCTAGTCCACTACTAGACATAGGCCTCTCTTACAACACGCTACATCAGTTTTGTTTTCCAATTATTCAAATTATTAACCAGCGCCAGTGCCTTTCGCACCATAGAGTCCTACGTTAGATTTACCGATACGCGGTCTCCACTCTAAGACACGGTAGGCATGACATTGAATAATTGATTATATCTAGGAATTAACAAAAGTTCCAAGTGTCCATGCCAGATCCCGTCGTCGCCGCCCGAGACACGTCTTGAGCGACCTGGATGAACCTATATTGGTCCGGTGATCCTAGGGCAGCCGATACTACGGCTGCGCTAGGATCACCGGATCAATCTAGCCCTTCTGGCTCAGTCACGTTTTCGGCACTGGTATAGGATACCAACGTCAAAAACAATCAGACACCGACCCCGCCGGCGAGGCCGACGTACCTCCCGTAGATTAGCTAGAACGTTCGCGACTTTCAATAGGGTCCACTCTTCCAGTGGACGTAGTCTTCTCGATCCTCTTATCCCGGCAACGGCCCAAGCCGAGACTCGCACCCCAGAGGTGCCCTTAAGCTAGTTGTCTCCCATTTTTGAGGGCTGGGCGCCTTAAGTGCCTGTCCTCCCGTCCGGTGACGCGGTAAAGGTCGGTAGAGACCTACAGCATTAGCCGTTCACAAAAAAAACAGAATAAAATTACATACTACTATACTACTATACTACTTACATGAACCAACCAATGCACCAGCTGTACAAAAGGCGCCAGGATGCCAGCATCGTGCACTTTCTTGATCACCAGCACTGTCAGCGGAGGCTTGTACCAGGTCAGCCGCTGCGACGCTGGATCTTGGATTTGCCTGCAATTGTAGTTGACATGGGGTGTTATGACAGTAATTTATAAATTAGTAAGTCGCACTCATCGATTTTTAATTGTCCAATACAGTCACATGTCATCAAGTCCGATTGTCGATCACGTCGTCCGTCGCTAAGTCGTCATCTCGATCCATTGTTAGGTTGATCCGGTGTGCCCACGAGTTATGACCTATTGTGGCATGGTTAAAAATGTAAACGTCGAAACGTTCGAACTTTAAAGCGTACAAAACGAGAACAAACTAAACAATTGCAATAGACAATGAAATAATGGGACACCCACGAAACGTTCCAACTTGTTTATGTTAGTTTACTGAAAAAAAGGCATACGATATTTTTGGAGATGTTGAATGTTAATATTATTACTATACTATAACTTTAACGTTAATCCGTTTAAAGAACACAAACAAAAGACTAGGAGAAGCTGAAAGTTATTATAGTAACAATAATAATAATAATAAACGCCCAACGCTCACAAACATAGATCCTGGACCCAACTAGAATTCCCTGTGTCTAGGGACCCAGGAACTACGAGGAACATGGTCGCACAACACCCAGACACATAACAAGTATAACAAAGCGTAAGTATTTGCGCTTTTTTCTGTGCACAAATACTTGTCCTGCCGCGGAAATCGAACCTGCCACCTCTGCGCTACGAGCCGACCTGCTCGACCACTACACCACTGAGGCTGTCGAACAAGGAAAAACAACACATATTACCTACTACCTACTAAACTAGGGTTTCTACATACAACCTACGTACTACGAGCAACGCACTAAGTTCAGCATACGAAGCAAAGAGCATTTATGAGTGTTCCTGATGGTGGCTGATGGTTAATTTGTTTATTGTCCGTTGAAGAGTCTCCTACTGGCTGACACATAATTACTAGGATATCAAAAGCCATTAGTTTGTCTTAAAAAAACCGCATTCGTCACCGACTTCTTGTCTCGAGGAGTGGACAAAAAGTTGACCGCGGAAGCAGTACTGACACTTAATGATGATCCACGAAGCATGATACCTGTCGCACCTTAAGCCTTTATTTCAACGTGACAAAGTGTATTTTTTCAATGGTTGTCGTATAATTTGTGATTGTTGTTTATAAAAATAGATTGTCACGATTACATTTAGTGTTTGTATGGTATATACGAGCACGTATCCTAATACGTCCTAGTGCATGACAAGAAAATCTTCCTTTCTGTTATATCCTTGAGTTTGTGGAACTTGGGGTCGATAGGATGCCTCCGTATCTACGTTACAACGTTGTGTGCCTTGACTCGAGAATGCAGCTAGAAAGTACTCGGCCCTTTGTATTTGTGAAATTGTAAGGCAAAGTTTTAGGAGAAACCTTGTCCGTATTTCAAATTGGACAGCAAACATTTTAAACACGGACAAGGTGGAAAACATTACGTACGATTTTAACATACTTATTTTCTCCAGAGAAACTGCAGGATAAATTGGTGTAAGTGATAATTATTTTCAAAATGAGTAGGATACTTACATAACCATTGCAGAGTTTTTCATTATTCTTCCACATGGTCCAAACTGTTGTATAGGCGACGGGGCGTTCAGGGATCTAGTTCTCCTGTAACAAGAAAGAAAAACCTTTAACTGTCAGTGTTCTTATAAAACACGATGACAATAGGAAATTGTTAAGGAACAAGGTTGGAGCCTTGATGTACCCTCTCACATTTTAGATAAATATATTGATTACATCGGTTCTTTTTAGAGATAAATTCTGGCTACGTAAATTATAAAACACAGTATATTTCTGTAACAATATGCGACGATGCGGTCGACAAATTGTATTAACACCTAAGTTAACAAAGATATTATCGAGTTTTACGTTTTAATTGACTTTATCCAGTTGCTGGTACATTTTTATTAAGCCTGTTTGAACATCAGGTTGAATGGAAATGAAATATAGTGACGCTGTGCGAATGTTCGTTTTAGCATTAAAATACTATATCATTCTAGCTGTCTAGCACCAAAGAAAACAAACACCGAATGGCGAGGTGGGTTCTGATATGTTGCTTGTCATATCCTTACCTATAATAACATGAAATACCTAATACAGTATAGCTATCAATATCACTATCATTTTAGTATCTTGGTGATATAAAATTGCAAAATCACGGATATACTTATATATAACATGAAAGTTAGACATATTATTACAATATTTTCTTCACTTACAATTATAGAAACGTCTAGATTTAGAGGTGATTAATGCTAAATTATAATAGTTTCGGGTGAGTTTCAATTTTTGAATTTCTTCATTGTAATGATTGTCCTACGTTGGGGCTTTGGATTGAATAATTATCTACAATCGTATATGACATTCCAGAATAGGGACCATCCATAAATTACGTCACACGTTAAGGGGGAGGGAGGGGGTCGACGAAGTTTGACATTGTGTGACAAGGGGCAGGGAGGGGTCCCCAAAATTTGTGGCATCACATTTTTTCAAAATGTAATTCATAATCTCATATTTAAGTATTACAACAATGAATTTTTTATTTCATAATTTTTTTAATGTATTATTGCATAATATGTGACAACACACTAGGTAGCGGAGGGGGGGTCTCACAAATGTGACCAGCTGTGACAAGGACGGGGGTGGGGTCATAAAATCATACATACATAACCTAACACCAGACAGTCACATGACTGGGACTATTATAAGTATTAATTAATCTTGGACATTACCTGAACCATATTTATTAATAATTAGTCCATTAAGCACATAAACACGAGTAGACTCTACAACAGTACGAGTTATACTATAATTATGTAACAGCAGGTGTAATAAATTAATTTACTCATTCTTCAAATTATACAGCGTGCTACGTTTTTCTAATCGGTTGTTTGTTTTAATGGTTTAAATAATAATAATATTGGTGGGCCTTTCACATAGCGCCATCTAGCAACAAACTAAGCAATGCTTATACTATGGGAACTAGCTGGGTGATCACGTAACTCGATTGCAACACATAGAAACACATATTTGTATGGATTTGACAGTTTGAATACGCAGTTTATGTGCATAGTTATTTCTCCTGTTGCATTGCAATCAAAATTTCGTGATCACCCCCCTGATAACTGATACAATACTTAGATACTTTTTGTTTCTAAACCACCAGACACAGTTTACCCAGACACAGAACAAACATTTATGTTCACCACACAAACGTTTCTCCTAGGTGAAAATCGAACCCACAACCTGCAGTTTAGAAGGCAGGGTTACTACCAACTGAGCTATCGGGCCAGTCGTTGAATAAAACAGTAAAACTATGAAAATAAATACCATAAGCATAGTTCAAAGTCGTTCACCTATTGCTTTATTATTTTCCTCTTAATTAACCACAAATTATCGTCCCACGTGTTTCCTGCCATTTTTTTCGGGAACAATGTGGGGCCTTTTAGCGATAAATGTTCACTATTAAATGATTAGCAAAATTGAGACTACAAGCCTAAGAATAAATTATGTAATTCGTAGGAGCAAGATCAGATCAAAGGTATATGACTTGAAATGGCAATACATCTAGTCTTTTTTATTTATAAATTTTCATACTAACTATGCACATAAACTGCGTGTTCAAACTGTTAAATGCATACAAATTTGTGTTCGGATCGCCCAGCTGACCTCTATTAGAGCGTAAGAGATAAGATTTTTTCAAAACTAAAAAACTTTTGATTAAATATACTACAATCTAAATCATAATTAGGGTCCCAAAACAGACCCGAGTTTAGTCCAAGTTTTGGAAAATTATCTTTCATTAGTTATTCAATTAATACAGATACCCATCCCTCATTTGCGTTTCTACTTCTATTCCAAAGTTCTTCTAGTCTTTACCAAAATCCGTATTTATAATACACCGTTCATACTGTATATGAAAGCAAATTATAATACTTTATACATCAGGAGCTTTGAATTAACCTCACGAACTTCGTTAATGTGCAAAGCAAGGTCTACAATCGGACATAATAAAGTACTAACTTTAAAAGTAATGGAAAATACAACCAAATTAAACACAGGCATTTTACTATAGAAGATCGTAAAAGATAACTTCACGCCAATTATTATAGTTAAAAGGTATGAATAAAACATCATAAAAGCTGTTTGTTCGTGATACAGATTCCTTTTTTTCTATAGGATCTGTGCAAATTCTATTAAAACATACCTACAACTTGATATGAGTACGCAATATGAGAATAATAAAGAAAACAAATGACATTCAGTCATTGCCGAAAATTTAAATGAAAATTCTGTATTTTTGTTATGTATGTATCACTTACAGTCTTGCTAGTTCCATAATTAAATCGCATACAAATAAAGTTAACTAATCTATTAATGATAAAGCTGAATAAGGCGATGGGTATATTTTAATATCTGATAATGATAAAACGATTTGCAAATATACCTGAATAGGTGCTGAATCACCAACCATTGGTCATATAAAGTTTGAATACAGTCGGGAACAAATTGGAAAAATAATGTTGTGAAAATCTTATGATTCTAAATGCCTGTGCGTGCACTTTCTATTCGTAAAAATGGATTTACCGTGTAGGTATATAAAAACTGAATGTTCATCTGTGTCCTTTTAATATTAAAAGTAACCAAGTGGTTTATTTTTCTAATTGCGCATAGTAAATTTACACTTTAAATATATAAATACCGACAATTAACACTTTGTACACTCGTCATAAGTACATAATAACTGCCTATTCTGTGCCTACGGAAAAATAAAAGATCTTTGAACTATTTAAATTAGTCAGATTGCCTGAGTCTTGTTTTATATGCGTCGCGTCGATCTCAACAGATTTTTCTCAGTTTTGCTGTCGTAGATAATATTATTATGAAGTATGATATCTTTGAAAGAGTATCTTTGAGTAGGTTATCTTTTTCTTTCTATAATATACAATATAACGTTTATTCAAAATTCCAAAAACAATGCCCACATTTATGTTTTATCTAATTCTAACACTTCATAATAACATTCGCACTTGGTTATATTTCATCACATACCCCAATTTGCATAAATGTATGTTAACTACAATAGCAAACAAAAATTGATTACAAGCATGTTCGTGATACCAATATCTGCTAAATGATCATAACATTTGTAATTACTTAAATTGTCGTTAGTGTACAATATTTTAAAGTTAACAAACTCTCGGTGTAGTTAGGTCACATTATCACATACCTCCGATCGAAATATTCCTCCCTGGCTCTGACCAGTTCAGTTTTGCCAGACTCGTGAGAGAACTGCCGCCGCAACATGTTCTTGAATAACGACATTACAATAAATTCACAGCCAAAACATTGCGAAACACGAACAACTGAACGTACACATAATAATATTTTCACAGATCTATTGATATTATTCTAAAAACGTTTGAATCGTCGGACGAATTCGAGTTAGCACATTGTTGTAGTATGGAAGAGATGAGAGGTGCAGGTTGTAGTTAAACGAGAGGCGCGCGCGCACTGACGATGGCGACCGTATGAAGAAGCCTCCGCGGGCTCAGCGTCTCGAATCTGATTGACAATTCTGACCTTGGCCACTAGCGCTACGATTATCGCGAGTTTCACGATCGAAACGTTCCCTCCGAATGGGATCTTATCATTATTCCAATCCTTTTAAATAGAAAATTTTGTATCCTGAGGTTAGCAATCTTAAAATAGCAACAAATTGCTGTCACGATGATTATTAGCCTGTGTTTGATGCGGGTTTATCAGATTAGCATTTGTTTTGCATTGGACACGGTGACGTGGATCAGCATAGTTAATCTGTGTCGTCGGGTCGACCGGCACTGACCGATATACTCGCTGGTTCGGCGTGGCCTGACCTGACAGCCTGACCGAGTTGGAGATAAAAAACATGAACTGCACAAAAACACTTTTGTTATGAAAGTGAACCATTCATATTTGTGACATGGATGCGACTTGCGTTAAAACTGCAATAGGTAATTTGTGTCACAGTGTGATAAAATTTTATGCGGACAATAAAACCTTCACTAGTACTTTTTTTTTCCGTGTTTTTCCAAATCTACAAAGTGCAGTTTTGTTTTTAGTTATAAATACACTTGACTTTAGACCCTGCAGTCTCATCGTATTTGTATCTGAATAAACGACTTAATAATATGAACCCTCTGTAATTAACGTTACGAGTGTAGTTTAGGTGTCAACATTGGCATTGACCGCGTTTGAGGCATCGTCACCGATTTCATCACTATAGGCCGATGCGGTGTTAAGTAGACCTCCGCTTTAAAGGAAGGAATCCAGTTTATTTATATTTATTTATTTATAATTATTATCCATTGTCCGCATCACGTTATTTTACTTTTTTCAACATCAATATCAGCTTTAGGTGTTGGTTTTCTGATATCAACGAGATTTGTAATAGATGACAAATGATTTCACTGATGGGCAATAATTTCCCTCTTCTAGTTGAAACTTGTATTTTCGAACATGTTATTCCTTTTAGTACTTCACTAACTTACAACACAAACAAGATACCTCCATAATTAAAACAATCTTAAGCGGAACTTGTTTGTTCTACGCTTTCACTTTAGGTTAGATAAGAAAGACCAATTGGCTAAAAAAAGATAAAATACTAACTGATCCTTAATTATAACTATAGACTTAGGGCTATTTCAGTGATTATAACATATTATTGTTTACTTACACCTTTAAAACGGGCTTAGGTATATTCATAGCAATTTGTATTCCTTATTATGTTGCATAATGTTTTGAAATTCCGATAGTGTGTAATATGTTTTAGGGCTTCGTACTCTATCGTACTAATATACTGAATAACTATACTGAATAATAATTACTACGACGTCATAATTCCGTAAAAATTAACGCTTAACGCGGTTAAAAGATATGACTAAAATATTTTTTTATGGACTAGCTTGTTGGTTCTACTTTCCGTTGACCCAGAACTTTTGAATTGGCATTAATAGAGTTCATAACACAAATCATCACACTAATATTATAAAGTTTGTATGTGTGTTTGTGTGTATGTGTGTATGTTTGTTACTCCTTCACGCTCAAATGGCTAAATGGGTTTGGATGAAATTCGGTACCAAGATAGCTTATACACTGGAGTAACATATAGGCTACATTTTATCCCGGAAAAGTGAAATTTTCCCGTGGGATGAGCAAATAATAAAAATACTTTTTATCCGCGGGTGAAACCGCGGGGCTCAACTACTAAGAAATAAATTCAAAAAGCATGTAATTCTACTTCTAGGTAGAACCACGCAAACCTAAAATACTTCCCAGGTGGAATTATCAGAAACAAAATTGATTTGGGAGCCACTTTCACGTTACAACTTGGTATGAAAAACCCAACGATAATTTTAATTTCTTTATCAAATAATGACTTCACTCTATGGATATTGGACAAGGCTATAACAATTACACGGTGGTACCGGATCGGCACTCGCTACATGTCCTCTTATTTTGGTGCTAATTTTTCTTGTAAGCGTGTTCTAGTCTCCATATGAGTCGATATATTTCGATACATATGTTTATGTTTTTGAAGACATAAATCTTCATGCTTTTGATAAAAAAATAGTGCGGGTAATACGACTGAAAGATACGTCATCGTCATGAAATTTGATCAAACATTGATGAGTCATAATTTTATTATCATTAATGATAACGCTCAAGTAGTTTGCAGTAAAGTAGTTGGCATATATAATCTGCCTAAGCTATTCTAGGAGATGGGCCTTGGACACAGGGACACAGGGACAGAGGGAGCGAGTGTAGGCTATGTACTACGCTGGCCAAGAGCGGGTTGGTAGATAACGTATGTCCTCGAATTTTGTGATTCCTGGATATGTCGGTAACCTTACGATGATTTTCATTGTCACTGTAAGAGCGAGTGCAAATTCCGCACCCACTTAGCTTGAAGTTATTGGTGCGGATGGGCACGAGCGGGAATCAAACTATGGTGCGTCGGCTTTCAAAGTTGTACGGTCTACCACTGAGCCATACTCGCTCTTCTATAAAGACAAGATATAAAATTATACTGTCAGCATCGCCAATCCATTGAAAATTACTTGAAACAAGTCAAATTATGGGTGTGAGTTTGTTGTACAAAATTCTGATACAATAGAATTATGTTCTACTACTACTTTCCATGGAGTCCACTCTTCCAGTGGACGTAGCCTTCTCGATCCTCTTATCCCAAAACGACCCAAGCCGAGGTTCGCACCCCAAGGATGCTTCCCACTTTTGACGGCTGGGCCTTAAGCGCCAAAGGTCGGTAGAAACCAACAGCATTAGGACGTTTAAAAAACGAATACTTAGGGCCGAGACAGGTGGCGACTCAAGTGTTCTAGTAGGCCATGGACGACATTGATTGGGCCCTTGGCTCGGTTTGCAACCACCCATGGTCAGCCATGACTTACACGACCCAGCGCGGTTATCGATTCCCAACAACTATTACAGCGCGGGCGATAATTACTCCGGCACGAAGATATAATATTTCAGTGTTGTTATACCAATACTACATAACAATGGTTATTAACGGATGAATTTGTGAGAGAATATTGGTGTTATTTTAACAGGGAATATTAGAATAACACAGGGAAAACTAAAGCTTTGAATTTGGGAAATGAGGTTTCAATTTGAGTACAGAAGAAAATGTGACATATAAAAGTGTATGTGAATGCAATCAATACAACCACCGACCCATCGTATTTTGCCATACAATATAATTTACTCCCATGCATACATAATGCTAATTGGTGCTAAAGATTATTATAGAGCAAATGCGTAAGCCGATATTGGTGTCGATTCTGTGTCGCATACTCTAAAGCTAAACGAAATTAACATATCTCCGTCTTTTTCATTTCCCCTTTATCAAAAGAGTACCGCCATACTTTAAGTTTACTTTAGTTTTAGAGAATCGACACCATTGTACTGGTTAAGTTATACGTGGAGTTTAATAATTTCTTATGACGACATTTGCAGTTATTTTGATTCAAAATCCAAATCACTAAACCGACTTTGATGAATGGGACCAATCTGAAAGTATGTCCATTCAGCCAAAAAAAATACATTCGAATTTAGAACCTTCTCTTTTTTAGAAGTTGGTTGAAAATTGTATAATATCATTCATTATTTTAAAAACGCCCAATGATCACATACATTGATCGTAGACCTTGATAGGATTCACTGTATCTAGGGACCTATATATATAGAAACGAGAACCATGGTCCTACAACACCAAGACAAAGAACAAGTTTTTGAGCTTTTTTTCACAAGTATGTGCACAAATAACATGTTGTCGCAAGAATCGAACCCGCCACCTCCGGGCTATGAGCCGAACTGCTCAACCACCCCACCACAGAGGCTGCCAAATTATCATTAGCAATTGCAGAGAAACTCGCTTCTACACTGACGTACTACCGCAATAATTTTTATTCTAAAATAAAGAAAGTTAAAAAGTGGGATTACGTTTTACAAATCTCAAACAAGCCAAGAAAGATAACATACAAGGCTTTAAAATAAATTATTATAACCAACGTAGTTATGTAACAGGTATTATTATATTCATGTACTAGCCGCGCCCCGCGGTTTTACCCGCGGTTACAAAGTAGCGTAGGTGTTAATTCACTATATAAGCTATCTATATACAAAAAAAGCGGGATAAAAGTCTAATAAAACCAATTTTCAGCCAAATCGGTTCAGCCGTTCTTGAGTTGTAATATTAGTGTAACTAACACGACTTTCTTTATATAAATTAAACGAGCTTCTGCCCGCAGCTTCGCCCGCGGCGTGGCATATGGGATAATAATTCAACCACCCATTTCACCCTCTTAAGGGTGGAAATTCGAAAAATCCTTTCTTAGCGGATGCTTATGTCATAACATCTACCTGCATGCCAAATTTCAGCCCGATCCGTCCAGCGGTTTGGGCTGTGCGTTGATAGATCACTATGTCAGTCAGTCACCTTTGAGTTATATAGTTAGATTAGCTATGTCACAGTTCATAATCTATGTTATAAACTATGAAAAGTGTTATTTGGTTAAAATTTTAACGTTTCTTGTGAACTAGGAACTAAGCTGATAAGAAATCTCCTAATTGTATTAATTTCGTAATTAATAGGGAATGTACATAGTTACTAAAGGAAATAAATGTTATTTACCCCTAGTATGAGTTTATTTGAATACGTATAATATCGAGTAGGTATCATAAAATATTTGTATGAAATTGTAGTTACGTATAGCAACTGCTAGGAGCGCTATGCTGGGATTTCATATAAATGTATTATGTACTATTTTCGAGTACAGTATAATGTACTTACGAAAATACATGGGCTGCAGTATTATAAATTGAAGGAGCATCGACGTGCTCCATAAAAAAGCATTTATGAATAAAACTGTTCACTTGAGATGTCTCGATCAAAGTTCATATTTTTTTCCGCAAAATAGTAGTATGGTCAAGATAGCTTAGTAAAAGTTATTAATAGCATAATAGAATGTGCATAATTATTGAGATATTATTATAATATTATATATATTTAACAGAATTAACCTGTGGCCCCTGCGGGGTGTGTTACTAATTACAAATAATAAATCAGGCGCGAGAAAACATAAAACTCGGCGAGTGGTAAATTAATGGCAAGGCGTGGCTTTTGCGGTTGTTTCTTCTGTAATGGAAGATAATGTTCAGCGGAGATTTTAAAAGTAGATTATCAATTTATTAACCTGGAGCTGGAATATTTAGAATAGAATAGAAACCATGTTTTGAACACCGGTTAATAATATTGTTGTACATAACATAATTATCAGTTTTGAATTGGCGTTCGGTATATTGCTGAATGTCTAAAACACCCAGCGCTGGTTTTCTTTCTAGTCCCCTAGGGGAGATTTCTTAGCTTGATGACTAAAGCAGTAACGGGCAGGGTCATGTAACCTTCAAGAGTCACCTGTCAAGCTCCGTAATAACCCAGGAAAGTAAAATGCAAACAAGTATAATAAACTATATTTAAATGTAAAGTTACTTACACGTAATTATGGTTGAAAGAGTAACAAGCTTTTTATTTATTCGAACAGACCAATTTCAATTTTAAATAAATAAATAAATAATAAATAACACCCAACGATCACATACATACGAGTAGATCATGGACCCTAACTAGGATTCCCTGTGCTTAGGGGCCCAGAAACTACGAGGACCATGGACCCACAATACACAGACACAGAACAAGTATTTGCACTTTTTTTCTGTGCACTAATATTGTCCTGCCGCGGGATCGAACAAGGTTATGAGCCAACCTGCTCAACTACCACAACACAGAGGCTGTAAAGTAAATCAAATAATTACGGTATAAGTTTTAAACCAGAAAATAACCCTAAACATGTATACATGAGGAAATTACAAGCATTCCTATTACTCGAAAGATTCCCGATCTTAGATTTATAAAACTCGTGCGGGTAGGTCAATCACCACGGCAATTATTTATATATAAATAAAAAAATAGGGGTTGATGGAAAAAGGTAGAAAATGTAGGGTTGTATTTATTCTTTAATGCCAGATCATTAAAACACTGCCCGATAAATAAAAAAATAAATTATGGGGTGGACCACCCTTATCACATAGGGGAATGAAAAATTGATAACAACCTATTCTCAGACCTACCAAGTATGAATATAAAATTTTATCAAAATCAATAGTCATTTCGGAGGAGTTTGGTAACAAAAGCGGTCATTCCAACAGAACCCACACAAAATCAAATGATTTAAAGTTCTGAGAAGATGAGAACTCATACGGGTGTTACCTAGCATCCCACTCAGAAAAGAGGATTAAATCATCCTTATTCTTATACTTATTTCACAAAATTCTGAATAAACACGTCAACATTTTTATTGTTTGGATAGAATATAATGAAATTCTATCGTGTATGTATGGCAACACATACAGCCTTATAAATAAACACGAACTAGCTTTAGACTAGTTACACCATCTTTTGTCTCTTTCGATCCAGCGAAATATTCCAGTAGCAAAAAAAGGACAAAAGCTGAAGTAACTAATCCGAGACTAATACCCGTTTATTAATAAGGCTCATCTACTATATAAAAATAAGTCGGGTTTTCCTTCCTGACGCTATAACTCCAGAAAGCACGAACCGATTTCCACGGTTTTGCATTCGTTGGAAAGGTCTCGGGCTCCGTGAGGTTTATAGCAAAGAAAATTCAGGAAAAATTCACGACAAACCAACATTTTAAGTAGACGGCGCCGGTGCGTGATACATTGTTTTTCGTATATGACGGCGGCTACGTCCAGTTATAAACTCTATGCACAGCGATCGAGCACCGTAATTTACCCTGTGGTGGCATTAAATGTATTACAGGGGCAGCACCGGCAACTGTCATGGCGGCCCTACCTGTCTGGCTATATAAAGGGATCGATTGGTGTGCTACGGATCATTCTTGTTCCAGACACGGCGCGGTGCGGACATGCTGAAGGCCTATTGTTATATAGGTTGCAACCTACCTACCCACAACACGTTTCTGCCGACATCAGAAGTGGGATTGCCCAATACCCATTTCCACATCAAGCAACGCATAACGTGACGTGTGGCGTGATGTGAATGGTGACGTGACGGCGGGTGACACTAATATCAAATTTATTTGCAGGGTTAACCCAGATCAGTGAAAAAATAATGATAAAAAAGTTATGGAAAAAAGTAATGATTCGTTTTATGGAGAAAAAAAAAGAGAAAAAGAATTTAAAAAAAAATGATGACAAGAAAAATGTGTCCGAATGCTAAAGGGATAATCTATCCGGTCTAGCAGTAATGGTCCATAAAAAAAATGTATGTTGCTAAAGGGATATTCGGTCCGGTCTAGCACTAATTGGTCCATTAAAAAGATGTAGGAATGATGATTTTTGGTTGCTAAAGGGATATCTATCCGGTTAGCATTATTCGGTCCATTTTTTATAAATGAAGGGATACTGATGGTCCTGAAGGGTTAACCCTGACGATGACTGGAAGGTTAAAATACTTTTGACTAATCAAATTGAAAACTAATGTTTTGGCTTTGACTTAGACTCCAAGTTTAACTCAATTTAATTGTCAGGATGAACGAGCAATAACACTGATGTCCCTCACCAGGTACATAGTGAAGCTAAGCGTACGAGAACGTACGCACGTCAGTATGGCCGTGACGGCGGCTACGTCCAGTTATAAACTCTATGCACAGCGATCGAGCACCGTAATTTACCCTGTGGTGGCATTAAATGTATTACAGGGGCAGCACCGGCAACTGTCATGGCGGCCCTACCTGTCTGGCTATATAAAGGGATCGATTGGTGTGCTACGGATCATTCTTGTTCCAGACACGGCGCGGTGCGGACATGCTGAAGGCCTATAGTTATATAGGTTGCAACCTACCTACCCACAACACGTTCCTGCTTACATATATTATAAAATGTTTAATAAATAAACGTCCACCCGAGCGAAGCCGGGACGGGCCGCTAGTAGGGTTTATAAAATGGACCAGGGGGTTATAAAATGATGTACCTAATATAATTTTGACTTGTAAAAGTGCTAAAAATAGCTTATTTGCAATGATCTTTTGACTTTGATGTATTATTTATCTGAAGATGTTTAAATGCGGATGTTGTAATCTGGGTTTTGTTATTTTAAAGAGATTAGTGTGATCATAATATTTACGTCGAACATGAAGGGGCAGCAAGTTCATTTTTATCATTTTTTAAATATCATTCTTATTTTGATTCCAAATTACATAAATAACCACACATAAGTGTTCCAAATAAGGCATACGCTAATTTCACTAAAAGCATGGGGGAGACAACCGTAACGATCCTTCCCAGTAAAATATATAATCTATAACATATATAATCTACAAAAATTTTTGGCATAACATACGTTTTACGACTATTTGGCCTGTCAATATCAAGAATATGTATTGAATGAAAATTAAATATGGTAAAGGTTACCGAGTATATATGTTTGTATATATAAACTTATAACCATGCCACAGAATAACTACAACTATTACACGGCTAAAACTCACGAGATACAGTCGAGTTATTCGACTGTATCTCGTGAGTTTTAGCCGTGTAATAGTTGTAGTTATGAGTACTACTCACGTCAGTTTCTATAATATTATGCCACAGAATAAATAATATCACAACAATAACAATGCATCGCACTAGGTATATGTATAATATTAGGGGTCGACCGAGATCACGGTTTCGATCTCGATCTAGGCATTCTCGGCTACAAGCTTTTATTTTATTCTCGGCCGAGACCGAGACCGAAAAAACTGTCTCGGTCGACCCTTATATATTACATCAAAATCGGTCTGGTAGTTTGTGCGTGATGGCGTAACAAAGGGACAGACAGAAGTGTTTCAAAAATTTTCTAGATGACGCTGTTTGGTGTTGTCAATGACAATGCATAGTTTCTATAGAATTTGAGGTAGTTTGTATGAAGTTCTGAATCGCGGTTACGATATTTTCCGCATTGTAGTATGCTTAGCGCTATAAAGCAAAAATCTACATGTAATCCATAATGAATTCGTTCCGAAGCGCATACTTATTATATGTATAGATATATGATCGCATATTTATTATATATATAATAAATATGCGAAAAATAAAACAAATGCAGCGCGGCTTTAACAATGTAGGTCCAGTGCGTGTACTACTGAGCTGTGTATTAGAAGCTCCGGATAAGCACACGTATGCTTAAAGATATGGAGTTACTTGACTAGTAAACTTTGTTTACTTTATTGGTGTGATACGGAGCATGCCGTGTGGGTGACAAGTCAGACGTTATCGGGTTCTCTTGACGGCAAAGAGACCAACTGGACGCCATGAGGTCAGTAAGTGGTCCATGATAGTGATAATGTAGAAGTAGCTAATGTTTGAAAGAGCGCCAGCCTTATGACGAGCAATTTGATAACAGCTTTCGGAAAGCCACACATCAATTAAACACAAAAGAAAAAGTTAAGAAGTAGAACACAATAATATCAAGCTTGGAAACCGATATTGACATTCTTGTGTTTGCGATCAAAAGACAAATGAAGTCAATGGTTGAACCGATATTTTGAAGTAAAACTTCTTTACGCACGCTTGACTATGGGACGTAAGTTGAATGCGAGATGAATGCGAGTTGAAGTTGGTTCACGTAGATTATAACCATTAACAACATAACAAAGTAAAAAAATTGTATTATTGTGTTGTTATTTCTGGTAAATAGACAATTTACAATTATCAAGATGGCGACATTAACATTAAACAAAGCTATACGGCCGATAGATGGAGCTAAACTAAAGAAGTTTTACTTCAGTTGTGTGGTCTAAAGCACACTCGTTTTTTTGTAAGTATAGCTTGTCTCAATATGGATTTGGTTAATTCAGTGAATCATGATGCATTGGGTTACGAATCAAGAACGATGCAAGTTTTTTAGTTGTCATTATGTCAAGAGTAACTTTCACTTTAGAGTTTCATGTCTGGGTAAGTAGGTACTCCAACGATGAACAAGAATAACGAACAATAATAAACTAATTATTGTAGATTGATTTATATAGATTTATAGTATATTGATTTATGGACAGTCTCTGTGGTTGAGCAGGTCAGCATAACCCGGAGGCGGCGGGTTCGATTCCCGCGGCAGGGCAAGTAATTGTGCACAGAAAGCAAATACTTGATTTGAGTCTGAACCATGGTCCTCGTACTTCCTGGGTCCCTAGACACGGAATCCTAGGGTCCAGGATTTATGTATGTGATCGTTGGCCGTTATAATTTATGTAATCATTTGTGATTACCGATATTTGTATAATAATAAATAAACAACTGAGAACGGGAATGGAAACATCCAACTGGGTATGTAAATTAAATATTTAATGTTCACTACCTATTAAAGTTGTAGAAAGGTCACCATATATATTTCTATAGCAACCAAAGCACAACACAGCCAACAAAAACAATATGGATGCATACCTACTAGTTCAAAAAGTAGTGTCTAAACTCCATAATGAGTATAACGATCTTATTAATCCTCTTTTTCGATTGATTTTGATATTTCAATGAAAAAAAAAAAGAAAGTTGCGAGTAATTAATCTAAAGCTATTTAGGCGTTTATTGATATGGTCGTAAGGTATCTAATCATCTATCGCAATTTAATTGTGCTGATGTCTCAGGATGACGTGCGCAGTGCAGTGTCATGCGAAACTATATACTTTGAAGTTCCGAGTGGCACTGCAACTAATACGGGCAGCCGTATCACTTAACATCAGGCGAGCGGTTAGCTCATCACGCCATTCCTTAACATAAAATAAATAAGACCTGTTTACATTATACTACATCCTAACTCATGATTAAGCAGTGTTTAATAAAAAGTACAATATATAGGTATACTGTAGTTGCAGTTAAAAGGGGACATAAAAGAAGATAGCTCAAGAAAACAAGAGCTTTAAGGATGTTTGAAAACTATCGTGAGTATGGTATATTTTGGAAAATTAATAACGGCTTATTAACTCATGTCAATTACGTGCTGACGCTCGCGAAAACCGCCGCGGCTTGCGTTCGTAACTGGCTCCCTGAAGAAGGACATCGTACATGTCCGAAACCTGGGGCCTTACCGCGTAAGTTTGGTGGAGATGTTAATCGTGTTCTCTCTTGCTCGCACTGGTGGACTTGTTAATTAGCGCGTGCAGGATGGCGTGTAGGCGTGCTGGTCATAATTCGACTTTTAATTGATGGGTGTTTACTCGTTATCAATTTTCTAAAATTTAAGGATGTTGATTTATTTTCATGCTTTTTTTTTAGGCTCGTCCGCCGTACCGGGGCGAGAAAGGGTCGCGACTGCAGTCCAGCTAATTCGCCCCCGATTTTCATGCTTTTAGTCTAATGCCAGCCAACACACTGTGTCGTTATGTAGAATCTGTTTGTGTCTGCCAGTGTACAATAAGCCAGGTGGCCTTACATTACGCACAATGAACATCCGTACAAGCCACATTTGAATATGCGGCGTATCTACTGAACTATTATATAAATTGCGTGGACAAGGCTTGGCTAGCCATACTTGTTATTTCATTCGAAAGTAACTCGTCATCTGTCTCTATTTCTTAGCCTTTACACGACTGAACCGAGTTTGGGGGCTAAAGAGGAATACGTTTCATCGCGGTAAACTATAAATAAAATAAATATTTGTGGACATTTCACACAGTACTATCTAATCCCATACTAAGCAAATTATGGGAACTAGATAACTGAACTGATACAATACTTAGATACATTTTGTTTGAAAATACATACATAGAATACAATATAGAACCCCGACACAGAAAAAACAACTATGTTCATCACTATATTCATTGCTATAAACAAGTGTCGTTAGGCAAGTAGACTGGTATAAATAGAAATAGATTATTACTGCGGATATGATAATACAACTTCGCGGCCAATTATATTATTTTCCATACACCTGCATGAATTACTAGAAGAGAACCTCTATCTAGATCGTTAAATAATTGCTCAATATATTAAGCCAAACCAATACGAGTTTTACTTGTGTAGTGACTTGTGTAATGTGACTTTACTGCGTTCCGAATTGAAGGACTAAAATATTTATCGGTGAAATGAAGTACTCAATATTGTTGTCAGTGATATTGGCACCATAAAGAATTTGGATATTAAGGATAAGTTATTAACTGGACTTTTGGATTTTAATACTGGGTGGAAGAGATTGTTGTTAGAATTGACTAATATGTAGTATGATTCACATATGGATACTCTAAATTCAGTATTATATTGTTTCTGTTTTACTTTACTCTTTTGACATAACGCTGGCAAAAATGTGATAAACAATTGCTATTAAAAAATTTGTACTTTATGCGAGATCGACACCTACTGTAGCTTCCGGCCATTTTGGCAACTACATTCTTTAATTACTTGCACGAGAGTAGTTTTTCGTTTTTATTGGCAAGGTGCGATAGAATTACTAGCTTTCGACTCTTACTGACCATAGTAAAACTACGTGTAAATTATTAGCATGGTACAAGTCGCCAGTCGATAACTATATAGGTGTAGGTGATTACTAAACGCGTAAGTACAGAAGGTAAGAGTTACGCGATGAGAGAGCTGGAAATCATGTTGAATAGCTTGTGTGCAATCGAACGTAACAGTTGACAGCATACTTTTCCATTGCTATTGACAGTGACATACACATACTCTATATTAGTCCGGTTGTGTCAGTTAACAATTGAAATTGATTGGATGGGCCACGAGTCGAAAAGAATTCAAAAATGGCGGTTGTGAATTTTGATTTCTTTTTCCATAACCCGTGTATTTTTGAATTTTAATGTGTGATAAGGGTGGATTATTATTAGTTAAGTGTTCGTGAACGTGCACGAGTTTTTGCAAATGGTTTCAAGTCTTAAAACCATGCTTTTTTGTTTTCTCTTCAAGGCTTCATAGAGCCTTCAGTAAAATATCCACCATTTTACTGTGGCATTTTGACTTTGACGTAATTAGACTTTGACAAGGCATAACCGTACAAAAATTCCTAACTTGACATTGGCAGAATTATTGCTAAAAAGCGATATAAAGCCATTAACGAAGAGAAGATGGATGGGCGACTAATAAATAATTGTGCACTAAAAAAACCAATAACAATAACATCCAATAATACCTTGGCTAGTTGGCCTGAAGTGACTGAATCACAGAAGATAAAGCAATTTAACAATTATAAAGGAAGGGAGGGAGGAAGAATAGCTGAGAAGAACTTAGTATAATATACTGCATATACAAACATTTAAGGTGTACTAAATGCAAGCCAAACGTACATAATTTAAAAGATGAGACCTTTCAAATTTCCTCCTATAAATCTAATACTGCTATAACTTATAATAATGATATATTATAAAGAGACACCTAAGATAAAACCAGCAAAACTATCAATTGACTTAATTTGATGTAAATTTAATCATTTACATTACATGCATTTAAATTTGATTTTATTTAAATGCATGTAATGTTGTGTAGTAACTGCTAAGACGAACTAAACGGTGGTTTAATTATATAAACGTGTAAAGGCATGTAAACAAGTAAACTAGGCGTGAAATAACTTAGCTGCATCATCGGCATGGACCTTGTAAATCATTACAAAATCACACTTCCGGCAGCATTGAAAACGATAATAAAATAAAATGATTCAACCATTATTTTGATTTAAAGATGTAAATCATGTAAACAATCAGCTACTGTAATGGTAGTGCATGTCTTATAATTTATGTTTTACTCTTTTCTACACCTGTAACAGAGCAAGTAGCAGCGGTTTTAATTAAAGTTCTCAATCCAGGCCGAGATATGATTCGATTTGAACTCCGTATTGTATAGTGTACAAGTCTGTAGTGAAAAAAAGACAATCATAGGTCTTTTTAAAATGGACATTACACCAGAACCACCAAATAAATATGTACAAGGTAATACAATAAATATGTATTTATTTTAGCTGTTAATTTGGTTGCGACCCTGTCGCCTTGATAATCAACAAAATACACATTCCCATATCAAATGTGTGAAACCAACAATCATAACAATACCTACTTCATTACATAATACACATACCTACCACATGTTGGGTTAGTCTTGTTACGAATTCGGTAATGTTTGAAAATTAAGTTCACAAACAGTCATGCTCGTAATGAGAAAATATGAATTACATAATCGTCTACGTTGTTCAGTGGGGCTGTTTCTTTGGAAATCCAATTGTAGTTACATCCCTTTGGTGATGTGCATCATCAATATTAATATGTTTCCGTTGCATGGATGGGTCACCTTCAGGCATAAAGTATTTAATCTTTATGGATACAGCAGTGTAATAAGGTTGTTAGTAGATCTTGGCTATTATTTGTGAGTACCTTGGTGATGGAACCATGCCAGTAGCTTAGGCTATGATTACCTTCATGTCGTAATCACAGAACTAAGGTATGTAACGTGACTTCTTTGGTATTATTATTTATTCTAGGATATTCAGTTCACATCCTGCAGTAGAATTTAGTCACAATCATAACAAGAACGATACTGTGGGTAGAGTTAAACAAACAGTAGGACTAGACGAAACGAGACTAAGGAATATAGAGGTAAATATAATTATAAATACATATAATACCACTGGAACTTATCGTTAATTCGAACTAGTGTTTATTCTGTGGTATAAAAACAGAAAAACGCGGATTAGCGGGGAGAACGCGTATCATTTACACCTAATAGAAAAAGTTGTAAACTGGGAGTCATTTTCGCTAGATTAAACATAAATCTGAAGGAAGATAGCATTATATAGATTCGTAATATAATTCTTGAAGGTACTTATTTTATAATAAGTAAATACCTAAATGTTTCGCCTACATACTATAGCGATCACGGAATGTGAAAACAAAATTCAAACAATTAATTTTTACAACAGATTGTGTTCTATAAGTACATATTTCCATTTGAAATCCACCGACATAAGATACGTGCCGATAAATAAACTCGTAAAGAAGGAATAAAATTGTAAACAATGTGAAGAATTAACGAAGAATAGTAAATTCACACAAAAGCATTTTATGTGTGAGCCAACTCAACAATATTGTATAGTAATAGTAAATAAATAATAATAATAGCACCCAACAATCCTGGACCCAAACTAGGGTTCCCTGTATCTAGGGGCCTAGAAACTACTCGTATATATATATATACTAACATACATTATAAGAAGAATTTAAAACTACAGCAGACGTGAAATTGCAATTAAGTATTACCATTAGGCGTGTAATTAGATTCTGCTTAGATCATTTACAATTAGTAAGCTTCATGAGGCTTGGATTTTATTAGCACAGGTATTTCTGTATCTTTGAGCACTTTCAAATATATTTTTTGACTGATTTGTAGCACAATATCGAAAAAAATCAAATAAACTCGAATTTATAAAACACTTTCAATTTCATGATCTAAAAGTTTTTTTTTTAAATTAAACTTAAACTATATTACAATCTAGCCTAGTCTATTTCAGTAATGAGTAATGTGAATTTAACCTAAACATTTACAAACGAAAATAATAATAATAAATAACGCCCATCGATCATGTTCATAGATCCTGGACCCTAACTAGGATTACCTGTGTCTAGGGACCCAGGAACTATGAGGGCCATGGTCCCACAACACCCAGACTCAGAACAAGTATTTGCGCTTTTTTTCCTGTGCACAAATACTTGTCCTGCCGCGGGAATCGAACCCGCCGCCTCCGGGCTATGAGCCGACCTACTCAACCAACACACCACAGAGGCTGTCATTATTAATAATATAATTGCCTAATAAGGTGTTCCATAACACGTTTTCTACTGTCTCTACTCTCTATTAAGGCAAGGCGAAGACATTTTGTTCTTGTGTTCTTCTTAGGTAGCACTTGTTTGCACTGTACTATATCATACTAACACTTAATACACTGCTAAAGTTGCGTTATTGTTATTGTCTAATTTGTCATAAACCTTTACTTTAACTGCTACTATGGTGCAACCCGCCCTATGACACTTCATTAACTCAAATGGTTTTGTTTTTTAATCTCCAACTATATCCGTGTGATCGAGCAGCTGCATAAAAATCGAATAATACAAATTGTTTCTACTAATTTCCCAATATCAATCACAAAGTAAAATGAGAACTGTATAATACCTAAGTATAGAAAGAGCATAAAGCAAAGTAATTGATATTATATCAAAGCAAATAGAGGAGAGTCAAAGAGACCAGGTACGCAGACCACCAGCCAGATGGGTACATAGATTGTCAGGATGTGGACGAGATCGGTGCAGGACCGGAAAGAAAGGTGTGATAAAGAAGAGGCCCATGTCCAGCAGTGGATCGATACAGTCTGAAATGATGATGATGATGATGAAATAACGGAGGCTCTATAAGCAAACGATACAATTTTATTATTATCTCAATATTGGTATTTTAAAGAGCTCTCAAACTAAACGGTTCTGTTTATTCATTTTTACGCCGTTGTATTTGGAATCAGTACTTTTATGTAACGGATTGATGTTTTAATTACTCAAAAGGCCTCGAATATTCCCTTCAGATTCAGATGATTTAGAGGTAAATAAACATTCAATTATTGTAGAAGTATGATACTGAAGGTTGAAGTAGTAACGCATCAGGGCACATCTGGGTCAACAGTCGCGATCGATCTGTGCACCAGGGAAATATAATATCCCATATGTCCACTTAAGGGAAACCATAGGAGTTGCACCCTAACGACAGTATTTATAGTCCCCGTCAAAGATTACTAAATATGTTTCCCGGTGGAGGATATTCCTGTGGGATTTAGGGAACGCAAAGTTATACATTTGGAAGTTGTAAAGATAAAGATTTAAAAATGTTCGTTACAAATCTAACAAAGAAACTATCTCAGAACTTTACTGGAAGTATCGTTGGCTGTTCCTAGTATAGACCTAGAAATAAGTAGCACAAAATATGTACACTGTCATTAAATCGAGGTATAATTTTCAAGACATTTCAAACAGGTTATACTAGATGCACTTAAAGCAAATCATGTCATGAGACTAATAATGATAACGGCATTTCACATTTATTGTCTAAAGCCTATATATAGGCAAGTGTATATTCCATGCAAAATTTAGTACGAGTTCCAAGAATTGAATAGACGTCACCATCGCAATTATGTCGCTAGCACAATGCTGAGAATTCTCATGCTGTGGCGTGTATTTATACACCTCTACAATAATTCCAGTTCGGAGAAGCCAATTTATGAAAGGATTACTACAGGTAATTAAAAAAACCGTGATACAAGAGTATCACTTACGGCCATGTGCCGGACCTTCGTCGCCTGTGCGCCCGTGGCTGCGACTCGGGCAGGGCGTGGAGCAGGGCTTGGGGGATCAGACTCTTCGATGGTTTCCTCCTAGTCAGCCGGTATTCTGGCCGCTCCACAGGACCCTTGCATAGCTTCAGCGTCGTTAGCTCGCTCTCCGACCCACACCACAACGAATCCATTGACAACATCGTTATTTTATTACCTCAACAACACATCACGAAACGTATTGTCTTTGGAATAACACTTTCGCAACAGCGTTTAATTATAATACAACTTTAGAAGTTTCGGTACATCCAAAAGTTGACTAAAATTTTGCAATCAGCGATGTTTTGGCGCGGCAACCTTCTGTTGGCGTATGTCGGCGCGAACGGTTGCAAAATTTCGGACACATGAAGCTCATTTAATATTGCAAGGCTGAGCGAAAGTTGGAAATTGTGAATTATTGAAGTGTGCGGAAGGTGTTTGCGGTTGGATCGCACGAAGCGATTTTAAGTTAACGCGTCCGCCTGCCGCGACCGAAATTACGTGAGAGCGCGCGAGGAGCGGCGAGCCGACTGGCTGGATGGCGGCTGTAGCAGTGGCCGATTGTTGCTGGCTCCGGAGCGCCAAGCCTTCCACATTTGGTCCACTGAGCCGCCAAGTGCGCCAAATTGCTAACAAACCACAGCCGGGCGGGCCTCTACTGTCGCAGCGATATACAGGTTGAATCTCTTAACTGGGCGTGGATGGCTAAACCCGAGAGGGTGGGATATAGCATTCATTCTTTGACCAACATTATTCATTAGCTATATTCTTATTAGATAACCATTGTAAATAGGGCGAATTTTGTGTAGATAACGTGCTTTTGATGATTACCAAATTACCTATACACAAGTACTTTGTTCGCAGCCTACGAAAACTCGAAAGGTTTGTATACCTATGTAAACGTTAATTTTTAATTGGTAATATTTAATTTTATTATGATTGAATATAGGTGGTAAGATAATAAATAACATAGATAACTTTAATAACCAAACCGTGCTAACATGCACTTGATGGCGTGGTATGTTGCGTGGTGTAGGTACTGTTTGTTTTGAATTTTGTTCGTTATCGACTTGACCCGTACTCACCTCTTTCTTGCTATTATTCTATATTATCTAGCTTTTGCAATTTCAACCATTGTTTATGACAATCGCAAGACTTTGCAGCAACTGTGGTGTGGTGGGTAAGCAGGTCAGCTCTTAACCCGAGGCGGCGGGTTCGATTTCCGCAACAGCAGAAGTATTTGTGCATGGAAAAAAGCGCAAATTATTGTTGTGTTGTGGGACCACGGTGCTCGTAGTTCCTGGGTCCCTAGATCCTTAACTCCTTATTTAGGGTCTAAGATTTAGTATGTGATCATTGGGGCGTTATTTATTTATTTTCATTCCCATTTATTTCATGACAAAGCACCTGAAGTAGTTTTACAGTTTCATTTTCCTGTCTTATACCTAAATTTAATAATAATAATAATATGTGTGGTCATCTCACACAGCGCCATCTGGCCCCAAACTAAGCAAAGCTTGTACTATTGGAACCAGATAACTGATACAATACTTAGATACTTTTTGTTTGTAAACACATACATAGGATACAATATAACACCCAGACACAGAACAAACACCTATTTTCATCACACAAATATTTGTTCTGGGTGGGAATCGAACCCACAGTTCAGAAGGCAGGGTCACTACCAACTGAGCTATCGGGCCAGTCAAAATCACTATAAATCATTTATCACCACGGATATTTAGATGACGTTGACTTTGGATGTTATGGGAAATTTCAATATCACCAACCTTTCAGATTTCAATGGATACCAAAAACGCAGATTCTACGAACTGCATAAGTATAATTAGAGCTAAATGAAGAGATGTGGGTCTCTTTGAGTTACATTACATCCTGGACCTGGCTACAACAACAAGAGAAACCCAGTCGTGGCTAGTCCTTACTGCTTTGATAACAGCAAGTATATAGTATAGATAGTAGATATGGAATAACAGGATAGATACACATATACAGGGTCATTTTTGCAAAAGATTGGTATACATGGCTGATGTTAAGCGGATTATCATGTTTTATGCCGTAACAATGACAGTTCACTTAATAATAAATGTTATCATATCAGCGCTCTGATAAATATAATGATAGATAAGGACTTATCTCCAGCTTAGCCTCGTAAAATAACTGATACAAGTTTTTGTTTTATTCATGAGAAATGTATACTTTTAAATTTTGATCACAGTTTCCCAAACTGAATTTACAAAATAATTTATAAAAAACATTTTTATGGAGGAATTGAAATGCACAAGTTTATATTGCCTGTGGTTTTACTACAATCTAATCTAATCAGTCTAGTAATTGTTGATTGTGCTGATGTAAAGCATATAGGTTGGAGTTGGAACCATGTAGGAACGGTTTTAGCGACCGCTTTGTTAAATATCTGGTTGCCAACTCAACGCATCGGTATCTGAAGCTTGAGAATCATTCGTTACCATTGCTGCCACAGAGATTAGAAGATTAGAATGTTCAGCGCAGTCTTCGCTTCGTTAATAAAGCCGTAAAGACAATTCGTGTCAGTGACCACTGAAAGTTACAGAATTTCACTAATGAAAGTGCTTGAAATCAACAGGCGTTTCGCACGCAATTCTCTCTGAAAGTACGGCCATTGTATTTTGAGCTCACCTTGTGCTACTGTGCTGTACCGAATGTTGTTTATTCTGCGACATTTACCCACTATTTCTGTTAATTATTAGCAACTGTGCGGTCAAAATAAAATTGCTAGACTCTTAATTGTGATTAAGTGGCGTCCTAGTTTCGAACGATACAGTTCCATTTTTTTCATTTATCAAAACCACCGATCGAAGTAAGGGAGTACCTACTATTATTTACTGCATGGTTTAGGTGTTTATCTATAATTCTATACCTATTAGTCAAATAAAAATTAGCTGCACCCCGACCATTACCTTTAATTAAAATTAGCTTACGTCTAGGTGGCATTCCAAGACATCTTTAATTTTCTTCACCAGGCTACTGGGAAAAAAGGGAAACTTAAAAATGTCTTTCTTCTTTATGAGGAATAGAATGGAAACAGAAAATGGTCGTCAATAAATTGTCAAAATGTTGTCAAATAGTATTTAGAACTAAAGTCTGCAATTGACCCATTTAATAAAATAAGAGCATTGATAATTTGAACATACAGGTCTGACTGTTTTATTCAATTATGGACCTTAATATAAGCATTTGATGAAATGAATACTAAATCGTTCAAAAACCGATTCAATATAGCTAATATAGCAAACAACAACTTAACTGCGTCTCGCCCACTGCTCCAATCATACGATAATAATTTTAATGTATCCCCCATTCTGTAGAGCAGTGTAGGTCAAGAGTCGTACTAAAACTGTTACATTCCTGTCGGGTCGTGGAGAGTCACTGACTTATGAGTCACAGGCTAGTACCGCGGTGGTTTCCGAGCCGTTTGTTAAGTAAACTGAGTTACGGGAACGACTACGTGGGATTCAAGTAATTAGGTATGACCATATGGACTTGGTAAAGTTAATTATTTTGTAGCTAGAATAGAAACTACATGTACAATTATACACTTTATCTAGTTTGACGTAAGGTAACATATAATCTGTGACCGAGTGAAACAAGGACTAGTGACTACTTGGGTGCATTGGTGTCAGTAATGCACAGTACACAGTACACACCATGTCGGTTGGACTATAATTATTATACCTTCTACTATATATTCTGTGACTGTAATCACTTTACAACACATCTTTATTATGATTACAAAATACCCCGTAAAAATATAATTAACGAGTTCCTGCCCGCAATTTCGCCCGCGGCGTGACTTATGAGAAAATAATTCAACCACCCATTTCACCCTCTTAAGGGTGGAATTTCGAAAAATCCTTTCTTAGCGGACGCCTACGTCATAACATCTACCTGCATGCCAAATTTCAGCGCGATCCGTCCAGTGGTTGCGTTGATAGATCACTATGTTAGTCAGTCAATCAGACCTTTGAGTTATATATATTTAGATAATGTTTCGCGGGATCAGTTGCAAAAAATATTAGACTATCAGTTTAGTGGGATTTGTTGGGAGCATTGGTGTCAGTAATGTACAGTACATGGTACACACCATGTTTGTTGTACTATAATTATCATACCTTCTATTATTTCTTCTGTGACTGAACCACTTTGATTGGGATCATATAGGCAAAAAATATTAAATTCGATTATTTTAGCGGGATTTGTTGGGAGCTACCCGTATACATGTACAATTATTTATTCTATAGCTGTAGCACAGAATAAATAATACAAAATAGCTTACTAAAGAGTCATGGGATCTGTATGAAATTCTTGAGTGAAATTACTTGCATTTCTCATTTGTTATTGTTTCATTCGATTTTTTTAAGTTCGAGAGGAAAATTGGTTGAAAGTTTTTTTATTTTAGAATTCCTTGGTTTTGAATATAAAAACTATGTGTGAAATAACCTTGTAATTGTATGATGAAGTTCCCAGGTCAGAAAAATCTCTTCAATCGCATATAATGAAATATATATCTTACTACTTATAGATATATAGAGCAGCATTAACTAACTACATTAAAATTTCAAAGAATTTACTCTCTATGCATAGTTGAAAAATCTTTCTTACCAACCAACTCGAGGAGGTTCTATGTGCATCTGTATGAATTTTTTTGTTTTAACCTTAAAGTGCTTCAAACATCATTTGCCAGAAACTGGTCAGGACTGTATGCACTATTGATGTGGCATAATTTATGGAAAGGGTAAAATAAACCTTAAACTTGTTTCACCCTTGTCACGCCGGTTATCTTATTATTTTTTCAATAGATAAAAGTTGGTATCTCTTATTAAACTATTATTATGCTTAGAGGATAAGAGGAAGCGTAAAACTTGCCTCTTGAGGGGCTGCAATACCTCCTAAGCTCTTCCTTTGTATTACCATATTGAATAAAGTCAAAGGATTATAATTCCAATTTTTACACAATTTTTAATTTTAATATTACAAGTTAAAATGAGATTGGGTACCAATAATAATTAAGTTATTATATTAAGCATATAAAATTACAAAGTGCTTCATGTCAAATATTATACAGCAAACCCATTAGGTACAGTATGTGAGTTTGAATAAAAGTCATGTTCTCGGTTTCCCATTACTTGTGCAAGAAATCCCGCACAATGCCAAACAGATAACTACCCATGTAGTGGAGGATATAGTGAAGTGGACTTGACAAACTATCTGAGCAGTGTGTTCATACAATTCAAATATAAATGAAACTCCTAGGTGATGATTTTAATAAACTATTAATGTGAAATATTGTAGTTCTAGGTATACAGGAAGTACTCTAAAGGTTTTCGTGAAATTAATGCAAGTTGGCCAGAAAAACAAGTTTTAAATCATATATTTTATAGCAGTTTATGATGTTATTATCATAAACTTCATTTTTTACAGTATTATTAGGCCATGAATCTGAGACTAGTTCTAAGCAAGGTTCTGAATTACAGCTTAATAATTACATTCATGTTTCTGAGAAAAAAGGTCTAGGTAAACAGACAAAAAACACAATTTACTTTTTTTCAATAGATGGGGGCAATTGCTATTCTCATACTTTTGGATTTTATTGTTCACACCCAGTTGATAAATTCACCATACATCATATTGAATATTTGTTGTGATTTTTGATATGATAAATGATGCTTCTTATTTAGTGATTGTTTATAGAGATCTGCTTGAAGTATTTAAATGCTTTCATTAATTAATAAATACAAATTTTTTTCTCATCCTGCCTTCCTTCTTTCTCATGTGAGCAGTTAATGATAAGCCGTTTTAGTCCACTCAAAGGCCGACTTGGTTTAACGTATATTGTCAGACGACCACAGCTGAGACCACTTAGAGTGCTGGCAGCGCTTAGTCGTATATACCTTTTTGCAGTCACCCATCCGGCATGCAGTGAATGTTGCTTCAATTTACCAATCGTCTAAGAACGGATAGTCGAGCTTCGCTATGAGCGCTATGTTAAAAATACTCATAGGTAACCCTCCCTCACGGCATATGTGTATAATGAATAATGTTAATGTAGCAAGATAAAAATATGTTGTATTTGTCTGCAACATTATGCTCTCATTTTTAAATTTATAATTAGCTTACCTATCTTCTTCTTCTGTGGAATCTTTGCTAGTACTGGGAACCTTCGATCTACTTTGTCTCGGACTGTCCATTTTAAAAGTTTCACTCGAACGTTCTTAGGTTCTCTTTGCTGGCACTATGCACTTTTGTAACCAAACACAATATACATTTTTCTTTGAATTTATTTAATATATTCCTATTGCATTTCTTGGAAAAAAAATTATAAATATCCACTTTCTTTGAGGTTATGTTCATCAAAAAAAGTAAAATAACAATAAAGTGCTGTCAATGTCTGTTTTGGTTGTCATTACTGACATTTGACGACTGACAGTAATGACAATATCGTATCCTAATTAATGGCTTCTGCGGCATCATTGGACGAGTTAAACAAAGAAAAGAAGAGCTTTTAATTAGTTTGGCTTGTTTGTGTATTTAGCCAGCGGATAAAGTATATTATATGCATTCCCATTTTTAGTTTTTGTACGTAATATATATTATTACAATATATTCTCTGGTTTTTATAAAGAAGTGAACTATTTCCCGCATACACATCACTAAACTTTACATCATCTGACATCACGCGTATGGTCACACACGTACCTGAAAGCATTAAGTCTATCGGCTACTTTAGAGAGCGGTGTCTTTCGAAGTGGTCCGGGTGAGCCTCCTGGAGAGTTTTCTCTGGACTCCGCAGCCAGCGCTCTCGCCACAGCGAGGTCTTGCTCGTTCATTTCTGAAATGGGAAATGTGTTTGAATTTAGAAGCATAATATTATAACGCTAAATACAAAGATAGAATCACATTAAGCACATAATATACCTACTATCGTGGTGTCTATAGAACAATCTGAGCGAGGAAACCAATGAACATGGTGACTGTCTAGGGGACGAAAGTTGCTTCCCTGCTATTCTAGATTAGTATTTAGGTTCCCACCTCGCCACATAAGACAGTTTTGTCAGAATATTTAAATGAGCAGTAGTACGCAAGCACTACTGTGTGCCGGTTTGAAGAGCATTGTATATAGCTAGTGAAATTACTGGGCAATTGAGACTTTATGATCTGATCTCACAGTCGAGTACCTACCTAATCTCATTACCAGACGGTGCTGATGTCTCAGGATGATGTGCGCAGTGCAGTGTCGCGCGAAATTTTATATTTTAAAGTGACACTGTTATTTTATAGGCGGCCGTGTCGCTTAGCATCAGGTGAACGACTAGCTCGTCACATCATTCATTAACAAAAAAAACGATAATCTCCCGCTTTGATATCACAATTAAACGTACGTATACAATAACTACCTACATATACAACGCATAAGTAAAAAGGTTTGGTGGCCAAGGCGAGCGTCTTGTTCAGCCTCAGGGTATATATAATTAATTAAAAGTTACGGGCTCGACAGACTACAGGGTCTAGATACTTAGTTAAAATGGACTCGCCAGAATCACAACGCTCAGACCTTATCACAAACTGTCATTTTAAATTAAAGGTACCTACTCATAATATGTGTAATAAAAAGCGCAAATAATTGTTCTTTGTCCGGGTGTTGTGGGACCATGGTCCTCATAGTTCCTGAGTCCTTAGATACAAGGAATCCTACTTATCTATAGTTAGTCCAGGATCTATGTGATCGTTGGGCGTTATTATTACTATTTGCTATTTATTAATATCCTCAGAGCTCTCTTTTACTAGGTGATAGGACTTTTCTGCAAAGTTCGTCTAGGTAGGTACCACCGCTTTGCCAGTTATTCTGCCGCTAAGCAGTAGTGCGCAAGCACTGCTGTGTTCCGGTTTGAAGGGCACTGTAGCTAGTGAAATTACTAGGCAAATGAGACTATATGACCTAATCTCGCAGTCTAGTAATCTTATTACTAGATTGTGCTGATGTCTCAGGATGAATGCGCAGTGCAGTATCATGCAAAACTCTATACTTTAGAGTTCCGAGTGATACTGCAACTGATATGGGCAGCCGTATCGCTTAACATCAGGCGAACGGTTAGCTCGTCACGTCATTCCATAACATAAAAAAAATCTCAGAGCGGTGCTGTAGTTAGTCGACGTCATTAAAACTACCGAATACGTACACCCAATAAATAATGTTTCATTAAATGCTGCACCTAGTCATTGCTCCGAATGACTGGAAAACCATCTAAAATTAACTCTTACTTTAAACCACTGTCAAATCAAAGACTACATTGCACCTACTTACCTACAGTTAGCTTTAAACTCTACTCATATTTAGTTGACAGGAAAATGGGTTGCATTGCGTCCTATATAGCCGTTGTTGAAATAAACTAAATATTTATAAAATTACCTACGCGAGAAAGCTAATATCAAACATTGAAGAGAATTTTTATAATATCAAACATAGAAGCTTTTACATGTAATGAAAAAATATAATGTACAACCATAGATTTTAGGGAGTGTAAAAAACGAAATGTATGTAACGCTACGCTAATGATTAAAATCATGGCAAGGTTAAGGTTACAGTTAATTAAACCGGATTATTGTGCAACTCAGCCTTAGTAACTTATTAAGGTACCCATATATAGTAAATAATTAAGGTACCCTACCTATATTATTTACAAACAAAAAGTTTCTAAGTATTGTATCAGTTATCTGGTTCCCATAGTACAAGCTTTGCTTAGTTTGCGACTAGATGGCGCTGTGTGATATGTCCACAGATATTTATTTATTTATTTATTATAAGGAAAACAACACAACACATACAGCCTTATTAATAAACACGAACTAGCTTTAGACTAGTTACACCATCTTTTGTCTCTTTAGATCCAGCCAAATATTCCAGTAGCAAAAAAAGGACAAAAGCTGAAGTAACTAATCCGAGACTAATACCCGTTTATTAATAAGGCTGTTTTTGTATAAGTATTTAACAGGGTTGTGCAAGCACTGACGAAACGAATCTTTTTGTCTCTATTGTTACAAAATACTTCACTTCGGGAGCTGATGCAAGCGGCGTAGTATATATACGAGCGACGGAGAAGGCTCGGGCTCACTTTTCGGGCAGCGCTCAGAGGCGACGGACGTTTTATAAAATCACGCTATTAATTATTGTCGGTTCTTAGTAAATTTTAATAAATATTCTTAGCTTGATTGTAAACTTATTTTTTTTAAAACTAAAACCACTTAGGATTTCCAACATCAGAAGTGGGATCTAACTCAATTCTGACTTGGTTATTCTGATTTCAAATATTGTTTTGATTTTGCTGTTGTGATTTTAAAGATTTTCCGCTTAACATATTTGTAGCTATGTCTGAGACTAGTAAACGTAAAAGTCGTAAGCGAAATCGATCGTCTATTCCTGGTTTAGAAGCCCAGCTTCAAACTTTCATAAGCTGCTTAGGTGTTTTGGAAGATTCCAGGACACGCAGTGCATGTGTTGTTGCGAGTACATCGCGCGCCATGTCGGCGCCTGCACCGGATGCTCCGGCACGCCAGCCACGTCGTGCGAGCCGTCTGCCCGCTGACTGCGCCGTCTGCACTGCCCTACCAGTCTAGACCTGTCCGTGCCGTGTACAAGCACGCCTCCGCCCACCGCGGATATGGTTATAAGTGAAGTGACCGAAAATCTCGTTAATGCTATGATGCCATGCCGGTAAGATCGAACCATGTATTTATGTCAAATTTCGATCTGTCTTTGCATGATTTTGATTCGTTCTGTGGTCAAATTGATCATGTGCGCAAACTAAATAGATGGGACGACAGTGAGTGTTTAGCACGTATAGGTAATTGTCTGAAGGTGACGCGAGGTCGTGGCTATACGATTGGGTTAGTAATGATCGTAGTTGGCCAAATTTCAAGAGTGAATTTAAGGCATTGTGCCCTATACGAGTAAATATCGCGAACATTTTATTTGATGCTATGAAAACTGATTCTGATAACTACCCCACGTATGCAGAATATGCTAGACGTTTGTTGTTACGTTACGCATTGTTAACGATTTGAGTGATGAATGAGTTCATTGTAGCGATAGTTACACGCTGGTGTTACTGATCCTCAAATTCGCGCAGCTGCTATGAATTTAGTGAGTTTTCTGTCCATTTATGTGAAACCTCATCAGATTACACCCGTTCGAGCTCGTGGTGTTTTTCGCAAAGGTTATGTTCAACAAAACAAGCGAAAACGCGAGTATAGTGATTCTAAAGACTCTGACTGAGGCAGGATTTTCCATCAACGTTAAGAAATGTGAATTTCATCAGTTTTCTAATTACTTTAGTTCGGTATTCGAGCCAGCAGCATCCTCCTCTTCTGGTCAATCCACTCCAACCAAGCATTCTAATAATGTCATTAGTACTATCTCAATAACCCGAGCTGATATTCTACGTAAAATTTCAAATCTTGACTGTAATAAGGGCGCTGGCCCGGATGGCATTCCTCCAGTGCTAATCAGTAAATGTGCCAAAGAGTTAACTATTCCACTTCTCATCCTATTCAATACGTCACTCCAATCAGGCATTTTCCCCTCTGAATGGAAAACAGCTCATATAATACCCATTTTCAAGTCCGGAGACAAGTCTCGCTGTGAGAACTACAGACCTATTAGTATCTTGTCATGTTTGGGTAAACTATTTGAATCATTGGTTTATGACGTTCTTTACCATCACATCCATCCTCTGTTATCCCCTAATCAACACGGGTTTATCCAAAATCGCTCCACAACTTCAAACCTACTTGAGTACAAATACTTTTTGTGTAATGCATTTGCAAAAAGGCAGCAAGTAGACTGTGTTTACACAGATTTTTCCAAAGCCTTCGACAAAGTTAACCATGAACTCTTATGCACTAAATTGGCGGCTAATTACGGGGTACATGGCAATTTGTTGAGGTGGATTGAGTCGTATCTCAGCAGAAGAACACAATTAGTTGCAGTTAAAGGCTTTTTGTCAACATCTGTAGAAATAACTTCAGGAGTCCCACAGGGATCTCATTTGGGACCACTTCTTTTCATTGCGTTCATTAACGACCTCATTGACGTGATTAAAAGCTCTTGTTTATTATATGCTGATGATTTAAAATTTTATTCAACTGTCAGTAACTCCAAAGACTCTGAGGCTATCCAGAATGATATAGACGTGATTGATGTATGGTGCCAACGAAACAAGATGTTGTTGAACGTTAAGAAGTGCTTCGTTGTATCTTTTACAACTAAAACAAACAAAATTTTGCATAACTATAAAATTAAAGATCATTTGCTACAGAGGAAAGCAGTCGTACGAGATTTAGGCGTATATTTTGACGAAAAACTTTCTTTCCGAGACCATTATGATTATATCGTTAACAGAAGTACCCAACTTTTGGGCTTCATTTCGCGTACTACTAAGGGTTTCAAGAATCCAAAATGTTTTCTAACTCTTTATTGCACCATGGTCCGAAGTATTCTCGAATACTGTGCTCCCATTTGGTCTCCACATTACAATGTACATAGTGATAGGATAGAGCGCGTACAGAAGCGGTGTTTGAATATATTATGCCACAGGCTTGGTCTGAATCGCCAACTTCGGTCATATTCTGATAGACTCTCGAAATTTAAACTGCAGCCTCTCAAAACTCGACGTACACATTTTGACTTCATTTATCTTTTCAAAATTATACACTCTTTAGTTGACTCGCCTTTTCTGCTTTCAAAAATAAATTTCAATATTAAGCCAAGAGCTCGTCACCCTCATTTAAGTATATTCACACTTCAGGTATTTACTAATAACACCTCATTCTACAACCCTTTGGTAAGGATGTGTCGTCAGTATAACGACATCTTGAAGGAACACCACAGCTCAGTTGATATCTTTGACCAAAAACTACCAAAATTTAAAAGAGACGTTTTAGCTATCATTTCTGAACTTTAAATGTTTAAAGATTTTGCATTTAAGAAACAAATCGTACCATGAAAACATATTTAATTTTTTACTAACTACTTATTTTATTGTTTTGTTAATCGTGATGTGTACACATGTTTTGGGATGTAACCTAGCTCAAAATGTTTGTAAACTTTAATTTTTTTGTTCTTTTGTTGGTTATATTCTGTTTTGTGTGCCAAATGAATAAATAAATAAATAAATTTCTTACAACTGAAATAGATTACTAATGTCAAATGATTACTAATGGTCAGGTGAGACCGAGCGAGCATAAGGTAGAAGCTTCTGTTAAAACGTAAGTGCCAAGCAATGTCTAAAGAGGTTAGACATTTTTAATGCTACTAAGTTAGTTTTTGTTACTTTAGACGGTACATCCCCGGTTATTCATTCAAAACAGAACTCGCATGGTGTACCGTTAAGATGCGGTGATGAATAATACTGCGTCCACACTACCTGATGCTGACCAGCAACTCCAAGACGCTTATGTCAACAAGGGTCGTCAGCAGTCACAAACCTTCACCGTTGGCGATTTTGTGTTCGTGAACAGGTCGTCACAATCTACGGGAAAGCTGGACTCTGGCATGCGGGGGCCCTACAAGGTCCTGCATGTGCTGCCACCCACCGCTGTAGCTCGAAACTTCGCGGCGGGTCTTATGGCAAGACAACGCAAGCGGCCGCCGATCACATGGTGTTTTGGCGGGGCGAATGGACGCTGGAGGCTTGTTCTGCGTTCTCCACTGCGGATATCTGTCTCACCAATGTGACTCAGCGATGACTGCACTTTGTGTGGCGTCGTTTGCAATGTGTGATCATTTCGCACAGTTGCCTTCTCTCTATTTGCAATGTGTGAGGTGGCCTATGCCTCTTCATGCAGTTGCCTTTTGCAATATGTGACGAGATTATTCTCTCCACATAGTTGCCGTTTTTGCAATGTATGACGTGGCTTGTGATTGCCATGTCATACAGTTGCCGTTTTTTGCAATGTATGACGTGGTGTAAGAGCCATGTCATACAGTTGCCGTTTTTTGCAATGTATGACGTGATTTGTGAGTGTCACGTCATGCAGTTGCCGTTTTTTGCAATGTATGACGTGGTTTGTGAGTGCCATGTCATACAGTTGTATGACGTGATTTGTGAGTGTCATGTCGTACAGTTTCCGTTTTTTTTTTTCAATGTACGAAGTGATTTGTGAGTGTCACGTCATACCGTTGTTGTTTTTGGAATGTATGACGTGTTTATGAATGTTATCTCATACAGTTGCCGTTTTCTATTATAATGTGTGGCGAAGTTGAGAAGTCCGGAATTCTGAAATTCGCAATACATTTATTTTTCTTTATTTTCTATGCTAAAGTACTAAAGTACTTTCTTACATGCGGTTGGAACCTTACTTGTTCTTACAAATTTTCATAAAATTATTATGTGAGACCTGTGTTGGTTGTACTTGAGTGCACGCTTGTGCTTCTAACACAGTTGTTTTGCAGTCTCCGTTTTCAATGTTTATTACAAGTACCTGTTGAATTTCTCTAAATTGAAATTTCTTTGAATTGAGCAACAACTTCATTTTAATTTCGAAATGGTTTCAGTTACCAACGTTATGCCTGTACATCAGGTCCTAAAATCATGTTTTGTTGTGTTATAGAAGACACAACGGTCGAGGTCGACGAAAATGTGCCGCTTGAAGATGAAGCAGCTGTTGAGGACAACACGCAAGCAGGAACGGCCGTGTTACAAAATACTTCACTTCGGGAGCTGATGCGAGCGGCGTAGTATATATACGAGCGACGGAGAAGGCTCGGGCTCACTTTTCGGGCAGCGCTCAGAGGCGACGGACGTTTTATAAAATCACGCTATTAATTATTGTCGGTTCTTAGTAAATTTTAATAAATATTCTTAGCTTGATTGTAAACTTATTTTTTTTAAAACTAAAACCACTTAGGATTTCCAACACTATGATAAATTGATAAATAATCAAATAGTGATTTATCCGAAGCTCTAAACTCATGTTTACCTACATAATCTATAATGATTTATTAACAAGCAAAGTATTTACTAATGTACTAGCTGTGCCCGCGGTTTCACCCGCGTGGTGAAAATTTTCCATGCTTTCTTAAGTTTTTCTTGCATAAGAACCTTCTCCCGAAAACGAATTATAAAAAAAAAGAATTAGCGAAAATGTTCCATTCGTTCACTCGTGATGCGATGATCAAGGGAAATAGAGATTCATTTTAATATACTAAGATAAACCAACTAATACCAAATGCTACCTACAACAAAATTAAGATTAATTAAAACATACCTAATCTTAGTTCTAAACTATATTACTCCACTTGAGTATTTTGTAATAAATATTACACACGACCTTCACATTGGCATAAAGTAAGGCAAAATGCCATAATATGGTATAGGTAAGGTATATAGATACGTCATTTACATGAGTGTTTACTATGATATCATCTAGTCTAGGCAGTAGGCAGGCAGGCTAGAGTCTATGTGTAATCAGTTTCAAAAGACATACATTAGGTATTTAGTAATCGGCGATAAAGTGGTGACTAAAAATCATTCGCTATAGTATAAAATATAAAATATACTGGATTGCAATTCAAAAAATATCATTTTCTGGAACTAAATTACCCATTTAACTTAATGTAAAAGTTACTGTAATATTAGAGTAGTTGTGCTAAAACATGTGCCAAGAATACACTGTGCTATACTATTTTTTCGTGACTCGGTAAACAAGTTTCCACGGTAAACTTGTTTTAGATATTTTTTCTCTAAAATTTGTATTCAATAAAAAAATGACAGCCTTATCCATTTAATTAATAAAATATTTTGACAAATTTGGTGCCTTAATTGTATATTTAGGACCTACCCGCTTTCAAAAATGAAATGTGTAAAATCAAATCCACTCACTGTTTCAAAGGCACCGCGATCACTAAAAAATCTCGTTCAACACTGACAAATACACGCACATTACTATTTACGAGTTAGTACAACGCAAACATACGAAAATAGATTGAATTTATCGGAGGTATAGCGGTAGGCAGCTAGACGCGTGCTCACGTCTGTGTCTTCGAGATTTGTATGACAATGGTAGTTGTTCGCGGGGTCGCCGGGTCGGTTGCGCTCAGGCACCATCTGTCAATGAAGTAACCTGGTGCGCCACGGCCGTGGAGGCTCGCCGTCCGCCGCTCACTTGTTTCCGACTGGAAGTCTATCCATATCCAGTTTATCAGCGATCGAGACAGATGGTGCAATAATGTGTATAGGTAATGATTACGATGGATCGATCATAGCCGATAACTGTTGGATGGTCTTCCTAATCTCTGTAATTAATTTGCTAGTCCTTCATCTAAGATATATAGATTTGCTTTAGATTATGTTAAATGTTTTTTTTTTTAGGCTTTGGTTAGGTAACGTGTCTCTATCTATAATTACGCGCGCGGGTACTTTACAGTCAAATTGATTGATAGGCTCGCGTTTGACCACCTGATGGTAAGTGACGATGCGGTCTAGGATGTAACACGCTATAATTAAATAGTTAATGAAATCTAGCTCATCAGTTTCTCTTCTATTCAGTGATTAGCTTGACATGTTGCTTTTGTGATATTTCAGCATCCTTTCCTAATATTCCAGAACTATGTACCATGATTTTGACCGGCCTAGTAGCTCAGTTGCTCAGGCCGGATAGCTCAGTTGGTAGATGCTCTTCCTCCTCAATTGTCGATAGTCGATCATCAATTATTCTAGATGCTACTCTTGGCTGTGTGCTGCACGCATGTATCATTATCCCGTACATTCCTAACACTGTAAGACTACCTTCTCTCACAGGGTAGACAGTGTACCTACCTAGGCCATAATTCACCACACTGGTCAGGTGTGATTAACAACTATTTTCAAATAACCCCAACCGGATATGGGTAAATTCGAAGATCCTTAATAAGCAGCAGCTTTTGTTCCAAGCATACCTCATCCTCATCAGTCTATGTCATGCCTATAAGGTATCTCTGTTAGTTCCGCTAACAAAGGCTCATTTTTGTAGTCATCTAAACGTGATTTATCTTCTAAAGGCGGGCGTGAAAAACAAACAATACTTTATTTTGTGTTGATTTCAGTTATGATTTATCACGTTACCGATTTAGACAAACCCAGAATAATCCAGCACAACAAAGAAAAATTGAATTTATCAAACGTAACGGGCTACGGGAAAATTCGTAATTTTTGTTTTGCACCCACAATTATCACGCTAGATTTTTTTTATTATGGAACGTCATGGAACAAACCTAGAACAATTCAGCACAAAAATATCTAGATTTCAAGAAGTGCGGGGCTACCTTCCCACACATGTGGCTAGCTGACTGGCCATTTTAGAAAGTGGCCAGCCAGGCAATCTTTTCAGGGCTCCGTATATACTTATCCCAAGTGCAAAATGGAAATCCTATTACCTATTAATCATCCAGTGTCTGTCTGTCTATATATTTATAACCGTTTGTAAATTTAATAATATAGATAAAATTATATATATATTATTAAATTTAGAAACGGTTTTTTGATTTTTTCATTGCTTAGCATACAAAATTAACCTAGTTATAATTACATCTTACCTATAGTTGACGCGCATTTCCTTGGGTACATTTTTAAAATAGATCCCAAAAATAAATTGTAAAACATTTTCCACCATCAAAAAATATGCACATTGTTTACGTGTAAAAAAATACCCAAGGTTATCTAAAAAAAACGTGCGTCGATGTTGAGATCATCATAAAATACTTACCTATCTAACCTGTTTTTATCTAAAATAATTATTCTAACTAGTTAGTAGTTATTTGCGAATTTGAAACTTTTGTTTTATGCTTTACGCAAAGAACTAAAACGAGCAAGTGTAAGTTGCAAGTGCAAGAAGCGACTCGCGGTAGCTCATTCGAACTTCAAGCCGACGCACTTGGTTCGATTCCTGTCGGCCCCGTAGCATTTGCTCGTACAACGGTGAAGGAAAAGATCGTTCCTGATGAAAGAAGCCAGTTTTGTTATCGCAGAAATTCAGGGACATATTGGACGATTCGTCCATAATCCATAATGATAGTGATCCACCACCCAACTAACCTGCCAAATTGTAATAGGCTATTTGACTCCTATATTTTTATTACATACATAAATAATGTACCTCAAAAAATAGATAACTGTGAATACAAAACTTGAATATCTCAAAAAATGACTAAGTTACAGGCATTTTAAAATACAGAAATAGAAAGAGACAACTCAAACACGCAGTGACGTCAGTTACCAGTTCTCATAGTAACTCATTACTAAGCTGTGGTAGCTCTACATACAATCTTTTTGGCATGTGACGTCACAAGCCATGCCTTCATAGTAGCTGTGAGGAAGCTCAACACGATCTCTGTTTTGCGAGAAAGGGACAGGCGATGAAACTTTAAAAGCGTACTACTCCGTGATTAATTTACCGATTTCACTTATTTTTACAATGATTACATTCATTTTTAACCTACTTTATGAAAATAATATTTACTTGTTCATTTTTAATAGTAGTCAAATAGCCTATTTATTACTAGCATCGGGCATCCATTATATTCAATTTGGTCTGTGCATTAATGTTTTCTTCCAATGTACTTAAGTACTAGACATAAGGAGTATTTAGAAAAAAAAAAATGTGTGGACATCTCACACAACGCCATCTAGCCCGAGTTCATCTACTGCCGCTTTGCCAGACAGCAAGTATGCAAGTACCATACTGTTTCAGTTTGAATGCATCGTATTATATTTATAGTAGACTAGTTGCGCCCCGCGGTTTCACCCGCGGATAAAAAGTATTTTAATTATTTGCTCATCCCACGGGAACATTTCTTTTTTCCGGGATAAAATGTAGCCTATATGTTAACCCAGTGTATAAACTATCTTGGTACCGAATTTCATCCAAATCCATTCAGCCGTTTGAGCATGAAGGAGTAACAAACATACACACAAACACACCTACAAACTTTCGCCTTTATAATATTAGTGTAATGTGATAACGTAGCAAAATTTCTGCTAGTCATAATAATGACGTGCGCAGTGCAGTGTCATGCAAATTATAGTTCCGAGCGGCACTGCAGGCGAACTCCTTATCTGACTAGACGACTAGACTACGAGACTCGAATATCTTGACTAGCCAGCTGGTCACGTTATTCAAGTTTACAAAAGTAGTTATCTAAGACTTATCATCACCATCAAATAACCCTCTCCCAAGACACGATTACCGAGTCCGGTGCTTAGGATTTTTCCAATCTCCCTGGAATCTACTTTTCCGGTTTTCCGGATGTGGCGCGTAGTTTGTATTAGGTAAATCTGTAAATTGTACAGCTCCTTGGTAATAAAGGTTAACTGTAACTGGTTCAAACAGCCGGGGGCGAAGTTACTGTTGCTCAATAAATGACACAGGTACCTACAAGAGCTCACGATTATGATCCGACCTTGAGACAAAATTATTAGAAACGGGTGAACTATACAAGTTGGTATGTATACCTACCTTCTTATCTACAAAATTACAAATTTACTCCGTCTTATGAACGCAGTCGCCTGCGTCTTGTATAGACTTTTACAAAAAGAAATATTGCAATTTCTTACATCCAACGACGTTTATTGTCCAGACCAACTTCGATGCGGTTTTTATTAGAAAGCTGCAGTTGTATCATAGTCAACTAATTTCTAATAGTTGTAGCTCATCACCTTCAACATTGCCATCGTCAGTTGTTGATTTCAGTTTTATTGCAATTTACTTATCTTACGCTTCTTACGGTTCCCAGAACTTAGTTAATACATTTGTAAACTGATTAAAATAACTATTTCCGTTATTGTTCTAATTTAAAAAATCCTGCTTTTACCTATTACAACACACAGCCTCTGTGGTGTGGGGGTTGAACAGGTTGACTCATAACCCGGAGGTGGCGGGTTCGTTTCCCGCGACAGGTCAAGTATTTGTGCACAGAAAAAAAAGCGTAAATAATGGTTCTGCTACGGGTGTTGTAGGACCATGGTCCTCATAATTCCTGGGTCCCTAGATAGAGTCCTAGTTTGGATCCAGGAGCTATGTATGTGATCGTTGGGCGTTATTATTATTATTTATTACCGTTAATGTTAACTGATAAAACCTGTTACTACTATTATTATGTAGTTCTTAGATAAATACAGTATCTTCATCATAGGTAATTATGTGTAGGTAGGCACGTACCTATCTTTAGCAATAAATCTAAGTGGATTGAGTTTTTATTTCTAAACAATACATTTATTTAGTCTAGACTTTATATTGTTGCAAAGTAACTTATGTAAATTTACAACGTAAGTTAGGTTTATCATTTCAAAGCGTTTGTATGAATATTTTTGTCATCAAGGCCAACTACATAAAATACGGGTTATACCAATACTTGATTTGGTTGTAAAAATTATGAACAAGTTTGTTGAAATAGTTACACTAAATAAAATAACCCGAACAAAAGAAATACATTTCATCGGAATAAATCCAATGTGCTGATAATGAAAATTCTAAAAGAGATACATAAATATAAGTATAGTTGATGATAATTCAGGCGCTAAAATAAAACCACTTATTTATTACAAATAAAATTTATTTACAAATACACGCATGGATGTGATAGTCATTTCACGCTATGATTCCTACCCAACAGATCTATAGCTTACCTACCTAACCAGCCCTAATTGACTATCATTAATTATTATCATAAGTAACATTTAAATCCGTCCATATGTGGACTCATCATTGTTCAACCATTTCTTACAACTTAAAGGTATAATTACAGCGTTTAAAATATACTAGATGTCTAGAAAATAAAAGATAGATTATACTAAAATAGACACTTGAAGTTCTGAATAGTCAAACCATAATTAAGCATGTGTTAAGTCGATTACACTCTGTATTCTTAACAGCTACATCACTATTGTTAAAAAGGTTTTGTTACTCTATGGTTACTATTTATTTTCTCTTTAATTTTTCCCAGGCTCTCGATCCATGTTTAAGTTTAATTAGATAAAGTTGCGGCATACTATCAGCGTTCATATTTCTTTCCCTGCTGATGCCAAGAATTTGGCAAACACGCCGACTTTTTTCTTTTTTAAATCTAGCTACGCTCAATCTACTGGTGCATCTGTGCTGCACCACGAGATCGAGCTCCGTTACAGGTTATACGCATAGGATTCAAGAAGGGCAAACAAAAAAGCTTGATGTCAGTTTATATTTCGTACAAAATCTTTTCCATGGCCAAACGCAATGTGCATCTACAAGACAATGCAATTGCAGCATGTCATGAGTGATTTAGGAGTACGTTTTGAGAAATTCGAAAGTGTGTCCAATTTATATATTTCGTGAGAATTTTGCAACAAAAATGCGCTCATTTTGGAAAATTTGTGGAATTCCGTTACAGAGAAGATGCTGACATAGGTAGATCGTAACGAGCGTTAGCGAGGATTTCGTTACAGTTAAACCGACGCGTTTTTCAATTATTATTTTAAACTGACAGCAAAGGATGCATGGACCAAGTTAAGTTCTGTATTTGAAGATAAAGGACTGTTTCGTCGAGTTAGTTTAAAGCGTCAACTCCACCGTGTTGACTACATACAGTCAGATAACATGAGTTCACATCGAGTCAGTGTACTTCAACAGTTTGGAAAAAATATAGAAGTCGCTGAGATATTTTTGAGTGGTCTACCTCAAGAATACGATACTTTGGTTTCTCCTTTAGAGAGGGTATTTCATAAGAGAGCTCACATCGGTGCTGGTGGAAAAAATATTGTGACATTGCAACTTCAAAAGGCAAATACTTTTATTGCAAAGAATACTATGAAGAGGATAATCTGTCATTTATGTAAGAAGCGAAAGCGATACTTAAAATAAAAAAAAAGTCCAGCAAAATTCAGAAAGGCAAGAACATAGCATGGTTTCTTCGGCCTACCTAGCTGCTGCAGAAGCATCTTCCGAATCGAACACTGAAAACTTTATAATCGATAGTGGATCAACTTTTCATATGGTTAAAAATCATGAATGGCTTAGTAAATTTAATATGTGTAAGACAATGGTAAACTGTGCTGATAAGAAGACTTTGGCCAACACGACGGCGACCTTAACCTAGGCCCGCTGCCCTTCATGGACATGCTAAATCTACTGCTGCATCTCGTGTTGCTGCTCCGCACCACGAGATCGAGCTTCGCTACATACAGCACGCGCTCTCAATAGATTAAACACATCCCGGGCTATTCATATAAGAAACTTCCACTCACATTGAACATTACCTAATACCATAAAAGTAAAACTAATTCTTAAATTTTACGTTAAACTGGATTGAAATTTGCAATAATCAGGATAAAGCAACATGATATTCACTGACAATAATCCTTAAAATGTACATAAATTTACTTACTTAGTCTAGATTCATGCATACTACATACCTACTTAGGTAACTAATTATAAAACTAAATGTATGTAATGATTGAGGGGGATTATCTCCAAAACTACTTTTAAACGAACACAATCTTACTTATTATGAATCAGGTGAATTCGCAACGATCGATTGGTCAATTGGTAAGAATTCCTCTCAGTCTTATTAGAAAAAGATTTAAAAGCGTAAAACTACATGATTTGTACGAATTCAATTGAGCTAAAAAATCAATTTGGGATACTTAAAAATATGGCTGTTGAAGAAACTATTTTCATAAAACAGCACACCAAAGTCTTTCGTGACAGAGATCGCTATATGACTCCGGAAACATCTTGGCGTGGCAAGTCGGCCGATGGTCTTTCACAACCGTGGCCCCTCAGATCGGGTGATCTGGCGTTAATGCTGGTGTGGTTGGCAGTCCGCTGGCCCCGCGGGGCCGAGGTACGGCGCCTAAAGTTGTGCTTCTGAAGGATTCTGCCAGAGGTTCGACGGGAGAGTGTCGTAGTGTGAAGGGACAGTCACGAGCGCATCGGCTGTGGTGCGGCTTATGGAGCAGTTCTGGAACAAAAGACACGTCATTATAGCATACAAGTCTTTATTGCAACTAATTTGAAACTAAAATTTGTATGGATGTTTCAACAGGCAAGGTCCCATGAAAAATGTTAAGTTAGGAATGACTGTTGCACTGTCATCAAAGTTCCGTGATGAACCTACGAATTTCGCAGACTGTGCTGCCGTCTGTGTGCAGTACAATGTCGCAATACTTTATATTTTAGAGTTCCGAGTGGCACTGCATGTTATGGGCGGCCGTGACGCTTAGGGTCACGTCATTAATTAACATAAAAAAACGAGTGTGCTTTAGACCACACGACTGAAATAAAACTTCTATAGCTCCATCTATCGGCCGGTATAACTTCGTTTTTGCTTTGTTTAATGTCAGTTTCGCCATCTTGACAATTGTAAATTGTCATTTTACCGGACATACCAACATAACAATACTAATTTTAAGTAATAATTAACTTTCTTATGCTGACAATGGAGATCTACGTGAACCAGTACAACCCGCCTCTCTCTCTTGCCCCTACAGCTATATATGAAAGGTAACTCTCTCTCTTTCTATCTTCACTAATTCTTATATCTATATATAAACTTCAGTCCGCCTCGTCACGAATTAACCAGCTTAGTGCCCAAGTCAAGCGAGCGTAATGAAGTTTTACTTCAAAATCCATAGGCCCGTATAATTTTAAACCCAATCGTTGTTGGGGTCTTAAGTACGTAAATCGCTATACGGTCTTGAATTGCGAGAAGAGACCATTGTACCGATGCCATTGCGAACGGTTTATGCCATTATGATATTGAAAAGGTATCAAACAATGCTTTATTATTTTAAATGAATATATTTTCGACTTAATATTGTAAACAAAGTACGAATGACATCGACGATGATAAAGGTTTTAACACTAAAATTACGTACATATTAGGTGTTATTTCCAAACTGTAAACAAGTGGGGTATGTTCTCGATATGACTTCTATCAATTCTAAGCTGCTTATCAAAGGAAAAAGACTTTTAACCTCACCAAGATTAGATAATATAATGTCGTCCAGATATGCACGTAGAAAACACATATTTTACAACGCCAAATTTTAATTCATATTCACCTACTCTCATTATTAAGTACCTAGTTATTAGCGCTATATATAAGCTAATAATCATATGTGTAATAATATGTATATTACCTAAACTACGTTTAAACAATTTGAAGGTTTCCCAAACTAGCCTTCACCTTGAGAAATGCAGACGTGCGATTAATCTAATCTAATCGGCTGGGTTTAGCTAACTACTTTAAAAAACCTACCAAAATGACTTCCTGGCTTTTATGCGTACAGCTCGAAGGACCAAATTCATCCAAAGAAAAAAGTAAACACTCTTATCTTTACATCTGGGTGATTTGCGTTATCTATTCTGTGACTAAAGTATTTAGTTAAATAAATCGTAGTGATTGAAAAAAAACGGCAAAGAGTTTCTTTGAACTATGTGATATTGTTGATTTGGAGTAAACAGCTTCGACTACCTACACTTTACCTTCAGATATGGACAAAAATAACTATTTTACACGAGACACGAATAACCAAGTGAGTTAACGCGCAAATACTTGTTCTGCGTCTGAGAGTCCATGAGTTGACCATGGTCCTCGTAGTTCCTGGGTCCCTAGATACAGGGAATCCTAGTTACATGTTCAGGAACTATGTACGTGATCGTTGGGCGTTATTTATTATTATTATAACGTTATGACCTTGTTCGCAATAGTGGTTAATCATTCAAGATAAGGTCGAAGAACACAGTTCTGGTATTATATCCCCTCCCCCCTCTCCCTCTTCACGATGCCGTAAGAGCCTGCTAAGGGAACATCCAGGGAATGGGCAGCAGCATTCTACTCGATACATTAAAATCTTCGATCACCAAGACGCCTGCCAAGTGTAGTGATACCACAATAAAGAGAAATAGATGTAGGGATATACCTTGGGCTGTTGGCGATGAGTGTCAACGCATTCGACTGCCATCTTGATCATCTCCACCTTGTATTTGTAACCGTAGGAAGTTAGCTTTACAATAGTGTGCAGTGGGATGTTCATATACGGCAGCTCATCTGGAAAAAGAAAGAGAAATTGGTCATAAATTTTCAGGTACCAGAGAAGATAATTACGATATTTACGGTTCTGTACCGTTGGACCATAGAACTGGATAAAATGCTGAATCTCCCTATTATCAGGTTTGGGTCTCTCTTCTGGGTAGACGTTGGTGAATCCAGCACGACTTCTTCGGCTTTACAATGTCTCAATTATTCTGATGTATTGGGGGACAAGTCGTTACGAATGAATGATGTTGCTATTATTATTCTACACCTTTTTAATGTGTGAAACCGTCGTTTCTATGTTTGTTTGTGTGGCTTTCACGCCAATACAGTTGAACCAATTTGGACCAAAAACTAAACTAACAAGATGAAAATAGCACACCTTTTTTATCCCGGAAGAATCAAATAGCGATGCGAGTGAAATAAAAAGACTTAAGTCGGTGTATATGATTCAACATTCAATAATTCAGACACAAAATACAACAGTCATCCTTCAGATATAAGATTATTGGAAGAAAGAATAATCCAGCTTCAAGGACCAGCATGAGCTATCAAAGTAGACGTATTTCTTCATTCGAGAAAGTGTAGGACCAATGAAACCGCAACAAAAGATTTATGACGTGATCCACGTGATCGTTCATTGGTCATAAAAATTCTCAAGAGATGTATTGATGTTATAAGCTCATGCTAGCCTTGCAGGAATAAAACATTCTACAATAACTCACCAAGCTTAGCGTCCAAGAAGTATCCAAGCACGCAGCGCAGTACCGCTTGGTGTCCTACCACGACGACATTATGCTCGTCTTCCAAAGCGGAGAGAACTGGCCTCAGACGGGTCATAATGTCGATGTAGGACTCGCCCCACGGGTACCTGTAGCGAAGCTTGTCCTGGTCGCGCCACGCGAACTCTTGCGGGAACCGCTCTTGCATCTCCTCGTAGGTTAGACCTTCGCAGATACCCTGGAACAAATTGGTTATAAATTACAGATCATTTGATACTTCTATTGGGTACTCAAGATACAGACTTATCATAGTTTGGGGCCCGTTGTAATACCTATCATAAAAGTAATATCTAATCTGTTATAGCCAATCTGGATGTTAATAACATACACATGATTCACACACTGTAAATGTTTTTTAATGAAATATTGCAACTAGAATTTGAAATAGTGTAGGCGGTGCGGCCTTTTGCTATCAGTTAATTATAAATTTCCTGTCATCGACGGTCTATATTGTTAGGTATCCATATTACTTGAGAAAGATTCAACCCACTCTCGGGTGGCTTAACGCGTCATCTGGCCTTTCCTTATTTCAGTCTGTGGAGTCAATGAACTCGCTTGAAAGGCTACAGGATTTGCCAAATAACGGTCAATGTAGCTTGAAGGGCTAAAAGATCGGATTGTCTGCCAATACGGAAGACAAATATTTTTAGCTTCAAAGGATCAGCTCAACACATACTTAAACCATATTTATTATCTACCTTGAAAGTAGAAGTTAATCTAGAGGGTTTTTCTACAGTTAATATCCTACCCATATTAAAAGAGAACGACGCTCAGTGATCGATCAGTGGTCAAGTCGAGATTTCATTAATAAAATGATCATTTTGTGTATGAAATATCTACTAGAGCAGTTCTGCCGACCGAGTTTCTTTCTACGCTGGCCGGTCTTTTATGATCAACGTCATAGCAAATAGCTGTTTACTGAATTTGGTAACTTGACAGTACACACACACGTGCTACGATGATATTTATGCACATATTTGTTTGGCAACGACAAGGAGTGTTAGGTATTGCAGAAATACGTAACGTTTTGTTCAAAAACAAAAAGTCGCGTTTAGACTGCCTTGCTCTTATAATGGGTGTTATCGTCGTGAAACAAATCCATTCAATATTAACATTTGCATTATTGTTAATACAAAATTTTCAGTGTGAACAAATTGCGAATCATATATTTTTTTACACGCTTCAATGTCAAAGCGATTACTATAATATAATAGATTCGAGTGACTAAGTCCGACTCGTCCGAGTTGGCAATAAATAAAACCCGCGGACGATTTACTGGTGATTTCATGGAGTCAGTGGCGGATTGATTTCCCGCCCGTAGGCTATTATGCCGCCTAATTAGCCCATGCAATTCAGTACCCCAGTTCACAATCATATTAATTACTTTTTCTTTGTCAACGAAATTGCAGTATTTGGATTTGTACTCTACATCAGCTTTCAGTGCTAAAATATTGTACTTTCTGAGACGTTTCTCCGTGTATAACTTAGTGTTTTTGGTAGGAAAAATTTTCACTCAAATTTCCTGCCCCTTAATATTTGCCGCCCTGGGCTCCAGCCTACTCAGGCTGCTGCTAAATCCACCACTGCTGAAGTTGGTAATAGTAGAATTAGATTCACATTTCAACTAGTTTATACTATATCGTTGTATGTTTGATTGTTGACAGCCTCTGTGGTGTGGTGGTTGAGCAGGTTGACTCATAACCCAGAGGTGGCGGGTTCGGTTCCCGCGACAGGACAAGTATTTATGCATAGAAAAAAAGCGCAAATACTTGTACTGTCTGGGTGCTGTGGGTCCTCGTACTTCCTGAGTCCCTAGATACAGGGAATCCTAGTTAGGGTCCATTATTATTATTATTGTTGATGTAGGTCAACGAGAATAATAGGTATTATGAGGACACATCTTACAACACTAAAAATGCTGTGTTATGTAAAGTATTTCATATTTTCTGTATGTAAATTATTGAATAGGTGAACGAGCACGTGTATTTGATGTTTGTATGTAAATTACGTGCAGTTTTATGACCATTCAGCGGCATGATGTCGTCTCATAGTTGTGCAACGTTTGAAGCCTCATTTTTGTATATTGTGTTTCTATTAAGTGTTGCTATTTCTTTTGTTTATATTACGAGTATAGGAGGTGTAAGCAATAGGCTATTTGACTGCTATATTTTTTAGCATAAATAAAAAATATACCACAAAAAATAGACCATCCTGAATTAAATATGTCAAAAAATTACAAAGTTACAGGTATTTTAAAATACTGGAATAGAAAGAGACAGCTGAAATACGCAGTGACGTCAGTTACTAACCCTCAAGTAACTAATTACTAAAGCTGTGGTATCTCTATGGTAGCTCTACATATAATTTCTTTGGCATGTGACGTCACTAGCAAAACTTCATAGTAGCTATGAGGAAGCTCGACACGATATCTGTTTTGCAAGAAAGGGACAGGCGATACCCCTTCCAGTAACTTTAACGGCATACTACTCTGTGATTTATTTACCGATTTTACTTATTTATTCAAATTATTAAATTTATTATTTAAGATACTTTATGAAAATAATATTTATTTGTTCATATTTATAATAGTCGGATAGCCTATTGGTGATTTCGTTCATTAATCAGACTTCTTTATCATCAATAATAATAATAATAAGTTAGTACATATTTACAAAGTAAATTAATTTATTAATTTCTTTACAAAGTAAATTAATTTACTTTGTAAACTAATTTACTTTGTAAACGTGTTTGTTTTATTGGTTTATCTATTTAATTGATTTTCTCTAAGCCTAGTCTAGAGGAAATCGATGTTTGGAGCGGAAACATTGCATATTTAGAAAACATATTTTCCCCTCCATATCATTTGTTCGTAAATCGCGCAATTTTATAAACGATATAAAACAATTCATAATAAATATCGTTGAATACTGATAATGATATCATATCGTTCAAAATTACAGCACGCGCCATTTTCGAAATAACAAAATACAGGAAAAATAATATAAAATATCTATTTTTAATGATGAAATCGTAACTTTATCCTATCTTCAATTTTATAATTGTGATAAAAAATTACGTAATTACATCTATCAACTGCGTATTGTTTATAATAACTATGAAAACATTAATTTGGGGAATTACGAAGGTACAACGATGAATTTTTTGAAAAGAGAATTTAGTCAACATTGATAAAGTCACAAACTAAAAGCTTTTATGTTCCTAAAGCATTAGCTAAAGTACTTTCACTATTGTTTATTCTGTGGCTGCAAAGATAGCTTATCAGTGTACATAATGGCACTCGCATCACTGCAATATTTGTCTATGTTATTATTATATCAGTAGGCACAGAACATTCTATCTCAACTGTGTCAATCTTTTTAGGTCCCTTCCTGTATTATATATAAGTTCATGTTAATAATAGGCTTAATTCATAAATATAAAAAATTATCTAACAAAAAGCACGGACCCAGGAGTCTGTGGAAATGCAGGTTAATAAAAAAAAAAAGTCTTTTTAGGTGATAATCAAAATTGTAAATAAATGTATATTAGGTCTTTACCTATGAAATTGCCGTTTTGTTTGAAAAAAGTTAAAGTATTTTTTTTTCGAACTTATTTATTTATTTTATTCAAAGTAATCACCCCTGCAATCAATGCATCTTTGCCAACGCTGTGGCAGTTTATGGATGCCCTTCTTGAGAAAATCAGCAGGACGGGAGACAACAAACTCTTCAAAGGCGTTTTGTACTGCCTCTCGGGAATTGAATTTTTTTCCCGCTAAAAAGTTGTCCAAATTTTGGAAAAAGTAATAGTCGGTAGGCGCAAGATCTGGTGAGTATGGCGGATGAGGGAGAGCTTCCAAACCCAACTCATGCAGCTTAGAGACGGTCTGTTGTGCAGTATGGGGTCGCGCGTTGTCGTGAAGTAGCAGTGGAGACAACCGATTGACCAAAGCTGGTTGCAGACGTGCGAGTTTCACTATCATTGTGGTCAGTTCTTCAATGTACACATCTGGAGTAATGCTCTCGCCGTTTTGTAAAAAGCTATGATGAATCACACCAGCACTAGACCACCAAACTGTGACCATCACCTTTCTAGGGGTCATTTTTCGTTTTGCACATTGGTTTGGTACCGAACCAGGATCTAACCAACTTGCTGAGCGCTTTCGATTGTCAAAAAGAATCCATTTTCCGTCGCACGTAACAATTCAGTTCAAAATTCCTTCATTTCTGTGCCTGTTAAGCAGCGCAAGGCAAGTCTCGACGCGTACGTTGCGCTGGCGATCGTTAAGTTCGTGGGGCACCCATCTATCAAGCTTTTTTATCTTGCCAATCTGTCGCAAATGGACCAATATTGTTTTGATGCTAACATCAAAAGCTGCTGCCAGCTCAGCTGTAGATTGAGATTCATCAGCTTCCACAATCGCCTTTAATTCATCATTGTTAACCAAAGTTTCCGGACGACCACGAGGTTCATTTTTCAAGTCAAAATTCCCAGAACGGAACCGAGAAAACCAATAACGGGTTGTACGTTCGTTTGTACAGTTCTCTCCGTAAACGTCGTTGATGTTACGTGTCGTTTGTGCCGCGTTGGTGCCACGACGGAACTCATATTCCATAATTACACGAAATTTCAAAGTATCCATTATGAGGAAAAATGTTGAAATGTAATGAAAATACAACGCTAATCAATAAACAAAAGACTTATATTGTAAATAGAATGTCATATTTTTAAAACAAAATTAATTTGAATTTAGAATTCATAGCCAATCAAAACTTTTTTTTGTTTGAAAAAGTCTGTACTGCAATACGGCAATTTCATAGGTAAAGACCTATTATATTATAGAATGAATTTTAAACTGCTACTCTTCTGCTCTGTCTTTCCTCTGTCTGATTCATGTGCACTATTGAGTGACAAGACAAATGAAGATCGATGTTTTCAAAGTAAATAAATAAATATTAGTGGACATTTCACACAACGCCACTAGATAGCTGATAGAATAATTAAGATACTTTTTGTTTGTAAATACATACATAGAATACAATATAATATCCAGATACTGAACAAACATCGATGTTCATCACACAATCGTTTGCGCGTAGGAATCGAACCCACAGTCCAGAAGGCAAGGTTTCTACCAAATGAGCTATCGGGCTAGTCAAAAGTAGGTATATACTTACAGCATCCAACTCATTCAGTGCTCGAACAGGTCTCTTCGGAGCCCTGATCTCCGCTGCAGTTTGCTTTGTCCTTCTCAATTCAGAAGTCCACACGGAGAACGGCTCTCTGGTCACAAGAGCATTGATATGCTCAGATAGGGCGTGAGCGTAAAGCTGGCCTCGGGGAGAAAGGTTAGCGTCGCCTCCAATGCGGCCGAGGACGTTATACTCGCTTTCTCCATGCTATGGAAGAGAAAGACTATCGAATGAGAAATCAATTAAAAGGGTAATAGTGATGGGTAAAATTACTGGATGTATGGGACCTAATAGCTCGCGACAAGATAAAACACGCAAAGCATAAAAAAACCGAATTCAATAACTAACCAAACTCTCATCAATCCACCCTTGAAGTACATTATTTCCAATAAAAAAAGAATTATCGAAATCGGTTGGCGTGACATTGAGTTATTTGTCCATTTGTCGCGCACATAATTAATGCAAATTTAAGACTATAGTTTTCTCCTGGATGCTACTGTCAGAACTAGACCAAACTGAAATAGGACCACACGGGAAGCGCCAGCTTTCAAATAAAAAGAGAAATCGAAATCGGTTCACCAAGTCAAAAGTTCTCAGGTAACAAAAAAAAACATTCTTCAAAGGGGAAAGATGAGGTACATCCTCATCACATTTGCACTGATGGGTCGCAAACTGGCCCTTGTAACTCAATATACTAAAGACGAGTATTGATTGCTATATCTTTCTATGTACGGCCAATTACCTAATTGGCCGTACATAGAAAGATATAGCAACGCACCTGCGCTGTTACGAAAATAGACCAATTTTCATGAAGCTTTTACCCTTAGATTTACACCTATGCTATGACGAGGGTCTCGCAATAATTTCGAATACGCTATGCGATATATGTTCTGATGTAGTCACTTGATTTTATAATAACAAAGCTGATAAAAATCTGGCTTATAAATCGAAAAATTTATAAGTACCTACATAAGTTGTACTGGTAACTGGAACAGTTTTGGTTATTCAGCACATTAATGTAGGCGTAAGCGTAATAAAAAGCCAATGAAACGGTCGAAAGCACTTTCTGAGAAGAAATCTCAAAACTTTACGGTCTGTTGTGTTGAATATTCGTTCTCGATATTTACGTTTTCAACGAAAACTATAAACTCTCGACTCCACACCCAAAGTTAACATAAACAGCCATTAGAATCGCAATTAGTTGCGACTATTGCAATACAAGCTGATGCGCATTAGAAATAGTGACGCACAAGGGTTTGGCAGAGATGAGGGCTTATTTCTTTACAATAGGGATCATATCTGTGAAAACCAACAAAATGTCTCTAATGAATTACGAGAATTTTCACGTGTTGATTCTTAGCTGTGATGCTGATTATAGTATTTTACTTGTATTTGTAGGTTACGTTTGTCGATCGACCTCGAGATTCTATGGTTTCGCCATTTCTGAGAATATGCACTTTGTTTATTTACAAACAAACACGTGTAATTTGATTTCAAACCGTTTCAAAATAAACTTGGAAAACGAGCTTATCTGACTAATTTATAAACATAACGAGAGTTAAAGATTCTTGAAAGTATGTATCGAGACTTACCCGAGTGAAATACAAAGTCTGCGGAAGGCCTCGCATCCCGGATAAGTAGCCGAGGATTCCCGACTCCTTTTGCCCGGCGATTTTGTGGGCCGTCACCGTCTCCCCCATATTTTCCACTCGGACGAAACTGACACTTTCAAGGCCCGCATCGATAGGCTCGTACTGTCTCATGTAGTGCTCGAGCTTCTTGCGAAGGTCATCGACCGCTTCTTCCTCGCTCATGGACTTGTAATCCGCGGAGTAGTGAAGTATCTCGATGATGTTGCGCTCAAGGAGCTCCTGGTCTTCACAGACGCACTCAATGAAGAGAATCCTGAAGCCCATGTCTGAAAGGCAGTACTCGCTTAGCTCTCGGCGCTGCTCTCTGGTAATATTGGTCCCGTCGAAGATCTGAAAAGGGACATCTATTGATTCTCGAACCTGTAAGGTTGCTATCAGCTGGAAATTCTATCGAAAGGTCTAACTAAAACAACATAATTAACTTGATGTTTACATAAGTAGCGCTAACTCGCATAAACAGAATCTGTTTGTATTTCCTTTCAAGTACCTACACATTTGTGTCTATTGCGGAAGGTTCAACAATCACCTAATTGATATTAGTAGGTATCAATTTTGAATGGCTAAGTCATAGTAATTTTTCCCTTTATTGCTCACACGGAAATCCCTTGTTGCTTTAATAATTTAGCTAGGTACAGCATTTGCACGTACACACTGCTGGTACAAGTCTCTCAAATATGTAAAATTTGAAAGAGCGAGAGACAAAGAAACGAATAAGGGAACAATGCAGCCGCAGCCGCAACACAACCTGACACACAGAATTTGGTAGTGAACCTAGATCAGATAAAAAGCAGGTCAGCACTTACAGCAACACCATTTCCTTCCTTGAGCCACAGCACGGCGTCCTGCACAGCCTCGCGGGCGCTCTGACGGCGGATCGCGGAGCCCTGCTGGTTGTCCGCGCGGAAAATATCGTGAGTGCCATACAAAGCCATGTGGCGCCGGCGGTATTCACTGCAGTCGAACACTAGAACAAGGAACAAGCCTACATTTAGCAACAATGTAATGGTCAACTATCCATTACTCTATACTCTATGTGTAGACCGTAGTCAGACCGATCAAACTGTTCAAGTTATATTGTTTGCGTCACAAGTGTCGCAATTATAGGCTGACGAAGGTGCATTACGATTAGTTATACACGAAATTGTTTTGATTTTTATTTTATATATGTATGTGAGTCGATATTTGCACAAACAGGCGTGGATTATGCAGGTCCGCTACCTACTCTAAATTACCTCTACATTGCTTCATTATCTATAATCATACATACATCTATAATTATATTATAATTAGTGTGGCTGATTGTAGGATATAGGTAGATGTTTGTTATTCAAAATTTTAAGTCTTAATCCAAGCCAATAGTTATCTTAACTGATCAAGATTATACCTACTGCTGACAAAGTATTTTATTACTGGTTCATAGACTTTCGCTATACAAACACAACGTACGGAAACTGAATAGGTACCTATATTGTTAGGTTTTATTTTCTACTTAAGTAGCTGTATATCTCATTGTGTCTTCATTTTCGTTATTGAGGTCTTAGGAGATAAAACGTTGATGAAGATAAAAGGTTTCATATCTTATCTTCACTATCTGTTTATTTTATATAGGAAAACATAAAAGTAGGCTACATTACGATCAGAGACATGTAGGTTAACAAGCACTTATTCATTCGTATGTGTATTAGTGAGTAGCTCAAGACCAAATCTGTCTTCTGGGTCAGGGCTGTGAAATAAAATCTAACGTGAATTGTTAGATCATTATTGTTATGTAAGTAGAGTAAAGTAGGTGTATTAGCCACATATGGCAGTCACGAAGTAAATAAATACCATTGGATAGGTACATATCTACATCATTATCTACATCATTTACTTGTTACAACAAACTTACTTAGTTACATATCACGATTTTACGTATATACTGCAGTAGCCAATGCGAATTTCAAACCAGCGCACCCTGGTTCAAATCTCTCTTTCTATCTCGGCCCTGCACCAACCTATTACTAATCAAATATTAACGGAATTCAAACTCGCTATTACAACGGAAATAAAGGAAGCTGTTCAAGAATCGCAAAATTTAAGAACATTTGTCACTCACTAACCCACATTTGGCCAGCGTATGAATTATGTACCTGTGAGACAATGCCCATGTCCAAAAGTCGAAGTGTATTGAACTGATGACGACGATCCGAACATATGGTATACGTACAGTTTACGTAATATAGAAACTAGAAACAAACATTACCTCGCCCGGCGGTAGTGCTATGCTATGTTAGGAAGTTTACTCATATTTCGTAGTGGTTTACCGCTTGCGTCAGTAATAACTTTATTGCAAATGAGGTTTCCGATGATGCTGAGTAATTTTACGTTCTGGTAGGCTACCTAGCAAGCGAACAGGTTCCAAATGTCAACCAGTGATGACCGATCATGAAACGTGTTCTAAGATTCTTGACTTGTTGGGTCACTTCACTGGTTTCTTTGTTTGTTATCTGTATCACAAATGAATTAATCATTGGTTACATTGTGTTGCCACGATGCATCTATAATATGTTATATAGCAGCTACTTTCATTATTCGTCCATCCTTGCACGGGCATCTCTTGTTACAAATCTGTCATATTAATCATTGATCTTTAGTTCATATCTCGGCCTACATCTAACAGCAGCAAGATACTATCTAGATTAGATAAGGTGAAAAATAATGCTTTACTAAACATACCTTGAATTTATCGGTACCATTTTCAAATTCACCAACCAATCGAGTCCAAGGCAATCGAACTAGCTGAAGTGACGGATGCTGTTCCAGTGTCACTTTCCTCTGGCGGGCAGCCCGTCCAGTCCAGCGCATAGAGATGCGGCGCAAAATGATGGATACGGGGAAAGTCGTTCCAGTAATTGGTACAAGACTAACCTTTGGTGCTTTCCCCGTTCCAGTTGAGATGCCTGGAGAGGCGGTGCGCCAGCTGACTCTTGCCTCTGGCGGGCAGCCCGACCAGCGCAATAAGCAACGGTGCAAACTGGCTGATGCGGCGAGAACGCATTGACGCTGCAAAGAAATATTTTCATAGGTTAATTAAGTTTAAGTTTTAGCATCAGAATCTCAGATCGAATACTGGATGTCCTTAAATGTTTTGATTGATTATTTTCATATATTTATATACTTATTGAATATCTTTATAGTGATCTAACTATGGAGTTAGTTACAATTTGAGTTATTGTTCCGAGTTTATGGTCATGGGACCATAAACTCGGTTCAAATTGTAACTATCACTTTGAAATCCTATTTAGCTACGTAGTTAGTTACTGTCAGTGTCATCTCTTGTCATGGTTTGTACAGTAAAAGGCTGGGTAGGGTACATTCTTAGTAAAATAAACACAAAGTCTGGACTTATGGATTACCCTAAAGAATAATTCAGGGTATATTGACGTATGAATTTTACTGAGGTCGCATTTTCGCGGAATGGAAATATAATCTATTGTATTTTTCCTTATATGTATGTACCTATATGACAACGCAGTACAAAAAAGGGAACTGACAAGACATCAAGTTAACTTTCTTTAAGATTGGAGAGCAAGTCAAACCGGTCTACCCGATAGCTGCTTGTTGAAATGTGGCAAGCATGGTAGGTGTGAGTACCGTTGAATTAACAGAATATCAGTTTTATGTAGAAACGAATATACTTTTCCTGTAAGTACATACCGCAGCATAATATGGTTATGGGTAACCTATAAACTCGCGTCGCTTAGTGCGTTTAATTTATCGCACTGAATTCGTGAGCACATTTGTAATAAATGTAGTATGTAGGTGCATTGAATTATAAATGCAATTTAGCTACATTTTGTTGTATTCCAATATGGAATATACTACAGAATGTAAATGTTTTGTTGGCGCCACCAATTTGCATCTATTAAGAATGTATGTAGTACTTAGTAGTATTGTGATAATTAAATCTAAATAATCTATACTTATAACATGACCGACTTTAAAAAAAAAATGTTTTGAAGGAGATTTAATCCCTGTTCAGGTTCAGGGAGACTTGCTAATCTTTGACTTTGATACATCGACATCGAATTCGCGCAGCTTTCTAAGCAAATAGGTTTGTGGCTGAAAAGGATCTATAACATGCATGTACTTAAGTAACCAAGACGATACGATGGATTCTCTATAAATCGTTCTGTGCCTCCATAGTAGTAGCATAAATAAGCAGTTTATTATCTTACGTGCTAACCTTACACTCTTCAAGCCTGTCCGGGTCAACGCGATAAAAAGCGAGCCAACCATTGGTCTCCAATAATACTTAATTCATCCAACAAACATCTATTATAAAGGCATTGCTATAAAAGGCAATCGCCTTACAACAACAATTGAAAGCCGTGGTAGGTGATACTGATTAAGTGATCACTGATCGGTTGACATTCATTTGTATTTACTGGACTGGGTATTTGTGAACAAATACCCAGCTTGCTGGATAGGTCTCCTTAACTACCTAATGTAAAAATAGTCTCACGTGGTGTTAAACACGTGCAAGCATAACAAACGAGGAATATATGTCCTTACTGGTTATTCAAAGCCATGCATGGAAAAAACGAATTGACGTCAGCAGTGCAGCAATTTGAACCAGTATCGCATTTTTTATTGATACTAGCTTAGGCTTTATCGCGTCGTTAGATATTCAGGGTCCACGTTTGTGGCCAAACAAACCGACCAATGGTAACTGCCTTTGCCGACACGCCTTCTCTTTTCCTTGTTTTTATGTTGTGAGCAAATAGTTACGTTATTTTGAAACAGACTAACAAAACTATTAATAAGACTGTTCTATTGTTCATAAGCCGTGATACATGCCAATAAAATAGAACACAATGATTAACGAACGTTAAAAATGGTCAACGTGATTTTTTATTGTAAGTTTGTAGCTGATACTGCATGTACTGAATAATGTATTGACGTTGCACGTATCGACGAAATGTAATTGGATATTAATATTTTTATTCTGTAACGCCACTGCTATGATTGAGAAATAACAACACTGATTTGAGTAAAAATAAGGACAAATAATAAAGTAGGTATGTAAACTCGATACCGCCTAAATGATTCTATCGGATTTCCGTGTTTCCGACAAGATCATGATGTATTAGTTACGCAAACAGAAAACATGCAAACAAATGATATGTGTTGTAAATAATAAGAAATAACAATCCATCATAATTACGGGTAGGCATCGACGAACTTCCTGAGAAAAAGAATCTTGACAGAAAGGCGATCGACAAAGTGACCCAACTAACTATCACAGTCTAAATATGATTATTTAATAATTCATAGGTGAAGTTCAAATCACATACTATGACCAATAATTTAATGTAATTCAGTGAAATTCAGTGAGATAGGACTGGACCAAGTTAAGGCAGATTGTTGGTTTGCTAATCAGATCTAGGAATATTATAGTTGATTGTACAGAAACATACTTCATAATAACATAATTCTACATAAACCTGGATATTATTACTAAAAACTATCCTAATTTCAAGTACTTAGTAAAAGTGTAAATAAATTCATAGCATTTTAATTCCAAAGTCTCACGGCCGAACAGTGCCGCGCGGTGCGGCGTGGCGGTGTAGCAGATCACTATGAGGTCGGTACCAACATACCGTCAGCCGTGGACTTTGTACCTTCACGTTAGGAAACAGTCCATCTATCTAATACTCGAGTATTAGATTCGATATTTTAAGAGATGGTCACGTGTATAAATAACAGTAATTTTATTATATCTCTTTAGACAAGTGGAGAATTCGGTGCAGTTTGGCAATCCATGTACCATGTTGATTTGTTCCAATATTTTTGATTTTGATTATTTTTTTTTTTACACAAGTCTGGCCAAGTTTGTCTTTCCTGTGTTGGCCTCAGAAGTATCTTTCGTGGATGCCTTTGATTATCTACTGATATCGATTTTAAATTGTCTGCAAAATTATCTTTTGTCCTTTGTATGTCGTTTATATTATTATGTTGAACAAAGAAATTGAACTGAGAAAAGACACCAACGTTTAAGTTAACAGAAGAGATCTACCACAACCAGAAACCTTCTCACGCATAGTAGAACATTTTATTTTTTTATAATATTGTATTAACATGATCATGTTTCGTCTTCCATAGGTCGTATATACATCCAAGTTTGCAAACCAACCTCATTGACTTTCAGTACATGTTGCTTGCATGCTTTCCTCTTCGTAATAGAAAGTTTTTTATCGCTTATATAACAGTACCTACCTACGATGGAACAAATTCCTGTTCAAAATTATCTTGTGAAATCTATTTAGACACTCAATATATCCATTAATTTGCTATTTTAATGGATCTAACAACGAACAAACTTTTACCGTACGTAGACATAAGAAAAATTATCTTCTACAATCAATTTTTTCCTCGAGTAAAACAATCCCTTTTCCAAACTGGTACGCTAACACTAAAAAATTTATACCGAGCGGAATTTTCAAATTCTCGCCAAACTGCTATAGATCATAAATAGATTATGAAATTCATTGTTGCATTTACCTGCTTTCAAATCAATGAAGCATTGCAAAATAAGCGATTAGAAATTTTCAGTCTCTACGTAGGTCGCTAGTTGAAAATGATCTCATACATAACCTACATAAGACATACAGGAATCAGCTGTTTAATCCTGTGACGTCAATTGATCATACAAATTGATCAACAAATATAGCACGTGGGAACAATACGAATGTTCTCAAGCTTGTTAACGTTAAACAGTTTCATGCTCCACCCATTGTAACAACGAAGATCTTAATTTATCCGCGCTGAGTTGTCGGGAGGCTCGCCACAACGACTGGTTCTTATTTTTAGAACTATGATCTCAGAAGTAAATGGTAGTCTACGCAAATCAACTGTCGTTTTAATTAACGTTTAAGTTATCTTATTGATAGAGCTCATTTGAATCTGCAGCAACTGAATGATATCCTACGATAAGTGCTGTCATTGCGTGAGTTTATTCGATCTATCTTTTCAGTTCCTTTAGATGTTACAGCTAAATATTGTCATCATCATATCCTACATTAAGCCAGATAAATGTTTTCAGTGTAAGTGTAGGGATAAGGAAAATAACTACGGAGAAGCTGAAAATTGATTTGAATAGAACCAATTAAAATTACGCAATCAAAAGAACTCTTGAAATCACGTTTCTGTTTTAGACAGTTTTCCAAGGTATCTAGTCACGTTTGTCCATCGCATGCCTACGACAGAATGGAAGCAAATGTGCATCCATGCATAAATATTATTGCTGATGTGGTATACTGACTATTAATAGAATCGTTGTACCTACAAGTCAACAAAACAGCATTAATTGTTTATTATTGCATCATCCAACTATACAAATTCAAATGTCGGTAAATTCCAAATTGCCATTCCCGTTGTTAGCGTTCGACTGAAAATTGGTTTATTTACTACATATCGACCACTACCTGCCACAAAATGAACAGCTACATCGTCATTTGAGAAATTAGTAAAAGGCATGACTTTAAAATTTATTTTACCAAGAACTAAAAAGTTACCAGGAAAACGTAAAACAGAAATGGCTGTAATAGTATTGATAATTTTCTGAGATTATATCTGTACCTTTGGTTCATTAAATTAAGTTGTTATGATGCTTTATGTGTGATACAATCTTATGAACAAGTCTAAATGGATAGCTTCTTTCATGCGTTTGACGCATGAACCATTCGTATTGATATTCCTGGGATTTCAAGTTTCCATAAAATTGACCCTTCGGTTCAACCTTACGTAAACATAAAACATTTCAAAGTTACCTACTGAAGATATCAGGGTGCGTGACGGTAGCACAGAATACACTCCTAGGGTAGGAATGTTCCTACATACTACATAATAATTTTTGTCACTAAATGCGCAGTCAATAACATTTATTGACTGCGCATTTAGTGACAATAATTATGTATTGAGATCTCCCATAAATTAGACGCTAAAGAAATAGAACATGGTAAAACAATAAGAGAAAACTTTAAAAAGCCTTAGGAAAAATTATAAACAATTCTATTGTAGTTAGTAGGTACCGGGAATCACACGTTTGATGTCTGTTTCAGCCTTGTTTATATTTTTGTGTAGTATTAGCCGGTGTGGTCTTAAAATTAATAAATATTATTAACTTCAATTCAGTTAACGATACTCGCAACCGCGAACAATATCCAAGTGTATTTATAGCAGTAAATATATGTAATAAAGTAATTCGAATCGAAGCTATAAATCGTGAATTGCCACACCACTTCGCGTCATCAAGATAATAAGTTTAGTAATGGAGCTAACTCGTTGTCCACTATCAGGAATGTCAACCAACGCCCACATCGGTATAGTTACGTTCATTTTGTAAGAGTCAACGTCTACAAATCAACTTGATATGCCCTCAAAACATCATCCATAACAACCAGTATTTTGTCAACATTTGAAATATTTAATATTATGACATGTACAAAGAAAAATATTTTAGGAACTATAACGCAAACATCACACTAATATTATAAAGGCGAAAGTTTGTATGTGTGTATGTTTGTTATTTCTTCACGCTCAAACGGCTGAATGGATTTGGATGAAATTCTGAACCAAGATAGCTTATACGCTGGATTAACAAATAGGCTACATTTTATCCCGAAAAAGAGAAATTTTCCCGTGAGATGAACAAATAATTAAAATACTTTTTATCCGCTGGTGAAACCGCGGGGCGCAACTAGTATCAAGTACGTTTAAAAAAGTATGCAATAGGATTCAGTAAGTTTAGCACATTATTGCACTAATTAAAGATTGCTGATCCGTTTTGTTATTTATAAATAAACCATGAGGTAGGTAAGTAGTAAGTAAACAAAACAAATGTAATTCAATATCCATCTTGTTTTGTACAGCATATCGTGTTAGTAATTTAAAACATCGACAACAATAAGTTGAAAGCACTTTACGAACAAAACAACTATTATCGCTGTTGGGTCATACATAACAATTTCATCAACGTCTTTACGTTATGAATTGTTTAAACAGTTTGTTAGCATTTGATACACGCGTTAGCAACACGCCTACTGATAAATTTGCAGGGGGCATTGCGATGGTAGGTACTATTGACCAAAAACAAAACAAATAATCCATCATATCAACATTAATTGCTATCAAGTATGTTCTCGAATCTCGAAAGTTTAAAATTTTATCATTTGTCAACATCTTTGGAGATAGCGTTCGCAGAATTGTTTTATTACTTAAGAGCTGATTATTATTATAGTGATTATTTTACGACGCGTAGCCGCTATAGCTGCAGGCCTACTGATAAATTTGCAAGAAGCATTGCGACAGTAGGTACCTATTGAACAAAAAATAAATTAAAACAAATAATCCATCCTATCAACATTAATTGCTATCAAGTATGTTCTCGAATGAAAGTTTTAAATTTTATAATTTGTCAAGCTCTTTGGAGATATCGTTCTCAGAATTGTTTTACTACTTAAGAGATTATTATAGTGGTTGTTTTTATAACTGCCAATGTTGCTGATAGAGACAAGTTTGTTGATTCGTAATTGTTAGCGGTAGAGCGGCCTCATTTAAGAGGCGTGTCTCTACGTCATCAGTGCCACGATCGCCTGTAGTTTTTTAACCATCGCTATTATTACGTCCAATGACAACGATTCGACGTGAAAAGCCCAATTTTTGTGAAGGATTCTCATTCTATTGAAAGATTTTAAAGTCCGTATTACAGAACGATGCTCAGTCATCGATCGGTGCTCAAGCAGAGATGTTATTCACTAATTGATCACTTTATGAATAAAATCTCTGCTTGAGCACTGATCGATGACTGAGCATCGTTCTGTAATCGGACCTTAGACTCAGACTTTTTTGGGTATGTGTTGGGTTTTATGGTGATTCATTGTTCCCGATTCCCCATTGTTCCAGTATACCCACCCCTCATCTAATTCTTGAAAGCAATATGGTCAAAGAGCGGGGACCGGCGGCGTAACATTGTTATTATTTGTCGTCATATTCCGTAGAGATACCAACCAATCTTTGCTAATAGTTATCACATTCATATTACCTACTCGTGCTCATGATGGTTATTTAACACTTTCGTATTGTTTACTTTTAATTCGCCTATCACCTTCATTCAGTTGAAATACCGCCTAACTACCTACTGTAAATTACGAGATTATGCTAGAAGGTTATTTATCTACTCATTATCATTACTATCAAATTACCAGGTTTTAATGAATAGCAAATATTGAGATTTAGTATCTTAGTGATAATCTAGTAATTAGTATTCATTACTCAAGCACTTTCATACTTTAAAATTCAATATATTATAGCTTTAAAGTATTTATAGGATAATATACGAAGATATATATAATGTATTTCAATTATCCAGCTAATTTAGTAGCAGCGCATGGCACAAAGTCCAATGATTTTTTCGTCTCGATTGGCGTGCGACGAAGGCGCCCAAGGCAATTGACTGGTGTGATACTTGTGTGTCATTTTATTGCTACGAGCAATTAAAGTTCTCAATGTATTCCATTGGTTTACAGATCTCCTTTTATTAATTAATATTAACCACCTACCTAAAAATATATCATTTTGACTTCTGGAAAGATCTATTACAGGTCGAAAGTCAAGTTAATGTACTCTACCTTTGATCTGACCTATTTAACATCTGCCCCAATGGTTCATCATCATCACGTCGTTGTTTAAATGGATAGAAATTTGAATGTTCCTCTTGCATTTATACGTTTCATTTCTATAACTGTTATTAAAAGACTTTTTTATAAATGTAAGCATATAGGAATTGTGATAATAACTTTTCTCTTTTATTATTATCAGAAACACAAAGGAAATTTATGTGTAAGCAAATACAGATGTAAATGTAAACTTTCCATTGCTCGTGTAAAAAATGCGTAGATATATCGTGCCACACATACAATTGTACAATAAATATTGTCTGATATTTATATATTCAGTGTCAGTTGTTCATATCAGATGATAATATATTTGGCGGAGGACTTTCGCGTAGGTACCTAATCCATCACGCATTGCCCGCGTGTTGATAAAATTGGCAGAAATCACTTGGTTTTGCAAATTTCCAGACTTTGAGGACACGTCAGGCCGTGATCCGTCTGGCGGGGTGCCATCACAGTGCAAAACTTAATCTATAATCACTCAACAGACTTGACGGAGACTGTGACGAACTAGTTAGAAGTAAACGCAAGCAAAGATAGAGAATAAAGATGAAGAATGACAAGAAAGATACACGCAACTGAAGAACCGTTACAATAATTGCATTGAAAGAAAATCTATTTGTACACGTAACTGAAGAATTCTTTTAATGGTAAAAGAATCGCATTGAACGAAATGCAAAAGATGGATGAAGATAGGTACTCTTTAATAGATGCTATACATATCTAGATATTATGTATAAATAAAAATATTGTAGTATTATATATATTGGATTAATTCTTGTGTTTGTGGCATGTAAGTACTTGTAAATAATTTTTATTTGTACATATTATCTAGATATGTATAGCACCTATTAAAGAGTACCTATCCTCATCAATCTTTTGCATTTCGTTCAATGCGATTCTTCTAATGTTTCTTCAGTTGCGTGTTCAATAAATAGGTGAGTCTCTATTTCAGTCCCTGCTCCGTCCTTCGTAGAAAAGTAAAATGGGTCAGTTCATCATAGCCATGAACTTTTCCACGTCGGTTGCACGAACACTGGATTTATTTGATTTCTTGCCAATCCCTTCTATTTGGACTTAGGACGGAAGGAAAATAGATTATTTATTTATTATACCTTGTGTAAGCAATAAAAATGTATCTAATATTCTAGGTAATATGATTGTAATAAGTTAGTATTAATTTCACATATTTGATTTGCTAATTACTTACCTAAGTACCTACTCTCCTACCAATTGTTCTCGACTCGATTTAAACTTTTCATAATTTTCAACAATTTTCGCTTAAGTATTTAATAGTTTTATTGAGACAAACTCTACTCAAGAAATTGTCGCCCGTAATTTCAAATGCTCCAATTATGAGTATCCCATCAACAGCGGGAAGACGTCTAGCGCTGAACACAGGCTTCCGCAAGAAAACGCTACTACGACGCATAACACACGGGGGGTCTATTGCTTATCTATTCGCATACCGCCGAGTCCATGCGGCTTTAATTCTGAGTAAGCTATGCCAAAACTATTCGATCTGAATTTATTTTATTGTCAATAAACTTGACAATATTATTAGTTTATTACTACTACTAAATACTAGTTAGTTACACTACCTACTACAAAAAAAAACTTTTGGACTGTTGACTAATCGCGATGACCTGGCAGTCCAAATGCTCCAGTCCATTACCGGTAGTACCGTACCCGATATTCTGGTAGCATTGTCCCATTTTTTTTATATTTATTGATTATCATTGTTATTGACCTTAGAGATGATAATACAATAGCTACTAGGAAGTTGCGCAAAGAGAACGGCAAGTCAGTGCAGTGTAGTTCCTAAATCAGACCATTCAATAATACATTTCAGTAATTTCAAGCCGTTTAGTTAGACTGTGCTGCTTGTTTTAAGTTATTTTGGTTCAGACTCAAGTAGTTAATGTTTCCATAGTTATTGTTTGTACGTACCACAACCTGTTTGGTTTCTCACTTACTATGTTCATTCTAATTTCTAAGTATTCCAAATAAATATGAATTTTTATACCTAAATTTAAAAGTATCAAATGTTACACTGGCCACAAAAAAGAATCCCAAATGTATGTCAATAACATTTCAGCAGCTCTCTCTGAAACGTTGTCCTCAATAGCTAAAGAAATCTTTGCAAGTCGTGACTGACCAATAATAATTCGTTGCGGTGGGTGATGGGTGTTGTATAAATAACACTCATGGACAAAAATGAATGTATGAAAAACAAAAGTGATTGCTTAGCTTCATTGTCTTTTATATCTCGTCCTAATAATAATAATAATATGTGTTGGACATCTCACACAACGCCATCTAGCCCCAAACTAAGCAAAGCTTGTACTATGAGAACCAGATAACTGATACAAAACTTAAATACTTTTTTGTTTGTAAATACATACGTATAATACAATATAACACCCAGACAGAACAAACACCTATGTTCATCTCACAAATGTTTGTCCTGGGTGGGAATCGAACCCACGACCCACAGTTCAGAAGGCAGGGTTACTACCAACTGAGCTATCGGGCCAATCAAGAAGTCTAATGAAAGAGTAGTAGGTAAAATTATGCATCAACTCTGAATTGATCGTGCAGACACATAAATGATATCAAGGACTTGGAAAGTATAAGCACTCATGTAAATTCCAAATAATGACACTTACCAGCAGGCAGTGCTCCGTGAAGCGCCTTCTCCTTGTCTTCCATCATTGCATGAGCAGTGCTAGATCCAGGTGCCATCACTATTCTTCTCAAAGACGGTCTTCTTGCTAACGCTACGATGTGTTTATATCGGTGCTGTTGTTGAGCTTTCCTGCGACGCGTCCGCGCTCTTTGAATGCTTCCAGCCGACTGGTCACCGACGACGGCGTTGGTTATCACTGAACAAACCTTATCAGTACCTCGGCAATGATTGCCGATCAACCATATAATAGCAGAGTAGATTTTACAGTATATCAGCCAGAAATAAATGTACCAATCACCTCGAATGCTTAGTAACGCCATCAATAGCGACCTGAAACAAGACAAATGGTTCATTACAAAAAAGATTAAATACAATTACTTAAATAGGCCTGCAAAATCTAAAGATAATCAATCATAATTAAGATAACAAAACTATACACATGAAAAAGTCCAACTCAATTATTTTTTAATCAACATGATTAAAATATATTTTGATGATAAAACAGCGTGACGACTGATGAGTCAACAAGTAAACAGGAAACTAATAATTAACTTTGGCTTTACGAAGAAGTGCAATGTAATTACTTAATTATTTTTTATATATTTTCACGTTTTACCTAATGGGTAATGGACAGGACTACGCCACAGATCAGAAAACAGTTACTGAATAGCCCTTAGACGAGTTGTTTATCAATTTGTAGTTAACTATGTCCCAAATTCTTGTTAAAAGCAGCAGGTACAAGAAACTAAAGAACGCGCTCGTTGAACGGCAGATTTATCTACCCATCGCTTGTACGTAAATCTATCAGCTTAGGAACACTTGGCCATCCTTTGAGTTACCCGTTGTTGTTATTTCTATTTCCAACTACAATCAATAAATAACGAGGATAGATTCATATAGAACCAATAAAATGTTAAAATCAACTACTAAACTAAGTACATTGATAATTACAACATGCTATTTAACATAATGAGACCTATACAAAACAGAAAACAATGAATGTTTAATTCCAAAGACTTTTGTTGAAAAGCTTTTGTGTTAGGTACCTACTTAAATCAATGACACAAAAGCATCAGTTGAAAAAATATCTGGTTGTGTTATTTATTGTTGTTATGTGTTGCTGTATATTGTTGTTTTATTTATGTTGTTTGACAGCATCTGTGTTGTGGTGGTTGAGCAGGTTGGCTCATAGCACGGAGGTGGCGGATTCGATTCCTGCGAAAAATTACCGGTACTCATCCTTACGCCTGCACTTCCCTATGCAATCCTTAGGTAACGATTATACCTACCTTTTTCAAATCAGTTTTTTGAAAGGGTTAATGCTGTTGGTCTCTACCGATCTTAACGGCGTCGACGGGCGGGAGGGCAGATGATTAAGGCACCCAGCCATCAAAATTGGGAGGTATCTAGCTCTGGAGTACCTCAACTTGGGCCGTTGCTGGGATAATCTATCGAGAAGACTGCGTCCACTGGAAGAGTGGACCCTATTGAAAGTCGCGACCGTTCTAGCTAACCTACGGGGGGTACGTCGACCTCGCCGGCGGGGTCGGTGTCTGATTGTGTTAAGCTAGTATTCTATACCGGTGCCGAAAGCAGTACCTGAGCTAGAAGGCCTAGATTATGAGCAAACGCGACAGATGCGTAGGTCATAATAATGGGGTTCAAATCAATCGTATACTCGCAGCGTCATCATCTGGTGGTACATATAAATATGGTGGACGTTCTTCTTTATAAATGTCTAACTCATTTTGGATGAACCGATTTTGATGAAAAAACCTAAGAATCTGCTCAGAACTACAAAAAATTATAACAGCAAAAGGCATAAGTGCATTCTGTATAAATTAATTTCCTATTAGCGTCATTTTGATAAACCACACTTTTACCTTAGCACCGTTATTGAGGTTTTAAACAAACGTTTCAAACTAATGACGAATAATGAAATCAGGTATTAAGACCTGCTTACCCAGTACATGCTTTAGCAAAGATTACTGAATTATACGTTATTAACTTCAGATTGTAGGTATATTAAAGCCAAATCCTTAATTGCATTATGCCGCTCTTTCAGTTTTCGGTGAGATCATTAAGATACCGGAAATGTACCTAAATGATGTAACAAGCAAAGCTGTGGGGTCTTTTTTTATAAAGGGCTCGAATAATATCTACTGTCGACTAAAATTATGACTTTGTTTTTAATTAATAAGTAAGGATGAAATTGTTATCGCTGCTATTGTTTGCTAAAACAAATCTATGTGTAATTTCTTACTTATATTCTTAAGCCTTTTGGTCTTTCGTGGTTTTTATTACCTCAAAGTGTGGAAAATTATGTGAAGTTTTTGGCATCATAAAATACAAAAGAAGTATAATCCTATAAAATGAAATACCAACTTTAGTAACAAAAAGTTTGCCAAAGACTACCATATTGAAGAAGATGCACCTAATTCAATCATTAGTTCTGCTCACATTACAAGGATTACAAAACGAAATACAACACTTGACGGCGTTAGAGCTCTTGTGTGCCTAACAGCACACAAGAGCTCTAACGTTTTTTAATTAAATCATCAATAACATCATTATTGTTAATTCAATCATCGATAACATCATCTTCAACTCGGACAGAAGTATATGCCTATCACCAGTTTCTTTCAGGTACTACCGGAGTAGCCTTACCGCCCCCCGGGGCATTTGGAATCAATAGAAATAGGTTGCCGCTCGCTAACTTTCGTGTTAGAAAAAGTTGTTAATGTGTACGCAAGAAAAAAGCCAAGAAGAATAAGATTTTTGTAAAGAATATTGTTCTTTGAGGCTTTTTACAATGTTACTTTGACAATTTTGGTCCAGTTTATAGCATCTTTTAATCTTTTTAAATATAAATAATAATTGGAATTGATTTTAAATAATACTTTGGTTTCCTTTATTTACTCCTTCCCCAGATCTACTAACGACCCCCTTGGAGTATTTTGACTGAAAGAAACACTGCCTAACTTATAGTACTTCAGTGATTTTTATTCTCAGTTAGACCCCGTCTAAGGAATCGATGGAACCACAGTCACATATTTTTAATCGGATACAATAATTATTTGCCTATGTTATAGCTATGTTGTAAAATGATTCATGCAAAATTAACTTCAAGTTACTGTTTTGTGGTCTCAGGCCTCATATATTGTGATCGTTTTGTCGGATAGCTGAAACCACATGTTCTTTGCATAGATATATTTCTTGTATGGGAATATAGATTTTCGGATTGTTACTTTAAAGTTTTTGCACAGATGATTACGTAATATTAAGTGGATACTAACCATTTCCGAATTATTTCTAAATTATTATGAGTGACTAGTTGCGCTTCGCGTTTCACCCGCGGATATAAAGTACCTATCCTGTGTTAATATAGCGTATGCTATCTGCATTCCAAGTTTCATTAGAGTTTTTTGGCGGGAACGCGAAAAAGATTGCGTCACCCTATTGTATTTTTTTCCAAAACTTGTGTTATTTTCAGTGTTAGCGCATAAAATTGGTGGCATTCTATTCGTTAATTGCTGGATTACAGGCGTGAGTGTGGGAAAATGGTATAATGATGGTGAAACGTTTATTTTCGTGTTGTTTCCAAAACTCCATAGAAGCTTCAAGTAAAGTTGCCACCACTTTACTAGGAGTATGACTTTGACTAGACTATGACTTGACTTGGTGACTTCAACTATGACTTGACACATATTTGCGTGAAATATCATTAACTTGATAAATTATCAATTACTTGACACTGGCTAAATACACGGAGGTGTAAAGCCAAAAATTTAAAAAAAAAAGTTTCATTAAATAAAATCCATTAGGTAGTTTTTGCGTGAGAGTAATAAACGTCCATACATCCATACGTACAAACTTTAGCGTTTATAATATTGGTAAGGATAGCATAATTGCCTAGCTTAGCGAAATCAACAGATACATTTTCCTTTACATTAATATTAATTTGTTAACTATTACTATATTAGGTTCTTTATCTATGAAATTGCCGTTTTCAAGTAAAACTTCTTTACTCTTTAAGCTGGTGAATGGGAGACGTTACGGAAATTGATCGGGCGAGGCAAACGGAAGTTGAGAGGGAGATATACGTTAGTGAAGATAGAATGAGAGAGAGTTACGTTCGGTATAGAAGTTTTACTTCAGTCGTGTAGTGTAAAGCACACTCGTTTTCTTTAAAATTAAATATATTACCGTAATTTTTTTTATATTTTTAAATTTTGTTTTGTTGATTAAAAGTAATCAGCCATGCAACGAGTGCACCTTTACCAGCGGAGTAGCATATACCCTTTGGTATATTGAAGTAACAAGATAATTTCCACAAAAGCATGGACAAAAGAGTAATAAGGTAATAAGTATATTACTATCTCTTCTTTACATTTCGTGGTATATAACATCATAAGGTTAACTTCGATAACCCAAGGTCTTGGATCACGGCGGATCACGGGTCCAAAATACGAGGTTTCGTGATACGTTATGATACAATCTACAATGGCTTAGATAAAGAAATTTATCTAAAAAGAAGGAATTAACCGGATTCTATGATAACGTTAAAAGTATATTGTGGAATGTAAACTCACTATGTCTTTTGGAATATGTGTACCTACTATTATAAAGCCTTTGTAGATAGCCCACAGCCTTTACATATTTACATTACATATTTTAACATATTTCTGAGGTGAAACAGAGCAGAACTGGCAAGGTTGACGAGTCGAGAATATTTAATACTCCTTTGTGCAAGTCCAAGCAAGCTTGGGGTTGGTACCTATATAAATAATGCCACGTTTGTTTACAACTTGTTCTTCTTTCTTTCCTTTATTTGCTTCTTCATTTTTGGCTTCATCGTCATTTTTTTTAAAAGTTCTATAAAAATCGATCGAATGCCCATTGAATCAGCCAATAATCATGTACGCATAAAGCTGCCAATTATAATTGGCATTATAGCAATATTATATAATGTGAAAAAAAACTTGGTTGGCTATATTAAAAATTATAACTGTAGACAAGATAAATCGTCTCGTTTTACAGTGACCCTCGATAGCTTAGCTTCTAGAAGTAGTAATTATACGGACCTGTAGAAACTTCTAGAAGTTTCAATAGTTACTTTGGTAATGAAGTTTTGTATGCTTACCTGTCACATAAACTAAATTCTTCCTTCGCAGTAATGATCAGAGGATGTGTGCCTTATAAAGTGAACTAAGTCGTGGCGCATAGCAGTGCGCCCGTGGATAGCGATGAACGTTTCAATACACATTCGCAATAAGTCCCAATAAACGTCGAATGTCAACTTTTTAACCAAAACTCTCCCCCAACATGGCACGGGGAAAACAACACAAAAGGTATACAGTTTTGTTTTGTCTCTTTCACGTTGCGTAAAATAGTTTCAATGCCTTCTCGTGGCTTTACTTCACTCCGGATCTTAATTTGCTCATTGTAACACGACTTGATTCCACGATGGGGTTATGGAGATTTGTTGGTATTTGACTTGTGTTGATTGCAGCTGAAACGTAACAGCTGTATCCGTATTGTACGACGAGCAACGTGGCCTAGACTGTTTTGATGTCTGCAACAACGCAACTCTGCTGTGACTGTAACCAAACTGTGACGATGACGCGACTGCGTAGAGCGTTGCGGGCGGTGGCGGCGACGATACGCGGGCCAAGCGTGCCGAAACGAAAGCGCTATGTTGGATTGGATGGATGGAACTTGTTGGAAGGGAGCCGTTCTAGCGATAACCCTGGCTTCGGGTGACATCGATTCTCGTTCGGGTAACTTCGGCCACTTAACGTACCATGCTTGTGTTGTAGTTGTGGGAGTATTTTGGTCCCGTCTCCCTCGGCTTTGATAAACGGTGCTGGAATTTTTATTCCAATTAAAAGATACAAACACAGAGTCAAAAGGCATTCTAAAGCACATTCAGTTTATTTGCATTCAGCTACTTGTACTTGTTCTATCACAATAATTAATTGGCGTATTGATAATTAAAAAATTAAACATGTAGGTAATTAAAGTTTACTTATCTCGTTAAACCAGCTTTTAATTTCATTTGAATATGCGTAAACTGTATCCGTACTGACGTGTTATGTAGTGTAGGTACCTTTGCTAATAAGGATCAATATGAAACAAAAAGGCATAGAAACCAAAAATTAGGCATTAGGCATTAGGCAAAGATAAACCAGTAGATAGTTAGGTACACTACCTACTATCCACGGTAAGAACAATAAAACGTAAAATTTTTCGTGTTTGGAACTTTATAAAATATACCATACCATAATAAAATTATCATCCAATATACATACAAATCATGCTAATCTTGTCAAAGATTTTGATCGGGTTCAGAATCAGTATTACAATCGTTTGACTGACTAAACCAAGCAAACTCTGATTAAAATCTTTTCTAGGTACTCCCAACATACTTCTACCAATTTGAGAATATACTGCAATGAAAATTGAAAATATAGGCACAGAGTATTATAATAACGCCCAACGATCACATACATAGATCCTAATCCAAACTTGGATTCCCTGTGTCTCTGTGGGTGCCCAGGAACTACGAGGACCATGGTCCCACAACACCCAGAATCAGATCCAGTATTTGCGCTTTTTTTTACATGTGCAGAAATATTTGTCCTGCCGCGGGAATCGAACCCGCCGCCTCCGGGTTACCGACCTGCTCAACCACCACTTTTTTTTAGTTACTTGTCGCAGGCTTTGCTGCAAAGCTCCAAACGTCGAAGTTTGCTAATCCTAACACGAATTCACGATGGTACTACTGATCCTAAATTAGTGATGTTACTAGTGATATAAGGTTATCACTAGTACCATCAATGGTACAAGTCAATGGTACTACTGATATAACAGTGAAAATAATGATGGTGTTTTGGTCAAAACACCATCATTATTTTCTTCCTATGACACTTACCTACTTGTTGAAAATGAAAGTTGTTGAAAAAAGTTCAGGAGGTTCGGTACACCTTATTTTAAATTCAACCTTCAAGCTTGGATGAGTTCATGGTTGTTTTTGCTATATCTTGCATACACACGAATGGTCTTGCCTCTGTTAAATCAAACATCCAAAACTTATAAGCTATATAACTGATCAAAATTAAATTTCATTGCGAAAATCCGTAAAATCTAGTTTTGACTAAGGATGTTGTGCCCTGGGACCCTGGATCAAACACTAGGCAGAAGACATTTCTATTAATTTTTTTTTATGAATTTTGAGACGAAGAAATACCTATAAAATACCACCTTATTACTTACCTACTAGCTGACCAGGCCCAGCGTCCTTTATTATAGTATTAGTTTTACGCCCTAAATACCCCTTCCCATACATCCATACTTCCTTTTTAAAGGGAAGAAACAAAAGACATTATTTCCCCCGACTCCGTCCTTAACCGTCATCAATTTAACGTTTTCCCTGTCTTTTCCCCTCTCCCTTCTCTCTTCCCTACTACAGGACAAGGCTTGATGGCTGATGAATATGAATGCCATAAGAATGGCTTCATCTTCGTTGCGCTGACGATGTTTTATCGTAGCGTATGGATCACGCACGGCAATTATTTACATAGCTCTAGAACTGCGTATAGATAGGCCGCAGGCCGCAGACCTCTGAACCTTTTGGAATGATCTGATTTAGTAAGATTTGATCTCATTAGAACTAAGTAGCTATTTTTAAATAGTAAAAAAAGTAACAGAATAAGTAACAATAGATTCTACCGTGTAACTTCCGTTCGCTGCATGACTTTGGTGACGACGATAGCTGTAGTAGGTATATGGGAATGGATTAAAAAATCAAGGCTAACTTATTATTAGAGCACCAAATTACAAACTTACAGCAAAAAACGCTTTATCTCCTTTCACATATACCTAATCTAGCCAGTGGACACTTGGACATTTTAATTTAAAGTCCTATTAGCATGCAGGCAGTCGCGTGTCTATCGCAGACCGGCTACGGGTTTTAATAACAACCGATAAATACCTCCTTTTGCCTTCATTAACTAGATTAATCTCATTCAAGTGCATGATAAAGTTCAGTTTAGACTCGGTGAATCGGTGCAAAATACCTACATTCGTACATTAGTCGGTAATTGCAGTGTTTGCTACAAATATCGCCAATCATACCTAAATACCGCTTGTTTGTTTTTATACACATTTTTGTGAGATAATTCAAGTTTGTGAATTATGAAGTTTACTGCCTGGCTACTGGTAATCGGTACGTTTCGTTGGAAGTATGTAGGTAAACCTAGATCATTATAATTAAGGAATAAGGTAGGTTTAGAAAATAATACCAATGGCAAGGCTATACCTTAAAGGCTTAAGTCATATAGAGTGCCACAGAATTAATAATAGTAGACAATGTGCTTATATTATATATACCTTATCACCCCCAGAGAACACTAATTTTTATTTTTCGACAACAAGCCCCATTATGTGGTATTCATCCCCAGGTCATTTAAAGTTGATGATTTCGAAATAATTATAAAATAGTACTTTTTATTTAAGGGATGGCTTTCATACACGTAAAGTTGGGATAATGTTTTTTCTGCAGACCACCTCGTGTGGTTTGTGATTGAATAGGTTTTATAAAGTCAAAAGTAAGATTTTCTAAACTAATTTATGTATATCCGATGTAAGTAGGACTACTCCTTGTCGTTGGAGTAATCGCCATCGTTCGCGATCTTCGGCCCATGCTTTAACTTCCCCGTACGACATGACTTTTATCTTTTCTTTTATTTGATCTGTATATGCCTTCAAGCAATATGCTTGTTATTGTGCTCGAAGGCATACATATACCTTCGAGCAATGTATATGCCCTTCTAGGTCTACGTCTTCCTCTCTTCCCCACAGAATATTATTACTCCTTGCTCTTCCCTTCTACCTGTTTTTCATTAAATTGTCATGCCGTGATAGACATTAGTAAATTCTAAAAAACCTTTTTAATACTAATTACACAGTACCTATTTCAATCAAAGGCGAAAAAGAAAAAAAGAACTGTTGCCATTTGCAATAACAATTTATTGTTACAAGTTGCCAGATAGTAAAAATAAAATGGCCAATTTGTTGCATCAAATTGTAAATAACTTGATATTAGCGGCATTAGCAAATAAAGTTCATTTGGGTGTTTTGGCGGGAAAACGAGAACGATCGCTTCACCGCATTTTATTATTTTTCAAAACTTGTGTTATTTTCAGTATTAGTGCATGTGGTGGTGTTTTATTCGTTACGTGCTGAATTACAAGCATGAGTGTGGGAAAATGGTATAATGATGGTGAAACGTTCCTTTTCGTGTTATTTTCAAAACTCCATAGAAGCTTTTAGTAAAGTTGCCACCACTTTACTAGGAGTATGACTTTGACTTGACTTGATGACTTAGACTTTGACTTGAGACATATCTGCGTGAAATATCATTAACTTGATAAATTATCAATTATTACGTGACGCTATACATAAAATATGGAGTAAAAAAAAAAGTTCGCCTGACAATGATATATGTCTACGATCTGACAGATAACCCAACCAAATTGAAGGTAATCCGTAACTTCAACCGTCTCCCTGATTCCATAGTGACGTTTCAATTACTTGGTTAAAAATTGTACTCTGTCACAAAGTCACAAAATCAGACAAAGCAAAGATTGGACGACGGGAGCTTTACTTTGGTTTTCTTTTTCAATAAAACGTGAATGAAGATCTGTAAGATATAATACAAAACAGCGAGTTCACAAAGGAATGAGAAAACCTGTGAGCTTTTAACAACGATACAATAAACGATGACGTAATTATAAGTATCTTTGTTGATTGTGCTCGCGGTGATGGTCCTTCCGATTCTTTGTTAAAACTTCAAAAGTAGGACGGTAATTAATCGCCAGCATTCGTGTAATCCAGTTTTATTATAACCGAGATTAAAATAATCAGTTTGAAGTAATTTCAAACATTCGATTCTAGCAATTTCATTCATAAAATCAATACCTAACTTCTTACCTTTCAGTTATAACTATGAGTGAGGATACTTCCGCATTGAATTTAGAATCTTGGATGAGTGACTTACCAGTCCAGCTAAAAGATGTGCCTTTGATTTACCTAGCTATTCCAGGTTTGTTCTTAGTACACATTCTCCAATTCAAATAAACACATTAATTTTTTAATGGTCTCAGCTTAGGCATGACCACTTTGTTTAAGCAATAGGCTTGTGAGATCTCATGCTAACATTTTCACCAATCTGTTTCAGGAAGTCATGACTCGATGACATATGGAATAAGCCGATCAAGTGATATAGCACCTGATGCTGAACCTATTGTCCAACGACTGTACCCATTGTTCCGAGGTACGATATTACGCTGGACAATAACTCAGGATATTGATACGCGGCAACAGCTGCTTATTGGCATTAGGTACCTTAACTGTAACAACACTAATTTATGCCTGCACTAGAGATAGCAATAGACAACTACGATGTTTGAGGTTGCATGTTAAATTAAAATTGCAAATAGAAATCTAAACCTCACAAAACAAAGCTATAGTATGTTATATCCACAACAAAGACTAGATATATTAAGAATCTAACCTACATATCATAATATATATGTGTGTATATAAATGTATAATATGTAATTTTATATGTAAGTATTCTGGTTTATCCGGGCTTAACCATTAATAAGAAAAAATCTTTTTCTAATTGTGTTCTATCCCCTCTGGGTCTAGGTTGAAAACGATCACTGGATGTTGTTGATGATCAGCGATATGCTGGAAGGTTGCCCATTCAATACTTGTTTTTTGTTTGTTGTTTTATGTATATAGTATGTATATTAATATAACCTGTTTTGTACTTAAATTTTAGACAAGTATTGAATAAATGTCTTTCTATTCCATTTTCCATTAGACTGGACAGACTAACAATGCTTTTATATTGTTATCCACAGATACCTGGACCTAAGATTAGCAACAAAGAAAGATGAGGCAAGCTTTTATTTTACACATGGAGTGTATGCAGAAGAGATATCAAAAGCCTTGCATGAAGTCAAAGAGTTTGTGGATACACATCCCGGAGAGGTTTGTGCAATAGCATTAAATTACTTTTTCAATCCATTTTGTTGGCTGTTACCCATGTGTGTTATGTTACACATAGATTGCAAGATATTAATACCAATACAACTGAGCACTAAATAGATTAATAACTTTATTGTACACATCAAACAATACAATTTTACATGAAATAAATGTCTATAAGATATGGTGACTTTTTTTTTGTTTGATATGTTTTGAGTTTGACCACTATCTCACTTGATGGTAAGTGACGATGTGGTCTAGAATGTAACCGTTCACTCTCGATTTGAAGACTCCATTTTCAGGAGATTTCTCATCAGGGTGCAAAAAATTTAAAAAGATGATTTACAATTAGACAAGTAGTTATCATGAATGCGGTAAAGCTGACTTTATAATTATTACATTTCAGGTAGTGATCCTAGACTGCCAGCATTTCTACAGGTTTAGCCCAGAAGACCATCAAAGACTGATGAAGTACCTGCTAAACTTGTTTGGACCTAGACTGGTGCCGAGAAGACCAGATTTACAATCAATTACACTTAATTCTCTCAATAGACTAAAACAACAGGTTAGTTGAAGACTATAATGCAAAGGTTATAACGGAAACTTTACGGGGCATAGTAGTACCAATACCCAACCAGTCTGAGTGTTTGAGTGTTACTCTAACTCAACTCTGGCTCTTACGTCAAGGGAAAGGCAAAATTAGCAGTACAGAAACTGGGCATCCTTGAGAAGGTTAGGCAGCTGTTAGGTCTATCTGTCTGTCTGTATATCTAGCTATCTATCTGTTGTTGCTGTAAATAATGGAATAGATCACTCTACTATTAGTCAGAAATGTGTTTTTATAGAATAACTACAATGGAAATAGAGGGAAACTCAAAGAACAGAAACATTAGACGATACACATACAACCGTTTTCCATAGCTTTGCTTAGTTTGGGGCTAGATGATGCTGTGTGAAATGTTCACACATTTTTATTTTATTTATTTCAGGTAATCGTGGTATATCGGAATGAGTCAGTGTACGCTACAGGTGAATTCTGGCAGCCACAGATGCTGCCTTCACCGTGGCCGCGGCAAGACCGCGTCTCTGGTCTCATCTACTACCTCACCAATGTGAGAAGAAACCCAAGCACGGGGTTTGTGCACCAAGCTGTGCTTACACCCACTCCAGCGTTTATAGTTTTGAGGTAGGAAGTCTGCGCAGTAGCATTGCTAGGGTCTTATATCTATACATATAAAATTCCTGAGTGACTGACTGAATGACTGACTTATATATTAACGCACAGCCTAAACCGCTGGTCCTAGAGACATGAAATTTGGAGGGTGTGTTCTTTGTAAAGTGTATAGATATCCAGTAAGAAAAGGTTTTTCGAAACTCCACCCCTAAGAGGGTAAAATTGGTGGTTGAATTATTTTCCTATAGGCCACGTGGGAGAAGGCGCGAGAAGCTTTTATCTGATATAAGGTAAAATAAAATTTCGACAATTTGCAAAAAAAGCGTGCTTCAGACCACACTAATGAAGTAAAACTTCTATACGATACGTAACTCTCTTTCTATTTCACTAACTTATGTCTCCCTCTCAACTTCCGTTCGCGTCGCCCGATCAATTTCCGTAACGTTCTCGTCACGAATTCACGCATTCATTACTCCCCAATTCATGCATGCGTAAAGAAGTTAGTTATACTTCAATAAAATATATTAGCGCACACAATTGAGGGGTGAGAATAAAAAGGGTTTAACTGATATTTTTCTCAAAATGACTTATGGGTATCGTTCGATTCAGCGTGCAATTATCTACAATAATACATTCTCAAAATACCGAAATGAGGCTTAAATCTCGAGATATTGAGTCTAAAAACGGTTCATCTGTCACAGGAATACAGTTTGCTTAGCATAAAAACATTATTAAATTTATTTTATTATATTATTTTTTACAGTAATTGTATGAATGAGTACTATATTTAGTATTTTAAAATAAAGTTAATACATTTTCAAGCAACTAAAACTTACATAAACCTTTTCTTTTACCTTATAAGCACTCTACATTAAAATGAAGCCGTTGAAGTTTAAAGTCAATTTTCTCGAAACTATCAATTTGACAGTTAAACCCTTTTTATTCTCAACCCTTCAATTATTTCTGCGGTCCCATTAGTTCCATTTATGGTTATTCCATGATGGTACTGCCGGGTTTTACCTTCCAATAGTTCTATAAAACCGTAACACACAACTGTACAGAGCGGCGAAGTTACGTTGACTCAGTACACAATGTAATTATCGTTAAAGGCCCCTTTGTATTACCTATATCAGTAACGCTTACAAATATTACATGACATATTTTTTACGTAAAGCTAATTACTTATGTTTTCTTTTCATGATATTTTGGCGATAATTTTGTCCTCAATACCTCAAATTGCTGTAAAAACGAATAAAAAATAACAAACGCAAAGTCAGAACTGGACCAAATTGAAATGGGACCACATGGAAAGCACCAGCTTTCAAATAAAAAAGAATCATCAAAATCGGTTCACCCAGTTGAAAGTTCTGAGGTAACAAACATACATAAAAAGCAGTCGAATTAATAACCTCTTCTTTTTTTGAAGTCGGTTAAATAAAACATAATTGGTATTCTAAATTGGGTTTTTTATCTATTTTTACAGGTTAAATAATGCTTAAAAACCATTTCGCTATCCATATTTTTATTTGACTGGCCCGATAGCTCAGTTTGTAGTACCCCTGCCTTCTGAATTGTAGGTTGTGGGTTCGATTCCCACCCAGGACAAACATTTGTGTGATGAACATAGGTGTTTTCCTTCCTGTATTATATATAAGTTCATGTTAATAATAGGCTTAATTCATAAAATAAAAAAATTATCTAACAAAAAGCACGGACCCAGGTGTCTGTGGAAATGCAGATTAATAAAAAAAAAAACATAGGTGTTTGTTCTGTGTCTGGGTATTATATTGTATTCTACGTATGTATTTACAAAAAACAATAAAGTATCTAAGTATTGTATCAGTTATCTCATTGCTTAGTTTGGGGCTGGATGGCGCTGTGTGAAATGTCCACTCATATTCACTCATATTCATAGTCCATTATTTATTACTATTAGGTATATGTTTTTCCAAGCCGACTGCACCGCTCAGAAAAATCAAAACAGTCAAAGGCACTGCTGAACTGTTTATACTTTCCCGCAGAAACATGGAGGTCAACATATGTTTTTTTAATGACATCATTTTATTATGCGATAAGGCAGTCTATCACACTTTATTTAAATAACATACCAAGCCATTTTACAATAATTTTAAACACATGATGAAATATGCGAAACAAATACTAGGCTAGAATAGTATTAGTAAAGATCTCTTAACGACACGATTCTGATGGATTGTAGTTTTTTTTAAGTGCGTTGCGTTGCATGCGTTTATATGCATTGTTGCCGTCCACATCTTCCTGCGCGTGGTCCACGGTTTATCACTATAAAAGTATTCTATGTCCTTCAGGGCTGAAACTATCTTCATACAAAATTTTATCAAGATCGGTTGAGCCGTTTGTTTGTGAAAATGTTAGAAAACGTTTTACTTTCGTTTTTTTATTATTAGTATGTATACAGATGATTCCTTTAATATATGATGATATTTTTGTTCGTCAAACACGCTTTAGTGCCGAATACCCACCTAAAGTATGCAGCCTACTAGATATTTTTAACGCTTATTCTAACCTTTTATTGAAGCATGGACAAGCAATATTTTATCACATGGCTAATATTATATTAGTTATCCTATTTGTTTCCTATCACATCACACTATCACACTAATATTATATAGGCGAAAGTTTGTATGTGTGTTTGTGTGTATGTTTGTTACTCCTTCACGCTCAATCGGCTGAACGGATTTATATGAAATTCGGTACCAAAATAGCTTATACACTAGATTAACATATAGGCTGCATTTTATCCCGGAAAAGTGAAATTTTCCCGTGGGATGAGTAACTAATTAAAATACTTTTTATCCGCGGGTGAAACCGCGGGGCGCAACTAGTGTGTTATAAGCATTATATTAGCTGAGATAATATTATAATCCTATATTATCATTTCATACTTTTTTGAAAAGCTGCGAGTACAAGTATGTTATTATTATCGACTGGCCCGATAGCTCAGTTGATAGTATCCCTGCCTTCTGAACTGCAGGTCGTGGGTTCGATTCCCACCCAGGACAAACATTTGTGTGATGAACATCGATGTTTGTTCTGTGTCTGGGTGTTTATATAGTATTCTATGTATGTATTTACAAACAAAAAGTATCTAAGTAGGTAGTAGGTTTATCAGCAGGCTTAGCACGGCATGTGGAGAAATTGTCTTTCCCCCGGTTTTTTCCACCTGTCAGTGAAAATAATCCCCCTCTCCACCTTACGTAGCACGGCAACGAGGAGAGGAAAGAAATATTTCCCTTTGACATTATCGTAGACATTATATCCCGCTACTCCCAGCTTCAGAGCACGGACTGGGAAAAAAGTGGATAATATTCTCTTGAATTGACACAAAGCAGAGAGTATTTATCTTCGACTCTTGTAGGTGGGTATAAGGAAGTCAAAGTGTTTTAATAGGCACAAAAATGTCGCGTGGCTATTATAACTACGTTTAATCGCGGGAACTCGAATTTTGGAGCGAAAGTTACACCGGGAGGAGCATTCGGAATGCAAGTAATCCCTTCTAAATTAGTTTCAATACAAAAAAATTACATAGCGAAATATTCGTGAAAATACAATTATTCGTTTAGTTTTAATAGGGAAATTATTTAATTTACGTAATTAACTTAAATGATGCATATATTTTTTGAGTATATTTTATTATATTTTATTTATTATAAAATACATACATATAAAAATTTAAAATATAACTACTACACAATAATTAATCACGTTTTTCCGCTCATATTACAAACAAAATAAAATTTAATATAAACTATTCACTTACTCTCACTCATATACATAGTATTCGTTACATACTCTTTGATTAACACAGGGACACAGACTCATAAACCTTATTTTTTCTTATAAAACCTTATTTTTTTATATTTTGTCTTCAATCTTAGTATATTTAGCCGAACAATTATCGATAGTTTGATGGACTGAACAAAATATTGAAGCATGGAATGTCATTTTAGTTAAATTTTCTCATACTGGCAACAATACGGTAGAGAAAACTTAAAACGCTGCTCCCCTCATTTATCCCCCGGATGAAGCTTTCCACTGCCGCGGCCGTGCTCGCAGGGTGGAATAAAGTGACAATGAGGATAAGTTTGTTATCCTCTACCTGGGGAGAAGTTGTCTACCGGCCGTGCTAGGCCTGCTGGTTCCCATAGTACAACCTTTGCTTAGTTTGGGGCTAGATGGCGCTGTGTGAAATGTCCACACATATTTATTTATATTTATTATATTGTCTGTAACCGTTACTAAAAACGAAAGGAACTTTAATGTAAATCCGTTCATCTATCTTCCAGGTGGCTGTCCAACCTACGCGAAAAATGTGCAGTACCAGTGAAGGATGAAGTTCTTCCCAAGCTTACCGAGTTCTCACCCGGGCCTCCCGTACTTGGCAGCTCTTCTGTCGGCATCAAGTCACCGGTCAACGTCGTCATAGCGGACTTTGTCAATTTGGACGATGCCGTGTTCCCCAAAACAATCGTTCATCTCAACATGAAACTGTTGAGAAATACTGATATAGTATACCATAATGACGGTTAATTAACGTAAGTACTTAATTAAATTTTTTTATTTTTTTTTATCAATCTGCATTTCCACAGACACCTAGGTCCGTGCTTTTTGTTAGATAATTTTTTATATTTATGAATTAAGCCTATTATTAACATGAACTTATAAATAATACAGGAAGGACTTAATTGAATTTGTACTGTTAAAATTCCGCTTTAATTAGGCTTAATTAATAATATAATTTTTTTTTTATGAATTAAGTCTATTATTAACTTAATTGAATTTGTACTGTTAAAATTCCGCTTTTTTGTACCTGCTCTTTTTTAAATTATTGTTTAAGTATATTTTTCTATGTAATTCACAAAAGCTTGCCATGTTGCGTCTATAAGTTATAATTACCGTTTTGGTACTAATTCATCCACTTTGGTTCAGTTTACATTAGACTTATTAGCAAAATGGCATACCCATAGAATAAAGTCCTTTTTGCCAAATGACTTGACCAATTTGCAGAATGACTTGCATGAATGTGATATAATATTTTTACTTTTATGTATATAAAATTGTAAGTACTCCAAATCAGTAAAAGTGGCGGATAGTACTGTTCTATTAATTAACATGAACACGACAACACAAACGATTTAAACTAGCCTTAAACCAGTGTTAAAATGCTGTTTTGTATTGTTAAACATACGTTTGACGTCTGTCTAAACCTTGTGTATGTATTTGTAGTAACAGGAAAAGTTTGATATAATTTTAAATGATTTCGCACTACACTGCGTTTTTAGGTTTTCAGATTATTTTAGAAATTCAAAAATGTTTCTGCATTCATTGATATTATACTGTGATATTTTTTATGTGTATGGTCGAGTTTTACGAAGTGCCTTTAAGTACAGATATTACATACATAATAACTAGATTAAGGCTTTGTTCAACAAAAATATTCTCTTTACAAAACCAGATTTATATTTTATAATTTCAATTAAAAAATCTATGTAATTATTGTATCCACTTTGTTTAATTTAGACAATGTCCATGTCATAACTCACGCAATACCTCCGAATACCTTATCACAGAAGTCATCCAATTTTATTCTAGCACACAAATCTTTAAACGACCATCTTTTCTTATTAATAACACCTTTATCGTTGTCAAGAGCTGAAAATAATTTATCCGATAACTCGTCTGATATTTCAATTATCCTGCAAATCTTGTCCAAACGAGCTAAATCTTCCAGGGAATTGGTTAAATCTGTGATCTGAAGCACTTTCGATTTTTTTTCACTGATGTTGAATGAATTGTTCGAGTTTGATCCACTAACGCTTTCTAATTTGTCGTATATATCCAGTGCATTCTCGTAGTCTACATTGCTCGTCGTCGTTATAGTATTTTCTGGAGTTTCATACTTTGTCGATTCTTCAGAAACTATGGTAAGCATTTCTGGAGGTTTGTCAGATAAAGGCATCTCTATAAACTGTTTTTCTATTTCATCAGTTGTTGTTTCATTTTCATCGGAACAAAGGTCGGATTCCATCTCAGTTAAAAATGATTTGTCTACTAGTACGATGTTATGCTTTCTTAATATTTTATCTATATGTTTTATGTTGCTTTTATCCGAAATTGTTGTATTATTCTTGCATATAATAGGAGTTATACTGCATTTCGTTTCGTACGATATATTCTTACAGTCAGGCTCAAAATAACGTATATTCGTGTTTTTACAAAGGTCATCTGTTTTTTCTTTTTCAGTAGGTATTTTTATTTTTATTTGATTGTTATTCCAAACACATTCAACTTGTACATTTTGTGAAAACCCATCACTAAAAGTGTTAAAAGTTTTAGATATGCGTTGCTTAAATTCTTTCTTATTTGGTTTCACTACTTGTTTGTTACATGATTCAATATCAAACTCAATAAATGTATCCCTATTTATGTTATTTCTATTTGATTCTCTTTGTCCTGGTTCTGAAAAATCTATAGACTTTTTAGAATCGTCACTGGTTATAACACATTCGCTGTAGTGTGATATTTTTTTATCACATGACACCAAAAATTCAGTTTTACTGCAGAAGTTAAGCTTCTCATTCGTATTACTTGAAGCTATAGAACTATTGCAATTATCATTTGAATCAAGCGGACTGTTACTTCCTAAATGTGTTTTACGTTCTGCATCTCCTTGAAAAAATGCATTTTTTACTTTTATGTTCGTCCCGATTACGTGTTCTGTTTTTTCTCTAGATATTCGAGTATCCGATTGATTGTTGTGAGATTTTTTCAACAGATCTTCAGATAAATTAACCATCTTCGAAAACTCCCGTTTTACATTTTCCAGACGTTCTTGAGTTTTTTGTTCTACCATCATAGGTTGTGCTTGGAAACCAATTTGCTCGCATGCTTGAAATAAATAACATTTACTTAGTGTTGCATTACAGTTTTCACAAGTGTCGTTCCGTATTCTGAATAGTTCATTTCTCCTAGTATCTTTGTGGATCTCTGGTGAGGGCGTCGTAGCAGATAATGGTTTCTTAATTAACAAGGGGTGAGGCGATGATCTGATCTTCACTCCAGTGTCTTGGGAAATGCTTGAAATAATTTCAGAGCTAATTCCAAGTTTACCAGTAGCTAAATATCTCTTACACCACTTAGTTTGCTTTCCCACGTTTTTACATCTCCCCAAAGAGATTTTTCTTGAACAATTTATTTCAGTAGGAATTCCACTAAACATTTGCTTTTCAAAGAGGTTTATAGTATCAATCACTCTGCAAGCGTAAGAAAATTCGTTTTCGTACCAACAAATAATTTTGAAAAAGTTTGGCTTTTGTTGTATGCTTGAATCCACATCGAGAATGCACGAGTACTTTTCTCCTATAAAATCTGAAGACACAGATTCTTCATTAGATACTTTGATGATATTTTTAAGAGTGGATCTACTTGCCTGCTCTACCGATTTGACGATTTCTTGCAAAGTTGTGGAAGTTTTCAATCTGTACATAAATAAAGTTCGGTTGGACACTTGTTTTAACGAATAATACCTGTTTTTATATTATAACGCTACGTGAACGAACTATTCCTAATATAAAATCGGGAACATTCCGTACAAGTATTCCAAGTTGAACGAAATATTATTAACAATATTTTTCATTCGATATAATGTTGGTTAGTTAATCTAGCTTACCTTACTGTCAGGTCCAAAACTGAAACGTTGACAATAGGAACTCTGAAGGCAAGCCCAGACAGCTTATCCTTGACTCGTGGGAATATCTTGCCAAGAGCTTTACAAGCCCCTGTTGAAGCTGGGATTATGTTCTGATGTATGCTTCTGTGGTCTCGCCAATGCTGGAAGCAAGTTTATACTTTACCTAAATGTTACCCAAATATAACCCATAGTTTACAAAGTATTTTAAGGCTGGCCCGATAGCTTAGTTGATAGTAGCCCTGCCTTCTGAACTGTGGGTTGTGGGTTCGATTCCCACTCAGGACAAAAATTTGTGTGATGAACATAGGTGTTTGTTCTGTGTCTGGGTGTCATATTGTATTCTATGTATGTATTTACAAACAAAAAAGTATCTAGGTATTGTATCAGTTATCTGGTTCCCATAGTACAAGCTTTGCTTAGTTTGGGGCTAGATGGCGTTGTGTGAGATGTCCACACATATTATTATTATTATTTTTTTTGCTGATGGATTTAGTTTGTTGACAAATGCAGATATAACGTTATTTCTCGACATACACATGCTGCGGTAAGAATTTTGAAACCAGCCAACCTTGTAACTTCACAAACGTAATATTCCAGAAACTTAGCTAGCCCGTCTCTGAATGGAGTCCAAGGCTTGAAGCCGGTATTGGTCTATCATATTTTAGGTTATAAGCCAAATTTCATTAAAATCCTTTCAGATGTTACTCATTTTAGACCCACATGCGTTAGCTCACAAATTACAGCTTACTATAAGTACTACCTTAGTATCATGTTATCTGTGTGTAAAAGATCATTAATGTTATAATAATTACCCTGCCTTTAAGACAAAGCCCATCCAATGGTTTCAACGACGGGGTCATAGCGTGAATGCTGGTTATGAACCCTTCTTCAACGCCGTAGCAATCTTCCAACACTTTTACTATTGGCGCAAGACAATACAACGTGCTCGATGCACATGATATAACTTTGCCCTCTGTGGAATGAGAAAGATCTAAAAAGCTTGTAAGGATTTATGGTCTTTCGATTCTATAATGATAGTGCCTTTACCTTTCTTATTCTGTTGCATATGTTGCTACTGCAATGGATGGTCGTAACGCTTAACATCAGTCTAACGAATAGCTCGTCAAGTCACACGTTAACATAAAGAAAGTATGCAACAATGTAAACGCTAGGACATTTATTAAAAAAACAGCAAGTATTAGGCTTTTTAAGAAAGCCTTATAGATAGCTTACGCGAGCAACTTAGCCGGACAAATGGACATTATGGTTTTGACGTGCCTTCATTTCTATTATACCCTCATGCGAGTGAGATGCACAGCTGGGGTGGACAATTTATGGTGCAATGGCTAGAGTAAGCATCATAACTAACATAATAAGGTTTGTTTCAGTTTACAGAATAACATAACACTGGGTGTGAAAGTAGCGTTTTTGTCTTCTGTACTTGGGACTTTGGTCTATGATTTTTCTAACAGTACCAACTGGAAATACCTGATCTTAGGATGTGGTCGTTGACTCCCAAAATAATCATGGGAATATCGACACTGGGCGCTGTCACTATCACCCGTTTCACTCCATCACACTTTAGGTGCCCCTGCACAACCATTACAATAACTATTAGCACGCGTGATTACTTTCATAGGTACCAATATAATTATATTACGCGTAATAAATAAAATAAAAGCTTATAAGTTACGGTAGGTACGTAACACCTTTAACTTAGAAAAGGGTAGTAGATGAAGGCTGGTAGTATGACACTAAATACTTAATTTCAACATTTTTCAAAATGTAGGTACTTTGAAAAAAGTTCAATAATTATCATTATACTTGTTACCCGGGTTGCAAGAGTTGCGAGGATTTATTTGAATCGATTGTTTCTTACTGAGCAAATGTACCTGAAGGGCAAAGAAGTTTCCCCCGGATAGTATTATATTATCTGTGCTCCTGGCTATGTAGGTATTGATTTCTCGCCATAGCTCATTTTGATGGTACACTAGCTGCCTACAAAAACTGAAATTATAAGTTTCTGTCACTTAATACTATACTGTACTCCACATACATAGCTATCATATTTAAAAACAAATACCTACTCATTGCTTACAGAATAGGTACATGTATGTATTATAAGTTCTTTCAACATCTTACAGCGGCTTTCTCATGTGTGGAGAACATTCCAGAGGCTTCGACCACGTATTGGACGCCGGCAGAGGCCCAAGGTACGCTCGGCGGCAACTTCTCGTGAAACACTTTTATATGACGACCTAATGTGCAGTAAAATTTGTGTTAATCATCACCAGCCCGCTCTGGAGCAGGGCTGGTTATTTCCCCGATTTTGTGACAATAATATTTTGCAAAAACCTAAACCATAATTTGCCAGTCCTAAAATTAGCGTAGCGTTTACGGCCGCATATACTGAGACTGAGTTTCGGCTGTACTATCTGCATAATAACGTTATTCAATTGCAGTATGTCATTGATATGCAGAATAAATAATGTAGGTGACAACACAGACCCCTGGGGAACACCGGCTTTAATATGCATGGAGCTAGCAGAACCGTGGACAACGACCTTAACGCTCCGCCCATGCCGAAAGTATACCTTTGGTTCATTAATCAGTCGTTTTCGGCTTTAGGTTAACCTCTCGGCTGTTGTCGTAAGATAACAATAATTAGCAAAGTCAAAAGCCTTCGGCTTCTAGCTAAAATTTTCATGGTGTACGAGAAGCTTAAGACAAGTTTTCATGTAGACAAGAGGTCTGACCCCTTGCCTACACGAAAAGGGAAGAACCCGGTTTCGAACTTGGTAAATGTACTTAAGCTGGGCCAAGTTCTAGTAATAACTATACTTACTGCTGTACGTCTAACTTTACCATTGACGAGAATCCCATCGTCGGTGTGTGTTATATTGCCGGTCATTTTGCCATGTGTTGAGTCGAATTTCATCAAATAACAAACATAATCAACGGTGATAGCTGGATCATTGATCGCCGAAAGCTGAAAAGGTCTAAAGTAAATAAAAACATAGGTATGTTCCTCTATAGTTATAATGATATAATAGGCAGAAGACTAATAGGTAGGTAGATACTATAGTCGAGAGCTATTGACGTGGTACCTAACTAATAGGACTAACTATACTTTGATGCTTTAAATACGTAAGTATAGTAGGTAAGTACCTACCTCCTACACCATCGATGTGTGCAAAATAATAAAAGACACGCATGTAAAAATAAATTAGATATTTATACTCCGATAGCCCCCTAGATACCCCAATCCGGTATCCATCAGAAAAGCTCTGATTCGAAATCACGTGGTTCTGATAGATTGTTAATCGGGTACGTAGCACGATTTCGTATGCATTTTAACAAATTGAAAATGCATATTTTAAACAGGTCAAGTTTTAGTGGTATAGCATATTCACACTGTGAGATAAGAATCACTTATTTTTCGGATGAATTTGGGTGGCTTTCCAATCCGTTGTACCCATTGACTATAAATCCAATCGGGCTTTATTATCTTTGGTTGTGTGTGCCTGAATAACATCGTACTGCTTGTCGAGTGGTCACGGCGTAAGAATAAGACCACCCCTTTCCACGAACGTTGTAAACGCCACCTAAGGGAATATCCAGAGAATGTGTAGCAGCAATCTCCTCGGTCTGCATTATAATCTAATATCATTACCAAGACGCCTGCCAAGCGTGGTGATTATGGCAACCTTCCTCCCTCCTAAATGGGGATGTCTATGTGGCAACCTCGCTCCCCCCTAAATAGGTAGGTTCCGCAGTGGACGTCTTCCGGCTTAAGACTGGCCTCTCCCAACTTGGGTACCTCTGTAGTCATGCCGTTGATTAGATTGACGATACATGCACCCGACTAGAGGGAGAAAGGGAACCCGTGCCCAAAGGTGCATCAGGCATAACACAGGATATTAGCATTAGCAGTAACTACTTTTCGTATAAAAACGGGCTCCTACTGCAGTATACATTGCTGGGTACCTAAAGAGTGGACCTTCTCCCAGTTTTCTGTTCTTCCAAGCTGCTAAGGTGCTTATATTTATCTCTTTTTATATACTACAGATTTACCTCGAACTCAGAATTTTGAAGACATGCTCTAGATACAATTCTTCCTATACGGCCGAAGCCGTTGATCCCCACTTTGATAACCATTGCAAATGAGCAATAACCAGTTCAGTCCTTTTTTATTATGCACCAAAAGGTTTTTAACGAGATGTCATTTTGAATTTCGCGCACAACTTCAATAGAAAGCGTAATACACAGACTAAGTAGAGGATACTATGTAAATATGGCCTAAACACGCAAAAAGGTGTTATATCCACTATAGGTGCTAATATCCACATACTGTTGTTTTTTATTTGTTTACATAAGTGATTGTTTTTTCTCTAATCTATAGCTATCAAACTGCAAACAAAAAAAAACGCGACTTGAAGTCGGTAAAAACCGGTTATTGCGTTTTTGCTACTGGCTAGTGGAAATAGCATAGCCCACAAATTGATATCAAAGAATAATGAACACAGATAAATAAAAACTTATTACCTATTTAACGGCGATGGTCACCAGTTTGACGGTGTTGTCACCGTTAAATGTCTTCAGGTTTAACGTTGATACCAGTTTGGCGTTGTTGTAGGTAGGTATAATGAGGACGTTAATAAAACTCGATTTGAAGTGTAACAGTAGAACTAGCGTAGCGGAATATATTTATTAAAGAAAAATGCCTATATTTATACAAAGCTTAACCTAGGATTGCCCAATAAGAAAATAACATTATAAAACTACACCAATTGTTTCACGTCATTAATTGACCAATGAAATAACGTTCTTCTGTTTACAATGCGTGTGTTGTTAAATTCCCGGCGATTATGCTGTCCCTTTCCCTCCTAGGACAGGTGAGCATGGAGCGCTGTTTCTCTTAAATATAGGTGGCATCGAGCTCTCTCTTTCATAACGCCGGGGACAACGAACTGTGCAGTCGTCTCTGCGTAACGTTATCGGTGTTCTGTACTGGTGCTGATCGATGCTGTTCGGAGCTGCGATGAGGTGCTGGTGATACGGTTAATTTCGCTCTTTTCAGAGCGAATATTTATCCCAATTGAAACCGCCCTTTTCAGGGCGACATCTCAGTTTCTCTGGCGATAATCTTCATTGTTTCATGTGACAAATAAACAATCGGTTTCAGGCTTCAATAAATGATGGTTTGAGTGTGTCTTGTTTCTTCTGGTTATCCTGGTAATCCTGGTAATGGTATTGAGGTAAATGTGGTTCTTTTGGTATCCCGGTAATCTGGTAATTGTTTTGAGGTATGGTATGTGCAGAAGGTAAGTATTGGTAACTGTTGCGACGCAGGCGCTACATCTATAATATACTTTACCCGTCAAAGACTTATAAGACATGTTTACTATATAAACGTGGGCTGTTAATTGCGCACTGGGGTAGGTATTGGTAAAATTTTAAGCTCTCGATGCACTTTTCAATCTCACGCAACGTAACCGTAGTAATAGATACATTGGAATAACGCTTAACTGCAGTGCTTGTTATAACGTGTATGCATGACAATCGTGGACCGTTTGGTAGACGCAAATTACAAAAAGTGATAACACAAATTACTTATCTTGTTAAGGACTCTGTTTAATAAATAATTCATAACTTCCTGTGAGATCTTGTTATTATTAGATCTTGTTATCCTCGCTTCAGGAGGGGACTCCTACCGGCGCTCTGGATAATCCTAGAAGAGGTGGTGTGAGTCAGAGGCAGCCCAGAACGGAAAACGGAAATCTCTTTTACGTGAGTCTTCATCTTCCCTGTATGCCTGCGCTTGCGATTGCTTAAGCTCTACTTGCAAGCACCGGTGGACGGTAAAAAGCATAGGAGCCTACTACCTACCTCCCTTCCCCACTGGGAGGATGTGAGGAAGGCCCTCTCGCTACCAGTACTGTTGTTCTGGCCTGAGTGCTTGGTGGTGCGAGACCTTTGGCTGTAGAGGGGGATAGATTGGGTGTTATCTCTCCATCAACGCCCATTCCGCGGCGGGGTTCCAACGAACCAGCTGATACCACCGACGAACGCGCAAGAGTAACCATAGCTTCGACACACGGTGCCGAGAAGGAACACCGTGGGAGATTTTAGTCAGTAGGAGTCTGATATAAGCACTTCGTTGACCACGCTTCGTTTATTTACTATGACTTAAACGTGTTGCGCTGTTACTGTTTTTTTATGACTGGCCCGATAGCTCAGTTGGTAGTAACCCTGCCTTCTGAACTGTGGGTTGTGGGTTCGATTCCCACCCAGGACAAACATTTGTGTGATGACAAACATAGGTGTTTGTTCTGTGTCTGGGTGTTATATGGTATTATATGTATGTATTTACAAACAAAAAGTATTTAAGTATTGTATCAGTTATCTGGTTCCCATAATAAAAGCTTTGCTAAGTTTGGGGCTAGATGGCGTTGTGTGAGATGTCCACACATATTATTATTATTATTTAACAACGCCGATTGAAATTTCTGTACTACTTGTCAAGTAATTGGTTGTGCTACTAATACAAAATTCGAGTCGTTTTTCATTAAGTAGTTACAGTCCAATCAAATAAACATTAAAAATGTAAATCCATATCTCTATGATCTTAATTTAAAACTGACATATGTTTATTATATTTAATCCTTAAACTCATAAAAAAAATGTTCAAGGCCATGAAATTGTACAGCTGCTTCACTGAAGACATTATGTTTTATGTGAAATATCTTTGTACAATTTATTTAACTAGGACGATGTAACTAGGACGATGAATCAGAATGGACATATACCATATACCATACGCCATACGGGGTTGCCATTCCGCACCCATCATGTATACATATTGTCTCCTATCTCTGTTTAATACACGAATCGTCGCATAGAGTATGCGAGAGAGCGATAGTATGAACGGCAACCTCGCACCGCGTGTAAAGTTGTGACAGAACAGCAGGTGACAACATTGAATCGCGAGAGCAAATAAAAGTGAAAATTTAGTGATATATTGTTATTAGGATTAAATATTGTGTCCTATAGTGAAACTATGACGTGTTGCGCTGTGTTTGAACAAAAGGAGAAATAATGAATTCAGAATCATCATTTCACACGTAAGTGTTTACTGGCTCATATTAAGTTACATATCGAAGTTTCGAAATAGATATGCATTTTACATTAAGGATATACATTTTTGACATCATATTATTACCATGTTGTGATAATTACTTGGAGTATTAAAGCTTTAACTTAGCTAAAGCTTTAAATTTCCATTCTCTATTGATATTATTGGGATGGGTTATTTTACGCCTCTCAAATAGTGATGCACGCACACGGCGCATTAGACTTTGTCGATATTTGTAAATCTCATATACTTGCACAATATTACTTTGATTTTGGTGAGATTAAAAAGTAGAAGATCTCTTTCCTAAAAGTGTCTGAATGGATTTAGATCAAAGTGCAACCTTAATCTAGTAAAAAAACTACAAATCTGCTAATATAAAAATAGGCACCTAATACTATTTTCTAAAATAGTATTAGGCGTAGGCGTAGCGTATAATATTCTCCATAGGTTTCATTAGCTCATAAAATTGGTTATCATAAAACATTCTAAACAATAAAATTATACAGGTTGATAATATACACAGATAATACAGATTTAGTATTACCACGGATCTTTATCTCTAGATTAGAAATATGACTGTAAAAAAAGATGGTACGATGTGCTATGTAAGCTGTCGCTCTTACGTTGTCGATTGTCGAGCGACAGCTTACTTTCCTGACTCAGTGTCATAATCTGAAACTACTTCAGTCAAATACAGATAAACAATATTACCACGCTAATTATTGTTAATATTTACCCACTGGTCGAGCTCATCTTTCCAATATGTAAGTTTTGCTAGTAAGCTGGTTTTTTTTTCCATATACACATAGAAAAAAAAGATCCACTGACCGATGACTAATTGACACAATTGGTGTCAGCTCTCAGAAGTCTCAAAACTGTGTATGAGGTGTACAGAGATGGAACACGTAACCCCCAGAAAAATTCGACACCAGAAAATAATGATCACGACGTAGTACCCCAACGGATCTCGGAATCGACAAGTGATATGAAGGTACCGTTTTAACCAAAATTGAAGTGAGCCTTGAGAAATTTTCAGAGAAATAAAAAAAACTGGTGCTCTCGAACAAATATAGAATTGATATCATATAGAATTGATATCATAAATTAGAAACGGTTATTAATAAATCAGGATACTGAATATTTGCGGCGGCCTAAGTTATTAAAATCATTATTGCTTTGCATGTGTAATAAAGAACTTACTTAGAAAATCTTTTCGTCCTATTATTTTCTGCAAGACTGTTTGGTTAGGTTTAGTATATATCGATACGTTGTGTAATAGGGGTCACTTCCCTACTCACGCACACTAATGCAGTTTTAGATACTCACACCAACAGCAAATGGGAGTTTTGGCGGGAACGCGAAAAAGATTGCGTCATTGCATTGTATTATTTTCCAAAAATTGTGTTATTTTTAGTGTTAGTGCATAAAATTGGTGGCATTCTATTCGTTAAGTGCTGGATTACAGGCGCGAGTGTGGGAAAATGGTATAATGATGGTGAAACGTTTCTTTTCGTGTTGTTTCCAAAAACTCCATAAAAGCTTCAAGTAAAATTGTCACCACTTTACTAGGAGTATGAATTTGACTAGACTATGACTTGACTTGATGACTTCGACTGTTACGTGACACATATTTGCGTGAAATATCATTAACTTGATAAATTATCAATTACTTGACACTGGCTAAATACACGGAGGTGTGGAGCCTAAAATTATTAAAAAAAAAAAAAAACAGCAAATGGCCACCCATTTTTTGAATACACTCTGTCCATTGATTCATCGTCCTAGGTTCGTAATCTTACGTTATGGATAAAAAAAAAACTTATTACTATGGTCAATGGTAATCGTTTTAAAAAATTGTCTATGATCAAACACCTACTCACCTACGTTCGTGACGTTCGCCTCGCCTTGTCTCGATTGTCCTTCAGCAGCTGACATTTTCCTACTCCATCTTGTGGAGAACATACGTGGAGTGATTCCGACTTCTTTAATTTATTCCGGTGAGTACATTGTTAATACAATGTGTGTAGTGTATAGATAAAAATGCAAAAGCTTTTCATTGTTTATGTAACCTTTGTTCAAATCGACAATTAATAAATCATTAATGCCTATTTCAAGATTTACATCACTGTTACACCTTATACGTTTATCAGTGTTTTTAATTTATTGAGCGGATTTAACACTAAGAATTTTATTTGTGCGCTGTAGATTTAATTATTGTGACCAAATATTAATATTTTTCTACAATATCCTTTTTATTTTTTGGGGTTCTCTATGACCTCTAAATGCCCTCCACATGCCGCCGCTACCGCTCGCCGCCCGGCAAAATTATTTATTAATAATTATAAACTGTCCATTAGAAAAACAGAAGTATCCAGAAAATATTAAACAATCGTGTTTAATTGTGACGATTCGATGAAGATTTTATTATTTATTGGCTAATATATATACTATAATCAAATTGTCATTGAAATACATGAATTTACTCACCTACTTAATCTTTTTAGTTTATTGATGCTCACTTTGTACATAGGTGCAGCTGATAACGTTCTTTAGTGTACATTTGAAAAACATTTTCGCACATTTTTATGGTTAGAATGTTGTTTATATATGTATGTTGTTTGACCTTGAAAAGGTTAAGGTTATTATTCATTCTACTGTATCAAGGACTTTATTAGTGCTAACTAGGCAACATTCATAAGATATGCATTCTGCAAAATAGCGGTTACAAAAATATAATTTTTTTATTGTATCTTTTTTAAGGTTTCGTATTTCCATAGTATACTCCTAGGAACTCTTATATGTCATGTCTGTCTGTCTATCTGAATCATTTACAGCAATAGCACTTCTAAAGTTATACATGTATGATATTTTAGACAGTATTTGATTTGAATCTTTATAAAATTTTGGCAGAGGATCCTTCATTTCAATATAGCTACTTTTATTGTTCTTGAGTTTGTTCATAAATCGGTTCACAAGTTTTAGAGATAATGTGATTAAAAATTATCTAAAATGCTAATTGTGATTTTATTACAAGACCATTGTTAAAGTCAAAGAATTTTACTGCCAATAAGCATTTTTATTACTTTTACAATTGAATTAACTAATTGATTTTAATTTAAGATGTTTTATTTTATTTTCAGTCAATATGTCGAAAATCGGTATCAACGGATTTGGCCGTATCGGGCGTTTGGTGCTCCGCGCTTCCATCGAGAAGGGAGCTCAAGTTGTCGCCATCAACGATCCTTTCATCGGTCTCGACTACATGGTCTACCTTTTTAAGTATGACTCCACTCACGGACGCTTCAAGGGTACCGTTGAAGTAGGCGATGGTGTCCTTATCGTAAACGGAAACAAAATTGCCGTCTTTTCCGAAAGGGACCCTAAAGCCATCCCTTGGGGTAAGGCAGGCGCTGAATACGTCGTTGAATCTACCGGCGTGTTCACCACTACTGACAAGGCTTCCGCTCACTTGGAGGGTGGAGCTAAGAAGGTCATCATCTCCGCTCCCAGCGCTGACGCACCTATGTTCGTCGTGGGAGTCAATCTTGAAGCCTACGATCCCTCTTTCAAGGTCATTTCTAACGCTTCCTGCACAACCAACTGCCTCGCTCCTCTCGCCAAGGTCATTCACGACAACTTCGAGATTGTTGAAGGTCTTATGACCACCGTGCACGCTACCACTGCCACTCAAAAGACCGTTGATGGACCTTCCGGTAAGCTGTGGCGTGATGGCCGTGGTGCCCAGCAGAACATCATTCCTGCCTCAACTGGCGCCGCCAAGGCCGTTGGCAAAGTAATTCCAGCTCTTAATGGAAAGTTGACTGGTATGGCTTTCCGCGTCCCCGTTGCCAACGTATCCGTTGTCGACCTCACTGTCCGCCTTGGCAAGCCTGCTTCCTATGATGCCATTAAACAGAAAGTTAAGGAAGCTGCTGAAGGTCCCCTCAAGGGCATTCTTGGATACACTGAAGACCAAGTTGTGTCTTCCGATTTTATTGGAGACACACACTCTTCCATTTTCGATGCTGCGGCTGGTATCTCTTTGAATGACAACTTTGTCAAGCTCATCAGCTGGTATGACAATGAATATGGTTACTCCAGCAGAGTTATTGACCTTATCAAGTACATTCAGACCAAGGATTAAATATCTGTAGTTTTTTAAGAATAACTTTATGATTTGATGTTTAATGTTACATCGTCGAGATTATCGACCCATTTATTTTTAAGTTAAAGTTATGTATAGATGAGTTATCTAAATTATTGTACTACTGTGAGAGTAGTGTTATGCTTGTGTAATCATTTGCTTAAAACATCAGTTTATTGCCATTAAGCAGTTAAACATAGTATGCGTATGTAATGTGTAACGTTGAATTAAAACTGAAATCTTGAAATAGGTACTTTTATTTTACTCCTGTAAATAAGACCACAAACAAGTTAGATGCTTAAACAGATCATAACTTTGTAGGTATATAATATGCTAATCATAAAGTACATAACAGCCTTAATGCAACTTGCATCAGCGTTGCTACATAATGCCATTTTTAGCGAACTTGTTAATGAAATGCCACCGTTATAAATAGTTTGCCATAAATAAAAAGTTTTTTCTGCTATCATTATTACTCGACCCGGCGAATCAACATTAATAATAACTGATGCATGGGTATTAAGTAAATTTTAAAATGATAGCATTTTTGTACATATCCATCCTTTTCTTGTGATCATTTACTTGCTTTACCTAAAATGGCAACTAAATAATAATAGTACAATTTAGTAGGTAGGTACCCAATTATTATTTACAAATTATTAAAATATCAAAGTATTTTAATACATCGCCTAGCCAATTTCGTCATTAGTAAAGTATATTGGTGGTAATTTTCATAAGGATTTTGGGTGTCAAACCCAGGATGTTATATGGGAGCCATGGTGGAGACCGAGAGCGCTAGGGTAGTAGGGACTCAATATAGATAAGTATAACATAATGTAATAGAGCATTAATATGTACTAGTATTACTAGTCTTCTTTGACTAAAGCTCGACTGTATCAAAAAAATTATAACCAAAGGATTGAGGTTGCAACTTCAACCATCTTGGTTTGTACTAAAGTTCCCCCACTCCTAAATTCGCACTTATCTCCATAGCCCCCGGTTTTCATACGTTTGTCAAACTCGTCACAGACCAAGTAGAGGATACTAAAACTTGTATCAGTCAACATGCCAAATACTGTACGCCACAGATCCTATAAAAAAATTTTTTTATAGGCTCGTGCTGTACGCTCTTTGGCTGAGCCAATCAGCCAATGACCAACATACAGGCAACCAATAAGCATTCAGTTTTGACCTACAAAATTGACACCAATTTAACAAACTTATGCGAGAACTCGAGGAAAAGTGTTGCTTAGCTAAGTTGCATTTTAATAGACTTTAGTACAGACGGGAATAAGACTATTGGGGTTAGGTTGTCGTCTCCACAGAACACTATACTCCTATCGGAGTCGTCGTCTCGGTCTTAGAGAATTTAGAAATACTACTACTACTATGCTACTACATATAATTATTAATGCTCGACGTCTTTGGTTTGTGTGATCACAGACTAAGGTCCGTATTACAGAATAATGCTCAGTCATCGATTGGTGCTCAAGCAGAGATTTCATTCATAAAGTGAATTAATGAATGAAATCTCTGCCTGAGCTCCGATCGATGACTGAGCATCGTTCTGTAATACGAGCATAAGTAAAGGATACTATGGTCCGTATTACAGAACGATGCTCAGTCAGCGATCGGTGCTAAAGAATAGTTTTCATTCATAAATTGATCAATTAATTAATGAAATCTCTGATTGAGCACCGATCGATGACTGAGCATCGTTCTGTAATACGGACCTATGTGTTATAGACGTAACCAAAAAAAAATTAAGGAGCCTTGACTTGACTTCTAGGTTTTATGGCTTGCAACAAAAAAATATTGGTTTCATTTTAGTATTTAGTGCCTCCTAAAATAACTGCATTACAGCTTAAATGTCTATTTAAGGCTACACACAGCGCGAGCACCGGATGAGTGCTTCGTGAATGTTTCGTACGTAGGCAATAAAACACCTGCTTTTTTCAATACGCATGGCATTTGTTTAGAATTTAAATTTGCAGTAATTTGATATTATCTTGATTTAAGTTTTATTTCATAAGTATTTTTTTATTTGGTTATATGGGAACGTTGTAGAAACAACACGAAAAGAAACGTTTCACCATCATTATACCACTTTTCCACACTCATGCCTGTAATGGAAAATTATACAATGCAGTGACGCGATCTTTTTCGTTTTCACGGAAAAAACTTCGTTAAGGAACTCCTTACACCCAAGGAAGAAGCTGTCACCACTGTCACCATAGAGTACATCTGTCACCTCTAAGAAGGTTATATACTCAATTCTTGAGAGGTCACCTCCAGACTCCTATGGGACGGGTCTGCCAAGTACCAGCTTGAGGCTCTGGACTCGATTGAACGGCGTGCCAAAAGGCTCATTGACGACGACACTTTGGTTGGTAAAAGGCTCCTGAGCCTTGCACATCGACGTAAGGTGGCAAGTCTGTCGGTCTTTTACAGAATACACCACGGTGAATGCGCTCAAGAACTGCATGATCTCATTCTCCCATCACCATTCCACTACCGGACTACTAGACGCTCGGCTAAGCGCCATCCTTTCGTGGTCGAAATACCACCCATTCGTACCAAGCGATTTGACTCAACGTTCTTAATTAGAACGGCTAAGGAATGAAATGCCCTGCCAGCGTCTGTGTTTCCGGCGAAATATGACCCGGGCGTGTTCAAGAGAAGAGTGAATAGGTATTTACTTGGCTAGCATGCTACACCTTCGATCGCATCGTCACTTCCCATCAGGTGAGAGCGTGGTCAAATGCTAGACAAGTTTGAAGTAAAAAAAAAAAAAAAGACTCCATTCTCAGATATCGATCGCTGCTCAAGTTGAGATTTTATTCACAAATTGATCATCAGGTGAATGAAACCTTGTCTTGAGCACCGATTCACAATTAAGAGTAGTTTTGTAATACGGGCCTAAGTCGTCTGTCCAATGTCACCGACTGACTGACATTTCATTTGCTTCGTGTAAATTTTGTTAATGTGCATGTTTCAAGTCCGTCTAATTATCAATGAATATGGTGTACGTTAATAGATAATGTTTATTTTTGCTGTACATTTATCAATAAACTAGATCAGCTGTGAAAAAGGCCACAAAATTGTGATTTGTAATTATAATGGAGGATCTCAACTTGACAGAAACCGAAATGAGATATTTCGGGGATTTGTTTTTATGCTGCGATGAGGAATCTAATGGGAAAATACCAATTTTAAAAGCAACAGAATTATTTAGATCTTCAAATATACCAAATGATGTCCTCAAACAGGTACGGCACTCTATAGGTTAGGTGTAGTCTATGATAACATTATTGTGTTTATGAGACGATTGGTATTAATTATACGTTTCAGATTATGGATATAAGCGTAGCTCCTAATAGCTGTGCATCGTTGAATCACTTAAATAGGAAACAATTTTACTCCGCACTAAAACTTATAGCTGCACATCAAATTAACATGGCATTAAAACCTGAATTGTTACTGACTCATTTAGACTTGCCATTGCCAAGGTTTACATGGACGATCTCTGGACTGAATTCCGAAGCGAGTGCGGATCTCATACAGTTGTCAAACTCGCCTAAAGAACAGCACTTACCTAAGAGAGAAAGAAATTTTGTCAGTAGTATTGGTGCTTATGAACCTATGAGGGTGTCATCAAACTTGTCTGACAGTGATGTCCCGCAGACCTTGTCTAACGATATGACTGAAGGATTGAGCACTGATTCTGAGAAGGAATCTGAAACTATGTCACAAAGATCTAGTTCACGAGGGGTGAGTGTTTTGTTTTTTAAAACTTAATCCTTTGTCTACTCATAACATATTTGTGCAAGCCCTTACATGTCACTTTAATTGCATGAATCAATTCAATTGTGTTATTTGCCCTTGTGTGTCAATAACATCAAGACAATATTCTACAAAACCTTGTTTGAAATAATCTCAGCATAAGACAAATTAAAATATAAATAAATTCATATATAAGGCACATAATTCTATATCACCTTTTTGTGTTTGACTGGCCCGATAGCTCAGTTGGTAGCAACCCTGCCTTCTGACCTATGGGTTGTGGGTTCGATTCCCACCTAGGACAAACATTTGTGTGATGAACATAGATGTTTGTTCTGTGTCTGGGTGTTATATTCTATTCTATGTATGTATTTAAAAAAAAAAAGTATCTAAGTATTGTATCAGTTATCTAGTTCCCATAGTACAAGCTTTGCTTAGTTTGGGGCTAGATGGCGCTGTGTGAAATGTCCTCATATACAATATTATTATAATCATATTTCTTGATGATGGTTAAAATTAAAACTGCATAGTTGGTTTTTCATTGTCTTTTAGTGTTAAGTTACTACTATCTATAGTATAACATTATTATGTATTATGTGCTAAAATAATAAATAAATCAGTAATGCCCAACGATAACATATATAGATCCTGGACCCTAACAAGGACTCGCTGTATCTTAGGACCTAGGAATTACGAGGACCATGGTCCCCCAATATTCAAACTAGGAACAAATATTTGTGCTTTTTTTTCTTTTCAAAATGGGAATGGAACCTGCCACCTCCGGGTTATGAGCGAACCTGCTCATCCATCAGACCACAGATGTTATTAGCACATAATAGATAATAGTAGAAGATAATGGAAATTTGATAATACACATTATTTGAATTAGTATCAACATTCATGAATATTGTATATGCATGACCTATTATGTCTTACCAAGCTATTTTTTGTACTTATTCAATATCTGTATAACTATGGCTGAACCCTTACTATACAAGGAGATAAAGACATAAAATATACCTATGGTTTGATGCTATTACATAAAAAAGACTATAGCAAGATTGAAGAAAGGCTTGATAAAACTCTAACATGAACATAGTAAATGGTGATCAATTAAACTATTGACATTAGATAAAGTTGATAAGTTTTTCTAGCGAGTGCTATCACATGCCAGAAAGGTTAATACCCAATGAATTAACATGGCCAATTGCTAGTTTTGATAAAGCTACAGACTAGATAATAAACACACTACTTACGACTGGCCCAATAGCTCAGTTGGTAGTAATCCTGCCTTCTGAACGGGTTCGGTTGTGGGTTTGATTCCCACCCAGGACAAACATTTCTGTGTTGAACATAGTTGTTAGTTCTGTGTCTGGGTGTTATATTGTATTCTATGTATGTATTTACAAACAAAAAGTATCTAAGTATTGTATCAGTTATCTGCTTTCCAGTACAAGCCAAGTTTTTTCAGTACAAGCTTTGCTTAGTTTGGGGCTAGATGGTGCTGTATGAAATGTCCACACACATATTATTATTATTATATTATAACAGTGGATATCTCCTTTTGAAGCCAATACAAAATCTATTACTCATAGTTGTTCTCTGTATATTCATGAGATCAACAATTTTAGAGTTCATACTGAAATTGTTTAATAAATGTTTGTATTTAAGACCAAAATAGTATTACATACAATATTTTCAAGTTTATATTACCTACCTCCTGCATATGGGTATGTAGATATACCAACTCGAGGGAAGGGAAGAGTGACATCTCATATTTAGTAATTCACAACCACCATTTACAGCGAAGAGGCAAGAATGGTTCTCCATGGAGCACAGCCAGTGAAAGCCCTACTCCAACAAACAGTGTGGCAGAGAGAGTACATCCGGTATGGGAACACAGTGCCACCGGCCGTGGTGTGTGGCCTGCGAACACAGGGGAGGAGCATACTAGGTTACTTGGTAAGTACATACATACAATTGTGCATAAAGACGTGTGTTTATTCACTATTGTTTGTCTAGTTAAAACAATTTTATTCATAATTAAAAACTTTGTAAATAATTTGAGCTTACAACAAGATACTATTTTGTACAAAGATATAATATTGTTTTTCTCTAGGACAGATGAGCAATATCTACATCTTTTCAAAAAGCTGATTCTGCACATGAGTGCATCAGTGTTATGGCATCTTGAAATGGAATTATTTCTTAGAATTTAATTAAAATTGTTCACTATGATAATATTGTTCATTCTATACAAAATGATGTTCACTATACGAAAATTAAATAAATAATTTATTTAATTTAATGTTCAGTGAAGATTTATGTCCAAACGAAATTCTCTACCTTTAATAGTAGGACAAAATGTTTACAAATAACATCCATATGAAGTTTGTTCTTCTTGTAATAATTGTTAGGTATCTGTTTTACTTTACATTTTGCATTGATTTAGATTTTTCTCTTATCAATCCTTTCAGGAACGGAAGAGGAATCTTCCGACCGTCATTCATCAGAAGAGGAAGGCGAGGGTGAACCAGGTGATGTGTGGGCGATCAGCGAAGCGCAGGCGAGGCACTATGCAGCACAGTTCTCGCAGCTACGGCCTGAACGGGGCTTGTTGCCAGGACAAACAGCTAGGTAAGTATTGCTTTTAAATAAGTATTATGCATGTTGACTAGACATGAGGCAAGTCAACATGCCAAATACTTTAAGCTCATTGGTTGGAGACAGCCGATGATCAATAGCTAACCAATCAGCGTATTTGGTCTGCCAAGTTGACGCAAATTTAACAAATGTACGAGAACCCGGTTATAAACCAATTTAGATTTTTTTTTGTTTATATGAAGAGTTCCTTTCAAATTGGTTCCATAGAAAATTGTAATAATCAGTAGAGTACTTTGGTTTTTGAATAAAAATAACTTTAAAAAATATATACCTAGATAATAATTATGTCCAAAAATTTCTCAGTATGAAATTAACGCGATTGACTTAACCCCTCTTGGCTTAACCCATTTTTTTAAATAATATTATTAAAAGAAATTAATTACGAGATCTTGATTGGAATCATTTGTCAATTCCCTATATTTCAGCACAGTTATATGCAGCATGTTCATGGGTAGACAGACTGTGGATGATAAGAAAGCCACAAATAACCTTGATAGATATGTGGTTTTTGGTGTTTAATATTATGTATTTGCACCGAAAATAGTTTTACATGTAAAATTGTGTTCATTTCAATTCGACACCGCAACACAGTAGTGCTAACGCATTATGGCTCAGTGGCAAAATTACTGGCATTTAATATAAGCGAATTGAAGATTTATTATGCATGCAGCTCAATGGGAAGCCTCATCGCTCACTGATCTTGCTAGCTCATTATCTTGAGACAAAGTTTCATATAAATTAGGAAAAAATCTGCCATTTGATGATAACACCATTTGTCTAGTGAACTGACAACTCCGATTGTAGCCAGATTGTAGCTTGTATATTTCCCCATTTCTTGAAGGTAACATAATAACACTACCTTCTCTGATTCCGGTTCCAGATTGTTCTTCGAGAAGTCCCGTCTGTCCGTAGCAGACCTTCGCAAGATCTGGCAGCTGGCTGACATCACTAAGGATGGCATGCTTACCCTCGAAGAGTTTAGTGTTGCCATGCACCTCATAGTGTTGCGACGGAACTCTCTCCCTATACCCGACACATTACCCGCCTGCCTCGCGCCGCGCCTCGACTCGCGCTTCTCCCAGAATTTAACGGAGCTGGTTGATCTCGGAGCGGACATGCTCGGTTCCGGTTCATCCGCAGACTTCAACCTTTCCCGCCCCGTTGCCGAAGAACGCCGCTCGTCATCGCCCAAAGACGCGCCCGCAAATAAAGAATGGACCAAGTTCGTTGACTCTCCCACTTCTAGCGTCTCCAGCCCGGGTCCCAAGCCGGTGAACTTCGATTTTCAAAAGGCAGCGGAGCGGGATCCGAAGATTTTTCACCCAGTGGCGCTGCGCGTGACTCCGGATGCGGTTCCAGAAGAGCGAGCGTCTGCGTCTCCACGCGAACTCCAACCGGACGCGCCCGACCTGAAGCCCATCCAGCGTCCGCAAGCGCGCAAGCCGGTGAAGCCGGCGGGCGCCCTGCCGCCGCCGCCGACGCGCGACGCGCCCCCTTCCGACGAGCCGCAGTCGCTTCCGTTTTGCAAGAAGGAGCCGCCGCCGCCGCCCCCGCCGCGCCCGCTCCGCAACCACGCGCGCTCCAGCTCGCTCGACCTCAACCGGCTGAAGGGTGCGCCGGCCCCGGCGCCGCCGCCGCGGGCTTCTCCGGGCTACGAGGCTGAGGGCTTCGGGTACAATCGAGAGGACGCGACGCGAGCGCACGGCGCGTTCGAGGTATATCGGCGCGGGCCGGAACCGGAGCCGGGTATTCGCGCCTTGCTCGACCGGAATGCGGTATTACACCGCGTGTGTCGCGCCCTGCTGCGAGAGCTGGCAGACGTGCAGCGCGACCGGGAGGCGCTCCGGGTGAGACTCGACCCGGCGCACACCCCGCTCTAGGCCACGCCCCTTACATCCCGCGAGTGTGGGCTAGTAGACCCGGCGCACATCCCGTGAGTGTGGGCTAGCCGACCCGGCGCACACCCCGCTATAGGGTACGCCCCTTACATCCCGCGAGTGTGGGCTAGTAGACCCGGCGCACACCCCGCTCTAGGCCACGCCCCGTACATCCCGCAATTGTAGCCTAGTAGACCCGGCGCACACTCCGTTCTTGGCTTAGTCCGATTGTCATTTCCATTGCTAAATTATAATCTCAGGAAATCATTTCAGTAACTGAATTTAATGTTGTGTCATAATTTGTCTTGTTATTCCTTTCCCGATGCTTCTCGAGTGCGCTTTCGTAGCTTCTATTCGCGAGTTAAAAGGTTCGAATTCCCGACGTCACGATTTGTAGATGGGGAAGTTTGACGTTGTTTTACAGGTTAGAGGCTATTTTAAAGGTGACTAACTAATTCGTTTCATCTCGATACCACGTCGCATCACTTCAACGGTGGTGAAAGTGCAAACTGAAACTTATTTAAATAGGTTGTAATGAAACTTGGAGTACTCCAGAGATCCATAAATTTTAAGACTTTATAGTACATGTTAGGGAATAAGATCATACTTATTGTTCATGTTCTAAATCCCATTTAGCTGATAGCATCTTAAGTATATATTCGACTTGGCCAAATTCACTAATTTTACTAAGTCACTTTGTAATGAAATAATATATTTATGTCAACTTTAGTGCTATTAGTGCATCCATAAATTACGTCACATGTTTGATGATTTTTGACCCCTCCCCCGTCCTTGTCACAGCTGGTCACATTTGTGAGACCCCCCCTACCTAGTGTGATGTCACATATTTTGCAATTTTATATTTAGAATTTATGAAATTAAAATTTTTGTATTGTAATACTTCGATAAAAAATATTATATTTTGAAAAAATGTGATGTCTAATAACCCCCCCTCTTATCACACAATGTCACAATTCGTCGACCCCCTCCCTCTCCCCTTTAACGTGTGACGTAATTTAAAGATGGCCCCTTAGGTTCGTTTCCGATCATCCGAATCTGATGATAATCAATGACTAACATTATCGAGAGCAAAATTAACCTAATTAATTAATTATTTCCATCTGTGGCGTAAGAGGCCTGGGTTACAAGACTGTTATACTCACAAATATTTTCCATTATTTATTTTTTTAATCATCAATTAAATATTGGTGAAATCTAGCAGTCATTGGCTACCTTAATTCCTTTGTGCGGTTGTGCTAATCTACTAAGCGTGTATTTAGTGCTATTTTAAACTTTATTCTGTTTGTCAAAGCATCGCTTTTTATTTAATATTGATAATAATTATACTTTTAACGGTATACTGTATCATATGAACTCTTCACTGTTGAAGTTGTGTGTTGAAGCATATAAACCAGTTTATACATAACAAGATTAATGCCCGTCTGTACTAATTCCATACATATATGTATACATACATGTCAAGTCACAGTCCAAGTCATAGTCTAGTCTAGTCAAGTCATACTTCTAGTAAAGTGGTGGACGACGGCATGCGACTTTACTAGTAGCTTCTATGGAGTTTTGGAAACAACACGAAAAGAAACGTTCACCATCATTACACCACTTGCCCACACTTATGCCTGTAATCCAGCACTTAACGAATAAAACACCACCAATTTTATGCACTAACACTGAAAATAACACAAGTTTTGGAAAATAATACAATGCGGTGACGCAATCTTTTTCGCTTTCCCGCCAAAACTCAAGTTCGCACTTATCCTTCTATGACAGGGGTCGGCAACTTCCGGCTCGCAAACCACAGCGACTATTTGGACGTGAAGCTGCGGCTCTTTAGTCACTTACGCAAATATTATTTATTTTATTAAAAAAGAAAACTTTTTTTCATATAACATAGACAGAAACAAGCTTACGGCCCGCCTGACGTTAATAGCCTGATGTAAGCAGTTACCATCACCTATAGACACATGCAACACCGGGGGCGCTGCCAATGCGTTGCCTACCAACATTTATACAAGTACTATTTTTTGTGGACATGCTATATATTTGTGGCTCTTTAAAAACTTTGAAATTTTGCAAATTGTAATTTTTAACTCTTCCGACTCAAGGTTGCCGACCCCTGCTATGACATACCTACTGCAATGTATTTGGTTATGTCACATAGGAATAAGTGCGAACTTAGAAGCTTTCAATCTTACAGACGGGTATTATAATATATTAAAGTATCCCGTTCAATAATAAAAATATTTTTATTTAAAGAGATTGCGATTATTTTAAGAGGTAAGCAAATTTCGAATCGCCGAGTTATTGTATAAAATACCACATCCATAAATATAGGGTACGGAATAAATGTCTATAATCTATCTAAATCTAAATATATATAACTCAAAAGTGACTGACTGACTGAATGACATAGTGATCTATCAACGCACAGCCCAAACCACTGAACGGATCGGGCTGAAATTTGGCATGCAGGTAGATGTTATGACGTGGGCTTCCGCCACGAAAGAATTTTTCGAAATTCCAACCTTAAGAGGGTGAAATGGGTGGTTGAATTATTTTCCCTAAGGCCACGCCGCAGGCGAAGCTGCGGGCAGAAGCTCGTTGATCATATTATTCCTGCATGAGATTCAAAGTGTACATTCGATAGTGGTGTAAATTTTGTTGTGCATTTGGCAGTTTTTATTATTTTTCTTTCCCTTTCATCCTGATCGAAATAACAAGGACCGCGATAGTTTTAGAACTACTATCTTTTTGACCACGTTAACTTATGATTTTTGTATTACGAAATCGACAACGGTTCTTTGGATGCAAAGGAGCGGGACACAATTTAAAAATAAATAAATCACATTTATGCAAAAAATGTTTGTGGCTCTTAAAAACTTTGAAATTTTGTACATTGTAATTTTTGACTCTTCCAACTCAAAAGGTTGCCGACCCCTGACTTAGGCGATAGCGCAACTTGATTGCAACCAATTATGGAATTTACTGTTTTAATACGCATTATATGAACATAATTACTATAAATTTTAAAAGTAATAATGAGATTTGAACCTGATTTGCATCCAAAGTTATATATGACCCTAAAATCAATTAGCTTTTGTATCCTATCGTACTAATATTATAAACGCGAAATTTTGTATGTATTGATGTTTGTTACTCTTTCACGTTCAAACGGCTGGACGGATTTGGATGAAATTTGGCATATAGATAGCTTATATAATGGATTACCACATAGGCTACTTTTTATTCGCTGGTGAAACTAAGGGGCGCAGCTAATTTTACTGTAAAATTATGACCATCAACTGGTCAATGGTACAACAAAAATGTTGCTATGGCAAAAAACATCGTTTAATGTCGCGGGGACAAAATCATATTGTAATTCCTTTTTATAATGATTATAATGTTTAAATATAAAGAGTGGCTAGACTATATGTTGCTTGAATAGCATTCCTTAAAATTACTTGTGCTTTTATTTGTAAGAATGGAAAAATCTCCATCAGGCAGAGAAATATTTAATATAAATATTTATTGTGAATGTTGTATTATATATTATGCATTATAAAATGCGGGATGCATATTAGTCCGGGATTCATATTCTAAGCAAAAAAAACACCCAGTTTTATTTGGGATTTTAATCAACTTGAAATGTCAGTATTACAATAAATTGTATAAAATGGATATAAATTATTGTAATATAAATTATTTATCCGTATAAAAAATCTAGTTTGTTATCCGCTGGATATCTATGTTTAGTTACACGCCATGATTGACCTCCTATCATAATAAAAAAAAAGTTTTGTAAGATAAATAACGGCTAAACTCACGTCAGTTAAAAAGTCGAAATTACTCCGACCAGGTTTCGGACATATTCGATGTCCGACTTTCCGCCGCTGAAAGTCGCGGCTTGCGTTAGTAACTGGCTCCCAGAAGAAGGACATCGAATATGTCCGAAACCTGAGGAGTAATTTCGACTTATTAATTGACGTGATTTTAGCCGTTATATATCTTACAAAATGAGTCATACTCACGATAGTTTTCAAACTAAAATAATGTATGTAGGTAGACAATTTATTATCAACCAACACAATCAATACTAAGGTAGCCTACTTACATTATTTTAGTTTAAAAACTATCGTGAGTAATTAATAAACAAAATAACGATCCAGGTTGACTGGTAGATAATGCTTCATAGCATTAAGTCCACCTTGTACATTATTTTGTGCTAAAGTATAAATAAATAAATATCTTGTGAAAATCGAACCTCCTTTGTAAACCGGACTAATATGTATACGCACTCTTAGATTAATGAGTGTGCCAGGCAAAGAACTATATGAGAAAGACACTACAAGACTATATGATGAATGAAGAGAGTAAAAGATTGTTATAATAATGTAAGTAAATGTAATTAGGACGAGTCCTATAGTGTTTAACTTTTTTTGCGCGTCACCTGACGCATTGTTACAAAATCTAATTATAATTACAGTGTTAGTGATTGCGAATGTCTGTATTATAAGAACTATATATAGAAGTATTTATCTTTTTATTATAGTCGTATGTTAAGTATGTTATCCACGAGCAGCCTACCATCTTGTGTAAATATATTAGTTTTTTTTTCTTTCGTGTTATGTTAAAAAGCTTGGCGACCCCACTGGTTATGAATCTGATTTAGTCATTTCGGTCCAATTTTTGTACTACCTACTAATGTTCACCATTGTATTTACTTACTTATTTATGTTTCGTAAAAATTTATACGGTAATGCTTAAATTGTAGTAAATTATGTACAATAAATATATTACAAAAATATCCGAATTTTTATTTAGTGTTACTAAAATTAGGTGAAGTATCTTATCGAAGTTCCGCGCGGTTTGAGCGCATTATCGAAAAATCGATATACGGGTAGGTACGATCAATCGAAACAAGATTACCTACGATACGCATCACGAGTCGGAATCCACCCTCGCTGATAAGGCGCGCGATAACGGCCACAACACGCCGCACGGAGACCGGACCCGGCACGCGGCTCCTCTTCATTTCTCTCCCTTTCCCTCCACTCGCAGCGCATACCTGCGTACCTTTTTTTTGTACTCCCCCCGCGGCGCGGCGCGCTCCTCCAAACAAACCGTCTCGAGACGTGTGCACAGACGCACGCTACCGTACCCGCGCCGTAGCAGCGGCGCTCGCGCGTAAACATTCGCGGCTTACAATGAGATCTTTTATGTGACTCGCCGGATATCGTCTCCGAAATGAAGTGCACCGTCGCGATCGTACTTACCGTGACCCTAGTGACTGGAGTTGCCTGTGAAGCTTCCGTGCGGACATGTGAACCCATCAAAGTGGCGATGTGCAAAAACATAGGATACAACCAGACCGGGATGCCGAACCTGGCGCGGCACACCCTCCAAGCCGACGCGGACGTGACGCTGCAGACCTTCAGCCCCCTCGTGCAGTACGGTTGTTCCTCACAACTGCACCTGTTCCTGTGCTCCGTGTACGTGCCGATGTGTACGGACAAAGTGGCCCTACCAATTGGGCCTTGCAGAGGACTGTGCGAGAGTGTATATGCCAGATGTTACCCGGTTCTCCGTGGATTCGGGTTCCCGTGGCCTCCCGAGCTGGACTGCTCGTTATTTCCTGCCGAGAACAACCACGAGCACATGTGCATGGAAGGGCCGGGTGAGCGCGCTCCTCCTGTGGGCACGGTGCCGTTGGATGCGACGGGGGCAGGCCGCGGAGCGTGCCGGAAGCTGATGAAACCCAACAGCTGGGTATGGGTCAGAGGTTCCGGGCGATGCGCGCAATTCTGCGACGCGGAAGTTCTCTGGGAGGCTGGAGAGAGAAAGGCAGCAGAGGTTTGGTTGGCGACGTGGGCTGCGTTAAGTTTCGCATGCACTCTGGCGGCTGTTGGAGCTCAGCTGGCCTGCGGAGACCGAGGAGGAGCTGGGGAGCGAGCGCTGGTGCTGGTGGCGCTGTGCCGTTGCGCTGCGGCGACCGGCTGGGGGGTCCGAGCGGCTGCCGGCCGCGCTGCTGCTGGCTGTGCTAAGGACTCCACATCGCCCACTCGGATGTTGTTGGCCCACGATGGCCTGGCCAACCCAAATTGCGCCGTCGTCTTCCTGCTGCTGTATTACTTCGGACTCGCGGCATCTGTTTGGTAAGATAATCTCAATTATATTGTAGGTACCTACTTGCTCCTTTTGGCAATTATAACAAATGGTGATTTCATTCGATTTCTAAGTTTTTATGAGGTTCAGTCCGTACTCAATATTTTCAATCAAATTCTCTTCAAATCGCTGGTAACTAAATAATCCATCAAATACCCACTCATATCCACAGTCCAGTAAAGTAAATCATAGTACCTAGGTACTTACTAAATATAAAATATAAAACTCTGCTATCTCAACGCAGACAATTATTGTATTTTCAATCGGTTGCAAAAACAATTTCACGAGTGTTACTCCTATTAAAATCTGCTGCCTCGGAGTTGTCTTACAAACTTTAAGACGTCTTTGTAATTTTACCTACGTTACAATAGATTTCTACCCATTGTCCTCAGAAACACCGATACCTGAGCTCATTGTTAAGGCTTTAAGTTTGTCGCCAATCGATTACTTTATGTCACCTTTATAACAGAGCTTTTGAGCTTTCTCATTTGTTGCCGGAGACAGGAAATGCATCACCTTTACGTTGACAATAACGGCTTAGAAATCTCATATAGGTACACTTCGAAGAGTAATTCAAACTTACTGTTAAGCCAGCATTACTTTAAACCCCGTTTGTATTAGAATTTCTTAATTGTTATACAAAACCAAGCGTTAATAACATTGTTCAGAGTCAGCGCTCTAGAGCTAAGACAATGAATTTTAAGTTGAATAGAGTAAGCTCGAATTCCTTTAGGCTGCTATGAACTACTTACGAGGGCTACCTTATTGTTTCTTAAGTCGGGCTTTGAAACTTAACGAACAGTTCACGTTTGCCAGTGCCTAATTATCTTTTCTCATTCATTCAATGAGTATTCCAAATGTTTAAAGAGCCGTAAAAAACCGCTGTAAGATTTCCTATACATTTAAAACAGTACTTAATGATCGGTACTAATTTTTCTTTACGATTGAGTATGTGTCCAACAGAAGAGGAACTTCGAATTCGCTTCATACCTTATTCTATTCATAATGGAATAGCAACATAAATCACACTTGTTCTTCGAAATACTATTTTAAAATGTTAGAGGAACGAGCCATAAAGTAAAACGAATTGGGAAATAAAATAAACGAGGTACAATAAATCACGCGTAGGCGAAGATTGGTGCCCGTTGAAAGCGACCTAACATGAGGGCATGACTGTATTGAACAATTTCGATGTTGATGTGTCTGGCTGAAAATGAATTGATGTTGTTTTTCGTGTTTAGAAAAATACCTACTTAAGAAGTTTTAGGACTGATTGCCTCTCCTAAAAATCCTAGCTGATTTGAGAAATCTCTCTTGTACATTTTACACTCTAATAAAATATATAAATTTTCATCAGGCTACTTTTAGCTCTACAAATATTTTTTATGCAAACGACTACGTGTTGGGCTTAGTCGTTCGCCTGATGCAGAAAAATCACATATACCACCTAGTAATAAAGCAATAAATATAATTGAGAGCAACCTACTCGCAAATTAGCCAAAAGTTACGCGATAATGGGATTGTTAAGAGACATAAATTATGTGCCATCTGAAATCTTTACCGCTTCAAAATTATTAGTTTTGAGTATTAATTTTGTATCAAGTGACACTTTTACTGCATAGGAAATGAATTACGACTTAACGATCCTAAAAAAAGCAGCTGTAAATTTTTGCATTTATAACGAAGTAGGTAGGTACACGTTGAGGTGGAATCTGAAAAACTGACCCTGAGACATGTTCCTACCACATGTTTGTAAACCTATGAAAAAAAGAACTCTATCACGGTGCAATAAGAGCTAAAGTGTTGGTGACATTCGGAGTTGGTGAGATGTAAGCGGAGAAGTAACGAGTAAAAAGTCGCAGTCTCACGTTTCTACATAAATATTGGCTTAAATGCAAGCAGTTTGCGATCGAGTGATTACTATCTCGGAATTATTGACTGGCATTTTTCGTGGAGATTTTACTCAAAGTAGTTTTGCATGTTTTAATCGAAAGCAGCAACGTTCGCTATTTTAACACACCTAAGCATCTCAGAATGATTTTAAATTAGTTTATGAAAATAAAGATTATCTCAACATACGTAACTATATATTACTGTACCTTTATCCCCGTCTCCATTCTGCTTTAAAGTTTGACAGCTTTAGTACGCACTTTTTCTCTAGGACTTGTCAAATGCTATGTCACAAAGAGATAAGTGCGTACTAAGAAGTTGTCAAACTTTAGTGCAAAGAGCATATAACCACTATTAGTGTAGAACGGAATTAGTCGGTCAGGTTTAAGCTTTTATTCCTGCTCAGAACACATTCTCGTCAATTTCTGGAACGTAGCATTCCAGAAATGCATTTCTTTTGCTCGTGAAACAAATGTGATAATGAAGACATTTTTCGAATCATAACGCCTTTGAGCTTCATTCTTTTCATTGTTTTAAATTGATTCAATTCAATTTCTAATATATTTATTCACCATGAAGAAATCCTAAGTGCATAATCTAGTGTTAGGTTTAAAGAAATTTATTCTCAAATAAGACAAAAAAGTCACTTCCATGAGAACATAGTTAGGCTTAAAGAATTCTATACGAGTACATTCGTCGTCACTTTAAATAATGTAAGTATAGTAACATAAATATAAATAACAGAATATAATAAAAATAATGTAACATTACATTTCAACAAGGCTTAATTTAAAATGTTTACTTCGGTAACTCATCCGTCGTAAGGTATTGAGTCAATTGTTTCTTGAATTCGTTAAATGAATATATTTTTTTAATATACGAGGGTATTTTTCATTAATAAATCCTAGATATTATTACAGCTCTTATAATTAGATTGGGACACTCCTTTCATTCATTCTCCATCCCGGTTGATAGTGTCTACTGTCTACGTCAGCTCCTGATAGTTGGAGATCAAATTCGGACGCACTTGGGAATTTTTTCTGACAACTTTTTTTTAAATTTTCTAAAATTCTTACACGCTCCCTTCATCCACTATAAGAGTACACACATCATATATAAACTATTTTCTTTTTAAGATGTAATCTTCGCAATTCCTTAGGTCTTCAAAGGGTAGGAGTGACAACACATTTAACATCCTCCCTTACTAGGACACACAACTTCGTCTCTCTTCCTTGAGAAAAATAAGCCTTTATTGCCAGCTCCACTTATTAATATCATAAACTATTGTTGCACATATAAAATTAAATCTCTAAATATATATAACTCAAAACTGACTGACTGACATAGTGATCTATCAACGCACAGCCCAAACCACTGGACGGATCAGGCTGAAATTTGGCATGCAGGTAGATGTTATGATGTAGGCATCCGCTAAGAAAGGATTTTTCGAAATTCCACCCTTAAGAGGGTGAAATGGAGGTTGAATTATTTTCCCATAGGCCACGCCGCGAGCGAAGCTGCGGGCAGAAGCTCGTATATAATAAAACGACTAAAATTAGGTGTCCAATTAAATTTGCAATGAATCGGTGGATTTTTATAGAGGTGATTAGACTTTTAATCACCTGCCGTAAGATCGGGCTTTTATTACGGATTGCCGCCGAGCTTGGCTTACGGCACCCAATTAATTGCGTCATGATTTGTTTTTTATACTTATTATAAGTAAAGCATTCAATTTTTTTCTTTACTTTTGAATGTAACTTTGAAAATAGATACTCCTCAACAATCTGAATTTCCTTGAAATAATAATAATAATAATATGTGTGGACATCACACACAACGCCATCTAGCCCCAAACTAAGCAAAGCTTGTGCTATGGGAACCCGATAACTGATACAATACTTAGATACTTTTTGTTTGTAAATACATACATAGAATACAATATAATACCCAGACACAGAACAAGCACCTATGTTCATCACACAAATGTTTGTCCTGGGTGGGAATCGAACCCACAACCCACAGTTCAGAAGGCAGGGTTACTACCAACTGAGCTACCGGGCCAGTCTTGTTGAAATGAATTGTTTCTGACGTAAACCTAAGTACAGAAATAAAATTCTCATTAATTTAAATGTGTATGTATTAGGATTTTTTTTCCCAAGATAAGTTTGATTTCCAGCAACAACAGCATGTTATATAATAGCCGATATTTGTTTCCGTGACATTTAAATCTAAAACTATGCACCTACCCGCAATATTTTAATACGCTGAATACGGTATAAACCAGGTTTAATAAGCTAATCACACTAATATTATAAAGGCGAGTTTGTATGTGTGTTTGTTTGTTACTCTTTCACGCACAAACGGCTGAATGGATTTGGATGAAATTCGGTACCAAGACAGCTTATACCCTGGATTATAAAGGTTACATTTTATCCCTGAAAAGTGAATTTTTCCAGTGGGATGAGCAAATAATTAAAATACTGTTTATCCGCAGATGAAACCGCGGGGCGCAACTAGTTATTTATATATCTAAGTTAATGAAGATAATGTAGTTACGTTAAGCCCTGATATTAAATATGAATTTTTTCTCATGTCAGTGAATTTATTCTTAATGAAGTCAAAGTCAAAAGATTTATTGCAAATAGGCTAATTTTAGCACTTTTACAAGTCAAAATTATACTAGGTACTTAAAATTAAGTTATTTCACTAAGCATATAAAATTACAAAGTGCTTATTGTCAAATAATATAGCAAGCCCATTACAATATATGAGTTAGAAAAAAAAAGCAGTTCTCTTTCTCACTACTGGTGCAAGCAATCCGGAACAATGCAGAATTGAAAACTTTGATCCGAAGCTTCGATTACAACTGTAAAGAAGAAGCTACAAGAAACTTTACAGTGATGTATTTTTTTTGTCTTCTTTCTACTGTCTTTTACAATGTATATAATTCATTACAGTTGAAATAATGAATATGTTACAAAAATAACCACCACGTCACACCGGTGCAAGAAAAATACCGTGATTATCTTATTATAAACATTACAAATAGAAACTGAATTTATAGATAGGAATAGGCAATAGGCAAAGTACTTAAGATTTCATACCGTTAAGCTTGGGATATTCAGGCCAAGCTTTTTTGTCCGACACATAGAGATACAATGAGAAATCTATAACCAGATAAAAGCCTACAAATACACTTTAACGCGAAATGGCAGTAACTAACGTAACATATGAAAAAAATGTCTACCTATTTCAAAGCGTGATATCATGACTGTCTACTTTGAAATAAGTATAACTGGATAGATATTATTGCAATTTACTATCTAAGTTTGTACTAAAAAATAATTATAATAATTATCTATTTACGTTATAATCTAGCTTTATCAATTCATAGATAAAGTTGTTTATTTCCCGAACTACAAAGCAAGCAAAGTCCCAAGGAAAATCCAGTCATAAAGCAAGTTGAAAGTTAAATCCTAATCCAAGATAAAATATAATCCCTGCCACACCACGGTGTGCTGTAAATCTCGGTTTTACAGCACACATTATTAATTTCTTAGAAAGCCACAAGTTGGACCAAAACCGACTCGTTATGGTAATTTTAAGAAGATTTATTTAAAGTCGGCCCTCTTTGATAAATCCACCCAATTTTGTTTTTGTTGAGGTCACAAAGTCACAAGGATGTTTGTTTTACGATAGATATATCTTTAGATATGATATTGTATCTCATTATCTTATAGATAGTGATCAGTCAAGCAAAGTAACTTACTGGTTACAAGATAAAACATTATCTAATATTGGGTGAATACTTACGTTACTTGTTTTGAATTTGGTTTACGTGAGTATTTATTAAAACTAATTTGATATTATGTTTCATAATTTAATGGTTATAGACTCTTCTTTACTAACTATTCCATAGACCAATAAAAATAAATAATATTAGCTTTTTTTTATGTTAAAGAATGACGTGACGAGCTAGCCGTTCGCCTGATGTTAAACGACACGGCTGCCCATATCAGCTGCAGTGTCACTCGGAACTCTAAAGTATAGTTTCGCGTGACACTGCACTGCGCACGTCATCCTAAGACATCAGCACAATCTAGTAATAAGATTACTAAACTGTGAGATCAGATCATAAAGTCTCATTTGCCCAGTAATTTCACTAGCTACAGTGCCCTTCAAACCGGAACACAGCAGTGCTTGCGCACTACTGCTTGGCGGCAGAATAACTGGCAAAGCGGTGGTACCTACCTAGACGAACTTTGCTACACTGCCTACTGCAAAAATAAATAAGATTTGGGCTATATACTAGCCGCGATGACCTGTAAACAGCCCAAATGCTCCGCCCACTGCCAGTAGGTAGCGTACCCAACATTGCCCCGTTGAATTGCAATGACAGCAGCATGCGCCCTAGACTAGGTAGGTACTATTTTTTTTATGTTAATGAATGATGTGACGATCATGTGATTCATCTTTTTTTTATGTTTTGGCTCCACACTTATGTTTATTTAGCCAGTGTCAAGTAATTGATAATTTATCAAGTTAATGATATTTCACGCAAATATGTGTCTAGTCACAGTCGAAGTCATCAATTCCAGTCATAGTCTAGTTAAAGTCATACAACAAACAACAAACAGTTTCCAAAACTCCATAGAAGCTTCTGGTAAAGTTGCCACCAGTTTACTAGGAGTGTGACTTGACTAGACTAGACTATGACTTGACTTGATGACTTGGACTGTGACTTGACATGACACATATAATTGTATATTAAGTAACTTGAGAAATTATCAATGTGTATTTAGCCAGTGTCAAGTAACACTGGCTAAATATACAAAAGTGTGGAGTTAAAACAAAAACAAAAAAACTATTAAGTGTCTACCTACTGAATAATAGTACTGTCAGAAGTTAATGTAAGCATTCTTTTGTTTCTACATGCTATAATATTGATCCGTATTTGAAACAAAAAACAATCATCAGTCCATTCTGTGACTCTGTGAGCCCATAGATGGCCTGAAACAAAGATGCGAGCCCATAGGATTGTAGTTCGTATGCGTGAAGTGACGATGTGCGTAATCCTGTGTCGGTTGTACGCATAAACCATCAATTACACGCAGTTATCGCGCTTTATTGACACATAAAAGGAGCCGAAGTTTAATTGTTTGGGATTTGGTTCATGGCGCAATATATAAGAGTAAGGACACTCACGTGCACTTTATTTAACAGGACTGCTGTCGATTACCCTGAATTTATTATATTTAATTTCTATATAACCTAGACAAGTAATAAATAAAGAAATAGGTATTTAAGTACATTTATATGAAAGTTGTTGATAATTGAAGTAACCTATTTATTATCAACGTAGAGTCCATAGCCCCAAACATAGGCCTAGAGTCTTGATATTTTGAGGATGTCTTCCTTTTAAGGCGAAGGAGTAGATAGGTACCGAGAACATATCATACAGTCTTTGGAGTGTACTATGAATAAAAATTGTACCCTTTAGGGGGTCAGATGGGGTACTAAAGATTGTACAGACATGCGAATTAAACCGCGGCCTACCTTTAGTTTACATTGTAATTATGTACACTACATTACGTAGATCGCCACTGTCATTTAACTGTCATACAATATTCTACACAAAATAGAGAGAGAGAGACCGTGTTGAGACCCCGGGTCCTAGGGGGCCGGGAGCTCATCGCGTTTTCAAAAGTTTATCAGAGAGTCTGGTCGACGCGACGCGTGACCAAAATGCTGGCACTTATTTGGTACAACAAATAAGCATTGCAATTCAACGGGGTAATGCTGCCAGCATGTTGGGTACGCTACCTACTGGTAGTGGGCTGGAGCATTTGGACTGTCTATAGGTCATCGCGGCCAGTATATAGTCCAAATGTTTTTTTTGTAGTAGTAGTATAGGTAGTTTTTAGTATTAGTTATTAAATCATTGTAGTATTTAGAAAATAAAGGCAATTTGCCATATAAAAAAAAAATAGAGAAACGACGATATCCCTGTAAAGTCAATTGTTGCTTTTTCTTGTTGCAGATCAATATCTGCGATTGTTGCACTTGACTAACGTAGTAGATACTAATATTTATTCTGTGATTGATTGTTCAAAAGCTGGTAAGTTCGAAAGGCCCTTACTGTTCGTATAATACAGTCTCCAAACCTCTAAACTAGACGTATTAACATAATAACAGATCTGTGCGCACGGAACTAGCCGGCCCGCGCATATTGTGGTCGAGGCGTAATGAGAAACGTCAAATTGGTTTTTGTATTCATGCGCCGGCGCAGCTAAGACACGAAAGCGTAAGACGTGCTCCGGTGTTCCGTTATGATTTGTTGACGGAGCTTTTGAGTTTTCCGTTTTTAAATTTGACGAAAACGACGCTGGTCGGGGCCGGTCACGGTGTTTATTACGTCAATTTTAATTTATTTTTTGTTTATTACCTTCAAATTTAATGAGATAAAATAATAATAATGATACATAATTTTTATTGACTTAAAACATTTTTTTTTCTTTTTGCCGCAGAGTTACAATTTTTCTTACTGGTACAAAAGTTACTTATAAATTAAGATATAATAAACAATATGGACTTTTAAAAAATTGCAGTTTAGACTAATGGCATCTGAGCTAGTAATAAAACTTAAATAAAACTGTGTTACAGATGTCATTGCCCTCCGTATTTTGAAGATATAGTTTATTTGAAATATGTGTGAAATGTCCACACATATACAGGGAGTAACAAAAACCCTGTTATATCCGCGAGCTGCGTATCCAGTGTCAACTCAAGGTTGTAGTAATACTAGTTCTATTTAAATACGAGACATACAAAACTTACGTGTGCTTTTTATTAAAACCTTTTATGCCGTTACTAAAAATGTTGACGACCTCAGATATTGACAACATAGGTACTTGCACCACCGACGCAGCCTGCTGCCTGTTGCCCGCACCCCGCACCGCCCGCCATGCTACGCTAAGTCTATTCACCGCGCATACCTACTGCGACGGAACTAGAGGCCATTCCACAGATTACTTCTTATGCGTTTTCCATACGTTTATGTGCCCTATACCACATACCACAACGTTGTAGGATTGCGAGACCGTAACTTAATGACGTAAAAGGTCTCTTTGACCAATAGTGGTAAGCACACAAGTGCTGCGCGCCGTTCTGCCGCACTGACATATTCTAATCATTTTACGTCAAGCAAAGGCTAAACAATCGAATTCACGTGTGATTTTGTATTGTTAAGAAACAAGATAGGTACATCATTTTTAGCTCTTAAAAGAGCTTTCAAAAACACATCACACAAATGCTTCTACCAAGGCACATTAACATACTGTAGTATTCGTCGTTAGAATACGACATCACACTCGACACTAAATTCGCGACGATCAAACTGGAAACGACTAAATTGCATGAGAGAGCACGTGCGACTGAATGTAAGCCGCGGGCCGCGCCGCACCTATGCCGAGTGATGCCGCGCCGCCCGCGCACCCCATTTCCCCGTAGGCACACAGGTGCAGGAGCGGCATCCTACAAAAGAGCCGACAAAGGCGGCCCCCGTATGTCGGTTCCGCGTTTGCTCTTCCCTTAGTTACTTAGCTATTTAAAAATAGGCACGGCTTGTGTCATAAACATTTTTGGGAAATGGTATTATTTTTTTGTGTTTAGATACTGCGTGTAACTTCAGATACGTATAACTTAGGTATTGTTAGACATTTTTATATGACTACTTGTAATGATCTGTACACATACTTCATTTATTTAACAGGGTTTTTGTTACTCCCTGTATATTATTATGATTATTTATTATTATGTCTCATAAACTGGAAGTAAACCCGAGTTTTGTGGTGTAGCCCCGCCGTAAGTAAAGGACCTATCTATATCTTCCTATGGTTGCAGCAAGAGCCTGCCAAGGGAATATCCATGGAATGGGCAGCAGCATTCTCCTCGGTCTGCATTACAATCTACTGACCTACTAGACCCTGCCAAGCGATGCGATGATGGAAACCGATTGGTACTACCTTCTTCCCGGCTTAAGCTGCATGCTTCTGGTACACTTGTTATGTCTATTAATATATATAACAAGCTTCCAGAAGCAATGAAAAAGGAATCAAATAAAGTAATCTTCATAAAACAATTAAAGCATTTTCTAATAAATAAAAGCTATTATACTATAAATGAATATCTAAATGATAAAATGTAAGCATATTATGTAAAAATAATAATTCATTTAACTTTAGTATAAAATAAGTAACCTCTTTCTAATCTAATAATATTTAATTTTGTCTTCCTCTCTTCTAATTTTGCGTGCCCGACAGGGTCCACGATGAACTGTTATTTAAAAAAAACTACCTACACCTGTACAACATTGTGGAATGCAAATAAAAATTGAAATTGAAATTGAAATTGAAATTGAAAACCCCCTCCCTAATGGAGGAGGTCTGTTTCATTTCATTTTTCATTTATTTCATTGACCACATCATAACATCACGTTATATTAGGCATGTCATTAATTTCACAATAGTACCTACAGTTCATTATATGAACTGTCTAAACTTACTCATATTTATATGTATTATTTAATTACAATATTTTAGTTTGCAATCTTAATTATTATCAATCAGTAATTGAACATTCTTGCATTCCAGCATTTCGTCATAAATTCGTTTAGTATATAAAATGGATGTATTTCAAAAAAGCTTTAGTTCTGAATTTAAAATTACAGGTAATTTAGTGGTTTCAATAGGCAATTTATTATACATGTCGATTTTTATACCAAGGCCTTGCTTGTATGTTTTAGTTAGCCTAGTTTTTGGTAATACTAGCTTTTCTTTATTCCTCGTTAATTTATGTCTATCCATCCTCCTAGGCAACTGTTCCTTTTAAGTATGAATTTCTAAGACAGACATGTAAATAAACAGAAAAATTACTGTCATTATTTTATTTAAAAGAGTCCCTTGCGGATTGCTGTATATATTCCGGCGTATAAAGAAAATCCCGAGTTTCATGGGACTTTTAGCTTTTCTCCGTTAGTTAATTAATTAGGTATGATCCCGACAAACTAAACCGACCAAAAAGACTCGAGAGAGATAGAGAGAGAGAAACTTGAAGAGAGAGAATAGGTATTATAAAAAATATTCAAATAAGAATTAACATGCCCCCAGATGCTTCTTAAATTGTTTTCAGTGAGCGCAGTTTTGCCGGTAAACGTTTTGTTCAGAGAATTTCGACTGCGGTACGTCTGCTTCTAAATAACAGTCATTTGGATTTCATTCGGACGAAATGGCGCGGACTTGGTAATAAAACTCAGATGCGACCCAAATGTTGGTTTTGGCTTCACATCTTAGAATCGGCAAAGCCATTGCGTCACTATTCCAAAATTAAAACCCGTGAATCGATAAAATCCATCACTATTCAATAATTTACTTTTTAATAAACATTAATATGTACAGGTACTCTATAAATAAAAAGTTACAACTAATAAAACATTATTATAAATATGCTATCCAACTCACCACCGCGTGGTAAGGTTAATTGATTTAACCTTCTAATGCCAATATAACTATATTATTTGGCCAAATAATAAAATAGCTAATGACAAAGCTTCATTTCATCCCACGCGCAGTTTTAAGCTGTTTATAACCAAACGCATCCAAATTTACATAACTAATTTCTTCCCATTACGGACTTAGCTATCTATTTTTAATCATCTTGATAGTTGAATTTAGAAGAGATTAAGGTAGTAAAATCTATTAATTATTGACAGACTCTGTGGTGTGGTAGTTGAACAGGTCGGCTCATAACCTGGAGGCGGAGGGTTCGATTCTCGCGACAGGACATGCATATTTTGTGCACAGAAAAAAAAGGGCAAATACTTGTTCTGGGTGTTGTGGGACCATGGTCCTCGTAGTTCCTGGGTCCCTAGACACGGAATCCTTGTGAGGGTCCAAGATGTATGTGATCTACTATGTATCTGATCGTTGGGCGTTATTATTATAATATTACTAATAGCGCCCCGCGCTTTGATCCGCGAATAAAAAGTATTTCAATTAATTGCTCATTCCACGGCAAAATTTCACTTTTCCGGGATAAAATGTAGTCTTTATGTTAATCCAGTGTATAAGCTATCGTGGTACCGAATTTCATCCAAATCCATTCAGCCGTTTGAGCGTGAAGGAGTAACAAACATAGACACATACAAACTTTCGCCTTTATAATATTAGTGTGATAGTGTGATTATTGTTATTATTAAAAATCGATAATCTTCCGCTGCGTTCGATAAAGGTGCTTTTGCTGAAACAATAACGTAATTCGAAGATTTCCAAGTTCCCGATATCGTTAAGTGGGCTCATTTATTTCAAGTGGCCCGTTCTCAATGCGTGGTACCAGTAATGACAAACAGCAATTATCTGCTCACTGTAATTGTATTGGCTTGCAGCACTTCTCCTAGTTGCCGTCCAACGACCGAAGGTGCAGGGTATAATCTCAGCTCTGTTCATAATTTCTTGTTTATTTTAAATTTCCTTACGCTGCCGATGCAATCAAGTTGAGGTCCACGCCCGTTGTTAATAGGGCTGCCTCAGTGCACATGTAATTTCAACTTATCGATCATAAATAACAGACTTGTTGAAGTAATACTTCTTTACGTACGCTTGACTTTGGGAGTAAGCTGGTGAATGCTTAACGAGCCAAACGGAAATAAGAGTGTTTGGGTCACATAATTCTCCATTGTCAACATTAGAAAGTTAAAAATACTTAAAATTCGTATTATTAGTTGGTTGTTTAATTTACAATTGTCAAGATTAACATTAAACAAAGTTATATCGGCCGATAGATGGAGCTAAAGTTTTACTTCAGTCGTGTGGTCTAAAGCATACACGTTTTTTTTTAATAAAGTTTCTTTATAGTTGCTATCAAGTCTTCTGTGGTACAAACGAATTAGATTCTAGTTTATAGAGCAGTTACAACGTACCTACTTTAGCTGTAATGCAACTTCTAGTGAACTTTATACTTATACAAAACTGGGAATTAGTGTAAGTATGTACTTACTTACATAGTGGTGAGAGATATAATTTTTCTATATTGACAATCTTTTACATTCACATGTAATTAAAATTACTAAAAAATTAAACATTAATGATGTTATCACACTTGTTACTCGTAGTATCGATAACAGCACCACACTCGCTAATGTGCGGTACAACACTATACGCCTAAAGATTCGATCCCACTGCGCCCGCGCTGTAATTGGGATGCTAATCAGATGCTGAGCTGTCTCCATCCTTTTCTCACCATCATGACTTTATGCGTTATCCCTTTCGCACTCCAGCTCCAGCACGGAGGCGGCGCGTCTTCAATCATCTGGCAATAAGCGACAGCGACGCTTCCCTCGGGCTTCGGCCGTGATGTGTAATCACCGTAGGTTACGCTCACGGATTTATTATCATTTATAACAACACACCCAGTATACTTACTTCAAATCAACAGAACTTTTCAAAATAACAAATTTCTACATCAGCTCCAGACGTATCAGTTGGAGTCGGCAATAAAAATATTTCAAGAGTAATGACCGTAAAAAGACTTTAATTTAGAATATTATTCTACCTAGTTATAAATATAGCTGATGATCCTCGTTATATATCGCGGAATAACTTAACCTTACACACAATTAGAACAGTTTTATAATGAATTTGAGAAAGGTAAAAGTGGTTATAGTCTCACTCAAAGCTGTATTTACCCTGGCGAGAGTACAAAGGAGCCGAACTAAAGATCCTGCATATCTCGGAGAGTGATCACGCAGACGCGGGCGCAGGCCCGATCGTATCGGTAGATCCTCATTATTGGAACACGCTTTGTTGGATACAAATAGTATACTGGGAAATAAGAAGTCGATAACAAACAAAAAACTAAGACGCGATTGGTTATAATAGGAACAAATCGGCAGTGTTTTGTTTACTATTGGCCGTAATTGTAGAGTTTTATGCATCCATCGGTTGCCTCATGCTGCGGTGACCTCATGGTTATTGATGAGAGTAACCATCAGAAACGATTTAGACTAGCATTAAAGCTTTTTGCTTAGAACACACACGGTGAGCTATCCGAGAAGGCAATTTGCGCATGACTGTTTATGGGAAAATGAGTTGCTAGCTCGGTATTCATTAAATTATCGCTAATTAGAAAGTAGAAACTGATTATGCTTAAAATACGTAACTATTTCCTATAATTTATAAACAAAAAACACTTATTTTATTCTCTTCTCTGTTGCACTTTAAAAACCCGATGTTTAAAACAAGTCGAAAATAGTACTACAAAACTAAAATTGGTTGTGTAGCTACAGAACCTATTTCTGGAAAGATGTCGCATGTTTACTCGCTCCGAATTCGTTAATGTGATGCATGGTTCCGATATCCTGCCTCGCCTGCCGAGGGCTGGCCCTGTCTCTGCACAGGCGTGATTATAATCTTCCATACCATAACGATCTTGAAGTGAATTACTACGCCACTTTCAAAAATCTACGCTTTAGCTTTCATAACTACTCCAGAATTCTGACAGATTAAAGGCGTAAAGATTTATTGATGTAAAACTTATTTACGCACGCTTGACATGGGGAGTAAGCTGGTGAATGCGAGGCGAACGGAAGTTGAAGTTGGTTCAAGTAGATCTCCATTGTCAACGTAACAATGTTAAAAATTTGTATTATGTTGGTATGTCCGGTAAAATGACCATTTACATTTGACAAGATGGCGACATTAACATTAAACAAAACAAAAACAAAGATACAGGTCGATAGATGGAGTTAAACTAAAAAGTTTTACTTCAGTCGTGTGGTCTAAAGCACTCGTTTTTTTTGTTCTTGCAACGAACCAAAACCCTTTCACATCCAATTTGAAGTGTACTTGAAGGGCCCGAGGCGCATCGTTATCTTGCCCTTCTCTGAGGTCAGAACGTCTTCCAATTTCGCCGTGAATCGTGTGGGTGGGCGCTCGTTTCTGAAACCACCACGTTTGTTGGTTTTCGATGATGGATAACCGTGTAATTAAGGATGATTATCTCGGCCGACGCTTGCTTGACAGGAATTTTTAAATTGATCATGATACCTAGGTAGTCGGATATGGTAATAAGCACCATTATCGAGTGCTAGCAATAATATTCAGCTATAAATGAGCTATAAATGAATAGGTATGCTCGAATCAGAATACATTACGTCGCAGTTATTTTGCTGAACACGTTTTCTTAGCTATTTATTCAAGCAAAGATTCTTTGAGTGTGAGTATTCAGCACAAAAAGTGCTCGTGTTTAAAAACCTAATCAGATATTGTGTAAGCATAACAATGCATGTTAATAATTACCTACATCTAAAATATCATGAGAAGTGATTTTAATACAACCAACGGAACAGTAGTTGCGAAATTATAGATATCACAATACTAAAATATCCTATATACAACCATAGTCCAAATAACTTGAAGCCCGGAATGTACAAGAACTTTTCAACGGTACGACTCATTTTGAGCTGGTGTGCTAATTTTGTCGTATAGGTTAACAGATAGGCTTATTGCTAAAGTCAGACCACTGCATAGGAGTAATCAGATATTTCGAAAAATTAAGTTACATCTCGCAGTGATTTCATGTTGTAAGATAATACGGACAACGGCCTCCGCAGTGTAGGGCTGTGTAGATTCATGTACATGATCCATAATCTACGAAAAAAAATCGTTTGCCAACGAGGATGAAGCTAATCCTTCCTTATCCTGTGCTAGAGAAGAAAGAAGGAAGAGGGAAAAGATTGGGAAATCGATGAATGGTTGACGGTGTAGGCAGAGCCCGCACCTGCCTCTATTCGCAATTTCATTCAACCATTCTTCTCCCATAATTTTTTCCCTTCCCCTTCTTTATTCTCTTAGACAGGCTTAGGGCATAAAACTAATTAGCCCGTGTGTAGCCGGGGTGGGTCAGCTGGTATGAAATATATTTGTATTCCTATCTAGAATAACTAAAAGGTTGCATAGTATAATTTAAAATAAATTTTTCGTAAATGTCACATTTATTCCCAGAAAATAAGACCTTTACTGTGCAGGTTTGTTCTTTTTTTCTGAAAACGAAAACTTGAAACGACGTCGGCCAAATAAACGAGGGTCCATTGTGTGGGTCCGGGGAGCAGGTAGGCTTTTTTGCTGACCCTACAGGGGTACTGTCGGTGAAAAAAATGCGTTATTTATACGTTGACGGGTGTCTTCGAACAGTAGTTTGGGCAAAATCTGCGGATATTTATTGAAAAAGTCAAGTTTTTGTCCCCAAAAGACTACAACTTTACTTTTACAATTGGCGAATTTTATTTTTTTGTGCCTAGGGGCTAATATTTAAACTTAAGTTTTTAAGTTACATTGTCGATGTGTTTGCAACAATAAAAGTAGATGCTTTATTCTACAGGACACTTTATTGTATGTCATAGTACAGTTAAATATTCAAGACTTTATTGCCTTTTACATGCGACTATTAGAGTGCTTTTAATTTACAATAATTCTTGGTAAGTTTGTAGAGTGAACAATAAAATTACTTACTGCCTATCACAGACCAAGTAGAGGATACTATGTATCTGCCTATTTTTTGATTATGCAGCAAATATTTAGTCTGTAGCATGTGTCATTGATAGTTTGCGCTTACAGGAAGTCTTGTCTATCAAAATGGCTTCCGTTTAATAACTGATCTTGCAGGATCGCGCGTCCTAAACAAACACCCATTTCCATTAATGTCGGCCGGACAGACGGACAGGCATAGTCGTATATATTTATTGATTTATTGATCGTAAGGAGAAAACCCGACGGGCGTAATTTAAACACGCATCCTAAAGCCGGCCGAATGTTTGGGCGATGCATCCCGGACAGGGAAATGTTTAGACACGTTTATGATCAAATAAATAAATCAGCCGCGTTTATACGAATTTTGTTTTGGATGTTTCGAGATATATTGTTAATAAAATGCTGTAAAATAATCCGACTACGGATTATTGAATGGTATTTTAATTAGAAACTTCTTATAAGAACTAGGTAAATCTCGCTTCGGCCGCGTACGAAACTAAAGTTTCGTAACCAGTTGCGATCGAAGACTTTTTCGTCCTACACGAAACTATTTTGAGTAAAACGTCGGATTAGAGAGGCAAAATTGGTAACGTTGCTAATCACAACTGTTTCGTATAAGGACAAAAAGTCTGCAATCACAACTCGTTACGAAGCTCCAGTTTGGTACGCAGTCGAAGCGTAAAGTCTAGTACGTAATGAGATATTTCTAAGGAATAATCTTCCAACTATTAGCTTAATTTTTTTTTTAAATATGTGTACTCACATTTATCAGTTGTATGTAACACTTACAAGTATTTGAAATTATTGAAGTAGGTATCAACGCATTTTGTGAAGTTACGCAAATATAAAATAAAACTCGGTTTAAGTCGACTCTACACCATCCCTAATCCCCCTCGGCACGCTAAGCAGATGCACATGCCCCGGGATACCTGCATCTTCACAATCTATCCTTGGCTTTACTCTCCATCCCTTTTTCTCCTCAGCATTATCAACACTATAAAAGAGACAGATGTAATGCATTACAAATTATTTTATTACTATGAACTTGTAGCCATGTTACGGGCTAGATGCATTCGCCGTCCATAATGAGATTCCTTTCCGGAATATATTACGTTATTTATTTTTTAGATAGACCCATCCCACAGATGTAAAATGGATTAAATTTGTATTTTTATAGGATATAAACATAATGTGTATAAGTTACGTGTATGTCGTGATATGGTAATTTTCTCTCATCTTTATAGGCTTTAAAATTGTGTTATTTAACGCCTTGTGGAAAGTGGAGGTAAAATTTTAGTTTGAAAACTATCGTGAGTATGACACATTTTGTAAGATAAATAACGGCTAAAATTCACGTCAATTAAAAGTCGAAAATTACTCCGACCAGGTTTCGGACATATTCCACGTCCTTCTTCTGGGAGCCAGTTACTAACGCAAGCCGCGGCGGCTTTCGCGAGCGTCAGCACGTAACGTGCTATAATTTATCTTACAAAATGGAGGTAAAATTATCAGCTAAAACCATTTTAAAACTATTCATACCTAATTTTCTCACTACACTTTACTGAATTTATAGGATATAGAGCGTTATAGAGCTCTAGTAGAGAGGATATATACCTATTACGTTGAAGACTAATGACTATAAATTTAAATCATGGCTAACAACACACGCAACATTTCAAAAGAATGTATAATGCGTCTCAAACAGAACAGTCATTCTATCCATCACAAAATAAGAATTCAGTTCTCAATAAAAAGATACGATAACCAGTTTAACTCCACGTCTTATAAGAAAGGCTCAATTGTATGTAAAACATATGCCTGTAAACGTATCATAAACTTTAGTATAACGAGGTGGTTTACATAGCCTGCGCCTGCGCATACATGCGGTTTTTACTGACTGAAGCCAGTGCACGGAGAAGGGGTAAACCACCCCTTTTTCAGACCGAGATTAGACATTTGATATAATAAACACATTACAGTTGTATAAGAATCTTGCATTATTATTGCCTATTACTAAAATTTTTGAGGACCAAGTTCGGGTCGGGTTTCCTTTTTTGTCTTAAAATGAATCGTCGCCCTTTCCCAAGTCCTCAGTACGTCCCTGTACCACAGCAATTTATTTACATGTCCAATTTACTCGATTGGATTTTTATCTCGACTTAAAGTCGACGCGTAAATAAACTTAGCGCCGAAGTGACACTTTAAAAATTAGCTGAGTTAAGTTTACAGCGGAAACTTCAACTTACGGAGACGATATGATATACTTATTTTAAAGTGCTTTTTGGAATTCATAAATATTATAAGTGTAAATTACTTGAATGATTGCTATCTGCGGGGTAGCGGAACACTAACGATCTCGTAAAATAAGGCCTCATATTTTTATGTTTCTTCTTAACTTCAATTATACCTGAATTCGCAAATATCGAAATATGTAACTAGTGCCGAGTTATTACTTATTACTATGACATAAACGCCGTTAATACATAATACATTTTACACCATTTTAAAAATTGTGTTATGTGTATGTTATCTTCGATTTCAATACATCGAATTCGCGCCAGTTTCTTTTGTGCGTGAGAAAATAGCATTAAATCAACATCAATGGACAGTTCAAGCTATCGCGATCCTTGTTATTTTGATCTATATAAAAGGGACAGCAACATTTGTAGAACTGTACATTTTTAAGGTGTTGTAGGGTGATATATTTTTTTGGGCAATATCTTTAGTTATAAAAATTAATGTTTTTTTTATGTTATTAAATGATTCACTTCATTCTTTAACCAGACAGTCGTTTGCCCGATGTTCAGCGACACTGTCATATCAGTTGCATTACACTAAAGTATAGAGTTTTCGTGACACTGCAATCCTAGACACGTAAAGCTATAGTCTCATTTGCACAGTAATTTCACTAGCTTAATGCCCTTCAAACCGGAATACAGTAGTGCTTGCACACTACTGCTTGGCGGCAGAATAAGTGGCAAAACGATGGTATCTACCTAGACGAACTTTGCAGAAAAGTCCTACCACCTCGTAATAATGTGGTTGTCTTTGGAAAAACCTGATTTATTCCACCTTAAAATACGTAACCAACGATGCAAAATTGTTAACCAGTAAATCAACTACAATCGTGCCATTAATAAGTCGTATAGTAACGTATGTTACAGTCGAAAATGGTGTGTAAAAGTATAATGAATGTAGGGAGTTTTGAGAACAAGATGAATCGGATGACCATAACGAATTCTGTACGAAATGCTACGCTCAGTGAGAGATTTAATGTTACACCTTCGATTATCTTTAGGCCATTGTTTTTAATTAATTGGATAATAATAAAAACGCATCTCTTTAAAAAGTTCACCCACAAAATATCACATACGACACAGTTAAAACTTACGTTTTCTTGCCACACTCTATCTAATATCTACCTAACTATACTTAGTAAAGTTTATAGATTTCTTTTTTGATTCCGAAACAAATAGGTCTCATATGAATTTTATGAGTAATAATATATTCGTTAATTCATGTGACAAGGCAATATTAATAATATTAATATTTATATTAGGATCTATATTTGTAAAAGACGCTATTTTTAAATTAACTTCTCGTATTCATTACTTTTACTATTGGACGATCTAACTACTCGTAATAAATCCAAGCTTTTAGCGCACAAATTGCAGAATTTATAAAAGTTTTAAGACATTTCAAGGATTAAAAAACGCCACTGGTTAATATTATTATATAGTAATTACTTATATTCGCTGACAGACATCCGTTTCTTTCAGTTATTAAAACTTTGTGGTTATATTGTACTACTGATTAGTATATATTTACAAACCAAATAAAAGTGCCTAAGTATTGTATCAGTTATCTGGCTCCCATAGTACAATCTTTGCGTAGTTTGGGGCTAGATGGAGCTATGTGAAATTCCCACAATTATTTATAAGTACATTCAATTTAATATGTAAGAATGTCTTTACTTTACCTGCAATTATAGTGACAATTATTTCAATAAAATATGACAATACAATACAATAATACTTTATTGGACACTAACTAATATGACTGTTAAAAACAATATTTAGTAGACTAGGTACAAATACTTCGCCTTCAGAAACCAGTCCTTGTACAAAATGGGTCCAAGACACTCCATCACGAACTAAGAGAGAGCCGTATAAAAACGTGCGCCTCTCCCAAGCCTAGTGATAAACTATTACGATAATAATCAAAACACAGCGCTGGCGGCGGCCGGTTTGAACTCTATTTTGCATCTCGATGAGGCGGCACCATCAAAGGGGTAATCACCCACCAATAAGAGTAACACCGTGTATTTGAAAGAGGTGCTAAAATGACGCTAGCGAAGTGGTCTCTTCCGCTACCGGTTCGGTCCCACTGATGAAGCTTTTCCAGCTTGTGCTCTTCATTAGCTTAGGGATTATGTATAAAAATAACAGTTTATTAGCACATAACACCACGGAAATATACTTCACATTGCCAACTTTCTTGCGTCCACGTGATCAATTTCGGCAGCCTGTTCAGCTTTGGCTGATAAGTATTAATATATTGTCATTTGTTTTTTTAAATGATTGACGTGTTTAGCTAGTCGTTCACTTGATTTTAAGCGAGACGGCCGCTAATAACAGTTGCAGTGTCACTCGGAGCTCTAAAACATAAAGTTTCGCGTGACACTGCCCTGCGCACGTCATCCTGTGACATCAGCACAGTCTGGTAATCAGATCGCTAGACTGAGATCAGCAGGGCGATCACGTAACCCGATTGCATCCGATAAAAACATAAATTTGTATGGATTTGTCGCGTATCGTATGGTTTGTAAGTTTAAATACGCAGTTCATGTGCATAGTTAGAATGGAAATTTGTCCTGTTGCATTGCAAACAAAGTTTCGTGATCACTCTCCAGGTCATAAAGTTTCATTTGCCCACTAATTTCACTAGCTACAATGCTCTTAAAACCAGAGAACAGCAGGCTTGGCGGCAGAACTGTCACTAGATTCCAATTGATTTATGGCCATATCTATCAAACAATAGAAGTAAACGGTGCGTTATTTCTTTCAATAAATATAACTACTCGTTGTGATTTAACTAACAGTAAACAGTAATTACCTAAAATGTTCATCAAACAATTAGTTTAGCTGTCTGAATAATATAATTCAAATACAAGCGCCAGATTATCGCTCATTTCATGTGCCAAGCCACGAGATAAATTTTTCGTCTATCGAAAATAACGACATAGGTAACTTATTTATAAAGCCAGTAATCGAAGTTATAACAAAATCCTTAATGGTATGTCCTTAACTTGTGATTGCAATGATTTGTTTTTTATTAATTGTTTGATATAAACAATCAGTGTGAATTTAATCAATAAATAACATCTATTTAATTTAATCTCCATTAGCAACATAACAAAGTTAAAAATTTATGTTATTATGTTGGTATGTCCGGTAAAATGACAATTTATAATTGTCGAGATGAAGACATTAATATTAAACAAAGCAAAGACAAAGTTATACCGGCCGATAGATGGAGCTACACTAAAGAAGTTTTACTTCAGTCGTGTGGTCTAAACCACACTAGTTTTTTACAGATATCATAACTAATTATAAAAATATTTAGACCTATTTTCTTTGTTAGTCACAAATAAAACGGCTCTAAGTACATACTTATTTATAATTCATATGCTTTTTGCTCGTTCATAAGCTTCAACTATATTAACATTTCTTTCAAATATGTATAAACATGTTATTATAATTCAGCGTAGCCCATAATGGATACGACGTAACCAGTACTACTAAGTTTACTGTGGCATCAAAATATAAAAAGCGCAAGTTTATGTGCTGTTAAGTTATTCCTCCGCGCGTTAACGAGCTATGATGCAATCAAATTAGACATGATCGACGATCGATCGCGTTAACTGCGACTTGTTTCGGTAATATTTACTGTGTAACGGGTTTCACACTTATTTTGATTTGAGTGTATGTTATGCTCGAAGCTGATGTTAGATAGGCAAATTCGGTGATAGGTACGTACCTATACTTCGTGTGGCAATTGTTTTTTAACTTTCTTTCGGCATAAAATGATTTATAACCATTTGCATAAATTACTACATGAAAACTAGAAGGAACAAGGGGGGAGGGGGGGTCTTGGCATATGGTGGTCACCGAGGGAGGGAGTATAAAAAATTGCAAAACTAGTTTTACAAATTTTTTTTTTACAATTTTTTTGTGTACTTTCCGTTAGTACTAGACACCCTAGTCAATATTAATATGATAAACAGCCCTATTGTATCAGGAAAATAAATGATAGTGAAGCGAATGCGCAGAAGGATTTGAGCTGCCTTTATGAGTCACTCCATCATCCCTATTTTACCATTATATGATTCGACGCACAGTCATACCACAAAATAAGTAATAAGATGTTATATCTAATTAAAGGAGGAAGACGCAGTATGTTTCTCCCCTCACATGTATATCTTGCAACTTTCTAGTTTCTTTCACATGGCAAGCTGTTTGCATCGCACCTAATCTAAGCGGATGCTTTTCGAGACGCTACTGGTTTACCTTATCTCACCTTTATTTACATCCATGATTCCTCCCAAAATTTTCATAGCTTTTACTCCCTTTATTGGTAAATTATGAAAACCTTTTTAGGTAGTCATAATTCAAGCCCCGCCGGACACGCCAGCTTGTTCATGCCGAAGTTTATTACTGTGATAAATAAGCCCAGATAAAAGGATTTGAACGTAGCTCTACCATATTATGTATTCTGTGGCTACGTAAAACAAACTCAGCGGGGCTTAAATTTTTAATTTATAAATAGGTTAAACTGAAACCGTAGACCGACATCACTGACAGGTGGACCGGCCGATTATCTCGGTATGACGCCTGGCATGTTAATGCTTAATATTATATCATCTTTACGTCCGTTTGTTTGTTTACATGATGTGAAATTATTAAGAATTTCAAAATACTTGCTATAATTAAGGCAATGAGACTAAGGTCCGTATTACAGAACGATGCTCAGTCATCGATTGGTGCTCAAGCAGAGATTTCATTCATAAAGTGATCAATTAGTGAATGAAATATCTGCTTGAGCACCGATCGATGACTGAGCATCGTTCTGTAATACGGGCTAAAGAGTATTACAAAAATTTTAGTCGAAATATTGGTTTTCACAACAAATAAAATTAAGTTTTTTAGTTAAATAGATCACTCCTTATTAATTAAATGTGACTATGTAAGTACGTAATCTACAGAAAAGAACGCATAATACAATATATTTTTTACACATACTTTAACGAAAATAAATACAAAAAAGCTTTTAATAATAGCGTGCGCGTTGATGTCTTTTATATGAAACCTAAATTAATTTTTGCCATCGAACAAAACTATTCAACGCGCCACTTAAAAAGCTAAGTTCCACATAAACGATTGATATGTCTATATAAACAGTATAGCTGCATTGTTTTTATTAACGAAATGTTCACCAGCTTAGCAAATACCATTATCAACAAATCCATGATAAAAATCTAAGATAGTACCTACCAATTATTATCTTGAATCCAGATAGATAATATCATATAAAATACTCTTGTAACATTCTTTATAGCTACGATTAGCTCTCAGCAATGGAGAACCAATTTAAATAAATTTCAAATAAGGCATTTATGAGAAAACCCCGTGGTGTAACAACTCCCCAGTCTAATTTAAACCCTCCTGTTTGACTGAAAGGTTTATATCGGAAAAACGACAAAAACCAGCGCCTGAGTCATTCTCGTTAGTCAGATCACCTTCGTCACCACCAATTTACTATCTATCAGTATTTATTTATAGAAATTCACACCTTAAGTAAACAGAAATAGGTTGCATAATTCAATGTATAATTATGGTTGTTAAGTCTTTTCGGAGCTGGTAGCGGGGTCTTGTTAGTAAGCTTATTGTTAGACGGCTCGTTTTCTCCTTTTCTATCGTGAGTGGATGTGATATTTCCGTCCCTATCTAGTCGTTACGGCAAGGTCGGCTCGTTAAAAGCTCTTAACGAGAGGCGAAGGAAAAGCACGAGCCTCCTCGTGGCTGTCAAACTTTTTTGTGTAATGTAATTTTTTGATTGGGATCGTAAATTCTTTTATTTTGCGATGGGTTTCATAGTTCAATTATTGTTTGGTCTACACTTTAATTACTGTGGTAATACGGCATTGCATTAAACTTGCTCTAGGAAAAAATATCACTAAACGTAAATACTTACAATAATTATTATAAGACCTTACTATAAAAAAATAACTTTACACAAAAAAAACTTCACTAATCCGATATAAAGACTTTACTTAAGTTAGGCTTAAGTTGCTGTACGTTCGATATCGTTGCTTTAGATAAAGTTTTGGGAACCACAGCAGAGGCTTGCAAGGCATGACTCGCGCGTGTCTCGTTCACACCTGCGCTTGCGTCGTAGCGCTATCTCATTTTGCACACCAAACATGTCTCATTGTGTAGTAGCACCAATATTTGTTTTTTAAGAAAAATCCTTAATATCATTAACATAAGATATTTTTTTATGTTATTCTAACGATACGAAATATGTCAAATGAAATATTTAACACTAGCTGACCCGCTCCGCTCCGGCTTCGCATGAGTTAATTTTATGCCTCGAATCACATCTACCCTTGCCCCTCTCGACCATTCAGTCTATTTGCCCTTTCTCTACACTTTTCGATAAGTAGCTCTCCCTTCTTCTCATCCTGCGTCTTTGCTTTTTCCTTTTCCGTTTATCAAACATTGTTTTTATTCAAAACTCCAGTGTGGAATCCCTTATCTAAAAATCTATCTATAATTACTTTTTGGATAAACCTATTGTGATGAAAAAAATGTAAGAGTCTGCTCAAAACTCCAAAGAATACATAGCAGCAAACGGCATTCCTTTCAGCGGGTTTCAGGACGATTTCATAGAGACTATTATAGAAAAATTCTGTTTGGGGTTTACTAATTTACAACCACAATTTTTTTTTTCAAATTATCTCCTATGTATAGATTTTATTTATAATAAATATCTTGGTTTACTTACATTTTAAAACTATTTTTTTTATACCCGCAAATGAAAGGTAGTTTTAAAAATCAAGTAAATAAAATGTCGTTACTGATAACAATGATGATTTTAGTTAGAAAACTATTGTGAGTATGACATATTTTGTAAGATAAATAACGGCTAATTTCACGTCAGTTAAAAAGTTGAATTAATTCGACTTATTAACTGACGTGAGTTTAGCCGTTATTTATCCTAAACAAGACAATTCTCACATTCTGAGCGCTAGATAATGGTGTCTAATCTGTTGGCACAAACTAGACTAAACTTAACTAAAATTAGGTTTAGTCGTGTCAAACGACGTTCGCTAATCTGTTGTCGCATTTTTAAACTTAATTTTAGTTGGATTCTCTAAATTTAATTTTAGTTACTCAACTTAGTTTAAGTGGTATTTTGCTAATCTGTTGTACCAAATTTACGTCAAACTACGCCTAATATTAGAAACGTCAAACTAAAATTAGTTGGCTTCTAAATTGGTGTACACTTAAATTATTTACGAAATATAACAATCATTTAATGCGTGTGCCAGTACCAGAAATTATCAGGATGGATGAATATGTGGTTTCAGCTTTTATGGATTCATCAGAAAGGTAACATTTATTAAATCTACCTACACTTAAAGAAATCATCTAAACCATATTAACTACAAGTTTCTTTCAGAAATTACCAAGAAAGGATAAGGCTGGAAGGTTTAAGGGATAATTCAAATCCTTTTGAATTAGCCAAGGAGAAATTTAAAAAACTGTTTCGCCTTCCCAAAACTTGTCTGATACATTTAATTGACACTTTAAATGATCCACAGTTAGATGAAAAGTTCCTTCCATAAAACATATAAATGTTTCTATGTGTTTGTATACCTACTTGTTACTCATATTTCAAATTTCGTTATATTATTATCCCTTATACGTCCCTTTACAGACTTTAGCCTCACTACAATTTTTTTTTACAGGCTGCTGAAATTGTCTTGGCCAACCAAGACAATTTTTTAGGTCTAAGTAAACCAGCAGTAGTTAGCAGATACCTGGAACTTGTCACTAATGCCATATTAGAAAACTTAACTTCAATACATGTAAAATTTCCTACAATGCACACTGAAAAAGAATCAGCAAAGGCAGAGTAAGCGTTTAATTTCTGTTTACAGTTATTTGTCATAAGTACCTATCTATGTTCAGGGCCTACAAAAACCAATAATTAGTAGGTAGCAATATACAGTGTTATTTGTTTCAGATTTCTGGCCTTATATAACATGCCCAACACTCTAGGTGCTATAGATGTCACACACATTGCAATAGTGAAACCACCACTTGGTCCTACTGCACCTGGAAACCTTTTTTACAATAGAAAAGGGTTTTACAGCATTAATTGCCATATTGTGAGAATTTATTTATATTTGTACCTACTACATCACCCATTATACTAAATACGAATTTTTCTTTTATGTAATATAGGTACTTATTTAAGTAGCTACCTAGCTACTTTATAAAACAATACTTAATCACTTATGCATCCTCTTAGGAATGCAGTGCAAAAGGTAAAATCGTGGCATTAAACCCTAATTTCCCTGGGTCCACACATGATGCAGCCATCTGGAGGGCATCACAAGTCCAAGAATTTCTATGAAATGAGTTTGTGAATGGAGAAAGAAACCAGTGACTTTTGGGTAACTTTGTATTTATTACTCACTTGTTTTTTTTTAAATCATAAGGCATACATAGATTTACTTTAAACTTTATTTAACTACAGGTAACAAGGGGTACCTTCTGCAACCAGGGCTCCTGACTCCTGTTATGGCACCACCCTCTACAAATGAAACCACCTGCGAGTGCCATTGCAGGGCAAGAAATATTGTTGAGATGTGCATTGGCCGATAAAAACCAAATTTAGATGCTTTCATAGACATCGCTGCCTGCATTATGAACCAACAAAGCCAGCTAAAATTATATTATGCTGTTGCACTATATTTAATATTTTTATTGATGCTGGTAAGTGAATATGAGCAGATTGTTATTAAAATACATTTATAATCAATGTGGGGTTTAAAAGTTATTACACTAAAATTAATATTTATTTTTGCAGATTTGGATGAACTCGATTGAGAGCAAGATTCATCCCCCGATGGAATGGAGGATGAATATCATGAAATTGATTTCCTTGAGGAGGGAAGAGAGATACGCCAATTTGTCATAAATAACTATTTTACATAAAATAAACCATTCAAATAATACACAAGGTTTTATTTCTTAAAATTTTAATAATAAATTATCATCATTAGGTACACTTCAACAATAAAAATAATCAACAATTAACAAAATACAAATATTTTTTTAAGGGACTCTAAACAACTACAACTTAGCGAGGTACAAATGAGAGCAGTTGGTGCATGCTCTCAATGAAAATGGAAGTAGTAGATGGTAAAACCATGATAAGTCAAATTTACTGTGTGGTGTTATCATCTTGTTGGAAGAGTACAGGCAGGCTCACTGAACGAATAGCAGCTGCTAATATGTCAGCAGCCTGCACTATGCTCTCCCTTAACAGCCTACCATTTTCATTGAGGGCTTGCACTAAATTGTTATTCACCGGAGACCGGGGAGGCCTTTGCACTCTACATCGAACACAGCGGGTGCACATGGGTCTCCAAGCTTCCGCTCCCATGTCTGCTTGAGGTTCAGCCTCCACAGAGGGTGGCATGTCTGGTAGGTGTGGCTCTGGCAAAGGTTGACTCACAGAGGCAGGCTGGATTCCCTGTAAAAAGAAAGTGTAAGTATAAATTATGCAACTACACAATTTTAAGTTTGGTGCCTGCCACACAGACTTAGAAATCTGGTTTAGGTAAGTACATTAAAATGTAAAACTGTGAATGAATACCTAATAAGTATATAATCATGCCTAAATGTGGTACAATTGTATACCTATTAAAATAGCATCATAAATTGTTAATATACCCATATTATAAAAAGTCTCATCCCCGCAGTCATAAAACTTTAAATAAAATTTGTTGGTAACAACACAGGAGGAACACCAGAATAGTAGTGTGCAGGAGAGGAGACCTATATCAAACAGTGGGTTGACACAAACCAACATAATGAAAAATGCACCTATAACTGCAGTTAACACTTTTAGAGCCCACTATGTGGCTTAATAAGCCTTTATTCAATATTAAATCATCATTCATGCAGTTTGTCTTTAAAAATAATGTAGATAACTAGGTAATTAATCAAATTATTACCATTTCCATCTGGCAGAATCCTTCAACAGAGGCAGACCCATCTATGTCTAGAATTTTCACTTCCATATCAGTCAGGTCTGCCTCTGCCGGTCCTCCGCCTGTGACGCGTATAGATGTTTGCACCTTGCGAGCCTTAGCCTTCACCTTTCCCACCCACAAATTCCATAACTGCAAATAATGAAGTTATTATTAAAAAAAAATTCACATACATGTACATTTAAAAAAAAATTGGTGTCTTGCATAAACTTACATGCTGCCACTGCTGTGCAGTCCTGCTGTAGCCAAGTTGGTTTAAGCTGTTGCTTAAAGCCGCCTAAAACTCAACGACCCATGTCATGTGGCAGCCTGATTTCCTAGAAAAGTAGACTTCCTGTAATTAAAGGTATGTGCAGTTATTATTTATGAATGACTTTACTGTTTATATGTAAAGTTTACATAATGAAATCATTGTTCAAGATGGCTTTAAAGATTTATGCGTAGGTATGAAAAAAAATAACTAGTATCATTCTTACCTCTCACCATTTCAAAATTATTATGTAGCCACTCGACTAGCAGCTCCTGCTAGCGTTTGTTCATTCGCTTTCTATTTTCCATAATGGAAAATATAATATAATAGCATTCTGTGTGGAATTTTCACTAATTTCACATTTAATTTTAAAACGTAGTGGTTATATGCTCTTTGAATTTCACAATAAATTTTTTTGTCACTTGATTTTTCCACAGATATCAACAAAAATGCGCTCACGCCACAGATAGTAATAGCGTACAGTTCATGCTTTTCAACCAAAAAATTAACAAAATATGTTCTGAAGTTATTTATTTTAATTGTTTAATATTTTCACATACTTTTAATAAATTAAAACAGGGCTGTTTATAATATATTTATCATTCACCAATGATTCCGTTCGTTCTTCACCCAGATAGAAACAACACTATCAATTCAATTTAGTAACTGTCAAAATCGAACTTAGTCCTGTCAATACGATTTTTAAATTTAATTCGACGTGACAACAGATTAGCTTTTATGAATCTCTAAATTAAAATTAGAGATTTTTTAGTTTGGTTTAGTTTAGAGAGTGGTACAACAGATTCGACACCAATAGCCGTCTTCCATGGATGTAATACAAATGAAATTCTGAACAGTCCTCATTTTACCAACACAAATGAATGCCACCGTACCGCGTACTTGTTTATTATATCGGAGGCAATGCTCCCGCGCCGCTCGAACAAAAATAATAAAAAAGCGGTTGTTCCGTGGAAAACGAGTCGCTCGATCGCCTCGTTATGCCCCCATCGATGGCGAGCGGCGATTGAGTTCGATTTCTAAAGTATACTAGTGTTCGGGTTACATCTTGGAACATTTCGTCGTACTCGTAAAAAATACAGTTTCTAAACTTTTATAAGCTGAGATGGTTGAGATGATATGATAACATTTAGGGACACGTTTTGGTACTTTAAAATAAATAAATATTTGTGGATATCTCACACAGCGCACAAACTAAACAAAGCTTGTACTATGGGAACCAGATAACTGGTAAAATACTTATATACATACTTTGTCTGTAAATACATACCTACATAGAATACAATATAACACCCAGATACAGAACAAACATCGATGTTCATCACACAAATGTTTGTCCTGAATGGGAATCGAACCCATAACCTCCAGTTTAGAAGGCAGAGCTACTACCAACTGAGCTATCAGGCCGGTCAGTAATATTACTATAATTAGTTGACATCTTTTTTATAGAATGATCAAAATACAGATAATATATAAATATGAGTATATTGATGGACATTTCACACAGTCTAGACTTCCCTTTTTACAACCGTAATATGGAAACATAAAAAAACTGCATTTACAGTATCTAATAAGTAATACAAAATAAAAATGAGCCTAATTACTCGTATGGCTTAGGGACAAAATTGGACTACAAAATCGGGTTATTGTATGAATAGTTAAAGTAATAGGTAAAGTTAAAGGTGCTAGCTACAAAAGCAAAAATAAACCTGTGATTAGTTTGTATTTCCCGCTTCATAGTAAACGTAAATCGATGCACCTATTCTCAGATTATTGTTCTAATCTCGAATAATCATAAAGTACGTAACTCCAAACATCTAAACAAAAATATGAATGCTTTTAAAATCCACATCACATTGGTGATGTACAAAATTAGCTTTTATTTTGTTTACCTTACACCATTAGTAAAAACTGAACCAGCCGTCATAACAGTGGAACTGTTATAGCTTATACTGATCCGTGTTTATAGTTTCTACTGATCGACATTAATTATGAGCGATATTAACGGAGCAATTAAAATAAAACGGTTTCGTAGGTTACGACTGCGACCCGTCGATAGATTGATCAGACAAACTTATCGAGTCTACATAAACAATAACCAGAAAAAAAATTAAAACTTTAGATATTTTTTTTATTTGTATTACGGATGAATAATTCAAACATTTTCGCAAGCATAATAAGTACATATGTAGTGTAGGGAGAGGCGGCGAAATCTGGGCCAGGTAGTGTGTCCTTGTTAGAGAGTTAAACACCCAGTTCCAATTAGATAGCCAGACATGCAGTAACATGATTCGATATAATTTCCTAGTACCGAATTCCATACTTTTCAATATTTTTATCGTCTTATTAATAATACCGAGTTACCTACGAAACATCCTTTATTATCGTGGGATAATAAGGGATGTTTCGTAGGTAACTGTACTTATTCCACTGCGTATTAGAAGTTATACAGTCATATACCGACTTGTGATTTAACCAAGTACTGAATGAGACCTTAATCAAACGTCACACTCTAAATTGAGTACAAAGTACAAGTATAAAGCTACTCAAAGATTAGAGAGTCGTTTCTTACGCCTACTTACAAACCGATATAGGACTATCGGCGTATAATAGACGTTCCATTATGTTTGGCGTCCCACGTGTAGCGCTGCCATAACAGTTCTAAACGAGGCCCCAAAGGGCCCGCTCTCTCGCTTTGGAATCACCTCTGATCTGTCTACAATAAAACCTGTGTGTGTAAAAAAACACTCTGAGGGCCTCCGCGACCCATAAATGGTTCTTTTTGTAACGCCATGAGAAGTAGAGTGAATTTTTTTCCCTTTCTTAATAATAATAATAATAATAACGCCCAATGATCACATACATAGATCCTGGACCCTAACTAGGATTCCCTGTGTCCAGGGACCCAGGAACTACGAAGACCATGGTCCCACAACACCCAGAATCAGAACAAGTTTTTGCGCTTTTTTTTCTGTGCACAAATGCTTGCAGGACAATGACACGGGAATCGAAACCGCCGTCTCCGGGTTATGAGCCGATCTGCTCAACCACCACATCACAGACGCTGTCAATCTCAATACCTATATTACATTACATACCGCACTGCAATATGTAAAGTGCCTTTTCAGCACGAAAATTGTTTTTTCCTAACCGTACTTGACCAAATAAACAAAACACTATCTACAAAACGACTGCCTGTTCTTCTCTTCCTAAGTTATGTCAACAATAAATATTACAAGGGGTTTTGGCGGGAAAACGAAAAAGATCGCGTCACCGCATTGTATTATTTTCCAAAACTTGTGTTATTATATACAGTGTTAGTGCATAAAATTGATGGCATTTTATTCGTTAAGTGCTGGATTACAGGCATGAGTGAGGGAAAGTGGTATAATGATGGTGAAACGTTTTTTTTCGTGTTGTTTCCAAAACTCCATAGAAGCTTCAAGTAAAGTTGCCTCCACTTTACTAGGAGTATGACTTTGACTAAACTATGACTTGACTATGACTTGACTTAATGGCTTCGACTGTGACTTGACACATATTTGCGAAAATATCATTAACACGAAAAATTATCAATTACTTGACACTGGCTAAATACACAGAAGTGTGAAGCCAAAACATAAAAAAAATTAAAAAAATTTGCTTGCTTAAAAAAACACGATTGCTTTCTGTACAGAGAAAAACCGTGACAGTTACGCTAAATACGTGACTGTATAATACGTCCAAAATCACTTTGGCAAAGTTCAATATTGCTCTCAAGTGTTTTATTCACTTCACCGTGTAGTTTTGGAACCCCAATAAAACGCCAAGTCACGGTTCTATCTGAATCGACTGTCATTCAAGATGAAATTATAAAGATGGATAAAAGAAGCGTGAGTTTGAGTTCTCGTTATAGACATATTTTATTTATTTCCAAGTGCTTTTAAAACGTCACTCAAACGCTCGTTAAATTGAATTGAAAATTGTTGTGGTTGGGCAATTGTTTGTGAAAACGTGTTGAAAGCAAAGCAATGAACGTCGCGACGGTTCTTGTCGGCTGACTGACTGGTGCTCAAATACAAAATGGGAAATGTACTTTTGTTTATCATAAAGTTTATTTTAGGTTACAGTGAGGTAAGTACTTACCTTCAGTTATAAATAAATAAATATTTGTGGACATTTAACACAGTGCCATTTAGCCCCAAACTAAGCAAAGCTTGTACTATACTAAAATATAATATAACACCCAGACACAGAACAAACATCGATGTTAATCACACAAATGTTTGTCCTAGATGGGAATCGAACACATAACTTCCAATTCAGAAGGCAGAGTTATTACCAACTGAGCTATCAGGCCAGTCAGTCAATGTATGATTTGAAAGTGTTGATGTAGCAGGAAAATATCGGTCTGATAACGGTCCAGCCATGTCCAAGAGACAATATCATTTATGGGGTTGGAGTTGAAGTATAAATAAACGATAAATTACGTAACGCCCATAGATAAGGTAATATTAGTCACGCCTAGACTAAGACTATGTCTATGTGCCTAGCGAATACAAAAGTCATACCTACCCATACTTTCGAAAGTATGGGTAGGTATGACTTTTGACGACGCTTGCAGATAATCTTGTTTTGTCTAGCCCCGCATTTAATTGCTTAAGGACACGTTTAAAATAGTTTAGTTAAAATTGAGGCATTTCATCCCGTGAGGGTTGTAGAAGCAACGACGGGAGTTTTGAGACACATTGCGCACAAGTCACCAAGCGGTGAAGGGTAAACTCCTAAGTATAATGTGGTATCTACTAATATTTATTCTGTGCTAAAATGTTCCCAAGAAACCTTCCTTCAGTGTAGAGGCCAAAATGAGACCGCTTTTAGAATACATGTCAATCCAAACACAAACATTGCTATTGCTTTATTTGGCCCCTATATTTATTTCTCTCTGTTATCCACAAAACACGACATTTCATGAAGAACTACCCATATATAGTCTGAATAATGTGATATTAAAATGTCTCATCAAGAAAAAAACAAGAATAACTCAAAGGACCGAGTCTATGCTATCACTAAGTCAAAGTTCCACCTTTGATTTACGTAATTAGTTAATCAAAGCCAATTCGACTTGCCAACAAGGCATATGCCGAAATAGTTGTTTTATAGCGGAAATCCTGCTGTCAACATGTTTCTATATTTTGGCATCGCGATCAAAGTAAAATCGATCGTTAAATACCATAAATGTTACTACTTTTAAATAGTAGTTTCGTCAGATTGTGCAATATCAAATTAGATCAAATGCCTAGTAAATAAATACCTAAACAAAGATAATAAAGCAACGTGGATTTATAGTCAAGCAGTTGTGCCCCGCGGTTTCACCCGCGGGTAAAAAGTATTTTAATTATTTGCTCATCCCACATGGGAACATGTCACTTTTCCGGGATAAACTGTAGCCTATATATTAATCCAGTGTATAAGCTATCTTGGTACCGAATTTCATTCAAATCCATTCAGCCGTTTGAGCGTGAAGGAGTAACAAACATACACACATATACACATACAAACTTTCGCCTTTATAATATTAGTGTGATGTGATGTACCTAAAGTATCCGATATGGTGTCCTCCGAAGCAATTGGTTGAAAATACTTAAATACCACTTTTTGTAGCAGTCTTCAAGCCAAGATATGAACATGGCCGATCGCGAGTACTCCGCCTATTAGGATAGGTGCAGCAAGTTTTCCTCTTTCCCTGATATTATCAGACGTCATCTCAACATTCATTCCAAAAACTATACAGTTACGTTCACGTAGCTGCAGTGATAGCAAGCTACCATCATTATACTTAGTTACTACTACTTTAGGAGTTTTGGCGGGAAAGCGAAAAAGATTGCGTCACCGCATTGTATTATTTTCCAAAACATGTGTTATTTTCAGTGTTAGTGCATAAAATTGGTGGCATTCTATTCGTTAAGTGCTGGATTACAGGCGTGAGTGTGGGAAAATGGTATAATGATGGTGAAACGTTTATTTTCGTGTTGTTTCCAAAACTCCATAGAAGCTTCAAGTAAAGTTGCCACCACTTTACTAGGGGTATTACTTTGACTAGACTATGACTTGATTGACTTGACTTGATCACTTCGACTGTGACTTGACACATATTTGCGTGGAATATCGATAACTTAATAAATTATCAATTACTTGACACTGGCTAAATACACAAAAGTGTGGAGCCAAAACATAAAAAAAAAAAACTACTTAGTACTTATTATTACCATGCTAACTGACGGGCCTACTTAAAAGCTGCTCCGCACGTCGGCTGCCTCAGTGTCCCATCAATCTCATCATAATTACTGCTGGAAGGCGGCGTATTGGACTCACAGTTCGAATCACATTCTTTCTGTAACTTCTGATAATGGCTATTAACGAGATTGCTTCCATACTCTGTTTATTTTTGGTGGAAAGATTTCCTTTAGAACGAGCCCTTTTCACAGAAATAAACGACTATATCAATTTGGATAGTTTGAAAATTGATAACGTTTCGTGTTGTTATTCCTAATTCAAGATCTATTTATAATCTCTAAAGCTTTTTTACTGGCAGTACTTCTTAATGATCACACTATCACACTAATATTATCACACTATCATATCACACTATCACACTAATATTAAAGGCAAAAGTTTGTATGTGTGTATGTTTGTTACTCCTTCACGCTCAAACGGCTGAGTGGATTTGGATGAGATTCGGTACTAAGATAGCTTATACACTGGGTTAACATATAGGCTACATTTTATCCCGGAAAAGTGAAATTTTCCCGAGGGATGAGCAAATAATGAAAATACTCTTTATCCGCGGGTGAAATCGCGGGGCGCAACTAGTAAATTCATAAATTAAAAATAAATATATTAATATTGTCATCGTCTTTGTATTTACCAATGTTCCCTTGTTCAAGCAAATAAAAAATTTAATTGAATTCTCATTTCTGATTTGGTTGCCTATCAGATGTTTAACAAAATAACAGCTGTTATCGCTGCATATACTAGTCCAACCAGCCCGAGCAAAATAATACTATCTAAATATACCTAACCCTGTCGAGCTGGCGTCTCATCTGTTCTTTGTAATAACAGTCTATAGTCAGATCGTAATATCAGCCGTGTTCTCCTAACGAGGTCTTCATTGCCTATTCCAGCAGGGCCTTGTCGCCAATCAGCGATACAGTCCGACCAGAAGAATGCAAATGGTGTAGTTTGTATGCACACCAGTTTCGTTAAGCATACCCGGGACGCCATTATGTAAATCTGTAACAATGTGAAGTAAAAAAGTATTATGTAGTTAGTTTAAAGAATAAAGGCACTTGTAAATATTTATTCTTTAATAAAACTAAACTATATTTATTTTGAGAAAGAAAGTAAAAGGGGTCATAAATAAAACACAGAATTTAGATCAAAAAACAAAAAACTTGCTACATTCCCTCGTTGAATAGAGGCTGATTCGTTGACCGAGGTATGTACGAGCCTATTGGTCGCGCGTCAGCTCAATCAGAAAAAATAGAGGGTTTCCATTACTTCCAGGAAGTAACCTAAAATAAAATAAATTTATATCAAAAATACATCAGTGTGTGCATCACACGTATGCACATTGCAGGGGTAGTGAACTTTTAGATTACCTACTTCAAACTTTTTTTCTATACTTTTATATCACAAATTATACATATATAGATATAACAACTAATACTAAACACTACATATTATAGAAAAAAAAACATTTGGTCTAAAATATGCTGCGATGACCTATAGACAGGTCATAGATAGGCAGTCCAAATGCTCCAGCCCACATCAAACTTAATTTGGTGTAAACATGATCCAATGATAAGTGACAGAACGCCTGTCTGTTTAATTCATTCATGCTTTAATTACCTACCTACCCTCGTACCAATTCTTGTAGAAATACAGAGAGCCAATGGTTGCCATGCAGGTACATCGTTGCTCACTTATCTCTGAATAGAGCCTTATAACTTTTCAATATATTAGTTTTTTAGATACGTGGAGACGTCATTACTTAGCGTAGACGGACGCAATAAATTATAAACATAATTAGTACCTACTGCTAATTGGCTTGAAATATCACCTTATCCTGACTTCCCATCGACGAGGGAACAAATTACAGTATTAATTTATACCGAACTGTATCGAAACGTGCTTTAGTTTTTCACTGTTAATTAATGATTTCTTCTTTATAACCAAGCATCAAAGTCGAAGCTTAAATGACAAAATCCAACTCCGTTGAAACGTTTAAACTTAGCAGTTGCGAGTGCGTTCCATTTATTTTCCTTTCGAAGACATCAATCATATTCATGATACCGCTGATCGAATATCCATGCACATCGATCTCTTTTGCATAACTTGACCAGTTAAACGTGATCCTTGACTTCGATCACAAGTTCCAATTACGGAAACCTACCCATACGAGGAGGGAGGTCTTCAAACTTTGGTGTATGGTAGTCCAACTAACTGTTGCCATATTTAGCAACCTGCTGCGCTAACCTGCCATTTTTAGCAGTTAAAGATTTGAATAAAAAGGTTTCAATCGTTGCTTACCATTATTTTTCTAAAGAAATTTCTGTATAAATCGCGTTACATTTTATTGCTATCCAAAAAGCTTCTCAATGAAAGGTTGAAAATCCTGAGCGCGATATTTCTTAGCACGTTAATTTGGTCCCAACATAAACTTTTCCCATTTTTAAACGCTTCCGTATAAATTCACTCATAATTTGAAATATCATCGCGGCCGAACGTTATATAAATAGTGCATCCTGTTTCAGTGCGCTAAGATCGCTCGGTCGTCAGTCGAGAACGAGACTCGTTTGGATCGGTAATCGATTTTACGAGCTCCCGAAATAAACGGAGTCTTCACAACGCGGCTGAGCCGCGCCATTCTGAACTTATTCACTTGTTTTGTTTTAGAACTTAGCTCTTTGTGAATGGTTTATTTGTAACTGGTCGTAGTCTTCCAGCGCCGTAGGTACCGTGAAAGATTTAGATGGAGGGTGATATTCCCGATAAAGGGCGTCTGGCCTTAACACAAGTATAGATAAAAGTGTTTCCCATAATAAGTAGAATATATAATTACTTGACACTGGGTAAATACACAAAAGTGTGGAGCCAAAACAAAAAAAGTAGAATAAATTTGATAAAAAAATATATATGAAGTAATTTTTTTTAAATAAAGTAATAATAATATGTAATTAAGCAGTGTAGTCGCTTCACCATGCTCTTTGGCACAATGAAGGCATGATCTGGCTTTGCCGAATGAGGCGATTATATAGTTATAGTTGATATTAAAAATGAAACGGTCGTTTCGTCAACATTTTAACACCATAGTTATACTGTAGTCTGTCTATACGAAATCTGATATCGAAAGTCTTATCCACTGCTGTATTATCTTACCTGATGAAATATAAGCCCCTGTTTCACAAAAATTACAAGTAGGTATAGATAAGTAATTACCTAAGTATGGCTGATTCCGAAAATTTTATAGCTTCGTGGTTCACACCACAAGCCTTTTGTTGGTCCGGTTGGTCGAAACGAAACTGTTTTATGAAGTGTTGTCCGTTACAAACGTATTAGGTGTTTAGATAGTAGGTATAGAGATAATAATTGTGTTCTATTTTGCGGCTTAAGTGAAAATCATTTCAATTATGATCATTATATCCCTTGATTTATATAATGATTTCCCCGATTCACAAACTTTTTTTTTATAACTTGTAAACTTGTTAGACTTAAATAACTTGACCAATAGAACCACAAGCTGTAGCAGAATTCGCCGCACCAATAAACGGGTCCGTTCACCTAAATAGTGCAGTGGCTTGTAGGGTGTTATTGTTACGACTAGCTTAACGAGCCTGCTTTGCTCTGTGCATGGCACCTCACTAGTAACAATACCAAACACTACACTTTACTAATGTTACTCGTTTTAGACAAGTATTAAAGGTGTCTTCGGAGTTTTTAAAGGCACTGAGCACATACTAATATAAATAAACGGATCGGATGACAGCCTCTGTGGTGTGGTGGTTGAGCAGGTCGGCTCATAACCTGGATGCGGCTTAATTTTTGGTAATTAATAAGATAGATAGTTTTAAAATTATTAAATTATGCTATAATTAAGATTTGGTAGTATCCAAGTAAGTCAAATTATTAATAGTGGTGTAATTTTTAGCACTTTAAGTCGACAAATTGAAATTTTAAAATTATTTAAATAATTTCATTTATTTCAATTATTCTTATAAAATCAACATTGATTTTATAAGAATAATTAAAAAGAATTACTTTTGACGGCGGCAACGTCTAGTTATAAACTCTATGCGCAGCGGGCTGTACCGTAATGTACTCTGTGGCAGCATTTAAATTTATTACAGTGGCAACACTGACATTTGTCATCGCTTCCCTACCCATCTGGCTATAAAAAGGGACCGCTCGGTGTACTACGGATCATTCTTGTTCCAGACACGGCGCGGTGCGCACGCTGAAGGCCTATAGTTATATAGATTGCAACCTACGCACAACCCGTCTTCTGCCTATACTTTCAAAATGCTTAGTTGCAAAATATTATCGTGATAAGCCGTTAAAAATATTATTATAAATAGGTTGTGAAAAAAGAAGTTCTGTTTAATACAACTGGCGCAATCAATCCGCCATGAGTTTCTCGAGTTGCCAGGGGCGGAACTTAAAAACTGATATCTCTATAAATGCAGCTTTCTTTTCTAATTACTGCTAATTACCCATCAGAATCAGCGTTCATAGGACAAGTTAATGATCTGTCGGTGCGTTTATCGTCCAATCCAATATGGAAGATAAGTGCTTAATAACTGCAATCTGAGGTTTGCGTATTAGTATTAAAATTCACACCATATTACAGCCTACGTTATATCTAATCTGTGCAGGTGCTATAAATGAAATTATGACTCTATCTTTCAGTTTAAGTCAGTAAAAATTTATAAGATGCTATCAAAGTATTATTTTGCAACCAACATAAATAATAATAAAAAAATCGCTATTTCGTGGTGGCGGCCATCTTGGAATTGTAATAAATATTATTTTTTTTGTTTTGTTTTGGCTCCACACTTTTGTGTATTTAGCCAGTGTCAAGTAAGTGATAATTTCCCAAGTTAATTAACATTATATAATGTGTCGAGTCAAGTCACAGTCCAAGTCATCAAGTTAAGTCATAGTCTAATTTAGTTAAGTCATACTCCTAGTAAAGTGGTGGCAACTTTACCAGAAGCTTATAGAATATCCATAGGGAGTTTTGGAAACAACACGAAAATAAACGTTTCACCATCATCATACCACTTTCCCACACTCATGCCTGTAATTCAGCACTTAACGAATAAAATGCCACCAATTTTATGCACTAACACTGAAAATAACACAAGTTTCGGAAAATAATACAATGCGGCGACGCGATCTTTTTCGTTTTCCCGCCAATACTCGTAATTTATATTATACTCTACTAGTAAAGTACTTTCATTTGATGGGTATCAAATGAAAGGACTTGACTAGTATAATGAGCGAGCTATGAAAAAACATGTACTTAATCCGCCATTTTGTGGCGGCGGCCATCTTGGACCGGTTTTCATGAAACATAACTAAGAGCACTCCCGCATAACGCTCTTCAAAAACGAAAATAAAATCTGTCCATAGCTACGACGCCACAGCAGCCACACACACACACACACACACACACACACACACACACACACACACACACACACACACACACACACACACACACACACACACACACACACACACACACACACACACGCGTACACGACAAACTCATAACACCCCGTCGTAATTAGATGAGTAGCTACGTTCAACGCAAACATCAATAAACATGCACTAGTCGTGCACTGCAACTAATTGCTATGATCCAAAATATCCATGTTTCCTAACTCCATCTAGATTCAGAGTAGGTATTAAGTATAAATAGATCTACCTTTATATTTTATCTTTTATCGGATCTCGGTCAGTCTGTGCCTTGTCCGTTCCCTTCCTTGGTTCCATCTCTAAACCATAGACTATGGCCACTTGAGCTCAGACGGTTATAAACAGCTAAAATAAAACTCTGCTAAAAGCGCTGCGCTGTTCGCGCCTCGGCCACAACATTTGCATTTCCTTATAGCAGGGCGACAGTCGCTTGATAGCCCCAAACCAAAATTATATAGGGCGAATACTGTACCTAAAACTTTTTGATTTAAAACTTCTTCACGCATGCTTGGCTTGGGGGATAAATAAGCTGGTGCATGCGAGGCGAACGGAAGTTGAAGTTGGTTCACGTTGATCTACATTGTCAACATAACTTTAAAAATGTGTATTATTATGTGATGAAATATAAATGACAATTGAAAATTATCAAAATGACGACATTAATATTAAACAAAGCAAAAACTAATTTATACCGGCCGATAGATGGAGCTAAGCTAAAGAAGTTTTACTCTAGTCGTGCTTTCACACGACGTAAAGCACACTCGTTGTTCAAAGTGCATTAATAATATGTATGGATATCTCACACAACGCCATCTAGCCCCAAACTAAGCAACACTTGTAATTATGGGAACCAGAGAACTGATACCATACTTATATACTTTTTGTTTGTAAATACATACATAGAATACAATATAACATCCAGACACAGAAACACCTATGTTCATCACATAAATGTTTGTCCTGGGTGGGAATCGAACCCACAACCCACAGTTCAGAAGGCAGGGTTATTACGAACTGAGCATCGGGCCAGTCAATTTTTTTAATTCCATTAATTGCATTATTTTGAATATTTTATATAATTTTAATGGTGAGGCTATCACCATTGAAATAAAATATATCTGTTTAAATAAATTACGTGTCTTACGCAAGGACCTCCAAAGAAGTTCGTTTACATAAGCTACATAGAGCCACTTACAAGAACACTTAATTATACATTTGAACAGTGCTAATAAATATAAATTGACAAGCGCAACCGATCCAGCGTTTATGTATATTGTGCCTGCACCGCGCCGGCATCCACGGCTAATGAGGCCGCGTTGACACGACGTGGGTTCTTCTACTTCAAAGAACCAGCCTAATTATCACAATGCAAATCGTACAAACATTAGTAAAATGTTAGCCAACATGTGCCGCGGCGGAGGCCGGATCAAACATACGAGCAAGCGAACAAACACCACTGTTTGGACTATCGCCACTTTCGGTTCTGTACAAATAGGGACTGTTGTTTGTTCAAGTGCCGGCGACACGCCACTGCGGAGCTTGGGCCAGCCTAACTACACCTTATAAGGCGCTTTATTCTTCCCATCTCGCAAGAGGAACAAGAGGTCTGGTTGTGCTGGTGTCGGTTGAAAACAAGGCGACACCTTTCTCGGCCGCGGTGGGATGGATTTACCTGTCAGATGTTTTAACGAGCTAAGTAAGGGTTGACAAAGGCTATAATTTACTTGGAGCCGAGTTCAACAACGCCTTACGAATGTAGCGAACAATAAAACTATTCCCCACGTATTCTTAACCAGCAGACAATTAAGAACGTAGACAAAAACACCTGATTATAAATAACGATTTATGGATTGACCGACGTCGTTAAAGAAAATATGAATAAAACGACGTATTATATGATCCGAGTCGCTGCAGGCGTCGGATTGCGTCGCCGAACGGTCGTTTTTATTGCGACCACTTTTTATAGACAAAATGATGTTCAATAAATATATATGTGGTGATGAATATATAGTATAGGTAAGTTAAATGTTTACAGGGTGAGCCCTGAAACTTAAATGTGATTATTTTTAGTTTGGCGTCAAGTCTCTTTAACATCACCCACTTATTGACCCCTTGAGCAATGAAAAATGAAAAAAAAAAAAATAGATAAAAAAAATAATAAACGACGTCATCCCACAGATAAATAATAACTACGCCACAACTGTACTAAATAGAATATAGTATTTTTCTGCATTTGTATTTTGAACTAGTGTATTATATATTTATATATATTATTATATTTGTATTTTAATTAGTGGCAGGGAATTTTTTTTACGTAAGTTCTTTTTTTTCATAAATAATCAATTTATTAGAATGAATGATTGACATGCTATTCTATAACTTATTTATACATAAATATAGTTATTATGCTAAAAACAAACGACTATAAAATTAAAATTATAAGCTGAGAAAACCATAAAAAGAAAACTTAATCAAACAATTCACTACCAGTAGACAACGTGCCCATTACGCTGGCAGCATTGCGACGAATGGTTGAATGCTCAATCTCAATTAGGGCAACTTAATTCATACAATCTTTTGCAACCCGTTAGTTGACCATTTACACCTTATTGTAAAGATAAAACAAGTCTATTCGCGCACAAAAATTATCAAAACATAATTTTGACTAACAGTTACACCTTATTGACCTTAGTACAAACTAAGGAAGGGTTTTCAAAACACCATAAAATAAAAACACCAGCCTTTAAAAATCAAATCTCTAGGTTCCAGTGGTTTGAGCTCTACTTTATCTGTTAGTCAGTCAGTCCCTCAAAAAAGCCTTTTGATAATGGCTAAATGATAAAAAAATAATATTTACTATTTAAGTTTACTGAATTATATATTTAATGTTATCTTTTTAGGTGCAAACTTATGAATAAAGGCTTATTTTAATTACTTACCTTACTAATTATAAAGATAATATCGGTTGTGATATTTTCGTCTCGCACCTGCCACTGCCTAGTTACCTGCCAGCTGACGGTAGGGCTTATAATATAGGTATCTACTTATAGTTAGTATAGGTACTTCTTCATAATTAAGTTAATTGTCCAACACGTCAATGCCTCTTATTTACTCATCGCCTACGTTGCGTAATTGGCGTGGAGACGAAGTGGAAACGTTTAATTTTAAATATAGACTTGACTCCAATATAATGATACCCACATACTGTTGTCAACATTCCTATCAATTTTAGAATTTATATTTTAAGTCTATATTAAATGGCGGCCTTTGCTAATTTAATTACACACAAGACCATTTTATGCAAGTCTTGGTTTGTAAAAGTGAGACTAGGCATATTCGAAATTTATAGTTTCTATTACTGACACCTAAATCAAGCTTTTAAGAGTTACATATTTTTACCACTTAATGATGTAAGTCTGCGTGTTTAGGCCAAATCATTTAAACACAGATAAAAACCCATGATGGAGTACCTTATTATTATGGCAGAAATAACTTTAGCTCGAAGGACCATTATGGCCTTTAAGCATTTATGTAAGTTGCCGCTTTACTATTCATATAGCAGTACCAAACGTGGTATTTGCCACGCAACCCAACGCAGCGCATTTATATATTCTTTGGCGTGTATAATATTTTATTAACTTATCCATTTTATTTTTCTAGGTGGGTAGTAGTAGCAGGTGCGTGGCGCGCCAGCGTGCTGCGGCCGACGTCAACGCCTGCAAACACGGCCAGGAACGAGAGGCACTCTTCTCTACTGCAGCTCTGCGCTTGGGGCGTTCCTGCTGCGCTGGCAGCGGCTGTGCTAGTCACTAGGGATGTTGACGCTGATGAGCTCACAGGTAAGAACAGCGACAACAAAGCTTCAACCCAGACTAGATTTTATAGACACAGCCATAGAGTTAGAATTTGAAAGAATACAATTTCCAAAATCGTATCATTTTACCAGCATTATTCTTGATTATCAAGCAGGATCAATGTCTAATTCGTCTGATAGGCGCTCTGTCTGCTTAGTCTAACGATTAGAGTACCTTACGCTCGTGATCGTATAAGGTGAGAAGTTGTATGGCGCTGAGCTTTCGTTCTTATTCTAGTTTGAATCTATAAGTCCTATAACTACAGAAAAAATAATAATACACGCCAAAGACAGCGTCTGTGACGTATAGTGGTTGAGCAGCACCCCTACCGCGTAACCGTTCTGGGAATCGGCTTCGCCTGCCATCCTGCTCGCGCCAATTAACGAGTCCACGAGTGCGAGCGAGAGGGAACATGATTACGATCTCCACCAGACTTACGCGGTAAGGCCCCAGGTCGACTCATAGCCCGGAGTGGCTTCTATTCCCGAGACAGGACAGGTATTTGTGCACAAAAAAGCGCAAATATTTTTTCTTTAAGTATTGCTAACTAATAGAAGGATCCTCGGCAATATTGAAAAAGTCCTGAAACAATAAGCAATCTATTAATAACTTCTATTCGTTGAATTGAGAATTCAATAGCTCTAAATGAAAATAAAGTCGATACTCATCTACAATTGCACTTGTAAGTCTTCTCACATCACGAAGGAGTACCTACACAATCCATCAAACTGGCTGTTTTTGTAACACCCCACTTCTCAGTACCCGTGCCTCGATATGGCGCCTTATATCATGCAATTACTTGGCTGACCAAGAAAAATAGACATGCGGCAAAAAGCGGTCCTAGCTGATCGGTCGTCCTTAAAGAACCTTATAATAAGTTCAACGCTTCATAAGGAGGCTGCTCCATTAAAGGGTAGGCTGTTCCATTTAAGTCCGTTTGAAGAACATAGCTGTAACGTACTTATATCGATAATTGACAACTTTGTTCAAAGGGAATGGCTACAAAACCAACCGTCAATGGAAAATATTATTGCACTGAAATAATACGAATAAAATTCTAACGTAATATTAAAGGTTCCTTTAATTTTACGGTTCAATGCCACAAAGCAAGAAATAGACAAATGATACTACATTAACTGCAAAACTATCCTATACTTCTACAGCACTGACCTTTTCGCTTTTATTCTGTACCCCATTATTCAAAGGTTCAAGTATAAGCTATATAATGAGTTTGACATTACGCTGGTTCACAATTTTTTTTTACAAATCAATAAAATTCTAATACACATCCGTATATAATCAGAACACAATGGTGAAGATGGCGATTCATATTTTAATAGTCCTTTCTTGTTTGATCGGCGGCATTTACAAAGCGATCAAAATCTGGTATGAGTACGCAGGAGCACGCATTCATACGCGGTAATGGCATTCGTGGTGTTTGTATGGAATTGTATGGAATACCGGGTGCATTGTTATCGCAAGCGTATTACATAAAAAGTGCTGCGTGTGTGCCTCTGGGCTAATTCTCCAGATTAACATTTCCAAGACAAATAGAACTTTCATAAAAATCAAAAGAAACATCAAAAAATGATTTATTCACAATGGTTTTTGTTATAATGTGCTTTTGTTAACTTTAATCTGAGTAGTTACAAAACCACCGCGGCTCGGCGCGTGGATCAAAGTACGAGTAACCCTAAATTTTTATATCTTTAGATGGTTACTTAATTCTATGAAAACAAAGCGGTGAAACACACGCGCCTAATTATTATTTATCAAACATAACCTTATCATTTAAGCTAGGGGAGATTAATTTAAAGTTAAACGGACTGCCGGCTATTTGTAGAACACGCACTGATACGGAAAAAACATTATATCTTCAAAAATACAGACGTGTCGCATGGATCTGAAAGAACGGCGCTTACTGTCGGTTTTTGTAGATTTCTTAAAAAATGTCCTAAAGTGACAATGGCTCTAATTTTTCAGTTTCTTTGTTTACACCTATCGGCGGTGTAGGTAAATCTTATCTAGCTAAGTAATCATCACCATCAGCCCAAAAACGTCTAGTAACTTACATTAGATCAAATTATCAGTAGGTACCTATTCTGTTTCTAATAAGCGATGCCATGTGGATTGGATTAAAAAATAACTAGGACCAATCGCAAGAAAAGAAAGAAAGATTCATAAATAAGATAAAAGTCTCCGTGTCTCCAGCACAGAATAAACAATGCTGTGCTCCGCGAAGATCCTTATTTGCAAAAGCTCGCCGTACTCAGCTTATATTTTGTGTTTTGGACTTGGATGCTTTGTTGTTATGTTAGCAAATGCAAATTTTACTTAAAAACAAATAGAAAAGTTTAGTCAATTCGTTCTTATTAACCACGATGTTGAATGGTTAAATTGATAAATTTTTTGCTCATATATTTATTTGCTTTTTCCCGCATTGAATGAAGTGCAAGCAAAGTGCTGCTGCAGTCATCGGCCTCACTTGTTTCTCAGCCTTCTCGGTCTTATTGCAGTTTTATTCGTGCCATATTTTATTTTTGTTTCCATTATGACGACCGAAAGAAATGCTCAACCATTATTCGAGCCGTTAAATACGACACCTTTCCTCCTCGAACGCTCGTATTTCAATTTTAAATCGGCCCTTTTAAACGCCTTATTAATGCAAGCCTTTTTTGTCGCCTTGTGTTTGTGTAGGTGTTCGCTTTGAGAGCAGCTTTAGTGGAAATTGGAATGTTATTCAGCTCGATAAAGAGAGCTGGAGAGAAAGAATTCGTATCCGCCAGCCGCGGTCCCACGGAGAGACGAGTTTGTTTACCTTTTTAACGCATTCGTTTTCACGTTGCAGGTACATGTTTCGTCGGTAACCAGTCGAGCAAATCCTTGCTGGCGTTGGTTATCGTACCGGAAGCGATATGCCTGCTGCTCGGCAGCTTGTTCCTATCGTCGGGTCTGCGAGCGGTATTGCGGCGGCCGTCGCCCGCGCCCGCGCCGGCTGGGCTCCTGAACTCCGCGCCACCACCGCACACGGATCAAAGCGTGCTGCGGCTGGGAGCGTTCACGGCGTTGTACGCGGTGCCATCCGCTTGCATACTCGCCACGTGGGTGTACGAGTACGCGTGGCGGGACGAGTGGTTGGCGGCGCCCGTGCCCTCCTCGGAGCCGTTGACGCACCCGCATCCGGCGTTCTGGGTGTTCCTGTTCCGGATATTCGCGACGCAAGTGCTAGGGGTGATGGTGGCGGTGTGGATCGCGACGCCGCGGCTAAAGGCGCTGTGGCGGCGTGCGGCGGGCCCGCGCAAGCCTGCGCCGGTCAAGTGCCCGGCGAGCGCTGCGCCCGCGCCGCTGACGCTGCACTGCTACGCGCCGCACGCGCACTCGCTCGCGCGACACCCCGCACAGAAGTACGCGACGTACCGTCCACCGCAGCAGCACTCGTACAGGAAACCTAGGCATTACCACTACTCCGCGGGGGAGACGATTCTCTGACCGAATCGATATCAACCTTACGGTGACAAATTAAAAGACTATGAGGAAAAATCTATGAACCGCATTTAGGTTGTTGAGTGTTTTCACGATGTAACTTTTCCAGAAGTGCCATTAGTTTTGTAGTATGTTATTCAGAGTGAAATGCTGAATTGGGTGAGTGATTGTAATAAGTTTTTATGTACCTAAGTATACTTATATTATAATTTTCGTTATTATAGTCTTTTCTGTAAATATTTACAATTTAGGAATATAAATAGGTAGATATTATATTATAGGTAAGTAACCTAATTTTTATTATATCTGGACTATGATTACCATAAGATCTTTAATTTTACGTAGATACCTATAACGTAAAGGCACATGTGAATACATTAATTACAGTTATGATTATGGTAGAGCATTATTAATCATTGTATTGATAACATTGTAAATATATTATTGAAATAAGTAAGCACCTATTACCTAAGTAAGTATTTAAATTAAGTTTTATCAAAGCACATGAAGTATCATATCCAATTTGCAACTATAAATTAATATAATTGTTGAGAAGGCATATTAAGGAATGTATCCATATTACGTGACCAATTTGTTTTTAAATGTATGCCCGTCCCCACTCGGTGACCACCTGTAGTACCTATATGCCCAGACCCCTCTCCCTCGCCCCTTCTTCCATTTTATATATGGTTATTATTGGTATACAAATATGGTTTTAATATTTGAAAAAAAAAAACATTTGACTCAAACTTTTTTTTTATTAATACAGCGCTTGCCGCGAGTCGTTAACAGTTCGTACATAGCGTACCTATAAAAACAAGTGAATAAAATATTATCAGGAAAATATTTTTTGTAAATATTTATTGTAACAAGAACTTACTTTATGTACTCATCTCTTAACGGCATTCAAAACTCATTTTCCTTTCGTATTGCTTGCATTGACAAGGAATCCTTGTGATATTTAATAAACACATTATATAGCCGATAGTACAACGACATTATAGTATCAGAACTAACTCTCATTAATTTTTTTCTGCACTACATAGTGCTAGTTTTCAATCAGCTGAAGTACTTATAAATTGTGAGCTAACGTCCCCACCCCACAACGCCATATGTACGTAAGTGTTGCCACCTGTGAATTTAAAAAGCGCTAAACGCTGCGCGCCATATTTTGATATAGCTCGAAAAAGCACGAGATTTGGAGGATATTGACTAAGTGATGAAAACCTAATCCTACTCTGATGGGTACGTGCCCTTGCTACGGGCTACATCCGTTGCTGTAATAAGTCAATATAATAACAATAGTCAATTAAGTAATGACAAAGTCACGGAATATATAAAACAGTACCATGTACGCATGTCGTGTGATTGTAACAGACGCTTTAGAGTACTCACCTTTTTATAACACACGATTATGTATCATTATTGTTTAAAATTAAACTATTTAAGCGCCTTCGCAATGTGATAATTTTAACAGTCATAAATAATCTTAAACCAACACATCTAACACAAAATAATATAACTATATAAGTGCTCGTCTATTTTCGACAAGGCAAAATAGCCCACCTCCTCGCCAAAATAGAATCTAAGTGCACTGTGAATAGAGACTGAAATGGATTGTGAATATAATAATTATTTATAACTACTGTAGGTTTCATATGTACTAATAATAACTATGGTTTTGTAAGTAAATGTAGAAATAATTTGTGCATTGATTTATTTGTAGGATTATGGATGCTACAAATATTGTATTAAGTACTTAAATAAAATGATTGTACAGTTGCTGAACTTTTATTTTTAAAGCATTACAAGCATACGCAGCTGAACAGCCTAAAAAGACTATTGGCATATGTATGGATAATTTTTTCTTGGGTTAGTCAAGTTACAGTCCAAGTCATCAAGTCAAGTCATACTCCTAGTAAAGTAGTAGCAACTTTACCAGAAGTTTCTATGTAGTTTTGGAAACCACACGAAAAGAAACGTTTCACCATCATTTTTTTATGGTGGTGAATGATGTGCGAGCTAGTCGTTTACCTGATGTTAAGCGACACGGCCGCCCATAACAGAACAGTGTCACTCGAGTTTCGAGCGACACTGCACTGCGCACATCATCCTGAGACATCAGCACAGTCTGGTAATTTGATTACTCGACTGTGAGATCAGATAAAGTCTCAATTGCCCAGTAACTACACTAGCTACAGTGCCCTTCAAACCGGAACACAGTAGCGCTTGCACACTACTGCTTGGCGGCAGAATAACTGGCAAATCGGTGGTACCTACCTAGACGAACTTTGCAACAAAGTCCTACCACCTAGTAATTATACCACTTTCCCACCCTCATTTCTGTAATTGAGCACTGAACGAATAAAATACCACCGATTTTACTGATTAACACCAAAAATAACACAAGTTTTCCCGCCAAAACTCAAAGCTTTGCCTTTGACAAAAAGTGACACAGATATTACAGAATTAAAGTGCAACAGGGCTGCCAGAAATATTCTAACTCAATTCGCCTAATTTTTACTGCCGAGTAGCCTAAATCACCTATTTTTTTTTTCTTGAAAATTAGCCAAATTCTCTAAAATAAAATAAAAAAATTGATAAGTAGCCTCTATTTAGCCAAAAACCTTGACTAGACTAGACTATGAATGTCACTTGACATTAATATTAATTAACTTGAAAAATTATCAATTACTTGACACTGGCTAAATACACTAACGTGTGGAGCTAAAACCAAACAAAAAAAAAATTAGCTTCGTTTTCAAATTTCGAGTGGGTTTATTAGATTTTTGAGTTTAGAGAAAGAATATTATAAAGTAGGACGACTATTCTAAGCTATGTTTTCGATAACACAACTTAACCGTTTTAGTAATTATGTGATAGGAAGTTACAAGACAGTTTTAACTGGAAGGTAAAGTTGAGGTTATGATGCTTCCCCTCATTGTTTATAAACCTTGAAATAATTTGCTTTGCATTCATCATTTCTCTGACTTTCTGAATTAATAACATAGTATCAATTAACATACATTTTTATATTAATTGAAATCATTACAGAAATAGCTTGCTAAGCTCTTTGCAAGTATGTAGCTATACCAAGAAATCAGCAGAAGAAAAGCTAGGATTAGAAAAGCCGAAGCGGCCGCTAACACCTTTCTTCAAGTTTATGGGCCAAATGAGGCCTGCACTGTTGGGTAAGAACCCGGGAATCACTTCCAAGGAGGCTATATCATGGACATCAAAGCATTGGCAGGAGCTAGATGCTGAGGTAATTAAATGATTTGATAAACTTTTGCCTGGATATGTATAAATGATGTTTTTGTCTGTGTAATAAAGCACTCAGCCACGTTGAATGACAATCGAAGACTCCAAACTGTAAACAGCTTAAATTTGTAAAATACTAAATATTCCTTCATGTGTAAATATCTTCAATAACAACCACAACAACCACCCAGTAACCATACCAATGAATAAACTATCACTGTTACATAAATAAACATCGAAAGTGAGTCCCACACTGTGTATATAGATAGATCTGCTTGTTTATGAACCAATAATAATAATAAAACCTACAGTTTCTTATATTAAAAAAATTTACTGGTATTTTAATTATAGCTTTTGAACCTGTTTATTAGATGTCATCTTTGGAAAGTTGCTGCAAGCTATGACATATTTTTTTATCTTTAACTTGTACATCCATTTTCTAATTTCCATTTCTAAGAACACAGTGTGTTATTGCCCAAATTGGGCCAGGTGCTGCCTAACCCATTAAATATCTTTAATAATAATTTCAGACAAAAGCTCAAATGGGAAAAGAATATGAGAAAGATCTAGAAGACTACAAAAAGATCAAGAGTATGTATGAAGCATCACTCACACCTGAACAGAAGGAAGACATTAAGAGAGTTAAGGAAGAAATGGCTGCTGCCAAGGAGAAGAGGAAACTGAAAGCTGTTAGTATATCAACACTAGCTAATCTCTTCTATAGTTTTCTAAGAATTATGCTATTGACTAATTAAATATTGGCCCTGCTAATAATATAATAATCAACCAATATTTTTTTCATATTCCTAATCATTTACTTGTCAATTTTAAGGAATACAAAGAACTGGGAAAACCAAAGAAACCAATGTCTTCCTACTTTTTATTCATAAAATCAAGAAAACAAGCATTTGAGGGAAAGAATCTCAAGGAATATCAGGAGCAAATAAGAAAAGACTGGGAGAAACTACCACAGAGTGAAAAGTCAAAGTTGGAAAAACAAGCGCAAGAACTTATGAAGCAATATAAGTATGTAAAAATGGCAGTCAAAATGCCTATTGTTACTTTTTCATGACTAGCTAAATCAATCTTTTATATGGTGAATAGAAGGAGGTATAGCTAAAATATACAAGTATAGGTCCAGATATACAATACAATATATATATAATATATATATGACAGCTTGAACCCTGGGAAAGGATTTTTAATGCAAAATACTGTGTGTAATGTGAAATATTTTTGATGTGATATATGTTATCTACACTCAGGCAACAGTTGTTTAATATAATAATTTCACTTAATATTTTTCTCTTCCAGAAAAGACATAGAGGCATGGGAACTGAAAATGATCTCATTGGGGCGATCAGATCTTGTCCGCTCCAAACCTGTACGAGAAAAGAAACCGAAAACTGTTGCAAAGAAACAATAGGAATTTTGGTGCTCTGACAATTTGACTGACTCCAGTGACACAAACACACATTCTAGTTCTAAGGACACTGTACAAAGTATTAATAAGCAACCACTTCACTCTTCTAGTCCAGAAACAGAAAAGACTAATAAAGAAGAAATCCCAGAACAGTCAAGTAATGTAACACAGAATAATGCTACAAACAGCAAGTCAGTTGAATATCAGAGCACGAGTGACCAAGCCAATGTGTGGCTTAAAGATTCCTCGACAGAAACCTCAAAGCCAAGCCAGAGTAAGAGCTTTATTAGTAGTATTAAAAAATTCTTTAGGCGTTAGATTAGTATTGCTGTAAATTATCATGCTAATTTTGCCATGTTTTAGTTATGCATTTCTTTGACATCCATTGTTTTGTAGTTCTATTTTAGTTTACATAAAATATTTTTAAGGCATCTAGTTTTTTATTTTTCGACCTATTACATATTTCCTTACAATCTTACTAAATACAACAATAAGTATATCACAGTCCCTACTATATTACCCTACCTATAGATTTGAGATTTTTAATTTGAAGGATACTAAAACAGAATTCACAATCAATATGCTTATTTCACTATATTATTTATTCTACTGTAACAAAATAAATAAATGTACATATCTACAAGTACTAAATACCAGCAATAATATCAATATTAATAAATAAATATTAATATTAAAAAAGATGATATTTGGTATTAAATTTTAATTTAGTAGGTAGTTTTTAGTATTAGTTATTAAATCATTGTAGTATTTAGAAAATAAAGGCAATTTGCCATGAAAAAAAGTTGATATAGTATTTATTATTTAAAAGAATAAAGGCACTTTCCACAGTTCATTAACCATTTCTATTTGGAGTATTAGTTATTTATACATTTAGTTTATGCATTTTAGTGAATCTGATTATCCCTTTGAACTTAATAATTATTACTTTTAATTTCAGCAGACTTCCTGAAACTTCTACAGTATATTCGTTCATATTGAATAAAACAATAGTAATTATTAACAAACTTCTTTTATTTCAAATGTGTTATAAAATTTTTTTACAATAAATTTGATGTCCATTATATTTACTATGTTATTTATATACAATCTGAATTAAGCTGATATAATTTAATAAATAGCTACTTATGATTCAAATGTTAAAATTATGTGCACCATATATTTATTTATTTACATGTGTTTAGAGATTTGAGATATTAGTTTATAGCTCTTTGGTTATTTTGGTGTGGTCAGCTTAGTCCCCCATTGCAGCTATATAGTATATGGGAGTACTCATCTATGATAATGATCAAAATCATCAAAAGAAGCACTATTCAATATTAAAGGTTGACTAATCTTTACAGTATTTTTGCAATAATTATGATGGATAAATCATTATTGCAGCTAAAACAGTTGCTTGCTAATAACTAAATATAATTCATTAATTCAACCATTACCTACTGTTGTGATGGCATGTAAACCCAAGTTACAATTAATCTTGTTACTTCCATTTCTAGAAATAAATAACCAAACCATATAAAATAAAACCACTATTGCACATTAAATACACTCAGTTTTAATGGACATAAAAAAATGCCTGCCTTTGGTAAATTCCAATAAACAATAGTGTTACTGTAAGTTTTTATTCAATTATTAATGTTAGGCCATATAACAAATCATATAATACTATATGCCATACTGATGAAACTTGCAAACTACATTATATTGATTTAAGTTTCTTCATCGTCAGTCACTAACCTGTTAAATAGATACATTAATTGCAATTTACCAAACTTCAAATACAGTCAAAACCCTAGTCACAGACTGCCACCTGCCACATTATTACAAATATTATTTTAAAAAATTACTAAGAATTTAACTAATTCTAGCATCAAACTATCTTAGTTACACATTTAACAAGCTGGTTTTGGATTGAGGATAAAATTTATTGCTCATACAATTCATCACAGTATAAAAGGTCCTCAGTGTATATCAAAATATTTAACTTTTTTAAACTGTTGCATAAAAATAGTATTTATCTAATTTGGCATAATTATTAAATGTACAATAGTATAACACTAAAAAGTTGATAAGCTAATTTGAAATTAAGTACATAATTACAAATTGTATAAAAATGTTATAAATGCATTATGTAACACTGCTGCTTTCAGTAGTTTTCATTGAAGCTAATAAAGCAACCAAGCAAGATTATTTGGAAAACAGTATTATTAGCTCGTCTGCTTGCATTTTTAGCAGTAATAGTGAATATAATCTAATAGATGAAATAAAAGTTTGACAACATATAAGTGATAAACTAATTTATAAATTCTAACATTTAAATGGTTGATTTTATTAAGCAAAACAATATTAACAGCATATGTACAGAATTGACACTAAAATAAAACTAAAAAATGGCAATATGTGACTAAAACGCACACATTTCTCACTTTAAGTAAAAGGCACAAGCAATCAAAACCATGAAACATTGTAAACTGCACTCAAAATTTACCTTTACAAAAATTAGTGGTACTGCTAATAGCTAAAGAGTAATTTTGAATACAGCTCAACTTACACTAGCTGGCTATTGTGATACTGATTGGTCAGTATATCACCCTCGGAGAGAGGAAACAATCCCATAGTACTATGTAACTAAGCAGTTTCTCAGGGTTATAACTAGTGATTGTATACAAACTGTTGTAAATATGTATACAAAGATATCACGGGAAACGACCCCAAAACATTGTGACAGGTATAAAATTTTTTGAATCCTGGCTGGTGACATACCATTCAGAAGCATCAACATGTTTGCAAGATTTGAACTACTTTGTGTTGGGAACCATATCAGTTTCGTAACAATGTAAACCAGAACAGGTAAGAAAAAGTAACCACTTTCAAATGTGAATAATGAAAGACTGTACAATATTTGTAAAAGCAATGACAATACAACTATGTCATATTTGTAGGTGGTAATTTTCTCCCAAAGTGATAAGGTTGGAATTTCTACTGGTTCAGATGTTGGTAGTCCCAAATCTGTTGGAGGTAACAAAGGTGCCAAATCACCGAGTACCTCTCCGTCGCCTGACGCATTGATAGCACGAGTCGCTGATATAAATTCAAATAGCTCTGCTGGCGAGTTCAAAAGCATTTCATTTTGCTGCGAGGTACTACTGTGACCGCTAGTGCTTACTGTGGCATCAAAATCGTATTCTGGCTCAGGGACTACGGCTATAATCGGGGATTCTGAAAAATACGCACATGTAAATAGTGTCAGTAAGTCCAATAAAACATGGTAATGTCATTTACGAAAATATGCAGTATGAACCTTTGAAACACTCATCACTGCTTTTCCCAGATATAATTGAAAGCCTGTTTTGAGAGTTTTCCAAAATTTTCCTGCGACGAGCTTCGCGACGAGCTGCAGCTGCATCAGCCATATTTATGATTAAATTTGACATTAAAATAATCTGACATTTGTCTAAAATTTTTAGCCATTGACATTTTTCATCAGACATGAATGTCACCAAAGAGTATACAAAAAAATCGATGCAACGTGTAGAGTTTGGTTATTGAAAGTAGAGTCTCTAGTGAAATTCTAGTAGAGACTCGAGTTCTACCAAAATCTGCCAGTACCTTACATCAACGACCAAAATGATAAGACTAAATCCGGTATAGAAATCGATTTAATGTGTACAACAATTTGAATTTAAATTTGTAATTTTTTTTTTCTATTGCCTGCAATAAAGAAGTTTTAGTAAGTTACTTTTGAAGTGACACCTGTACCTACATAAACATAACGGATATCGCCTCAAACCGCAGATGTGGCGTCCATAAACGCGCCACATTTATTGTTTACCATCTCAAAACACAAACGAATTCTTTCGTATATTGCCATCTTGTCGAAAGATGGCAATATATGAAGGAATTCATTCACAAGATACGTTTACATACATACGTTTTGTGATTTAATATATGCTTCTATGTTAATATAGTCAAAGATATGCTTAAGCATTGGCCAAAGAGCATATAACCACTACGTGTCATAAGTCATCGATCGGTGCTCAAGCAGAGATTTCATTCACTAATTGATCACTACATAAATTAAATCTCTGCTTGAGCACTGATCAATGACTGAGTATCGTTCTGTAATACGGATCTTGAACAACTAAACCGATAAAACCTGATTTATTTTGGGAGTTTGGCGCGAAAACGAAAAAGATCGTGTCGCCGCGCCGCATTGTATTATGTTCCAAAACTTGTGTTATTTTCAGTGTTAGTGCATAAAATTGGAAGTATTTTATTCGTTAAGTGCTGAATTACAGGCATGAGTGTGGGAAAGTGGTATAATGATGGTGAAACATTTCTTTTCGTGTTGTTTCCAAAACTCCATAGAAGCTTCTGGTAAAGTTGTCACCACTTTACCAGGAGTATGACTTGACTCACTTGACTGGACTAGACTACGACGTAACTTGATGTAGAATTTAAACCATTAATACGGAAACATGGCTTTATTCGATAAAAATTTGTAATAGACTGACAATGTCAATATACTACCTAATATAATACCTTAACACCATAGAGAACAGTTTAAAACAAGAAGGTTTATTTACCACATTCTCCCGTGGTTAGAATGTAACATAATCTTGCAGGTAGGCAGGCGAACGACGCTCTCTGGCTGAGCGACGTGGTTCAGGAACCTCTGTGCTACTAGAATCTGGTTCACGTTCATTGGACTCGGCAGAAATCCAGCTGGAATCAGATTCTGTCTCAGGATCTTCAATATCAGGAGAGGAATCTCCGGTAGGTGCCAGGTATCGATTTGAAACTATCAATTCTCGGCCATTCTGTAGTCTTACATGAGAATGCAGGGGGTTGGCATCAACAAGTTCGACTTCTTCAACTATCGGGTCATATTTGCTTTTCCTGGCATTGTTCCTCAACAGTGCTCTCTCCGCACCTGTGAGCCACGTCGGCATTGACTGTCCGTTTGAAGATCTGCGAGGATGTTTAAACATTCGCTCATGTGGAGTGCACCCGGTCGCTGTGCATAATAAAGACCGAATGGAGTGCAGCGATTGTTCAAGGACAGTTTCCCAACGGTTAATAGGGAGGTTCAGCGATTTTAGTGAGAGTTGCACAGTTTTCCATATAATACCATTGTATCGCTCAGTTTGGCCATTGCCTTGTGGATTATATGGCGTGGTATAACTAGTAGCCACTCCCATTCCATGCAGAAAATTTTTCAGATCTGCTGATACAAATGCTGTTCCTCTGTCAGAATGTACATAGGTTGGTATGCCGAATAATGCAAATAGCTCTGATAGCTTCTTTTTGACCGTCTCTGAGCTTAGGTCAGAACAAGGGAAGGCAAAAGGAAATCTGGAAAATTCATCCACTATAGTAAGCATGTAACGGTTGTTTGTATCACATGGTAACGGACCTTTGAAGTCAATAGAAATCCTTTCAAATGGAGCATTTGCTTTTATTAAGGTAGCTTTTGTCCTAAGAAATCTGGGTTTTACCTCGGCACAGATCGGACAAGACCCAGTGATTCGCCTGACATCTTCGACCGAATAGGGTAAGTTTTTAGCTCTAACCCAGTGAACCATGCGTGTTATACCAGGATGACATAAATTTTTATGAAGCTCAAGAAGGTTGTTGTTGACAGATTGAGCTGATGCCGTAACATTTATTCGTGAGAGTGCATCTGCAACGATATTGTCTTTGCCTGGGCGATAAGTGATATCGAAATCGTAGTTTGAAAGTTCCAAGCGCCAGCGTTGAATTTTATCATTCTTTATTTTAGAATTATGCTTCTGATCAAACATAAATGATACTGACTTCTGATCGGTAATCAGTTGAAAAGTTTTACTGACAAGAAATTGTCTCCACTTTCTTACGCTCTCCACAATAGCTGCAGCTTCTTTTTCTATCGCTGAATGATTACGTTCGTGAGTGCTTAGAGTTCTTGAAAAGAACGCTACAGGTCTCCCTTCTTGGGTAAGAGTGGCTGCAATAGCGTGGTCAGACGCATCTGTCTCTATAGTTAATTGGATGTTGGGATCAATTACTTTGATTGCTGATTTAGCTATTTCTTCTTTAAGTGATTGAAATGCTTGCACGGCTTCAGGTGTAAGGGGAAGTTTCTCTGATGTAGCAAGAAACTTTATTTTATCTGAAAATTTCGGAATCCATTTGGAATAGTGAGCAAAAACGCCCATAGTTCGTCTAAGTGATGATCGATCGTCAGGAACCGGCATATCCAAAAGAGGGCGAAGTCGTTCAGGGTCTGGTTTTATTACATTATTGCAGATGTTATAGCCCAGTAAATTAATTTCTGTTTTTGAAAATTCGCTTTTCTGCAGATTTAAAGTAAGGTTGTAGCGAGTTGCAATCTTCTGAAAATAGCGTAATTTTTCATCGTGATCAGCTTGATTATGCCCACAGATCGTAATATCGTCCAAATAAGCATAGACTCCTTTTAAATGTTCTTTTTCTATTATGCTGTTGATAGCTCGTTGAAAAGCTGCCACACCGTTTGTTACCCCAAACGGTATACGTCGAAATTGGTATAGATTTCCGCAAGCTTCGAAAGCTGTATACGGTTTTTCCTGCTCTACAATCGGAATCTGATGGTAAGCGCTGCGTAGATCTACTTTGCTAAAGATTTTGTACTTGGCTACCTTTGAAATGAGTCCATCCATCGAAGGCAAAGGATAAGCGTCAAGTTCTGTGAATCTGTTTATAGTCTGGGAGTAATCGATAACCATCCTTTTCTTGTGATGTTCGTTGGATGTAACAAGAACTTGAGCTCTCCATGGAGAAAGACTTGGTTCGATTATTTTGTCATTAAGAAGTTTTTTTATTTCAGCTTTGATAAAAAGAGAATCTGAATCAGAGTGTTTTCTGGACTTGACGGCGATCGGTTTGTTAAAAGGTAGTAGGTTAGTAAATAAACTAACTGGTTCAATATTTGCTTCGGGCAAAACGCATAGCTTGAGTGGTGGTTCAGAACCACCAAAATGCATCTCTAAGGCTTTGTGATTTTGCAAAACATCATGACCCAGTATTATATCTGCGCAAAGTCCATCCATGATCATAAGTGTAACGTCTATAGTCTGATTTTGTATTTTTAGCTTCAATTTGCATGATCCATTGACACGTGTACTCAAATTTGACGTTGCCATCGTAATTTTTTGTTTGCAGGGTGTGATATTCAAATTGCATAGAGTGACAAGACGTTGATCGATAAAACTTGCTGTACTACCGGTATCGATGAGTGCTCTCGCAGTAGTATTCTCATTAATGATGACCGGAACAGTAGCTTTATTGAGATCCGCTGCTGATAACATGCATGAAAACGTATGTGACGTGGTGGGTAATTCGTGAGCATCATAATTGTCTTCTGTTGTTGCGCTTGCTGCCTTTTGAGAAGCTTTGCTGAGACAGACTTTTGAAAAATGACCCTTTTTACCGCATTTCGAACACGTAACGTTAGAGGCAGGACATTCCCATCGAGGATGACGTCGGTTTCCACAGAAAAAGCACGATTCTTGTTTTATTTGTCCTCGCGCAGCTGCAGTAGTATTGTCTTTAGAAGTATGATTAATAATATTAGATGCAGATTCTTGTTGGCGGTAACTATCGTTTTGAATTTGCGCTAGTTCCAAAGATCGTGCTTGTTCGTATGCTTTGTCTAAAGTTAGAGTACTGTTTTCTAGGAGTCGCTGTCGTATTGCTGATGATGATAGCCCTGAGATGAAGGTGTCTCGAACATATTCGCTTTCGTTTTGCTCGGCGCTTACTGATTTAAAACTACAGTCTTTAGATAAGAGTTTTAATGATTGTAGGTACTGATCAATCGATTCTCCGGGTTGCTGTTGTCGCTTAGCTAATCGGTGTCGAGAAAAAATTTCGTTTACTGGTTTTAAAAATAGCGCATCTAGTTTTTGTATAGCTTGGTCATACTCTTTGGAGTCTCTGATATGAGTATAGAGGAGCGGCGATAGATGACTAACCAGTAGCTGATATTTGCAGTTGCTACTTACTGGATTTTCTTTAGACTGGATTGCTTGTATAAAGTTATCGAAAGTTTGTTTCCAGTGAATCCATAAGGATGATTGATCTGAGCTTATTCATGGATCTGCTTCGAACCTTTCCGGCTTAAGATATTTATCCATGATATTTTTATCGAATAAATTGTAGAATTTAAACCATTAATACGGAAACATGGCTTTATTCGATAAAAATTTGTAATAGACTGACAATGTCAATATACTACCTAATATAATACCTAAACACCATAGAGAACAGTTTAAAACAAGAAGGTTTATTTACCACACTTGACTTGACTTGACACATTATATAATGTTAATTAATTTGAGAAATTATCAATTACTTGACACTGGCTAAATACACAAAAGTGTAGAGCTAAAACAAAACAAAAAAACCGATAAACCTCGTAAACGCGTTAATATTTGTATAGTCTGTGAAGAACAACGCTAAGAATTTTTGTTTGGCGCCTTTACGGGGCCGGTTATTTTAGCAAATATAATTGTGTTATTTCTTTTTAGACGAAGAAAAGATTTCAAATTGTTTCTATAATGGGTGATAAAGGAGATGGAGGTATACTGTGTGCATTGATGTGTTTCTCGAAGTTATAAACTTGCGCTTTCTTTGCGGGCTTGACAGCTTGATTTTTTTGGTTATTGGAAATGTTTCTCGTCGAATTTGCATTTTGTTGTCGTTTGTAGAAACGTTTGATGACGCGGTTGAGGAGCGAGTAATTAACGAAGAGTACAAGATATGGAAGAAAAATACCCCTTTTCTGTACGACCTGGTAATGACCCATGCTCTGGAGTGGCCGTCCCTGACCGCGCAGTGGCTTCCCGACGTCACCAGACCCGAGGGGAAGGATTATTCTGTCCACAGGTATGATGGCTTATTATTACAAAGTTTGTAAACAGTTTACTTATGTTGATAGCTTGCACACCTCTGATGATCATATACTGGTTCCAACTCAGCACCCCAAATATTTAAGTGGCCCTATATCCAATTGATCATTGTACATGATGGTAGACAACACTTATCTTGCTGTGGAGACAGCTTTTAAATGCCTTTTAAAGTGTAGGACAAAACTTAAAAACAATTCAGCATAGCTCAGGATACCCAAAAAACAGGACATATATAATAAGGACAGGACATGTTTTTGAAAATTAGCATGTTGTTCCTGGCTCCGATTTCATGTCTCTAAATTTTTATCATTAATTGTTACAAAACTATCAAAATTTTTTGGTTGAGGGAGTTATTCCTGATATTGATTTCTAATCTAATTTATTTAGTTGACCTCTTTAATAACCAGTAGTTCTGTGAACAGCAGACCTCGCAAGCAGAAACATTTTTGCAACTATTTGTTAGGAAGTTGGTTTCTGGTGGATGATGGTTGATGAAAATAATTTTTACAGGTTGAAGCAGAGATTTTACTCCCTTTGTTTTCTTGATTAAAATCTGTGATTGCTTGTTTTATTGACCCTGTTTTAGTGCTTTAAGCAAAAATAGGTACTGATCTTATTGGTTTTTACTAAAATGAAAAAGAATACCAGATTCTTACCTTAACATCCTGGATTCAAAAAAATTTCAGGTTGATTCTGGGAACACACACATCCGATGAGCAGAATCACTTATTAATTGCTAGTGTCCAGCTGCCTAATGAAGATGCCCAGTTTGACGCCAGTCATTATGACAATGATAAAGGCGGTAAGTTCAATACCTCAGGCCATGTTAGCTTGAAAGAAAATTAATTATTCTAACAGTCAGAAGTTATGGTATTTTAGTTGTAACACTGTATAATAAATTACTAATTCTGCATAAATAAATATTATTTATTTAGACTTGATTCTTGTGTACATTTCCTTAAGGATGATCTTTCAAAAGTCTGATAAGGTTTGTATTCTAAGGTTAAAGTGTTTTTTACTATGAGAGTAAATACCAATAAAGAAAGAATGAAAGAAAAAATAATTATTCCACACTGACATTAAAATTGCATGAAGTAAATCTTATGAGATAGATAAATAAATGGTAATTACCATAAAATGTAGGGAAAATAAGTAGATATGTTGAAAAGGGCTCAGCTCAGTATTGTGCTGGTATGCCTGACATGCGGTGCTGATTTTCTGCCGAGTCCTAACCTAATAACATTTTATGTCTACCTCTATAATGATATAAATTATAATAGTAATGAAAGAATAGATCAGACTGACTTGTCGTAAAAAGGTATTGAGAAATCCAATAAAAGCAGCTGATTAAACATTTCTTTGTACACTTCCAGAATTTGGAGGATTTGGGTCCGTATCGGGCAAAATAGACATTGAGATCAAAATCAACCATGAAGGTGAAGTGAACCGTGCTCGCTATATGCCTCAGAATCCTTGTGTGATTGCAACAAAGACTCCATCATCTGATGTTCTTGTGTTTGATTACACCAAGCACCCTTCCAAACCAGAACCTTCAGGAGAGTGCCATCCTGATCTTAGGTATGAAATCATATTTTTTTATAACACACAACATTCATATTCATACTAACCTTAAAGATTCCCTGTATCTAGGGACCCAGAAACCACAAGGATCATGGTCCCATATCATCCAGACTCCTAAGTATTTGAGCTTTTTATTTTTGCGCACAAATACTAGTCCTGTTGCGGGAATCGAACCCGTCGCCTTCAGGCTATGAGCTAACCTGCTCAACCACGTGCTGACCACACCACAGAGGCAGTCGATAAATATTAATGTAAAAAATGTTTGAGATGGAATTGGTTCTAATTTAAGTGTTGTTAAAATTGACAAAATTATTACTATCACTGGTTTTGCAAACAGAATTGTTCAATTTACATAATATATATCCATATTCCTGTGTTTCAGATTGCGGGGTCACCAAAAGGAAGGATATGGGCTGTCTTGGAACCCAAACCTCAATGGATACCTACTCTCTGCTAGGTATGTAACACATGATCCTCCATAAAACAATTACCATTAAAAAAAACTATGTCTTCATATTACTCCAAATCCCAACTTAAAGTTATTATTTCATTATTTCTAATATATAAAATTTTTCGTTTGTGTGTTTGTCTGAATTTCACGAGAAAACAGCTGAACCAAACTCAACAGATTTTGAACAATTTTTGAATTGAATTGAATCTTAGATTGTGGCTTCTGCGGAAATTTCACCATAATTTTTTATTCTGAAAATAAAGAGTTCAGCAGAAATACAAAAAGTAGCAAAGGACACCTCTAGATTCTACTTATATTGACTTATATAATAATCTAAAGATACTAGAATCTATTCATTATCTGGGTATTACAAGCTATGCTTAGTTTGGGGCTAGATGAGGTTGGGGAAAGCTGTAACTATAATAATAACGCTCAACGATCACATACATAGATCCTGGACCCTAACTAGGATTCCCTGTGTCTAGGGACCCAGGAACTACGAGGACTATGGTCCCACAACACCCAGATTCAGAACAAGTATTTGCGCTTTTTTTCTGTGCACAAATACTTGTCCTGCCGCGGGAATCGAACCCGCCGCCTCCGGGTTTATTTCTACCATCCAAATATTTCCCAGTGACGACCACACAATCTGCCTGTGGGATATCAACGCGACGCCCAAGGAGGGTCGTGTGATCGAGGCCAAGTCAGTGTTCACCGGCCACACGGCGGTGGTCGAAGATGTAGCGTGGCACCTTCTGCACGAGTCACTCTTTGGCTCCGTTGCTGACGATCAGAAGCTCATGATCTGGGACACCAGGTGAGAATCTGGCTTAACTTCAGAGCGGTAGTTTATTTATATTTATTTATTAGATCAAACTGATACCTAACTAAACATAATACTTGATCAGAAAGAAATTCTACTTAAATTTTTTTTTCAATTTTTACACTACTTTTGAAGTAATGATGGCTCAGTTGGTTTATGACGTTGATATAGGTTGTGGGCTGGCAGAAAACCATCATAAGGCTATTTGACAGCTATATTATTGCATAAATAAATAATATTCCTCAAAAAACACAAAAATTGAATATCTCAAAAGATGACAATGTTACAGGCATTTTAAAATACAACAATAGACAGAGACAGCTCAAACACGCAGTGACGTCAGTCACCAGTCCTCCATAGTACCTTATTACTAAGCTGTGGTACCTCTATGGTAGCTCTACATACAAGCTCACATGATCTCTTATATGCGAGAAAAGGATAGGCGATGAAACTGAAAGCGCAATTTATATACCACTTATTTTTTCATTTATTACATTAATTTATAACATACTTTATTTGGAGTTTCGGCGGGAAAACGAAAAGGATCGCGTCACCTGTCGCTTTGTATTATTTTCTAAAATTTGTGTTATTTTCAGTGTTAGTGCATACATTTGGTGGCATTTTATTCTTTACATGCTGCAGTACAGGCATGAGTGTGGGAAAAGTGGTATAATGATGGTAAAACGTTTCTTTTCGTGTTGTTTCCAAAACTACATAGAAGGTTCTAGTAAAGTTGCCACCACTTTACTAGGAGTATGACTAGACTTGACTAAACTATAACTTGAATTGATGACTTGGACTGTGACTTGACTTGACACATATAATGTTATATTAATTAACTTGAGAAATTATCAATTACTTGACACTGGCTAAATACACAAAAGTGTGGAGCCAAAACAAAAACAATACATTATATATGAAAATAATATTCACTTGTTTATTTTTAATAAAAATCTATATATATTTATTTATAATATTCACTTGTTTATTTTAAAAAAAGTCTATTGAAGTCTGTTTAAGGATATTATAGAAAAGTAGACACCAAAATATAGACAAGTGTCTAAAATGTTTATATCCCTCGTCAACAGATGTAACAACACTTCGAAGCCGTCCCACACGGTGGACGCTCACACGGCTGAAGTAAACTGCCTCAGCTTCAACCCTTACTCCGAGTTCATACTGGCCACAGGGAGCGCTGATAAAACGGTAAGCTTATTAAAGATTCCATAAGCGGAAACTTGTAACTGGCCTAGTTTCTTTTATTAAAGCTTACCTTTTTATGTGAATTTTGGCTGTAAGTTTTCCTAATATGAATAAATAAATAAATAAAGATAGATAAATTCTTTATTCACACCAAAATGACAAAATACAAAACAAGAAAGCTTATAAGTAGGTTACAATGGGCGGTCTTATCGATTTAAAGCGATCTCTTCCAGACAACCTTTGGATGGACAGAGATAGATCAATAAGCATGGACGGGCGGTGCTAATGGTGCTATAAAATAAAAGGAATAATATAAATATAGATTTTAAATCTTCAGCACCAGTGGTGTGGTGGTTGAGAAGATCGGCACATAACCTGGAGGCGGCGGGTTCGATTCCCGCGACAGGACAAGTATTTTTTAATGAAAAAAACCGCTTAAATTATTTAGGGCTTGGTGTTCTGGGACCATGGTTCTCGTAGTTCCTGGGTCCCTAGATAAGTGACTGCAGAGATGGGAGTGACGTAATTTTAATCGGCGTCATATAATTTTTGCAAGCCACCAAAATTCGAATACCATTTCGAGATATATATATATACTATAAAGAGCTCATTTTAAAAATATCAGATTTGTATATTCAGTACTTCTCATGTAATGATTAAAAAACAGTGATGATTGATGTTGACCTGTGAAACCTAAATTTGTACAATGACTGAGTTATAAAAAAAACTAACATGAAGGCGTTTTATTTTTCTGTCTTCTAGCTAAACGCTTAACGTAGCATCACTCTCCAGAATTAAAAAAAAATCTACAGTATTAATAAAACATTAAATTTAATAAAACCAAAAAGTGGCAGTAACAAACTTGAAATGTTGTCCGTTTGGCTTTGATGACTTGACTAATAATAAATGTAAACTGTCTGTGAATAAAAATCGTTTCTTTTTAAACTACACACTGGTAAAAATATCTGGAGCTAACAAGTTATTTTTTTTTATGATTTGGCTCCACACCTCCGTGTATTTAGCCAGTGTCAAGTAATTGATAATTTATCAAGTTAATGATATTTCACGCAAATATGTGTCAAGTCACAGTCGAAGTCATCAAGTCAAGTCATAGTCTAGTCAAAGTCACACTCCTAGTAAAGTGGTGGCAACTTTACTTGAAGCTTCTTGGAGTTTTGCATACAACACGAAAAGAAACGTTTCACCATCATTATACCATTTTCCCACACTCACGCCTGTAATCCAGCACTTAACGAATAGAATGCCACCAATTTTATGCACTAACACTGAAAATAACCCAAGTTTTGGAAAATAATAGAATGCGGTGACGCAATCTTTTTCGCGTTCCCGCCAAAAACCAAACACAACTGAAAATTCCAGGTGGCGCTATGGGACCTGCGCAACTTGAAGCTGAAGCTACACTCGTTCGAGTCTCACAAAGACGAGATCTTCCAGGTGCAATGGTCGCCGCACAACGAGACTATCCTCGCTAGCAGCGGGACTGATCGGAGGTGAGGCATAGATAGATAGATCTTTTTTTTATGTTAGTGAATGATGTGAAAAGCTAGTCGTTCACCTGACGTTAAGTGACACGGCCGCCCATAACAGAACAGTGTCACTCGAAACTCCAAAATATAAAGTTTCACGTGACACTGCACTGCGCACATCATCATGAGATATCAGCACAGTCTACTAATAAGATTACTCGATTGTGAGACTGATCATCGTAGGATTTGAAGGTATGACAAAACTATTTATTTCCCTCAGATTGCACGTGTGGGATCTCTCAAAGATCGGTGAAGAGCAGACAGCTGAAGATGCAGAGGATGGTCCACCAGAACTCCTGTTCATCCACGGAGGCCACACTGCCAAGATATCAGACTTCTCATGGAACCCCAATGAGCCTTGGGTGATCTGTTCTGTCTCAGAGGATAATATTATGCAGGTGAGAAAACACTTGTGTTCATTTAAGATATGGGTTAAAGTGTGTAAGGATTCATATGCTTTTTCTTGGAGGTTAACGAGTAAATTTAACGAGTTCGACATTGCACGCGGGTGTTGGCGGAATTACATCGAAAGGTTTTGCTACTGCCTGGAAGCTAGTGAAATTGCAGAGGATAAAAAGAAGAAGGCGAATTTACTTGCAGTATGTGGCCCTGAATTGTATGACTTAACTATTTCCTTGATTTCTCCACTGAAAATAAGTGAGGTTACTTTTGCACAGATCAAAAGTGCTTTAGATGGTCATTTTCATCCAAAACCAAATGAAATCGTGGAATCGTATAAATTTCATACTAGGAATCAAGAAGAAGGTGAGATGATGAGGGACTATGTCGCTCAATTGCGAAAATTAAGTATAAATTGTAATTTTTCGGATCTGAATCGCACCTTACGCGATAGGTTGGTTTGTGGGATAATGGATAAGGATATCCAGAAGAAACTGTTACAACAAAGTCAATTAACATTCGAGCAGGCGTGTGACATTGCATTATCACATGAAACAGCTAATAATGATGCAAATTGCATCATTCAGTCGGGGCCAAGCACAAGCAACATGGCACAGTCAACACAAGACATGGTTGTGCCAATGGAAATTAACAAAGTGACTAGCAACTTTAGCAAGAAAGTAACAAATGAAAATGATAGGTTAAATAATTGTTTCCGCTGTGGCCGACAGCATAAAGGAGAGTGTCGATTTAGGTGGAGTAAGTGCCACCATTGTGGGAAAGTAGGGCATATAGAAGCAGCTTGTTTTATGAAGTCAAAACAAGTTGATAAAAAAAGTAGTTCCAGCTGTAATGGGTTGTATGAGGTAGGCATCAACAGTATTAGACAAGATAAGGTGAATCCTTTCCAAGTTGAAGTGTTGCTGAATGATACAGAACTACTGATGGAAGTGGATTCAGGCTGCCCATACACCATTATCAATGAGGACACAGCTAGATTTATTTGGAAGGGTAAAATGCCACAGTTGGAAAGAACAGATGTTGGATTGAAATCATATACTGAGGGGAAGCTGACATTATTGGGACAAGCTCCAGTAGAAGTTAAATACAAAGGTATTAACAAGAACCTGAAAATTCTGATAACAAAAGGTAGGGGCACAAGCTTGGTTGGTAGGAATTGGTTCCCTGATTTAGGGATTGCAATACAAGGTATAAATAATATAAAAATAACTTCCAGTGATAAAACACAGATAAAACAATTGGTCAATCAATATAAACAGGTTTTTGAGCCAGGGTTGGGGAAGTATACAGGGCCTGTGGTAAATATTACACCAAATGAAGGAACTGTGGCCAAATTTTTAAAAAGCAGACCAATTCCGTTTGCTATAAGAGAAAGGGTTATTAAGGAAATAGACAGATTAGTTAGTGAGGATGTACAGGAGCCGACAGCACACTCAGAATGGGCAACCCCAATTGTTCCAGTATTAAAACCAAATGGGAAAGTGCGTTTGTGTGGGGATTATAGATCCACAGTGAATTCAGTCACAAATACGGATACTTATCCGTTACCCACACTCAATGAGGCTTTTGTGGAACTGCAAGGGGGGGTGATATTCTCAAAAATTGATTTAGAACAAGCGTATACTCAGGTGCTAGTAGACGACACAACAGCTAACATGCTGACATTAAATACACCAAAAGGGTTGTATAAAGTAAAGCGTTTGGCTTTTGGTGTTAAAGCTTGTCCTGGAATTTTTCAAAGGCTGATGACCTCTCTGCTCGCAGGCATCCAAGGGATAGCTATTCTGTTAGACGATATAGTCATATGTGGGAATGATGTAAATACTCATAACAAAAGGTTAGAGATGGTGTTACAGAGATTAAAAGAAGCAGGCTTGAGGGTAAACAGGGATAAATGCAAGTTTGCGGTATCAAGGGTTCAATTTCTGGGATTTATAATAGATGAATCCGGAATACATCCCACTAAAGAGAAGATCGATGCAATAGAGAAGACCCCAGCCCCAAAAAACGTGAAAGAACTACAGGCATTTTTAGGACTCCTTAATTTTTATGACAGATTTCTGCCGCATAAAGCTACGATAGCTGAGCCTTTATACAGGTTGTTAGAGAAACAGGCTAAATGGAAATGGAATAGAGAACATCAGGCAGCTTTCAGAGCCTTAAAAACGATGCTATCTAGTGATGATACTCTGACACACTACGATTGCAAAAGGAAATTAATAATGTCTTGTGATGCTTCACAGTTTGGACTTGGAGCAGTGTTGGAGCATGAAATGGATGATGGCACTATAAGACCAGTAATGTTTGCATCCCGAACAATGAATGTGCATGAAAGGAACTATGCTCAAATAGACAAAGAAGCTGCAGCAATAATTTTTGGACTGAAGAAATTTCACCAATATATTAGTGGGAGAAAGGTGGTGATCAGGACAGACCATAGACCGCTTTTGGGAATATTTGGACCTGGAAAGCCAATCCCAAACATTATTTCGCCAAGGATGCTTAGATGGGCACTGTTGTTGAACTCCTACGATTATGATATTGAGTATGTGGAGGGGAAGAAGTTGGGAAATGCAGATGCCTTGAGTCGGTGGCCCTCAGAAGAATCAGCAACGGAAGAAGAGTACTCTGGAGTCCTACTGATTGAAGAAACACCAGTGGAACTGGAATTTACAGCTGTAGAGGTTGCAAAATTTACAAAGAGAGATAATGTACTGAGTAAAGTTTTGTATTGGATAAGGAATGGGTGGCCCACAAAAGTAGATAAAGATTATCAGATGTTTTGGCAGAGAAGAGATGAATTGTCAGTTCATGGTAACTGCATATTATGGGGTAATAGAGTGGTGGTTCCAGAAAAGATGAGACCACACATTCTGGAAGAGTTACACAGGAATCATGATGGAATAGTGATCACTAAAGCATTAGCTAGGAGCTATTTTTGGTGGCCTACAATGGATAAACACATAGAGGAGATGGTAAAAAGTTGTACCACATGTTCAGAGAACAGAAATATGCCAACTCAAGTTAGCCACCATTGGATAAAACCCGACAAAGCTTGGTCCAGGCTACACATAGATTATGCAGGACCATTCCAGGGGAAAACTTTTTTGATCCTGATAGATGCATACTCAAAATGGCCCGAAGTTAAGATAGTCAATGACCTGAGTAGTGCAACTTTGATTAGAACTTTGAGAGAGATTTTTTCGGAACAAGGATTACCAGATTCCATTGTAAGTGACAATGGCAGAAGCTTTGTATCAGAGGAGTTTAAGAAATATTTAAAGAGCTGTGGTATCAGACATGTATTGGTAGCTCCATACCACCCAGCATCAAATGAACAAGCTGAACGCACGGTACAGACAGTCAAGAATAAGTTAAAAAAGATTACATCAGAACCTTGGCATATACGCCTTCCTACAATGTTGTATGGGCTACGTGCGACACCTAATACGGTAAATGAAAAGACACCCGCTGAACTTCTGAATAACAGGCGATTCCGGACTAAATTTGATTACTTGAACCCATTGTCATATAGGACAGATGATGAATTGAGTCCAGTGGAAAAGAATGAAAAAATAAAAGTGCGTTCTTTTGATATTGGTCAGTATGTATATGTGCGGAATTATGGTAAGGGACCTTGTTGGTTGAGAGGAGTGGTACAAAAGCGAGTAGGAGTCTGCAGATACTTGGTACAGTGGAATGGACGACTGTTGCTGAGACACATTAACCAGATGCACAGCTGTGGGGTGGTGGAACAGGAGGTGAAGGAAAGAGAAAACAATGAAGATAACCGCATAGTAATACCCTCACCCCGGAAATGGGCAGATATAATTGGAGTATCAGGGCCACAAGATATGGTAATCCCAGATAACACAGAAGTCACAAGGAGCAAGCGAGCATTATCAATATCCCCTCCTACATCTGAATCAAAGAAAGTAAGAGTGGGAAGGGGAGGAAGCCTAGAATCTGAAGATGAAGATCTAGGTACTGATACGGAGGAAGAATATTCATTTTGAACTAAAAAACTCATATGAATAATACCCATAGTTTTAAGTTATGATTAATCAGAATTATATAATGAATGTTGTGTGAATAGTGTTAATAAAAGTAAATAGACATATTATGTGAAAGTGTTGTGGACCTATCTCAAGGGGAAGGCATGTTATGTACCTATGTGAGGGTACATTGATAAACGGTTAGTCTGGAGCTGTCAACCTGGCCAGAGTGATTGTGCACATTCGATTAATGTATCCTTGTGAGTATTTAATAATATGTGTTACGTAAGTAATATTGCCTGATTTTGGCTAATTAATTACTATTATTTTCCAGGTATGGCAAATGGCAGAAAACATCTACAATGATGAGGAGCCAGAGACCCCTGCCTCGGAGCTAGAGTCCGGAGTGAATGTCAACCACGGCTAGCATCCCCTCGATCTCTCACAGCCGGTGTCCTGAGACCACGCGGACAGTGATGTGATGTGAATCGCTCCACCACAGTGCAGTGTTTTGGATTAACTCAGTACTATTAAGAATAAAAGGACATTAATAATTTGCGTGAGTGATTATCTCTTTCCGTTTTGAGTTTTAAATGTTCCTTCACCCACCGTATTTGGGGAAATCAAAATGTTCATAAATATTTGAGGATTTGGATAAAATTGCTAAAGTTTGTGTTATTGATTCTCGTAACTGTGAGTTGTGTTTTCATGATTAATTAATGTCCCATGTTATTCATCTCATCTGTAAACTGTTCTTAGTATTTACTGTTAAGTCATAGCCATAGATAAATATCTATAAAAGGAATGATGCAGCACTGAGAGTAAGGAGTTCTTGTTTGTTTTTAGGTCTGGTCAAGTCCCTAATAACTACTATAATAATAATAATATCTGGGTGTTACCCAAAAGATAAGCATAAATATGGCATAGGCAGAATGTAAAATTAAAAAATAAAAATTAAATTATTGATGTGAGATATGGGCATAATAAGGAAACATTTTGTTGCTTTGCTGATATGTTTTGGTATTTCATGTCCATGACCTAATTGATAGCTATGTTTATTTCATATTACTAAAGAGTTCATTCTCTATTATAGGTTGAAAGGTTGAAAGCTTTGACTTTGTTATTTCTCAATCTTATCATGCGAGTCCACTGTTGAAACCATTAGATAAATATAAAACAAGTTGTAAACTTTGTTTTCTGTCGATGTATCCGTGTGTATGCACCATCAGAACGTCACTAAACTTGCAGATTTAAACATGTTTTGAATTTTAGCCTATTATAATGTTTTGCAACCAAAAAGATTTTATAATATAAACTTGCACCCGAAAGTGAAATGGCGAGTCATGATATTATGATACCTTTACTTACGTAGTAACGTATTTAGTATCTGTGCCTTTACATATTTAATGTTTTTGGTGGAAACATATATTAAGATGAGTTCATTTTGGCTCTGGTTCTTCTTGTTACATTATCTATAAGACAAGACAATCATTCTTATTGATATTAATGAATTTCGAAGTGTAATGCCATTTTAAAGACATGTTCAATTAGCCATTTATGTTGGTTCTGTCTAGCATTTTAAAAGCTAAACTATATTTAAAATATGGCGGTATTGTTTTTATTAAAGGGAAATTAGAGATACGGAGATGTTTACGACGCAAGTTTTACTGATACAACTTGACATAAATATGTATATTTGTGTACATGTTTAAAAATATAATCAGGATTAAAATTATTGTTCCTGTTTAAAAAGGCACTCTTATAAAATGTAAGCACAAGAATTGTTACAGATGACAATCTGTGTGAAATCCAAAACATTGATCCACTTTGTTTAATTTAATCTAAGCTTAAATGAATCTAAACTATCCTATAATATGAAACTACCTTCGTATCAACCGGTAGGCCATTTAATTTATTATTTTTGTACCATCACTCTGAAGGAAATTCAGTTGATTTATGTTTTACGAGCTTTATCCATTTAGTTGTCTAAACTGGACAATGCGTGAGGGCTATTGGATGGATGAACGTTTTTGGAGTTACTTTAATAGGATGGTTTTTTGTAATAAAATAATATAATTTTGATAAGAATTTTGAATTTTGTTTTTTAAACATGAATGTGGCTTGTGATGGTTTTGGCAGTAATGTCAACAATGACAAAAAAAAACAGATGAAACCTACACATGCTTCGGTAATTCTTCAAGCAATGTCGTAGCAATGTATGCCATTCCAACGTAGCATAGTACGCTAAATCATCAATCATTAGAAGAAAATTCCAAATTGTAAATACTTGTGAAAACTCTTACTCTGGTGACGCGACTGACTGAGGGTATTTTGTAATGTTAATGATGTAATGGAATGTATTATTAAGCTCCGCTAATTATTACGATTATGAAACAATGTGATTTTATCATTTACGACCTAAACTTATCCCGCTCTTTTTGAAAGTTGTCTTAGCATTTATTAGGAAAGAATAATAGGCACAAAATGTAACTTGGTGGAAGTAGAGTATCATCTATATTTGTGGTCAATTAACACAAACGACAAAAGATACGGCTAGCGTTGACCACAATAAATAATATTTCAAATAATCATACACCCTTACTAATAAAATTGACTGGCCTGATAGCTCAGTTGGTAGTAACCCTGCCTTCTGAACTTAGTTGTGGATTCTATTCCCACCCAGGACAAACATTTGTGCAAAAAACATCGATGTTTGTTCTGTGTCTGGGTGTTATATTGTATTCTATGTATATATTTACAATTAAAAAGTATGTAAGTATTCAATCAGTTATCAGTGGATCTTGGATTGCAATTTAACACGAGGATATTAGAATAGTAACATTCTTAATATGAAAATTTCCATAGTAACTATTCACATAAACTATGTATTGAAACTGTCAAATCCATACAAATTGTATTTTTATCAGTTGTTCCATGACCACCTGGTTTTCCATAATACAAGCTTTGCTTATTTTAGCCCTAGATGGCGCTGTGTGAAATATCCACACAAAAAAGTTGCATAACATGTATGTGATATCTCTGGTTTATCCTTGCCGTACATTTATTAGTAAGGACGATAGACTAGCCGTCACACTGCCAACAATAGGATGCGGTGTCCTCAGCTCAATATCACTACAAGTTTTGGTGTAGTTAAATACACTAATTTGACAGCTTCTGTGGTGTGGTGGTTGAGCAGGTCGGCTCATAATTCGGAGGCGGCGGGTTCGATTTCCGCGACAGGAAAAGTATTTGTGCACAGAAAAAAAAAGCGAAAGTACTTGTTCTGAATCTGGGTGTTGTGGGACCATGGTCCTCTTAGTTCCTGGGTCCCTACACACAGGGAATCCTAGTTAGGGTCCAGGATCTATGTATATGATAGAGAACTCTTTATTGTCTCACCAATGAAGTACATAAACAAGAATAAATATGATATTTACGAACTAGTGTAACAGTGGGTGGTCTTATCGCTGACAGCGGTCTCTTCCAGACAACCTTTGATATGATGTATGTGATCGTTTAAAAACTAATTTATATAATGGGTTATTTATTCCATAAATATAATGACAAAAAAATACATTTACAAAAAAGAATCGAAAAAAACATTTTTTTACTTAGATATTAATTTTATCAGAGAACAGCTTGGGTAGATTTTGCCAGCACTCGTGGTACTTGGCATCTAGCTTCTGGCAGGTTTCGGCGCCCCACTTGGTTATGGCCAAGCTCAACGAAGACTCGAACATAAAAGCCTGCAGGAAAAACATTTAATAAATTCACATAACATGGATGAAACATAATTTTCTATGTTCTATAGTAATAAATAAAATAAATAAATATGTGTGGACATTTCACACAGCGCCATCTAGCCCCAAACTAAGCAAAGCTATGGGAACCAGATAACTGATACAATACTTAGATACTTTTTGTTTGTAAAATACATACATAGAATACAATATAACACCCAGACACGGAACAAACATCGATGTTCATCACACAAATGTTTGTCCTGTGCGGGAATCGAACCCACAACTCTCAGTTCAGAAGGCAGGGTTACTATCAACTGAGCTATCGGGCCAGTCATATATTATAGTCAAAAGTTAGTCATTTATTACATATTTTCAACCGACTTCAAAAAAGGAGGTCTCTAATCGTTTGTATTTTTTTAAATGTTTGTTACTTGAGAGCTGTTATTGTTTAAAACTATATAACTAGTTGCGCTCCGCTCATTGAAACCAGCATTATAAGCTATCTGCATTTTCATCAAATATGGTTCTGTAGTTACGAAGATTAATAACGAACATACACCCCACACAAACTTTCGCGCTTACAATATTAGTAGGATTAATGTACTTTCAGATTGGTCCCTTAGTTTCATCAAAATTAGTTCAGTAGTTTGGTTTTTAAAACGAAATAACTGGAACAAATATGACATTCACGTCGTTCTCAGACGCTTGAAATCTGCTTAATAGTTAAAACAAGATATTATAAACCCGTGATGTGGCGAGGTTTCTGTGAGATATTATGTAGATCTTTGTCCACGGGACGCTAGCAACCGAATAATAATAATAATATGTGTGGACATCTCACACAACGCCATCTAGCCCCAAACTAAGCAAAGCTTGTGTTATGGGAACCAGATAACTGATACAATACTTAGATACTGTAAATACATACATAAAATACAATATAAAACCCAGATACTGAACAAACACCTATATTCATCACACAAATGTTTGTCCTGGGTGGGAATCGAACCTACAACCCGCAGTTTAGAAGGCAGGGTCACTACCAACTGAGCTATCGGGCCAGTCAAATATCCCGAACCTGTGTTCCAACTGCGATTTTCTGAGGTGTAAGCTCTCCATTAGAAGCTCCCTTGAAGCATTTATCATCGGGCCCGTGAGGCGTCATCATGGAGTGGAGGGAGGCGCCGCCCGGTAAGAAACCGCCTTCCTTCGCCTCGTACGAACCGAGGATCAGACCCATGAACTCGCTCATGCAGTTCCCTGCAGGAAACAATACACTGAAAACTTATTTATTCATCATACTGTAAAGAAGAACACTAGGTGGTAGGACTTTGTTGCAAAGTTCGTCTAGGGAGGTACCACCGCTTTGCCAATTATTCTGCCGCCAAGCAGTAGTGTGCAAGCGCTACTGTGTTTCGGTTAGAAGGGCACTGTAGCTGGTGAAATTACTGAGCAATTGAGACTTTATTATCTGATCTCACAGTCGAGTAGTCTTATTACCAAACTGTGCTGATGTCTCAGGATGATGTGCGCAGTGCAGTGTCGCTCGAAACTATGTATTGGGGTTCCGAGTGACACTGTTCTGTTATGGGCGGCCGTGGCGCTTAACATCAGGTACACGACTAGCTTGTCACATCATTCACTAATATAATAAAACGAGTGTTCTTTAGACCACACGACTGAAGTAAATTTTTTTTAGTTTAGCTCCATCTATCGACCGGTATAACTTTGTTTTTGTTTCGTTTAATATTAATGTCGCCATCTTGACAGTTAAAAATTGTCATTTTACCGGACATACCAACATAATAATAAAAATGTTTAACTTTGTTATATTGATAATGGAGATCTACGACCTATGTGAACCAAATTCAACTCCCGCTCGCCTCCCATTCACCAGCTTACTCTCCAAGTCAAGAGAGCGTAAAAAAGTTTTACGTCAAAACAGAAGTAAAAATATGTGTTGTCATAAAAATATTCTCGCTGAGGACAGGATTCGAACCTGCGCGGGTATAACCCATTGGATTTCAAGTCCAACTCCTTAACCACTCGGACACCTCAGCTGCACATGTAATATACCAAAAATGGTGTAATAAAATGATTATGAATGCTCAATTAAATTACTATGTGAACAGCTGTTTATTATGCAAATGATAGAACAAACGGTATATCTGTGATATACCCAAATGCATTGCAGTAGGTTTTAATACAAAAGGTATTAGATAGGTACGAGTAGTGTCTGATTATATTATCACTAGGCACCTTCCGCTAGAATTACCTATTATGTTCCTTGTTGGGACTAACGATTCTAGAAAACTGAACACTCCAAAGAATATTATTAAAAGGTAGCGTAATTTCGAGCACTCGTACACAGCTGAGGTGTCCGAGTGGTTAAGGAGTTGGACTTGAAATCCAATGGGTTATACCCGCGCAGGTTCGAATCCTGTCCTCAGCGACTTTTTGCATAACATTTTTAATTTGATAGAAAAGTAATAGGTCTTTACCTATGAAATTGCCGTATTGCAGTACAGACTTTTTCAAACAAAAAAAAGTTTTGATTGGCTATGAATTCTAAATTCAAATTAATTTTGTTTTAAAAATATGACATTCTATTTACAATATAAGTCTTTTGTTTATTGATTAGCGTTGTATTTTCATTACATTTCAACATTTTTCCTCATAATGGATACTTTGAAATTTCGTGTAATTATGGAATATGAGTTCCGTCGTGGCACCAACGCGGCACAAACGACACGTAACATCAACGACGTTTACGGAGAGAACTGTACAAACGAACGTACAACCCGTTATTGGTTTGCTCGGTTCCGTTCTGGGAATTTTGACTTGAAAAATGAACCTCGTGGTCGTCCGGAAACTTTGGTCAACAATGATGAATTAAAGGCGATTGTGGAAGCTGGTGAATCTCAATCTACAGCTGAGCTGGCAGCAGCTTTTGATGTTAGCATCAAAACAATATTGGTCCATTTGCGATAGATTGGCAAGATAAAAAAGCTTGATAGATGGGTGCCCCACGAACTTAACGATCGCCAGCGCAACGTACGCGTCGAGACTTGCCTTGCGCTGCTTAACAGGCACAGAAATGAAGGAATTTTGAACCGAATTGTTACGTGCGACGAAAAATGGATTCTTTTTGACAATCGAAAGCGCTCTGCAAGTTGGTTAGATCCTGGTTCGGTACCAAAGCAATGTGCAAAACGAAAAATGACCCCTAGAAAGTTGATGGTCACAGTTTGGTGGTCTAGTGCTGGTGTGATTCATCATAGCTTTTTACAAAACGGCGAGAGCATTACTGCAGATGTGTACATTGAAGAACTGACCACAATGATGGCGAAACTCGCACGTCTGCAACCAGCTTTGGTCAGTCGGTCGTCTCCACTGCTACTTCACGACAACGCGCGACCCCATGCTGCACAACAGACCGTCTCTAAGCTGCATGAGTTGGGTTTGGAAGCTCTCCCTCATCAGCCATACTCACCAGATCTTGCGCCTATCGACTATTACTTTTTCCAAAATTTGGACAACTTTTTAGCGGGAAAAAAATTCAATTCCCGAGAGGCAGTACAAAACGCCTTTGAAGAGTTTGTTGTCTCCCGTCCTGCTGATTTTTTCAAGAAGGGCATCCATAAACTGCCACAGCGTTGGCAAAGATGCATTGATTGCAGGGGTGATTACTTTGAATAAAAGAAATAAATAAGTTCGAAAAAAAAAAACTTTAACTTTTTTCAAACAAAACGGCAATTTCATAGGTAAAGACCTAATATGAATCACGATTTGATTTGGTTTACAAATGATTACGCTAAGGAACACACACTGCTATAAAAATTATAATTTATAATTTGCAATTTTTTTTCAAATTCTATTTTTCATGCGTAAATAATTCGATGCTGTGTTCATGTTTAGTCAAAAAATAAAGTCACTTATGTCATCATAAAACCATGGGGGTCAAAATGTATATTTTGAATAAGCTAGAAGTTGCGGGTCTTCGTAAAACCTCTTCTCAAATGTGTTTTATGTCACTATGACACAAAGAGTACTTTACCTATACATAGTCTGTTACAGATTTGACCCACGGAGGTCTTTGTTAAACAAAAGTAATTTTTTTTTATTTATTATTTTCGGCTTCGTATTGATAATTACACTAATTTAATAATGTTACTAAACATAAATTTTTGCTTAATGCATTGTTTATTTAAAGGAAACACATCATGCTAAAAATACCAGATAATTAATATTTATAAAAATGAAGGAGTCAAGTAAAGATAATATTTATATTTTTGTACTTTTTTTTACTTGTGGACATTTCACACAGCGCCATCTAGCCCCAAACTAAGCAAAGCTTGTACTATGGGAACCAGATAACTGATACAATACTTAGATACTTTATTATTTGTAAATACATACATAGAATACAATATAACATCCTTACCCTTGACCCTTTGATGGCACCTTTAAATAAGAGTGCTGTCAAAGTATAAAAATATTTTACATACTGTGATAATAAGGCGGTCGGAAAGTGTGCTCTTGCACAGACCACCTCGGCGGGAAGATGACGAAGTCTGCAATGGCAACTCCGGGCTTCGTGGATTGACACGTCAGGACGGTGAAGATGGACGGATCCTAAGAGATAGATGGCATTTTACGAAATATTCATAGATTTGTATAAAAACAGCAGTCCGATTTTGCAACGAATGGGCGCACAATTCTGTTGTAAAGTGCCAGTGCCAGTGCATAAGTTGCCATCCAACGAGTGAATAGTGACATTTGACCTTGACACAATAAATAATAATAATAACGCCCAACGATCTCATATATCATAGATCCTGGACCCTAATTAGGAGTCCCTGTGTCTAGGGACCCAGGAACTACGTGGATCATGGTCCCACAACACCCAGTTAAGTATTTGAGCTTTTTCTCTGTGCACAAATACTTTTTCTGCCGCGGGAATTGAACCTCGCCGCCTCCGGGTTATGAGCAGACCTGCTCAACCACCATACCACAATGGCTTTAGTATATGAAATAGTATATGACCCAGAATGCAACGAGATGAAGTATTTCGACTGAAAAGAGTACAAAATAATGATTTTGTAATCGTCATCTCGTGCACGATATTTTACAGAGAATTGATTTCAGTAGATTTATTTAGACTGGCTCGTGCGAGCTAAACTGCACTTTATTGCGTTGTAGCAAGAATAGGCATCGCGGAGTGAAGCTTATTGTAATAGGGGTACGGGTACCAGAACCAGTAATCCAGTGCCCCTAGCACGAATAATAGAATGTACAATACATTACTCGTTATTGAGCAGGTATCTTAAAATATATTGCATTTAATAATGCAATATATTTTAAGATACCTTTAAGATATATATATATAAATATAAGATGCATAAATAATGCAATATATATTAAGATACCTGCTCTATAACGAGTAATGTATTGTACATTCTATTATTCATGCTAGGGGCACTGGATTACTGCTCTAGGAAGGATTACCTTAGCGAGTTTTGGTGGGAAAACGAAAAAGATCGCGTCACCGCATTTTCCAAAACTTGTGTTGTATTCAGTGTTAGTTCACAAAATTGGTGGCATTTTATTCGTTAAGTGCTGGATTACAGGCATGAATGTAGGAAAGTGGTATAATGATGGTGAAACGTATCTTTTCGTGTTGTTTGCAAAAAGAAACTTCTAACTATTTCACTCTGTCCAAGTTAAATTGACCCACAGCAACTACAGAAAGTTGTTTGAAATTTTGAAGACCACTTTGAGGTCTAGCCTGTAAGTGCCAATACTTACACAGTGGTCGTAGAGCACCGCGTTGATGACCATAAACTTGGCGAGGTCGTATTTGTACGGCACGTAGTTCCCGTGCCACGCCACCACGTCGAATGGCGAGTGCCCCTGCTCCGCTTCGAATAGGACGCCTTGGTATTTGTTTATTATTTTGAACCCTGAGAATGGTTTTCAGCAGATTTTATTATAGCATGATTTCATTTGCGCCTGCACAAAGTACTATACTTTTATATAGGTCTCGGCTCCGCAAATCACGCAGCAATATTTTTTCGTGTCGTAGTGCCTCTAAAATTGATTGATCGAATTTTCACTTTCACGTCCACCGTATGATATGAATGATTGCTTGAGATATACTTAGATAATCATGTACACAAATAAAATAAAAAGTCCAACCTAATTGAAAACCCACTCCTATTTTGAAGCATTATTGAAAATAGTAGGTACCTAGTTTGTGGCACTACGTAATAATCACCACCTACCATTTGATTAATGTAAACAAGACAGATAGAGAACTCTTTATTGTTCCACCAATTAAATATAAAAGTATCAAGAAAAACTTATAAACTAGTGTTACAATGGGCGGTCTTATCGCTGAAAGCGATTTCTTCCAGACAACCTTTGGATGGACAGCAAAAGAGTAAACGGTGGTGTATGACAATTTAAAGCGAAAGCAGATTTAGGACACAAAAGTGGTCGTAATTTTTCTCGACCTTTTCTGTTCTGTGTAATAATGATTTATAAACAGATTCCGTGTTACCAAAAATACATAAGAAAGGTTTAGACAGACGCCAAGCGTGTTTAACAATACAGAACAGCAGTTTAACACTAGTTTAAGGCTTGTTTAAATCTTTTGTGGTTAAGCTGATTATGAAAGAAGCGTAATGGCATCGTACCAGGTACTTCTTCATCGGTGTAGTGTGCGACAGGGGTGAGGAAATCTCGGGGGTTGGCTAGTCCGTTAGCGCCGATAGGACCTAGATCGGGAAGCTTGAAGTGGCCGTCGAACACCTCCAGAACGTATCCTCTGTAAATAAAAAAAAAATAGCGCCCAACTATCTTATACATACATTCTGGACCCTAACTAGGAGGAATCCTTAGGGAACTATAGGGACCCAGGCACTACGTGGACCATGGTCTTACAACACCCAGACTCATAACAAGTACATGCACATTTTTTTCTGTGCACAAAAACTTGTCTTGCCGCGGGAATCGAACCCACCGCCTCCGGGTTATGAGCTGACCTGCTCAACCACCACACCATAGAGGTTGTCAAATAAATAAATAAATAGTAATAAGTGTGGTTGGTTCTTGCGCTAGTATATGTACATCGACAAGTAAACCAATTGACCGTCTACACTAAAGTTTGACAGCTAAGTTCGTATTTATATGTCTAGGATGTACCCAAATATGTTGTAAGTCATACAGGGTTAAGTGCGAACTCTGGAGTTGTAAAAATTTTGTGCAAGGCACCTTTGCCTTGATTTTAATTTTTGGCTGAACTTAAATAACGTTATGACAAACACACCTACATTGTAAAACAAACCTAAGTGCTGTCGATTGTGCATCGCATTCTCTAAAGCTAAACGAAATCAAAATGTCATCTTCTTCGACAGCCTCTGTAGTGCGATGGTTGAGCTGGTCACACTGCGGCGGGTTCGATTCGGGACAGGACAAGTAATAATAATAACGCCCAACGATCACGTACTTAGTACAAGTATTTGCGCATTGGAGAAAAATCGCGAATACTTGTTCTGTGTTTGTGTTGTGGGACCATCGTCCTCGTAGACCTGGGTCCCTAGATATAGATAATCCTAATTAGGGCCCAAGATCTTTATTATGTCGTGGGGCGTTATTTAGTTAAAAACTCTAAACAATAATGATGTCACTTTTTTTTCTTATTTCGCCTTTATCAGAAGAGTACCATATGAACTTTAGAGAATAATTGAAGGGCTTTAACTGACAAATTGATAGTTTCGAGAAAATTGACTTTAAACTTCAACAGCTTCATTTTAATGTAGAGTGCTTATAAGATACTAGAAAAGGTTTATGTAAGTTTCAGTTGCTTGAAAATGTATTAATTCTATTTTAAAATATACTCCTGATTCGTAAAATTACTGTAAAAATATAATATAATAAATATAATAATGTTTTATGCTAAGCGAAGTGTATTCCTGTGTCAGATAAACCGTTTTTAGACTGAAAATCTCGAATTTAAGCCTCATTTCGGTATTTTGAGAATGTATTATTGTAGATAATTTCACGCTGAATCCAATGATACCCCATAAGTCATTTTGTGAAAATAATCAGTTAAACCCTTTTTGATCTCACCCCTTTAATTACTACTAAAGGGTTGTATTTTAAAAATATATTTGTGTTGATCCAATGGGAGGCTTATTCCACGGCTGAACATGATATAGGCCTATATTGGGCACCAGTTTATCGTGATATGACCATAGTGCATCTAGCGGAGATACCGTCCAAATCCATCTCCCAGCCCATCGGTAGATAATTATACTATCATTAGCTTCTGCCCGCTGCTTTACCCGCGTGGCCTATAGGAAACGAAGATTTTTTTTTAATAGATAACTAGTTGCGCCCCGTGGATTCACCCGCGGATAAAAAGTATTTTAATTATTTGCTCATCCCACAGGAGCACTTCACTTTTCCGATATAAAATGTAGCCTATATGTTAATCCAGTGTATAAGCGATCTTGGTACCTAATTTCATCCAAACCCATTCAGCTGTTTGAACGTGAAGGAGTAACAAACATACACACAAACACACATACAAACTTTCGCCTTTATAATATTAGTTTGATTCACCCACCCATTTCACCTCTTAGGGGTGGAATTTCAAAAAACCCTGACTTTGTGGATACCTACACTTTACAACGAACACACCCTCCACATTTCAAGTCTCCAGGATCAGCAGTTTAGGCTGTGCGTTGATATATAAGTCAGTCAGTCAGTCAGGACTTTGAATTTTATATGTATAGATGTAAAAGCTGAAGTTACCTGGTCGGTCCTTGGACTGCGACGGCGAACCTCATGCCTTGTTGGACGACTGCGATTTCGTTCGGAGCCACTTCCATTATGCCGAACTCTGTAGTGATCCTTATGGCTCCTTGTTGTGGCACTGAAATTAAACGTCAAAATGTTAAAGATAAATGAGCTTTAGAAAACTGGATGATCGATTTCGGAAATTATATCGAATGTCAAATCTTGAGTGAAATATTTAATTTTGCATGACTGTTATTGAAAATAAGAATGCGATATCAATTGTTTATTTTTAAGAATACGTTATTAATTGGGTACACGATCTTATTCATGATAGGTTGTTAACAATATGATACGATACAATACAATACAATAATAATTGTATAATAATCATTGGGCCTTGCCCCGCTGCTGGCGGCACACTAGGTTTAGGTTTTTTATTGTATTTTTGTAATGTTAATTTTTATAAAAATATTGTAAAAAACTTAAATCTAAGATTGTAAATAAATAAATGAATAATAATAAATTTGAAGTTATCTGGAATAGGCACCGGACACTCGTCAAGTCGCAAGCTGACCGATATAATATTAGATATATTCCTATGGCAATAGATAGATGTAGGGGATAATAGGCAGATCCTATGGAATAATTATTTTACCATTTCATTTAGCAAGAACTACAGAAGCGGAAAATAAATACATAGAATTTAGTTTTAAAGTAAAACTTCTATTAGCACGCTTTACTTGTGGATTAAGCTGGTGAATGCGAGGCGAACTGAAGTTGAAGTTCGTTCATGTAGATGTCCATTGTAGACATAACAAAGTTAAAAATTTGTATTATTATGTTGTAAAATGACAATCAACAATTATTGTCAAGAAAGCGGGAGACATTAACATTAAACAAAGCAAAAACAAAGTTATACCGGCCGATAGATGGAGCTACATAAACTAAAGAAGTTTTGCTTCTGTCCTGTGGCCTAAAGCACACTCGTTTTTTTGATCTAAAAGATTCTTCAGACTACGTATTAGGCATTTAGGTTATAACCTAAATAGACAGCAGGTCGGCTCATAACCCGGACGCGGCGGGTTCGATTCCCGCGACAGGACAAGTATTTGTGCACAGAAAAAAAAGCGCAAATACTTGTTCTGAATCTGGGTGTTGTGGGACCATGGTCCTCGTAGTTCCTGGGTCCCTACACACAGGGAATCCTAGTTAGGGTCCAGGATCATATATGTGATCGTTGGGCGTTATTATAATTTAAAAAAACCTGATAAAGTATTTAGCTACTTAGTAAAGGTGAAACTCACCGATAAGCAAGTCCCCATCGCTGCTATAGAAAGCGGTCCTGTCCATAGACGTATTGCACAGGTACACGTGTATGGCGAGCCCGTGCCGCGAGCGAGGGTCGCCCGCCCCGCAGACCGTGTGCAGGCCGGCTACGAAGTCTGTCGGTGACGGTGGAATGTCGAAGGGAAGCCAGCGAGACTTGGGAAGAAAATTTAGATAAGTAGGAACCGTTTTAGTAACTCGCTACCACAGACGGCGTTTGACAGCCTCATCATACTCCTAGCGGAGTATAGTGCGCAGAGTTCGGTAAGTAACTGGCGCGACGGCAAGTGAAAAAGCAGGTGAAAAGGCGTTCCGATTACAGAGGATTAGAAGGGGTTCGGTTTAAAGAGATCCTCCTGTTTCAATATTTAGATACTATTTTTTGTGAATACATACATAGAATACAATATAACACCCAGTCACAGAACAAACATCGATGTTGATCACACAAATGGTTGTCCTGGGTGGGAATCGAACCCACAACCTACAGTTCAGAAGGCAGGATTACTACCAACTGAGCTATCGGGCCAGTCAACAGAACAGATTATATAAAAGGAGGTTGTTGATTTTATGTGTTACTACTACTATACTATACTAGTTGCGCCCCGCGGTTACACCCGCGGATAAAAACTATTCTAATTATTTACTCATCCCACTGGAAAATTTCACTTTCCGGGATAAAATTGAGCCTATATGTTAAACCAGTGTATAAACTATCTTGGTACCGAATTTCATCCACATCCATTCAGCCGTTTGAGCGTGAAGGAGTAACAAACATACACACAAACACACATACAAACTTTCGGCTTTATAATATTAGTGTGATGTACCTAGAACTTCGTCATTTATAGGTAAACTGGTTTTTTGTTATGATACGATATATTTTCAGATTGGTCCCGTAGTCCCATCAAAATAGAAATCAAAACATCTTGTGTATTCAATCGTATCAAATTACCGATTACTATATTTTATTATACTGATTATTATACCGATGTACGTAACTGGAAAAATATGTAGTCCAAGTAGATATTATGCCTTAAAGGTTTCTATGTATTATGCATATCTATTCTATTAGTTTGTTTACGACGCTTGTGCACTACGATACTGTTTTTAAGCTATATCAAGAGATCTCTAGCAATCGTTGCCAATGAAGATGATTCTAGACAAGTTATAATAAGGAACTGATTTTTGTAAAACATGTACAAAATTGTTTTGATTTTTGTTGGTGAAGGTTAATGATGATATACGCATATAAGGTACGTGGTCTGATGATGAACTTACTTGATTCGGGTCTGGATCCTGTTCATCCCAGCTGTGCGTCAAGTATTTTGCGATGTTCATCTTCGTAAACGGCTTGTGCATGACCGAAGGACGAATCCTGAAAATAACGTCCTTTGATTCTTTCTACGAAGTTCTCTTAGTAGTTCAAACATTTTCGAGGGATCATGACGTTTGGCAATATAGGTTAGGTATGGTTAGGTATAGGATGGGTCTGCTAAATACCAGCTGGAAGCCTTAGACTCTATCGAAAGGCGTACTAAGAGGCTCATAGGTAGCGACTTGTTTGAGGCCCGACTGCAAAGCCTCGACCATAGACGCAAAGTTGCCAGTTTATCGGTCTTCTATCGAGAGTGTGCATTAGAGTTGCATAACCTGATTCCGCCGTCACCGATCCACCATCGGACAACTAGGGGCCTTACCGCGTAAGTCTGGTGGAGATGGTACTCGTGTTCTCTCTGGCTCGCACTCCTGGACTTGTTAATTGGAGAGTGCAGGATGGTAGGCGAAGCCGATGCCCAGAACAGTTACGCGGTAGGGGTGCAGATGTACGAAAAAGCGCCACCGTTACGTGGTTAATATCCCACATGTGCGGACAAAGATTTGGCTCCACATTTATCATGCAAACAGCCAAAGAGTGGGACGCTTTACCGGCATCCGTATTTCGCGAAAACTACAACCTTGGAGTCTTCAAATCGAGAATGAACAGGTATCTTCTAGGCAAGCGTGTTACATCCTAGACCACATCGTCACTTACCATTAGGTGCGATAGTGGTCAAACGCGAGCCTATCAGACAATTAAAAAAAAAACAGTTCGTTCGTTTAAGATCGGTCGTCCTTAAAGTAATTTAATGATTGAATGTTTCATGATTGGCCATGCTCTTTTCAAGATACACACACTTGTCTTTTTCTTTTGACAAAGATTTACATACAAAAGCAACAAAACCTGTCGGAAAAACAAATGCAAGTCTTGCAAACTGCAAACGACCTTTTTTATACTTAAGGTTAACGTAGTACATAAGTACTTAAATAGATGAGTGGAAGTAATTTTGACTTTACCTGTATAACCAGGACCTCTTGTTTTCATGTCTCGGAGCGGTAAAGGCAGTGCCGGACAGTTGTTCCGCGTAGAGGCCGTACGGACATCGCTGCGGATTGTTTTGTCCTTCAGGAAGGGCCCCGGGCTTCCGCGGGTCTTCTGACGCGAACTCCGAACCAAAACCGGAAAGGTACTACTTATAATGAGTAATTGTGAAGTCATATTGGTTTCCCTACTGTTAAAATAAAATTATGGTCCATCATAAACCTTGACTGATGTATTTATTTATCTACGTAAAGGGCGCACCGATTTTCTCCTGCTATTTACCTATTTTCCCGCGGGAACTTTTAATTATCCGAGACAAAAGGTACGCTGTTGATCTGTGTATTGTATGCACTTGTGTGGAAAATTCCAGCTAATAGAAAAGGTTTCATTTATATTATTTGTATTCTTTTTTGTATTTTATTTATTTGTAATTTTGTTTTTTTAATTTGAATTATATGTAAATATTATACACACAATATTTTATTTATTAAAAAAATAAAAATATAATAAAAATATTTTTTGAAAATAAAAAAGTTATTTTAATAACAAGGATTAGTGCTTTTTATTACCATGTTCTAATTTAGGTTAATACAAATCTGTTAGTACTTAATTTGTTACACAGATTAGTAGGTACATCAATTATCTCGACGTTATTTACATAAATTATAATCAATCACAATTAAATTAATACTGCAATTGTAAAATGCAGTATAATCTTAAGGTCATTCAAACAGAAACTGGGTCAAAATCAAACAATAAATGTATAAAAACAAAATGAATACTTGCCTTTAACTCGCTCATCTTCAATACACGGTGATAAGGCACCAAAGTTCTAGGCAGACTGGCGAGCAGCTCTCAAACTTCTGTGGTATTTACTGTGACTTGTATGCTAATGTAGCCGGTTTGTTATTACCCGCGACCTGATAGACACAGTTTCATACTAGGAGTACCTATAGCTATGTAGATAACGTAGTTGTTTGCATTAATCTGTCACGCAATTTTCACTTTTACTAAAATGACAAATTTAATGTTTTTGTCTTGAAATATAGCTGAAAACCATAGCGATATAAAGTATCGAATGCCTTTCCTCGCGGTTCAGACTACGTTAAACAGACGTTTAACCGTGATAAGGCAATAAACAGACAGAAACATAGACTGTTAATGTACTGTTGTATATAAATAAATAACGCCCAACGATCGCATACATAGATCCTGGACCCTAACTAGGATTCCCTGTGTTTAGGGACTCAGGACCTACGAGGACCGTGGTCCCACAACACCCGGACACAGAAAAAGTATTTGCGCTTTTTTTCTCACAGAATAATTTTCACTTTATTTTCCTGTGCTCAAATATTTGTCCCGCCACGGCAATCGTACCCGCCGCCGCCAGATTAAGAGCCGACCTGCTCAACCACCACACCAGAGAGGCTGTCAATGTATATGTGCGTTGTATGGTGGTTGATATGGTCTCTTAATCACAGAACAAACCCAATTTTAAGGTCTTGCCCTTGCCCTTTAGAAACTAATTAGTTTATACATAAAAGTAGGTATTTCATAGAAATTGTGGATATAACAGAATAATCTGTTGCTCGGTTTTTTCATATTTTTTTTTATTTATGTTATTGTATGATGTGACGAGCTAGTCGTTCACCTGATGTTAAGCGCCACGGCCGCCCATAACAGCACAGTGTCACTCGGAACCCTAAAACATAGAGTTTCAAGCGACACTGCACTGCACACATCATCCTGAGACATCAGCACAGTCTGGTAATAAGATTACTCGACTGTGAGATCAGATCATAGTCTCAATTGCCCAGTAATTTCACTAGCTACAGTGCCCTTCAAACCGGAACACAGTAGTGCTAGCACACTACTGCTTGGCGGCAGAATAACTGGCAAAGCGGTGGTACCAACCTAGACGAACTTTGCAACAAAGTCCTACCACCTAGTAGTAGGTGTGTTTACAAGTATGCTAATACAAAATACAGGTTCCATTCCAAGTTGTTCGAGAACGGCACAAACTATGTTGTTGATTTGTTGATCATGCATTTCATAACGTGGTGTAACTTTAGATATAGGTACCTAAGTTGACAGCCTCTGTGGTGTGGTGGTTGAGTAGGTTGGCTCATAGCCCGGAGGCAGCGGGTTCGATTCCCGCGGCAGGACAAGTATTTGTGTGCAAAGAAAAAAAACAGCGCAAATACTTGTTCTGACTCTGGGTGTTGTGGGACCATGGTCCTGGGTCCCTAGACACAGGGAATCCTAGTTAGGGTCCAGGATCTATGTATGTGATCGTTGGGCGTTATTATTATTATTATTAATAAAATGTTTATATACTTAAAATATGGTATTGTATTGTCCCTCCTGTATTGTATTTATGTTCATGATTTTTTTAAATCTGCATTTCCACAGACATCTGGGTCCGTGCTTTTCGTTAAATTATTTTTATATTTATGAATTAAGCCTATTATTAACATGAACATACATAATACAGGAAGGACAATACAGCCAATAGCAAGAACATACATAAACATAAGTGCTTATGTTCATGATTAATAATAAGTTAAAGTAATAAATTAAAAATGATTTGACAAAAATCACGGACCCAGGTGTTTGTGGTAATGCAGCTAGAAAAAAAAAGCCATTGTATAGGTAACATTATAAATTAGATTTAATAGAGTATTTTCATAGAAACTCATATCCTTTCACATTCCCTAAATTTGTTACCATTTGCGCTCTGCGATTTTATGATCCTGGATAAGACAGCCTTTATATAGATTTACTAGTAGCGCCCCGCGGTTACACCCGCGGATAAAAAGTATTTTAATTATTTGCTCGTCCCACGGGAAAATTTCACTTTTCCGGGATAATATATGTTAATCCAGTGTATAAGCTATCTTGGTGCCGAATTTCATCCAAACCCATTCAGCCGTTTGAGCGTGAAGGACTAACAAACATACACACATACACACAAACCCATATACACACACACCAACTTTCGCCTTTATAATATTAGTGTGATGTGATGTGATAGTCATTTTGTTTGATTAATTTAATATCTGAAGGAGTGGACATTTTTAACTGCAGCTGTCGAACTTCATAGAAGTAGCTCTAAGATATATAGAAAATAATGGTTTATCTTAGCTATAAATACATATCGTGATAATAATATTTAATATAAGTTGTAACATCGCATTGGAAATTTGTCTGTAATGATGTTACAATTCTGTCTGCAATGAATCAATGAGCTTCTGCCCGCAGCTTCGCCCACGGCGCGGCCTATGGGAAAATAATTCAACCACCCATTTCACCCTCTTAAGGTTAGAATTTCGAAAAATCCTTTCTTAGCGGATGCCTACGTCATAACATCTACCTGCATGCCAAATTTCAGCCCGATACATCCATTGGTTTGGGCTGTGCGTTGATAGATCACTATGCGAGTGTCAATCAGTCAGTCACCTTTGAGTTATATATTAGGTCTTTACCTATGAAATTGCCGTTTTGTTTGAAAAAAGTTAAAGTATTTTTTTTTCGAACTTATTTATTTCTTTTATTCAAAGTAATCACCCCTGCAATCAATGCATCTTTGCCAACGCTGTGGCACTTTATGGATGCCCTTCTTCAAAAAATCAGCAGGACGGGAGACAACAAACTCTTCAAAGGCGTTTTGTACTGCCTCTCGGGAATTGAATTTTTTTCCCGCTAAAAAGTTGTCCAAATTTTGGAAAAAGTAATAGTCGGTAGGCGCAAGATCTGGTGAGTATGGCGGATGAGGGACAGCTTCCAAACCCAACTCATGCGGCTTAGAGACGGTCTGTTGTGCAGTATGGGGTCGCGCGTTGTCGTGAAGTAGCATTGGAGACGACCGATTGACCAAAGCTGGTTGCAGACGTGCGAGTTTCGCCATCATTGTGGTCAGTTCTTCAATGTACACATCTGCAGTAATGCTCTTGCCGTTTTGTAAAATGCTATGATGAATCACACCAGCACTAGACCACCAAACTGTGACCATCACCTTTCTAGGGGTCATTTTTCGTTTTGCACATTGCTTTGGTACCGAACCAGGATCTAACCAACTTGCTGAGCGCTTTCGATTGTCAAAAAGAATCCATTTTTCGTCGCACGTAACAATTCGGTTCAAAATTCCTTCATTTCTGTGCCTGTTAAGCAGCGCAAGGCAAGTCTCGACGCGTACGTTGCGCTGGCGATCGTTAAGTTCGTGGAGCACCCATCTATCAAGCTTTTTTATCTTGCCAATCTTTCGCAAATGTACCAATATTGTTTTGATGCTAACATCAAAAGCTGCTGCCAGCTCAGCTGTAGATTGAGATTCATCAGCTTCCACAATCGCCTTTAATTCATCATTGTTGACCAGTTTCCGGACGACCACGAGGTTCATTTTTCAAGTCAAAATTCCCAGAACGGAACCAAGCAAACCAATAACGGGTTGTACGTTCGTTTGTACAGTTCTCTCCGTAAACGTCGTTGATGTTACGTGTCGTTTGTGCCGCGTTGGTGCCACGACGGAACTCATATTCCATAATTACACGAAATTTCAAAGTATCCATTATGAGGAAAAATGTTGAAATGTAATGAAAATACTACGCTAATCAATAAACAAAAGACTTATATTGTAAATAGAATGTCATATTTTTAAAACAAAATTAATTTGAATTTAGAATTCATGGCGAATCAAAACTTATTTTTGTTTGAAAAAGTCTGTACTGCAATACGGCAATTTCATAGGTAAAGACCTATTATATTTAGATAAAGAAATAAGAAGAAATAGATAAAGAAAAAATAAATAATTCGTAAAATAATTATCAAAATAGGATAGGTTGTTTCAGATATTACGTACTACAAATACTAATATAATTAAAATATTCATGTAGAAGTGTGAGATTTGAAACAAAACATAAGAAACCAGTACCTTCGCAAAGAATGTATTTATTATATCGTATTATATGAACAATAATGTTAAGCTATTATATAAATTTAAATGGAGTTATTTAATGAACATATTACAGTACATACGGGTATACTAAAAATAGGGTGCCTTTTCAAATGGATTTTTTTTAGGGGGGTACAAAAATAACAAAGTGCATTTAAAGACGAACAATTCATTTTAAACAAGATATTAGAACAAACAAAAATGGTTATAAAATATTCATTTACATAGGTTTAAATTCGTTTTGTTATCTGTTACCAACGCGTATAATCATTTAAGGAATTAAGTTTTTATTTACATTTAGCTTCATACATTTGTATTCAAACCTAATAAATTAACAGAGATTATTATACTTCGTTAAATAGATGTTACAACTAGCGGGATTAGAACCGGGTAAGATGCTTTTACCGTCTAAGTTATGGTCGCGGCCCAAAAGCCTACGGAAATCTCACAAATGCGGACACTTTGAAATCCAGTCCATCATAAAAACTTCAATACCGGACCAAATAGAGATTTAAAATTTAAAACTATCAAAGAATCCTATTTGAAAAGAGCATTGAAAATGTATTTTAATGCAACATTTTTCATTAAGGTCTAGAAGTAACACTGAATAATTAAGTGAACATAAAGTTTTGGGATGAATATCTTACACCCACTTTGAAAAGACACCCTTATTGAAGGTTAAAAATCTGGAGGATTACAAGTAACATCAACATTACATTACAATTTATATCGATTATTTTAAAAAAAACATAGCATCTACAACTTACAGCGTGATTATTAATTACATTATTATTGTTCTTATTAATACTTCATAGCTACCAAGTTTTTGAGAACGGAAATTCATTTTTGGTAACGACAAAATGTAAAAGAATTCAGTTTCGCTAACAAAAAACAGTGTGAAGTTTGCATTTAAGCACATTGTAGATATGAAATCGGCAAGAAATTATCAAGCTCTGAAATCTACTTTCTGAATCATCTGTACACCGAGGGTAAGTGGGTTGATCGCTATTTTCAACCTTATGCGTTGAATAGTCAGACACTTTAAAGTGAATGTACTAACTTTTAACACATTGATTAATTTGGAAACCTTATTTTAATGGGGAATAAACGTAACAACACGAATTATCTTGAATTCAGTCAATTACCTGGTCTATTTATTTTATGCATATAAGTACATCGATAGAATTATGATAGTATACCCAAAAACGTTAGTGCGTTGTATAAAAAAAACCTAATGAAAATACAAAAGTTTCAAAACAGAACACGATAAATAATTTCTTTTTTGTTTCAACCAATGTGTTGCAACTTTAAATTGTAATAAATTAATTTTCAATAAATAACACGATCTTAGCCGAATTTAAAATTAATATTTCAATTACAGTTAATATTTAGGTAACAGTTTCAGTCTAACTCGCAACATTGCAATGAGAAAATATGTCATTTTTCAGCAATTTTTTTATTGTTTACAAGTTTATCAAAACTGAGATCTTTATGTACGTAGTTTTTAGAAAAACAACACGTGTAATGATTCGAGTTGCGTTATCATTAAATTTATGTTTCTTGATTCTAAAAGGTTTCGATTGAAAATGACCAATATATATCATGATGGTTTATTTTACATTTTTGATAACAAATGAGAATCAGTAACTACGGATTGATAATGGTAGCTCCCAGCCAAATTCCCAGAATTACTTCAAAACACAACCTTTTACAAAAAAGATAACCACAATATTTCCTTATGTATGTCTTCTACAGAGCTGAATATATTTATAACAGTAGTTACATACGGGATGTTGAACATGATTGGAATCATTTCAAGAAACTTCCCGTAAGCTCTAATAAATGTAGGTAGTTATCAACCATGAAACAGTATTTTAAAGTTGCATATTTCATAAATTAGCAGCACTGCATGTGACCTTGAATAGGAATAACTGTAATACGTAACTAATTATAATAATAAGCTAAAACGTTGATTCTAATATTATGCATTAAACAACAAACTTAATTTTACGAACACAAATCACAGTAGCGTGATATTTAAAGCACGCAAGAATCACGATTTATCAATTTGTTTAGACGCATTTACACTAGTCTTTTATAGTAACTAAAGTCGGTGGCGTAGCTACGGGAGGGGCCCCAAACTGAGGGGCCCCTCGGACTCTGACTTATAAACTATAAATTGAACTAGCGATAGTTTCTCCCACATTCAGAATACGACGAATACGGAACAAACGATTTTAAATAGTTTAGTTGAGGCCCTAGTTTATTTTTTGCCCCGGGACCTTTGGTTACTTAGCTACGCCACTGCTAGCTCACAAAATACCAGTTCCAGCAAAATTTCCGGGATAAAAAGTGTCGTATGAAGTTATAGTTACGACTAACGTAAATGTCTTAGCAAATTGATACTGTTCTAATTTTTGCAATAGCAGGCAGTATCACAAATACATAGGCAATAATAGCGTTTTACATAATATCATGACGTCACTGAATAAAACCTTAGAAATTAATAACATAGGGTGCAACCCTGTACCAACAAAATAAACATAATAATTAAAATTGATTTAAAAAAATAATATGAAAAATAATATATTAAACACTGGGATTGCCAAAGTAATTAGATTTTGCGTCTCATAAAAAAGGAATCTGCTGACTGTTTATAATAAATGCGATTCAATTTTCGAATGAGACGCGATAGAACATTCTAGAGCCTACTTCTATAATATACATTAATATCACACGGCCGTTACAGTGGCCTAATACACATACAAAACGATACCACAATAATATGTTCATTGATATATTTGGTAACAACTATACATTAGCGAGACAATAATTGCGAATATTGTAAACATAACACTCTAAATACGCGTGCTGCTTAGTAGCATTATATGAAAGCTATTATATGCTGCTATCGTGAAAACAAAACGTACATATACGCGGAGACTAGTCTTGATATCATGGAGTGATATTGAAAGATTTTGTTGTGAGGGCGACATGGTGCTTCTGAGCAAACTGGTTAAAAAAGTATGTCCCGCTTAGACCAATATCGCCACTGTTTCTTCAACTCGTTACTAAGTAGCCCACGTATCTAGTTCATACAATAAATACATAACATTTATCGCCATAAAAGCTTCCCTAACCTTCGGGACAATCAAAAAGTCCATTAATAAAAAAAACGGAATTTGTCGAAACCATTAAAATAAGCTTTAAAACCGTTAAAGCTACTAAAGGTTTGATGTGCAACAAAACAATTTTCCCCATTGTACAAAATCTACTAAGCCATTTCCCAGACTTATTCTGTCAAACTTGAAACCGTATCCCCGATTTTTTATGTTAGGTTTTTAAATGTAACCACGACGTTGAATAAAATGAATATCGAAGTTTCGAAACTAGAAGAAAGCAAACACACAACTTTAAACAAAAACAGACTGAAAGTAAGCTTTCATAAACCACTGTTCCATACTTTGAGACATCCAAAGTGGTTATTTATTTGGACTTTTGTATGTTTTGTTTAAAAAAATATTAACTTCTAATGAAGCAGGAATAAGAATCTTTTATTCAAGGTCGAGGTGACAGATATATTCTTTATTTTTCGATTCTAGAGCCTTAAGAGCTCACGATTTTAAGGGATACTAATTGTTCGTAAATCAAGTCATAGAATAGCGCGTTTCACCACACACAGCTAGACCTTATTCTCACCATATTACCGCCATAAATATAACTTTATAAAGGAAAGTATAGGACGATACACAAACGTTATTCAGAAATATTTACCCATTTATACAATTTGATTATTCACTACAAAATAATGAATTGTTCAAACATGTAAATAAATGATTTAATATCCCTATGACTAATTTCAAAGATTACGAAATACATTGTGAATATTATCATTTGGAATATCATTAAATTTTATAATACTAAGTTTAAATGATGTATCCACACTATGCTGTTGCCAATGCCAACATAACAAATATCAGACGCTTATTTCAAGCATAGAGTGGATAAGACATTTTAGATTATATTATACTCTTACATAATGCAACCTATTAATCATAATAAAAATATTCTAGTTTAAAGCGAGATAGTTGCTCATTAAACTAAACGTTTTACTTGCTCTGTTGTTGTCTTTTTCTAATACGTATAGTATTTAATCTAATACAGAGTAATGTTTGGTAATAAATAATACACAAACCAATGATAGAGTAAACCAATTTTATCTATTTACGAATTGAAAATTAGAAATATCATTGGTGAAAATTGTTCTTATTCCATCAAATCATTTTCACCAAACTACTAGTCAACACATCTCAAGGTGATTAGGCTATTGGACGTTCCGAAATTCATTAGTAAAATAAACGTAGCAAAGCGTTTCCTGATTGGTTGATAAAAATTAATTCATGGAATACGTCCAATCGCAAACAGGAATTGAAAGTACTTGCATAGGAGTTAAGCGTTAAATAGTAATAGTGTGTGTGATCATCTGGTTTTTATCTGTGCTGTTCTCTCTGCAAACGATTAAATACTATTCAATTTTAACTCTTAGATACTTCAAAAAACAACATAACAAGAAAGAGGTTTCATTAGCTACACACTTCATAAGATAAAGAAGCGTTTTTTTGAGTAATTAACTAAATTGTGCTTGTACAGCTTAAATCATCCCTGTTTTACAAGAACCAAACTTCACAGGCGTCTGAGTTTAAGTACGCGTTGTTTTTATCTCCGAGAGAGAAAATTATGTAACTGAGTCGATGCCATGTCGAGTTTTGTAAATTGGTAAATTTTCTTTAATACTAATAACATAATTCGATCACTGCAAGAAATGCTGAAGTTGTACCTATTTTTAATAGTAAAATAATATATAGAAATATTTCGACAGATTGTCACGTGAGTAGAATTCTTTACATTAGTTCGCCTTTCACATATAAATTGTAAAGCGACAAGAGCAAATATCCTAATGAAAAAAAGATATCCAAGTCATGTTCAAAACAACAAGATTTGTTACACACAAAATTAGCAATAATACTAAAGCTGTTAAGACTGGTTTTACAATAAAAATGCTTTTATAACACAATGCAATTTTTTTTAACCAAAATTTGTTGTAATTAATACGACTTGGCTCATTATTTCTCTAAACGACCTAATATTGTCTATACTACACTATTAATTAAAGGTACAATTAGATAAAGATAAGCCAAATTATCTGTGACGTGACTAAGAATATTACAATCAGCGATATTAGGTCAGATCAAAGATCATTTAGAGCATCTTAAATGTTAAACATACAGCAAAACGATATTTGCAAATGTCATTGGATCATAACATTTTGTAACAAGATTACAAAATGTAATGATACATATAGATTGATTACAAAATGGAATTATTACATGTAATGATACACATTGATTGATTACACAATGGAATGATTACATTTTGTAACAAGATTACAAAATGTAATGATAATTCAAACGAATCAACAGGGTTGAACAAAATAAGTGCATCATATGAACAAATTTCTAAATATGATGCCGTTCCTTTAATTTAGACCGTGGCAACAAGGACGGCGCTAGTTTGAGAACTGTCAAATTAAATTTAACTTAGTATTTTGTCCAACAGAATCGACACCACACTATTTTTAAGTTTGATTTTAATTTTTAAGGACCCAAATCTTTAATAATGTAATTTTTTTAAAATAATTTTGAATCCCATCGTATAATTATAACAATGACGTCACAGCTTCGTTTCACTATATGATCACAAGCCAAGAAGCTTATATAAAGCACTGGAGAATGAATAGCGAACAACCCTCTGAAGCAGAAATGTGGCCTTGAATGTCTTTTCCTATAATTTTCTTGCTTTCTTAAAGCGTTGTTCGCAATGTATTCTCCTATGTTTTATGTATAATTGATTCTTGGTACAAGCTGTATGTATTTTAGCTCACTGGTGTGCGGGCAGCATGTGCGACCAGGCGGCGGAGTAGGTAGTGTGCGCGGCGCAACAAGCAGACTTGCTGGAGTCTACCACACTTAGTGGGAAAGGCTCGCACTGGAATGAGAATGGACTTACATTAATTTAGATTCTTAATTCTAATCTAGGTGTCTAATCTAATTTTACTAGGTGGTAGGACTTTACTGCAAAGTTCGTCTAGGTAGGTACCACCGCTTTGCCAGTTATTCTGCCGCCAAGCAGTAGTGCGCAAGCACTGCTGTGTTCCGGTTTGAAGGGCACTGTAGTTAGTGAAATTACTGGGCAAATGAGACTTTATGATCTGATCTCACAGTTTAGTAATCTTATTACTAGATTGTGCTGATGTCTCTGGATGACGTGCGCAGTGCAGTGTCACGCAAACCTCTATACTTTAGAGTCCCGAGTGACACTGCAGCTGATATGGGCAGCCGTGTCGTTTAACATCAGGCGAACGGCTAGCTCGTCACGTCATTTATTAACATAAAAAAAAAAATCTAATCACACTTCACATTAAAATTATAAAGGCGAAAGTTTGTATGTGTGTTTGTGTGTATGTTTGTTACTCCTTCTCGCTCAAACGGCTGAATGGATTTGGATGAAATTCGGTACCAAGATAGCTTATACACTGGATTAACATATAGGCTACATTTTATTCCGGAAAAGTGAAATGTTCCCAAATAATTAAAATACTTTTTATCCGCGGGTAAAACCGCGGGGCGCAACTAGTTTATTAAATAGATAATATTCCAGTTGTTTTAATTTAAAACCCAAACTACCGATACTGACTTTGATAATAATTCTATGGGACCAAACAGAAATAATCTCCTTGCAAAAAAAAGGTTTTTTCAAATCGATTTATACACTGAACTCAGTTTAAATTTTCAAGTCTTTATTACATTTTATCCTAGTGATATAAAATAATGCAATAAAAAATTAATGGGCAAGCGCACAGGCATTGCTTATTGCAACCAATGACACGAAATTACAATCATATCGAAGTGTACATTCCAATAAGTTTTTAATTCTTAATGCTTGGCGGCAGAATAACTGGCAAGAGCGGTGGTACCTACCTAGACGAACTTTGCAGTAAAGCCAACCACCAACGCTTTACCAGTTATTCTGCCGCCAAGCAGAAGTGCGCAAGCACTGCTGTGTTCCAGTTTGAAGTGCATTGTAGCTAGTGAAATTACTGGTCAATTGAACTATCATCTGATCTCACAGTCAAGTAATCTTATTACCAGACTGTGCTGATGTCTCAGGAATATGTGAGCAGTGCAGGGTCGCGCGAAACTTTATATTGAGTTCCGAGTGACTCTTTTCTGTTATGGGCGGCCGTGTCGCTTAACATCAGGTGAACGACTAGCTCGTAACATTATTCATTAAGAAAATAAACATAGTAAGTAAAACACAATTTGACTGGCCCGATAGCTCAGCTGGTAGTAACCCTGCCTTCTGAACTGGGGGTTGTGGGTTCGATTCCCACCCAGGACAAACATTTGAGTGATGAACATTGATGTTTGTTTTGTGTCTGGGTGTTATATTGTATTCTATGTATATATTTACAAACAAAAAAGTATTAAGTATTGTATCAGTTATCTGGTTCCCATAGTACAAGCTTTGCTTAGTTTAGGGCTAGATGGCGCTGTGTGAAATGTCCACAAATATTTATTATTATTTATTTATTTATTTACATACCGTAAGCGCACAAAATGCTTGTTCAACGGCAGCGATGAACCTCTCCAGCTCCGAGCTGCTCGCCATCACTAGCGCCAGCCCCGCGCCTCGCTCGCGGGCCTCGCATACACTCCATTCCTGCACAATACAAATAAAACATTATTACACAGTTTAAACATTCTCTATTTAACCACAAAAGATTTAAATAGGCCTTAAACTAGTGTTAAACTGCTGTTTTGTTTTATGAAACACGTTTGACGTCTGTCTAAGCCTTGTTTATGTATTTGTGGTAGTACGGTCTATGTATCACATTTAGATTATGAAGGCGAAAGTTTGTATGTGTGTATGTTTGTTACACCTTCACGGTCAAACGGCTGAATGGATTTGGATGAAATTGGATACCAAGATAGCTTATTCTCTAGATTAACATATAGGCTATATTATATCACGGAAAAGTTAAATTTCCCATGAGATAAGTAAATAATTATAATACTTTTTATCCGCGGGTGAAACCGCGGGGCGCAACTAGTTTAGATTATAAAGGCGAAAGTTTGTATGTGTGTATGTTTGTTACACCTTCACGGTCAAACGGCTGAATGGATTTGGATGAAATTGGATACCAAGATAGCTTATTCTCTAGATTAACATATAGGCTATATTATATCACGGAAAAGTTAAATTTCCCATGAGATAAGTAAATAATTATAATACTTTTTATCCGCGGGTGAAACCGCGGGGCGCAACTAGTTTAGATTATAAAGGCGAAAGTTTGTATGTGTGTATGTTTCTTACGCCTTCACGGTCAAACGGCTGAATGGATTTGGATGAAATTCGGTACCAAGATACCTTATACACTGAATTAACATATAGGCTACATTTTATCCCGGAAGTGAATGGTATAAGCAAATAATTAAAATACTTTTTATCCGCGGGTGAAACAGCAGGGCGCAACTAGTATGTATTAAATGAGAAATTGTTTAACACATCACTGGTTCACAACTGTTTCCCAATTTAATTAATTTTAATGAAGCACAATGTGCATGGTGTCGTTGGTAGGATAAAAATAAAATGAGTCGCAACACACACTACTACATTTTCAAACAATTTATTTATTAATCGACAGCCTTTGTGGTGTGGTGGTTGAGCAGGTCGGCTCATAATCTGGAGGTGGCGGGTTCGATTCCCGCGGTAGGACAAGTAATTGTGCACAGAAAAAAAAGCGCAAATACTTGTTCTGCGTCTGGGTGTTGTGGGACCATGGTCCTCGTAGTTCCTGGGTCCCTAGACACAGGGAATCCTAGTTAGGGTCCTGGATCTATGTATGTGATCGTTGGGCGTTATTATATTATTATTATTAATGTACCTCTGTAGAAGGTACTCACCAAGCAGCACCAGTTATCATCTGTGTCTGGAATCTTGAATGCTGTCAAATTCTTGATCGAACCGCACGCCAAGATCTCTATGTCGGTCCTCATTTCCTCCATGTACTCTGTAAAATTACTATTATTGACTGGCCCGATAGCTCAATTGGTAGTAACACTGCCCTTTGAACTGTGGGTTGTGGGTTCGATTCCCACCCAGAACAAACATTTGTGTGATGATGATCGATGTTAGTTCTGTGTCTGGGTGTTATATTGTATTCTATGTATGTATTTACAGACAAAAAGTATCTAAGTATTGTATCAGTTATCTGGTTCCCATAGTACAAGCTTTGCTTAGTTTGGGACTAGATGTGGCTGTGTGAAATGTCCACACATATTTGTTTACCTTTTAGTAACGCGTCTGAGCCCCGGTCCTTCAAGTAAGCCGCGGCGCCCGCTACGAAGGGCAGGTCAAGTGTATCGCGAAGGCTGATCACTTCAGTGGGAGTGACAAGGACAGTGCAACCTGGGGGTGGTCCGCTTGCGCGGGGGTCTGCTTTCTTAGCACCGTCCTTCTCTTCCAGAGCCTGTGAAAAGTTTGGATGGTATTAGTACCATCGTAGTGTAAACCACACTCGAGGTGTATCTACAAAACATAATAGATATTATTACTATAATATTTGTCTACATGTCCTGTGAAATCATTACATGACTCATGGTCATAGAAATGAGTTCTACCAAAGAGACGCAAAGGAATAGTTTTTAGGATGTAATACATCTATTTTATTATATTTGGTGGGGGTTACAGCTATCACAAAAAACTAAATAATAAAATAAACTGAATGACCCAATTAAAAGTCTCCATCTATAATAATAATAACGCCCAACGATCCCACACATAGATCCCTGGACCCTAATTAGGATTCCCTGTGTCTAGGGGTACAGGAACTACGAGGACCATGGTCCCACAACACCCAGACTCAGAACAAGTATTTGCCCTTTTTTTGTGCACAAATACTTGTCCAGTCGCGGGAATCGAGCCGACCTGCTCAACCACTACACCACAGCGGCTGTTAAGTTAGGAAGTAATATATCTAGAATGTTCCATCTGCCTACCTGAGCAGCGTGCAGTAACAGTGACTGCAGCCAGGAAGATGCGTTAGGTTCATCCGGCGCGGCTAGCAGTAGTCGGCTGGAGTCATTCATGGCGATCTCGAAGCAATGCGGCCGCCGCGTCCAGTCCACGTGACGACGGACCCCCACCACCGAGCGGAGGGAAATGTTGTTGGGGAGGGGGGAAGTACCGTCTGGAGAATGGGAACCCCAGTGCAGCACGCCCGCTCTGGAACCGTACATACTTTTAAGATGTATAATATTATAGAAACTGACGTGAGTAGTACTCATTACTACAACTATTACACTACTAACACTCACGAAATACAGTCGAATAACTCGACCGGTGTTCGGACCGCCACCGCCGACGCGCGTACTCCTTGAGGATGGGCATCTATATTGCCCGAACATCGGTCGAGTTATTCGTCTGTATCTCGTGAGTGTTAGCCGTGTAATAGTTGTTTTAAGATGTAACATTTATGATTTATAGCAATGGAAACAAAACGATAAAACCAGGATAGCATCAATTAAGAAGTTCAGGCCCCATGAGAAGTAGATTGAGCATGGACAAATAATTGATGCTACCCTGGTACTGGTTTAGTAGCATAAGTTACTTGAGAATTTATTCAATTTATTTATATAAACTTAGTTTCCACCTGTACATCAAGCGGTAAATCTAAGTGGTTTTTTTTCCACTTCCTTACCTACCAGCAAGGATACCTTGGTAGGGATAAGTGTGTCAGGCAGCCGGAACTCTACAGTAATAGTTTCGCGCGACATTGGCGCACGTCATCCTGAGACAACCACACAATTTAGTAATAAATAAAGTCTCATATGCCCAGTAATTTCACTAGCTACAGTGCCCTTCAAACCGGAATACAGCAGTGCTAGCGCTACTGCTTGGCGGCAGAATAACTGGCAAAGCAAACCTACCTAGACGAACTTTGTACAAAAGTCCTACCACCTAATAAAAGTATTAAGTAAAATAATAAATGTAGTTTATTTTTTATACCTTACCTAAGCAAGAAGTAGCAGGGTTCGAACCGGCGGCTCTTGTCTGTCTTGCACATTAAGTACCCCTCTAAAGGCGGGGCGAAGGCTCCGGGCGCTTCTATCAGACGGTCGCCCGCGTCGCCCGAACACACTCGACCGTAGAACAAAATCTGCGGTATCTGTATTACAAACAGTTTTTTTAAATTATTTTTGCTACTAAAAGAAATGCAATTAAAAAGTTAAAGATCGAAAGGTTTACTTAAAAGAGAGAAGATAAGGTTTTATATCGCTCATGACGCGTAATGCTCTCTTTCATTCGATTATAATTTCATTATGGTATCACAGATCCTATAAAAAGATTTTTTTAAAATTTCTTTTATAGGATCTGTGTATGGTATAAGACCGTTATACTTATACAGAAAAGAAATACTTCTACGTTATGCCCATACAAATTGATAAACAAGAGCTTGTCGAAAAGCGCTGCTTATTGATAAATTTAATAATAAGGCTATTTATGTATATTATCAGTTCGTTTGGTAAAATTTTGTCAGAAAAAGAATACACCATAGCTGTTACCAAAAAAAGCTTTTACGACGATTAGATGAGTCAACTGCGGAGGGAGCGAATCGCAAAACAAACGCGTCGAAGAAAGACAGCCAATTTATTTGTATTGCAATTGCATTAGGGGTTCTTATTACAACCGACCCTCCCAATTTATTGCTTTTTGCCTTGCTACTCGTACCACTTCCTTCTGGCTTCCTTTTTTTCAATATTTTTTTTTCGCTATATTTGTGCATTTCCTCTACATTGAGATTTTTATGCCCTCCGTTTTCAATCAAACCATTATAAAATTATTCGTATTATAAAGTAACCATGAAACACGACAACACATCTTCGTCCTCCTCTTCCAGGGCAAACTGCTGAACGACATCTTCGGTTTTTTTTTTGTTTCAGCAATAACACACGCTTAGGCTCGTATCACAGAAAGACGCTCAGTGGTGAATCAATCAACCAATCAATCAAGTTTTCATTTTCAGTTTTATTTTATTTAAATTATAATCAAGATTCAAGTCTTCATAAATCATGATCATAATTCAAAATGATTAATGAATAGTGATAATTTTGTGAATCAAATCTCCATTTCAGCGCCGATTCTTAACTGAGCGTCGTCATTATCACAGTTTTAGATAATGTTATAGGATGGAAATGTTTCGGTAACTATACAAGGTGGAATTTAATTCATTATTTTCCTTTGATGTATGTATTCAGTCCATGCTATAGAATGCTCCCATATAACTAAATAAAAAAGTACTTATGAAATAAAACTTAAATCTAGGTATTATCAAATTTAAATTCTAAAGCCTTGCGACATTGAACAAAGCAGGTGTTTTATTGCCTACGAAACATTTACAAAGCACACAGCTGGTGCCCGTATGAGCCCTGTGTGTACCGTTAAATAGACATTTTGGCTGTCATGCAGTTACTTTAGGAGGCACTAAATACAAAAACAAAACCATTTTTTTTAAATTTACCCTTGTACGATCATTCTATAGCATGGTCTGAGTACATACATTTAAGGAAAAGAGTGAATTAAATTCCGCCGTGTATATACGGCCAACTGCCGTAACAACAACTAAAACACGCACCAAGGTACACAAAGGTAGATCAGTTGCGAAGTAATATTGCCACATAGCGTACTTACTACAATGTAAAAGTGTAGCCTTATGATATACCTAAAGTCCTAGATCAAATTCCTGTGCCTTGAAGTAGAATCCAGTTAATTTATGTTCGGTATAAACGATCGAGTTGCTGATCTCATGTGAGCAAATACTGACCAAAGTTTATTCGAACCGCAAGAAAATTTGGTGGTTCCATCTTCTTCGTAGATTACTTAATTATGATAACGGCTAGGAAAAAGTTGCGTTACGAGACGGAAAATTAGCCGGCCAAGAGAAAGTTAAACCAAACTGGTCAATATCGGAGTTGGATAGCAAGAAAGGCTTATGAGTTATGGAAAGAATTTGAATTGGTTTGTTACACCCATGGACGGATCTTACACCATATGCTCCGCACTGGCGAAAAGCCAAACCTCCGAGAGCAAGCAAAATAATACTTTTCATAGACACATAAATATGTCTAGACTAGTAGCCATCCTCCGACACCGCATGTGATTCATGAACTTTTGCACCACAAATGTCGACTCACTGCATAATAATGGATTTATGAATGAAAATTGCATTCTGTACGCGTAGGATTAAATCCAATATTAGGTTTTCGTTTGACTAATAGTAATTTTGAATTTTGAAGTATAATTTATTTACGCACGTTTGACTAGGGGAGTAGGCTGGTGTTGCATTCACCAGCCTACTTCCCAACGAAAGGCGAACGGAATTTGAAGTCAGTTCACGTAGATCTCCATTGTCAACATAACAAAGTAAATAAATTGTATTATTTATGTTGATATGTTCGGTAAAATGACAATTGACAATTGTCAAGATAGCGAAATTAACATTAAACAAAGTTATACCGGCCGATAGATGGAGCTAAACTAAAGAAGTTTTACTTCAGTCGTGTGGTCTAAAGCACACTCGTTTTCAGACGAATCACATGAGAAGCTAGTCGTTCACCTGATGTTAAGCGTTACGGTCGCCAATAACAGTTACACTGCCACTCGGAACTCTAAATTATTATGTTTCACGTGACACTGCACTGCGTACGTTATCTTCAGCACAGCACAGTCTAGCAATAAGATTTGTAGATCTAGTCTCATTTGCCCAATAATTTCACTAGCTATAGTGCCATTCAAACTGGAACACAGTAGTTCTTACACTACTGCTTGGCAGCAGAATAACTGGGCAAGCGGTGTTAACTACCTAGACGAATTCTTGTAGCAAAGTCCTTCTGACTAGCGATAGTAAACTAGAATAGTTGAAGAAAATCAAAAGTGCGTAGACCTACAGACAAAATTAATAATAATAATAACGCCCAACGATCACGTACATAATTATGATTTATATATATACGAATTAGCTATTTTTACACTTAACCAAGTAGCTTAATCATGCCAGAACGTATTAGAACTAGCAAAAACCTTCTCACAGATTACTGAGCAGCGCTAAAAAGGTCAAAGCCTTTATATTTAGGACAAGAGGATAATAATTTCCATCTACTTGAGCGGTTACAATGTATCCTAAGGAGTAACAACATACATCTAACAAATAAGCGTATTTACGGAATACCTACTATTTTACGTAATGCTTGCAATGTACTCAATGATAAAACCACAAATGACTCGATGATTGATACAATTCAATATTATGAATAAACAAAATAAGCGAAACTTCCTGTTACTATAACATACAATATACATGTATGACGTGTTTGGAAAAACTTCAATGAAAAAAATGAATTAAACATTTCATGGTAAACCATGGTGATGTAATTTTTAAGACTACATTAAATCGTAAATTTGTCAACATTTTATTTACATTTATTTGTTTTCCTTAGTAGCTTTGATGTACTGCTAGGCGATCACGTAACTTGATTACAGTCAATAAAAACACAAATTCGTATGGATTTAACAGTTTCAATGCGTAGTTTATGTGCATAGTACTATGGAAATGTTCAAATTAGGAATAAAATTTCACGTGTTGCATTGCAATCAAAGTTACGTGATCACCCACCAGGAATTGAATATCAATTGCTTATCGCGATTGGCCTGAAATACGTATAAGTGTATAATAACGCTATTTTTATGCGTATACAGTTGACGACACTAAGTTTTAAACAACTTAAATTAGACCGAGTAGTTTTATTTTAAAGCAAAAATCTTAATTTAATTTCTCAATTCAATTGTTTACCTATTTGTGTTCATTAATATTGTTTATAATTAATATTATTAAGTTAGTTCATTAAGGACGTACGCTTATTGGTACCTACGGTTTCGTCACTTGTAAATGTTGGGTTTTATAGGTACAGTCTGTTCCGAGATTCAATGAATGACAATATTATGTAAAGTAGGTTAAAAGTAGTACATTACATATTATTGTATTTACTGTCAAGTTTTTTTTAATGGTGAAATGGGCATACGTTGGACAACAACTCGTCTTATGGTAAGTGACGAAGCTGTCTAAGGTGGAGCACGCTTGCCCATGAGATGTCCATTCACTCTTGACTTAAAAAGATCCAGGTTATACCCAGGAGGAAACACTGTTGTTGGAAGAGCATTCCATTCCTTGCAATTAGTTTTATATTACAGACCTTTATGACAGAATAATAATTGAAGGGGTGAGAACAAAAAGGGTTTAACTGATTTTTTTCACAAAATGACTTATGGGTATCTTTGGATTCAGCGTGAAATTATCTACAATACTACATTCTCAAAATACCGAAATGAAGCTTGAATCTCGAGATTTTGAGTCTAAAAACGGTTTCTCTGTCACAGGAATACAGTTCGCTTAGCATGAAAACATTATTATATTTATTTTATTATATTATATTTTTACAGTAATTGTATGAATTAGTACTATATTTAGTATTTTAGAATAGAATCAATACATTTTCAAGCAACTGAAACTTACATAAACCTTTTCTATTACCTTATGAGCACTCTACATTAAAATGACGCCGTTGAAGTTTAAAGTCAATTGTCTCGAAACTATCAATTTGACAGTTAAACCCTTTTTATTCTCAACCCTTCAATTTGTTTTATGTCTATATGTTTTATGTGTATCTTGAAATGAAGATTTTTTAAAATTAATTACAGTAATACATACCCGTCTTTCGTTTCTCTGCCTGGCAACGGCAGCGGCCAGTTCGCGGCATGACAGCGGAATCATCGCAGGCGGCCGGTGTATGCGCAGGGGCGAAGTCCTAGCGCTCCATTCCAGTGAGGAGGCAAGCCGCGCGCCGAGCGACGACTCTCCCGTCACAACGGAGCACGCGATGTTACCAGCTACGTCGATGATTTGTATGTATTGGGCTTCAGGGCCGACCTTAAACAAGACTTGTTTTCAAGACATGTATAACAAATGCGAAGCGTAAAAACCGACTTCCGACTTATATGGTTTTATCATGGATGCCATTGTCAGAACTGGACCAAATTGAAATGGGACCACACGGGAAGCACTAGCTTTCAAATATTCCTACTAGCTTTTTTTCTTTTCATTTTGTATCAGGCAGTGACCAGGGTGCATTTGGTCATTATGTACTTTTTAAATCATGTTATGTAATATTTGTAATGTATTTTCTATGACGCATGACGTGCACCTAAAAAATAAAAATATTATAAAATTTAACGGTGCAGCCAATATTGTGTTCCTTAATCATCACCATCCATTTACTACGGATAATATTAAATATATGTTGGTGTTTCGTAATAAACAAATAAAAAGAACACAAGAACAATGTGTCTTCGCCTTAATAGAGACAATAAGAAACGTGTTATTGGACACATTCTTAGTAAATTCGATTGTAAAAGTTTAAGTTAAATTCAAATTACTCATTAGTCAAATAGTTGGCTAGATTGTAATATTAGCAGTGTCATTGTGCATTCTAAGAACAAGAAAAAAAAATTATACTTCATCATATTTTTCAACGAATCTTGACCTTTGTCTAGGCTCTACAATTTCATTGATTTTTTTATCGACGAGATTTTTTTTATGACTTGTATTTCCCCCGAAATGTGGTGAAATTTGCTGCGGCGACATTTGCCGACTGATTTTTATATTTACCGAATGTTTCTGTCATATATACCGTTTAGGTACTGAATTCTAAACAACTAGGTACCTCAAATATGAGCAAAATCTGTCATGACATGGTCAAGATATAAGGTCGTGATAACATGAGTTCGAAATCACAATTGTTGAAAAAAGTTAGTGTAAGCGACGTTTACGTTCGCAGAACTATTAGTTTTAATAATATGTAGGTGAACTGTTATGCTAGAATAAATCAGATATAAATATTATTGTTATATATAACCTTTCTGCATAAAGTTTTAACCTTGCAACCTTTATGATTACGATTTTTATAAGTTTTTTAACCCACAACGAATCACTGTTATCTAAAAGTTATGTAGACAATTTTTATGGCAATGGGTTCTACAAATGTTATTATTATGTCTACAATGATGTAATAAAAATAAAATAAGAAACTGTGAATTGTGGGTTCGATTCCCACCCTGGACAAACATTTGAGTGATGAACATTGATGTTTGTTTTGTGTCTGGGTGTTATATTGTATTCTATGTATGTATTTACAAACAAAAAAGTATCTAAGTATTGTATCAGTTATCTGGTTCCCATAGTACAAGCTTTGCTTAGTTTGGAGCTAGATGGCGCTGTGTGAAATGTCCACACATACAAAAAAACTTACAGCTATAGCATCCAGCTCGTTATGAGGAAGACGGCATAAGATCTCGTACTCTGTCCCTCCTTGCTTTACGGAAGCGACATAGAGTGCATAGTCGGTTATGAAGACCAGTAGAGGGGTCCATGATCCATCATCCATGTTGTATGACGATTTTACTTTCATCATCTGCCAAAACATCAGAATATTAATAACAAAAATCTTTTTTCTACTTCTTCTTACAAGTGAGCAGCCCTAATGACATTGAAGGCTAAAATATGACAAATTCCTGCTTCTCTACTAATATAATAAAAGTGAAACGTTGTCTGTTCGTTTGTGGCTTTCACGCCGAAATGGCTACACCGATTTATACAAACTACTGAGTACAATATGGAATACTTTTTTATCCCTGAAATTTAAGAGTTCCGATAGGAAAACGAGTAAATTATGGGACAACCACGGGACACTTCTTGTGGCTATAAACTCAAATCGTCGTTGCGCGTGCAAAAGTCGCTATGTGTTATTTAGTTATTGATAATTTCTCGAGTTAATTAATGTATAACGTGTTCATATGAACCTTTTGATATATGAATAACACATAGCAAGATTTTGTAACTCTTTAAATATTGCATTTATCACATAGCTCTTTTAACAGTATGTTTGTATTGAACGATTAAAACTGCATCTAAAACGGAAAATAACTAAATAACACATAGCTACTTTTGCACGCGCAACGACGAAATGTACTTGACTATAGTTCAACATGAATGTAATTATTGGTTAATGTAACTTTTTTAACTGGGCAAGTTTTTTTATCTAGTCAAAATCAAAAATTATCATTAAGACTGTACAAAAATATACATTATTCTAGGTCAAGGTTACACAGCAAAAATTGTAAACAATTACCCTGTTCAAGGTCTCATTGGGGTAGGAGAATATCTGCAGTCTCAGTTTCTCACTGCATTCGATAGCCACATTGTCTTCGAAACTGTCAAAGTATGATGGTTCATCGGCCGTGAGGAGTCTTACAGACAGCCTTTTGTTTTCTATCACCTCTTTGTCAATCAGACGAGACATCCTCTCGGCGGACGTACGGAACGTCTCCGACACGTCTTTGAAAGGAAACAGTATACTAGGAAAGTGCTTTTCGAGTCTCAGCTTCATCTGGTAAAACTTATTGTTCTTGATTTTCAACTCCAGATCCTTTCGCTGGCACACATTTTTTAAATACCTATTGAGTAACGCTGACTTATTGGATTGTAGCTTCTGATTGGCTGGACTGTCAAAGTAATCTTCGTTGAAGTCCTCTGCACCTTTCAGAGTGGAGTTATCAGTGTTTGAGCAGTTATCACTGGTCCCTTGAGGGACCTCTTCAGTTAACTTTTGAACTGTTGATGCTGATTTCCGACTGTATCTGTTGACATTCTGTTTCTTTGGTGAAGACAGATGTTTTGACACTCCATTTTTCTGCTCCGTCTCATCTTGAATATTTTTATTGAACTGCCGTTTAGGTGTGGAACTCTTGCTTGCAGTTTCAACTTCAGCTGTCTTGGAAAGTTGACTAATTGTACTGATTTCCGACTTGCTTGTACTGGTTGTTAGCTCTTTCACTGGTGTAGCATCAGGAATGGGAACAAAAGATTCCTTTGGTGCATCAAAAGCAGTTTGGAATGTATCATGGACATAGCTATAAGATACTCCTTTATGCTCATAAACTGTGCTTTCACAGTTTACTACATACTTGCTCAATGGTGGCAAAGATTCATTTTTATTAGCATTTTTTTTGTCCATAGGTGTTTTCATATTTAGTGTCAGTTTATGTCGAGGGGAACCCTCTTTAGGGGTTCTGTCCCCAGAAACAGTATTTTTAGGTTGTGCAGTTATTTCCTTAGAAGTTGCTGTGTTTAAATGTTGTCCATTCAAATTGATTTCAACAAAATCCTCTTCATCATCTACATGGAAGCCAGAATCTAAGCTTTTTGATAACATTTTGTTTTGGTTTACTTCACTTGGCAATGCCTCAACAACATTGTTCAAGTCAACACTGTTCTCCGGCAGGCCTTTCTCCGGGGTAAAGTTAAAATTGAAGTTCTTGTAAAAATTCTTCAACGAGCCAATAATGTTATTTGCATCCAATAAGTTCAATACTTTGTTGTTTTGTTTTCTTTCTTCAACAACATTTGTAGTGATGTACCGTTTCTTCTTCAAAACTGACTTGACAGTGTTTGGACTATGTGAGACTTCAAGAGGTTTCTTCATGCGATCAGTAGACTGGTCTATATCAGCTTCAGAGAAATATGTTTTTCTCATAAATGCTACATGGCCATTGTTTTCAAAGCCATCACAAGAGTAAGATTTCTGGGCTTTATCACATTTTCTATGCAGCATAGATGTTTCGGTTTTATTTGAATGTGAAGAAGATGAGTCACTGGAAGATGTCTCAGAATCACAGCTAAAATTGGAATCAGAACTGTTTGAGTCACATGCATAAAGCTTACTGTTGGTTCTGGCTTCGTTATTGTTGTCTTTGTTGTGGGTTTCATTTTCCATAGAAATTCCAGTTTTCTGATCACAAGTTGGACTGTACTCAAATATTCCACTTCTATCATTATTGGAGTCACCATATGTGAGAATATCAGACATGGTTTGCTGAGCCACATCTGCAGCATACTTAGGTGTCTTATTATCTCCAGATGCACACCAAGAAAATCTATCAGTAACTATATTATTTTTTTGCCTAAATCTATCACAGTAAGAGCTTTCAGGTCCATAAGAAATAAAACCCCTCTCAATATGAATATTGTCAGTTTTAGTGCTGTTCAATATATCTTCATGGAATGACACTCTCTTTTTTTGAGAACTTGGTCCACTTTGTGACTTTTTGCGACACCTCCGTCTGTAAACAATATCTTCAGACAAAGATTTCTTTGGTTCATTTGTCCTCAAAGCAGGAATTTTTGAGTCATCAGCACTTACTTTCTCACTTTCTAGAGCCTTTAACACTACATCTGGCAAATTTTCATAGGCATTTGGTTTCTTGTGTGTTTCAACAACTAATTCTGGAACCATATCATCAGATGCTCCAATGTTTTGGTTGTCGATATCACTTCGGGTCATGAGGCTGCTGGATGTGCTTTTAATCATGTCTTGCGAGCAAGACGGGGGAGCGTCATAGACACTGTCACAAGTTAATTCTTCGGCTCCTATTAAACTGTGTGACATGAGAGCCTGACTCGTCACTTCAGAAGCTTCACTATCTAAGCACAACACACCGGAATCACCTGGCGTGTCGGCCAAGCTGCTTGTTGTGCTAGATATGAGATGACAGTTGCCTTGAAGACTCAGCTCAGTGGGCTTGCCCCCGCTTTCATCTGCACCCTCCATCTTCGTGTGTTGCGATGTATCTACACCACCACTCGCTAACGCTGTCGCAACTATTGTGTCGTCCGTTCTATGACGACGTTTGCTTTTATCGATCTCGTAGCTTTTCATTTCTGTAGCCTTGTCGACTGACATTTTGGTTGTTGGCCTTTCACCTATTATTCTTATGTGTATATTTTATTTCAAACAAAGGAACAATATTTCTACTATGATAATAATTGTCTTCATTACGAGTTTTATTTATAAAATTCGCGTAAAATACGACACAAACACAAAGCAGCCATATTTGGCATTTTTGAAATGACGTTTTTTTTTTTTTTAGGATTTATCATAAGATACAATCATTATTTAATCAACTTCAACTTCTTTTTTTTGTAGCTTTTGCAGGCTACTACAATTTCGCCACTGTAGCGTAGGCAGAACGGAGAAAAAGCGATTGACACTGGCTTACAACTAATCTGTGTTCGTTTAATTTTAAAGTGTCAACGTTCATCGTCAATTATTAAAAATTGAATATTAGTTTCAGTGTGAAATTCGTGATAATACTTATTTTCACCGGCCAAATTCTTTAAATTACCGAACAAACTCCTGCGCTTGATGGTCTATCTTAGTATATGACATTGGCGAAATTATGGTGAAATTGCCGCAGAAGCCAATTCAGGTTTACTTTTTACTTTATCTGTGGTTAACGATCGTTATATAGGGATGTCCAAGTTCTTATTTGAATAGATTTTTGGATCGTATTGGTACATTTAATAATATACGATTATACGATCTAGTATTGGTACATATTAGTATATTTAGGGTCCAGGCAGTTATTTATTTATAATAGATAGATAGATAGAAAATGCTTTACTGCACAAACAACAGAAGTAGGTACACGGGCGAACTTAATGCTAGAGAGAATTATCTTTCAGTTAATTATAATATGAATAATGTTCTTAAAGCGATCTCATGAAATGTATATGATCATTAATTGTACTGGTGATAGAAATGTAATAGAAACAAGGAGCCTAACATAAAGTTAAATAATGAAACATGCATATCAATTTAAGCATAAACGATCAATCACAATGATAATAAAATGTATTACAAAATATAGGTAATTATTTTTACATAAATTGTTATAAATAGATAGTAATGTTTTGCGTGGTTAGCTATACTGCAGTAGGTAGTTAGTTTTTAAGAATAAATTATTGCCAATAGGAAAAGTCATTATAGAATTAATTCTTTATGATTTCAGAAAGCTATGAATAAAACAATGAGTATGTACATATTTTAAAATAAAATAAAACCTGTACCTATACTAAAATACCTATCACTAGCAGCAATACCTAATAATAATAACCTTAAAAAAACTATTACGGCGAAACCTATTTATTATTGACACAAAATTATTGTATATCATGCATACGATTTAACTTGCTAGACGATTCGATGCGCTTGAATATCGCATTGACATTAATCAGTAAAAAATGCCTTGAATCGATTTTTTATGAAGATCATAATCCTTATGAGTAGTTATGACCATCCCTAAACTAAAGCGCTAACAAGTGATAATTTTAATTTTGATTTTGAGGTTATATTATTTATAGCGAACGGATTTTGTGTTAATTTGATATATTTTACACATTATTGATGCATTTCCTCAAGTAATTAAAATGGAAACCTCCAAGACCATAGTCTTTGGACTTACATTAAGCTTTTTTGTGTTCTTATCAAACGGTGCCAAGATAAACACTCCAAGAGTTCTTCTCCCTTGGTTTGAGAATACAAAAGTGAATTTCACGTTTGAAATTAACGAGGGGGGCTGTTACACATGGTGTGTTTTGTAACGTTACAACTGCAGTTCTTATAGAATATATTGTAAAGTCATGAAGTGCTTATTTTTTAGGAGTTTGTCGCGCGATGACATCATTGATTTGGAACCTCTATACGAAGAAACATGGGGTCACTGCTCGAGAGCTGCACGCGTTTCGGTGTCGAAAACATGCGTTCCGCCTGGTTCTGTTATCATTTTGGCTGAAGAAGTCAACACCGGCGAGGTAAAACAAGTGAAATTAGAGTTGGCGGGAAAATCACAATTTCTCGTGTACTACGTTGACCTCTGAATGTTATTTGCATACATTTGTATGCCTACCTACGTAAAATAATCTTTATATTTTAGATACTCCGTGGGGATGTAGACATTGATAAAATAAGATCACTGGAGGTGATGAGTACAACATGGAAACTATATTTAGAGGAAGCACCTGAGGCTTTTGAAGTTGTAGCTTATGATGAACAAGGTACAAGAACATGACTGGATAATTTTTGATGCTCAGATTTTTCATTATTCTGAACAGACATACTGAAAGAATTGTTTTATATCTATATACATTATTCTACAGCTATATGTATAAAACTTTGTTTATTAGCTTAGTTTCAGTTTGTATTTTATGTTTTCTAACATGTAGTTATGAAGAAAAAATATTAACTGTTATTAAAATCATTTGTTTTACATAGTATAATTTTCTGGTTTCAGGCAATAAATTCTCGACCCTTGAAGGTTTAAGTTTTACATGGACCATTGAAAATTTAGGGAATAATGCTGGAGATGAATTGCTGGTTAAGTAAGTGAAAAATACCAATATCTCATTGAATGGCTGGTTTTCTGCAATTTTTTAAGTTAATGACCTATATATTAGCTCTGCTCTGCCTACCAAAATAACACTGCGGTTTGTAAAGTACTCTATCCCAAGAAGGTGTTTTAGAGGAAACCGCACAAACCATCTTTTAAGGCCCAGTTCTATAAACAACATTTATTTACAACTTGTATATTATGCATTAGAATAATACACCAAATTGTGGTATTATTAACTCATTACTAACTGTAAACGAAACTAACGACAATGGGAGGTTTTCTGACAGCTGAAAGAACATAGTTCTACAGCCAAAGATGGTGCTGATGAGTCATAGTTATCTTCTTTTTTCATTTATTTAATGAAAAATCATAGGGATCTGAGCCATACTATGTTAGATAAACAATAACCACAAATAAGTATCATATAAAGATAAAATGGGTCTATTTGTGTACAAAAATTATCAAAACATTATGTTAACTAACCTCAAATAAGTATGACAGAAAGATTTATTTTTATTCTTTGACCTTTTGACCTTGCTTTGTTCATTCAAAATCTTCAGAACTAGGTAGTGATACTGTTCAAAACAAAATCTCAACAACGCCATCTAACAGATTTTTATAAACAAATATTGTTCAACAGAGTTTTGTTTGAACCGAAGGAGTTTATTTTGCGTTTTTGAAATATATGGTCAGAAAACCTCCCATTGGCTAAGCTAATACTTGTTGTTTTGTTATCAACCATCATATAAATATTTTACTACACTACAAGTTGATGTACCTCCCTTGCTACCTGTGTGAACTAATAAAGTTATTATTTATTTAAATCTGTATCCTAATCAGTTAATTATCCGTAACTACGATATGTATCAGATTACATTCAACAGATTAGTCCGTTGGAGTGATACTGACTATGAGGCACCATCTGGCATCGCAGAACTTGAAGCCCAGGGCCTTAGATCACACTCTGCACTTCTCTATGGACAAGCTATGGGAAATTGCCGCGTAACGGCATGCCTTGGGAATATCTGTACGGACTTCAAGCTACAAGTCGTGGCTAGTGTGGTGCTGACTCCGGCAACTGCATTAATTGCCCCTGGAGATACTTTGAGATACAGGTACATTTTTATTGGAGCTTTATAGTTATAATCTGAAAAAATTATAGAATTAATTTTAGTTTTATGATGTAACTTAAATCCATGTGGTACATCTATCCCTACCAAGGTGTTCCTACTGGATATACTGGTTTTAAATAGGTGGAAACTCTAAAAGAAACTGGAAAGTTGATTTATCCCTACCTTAAAAATAAGTTGCGATTTGTGTAATGGAGCTGGAACCTCTTTTAATTGATGCTACCTTGGTGCTTTATAAGCAAAATCATTTTGCTAGTTAAGTACCAGGGAAACTGAAGATGAGACTTAAAAAAAACTGTGAACTAATCATAATACACCTATTTTAAAATTCTACCTTGCAGAGTTGTAAGAGCACGAGCTGGCCGTCTTACTATCCAAGACATATCCGACACTCTCTACTACATAAAAGTGCCTCACACTGATATAGCTGAGTTAGAAGATTCAGTAAGCCTTGTTCGAGGTTCAGAAATCGGCACCACAACTGTACTCCTTTACTCTGGATCGACTGAGGTTGCATCAGCTACATTGACTATAGCTGAACCGCATAGCATTCGAGTGACTTTGCGACCACCAAATTTATTAATCAAAGGAGAAAATTTCATAATACACAGTGTTGTATTGGACGCAGCTGGACACCCACTGATGTCTGGTGATGAAATATTGATACGTCTGGCAGTTGACGGAGAAGCTAATGTTGATTTGTTGAGGTCCACCGAAAATGGAACGATAACTGATGCTGTAGCTCATAACTCTGGACCGTTTATTGTTACGGCACGCCTGCATTCTATTGCGGGAAAGATCTTATCACGTAAGGTGAGTAAAAATATTATGCCCATCTCCATCAAAGTTTGACAGATCCTAAGTATGCATGTATCTCTACCCAAATGCGTTGCAGTAGGTACGTCATAGAAGGATAAGAACTTCAACTTCAACTCTTTGTTAATGACCTTTGTGGAGAGGTTACCACAATTTTGCCAATATCACATAGAAATTTTCAGTGAGTAATTTTGGTACATGTGGGTACATGACAATCTAGGACATTCATAGTTGACCTCATAAGGTCAACTATGAATGTCCTAGATTCATCTAAAATACTGAAACAAAACAAAAGAATACATTATTTACAACAATTAAAAATATTGATAATGAAATAATAAATAACCTAAATCTAATATTTAGGTACATAATGGTATAAGAAGATAAAAGAAGGTGAACTTGGGAGCTATCAAACTTTAGTGCATACGGACATTAGAGTTTGACAAACAAGATATTGCTTAGTGTCATTATAATATCATGTGAAAGATTTTTATTATTAACCGACTTCCAAAAAGTATCAGGTTCTATGTTCACCTGTATGTTTTTTTTTGTATGTTCATTGATATTTCCACCAAAATCTTTTAACCTTTAACCTTAGTATTTTCCTGAAGGAATATAGAAAGAAAATCCATTTATTCCAAGAACACACACAATATCATAAAACCAATAATGCCTGCTTTTATAATTCAGATTAATAATAATTAGCATTTAAGTTTCTTTAAAATTTTCTTTTGTTCTATTGTTTTCGCAGGTGGAAGGCCAAGTGACAGCTTTTGTTGTTGACCCCTTAGAAATTGTTCCACCAGAGTTGTTTATTGCATGGACAGACCATATACAGTAAGTGGAATATAGTTTGCTTGTATTTAATTGATAAGTTTTGTTTGGTTTAAGATTTTTTCTTATTCAAATTAGCGCATTTGTTTCTGGTTCCTCCCTCTATGGGTTTAGGCTGAAAAACGCCAATTCAATACTGGTTTTCGTTTTAAGTGCATTTATGCAATTTGTTTATTCCCTTTTTTATGAGTATTGAAGCAATGTTATTCTATTTTACTTATTATTGGCATTTGTAATTCACTACTTAAGTACTTACACGGTACGTTAATTCATTTAGAAACATTGTAATGGAATTATAGTTTTGTTGTAAGCCAGTGTCTAGTGCTGGTCTGGGCTACTTCAACTATCAAGAAACCTCACTTGAGAGACATTTCATTGCCAAACGTGGCGCCATCTTCGGCCAAATTGTCGCATCACATCTGACATGTTGTTAAATCCTACCTTGTGTGAAAAAATTGTATAGTAATATACTAACGTTTTTTTACAGAGAAGTAACTCTAAAGCACCGGGGTGGTGGCCAAGAAGCTGTGGTGTGGTCAGAGGGAGACGGCAGACAAGGGCAACTATCTCTTTCGCCCACCGGCGCAGTTATAGTACAGGGCGAGGGATATTTGCCAGTCAAAATACAACTAACGAAGTACCCGCATGTCTATGCTATTGGAAGGTAAAGTTGGAAATAAGATAGCTTTTTTTGTTTTTGTTTTGGCTCTACACTTTTTTGTATTTAGCCAGCGTCAACTTCAACTTCTGTTCGCCTCCCATTCACCAGTTTACTCCCCAAGTCAAGCGTGCATAAAGAAGCATTACTTCAAAAATAACGCGTAGTTATATTACTGGGTTAATATTTGTAACCCTTGCAACCTTTTTGTGGCAAAGAAGTTATTCTATTGTATGTTTTGTTTATTTTCCCAGTGTATGGTCAGCTCCGCCGGAACTGATACAAGTGTCGACATCTGGCTTCGCTCGCGTAGGCCGTCCGCATCACTTGCACATCGCTCTGACTGCCAGCCATCCAACTACTGGCGAACTATACAACTTCCATACGTGAGTGTACGATTCTACATTCTAACGTTTTTCACATAAATCACATTTTAGTTTTTTTGTGACCAATACAAATGTAACTATGAAACGGTCCAAGAACAATTTTTGCTCGAACACAAACATACTTATAATCATATTAATAATTAAAAAAAAAAAACAGAAAATGATGTAGCTATAGCTATAGTACCAGAGTGGGACATTTTATATTTCTCTGTTTTATTGAAGATCATTATAAATATATTAATGTGTAAAAGATATTTGATTACATACCCCTCTAAAGTCCGTATTACAGAACAATGCTCAGTCATCAATTGGTGCTCAAGCAGAGATTTCATCCACTAATTGATCACTTGAATGAAATCTCTGCTTGAGAACCAATCGATGACTGAGCATCGTTCTGTAATACGGACCTAAGACACAAATACTTCAATCAAATACTTACATCTATCTATTTCATTTCAGGTGTAATTGTGCATCATTTGCAGTATCTCTATTGGAAGGTCCGGAACCACATAACGTGACTGCAGCCACTTGGATACCACCTGCCGGTTAGTATTTATAGACACTGGACATTATACAATAACTGTCATCATAAATACTACAATGATTTAATAACTAATACTAAAAACTACCTACTACTACTACTAAAAAAAAAACATTTGGACTATATACTGGCTGCGATGACCTATAGACAGTCCAAATGCTCCAGCCCACTACCAGTAGGTAGCGTACCCAACATCCTGGCAGCATTACCCCGTTGAATTTCATCATCATCATCATCATCATAGCTATATCTAGCATATCCGCGTTTATGAGCATTCATCAAATTAAACCAAATCATTTGTTTATTTGCAAGAATACACTATTAATTTGGGTACAAGCTCACACAGTAAGTATGGATACGTGCGTTCAGGGCGCAAGCAAGCGTGCAAATATTTAAAAATATTTTTGTTACTACATTACTATTTATTACTACATGTTACATATTCCTTGACACTATAGAAACATTTGCCTAAAAGCCAGTCACGCAAATGTTTTTTAAATATATTTCCTTCTAAAGATTTAAGTTCATTAGGCAAATTGTTAAAAATAGTTATACATTTAAAACAGTCGGTCTGTTAGTGTCAGTTAGACCTACGTTACGTCTTCCAGTTCGTGGTCGGCACTCGAGAACCTTTCTTCTCCAATCTTCTGTTCTTATTATTATTATAGGTAATAGGTGCCTAATATTGTATACTAAGAAACATATAATACTTGTCTGATTTTACCTGTTTTGATTTAATTCATTTGAAACCGATACAACACTCACTGTAATAATTAGTATAACTCAAATTTGGAACAATGGAATTTCCCTCAGCACCTACCTACTAGCTTACCTGTTGTTAATATCAATAAAATCTGATTTGTTAATGTACCTACCTATCGTATATTTAAGGTTCTGTTTGTCTTTTCTGAGCAATAAAAATATTCTTATTCTTATTTGATAATTTCTCAAGTTAAGTCAAAAGTCAAGTCCAAGTCATACTCCTAGTAAAGTGGTGGCAATTTAACGAGAAGCTTCTATGGAGTTTTGGAAACTATACGAAAAGAAACGTTTCCCATTATACCACTTTCCCACACTCACGCCTGTAATCCAGAACTTAACGAATAAAATGCCACCAATTTTATGCACTAACACTGAAAATAACACAAATTTTGGAAAATAATACAATGCGGTGACGCGATCTTTTTCGTATAAAAGAAAAACCCCAAAAAACCTCTTATTATCTAAATATATACCGGCACAATTAGCGGAACACAAAAAAAGCAGTAGAACATCGTCATTGGGATTTGAACGAATGGCTGCAGGTTCTCTTTACTGATGAGTGCAGAGTTATTTTAAAACAGATCGATGGGAGACAGCGAATATGGAGACGCAAAGGAGAACGCCACATACAGTCTAATTTTGAACACACAGTGGCTTATGGTGGCGGCTCGATTATGGTTTGGGGAGGGATATGTTTGGGAGCTCGCACGGAGTTAGTGATAGTCACAGGAGGGACCATGACAGCAGATCGATACATCAGAGACATTTTAGAAGAACATGTTGTACCATTTGCCCCATTTTTTGGTGACGACTTTATTCTAATGCAAGATAATGCTCGTGCTCATAGTGCACAATCGGTACAGGCATATCTGAGCCACGTAGGTATACCGGTATGCAGTGGCCAGCAAATTCCCCCGATATGAATCCGATAGAGCATGTCTGGGACTTGCTAAAAAGAAGGGTTAAATCCAGAATGCCACCCCCCAACAATCTGAATGAACTTGGAAACGCATTACTTGAGGAGTGGGAGCGGTTGCCTCAAGAAATCATCGATAACATAATTTGTAGCATGCCCAGACGAATGGAAACCGTAATCAGAGCAAGAGGAGGAAACACTCGTTATTAATTTTGCTTTAATTTTATTGTTAAATCATTTAATGCTTACTTTTTGTGATGGTTCATAATCATCTGAAAATTTCACTTATTTCAAATTTCTTTATTTTTCAATAAAAAAAACGAAGACTTTTCAAAATTTCCGCTAATTGTGCCGGTGTGTATATATATAACTCAAAAGTGACTGACCGACCTAGTGATCTATCAACGCACAGCCCAAACCACTGGACGGATCGGGCTGAAATTTGGCATGCAGGTAAATGTTATGACGTAGGCATCTGCTAAGAATGGATTTTTCGAAATTGTACCCTTAAGAGGGTGAAATGGGTGGTTGAATTATTTTCTCATAGGCCACGCCGCGGGCGACGCTGCGGGCAGAAGCTCGTGATTTATAAAGCCAATAAGCCATACCAAGCCGCGGTCGAACAGCTAGTTACATTTCATTTCATTTATTTCAAATTCAAATTCTTTATTGCAAAACACTTAATTATTTCATTGACCACATTATAACATCACTTTATATTAGGCATGTCATTATATTATTACACAATAGTTCCTACAGTTCATTATATTAACCATCTAACCTTACTCATATTTTATGTATCTTATATAATTCAATTTTGATATTTTAGTGAATATAAGAAACAGTGTTAAGCAAGGATTCGCGTGTTTCGGGGGCGAGTTGGCTGGACTGCAGTCGTGACCCCTTCTCGTCCCGGTAGGCGGACGAGGGCTCACGAGGGGTTTTCGTGGGTTCGAGTCCCACACACCCCTGCCACCACCCCCGTGGTGGCAGGGAAGTGCGAGGGCAATTTCCCCCCCTCAAAAAAAAAGGATTCGCGTGTTTGACTCGTTGTGCAGCGACGCTCGTATGGTCCCCACAGAGGGCGCGTGCTGCGTGCTGGAAGCGACGTACGCGGGGCGCGGCGTGTCGCACGTGCGCGTGTCGCGCGGGCGCGCGGGCGCCGCGGCGCGCGTGGCCGTGCGCGCCGCGCCGCGCCTGCTGTGGCCGGCGCACGCCGCGCAGCTCGTCGGCGCGTACTTACCGGTACGGATGGGTATCGTTGGATTCAGCGTGAAATTATCTACAATAATACATTCTCAATATACCGAAATGAGGCTTACATCTCGAGTTTGTCAGTCTAAAAACGGTTTATCTGACACAGGAATACAGTTCGCTTAGCATAAAAACATTATTATATTTATATTTTTACAGTAATTGTACGAACTAGTACTATATTTTGTATTTTAAAATAGAATTAATACATTTTCAAGCAACTGAAACTTACATAAACCTTTTCTATTGCTTAATAAGCACTCTACACTAAAATTAGGCAGTTGAAGTTTAAAGTCAATTTTCTCGAAACTATCAATTTGTCAGTTAAACCCTTTTTATTCTTAACCCTTCAATTGTCAATGCGTAAATTAAATCATTCGTCAAGTTAAACCTAATGAAAAAAGACTATTACACAATAAATTATTATATGTCACACAAAAAGCTTGGCCTGAATATCCCAAGCTTAATGGCATGAAATCTTAAGTACTTTGCCTATTGCCTGTCCCTATCTGTAATTTCAGTTCCTATTTGTAATGTGTATTAAGATAATCACAGTATTTTTCTTGTGTGTTTTTTCTCTATCAACACTTTTACAATGTATATAATTTATTACAGTTGAGATGATAAATTATATACATTGTAAAAGTGTTGATAGAGAAAAAAACATCACTGACAAGTTTGTTGGAGCTTCTTCTTTGCAGTTTGTAATCGAAGCTTCGAATCGGAGTTTTCTGTTCGGCATTGTGCCGGATTGCTTGCACCAGTAGTGAGAAAGGGAACTGCTTTTCTCATATATTGTAATGGGCTTGCTATATATTATTTGACAATAAGCACTATGTAATTTTATATGCTTAGTAAAATAACTTAATTTTAAGTAACATAATTTTGACTTGTAAATGTGCTAAAAATAGCCTATTTGCAATAAATCTTTTGACTTTGACTGTCTGCTGTCTCATGTCCTATTATTATTGTGTACACTGATATCTACTGTCCCATATTGTTATTGTGTATACTGGTATCTACTGTCCCATGTCATATTGTTATTGTGTACACTGGTATCTACTGTCTCATGTCATATTGTTATTGTGTACACTGATATCTACTGTCCCATATTGTTATTGTGTATACTGGTATCTACTGTCCCATGTCATATTGTTATTGTGTACACTGATATCTACTGTCCCATATTGTTATTGTGTATACTGGTATCTACTGTCCCATGTCATATTGTTATTGTGTACACTGGTATCTACTGTCTCATGTCATATTGTTATTGTGACACTGATATCTACTGTCCCATGTCATATTGTTATTGTGTACACTGATATCTACTGTCCCATGTCATATTGTTATTGTGTACACTGGTATCTACTGTCTCATGTCATATTGTTATTGTGTACACTGATATCTACTGTCCCATGTCATATTGTTATTGTGTACACTGGTTTCTACTGTCTCATGTCCTATTGTTATTGTGTACACTGATATCTACTGTCCCATATTGTTATTGTGTATACTGGTATCTACTGTCTCATGTCATATTGTTATTGTGTACACTGGTTTCTACTGTCTCATGTCCTATTGTTATTGTGTACACTGGTATCTACTGTCCCATGTCATATTGTTATTGTGTACACTGGTATCTACTGTCCCATGTCATATTGTTATTGTGTACACTGGTTTCTACTGTCCCATGTCATATTGTTATTGTGTACACTGGTATCTACTGTCTCATGTCCTATTGTTATTGTGTACACTGGTATCTACTGTCCCATGTCATATTGTTATTGTGTACACTGGTATCTACTGTCCCATGTCATATTGTTATTGTGTACACTGATATCTACTGTCCCATGTCATATTGTTATCGTGTACACTGGTATCTACTGTCTCATGTTATTGTTATTGTGTGCACTGGTATCTACTGTACCATGTCATATTGTTATTGTGTACACTGATATCTACTGTCCCATGTCATATTGTTATTTTGTACAATGGTATCTACTGTCCCATGTCATATTGTTATTGTGTACACTGGTATCTACTGTCTCATGTCCTATTGTTATTGTGTACACTGGTATCTACTGTCCCATGTCCTATTGTTATTGTGTACACTGGTATCTACTGTCTCATGTCCTATTGTTATTGTGTACACTGGTATCTACTGTCTCATGTTATTGTTATTGTGTGCACTGGTATCTACTGTACCATGTCATATTGTTATTGTGTACACTGATTTCTACTGTCCCATGTCCTATTGTTATTGTGTACACTGGTATCTACTGTCCCATGTCCTATTGTTATTGTGTACACTGGTATCTACTGTCTCATGTCCTATTGTTATTGTGTACACTGGTATCTACTTGTCAGACCAAATTTAAATGAGACCACAAGGGCAGCGCTAGCATTAAAATAAAAAAGTATCATCGAAATCTGTTCACATTCGTAAGTTCTGAGGTAACAAACATAAAAAAAATAGTCGAATTTAGAACTTCCTCCGTCGGTTGAAAAAATTTACATTTTAACTTAAGCACCGATTCACGATAGCGTAGTTCTGTATTACAGACCTAAGGCTCACCTATAAAGTATCACCATATTTTCCTTCAGGTTCTAGCGGAAGGCGAAGCCTTAATACCCCAGTCGAGTGACGGCCGCACGGCGGAGCTGACGCGCCGAGACGGCCCCGCCCCGCATCGGTATCCGGACGTACAGCTGTTCACATTCAAGTGTAGACGGGTGAGATTAATGACCGTCTATGTATCTATAGACTTTAGTCATTTTGGAACAAAGTTCCTTATCGCGCGTTGCGAAAGGGGGCTAGACGGAGAAATATAGACCAAAAGTTGTAACGACACTTTTTGCTATAGTTGTAAGCCGTGCGGCGTGCGCGTGTTTCTCTGTCTCTCTCTCTTTCATAGAAAGCAAGCCAGTTATTTTCGTTTCGTCTTTCTATTTAGCATTGAACAGTGTGGTGTCGCGATGATTATTTCTGTTGAGTGTCTACAGGTTTTTTTGTACATAACAAGTACGGATTACCGAGTTTTGGCGGGAAAGCGAAAAAGATTGCGTCACCGCATTGTATTATTTTCCTAAACTTGTGTTATTTTCAGTGTTAGTGCATAAAATTGGTGGCATTTTATTCGTTAAGTGCTGGATTACATGCATGAGTGTGGGAAACCGGTATAATGATGGTGAAACGTTTTTTTCGTGTTGTTTCCAAAACTCCATAGAAGCTTCTGGTAAAGTGGCCACCACTTTACTAGGAGTATGACTTGACTAGACTATACTATGACTTGACTTGATAACTTGCTGTGACCTGTCACATATTTACATGAAATATCATTAACTTGATAAATTATCAATTACTTGACACTGGCTAAATACACAAAAGTGTGGAGCCCAACACTAAAAATAAAAAAAAGTACGCATTATAACCTTTCTTTACTATTGTGCTAACCAAGTCATACGCGTTATAATCTCTCCATTATTGTGTGTTTAGCAAGTGTATGCGTCAAAACTTTAATAAATTTAAAAGTAAATTACATTTTAATATTACAGTATCAATGCGTATGTATTTAGCAAGCCGTGCGTGTTCTAACCTATACGCTGTTGTGTTTACCAAGTAATATATATACATATACTCTCTCGACTTCGTAAACACAACATTTCTGCTAAATACATACGCATTGAAGTTTTGACGCGTACACTTGCTAAAATAAATATAAGACAAAAAAAAACTTGAGAGGTGTCAAAGGATACCCGGATAGAACGAAGTTTTATATATTATATATTTATTTATTTATTTATTTATTTATTAAACAAAAACCACAGCTCTTAAAATTAAACATTAACATATCTTAATTAGCAAAACTTACAGCCAAATACGGTTTTACATTTTTTAAATTAGGTACACGTGATTGTGTTGTTCAACTGTCATTGAAAGAGTGCAGCTACACAAGTCATGTCATGATATTATTTGTGTGAGAAAGAGGGTGCATATGTGATAAATGATAATACATATTTATGATAATATATAGATATATAATATAATATGATAGCAAAACCTATACCTATAAATATTCTCACAACATACATACTTATATACTTATATAAATATAATATACTTACTGATACAAAAGTTTGTGTTTACTTAGTGGCTTTGCCACTTTCATTCAGTACTCGTATAACTTCATATTTAAATATTTGCTTACTCTCATGAAACACATCAATATTATTAAATTTTTTATTGTAAGTCCTGTGCAAACGATTCACCAGAGAGTTTTGGGCATAATTAGTATCTGTGTGCTTAATGGGCATATATGCACTCTGTTTGTTTTTCTTTCGTACACGTCATAGATGCGTCTAACTAGGATTCCCTATTTCTCGGGACCCGGGAACTACGAGGACCATGGTCCCACAACACCCAGACTCAGAACAAGTATTTGCGCTTTTTTTTTTCTGTGCACAAATACTTGTCCTGCCGCGGGAATCGAACCTTAACATATTGTACCGACAGAAAGGTGATGCCCGCTTAGAGCTGACGTCACACAGCGACGAAGAGCCAGAGTCAGTTCAATTCGAGGCGGCATGCGCGCCGCACGTGTCGCGTGTGCGGTTGGAGCCGCCCGAGCCGCCCGGGAACTGCAGCGCCGGACCTCAGTGAGTACAACACGGAACCTCGGGTGGTGACGTCACAGTGGCGAGAGCCGGAGAGTGCGGTTGGAGCCGCCTGGGAACTGCAGCGCTGGACCTCAGTGAGTACAACTCGGAACCTCGGGTGGTGACGTCACAGTGGCGAGAGCCAGAGAGTGCGGTTGGAGCCGCCCGGGAATTGCAGCGCCGGAGCTAAGTAAGTACAACACGGAACCTCGGGTTGTGACGTCACAGTGGCGAGAGCCGGAGAGTGCGGTTGGAGCCGCCCGGGAATTGCAGCGTCGGAGCTAAGTAAGTACAACACGGAACCTCGGGTTGTGACGTCACAGTGGCGAGAGCCGGAGAGTGCGGTTGGAGCCGCCTGGGAACTGCAGCGCTGGACCTCAGTGAGTACAACTCGGAACCTCGGGTGGTGACGTCACAGTGGCGAGAGCCAGAGAGTGCGGTTGGAGCCGCCCGGGAATTGCAGCGCCGGAGCTAAGTAAGTACAACACGGAACCTCGGGTTGTGACGTCACAGTGGCGAGAGCCGGAGAGTGCGGTTGGAGCCGCCCGGGAATTGCAGCGTCGGAGCTAAGTAAGTACAACACGGAACCTCGGGTTGTGACGTCACAGTGGCGAGAGCCGGAGAGTGCGGTTCGAGCCGCCCGGGAATTGCAGCGCCGGAGCTAAGTAAGTACAACACGGAACCTCGGGTGGTGACGTCACAGTGGCGAGAGCCGGAGAGTGCGGTTCGAGCCGCCCGGGAATTGCAGCGCCGGAGCTAAGTAAGTACAACACGGAACCTCGGGTTGTGACGGCACAGTGGCGAGAGCCGGCGAGTGCGGTTGGAGTCGCCTGGGAAAATTTTGAAGTAAAATTTAATTTTTCTTTACCATCTAGTAAAATGTAGAGAAAGATAAATAAAGACAGTATTCATATTTTTAACCTGTAACGGTCCTTTTCTAGAATCTGGCTGCGACCAGGCCAAGAGATCCCCATCAAAGTGACATTACTAGACGCGATCGGCAGAGAGTTGTTGGACGAACGCGGCCACAGAGTGTCGTGGGAAACTGAGCCGTATCACGCGGGAATAGGGTACAGAACTACGGACAGGCTGTTTATTGAGACACACCCGGATTATGCGCCTGTACCTGTCCCATATAAGTATTATCAGGTATGTATTATTACGAATGGAAATACTTCGATGGAATGAATTCTTTTGTTTCATTTGTACCTAATCTTCAATTTCAAGGTTAATTTATTGTAGAATCTAGAATTCAATTATTTGTTATCTGTGGCTCGCTTACAGATTTTTTCTTTCCTACCGTCATGTGTAAAGCAAATGTAAATAGAATGTTAAACCGCTTTTGTGTGAAGCTTGACCCTTATATCCTATCGGAACGACAACTAAGCAAAACGACCAAGTAGGCAAATCGACTAAGTAGCAAAATGTCAAACACCTAAATGAGCCTAGTAATAATTGAAGGGTTGAGAATAAAAAGGATTTAACTGACAAATTGACAGTTTCGAGAAAATTGACTTTAAACGTCAACGGCGTCATTTTAATGTAGAGTGCTTATAAGGTAATAGAAAAGGTTTATGTAAGTTTCAGTTGCTTAAAAATGTTTTAATTCTATTTAAAATTACTAAATATAGTACTAATTCATACAATTACTGTAAAAACATAATATAATAAAATAAATATAGTAATGTTTTTATGCTAAGCAAACTGTATTCCTGTGACAGATAAACCATTTTTAGACTCAAAATCTCGAGATTTTAGCCTCATTACGGTATTTTGAGAATGTATCATTGAAGATAATTTCACGCTGAATCCAACGATACCCATAAGTCATTTTGCCAAAAAAATCAGTTAAATCCTTTTTATTCTCACCCCTTCAATTATCTGACCAGTACAGTAGCTTCATCATCATGGGGGCACTGGCTGGCAATGGCATCAACTGTTAGCTATAAGCTAGAAATAAAAATGAACCTTATTCTCGTAGAGACAGAGCACACTATCATCATGGAGGCATTGGAGGCTAGCATAGATTCATTTGGAAACTACAAGATAAATTAAAATGAACCTTATTATTGTAGATGCAAAGTGTAGATGTGAATCTGTAAGATTCTTAATAGCCCAATCAAAATTACGTTTATGTAGTCCAGCCGAAAAATCGTAGTGCTTTCCATCAAGTTTGAGGAGAACCTAACATTCCAAAAGGAAGTCCCAATATTTAAGAGACTTTTAAAACTGAGTTTTTTCACTATCTTTGATACATTTTGTATTAATTGAAGGGACATCCCTCACATGACCAAGAAGGGTTTAACTGATTTTTTTCACAAAATGAGATGGGTGTCGTTGGATTCAGCGTGAAATTATCTACAATATTACATTCTCAAAATACCGAAATGAGGCTTAAATCTCAAGATTGTCAGTCTAAAAACGGTTTATCTGACACAGGAATACAGTTCGCTTAGCATAAAAACATTATTATATTTATTATATTATATTTTCACAGTCATTATACGAATTAGTACTATATTTTGTATTTTAAAATAGAATTAATACATTTTCTATTACTTAATAAGCATTCTACATTCAAATGAAGCTGTTGAAGCTTAAAGTCAATTTTCTCGAAACTATAAATTTGACAGTTAAACCCTTTTTGATCTCACCCCTTGAATTCTGTTTCAGCTCGCGATAGCAGATGAGAAAGCAATAGGATGGAGTGGTGTATTAAAAGCAAATGTTCCGGAAGCTACAGCCAGCATTCAAGCCAAAGTTGTGGGTCCTTTGAAATGTGATCCTCTCAAGGTAAGTCAGAAATAAAAAAAAGTATTAGTATAATACTTATGTCTCTTTTATTTTATGTTTTGTATGTTTTATGTTTGAGGATATTTCACACAACGTCATCTAGTTCCAAACTAAGCAAAGCTTGTACTATAGAAACCAGATAACTGATAGAATACTTTTTATACTTTCCGTTGTAAATACATACAATATAACACCCAGACGCAGAACAAACACCTATGTTGAATGTCCTGGGTGGGAATCGAACCCACATACAATTCAGAAGGCAGGGCTACCAACTGAGGTATCAGGCCAGTCTCTTAGCACATGCTTAATGCATGCATGTTCTGCTGAAATTATAAACGAAATAGTTTAATTTAAAATATTGTATTTTTAATTTTAAGACAGCATACCTGCTTTTGTTTATAGTCTAAAAATACTATTTGAGCAATTTTTCTAAAAGGAATATCTTAATTTTTTATTGTATCCATAGTGATTTCTCCAATTTTCGTAAAATGTTTCGACGGTTCTGCAGCACAATCAGCCATAGTTGCAAATTGCTTAACAAGCATAATATGTTTGGACTTATTTCAACTAGTTGTGAGTATGTATAAATAATGATAAAAAAATGCTATGTGAATAAAGTTTACGGTAGATGGCGCTGTAACGTTCACTAATGAAATGTTTATCAATATAATAATAAGTAAAATACGAACGGTATTGAACCTGTTTAAAACTACAGCTATTATAAGACTTATAAAAAAATATATTCCACAGATAAACATAGCATGGGAAGGTGAAACGCTAACAGGTATAGCGACGGTAACAGGCGGCAGTGGTCGTCACGCCGTCGAAACCCCGAAAGGGGTCTCCGGAACGGTCGACAAAGGGGCTCTGAGCGTGACGGTGCCGGGACCAGGAAATTACGACCTTATTGTCACTGATTTATGTGTGCATGGGGAGAAACAGATCGTTGAAGTGAGTTTTTAATTTTTTTTTGTACTATCAAGTCTAGCTTTGGTGTTTGTGGGGGTCGATGTATTCTGTCTCGTCTCCCATTGTCAGGCGTGTTCTCATCTATGGTGCGGGGGACTCCAAGGAAAACTAGGGTTCACTGAATAAATATATATATTTCGAGTCGGTACATTATCGGTTACACTACAACATGACGCGGTACTGGTGGAGAGACGACTGAGGAGGCCAGAGCGGCGCGGTCGCCGCTTGCAATAATTTCTGCCGCGTTAGCATTCTGTACCCCTACAGTCATCCCCTTCTTCAAAAAAAATTTTATTCATAAAATTTCAATCTTTAAAAATAATCTCTTCTAATACACAAACAATGCTACAAAGCAAACATATGCAAGGAACGATAAATGCTGACAACAAGGTTCTAAGTTCGACGTGCATAGGAATTCGGATCACATTACAATATCGTATACCATTCATCGACCTACTTACAAATTTATACGTTTTAATATTACAGTCCATGTTGTAGTCAAAGTTTGAAAATATACATTACTTAACTTTTACAATACACATAATACGAAACAGAGGAGAAAATACAAATTATACATTAGACACATATACAAGATCACATTATGAAAACAAATATTACACCTAATAAAACTTCTTAAAACAAATTACAACATCACAATACATTAAATGACACATACAATACTTTAATAACATTATCCAGTACATATATAATAAATGAGCTATAAATTTATCAACTACAGATCTACCAAAAAAATGAAATTAAACACACACGTTGACACTAAAAATAGACGGACACAAAAATTTCTAACTCACTGATCATTATCATGAAGATGCCAATTTTCTACAAAATAAAACAGGAACTTCTTCACATTCCCAGCGTAAGCCTGAACTAAGCTCACATGTCCCCTCGATGTGCAGCTTCTCTATTCCGTTGAAACCAGTCACTCCGGCAATGGTAAAGCGAGACTGAGCTATCCCTCCAAGTCTACGCTCTGCATGCACCTCCGGTATCTTCCTCGGACGGTGAGACCAACCTCGGGTGAAAGTACCTGCAGGTCCAGCCTGGATACCTCGACAGCGCTGGCACCTCAGATGTATCTGGTTCCCTATAAAACATCGGCTGCTGGCGAATGTTGTCAGGTCAACGTTTCGGCATACTCTTACCGTGGGCTATTCGCGTCATCAGGTAGCTACATAGCCCAGGGTTAAATACGTCGATCCTGGCTGCTTCCTTGATTGCACGTGGACTTCATCTTCATAAATTATCTGTAGTTTAATCTGGACACCAAACTAGTAGTTGCGCTGGTAGATCTTCTGTACCCGTCGAGGGTCGCAAATCATCGACGGGGAATCGCCTCTCGCCACGTCATGCGAACTTTTGCTGCACTGTACTGAGTTCAAAGTCCATTGGACACGTGCCTAGATTCCTGAGATCCGAACCACACCATATAAATGTCGAAGGTCACCACTGTGGGGGTCGATGTATTCTGTCTCGTCTCCATTGTCAGGCGTGTTCCTTTTTATGGTGCGGGGGACTCCAAGGAAAACTAGGACTCACTGGATAAATATATATATTTCGAGTCGGTACACATTATAAGTTAAACTACAACATGACGCGGTACTGGTGGAGAGACGACTGAGGAGGCCAGAGCGGCGCGGTCGCCGCTTGCAATAATTTCTGCCGCGTTAGCATTCTGTACCCCTACAGTGTTTAATTCGTCTTTCTAGCTAGTATTCAAAATGTCAATTGCTGACCGGTGTAAAGAAATTTGCACCTTATTTGTTTTGAAAAGGATTATATTTTGATGTAGCAAGTGAAGTGCTTTTAGCAGAATGAAATTATGTTTAGAACAAGCGACTTTTTTACCGGGGCGAGAAGGTGTCGCGCTTGCAGTCCAGCCAACTCGCCCCTGACGGCAGGCCCTTTCGGGCCTTTTTGCGCCTATGGATGGGTGACCTTGCTCACCAAGGCCACCCACCAGACGTGTGGGGCCGTGCAAGCCGGCGGAGAGTCCCCCGGCTCTCCACCAGTGGCCCCACTACGGGGGATAGAACAAACGACTGCTTCAACAAAGATTTACCCATTATCATCATATCTACATCATTAACTGACGCGCTGATGTGCGTAGTTACGTTTCATAGCGCGGGCGAATCGAATATGTACGGAAATTGTTGTTTTCATTATTTTGTAGCCTGCCTTGACTTTATATGATAACCACTAAAAATAATATTAAATTAAAAATGTGATTTCTTAACCGAAAAAACGCTTAACAGGTGTATATAGAAGAAGTGTTAAGCGTAGAAGTGTCAACGTCCCGTGCGGTCGGCGTGAACGCTTGCGTGCCTATCTCAGCGCTCGTCCAAGGCACATCTCATCGTTACTTGAGCACCAATCGCAGCCCTGAGTGGAGGACCAGCGGTGACGTCATCGTGAAGGACGACCAGCTGTGCGGGGTGCGGGAGGGGAGTGGGAGGGTGAGAGCCTCGCTAGCTGGAGTCTGGAGCCCCGAACTGGAGGTAAACTTGCTTTTTAGGAGAATGATTTGGTCTATGGAGTATGTTTTATTTATTAGTAGTGATGTTTCTTTTTTACTTTAAACTTGTCTAGAGCATTTGACCGCGCTCTCACCTGATGGGAAGTGACCATGCGATCGAAGGTGTAGCATGCTAGCCAAGTAAATACCTATTCACTCTTTTTTTGTTGATGTTATTAAGAGAGCATCGAATATTCAACATTATACCTTCCTTCATCTATGTACGTTATTGCATACATTACTGTACTGATACATATACATTACTGATAGTTGGCGATTCTTGGTAGAGGTGACTACTACCCACAATAATAACTAAACTACATCAAAAAATTAAGAGATAAATTTATTTAAATATTTTTATCATTCCATATTTTAGCACTAAATATTTAATGGTATGTCCTTAACTTGTGATTGCAATGCTTTGTTTTTTATTAATTGTTTGATATAAACAATCAGTGTGAATTTAATCAATAAATAACATTTATTTAATTTAATCTCCATTATCAACATAACAAAGTTAAAAATTTATGTTATTATGTTGGTATGTCCGGTAAAATGACAATTTATAATTGTCGAGATGAAGACATTATTATTGAACAAAGCAAAAACAAAGTTATACCGACCGATAGATGGAGCTAAACTAAACACTTTTACTTCAGTCGTGTGGTCTAAAGCACACTCGTTTTGTGTTTATTTATGTTTTAAATATCTTAATCCGTCCACGATGGCCAGGTGCTGGTGTTCCCACCGCTGGAGATAGTCCCGAGCAGCGCGGCGCTGCCGCCCGGCGCGAGGCTGCAGCTGCGTCACCACGGCGGCCCGCCGCCGCACCTCGCCGCGCTGCATTACAGGGTGCTGGAACCGGAAGGATATGTAGAGGTAAGAAATCCTTAATAATATAAAGATTTATATATAATTTTATTTATAATTAAAATTAAAATTATAAATTTTGCAGCGTGCGATGAGACTTATTATATACGAGCTTCTGCCCGCAGCTTCGCCCGCGGCGTGGCCCATGGGAAAATAATTCAACCACCCATTTCACCCTCGTAACGGTGGAATTTAGAAAAATCCTTTCTTAGCGGATGCCTACGTCATAACATCTACCTGCATGCCAAATTTCAGCCCGATCTGTCCAGTGGTTTGGGCTGTGCGTCGATAGTGCAGTCAGTCAGTCCTTTGAGTTATATTAGGTCTTTACCTATGAAATTGCCGTTTTGTTTGAAAAAAGTTAAAGTATTTTTTTTTCGAACTTATTTATTTCTTTTATTCAAAGTAATCACCCCTGCAATCAATGCATCTTTGCCAACGCTGTGGCAGTTTATGGATGCCCTTCTTGAAAAAATCAGCAGGACGGGAGACAACAAACTCTTCAAAGGCGTTTTGTACTGCCTCTAGGGAATTGAATTTTTTTCCCGCTAAAAAGTTGTCCAAATTTTGGAAAAAGTAATAGTCGGTAGACGCAAGATCTGGTGAGTATGGCGGATGAGGGAGAGCTTCCAAACCCAACTCATGCAGCTTAGAGACGGTCTGTTGTGCAGTATGGGGTCGCGCGTTGTCGTGAAGTAGCAGTGGAGACGACCGATTGACCAAAGCTGGTTGCAGACGTGCGAGTTTCGCCATCATTGTGGTCAGTTCTTCAATGTACACATCTGCAGTAATGCTCTCGCCGTTTTGTAAAAAGCTATGATGAATCACACCAGCACTAGACCACCAAACTGTGACCATCACCTTTCTAGGGGTCATTTTTCGTTTTGCACATTGCTTTGGTACCGAACCAGGATCTAACCAACTTGCTGAGCGCTTTCGATTGTCAAAAAGAATCCATTTTTCGTCGCACGTAACAATTCGGTTCAATATTCCTTAATTTCTGTGCCTGTTAAACAGCGCAAGTCAAGTCACGACGCGTACGTTGCGCTGGCGATCGTTAAGTTCGTGGGGCACCCATCTATCAAGCTTTTTTATCTTGCCAATCTGTCGCAAATGGACCAATATTGTTTTGATGCTAACATCAAAAGCTGCTGTCAGCTCAGCTGTAGATTGAGATTCATCAGCTTCCACAATCGCCTTTAATTCATCATTGTTGACCAAAGTTTCCGGACGACCACGAGGTTCATTTTTCAAGTCAAAATTCCCAGAACGGAACCGAGCAAACCAATAACGGGTTGTACGTTCGTTTGTACAGTTCTCTCCGTAAACGTCGTTGATGTTACGTGTCGTTTGTGCCGCGTTGGTGCCACGACGGAACTCATATTCCATAATTACACGAAATTTCAAAGTATCCATTATGAGGAAAAATGTTGAAATGTAATGAAAATACAACGCTAATCAATAAACAAAAGACTTATATTGTAAATAGAATGTCATATTTTTAAAACAAAATTAATTTGAATTTAGAATTCATAGCCAATCAAAACTTTTTTTTGTTTGAAAAAGTCTGTACTGCAATACGGCAATTTCATAGGTAAAGACCTATTATATATTTAGAAAAAGAAGGTAGATAGGGAGAATACAAAGCCTTGAACACAGACGCAAGGTCGCTAGTCTGTCGGTCTTCTATCGGCTACATTTTGAAGAGTGTGCGTCTCCATCATAGAAGTACAAGACTTGGTGATTCTTCACATCCTTACGTCGTTAGTGTACTTTAAGGCCGCACTAAGCATTTTGCTGGGTCATTTATAGTCCGAACGGCCAAGGACTGGAATGCTCTTCCAACAACAGTGCTTCCTCCTGGGTACAACCTAGGTCTTTTTAAATCAAGAGTGAATGGGCATCTCATGGGCAAGCGTGCTCCACCTTAGACAACTTCATCACTTACCATCACGTGAGTTGTTTTCAAATGTATGCCCATTTTAGCATAAAAAATAATAATAATCTGAATCTCTATTATAATAACAAACAATAATAATAAACGCCCAACGATCACATACATAGATCTTGGACCCTAACTAGGATTCCCTGTGTCTAGGGTCCCAGGAACTACGTGGACCATGGTCCCACAACAACCAGACACAGAACAAGTATTTGAGCTTTTTTTTCTGTGCACAAATACTTGTCCTGTCGCTTGAATCGGACCCACGGTCTCCGGGTTATGAGCCGACCTGCTCAGCCACTACACCACAGAGGCTGTCTATTATTACTTCTATTTCCCTTGGTCATCGCATCACGCTTGAACGGATGGAACATTTTTACTATTTATTTTTTTAAAGTAATCAATATATTTTAATTGTATGCCATTGTAAATTTATGGCCATAAATTGTGTCTACACCTAGGTGTTGTTTTAATTATGGCCATATTTATACCATATTATCATGGTAGCTTAGTCGCAGCATTATCAACTATTCTTTTTATTTAATTAAAATAAAATTATGTTTATGTTTAATTTGGTCCCCTCCAGGTATCATCAACCGGTTCTGTGCACGGTATCTCGATGGGAAAGGCGCGAGTCAAACTTGTAGCCCTTGACGTCGCCAATGTTGAAATGGCGAGCGCTGAATCTGAAGTTGAGGTAAGAAATTAACTGTAAAAAAGTTAGTGTCTAGTAAGTAATTAAAGAAATGAGTACATAATTATTTGAAATCAGTCATATTCATAACAAAGAAAATGGTAGCCTTCAAATCAACTAATAAAAACGAACTAACATATTAGGTGGTAGGACTTTTATGCAAAGTTCGTCTAGGTAGGTACGCTTTGCCAGCTATTCTGCCGCCAAGCAGTAGTGTGGTCTACTGTGGTCTGGTTTGAAGGAACTGTAGCTAGTGAAATTACTGGGTCTTTTTTTACGTTTTGGCTTCATTCTTTTGTGTATTTAGCCAGTGTCAAGTAATTGATAATTTATCAAGTTATCGATATTTCACGCAAATATGTGTCAAGTCACCAATTCAAGTCATAGTCATGTCAGTCTAGTCAGTCATACTCCTAGTAAAGTGGTGGCAACTTTACTTGAAGCTTCTATGGAGTTTTGGAAACAACACGAAAAGAAACGTTTCACCATCATTATACCATTTTCCCACACTCACGCACACCACTAATCCAGCACTTAACGAATAAAATGCCACCATTTTTATGCACTTACACTGAAAATAACACAAGTTTTGGAAAGTAATACAATTCGGTGATGCAATCTTTTTCGCTTTCCCGCCAAAAACCACTGGGTTATTTAGACTTTTATGATCAGATCTCACAGTTTAGTAATCTTATTACCAGGCTGTGCTGATGTCTCATGATGATGTGCGCAGTGCAGTGTCGCGCGAAACATTATAGTATGAGACCGTAGTTTACGATACACGGAAGCTTTTCCAATATTACAATGTTAAAGGAGTCAATCTTTCATAATTAAATCTCAGCGTCTATTTATTTTCCTTCATAATGTGGCTCTTGGTTGATATGTTGGCTAGCATGCTACACCTTCGATCGCATCGTCCCATCAGGTGAGAGTGGGGTCAAATGCTAGACAAGTCTGATGTAAAAAAAAAGTGGATTTCCTTCAACTTCGTGATTCGAATTAAAAGTCGCAGTATTGAAGTCTGTATTTTGAGCCGGTTGATGTGACCAGGTGATCCCTATATCCGGGCTGCGCGTCCGCTCGGCGACCCAGACCTTGCTGGTCGGCGCCCCCAGCCCGCTGTGGGTGGAGGCGGGCGGGCTGGCGCCGGCGGCCCTGGCCGCCCTCCACCCGCCCCCTCGCGTCTCCTTCTCCCTGCGCGACCCTTCCGCCGCGCGCCTTTATACTGGACACGCTGACGGTAAACTATAAATAATTTAATAACGCCCTGCGATCACAAGCATAAATCCCGGACTCTTAACTAGGATTGCCTGTATCTAGGAAAATAAACGAAATACGAGGACCATAGTCTCTCAACACTCGGACACAACAAGACAAGAATTTGCGGACTTTTTTCCGTATATAAATATAATCGTCCTGGCATGGGAATCGAACCCGCCGCATTTGGGTTGTGAGCCGACCTGCTCAACCACCACATCGCAAAAGCTGTCGACTATACTAAAACATTTTTTTTTAAATTTCAGTATGTGTAAATCAGTAGCAAAAAGCCTTGTAAATATTATAGAAGTCTTACAATGGTAGGTGTTACCCGTTTTTATTCGATCCGAGACTTCACAGATAACAAATGTTAAAATACGAAATGATGTTTCCACACCTAGATCAATATTCACCACTATTCATCGCTGAAATACAAAATTTACATTATACAGTTAAATACAAATTGACATTTTGAAATATGTAATATTATATTAATACTCGAAATAATAGGTCTTTACCTATGAAATTGCCGTATTGCAGTACAGACTTTTCCAAACAAAAAAAGTTTTGATTGGCTATGAATTCTAAATTCAAATTAATTTTGTTTTAAAAATATGACATTTTATTTACAATATAAGTCTTTTGTTTATTGATTAGCGTTGTATTTTCATTACATTCCAACATTTTTCCTCATAATGGATACTTTGAAATTTCGTGTAATTATGGAATATGAGTTCCGTCGTGGCACCAACGCGGCACAAACGACACGTGACATCAACGACGTTTACGGAGAGAACTGTACAAACGAACGTACAACTCGTTATTGGTTTGCTCGGTTCCGTTCTGGGAATTTTGACTTGAAAAATGAACCTCGTGGTCGTCCGGAAACTTTGGTCAACAATGATGAATTAAAGGCGATTGTGGAAGCTGATGAATCTCAATCTACAGCTGAGCTGGCAGCAGCTTTTGATGTTAGCATCAAAACAATATTGGTCCATTTGCGACAGATTGGCAAGATAAAAAAGCTTGATAGATGGGTGCCCCACGAACTTAACGATCGCCAGCGCAACGTACGCGTCGAGACTTGCCTTGCGCTGCTTAACAGGCACAGAAATGAAGGAATTTTGAACCGAATTGTTACGTGCGACGAAAAATGGATTCTTTTTGACAATCGAAAGCGCTCAGCAAGTTGGTTAGATCCTGGTTCGGTACCAAAGCTATGTGCAAAAAGAAAAATGACCCCTAGAAAGGTGATGGTCACAGTTTGGTGGTCTAGTGGTGGTGTGATTCATCATAGCTTTTTACAAAACGGCGAGAGCATTACTGCAGATGTGTACATTGAACAACTGACCACAATGATGGCGAAACTCGCACGTCTGCAACCAGCTTTGGTCAATCGGTCGTCTCCACTGCTACTTCACGACAACGCGCGACCCCATACTGCACAACAGACCGTCTCTAAGCTGCATGAGTTGGGTTTGGAAGCTCTCCCTCATCCGCCATACTCACCAGATCTTGCGCCTATCGACTATTACTTTTTCCAAAATTTGGACAACTTTTTAGGGAAAAAAATTCAATTCCCGAGAGGCAGTACAAAACGCCTTTGAAGAGTTTGTTGTCTCCCGTCCTGCTGATTTTTTCAAGAAGGGCATCCATAAACTGCCACAGCGTTGGCAAAGATGCATTGATTGCAGGGGTGATTACTTTGAATAAAAGAAATAAATAAGTTCGAAAAAAAAATACTTTAACTTTTTTCAAACTAAACGGCAATTTCATAGGTAAAGACCTAATATATCAATTTATCGGGCTAATATTTCAGGAATCCCGAAAGGTTTTTTATTATTTCAGTGATGTTAAGGATGGTGATGTAAGTCTCGTAACATTAAATCCAAATGAGTGATTTATAATAATCAGTGTTTAAATATCACTATTTTTTTTTTCAAAATTTGGCATCCTGTCACGTCGCGAGTGGAAGTTAAAGAAAATCTTAGTATAGTACAGAATATTATGTAGTATTTGGGGTACAAAAATCTGTAAATATAAAAAAAAACGAGTGTGCCACAGGACTGAAGTAAAACTTCTTTAGCTTCATCTATCGGACGGTATAACCTTGTTTAATGTTAATGTCGCCATCTTGACAATTGTAAATTGCCATTTTACCAGACATACCAACATAATAATACAAGTGTTAAGTAATTTTTAACGTTGTAATGTTGACAATGGAGATCTACGTGAACCAACAACTTTCAACTTCCATTCGCCTCGTTACACATTCACCAGCTCACTCCTCAAGTTAAGCGTGCGTAAACAAGTTTTACTTCGATAAAATATTGTTGTTATTATTAAACGGTGTTTGATTAATTATTTACTCTTTATTTCGTCAGATATGTTGGAGAGGTCCGTCGCTGAAGGCTTATCTGTGAGAGTGGTGCCGTTGAAGCCCGGAGTCATTATAATCGACGTCAGAGTACGGAATATGGGACAGGTAACTTGTTTTTACCACAAAAGTTTTACTCCTTGCGGTTTCTATCAGCTTGATCTAAACACGCGACAGTCGACGGGGATCTAAGCGTTTGTTTTAAGAACAAGGCTTCACAGCGCAGTTGGTAGTAGCTCTTCTTTGCTGAACTGTAGGTTGCGGGTTTGATTCCCACCAAGGACAAACATTTGTGTGATGAACATAGGTGTTTGTTCTGTGTCTGGGTGTTATATTGTGTTCTATGTATGTACATACATATTAAGCATCTAAGTATTGTTTGAGTTATCTGCTCCCCATCGTACAAGCTTTGCTTAGCTTTTGCCCTGTGGTAGCATTTAAATTTATTACAGTGGCAACACTGACAACTGTCATCGCTGCCCCACCCATCTGGCTATATAAATGGGGCACTCGGTGTACTATGAACATTCTTGCTCCGGACACGGCCCGGTGCACATGCTGAAGGCCTATAGTTATATAGGTTGCAACCTACGCACAACCCATCATCGTCATCCTATATATATGTGTATATATATATATATAATATTTATGTGTGTATTATATTTATTTGAGTATTCGCAGTTTCAGTCTTTGTTCTAAATTCTACCATAATTTTCGCCACAGGTAGCAGAAACTCGTTCCTGGGATAGTACAATCGAAATCCTCGGCATTGCCGACATCCGCACATCCGTAGACGGTCTTACCGGGGACCTTTCTCCAGGCGACCGCCTTTCCCTAGCAGTTGGCGCAACCATCCGGCTAAAATCTCTGCCTAGAAGCAGTTGGAAGGCGTATGAAGATGGCGCTTTTGAAGTCAGCCCTAATGGAGAAGTGAAGGCATTACAACCAGGACATGGAGTAATTATGGCCCAGCATAAAGATGACAGGAATAATATCTACCGGGAAACGGTAAGTTAGGGTTTTTATGATCGATTGAATCTTTGAAGCTTCATCATCAAGGAAGAAGTCAACTGTTGAATATAGGCCATGGAGTTCAACTTTGATCGGCATCTCGCCTCTTACTTCCATTAGCTCTCCGCAGGTTTAGTAGGTCATCCGTCTATTCTATCCTACTATCCTATACTAATATTATAAATGCTAAAGTTTAGAAAGAGTATGGATGTATGTTTGTTACTCTTTCAGGCAAAAAATCCTGAATGGATTTGAATGAAATTTGGAATACAGATAGTTTATATCCTGTATTAACACATAGGATACTTTTTATCCCGATAGTATGTTCCCGTGGGACTGTTATTAAACAACACGAGAGCAACGCCGCGGGCTTTTTACGCTTAAACTACTGTGAGCGATTTGGATGAAATTTGGAACACAGATAGTTTATATTAACATCTAAATTGATTACCTCATTTCAGATTGATTTTTAGAATTTTTTAGCGTTCCATACCAAAATGGTGAAATCTGTGGAATATAGATAGCTTATATAGTGGATTAACACATAGGCTACTTTTATTCGCGCGTGAAACCGCAGAGCGCAGCTAGTTTAATATATTTGAATCAACTTATTACGGCTACCCTTGTATTTCCAAAACCTCTGTGTCCCGCCAATCATAGCTTAGATTGAGTTATCTGGGCCAATCACAACAGTATGTCGAGTATATTGACCAATCACAACATCCCTATGTGCGGTATTTTCCACTGGTTGTTTTTTTTTTAATGTTTTGGTTCCACACTTTTGTGTATTTAGCCAGTGTCAAGTAATTGATAATTTATCAATTTAATGATATTTCACGCAAATGTGTCAAGTCACAGTCGAAGTCATCAAGTCAAGTCATAGTCTAGTCAAAGTCATACTCCTAGTAAAGTGGTGGCAACTTTACTTGAAGCTTCTATAGAGTTTTGGAAACAACACGAAAATAAACATTTCACCGTCATTATACCATTTTACCACACTCACGCCTGTAATCCAGCACTTAACGAATAGAATGCCACCAATTTTATGCAGTAACACTGAAAATAACACAAGTTTTGGAAAATAATACAATGCGGTGACGCAATCTTTTTCGCTTTCCCGCCAAAAAAAACTGGTTATTTGTATCCAGGTGATTCACGTAGAGGTGGCAGTCCCCCATTACTGCACAGCCGAGCCGTCTGCTTCGGGCGGGGCGCGAGTGATCCCGCGCGGCGCGTATGGGAGGGCTCTGCTAGCGCCGCACGCCGCACCTGCCGCCGCACCTTTACGTGCGCACGCGCAGACTTCTCGGGACAGGTAACTTATAACTTTACAGGGTGTATACTGTATAATGAGACTTGAGTAGGTGGTACCATTTTCTATGCAGTTTTTGAAAGTAAGAAAGACGGAAAATTTATTTTGCTGCAGAACAAAAACATCAATAAGACAGTACAAGTACAATTAAAAAGTACAGTGTCGCGCTGCACGTACGTACAATAAATATGATTCAGATCTTGATCATTGAAGTGGGGCATGAAGAGAATACACCGTGGAATTGAAAATATGTATTAAAATAATTTACAAACACCGAAATGAAATGAAAACGTGAAATTATCTTCAATAATACATTCTCAAAATACCTAAATGAGGCTTAAATCTCGAGATTTTAAGTCTTAAAACGGTTTATCTGTCACAGGAATACAGTTCGCTTAGCATAAAAACATTACTATATTTATTTTATTATATTATATTTTTACAGTAATTGTATGAATTAGTACTATATTTAGTAATTTTAAATAGAATTAATACATTTTCAAGCAACTGAAACTTACATAAACCTTTTCTATTACCTTATAAGCACTCTACATTAAAATGACGCCGTTGACGTTTAAAGTCAATTATCTCGAAACTGTCTTTTTATTCTCAACCCTTCAATTGTGTAATTATGTTTTATTGAATCTATCTTATATGTAGTCTTGTTTGCAACGAGAACTTATATCTTATTTTTATTATATTTTTACTTCTATATAAGTCACCTGCTGAATAACACTAATATATAAGCTAAGCACTTTTACTCCACTAATATTTAAGTTCATATTACTTGTGTAATCCTCTTTTGGCCTTATTGTAAATGTATACCCTTTAAACATATATAAAATGTAACGCTGTAGGATTATCGAAATAAAATAAATAAATAAAAGAACAAAAGAACGTCGCTTACACAGTACTGTCACAAACCGGCTCCAACTCAGCATGGTGCTAGTTCTTAAGAACCGGCGCTGGTCTTTCGATGTGCTTTCCGTTCTTACATGGGCGTTATATTCAGGTTGGTTGGTTTGTAAACAGAACCCTTTCAATCATATTTAAATAGGTCTCGCTCGGGCTATCCTTTTAGTGTAAAATTACATACATAGAGAAAATTCGTTAATTTTGAGAAATTATAAATTTTCAGAGAAAAAAGACACGGTCTATATACCAATCAACCTGTATATATGTTACATACATCCCTACTTCTCGAAATAAAAGTAAAATGTTCAGCTTATTGTTTTTATGTAATAAGATAGTTAGATAATAAGATAACTATGTAAACTCCATTGACAGTCTCTGCGGTGTGGTGGTTGTGCAGGTTGGCTCATAGCTCGGCGGCGGCAGATTCGAATCCCGCGAAAGGACTAGTATATCGTCACTGCGATTCAGAAATGATTATCACCAATGGTGGGCGCCATCTAGTTCAACTTAAAGAAACTAAGACAAACATAACCCATGACTGGCCCGATAGCTCAGTTGGTAGTAATCCTGCCTTCTGGACTGTGGGTTGTGGGACCGATTCCCACCCAGGAAATACATTTGTGTGATGAACATAGGTGTTTGTTCTGTGTGGGTGTTATATCTTTTCTTTTAAATATATATAACTCAAATGTGACTGACTAATTAACTGACTGACATAGTGATCTATCAACGCATTGCAGAAACCACTGGACGGATCGGGCTGAAATTTGGCATGCAGGTAGATGTTATGACGTAGGCATCCGCTAAAAAAGGATTTTTCGAAATTCCACTAGTTATACCAATAGTTTGGAGCTAGATGGCGCTGTGTGAAATGTCCACAGATATTTATTTATTTAATAGTTCCGATTTTAAACACATCATATTTGTCTGAACTAAATAATTTCAACACGCTGTAAACATCGTTGATATATTCCAGTGTTCACGGCCCGGAGTTGACGATAGAAGGCTTGGAGAGTGGTGCGTTTGTGGCCTTCCAGACCACGGTCGGCGGCGTCACCGTCAAGGACGAGGTCTGGGTCACCGGCAGCGACGTAAAAACCGAGCGGATTGTTGGTAAGTTGCTTCAATCGTAAATACAAAATGAATTAAGAATATCTAGTGTGATTCCGCTAAAACCAAATCATAAGATCATCTATATTGGGGCGGTTGCAAAGTTTTATTGTAGGTAAATTAATGAATACACTTGAAAAAATCTAAAATAAAAAAGACCTGAAATTACAATAACGAATTTGTATAATTTGTTATTGTAGTTCAGGATCCATCTCTATCCACCCCCATACTTGGTTTTACTGAGATTTTTTTTTTACTGAGATCAATTTTATTATGTCAATATCTATCTATCTATATGGGTGGGTCTTTAGCTTCATATAAGTAATTAATGATTTTGACATTTTCTATGATGTGTAAAAAAAAAAAAAAAAAAAAAAAAGTTTTAAATTATAGTAGGTCTTTACCTATGAAATGACCGTTCTGCAGTACTGGCCATTTCATAAAAAAAATATTTTCGTTTTGATTAGAATATATATTTCAAATTAATTTTATTATATTCGAAAACTTGATCAATTAAAGGCGATTGTGGAATAAATAAATATTAACTTCAAATTAAATTTATTACGAAACTTGACAACTTGACGAATTAAAGGTTGTGGAATAAAAAAAAATATCTGTGGACATTTCACACAGCGCCATCTAGCCGCAATCTAAGCAACACTTGTACTCTGGGACCCAGATAACTGATATAATACTTCTAAGTATGTAGATTCTATGTATGTATTTACAAACAAAAAGGTAGATCCTTTTTGTTTGTAAATACATACATAGAATGTAATATAATGTAGGTAGGCACTGAACAAACATCGATGTTCATAATACAAACGTTGGGTGGGTGGGAATCGAACCGACGACATACTATTCGGAAAGCAAGATTACTATCAACTGAACCAGAGCCAGTTAAGCTTATGATACTCATATTTTACTCAATTGAAGGGGTGAGAATAAAAAGGGTTTAACTGATTTTTTTCACAAAATGATTTATGGGTATCGTTGATTCAGCGTGAAATTATCTACAATAATACATTCTCAAAAACCGAAATGAGGCTTAAATCTCGAGATTTTGAGTCTAAAAACGGTTTATCTGTCACAGGAATACAGTTCCCTTAGCATAAAAACATTATTGTATTTCTTTTATCATATTATATTTTTACAGTAGTTGTATGAATTAGTACTATATTCAGTATTTTAAAATAGAATTAAAACATCTTCAAGCAATTGAAACTCACATAAATCTTTTCTATTACTTAATAAGCACTCTACATTAAAATGAAGCCGGTGAAGTTTAAAGTAAATTTTCTCGAAACTATCAATTTGAAAGTTAAACCCTTTTTGATCTCACCCCTTGAATAGGCTATTTGACTACTATTGAAAATGAACAAGTAAATATTATTTTCATAAAGTTGGTTAAAAATGAATGTAATCGTTGTAAAAATAAGTAAAATCGGTAAATTAATCACGGAGTAATACGCTTTTAAAGTTTCATCGCCTGTCCCTTTCTCGCAAAAAAGAGATCGTGTGGAGCTTCCTCACAGCTACTATGAAGGCATGGCTTGTGACGTCACATGCCAAAAAGATTGTATGTAGAGCTACCACAGCTTAGTAATGAGTTACTGCGAGGACTGGTAACTGACGTCACTGCGTGTTTAAGTTGTCTCTTTCTATTTCTGTATTTTAAAATGCCTGTAACTTAGTCATTTTTTGAGATATTCAAGTTTTGTTTTCACAGTTATCTATTTTTTGAGGTATATTATTTATGTATGTAATAAAAATATAGTAGTCAAATAGCCTATTGTTCGTACCAGCGACCGGCGGATGGGGCGTGTGCCTGGACGGCGTGGGATGGGCGGCGCCGCGGGACGTGCGCGTCGCGGCGGGCAGCGGCGTCACGCTGGCGCTCGCCGCGCGCGACGTGCCCGCCCTGCACGCGCTGCGCCACGAGCGCACGCGCGCCGCGCGCTCGCTGCACCAGCTGCCGGTGCACGCGGTGCGTATGCAGCGGGACGCTACGAAATTACACGGGAAGACGAAAAAGATCGCGCCGCTGCATTGTATTATTTTCCTAAACTTGTGTTATTTTTAGTGTTGGCATTTTATTCGTTAAGTGTTGCATTACAGGCATGAGCGTGGGAAAGTGGTATAATGATGGTGAAATGTTTATTTTCGTATTGTTTCCAAAACTCCACAAAAACGTCTGGTAAAGTTGCCACCACTTTACTAGGAGTATGACTTGACTAGACTATCACCGATCGATGACTGAGCATCGTTCGGTGTATCGTAATACGGACCTTACTCTATTTAGCCAGTGTCAAGTAATTGATAGTTTATCAAGTTATCGATGTTTCACGCAAATATGTGTCAAGTCACAGTCGAAGTCGTCAAGTCAGTCTAGTCAAAATCATGCTCCTAGTAAAGTGGTGGCAACTTTACTTGAAGCTTCTATGGAGTTTTGGAAACAACACGAAAAGAAACGTTTCACCATCATTATACCATTTTCCCACACTCATGCCTGTAATCCAGCACTTAACGAACAAAATGCCACCAATTTTATACACTAACACTGAAAATAACACAAGTTTTGGAAAATAATACGATGCGGCGACGGCTTTTTCGCTTTCCCACCAAAAACTCTACCCTTATTTTTATTTATATCTTTATGTTAACAGTTTTCGTTCCAATCGGGTGAATGGCCCGCTTCTCTAGTCCCGCTGTCGATAGAAGCGTCAGGGCTGACCGGCGGACCGTTGCTGTGCACCGAAGAACAAAGATACGCGTTAGAGGGTGTCCAAATCGAACTACCCTTCATATGTCGCACCAAGCTGCCGCATAACGCTGAACCTGTGCTGGATATTATTAACAGTAAGTTAGACAATTTAGATAATGTTGGATTATGTTTACTACGTGGTAGAATTTTTCTGCAAAGTTTGTCTACGTAGGTACCACCGCTTTGCCGCAGGCTACTGTCTGGCGGAAGAATAACTGGCAAGCACTACAGTGTTCCGGTTTGAAGGGCATTGTAGCTAGTGGGCAAATTACTGGGCAATTGAGACTATGACCAGCTTGGCGATCACGTAACTCGATTGCAACCGACAGAAACACAAATTTGTACGAATTCGACAGTTTGAATACGCAGTTTATGTTCATAGTTAGTATGGAAATTTCTCCTCTTGAATGCAAGAGGACAAATTTCCACCTTTCACCTTCATTTTCCAGGTGAAGTCTAGTGATCAGATTAGTCTGGTAATCTGATCTGAGATTTGCACACAATATAGTCATATAGTCATATTATTGGAAGAAATACAACTCCAATCTGACTTGACTGGATTGACTGGCCCGATAGCGTAGTAGGTAGTAACCCTGCCTTCTGAGCTGTAGGTTGTGGGTTCGATTTTCATCCAGGACAAACATTTGTCTGATGTGTGTTTGTTCTTTGTCTGGGTGTTATATTGAATTCTTCTATGTATTTACAAACAAAAAGATTTCCATCATTTATCTGGTTCCCACAGTACAAGTTTAGTTCTTAGTACTTAGTTTGAGGCTAGATGTCGCTTTGTGAAATGTCCACACTTATGTATTTAGGCTAAAGCGTTCCACTCTTTGGCTGTAATATAAAAGTAATTGTAATAATTAAGCTGGTGAATGCGAGGCGAACGGAAGTTGAAGTTGGTTCACGTAGATCTTCATTGTCAATATTATGTTGGTATGTCTGGTAAAATGACAATTCACAATTATTGTCAAGATGGCGACATCAACATTAAACAAAGGCCAATAGATGGAGCTAAACTAAAGAAGATTTACTTCAGTCGTGTGGTCTAAAGCACACTCGTTTTTTTTCGTTATAATAATCATTATTTCTTTTCCAGATCAGATCGGCTGCAAGATAATCCCAGCCACGCAGATCACGGAAGCATCCGAAGTGGACCTATGTGCGGAATGGGGGGTTTTCCGGACTTGCACCAAAGTGCAACTCCTCCCACCTATACACGTGTCACAATCGAAGGTGTCCTTAGTGACCCCACCGGCCATATTCACTATTAGCGGACACCCGAAGGCCCTGAAACTGACTAAGGTTACAGCCTCACCTGGGTTGAAATTGGACACGGCTGTTAAACCAGGTAAATACTTATGCTACGTATGGGAGGGACGAAGAGGCGTTACGTGCACCTCCTCCCTCCTCCGTAGTGAGGCGCCTAGTGCATAGTCGGGGGACTCTCCGCCGGCTTGCACGGTTCCATAAGTCTGGTGGGTGGCCTTGGTGAGTAGGCGCGTAGAGGCCCGAAAGGGCCTGCCGCCGGGGGCGAGTTGGCTGGACTGCAGTTGCGACCCCTTCTCGCCCCGGTACGGCGGACGAGGGCTCACGGGGGGTTTTAGTGGGTTCGAGTCTCACATGGAGGGAAGTGCGAGGGCATTTCCCCCCTCAAAAAAAGGTAAATACTTATGCTATGTATACCTATGATCTATGGCCTGATAGCGCAGTTGGTAATAAGTAGCATTGCTTTCTGAACTAACAGTTCAGTTACTGTTAGTTCAGAAAGCAAAGCCAGCTGTGGTGCGGTGGTTGAGCAAGTCGGCTCATAACCCGGAGGCTGCGGGTTCGATTCCCGCGGCAGGACAAGTATTTGTGCACAGAAAAAAAAGCGCAAATACTTGTTCTGAGTCTGGTTGTTATGGAACCATGGTCCTCGTAGTTCCTGGGTCCCTACACAGGGAATCCTAGTTAGGGTCCAGGATCTATGTATGTGATGGTTGGGCGTTATTATTATTATTTTATTTTCCAGGTGAAATGGTAGTGACAGTGACAAGTGACGCGTCGGTCTGCGGATACAGCGTGATCACAATAAACTCTAAACTCACCGGACAAGAGATGAAAGTCGAAGTGGAGAGGGAGTGTGACATTGCTTGCGGAACTCTACTCGGCGCTCTCTTCTCACTGCTACGGCCGTATCTGTCAACGATAGCGACTATGGCCGCTGTTGCCGCAGCTTACATGTATAGTAAGTATTATATACAAAAAGAAATATACAGACGAACATAGTATAGTACCTCCTTTTTGGAAGTCGGCTTAACATTGACTTGTCTCAATTTTTCAATTTTTAACCTAATTTTTCATGGTTTAATTAAAAGTTAGTTGATAAATAACAAACACGAACTTTTTATTTGGTTTTTATTGCAATGTTTAAAATGTAGAAATTTAAAGAAATTGCTATTCTGAGGTAGAAAATATAGTTAGAAGCCAAAAACTAAAAAATTAAATGCATTTTTTTCGAAGTATTTTTTTATGGCATTCATAGTACAAATTAGTATTATCATTAATATCACAATTGAATAGTTGGTTTTTTAACAATAATTTGAGTTATACAAAATATACAAATCTGATATATTATGAACTGTAATTATAGCAACTAATTATACATATCTATGAACTAGTGAAGGAAACTGATTGAAAATCCAAATAATTTCTGTGAACTAACTGAACTAAACTGAACTATTGAACTAGAAGATGGTTGTAGTCCAGTGTGATGAAAAGACACATTTGTATCTTTTCGGTGAAACATTTTGCGCAAGACTCTCCACAAAGGCCGTTAAAACCTAATTACCAAGATAGTTTATGACCACATTTTGACCTGATAAATTGATAATACGTAAAATAGGATCTGGTCCTATTTTATGTATATTATATTATACCTATTTTATGCAGTATATATTTTTCTTCCACTCTTCATTTCAAAAGCATTTGTTAATGTAGATACACAACACATTATATAGGTATACTTAGAAGGTTACAGTCAGTACTTATTGTTGTAAGAAACCTTTTTAGTAATCTATATTACTGGCACTTTTATAGTTCTTATTTTTGTACTGACGTTCGTTGTTTACATAACTACCAATACACACCTTTAAGAAGCAACCAGATTATTTGAGAGATGTGAATAACCAGCCTCTCTATTCTGCTCTTTAAACTTCACATCGACGTCGAGTTCACGTCATTGTCGCACCTTTAATTTAATTTGACAGCCTCTGTGGTGTGGTAGTTGAGCAGATCGACTTAGAATCCGGAGGCGGTGGGTTCGATTCCCGCGGCAAGTGACTGTGCACAGAAAAAAAGCGCAAATACTTGTTTTGAGTCTTGATGTTATAGGTCCAGGGTCCTCGTAGTTCCTGGGTCTCTAGATACAGGGAATCCTAGTCAGGATCGGGGACCTATGTATTTGATTGTTGCGTATTTACTAGGTGGTAGGACTTTTCTGCAAAGTTCGTCTATGTAGGTACCACCGCTTTGCCAGTTATTGTGCCGCCGAGCAGTAGTGCGCAAGCACTGCTGTGTTCCGGTCTGAAGGGCACTGTAGCTAGTGAAATTACTGGGCAGTTGAGACTTTATGACCTGATCTCACAGTTTAGTAATCTTATTACTAGATTGTGCTGATATCTCAGGTTGACGTGCACAGTGCGGGGTCACGCGAAACTATTTTTATATAATAGAAAGTTGCATTTGAATGCATCGAAGATCAGAATAGCCTTCTAGCAGGGCTAGCATGAGCTATAAAAATCTACATATCTCTTCCCTGGAGAAAACGTTTGACCAATGAAAACGCAAGAAAAGTTTATTACGTGATCCGCGTGATCGTTCATTAGACAAACACGTTTTTTTTACAATAATGAAAAACGACGAGCTTTGTATGTCACCTAGAAAAATCAGAACAAAAGAATCATCAATGATAGAACTTTCTCGAAAGAAGAGATACGATGATTTTTATAGCTCAAGCTAGGCTCTCCAGGCGAGTACTATAAAATGCCTTACGATTTTTGTCCTTACCGATCAGTTTTTTCCACAGTACAATCAAGACTGCAGCAGAAGTCGAAGATCCGGATGCCAACAGAACCGGTTCAGTCTGTGATACCTCCGCAAGAACCGTCGCCGGTCCTAAACCGGTCCCGGACGTGGTCTCGTAGCCCATACGCGTCTGCCGGACCAACCGTGCCGGTTTACGGCGACACCAGCGTTCTACCAGATAGCAGTTTCTCGCCTACATCTAGCCGGATACATTCACGGTTTCTGTAGTGTTTAGGTATTTGGGACTTTTATTCGACTGTTTTTGAAGGTAAAACTTGATTACGCACGCTAGACTCGGGGAGTTGGCGAGGCGAACGGAAGTTGAAAGTTGTTGGTTAACGTAGATCTCCATTGTCAACATAATAATACAAAATTGAAGGGGTGAGAACAAAAAGGGTTTATCTGATTTTTTCACAACATGACTTATGGGTATCGTTGGATTCAGCGTGAAATTATCTACAATAATACATTCTCAAAATACCGAAATGAGGCTTAAATTTCGAGATTTTGAGTCTAAAAACGGTTTATCTGTCACAGGAATATAGTTCGCTTAGCATAAAAACATTATAGTATTTCTTTTATTATATTATATTTTTACAGTAATTGTATGAATTTGTCGCACCCTTAAAATAGAATCAAAACATTTTCAAGAAACTGAAACATACATACACCTTTTCTATTACCTTATAAGCACTCTACATTAAAATGACGCCGTTGAAGTTTAAAGTCAATTTTCTCGAAACTGTAATTTGACAGTTAAACCCCTTTTTATTCTCAACCCTTCAATTTGTATTATTATCAACTTCAACTTCAACTCTTTGTAAATGGCCTTTGTGGAGAGGTTACCACAATTTTGCCAATATCACGTAGAAAGATAGCACATCAAACGAAGATTTTTCAGTGAGAAATTTTGGTATATGTGGAGAATGAGGTCAACTATGAAAGTACTAGATGAATCTAAAATGCTGAAACAAAACAAAAGAATACTATATTTACAACAAGTAATAATATTGATAATGAAATAATAAATAATCTAAAACTAATATTTAAGTACACAATATAACATAAATACTTACACAATTTCTAAAATAACTACCTACTTACAACTTAATTTTATTCACTTTAATAAATTTACATAAAATACCTATAAACGGAGAAAATACCAGACATAATAAACACTTGAGGGAAGTGGGACGAGGGATATTGTTTGGAATAACATCATACAATGAAAACTGTAATTTGGAACAACTGAAAAATATATGGTCCACATTTCCTTGATCTAAACCACATTCACAGAGAGAATTATCCCTAATCCTAAGTTTATTTAGGAAAACCGGAGTACAAGAGTGATTCAAGCGTAAACGACAAACAACTGAAGTGGTCAATTTGTCTGCCTTTTTAAATTTAGAGAACCAGGGTTTATGAGGAATCTCAGGCTGAACATCACCAAAAAATTTACCTTTAATAGATTTAGAATTTTGCCATGCACTAGACCATGTCTTGAATAAAGCCGGTTCAAAGGTGGTACATAAATCATGAAAATATATTTGAGAATGGTCAAGAGATCCTGTATGAACAGCTGACCTAGCACAAGAATCAGCTGACTCATTACCGAGGATACCTGAATGGCCAGGAATCCAAGCTAAAACAACATTAATACCTAATCTGTTACATTGAAATAGAAGCTCTCTAATTTTAAGGATTACAGGGAACCTGGTTTTTGAACGGAACTGATTAGAGAGAATGGACTGAAGACAACTTTTAGAATCAGAAAAAATAATAGATTTATTAATGTTGTGCGATTTTACGAATTTAATGGCTTCTAGAATGGCGACAGATTCCCCTGTAAAAACTGAATAAACTGAAGGGCACTTGTAAGCTAAAATAATTCTAGTAGATGGAACCCAAACTGCAGCACCAACAGAGCTATCAGCAGATTTGGAAGCATCCGTGTATAAAGTGAACGAATCCTTGAAATCAGTATGTAATATGTGGGAGAAGGACCAATTGGCGTCCACTGAGCCCTTATTGATTCCAAAGTCTAAGATAATGTTGGGTTTGAAAATTAACGCATCATAAGGAGTACAGTATAACGGCATTAATTGACTTTGAAAAAGTGGGTTAGGGAGACGAATAAACTGTCGATAACTATGTACAAGACAACAAATCTTTTCCGGTTGCTGGTGACCAAGAGAATCATAAAGAGAAGATAATTGGGCTAACTTACCAAGAAGAGGATGACCGGAATTTTGCACTAGTTTGAAGAAAAATCTGTTGGAAAGAAACTGTCTGCGAAGATGGAGAGGGGGATCCACACACTCCACTTGCATGGCATTGATGGGGGAAGATTTCATAGCACCAAGAATGATGCGCAGACATTTTGACTGAATCTTATCAATTTTCTTAAGACCGGATTTGTTACAAGGGTCTAGAAGAAAAGATCCATAGTCCATATGAGAACGAACTATGGCATTATAAAGTAATTTTTGGGTGTATGGGTGTGCACCCCACCAAACTCCAGACAAAGAACGAAGAATATTGATATTCTTTTCACATTTTTGAGACACAAAATTAAAATGATCTAGACCTGATAGTTTGTTGTCAAGCCACACCCCCAGAAATTTCACCTTGTTGTCTTGTGGAACAATTTCACTGTCAACTGAGATATTAACCAGAGGAACATGTCTTTTTCTAGAAAACACCACTACACTACTTTTGGCAGTCGATAGGGATAGACCATGCTGTATAAGCCAATCAGATAAATAACCAAGAGCGGAAGTTAAACGATTAGAAGCCGTTGTCAAATTTTTGTCAGATATGTAAAGGGCTATATCATCAGCATACTGTAAAATTTGACAAAAAGATTGTACCGAAAGTTCCAGATCACAAGTGTACAAGCTGTAGAGTATAGGACTGAGTACAGACCCTTGAGGCAAGCCTTTCCAAAGAACCCTTGGGGAAAGAATAGAATACTGGCTTTTAATAGATATAGTTCTTTCTGTTAGCATGTTAAATATAAAACGAACCAATTTCTCAGGAATACCCAAAAAGGAGAGTTTATCCCTGAGAACAGGAAGTAAAACATTGTCATATGCCGAGGCAATATCTAAGAAAACTCCTACTAAATATTCTTTCTGTAAAAGGGAGATGCGAATATCAGATACCAATATGCTTAAGCTGTCCATAGTGCTCATTCCTTTTCTGAACCCAAACTGGGTTTTAGCCAACAAATTTTTACTCTCTACAAACCATTCAATCCTATGTTTAATCATGTGCTCTGAGACTTTGGCTAAAACCGATGACAGAGCTATGGGTCTATAGCTATTCGAATCGGAGGGATTCTTCCCAGGTTTAGCAATAGGGATGATTATTTGGTTTTTCCATTGCTGAGGAATAAATCCCCAATTTAAAAAGTTATTGATTAAGTCTAGATAATACTGTTTACTGTTATCAGATGAATTTTTTAAAAATGAGTATGGGATACCGTCAGCCCCAGGAGATGAATCTATAAGACCGTCAAGCGCCAACTGAAGTTCATGAAATGAGAATGAAGAATCAAAGCTATTAACTGATGGTATAAAACATGGAGCGGAAGGGAAAGCGTCCACACTTGGAACAAAGGGAGGAGACATCTTATCAGAAAAGCCCTCAATCCATGAAAAAGGGTCATTGATGGAAATATCATTGATATTGTAGGCACCCCTGAACCGTCTTATTTGCATCCAAACTAAAGACGAAGGAGTACGCGGGGACAGATTTTCACAATAAATAAACCAACCATCTCTTTTCTTTTTATTTAAGAGTTTTTTTGCTTTGGCAGCAATCCTTTGATATTTAATAAAGTTGTTTAAAGACATGACTGCATTATATTCTTGTTCAGCCTGCTTTCTTTCTCTAACAACCTCTGAACAATCAGCATCCCACCAGGGAGTTGAAACAATAAAATTGTACGGTTTTTTTAATGGAAAATGCTCTTCAGCACTGGAAATAATGCATTCAACAAATTTAGAATATGATTCAGAGAGGGTAAAAAGGTCAGAGCTGTTAGAAACAGCAAGAGCACTCAATTTATTATCCAAAGTGGAAGAATAAGAAGACCATTTATCTTTAGATAAACCAGATAATCGGAATTTAAGAGAAGGACAAAAGTTCCGTGCAGGAGTTACTCTATCTGGGATAGACATAACTATGGGAAAATGGTCACTGCCATAGGAAAGGTCTAGGACCTTCCATGAAATGACAGATGCCAGAACAGGAGAACAAACTGTAATATCAACAGCACTTCTAGGGTTCTGTGACGGATACACCCTACGAGTGGGCGAACCATCATTTATGATACAAAGATTCGCATCATCAAACATTTCTAAGAGGGCAAGGCCAAAAGCATCGTCGTGGCTAGAGCCCCATGACATATGGTGGGCGTTGAAATCCCCCATTAAAATAATGGGAGAGGATACTGAAGATATAGCAGAAGATATATCAGGGATCATATTTGAATGAGGATGGGGGATGTAAACAGACAAAAATGTGATGTTGAACATTTTTACAGCTATAATGTTAATGTCAGGTGAAATAGGAGGGAAAGGAACTAGTGAAAATGGAAATGAGCGCCTTACTAGTAAGGCGCAACCAGCATACCCGTCAGCCCTGTCATCTCGGAGACAGGAGTACCCTGGAACCCTAAAACGGGATCCAGGTACCAACCATGTCTCCGAGATGGCAATCACTGACGGGTGAAATTTATTAATGAGGTGAAGCAATTCAGGCTTCCTGCGCCGAATGCTTTTCGTGTTCCACTGGAGAATGGACACTTGATCCATGATTGTTAAGTAATGAGATGACTTGTGAAAGTTTATGGGCAACGTTGGACGGTAGATTTGTATTTGTTTGGGAAATGATGCTGATGACAATGGACAACAGCATGGAAATGTTATCAAACTGAGATGAAGGGGAACATGATTGTTGAGAAGACAATAATGCATGACCATTGGGGAGAGATGATGGATAATGTGCAACTATGGCGTCATGAGCGGCTTTGTCATATGATTTACCTAATGGAGATTTGGGGCTAGGGGAAGAATACACAGTTTTTCTATATGAAACTTGTGGGGAACAAACAGACTGACTAGTCTGAGAAGAAGATATGTTAACACCTTTAACTACTTCTGAATAAGGTCTGATGGTTTTCGGGTACTGGAAAGCAGCCTCTTCATACGACAAATTTTCTTGTGACATGACAAGCTTAATTGATTTTTGCCTAGCCTGTTCGGGACAAAACCTGCTATTCGCATAATGTTGCCCGGAACAGTGGAGACATGAAGCTTTTGTGGAGTCCACGTCGCAGGAATCACCTGAATGTGGTTGAGCACATTTGAAACACCTGGCCTTCGACCTACATTGTGCCTTTATATGACCAAAGCGACAACAGTTGTTGCACTGTACTGTTGGGAATTGATACAATTCAACAGGTAGGGAGGTGTGAAAGGAAAATATTTTAGTTGGAAGGGTTTGCCCTTGAAATGTGACAACAACTGTTTGAGTTGGGACCCATGTTGCCTTGCCCTCATCTAAAACCTTGCGGTTGAGCCTACGAGCCTTTAATATTGAACCACATCCATTGGGGAGAACTACAGAATCCACAAATTCATTCATGGACATGTCCACGGGAACATGTCGAACCACACCCATTTTGGTGATGTTATAAGATGGAATTCGCACTTCGTATTTGAATTTTTCTAAAAGAGGATTCAATAAAAATTTGTTAGCATCATCTGCGGTCTTAAATTCTACACTAATTTTATTTCTACCAACTTTTTTGACGCCGTCAGGACATATGTTAGAAATTTTGTGTTGGCATAAGAATTGTCCAAATTTAATGGGTCTAATTGATGTTCCTGCAGCGGGATCTGGTTCGGAACGTGAAACGTGGACCATAAATGGACCTTTGTCGGTTTCAGTATAGGCTTTTATGCCTATAACTAGGCTGGGATGAACGTAAATATTTTGGATGGAGGCAACAGTCATATCTCTAGATAAAATAGATTTTTTTGGCCTTCCACTCTCATCACTTAAAATTTCAAATAATCTCCGTTTAGAAGCATGCACCGGGCGATCGGGGGGATCGGGAGGGTCAGGGGGATCAGGCACCATTGGGTCAAGCCACAAATCCTTCTCCATTTTCAACAAATCTCAACTACTTACCTATTTTATGACGAAACACTAAAATAAAACTACACTAACGCAATGAAAACACAAATTTTGCCGAAATCGAACGGAAAAATAAATTTAAATAATTTTATCGAAAAAACTCAACTGAACTCTTCACGTGTGACCTTGTATTATTATGTTGGGATGTCCGATAAGATGACAATTTACAGTTGTCAAGATGGCGACATTAACATTAAACAAAACAAAAACAAAGTCATACCGGTCGATAGATGGAGGTAAACTAAAGAAGTTTTAATTCAGTTGTGTGGTCTAAAGCACTCGTTTTTTTTTTGTTTTGCCTCACCGGCAACAAAGTAATGTTTTACTGTCGGTGATTAATATGATGACGACGCAACATTGGGTTGCGGTTTGGTTACCGCTGGTTTCCGAAATATTGATCAACCCCGTACCCTAGTACGAGGTTTTCGAATGTATAAATGTTTATATTAAAACGTAACATTACTCACTCGTATGATTTAATACGAACTGTTTCGAAACTTGTACCGCTACTAGGCGTCAACTTGGGCTGGATTAGAAAACATTGTCATGCGAAACACTACCCAAGGATTGGTCGTGTTCGGTCATTATAACAATCTTTCCCTATCAAATTGTCCTTCTGTAGTAATTGCCATTTAAAAACACAATATTTTTTGTTTGGTTAAATTAATTTTAAATTTATTTTATTATAGACAGTGAAAATCTATCAAATTCTTGTAAAATACTCACAGATTAGATACAAAAACATTCTACTAATCCTTGATTACTTGTGTGTTCTAATTTTATACAAATAAAATCTATCTAGGACATTAATGAAACTTACTTTTAATTCCGTGCTTTACAAATTACGATTGATTTTTTTTAAACCACAATAATATTAGATAAACATGCTCATTTATAGGAAACAGGAATATATTGTGAAGGTTCTTGTTTTGAGGGTAGGCCCCCCTAAACAACATTTGGCCTACATTTTTTGTTATTTATGATAAATGACGGCACGGCACAGACAGTATCGAGACTAAAACGCATTAAAAACCCCTTTATTTAAAAATAAGAAGTAATACCGAACAAAAAAATGATAGAAATATAAATGTTACCCATTACAAGAGATTTAACGTACGATTAGTAAATTTAAACACAATTTCGGAAACCGGCGGTCAGTTTTGAAAAAATGGGGATGCACAAATAAAGCTTATCTCAAAGGGCGCTGTACTCGTTGGTGTTACCAGTTCATAATTTATAGTCATCAATGAATTATATTTTTATCGCATTTCTTTCCATAAGTTATATGAGCAGCGCAGATCCTCAAAATGGCGACACATAAAAACTAATAAACCCAACCAACATTGATTTTCGTTAGATGAATTGAATTAGGGATAATTTTTTACGTAGGTAAGTAATACTAAATTAGTAATTACTAAATTATACTGTGATTAATGAATTTTTTTGTACATTTCTAACTTTATGCTCGTTTGTTGCGAAAATCGATGTTGCCGGCGGAATTGCTATCATTGATTAAAAATGTTTTGATCATGATGGCATGAACAAAACATTTTTAGGTTTTACTTATAAGAAAAATGGTATTAATTCCTAACGTGTAAATAAATCCCGTGATCACAAATGCCGAGTTCAGAAAATCGTCGCGTATTCTAAAAAAAATAATGAAAGGAACTGCCAACTATACATAACATTAAAAAAAGTTAATACCTCACTATAATAGGTTATAATCTAAATAGTTGTAACTTCTTTACTAATTTGCGATAATAATTTAAGTAAAGCTAATTTAATGCAATTTTTGTATTGTTCAAAAAGATCTCAAATTAGTTGTCCTTTTCATACAATTAAAGTTGCATTTAATTTGTGTGCCAACAGATTTTTGTAGTGATGAAGAGACACATGTTTTTATTTGTTATTTGTTTTTTTGTCATTAAATTTAAGTATTAATAAGTTGATATGATAAATCATTTTTAAAACATATGTTTGTTCCCTGTACATGGTATGGCTAAAATGTGATGTGTGAAATAAAAAACTATTTTTGTGAACAATAGATTTTTAATTTATGTTTAAATTCAAGGTTATAGAATAAAATAAAATTCCCATTAAACTTTGCATGCATGTTGATTTCATAATGATTTTTTTATAGGATGTTATGGTATATGCACACGGTTATCAGTAAAAAGGGGATAAAAATTTATCAGCATTTAAATTTTTATAAGCAATCGAATGTTTCGTTTTATACAACAAATGCAGAGTCAAAATCTGAAATAGAAATATTTATTGGCCTTATAACACATTGTTACAATAGTAATAGCAAGTCATTTTACATAATAAAAATATTGTTGAACTAAAGCCACTGAGTAGAGCTTGTATACCTGTTCTATTCTATTCCGATTTATGGTCCCATTGTTCGGGCCATGAGCATGGCTATTGTAGTACCAGCACCCAAATAGCCACCATACCATGAGTGGGCAGTAGCTGCCCAGCTGCCAGCTGCTATGCCGAGCTTCGTAAACCCGAGGATTGGAGCCATCCAAGTTGCTCCTGACATCAGGATGATACCGCCAACTACGTTCACCACAATCATTGATATGAAGCTACCCATTGCTATAAAGATGGACATCATTAGTGCGGGGGAGTGTTTTTAAATCTAATCATTTATTGACATTAAAGGGTTCTATACATGTTAATGAATCCATAGACTCCCAAACTAGTGAGAACACTGTATTTCAGGTGCCAACAAGGCGTCTTCTATATATGTATATAATAGGTCTTTACCTATGAAATTGCCGTATTGCAGTACAGACTTTTTCAAACAAAAAAAAGTTTTGATTGGCTATGAATTCTAAATTCAAATTAATTTTGTTTTAAAAATATGACATTTTATTTACAATATAAGTCTTTTGTTTATTGATTAGCGTTGTACTTTCATTACATTTCAACATTTTTCCTCATAATGGATATTTTGAAATTTCGTGTAATTATGGAATATGAGTTCCGTCGTGGCACCAACGCGGCACAAACGACACGTAACATCAACGACGTTTACGGAGAGAACTGTACAAACGAACGTACAAGCCGTTATTGGTTTGCTCGGTTCCGTTCTGGGAATTTTGACTTGAAAAATGAACCTCGTGGAAGTCTGGAAACTTTGGTCAACAATGATGAATTAAAGGCGATTGTGGAAGCTGATGAATCTCAATCTACAGCTGAGCTGGCAGCAGCTTTTGATGTTAGCATCGAAACAATATTGGTCCATTTGCGACAGATTGGCAAGATAAAAAAGCTTGATAGATGGGTGCCCCACGAACTCAACGATCGTCAGCGCAACGTGCGCGTCGAGACTTGCCTTGCGCTGCTTAACAGGCACAAAAATGAAGGAATTTTGAACCGAATTGTTACGTGCGACGAAAAATGGATTATTTTTGACAATCGAAAGCGCTCAGCAAGTTGGTTAGATCCTGGTTCGGTACCAAAGCAATGTGCAAAACAAAAAATGACCCCTAGAAAGGTGATGGTCACCGTTTGGAGGTCTAGTGCTGGTGTGATTCATCATAGCTTTTTACAAAATGGCGAGAGCATTACTGCAGATGTGTACATTGAAGAACTGACCACAATGATGGCGAAACTCGCACGTCTGCAACCAGCTTTGGTCAATCGGTCGTCTCCACTGCTACTTCACGACAACGCGCGACCCCATACTGCACAACAGACCGTCTCTAAGCTGCATGAGTTGGGTTTGGAAGCTCTCCCTCATCCGCCATACTCACTAGATCTTGCGCCTACCGACTATTACTTTTTCCAAAATTTGGACAACTTTTTAGCGGGAAAAAAATTCAATTCCCGAGAGGCAGTACAAAACGCCTTTGAAGAGTTTGTTGTCTCCCGTCCTGCTGATTTTTTCAAGAAGGGCATCCATAAACTGCCACAGCGTTGGCAAAGATGCATTGATTGCAGGGGTGATTACTTTGAATAAAAGAAATAAATTAGTTCGAAAAAAAAAATACTTTAACTTTTTTCAAACAAAACGGCAATTTCATAGGTAAAGACCTAATATATGTTTTTAATGCGGAAATGTCAATTGTATACAATGTAATTCAGTTGACGATTTTTATCATATTTTGATGGAATTTATCCAGAATAAAGACATTAGAGACACATTATTTGGTTCTCGCCCACTACACAAGGGAGATAATATATCATTTTTACTGAGTCCGGGAGAGGCTCAGCAGGAATGATAATAAATTAGGTATATATATCAATACAATTCCAGGACTAATAGAGACTGAAATGATTCATATTATTAAGTTAATATACGAGTACCTATTAGTTAAAAAAAAAAAAAACAGGGTGGCATAATAGCGAATGGCGACAAAAAGCCCTTTAATTTTGATTTTAAAAAATCCCACTATTCTGTATTAAGTATTTAATAATCACCTCACCTACGTCCCAAAATAAGGACCTATAAGGGGGGGGGGGGGTATGGTATGTAATTTAATTTATAGATTAAAGAGTATTTAACGCTGTCACACTATTATCGATCTTATGTTAACAGAGAGTACTTTTCTACATGTAATGAAAAGGTTTTACTGAAATTTACATTAAATTATAGATAAGAACTTACCTGCGAGTACGTCCAAGAGAATAAAATTCTTTCGATTAAAAACAACGCTACCGTTAGGAATAAAGCCGAAACTTTCGTGTAGTTAGGCAAGATCACGTAACACGGTTGTAGTTGTAGTCAGAATCAGAAACACTAAACACTACAGCGTAATTTCTCTAAGTTTGTACTTTGTATGTAGGTCTTCTTTTCTTTATGGATAGCATATACTATGGCATTATTCTCGTTGTTCGCAGACGTGGGTGGGTATTTTACCGACCATAAGCTAGAACAACTTTAGCAATGGCAAGCAGCGATGTATTTTTTTTGATGGCTACGTTCAAAAACTGATGGGTGGGGACTTTTATGCAAATCATAGATATATTATTAAGAAATGCTACCAATACATCGATGATTCCTAGAAATTAGGGTATATTATTTAAATTTTAACTCAATATGGAATATAAATTTTAGTATCTAACTTCACCATTGACATAATATAAAAGTATAATATAGTAATATGATAATTACATATTGGGTCTTTACTTTATAATTTGTGAGTGAAGCAAAATTCGTCAGCCTAATATACAGGGAGTAACAAAAACCCTGTTATATCCGCGAGCTGCGTATCCAGTGTCAACTCAAGGTTGTAGTAATACTAGTTCTATTTAAATACGAGACATACAAAACTTACGTATGCTTTTTATTAAAACCTTTTATGCCGTCACTAAAAATGTTTACGACCTCAGATATTGACAACATAGGTACTTGCACCACCGACGCAGCCTGCTGCCTGTTGCCCGCACCCCGCACCGCCCGCCATGCTATGCTAAGTCTATTCACCGCGCATACCTACTGCGATGGAACTAGAGGCCATTCCACAGATTACTTCTTATGCGTTTTCCATACGATTACGTGCCCTATACCACATACCACAACGTTGTAGGATTGCTAGACCGTAACTTAATGACGTAAAAGGTCTCTGACCAATAGTGGTAAGCACACAAGTGCTGCGCGCCGTTCTGCCACACTGACATATTCTAATCATTTTACGTCAAGCAAAGGCTAAACAATCGAATTCACGTGTGATTTTGTATTGTCAAGAAACAAGATAGGTACGTAATTTTTAGCTCTTAAAAGAGCTTTCAAAAACACATCTGCCGGTAGGTGATTTTCATGTTCAGTCAATCAATCAAAATGCTTCTACCAAGGCACATTAACATATTGTAGTATTCATCGTTAGAATACGACATCACACTCGACACTAAATTCGCGACGATCAAACTGGAAACGACTAAATTGCATGAGAGAGCACGTGCGACTGAGTGTAACTAGCGCCGCGCCTATGCCGAGTGATGCCGCGCCGCCCGCGCACCCCATTTCCCCGTAGGCACACAGGTGCAGGAGCGGCATCCTACAAAAGAGCCGACAAAGGCGGCCCCCGTTTGTCGGTTCCGCGTTTGTTCTTACCTTAGTTACTTAGCTATTTAAAAATAGGCACGGCTTGTGGCACAAACATTTTTGGGAAATGGTATTATTTTTTTGTGTTTAGATACTGCCTGTAACTTCAGATACGTATAACTTGGGTATTGTTAGACATTTTTATATGACTACTTGTAATGATCTGTACACATACTTCATTTATTTAACAGGGTTTTTGTTACACCCTGTAGACATTTTAAGGACCGGAAATTTCTTATTTACAAGCTACTTATAGGTCGTAAGCTGATATAAATGACATTACAGAAATAAATCATTAAAAAATCGTCAGGTGCCCGATTTTAAATAAATATTTACAAGACAAATAAAAAAGTTATTCAGAAATATAATTTGATTCTGTCATCATTTCCAAGAGATCTTCAGTGGGTGATTTTGGTAATTTAGGAATATATGTAAGGTGTGAACTTTTTATTTTAATGTTGGTGTCTATATTTTCAAACTCGGTGTTTCGACTAATTTTTAATATTTTTTTACTATTATGGCTTTTACTTCCAAGCTGTATTGGCAACTGAAGCTCAATATTATTTTTGGACCCAATTTTTTCTATGGTTTCTAAAATACAACTTATTTCACAAGCATCCGCGCAACGTTGCTCTAATTCTTCAATAGGATTTCTTTTGTTATCGTATTGATAAATATTTTCTCCAAGGTTAAGTAAAATGTTTGGGTGGATAGTTGCTGGTAAGCTGAAAGTACCGTCTTTCTTTTGGAGTCCTAATCTGAGAAGTACAGAGATTTTGGTGTGATATTCGGAAAACCAGAGTATCATGGTGTTGATGAGGCATTTATAATCATCATCGTTAAATTTTTGGATCAAAACTTCAAATCGTCGCATAGCTTGTTCAATGAGATATTTTGGGAAATATTGCGGCATCAAAGTGGCGACACTTTTTAAGTGGCGCCGAGTGATTTCAAATATATTTTGATTTGTAGCCACAGATATTTGCCATTTGAATATCATCGTCATTAAATCCCAGAGTTTACTAGTTGAATAATCGTCTAGTCTCATTATAGAAGTTGTTGAGATATCCTGCAATAACTGCTTAATGACTGCGTGTGTTGCGACCGGCTGTGGTATAAATAGTTCGTCTAATAGTTTCGGATGCAGGAGGACTGTCACCACGTCTGTAAGTACTAAAACAATACAATAAATAAACAATAATACATTAAAATATTATTTAAGTAAAGTAAGGTAGGTATTGTTTTAAATATTATCTTAATTATCTTGTAATTATTGTTCTGTAAATGAGGTAAATTTTGTGGTATTGCTATTATTGTATTATCTAACCTCTTTCAGATTTATCCATGGAAATATTCTGAGCCTTCAACCGCTGGTCAATCACGAAAACCATTTCACAACCTAAATTTATCACAATAAAGGGGGTCGAAAAGTGCGACATTTCAGAAGCTAAGTGTTTGATGCAGTGACTGAAAAATACAAAATCGATGAAAGTATCCAGCATAACCTCAAAATGAGTATTGATTCTCTTTACGAAGGTGTTTTAGCTAAACTTACGAAAGCGGATAAAATTGTAAGTATATCCAAAGATATCCTGCAGATCAGTAGTAACGACGAGCGGGTTTTATATGTCTACTATTTGCTTAAAGATCTGAATTCTTTCCCAAAAGTAATTGAGGTGCACAAGACTCAAGATGTGTCTACATATTACCGTAACCGTGGCAACGAATGTTTCCAAAAATCTGAAGACTATAGAGCATGGCAGTATTATAACTTGTCATTACTTCATGCCCCATCTTACTCTGACCACTATGCCTTGGCCTTGGCAAACAGGTCAGCAGTGTTTTTCTCATTAAAAAAGTATCAAGAATGTTTAGAGGATATAACAAAGGTGCTTTTAATGAAATATCCAACTAGGTTAAAAGAAAAACTCATTAAGAGACAATCTGCATGCCAAGAAGCATTGACTGAAAAACAGAATGATGAAGAAAATTTTAATACACCTGATATTCTAGTAATGAAACATGCAAAAGATGAACGATACTTGTGTGCCAGCAGTAAGTTAAAGGTTGTATGTAATGCAGATATGGGAAGACATGTTGTGGCTCAAGAAGACATCAAAGTAGGAGAAATTTTAGCTCAGGAAGATCCTTATTTCACCCTTCTGCTTAAATCACAAATTTTATTCAGTTGCAGCTACTGTTTGTCAAGACGATTGAATCTGTTGCCTTGTGACAGTTGCTGCTTTGCTCTGTATTGTACAGAGCAATGCAAAGAGAATGCATGGAATGAGTATCACAAAACAGAATGTTTGTTAATGCCAACATTGATTCACATGGGGTTTACAAAACTAGAGCTGCTGGCACTGAGAACAGTAATAAAGGCTCGCTTCGACAATGCTGATTGGCCTTCTTTAATCAACACAATAGCCAAAGCGGATGCATATGACAGCACAGAATTCAGAGGATGTGTGAAAATAGATAACCAATGGGTCTATGACTCCAAGCACTACACAGCAATACATACTCTGGCAACTAACATTGAAAAGAGAAGTGTATCTGATATTTTTCAAAAATGTATCACTGCTGCTGTGTTTCTAAAACTGTTTGATGATGCAACCGATTTCATAAACTGTAATGATGATGCTGAAAGAGAAAAAATTAGACGATGTGTAGCTGGAACCTTGTTGTTACATATAATGACAAGTCCCACCAACATGCATGGCTTAACTGCGAACGTAGCAAACGAAGAAGGAGATTATATCAAAGAAATCAGCATTGCCAGTGCACCATATGCCTTTCTCAGCTTGCTAAATCATTCCTGTGCCCCGAATGTGGTGAAATTTACCAAATTGGGTACAGGACAGGCGACTTTGTTTGCATTGAGGCCGATAAAAAAAGGAAAACAGCTGTTTGATAACTATGGGTAAGCATTAACAGCTGTTGTAATTATTATTAAATAGTACATAGGAACATGTATAAAAAACTTTGTAAATAATGCTCACAGAAATATGATGCATTTTATACATTTTTGATAGAAGCTTATTGATTTTATTTTTTATAATTTATGTTACTATGTAACTTTAGTCATACCTATGGAAATAAAAACTTAAGTTTTTGGGTAACTATCACACAGAAAAGAAACAGGATTATAAATATTCAGCACCATCTAAGTGTTTTTTAAAGATTAACATTTAATGACCCAGTTTGAATAAATAAATAAGATGGCTTTAATGCGAGTAAGACAAGAACATGATTTTTTTTAAAATTCCTGTCCAGTTCTTTCATACAAACAATTTTATGTTATTGGTTAAAATGTTGCATCACAAGTGTTTCGATTTTAAAATTTAACTCTGTCATGTGAATTACAGATATCATCATGCACTCGAAGATCGTGAAAGCCGTCAAGCAACTCTTAAATTTCAGTATAAGTTCACCTGCATGTGTGAAGCATGCCTCAACAACTGGCCCATGTATTACGGCCTATGTTCTGCGAAAAACCTACCTATAGAGATAAGTAAACGTAAGGACACACTTTTGGGTCCTTTCCAGATACAACAGCTACAGAAAGGTGACAAACATAAAGCTTGTGAGCTGTTCAAACCATTGTGTGACCTCGCTAAAGAATTAGAACCGTATGCTCCTTGCCGAGAGCTAGCTGACTGTCAGGAATCGCTCAAACAGTGCATTGCTATATTGCAAGGATCTGTGCCTTATGGGTACAGTGACACAGTTGAGTGGAAGGCTATACCACCAAAGGCTTAAGAAAATCAAAGAAAAGCAGTTGTCTATTGCACAACTAATAGCACTATATTAATGATATTATGAATCAGTATTTTCTATCAGTAACTATTTTGTAATACCACAATGTTTATTAAGTACTTGCAAATACTTTTACATTAACATTTATACAAGGTGGAATTTAATTCGTTTTTTTTCTTTTAATGTATGTATTCATTCCATGCTATAGAATGCTCCCATATACCTAAATAAAAAAGTACTTTATTTATTTATTTGAGTTCAAGTACTCACTGTGCTTACAGAACGATGCCAAATCGCACAGAGAGCTATTTATAAGTCTAAAATACATAAATATTCTTACATACTAATTCAAACTTAAAAATTTTAAACAAACATCCACAAACTTGTCGAGCTTTGTGTAAAATACATCTACCTCTGGATGCTGAGCAATCAGGTCGTTTATTAAACGAACAGCCTGCGCTGTCGGGGCGCACTGCGCGTACTTATGAAATAAAACTTAAATCTAGGTATTATCAAATTTCAATTCTAAAGAAAAGTCTTGTGACATTGAACAAAGCAGGTGTATTATTGCCTATGAAACATTTACAAAACACTCAGCTGGTGCCCGCGCTGTGTGTACCGTTAGATAGACATTTCGGCTGTCATGTAGTTATTTTAAGAGGCACTAAATACTAAAACAATTTATTTATTTTTTTAATTAGACCTTGTACTAATTTTTTGTACTTAATTCTATAGCATGGTCTGAGTACATACATGTAAGGAAAAGAGTGAATTAAATGCCACCTTGTATAAATAATCATTTTGCAATTTGAAATGGTACCTACTAGTAATGAAAATAACATAAATGTCAGATGTCAGTATGCAGGGTCTCATAACATATTGTATTCTATGTATGTATTTACAAACAAATAGTATCTAAGTATTGTATCAGTTATCTGGTTCCCATAGTACAAGCTTTGCTTAGTTTGGGGCTAGATGACGCTGTGTGAAATATCCACACATTTATTTATTAGTTATTACAATATAATATTATCTCCATCTTTTTCATTTCTCCCTTGCAAGAAGAATACCTAGTCAAATTAATTTAGCTCTAGAAAATGCGACTGCTAACTTCGATAATTTGCATGTGGAATTAAAATATAAGATTAGTGCCCATAGCTTATATTTGGGAAACTTCAATTATAACAACTTATGTTTTTGAGTCCAGCCCATTTAAATTTCCAAATCAAATTGACAAAGAAGAGAGCCTTCAATAATTTGGTAAATAACGGGCTCATTTGAACTTAATGAATTTATTTAGTACATTTGCTCTTATTCTTTTTACGGAAATCGTAACTATTTATAATTATTATTCTGATAAACTCTTACATTGGTAAATTTAGTGTAAAGTATTTTTATTTGTGTCATAATGCTCAATTTCTTTAATAGTGCCTTTATAAAAAGTGCCTTGTTAGTTATAAGTATAAATATAGTTTTAAGTTAAAGGCGCGTTGAAGGACATCAATCAGAAAATCAACAAAAAATTGAAATTCCAGAGCGACATGAAGGGTCAAAATAATCGTATGACAAAAATAGGTAAATAGAAAATAAAACGAAAAACAGATAAACAAATAAAAACAAACTAAGTCCTTTTGTTTTTCTAAAATAAAATCATTCTAATGTCTAAATTCCAAAACTACTTTAGCGCTCCAAATTTTCAGCTACTAACTACATATTTTTTACAAATTAAGTAGTACAAGTACTTATACAACTTGTATTAAAAAACAAGTTGTATTTTAATCCGTATTTCACGTGATCCACAAAAAAACCCGCAAAATTAATACTAATACTAATATTAATACATTTTCAAGCGCAGATCCAGTTTGACATCAAATTATGATCTGCAACTATAAATAAAGTTCTCTAGTGACCCAATAAAAAAACGTGTTATGACTCCTTATCACCATTTTATAATCTTATTACACTGGTGTTGGATTCTGTGTCATAAACTAAACGAAATCAGAATATTTTCATCTTTTTAATTTATTTTCTGGTAGAAAACTACCGCTGTATTCTAGTTAAGCTTTTGACTTATTCAACAAGAAATGGACATTGCTGTACAACTAACTTTTAATTTCTATATAAGTAGGTATTTACATTATTAATATGTTTACTAATTCTCAATATTAGATATAAGTATGCACTACCAGCTACACTACATACTGCAAAAAAAAAACATTTGGAGTATATAGCGTACGCAGCGTACCCAACATGCTGGCAGCAGTGTCCCGTTGAATTGCAATGCTGATTCGTTGTACCAAGTATATAATCCAAATTTTTTGCAGCAGGTTGTGTAGCTAGTAATTTTGTAGTATTATATTATTGTAATAGTTAAGTAAAGAAAAAAAGGGAAAGGCGAAATAAAGGCACTATGCCCATATAAAAAAAGAGTATGTACCACCTGTATTATCAATACCTATAATACGAGTTATTTGAATTTATAATACATCAAGTATTGTTAAATATTTGTATGACATATTTAGTTCCGTATAGTTAACGCTAGATGAGCTGCAAGATTTCATATTTTACGATTTACGATACTCGATAGCTGCTACGCACTACGCAGTAATGACATTCGAATATACTGTGGTATAAGTGCTGAGTCTGAGTCTGATCTATTATATTATATAATAGTTTTACAGTAATTGTACGAGTTAGTACTATATTTTGTATATTAAAATAGAATTAATACATTTTCAAGCAACTGAAACTTACATAAACCTTTTCTATTACCTTATAAGCACTCTACATTAAAATGAATCCGTTGAAGTTAAAAGTCAATTTTCTCGAAACTATCAATTTGACAGTTAAACCCTTTTTGTTCTCACCCCTTCAATTGACAATCATTGGTATCAGGTATTCAATAAATTAACTAATAAATTAATGGATCATTTAACCATTAATTGGTTATGATGTCATCACCAAGACGATATCACATGACGTATGATAAGTTTATGATAGGTATGTTGCTTTGTGAAACAATTGAATCTTAGTTAGGTAATGACTTCTGCGGCAATTTCACTACAGATTTGTCGCCTTGTGAAACAAGGCACAGTAAATATGGCAACTTAAATGGTGGAAAGCGCCACCTGTGACAAGTACCTACTGAACTTAACTGATTCATGGCTTCCGCGGCAAATTCTCATAATATGAGAAATGAGAATATTGAAAGTTGTAATTTCGTAAGTACGTTAGGCGCCAGCATAGATGGCGCTTTTGGAGAGATTTTAGAGAGAGCTTTTGTCAATTCACATGTTTTTCATGTCATGCTTACTGCTTTTTGTCTTATTGTATTAAGGGTGGATTCGACCAAACTTGGATTTATACACGAGTAACTATACCAGAATAAATCTATTCCACAATATTATACTCGAGTAATTTATTCTTCGTTTTTCCACGCAATACTAAGTTTAGCTACGCTTAGAATTACTATACGCGAATAGCGGAATAAATGATGAACGAATCTATTACCCAGTTAACAATTGTTGTTCTACAACGACACGGTATTCAAGCTTATGTTATATCAACTCGCTTTTGTCGTATTATATGTAGGAAAGTAAATGACAAAATACATGGTCGGACGTCTTTTTGTATCTTTGTCTATTTTGAATTAAAATATTCTCGGAATAACTCTGTTATTCCACCAAAAACGGTAGTATAGTAATAATACTCTAATAGACTTGCTAGTCTTAGAATTATAGGTGGTAAAATGTGAAATTGATTTACTCTCGAACAAATGGCGATTTATTCTAAGAATAAAATTTACTCTCGTTTGGTCGAATCCACCCTAAGTAGAACTGACTTTATTTTTCAAGCATTTACTCATTGTATAAAAACGTACACTTTTTTTGTATTTGCTATTACTAATTTTTTATTAGGTACATATAGATTACATATCCTATATGAATAGGAATTAGATTACGGACACATATAAACTTAATAAAAGCTAATTAAGAATACATAGTAATGTCTATTATTTTTATTATTTACAATACTTATAATTTATGTATTGTTAGGAAGACCAAGACCAGAATTTCACATATCGTAGAAATTTAAAGTAAGGTCCTCACGTCGAGTAATTATTACAATTATTATCGACCTTGGATTTTATTAATACCTAAATAATAAACATAAAGAAAGTGACTACAACTATTACACGGCTAACACTCACGAAATACAGCGTCGAGCCGCCACCGCCGCGCCGCCGCGCGTAGTCCTTGAGGATGGGCCGAACACCGGTCGAGTTATTCGACTGTATCTCGTGAGCGTTAGCCGTGTAATAGTTGTAGTTATGAGTACTACTCACGTCAGTTTCTATAATATAAAGAAAGTGATTACATATATTCAGTAGGTTTTAAAACTCATCATACCCATATTTTCAGTATCACAAATCTAGTTTTTGATGCTAGTTAACTGGGAATTGCTACTCAGTGTCAGTTACCTTTTGAAGGTGTTCTAAATCTAATGGTAATAAAGATAAATACCGTTTTATGGTCCATGGTGCTGGTAATAACTAGTTTGTACCTTTTAACTAATTGAAAATGTCGCATAGTGTAATGAATGACATATAGTAGGTATTCTGGCCTACTCTAGTATATAACCTCAGCCACCGCTTATAATACTACGGGCTTCTGCCCGCAGCTTCGCCTGCGGCGTGGCCTATGGGAAAATAATTCAACCACCCTTAAGGGTGGAATTTCGAAAAATCCTTTCTTAGTGAATGCCTAAGTCATAATATCTACCTGCATGCCAAATTTCAGCCCGATCCGTCCAGTGGTTTCGGCTGTGCGTTGATAGATGACTATGTCAGTCGGTCAGCTTTGATTTATATTATTTAGATACATTTATTTGATTAATTTTTACAATATTGTTACGCTATACTTTATGCACGTTTTTGCTACTGCGTGGAGTCTCTTCGTGTATCTTACTATAGATTGATAACGGTACGTTTGTCAAGTTACAAACCGATCATATAAGTTTTTTTTTTCAATTTTGAACCTAATCTCGACAAACAATATTTAGAAAGGGCATCATAACACTAAAAAAACAATCTAAAGAGATTCTACTTTGTGTTATTAGCGATGAAGAATTATTAATTGTATTTTTTAAGTAGACGATTAACGTGATGAACTACTTTTTCACCTGTTGTTAAGCGTCACTGACCGCACATAACAGATTGCAGTGTCACTCGAGTCGGAACTAAAGTTTCGCGTGACACTGCACAGCGCACACATCACTGTCTAATAGTAATATTTATAAACTGTAAAATTAATATTTATAGGTCATAACGTCTCACTTTCCCAGTAATTTCACTAGCTACAATGCCCTTCAAACCGGAACGCAGTACGCTACAGCTTGCCGGCAGAATAACTTGCAAAACGGTCGTAACTACCTAGAAGCTTATACGCCTACTATAATTACTACATTACGCCTAGACTATCTTTGCAGAAAAATCCTGCCATATAGTAAAATGTTGATTATTGCATAAGTCCAAGATTACTTTGTGTCAAAACTGTAAATATAAAGCTAAAGTTGAAAATAGGAAGTGAAGTCTGCTTGACCGAATGAACTCGCCATTTGATGATGTGAAACGATTAATGATGTTTATTCCTGATTGATCTCTAATCTTGTCCTCGTTGAGTAAAATTAACCGACCGTTTTCCTTTTGTCCTTTTGTCCTTACTAGGTCGGTTTTGTTCAAATAATATAATACAGTCTCTATTTCGTTGTAGGAGCATATCTCCTTCGGCAGATTTTCGAACATTGCGTATCCATCTCCGCCATCTGCTAAAAAGGAGGACATAATCACCTTGTATTCCAAGCTTTCATCGATATCAGCTCGTTCGTTGGTATTACAGCCTGAGCATGCAGCCTTAGCAGTGACAACTCTCGAGCCGATTGGCCGAGCTAAATCGTAGACGACTCTCATGCCAGAGAATTGCAGGAACTGTCCCGGGGTATCGATGGTTCGCCAGTTTTCTACGGCATGTTCCAAGCTCTGCCTCAAAACACTGCCATTCATAGTCACAATTGCTAAATAATCAGTGAAAGGCAGGACAGTAATCCAGTCTCCTTTTGTCATCTTGTACGGTTTCTCAGGGTGATCAATCGACGCCCTGATTCTCCCGCCTTGTATTATGGCAATATCTACGTTATTACCTACATTTTTCGTATACTCTAGCATTGCGTCTGCAATGAGATCTCCTATGTTGCACTCCCTCAAGCGACAATTTTCTCCATTCAAAGTTACCATAGAGCTGCCTACAACTTCATTGTATATTATGTCTATGTCATGACGGTATTTGTTGACAATATGAAGTAATTCCGGATCTCTGGGTATTTCTTGATTAAGTAAAATTGGCTTTCCGTCACAATGTATAATTTCTCCGTTGGAATCAAAGACTAGATGCAATTTGCCAAGATACTTTGTGTATGCGTATGCCTGCACCACTCTCACTATTCTTCCAGAAGATTGTCGAACCTCAGTCGGGTATGGCCCTTGGGGTATTTCCGGGATTTCATCAGTGCTGTTTTTATTTATAAGAAATGTATTTGAATGTCCTCCGATGACCAAATCTAGGTTTTCCACGTGCTTTGCTATTTCCAAGTCTTTTATGAAACCGGAATGCCCTAATGCTATTAATATGTTAACGCCTTTTTGCTGTAGTTTTTTAACTTCCCTATTTAATGCTGGTATTTCGTCTTCATATTCTACATTATTTTTTGGAGCCAAAAACTTTGTTTCCCCTGTAAGGTACCCAATTATTCCAATTTTGACTCCATTTATTGTTATGACTGTTGATTTCCGTAGATGGTCCTCTTCCGCCAGTTCAGGAACTTTGTCAAGGATTAGGTTTGCTGCTAGAACTGGTGTCGTAAGATTGTTGATGAATGGGATTACTCCGGCCACAGCTTCGTCGAATTCATGGTTTCCAAGCGACTGAAAGGAAAACTTAATGTCACGTCACAATAATCTTTAACGTACTATCTAAGGTTATTTGGGACCTACCATAGGCTTAACCGTTAACCAACTACGTGGTATGTACTATAAAATATACAAATGACATGAAAAACACAAATTTTACATTGTTATTTGATGAGTATTATCGCTATGCAACTAAGTCTAATTTGCATGCCCAATACTTACATACCTAATTATGCATATATACTAGTAACATAGGTTATTGCATAGTCAAGTGTGTTTACCGGCGCGCGTAGGACCGTAGGTTATTGATTACTGAAATAAAACCAACCAATTTATTATTTGTATAATATGTGTATTTATCTTATTTTACTGGGAAGGCAAACTAGGTACTATAATAAATAGTTATATCTATAGGAACATCGTGATTGCTGATATCAACAACATGGGTAAAGATAATGAAGCCAATTGCGATGAACTTTTCAGCTCAATGTCTCTTGTTATAATAATTCTTCCTTCTACTTGAGGATAAATAGGACTGTGATGTTTTACATAATACTCAGTACAAGCTAATTCACTGTAACTTAAGTAAATTGGGTTCAGGTTTTCAAACATCCAGTAACCATCACCACCTTTTGCTACGAAACCTGGTGCAATTACTTTGTAAAATTCGTTCTCTTCTACTTTGTAATATTTTGGCACTTCACAGGCCCAACACCTAGCCTCTGCTTTTAAAACCCGCGATCCCGCAGGTTTCATAACATTGTATACAACTTTAAGACCAGAAAACTGTAGAAACTCTCCGGGAATGTCTATGCTTTCGTAGTGAGCAACGGAGTGCTCGAGCATTCTTAGAAGAACTTTTCCACTCATTGTTATAGTAGTCAAATTGCCATCAAATGGCAACACTCCTAACAAGTCCCCTTTTGTAATATTTGTAGACAGTGTTGCATGTGCAATAGATGTTCTAATACCACCACCTTGTATTATAGCTATAGGAGCGTCAGTCCAGTGTTTTCCAGCATAATTTACTGCGTATTGATAAACCATTGCATCAGCAATTAAATTACCAAGATTACATTCATCTTTCTTACAACTGTGACCGTCAAGAATAACTGAAGTTCTCCCCAAAACTTCTTCCGTGGATGCAAGTATGCCATTACGATAATTTTCTATAATAGAGAGCACGTGTGGATCCTGGGTTACACTGGCGTCGAGGAGAATAGGAAGTCCATCAGCTTTGATGATTTCACCGTCGGAGTCGAAACTAAGGAGAAGCTTTCCCAAATATTTTGTATAAGCATACGCTTGCACTACGGGTACCCTTCTACCAGAAGCCTGAGTGACGTATGTTGGATAAGGAGCTTGTGTCTCTTCCGAATCTGGACTCGTACCGTTCCAAAGAAAGGTGTTCGTATGACCACCTATAACGAGATCTAGGCCTTCTACTTCCTTAGCGATTTCAAGATCTTTTGTATACCCAGAATGACCGAGTGCTATAATGATATTAACTCCATTACCTTGAAGTTTCTTAACTTCTTTTTTTAGAGCAACAATTTCTTCTATGTATTCGACATCGTTTTGTCTCGCTAGTGTTTTTGTTTCTGGAGTGAGATAGCCGATTATGCCTATTTTGTGGTTTTTTACGTCTAATACAATAGAATTATGGAGATTTTTTTCACTGGCCATTTCAGGTACTTTGTTTAGCACTAAATTTGAGCATAACACTGGACTGGTGATATTTTCTATGAACGGTGTAAGCCCACTCACGCCGTTATCGAATTCATGATTTCCGAGAGACTGAAACAAAAAGTATTTTATAGTTCTAGCTGTGTATTTTATTGTTATAGCTGTGTATTATGTAGGTATCATAAATCGGAAGCATCATACGTGAACGCTGGCTTATTCCACAGCATATTCGGTCATGACTTCCTGAAAGTGAGAATCTATTTATAGGTACCTAATTATTTTACATTGTTTTGAAACTTGTTTTTATTCTGTTACTTATTCATGTAGGTACTGTCACCTATAAACGCCCAAACATAAATGCTTAGAAAATGAGCGATTACAGTAATTATAAGTTGTAGGTAGATAAGTTTTTGTCAAATAACAGCACGGTTCTTTTATTTCATTTTTTATTTAACAAAGTTTTATTAACTAAAACAAATTAAGTGTAGGTAATAGGTTGGTATTAATAAAAGTAAAAGTACCTGAGCTTTGTAATAGTTCTTGTGCTTAAATATCTGAGTAGGTAATTCGTATAATACCTATCTCTTCTAAACAATAATGGTTCGACCAAGGTTAGAAGGCACCTATTAGATACACAATAATTGTATCAAAAATATAGCTTCAATTGGTTTTGAACCAAAATAATACTTTTAATACTGACTGAGTTATCACAATTACTATTGACAATGGACATACAATAGACTTCACGCCTTTTTAGATAAAATATCTCGTATCTACGAAAAGCTTGCACGTTATCTACATGATCAGCAGAGTGCTCATCAAGGTTATAAGGATTGTAATCACAGATACAGCCATATTCGCACTCGACCCTGAATTAACAAGTAATTTATCTGCGTTTCTTATGATAATTCGTCCGTCTACTCCCTTGTACACGGGACTGTGGCCTTGGAGATATTCTATGGTACACTGAAGTTCGTCATATCTCAAAGAACTAGCTGGCAACCCGTCGAACATTGAAAACCCATCGCCACCCATCGAGAGAAAAGAAGGCATGAGTATATTATATTCTTCGCTTTTATTCAATGTCGAATATGCAGGTACTTCACAAGTGCCACAGCGAACGTCGACGTTTACAACCCTGGCGCCAGGTTTTTTACTTAAATCATATTCCACTTTTAAACCTGACATTTGTAAGAATTGTCCAAAAGGTCTTGCAGGGTAATATTTTGCTACTGAGTGTTCAAACATTTTCCAAATATCACTACCCTTGATTGTAATTTTTACCACATTACCATCAAAAGGCATTACAGTGAGGAGATCCCCTTTAGTCACGTTTGCAGGTAGATTTGTATGTGCGATAGAAGCTCTAACGCCACCGCCTTGAATTATTGCTATAGGAGCATCTGTCCATCCATGTCCTCTGTATTCTGTGGCGTATTTGAAAATCATTGCGTCCACTATCAAATTGGCCATATTACATTCTCTTAATCTACATGATTGACCATCTAGAATTACAGAAGAGTTTCCTACTACATTTTCTGATATTTTTAGCACTTCGCCTCGGTAAAGGTTGACGATGCTCAGAACTTCAGGATCCTGAGCTACAGAGTTATCTAAAAGGATAGGATTCCCATCAAAACTGGTCAATTCGCCTTCGGCATCAAAGACGAGATGAAGCTTCCCAAGATATTTTGTGTAAGCGTAAGCTTGTACTGCTGGAACGAATCTTCCAGATTTTTGTTTGACTAGTGTTGGGTAGGGTCCTTCTGGCTTCTCTACATCTGGACTTGTACCATTCCATAGAAAAGTATTTGTGTGACCTCCAATAACTAAATCAATATCATCTACTTTCTCTGCTATTTCCAAGTCTTTTGTGAACCCTGAATGTCCAAGGGCTATGAGAATTTTTACTCCTTGACTTTTAAGCTTAACTGCTTCTTCTCTTACAGCTATGGTTTCATCTATGTAATCAACGTTGTTTCTGATTGCTAGTACTTTTGTATCAGGTGTAAGGTAACCAATAACTCCTATTTTTGTACCATCTACGTCGAATACAACTGATTTCATCAAATTTTGCTCAGCTTCCAGTTCTGGCTCTTTGTTAAGAATAAGGTTAGCGGCAAGGACAGGGCAGGTCAGATTTTTTATAAAAGGTGTCAGGCCAGAAACTCCGTTGTCAAGCTCGTGATTGCCCAGGGACTGAAACAATTAATAAAAACATAAATGATGTAATATTTATATAACTATTCAATTGTCAGTCAGGCAAATAAGGCAATATGCAGGTACATAGATATACATGCAGAATTTTATTACATATGGATTAGTATTCACAAAAAATTGCCAGTGCTACCCTTGATACGATGCGTTCCCATTCTCCACGAGTCGCATATAAATCCATGCTATTTTTCTTTATTTGAATGCAAGACTCATAATTTCCTACAGAAGTACCTAATATAAACCCTATATTATAAGGATGAAAAAGCAAGGTACAAGCATCATGCACAGAAATCTCGAATTGCGTATGGTTAATGTTACTATGTATGTTATTGTCCAAATGATTTGTAGTTATTATATATTTATTATTTTATATTACCTAATACCGTCACAGGATTCTAACAATAAAATCATACCAGCATTTAAGATTCAGTTAAAAAACCAATTAAATTGAAATTAAATATTTAAACAACTAATATTTCTTGCTTTTATTAAAAGCTTTGCGTTAATCAAGAGCATATTATTTCACATGAGATGATATTATTTCCTGTATCATCTACCGTGTAGTCCGTGTGTGCTAATAGGATCACATCTCTTCCCGCGGGTGCCGTAAGAGCCGTAATATTCAGGGAATGGGCAGAAGCATTCTTCTCGGTCTACATTATAATCAACCGCGATCATCAAGCTGCCTCCTATGCGTGCAGGTGGTTATGGCAAAATCCCATATGACACGCGCCTAAAGTGGCGTTTTATGGGGGAGGCAAGAGTTCAACCGTGGATGTATTCTGGCTGTAGATGTGTGTTTGATATTTTGGCCTATAGTATTTTAGTAGGTAGTTGATTTACACAGCCAAATTCAAAAGTTTATCGCAAAATTTTAAATAAACACTTCCTATTTCACCCCTCACTTATAGCTTAAAATTAGCATGTTGATAATGACAACTGGCATTGGGTTGGCCAAACGCTCGTAGAACTGACAACCGATGGAGAAGAAACGTTCTCGAGTGGAGACCACAAACTGGAAGACGCAGCGTAGGCCCCCGACTAGGTGGACCATTGACTATAAATCCACTTGACCAATAATACAACTTCCCCTCATACGAAAAATAGTAGTTGATTTCCACTACTAGCCTTTGCGAGTACGTCAGTTTCGTTTTGGATTTCCGCGGAGAAACAGCTAACGAAAAAAAAATGAAAAGAAAAAGTACATCTTTTTTTAAATTAAAAATGAACATTATGAAGAAGAAGAAGCGGGAACCCGTTGATGTCTCTTGCTTCATCCTACTCTGTTCTTTGTAATTTCGTATGACTTTGTCTCGTTCTTTCCTTGATCTTGCGTCATTATCATGATCAGCCAATCGCAAGCATAGAGAATGCCTACAGAATAAGTAATATGTAGTACTCTGCTGTTACCTCGCCCTCTGCCCCCGCTAGTGAGTCGTGTTAGTAGGAGAAATTATGTTCACGAGCTATCAACGGGCTTTATTATCTTTGTGGTGGACCGACCATCTGGTTAAAACCGCGGAGAGCCGATGGATGCCGCTTGAAGCGGCGCTCTCTGGGGAGGCCTATTTTCGGCAGTGGACATCTTCCGGCTGATGATGATGATGATTTCACCCCTTGAGGGTTGCATAATACTATAGGTACTAGTATTACATTAGCTGTTCCTTACGGTTAGTTAGTTTAAAAGGACCTCATAATACGGGCCCTAAACCTAGTGGTGGGGACCCACGTTTTTCTAACCTAATGTAATGTTTACTACTAATATGCCTTTATCCAAATAAATGTATTTTTATTTTTTTACATTTACATATATTTTTTGGTTTTATATTGTATTGTATCATTACAATAAAATTATCAAAAGCTGAAAAGCTAAATAATAACTGTAAATAATAAGGACAAACATTTGTGTGACGAACATAGGAGGTGTTTGTTCTGTGTCTGGGTGTTATATTGTATTCTATGTATGTATTTACAAACAAAAAGTATCTAAGTACTGTATCAGTTATCTGGTTCCCATAGTACAAGCTTTGCTTAGTTTGAGGCTAGATGGCGCTGTGTGAAATGTCCACAGATAATAATAATAATAATAATATATATTATTCTTCAAATAAAATTATTGATATTTGTATAATTTTCTAATTTTTTTTTTACTTGAAACTTGTCTAGCATTTGACCACGTTCTCACCTGATGGGAAGTGACGATGTTATCGAAGGTGTAGCCATGATAGCCAAGTAACAAAAAACTCTTTTTATACAGGTTTGTTTGTCGCTTCAATTATATCTATAATAATAAGAGCATATTAAAATAGTATATATTTAGAAAATTTGAGTTGATGAAGTAGACAGAGCGTGAAACAATCTTTATTAACATTTTATTTAACAAAAAACTTCAAACCCGCATAAACATTATTAGAAAGGCAATACAAAATTAATGGTTTCTTAAGTTCAACAACATTGGCATGACAGTAACTGTAAATAAGCTCGCAGTCAAATCTGAAGCTGCATCGGGCACAGCTGTCGTGGCCTCCGCATCTGGTTGAGGAGTTGTGCCATCATCTACTTCATCTTCAACACCTTCGACATTGTTTAACACAACTCGTCCAGCAACTTCAGGGTATACTGGAGTCCTCAATCCGATGAAATCAGCAGTGCAAGTCACTTCATCATAAGAAAGTACTTCCTTTTCAAGTCCAACTAGCATTGAGTATCCAAATTCACCGTTTGCCAAAGCTGCAGGCATCAGCACTTTGTAATCTCTCCAGTCATCTATGGAAAAATACTCAGGAACAAAGCACGACCAGCATCGAACAACTGCACCAACTAGCCGTGAACCGGGCTCTCTGGACATATCGTAAGTGGCACGAATACCAGAAAATTGGAGCAGCTGTCCAGTAGGATTTTGCGTGTTGTAAGTAGATACGGAATGTTCCAAAACCTGAGATAGAATTGCACCTGTCATAGTGACAGCTACCAAATTACTTTCCAACGGCAAAACTGAGAGAAGATCACCTCTAGTCACAGCAGCTGGTCTGTTGGCAGGAGCAATAGATCCGGCTATAGCTCCACTGTGAATTATTGCCACCGGAGCGTCAGTCCACCTCTCACCTTCAAACCGCGTGGCGTAATAGTACATAATGGAATCAGTAATCAAATTCCCGAGATTACATTCTTCGGTTTTGCAAGAACTTCCATCCAACACAACAGCTGTATTTCCCAATACCTCTTCGAGCCTGGTGCTGATTTCATTGTAGAGTGCATTGGCGATTTGAAGTGCTTCTTCGTCTTCAGGGACAGTGGAAAGTAGAATATGATCTGCTTCCCACTGAATAACTTCACCGCCAGCATTTAACTTAGCTACAGTAGAACCGAGGTATTTATTGTACGAAACTGATGGAATCACAGGTACAGTTTTTCCGGATTGCTGTTTTACAACTGTGGGGCTTACACGATTTGAGTCGGTTTGTCCATTCCAGAAAAATGTATTTTTTTGGCCAGCGATAACTAAGTCGAGGCCGTCGACTTCTCTAGCAATTTCAAGATCTTTCTCAAATGTAGAGTGACCCAAAGCTATAATAATGTTAACATTGAAAGCTTGAAGTTTGGCTGTCTCTTCTCTGAGAGCAATGATTTCATCTACGTATTCAATATCACCATCATCATCTAAAATATCTGCATTAGGAGTCAAATAACCAACGATACCAACTTTGACGCCACTAATATCGATGACTATAGATTTTTGTACGTTTTCGTTGTCCTTTGCCGACTTGAGGATGACATTGCTGGCTAGGATCTTAGTGTTAATGTTCTTCATGAGAGGTGATAGTTCGTCAGATCCTTTTTCAATGTCATTATTGCCAAGAGACTGTAAAAAGAAAATTATCAGTTACTGACTGCTCTTGCGAATTTATCAGAAATAAACATTTATGAAATTTAATTGTTAGTACCCAGTTGTTACGTGAGATTTCCTCATTTTATTGTTAGGAAGATTAATAGAAATTAGAAATTTCAAGAAGTACGTACATATACTAATATATAGGCGGGGATGAATTCAAAGAGGTACGTAAAGTAGAGGTAAGGTAAGTGTACATAATGCCACAATCATTACTACCATCACCATAATTTGTTTCCATCCTTAGAGATGATTTAAATGTATTAGAACATCTTGCTTTTTCATAATTAGTAGTAGATCATTGTTAACCTTTCACCACAACCACAACCACTGCCACCAAAGTTAAAAGCATTCGTTAAAGTGCATGCAATGATGGATTTCCATAGGGATTTGTATTTTTTGTGTTAGTGTTATTTATTTTATAAGTAGGTAGGTAAGTACTTAATTCATGTTGACATAATTGTGTTAGTACATGGAAATATTTTAAAGGATAATAAAACTTACTGAAATCTCTCTCTCAGATGTAGTGTAGAAGTAGAAAATATATGTATAATATCGGAGGCATTCACGTCAATATGTCGGTGAAGATTCATTTCTATCATTATTTTCACTGTTCAATCAGTTACTCAGTATTATACAAACATCCGCTACAACATTGCAATTAAATCTGTGTATGTAAGTAAATAGCAACATAATATAATGCACTGTAATAACGCACTGTAAAGTATGAAGCTGGATTCATTTGCCGGTTGAAATGCAGGTGGAATTTATTCAAATGAAGAGTTCGTTTCAATTTCGACGCTGAGTTTTCAGTCCTTTATGTTTAACGAACATTCGGATGGAATAACTACGTGCCTATACCCGGTATGTTTCTATTATCAATGCTGCTGGGCTGAGTGGTTTGTATATGGAGTTTTCACTGAGCTGATACGCAAATATCGGAATATCGGAGGCAGTAAAAGTAGGTTTTTTTAAGCCAATAAACTGACAATCTGTGAAATGGTCAGTGCTTTACTGTCTCGCCTAGATGGACATCGATTCTGCTGCATCAATATTATGTCCTTTTAAGTATTACCCTTTTCGAAGGCCTCTATGTATGCATAGGTAGGTAACTGTGAGGAAAGACTGGCTGGCAGCTTCCCACATGCTGAGGCGAGACACAACGCATAAAGCAGGTAGGTCTTTCATTTGTTTAATGAAAGGTTGCTAATAAATAAAATTTACCTGCCCGGTAGTTTGCCAGTCGGTATTTTGTATTCAAACCCAGGTAAAAATGGTAGAGCCGCTTCTTATTCAACTCGTACAGAGGTTCTTGGTAAATACATTGGTTATTATATTAGTCCTGCGACTTTTTAATTGGTACGTCGCCGACATTTGTACGTATGCATGCATGTAAATTAAATGGTTTTTGTATTTTCTTGTTGTTTTATGTAGCAGTCATAATTGGTCAGTGTTAATAATAATTAATTTACATTAGTGTGTCAAAAGAGGGCGCCTTAAACTGTTAGTACTCAACTTTTTATTATGCCTTAGGGCGTAGGTAAAATTTTATTTTTCAGTGTAAATCTAAGTCATGTGTGTCAGTTTTCGTCGAAGATGTGTAAGATAATGTATGTGTAAATAAAGCAAAGCAAAACAGGCACTGCATCAAGCGATAACAAAAACAAAACAAACGCAGATAATTACGTTTTGATCACATAGTATATCACATAGTAGGTTCGTAGCTTGGCAGAAGCAAACACGTTGCTATTTAGATGTGAATCACGTAGATAACAGTACACTTTCACCGGTGTGGTGGCGTGTGGTCACATGAGCCTGCCTACCTAATTGAGATGATGTAGGTAAAATGATAACTTTCGTTTAGATTCATAGATAGATGGATTTGAAAACACCATATTACAGGAACAATCGGTAATCGGTTTCATTTGTTTATTAGAAATAAAATTGGACTGTAAATGTACGCACTAAAGCGTCTCTACAAAAATGTATGTAGAGCTTTTTAGTTACAACCTCTTGCTATAAGGCTATATTTGTTTTAAAAATCCGATAGATTTTAGTTAATATGTAGATATTTACTAGATGCAAGGAATCGAAATTAAATTATTGTGTAGTACCTACTGATTTATACCTAGGTTCTGTGTACGAAAACATGAGGAACAAAATGCACGAAATTAAATTATACATTTTCCTGTTTTTTATGTCTTAAATATAAGAAACAGAACAAAATTGATAAATTTTTGTACCTATTTAGATATTCCTGTTGTGATGTGTGTAGACGTGATCGCGTCTCGGACCTAAGTGATACTTATACCCTAGGTCACAGATTACTATAACTTCTCCCGAGCCCTAGGTACTTAACAGTGCTCAATCTAAACTATACTGGGTTATCTAATAAATGGCAACATTTACTACGGCCTATATACAGTCTCGTATTGGACTGAAGACAAATTTTACTATTTTTTATTTTATAACTAGTTGCGCCCCGCGGCTTCACCCGCGGATAAAAAGTATTTTAAGTATTTGCTCACCCCACGGGAAAATTTCACTTTTCCGGGATAAAATGTAGCCTATATGTTAACCAGTATATAAGCTATCTAGGTACTGAATTTCATCCAAATCCATTCCGCCGTTTGAGCGTGAAGGAGTAACAAACATACACACATACAAACTTTCGCCTTTATAATATTAGTGTGATCAAATTCTTGTTTGTTTCTATAATAAGTATTTCGATCATTTCAAAATCTTATCTGTGATTTGTATCAATATTTAACTTATAGAAATTTGTGTTCCAAATTTGAAACACATCGCGAGCATTAGGTACTTATGCGAGATAATATAATCGAGAAATCTACAGTTTTATTAATATAAACGTAGATAAATTAATAATTTACTTAGTAGCTTTTAATAAAGAAGAAATACCAATACTACGTTTTTATCACTGTTTTTTTATTGTTCTGATCAATTTATCAACAGAGGCGGAATTACCTTAGCTGTGTATAAGGAAAAATAGGAGGTAAAAACTAAAGAATCTTTATCTAAAACATAAAATATTGAGATACAATATAACAATTATTCTGAGAAACCGTTTTTGAGGAAGTTATTTGACCTCAGTCCAAGCGATTGGTTAAGGTACTGATGGCACAGAATAAAATAGTAGTACAAGATAACCCTCACCGAAAATAATTACAAGGATAAAAATATTTACGACTTAAAAAGATTCGATTTCAATTCTCATCTCATCCGATTCGTTCACGTTCGACGGAACAACAAAAAGCAACAGTCACGTTTACGGACAAAAACCTCCACGAAACTGAACAATTTGTGAGACAGACAATCGTTACAATAAGGACTTTGAATGATCGTACAAACCATGTCCATAGCTAACAGTGGTGCACAGTCAGCTACAAACACAAAAGCATCTAACATCATCTAAATAACATCATTTAGTTTAATTTTATTCTATTTAGTCGCTTTTGTAGCTGAGTGTACGTATCACCGAATTGAGCATGACTAGCGATGGTGACTCTTCTTTCAACTAGCAAAAGGCAAATTTTTCCACTATCAGCAAAGTGATGAAGGCACATCCGATCCCTATATACCTATACACTCACCACGGCATCAGGTTGGAGTGCGTTTATGAATTCTGCGGCTATCTTCCATTTGTAAATGGTGAACCAGGCAGTACCGGTGTAGGTGTCTCCAGCATTTAGATACAGTACTGGTGGACCCTGGCCCGTCTGAGCTGCCTTTCTGGCCTCCTTCACCCTGGAATTTGCAAAGTCCTGGTTGATGACAAGGAAACGAGGATGAAAGAAAAAGGAAGATGCTGAGAAACTGACATCACAGAATAAAATGGTTATATAATAGTACTAGTTAGCTACTTCGCACACATTAGTTGCGCCTCTCCATACTCCATCCGCCATCCTACTCTATTTGCACTTTTTGTATCCACTGGTTTTTCTATCCATCCCCGTTTCTATCTCTTATGTTTTGTACTCGTGTAGATATTTAAACCAAGGTGAGAAGATAATAATTATTTGTCAATGTTTCTTTTACTCTGTAATTGAAACAAGAAATATCGAGGGATTTTTTTGAACAAAATTACTTGTTAAAGTCAAAGTCAAAAGATTTATTTCAAATAGGCTATATTTAGCACTTTTACAAGTCAAAATTATATTAGGTACTTAAAATTAAGTTATTTCACTAAGCATATGTTATGTTATATGGTATATGTTAGTTACCGTATATTCGGTAAAAAATAATGTAATTAAAAGTTGACTACTCCAGCTTTTATTTGTTTCGCGGTTGTAGTCGCGTACCTAATCCGCACTACAGTTTTGGTATTCTCGTATACGGAAGAACTATAATTAATTCTGTGGCTCGTGCTCGGTTTGTGGATTCTCTGATTTTTCACGTGAATGAAAAAGCGGTTTATCACGGATTCAATATAGTTTTTGAGTTTATTCAGGGTATGGGCACGGAATAAAAAAAGAGTAGAGACAGCATGCGCGAGTGAACTCACAGCTGCGTTGTAGGTTTTGTACTACATGTTGGCAGGAGTAGGGTATCTACAAATTTTAATGCCCGACTCCAACAGTTAAAAGTACTTACGTGCGTTAATCAACTATACGCGAAGTGTTTGTATTGCTAACCCTTTGGTTATTTGCGATCTAATAAGAAATATGCTTTTTTTTTTAATTTTAAAGAATGACGTGACGAGCTAGCCGTTCGCCTGATGTTAAACGACACGGCTGCCCATACCAGCTGCAGTGTCACTCGGAACTCTAAAGTATAGAGGTTTGCGTGACACTGCACTGCGCACGTCATCCAGAGACATCAGCACAATCTAGTAATAAGATTACTAAACTGTGAGATCAGATCATAAAGTCTCATTTGCCCAGTAATTTCACTAGCTACAGTGCCCTTCAAACCGGAACACAGCAGTGCTTGCGCACTACTGCTTGGCGGCAGAATAACTGGCAAAGCTGTGGTACCTACCTAGACGAACTTTGCAGTAAAGTCCTACCACCAAGTAAAGTGCTTTATTATAATGTTATTTAAAGTGCCCACAATTCACCCTTATACCCATTTTCCTGCAGATACTCTTAATTTTTGAGGATGAAAATTATATTCTCCTTGGTCTCGGTAGTGTAAATTATTATGTTTCAAATTGGTTCAGACATTTTCACTTGAAATCCACACAAACAAACAGACGTCAGTATAGTGTCTCACATTAGCTACGTTAGATTTTTTCATAAACAAATGCTATGCTAATGAATACAAAATATTGTGAAGGAAAAATTTCCAAAACAATAAGATCATTGTAGATCTTATTAGACCGGTAAATCTTTTATTAGCAAACCGAGCTAGTTAACTATACTGTGTAAGTATTATTCAATGTACCTACACACCCAAATTGGCGTTGAATTACAGCTACCAGCATACGTAAGAATATTGGTTAAGTATGGAATGATTTTCACAAATTATTTTGACCAGTTTAAGAAGGATTAGACAAAAAGCGTGTTGGGTGTTGTGCAATTCAATTATTTATTCATCTTTAGACATATTAAATGTACTTATAGATAAGTCAGTTATAACATTGTTTTACTGTAAATAATTAGGTACACATAGAAATGAATAATAAAAATACAGCAAAAGAGTTTTTATTATTTAAGAGTTATTAAGATTATATTATTAAAGAGTTATTATGTTATTATTATTATTACTATTTATAGCTATGAGAGAATTTTTTAATGATTAGTTACTTACACGTATGCAACTCTCGGGAAACCTCCGTAGCACTTCCCAGCATCTCTATCAGCTGTGGTACAAACGCCGCTCCGCTGGGAGGTCTGCTCGAACCTCGCGTGCATGTCATTGTTGTGTAGGATCAGTAGCTCAAAGTTGCCACTGTTTGGAGGTTTCACCAGGGCGCTGAGGCAGACGGCTAGTGTTGCCAGCAGCACCGTTAGGGATGTCAGGCTCTTCTGGAAAATAATAATAATGTTGCGTTGAGAAGTACATAGGTCTATTTCGGTTTGATCTACTGGATTGAAACTCAAAATAATTAAATTTATATCTAAATTTAGGTAAACTCATATGTGTTTCGAGTTTTCATATCAATCTGATGTTAGATACGATACTATAATCCAAGATTATAATCAACGCTTCAGTTGTTAATTAGACATTGGGAACCTGTTGCTAATAAAATAGATTTTCGATCAGAATTACAAGATATATTTGAAAGGCATATAAGAACATTAATATAAAAAATCATATTAGTTACTATCATACTAGTTTACTAGGAGGTAGGACTTTTCTGCAAAGTTCGTCTAGGTAGGTACCACCGAAGGGCACTGTAGATAGTGAAATTACTGAGCAAATGAGACTTTATGATCTGATCTCACAATCGAGTAATCTTATTACTAGACTGTGCTGATGTCTCAGAATGATGTGCGCAGTGCAGTGTCACGCGAAACTTTATAATAGGTCTTTACCTATGAAATTGCCGTATTGCAGTACAGACTTTTTCAAACAAAAAAAAAGTTTTGATTGGCTATGAATTCTAAATTCAAATTAATTTTGTTTTAAAAATATGACATTCTATTTACAATATAAGTCTTTTGTTTATTGATTAGCGTTGTATTTTCATTACATTTCAACATTTTTCCTCATAATGGATACTTTGAAATTTCGTGTAATTATGGAATATGACTTCCGTCGTGGCACCAACGCGGCACAAAGGACACGTAACATCAACGACGTTTACGGAGACAACTGTACAAACGAACGTACAACCCGTTATTGGTTTGCTCGGTTCCGTTCTGGGAATTTTGACTTGAAAAATGAACCTCGTGGTCGTCCGGAAACTTTGGTTAACAATGATGAATTAAAGGCGATTGTGGAAGCTGATGAATCTCAATCTACAGCTGAGCTGGCAGCAGCTTTTGATGTTAGCATCAAAACAATATTGGTCCATTTGCGACAGATTGGCAAGATAAAAAAGCTTGATAGATGGGTGCCCCACGAACTTAACGATCGCCAGCGCAACGTACGCGTCGAGACTTGCCTTGCGCTGCTTAACAGGCACAGAAATGAAGGAATTTTGAACCGAATTGTTACGTGCGACGAAAAATGGATTCTTTTTGACAATCGAAAGCGCTCAGCAAGTTGGTTAGACCCTGGTTCGGTACCAAAGCAATGTGCAAAACGAAAAATGACCCCTAGAAAGGTGATGGTCACAGTTTGGTGGTCTAGTGCTGGTGTCATTCATCATAGCTTTTTACAAAACGGCGAGAGCATTACTGCAGATGTGTACATTGAAGAACTGACCACAATGATGGCGAAACTCGCACGTCTGCAACCAGCTTTGGTCAATCGGTCGTCTCCACTGCTACTTCACGACAACGCGCGACCCCATACTGCACAACAGACCGTCTCTAAGCTGCATGAGTTGGGTTTGGAAGCTCTCCCTCATCCGCCATACTCACCAGATCTTGCGCCTACCGACTATTACTTTTTCCAAAATTTGGACAACTTTTTAGCGGGAAAAAAATTCAATTCCCGAGAGGCAGTACAAAACGCCTTTGAAGAGTTTGTTGTCTCCCGTCCTGCTGATTTTTTCAAGAAGGGCATCCATAAACTGCCACAGCGTTGGCAAAGATGCATTGATTGCAGGGGTGATTACTTTGAATAAAAGAAATAAATAAGTTCGAAAAAAAAAATACTTTAACTTTTTTCAAACAAAACGGCAATTTCATAGGTAAAGACCTATATTTTGGAGTTCCGAGTGACACTGATCTGTTATGGGCAGCCGTGTTGCTTAACATCAGGTGAACGACTAGCTCGTCACATCATTCAATTACATAAAAAAAAAAATGAATTAAGCCGTGAAGCCTGAAGTGATTACTATAAAATATCGGGGGCTTAAAAGAAAATAACCAAAAATGCCCGTAGTTCCTAAACTATACATAATAGATTTAAAAAAAAGAGCTTAACCAACTTCAATCCCACCGCATTTGTTTGTCCATACAATTAGAACATCATCAATCATCGCAGTTGAAGTCAAAATACACATTGTTTTAATCTTATATTTATTTACGAGCTTCTGCCCGCAGCTTCGCCCGCGGCGTGACCTATGGGAAAATAATTCAACCACCCATTTCACCCTCTTAAGGGTGGAATTTCGAAAAATCCTTTCTTAGCGGATGCCTACATCATAACATCTACCTGCATGCCAAATTTCAGTCCGATCCATCCAGTGGTTTGGGCTGTGCATTGATAGATCACTATATTAGTCAGTCAATCAGTCACCTTTGAGTTATATATATTTAGATTACATTACATATTTATTAAGGACAGCTCAAAAACTGCTTATCAGATCGTGATTACATTGAAACAGAATCACACGGAAAGCACCGGCTTTCAAATATAAAAATCATCCTCAAAATCATTCCACCCCAGTCAAAAGTTCTGAGGTAACAAATATTTAAAAAATACAGACGAATTGAGAACCTCGGAATATACCGCTATCTGTGCTCTACTTTTAGATTTGAACTTGACTCATTTGTTTTTTGTTTTGTTGTTTTGGCTCCACATTTCACCACATTCGTGTGACACGGGCTGGGAAATGTGTGTTTCACACATTTCACCAGCCCGTGTCAAGCAATTGATAATTTATTAAGTTAATGATATTTCAAGCAGATATGTGTCAAATCGAAGTCCAAGTCAAGTCAGTCTAGTTAAAGTCATATACTCCTGTAAAGTGTGGGCAACTTTACTAGAAGCTTCTATGGAGTTATGGAAACAACACGAAAAGAAACGTTTCACCATCATTAGGTATACGACTTTGCCACACTCATGCCTGTAATCCAGCACTTAACGAATCAAACACCACCAATTTTATGCACCAACACTGAAAATGACACAAGTTTTGGAAAATAATAATATGCGGTGAAGCGATCTTTCTCGTTTTCCCGCCAAAACACCAAGTTTATTTCTGCACTTGACTTTAATCCTGGGAAGTAAATATTTGACAGGTTCACTATACCTGTACATTGAACAAAAATTGACGTTTGTAGAGCGCTGCCATCACAGATTAGAGTAAAATTGTGGGTTCTATCGCGAATCAAATAGTAGAATAGGTTATAAGATCCGAATATAGAGAGTCCTAGGCCCAGGAAATATGTTATAGTATGTGAAATGAAATAAATTATAGGTACCCGTCGCCCAACCATTATTGTTTACGTCAAACCTAAATGCTTTTCTTTGAAAATGATTTAACTTTCCAGCACACCCCCACTGACCCCTAGGTTTTTAAAATCTGCGATAGAATTTTAAATTAATATATCCCCGACTGTTTCTCACGAATAATATGTCGATTAGAACTAAAATCTTCTTATCTGTGATAGAACTAAAAATTTCAGTGAGATGCCATTATTAAATATGTTCAGTTCTTAAATAGCATGCTTTATTTGGTTTGTTACTGTACACACTTGTTCTTGTAACAGAGATAAGATAATATTATTGTAGTCGTAAGATTTATATTTAAGTTGAGTTAGTGGGGAAGGACGTACAATAATTTGTATATATAAAAAATTCTATTCATTTCTATTCTTTTCATAATCAAATCACTAAACTGTAAGATCAGGTGTTAAAGTCGCATTTGCCCAGTAATTTCTCTAGCTATAGTACCCCTCAAATCGTAACCCAATAGTACTTGCGCAACTGCTTGGCGGCAGAATAACTGGTAAAGTGGAGGTACCTACCCAGAAGAACTTAGCAGAAAAGTCCGACATAGATATGTCATAATTTTAAGTCATCTGTGCAGGTAAACTGATTATAAAAAGTGACACGTTTGAATTGTATGAAGTATTAAAAAGGCGTGTCTATCGGGTGCCAGTAATTTTCATTCCTGCTATGCTGACCTAGGGCCTTACCGCGTAAGTATGGTGGAGATGGTAATCGTGTTCTGTCTTGCTCGCACTCGTGGACTTGTTTATTGGCGCGTATAAGATGGCAGGCGAAGCCGATTCCCAGAGCGGTTACGCGGTAGGGGTGCAGTTACGCGGTAGGGGTGCTATGCTATACATCCAAGCATTTTGATTCGAACTATACAATGCGAACGGCTAAGGAAGCGAGGAAGGCGAGGCGAGGCGGTGAGGAAGCGAAGCGTCTGTTTCCGAATAGCAATAATCTGCAATTTTTCCAGAAGAAACCGAACAGCACCCTTATCGCGTAACCGTTCTGGGAATCGGCTTCGCTTGCCATCCTGCACGCGCCAATTAACAAGTCCACGAGTGCGAGCAAGAGAGAACACGATTACGATCACCACCAGACTTACGCGGTAAGGCCCCAAGTTTCTTCTTGGCGAGCGTGCTACATCGTCGACCTTATTAACATTTAACATCAGGCAAAATGATGTCAAACTATGGAATTGGAACTTTTGACGTTATCATCACCTCTTGGCGATTTTCAAATGAAGGTCTAAAGTAAATATTGTTCCCCTAGGCCCTGACACAAAAAAAAACGAGTGTGCTTTAGACCGCACGACTAAAGTAAAACTTCTTTAGTCTTGCTTGCTCCATCTATCGGTCGGTATAACTTTGTTTTTGCTTTGTTTAATGTTAATGGGACGTACCAACATAATAATACAATTTTTAAGTAAGTTTTAACTTTGTTATGTTGACAATGGAGATCTACGTTAACCAACAATTTTCAATTTCCGTTCTTGTTGCATATTCACCAACTTACTCCCCAAGTCAAGCGTGCGTAAAGAAGTTATAATTTAACAATTTGAAATATTAGGCTATATAGCTTGCGGATGTCTTACTATCTTTTCATAAAATAGCTATTAGCCGGAAACCGAATGCATAGTGTATAGTGTACGGTGTTAAATTGAAACAAGTAGGTACTCGAAACGCTCTGTAATTGTGAATCGAACTGAAACGAAATTTAATTAACAACCGAAATTGTCTACTTTTAATTAATAAATGTTTCATTGGACGTGGGTGGTACAGTCAGCAACGACAAATTGTGCCGTCAGCAACATCATTGATTTACTGAATCATTGAGTTTTATAAATAACATTATTGGAAATATAGATACAATAGGGCTACATTGTGTACAAGACTCAGATACTTTAATTAATACCTGAATTTAACATTTGGTATCGCTACTATATGAAACCGCTGATGCTAATGCTAATCTATATATATAATAAATGTGAGAATGTACGGGCTTCAGAACGAATTCATTATGGATTACATGTAGATTTTTTTCTTATAGCGCTGAGCATACGAAAAATATCGCCGCGATTCAAAACTTCACACAAACTACCTCAAATTCCATAGAAACTATGCATTATCATTGACAAAACCACACATTATGTCAAGAATCATTCAAAAAGTGTTAAGATTCAGTGAAAAATGATTAAAAAGTGCCAAAAATAATCAAAATACAAGTAAAAGTATATCACATCAAAAAAAAACTTCTCTGTGTTGATCTATAAGAACTGAAATTAGGTAACAGTGAAGTGTATACCAATATATCTGTGCCGCATTCTATCAGGTCTGTTTAGTACCTACTTCTACAAAGCATTTAAAACTGAAATAACCTAAAATAGCACAAAAAATCCAAGACAATAAGGTAGGAAAACTTTGTCACAAATAAGCTACACAAACATCACGGTCAGCATCTGAACTGAATTGGGAAAACTGAATATTAGCGAATACTAACGTCGGTGAATACTAAATATTAGTGTATACTGACGTCGGTAAATGCTAAATATTACTACATAACTTCGTCTCTGTTTGGGTCATTAGAAGCTAATTGAGCAGTTTTATGTTCGACCAATTGCGATCGGTCGTCAAGGACAAAATTCCTCTGTACTAGCCGGCTATTATCGTTTCGTAGACGACTCTACAGTCTATACTTACACGGTTTGTATGATTACGATGCCCAGGTCTCTATAAACCTTAGTTGACTTTAACAGCCTTATTTATAAACGGGTATTAGTCTCGGATTAGTTACGAGATCGAAAGAGACAAAAGATGGTGGTGTTTATTAATAAGGCTGTAAAAGTTTAAATTACGTGGATTGGATACGGCCTAGGTCTAGTAGTAGACCTTTGTCTTGGCCTAGGTTTGGGGTGAAGATCATGGGTTCATTGCGACCGGCCACCATGGATAGTGGCTTGGCCAAGCTTTTGGTAGACGCGTCAGTAACCCAGAACCCGGGTTTCCATTTTTCACAATAATGTAACAAACTGATTTCAGACTTATATAGTTTTCTCATGGATGACATTGTCAGAATTGAACCAAATTGAAATGGAACCACACGGAAAGCACCAGCTTTTAAGTGATAAAGAATCATCAAAATTGGTTCACCCAGTCGAGAGCTCTGTAGTAACAAACATTTAAAAAAATACAGTCGAATTGAGACCCTTCTTCTTCTTTGAAGTCGCTTAAAAAGTTCATCTCTTCCCTCCTAATGGGAAGAGATGAACGATCTACAAGCAGATCACGTCATAAAACATTTTGTCCTTTTTCGTTCGTTTCTAACGCTTTCTCTCCAGAAGAGATATAGACAATATTAATTGGTCAAGCTATCCTTGCAGAGACAAATCTAGTCTTACAGACTACATTTGTCTGTGATATGATACTATTGCGTTGATTACCCTGCGGGCTGTACCTAAATAAAAAACGAGTGTGCTTTAGACCACACCACTGAAGTAAAATTTCTTTAGTATAGCTCCATCTATCGGCCGTTATAGGTAAATTTGTTTTCGCTTTGATGTTAATGTCGCCATCTTGACAATTGTAAATCTTCATTGTTCAACATGATAATATTTTTTTTAACTTTTTGTTATGTTGACAATGGAGATCTACGTAAACCAACGTCAACATCCTTTCGTCTCGCATTTACTTACTTTCCAAGTCAAGCGTGCATAATGAAGTATTACAACAAAAGTCTTAAAAACGATTTTATCCTCTTACATAGTTTTCTACGCTTGTAATTTGTTTTGTGCATAAATAAATAAGGGCCGACCGAACTTGATATTTCTTATCCTCAATACTACAATAGATTGATACAATCAAAGATAAAGATATGTGACTAATGCATATATACATTATATACAGTTAATCTAAAAAATACTAATATGTTACATAAATCTAGTTATTATCAGTTTTAGTTGCCGTGTTCATGATATTCATACGTCACGCGCGTGGCGTCACGCATTTTACTATCTTTCACGCCTCCTTCAATCTATTGGATATTCATTTCAAATCAATATTTATTTGCATTCCACAGTGAGACAGCCTCTGTGGTGTGGTGGTTGAGCAGATCGGCTCATATCCCGGAGGCGGCGGGTTCGATTTCCGCAGCAGGACAAGTGTTTGTGTACAGAAAAATAGCGTAAATACTTTTTCTGAGTCTGGGTGTTGTGGGACCGTAATCCTCGTAGAGCCTGGGTCCCAAGACACAGGGAATCCTAGTTATGGTCCAGGATCTGTGTATGTGATCTTTGGGGGTTATTTTTATTATATTTTTTATTAATGTTGTTTACAGTTGTACGTTTTTTAATTAACAGTTCAATGTGGGCCCTTTCGGTCACGCAAAATTAGAAAAGAGGAGGATAATGTTAAGCAAATAGATATGAAACGTTTTTTTCAGTCCGACTTTATTGTTGAATGTTGACTGACTGAGTTGACATGTCCGTTGATTTATCAAAATTAGTCTAGACATATTCAAGCTATGACGCAAGAAAATCGTGTTAGTTACACTATTTATAACTCAAGAACGGCTATACCAATTCGGCTAAAAATTGGTATATATATATATTTTTTTTTTATGTTATTGAATGATTTGACGAGCTAGTCGTTCACCTGATGTTAAGCGCCACGGCCGCCCATAACAAAACAGTGTCACTTGAAACTCTGTGTTTTAGGGTTCCGAACCCTAAAACATAGAGTTTCAAGTGACACTGCACTGCGCACATCATCCTGAGACATCAGCACAGTCTGGTAATAAGATTACTCGACTGTGAGATCAGATCATAAAGTCTCAATTGCCCAGTAATTTCACTAGCTACAGTGCCCTTCAAGCCGGAACACAGTAGTGCTTGCACACTACTGCTTGGCGGCAGAATAACTGGCAAAGCGGTGGTACCTACCTAGATGAACTTTGCAACAAAGTCCTACCACCTAGTATATAAGGTACTCGTAGCTTAAAACCAGAAGACGGACATAGGATGCTTTTTTATCCCGCTCGACCGCGTTTTACTAATTCACCCGCGCGAAGCCAGTTCAGGTCAACTAGTTCTAAATAATTTCCTTTATATGTACTTTTATTAAAGTCTAACTTTATGTAGAATTTATTTCATTGCATTAAAGTAAGTAGGTATATAAGTACCTACATATATAATAATGTCAATTATATTTTTATGTATTTTTTAATTAAGTCATGCATTAATATTATATTATAATAAAAACAAATATTTATTTGCTAGAACAGGATTTACATCTAAGAAAAAAAATAAAAAAAATAAGACAATTATAATTACATCTATAACTTTGCCCAATAGTAGTCGTAGGTATTTGTTTTATTTATTTAATCGACGGCCTGGTGGTCAACTAAACTAATGGGGTCATATGTTTCGCAAACACATCAATAACACATGTATTACAAAAAAGTACATATATTGGCAATAAATAATTGAGTATTGTTTTTTTTATGTTAAGGTATAACGTGATGAACTAACCGTTCGCCTGATGTTAAGCGACACGGCTGCCCATATCAGTTGCAGTGTTACTCGGAACTCTAAAGTGCAAAGTTCCGCGTGACACTGCACTGCGCACGTCATCCTGAGACATCAGCGCAATCTAGTAATAAGATTACTAGACTGTGAGATCAGGTCATAAAGTCTCATTTGCCCAGTAATTTCACTAGCTACAGTGCCCTTCAAACCGGAACACAGTAGTGCTTGCGCACTACTGCTTGGCGGCAGTATAACTGGCAAAGCGGTGTATTTCTATTTTATGCAATTCTAGATGCAAAATGAGTTTTTCACCTCACACAAAGCCATTATAATGTAACAGCACAGCATGTGGTATTTAAACCACATACAAAGCCTCCCTCGCGGCAATGTTTTCCATCGGTGTCGTATTCGACGCAAACACATTTTACATGATGCATGAAAACCGCGACGGAAAATGTTCGAAATTCGAAAATTCAAAATGGTTCTGCTTTGCATTTACCAAAATGAAACTCAATCAACGTGGTTATTGGAAAAACGTAGCCGAATATGCAGGTAGGTATACATTGTAATTACGCGCTTGTTTAATTATGCCAGCATTGCAGTGTTTTCGTGAGATGATACCTATCTATACGATGATAAATTTATCATCGTATAGATAGGTATCATTATGAAACTTGATTTTTGCTTTGTTTTCTTTTCCTTTATGTTTGCGTCTATACTTTTGTGTATTTAGCCAGTGTCAAGTAATTGATAATTTAAAAAGTTAATGAAATTACACGCAGATATATGTCAAGTCACAGTCCAAGTTATCAAGTCAAGTCAGTAGTAGTCTAGTCTAAGTCATACTCCTAGTAAAGTGGATGCAACTTTACTAGAAGCTTCTACGGAGTTTTGGAAACAACACGAAAAGAATCGTTTCACCATCATTATACCACTTTCCCACGCTCATGTCTGGAATTCAGCACTTAACGAATAAAATACCACCAATTTTATGCACTAACACAGAAAATAACACAAGTTTTGGAAAACAATACAATGCGGTGAAGCGATCTTTCGTTTTCCCGCCAAAACTCCACTTCACTTAGTTTCTGATCTTTAAAGATTAAGCTAAGCAAACTTTCTATTAAAGATATAAAATGACGTAAAAGAAAAAAAATGTATAAATTTCTAAACTAGTTAGTGTTGCCTTGTTCTTGTTAGAAACCAGATTCAATTAGGTGTGACCAGCTTTGGTAGCTGGTCACTCCTAATTGAATCTGGTCAGGATTCCTATTTCCTTTCCATAGCGGCGTCCGACGTCGTCGGCAAAGAAATGTTCGTGTATATCTCTACTTATTCGCGAACACGATGCAATTTCACTGATATTACAGCTTCATATTGCATCCTTTGAGAAAGGAAGCTAGAGCACAGAATAAGTCGTAGTACTGGCGTAGCTAGAGTAGGGTTGTACGATACAGAAATGCCAAGTTATTTATGATGTCTCAGGACGACGCGGCGACGTGCGCAGTGCAGTGTCACGCGAAAATCTGTACTTTAGAGTTCCGAGTGACACTGCAGCTGATATGGGCAGCCGTGTCGCTTAACATCAGGCGAACGGTTAGCTCATTACATCATTCAATAAAAACAAAATTATTTTAAAAATATTGTCAGTGTGTATGTTACAGTCAGTGGCGTCACGCAAAAGCAATTGGATGGATTTTGATACAGTTTTCTTACGTGTATTCATAAGTCTTGAGAATGTTTTTATATTTACTTATTCAATATTGGTTAGTCCATAGGAGTTGTAGTCACTTTTGACAAGGGGGCTTTTAGGGAAGGGGGAAGATTTCAGGTGATCAGTTAATTAACTCTTGTGAATCCAGACGGATCAACTAGTTTTAAACAAAATTGTCACAACAATGTTTTTTGTGGTTGAATGTAACGAACATATTTTTTTGACAAGAGGCAACCCACACCAAAGTGCTTTTGAAATAGGACTTCACGTAGAAATTCATAGCGAAGCTCGACTAGCTGTTCTTAAATCCTTGATTTGAGTCACATCCGCCAGATTCCACTTTCATCAGCATAAAATGTTCCCACATTCGTCAGAGGGCGTAGCCCGCCTGACCATTTGCTTATTACAGAATTAAGATTGGTGGTGAAACAATGGACCTTAACACTCAGGCTAAGTTTAAGAAGTGCTGAAAACTAATCTTGAGTTTGACAAAGCTTGGTATACATACACAATTTCATTGAATTTATTCGTCGGTGATTTTTGGTTGAAGGTATGTATATATTTCTCAAAACAGGGAAGTTTGCAGCGGTGCCGTTAGTGGCCTACTTTGACAATATTTAGTAGAAAGATTTGGTACTAAATTCTAGACAAATTTTCAAATATGGGCCAAATCAGTTAAGAAGTTGTCATGATGCCAACCCCCCTTTTTTATGTCCCCCCCTTTTTTTGTGTGGGAATAGATCTCGCATTTCCCTGCCGCCACGGGTTGTGGGTCGCGTTAGCAGTCAGCCAACTCTCCCCCGGTGGCAAACACTTTCGGGGCGGCAAGCCCTTTCGGACTTTCCCCCTTTCCCAACCTATACGTAAAAATATAATATTTAAGGCTGTGAAGTCCAAGTTGGCAAAACAAAAGAAGTTTTCACCGTATTGATGTTATGTATGTAAGCACTAGCCATAACAAAAACCCGAGTACAAAGAAATGCTACATCCATTATGATGCAAGTTTTAATGAATTGAATTTTAATCCGCTTTAAGTTCTGCGGGTGGACAACAGTATTATTTTGACTAATGGGAATGGATGCGGCGAGCATTACTCCATTTATAGGTTTCTCGAAATCATTCAATTATGCTTAATTTTATTAATTAATTAAGGCACTAATGTGTTGTACACGTAAAGTCTTTGTTCAAAGGGATTATTAACTTCTCCAACGTAACCTAATACAGGTAATATAGTATACATTTGCCCGGTTCTTCACAAAACGCATAACTTGCGCTGGATCCACAGAATCTGAGTGTTGTGGGACCATGGTCCTCGTAAATCCTGGGTCGCTAGACACAGGGAATCCCAGTTAGGGTTCAGGATCTATGTATGTGATCGTTGGGCGTTATTATTATTTTTTATTATTACAGCAGTCATCAAAAGTGTCGAGACAGACTGAGCGACACCGTGATAAGCAGCAATGGGGCTAGGTTTGCAGGCTAGGATAGCAGGCTAGGTTAGCCGGCTAGGCTAGGCCTGCATCAGAAAGGTGATCATCAAATAAAGGAACAACACTAACCAGCTTTCTGCTTCCGAGGTCCTCACATACGTAACGTATATAGTAAATGTAATATTAGAGGCGGCTACTTGATTGGCATCGTTTTGCACAATAAATGGTAAAGGTAAATAGGTAGAAATCGCTTAATACGATAAGGTCACCCTTTGTTCTGCCATTCTTTTGATAATAAATTAAAATATTTTTAAGTGAGTTGTTATATAATTCTGTTGGTGTCCAATAAAGTAATATTGTACTTATTTAAAAAAAGCTGAGATAATAGATTGATAGATAGATAAACTCTCTATTGTAAACACCAATTATTTACAAAATTACAAAGAATACAGGGATTTATAAGAAGCAAATAATGGCGAATAATACTGCATGACGCGTAGTTTTTTTTTTTAAATCAAAAATCATGGGACTCGAATTGGATTAACCTATATTTTTGTACGAGGGATTATATTGGTTTACCATAGTTTTCACTTTGATAACCGATGCTGGTCTAATTAGTCACTACAACTATTACACGGCTAAAACTCACGAGATACAGTCGAATAACTCGACCGGTGTTCGGGCAATAAAGATGCCCATCCTCAAGGAGTACGCGCGGCGGCGGTGGTGGCGGCTCGGCGCTGACCGAGTCGCCACCACCGCCGCCGCTGAACACCGGTCGAGTTATTCGACTGTATCTCGTGAGTTTTAGCCGTGTAATAGTTGTAGTTATGAGTACTACTCACGTCAGTTTCTATAATATTATAATTAGTAACTGTCAATTATTATGAAAGAGTATACCATTTTCCACGGGAAGACTTAGTCACCCGTAACTCCCGTAAGTATTAGTAACCAAAGAATGACACGTGCACTGCAAATAATGCATCATTTTGAATCAGCGCTGCAATGTTTACAAAACTGTTATTTGTGACACAACACAGCCGTGCGTCACTTTTAAGTATCTACCTTTTGTAGGTATCCTAATTTCAAACTGGTGAAAATCTAAATGGGACTTTCAGTTACCTTCTTTCGATACCGCCTATTCAACATATTTCTAATAATAATAATAATAACGACCAAGGATCTATGTATGTGATATACGTAGATCATATATCTTCACTGTTAGGGAAGATAGGATTTTTTACCCTTTTCGTTACTGGGTATATACTTGGTCCAAAATATATTGCATAGATATAATTACTGGCCGTTTGACTGGCCCGATAGCTCAGTTGGTAGTAGCCCTGCCTTCTGAACTGTGGGTTGTGGGTTCGATTCCCACTCAGGACAAACATTTGTGTGATGAACATAGGTGTTTGTTCTGTGTCTGGGTGTCTTATTGTATTCTATGTATGTGTTTAGGTTTACAAACAAAAAAGTATCTAAGTATTGTATCAGTTATCTGGTTCCCATAGCACAAGCTTTGCTTAGTTTGGGGCTAGATGGCGTTGTGTGCGATGTCCACACATATATTATATTAATTTCTTATGGCAATGGAGGCCGACTGAGAGACAATATCAAATTTTACCGATTGCTTTTTGGAGTCCAAAGTATAAATAATGTGAATATCGTATCGTATCTTAGGAGTGTAGATTTGGTTCGAATATAAAAACATTTTATACTAAAATAAACATGCATAATCCGTATTAATCTTTTCGTTTATTGCGAGGCTTCCACGTTAAAATGGCTGAGTTGGTAAACAACTTGTTTAGACTAAAGAGATCAACATAACATTATTCTTCTTAGAAAAATGTAAGTTCGCACAAAAAAATAGTAAGTATTGTATTGTAATGTATAAGTCCGCGCCTGTATGTTAGTGGTGTAATTTACTAAGTACCTATACAATTATATATCTTAATTGCTTAAAAAAAAACAATACTAAAACGGCCCCCGTTCTAGTACTGTTATTTTTTTATATTTTTTTTTTATAGTTGAGTGTGATATAGACAAAAGAGTCCGCGAGTGAATCTACTTACATTTCATCGATTCGCGGGAAAATGGTTTTCACCCTCTAAATCTTAACCAGACCATTTGTTTTTTGGGGTCAATCGTTTGAGTAGGTCTAAGATTTGTGTTTTTTTTTTAATTTATTTAGTATTTAATTTAGGCCGCCCTTTGTCTTGTCCATCATTCTTTGTAAGTTTTTTAAGGTGCATTATTATGTATTAGTTGGTATTCAATAAAGTATTATTGTATTGTATTGTATCCTAATTACACCTAATTGTCTTCGTTGTAATTTTGATGCAAAATATTCGTCACTTTAGGTGGTTATAATTACGAAGATATTGCAAAAACTCAATAATTCCGTTTAATAAAAGCGTTTTAACTGACTTTAATCCCAATGAGAACATCATCACTGTAGTCGAAATCGAAATACGAAGAAATAACTCAAAATTTGAATAACACAAAAATTACTTGTAAGATCTTGGCCAAATTTAAATGGGACCACACGGGAAGCATCAGCTTCGAAACAAAAAAAGAGTCATTAAAATCGGTTCTCCCAGTCGAAAGTTCTGAGGTAATGAATCTTAAAAAAACAATACAGTCGAATTGAGAACCTCTTTTTTGTAGTCGGTTGAAAAAAGGAAGACGTACGAGTATAGTTTATTAATGTGTAGACAACATAGGTACAAAAAAAAACATCGCAATCGGATACATATAGAGATAGCAAAACGATGGCGCTTTTTGTATAGACAATAGAAGTCTATACGTTCCGCTTAAAATATATCAAAAAGTCAAATTTTATGATATAATAACTAACACTAAACAGTACAGTTAAAACTACACTACTACTATACTGGCCGCGATGACTTATAGACAGTCTAAATGCTCCAGCCCACTAGTAGGTAGCGTACCCAACATGCTGGCAGCATTGCCTCGTTGAATTGCAATGCTGATTCGTTGTGCCAAATAAGTGCCTACATTTTCCAAATCGTATTGGAAGTTAACGAAATAAGAATGTTACCTTGTCAAACTATAGGTACGTTTTTGTACATAACTTTGAAATATACCTATTAAAATAATAACAAAATAACGCGGAAGTATTTAAAAACCATTCACACAGTTTAACGATCACAACGACGCGAATTTATCTTAAAACTTTAAAATTGCATTTGATAATGCTACATTTATTTCATACAAAGACATGTAAATTACACAAATCGTGCAATTTCATGGTTGTTATAAACGCACGTAAACATCCGTGATATTTTTGCAATTTGCAAATTTTCATATTCTCTGATAGGTTTCTTGATGAGTACACTACGTACTCATTTAGATATGTATCATAGTAGTTGTACTGCAACTGCGTGTTATATGTGTAGTAGCTGACCAGCCCCGGCTTTGCGTCAGTTGATTGCTTTAACGCCCCAACGCCCTTGGGAAGAGATGGCTGGATGGATGGATACCAAGTTTGATAACTAGTTATCTAGAGGGACTGATAGGTCTGAGGATGATGCAAAAAGCTACAGAAAGAGAGTAATAGAGAAGGATAGATAGAGATAGAGAAGCATAGGAGGACTATGCCGCAGAGGTAACTTCAACAAAAAATAATGAAATAAATGTACATACCTAAATGTGTAACTTTTATATGCAGTAGAAATAAAGGCTTTTTTATTTTATTTTATTTAGGTTATTATAGGGGAAGAAAAATTATTGTTTCTTTACTGGATATGAAGTAGGAATCTATTTATCCCATTTCGACACTAATTTTGATAACTAGTTCCATAAAAATCCGTCTAGTAGTCAGCACGACGATCTTTAAAAGGGGCAAACAGAGAGGTAAACTAAAAATGAGAATTAATAGATCTTTTTACTTATAAATCGATAAATATTCAAAAATATTTAATGGATTTAGCCTAGTTACAGTTTTATTATATGTATAGATTGTAGGGTTTCTAATTTACTGACATAATTACTTTGTGATAAAACCCCTCTCAAAAATAAAGATTTAAAAAATTAAGTTAATTGTGTATATTTCCGTTGGATCTGTTTTGCGTAGTATTTCCAATATAAGGTCATGTCATGATGTATGTAGTACCTATTCCTTTACGTGGGTTTTCTCTTCTCTTATCACTACCATATGCTACAATATCTATAAAAGACATTTCATTCGGTCATTACATTTCACATCGTAGTACCGAGTTGGGTACATTTGTCTTGGTTGACCAAATTGGCTCATAACCTGGAAAATTGCAGGTTTGATTTCTAAGACAGGAAAAATATTTGTGCAATGATAAAGATTGCAAATTTCTATCTCTGGGTGTTGTGGGACCAAGGTCCTGGTGGTTCCTAGGTTTCTAGGCATTCCTGTGTCTAGAAAGTCACGAACTACAAGGTGTATATTTAGATATGTATAGGAAGCTTGCTAAAAGCACAAGGTAATAGGTAAGCGTAGTCTAGCATCGCAAAATAGTTAGCAACTTTGCAGAGCTTCTAGTTTCTGCAGCAAGCTTACTAACTACCTAAATTGTCTAGCAAACTGAGAGGGACTTACCGTCAAAGCGTTTGCTTCAGAGAGCAAGTTACACTGAGCTTGTAAACTTGGAAGAGCTTCACTTCGTAACTATGTAGGTAAAATAACAATTCACTAACCGACCGGCCACGGCCTCGCCCTGGCTCGTTAGTTTTACGCCCTAACCCTGTCCAAAGGAAGAAAGAAAGGGAAAAAGATAGGGGAAAAGGATGAATGGATGAAACGGCGAATCGCCCTTCTCTCTTCTCTTTATAGTACAGGATAGTGAGCGACTTCATCATCGTTGTTGATGATGTGTTTTATGATGAAAATTATAGTTATGGCCTCAAATTCGACTATAAGGGGCCCTTAAAAAAAACCTATCTTTAATGTACAGAATTAGACCTGTAACAGTTGTGCTGGGTTTTGATGGGTGGTTTGAAGAGATCTGCCTCGCATAATGCACATTATTTCATGTCTACCGCCGAAAGGTTATTTTTCTAGTTACTATTTATTTATTGTATTATAATAAGAACGGAAATAATTAAATAAAATATAAAAAAATATTACATACTATTTATAAAAATGTAATGCTATTTTAAAGCTTACATAAATTATCAATTAAAATACAAAACTTATTGGTGTGTCTAGATAATTATAGTTTCCTGTCATTAGTTGCTTGTGTGCTTGCGTAATAATTTGTTATCGCATTATTTTATATCACTAGGATAAAATACACTAGTGCGTATAAAATGTATATTTGTAAGTATAATAACGACCTTTAAAAGTTAAAAAAATAATTAATTTACTTTAATGGACTTTGGACTGGGACTTTAATGCTCACCACCAGGAGTGGTTAGTCCCACACCGGATCACGGACCACGCTGGGAGAGAGACGCGTAAGCTCGCTTTGGCGCTCAATTTAACGCAGATTGTTAAAGAGCCAACGCGAGTGCCTGATATTGATAGCCACACTGCTAACTGCCTCGACCTTCTGCTCACGACTGAACCAGACCGATACTCTGTGGCGGTATCCTCACCCATTGGTAGTTCCGATCACTGTCTGGTCAAGTCCGTTTCAGTATACTCCCCGCCTGACCCAAGCCCTAAGAGCAATCGGCGTGTCTGGAGATACAACCTAGCAGACTGGGACGAGATGCGACATTTCTTCGCTTCATATCCTTGGCGGCAAACGTGTTTTTCTTCTGGAGATCCGACGGTCTGCGCGAATGCGGTTACTGAGGTAGTATGTCGGGCTATGGAATATTTTATTCCATTTTCCGATAAACCCGTGACCAGCAAAGCCAGCCCATGGTTTGAAGCCGAATGTGCACGTGCTGAAGCGCAGAACCATGCGGCATATCTGGCATGGGCTGACGCTCGAAAACGCAAGGCCTCGGACACTCGAGCTAAGAAGAAAGCCTTTAACGTTGCCGCCAAGGCCTGTAAGAAGGAATTAAGGAAGGCTCGTTTCAATCATATTGGTCGAATAGGGACTAAACTTGCTTCCTACCCAGCGGGTAGTAAGGCTTTTTGGTCCCTAGCCAAATCGGTTGAAGCGAACTTCTGTCGATCCTCACTGCCTCCATTATTGAAACCAGACGGATCGCTGGCTCACACTGCAAAAGAAAAAGCAAACTTGTTTGCCACTTTCTTTGCAGAAGCTTCGCGTTTAGATACTGCTAATGAGGTACCTCCCTGCCTTCCACAATGCGGTGTTTTCATGCCGGAAATACGCATACGTCAGAAGGAAGTACTAAAAACATTACGCAGTCTAGACGTGAACAAAGCCAGTGGTCCCGATGGTATACCTGCAATTGTACTTAAGAACTGTGCACCTGAGTTGTCTCCCATTCTAACACGCCTATTTCGCCTCTCTCTGGACACCGGAATAGTCCCTATGAGTTGGAAGCTAGCCAACGTACAACCTGTACCTAAGAAGGGCAGTCGTGCTGATCCTGCCAACTATCGACCCATCTCAATTACCTCCATTCTCTGTAAGAGTATGGAGCGTATAATTAACAACAAGCTCTTGGCATACCTTGAAGACAATGATCTCCTCAGTGACCGGCAATACGGATTTCGCCGAAACCGGTCCACTGGGGATCTTCTCGTGTATGCCACTCACATATTGAGCGAAGCCTTAGAGATGCATGGAGAGGCACTTGCTGTATCTCTAGATGTCTCTAAGGCATTTGATCGGGTCTGGCACGACGGTCGTCTGAATAAGCTTCCATCTTACGGACTACCTGCTGGTTTGTGCACTTGGATATCAGACTTTTTGAGGGAACGATCGCTTAGAGTAGTTCTTGATGGCTGCTCTTCCGATCAATTAGCTATTAATGCTGGTGTACCTCAGGGGTCAGTTCTTTCAGCAACACTATTCTTACTCCACATCAATGATTTGCTAAAGCCCGGTACCTTTGGGTATGCAGATGATAGTACTGTTGTTGAAAGATACACATCCAGTGCCCGAGCCAGTGGTGACGACGTCCGGATTGAGAGAGAGGCTATGGTTGAGCGCATGAACCTGGCTTTGAAAGCCGTGTCCGATTGGGGCGATGCTAACTTGGTTAGGTTCAATGCTGCAAAAACACAGGCGTGTTTATTCACTGCTAAAAAGAGCCCACTCCATCTGGCTCCTTCATTCCGTGGTGTATCTGTAAGTTTAGGAAACCATCTTGAGCTTTTGGGTGTTGATCTCACGTCAAACCTAAACTTTGGATCCTACATCGAGTCCAAAGCCAAAGTAGCTTCAAAAAAACTCGGCATATTGTCCAAGGTAAGGCGGTACTTCACACCTGGACAGCTTCTAAATCTGTATCAAGCACAAGTCCGATCGTGTATGGAGTACTGCTGCCACCTGTGGGACGGGTCTGCCAAGTACCAGCTTGAGGCTCTGGACTCGATTGAACGGCGTGCCAAAAGGCTCATTGACGACGACACTTTGGTTGGTGAAAGGCTCCAGAGCCTTGCACATCGACGTAAGGTGGCAAGTCTGTCGGTTTTTTACAGATTACACCACGGTGAATGCGCTCAAGAACTGCATGATCTAATTCTCCCATCACTATTCCACTACCAGACTACTAGACGCTCGGCTAAGCGCCATCCTTTTGTGGTCGAAATACCACCCATTCGTACCAAGCGATTTGACTCAACGTTCTTAATTAGAACGGCTAAGGAATGGAATGCCCTGCCAGCGTCTGTGTTTCCGGCGAAATATGACCCGGGCGTGTTCAAGAGAAGAGTGAATAGGTATTTACTGGGCTAGCATGCTACACCTACGATCGCATCGTCACTTCCCATCAGGTGAGAGCGTGGTCAAATGCTAGACAAGTTTGAAGTAAATACTTAATACTTTTTGTTTGTAAATACATACATAGAATACAATATAACACCCAGGCACAGAACAAACATCGATGTTCATCACACAAATGTTTGTCCTGGGTGGGGACTGAACCCACAACCCACAGTCCAGAAGGCAGGGTTACTACCAGCTGAGCTATCAGGCCAGTCGATGCCGGTGAACTATATCATTCGTTCTCGTTCTTGTAGTGCGGGCCTTAATTGTGTGTAACCTTTAGAACACGTGCCACTAATGTATAATTAATGTCACTTTATCGCATCAAAATATAATTTTATTGCATGACAACAAATTAGTTACAATACTGGTTTTAGTTCAGTAGGCCAAGGTGTCAAGGTAGTATATTTTGCGGAATGAACATAAAAACTATTTGCTTGTTTTGTGTCTGGGTGCTATATTGTATTCTATGTAGCTATTTACAAATAAAAACAGTCTAAGTATTGTATTAGTTATCTTTTTCCCTGGTTTTATATCTATATATAAAAAATTCATGTCACAGTGTTTGTTATCATACTCCTCCGAAACGGCTGAACCGATTTTGATGAAATTTTATATTCACACTTGGTAGGTGTAAGTTATGGTCTGGTTATGTATTTTTCATCATCAACATCACCGTTTTTCATCACCATGCGGGTGAAGCCGAGGGGCGCAGCTAGTAATAATATGTATTGAACTAGAGGCGCCCCGCGGATTCTTCTACTACCCTACTCCACGAGTTCCCGGGGGAAAACGGGTAGTAAAATATAAAAGTAAAATATTTTGATCTTGGCTGTCTGCAGCAAACTTCTACAAATATATGTATGTATATTATAGTGATAATAAAACTAAAACAAAGATTAACCCAGGCGTGACTTTGATGGTCATCTAAAATACAAAATGTAACAAGGATATCTATTGTAGGTAACTATGTAGCGTCTGAAACAATGTTATCTGGAGATACTTTCATTGTCACTACTTGAGGAAGACACATTAACTTTTTATAATGACAGCCTCTGTGGTGTGATGGTTTAGCCGGTCAGCTCATAACCCGGAGGCAACGGGTTCGATTCCCACGGCTGGACAAGTATTTGTGGACAGAAAAAAAGCGCAAGTACTTGTCCTGTGTCTGGGTGTTGTGGGACCATGGTCCTCGTAGTTCCTGGGTCCCTAGACACAGGGAATCCTAGTTAAGGTCCAGGATCTATGTATGTGACACTAACACTGAAAATAACACAAGTTTTGGAAAATAATATAATGCGGTAACGTCATCTTTTTCGTTTTCCCACCAAAACTCAAATCTGTGTTTCTATTGGTTGCAATTGAGTTACGTGATCGCCCAGACCTCTTTGGTTATTGGACCTTTTACTATCAATATCCACATTCCAAATTCAAATCAATTTTAGTCAGTAAGGATTAAAGAGTGAGCTCTATTTACGAATAATAAACTAGCTTTTTTGAATTTCATTATATGATATAATTTTTTTCAAAACACAGGTTTTCCTAGTTTGGGTACCAAAGTTTTCCAACCAGGAGTAAACTATGTGTATTTTTCGTAGACTGTTTATGTTTAAACCGATGTTTGTAAACATTTAATAAACTATTTCATTTATGTGTATCAATTGTAACACAAGGGTTGGATGGAAATATTAGTTTTGTAAACGAAGGATGGAGGGTGTAATGAAGAAAGTATGGAGTTGAATGGTACAAAGGAAGAGAAATTAATAAAATAATATTAATATTTATGGACATCTCATAACGCTATCTAGCCCCGAACTAAGCAAACAAAACGAAAAAAGCAGTTATCTGGTTCCCATAGTACAAGCTTTACTAGTGGTTCCCACTTTACTATACAATACTGAGATACTTTTTGTTTGTAAATACATACATAGAGTACAATATAACACCCAGACACATCACACAAATGTTTGTCCTGGATGAGAATCGAACCCACAACCCACAGTTCAGAAGGCAGGGTTACTACCAACTGAACTATAGGGCCAGTCGGAAGAGAAATTTAAGACGAAAAATTAATTAGTCGAGGTCTATTCGAAACCATGACGGCATAGTTCTTGGAGCAATTGATAATTATCATAAAGCCTCATTAGTGATATTAGTAGACACAATTGAAGGGATGAGAACAAAAAGGGTTTCACTGATTTTTTTCTCAAAATGACTTATGGGTATCGTTGGATTCAGCGTGAAATTATCTACAAAAATACATTCTCAAAATACCGAAATGAGTCTTAAATCTCGAGATTTTTAGTCTAAAAACGGTTTATCTGTCACAGGAATACAGTTCGCTTAGCATAAAAATATTATTATATTTATTTTATTATATTATATTTTTACAGTAATTGTATGAATTAGTACTATAAAATAGAATTAAAACATTTTCAAGCAACTGAAACTTACATAAACCTTTTCTATTATATTATCGACTGGCCCGATAGCTCAGTTGGTAGTAACCCTGCCTTCTGAACTGTGGGTCGTGGGTTCGATTCCCACCCAGGACAAACATTTGTGTTACACGAACATAGGTGTTTGTTCTGTGTCTGGGTGTTATATTGTATTAAATGTATGTATTTACAAACAAAAAAGTATCTAAGTATTGTATCAGTTATCTGGCTCCCAAAATACAAGCTTTGCTTAGTTTGGGGCTAGATGGCGTTGTGTGAGATATCCACACATATTATTATTATTATTATTACCTTATAAGCACTCTACATTAAAATGATGCCGCCGAAGTTTAAAGTCAATTTTCTCGAAACTATCAACTTGACAGTTAAACCCTTTTTATTCTCAACCCTTCAATTAAGGTGGCATTATAAAGTTATGGTCTAGCAGTGTCATGTGTAATTAGTATCATAAATTAATAATTGACCAAGCGTATTTGAGCCTTACTGACTATTGTTATAGTATAGTATATAATATAGTTGTTATAGTATTAAAAGGATTGTGTTTATAGGGTTCCGTCTTCCCGTAGTGTACAAACTTTATACATACTGAAAAAATACAAAAAATCGAATAACTCGACCGAAGTTAGAGCAATATTAGATGCCCAGCCCATTCTCATGTAGTGCGCGCGGAGGATGGGCATCTATATTGCCCAAACATCGGTCGAGTTATTCGACTGTATCTCGTGAGTATTAGCCGTGTACTAGTTGTAGTTATTAATAATAATAATAACACCTGACGATCACTACATAGATCCTGGACCCTAACTAGGATTCCCTGTGTCTAGGGAACTACGAGGACCATGGTCCCACAACACCCAGACCCAGAACAAGTATTTGAGCTTTTTTTTCTATGCACAAATACTTGTCCTGCCGCCGGAATTGAACCCGCCGCCTTCGGGTTATGAGCCGACATGCTCAATCACCACACCACAGAGGCTGTGCGTTGCTGTAGTGCCGAGTAAAATAGTCACGATGCTATTATTTTACTTCATAACGACGGTTGCAGATTTAATAAGTGCAAGGTAAGGAATAAAATACGCATATTATTTTTTAAAAACGAGTGGGTTTTGGACCACACGACTGAAGTAAAACTTCTTTAGTTTAGCTGCATCTATAACTTCGTTTATGCTTTGATTAATGTTAATGCAGCCGTCTTGACAATTGTAAATTGTAATTTTATTAGTTATTACATCATTGTAGTATTTAGTTTGAATATAATAATATTTTTTTACATTGCTATGTCGACAATGGAGTCCACTAACTAACTTCAACTTCCGTTCGCCTCGCATTCACCAGCTTAGGTACTCCTAAGTGACGTGCGTAACGAAGTTTTGTTTCGTTAATATTTAGTGATTGTTCTGTGCTTATTTTTGACCAATAGTCTTGTATTTCCAGTAGGAATCTATCAACTATGACGAGAATGGCACCGTTACGTGTTATGACTTCTACAAGTCGTGATGCGTATTTTTATTCGTGTCACGTAATTGACTTACGACTTGTTAATAGTTATGGGTATCAAATAAACAAACCTATGAACAACGTGTGTTGGAAAAATGAAGTGGAAAAAATTGGCCTTGATGTTATGATTAGTTATATGCAAGTTAGTACTATAGATATATAAATAAATTGCAATAAAAAATGTGGTTCACGATATTTTTTGTTTATTCGTAGATAGTGAAATGCCGCAGACGCAGCTGTTGGGTCAAGTCAAGTCAACAAAAACTTAGATCAGAATTAGTAAAGGCACGGTTAAGAAGCCATTATGTAACTTGCGTATATACTATTAAATTTCAATCATAGACCAATCACACTATCACACTAATATTATATAAAGGCGAAAGTTTGTATGTGTGTTTGTGTGTATGTTTGTTACGCCTTCACGCTCAAACGGCTGAATGGATTTGGATGAAATTCGGTACCAAGGTAGCTTATATACTGGATTAACATATAGGCTACATTTTATCCCGGAAAAGTGAAATTTTCCCGTGGGATGAGCAAACAATTAAAATACTTTGGGTCCGCAGGTGAAACCGCGGGGCGCAACTAGTTAACAATAAAACGTTTTATTGATACGAAAGATTTTTTTAAAAATTTATATTATGGGCTTTGTCGCTTGCGACCACATCGCCCAGAAAGAAAATGCATACCAAAAAAAAGATACGAAAGATGTCGAACAAAAACTCGTTCAGCAATTATTTTATTTTTATATTCATTACTTAGCATTAGTTATCAAAACAGGTTTTTTTTTTAGTTTTGGCGGGAACGCGAAAGATTGAGATTGAATTGATTGAAGATTTCGCCATTGCATTGTATTATTTTCCAAAACTTGTGTTATTTTCAGTGTTAGTGCATAAAATTGGTGGCATTCTATTCGTTAAGTGCTGGATTACAGGCGTGAGTGTGGGAAAATGGTATAATGATGGTGAAACGTTTCTTTTCGTGTTGTTTCCAAAACTCCATAGAAGCTTCAAGTAAAGGTGCCACCACTTTACTAGGAGTATGACTTTGACTAGACTATGACTTGACTTGATGACTTCGACTGTGACTTGACACATATTTGCGTGAAATATCATTAACTTTATAAATTATCAATTACTTGACACTGGCTAAATACACAAAAGTGTGGAGCCGACGCAATCTTTTTCGCTTTTCCGCCAAAACTCTGGCATTAACATTAAACAAAACAAAAACGAAGTCATATCGGCCGATAGAAGGAGCTAAACTACAGAAGTTTTACTTCAGTCATGTGATCTAAAGCACACTCGTTTTTTCTCTACGTAATGATACTAAGCTAGATCTGCTTCGTTGTACAAACAGTTGGTACTGACTAGTTTAAATAGGTAATACCTATTAAGTACCTTGTTTAGTAATAAACTGGTTAGATTTATGCAGCAATTTGTTAGGACAGGTGGCTCACTAAAAGTAATCTCTGGCCAGAAAACGAATTTATAAGGGTCATACTATTTGCATTATAATTATATACTTTGGGTAGTGAGTTCGAGGTAAAATATACCTAATTTGGCAATCCAAAGGGTATAACTTAATGATGTACCTAATTTTATAATGGCGTGTCATTATCACTATATATATTTGGTTTCCTAGTAGCAGATAGATGGTTTTTTGCTATTGTGGGAGTTTTGGTGCTCTTCCAATAAGTGCCGTTCGGGAAATAAATATCTCAAGTTTTCGATGCATGTTTTTTATAGTCACACTTGTTGACCCACCCCGATATAAATTTTACATGCCTTTTTATCTTATTTCCTATGAACTACTAATGAGTGGGTTCATTGAGTAGGCAATCGATTAAAATAAAAATTAAAAGATTACTTAAAAACAAGTCAAACGTAGTTTAAGCAAATTTTTGCGTTTAATTTAATTTTGTGAATGCAATTCATTAAATAAAAATAATTTGAATATACCACCAAAAATATACCACCCGTTGACAGTTTGGTTCTCAGTAAAAATCTCTATATAGTCAAGTGATATGCTGGTGACGCGCGTAGTGGATTATTATTTAGATAATCTATTAAAAAGTGCTGAGAGATCTGATTATTTTACAATGTATTACAATAAAATATCATAAAGATAGTATTTAGCGGAAATTAAAGTAATATTACAGATGTCTTGGCCATCAGAATTAATAAAATATTTTGTTATTATTCAGCATTCTAGCCGAATATTCGGTCAAATAGGGACTAAATATTAAAAAGTGCCGGAATCTAAATTACCGAATATTCGGCGCATCTCTATTACAATGAAGGATTTTTTTTGCGACATTAATTTATAAACAAAAACAAACCCACGATATTATAAAAACGTCATTAACCGTAATTAAATATTACGTAGACACACTACAAGCGATTTATGTTTCCGTAAATCCGTAGAGACTTTAAAAAGGTGCCCCGAAGCTCATTAAAAAAGGAAAACTTTATTTTGCCAATTATTTTTAATGAGGAATTAGAGTTACTGCAAAAAATATCGTGACCATGGTTACCGTTAAGCTTTAGATACAAGTTATCAAAATGTATCTTTATCGTTAGTAAGCGACTGTTATATGTAAACGAATTATGATAACAAATTTTATTTGATAAAAGCAATTATCAAATAAAATTTCTGATTGCACAGTTGGCAGTGGCTCTGCCTTCTGAAGTTTATGTTGTGGGTTCAATTCCCACCCAGGACAAACATTTGTGTGATGAACATAGGTGTTTGTTCTGTGTCTAGGTGTTACATTGTATTCTATGTATTCAAAAAACATAGTTTCTAAGTGTATCAGTTTATGGGGTTCCAATAGTACAAGCTTTGCTTGGTTTGGGGTAAGATGGCGTTGTGTGAAATGTCCACATATATTAATTGATTTCTAATTACTTACATATTTATTTATTAAAATTTTGTAAATGTATAACAGTTTTTTGGCGGTTAAATCAGTGTATATGTCGTCAGACTGGTCTTGTTTTCGGCAGATTCTATCAAAATTATTAATTGAAGGGGTGAGAACAAAAAGGGTTTAACTGATTTTTTTCACAAAATGACTCATGGGTATCGTTGGATTCAGCGTGAAATTATCTACAATAATTCATTCTCAAAATACCGAAATGAAACCTTGATAATTGAACCCTTAAATTATCATATTGCTTATACTTTCTCATATTTATAAATTATAGAGGAACTGAATTTTTTTTATTGTAGTCGGTGAAAGTCTTAATTTTTTTTTTCAAATAATTATATATTGAAAGTTTAAAAATGTATGGTAACCAAACAAAATGTAATTAGAGAGTCCAATAAAAGATGCGACGTCTGCGTGCATTCTTTTTCAATCAACTGCAACCACGCACGTGGTTAATAAATGCAGTCGGCGCGAAACCAAATTGGTCTCAAATAATAAAATAATATGAGTACCAAAAATTCGATACAAACATTTAAAAAAAACACACAATTTTACACACATTACACATCACTCACCATGTTTTAATAACACGCGGCCTTTCAACGAAGTAGATAACGTTTGTCGGGAGCACTGACGTACGTGCGCCTCCAATGGTAGCTGGCACGATACTACAAATTATACTGAAGGTATATTGAACGAACATGCTGCAGACGTCTGCGCTCGCACATCTCTTTCGATAGTATCTGATAACGCTTTTCAGGTGATTATGTTTGCCCTTGGAATTCGTTGCGCGGAGCGAAACAGGTTTGATTAATTAATGGAAGTGGAGTTTTAAGTTCTGCATTTAAAGACTTGCTAAACCACCGTGCTTACATTTTAATCTTTTTATATATTGATGGTATTACGTTCGAATCACGACTCAGATGAAATCAAAGATAGGGCGCTGGTGTGAAAAATGTATTTGCAAGTCTTATCCCCTATCTCCCTATTTTTGGCTTGAGGAAGTGTGTGCAAACATTTAATTTTAAAAGCATTATGTATGATTTTGTTAACAATTTCCACCTAACTAAATCAAAGTCAAAGCCAAAGTCAAAAGATTTATTGCAAATAGGCTAATTTTAGCACTTTTACAAGTCAAAATTATATTAGGTACTTAAAATTAAGTTATTTCACAAGCATATAAAACTACAAAGTGCTTTTTGTCAAATAATAATAGGTCTTTACCTATGAAATTGCCGTATTGCAGTACAGACTTTTTCAAACAAAAAAAAGTTTTGATTGGCTATGAATTCTATATTCAAATTAATTTTGTTTTAAAAATATGACATTCTATTTACAATATAAGTCTTTTGTTTATTGATTAGCGTTGTATTTTCATTACATTTCAACATTTTTCCTCATAATGGATACTTTGAAATTTCGTGTAATTATGGAATATGAGTTCCGTCGTGGCACCAACGCGGCACAAACGACACGTAACATCAACGACGTTTACGGAGAGAACTGTACAAACGAACGTACAGCCCGTTATTGGTTTGCTCGGTTCCGTTCTGGGAATTTTGACTTGAAAAATGAACCTCGTGGTCGTCCGGAAACTTTGGTCAACAATGATGAATTAAAGGCGATTGTGGAAGCTGATGAATCTCAATCTACAGCTGAGCTGGCAGCAGCTTTTGATGTTAGCATCAAAACAATATTGGTCCATTTGCGACAGATTGGCAAGATAAAAAAGCTTGATAGATGGGTGCCCCACGAACTTAACGATCGCCAGCGCAACGTACGCGTCGAGACTTGCCTTGCGCTGCTTAACAGGCACAGAAATTAAGGAATTTTGAACCGAATTGTTACGTGCGACGAAAAATGGATTCTTTTTGACAATCGAAAGCGCTCAGCAGGTTGGTTAGATCCTGGTTCGGTACCAAAGCAATGTGCAAAACGAAAAATGACCCCTAGAAAGGTGATGGTCACAGTTTGGTGGTCTAGTGCTGGTGTGATTCATCATAGCTTTTTACAAAACGGCGAGAGCATTACTGCAGATGTGTACATTGAAGAACTGACCACAATGATGGCGAAACTCGCACGTCTGCAACCAGCTTTGGTCAATCGGTCATCTCCACTGCTAATTCACGACAACGCGCGACCCCATACTGCACAACAGACCGTCTCTAAGCTGCATGAGTTGGGTTTGGAAGCTCTCCCTCATCCGCCATACTCACCAGATCTTGCGCCTACCGACTATTACTTTTTCCAAAATTTGGTCAACTTTTTAGCGGGAAAAAAATTCAATTCCCGAGAGGCAGTACAAAACGCCCTTGAAGAGTTTGTTGTCTCCCGTCCTGCTGATTTTTTCAAGAAGGGCATCCATAAACTGCCACAGCGTTGGCAAAGATGCATTGATTGCAGGGGTGATTACTTTGAATAAAAGAAATAAATAAGTTCGAAAAATAATACTTTAACTTTTTTCAAACAAAACGGCAATTTCATAGGTAAAGACCAATATATAGCAAGCCCATTACAATATATGAGTTTGAAAAAAAAGCAGTTCTCTTTCTCACTACTGGTGCAAGCAATCCGGCACAATGCAGAATTGAAAACTTTGATCTGAAGCTTCGATTACAACTGTAAAGAAGAAGCTACAAGAAATTTTACAGTGATATGAAATGTTAACAACACATGATTACGGGTGTGACATCATACAATATTATAAAAGTATATACTTATTTACTGAAGTATTAGGTATTTACTTGGCTAGCATGCTACACCTTCGATCGCATCGTCACTTCCCATCAGGTGAGAGCGCGGTCAAAAGCTAGACAAGTTTGAAGTAAAAAAAATATAGGTACTACTGTGTGATCCCAGTTTGCTTACAGTGTGGTCCCAGTTGGCGTTACCACCGTATTACTTTTCTTGGGTGCCGTAAGAGGATAAGGGAATATGCAGGGAACGGGCCTTCATTCTTCATTAAAACTTCTGTGGTCACCAAGCGTGATGATAATGGCAAATTCTCCCTATGATTAGCGTCCAAATGGGCGTGACCTTTTATTGGGGAGGCCTATGTTTGGCAGTGGACGTCTTCCGGTTGATCATAATGTAGGTGCTTACGTAATTTATTTATTAAAATACAGTTTTACATCTAATAATACAAGATTGTGTCTTTTTCACGATTGCATAGATACACCAGGTAAATGTTTTCTATGTTGACTTTCAAAAAGCTTTTGATAGAGTTAGCGATGGTGTATGTTACTTTGTGTATGTAGATGTATATTATAGGTTTTGGTGTGAGTTTCCTCTGGCTTCCGCAGACTATATAAACACTAGTTTTTCGTCAGAATTAGCCTGTGTGATTATCTAATCACATGCGATCTCTATTGAGTCAGGGTTCAATACTGGGCCCCCTTTTGTTAATATATGACTTAACGCAAGAAGTTTTGCTACGTGGACTTTCTTGATCTGCAACGCAGTAATTAATTCTGAACCTAATTACGTTACACTGTAATAGTACAATTGTGGAATGATGCATTTAATCAAATGGAAAACCAATTGGAACGGGATGACTTTTGGCAGCTGTATAGTCATAGGTACCTGAAGACTTAGATGTTACTTTTAAATATGGTGCTCCCTATAATAGCGTAGTATAATTAATGAATGCTATGCGTATATGTACCTAGTTACTAGGACAGACTCAATTATAAAGTGCAAACACTTCTAAAGTATTATTTGTAAATAAGGTAACTTAGGAAAAATTTGAAACATTGAATCAATCCCAACTTAACAAGTTGAGGATAAGTCAAGTTATTGAGGATAAAGGCAAGAGTGGTTTTTGACTATTTTAATTGAATAGGTAAGTAATATACACAATAATAATGATATGTATTAATGGTTTTTGTTGGTAATATTATATTTAATATATAAATAACACATAGCTGAAAGGATTTTGTCATAAGGAAAGAGGTAAAACACGACGAACTATGTTTATTAATGATAGATAATTTGAATTTATAATTTAATAACAGTTAATTATCTCAAGTTGGGGATTTCCGATGACTGTGGAATGGAATAGGTGTAATTGAAACATTATTTTACAAGTCCCCCATTTAACGATGTGATGTTATTATTTAGGCTTGTAGAAACCCAAATACGTTATCTACGCGTATGCTATATCTGACTCTATCAGTAAGTTTTTATTAATAATATCATCAGCCTATATTCCCATTGCTGGTACACAAGCTTGGATTAGAACTGAATGAGTAGAGCCCGCGAGGTATGAGACACCATAATTAAGTATATCCAACAGACCCATCTATATGTACGTATGTACATCTATTATGTAAAATGTATGTAAATCTATTATATAAAATGTATGTACATCTATTATATAAAATGTATGCATATCTATTATATAAAATGAATGTCTATTTCCCTTGGTCATCGCATCATGCTTGAACGGACGAACATTTTCGCTAATTCTTTTTTTTGTTGTGTTTATCATCGTCAGGAGAAGGTCTTATGGAAGAAAAGAAATGGAGTTTGAGAGAGAAAGTTGAGCGGATTTTTTTTAATACGCGGGTAAAATTGCGAGGCGCAGCTAGTAAATTATAATTATTACTATTAAAATGATAATTTATGCTATATTATTATGTATGCTTCGGTATACCTTTGTATACCTAAATATATAAATATCTTTATATTTTGTTAATCACATTACATAAACAAATAATATAGAGATACCAACCTTATCAACAATACCTACACAAAAATTTCCGGTGTAAGAATATCAAAACACTCTTCACATAATATGTTGTATGTATTATAAATAATCCTTGTTTTCTGAATGCTGTGATGTTGATAGCAGTGGCGTCAGCTTGTCCTTTTAGCTGGAAAATCCAATCTTTAACCAATGACGTCATATTCGGTTTTAATTCTAATTTGACCTAACACAATTGGTTTCAGGGACTCGTTCCAATTTCCTGCAAAATGTTTCTAAATTGATTCCTAAATTTCACCAAAAAGAATAATTTTTGGACTAATCGTTTATAACGCCCAACGATCACATACATAACCACCCTTGACCCTAACTAGGATTCCCTGTATCTTGGGACCCAGGAACTACGCAGACCTTGGTCCTACAACACCCAGACTCAGAACAAGTATATGCGCTTTTTTCTACAAATACTTGTCCTGTCACGGGAACCAAACCCGCCGCCTCCATGTTACGAGCCGACCTGCCCAACCAGCACACCACTGTCAATGATTTGAATGATTTGACCGCCTCTGTGGTGGTTTTGATATGATTTGACCTAACACACAATTGGTTTCAGGGACTTATTCCGATTCCTCCAAAATGCTTCTATATTGATTCCTAAATCCTCCAAAAAGAATCATTTTTGGACCTATCGTTTGTAAATACATTCACGTGAACGATTGATCGGATTTTTATTGAAATTCAGTAGATGGGAAATGTAGGGACCTTTATTAATTTATGGTTTAAATTTTTATGGTGAGTATTCTGGCAACAATTCGAATTTACGTGTATTACGTACATGTGTATTTATATGCGCACATTAATGTTGCCTCAACAACGCTGGAAGACGCCACTGCTGAACATAATACGCCCACATCAGAATTGGGGTTGCCAGTAGATTATAATGCCCAACTATATTAACTAGTACATATTACCTTTTTTCATCCCCCTTAGATGAATTTTGACACAAGTTCTATAATCATATCACATTGGAGTGATTAGTAATAGTAGTATTATAATATTTTATAATCTGTGGTAATAGGTAGGTTTTCTGTAATACCTATATGAAAATGAAATGAAGTGTTTAAATACGGTTACTTTTTTAGAGAAGCCATCCATAAATGACGTCACATGAAAGAGAGCAAAAAAGAGCTGGTCACACATTTGTGAGACCCCCTTCCCCTATCTAGTGTGATGTCAGACATTTTTAAATTTAATTTTATGTTTAGAAATTTATGATATTAAAAATGTAGTGTTGTAATACTTAGATATAAATAATTATATTTTGAAAAAATGTGATGTCACAAAATTTGGGTCCCCTCCCCGCCCCATGTCACACAATATCACACTTCCCTGATCCTCTCCTTCCCCCTTAACGTGTGACGTAATTTATGAATGGCCACAGGTACGGTCTATTAAATAAAACACAATTTGCTTCAGAGTTATTTTATTCCACCTTGAGCTTTTAGGTGTTGATCTCACGTCAAACCTTAACTTTGGATCCTACATCGAGTCTAAAGCCAAAATAGCTTCAAAAAACTCGACATTTTGTCCAAGGATAAGGCGGTACTTCACTTCTGGACAGCTTCTTAATCTCTATCAAGCACAGGTCTGATCGTGTATGCAGTACTGCTGCCACCTGTGGGACGGGTCTGCCAAGTACCAGCTTGAGGCTCTGGGCTCGATTGAAAGGCGTGCCAAAAGGCTCATTGACTATGACACTTTGTTTGGTGAAAGGCTTCAGAGCCTAGCACACCGACGTAAGGTGGCAAGTCTATCGGTCTTTTACCGATTACACCTCGGTGAATGCGCACAAGAACTGCATGATCTCATTCTCCCATCACCATTCCACTACCGGACTACTAGACGCTCGGCTAAGCGCCATCCTTTCGTGGTCGAAATACGACCTATTCGTACCAAGCGATTTGATTCCACGTTCTTAATTAGAACGGCTAAGGAATGGAATGCCCTGCCAGCGTCTGTGTTTCCGGCGAAATATGACCCGGGCGTGTTCAAGAGAAGAGTGAATAGGTATTTACTTGATTAGCATGCTACACCTTCGATCACATCGTCACTTCCCATCAGGTGAGAGCGTGGTCAAATGCTAGACAAGTTAGAAGTAAAAAAAATAATCCTGTCTGTATAAAAAATCTCTCTGATTAAGTAGATAAGATTAAAAAATGTGTCTTTAAGACGGCGATATTATTGATTTTTTCTGTATCATACTTTTTCTTGTTAATTTATTTTGAAGTACCTATTAATTAAATGTAGTGTTTTAGATACATTGTACTAATCGTTACAAATATGTAGACAGTTTATTTATGTCTTGTCAATCTACACTCTCGTCTTGAGGTGAATGACCGCTGATGGATGGCAAAAAAGCTACACACAGGTGCTTTTTTGACTGAGTATTAAAATGTTCGTTGATCTTTTGAATTGTGACAGGTTATGTAAAACTTAAATTGATAGCTTGTTTTAATGTCCTTCAAAATATTTACTGTATATGTAAGTGGTTTTTTACCTTTGATACGGTTGCATTTGACCACTGTCTCAACTAATGCTAAGAGAAGACGCGGTCGACGATGGGACATGCTTACCTAGAAGATACCGGTTCACACTGCCTTGAAATCTTTTTATGGAAATTTCATGTAAACATATCCTGACTCCCTTAGGTTATCCAGGCAGATAATCAAAGATCTCTTCGTTTACTTTATAGCGTAAAAGAAGGACCAAATAAATAATCAGACATTTGCATCCTTTATAAAAGTGAAACGGTTTCTGTTTGTTTTAAGTTGTTTTAGTTTGTTTTAAAGTTTTCTTCAGTCGTGTGATCTAAAGCACACTCGTTTTTTTATCTCAGCCCATTTTTATAAGGCCCCCGCTTCCACACCCACTTAGATCAAATTTTTTTAAAGAAAAGTGCCTTTCGAAAATGGCAAACTAGACCACCATTTTGAACGATCTCATCATGGTTTCAGAGTCATCCAATCACTATCTGCATATTTAATGAAGCTGTATTTCCACCGCCTTGAATATGTCGACTAACTTCCTCAACTACTGGCCGTTTTAAATAGACCTCTCCAAGCTCAGTTGTGTACGAAGAAATTGATAAATAGCTTGTGACATTTAGGTACATACTCAGCTAGTTCCAAAAATTGTTACGGTCAAATTAAATTTGTCGGTAGCTATTTTATTTTTGTCTCACGTGAACCTGAAGTTTACGAGTGCGCGTGACCGACGGCGGTGACGAATCGGCACTTGACTGTTATCCAAAAAAATATACATAATAATGTGTTGTAAAATTACATTATTATTCCTGAATATACCTAATATCTTCATATTTATGTAGTCACGTATTTGACACAATAAGTCTGTGAATATAGTAAGATAAACATCATATATGTACAAGGTGGAATTTAATTCGTTCTTTTCCTTTAATGTATGTATTCAGTCCATGCTATAGAATGCTCCCATATAACTAAATAAAAAAGTACTCATGACATAAAACTTAAATCTAGGTATTATCGAAATTAAATTCTAAAGAAAAGCCTTGTGATATTGAAGAAAGTAGGTGTTTTATTGCCTATTAAACTTTTACAAAGCACTCAGCTGGTACCCGCGCTGTGTGTACCGTTAAATAGACATTTCGGCTGTCATGCAGTTATTTTAAGACGCACTAAATACTAAAACATAATCTATTTTTTTTTATTGGACTTTGTACGAATATTCTATAACATGGTCTGAGTACATACATTTCAGGAAAAAAGTGAATTAAATGCCACCGTGTATATATATATAGGCTTATATGGTTCGGTCAACGAAATGTCTAAAAGGGGTGTAAAAACTGTATAGAGTATGTAATCAGAGACCCATTTCTTTAGAGTGCTTTGAGAATTAGCAATTAGCATACTAATTCCTAACAGCCCTATTAATAAACGGGTATTAGTCTCGGATTAGTTACTTCAGCTTTTGTCCTTTTTTTGCTACTGATTCCAGTATTCTCTTTCGATCCAGCTAAATGAATATTTAGCTGGATTCGAAGAGACAAAACATGGTGTAACTAGTCTAAAGGTAGTTCGTGTTTATTAATAAGGCTGTAAAAGTCCTGACGTCTAGGAGGTAATTCAGAAAGGGCGGCAGATAATTTGGAGGTTTTTACTTTTAACTTGAAAATGGTTCATTGTAGAAAAAAACTTGTTGCCAATCGCACCAAAAAGTACTCGCATAAATGAAATTTTGAAGACTTATGATAAAAAGATCCATCCCATTCCATTGTATCATATTATTTTCCATAAAAGAGTGATAATCTGTTCTTAGAATCTTAGAAAGTTTAATCTTTGGCTTAGAAGTATTTATTATCCTGTTCTCATATTATTTTGTAAGAAAGCTGTTGGTTGTCCAAATAAAATAAAATAAAATTGCTGTAATTATTGAATCAAAGGATTTTTATTGCAAATAGGCTATTTTTAGCACTTTTACAAGTCCAAATGAGGTTAGGTACTTAAAATTAAGTTACTGTGCTAAGCATATAAAATTTCAAAGTGCTTGATGTCAAATTACTATATATGGTAATATATCTGAATTTGAAAAAACAAAGAAGTCCTGTTTCCTACTATTGGTGCAAGCAATCCGGCATAATGCAGAACAGAAAACTCCGATCCGAAGCTTCGATTACACATGTAAAAAAAAGCTACTAGAAACTTACAGTGACGTCATTTTTGTTTAAATCAAATCAGATTACGGATAGTGTGCAAAATCACTGTCTAGGTAGGTAATTTTTATCCCGGAAAGTATATTAAATAAAGGCTGTACCAAAATGCAGGCAAAGGGCGTAAACCGCACTTCTATTTATTGGTCGGCTTAAACTCTGCTAATCTAAATATTAGGTCTTTACCTATGAAATTGCCGTTTTGTTTGAAAAAAGTTAAAGTATTTTTTTTTCGAACTTATTTATTTCTTTTATTCAAAGTAATCACCCCTGCAATCAATGCATCTTTGCCAACGCTGTGGCAGTTTATGGATGCCCTTCTTGAAAAAATCAGCAGGACGGGAGACAACAAACTCTGCAAAGGCGTTTTGTACTGCCTCTCGGGAATTGAATTTTTTTCCCGCTAAAAAGTTGTCCAAATTTTGGAAAAAGTAATAGTCGGTAGGCGCAAGATCTAGTGAGTATGGCGGATGAGGGAGAGCTTCCAAACCCAACTCATGCAGCTTAGAGACGGTCTGTTGTGCAGTATGGGGTCGCGCGTTGTCGTGAAGTAGCAGTGGAGACGACCGATTGACCAAAGCTGGTTGCAGACGTGCGAGTTTCGCCATCATTGTGGTCAGTTCTTCAATGTACACATCTGCAGTAATGCTCTCGCCGTTTTGTAAAAAGCTATGATAAATCACACCAGCACTAGACCACCAAACTGTGACCATCACCTTTCTAGGGGTCATTTTTCGTTTTGCACATTGCTTTGGTACCGAACCAGGATCTAACCAACTTGCTGAGCGCTTTCGATTGTCAAAAAGAATCCATTTTTCGTCGCACGTAACAATTCGGTTCAAAATTCCTTCATTTCTGTGCCTGTTAAGCAGCGCAAGGCAAGTCTCGACGCGTACGTTGCGCTGGCGATCGTTAAGTTCGTGGGGCACCCATCTATCAAGCTTTTTTATCTTGCCAATCTGTCGCAAATGGACCAATATTGTTTTGATGCTAACATCAAAAGCTGCTGCCAGCTCAGCTGTAGATTGAGATTCATCAGCTTCCACAATCGCCTTTAATTCATCATTGTTGACCAAAGTTTCCGGACGACCATGAGGTTCATTTTTCAAGTCAAAATTCCCAGAACGGAACCGAGCAAACCAATAACGGGTTGTACGTTCGTTTGTACAGTTCTCTCCGTAAACATCGTTGATGTTACGTGTCGTTTGTGCCGCGTTGGTGCCACGACGGAACTCATATTCCATAATTGTTTTTTTATTATTATTCCATAATTATTTAAAAATGTTGAAAGGTAATGAAAATACAACGCTAATCAATAAACAAAAGACTTATATTGTAAATAGAATGTCATATTTATAAAACAAAATTAATTTGAATTTAGAATTCATAGCCAATCAAAACTTTTTTTTGTTTGAAAAAGTCTGTACTGCAATACGGCAATTTCATAAGTAAAGACCTATTATATATAACTCAAAAGGTGACTGACTGACATAGTGATCTATCAACGCACAGCCCAAACCACTGGACGGATCGGGCTGAAATTTGGCATGCAGGTAGATGTTATGACGTAGGCATCCGCTAAGAAAGGATTTTTCGAAATTCCACCCTTAAAAGGGTGAAAATTGGTTGAATTATTTTTCCATAGGCCACGCCGCGGGTGAAGCTGCGTGCAGAAGCTCGTAAGAGATAAATCGAGTGATTCCCATTGATTCTATTTGCGAATCGTCCCGCTCAGTGCGGAGACAGCACGGCACCAGACAGGCTAATTTTATTAATTATGTAGGCAACTATAGCCGCCTGCGATTATTTGAACACTTTTATCTACTACGCGTTGCCAACCGTTGCTCCTGAACCTCCACCTCCTATAAGTTGTGTATAATAATAATAATATGTGTGGACATCTCACACAACGCCATCTAGCCCCAAACTAAGCAAAGCTTGTGCTATGGGAACCAGATAACTGATACAATACTTAGATATGTTTTTGTTTGTAAATACATACATAGAATACAATATGACACCCAGACATAGAACAAACACCTATGTTCATCACACAAATGTTTGTCCTGAGTGGGAATCGAACCCACAACCCACAGTTCAGAAGGCAGGGCTACTACCTGTCACATTGTCTGCCTGTCTTGGACGTTGGAGGAGCCGGTGTTAAGGAAAGTTCTGCACTTATTTAGAAATGTCTTTATTGTTCTTGTCTCAGTCGTGACGTGCTTGTGTGTGGTGGTGTTGCCACACGCTGACTACTATAATATACTCAACATCTTCCCCTTTGACTCTAAACAATACAAAATTAGACTCGACACAGTAAGTTTCAACTTAACGAATCTATATAATACTATATGGACATATCTAGTATTAACATACTCTATACGGTACAACACTATTATTGACGTATGACTATTTTGACATTTTGTAATTTGACACAACGATACAATAAAAACAATATGAAATTAATAATAATGTACTGATATGAATTAACAATATTCAATCAAAAATCAATAGGTGTGTACCTTAGCTCAAGAAAAAGTAAATTAGTAAATACAACGTTATTATGAATTGGATAACCTAACAAACATAATCGTCATATCTTGCAGGCATTCTAATAGTACGACCAGAAGAGCGTTGCGTGGAAGCACTGGGACTGTTTGTGGCTACTGCTGAAGGTTGTGTGCCGTGAGTGTCGTGTCTGGTGGTGGTGTCTGTGAACGACTAGAGTGAGAAACTTGTGTGTCATGTGAACATGAAGCATCAACAAACCTAGGTTTCAAAATGTGATGTCTATTGCGTCGGAACATACCTTCAGGAGAACTTATCGTGTATGATCTTGGTTGAGGACCTGAATCTACAACAATACCTGGTGTCCATTGACTGTCTGGCTGCTTCTTGAAGTATATCTTTTCTCCCTTCTGAAGTGTTGACAATGCTGTGGAATGTTTATTATAATAAAGTGATGTTTGTTTATTTTGTTTTTCTATACTACTCCTCAACTTTTGCAAATCTGGAAGTGTGAAGACTAATTTATCTTGATGAATAGGTATTGTAGTGCGTAGGAGCCTTGACATGCATAATTGAGATGGTGAATAACCTGTAGATTTAGGTGATGTCCTATATTGTAATAGTGCAAGATGAGGATCGGTCTTATCAGCATGGCATTTAATTAATATATTCTTGACAGTTGCAATGGCTCTCTAATTCAATTAAATTAACTTTTTGTGCCCTACAGACTGCCTCAAAATGATTAGGTTTGTTACATTTACGACATATTTTTCCTTCAGCTGGACAGCGAACTCGATGTACTTGACCACAGCGATGGCATATTTGACTGGGAATGTTGGACGATGCTTGATTGCTTCTGAACAACTGTTGATTAGGCTTGCTTACAGAATAGTTGGATCTTGAGGATACTGACGGACGAGACTGGTTTGTTGGTGTTGAACTCACTGTTTGACGATATTGACTTGTATGATTTGACTTAATAGCTGCCACTATGTCTTCTGTCTGTGATTGCAACTGGCTTGACTCAATTTTTGTATTCCTTATTGTCTTTGCGAGCTCCACTGCACTTTCGAAAGTTTTAGGTTTCTCTACCAATAATCTCTCTTTAGTATGCTGACACATCAGGTTCCAAGAAAATATATCTTTGAGTAAATCATCCTGGAGAATCCCAAAATTGCATTGAAGAGCTATGTTTTTGAGATCGGTGGCATATTTCTCGATGCTTTCATCGGGCTTTTGCTTTCTATTAAATAGTTTGTGTCTCTCAATGACAATATTAATTTTTGGTGTGAAATGCCTTTCATATCTGTTAACTAGATCTTTGAATGTAACGTTGTCTATGTCGACGTCGAACGAGTAAAATACTTCCAAAGCTTCCTCACCAATGAGGCTGAGCAAAATCGCTACCTTTCTTCTGTCTGGTTCATCTTCCAGGTTGCTTGCACGAAAATTATGCCGTAATAAAATTTTTCCATGCAAGCGGCATATTACTTGTGATCTTCAGAGCTGGCGGCGTTAAGTTGATTCCAGCATTTGTGAATTGCACTTTCTTGTCCATCTTTTCATCCTTAGTCGCCATTTTGGTGGCGTGGCTACTATGGTTAGCCACGGGCGGCAGATACGGCAGATTCTTTTGCTCGCTATCAGCGTTGGGTTTACTATGACTATTTCTGACACCATGTCACATTGTCTGCCTGTCTTGGACGTTGGAGGAGCCGGTGTTAAGGAAAGTTCTGCACTTATTTAGAAATGTCTTTATTGTTCTTGTCTCAGTCGTGACGTGCTTGTGTGTGGTGGTGTTGCCACACGCTGACTACTATAATATACTCAACACTACCAACTGAGCTATCGGGCCAGTCGTATGAAATCGAAGTAGATGTAGTAAGTGACTTACCTCAGTGTTTACGATCTCCTGGTAGTTTAGAAACAAATAGAGTAATAGTAAATGTAATACTTACCGAAAATCAAAACGCAATAAAAAAACGAGTATGCTTTAGACCATACGACTGAAGTAAAACCTTTTTAGCTCCATCTATCGGCCGGTATAACTAAGTTTTAGCTTTGTTTAATGTTAATGTCGCCATCTTGACAATTGTAAATCGTCTATTTACCGGACGATGTCAACATAATAACACAAATTTTAAGTAATTTTTATCTTTGTTATGTTGACAATGTAGATTTACGTGAAACAACCACTTTCAACTCCTGTTCGCCTCGTTACGCCTCGTTACGCTTTCACCAGCTTACTCCTCAAGCGTGCGTAAAGTTTTACTTCAAACATTAAGTATTATGTTAACACGGCGTTAATTTGCCTTTTTACTACTCCAGCAGTAACAAAAATAATAAAAATATCCGAAATTATTACTATACTGGTCAGATTGGTACCTATAAAGTATACTATACGTAACTATAGTACAATATAGTGTACTATAATTAGATATGTATGCACACGGGTGGGTAACAAATCGTATAGATTAAGGTTTTATAATGATTCTAGATATTCAAGGCAGTTTTTTATTGTACCAATACCTACTTTTTGTTTTTAATTATAGAGTTTACTTTTCTAATTAATGTACTGAAATGTTTGCTGTATATCTAGTAGGATAGAAAGGTCACTACATTATTTTTCAAAATCAATGGTTTGTCTTTTTTGATATTGGGCATTTGAACGAACGAAAAACTACTCTGCCAAACGATCATCATCAGCATCAAGATGTCCACCTGAACATAAGCCTCCTACATAGGACGCCGCTTTTACTGGCCTGATAGCTAAGTTGGTAGTAGCTCAGTTGGTTGTGGGTTCGATTCCGAGAACAAACATTTGTGTGATGAACATAAGTGTTTGTTCTGTGTATGGGTGTTATATTGTATTCTATGTATGTATTTACAAACAAAAAGTATCTAGGTATCGTATCAGTTATCTGGTTCCCATAGTACAGGCTTTGCTTAGTTTGAGGCTAGATGGCGCTGTGTGAAATGTCCACACATATTATTATTATTATTTCAACGTGCCTTTTCGATACTTACGTAAAATAGACCAGTCTGTAATGTCTATGCCAACCAGCACTTGACCAGCCTGGTGCAATAATGCTTACGCTATACTCCTTCAGCCTTATTAATAAACGGGTATTAGTCTCGGATTAGTTACTTCAGCTTTTGTCCTTTTTTTGCTATTGGAATATTTAGCTGGATCGAAAGAGACAAAAGATGGTGTAACTAGTCTAAAGCTAGTTCGTGTTTATTAATGAGGCTGCCTGTGAATAAAGGCTTGTGTCCCATTGTTAATGTAATAAATACTTAAGTAATAAATATGTAGGTACCTTAAGTGCGTGTCACTGTTTCATTTCCTGCAGGCGCTCATTACTATTCAAAACGCCTCAAATTTTAGATGGATGCAAATACTTATTTTAGATTACCTTCTAGTAACTAAATTGACGAAGTTTTTGGCGGGAAAACGAAAAAGATCGCGTCGCCGCCGCATTGTATTATTTTCCAAAACTTGTGTTATTTTCAGTGTTAGTGCATAAAATTGGTGGCATTTTATTCGTTAAGTGCTGGATTACAGACATGAGTGTGGGAAAGTGGTATAATGATGGTGAAACGTTTCTTTTCGTGTTGTTTCCAAAACTCCATAGAAGCTTCAAGTAAAGTGGCCACCACTTTACTAGGAGTATGACTTTGACTAGACTATGACTTGACTATGACTTGACTTGATGACTTCGACTGTGACTTGATACATATTTGCGTAAATATCATTAACTTGAAAAATTATCAATTACTTGGCACTGGCTACAAAAGTGTGAAGCCAAAACATAAAAAAAAAACTAAGTTGACAATGTAAACCAATGAACGTAGCGTCAATTGCACGATTTATGATCACGTGCAGTCATGCATGTTCCAAGGTGATCTTCAAAAACAAGCATAAATAAAAGAAACTAATGACACGCGACCAAAATATAAGTTCTAACAATACAATGCTATATAGTTACCTACGGTGAAATCCTAAAATCAGAGCGCTTAATAATAGTAATAACTAGCTGCGCCCCGCGGTTTCACCCGCGGATAAAAGGTAGCCTATGTTTTAATCCACTATATAAGCTATCTACATTCCAAAAATACTTAAAAAACGGTATGAAAAGTATCCTATATCCTACGTCTCCTGGTTCTAAGCTACATCCTCACCAATTTTCAGCCAAATCGGTTCGGCCGTTCTTGAGTTATAGATAGTGTAACTAACACGACTTGCTTTTATAAGTATATATAGATGTATTATAATATATATAAGATAGCGCCCAACGATCACATACATAGACCCTACATGGACCGACATGGACCCTAACTAGGATTCCCTGTGTCTAGAGACCCAGGAACTACGAGGACCATGGTCCCACAACAACCAGACTCAGAACAAGTATTTGCCCTTTTTTTCTATGCACAAATACTTGTCCTGCCGCGGGAATCGAACAAGCTGCCTCAATAATCAACTCAATATGCGTCGAACATAAATTTTCACGGCGGAAATTACTTACATTTCCAAAGTTGAAACTGTGTTCTGCAATATTTTGAATGGAATCTATCAGGGCGCTATAATTATTTCCTGTCCCGTGTATATGACAGGCTTTTAAGCTATCACGTTTTACATGGCGACAGTTCAATTTTACCCGTATTCATTAGCTGGTACATATTCAATATTTTTAGACGATCTGCAAAACGTTGTTTTATAGCTTGTCAAGAGTTTATGCTCTTTATGTCTGATGTCATATTTTATTTTCTTCTTTTCCTGACACTACATACGACCTTTTAAATATATTTCCACTTATTTGTATTATTTTAAAGCGCATATTTGTTTGTATTTAATTTTAACCTAAAAAGCCTGTTTCACCTAATTATCCCAGAGAACTAAAAGTTGTAACTCGGAGATGTACGGGTATGGTGTATAAAGGATTAAAAGCTACAGTTGCTTATTTGCTTACAATCAATGATTACAAATATGATTCTTATCTAATGAGACTTTATGATCTGATCTCACAGTTTAGTAATCTTATTACTAGATTGTGTTGATGTCTCAAGATGACGTGCGCAGTGCAGTGTCACGCGAAACTCTACACTTTAGAGTTCCGAGTGACACTGCAGCTGATATGGGCAGCCGTGTCGTTTAACATCAGGCGAACGGTTAGCACGTCACGTCATTCCTTAACATAAAAAAAAAATAGCAGGTATGTTAGGGATATAATATTTCGGATCTAGATACAGATACGTATAGGAATAAAATTATATCGATTTCGGTTACGGTTATTACGGAAATGTAATTATTTCGGATTATCCGCTAGTTTCAGATTGTTTCGGTTACGGATGCACCGAATTTCACGTGGCGCGCGAGTGGTGAAACAAATACCTGTGGAAATGAAACTCATAGTTTATTTATTTAGTGTGTGAGTGCTCACCAAAATGTTAAAGACCTTTCTAAACGTCTGGTCGAAGCCACACGTGACCAAAATGCTGGCTTCTACTTCGGCCAAAGATTGAGCATTACCATTCAACGTAGCAATGCTGCCAGCATATTGGGCACGTTGCCTACTGGTAGTGGTTTGTTTGATTAAGTTCCCTTTTTTATGTTTATAAAAATAATAAAAATAAAAATAAAAAAATAGTAAAAATATAAGCAGATAACAGAGAAGTAATAAAATTTATTTAGACTCCGCCCTAATGCGAAACTATCCGAAACTTGTAAAACGGATATGGTTACGGTTACGGATATATTTTATTTCGGATATCCGATAGTTTCGGTCACGGTTACGGAGCTCCATAACATCCCTGGTTAGCTCATGCTCATGCAGGTAACGTAAAGTAGAAATTGTAATTAATTCACACGTGTACCTAGCCTGTGCTTTGTCCCAGCACAGCTCAAAGCTTTATCCATAGCAATGCACAAATTCGCGAATTTGGGAGGTAGTTTTAAATTTTCCGTTGCCTATAGGTGCGCAACTCTACAAACAATCTGCGATTTCAAACATGTCATGACTGTCAAACAGTGTAAAATTTTTAAACTTCTATTGGTAGGAAATGGAAAAAAGGGCGCAACGTTACTTGCGTAGCAATTTCGATCTTTATTGTCACGAAACATGGCTCTTCTCATTAGTTTTATAACGCAACTTGCTTCCTAGTGTGGCATTAAATAAAAAATATAAGCACATCCTTTTATTAATGTTCCTAAAGGTGCTAATTGTGTTCGAAAACTTTCACAATTCATTATAAATGGAACATAAGCCGTTTTTGAACGGGCTAATACTGTTGGTCTCTACCAACCTTTACAGCCTTACCGGGTGGGAACGTAAAGCCTTACGAAACAGATGTTAAGTGATTTAATGAATAACGCTGTTCAAAATTCACTCATTTTTTTATTTCAGTCTCTCGCTCTACCATTTCAGTATGCAAATTTTGCTGTTGTCAGCTAAACGACAAATCTAGTTTTCCTTTTAATGAGAACAGACAGTAGCACTGCGCTTAAAAATGGCTGGAAGGTAAAGCGCATAATAAAATTGCTCTGTGGACGTGATAGAGTAAACAGAGACGTGATAGGTAGGTACTCCTAATGTTGCAGGGTTTTTACACAATAGCTTAGTTGGTACAAGCATCTAACTCGGTAAATAGGAAGACGAAAAATCAAATCGAGATGGATGCAAAAAAAAAAGATTTGTGAGAAAATTGGTTGTGACATTGTTGAGACATAATAAAAGCCTATTGAATGAAAAAGTTATTCAGTTTATTTGACACGTGACGTCATTGTAACTTTGAATTTCGATCTATGTCTATACTTTTTGTGAGACAAAAACACATATATTCTTATGCATTTGACATTTCTTTAAAATAACTATCTACATTTGGAGGAATTACGATATTTCTGTGTATCTAATACCCACAACGTACTATACAAATTGGGATCAAAGCCGTAAAGCTTGTTCATGAATTCGGTCGGATATAATGCTTTTCATAGCAATTTCATTCTATGCAGCATTCAGTTGCGTATGTAAACCCTGAATCGCTCTGAATTAATCCGTTCCTATAATTTTGATTGAATTTCACTTGGTAAGTTCGTTTGCTCACCAATTTTATTGGGTTCAAAAACAGTGAAAAGAAAATTAATGACACGCGATATGTTCACGCGAATTTATAATCCTACAGTTATTGTTTTATAGCAGACAGGTAAACTGAGTTGTAATAACAATGATAAAAAGAAGGTCTTTTCTTAATAAACATTTGCTGTGATAACGATTTTTCCTCTAAAAATAAATTCCAAGATGGTTCTAAGTAAACAAGGTATTCTGAAGAATTGTTATTAAAATGATAATTGATTTTAGTTATTGTAACAATAGTAACATAAATTATACTGCTGTAATTGTAAAGGTATGAATTGGGTCGTTCTAGATTCAGTGCCTAATTGAAGGGGTGAGAACAAAAACGGTTTGCATGATTTTTTTCACAAAATGACTAATTGGTATCGTTGTATTTAGCGTGAAATTATCTACAAAAATACATCCTCAAAATAACGATATGTGGCTTAAATCTCGAGATTTTCAGTCTAAAAACGGTTCATCTGACACAGGAATACAGTTCGCTTAGCATAAAAACCTCATTATATTTATTATATTATATTATATTTTTACAGTAATTCTACGACTTAGTACTATATTTTGTATTTTAAAATAGAATTAATATATTTTCAAGCAACTGAAATTCACATAAACCTTTTCTATTACTCTATTATTATCTATTACCTTATAAGCACTCTACATTAAAATGAAGCCGTTGAAGTTTAAAGTCACAAAGAAACTATCAATTTGACAGTTAAACCCTTTTTATTCTCAACTCTTCAATTATGTAAGCATCACTACGACTTACAGCAAAAATGATGGCCAGGCCGAATCTTCTCAACGCATTAGTTTCAATCTCAATTATGATTATCAATCTTGAATTTGTATAATGAATATGTTTATCTAGGGTAAATGATTCCGTTAGGTAAGAATAATTTTGAAAATGATGTCAATAAAAGTATACGGCTTAGTAGTGCATCATATTTAGTGAACATAATCGAAACTAGACAAATCAAACCTAGGTGCCTAAAAACATTTTTTTATGCAGTAGTGCTTCTTACATACGGAGCTGAGATGTGAATGGCCCCGGCTTAAGTTCACCAATTTTAAGTCATCTATAGAAAAGTGGGTATGTTTGGAGTTTCTTTGAAGTAGCAAATTAGAAATGAGAGGATCTAAAAAGTAAAAGAACATTGTATAATCAGCATCGCCCACGCAGAATTAGCAAATAAAAGCTGCAGGGAGTAGGGAAAAATCGCAGAACTGAGAATGGGGGAGACGTGGAACCACAACTTGACAATAATTGTAGATTGGCCGAATTCAGCTCTAGCCCTACATCGTGAGAAATTATGAACCTTGCCCAGAGTTAGGTAGTTTGTTTGTTCTTATAGATATCTTTAGCAAAATACTTGAATAATTTGAGCTAGCGTGACTTTTCAGTTATGGAATTGGAACTTGACCCTTATTCGGTTGGTAATAGACATAATAGAGGCTTTGCGATTGCAGTATTGCATTTGTCATAGATTACGCTGTAATTTAGTTGCTTATTCTTGCAATCTAGAGTCGTTGACACCACAGTCATATTAACATGGCACGTGGCCTGCTAGTGGTAACCAATAATCATCTAATATTATTATAGTGTTACATTGGAGCTTGGATTGGATATAATTTTATTCTATCCAAGTTGGTACCACCATATTGCTAACACTAACTGTATTAGTAAGTTTAAATGGAATTGGACCCGCATAATCACATACAGTCAGTAAAAACTCCAATCTGGGTCAAAACATTCTTGAGTGAATACCGTGGGTTGGATGTCTCCACTGCGGCTTCCTTACCAACAAGTCTTAGAACTTGCAGAATGCCGTTAGATGGAAACTGCTACGGAACGAATCTAAATCTCGTACTTGTTCTTGTAACATTTATTCTGTGATCTCGAAGCGTTCTAATGTGCGTGGCCTCTGCTCTAAGGTTCAGCGTGAACTTGTCCGTATTACAATCCGTAAATATATTGATCTCTACGTATCGATCAATCAGTCATCATCAGCCCAATATGTACTGCTGGGACCTTCTCTCACACGGTAAAATTGTAGATCATAATTGAAGGGGTGAGAATAAAAAGGGTTTAACTGATTTTTTTCACAAAATGACTTATGGGTATCGTTGGATTCAGCGTGAAATAATCTACAATAATACATTCTCAAAATACCGAAATGTGGCTTAAATCTCGAGTTTTTGAGTCCAAAAACGGTTTATCTGTCACAGGAATACAGTTCGCTTAGCATAAAAACATTATTATATTTATATTATTATATCATATTTTTACAGTAATTGTATGAATTAGTACTATATTTAGCATTTTAAAATAGAATTAATACATTTTCAAGCAACTGAAACTTACATAAACCTTTTCTATTACCTTATAAGCACTCTACATTAAAATTACGCCGTTGAAGTTTAAAGTCAATTTTCTCGCAACTATCAATTTGTCAGTTAAACCCTTTTTATTCTCAACCCTTCAATTCACTACGCTCTATAGCCAAGACCTACGGGTTTTTTAAGTAGTAGTAGTTAGTTTTTTTTAAGGTGCGTTGTTATGTATTAGTTGGTATTCAATAAAGTATTATTGTATTGTATTGTATTGTACGGGTATGTTCTAAAATGTTGTGCATATCCCACGTCAGGGGTCGTTCTGTAATTACGTGATGTTTTTTTAGCAAAATTTATTTATTTAATTGTCCCGTCCCTATGTGATCCATACGTGGTGAGGTTTTAGACTAACTCTCCTTGATGATGTTTCGTAATTTTTTTATAAACTCCCCCTTTTAAAATTTACGGTTAATGAACGATCCCTGACTGGTGCTGGGCCAAGTGGGTTTCGAACATAGGTTCGAACTATATCGCATAGGCGTGCGTCAGTTTAAAAGTTACACTAGCTACAACCGAGTTACACTTTACGTTTCGCAATAATTATATGAGCTAGTTCCATAATAGAGAGAATATAATTATAAATGTCTCAATTAAACAAACGGAAATACGTAAAAACATATATATGTACCAACAATAATTTTTTTTTGTAAAAACATGTGTAAAATATGAAGGTTATAGGAAGGTTATATATTGTTGGAAATCCTAAGTGGTTTTAGTTTAAAAAAAAAATAAGTTTACAATCAAGCTAAGAATATTTATTAAGATTTACTAAGAACCGACAATAATTAACCGCGTGATTTTATAAAACGTTCATCGCCTCTGAGCGCTGCCCTAAAAGTGAGCCAGAGCCTTCTTCGTCACTCGTATATATACTACGCCGCTTGCATCAGTTCCCGAAGTGAAGTATTTTGTAACAATATATTATATAGTTACCTTCACCTATATATATATAGGTGAAGGTGCTACCATTCGAATATGTGGGTAATTTAAATAACAACCGAGTCGCCTTGTTTGCCATTTTAAACAGATAAGTAAATGAATTAAGTCTTTGAGCTATTTATGCAGAATTATGTTTTTCTAATAATTGGACACGTGCAAGTTGAAGGTAGATTTGAGTTTGTACAATTCGATACTTTTGTTCTCTAGCTCTCTATAACCTTTACAGCGCACATACGAGTATTTGGTCAATCTACGCGGTCAAAATTATTTTATGTTTTTTTTCGATTCTAAGGGAATGACACCATTGGTGTCAATTCTGTGTACTCTAAAGCTAAACGAAATTAACATATTTCCGTTTTTTTCATTTCGCCTTTATCAGAAGAGTACCGCCATACTTAGAGTTTAGTTTTAGAGAATGCGACACAGAATCGACACCACTGTTTTGTTATGGGCTGCCGTATCGCTTAACATCAGGCGAACGACTTGCTCGTCACATCATTCAGTAACATAAAAAAAATGTTTTTATTTTAATAATTACACACATTGTTAACATCCTTTTTTTTTAGGGGTGGAAATGTCGTCGCACTTTCCTGCCACCACGGGGGTGAGGCAGGTGGTATGTGGGACTCAAACCCACTAAAACGCCCCCGTGAGCCTTCGTTCGCCGTACCGGGGCGAGAAGGGGTCGCGACTGCAGTCCAGCCAACTCGCCCCCGAACATTGTTAACATCCTGCTATAACATCAGACAGACATCTTTATTTTGCCCGTATGTATTATGTATTTTGCCTGTATTATCTGTATTAAAGTTGGACAGCTCCTACACACTTATTCTTCTGTGACGTATAAAACTTTGATTGCAATGCAACAAGAGAAATTTCTATACTAACTAGCACATAAACTGCATATTCAAACTGTCAAATCCATACAAATTTGTGTTTCTATTGGTTACAATCGAGTACCCAGCAGGTATCTTCTAGGCAAGCATGCCCACGTCATTGCTTAACATCCAGCGAGACTGTGGTCAAATGCTTTGCCTATTAGCAACAAAGACAAGGACAAAGATACACTAGCTGGCCCGATAGCTTATTTGGTAGGAACCCTGCCTTCTGAACTGTGGGTTGTGGGTTCGATTCCCACCCAGGACAAACATTTGTGTGATGAACATCGATGTTTGTTCTGTGTCTGGGTGTTATATTGTATTCTATGTATGTATTTACAAACAAAAAGTATCTAAGTATTGTATGAGTTATCTGGTTTCCATAATACAAGCTTTGCTTAGTTTGGGGCTAGATGGCGTTGTGTGAGGTGTCCACACATATTATTATTATTATTATTATGACACTATACTACACATTTTCGCGCATAACATTTTTGAACAAGTTGTTCACCAAATTTTTTTTTCTAAATATTATATTCTAATAACTTATAGGTGCTCTATTTATAACAAAAACAAAAAATTAAGTCGCTTTGCGCGAGTCGATATATTAGGCACCTAATTATAACAAATATTGTTATTTATTAACATAATATTTACATAATATTAAAAAAAAAAAAAACATTTTTATTGATATATACTGAATAATTAGTACTTATATTATCATCAAATTATAATAAATATTGCTATCATTATTAACATATATTTTAGAAACTATTTTTATTTTATGGGCATATTATTCACTGAATAATAAATATTAAATTTATATTATATTAATAAAGTTATCCTTCCTTATATTATCTTTAAGATACTACTCGAGTACAAAATCAGTAATGTGATATGTTTTACTTCAAATAAATAGGTGTAGAATCTTAACTATTCGAATGACAAATTACATTAAATAATACTTCTTTTTTCTAAGTATCTAATATAATATCATAATAAGAATGCATGTATTATAATTACCATTAACTTTAATTCTATTTCTGACTTTATTCTAATATCTTAATATATATAAATCTCGTATCACAATGTTTGTCCTCAATGGACTCCTAAACCACTTAACCAATTATAATAAAATTCGCACACCATGTGCAGTTCGATCCAACTTGAGAGATAGGATAGTTGTAAGTTTATATATATCTCAATTTATAATAGACATATATAAAATACCCGTGCAAAGCCGGGGCGGGCTGCTAGTACATATATATGTACCTATATTGATACCTTTAGGCTCAAAGGGTGTATCCACCATTATGGCAAAACTGAGATTTTAATGCAGTCATTTTCAGTTTTTATCATCATGTACCTACCATATATCAATATTGTAATATTTTTTACTTAAAACTAATATTTTAATGCAGTTATATTCAGTTTATATTATAATATATGATATATCAAGGTTATTGTATTTATGACTTAAAACTGAGATTTTCATGCAGTTATATTCAATTTTTATTATAATATACGAATATATATAACATCAATATAATAATATTTTTTTACTTAAAATTGAGATTTAAATGCGTTATATTCAGTTTTTATTATTATATCAATATTGTTACTTGTTTTACATTTTATAAAATGTATTGTTGCTATCAAATATTGCCGCAATAAAGTTGGCAATAATGATATCTTCACAGCAACTTTCTTAATAACCTGTGGCTGTACAATTTCAAGTACATGCATGACTTGTTGGAATGTGACTTTAAAGAAGCCTTTCCCAAAGTAAGCGATAACGCCCCCTTGTAGGCGCTGCGGGCCCAAAGAGGGCCGCAAGAGACCCAGAAAAAATTGAAGTTATAGTGGTTTTAAAGTAGGTGAAAGAATGGGGGCACTAAAAAATAATTTATTCTCAAAGTGGGCAATAGACAAAATAAGTTTAGGAACCCCTGCTTTAATGGGACAAAGTTTCATTGACATCATTGTGAAATTTTATGGCCTTATTTTTAACGTTTATTTATCTAAGGGTGGATTCGACCAAACTTGGATTTATACACGAGTAACTATACCAGAATAAATCTATTCCACGATATTATACTCGAGTAATGCATTCTTCGTATTTCCACGCAATACTAAGTTTAGCTACGCTTAGAATTAATATACGCGAATAGCGGAATAAATTATGAACGAATCTATTACCCAGTTAACAATTGCTGTTCTACAACGACACGGTATTCAAGCTTATGTCATATCAACTCGCTTTTGTCGTATTATAGTGTAGGAAAATAAATGAAAAAATACATGGTCGGACGTCTTTTTTTATCTTTGTCTATTTTGAATTAAAATATTCTCGGAATAATTCTGTTATTCCACCAAAAACGGCAGTATAATAATAATACTCGAATAGACTTGCTATTCTTAGAATTGTAGATGGTAAAATGTGAAATTGATTTACTCTCGAACAAATGGCGATTTATTCTAAGAATAAAATTTACTCTCGTTTGGTCGAATCCACCCTAAACAGTGTAGAACCTTATATCGGTTTTTTACATTTTAATAATGTTGGTTTTTTAAAGACTACCAAATATGTATAGATTAGGCGCGTTATAGTATTTTTTTGTATAAAGCACGATCAAGTAATCTTCTACTTACATAGTACTATTAGTTACCATAATCATATATTTCATCAGGGCTACAGGGTGACGCTGTAATACCCGGTGACTCTGTAAGGGTCGGTAGAGACCAACAGCATTAGCCCGTTCAAAAACAAAACATTTCTTCAGGATATAAACTAAATTACGTAATCACATTTTGATTGCTGGCTCTAAAAGAGACAAAATATTAAAAATTAGAAATTTTTAAATTTCTGTTTGCTATATTAAGCAAAATTGGTAAAATACTGTGCTTTTGAAACCTTTCAGAGACATTGAGACAGTGGGCTATCCTTGTGGATTTATTCAACACTTTTACGAGATTAATTCATACACAGACAGCCTTCGCAGTTCTCAACTTACTGCTCTCTAGGTTGCTAATTTAATTAGAAACAAACACCGGTTTTTGCAAAAACGACTTAAAAATAATTTTCCGAAAAATGTTTGTTGTTTGAACAACTACAAAATGCCGTCGCAGCAAAATCAAAACTAGTTTACAAAAACGTAGATTTGACACATTTTTTTTGTTGATTTCATTTCGTTCATTATTTACATTTAGTTGCCTTTGCAGAATTAATATACTACAAGAGTTATCAATGTTATTGTTGCTAATTCTGTCGTGACTCGGTCACTCACTGTCCTACAATATTATCATATCAGTAGCAAATAAAATTTCAAACATCCGTATTCTTTTACATCTTTATAACAAAAGGCAATCGCTATCTGAACACAAACTTCGAACCTTAAGTACCGTAATAACTGCCGTCACAGATTAGATAATAGTAATGATGCTGTTAACCAATAATAGCCCATTTACACATTTGCCTTATTAGATAGATATTTCCGAAATAACATGAACGTAAGATTGCGTCAATATGATAGACATAACAATATGTGTAGAATATACAAAAACAATTTGAAATTTCCTAAATAAATGCCTTCAATGACAGGCTGTTTAATGTAATAATAATAATAACGCCCAACCATCACATAGTGGATCCTGGACTCTAACTAGGATTCCCTGTGTCCCCAGGAATTACGAGGACCATGGGCCCACAGCACCCAGACTCAGAACAAAAATTTGCGCTTTTTTTTCTGTGCACAAATACTTGTCCTGCCGCGGGAATCGAACCCACCGCCTCCGGGTTATGAGCCGACCTGTTCAACCACTACACCACAGAGGCTGTCATAAACGAACATAGGTTCTAATTTGACATAATTCTGACATATTGATATAATTGTATCACTCACTTAAGTTTGAACGTCTCCTTATACATATCCAACTTTTAATACGAAGAAATTGAACCAAATCGGATCGTTGTTTAAAATAAGACTTGATACCAAAGTCTGAACGATCAACTCTCCGCGAGAGTCCCATCATCTTTATTATGGCTAATAGTGGAGTATAAATGGAAGAAGAGATATAGTAGTAGCCCCACGCAAACAATGAAGAAGAGTATACAAAAGCAGACGACGCACTCGGACAGGTATATCCTGAGTCGATCCATCCTAGACGTCCGCAAGCCGGGGATGTCGACGCTTGAATATGACCACATTTTCCGTGTTTCCTATGTGTCACCGTCTGAAAATAACAAAAACATTAATATTTATATAATTATCTGATTATTTTCTGGCGTTATTTTGGCTAATATCTACTAAGAACTTTGATAATATCATATAGGTAATCATAGATCATAAAAAACGATTGTGCTTTAGACGACACGACTGAAGTAAAACTTTCAGCCTTATTAATAAACAGGTATGAGTCTCGGATTAGTTACTTCAGCTTTTGTCCTTTTTTTGCTACTGCAATATTTAGCTGGATCGAAAGAGACAAAAGATGGTGTAACTAGTCTATAGCTAGTTCGTGTTTATTAATAAGGCTGCTTTAGTTTAGCTCCATAGCGGTATGACTTTGTTTTTGCTTTGTAAAATATTAAGCCATCTTGACAATTGTGAATTGTTATTTTACTGTACATAATAATATTTTTTTATACTTTGTAATGTTAACAATGGAGATATACGTGAACCATCTTCAACTTCCGTTCGCATTCACCAGCTTACTTCCCAAGTCAAGCGTGCGTTAAGAAGTTTTACTTCAATAAATTTGAAAATAGTTGGAGACGTTTCATATCGTAAAAACACTTAATGATATGTCGCCTAATGTAAGAAAATTAATACCTTATACAGTCAGTAATAACTTTAGTAATCTAATAACAGATCAATAACCAATTACAGAGAACATTCATATCTATTAAGAGCTAGCAAGTGTTTCAAAAACTTGGCTGTGAGACATAATATCGACCTTTTTAATACTTCCGCTAATCAGCTGAAAAAGCTGATGGGCAATGCATTTTTTAATAATTAGGGAGCAAAGTGGTGTGAATTGAGTGTAGAAGTTGTATTTTTTTTTGTGTGCATCCGTCTTTCTATGTGTAATTATTTGTTTTTTTATGTATCTAAATACTTTGTAATGTACTTGTAATTGGTCTTCTTTATAAGCTGCAAGTTTTCTTAAAATCTTAAAATAAAATGAATGACAGTAATTTGTATGTAAATGTTTTTTTTTAATTAAATGATTTTGCAATTATATTCCATTAATATAAGCTTGATGTTAAGAAAACATCGAGATCTGGGCTAGACCAGTTACGTGTACATATTCACGTTTTGTTAATATGACATACATTGTAAAGATAAAACGGGTCTATTCGCGCACAAAAATTATCAAAATGTAATTTTGACTTGATATTTTAAACGTCGAGGTTAGTCAAAATTATGTTTTAATAATTTTTGTGCGCGAATTATATCTTTACAATATGAGTTCAAGTCGCGAAAGTTTAAAAAGTGTTATGACATACATTTTCTGATTTTAAGAATGAATATAAATAATTAATAAATGAATAATTATACACATTTTACACAGCGCCATATAGCCCCAAACCAAGCAAAGCTTGTACTATGAGAACCAGATACCTGATACAATATTTAAATACTTTTTGTTTGTAAATATATACATAGAACACAATATAACACCCAGACACAGAACCAACACCTATGTTCATCACACAAATGTTTGTCCTGGGTGGGAATGGAACACACAACCTACAGCTTGAAAGGCAGAGTTACTACCAACTGAGGTATTGGGCCAGTCAATGACTATATATAGGACTCCCGGATCGTGAGGCGACCGGGAGTCCTATATATTTCAATTTTAGAATAATATTTAAAAAAGCATATTAAAATATATTATATTTTAAGTTAAGAATCTATTTATTGGTCAAGAATTTGCGTGATTTGTATATGGGGAAGACATTATTTAATAAATATATATATTATATTTCTTTATAGTAAATAAATTTTCGGCTTAAGACATTCTTCTTAAGAGTCAAACAAATATTCTTACTTCTAGTAAATATTTACTTAAAATAAAACACTACTCAAGAATGAAATTATTCTTGGAGAAAATCTTTGTCAGGACAAATTACCGGGTGTAATATTGGACTTAGTGGGCTTTAGTTTATTGAATTTATATACTATTATATATCCATGTATTATTATAATGCGTAAAAACTGCGTACTAAACCAAAATAAAAAAAAAGCGTAAATAAAAATACGTGTGTTAAAAATAACCTAAGTAAGTCTACTATATAAAAATAAGTCGGGTTTTCCTTCCTGACGCTATAACTCCAGAACGCACGAACCGATTTCCACGGTTTTGCATTTGTTGGAAACGTCTCTGGCTCCGTGAGGTTTATAGCAAAGAAAATTCAGGAAAAATTCAGGACAAACCAACATTTTAAGTAGATGGCGCCGGTGCGTGATACATTGTTTTTCGTATATTATAAAATGTTTAATAAATAAACGTCCACCCGAGCGAAGCCTGGACGGGCCGCTAGTAGGTACTAAAAATAAGTACAGTTTCCGTATGAATTCGTGCCGGTACTAATTGAATAAGCATGTAATAGTATTGGCACTTTATTGTAATGTAATGTTATGTTGAAGGCTACGATGACTAATCGGTGTCACAAAATGCTTTAGTATCTAATACTTCTTGATATGTTTCAAAAGTCTTGTTCAACAGACGGGGCAACGGTTTACGGTATTTTTTTTTTAAGATTTGGCTCCACACTTTTGTGTATTTAGCCAGTGTCAAGTTATTGATAATTTATCAAGTTATCGATATTTCACGCAAATATGTGTCAAGTCACAGTCGAAGTCATCAAGTCAAGTCATAGTCAAGTCAGTCTAGTCAAAGTCATACTCCTAGTAAAGTGGTGGCAACTTTACTTGAAGCTTCTATGGAGTTTTGGAAACAACACGAAAAGAAACGTTTTACCATCATTATACCATTTTCTCACATTCACGCCTGTAATCCAGCACTTAACGAATAGAATGCCACCAATTTTATGCACTAACACTGAAAATAACACAAGTTTTGGAAAATAATACGATGCGGTGACCCAATCTTTTTCGCCTTCCCGCCAAAAACCCGTTTACGGTATTCCAACAAAAGTTATCTTCTTTGAAATTAAAGATAATAGGTACATATTCATCATAGTTTCAAAACTATCGTGAATATGACGGAAGATAACGGCTAACACTCGCAAAAACTTTTTCCCCAAGTTTTTTTTTTTTTTTTTTTTTTTTTTTTCATGTTAAGGAATGACGTGACGAGCTATTAGCCGTTTGCCTGATATTAAACGACACGGCTGCCCATATCAGCTGCAGTGTCTCTCTGAACTCTAAGGTATAGAGGTATTGCGACATTCATAATTTACTACAGGCACAAAAAAAAATAGAAAATGCCAAGATTGCCAGACTGCAGAAAGTTAATGGTTCATTACTAACGTTCAGATATTGGATACGCTTTTATAACAAGTTGCCTGACGGTATAGATCATCTATCAATGCATACGTTTATATTGTTCGTAGAGTCAAATCTGATGGAAAAAAATCTATTTTAACCGACTTCAAAAAAGGCGGAGTTCTTAATTCGACTGTATTAAATAATACCGTGCTGTGCGTCTAGCCTATTTGCAAGGCCTTTCAGAGGTGTCCTTGTTGTGCTTGCAACTCATATTACTTGCTTTAGTACAATTCCTTTTAAAAAGAATTACCGACTTCAACCCCAAGGAGAATATTATCAATGTAGTCGAAATTGTAATACGCATTATTAAGTATAACTCAAAAACTACATTTCAGATCCTGATCAGATTTAAATGGGAACACGGAAAGTACTAGCTTTCAAATAAAAAAAAAACAATTTAAATCGGTTCACCCAGTCAAAAGTTCCGAGGTAACAAACATTATTTTAGAGAGTTTTGGCGGGAAAACGAAAAAGATCGCGTCCCCGAATTGTATTATTATCCAAAACTTGTGTTATTTTCAGTGTTAGTGCATAAAATTGGTGGAATTTTATTCGTTAAGAGCTGAATTACAGGCATGAGTGTGGGAAAGTGGTATAATGATGGTGAAACGTTTCTTTTCGTGTTGTTTCCAAAACTCCATAGAAGCTTCTGGTAAAGTTGCCACCACTTTACTAGGAGTATGACTTGACTAGACTAGACTTTGACTTAACTTGATGACTTGGACTGTGTCTTGACTTGACACAAATAGGTATACATAATATTAATTAACTTGAGAAATTATCAATTACTTGACACTGGCTAAATTGATGGTGAAGAAGCCGAGACCATTCAGCTTCTCTCATATGTTGAATAAATAATAAATCCTGGATACTGACACACTTGTTTTATTTCTAATTAATATGAGAACAGTAATTTTATATTATAAATGCAAAAAGGAAACGTCTACCATATATGAATTGACACAAGAGAGAGAGCTATGGAATTGTACCATAGACTATCTATATTAGGGATGGGGCCAGGCTACTAGTGCTGTCACAATATAAATACACAAAAGTGGGAGCCAAAACAAAAACAAATAAAAACTAGGGGCTAGAGACGAGCGAGAGAGAGTGCGAACTTTGGAGCTGTCAATCTTTCGTACAGACTGGCATAAGATACGTTCCCATCAAACCAGTAACCCTAATAGTAATTTAATTAGCAAAGTAATAATGAAAAAACTTTGATGATTGTATCTTGGTGTAGGGCTAAGAATCGACATGAATCAGTCACGGTTGTATCATTAATTGGTTAGAAAAACATTACGTAGGTACTTAGGTGATTGGTGTTTCGAAGTGTACGAACGAAGTACGATTTATAGTGCCACAGACTCATAGATAGACAATACTAGATGAACGAATGTAGGGCGCTAAAGTTCACACTATGTTTTTGACATAAAGAGTTAAATATTTAAATGTTAAACAACTTTTGTGAATAGCACCTGAGAAATGGTAAGTAGGTAAAGTTTATTCAATTGCAATTCATTTAAATAAACACCTGTATAAATAAAGTTATTATTGATTTAGAGTCGTATTTATAAAAATGACCACAATTTCATGTACTAAGGTCACATGTATTTTCAAATAACTCAAATACTTACTATATATGTAATTTCAATAGAGAATAATAAACTGTATCATTACAAAAATAAAAAAGCATTTGTGCAATTTTTTAGCTCGTAAACTGAGAAACTTTCATCAAAGAAATATGTACCTACATAATATACTTAAGTTTAAATTTTTATGTATAGAAGAGTGAATGAAAAGTTACGTCCTCCCATCGCTTAGGTAGGTAGTTAGTAAAAAAAATAGCGCTACGTCTAGAACTCTATTTCTTAATTTTAAACGACCAGTTCTGCTTATGACATATAAATTGAGCAAGTTATTTTCGAGAAACTAGTGCCATATCACTTATTATTTATATGTATATTATGTTTAAAAACAAAATATCTTACATTCATAATAAATTATCCACACTATGAGTTGCTTCTGCGGCTTTACTTCACCTCGTAAGTACCGATGCACTACATTTTAAATATCAACGAAAAATAAACTGTTTTCGATCACACATAAAAAAATTATCTCATCTTATCACAGCGCTAATATTTGAACGCGTGATTTGAACTGCTACGTTTGTTCATATCACTTGGTCATTGTTACGAGTTCTTTTATTGTTTATTCAATACCGAAGTGGTTGTTATTCAGTTGGCGTGCCCGCGCGTCTATCTTCGGATAAGGTTTGTAAACGTTTGGCGCAGAATATGCGTCTGAGTCGTTTGCGTCGCCCAGTAGCCGGTGTGGCGATAAGCAAACTCGATTTCACGCATGACTGTTTTTCAAAAGAAAATAGTCTAAACAATGTCTTGAAAGGTTTGAAATATATTATTTCATTACTTATATTCGGAAAATAGGCCTGAAGTTGCCATTTACCCTCCCTCTAAAAGTGTCAACGTTCGATTTTATAAGCATGTTTGTATTTGCAACGCTTAATCGATTTGAGTTCATAATAAATGCCCTTTTTCAAGGTTATGTTATAACCTCCAAATCTCACAGCATTAAAATTTGGGATTTGTGAATGTAGGTTTCGCTACATAACCTTTTTTAATTTTCAACGATACAACCTCATTTATTTTTTATCTAGTTTTATCACTGACCTATATTTATTACTGTATAAAATGGAGATCAGGTTTATGGCGGGAAAATAAAAACGATCGCGTCACCGCATTGTATTATTTTCCAAATCTTGTGTTATTTTCAGTGTTAGTTCATAAAACTGGTCGCATTTTATTCGTTAAGTGCTGGATTACATGCATGAGTGTGGGAAAGTTGTATAATGATGGTGAAACGTTTCTTTTCGTGTTGATTTCAAAACTCCATAGAAGCTTCTGGTAAAGTTGCCACCACTTTACTAAAATTATGACTTGACTAGACTAATAACTACAACTATTACACGGCTAAAACTCACGAGATACAGACGACATCACGAGATTGACTAGACTAGACTATGACTTGACTTAATTACTTGGACTGTAACTTGACTTGACACATATACTTATATATTTAATTAACTTCAGAAATTATCAATTACTTGACACTGGCTAAATAAACAAAAGTGTGGAGCCAAATTTAAAAAAAAAATGGAGATCAGCGGGTTCTACACACTTTTCATTTTTGGAACTCTAGCGATGGCAGCACCAAAAAAAAAGATAAATAAAATGAAGGTTTAACCACAAAATATTTAAACAAGCCTTAAACTAGTGTGAGACTGCTGTTTTGTATTGTTAAACACACGTTTGACGTCTGTCTAAGCCTTGTTTATGTATTTGCGGTAAGAGTACAAGGATTTTATTGTGTGTACCTTCTTGGTAGACTATCAGTATTTAAGGTGAATAAGGTTATAATAATATGAGATACAACGAGGTTAAACATTGGATAAAATTAACATAGCAAATTCCATGCCTGTGTCTATTTTTGCCAAGATTTTCCACAGTAATTGCTGCATGGCTAAGGATAGATCAACATTTAATTAATGACATTAATTACTACGGTGTCTATAGAACTAGCAGAAACTGCACGAAGTATATGTATATATGTCAAGTCAAGTCACAATCCAAGTCATCAAGTTGTAACGGCTTGTTTTTCATTCTTATGATAATTTAATTGAGATTGGTTCGATTCATTTTTCTTAACCAGTGGCTGGCTAAATAATGCTCCGGCACAAGTCAGTCTCAAGAACTCAACAACAACCATAACTTTCCGACACGAAATGTCAATGTCACGTTTGGTTGTCACATCAACGACGTCAAAATTAAAGTTGACATATGACGTTATCGTTGGGTGACCCTAACCGAAGAGAAATGTGCAAATTTTGATAATAATAGTTTATTCTGTATCCTAATTTCAAGTTAAAACCATAACAAGCGAATCGTCTTCTTTAGGAAACGATAATGGAAAAGACTGGAATAAACAACCTTCGTAGTGAGAGCTCGTGTGGAAAAGTGCAGTCCCTGGTTCAATAGTTTGAGTCTCGCTTTTGGTGATACGCGAAGTAGCAACTTTTGTGGTCAGGGATGCAGGCAACCACTTTTCGAGAGAATTCTGCATTGGCTGGGAGGGGGATCTCGTGACGAAAATCCGCCCAGTCAGAACGACGGTTACGACTTTAAAAGTCGGAGGCCGCTCCCTTTGTTTGTTTGATTTCGGCGAGGGCGTAGCTGCTGACCGTTGGGCCTGTCCCCAAACGGCCAATTCAACCTCTTCTTTTGCTGCAGGTGAGTTTTCCAGGAGATTTTATAATAATTGAGGGCCGGGTTCCATCCCCGTGCCGTGTTCAGAATCCGGTAGCTTCACCCGGTTCCATCTTTCCGCAGACAGCTGCGCCCTGCGTCTGAGTTGTTGGGTCGTAGCAAGTCGCTGCCTCCATTTGGCCGCTGCTGCGTCACCCTCGTGGTAGGAGTGAGCTGACCTCCACCACGCTCAGCGTGAGCCTGTAGCTCACGCTCTCTATTGAAAGAAAAACCCCTCTACAGGGTAAGTTTCCCCATCTTTAAATATAAATGTGCATCAAGTCGTAGACTTCATGGTAAAAGTGCCAATAAAACTAATTCTTTCCTGTTCTTCAACAGGGTTTTTTTTTTTTATATCTTAAAACCAATTTAACGCACCCCCTTCGGGAGGTCGCCAACGGTCTGCGCTGAGAGACTAGGCTCCAGGAGGCGACGGCCTAGCGCCACGGGTCTACCCCCAGCCGTCCGCCTTGTCCTGGGCCCAGATCAGCCCGCCTGTGCCGTTGGGTTGCTTCCGGAGGTCACCAGCGGTCTGCGCTGAGAGACCAGGCTCCAGGAAGCGCCAGCCTCGTACTACGGGTCTACACCAACCGTCTGCACTGTCCTGGGCCCGGCTCAGCCCCCCTGTGCCGTTGGGTCCCTTCCGGTACCACGGTCAGCCAGCATTTTGCTAGCTGATCGTTTTTATTTAACTTTTGGTATTGTCTACTACCAACTAACTTAGCTATCTGGTTGCAAAGCAGGTATGTGCTACTAGCTCGAGCCACACACCCTGTTAAGTCTCTTAATAGCCCGGCTAGCACTGCATTGTAAATTCAACGGCGCCCAAAACCTACCTTGTAAATATACTACATATATAATATTCTATACTTACCACTTGTCAATATTTTAAATACTTACTACTTACTTAATACTTGACTCACTGTCTTAACAATAAAGACATTTAATGAACCAGGTGCAGTGTTTCCCTTACAGTTCCCAATAGGAACCCCTTTAGTGTAACCTAGCTCTCACCCCTTTTTTTTTTTAAAGCATTACAAAGTCAAGTCATAGTCTAGTCACTCTAGTCTAGTCAAGTCATACTACTAGTAAAGCGGTGGCAACTTTACCAGAAGCTTCTATGGAGTTTTGGAAACAACACAAAAAGAAACGTTTCACCATCATTATACCACTTTCCCACACTCATGCCTGTAGTCCAGCACTGAACGAATAAAATGCCACCAATTTTATGCACTAACACTGAAAATAACACAAGTTTTGGAAAATAATACAATGCGGTGGTGCATTCTTTTTCGTTTGCCCGCCAAAAACTCTTTTGCTTTGTTTAATGTTAATATCGTCATCTTGACAATTGCAAATTGTCATTTTACCGAACAAACCAACATAATAATAATTTTTTTTAGCTTTGTATGTTGACAATACAAATCTACGTGAACCAACTTCGGTTCGCCTCGTATTCACTAGCTCACACTCCAAGTCAAGCGTGCGCAAAGAAGTTTTACTTCAAAAATCTATAGAGTTTTGGCGGGAAAACGAAAAAGATCGCGTCGCCGCATTGTATTTTTTTCCCAAACTTGTGTTATTTTAAGTGTTAGTGCATAAAATTGGTGGCATTTTATTCGTTAAGTGCTGAATTACAGGCATGAGTGTGGGAAAGTGGTATAATGATGGTGAAACGTTTCTTTTCGTGTTGTTTCCAAAACTCCACAGAAGCTTCTAGTAAAGTTGCCACCACTTTACTAGGAGTATGACTTGACTAGACTACACTATGACTTGACTTGATGACTTGAAAATTGTAATAAAGAAAAGTTACATTTGCTGACACCTTTAAGGTCCGTATTACAGAACGATGCTCAGTCATCGATCGGTGTTCAAGCAGAGATTTCATTCACTAATTGATCACTTTATGAATGAAATCTCTGCTTAAGCACCGATCGATGACGAGCATCGTTCTGTAATACGGACCTTAAAGGTGTCAGCAAATGTAACTTTTCTTTATTACAAAGCCCCTAGTTACTTCAATTAAAAATGTACCTTAATGATTAACAAAGTAAAATTAAAAAGACATGTATGCCTCTATTCTGCACACCAATATGACCACAGTATAATCTTGAATTGTTATCGACAAAGCCTGTTCCATGCTCTTGATGGACAGTGAGGCTAAATTCATTACCGGGTGCGTTGGCGCGGATGTGCGAATGGATTACTCGCCTAGCTCCGGGAATTCTCTAATACTATTAAAGACAATTTGCCTGGAAACAGGGTTTTCCAGCACGCTTTTAAATCTGCCCATGATCCACTAGATCGATTTGCAAATTGATTTTTTATGTTAAGGGATGACGTGTCAAGCTAACCGTTCGACTGATGTTAAGCGACACGGCTGCCCATATCACTTGCAGTGTCACTCGGAACTCTAATGTATAGAGTTTCGCGTGACATTGCAGTGCGCACGTCATCCTGAGACATCAGCACAATCTAGTAATGTAACGGGGATGTGACGGGACGTGGCGCAGAGTAATTATTACGGAGTTCAGTTATTAAATCATCATTTATTTACGTATAGATACAAATAGCGAGGAAGAGGAGTTACTCTGAATTCATGTAAAGCGAGGGCCAGAAGTATACTGCCCGCAACGCCTAGTAGTAATTCAGTGCAACGAGTAATTTCGAGAGTGCCGGGAGTCCGTCTGCTCAAGAAATCAAGTGCCTACCCTAATTACAATTTCAATTTCACAGGATATGTATATCGAGTTCACTGAACGAAACGCTTGCGTGTTTTAAGGTCGCATCACGCCATCTAGTTTCATTCGTTGTAAGCAAACGAAATATTGGCGGGTGTTACATTCTCCCCCTCTGTTCCCGATGGCGACCCGACGAGGAGAACAGGAAATGTTAGGAATCTAGTTCGGAATCTAGGGTTAGCAGTCTGCTCGCATATTCAATTGGGTGTTCTTCTGCACCCTCCCCCTGGACCAATACTGGTCCTATAGCATAATTACTGGCATCGGTTTTTACTATGTACGGTTTGGTTTCATCCGCTAGGCTCAATACCGGTGCTGTTGTTAAGGACGCCTTTAAGTCATTAAAAGATTTGTCCTGTGCATCTCCCCAATTCCATGGAGATTTTTTCTTTGTCAATCGGGTCAACGGCTCACTCACCAGTGAGAAATTCGGTATAAACCGTCGGTACCATGAGCAGGTTTGTATGAAAGATAACAGGTGCTTTAGGTTCTTTGGTTTTGGCAGGTTTGTTATTGCAAAATGGAAACCTTTACGTTTCAGACAGGTGTATAGTTGAAATGAAGCAACACTAGACTTAGCGCATGTGTCCACGTACGCTGTACCAACAATATCGTAGATTCCTATCCCCACCATAGGCCTCGGTCTCGCATCTGTTTTGACATTTAGAGAACAGAAGTCCACGTTATGTTCTGTTTTGATGGGTTTTTCCACTGCGCATCTAGGGCACTTGCTTCTGACGACCCCAGGTGCTCCACAACCATAACATGAAAAGGCGGGTTTTGACGGCGACGGTACTTGGGTAGATGCGGCTTCAACTTTGATATTCATTGTTTGAGGAGGCTGCCCTCCGTTGTTCTGCATCCTCTTGCGGCAGTCTTCAACATTGTGTCCAATATGTCGGCAATAGGTACAGCGTGGTTTGATCCCCTTGCGCGATCTCGAGCAATGAACGTCTCCGTCAGCATATCACCGGATTGTCTGTAGTGCAAGATGTCTTGGTAAATCATGTATGCAGGTTTTTTAGGAGCAAACGCATGACGCAGTCTATTTTCAAAGCTGGACCAGGATTTAACGCCTTCCTTAATCCCTTGCCACCATATTGCTGCTTCACCTTTCAGTATCAATGGCAGTGTCGCGATGGCATCTTCGTCGGTTATTTTATTCACTGATTTGTAGACGGATGCTGTTGATAGAAACTCTGCAACACACGTCGCCTCTCTAGCGCCATTATATGGAACGATGCATTGGCAAATGAGCGTACGGGTGCGCAGTTGGATACAGTCTTTGGTAATGGATGACGTAGGCTTTTCTCTTAGCAGCTGTTCAACGTTCCTAGCTGCGTTCATGAGCTGCTCAAACGTTGTTACGTTGTCTCGTGAAACCTTTTCGCGTATCGTGATGTGTAACTGTCCATAGATTATATCTATTTGCTGCTCTTCTGTCAATCCAGGTGCAGGTAACTGTGCCAGAAGAGCGCGATCTCGAGCAATGAACGTCTCCGTCAGCATATCACCGGATTGTCTGTAGTGCAAGATGTCTTGGTAAATCATGTATGCAGGTTTTTTAGGAGCAAACGCATGACGCAGTCTATTTTCAAAGCTGGACCAGGATTTAACGCCTTCCTTAATCCCTTGCCACCATATTGCTGCTTCACCTTTCAGTATCAATGGCAGTGTCGCGATGGCATCTTCGTCGGTTATTTTATTCACTGATTTGTAGACGGATGCTGTTGATAGAAACTCTGCAACACACGTCGCCTCTAGCGCCATTATATGGAACGATGCATTGGCAAATGAGCGTACGGGTGCGCAGTTGGATACAGCTTGAAGTGCAGCTGATGTTATTGATGAAACCAATTGCTGAAGTTGCTCAGGTGACATGGTCACGTTTGAGGTCATCTTCTTCTTTTTTGTATTTTTTTGTTTGTATCTTCCGATTTCTTAGTGAAAACTCTGCGAGGTCTCGTCCGGAGAGTAGGTCCTCGTTTAGGTGTTCCTGAAGGGCCGCTGCCGGTATTCGCCACCTTGGTCGACGTCACCGGACTCGCGTTACTTTGACAGGGCCCCACGTTGGCGCCAGTTGTAACGGGGATGTGACGGGACGTGGCGCAGAGTAATTATTACGGAGTTCAGTTATTAAATCATCATTTATTTACGTATAGATACAACTAGCGAGGAAGGGGAGTTACTCTGAATTCATATAAAGCGAGGGCCAGAAGTATACTGTCCGCAACGCCTAGTAGTAATTCAGTGCAACGAGTAATTTTGAGAGTGCCGGGAGTCCGTCTGCTCAAGAAATCAAGTGCCTACCCTAATTACAATTTCAATTTCACAGGATATGTATATCGTGTTCACTGAACGAAACGCTTGCGTGTTTTAAGGTCGCATCACGCCATCTAGTTTCATTCGTTGTAAGCAAACGAAATATTGGCGGGTGTTACAGTAATAAGATTACTAGACTATGTGATCAGGTCATAAAGTCTCATTTGCCCAGTAATTTCACTAGCTTCAGTGCCCTTCAAACCGGAACACAGCAGTGCTTGCACACTACTGCTTGCCGGCAGAATAACTGGCAAAGCGGTGGTACCTACCTAGACGAACTTTGCAGAAAAGTCCTACCACCTAGTAATAATAGAATAAAAATGCTTCCTAGTGATTTGGAACTAATTTTTCGTTTTGCAGTGTGCAGCGAGTGTGTCCAGCGGTAGCCCGTGTGACGTTCAATCTGATGCACCTGTTTGAATCCCACTGGACCCCAAGCCGGCTTATCAAATGGTTTGGCTACCAAGTTGCCTGATGGAAAGCGATGCTATGGCCGAAGATGCAATAGTCCCAAAATTCGAGGATCATTTTTTGTCTACCTACCCGCATTTAGCCAGCAGCATGATGTATAAAATGGCCTACACATTCTCTTATACTAAAAAGGTAAATTAAAAGTTACTGCGGGAAAATATTTAATTGCAGATGAAACTGCAGGCGTCCAGTTATTACCCTATCTCTTTGACTACAATAATTAAGTTATTTGCGTTAATTTTTCTTTGCTTCATTTGTTTGTGTGGTTTTCGATCCTAATAACTTAATGCGCAGATTGCTTATACGAGTACTAGAATAGATTAGAATAGAATAGAATAGAATAATAATATTTATTCATGATAAAAAGCAATGGGGTAATATCACGTCGAGGTCACCAGTTTACGTGTTATGTTCATTGATAACCTCATTACCGAAATGGGATAGTAAAAGTTTTATTGTTGCTTTTCACCACTTGTATGTGCGGGTCGGGGGAAGTCCGGGGTGTGTGAGGACACGCGTCTCAAAAGGCTACTCTTATGCAACTCTTTTATTGTTGAATCTCGCGCCCCTTACCAATCAAACGTGTGTCTCTACGAGAGTAACAAAGAATAAAATCGTTGTTTGCCCGTTGCCACGAACCGGTCCCAACTCAGCATAATTGCTAGTTATGCAACCAGGTCATTGAGATTCACTACCTACGAAGATGAACACTTTTTACCCTGGAAAATTTGTTATGTAATGAGAAAACAGGAACGTTTAAACTGTAAGCGCGGGCGCCTGTGAGGATAGAAAGCAACGTCAATACTGCTGTTATTTGCCTACTATATTGTTAAAGGCGTTATATCTAATTAAAATAATAATAGTTCGACTCTTTTTCCGTGCCTAATTGTAATACCTCCACTGTTTATAAAATGTAGTATGAGTACAATTTACAGGCTGCCAAATAAATAACAAACCAGTCGAAATTAATTGAAAACTGAAAATGTTTTAGTTATTCCACATTTCTGCTTATAAAATTTAAATTTGCTTTGTTGCCTTTTAATTAATAACGGCTTTAATACAATCTAATTCATAAGTAAGTAGGTAAAGTAACAAAACCCAAGCATCTGTTTGTTATACGAAGTACATAAGCAGGTACATTATTTTTCCACTGATTGCTTAAGAGCTTTAACGGTGTTGTAACCAATTTAATGGTGTTGTCACCGTTTAAGGTCCTCAGTTTTAAGGTTGATACCAGTTTGGCGTTGTTGTAGGTAGATATAACGAGGACGTTAGTAAAACTCAATTTGAAGTGTTTCAGTAGAACTAGCGTAGCGGAATATATTTATTAAAGAAAAATGCCTATATTTATACAAAGCTTAACCTAGGATTGTCCAATAAGAAAATAAGATTATAAAATTACACCAATTGTTTCACGTGATTCATTGACCAATGAGATATCGTTCTTCTGTTTACAATGCGTGTGTTGTTAAATTCCCGGCGATTATGCTGTCCTTTTCCCTCCTAGGACAGGTGGGCATGGCGCGCTGTTTCCCTTAAATATAGGTGGCATCGAGCTCTCTCTTTCATCATCAAACACTCACTCACTCTGCATCATTCGTTCGTTCGCGCTCACCGACTCTCGACACCGCCCCGAGCGGTCGTCTTTGAGCGCTTCCGTTACGCGCTCCCCGCCTCCGCGCTGTGCTCAGCACACCGCAACCGCAGTCCGCCCGGCGCCGCCGCGCCGAGCGGCCGCCCCCGCGCGCCCCGCGCGTCTCCGACGGCCCCTCCCGGGCCCCACCCGTCTCGCGAGTGCCGTGAGTGAAGAGACTGTTTGCTGGACATTATAGACAATTAGCGCCGTCGCTACCAGTGCCGCGAGTGAAGTGTTGTGCGCGTTTCGCCGTCGCCACGTCCGAGCGTGTGCCGCGGCCCGAGTGCGTTGTCGTCGTCGCCGCGTAGCCTCCGCGCTCGTGCGCGTGACTGGCTGCCGCCGCGTCCGGGTACACTCGTCGGCGCAGCAGGAGCTGCAGAAGACGTAGGGATCCGCGTTCAGGTATTCACCCGTGCTGCATTGCAGACGGTACGCTAATTAGGGCTACACTTTAGGTACACACCGCTCCGCCTTCACAGGCGGGGCGTTACTGCTTACTCCCCACTCCATCCCGGAGCACGCCGGGATGGAGTCTATCCCGTCGGACGTTGCCGCAAGGCAACTGTTCGAATTTTTCGACTGGGCCATCCGGTTCAACCCCGATCTTAAAAACCTTTGGTCCAAGTTCGTTGCTAGGACTCCTACTCCATCCGCACTGGCTACCAGTGAGCCCGCATCACCGGTGATGCCTCCGCCACCCGCTGACTCAGTTAGCGTTGCCCGCGCACGCAAAACGGAGAAGGTTGCTTCCCGCAACACTTCCCGTTCCCCCGCCATCCGCGGACCCCCCCCGACCCCGTCACCGCGAAGCTGTGACAGCGAAACCCGCGAGCGACCGCGCTCCCGCTCGCCTATTTTTACCACTCCGTCGGTAGAGGTAATTTCCTCACTGATGGAGTGCGAAAGTCCCGCCTCTCCTGACCCTGTTGATGATGATGGCTTCATCACAGTCACTAAAGGAAGGAAGCGCCCCGCGGCAGCTTCCTCTCCTCCCCCGTCCAAGGCAGCCTGCCCCAGTCCTGGGGCAGTAAGCGGCCCTTCCGACCGCAGAGGATCACCCGCCATTGAGGTAGATGTGCCCTCCTCGGGATCATCAGCCTCGAGACCGGAGCGACCTCCACCTCTGTACGTCCAGGAAAAGGAGAAATGGAGCAATGTTTCATCTCTCCTTACCACCAGGAAGGTGAACTACACGTCCGCCAGACCGACCAACTCGGGCATTAAAGTCCAAGTGGCAACCTCGGACGACCATCGTCTCCTCACCCGTATTCTCCGCCAAGAGAAAATAGGTTTTCATACCTATGCTCTCGAGGAAGAGAAAGTTCTTCGTGTAGTCCTACGCGGAATACCGAAGGAGGTGAAGGAAGAGGTTGTCCTCAAGGACCTCAAAGCCCAGGAGTTCCCGGTTCGGGAAGTTCACCGCCTATACAGTGGTCGTACCAAAACTGCCTTCGACCTTGTCTTGGTTGTGCTCGACCGCACCGCAAAGGGGAAGTCTATCTTCAATCTGAAGGAGGTAGACAAACTTTCAGCGGTCACGGTCGAGGCCCCACACCGAAACGGTACTCCGTCCCAGTGCCATCGCTGCCAGCTCTATGGGCATGCGGCACGTTTTTGTTACGCCAGGCCCCGCTGTGTTAAGTGCCTTGGGGATCATGGCACCGCCGACTGTTCCCGCACTCGGGACAGTCCAGACCCGCCAAGCTGCGTTCTGTGCGGAAACTCAGGGCATACCGCGAACTATCGTGGTTGCCCGAAGGCACCGCGCAGCACACGCAGGACTAGCGGGCGCGCGCCATCACGCCCCAATCCACCTACCACTGGCGCTCAAGGAATAAGCTCTAAGCTATCCCTTGTCTCGGCAAGCAGCACACAGCCCTCTCAGGCACCGCCTCCCGTAGTCAACGCCTGGTCCAAGCCCCCGAGCATGGTCCGGGCGCAGGCCGCGCCAGCGACACCTAGCAGCGCTCCAGCTATTGTTGAAGCGCTGCCTGTAGCCCACACTAGCCCTCCCGCCTCTAAGTCTGGTCCCTCTGGCCAGGCTACAACTTCCCTGATGGAAGATCTGGCTCTGATTAAGCAGAGCCTATCAGCCATCGATCTGAAGGAAGTACGTGTGCTAGCACACAAACTTCGTTCAGCCGCCACTCCCGAGGACCGTTTCTGTGCCCTGGTCCAGCACGATGGCATTCTCGACGCTATCATGCGCTGCCCCTTACCTTCTTTTAGTACTATCTAATATGGATAGTACACCAAAAAAGGTTAAACCTCGCTCCGTAGCGTTAGCGTTTTTCAACGCAAACGGCCTCACTCGTCAACGCGACTTGGTTCATAACTTTTGTAAGACCCATCAGGTCGATGTGATGCTTGTACAGGAGACCCTCCTGAAACCTAGTAAGCGGGATCCTAAGATCGCCAATTACGTAGTGGTTCGTAATGATAGGCTTACCAATGCCGGAGGCGGTACGCTTATCTATTACCGAAGGTCTCTTCACTGCATCCCAATTGATACTCCCTCATCTTTAATCAACTTAGAAGCGTCTTGCTGTCGCCTAGCTATGAACGGCCACGAACCGATCATACTAGCGTCTTGCTACCTTCCCCCTGATAAACGTTTGCTCAGTAGTGATATCAACGCGCTACTTTCTCTGGGAAGCTCCGTCATACTGGCGGGAGACTTCAACAGCAAACACGTCATGTGGAACTGTCACACCTCCAACACCAACGGTAGGATACTTGAACAGCTAACTGACCCACGACCAGACACAGACCACCACACCTTTGACATTATCGCACCCATGACTCCGACCAGGTTCCCCGGGAACCTCGACCAACGACCAGACATACTCGACATAGCACTTTTAAAAGGCGTAGCCCTCAGGTTAAGCTCGATAGAAGTGCTCCACGAACTTGACTCTGACCACCGCCCCGTTCTCATGAGACTAGGCTCGGATCCAACTGAACTGATACCCCAGACTAAGACAGTGGTGGACTGGAAGCGATTGGGGGAATCCCTGAAAGCTATCAGTTCACCAGACTTAGACAAGGTACCTGACGACATACAGACACTAGATGACGTCTCCACCGCGATCGATGCTCTCACTAGTCACCTCCGCACTGTGATCGGTGAGTCTTCTAAGCAGGTACCGGTGGTGGACCACCGCTGGGACTTGCCCGAGGACGTGAGGAGACTGCTGACAGCAAAGAACGCCGCCACTAGGGCATATGACGCGGCTCCCTCCCGTGATAACAAATCCACTTTGAATTTCTTACAGCGTGCTGTTAAGAAACGCATAAGTGATCTTCGCGCCCAGAACTGGACAGACCTACTTTCAGGGCTCGAGCCAACCCACCAGGCTTACTGGCGGCTGGCTCGAACTCTGAAAAGTGACACACTTAGAACGATGCCCCCTCTTGATAGGCCAAACCAAGTCCCCGCGTTCGATGATGAGGAAAAAGCCGAGTGTTTGGCTGAGAGCCTCGAGGCCCAGTGCAACCTTTCCCCCGATCACGTTGACCCTGCCCACCTCCATACGGTGGTCAGTGAAGTCGAACGTCGCAGCTCCCTACCACCTTCCGACCCCCCGCTCGAGCTTATTAGGGCCGCCGAAGTTGAGTCTGTCATCAAGGGTCTCGCTATCCGTAAAGCCTCCGGCGCTGATGGTATCAGCAACAAAGTGGTCAAACACTTTTCTGTCCCCTTAATCTATCTCCTAGTCAGCATCTTCAATGCGGCCATGAGCAACTGCTCTTTCCCCGTTGCGTGGAAGTCCGCCGACGTCATCGGCATCCACAAGCCAGGCAAGAAGGCTACCGAGCCCTCTAGCTACCGGCCCATCAGTCTCCTCAGTACTCTGGGGAAGATCTACGAGCGTCTCATTCGGAGGCGTCTCTGGTCCCATATCCACGAACATAAACTCCTTCCCGACGAGCAGTTTGGCTTTAGAGCTAGACACTCTTGCGTTCAACAAGTGCACCGCATCACGGAGCACATTCTAGATGGCTTCAACGCGAATCCAAAACCGAAAGGGACTCTCGCAGTCTTCTTAGACGTGGCGAAAGCCTTCGACAAAGTCTGGCACGACGGCTTGATTTTCAAGCTGTACCACATCGGCGTGCCAGATCGTCTTGTGCACATCATACAAGACTTCCTTAGGGATCGAAGCTTTCGCTACCGCGTCGAGGGGGAGCGATCGTCTCCCCATCCTATCAGAGCCGGAGTGCCCCAGGGCTCCGCGCTTTCCCCCTTGCTTTTCTCGCTGTACACCAGCGATATCCCGCGGTCATTTCATCCCAGTGTGCAGCTCGCACTCTTTGCGGATGACACCGCTATCTACTGCTCCGGATGGCAGAGAGTTCACATGCGTGGTCGCCTCCAACGAGCCCTCACCGAGATCGGTGCTTGGTTCAGGAAATGGCGGATCACGGTTAACCCAGATAAAAGTGCAGCGATGTACTTTTCTGACTACAAGCGTGGTCCGCCAGCGAAACCACTGTCCTTGTTCGACAAGCCCATTCCCTGGGCTTCGTCTACCAAATACCTGGGGGTTACCCTTGACACCAAACTCAACTTCAAGGACCATATTAAGCGAGTGCGCGATAGGGCTGCCTTTGTCTTAGGCCGCCTCCACCCTCTCATCTGCAAGCGTAGTAAGCTGTCCCTTAGAAATAAGGTGACGCTTTACAAAACTTGCGTTCGCCCCATTATGACCTACGCATCTGTCGCGTTTGCTCATACTCCCTCAGTACATCTGGATCGACTTCAGGTGATCCAGAACCGCTTTGTCCGCAAGGTGGTCGGGGCTCGCTGGTACCAGCGAAACTCCGACCTCCACTGCGATCTCGAACTCCCATCCATCCGTCAATTTATGAAGGATGCATCCCGCCGCTATTTTGATGCGGCACCTCATCACCCCAACCCTCTCGTAGTCAGAGCTTCAAACTACTGTACAGACACGACAGACTCGCCACCCCGTCGTCGCCGCCCGAGACACGTCTTGAGCGACCCGGATGATCCTATAGCAGCCGTAGTATCGGCTGCGCTAGGATCACCGGACCAGTCTAGCCCTTCTGGCTCAGGTACCGCTTTCGGCACCGGTATAGGATACCAGCGTAACACAATCAGACACCGACCCCGCCGGCGAGGTCGACGTACCCCCCGTAGGTTAGCTAGAACGGTCGCGACTTTCAATAGGGTCCACTCTTCCAGTGGACGTAGCCTTCTCGATCCTCTTATCCCGGCAACGGCCCAAGCCGAGGCTCGCACCCCAGGGGTGCCCTTGAGCTAGTTGCCTCCCACTTTTGACGGCTGGGCGCCCTAAGCGCCCGCCCTCCCGCCCGGTGACGCTGTAAAGGTCGATAGAGACCAACAGCATTAGCTCGTTCAAAAAAAAAAAAAAAAAAAAAGAGCTCTCTCTTTCATAACGCCGGGGGCAGCGAACTGTGCAGTCGTCTCTGCGTAAGGTTATCGGTGCTCTGTACTGGTGCTGATTGATGGTGTTCGGAACTGTGATGAGGTGCTGGTGATACGATTAATATTCGCTCTTTTCAGAGCGAATATTTATCCCAATTGAAACCGCCCTTTTCAGGGCGACATCTTAGTTTCTCTGGCGACAGTCTTCATTGTTTCATGTGACAGATAAACAATCGGATTCAGGCTTCAATAAATGATGGTTTGAGTGTGTCTTGTTTCTTCTGGTTGTCCTGGTAATCCTGGTAATGGTTTTGAGGTATGGTATGTGCAGAAGGTAAGTATTGGTAACTGTTGCGACGCAGGCGCTACATGATTCACCCCCTAGCGAAAGCGTACCGGCAGTTTCACGGTGCGCCCCTGTCGTGTCTTCAGTATTGGCTTCGGTAAAACATCTTGTTGATTTGGTGAAGTAATACTGTAGTCTGATGACGAGGTAACGGGTGGTGATGAGGTAATTTGCTTGTCCGGTACTGATGATGGTAAGTTGAATGAATTATCTTCGTCTTCGTTTATGATATAGGCAGGCTTGAGTCGGTCGATAGAAATAGTAGATGACCGTCGTTCTGGTAGCTGTAGTACAAAAGTCTTATCGTTTCGTTGTAGTACTTTGTAAGGACCATCGTAGGGAGGTTGAAGTGGCTTCTTTACTGCGTCATTTCGTAGAAAAACATATTCACACTTCTGAAGATCTTGATGCACGAACAAAGGTCGTTTGTTTCCGTGGCTTGATGTTTGGGTGGGCTTCAAAGTGTTTATGGTCTCACGCAGTTTGTTTACGAAATCATAGCCGGAGTCAATGTTCGACTCAAGTGGGGCGTTGAAAAAATCTCCTGGTATACGTAAACTTTGCCCGTAGGTAAGTTCGGCGGCACTTACGCCATTATCGGTGCGCACAGCTGCACGTAGGCCCATTAAGACGGTTGGTAGCTCGTCGATCCACGTTTTATGTTCCGATAGACGAGTTTTCAGTGCTGTCTTGAGCGATCGGTGCCATCTTTCAATCATGCCGTTCGATTGAGGGTGATACGGTGTCGTATGAATGCGCTTTATTCCGCTTGCATTGGTGAGTTTGGCAAATAATTGACTCTCGAAAGTTCTGCCTTGGTCAGTTGTTAGGAATTTGCATATACCGAAGCGAGTAATCCAATGTTCATAGACTATTTTCGCGACGGCTTCAGCGGATATGTCGTCAGTAGGTATTGCTTCAGGCCATCTCGTTACTCGGTCGATCATGGTTACCAGATAGCGATAACCTTGAGGAGTGGTGCTGAGAGGTCCAACCAGATCTAGGTGTAGGTGGCTGAATCTTTCCGAAGTAGGTGGAAAAGTTGATACGCTACTCATTGTATGTCGTTGAACTTTGCATTGTTGACAGCGTATGCAATGTTTTGCCCATTTTCCAACATCGGTATTCATTGAAGGCCAGAAATACTTTTGAGTCATAAGCTTGCGTGTTGTGCGTACACCCGGGTGGCTTATGTTATGTATAGCGTCAAATGCGAGTCGTCGGAATTCTTCAGGTAGGTAGGGTCGCATGTGTGACGTCGATGTTTCGCAGTAGATTGAAGTATGTGCGTCGGGCATAGTAACTTGTTTTATTGTTAAGTTACTTTGTTGTGCGAGTTGTTGGATGATATTGCTGTCTCTTTCTTGCGCTTCAGCAATTTTTTGATAGTTGAGTGACGTTGGACATGTGATACTGTCTACGTTTGTTCGGCTGAGGGCGTCGGCGACTTGATTTTGATTCCCAGAGATGTGACGAATATCTGTTGTGAATTTGCTTATGAAGATAAGTTGTCTTGCACGGCGAGGTGTTTCAGTCGCTGACGGTGGCTTTTGCAGCACATAGGTCAGTGGCTTGTGGTCAGTGAATACAATGAGGTGGCGTCCTTCAAATGTTTTCCGGAAGTACTTTATTGCCATGTAGATTGCGAGTAGCTCTCTGTCGAAAGTACTGTAGTTGCGTTGAGTGTCGGAAAACTTTTTTGAAAAATAGCCAAGTGGTTGCCATTTTCCATCGATGAATTGTTGTAGGACGGCTCCAGCACATTGGTCTGATGCGTCAGTGAATACTGCGAGGGCAGCGTCATGTACAGGATGAGCGAGCAAAGCTGCATTTTGAATCGCAACTTTACAAGCTTCAAATGCTTCAAGTGCTTCGTCATTCCATTGGATTAATGTTTTATCCTTTTTTTTCGTGTTATGAAGAAATGCATGAAGTGGTGCTTGCATTTCGGCTGCTTTAGGTAGGTGGTCACGGTAGAAATTGATCATTCCGAGAAAACGTCTTAATTCTTCGATTGTTGTCGGTTTCGGAAAATTTTGAATTGCAGCGACTTTTTCAACAGGCGGCTTGATTCCATCTTTGCTGACGGTATAGCCGAGAAACTTGACTTCCGGTTGGCCGAACACGCATTTGGCAGGGTTAATAGTGATGCCATTTTCTTCTAGTCTTCTTATTACTTCACGAAGATGTTTTCTGTGTGAAGTTTCGCACGGGCTTGCGATCAAAATATCATCAATAAACGCGTAGGCGTAATCAAGACCACGCAGTACATCGTGAATAAATCGTTGGAATGTTTGTCCTGCGTTCATAAGTCCTGGGCACATTCGCGGAAATTCGAATAAACCCATCGGTGTTATGATTGCAGTTTTTTCTATATCTTCTTCTCGGATCTTCAGTTGTTGGTAAGCTCGGTTGAGATCGATTGTAGAGTAGATAGTCTTGTCTGATAATTGGAATGTGAAATCTTTGATTCTAGGTATTGGATAGCGGTCAAGTATCGTGACAGCGTTAAGTCGTCTGTAGTCGCCACATACTCGTAGATCTCCGTTTTTCTTTGGTACGACGTGTAGTGGAGATGACCAGGGACTTTTGCTTGGACGGCAGAGACCCTGTTCAATCATATTTTCAAACTCCTTTTTTACGAGTTCGTATCGGTGTGGCGCTATTGGTCGAGCGCGGCAGTGTAGTGGTTGTCCTGTTGTCTCGATAAAATGTTCAACGTTGTGTTTCGGGTTCAATTGCATCGCAGTTAGTCGAGTAATTCCGGGAAATTCCGCTAGGATATCGTCGACTAGAATAGATTCGAATTGAATTGAATTCAATAGAATTGTCGACGTCAATACTGCGGATTGTAGGTATGCTTGTGGCTTGCACGAATGAAGTTGACGTTAATTTCGTGATTCCGTCGATTAATCTTCTATTCTTAATGTCGACTATCAGCTGGTGATGTTTGAGAAAGTCGGCCCCGATTATAGGTTTGCTGACTTCCGCAACGATAAACTTCCACTTGAAAGGTCGACGGAGGTTCAAATCTAGCTCCAATGTTTTTTCACCGTAGGTCGGGATGATAGTATTATTAGCAGCGTAGAGTTGAAAGTTAAGTGGTTTCGGCGAGTCGCCTTTTTTCTTTGGTATGACAGATATGTTGGCGCCTGTATCGATGAGAAAAGTTAACTTCGATTTCTTGTCTGTGACAAATAGGCGGTATGAATGTTATTTTACGCCAGACTCCGCCGCGGCCAGCGTAATTTTCAGTTTTCCGTCTTCTTATTCATGTTTTCATTTTTGTATGAACAAGGTGTCGTGCAGTGAATTGCTTCGGATCCGAATCGTCGGTGATAATAGCAGTACGGCGATGGCGTTTGGCTTCGTGAGCGATCGTTGTTATCTGTGTTTCGACGTAACGAACGGTTTCTTCTAAAGAATGGTCGCTGTTGTTGATACGGTTGACGCTGGTATTGTGGTTGTTCGTATTGATGTGAAGTCTTGAGAGCAGCGATTTCAAGCGACAAACGCCTTATTTCTTCAGCGAGAAATTGTGTTTCAGAATGTTGTGGCTGTTGAGGACGAGGTATTGTTGCAACAGCAGAGATTTCAGAGCTGCTGTTCTCTAGCATCTTGTCAGCCAGAAGTGCTAATTCGTCCAATGCGGTTTGCGTTTTGAATGATTCGCTGACGGCAAGAACGGAGCGGATGTGAGACGGTAAGTGGTCCGTCCACATCAGGCGTATAGTTGTATCCGGTACTTTATCACGTGCTAGACTGCGCATACGTCTGAGCAGCTGTGATGGCTTCTGGTCTCCAAGTTCCATGTCGGAGAGTAACTTCTGGAACTGGCGGTTGTCGGATTCTTCATATACGGTGATGAGACGCTCTTTGAGTATTTTATACATATCGGTCTCTGGCGGGTTGTATAATAGATCGCTGACTTGTTCGACGTCCGTTTTATCTAGTTGTGCAATCACCATTTGCGCCAACTGGGCCTGGCTTCTCTTCTGGTCGCTGGTAGCGGCTTCAAAGCTGATGAACCATAAGCGCGGCTTGTCGCGCCAGAATGGTGGTATGCGCATAGACAATGCGATAGCGGCGAGTTCTTGCTGCGAGCTCTTGGTAGAAGTAGAAGCAGAGGTGTCCGTAGTCGAGGAATCTTGCATCTTCACGTGTTCTTTCTTCCTTGTAGTAAGGCTGGAGAGAGGGTCACCAATTTAACGGTGTTGTAACCAATTTAATGGTGTTGTCACTGTTTAAGGTCCTCAGTTTTAAGGTTGATACCAGTTTGGCGTTGTTGTAGGTAGATATAACGAGGACGTTAGTAAAACTCAATTTGAAGTGTTTCAGTAGAACTAGCGTAGCGGAATATATTTATTAAAGAAAAATGCCTATATTTATACAAAGCTTAACCTAGGATTGTCCAATAAGAAAATAAGATTATAAAATTACACCAATTGTTTCACGTGATTCATTGACCAATGAGATATCGTTCTTCTGTTTACAATGCGTGTGTTGTTAAATTCCCGGCGATTATGCTGTCCTTTTCCCTCCTAGGACAGGTGGGCATGGCGCGCTGTTTCCCTTAAATATAGGTGGCATCGAGCTCTCTCTTTCATAACGCCGGGGGCAGCGAACTGTGCAGTCGTCTCTGCGTAAGGTTATCGGTGCTCTGTACTGGTGCTGACTGATGGTGTTCGGAACTGTGATGAGGTGCTGGTGATACGATTAATATTCGCTCTTTTCAGAGCGAATATTTATCCCAATTGAAACCGCCCTTTTCAGGGCGACATCTTAGTTTCTCTGGCGATAGTCTTCATTGTTTCATGTGACAGATAAACAATCGGATTCAGGCTTCAATAAATGATGGTTTGAGTGTGTCTTGTTTCTTCTGGTTGTCCTGGTAATCCTGGTAATGGTTTTGAGGTATGGTATGTGCAGAAGGTAAGTATTGGTAACTGTTGCGACGCAGGCGCTACAGAGCTCTCATCAAAGTAATAACGGATTTAATACAATATAATTATTTTATACGTAGGTACTATTAAATCTTAAGGATAATAATTAGGATTAGTATTTGAGTGTTGGAGAGCTTCCGTAAAAACTTCAGATGAAGGCTTAATCTTAATGTTTTATGAAAGCATCCCCGTTAGCGTCTCCGTAGCTTACTTAATAATTCTGTCTCTCTCTAATGTAGATTATTGATTAGTGTCCCTAGGTTGCACTTCAGGCGTCTTGGTGAACGGCGCAGGGCGGCGTATTGACTTCCAGGCAATTACTTACGCCATCCAGTTACGACTTACGCCCGATCATAGATGAAGGGCCGAGTTGAGTTTCAGTATAAAATTGGATCGATTTGGTTGCATAAAATTGGTACTGAATGATGCGGCTTTTATTTCTACTAATGTAAAGAAAGTAGAGACTTGTTTTTGTCTGTTGCTTTATAGGGTTCAATTGTTTTTTCCCTAATCTGTGGTACATACTCGCCCCCCTACAGGCAAAAGTGGACTCTATATATAACATGGAAGTTCTATAGTATATTATGTAAAACTATAATACTTGTAACTTGTAAGATTATAATATGTATGTGGTAAATGTTAAAGAAGTCCTACCATCTAAAGTTCGTCTAGGTAGGTACCACCACTTTGCAATCACTAAAGTATTCTGGTATGAAGGGCATATTATCTAGTAGAATTACTGGGCAAATGAGAGTATGATCTGCGCCCTGTAGTAATCATATTACAGATTGTGATCATATTCCAAGACTGTGTAGGGACACACGTTTGTTTACGTCCTTGACGCCTCGTCCCCTTATATATCGAGAAGTAAATCGTAATGATGTAAAAAATCAGATCCCAAAAAGGCTGGTTGTCATCGGCAAAACGAATGTCCACTTAAAAGCTCTCCTTAAATTAAGATCAAGTGCTATAATTTTTGTACCATATGTCCTAATTTCACTTTCGTTAGTTGCATAAAGTTTATATTCACACCTTTGTTCGCAATCACGCACTGACCTGTGTCCACGGGGAAGCACTGAGATATTCGCACCAGAATCAACCAAAAAAACGCATACCATTTTCACGATCTGTTACGCATAGTCGGTGGTTGTTGGCCTTGATGCAGGGGACCACTGCATCTCCTCTAGTTTTCCGCTTTCTTCCAGTTACAGTGATATGCACTGTGTGATGTTTCAGAATGGCGTATGCAGTGTTACGCGAAGCTTTATAATTTAGAGTAATACTGCAATCTGTTACGGGCAGCCCTGACGCAGCTATGATTTTTGGATGACATCCCAACTCTACACGATTCCAATTCATCACAGAAATAAAATGCGTAGTGAAAATTCCCAACTCGGCATGATACATAGGTTCAATTATAGTTTGTTGTGTGCAATTTAAGGAGGTATAATATACCTAACTACACAATACATAGATCTCAAACTCAGAACAGCCTGCGATTTTCGATGTATGTCGGTCTGGGATGAAAACCAACCCATGATGGTTTTTTGTGTTGGATCGTAATCAACGCATCTTATCACTCCAGATCGTATCTATACATATAAAATCAAAGTCCTGACTGACTGACTTATAATAGGTCTTTACCTATGAAATTGCCGTATTGCAGTACAGACTTTTTCAAACAAAAAAAAGTTTTGATTGGCTATGAATTCTAAATTCAAATTAATTTTGTTTTAAAAATATGAATATTCTATTTACAATATAAGTCCTTTTTTTATTGATTAGCGTTGTATTTTCATTACATTTCAAAATTTTTCCTCATAATGGATACTTTGAAATTTCGTGTAATTATGAAATATGAGTTCCGTCGTGGCACCAACGCGGCACAAACGACACGTAACATCAACGACGTTTACGGAGAGAACTGTACAAACGAACGTACAACCCGTTATTGGTTTGCTCGGTTCCGTTCTGGGAATTTTAACTTGAAAAATGAACCTCGTGGTCGTCCGGAAACTCTGGTCAACAATGATGAATTAAAGGCGATTGTGGAAGCTGATGAATCTCAATCTACAGCTGAGCTGGCAGCAGCTTTTGATGTTAGCATCAAAACAATATTGGTCCATTTGCGACAGATTGGCAAGATAAAAAAGCTTGATAGATGGGTGCCCCACGAACTTAACGATCGCCAGCGCAACGTACGCGTCGAGACTTGCCTTGCGCTGCTTAACAGGCACAGAAATGAAGGAATTTTGAAGCGAATTGTTACGTGCGACGAAAAATGGATTCTTTTTGACAATCGAAAGCGCTCAGCAAGTTGGTTAGATCCTGGTTCGGTACCAAAGCAATGTGCAAAACGAAAAATGACCCCTAGAAAGGTGATGGTCACAGTTTGGTGGTCTAGTGCTGGTGTGATTCATCATAGCTTTTTGCAAAACGGCGAGAGCATTACTGCAGATGTGTACATTGAAGAACTGACCACAATGATGGCGAAACTCGCACGTCTGCAACCAGCTTTGGTCAATCGGTCGTCTTCACTGCTACTTCACGACAACGCGCGACCCCATACTGCACAACAGACCGTCTCTAAGCTGCATGAGTTGGGTTTGGAAGCTCTCCCTCATCCGCCATACTCACCAGATCTTGCGCCTACCGACTATTACTTTTTCCAAAATTTGGACAACTTTTTAGCGGGAATAAAATTCAATTCCCGAGAGGCAGTACAAAACGCCTTTGAAGAGTTTGTTGTCTCCCGTCCTGCTGATTTTTTCAAGAAGGGCATCCATAAACTGCCACAGCGTTGGTAAAGATGCATTGATTGCAGGGGTGATTACTTTGAATAAAAGAAATAAATAAGTTCGAAAAAAAATACTTTAACTTTTTTCAAACAAAACGGCAATTTCATAGGTAAAGACCTAATATATCAACGCACAGCCTAAACCGCTGGTCCCAGAGACTTGAAATTTGGAGGAGGTGTTCTTTGTAAAGTGTAGATATCCACTATTAAACGTTTTTTTTAAATTCGACCTCTAAGAGGGTGAAATGGGTGGTTGAATTATCTGTGAAAAAAATCTTCTTCGTTTCCTATAGGCCACGCGGGCGAAGCCGCGGACAGAAGCTAGTCATCTATATTTTATATTTCGTCTATATTTTTTAATCCGTTCATTCAGCCCTTTGATAGTCGCCGACGTTAAGAGGTTTTATGCAAATGAGGGTGCCCACCTACGTGCGTGCATAAACTGTAGATACGCTTCTATTGTAGATCATATTACAGGATCAAAGTTTTTTTTTTATGTTAGGGAATGACGTGACGAGCTAACCGTTCGCCTGATGTTAAGCAACACGGCTGCCCATATCAGTTGCAGTGTCACTCGGAACTCTAAGGTATAGAGTTTTGCGTGACACTGCACTGCTCACGTCATCCTGAGACATCAGCACAATTTTTTTAATGTGAGTGTGAGTGAAATTGAGTGAGTGAGTTTTTTGAAACATGAAAGCTTTTTATTTTTTAAGTTATGTATGTTCTTCTTCTTATTCTTCTTCATTTAAAAGTTTTCTATCGCTTTTTAGCGATAATTATGCCAATGTCAAGTGGGAAAAGTTTTCACGGTTATGTCATCTCTAAGTCCTATTTTGTAGTATAAGTTGTATAAGTTTGTGTAAGTCATAATGCCACACTTAGGTCCGTATTACAGAACGATGCTCAGACATCGATCGGTGCCCAAGCAGAGATTCCATTCACTAATTGGTCACTTTATGAATGAAATCTCTGCTTGAGCACCAATCGATGACTGAGCATCGTTCTGTAATACGGACCATAGACTTAGTATCCTTGGTCATTGAAAATCCTTGGCGGTTATGATTTTGATTTCGTTTCCATAACCCGTGTATTTTTGAATTTTAACTTGTAATAAGGGTGGGTTATTATCCTTTAGGTTTTCGTGATCGTGCACGAGTGTTGGAAAATGGTTCCAAGCTTTTAAACCATGCCTTTTTAGTTTTTGTTTTCTCTTCAAGGCTTCCTAGAGCCTTCAGTGAAATATCCACCATTTTACTGTGGCATTTTGACTGACAAAATAAGACTTTGACATGACATAACTGTACAAAACTTACTTATTTGTCATTGGCAGAATTATCACTAAAAAGCTAGAGAAAACGAAGGAGAAGTTTTTATCGTAATAGGGCGAATTGATGCCACAGAAAAATGGAAGATACTGAAAGCCCTTGGAAAGCCTTGAAGAGAAAAGGCATGGTTTTGAAACTCAAAACCATTTACCAACATTCGTGAACGTTTATTTATTTATTTATTTATTTATTTAATTCGGCTTCCTATTGACAATTACACTATTTTAAATAATATTACTTACTAAACATACAATTTTGCTGAATGCATTGTCTATTTAAAGGAAACACAGCATGCAAAAAATACCAGATAAATAATAACTAACCACATTGCAAATCGAAAAGGACTCTTATAAAATAAAAATAAAAATACCTATTGTAGTTGCAGAAGGCCACTACAATATATAATAATTACAAGAGAAATAAGAAAAGTTAGAGAGAATTTATGGCCGCACCGGCCATAACTTGGTTGACTTTAATTATAAATTTGGGAAAGCTGTCGCCGAAAATGTCTATAATATCACTATATTCATTTATTAATACTAAACAGGTAATAATCCACCCTTATTACACATTAAAATTGAATACTACGTGAGATTGGAAAAAAAAAACAAAATTCACGTCCGCCATTTTTAGTTTCTTTACAAGATGTTATGTATGTTATCCTATATCACTATTATTAGTGAACTAATTGCGCCCCGCGGTTTCACCCGGTATTTTAATTATTTGCTCATCCCACAGGAGCATTTCACTTTTCCGGGATAAAATGTAGCCTATATGTTAATTTAGTGTATAAGCTACCTTGATACCGAATTTCATCCAAATCCATTCAGCCGTTTGAACGTGAAAGAGTAACAAACATACACACATACAAACTTTCGCCTTTATAATATTAATGTGATATGTGTTTGACAGCTTATGGTGGTGCTTCTGACGTCTGACTGACCCCCCGGGCTCTAGGTAGGTATACAAATTAAGGTTAATTATTTTGGCTGACCCAGTTTAATAATATTCAAAGATAAAAAGACATCTCTTGACGAGAAATTAAAATTGATTGAGTAAAGACTCCCAACGTAATTTCTTTGATTGAGAGTTCACCATTTGAAGTCTCATGACCTGCTTTTATACGCTCAATAGCATACCTTATTACGAAGGAATAAGCGTTTATATTGACTTTACATAGCTGTTTTTAGACTCTTTTGATAGCTAAATACGCCCGTACGAGCAACATGCGGATAGCTGACGCCACATGTTGGGGTAAATCACACAAACAAACGCAGACGGATGCCAGATGCACCCCCTAAACACTGTGCCACCATTCCATTTTCTACTTTATTGTCGGAGTGATAACTCTGTAAATGGCTCGTTTTTGTGGAACAAGAGTTCGTTAAAAATTGTGAACGGAATGAGTAGGGCAGCGTCGGCTGGCATTTCGTCGACAGTCTGTTGGCGATTGTGTTGTGTTTTATTCCGTTATTATTAAAGGTGTATAGTGAAGTTCAAGATTCAGGCCGAAGCCTGAGCGCGAAGACGCAAGGTGCGACCTGTTTTTTTCTTTTATTTCCGTCTGGGAAGGGGAATTCGACAAGTGCGTCATTCAAGAAAGGTCCGATTTCATTCAATATGTGCTTTACTTTTTATGTTAGGTTATGTAGGTTTTTGCTTTTAAATCGGAAAGTTTGTTTTATACTTGCTAGATAAGATTACAGTCTAGTAAATCATATACTACGACTCTATCTGTCTAGTTATATAGTGCATACATAATTCATACGTATTTATTAGGCTACGGTATATCCCTATTTAGTCACGGTTCCAACTTTGCATGGAAATACATTTAGTAAGTAGCATCAACGCCTAGATGGCCTCGACAACCAGCAATGTGCTGAGCCGACGCCCATTCAATACTTGTTTTTGTTTGTTCTTTATTCGTAATTCATAATATTTATATTATGTAAATTAATATAACCTGTTGTACTTTGATTTTAGGCAAGTATTGAAAGAATGTCTTTCTAATTCTATTCTAAGACATATAATTATCTATTTTTATGAATATTAAGGAAAAGTGGATAAGTTTAGCGCTTAAGTTTAAAAAAAAAATCTAGCACCGAGTGGAAAATATATAAATGTCTTAGGTCCGCATTACAGAACGATGCTCAGTCATCGATCGGTGCTCAAGCAGAGATTTCATTCACTAATTGATCACTTTATGAATGAAATCTTTGCTTGAGCATCGATCGATGACTGAGAATCGTTCTGTACATTGTTAGTATTTGCGCTTTTTCTTTTCTCTGCACAATTACATGTCCTGAAGCGGGAATTGAACCCGCCGCCTCCAGGCTATGAGCCGACCTGCTCAACCACCACACCACAGAGGCTGTCTAATCGAATGTCGAATAGGACAGACATGAAATTTCCCTCGCTGTAAGTCAACCCTGGGTGCAGCAGCCATTTCATAATGCAGTTTTGAATAGGCGATATGATAGCTTAATTAATTTACAAAATTTCGTGTCTTACCGTTCGCCGTTGAGGAGTTCCACTATCTCCACCTATGACTCCATCATCAGGTCATATCAAACCAGAGTATCGCTTTGTTACTAAACTTACAAAAGTATGCAAAATTTCAGGTCAATCGGAAACCGGGAAGTGGGTCAAAATTGACTTCTAACGATCTTCGACTTTTATTACATTGTTAGTTATTTTTTCCTCGATTTCCTTGAGATTTCATCATCAGATCCTGAGTTGATGATAATGGGACCATCTCATGAGTATATATACAATATATTATATACACTTACGAACAAAAAAAAATAAAGTCGGTTCCCAATTTGCTAATATATCGATGAACATACACAAAAAAAATACATACAGAGAAAAATAGAACCTCCTCCTTTTTGGAAGTCGGATAATGACAGCGAAACAGCAAGCGCTGAAATAGAGTTGACAAATAGGGATCTGTTTTTATTTCCTTTCATGTTCTGTCAAAGCCATAATTTTCCGTTTAACGTAAAATACGGTGGAATTTACTCTGTTACTATTTACGTTCTAGTTGTTAATATAAGCGTGTATTTTGTCTGAATTCAAATAAGGTAACCAAATGGTTACATTTATTTATTTACTAAATAGATGTAACCAAATGGTACATTGGTTTATTTACCACAAAAATATTTTTGTATCTATATATTTTAGAAATTATTTTTTAAATTTTTAATGTGTTACCACAAATACACAAACAATGCTTAGACATCAGAAGCGTGTTTAACAATACAAAATAGCAGTTAAACTCTTGTTTAAGGCTAGTTTAAATCTTTTGTGGTTAAGCCGTTAACTTTTATGAGAATAAGTTCTCATTCATTCAAAATCACGCAGTGAAAATCTACAAATTTCGTTGAGCCATTAAAGAGAAACGAAATCAATAATGTTGGCCCTTCCTGTGGCATAACAGGGAAAAATTCCTCCCGTGAAAACGTGAGACAAACGGCCCATTGAGGGAATAACTGAAATGGTTATTAAAATTTAATATCATTAACTGATAATGATGATATAATTATATGATGATTATAACCGCCATATTTTCATTTTTAGCCCCCGACGTATAAACGACGGGGTGCTGTAAGTTTGACGTGCCTGTATGTGTCTCTGTCTGTGGGTAGCTGCCGAACGGATGACCCGATTTATATTTTGTTTTTTTTTTGTTGGAAAAGTAAACTTAGTCTTTGGTCTTAGCTATGTTATGTGAAAATCAGTCCAAAATGGCCGCCGTCGCTTAAAATGGCGGATTACATAATTTTCCACAAATTTATCAATATGGGTATCAACTGAAAGGGCTTGACTAGTAAAATACTAAAAACAATGATAAATTTAAAATCCAAGATGGCCGACACCACATTATGGTGAATTACACTATTTTTTTTTGAATCTGGGCTTTTGCAATTTTAAATTTATTACTTGTTTACATTGCTTGTGGCAACAAGCAGATGCTCCATCCGATGGTAAGTGGTCACCGTCATCTATAGACACCTGCAACAGGGGCGCTAATGATGCGCTGCCTACGCTAAACTATTTTTTTTTTTTTTTTTTTTTTTTTTTTGAACGAGCTAATGCTGTTGGTCTCTATCGACCTTTACAGCGTCACCGGGCGGGAGGGCGGGCGCTTAGGGCGCCCAGCCGTCAAAAGTGGGAGGCAACTAGCTCAAGGGCACCCCTGGGGTGCGAGCCTCGGCTTGGGCCGTTGCCGGGATAAGAGGATCGAGAAGGCTACGTCCACTGGAAGAGTGGACCCTATTGAAAGTCGCGACCGTTCTAGCTAACCTACGGGGGGTACGTCGACCTCGCCGGCGGGGTCGGTGTCTGATTGTGTTACGCTGGTATCCTATACCGGTGCCGAAAGCGGTACCTGAGCCAGAAGGGCTAGACTGGTCCGGTGATCCTAGCGCAGCCGATACTACGGCTGCTATAGGATCATCCGGGTCGCTCAAGACGTGTCTCGGGCGGCGACGACGGGGTGGCGAGTCTGTCGTGTCTGTACAGTAGTTTGAAGCTCTGACTACGAGAGGGTTGGGGTGATGAGGTGCCGCATCAAAATAGCGGCGGGATGCATCCTTCATAAATTGACGGATGGATGGGAGTTCGAGATCGCAGTGGAGGTCGGAGTTTCGCTGGTACCAGCGAGCCCCGACCACCTTGCGGACAAAGCGGTTCTGGATCACCTGAAGTCGATCCAGATGTACTGAGGGAGTATGAGCAAACGCGACAGATGCGTAGGTCATAATGGGGCGAACGCAAGTTTTGTAAAGCGTCACCTTATTTCTAAGGGACAGACGCTAAACTATCACTATTTTATCTGTTCTTATATTAAATTAGGTATGTTATATGGCGATAGCTGGGGCGCGGGGTGGATCCCATATACCCCCCCCTGCCACCACCCCCGCGCGTCCTGTCATTTACACAGGTCGCGTGGCCTGCCGCGTCGGTCTGTTCCAATCCAACCTTAAATATCGTTTAATTTTCTTTCCAGAATGATCCCGGACACAACCCCCTCTATGAACGACACCCGGCCCCCTTCTAAAGTGTCCGCTCACGAACTACACAGGGTTTTGTTAGAGCTACTCCTGAACAGGACAAATTTATCAGCTACCCTGTCAGTGGAAGAAATCGATAAGATGTTGAAAGAGTACATTTACAGAGGCACCGATATTAGGTATAGCCAGGGTCGGACGCAGGACATGGGCTGGGGCGAATAATGCAACTTCAAGGGATTTCACTATTCATTTTTACATACATAATATACTCAAAGATTAGCTTTAATGTCTAGCCATAATATTACCAAAGCTTACTTAGTTAATTAGAAGAAATTAGTTTTATTTTAGAATGGAAATCTGCAATACTGCAATGACTGCTAACAGCAATCAATTTTTTAAGCAATTGTATTGAGTTAAGAACAAATATTATTATTATTATTTATTTTAATGTAATGAAATTAATAAATTTAATGAAATGTATAATTATTATGACAACTAAAATGTGGTATTTATAAGTCCCTAGAAATAATTCGAATATAATAAAATTAAGATGTTATAGTCAAAAGCTACAAATTAAAAATAACAATTGGCCAAGTGAACGGAATCTCTGTTTCAACTCGCAAAATTTCCTTTCATTTGTCCGGTATGTATGTTGATCCTCGCGTGCGGGTCGTGTTTTTCTACTAATCTTGGCAAAACTTGTATAAGTAGATTCTCCAATTTAGGTGGTTTTCAAGATATAAGGTCATTAAATGTTTATGTAATGTAATATATTGCCTGCTATATGTTATAAAGCCCAACAGTATGCAATGTCATGATGAAAAAAGTACCTTACATTTTTTTTTCTCACGTATGTAATCTTTTATCAGTGCGCAGTATAACATTTAGAGGACTAATAGTAATAACGAGTAAATTTATTATAACAAATTACAACAAAATTGTACTACTTTTGCTATATTCTCTTTGCACTATGTATTTAAGGTACATTTTAAATGTCATCGCAATTTTATAATACTCGTCCCAGCGACCGCACTCCTGCATTTACCTTTACCTTGTGACTATTATCTCACTTGTGGAATAATATAATTAGCTTTGAAACGTCCAAAGTCTCTCCTGTCCAATGTATGAGATTCGGGGCCCTGCGGTTCAGAAAATTTGGCCCATCTGCTCCTGAGTACGTCCAAGGATATTGTCAGGCTTCCTCCACCCATCAATTAGAGGCTATAATTGCATGACTGGTAGCCGGCAGGTATCGTTCCAGTTATTATTTAAGCCGGGCAAATGGAATTGAAACCTCTTTTACGGCAACCGCTAGGTTTTAATGATCAATTTACACGATGCAACTTTAGATAGCCTCTGTGTTGGTTGAGCAGGTCGGCTCATAACCCAGATAAGTGCGGGTTTGATTCCCGTGGCAGAACAAGTATTTGTGCACAGAAAAAAAGCGCAAATACTGGTTCTGTGTCTGGATGTTGTGGGACCATGGTCTTCATCTTGGGTCCCTAGATACAGGGAATCCTAGTTAGGGTCCAGGATATGTTATTTATCATTATTACTAATACAAAATTATTATGTACCTCTAAAATTTGGAAATGTTTTATAGAAATAGTAGAATAGAATCTGTACTAATATTTATTGAGTGTTGATTTGTTTTTATGCATCTGAGAATGCAGTCGAACCAAAAACTGCGGAAGACACAAAGTGTTTTTTTATAAGTTTCTAATGTCAACGATAGTAGGTAAAACTAATTACTTACACAATTATTTACTCTTATACAATTTCCAATATAGAACACTTCATAAAACTAACATTGAAACACAAAAACCGCACAAAATGTTACAATTTTAAAGTAAAAATTTGCCGCTTTTATACAAGTGACTTCTTGTGTAATGTACAAGTATTTGACATTTCGACATATACTGTATACTATATTATGTGATAATAATACCAAATATATTTTTTTGTATTTTAAAGTGTGAAATCAAATTTTACAGTTTCTACATTTACTTTTGTCTTTTCAAAATTTACATGCAGATCTAATGAACGATTATTATTACCTCCGATCGCATCGTCTGAACAGAGCATAAGAATCCCAATATTTATGATTTGACTCAGGTTTGTGCAATTTTAAACTAGATGACTGAGAGTCACACGGACTAGGGCTAGCTAGTATTTGAATGTACTGTAATGTTTATTCATCCTAGACCACATCGTCACTTACCATCAGGTAACATAGTGGTCAAACATAAACCTATCAAACACAAAAAAAATTGTTGGTGATTTTTTTCCTACCTAGGATTTCAGTTGATTCAGTTGATTTGGGATGAGGCGATAAAATAATGTTTGAGTTGTGACGGTAATACAAGATTATTTTGGAAGTATGATGTTCTTTTGATATAAATAAAAAAATAAACTCTTCAACAGTATGTTTTTCCTCTAATTTACTTATTTGCGTTAGTAACTGGCTCCCAGAAGACACATCGATCCGTGGTCGGAGTAATTTCGACTTTTTAATTGACGTCACTTTAGCCGTTATTTATCTTACAAAATTTACTGGAAATAACAGTAACAGTATTAAGAAATACAAAAATAAATGCCTTCTTTAACTTTCAACTTGTTTCATTTCATAACGTCAAGCCGCACTTAAGTTATGGAAGGATGCAGCCTCGAAGTGCTCAGCTACGTTCAAGTCAGAAATTCTAAATAACTTTTCTTGTACAGTTCGTTAAAAAAGGATACTAAGCATTTTAAAAACACAAGCAAAGGTGGTTAATAAACTTCAAGATATACGGAGTTTACATGTGGCTTCCTTTTTTATTCCTCATAAAAAAGGAAACCACGAGTAAATTCCGTAGAAGTCCTCTGAAGTCTAACCAGAGTCTAACGTTTAGATCTAGATGTTTTCAATTTTATCTAGTTTCAGATAATTTCACTAGCCTAAGTTGGCGTTAAATTGAAGTTACCAGATCTAGGTCAAGGCTTCTAATCTACCAGGCTGAATATACAGGATCTCAAATTAATATAATATATATTGATAACATAAATATCTATCTAGTGTTTACTAGGGAAGGGGAACTTCAGTTAGTTTGCCATAATCACCACAATGGGCAGGTGTCTTAGTTATCGCCGATTTTAAAGTAAAGGCACTTTGTCAGTTAAAAAGGACTGAGTACTTGATGATTACAGTAGTCAAAGGATAGGTATGTGCAACATAAGAAATAAAAAGAAATGAAAATCTGTAATCTAGTGTGACTTCACCCTTTTATGTCGAGGTTGCCATACCCCACGTAAGATTATAAAATTGGACAGCGTTGGATAACGCTTTTTCAAGTAGCTTTTTGAAGTATAAAATATAGGTAATTATAGAGTAAACGTGAGAGAGACCAATATTAATAAAACATCGTGATTTGTGATGAATATGTCAAAATTATAGATATCGTTAGATTTTTTTGAAATATTGCAAAGGAAAATGTGTTAGACAGTCTATGAGAAGTACTAAAATTAGTGGTTTGCCATGAGAAATTGACACTTTCCTTGGACTACAGGCTCGAACCCACAACCCACAGTTCACAAGGCAGGGTTACTACCAACTGAGCTATCGGGCCAGTCAAATGTTAAGCTGTTTTCTGTTGCATCTAGTATTTTCCTTGTTATACTTTTGGTGAGGTGAAAGGTTATATGTTCCGCTCGGCAGCTAAGTTATCGGCATCTCGTACATTTGAAATACTTGCTTCGCTCAGAACTCTGCATTCATACCACGATTAGAGCGAGTATGTCAACTTCAGCAACACCTGATTGGTTTTACCTGTTTGTATTCAGAATATTAATGAATTCGCTATATTCGCAATGCAATTGGCTTAGGCATATATACATACGTCTATAAGGGCTATTTTTTCGTGGAAAGTAAATACTTACATAGATAAATAAATCGCTTGGCAGAAACTATTAAATTTCGCTGGCAAAGGTGAAAGCTTGTTGTCATGTTTCAAACTTCTGAGTGAATTAAATTTTATAAAGGTAGGTATTGCCTTTAATAAAAAAATAATTCCTTAGTATACCAACGGGTGTTGTCAAAAATTTACAGTTACAAGATCCAATCCCATTCCGGTGTGCCGGTGTGTACTTATGTAAAAAAAATTGTACCTAATTATTCATTGCCTATTTAAATTATCAAACGAATCTAATTATACCTATAAGTAAATAATGTGTAAAGGGTTATGTAAACCTACATTTTTATTTATCTAAGAAAATACTTATGTAAAGAGGTAAAATAAACAACTACAAACACAAAACATTTTTAGGAGACATATTTAATGAATAAAGTTGACATCAATAAAGATTTTTTCTATTTAACATTTATAATGATTCTTCGATATGACTAGAGGTGACTAGATTGCCCAAGCGGGCCACCTGTTGCTACACGCACGAAGAAATACGTCGAAAGATACTGACCACAGGAAACAATTCAAAATAACACTGGCTAGTGAAACACTGACAGGATCGAGCCTGTATTCGAAGTTGTAATCTTCTCTTCTTAGGTGGGCCTTGGCCTTGGGCCTGGGCCCAGGAAGGCCTAGGCAGCCGCGATGTCGGCAATCCCCTGCAGCAAACGGGAGCGTAGATGCACGAATATCGGACTATGAACACTGATTCCACGGCAGTGCAAGAAGCTCAGCGACTGTTGAGCACCCACCAAATATCCCAACTGCGCCGGGTCCATGTTGACAGGAACCATAGACAACAGCGGATCATCGAATTCATCAAAAAAGTAGAAATTCTTTTCTTCTTCCACTTCATCGAATAGTTTGGCGTATGTAGAATGCGGACGGTTGTTTTGCTTGTTAGTAGAACGTCCGAAGAGACGTTTCAGTGCTTCGCGCTTCTCTGGCTCGGCGGTTTGATACTGAAGAGGCGGCTCGCTCGCGGAACGCTTGCGGAGGCGCTGCCTTTTACCGATGTTTTCCACCTCTTCATCGACGATTTGTTCTTCGCTCTTACGCTTACTCATCGCGGAAATTGTAGTTAGTCCTTCGGTGTTGAGATGCAAACTGCGAATGGTCCGATCAGAGAACCGTAGGGTTGCGCGATTACAGCGAAATACCGTCGCGCGTGCGGACGGCGGCGCGGCGCCGGTGCGAGCGAGAGGGGAGGCAGTTGCAGCCGGGACCAGCTGGCTGAGCAGATGCAGGGCGTGGGGAAGGTTCCCTTTGTTTGATAAAGTTTATTCGTGGAAATAAAATAGTTTGCCGCGATTGCGCGTGTTGGCGGCGGGGTGAGTGCGAGGCGAGGGAGCGCGAGAGAACTGGCCCGGTCGACGGCGGGCTGGCATCTGCCGGCGGCTACGCTCAGGTGGATTAGATTGCTTTCGTCTCAAGGCTCCATTAATTTGAACAGCCAGTCAGCGACAATAGTAAACAAGGGAAGGGGGCTAAATGCCGCCGGCTGCTTAGCTTAGAACAAAGAAGGCTACATACTTTGTATGAGTACTGATTTTGTTTTTCACATGCTTTAAAAGAAAACGATTTAATTTCATTAGAACAGTAAGTTCTTCTGAAATAGATTACTTACGTTATCAAACAAAAAATCTTAAAAAAAGGAGCGAGGTACTATATTTCAATATTTAATAAAACAATGTTTGTTAGTAACTCCGTCATATATTAACTGCTTTTTTCTATTTTAAGTGATATACGTTGAAATTGGTCCCGTAATAATTTCATCGTTTTTAAATTAAAATAACTGAAAAAAGTATGTGTATGATATTTTTTTTTTATTGTTTTGGCTCCACACTTTTGTGTATTTAGCCAGTGTCAAGTACTTAATTGATAATTTATCAAGTTAATGATATTTCACGCAAATATGTATCAAGTCGAAGTCATCAAGTCAAGTCATAGTCAAGTCATAGTCTAGTCAAAGTCATACTCCTAGTAAAGTGGTGACAACTTTACTTAAAGCTTCTATGGAGTTTTGGAAACAACACGAAAAGAAACGCATCATTATACGATTTTCCCACACTCACGCCTGTAATCCAGCACTTAACGAATAGAATGCCACCAATTTTATGCACTAACACTGAAAATAACACAAGTTTAGGAAAATAATACAATGCGGTGACGCAATCTTTTTCGCTTTCCCGCCAAAACTCTATGATATTATTATCCAAATATAACGCTAAGGCCATAGAGAACGGTTTAATCCTCTTTTGAAAACAGGATATTATTACTTCATGATAATTTTACATAAGTTACTAAATACATATACCTCATACCTACTGGCCCGAGAGCTCAGTTGGTCAGTAACCCTGCCTTCTGAACTGTAAGTCGTGGGTTCGATTCCCACCCAGGACGAACATGGTATGTGATGGTACACAAATGTTTGTACTGTATCTGGGTGTTATATTGTATTCTATGTATGTATTTACAAACAAAATGTAACTAAGTATTGTATCAGTTATCTGGTTCTCATAGTATACAAGCTTTGCTTAGTTTGGGCTAGATGGTGCTGTATGAAACGTCCACCAATTTTATTTATGAATAGTATAGGACAAACAGACGTACAAAACATTTAAAACTCCACGTATTTACGTGCTCCATAAATAGACATGGACGTTTCATCCCGCCCGGGTAAACGAATCTATGTAAAATGTAAAAATCAATACGCAGGTTTATGTACCGGGAATCGAGCTGTTGTGTACCGTAGTACATAAGGCTAGCAAATATACATTATATAAAGAAGTATATAGAAGGCTAGCTATGAGGTTCAAGTAATCTGTACGGCGAAGTATCAACGTTCCGCCGCCTTTGCTAAGGATGGGTTTACACCGCGACGCCGACGGTTCGATGCCATCAAAAACAAAACTTATAAAAAGACCAAGTCCCGCAACTCAGTTCTTCTATCGTAAAAAGTTGTGAGATCCATGTAATGCCAAGTCGGTTCTTTATTAATCCCCAACTTAAAGTTATTACGTAATTAACTAACCTAACAACATCTTATAGTGACCATATCGATATTAAAAATCTTTTATGTTTTAAATAATATAGATTAACTTTGAGATCCCATGAAAACACAATCTCACCTACATAAAATTGTTGTGTTTGTTTGTTTAGCCAGCAAGTGAATTGACTTTGACTTGACTTTGACTCGATTTTGACTTGACTTTGACTCGACTTTGACTCGGCTTTGACTCGACTTTGACTCGACTTTGACTCGACTTTGACTCGACTTTGACTCGACTTTGACTCGACTTTGACTCGACTTTGACTCGACTTTGACTCAACTTTGATTCGATTTTGTCTCGACTTTGACTCGACTTTGACTCGACTTTGACTCGACTTTGACTCGACTTTACTCGACTTTCACTCGACTTTGACTCGACTTTGACTCGACTTTGAATCGATTTTGACTCGACTTTGACTCGACTTTGACTCGAGTTTGACTCGACTTTGACTCTACTTTGACTTGACTTTCATTTTCAGTCGTAGCACCAGAATTTATACCTTTTTTATTTTTTCTTTATAGTACCTAGACTTCACAACGTTATTTCATCATCTAATGGAATCAAGAGAGTACTATACTATAGAATGGTAATTTCTGTTGGCTGTAACGCTTTATATTTCATATATTTCATACAAAAGTTTTTTATTTTCAATCATGGCATCAAATTTTATGACTTAAAACAAATATAGTTTTCTAGCTACATTTTAATGTTTGTCCATAGCTTTATGTTCATTCTACCGTCAAACGTCTTTGTACCGGAAGGGCTACAGCTCTAGACTACCCCTGTATAGATGGGAAGACGTAATATGTTACTAGTTGGGTGTGTACACTGTACACCGGTAACAGGGTGGACTAACGAGACCATCAAGCTAATCCGGACTTCGTACGTTACACTATGTATATCCAGATAACTGCAGTTATACAGCGTTATTAATAAACGGGTATTAGTCTCGGATTAGTTACTTCAGCTTTTGTCCTTTTTTTGCTACTGGAATATTTAGCTGGATCGAAAGAGATAAAAGATCGTGTAACTAGTCTAAAGCTAGTTCGTGTTTATTAATAAAGCTGATAGTGTTTTATGTGCGAGATTAGTATGATAGTTTTTAAGTTAGTTTGAAAGTTTTTACTAGGTGGTAGGACTTTTCTGCAAAGTTCGTCTAGGTAGGTACCACCTGTGCCAGTCCTTCTGCCGCCAAGCTAGCTAGTAGTGTAGTTAAATTACTGGGCAAATAAGACTTTATGATCTAATCTCACAGTCTAGTAATCTTGTGTTGATATCTCAGGACGACGTGCGGTGTCACGCAAAACTCTATACTTTACGAGAGCTGCATTTGATATGGGCAGTTGTGTCGCTTAACATCAGGCAAACAACTACGACTAAACGAAACGACTAGCTATATTATGGCAACTAGATACTTACTACTGATACAATACTAAGATACTTTATCGTTTGCAAATTATACACGTTGGAATTGAATTCGTTCTTTTCCTTAAATGTATGTACTAGGACCATGCTATAGAATAATCGAACCAGGGCAGTAAAAAAAAGGATCCTAAAATAACTGTATAACAGCCGAAATATCTATTTAACGCTACACTCAGCGCGGGCACCAGCTGAGCGCTTTGTAAATGTTTCGTAGGTAATAAATGTCGCAAGGCATTTCAATAGAATTCGAATTCACCGTAATTTGATAATACCTATATTTAAGTTTTATTTCATGATTACTTTTGATATTTAGTTATATAGGAGCGTTCGTTCCTTTTGTGAGTGTTGAATAAATGTTTTTTTTCTTTCTTTCTTCCTATAACATGGACTGAGTACATATATTCAAGAAAAGAACGAATTAAATTCCACCGTGTATAGATAGAATACAATATAATACCCAGAAACAGAACAAACAGCTATGTTTATAACACAAATGTTGTCCTGGATGGGAACCGTATCCACAATCTACAGCTCAGAAGGCGGGCTACTGCCAACTGAGCTATCAAGCCAGTCTAAAAAATATAATACTAGCTTAAAAAGTTTTAATCACGAATAGGATTTCATACCGCATCCATCCGTCCTTAAATGTAATCTTATCCATTTAAATTGTATGAAACATAAGAAAAGATCTTCTGAGATCGAATCTAGTGGTTTTGAAACTAAAATACAAAGGTCATCCTGATAAAGAAAAGAAAATCCATTCAAAATAATGAATGCGCTCTTCACATGCCAGTTAACTGTTGTATAATTAATTGTTGCCAGTTAATTAATCATCCCGTTTGCGGTACTAACAAAGCCATGGCTCAGCAAGCTCCTGTTACGCTTGGAGCTAGTGTGTAGATAATGTTCAGATACCAATATCTGAACATTATCTACACACTAGCCCCTACCTACCTATCCAAATAGGCATTGGCTTCAGATTCAGATATTGGATTTGGCTCAAAGGAATGGCTGAGACGAGGCGGCTGGCTACTGCAGCTTAATCACCTTTGAACGATCGTTAGATAGATAGATGTTTTCATAGACTTTAGATCTACATAGTGATTCCACGTGTAGTGTAACAAGTCTGTGACATGACACTATATAGATGCGTATTGTAGTAAAAAATGAAGATCATAAGTTCCTTAAAACTATCGTGAATATGAAATGTATGAGTATGATGACACATTTTGTAAGATAAATAACAAAACACTAACAGCCTTATTAATAAACGGGTATTAGTCTCAAGGCTGTTAACAGCCTTATTAATAAACGGGTATTAGTCTCGGATTAGTTACTTCAGCTTTTGTCCTTTTTTTGCTACTGGAATATTTAGCTGGATCGAATGAGACAAAAGATGGTGTAACTACTCTAAAGCTAGTTCGTGTTTATTAATAAGGCTGCTTAACTATAATCTCACGTCAATTAAAAAGTTAAAATTACTCCGACGAGCTGGGCGATCACGTAACTTGATTGCAAGCAATAGAAACACTAATATGTATGGATTTGAGAGTTTGAATAGGCAGTTTATGTGCATAGTTAGTATGGAAATTTCTCCTGTTGCATTTCAATCAAAGTTTCGTGATCGCCCCCCAGGTTTCGGACATTTCGATGTATTTCTGGAAGCCGGTTACTAACGCAAGCCAGCGCGGGCGGCGGTTTTCGCGAGCGTCAGCACGTAACCCAATCGAAGGACAGAAGAACGACTTTATAATTGACGTTAGTTTAGCCGTTATTTATCGTACAAAATGTAGGTTGTGAGTTTGATTCCCACCCAGGAGAAATACTTATATGATGAACATCGATTTTTGTTCTGTGTCTGAGGGGTATATCGTATTCTATGTATGTATTTACAAACAAAAAACTACCCAAGTATTCCGTCAGTTATGTGGTACCTTAGTTTGGGACTAGCTGTGTGCAAAGTCCACAAATATTTATTTAAAAAAAGGCTAACATTGATTGTAAAGTGACTGAAAAACAGAAGTTTTAGATAAGAGTGTAGATAAAATATTGCTATTTAATGAGATTATGAGACTGAAATGGCCACAATTTCGATTATTACTTTGCATTCCCCGAGCATTTAGGTCCTATGTATAGCTATTTTATTGTTCTGTACTACGTAATTTGAAAAGCAAATTCAATGAAGGTCCGAAGTTTCATGCAGCCGGGATTAAGTTTATTTAGTCCGATGTATGGTTTTTAAATGCATATATTTCTATGCTAGATTTCTTAATGGAAAGTGGAAAGGACATCTAGTGAATCTATTACACATTAATCCAGTTAGCTTTGTAGTTTACCTACCTAGGTTCAATTTCACAATCTCTTCATTTCAAAGTTTGTAGTAAACGCCATCTATGTAAAGTGGCTGGAACTAGTCGTTCATGCTCCCTCTGTAAGATGGCGCCTTTTACAGTTATAGGTACTTTTACAGTATCCAAGGCGCGGGTGATTATTTTTATGAAAGATTTGCAGGCTTTGACCTCTACAACAGTTGATTTTAGTCAATTTGTTAATTTACAAGCCCAAATTTTCCCTTGCTTAGCTTTATTAAAATTCGTACCACGTCTCAATTTAGTTTGAATGGTAATTTGAGAATACTAATTAAGGCAAAGTAAAGCTTCATTTAACTTTTATTATTCGTCATAGGCCTAATACGTTTCGATCTGCTGCGACACGGGTTTTCTCTTATACAAGGTGGAATTTAATTCGTTCTTTTCCCTTAATGTAAAAACATTTGTGTGATGAACATAGGTGTTTGTTCTGTGTCTGGGTGTTATAATGTATTCTATGTATGTATTTACAAACAAAAAGTATCTAAGTATTGTATCAGTTATCTGGTTCCCATAATACAAGCTTTGCTTAGTTTGGGGCTAGATGGCATTGTGTGAGATGTCCACACATATTATTATATTATTATTAATGTATGTATTCAGTCCATGCTACATAACTCTCCCATATAACTTAATAAAAAAGTACTTATGAATAAAACTTAAATCTAGGTATTATCAAATTACTGCGATTTAAATTCTAAAGAAAAGCCTTGGGACATTGAATAAAGCAGGTGTTTTTTTGCCTACGAAGCATTTAGAAAGCACTCAGCCGGTGCCCGCGCTGTGTGTACCGTTAATAGACATTTCGGCTGTCATGCAGTTATTTTAGGAGGCACTAAATACTAAAACAAAACCTATTTGTTATAATTTGGACTTTGTACGAATATTCTATAGCATGGTCTGAGTACATACATTTAAGGACAAGAGTGAATTAAATTCCACAGTGTATATAGAGGTTGTAGGCCTTAGTTCTCGATGCTGGCCAAGTGCGGGCTGGTGGGTGACACAATATGTTCTCAAATTTGGTGAAGAAGGTTCTAGAAAGAACATGCCAGTTTCCTTCGCCAAGAGCGATACATAATTTTTAAAGTCATTGGTGCAGGGTTGTGGGATTTGAACCTGGGAGCGTCGGTTTGAAAGTGGCATGGGTTAATGCCGCTCCACACTCGCTACTCATTTAAATAACCCTAGAATATTAGGATTTCGGCAAATAGTAGTCGTATTAACTGCATAGATTTGAGAGGTAATGGATAAAACGGGCATGAAAGAAAAGAAGGTACCTAGATAAGTAAATGATCCCTACCAATCACATGCCAAAACCAATTTGCTTTCAGACAATATTGGTGTGTTTCCGTCCATAGTCCTCAATTTCTGGCAAAATTGCTTATTGAATTTTCCACTCAAGTCAACGTATGTACGTAAATTTAATTCTCACGTCGAGTCGCCTTCTAGACTCGCTCGTCAGTTACAGCGGGCTTCAAACGACAATTTTTCACGTTGTTTTGCGATATGTCCTTAAAATTAACATTATCAATATTCTTTCGTGGAATGGCTACGAGAGTGCTCCGAGTTTTCGTAGGATATTTTTTTTTAAGTTTTGGCTCCACACCTCCGTGTATTTAGCCAGTGTCAAGTTTAATCAAGTGAATGATATTTGACTCAAATATGTGTCAAGTCATAGTCCAAGTCATCAAGTCAAGTCATAGTCTAGTCAAAGTCATACTCCTAGTAAAGTGGTGGCTACTTTACTTGAAACTTCTATGGAGTTTTGGAAACAACACGAAAAGAAACGTTTCCCCATCATTATACCATTTTCTCACACTCACGCCTGTAATCCAGCACTTAACAAATAGAATGTCATCAATTTTATGCACTAACACTGAAAATAACACAAGTTTTGGAAAATAATACAATGCGGTGACGCAATCTTTTTCGCGTTCCCGATAATGATGATGGTGAAACGTTTCTTTTCGTGTTGTTTCCAAAACTCCAAAGCTTTCAAGTAAAATTGCCACCACTTTACTAGGAGTATGACTTTGAATAGACTATAACTTGACTATGAATTGACTTGATGACTTCGACTGTAACTTGACACATATTTGCGTGAAATATCATTGACTTGATAAATTATCAATTACTTGACACTGGCTAAATACATAAAAGTGTGGAGCCAAAATGTGAAATAAAAAAAAAACATACACAAACAGACAGAATGTTTCACTTTTATAAATACAGTGTAGTCTTCATTTTCAAAGAATATGTGTAGATACGGCCTTAGCAGTATACTCTCGGGTATTTAAGGAAGCACATGTCGCCAATTTGAAATACCTATCGGTACCATTATCAATATTGTTTCGGAAATTTGCAAATAGAGTCAATGTTCGAAGATGTAACTTAATTTATGGAGCAACGTAACGACGAAACTAAGTTATCTATACTCAGTTCATTTGGGAAGCTGAAGTAAAAGTGGGCTGACAATTTTGTGGTATCTGTTTAGACTAAAATACTTAAAAACTAATAGTAGCCTTGCGCATCTTAGTTCGCGACAGGGAGCGCTCCTTTTAGTTCGCAGGTCGTCGGTGAACTAGGTCGTTCTTCTAGTTCAGTAGTTCGCGGCAGGACAGAGAGCGGGTAAGACGATTGCTCTCAGCGATCTCTTGCCTGGTCACGCAAGAGCGACCTACTTAGTTCGCAACAGCCAAAGAGCTGTAGTTATATCTACTACTATGCTCTATTTTGTTTATAAATTGTTATAGCTTCTGTTGTAATAACTACTAAATAGGTACATTTGCATATTAATTTATTAATTTAATGCCATTGCGTTGATTGCATGGTATTTAAGAAAAAAACATTTTTTTATTAGTACCTATAGGTACTCAGTCTACTTAGGTAATGATATAAAAATATTATACTAGGTAAGTACCTACTAAAAATATGATATACCTAGGTACTTAGTTTCGATGAACATATTAAGTAAGTATTTATTAAAACTATGTAGGTATTCTTAATGTTTGTTAAAGAAAAAAAGACTTTAAAATTAACCATCATTTATGTAATCAATATTTAAAATATTCTAAGTAAGAATGATATGTACGATCATCGCTCTCTCCCGCTCCCGCTCCCGCTCGGAGCGCGGCGCGCTGTGGAGCGCGGCTCTCTGGCCGCTCGCCGCAAGTCGGTCGGTCAAAGAACGAACGAACTAAAATCAGACGCAACCGACACCTAGTTTGCGTCGTTCGCTCAAAGGAGCGCTCTTTTGAACCAGGTCGTTCGCGACCTACACAAGGCTAACTAATAGTTATTTGTTATACAAGAGAGCAAAGTTGCTTTTTAACCGCGTGCTAAATTTTGAAGAACGAGCAAGTGAAGGATTGTAAAAATTAAAATTCTGAGCGTTAGCGAGAGAATCAAAAGAGCACGAGGTGAAAAATCTTTGCAACTCAAATCTCTGCAACACGTAACTTTTCATCCCATCTCAGCGAGGAAATTTTAACAACAAGACGTAAACAGAAAATGGCGCGCGAAAAGCAAACTAAAAACAGGGAGTTTTGGCGGGAATACGAAAAAGATCGCGTCGCCGCATTGTATTATTTTCCAAAACTTGTGTTATTTTAAGTGTTAGTGCCTTAAATTGGTGGCATTTTATTCGTTAAATGCTGAATTACAGGCATGAGTGTGGGAAAGTGGTATAATGATGGTGAAACGTTTATTTTCGTGTTGTTTCCAAAACTCCATAGAAGCTTCTGGTAAAGTTGCCACCACTTTACTAGGAGTATGACTTGACTAGACCGGACTGTGACTTGACACATTATATGATATTAATTAACTTGAGTTATTATTAATTACTTGACACTGGCCTAAATTCACAAAAGTGTGGAGCCAAAACCAAACAAAAAAAAAAAACTAAAAACAGTACACCAAAAAGGTTTCAAGTAGGTATGTTAAAGTTTTTAACAAATTAAAAAAAGGTTGTATGATAAATTCGGCACCATGGAGGTAGAAGTAAATTGGTTTAATGATGTTTTTAATTCACAAACTTAGTGCACACGTTGTTCTAAATTCCATTTACTTTGCCCTCTAGCGAATGAAAATGGTTTTTGGAGAATTTAAAAGCCATTAAAGATTCTTTAAGCTGTCATTTGGTAATCATCCTCAGGGAATTTACCCCACTCGTTTTAAGAAAAGGTCAATCTCTAGTCGTAACCTAGAATTTATTCATCCTATTCTATTCTACTAATATTATAAACGCAGTAGTTTGTGTTTATGGATGTTTGTTACTGTTTCACGTTCAAGCAGCTGGACGTATTTGAATGAAATTTGGAATATAGATAGCTTATATAGTGATTTAACACTTACACTACTTTTTATCTGTAGATGAAACCGCGGGGCGCAGTTAGTCGCTGATAAAACTAGGTACTTTCAGGTGACAAATATCATTACATGGCTAAAGAGGCATGTCACACAGATAGAGCAAGAGCCCGTGAGTGCCAGACCTTCGGATTTTTATAAAAGCTGATAATTTTTCTATGTGTGTCCCTAGTACAGGTAAGAATGATCCCCACCCATGAAGCTGAGGCAGCGGTGGCTTTGGCAGGTAACAGTTAACATTCCGTATAAAATTCCATCTCAAATTTATCATAACATAAAACTGAATTTTTTTATATTTGATTCATAATAATATCAAAACTCGCGTTGCTCATTGTCAGACAGTTAGTATGGTTGCAACCCTCTCCCGGACACCCTTAAACTATTGTAATTTATAATTATACTTACGTTGTATTATAAAACCTAAATTTTATATATAATTTTTTGGGGGCCTATTAATCTATGTTTACATAATAGCCGGACAGTTTCGACGGTTCTATCATCTTGCCAGACGCATTCAAAGTGAGCAGTAGTTCGGAGGGACATAGTTTCATTTGCCCAGTGATTTCACTAGCTACAGTACCCTTCAAACCGGAACACAGTAGTGCTTGCGCACTACTGCTTGGCGGCAGAATAAGTGGCAAAGCGGGGTACCTAGTACTTTTTTGTTTATACTAAAATTAATCTGTATGGATTACGCTAAGCAGGCGAATCACACTAATCACACTAATATTATAAAGGCGAAAGTTTGTGTGTGTATGTTTGTTACTCCTTCACGCTCAAACGGCTGAATGGATTTAGATGAAATTCGGTACCAAGAAAGCTTATACAGGCTTAATAAACTTATATAAGCTACATTTTATCCCGGAAAAGTGAAATGCTCCTGTGGGATGAGAAAATAATTAAACTACTTTTTATCCGCGGGTGAAACCGCGGGGCGTAACTAGTCTGCTATAAGTCTTTATGAGGAACGCGATTCGAAAAAGAGGTAAAGATACTTTAAGTAATTTCTATGTAGAAGTGCCCTTACTGTTATATGCTTGTTTTGTGTTACCGACCTCAAATAGACCCCGTCAGAGATCTCAATTCGAAAAGGATTATAACTTTGGTTTGCAAATGGCCCGAATAAATTTGTAGCTACTTTCGCCTGAAAGCCAAGTGCCAGTTTTGTTGTTTACGAAACCTTAACGCTTTGAAATTTGAACGGATTCTTATACAATTTGTTTTGTTTGGTTGATGGACTGTCATTGAGTGAGAATGGAAAACCTAAATCGATTATCGCTTGGTTTAATTAGTTTCTGTATTCTTTTGTCTTTTTATTTTGGATGTAAACGGCTTTCACAGCTTACTAAACAAATGTATTACTAATTTTCTTTCGCGTTTCTCATTACGGTCATTCAGTTGTTCAGCGGACCCGAAACCTTCTGGTACTCGTTCAACTATGATAATCGTTTTCCTTGATACTATTGGTATCACTTTCTACGAAAGTGCGGTGAAGTTAACTATACTGGCTGGTTCGATAGCTCAGTTGGTAGTAACCCTGCCTTCTAAGCTGTGGGTTGTGGGTTCGATTCCCACCCAGAGCAAACATTTGTGTGATGAACATAGGTGTTTTTTCTGTGTCTGGGTGTTTATTGTATTCTATGTATGTATTTACAAACAAAAAGTATTTAAGTATTGTATCAGTTATCTGGTTCCCATAGTACAAGCTTTGCTTAGTTTGGGGCTAGATGGCGTTGTGTGAGATGTCCACACATATTATTATTATTATTATATATACTAAACTAGACTAGACTAAATAGGTATTTGTTTTATTGACTAGCCCGATAGCTCGGTTGTAACCCTGCCTTCTGAGCTTAGGTTCTGGGTTGGATGCCCACCCAGGACAAACATTTGTGTGATGAACATCGATGTCTGTTCTGTGTCTGGATGTCGTATTGTATTCTATGTATGTATTAAATAAACAAAATATATTATTGTATCAGTTATCTGGTTCCCACAGTACAAGCATTGCTTAGTTTGGGGCGAGATAGCGTTGTGTGAAATGTCCACAATATTTGTTTTGTGAAATAGTTGTTTTCATGTGATGTTTAGATAAGAAAAAAAATTCGCTTTCACAAAAGATACCTATATTTCTGTCCATGTTATTCGGTTTAAATGGCTGGTAGAGAGGTACTAGACAGGAAAGGCTTTTATTAATATTATAAAATGTTGGGTGATGATGTATGTATGTAAATAACCAAATAAAAATAGGTGGTAGGACTTTACTGCAAAGTTCGTCTAGGTAGGTACCACCGCTTTGCCAGCTATTCTGCCGCCAAGCAGTAGTGCGCAAGCACTGCTATGTTCCGGTTTGAAGGGCACTATAGCTAGTGAAATTACCGGGCAAATGAGACTTTATGATCTGATCTCACAGTTAAGTAATCTTATTACTAGATTGTGCTGATGTCTCTGGATGACGTGCGCATTGCAGTGTCACGCGAACCTCTATTCTTTACAGTTCCGAGTGACACTGCAGCTGATATGGGCAGCCGTGTCGTTTAACATCAGGCGAACGGCTAGCTCGTCAGGTCATTCCTTAAATATAAAAAAAATACCCATATTAGTCAGCTAATAGTGTACAATGGGTAAAAAATAATTTTAAATGGCATAAACAGGCCACAACAACAAAGACTCAGATTGTGTTACTTTATGAACTTGTCAACGACAACGTGCACGGAAGACCGCCCGTCATCAGATTTACCTGGTGCTTAAACTGTGCTACCTTGGTTTACATACTGGGCACGGTATAAGCCGTTGGCCACAGTTGTCGTGACAGACGCATTCGGGCAGCTTTACCAATTCTGACGTCAGCTAGCTCTCTACATGTATGTCAGCGTAACATTCTTGACGAATTCAAGTTCGGTAGAGAAGTATGAGGATAACAAAAGACGATCTATGGGGTTCGATTCACGCGGCAGGACAAGTATTTGTGACAAAAAAAAGCGCAAGAACTTGTTCTGAATCTGGGTGTTGTGGGACCATGGTCCTTGTAGTTCCTGGGTCCTTACCCCTAGACACAGGGAATCCTAGTTAGGGTCCAGGATATCTATATATGTGATCGTTGGGCGTTATTATTATTATAATTATAGGAAGAAGAAAAATGATACATAGTTATTGTACTATACTGTACATCCAAATTTATACTGTTAAATATACATATTTCTCGTACTAGGTGGTAGGAGTTTTTAGCAAAGTTCGTCTTTGGCAGTTATTCTGCCGGCAAGCAGTAGTTTAGCAAGCATTTTAGTATTAAAATTCTCATGAGTGTGATTCATTTTAAATTAATATATCCCCGACTGTTACTCACGAATAGTATGTCGATTTCTCGACCAGGTTTCGAGCATATCCGATGCTCTTCCTCAGGAGGTGAGTTCAGTCACCGCCTTGATCTCGCTGCGTGAACTCACCTCCTGAGGAAGAGCATCGGATATGCTCGAAACCTGGTCGAGAAATCGACATACTATTCGTGAGTAACAGTCGGGGATATATTAATTTAAATTGTGCAAGCAGTTATGAGGGATGTACTAGCTTAGTGTACGAATAAATTTGAAGACAGATGTGTTTGAGAAACCAGTTATGTTGGGTACTGACTGGCCGTGCACTCGTCAGAGCTGACTCGCTGAACTGATTCACAATAGTTAACGCAAAGGTTTTTTTTTCTGCAACCACCAATTTGTGGTTCAATCTAGAGGGAAGAATCTTTTATTTGAAATTGATCCTTCGACGTTCCCAACACATTACGTCTGAAACCAACGTCCGTCCCTTCCGCATGAGCAGATAAATAAATAAACGTTGCCTATTCCGAAATTCCGCTGTTACCCTCCGTAAAAAGTTTCTTAAACGCTTCGTAATAAGATTTCACTTCAATTTTCACTTTTTTTGTACCATATAAAAGTTAGATCAGGCGTTACAAAAACCGAAATTAGGTTCTTTTTGAAGGAGAATAAAGTTGAAATTGCCCTTTTTTAACGCTTTGGTATGGAGTGTGACAATTCAATTAAGTGTGATCCTATAAAAGACTTGCCATGTTTCCCGTCAAGGAGTTTCTTTAGAGGCTTTTCCGGTTCTAAAAACGTCTGCGAAAGTTAATTTGAATGTTTTCAACGACTGTTTGAGGTGATTTGTGATGTCTTCAGTTGCAAGATGTTGGCTATTTAATCTTCATGGTGGTAATGATGTCGGGGAAAAATAGAACGCGAATCTCTAAACATAAAAAAATCTTAATAAATATGAACGTTTTGAACCAAACTTCGCTAACTATTAGGTATGACGGCGGCTACGTCCAGTTATAAACTCAATGCGCAGCGGGCAGTACCGTAATTTACCCTATGGTGGCATTTAAATTTATTACAGTGGTAACACCGGCAACTGTCGTCGCTGCCCCACCCATCTGACTATATAAAGGGATCGATTGGTGTACTACGGGATCATTCTTGTTCCAGATACGGCGCGGTGTGGACATGTTCAAGGCCTATTGTTATATAGGTTGCAACCTACGCAGAACTCGTTCTGCCGATAGGTACATAATAAATACCACTACAAAATTTTTTATTAACATCAAAAATACCCAATATTATTTTAACAACAGTTAAGATTTCCAACGCCCTAATTTCTCTATTCAATAAAGTTCCCTTTAATTTTGAAATACAGTGGAAGCAAGTTAATTAAAATTTTATTAAAACGACGTTTATTAAGTTTGAAGATTAGCTCTCTTTAGCTGCGAGGCCAGTTGGTTTATTTCTTTTTTAATACCAGGCTAACTGAGTGCAGAGTGGTCTATTAACAAAAGTCTCCTTTATACAGAAGGGTGCCTTTTACTAACAAGTTCTCGGAGAAAAAAAAAACATGAAAAACAGTCTATCACACTGTCAAAAGATATTTAAAAAAAAGATTTATTTTTGTCATAGAACCACCTAATTCACTTCACCAACTTTTTTTCAGTTTCAGCATTTTAGTTGTTAGAACCAACTATCGTCAAAACTCATATCTGCATAGAGCGAGCAGAAATTTTAACAAGCTGCAGTGAGTATAAATCATTAGACCTGTACAACACGAGCGTGAGCTCCACGAGGCAAATGCTGCAGAGACTTCTTTGTTCATTAGATTGTTACTTTTGTTCATTTTAATTATTATGCGTTATACTTATTTATTCACAATAGTCCACAAATTAAGCCGCCGCGACTTGCGTTAGTAACTGGCTCCCAGAAGAAGGACATCGAATATGTCCAAAACCTGGTTGGAGTAATTTCGACTTTTAATTGACGTGAGTTTAGCCATTATTTTATTGTTATCTTACAAAATGTGTTATACTTACGATAGTTTTCAAACTAAAGTCACGAACTAAGTATTTCCGATCTTTGACAAAGATTTTTTTTCTAAAATCAGATGTTCACTAATGCGTGCTCAAGCATTACTGCTACTATACTGCTAGACCCGACGACCTTTAATTGGCTTCCAAGTGCATACTATGTTTCTACGATGTAAGAAAAACCTTAGTCTTACGTTAGTCTTCCTAAGAATAAATAAATAAATAGTCATATAAATTGTAGTAAAACAAAAGCGTTTATAATAGAAGTATTATGTAAGTATTGCGAGTGGTGATCACAAACTGGAAGACGCGGCATACCGCGGGGAGCCAATGGATGAAGGAGGCAAGCAACCGCTCATAGTAGCGCTCTATGGCTCCCCATAGATGTCTCCGCCTACGTTGAGTAGATCTTATCATCTGTTCTACCAACTCTATAAAATATAAGAATGAGTTTGAGATGAACAGTACTTTGATTCCAAATAACAGATGAAGAGGAGTTTTGGCGGGAAAGCGAAAAAGATTGCGTCACCGCATTGTATTATTTTCCTAAACTTGTGCTATTTTCAGTGTTAGTGCATAAAATTGGTGGCATTCTATTCGTTAAGTGCTGGATTACAGGCGTGAGTGTGGGATAGTGGTATAATGATGGTGAAAAGTTTCTTTTCGCGTTGTTTCCAAAACTCCATAGAAGCTTCTGGTAAAGTTGCCACCACTTTACTAGGAGTATGACTTGACTAGACTAGACTATGACTTGACTTCATGACTTGGACTGTAACTTGACTTGACTTGACATATAGCCATTATTATTTAACTTGAAAAATTACCAATTACTTGACACTGGCTAAATACACTAAAGTGTAGAGCCAAACCAAAACAAAAAAAAAACTACGTTTCAAACTGTCAAATACATAAAAATTTGTGTTTCTATTTGTTGCAATCTATTTCCGTGATTGCCTAGCTATTATAAGCCCTATATTATATAGCCCATATGCGCACATAAAATTACAATTTGAAGGACCTACTTAATTTACTTGTCGGAGACCTAGTTTCCTATTTTCTATAGAGACATCTACAATCGAACGTCTTTTCAGCACACACTGATAAAGGTTAGCCATATATACGTTCTACATTGAATTTTATCAGCAGGACACAACGACTATTTCAGAACAACACGATAATCGACTAGAGAAATGATGAGCGATGCCATATTAAGAGAGGGTCCTTATTTTAGAACAAAGGGATTTTTAATGCCGTGAGATTTTTTAATGTCAGCGTTTACGAAAATAAATTTGTTGAAAGGCTTATTGTACATAGACATTTCAACGTATAATAACTGTTCCTGCCTACTCTATATACTGCAAAGTAGATATTTCTTACTTACACCACGTATGCTAAAACAAAAGAAAGTCTATAAAAAGTATACAAAAAACAAACCACGTAGAGTTTTGGCGGGAAAGCGAAAAAGATTGCGTCACCGCATTGTATTATTTTCCTAAACTTGTGTTATTTTCAGTGTTAGTGCATAAAATTGGTGGCATTCTATTCGTTAAGTGCTGGATTACAGGCGTGAGTGTAGGAAAATGGTATAATGATGGTGAAACGTTTCTTTTCGTGTTGTTTCCAAAACTCTATAGAAGCTTCAAGTAAAGTTGCCACCACTTTACTAGGAGTATGACTTTGACTAGACTATGACTTGACTGACTTGACTTGATGACTTCGACTGTGACTTGATACATATTTGCGTGAAATATCATTAACTTGATAAATTATAAATTACTTGACACTGGCTAAATACACAAAAGTATGGAGCCTAAACATACAAAAAAAAAACAAACCACGTATTCGTAAAAAAAATCCGTAAAAATTACTTAAAAACTTAATGAAATCCTATTAGTTTACAAAACATTCATTATTTGTCCCTGTGGAAACAATAAGATCCAGTATTTTTATAAAACAATTATTTGTAAGAAAAAAGTACTTTACTAATTTTAAGTCATTTAAAACCTAAGAAACTCTTTTATATTTTAATTTCTTTGTTGTGATATCTTTAACCCCCAACGCGGAGGGGTTATAAGGTGAACGCTGGTAGCGTGTACCTATTTGTCTGTGGCATCGTAGCTCCAAACAATTTGGATTCTTTTTATTTGAAATGTGACTTGATTGAAACTGTAATTTATTTATTAAATATATTTTGTGTGGGTGGTTTTAGTAAAATTACATCGCCTTTGATCCTGAAACGCACTCTTAAAACAAACTTTAATGAACTACTATAAGCTTAATTACTAAAATGTTCACGCTCTACAGCTCAGCATTAATGGATATAGTCGAATATAAAATGGGTAAAAAGCAGAGAGGTATTAAGGGCAATCATAAAAGGCAGAAGGCTATGGACCGGTACATTTTTTTTTATATAATCTCTCAAATCCTGAATGATCTATTATTTCTCAGAACAAATGCAAAAAAATGTTTAGTAATAAGATAGCTATGTTACATCTGAATGCACAATAACGCAAGTGCACAGAACGCATCAGGCGTCTATTTACGATCCGAAAACGAAAATATATATACCTAGATATCCATCCATATATAGAATTATGGATATCTATATATACATATATATAATTCAAAAGTAGACTGAAAGAGATGGTTGTTAAGGATCAGTCAATTATACACGCCGCGGGCGAAGCTGCGGGCAGAAGCTCGTATAAAATAAATTCATTATTGCTTGAATAAATTCTGAATTTATTTTGAACGAGCTTTGCATGCCAAATTTCATACCAATCCGTCCAGTGGTTTGGGCTGTGCGTTGATAGATCACTATGTCAGTCAGTCAATTAGTCAGTCACATTTCAGTTATATATACTCGTATTTAGAAGAAGAAGAGAAGAAGAAGATAGACTTTGTATGAACTATGAATTTAAATTATTATTATTATTATAGTAGAAAAAAAATTTGGTCGTAACCTCTCGTCCCCCGAGATGTCCCCCGATGGACCCCGGGTTTTTAGTGGGTATGCCGTCCACTCTGGACGGAGAGTCCCACATATCCACCTGCTCCACCCAGGGCAGGTGGAATCCGTAACGGATATTCGCGGGTAAAAAAAAAGTTCATAACCTAATTTATTTTCTGGTTAATATAAAATAATATCCGTGAATATCGTCGTTTATTAGTTTGGCCTCTCTTCCATAGAAATGTTAGGAGCTATGACCTAATTATAATTCTAGAACGGCCCCTCTTCATAAGGACTGAGTTAGTCCTTCGGCGTATACAGAGTTCTTAATCTCTCAAAGAGCCACTTTGAACTCAGATTTTAACAAGTCTGTTTTAAACTACTTCCAAGATTGGTCCAATTATATCTTTTGCTTGTTACATTATCCAAACGCTTCAAAACTCCGAATGAATGACACCTACTAAGTGTCAAGGACCAGCGGAAATAGCTGCACTAGAAATATTTAGAGCCTTGTGATGAAATTCATCACCATCATCATCAGCGTAACGGCGTCCACTGTTGAATAATGCCTTCCCCAAAGAGGGCCACTTTGAGGCTGCTGAATTGGTACCCAATGGCTCGGCTCGTTGCCACTCGACAATCTTTCTGCCTCATTAGTAGTCGGTTCTGCGAGGGATGTATCTTTCTATTACAGATCTCTTCGCAAGCCCGAGCATGGTTTTCTCCATAGCTCGTTGCACCACTTTGCACAGGTTATCAATAAGCTCTGCAAAGTGGTGGTCGTGGTGGAGGCAGACGGCATGAAATCGGAGAGAGGGTGATAAATTATGGGACTTATTTTAAAATCATGAATTTTAGTTACTTCAGTTTTTACTTTTTTTTATGTTAAGGAATGACGTGACGAACTAGCCGTTCGCCTGATGTTAAACGACACGGCTGCCCATATCAGCTGCAGTGTCACTCGGAACTCTAAAGTATAGAGGTTCGCGTGACACTGCAATGCGCACGTCATCCAGAGACATCAGCACAATCTAGTAATTACTAATTAAAGATTACTAAACTGTGAGATCAGATTATAAAGTCTCATTTGCCCAGTAATTTCACTAGCTTCAGTGCCCTTCAAACCGGACTGTTTTACTTTACTTCAGTTATCGATTTAATCATTGCCAAATTTTATGGTAGATCATCGGAAAGTAATCAAATTTTGATGACACTCAAAATACGACCGATATGTCTAAAAATCAAGATTTTAAATCATTTATCTTTTTATTGTACTGAGCTGTTAGAAGTTTGATATTTAACTTGTATATGTGTATATGTACCCGTAGATTATATTATTTTTTTAAATACAAGTACACATATAACGTACATTAGAAGGACAAATACAAATACAAAATCATTATTGACATAAATATATTCACAACAGTTTATGAAGTGAATCCACAGACAGTCAGTGGTTTCTGTGCCTATGTGTATGCGTATGCGTTATATCTGTCAGATATAACGAAGGCATTCGTTAAAAAAGGATTTTTCGAAATTCCACCCTTAAGAGGGTGAATTGGGTGGATGAATTATTTTCCCATAGGCCAAGCCGCGGGCGAAGCTAAGCTCGTATAATCAAAGATAAATATTATATATTTATGTCAACGACTAGCTGACCCATCCCAGCTACGCACGTGTTATCAGTTTTACATCCTAACCCTGTCCAAGAGAATACTTCTTCTTTTCTCACCTTTTAAACCTTCCCTAGACAAGAAACATTTCAAAACCAAAATCAACTAAATCGGCCCAGCCGTTCTCGAGTTTTAGCGAGACTAACAAACAGCAATTGATTTTTATATATATAGAGATTACACGCCTAAATTATTCATAAGAGGATTTGTCCAAAAGTTATTACTTCCTCAATTTCTGATGGATTTAACATCTGATTCGATGAGGCGAACAAAGGAATTGTTTGATTTTCTGGCGAAAAGTCGCACCTAATATTCTAATTTATGGAATCATGATTGTATAAACGGAAGATAAGATAATAATATAGCTTCTCGAAAGTGGCCCGCTTATAATTAGGTGCAACGCATACAATTTGAGGTGTGAAAGCTTTCTTTTCTACAAGTAATGCGTGTTTTGAGGTACAAGGTGGAATTTAATTCGTTCTTTTCCTTTAATGTATGTATTCAGTCCATGCTATAGAATGCTCCCATATAACTAAATAAAAAAGTACTTATGAAATATAACTTAAATCTAGGTATTATCAAATTTAAATTCTAAAGAAAAGCCTAGTGACATTGAACAAAGCAGGTGTTTATTGTCTACGAAACATTTACAAAGCACTCAGCTGGTACTTGCGCTGTGTGTACGGTTAAATAGACATTTCGGCTGTCATGCAGTTATTTTAAGAGGCACAAAATACTAAAACAAAATCATTTTTTTTTTAATTGGACCTTGTACTAATATTCTATAGCATGGTCTGAGTACATACATTTAAAGAAAAGAGTAAATTAAATGCCACCTTGTATATATATATATATACATACCTTCTGTCTGAGACACCATTACTTCAAAAGATTGTACCATTTTCGTCCAACACCCTAGTTCCATGACTATATTATTTTCTTTGGCATGGTAACATTTACTAGTCACGGATGTGAATGAACTTCAGTCTCTGATTAATGGTTTATTTTTTGTACAGAGAAATAAGGATACAAAATAAGGAATTGCCATGCCAAAATGTCAAAGTTTAGCCAACTCTTATTAATTTGGGGCCAGCCTTTTGATTTGTGGCTACACAAAATCATACTGGTCCACGGCCTTTTTTATTCCACGGCTTTCGGAGTCATTTGCTTTTATACAAATTTGATAGCTTTAACTATGGATCAGTCAGTTGGCTACCTTTTCATGCTGAACTGACCTGGATGAAATTTGATGTGGAGATATTTGATAGTTTGAGTCCTGAGAAACGTAAAATACTTTAAATAGCGAGAAACCTTTAGTCCACGCGGGCTAAGCCAATGGGAGAAATAATTTAAAAATAAAAGAATGTCACACACAGACAAACGAACATTGTCAAGTATAAATAAATATCGCCAGACTCAGGCTGGGTAGCAATTTAATTGCAAAGTTACTAATATAGTTAATTTTAACTATAATTTTACTCAGAATCATGAAGTTTTTAAATCATAACCTTAACATATTTAACCGGCCAATCGTGCATTATAAGTCATCGTTAAATAATTACGTTATTGTAATAATGGTTTTTGGATTTGGTTTTACATTTTACCGTAGTTCAAAGTTAACTGTAAATGGTGTAAACCCAGCTTAAAAATCTATGCCCTCACCTAGAAAACTGTGTATTACTAGAATTTCACCTGTTACCTACTTTTCGAAGAACGATTTTCGACGCGTAATATCGTTTGAAAAGAGTCGCCCATATCCGGCATGGAACTCCTGACAGCAAGCGGACGAGAAAGATCCTTTGAAAGGGGACTTCTTTCCTGGTATCGTGGACATAAAACAGTAATTTTACCCGCTATTACACTCCGGCGAGCAACATTAAATGAAGGCTGGAAGTATTTGAGGAAAGAGTGTCTGGCCTTTCATTTTAATACTGGTTTAAGGTTAAAACTACTATATAGATGATGTGTATAGATTTTTTTACATATATATAATCGCAAGCCTCTGATAGATGTAAATATTAAAGGGGTACTTAGAGACGGAATTAATACTTTTAATAGTGTAATTTAAGTTTTTGAGAAGCTATAAAATGTCTCACACATGTTACGTAGGCGCAGGTGGAGCAATTTATATTTGACGTTCAAACGTTACATGATGTATGTATTTTACTAGTCCTAAAGTGGTGCTTCCGCCCCCAATGCCGGGACCTTAGTATCTTATGCCGTTCGAAAACACGTAAAATTACATGAGACACTCACTGCCGCGTCGGCGCATGCCTGGATGGCACCAGTCGCAGTGCGTTGTGGACTGTCATGCCATTCGGCTGGTCCGATAGCTTAGTTGGTAGTAGCCCTGCCTTCTGAACTGTGGGTTGTGGGTTCGATTCCCACCCAGGACAAACATTTGTGTGATGAACATATGTGTTTGTTCTGTGTTTGGGTGTAATATTGTATTCTATGTATGTATTTACAAACAATAAGTATCTACGTACTGTATCAGTTATCTTGTTCCCATAATACAAGCTTTGCTTAGTTTGGGGCTAGATGGCGTTGTGTGAGGTGTCCACACATATTATTTATTTATTTATAAAGTGGTTAAAACGCAATTATACCGAAGCATAGAATAATACCTAGATACCTTCTAGTCCCACAAAATACATAATAAATACTATTACATAACATGGTCTTTGAAAATTTAGTCACTGTTTTCGTTTTAGACTCGATTTATCAGTAATGATAATAGTATTCCATTATATAAAACAAAACACGGTGATAATAAAAAGTGAACTTTGTAAATCGAATGCTGAAAAAAGGCAAAATTAGATTCTGCCGCTATAAACTAATAACTGTAGTTCATAAAAGTTTTAATGGTTCTGTTCAAAGATTTGAAAAACCAATTTTGTATGAAACCTTTTCCAATCTCAAACCACACCAACTATATTAAGTTTAATAGAATTACTAAGTGACTTCACTGTCTCGTATTTACATTGCGTTGTGGTTATTCGAAGCTGGTCGGGTCAGACATACGGCTGAGATAACAACCCTTGTGTTGTCATCCCTAACCCTTTCTAAGACGTTACGGCACTTGGATAGACATATTTCGGTCCCTCTCTATTCATCGGGGATGACGTTGTAGTCGATAAAAGGTTATAAATGGGTTTGTTCAATCAATTTGCGTAGAAAGATTTTTCTTGTTTACCTTTGAGATCGATTCCTTTTAGTATTTTAGATAGTTTTATTTGTTATATAACCCTGCTAGTATTGATGTCGATAGTGGATGGAGTAAATATTAAAGAAGCTAGAGGAAATTGATATAAAAAAATAAGTTTAACAGGAACAATATCTGATATATAATATAATAAATAAATAAATAATTATTTAATAAATATTTGTGGGCATTTCATAGAGCGAACTAGCCCCAAACTAAGCAAAGCTTGTACAGATAACTGATAGAATACTTAGGCACTTTTTGTTAGTAACTAGGTGGTAGGACTTTTCTACAAAGTTCGTCTAGGTAGGTACCACCACTTTGCCAGTTATTCTGCCGCCAAGCAGTAGTGCGCAAGCACTATTGTGTTCCGGTTTGAAAGGCACTGTAGCTAGTGAAATTACTGGGCAAATGAGACTTTATAACTTGATCTCACAGTCTATTAATCTTATTACCAGACTGTGTTGATGTCTCAGGATGACGTGCACAGTGCAGTGTCATGCGAAATTTTATACTTTAGAGTTCCGAGTATCACTGCAACTGATATGGGCAGCCGTGTCGCTTGACATCAGGCAAACGGTTAGCTCGTCACGTTAAATCTTAACATTAAAAAAGTTATTAGTTATATGTTATAAAAAACGATAAAAACTGATTTATAATCCTTTTAGAACCATTTTCGACTTCTACGCGGACGAAGTGATTGCAACAAATAGAAACATATATTTGTATGGATTTGTTGTTTCAATGCGTAGATTATGTGCATAGTTACTAAGGAAAATTTTCAAATTAGGAATGAAATTTATCTTGTTGCATTTCAATCAAAGTTCCATGATCTGAGCTGAGATCAAAAACTTTGTACGTGTAATGTAATGATGTGTATAGATATGCTATGTACGCCGTTTTTATCTGCTAACTTAATATTTTAATAAAATCCAGTTTTCCTCCCAAAAAGTTTTAAATGTTGAAATTTACCTCAAAACCCTACAGAAGCTTGTAAATAAGGATTAATTTTAACGGTCATATTTTATGAGCTTTGTACAATGCCTCAAACTTTACAATTAAAAAGTTGTAGCCGAAGTTTTCCACGTCTTTGCCAATTTGGGTACAGTTTTAGTAACAGTATATTCAAAGTGCAGAGAATATACCTACATCAAAGATCAGCCAAAAAATGAGAAACATTACCAGCATCTTTTTTTTGTTTTGGTTTTGGCTCCACACTTTTGTGTATTTAGCCAGTGTCAAGTAATTAATAATAACTCAAGTTAATTAATATCATATAATGTGTCAAGTCAAGTCACAGTCCAGTCACCAAGTTAAGTCATAGTCCAGTCTAGTCAAGTCATACTCCTAGTAAAGTAGTGGCAACTTTACTAGAAGCTTCCATGGAGTTTTGGAAACAACGCGAAAAGAAACGTTTCACCATCATTATACCACTTTCCCACACTCATGCCTAATACAAGTTTTGGAAAATAATACAATGCGGTGCCGCGATCTTTTTTGTTTTCCCGCCAAAACTCACCAGCATTTTTATTGCCTAACAAATATAATTTGGGAGTTTTTAAGGACTAGAGTCAACCGGCATTTTTTAGGCAAGCACGATCTATCGACGACCACGTCGTCGCTTACTCGTAGTATTTTTTTTATGTTAGTGAATGATGTGACGAGCTAGTCATTCACCTGGTGTTAAGCGACACGGCTGCCCATAACAGAATAGCGTCGCTCTAAAATTTAAAGTTTCGCGTGACACTGCACTGCGTACATTGAAAAAGTGATCAAATGCAAGCCTATCATACGTAAAAAAATGAGTGTGCTTTAGACCACAAGACTGACGTAAAACTTCTTCAGTTTAGCTCCATCTATCGACCGTTATAACTTAGTTTGTTAATGTTAATGTCGCCATCTTGAAAATTATTATTGTACCAGACATACTAACATAATAGGACAATTTTTTAACTTTGTTGTGTTGACAATGGAGATCTTTTTTTTTTTTGAGGGGGGGAAATACCCTCGCACTTCCCTGCCACTACGGGGGTGGTGGCAGGGGGTATGTGGGACTCGAACCCACTAAAACCCCCCCGTGAGCACCTCGTCCGCCGTACCGGGGGCGAGTAGGGGTCGCGACTGCAGTCCAGCCAACTCGTGGAGATCTACGTGAACCAACTTCAACTTCCGTTGGCTTCGCATTCTCCAGCTTACTCCCCAAATCGGGCGTTAAGAAGTTTTACTTCAAAAATCTGTTATCACCAGCCGCAGCCGGCCTGCCAACTAAGTGGCGATTTATGGGTTTTGAAAATCTTCTATACATGTAAAATTCAAAGTCCTGCCTGACTAACATATATCACACAGCCTAAACCGCTGGTCCTAGAGACTTGAAATTTAGAGGGTGTGTTCTTTGTAAAGTGTAGGTATCCACTAAGAAAGGGTTTTAGAAAATCCACCCCTAACAGGGTGAAATGGGTGATTGAATTATCTTTAAAAAAATTCTTTGTTTGCCGCCGCGGGCAGAAGCTAGTCCTCAATATGATTTTTAGTGCACTCTTTTTATATTTGTACTGCCAATTTTACCATTGTTAATGTGATGTAGGTATACTGTTGATCGATCTGTATTTGATCTGACGACCTCGATAATATTAACCACTCGCCCTTTCACTTGAGAGGGCTTAAAACCCGTAGTAATTAACTATTCAACGGGTCATTGGTAGAACTAGACCATATTATAAGGTATGGTTAATACTCTAACAGCCTTATTAATAAATGGGGATTTGTCTCGGATACAAGATACAAAAAATTCTTTGATAAGATAAAATATCAAACAAGTTTGAAGGGGTTTTGGCGGGAAACGAAAAAGATCGCATCATCGCATTGAATTATTTTCCAAAACTTGTGTTATTTTTAGTGCTAGTGCATAAAATTGGTGGCATTTTATTCGTTAAGTGCTAAATTACAGGCATGAGTGTGAGAAAGTGGTATAACGTGGTAGGGAAACATTTCTTTTCGTGTTGTTTCCAAAACTCCATAGAAGCTTCAAGTAAAGTTGCCACCACTTTACTAGGAGTATGACTTTGACTATACTATGACTTGACTATGACTTGACTTGGTGATTTCGACTGTGACTTGACACATATTTGCGAAATATCATTAACTTGATAAATTATCGATTACTTGACACTGCCTAAATACACAAGTGTGGAGTCAAAACTTAAAAAAAAGAAACAAGTTTGAACTTAGTTGTGTCAGTTAGACAAATTTTTATGCCACGGTGTTCTGTGACGTAGATTAAAAAGATAACATGTGCTTGCCAAACATTAAGCAAACTGTTTTAAACCAGTGATCCTTTTCATTTCCCGGGTATACATAACACGGGTCAGCCGTTTATGCGAATAGTTCGGTATCCGTTGACAATTTTAACCACTTTTCGTACCCCCCGTAGGTTAGCTAGAACGGTCGCTACTTTCAATAGGGGCCACTCTTCCTTGGACGTAGTTTCTCGATCCTCTTATCCCGGCAATGGCCCAAGCCGAGGCTCGCACCCTAGAGCCCATTTTCCCTATGCCCTTGAGCTAGTTGCCTCCTACTTTTGACAGCTGGGCTCCTTAAGCGCCTGCTCTCTCGCCCGGTGACGCTGCAAAGGTCGGTAGAGACCAGCAGCATTAGCCCGTTAAACGATTTTAAACACACCTCGTAACAACACTGAGATAATTTTTATTCTTATAGTTCAATAAAACTTATATAATAATTAATCAACCAGTTGTTGTAAAAAACCGAAGGCAATTTTGTTATACTAAAATGAATTAAATTTAAAAAGAATGTAATTTAAAAACGTCATATTTAATGAAATAATTTAACATTGAAATAAATTAAATCTAATTAGTTATAAATGATTACGTATGTCATTATTGTGTATGCATTAACTATAATAATGCATACACAAATGATATACGTAATCATTAATAAAGCATCAGGTGACCAAAATGCTGGTTTTTATTTTGCACAAAAAATAAGCATTGCCATTCAACGTGGTAATGCTGCATTCTGGGCACATTCCCCTCCACCAACGGGCTATTTTAAATTTTTAGTTTTATTTTTTTTATATTTTAAGTTCTAAGGTATAACTATAATTATGTACAAAGACTACATAGTTTGAAAACAAGAATGTTATGATGTACTTATACGTAATAAAACTGAGCAACGGCCCTCTAGCTAGCTGGAATACCTTAGCTTATAAAGATCGCGGAAGATTTTCAAGAAAAGCCTGTCTTAACGAAGCGGTGAAAGGAGAACGCAGAAGTTATATTAGTGAAGAAAAATGAAGTTTTTTTTCTTGATTTACTCGTTAGTTCTGTGCTTGGAGTTCGGTGAAACATTCTTCTTATTTCCTGGTAAGCAGAAACTCTATAAATTTTTTGCATTTTATTCTAGAAACATGTTGTACCAATTAATATTTTCCGGTATAAGTGGCTTACTTTTTATGAACTTACTTTTACTTCGAATATTGTCATTTTATTTTAATGTATTATTGCCCACAGATTTGTATTGGACTTTTTTTTTAAATTTCTCCAAAGGGTTTTTTATTTAGATTTGTTTTAGAATTTGAATTTTGGCCTAAAAATTTGAAAGCAATATATTATGAATAATTAAATTAAATAATTAAATACTTTTATGCATTAAGGGGTTAATACGTTAGTTTTTAATCAATGTTCAAAATGCATGTATTGTCTCACTTTCGCTCGATACATTAACGTCAGCGAGTTTTTATCAGCATACTTAAAGCATTGATTAAATTAAGTATAGCAGTAGTCACTACTAATATATTTGCAAAATGAAAATAAATACATTTCTTCTATACAATGCATGCAATGTTTAGTTAATTCGGCTTAGATTATTTTCGTTTCGTAATGAATTAGGTACCTACCTATTGTATGTAAATTACTTAATTTTTATAGAACATCTCTGTAATTTACCATTTAAACATATTGTTTGTTCGCAGAAAAACAGGCAATATTTCTTTGTCTGAAGGTCTGTCCCCTGTATTGTGCGAAGCGGCAAAGGCGTGACGCGGGTGAGGAATTTGCTTGTTCATGTAGCATAGAGATAAATGTATCAATTTTAGTCTAAATCGTGACCCTTATGAGCCTAACAGAGTACTTAAGTTTATTGTTAGTGCTAACAGGCGAGGAGTGAAGGTATACCGTAGCCAGTGCTAAATGTATAAGCTTTGATGGTACTATAAAGTAGTGTAGATTATATCATACAGTCAATTTTTTTTTTAAATCTTTTCTGTCTTTGGTACTTTGAGTCGCTTTGCGACTATGTTGACACCATTGTGTACAGTCCCTATCTTAATCTTTCATTAAATCTTGGTGTTTTACTGTGTGGAACGGACAAGACCGCTTGGAACTGCACCGATATCAGGAAAGTTGGATCCGTATTCTGCATGTTTCTTCTAATTGACTGGTTCCACACACATCCCACCAAGATGTGTGGACATCGTCTCTGTCGAATTGTACAAGTGATACAAAGATTTAAAGTAGTGTCAATAGTATCATTGATGGTACTGCAGGGCTGTAGCTAGAGTCAAAAGTAGTGCAGCATTGGTTACAGGTAAGGCGAAAGTAAAAAAAATATCACAGTTGATCTGCCCTCGAAGAACGGGACCCTAAATCAATCACCGTGTAAATATATCACAAATGGTACATTTAACAGCTATTCGTAGACTAATAATTTCTGTGAGAAAACATGAGAATGATCCTAAATTTAAAAAGAAATCTCAAACATGAACAAACAATTTAGTTATTTATTTTAGTGTTTGGTAATTTTAAAGTATGTAGGGCATTGTGATTTCAAGGTAAGGCATTGCCATAAAATGCCTCCCCCTAACTACGGCCGTGCTGCAGATACAAAGTAGGATCACTACTACCATTCATGGTGAAAGCCATATCTGATGTTAGTAGTCATATAAAGGCAAATTAATAACATCTATAAGATCTCCGATCGAAGTGACGCTTTATTACGGGGAGGGCCCATAAACTTCTAAAGAAAATGATATAGAGTAACGCGTATCCAGAACCCCAAGTTCCATAAAAAGTCCAAAAAGTAATTTAACTCAGAGAAGTGTAGTCAAACGCAAGCCTATCTATAGTAGAAAAAGTTAAATACTTGGGTTTCTGTTACCATAAAGTAACAATGTCGTAATTTTAGATTTATAACGAAGCTACGCTTGCTGTTTTTTTACGGTATACCTGCTCTCTTCTTCCTGGCAAGCTCGTTTCATGCGATCCCCGTTGGCTTGTCGTTGTCACTGCAATTTATAAAATGATACGATATTCTTTGAGATTAGAGTTTCATTGTTCTACGAATGGAGAGAGTCATGTTTGTATATTCAACAAAACAAAAAGCTTTTACTTCAGGCATAACTTCATCACTTAATAATATTTTTCGACCAAACTGATGACTTAATTAATTGTCCGAATGAAAATTGTTCTTTTAAGTATAGGTAGATACTTGACCTAGTTTGTTGTATAATAATTTATTATTGGCAATTCAATCGCTTACTCAAAACGCCGTTTGTTAATTAAATGGCATTAAAACAAAGCTTTTTAATGCCATTTAATTATTTTTTTATTATGTTAGTAAATAATGTGACGAGCTAGTCGTTCGTCTGATGTTAATTAACACGGCCGCCCAAAACAGAACAGTGTCACTTGAACTCTAAAATATAATGTTTCGCGTGACACTGCACTGCGCACAGTTACAATTACACTGTTTACCAAAATAAGTTGTGAAAGTATTGAAAATGATTATTTTCATAACATTTTAATTCATTATGAATTCTGTAATAGTTATAGCTTCAATGTGGTAAAATTTTGAGAAGCGGACATTTTGAGTTACTGAAAATTTGGGAAACGGAAGTTATGGGAAACTGACAATTACGGATTGAAAGCGTATATTTTGGGATGTGGTGTTTATGTACCTAAAGAGATTTCAGTAACCTTAAATAATTCAACAAAAATAGTCTGTCTTTGAAGAAGAACGAGAGCAAAGGTGTAGACCTAGTTCCGTAGATGCTAGGTGGTAGGACTTTGTTGCAAAGTTCGTCTAGGTAGGTACCACCGCTTTGCCAGTTGTTCTGCCGCCAAGCAGTAGTGTGCAAGCACTACTGTGTTCCGGTTTGAAGGGCACTGTAGCTAGTGAAATTACTGGGCAATTGAGAATTTATGATCTGATCTCACAGTCGAGTAATCTTATTACCAGACTGTGCTGATGTCTCAGGATGATGTGCGCAGTGCAGTGTCGCTTGAAACTCTATATTTTAGGGTTCCGAGTGACACTGTTCTGTTATGGGCGGCCGTGGCGCTTAACATCAGTTGAACGACTAGCTCGTCACATCATTCATTAACATAAAAAAAAGATGCATCACTAATAAAGAATTCCGTTCAGGTAACTACTGGGATGGTGATGACTGGCCACCCACTTACATTGAAGAAGACCATTCTTACCATTCATACTATCCTTACGACTCTCACGCGGGGCACTGGGTGTACTGCAAGCCTAAGCCGACCACTACCACACCGAAGCCCACCACTACGACTATGGCCACCACCACTGAAGAGCCGACCTGGATCTGTGAGGTGTGTCAAAAGAAATGTGGGATAAAACCATGATGGAGTTTTGGCGGGAAAGCGAAAAAGATTGCGTCACCGCATTGTATTATTTTCCAAAACTTGTGTTATTTTCAGTGTTACTGCATACAATTTGTGGCATTCTATTCGTTAAGTTAGAGGCGTGAGTGTGGGAAAATGGTATAATGATGGTGAAACGTTTCTTTTCGTGTTGTTTCCAAAACTCCATAGAAGCTTCAAGTAAAGTTGCCACCCCTTTACTAGGAGTATGACTTTGACTAGACTATGACTTGACTTGATGACTTCTACTATGACGACTATGACTTGACATATATCTGCGTGAAATATCATTAACTTGATAAATTATCAATTACTCGACACTGGCTAAATACACAAAAGTGTGGAGCCAAAACATTAAAAAAAAACCATGATGAAGCAAAGATAATAATAGAGACAATTTTAGATTGATGATTGGAAATAAGGTGTCATGTTTGTGTTTGTTTGAAGTTTGAGAATATAGATTTTTCAATGTAACGAATGACGTGATGAGTTTTTCGTTCACTTGGTAAGTGATACGTCCACCCATAAGTTGCAGTGTCACTCGGAACTCCAAAATTATATAATAAAATATAAAATGTATAATTACTGTAAGTTTAAGATTGAATACCCTAAATAAAGTGAGATATTGTTATATTATCTGTGACTGAATATTGACAGACCTAGAATATATTTGCTACTCTATGGGTCGGATAATAAATACAGCCATTGAAAACACGTCCATTTTTTATTTATCTATAGAAACAGTTGAAATAAAACAGGGATGCAAAAGAAACCTTTTTCAATTATCTTATATTTGAACCTCTCTTTGTTAACCCATAGTTTATAATAGGATTGACCTGTATCTATAGTTTTGATGAGTTTTAGTTATTAATTACAAAAATACAAATTGAAAGCCAAACAGTCGGTAGTGAAAGGTTAATTAATGTAAAACAAAGTGCCAACTCATTAGCTTTGGGTTTTAATTGAATACGTCAAACGGAAATTAAATTTATGCAAACGTATATTTTGGAATTTAATGTTACAAACAATGAAAATAATTAATAACATGTACCTACTACCACAGCCGGAAAACGTCCAATGCTGAATATAGGCGTTCCCCATAAAACGCCACCCTGGACGCTTACCATAAGGGTTTGCCATAATTTACCACGCTTAGCTGGCGGTTTGGTGAACGCAGAAAATTTTAATGCACCGAGAATAATTCTGCCCTTTCCCTGTTAGCCGGCTTACAGAACCTGCGGAAGAGATGGGTTGGTTCTTGCGCCAGGACTATACGGCTAAGGTCAGCATATGACATCGGATGTCACAGTAACTCAGATTTGGTTTTGAACATTAAAGTCTAAGTAAAAGCCAGAAAATAAAAAAGTGTGATCACACGACTGAAGTTAAACTCCTTTATCTTCATCTATCGGCTGGTATAACTTTGTTTTTGCCTTGTTTAATGTTAATGTCGCCATCTGGACAATTGTAAATTGTCATTTTACCGGACATACCAATATTATAATACAAGTTTAATGTAATTTTTAACGTTGTTATTTTGACAATGGAAATGTACGTGAACCAATAGCTTTCTACTTCCGTTCGCCTCGTTACGCATTCACCAGTTTACTCCCCAAGTCAAGCGTGCGTACAGAGGTTTCAACAAATACTTAGTACTTCAAAACATAATTTGGAATTGTTTCTTAGGTAAATCTCATGCTTAAATGCGCGCCGATCCTTAGTAGGCGTATTCAGTTTTCACCGCATAATTTAATTTGACAAAGTTACCCCTTTGGATTAATGTTACCGTACATCATGACATGATTTACTGGAATTTCGGAATTAATGTGTAATCAGAGAACACGCTGTATGTATTAACATAACTTGGCTAAAGTTTTGGTATAATATTGTGGAAAATCATGTCTAAGTTTTTTAAACTACTACTATTAATATTTTATAATAACGCCAAAATCACATACACAGATCCTATACCGTAACTAGGATTCCCTGTATCCAGGAACCCAGGAACTACGAGGATTATGGGCCGACAACACCCAGACATACCAAATATTTGCGCGTTTTTATATATCTATACATATAAAATTCAAAGTCCGGACTGACTAGTCAGTCCGGACTTTGAATATTGTTAATTATATAAATCAATGCACAGCCTAAGCCGGTGGTCCTAGAGTTTTGTAATTTAGAGGGTGTGTTCTTTGTAAAGTGAAGATATCCACTAAGAAATAATTTTTCAAAATAGAGGGTGAAATGGATTGTTGAATTACCTATAAAAAAATCTTCTTCGTTTCCTATAATAGGCCAATTGGGCGTAGCCGCGGGCAGAAGCTAGTAATAATATATAATCTTTTCTAATATCAATTGAATTCAATTGATTGTATATTAGAAAAAGTTAATTGAACTACTGAGAATAGACGTTATTAGAAGAGAAACCTAAAATAAGTACTGCAATTAACTTAATAAAATAGCGTTTCTATCAATCAATAACAAATAAGTGCCCTACGAGCTATGTTATTTATTAGGTGGTAGGACTTTTCTGCAAATTTCGTCTAGGTCAGGGGTCGACAACCCGCAGCAAGAGCGCCTTATGCGGCTCTTTGGGTTTGAAGCTGCGTCTACGCAAAATTATTTATTTTGTAAAAAACTAACATTTTGGCAAGTACTATTTATTTTTGATAAGAATAATAATTGTGGCACTGTAAAACCATTGAAATTTTTTAAATTGTAATTTTTGACTATTTTGACTCAAAAGATTGCCGACCCCTGGTCTATGTAGGTATCACCGCTTTGTCAGTTATCCAGCCGCCAAACAGTAGCTGGGGAAATTACTGGGCAATGAGACTTCTCAGACTCAGTCTAGTAATCTTATTACTAGTGCTGATGTCTCAGGATGACGCGCGCAGTGTCACGCGAAACTTTACATTAGAGTCCTGAGTGACATTGCAATTTTTATGGGCGGCAGTGTCACTCAACATCAGGTGAACGACTGGCTCGTCATATCATTCATAAATAAATATATATACATAGGCTTGAGAATATTGGCTTGTCTCTCGATCAGCGCAGTCAGTGTACAACCCAAATGTATTTTTAATAGTAATGTAGTAAGTAAAATTAGTTGGAATTGTAGTAGTCAGTTTAAAGAATAAATAAATAAAAAATAACGCAAAGATTTTATGTGATGCTATGTTGATTTTTGTTTTGTTGTTAGTTACATGCTAAAGTTTTAATAAAATACTAAAGTTAAGGTTTAGTTAGACAGCTTGTAAAGACAACGGAAACTGGGGAGAGAAAGTTAGCCACTTAATTTTGATTTGTCATCTATTGTTTTGTTGTGTTGTGTAACAGAAAGATTGGAAAACAGTACTTGTGTTCCAAGAAAATATTTATTAGGTAACAATAACAGACTCAATAAATAGCCAAATAACGGCCTTACTTTAAAACCTTATTTAAATTTTATGAATGCTTAAAATTTGCCATCTTTTACTAGGAGGTAGGACTTTTCTGCAAAGTTCGTCTAGGTGGGTACCACCGCTTTGCCAGTTATTCTGCCGCCAAGCAGTAGTGTGCAAGCACTACTGTGTTCCGGTTTGAAAGGCACTGTAGCTAGTGAAGTTACTGGGCAAATGAGACTTTATGACCTAATCTCACAGTCTAGTAATCTTATTGCTAGACTGTGAGAGACCATTCATTGAAACGGGCGCGGAAAAGGCGCATCTATTTAGTTAACGCGATGGTAGCGTATACCTTTTTCCTATTATGTGTATGAAGCAAATATTTAGCAGTGAACGTCTTATCTTTACGTATGCTAGGGCATCATGTAACTTGATTGCAACTAGTTATAGAAACACAAATTTGTATGGATTTGACAGTTTCAATACGCAGTTTATGTGCATAGTTACTAGGGATATTTTCGAAATAAGAAAGAAATATTTCTAGTTGCATTGCAATCAAAGTTCTGTGATTACATTATTATTATTTGGTTCGACATTTATCATGCGAACAGCCAAAGAGTGGAACGCTTTACCAGCATCCGTATTTCCCGATAACTACAACCTGGGAGTTTTCAAATCGAGATTGAACAGGTATCTTCTAGGCAAGCGTGTTACATCCTAGACCGCATCGTTACTTACCATCAGGTGCGATAGTGGTCAAACGCAAGCCTATCAAACAATAAAATAAAAAAAAGATTACACCCTGGACAGCGGTGCCAATTTCACTGGCGATACGTCAAAGTGATGAAATGTCTGTACGATGCCACAACGATGACCGTCCAATTGCAGCACCAACCGTCTGAATATATCCACCTGCGTTGTGGAGACAAGGGGATGTTATATCCCTGATATTGTACACAATCGCTTTGGATTATATATTTAAGACTCTGGACAGGAAAGAACGTGGCATCAACATGAATTGACTGGCCTGGTAGCTCTGCCATCTGAACTATAGGTTCTGGGTTCAATTCCCGACCGGCACAAACATTTGTTTGATGAACAGAGGTATTTGTTGTGTGTCTAGCTAGGTATTGTATACTATGTATGTATTTACAATCAAAAAATATATAAGTATTCTATCAGTTATCTGGTTCCCATAGTACAAGCTTTCAGACAGACGGACATAGGTTGTTATCTATAAATTATAAGGCCTTTAACCGTTCTCTCTTAAGAGCTAAAAACTCAAAAGATTGCAAGAAAGTTTTACCCCTGATCCTGGCAGCCGGATTATTGGCTCTGATCCTTCGAAAGAGGCATGGGGCATTAAGAGAGGAAATGTTTTCAGCTTGGGTTTTGCACCAATGGGTTAAGCCTTTGATATTCGATTCTGTACTTTTTATTAGAGTCTAAATTTTTGTTTTGCCTCCTCTTAATAGAGCGTGGAGAGGGAATACAAATCTTGGCTACCAAACATTGCACATTTTTAAACCAAGACTCATTGAATTTATTTAAAAAAAAACGAGTGTGCTTTAGACTACACGACTGAAGTAAAACTTCTTTAGTTTAGCTCAATCTATCGGTCGGTATAACTTTGTTTTTGCTGTATTTAATGTTGATGACAATTATATTTGTTTACCGGACATAGCAACATTATTATTATTATTATACCAATTTTAAGTAGCGTTTGTTATCGTTGGGCGTTATTATTATTAATGACATTTTTCAATAATTAGATATAAATACGGGTGTTGCGTTAACGCAACACCCGTATTTATATTACAGCGTTAACGGGTCTAGAAATTCTAGAATATCTTGGTTATGTAACATTAAGTGCATTTAAAAGTAATCCTGAGAGTGCAGTATGCAAAACAGTCTAACTCTCACTTTTTATCAAAAGCAGGTAAACCAGTGACACTTGTTTACTTAACCTGTAACTGGTTGTATTTATATCAATTAGGTAACGTTTTCGTGAGACCTGCTTGCTTAACGTCATGATACCTTTTAAACGACGCAAAGCTCTGCACCTGAAACATAGATAAAATATAGAATTAATATTTTTACTTTAAATCACATTTAATAACAAATTGAGTTCACAATACAATACACAAAAATGGTTACTTATATAATTGAACTTAGGAGAAAGAAAAAACCAAACTATACATAACAACTTAAAATAAATAATAATTGAAGAAAAAGTTATACTGTAGGAAAAAGGGGGTAATTTTTTTTTTATGCTACTGAGTGATGTGACGAGCTAGTCGTTCACCTGATGTTAAGCGCCACGGCCGCCCATAACAGAACAGTGTCATTCGGAACCCCAAAAGAGAGTTACGTGTGACACAGCACTGCGCACATCATCCTGAGACATCACACACAGGCACAGCCTGGTAATAAGATTACTAGGTCATAAATAAAACACAGAATTTAGATCACATATAAATATTTTTAAGATTAATAATGCCAAAAAGGTACTTTACCCTGAATAATAATAATAATAATAATAATAACGACCAACGATCACATACTAGATCCTGGAGCCTAACTAGGATTCCCTGTGTCTACCCAGGAACTACGAGGACCATGGTACCACGAAACCCTGACAAGTATTTGCACTTTTTTTTCTGTATACTTGTCCTATCGCGGGAATTGAACCCACCACCTCCGGGCTATGAGCCAAACTGCTCAAACATCGATGTTCATCACACAAATGTTACTCCTGGGTGAGAATCGAACCCACAACCTACAGTTCAGAAGGCTGGGCTACTACCAACTGAGCTATCAAAACAGTCTATAGATTTATGTTTGACCACCAACTCGCCTGATGGTAAGCGACGGTGTGGCCGAAGTCATCGAATGAGACAGATATATATTTACTAGTTGCGCCCCGCGGTTTCACCCGCGGATAAAAAGTAATTTAATTATTTACTCATCCCACGGGAAAATTTCGCTTTTCCGGGATAATATGTAGCTTATATGTTAATCTAGTGCATAAGCTATCTTGGCACTGAATATCATCTAAATACATTCAGGCGTTTGAGCGTGAAGGAGTAACAAACATACACAAATACACATATTTACACATACAAAATTTCGCCTTTATAATATTAGTGTGACGTGAAGTGTGATAATCTGTCAATAAAAAGATTTTTGAATTAAAAGTTTTCGTTCTGACTGACAAACCAACAGTCCAAATTGCTATACCAAATACATCTATTTTTATATATATATATATATATATTTTTATTTTAAATTATTTTTTTTATTGAATGTTGTGACGAGCTAGTCGTTCACCTGATGTTAAGTGACACGGCCGCCCATAACAGAACAGTGTTACTCGGAACTCCAACATGTAAAGTTTCGCATGACTGCTGCAATGCGCACATCATCCTGAGACATCAACACAGTCTCGTAATAAGATTACACGACTGTGAAATCAGATCATAAAGTCTCATTTGCCCACTAATTTCACTAGCTACACTGCCCTTCAAACCGGAACACAGTACTGCTTGCACACTACTGCTTGGCGGCAGAATAACTGGCAAAGCGGTGGTACCTACCTAGACGAACTTTGCAGAAAAGTCCTACCACCTAGTATATTGGCGTAGGAATGTACTAAAAAAGGTTTTTGTAAATTTAACTCCAAAGAACACGGGTGACACCACGGGCTGCTGCTAGTAAGATTAATTCCAAGAAATTCTGATAAAGAAAAATATGACCGCAGAATGCTCTTTCCTGTCTTTGCCTACAGGCAAGTAATTGTGCGTAGGTGGCGTCTATATACAGAATCACTGAGCTCATATAACATGTATTAATAACAAAGTTAATTGAGCTTTTATTATACTACTCTCACGTTCCAGTAATAGGTATATAATAAAATTATTTACTGCTACATTATTGCCTAATAGACATTTTGTAGGATTTACTGTAATCTCCCTGTATACGAGAGTAGGCCTGATTCTTATTGTAATTTACGACGTGATTTCTTTACTACCCATTGCTATGGTAACTGTGATTCCTATAGTACTGCTATACACTTGATTTAGCGTAATTGTATTACGTAGGGCGCACTAAAAGTAGCTGGAATGAACAAATAAGAAAATTAGAAATAAATAACGCGCCACGAGCACACACATAGATTCTGGACCCTTACTAGGATTCCCTGTTTGTAGGGACCCAGGAACTATGAGGACCGTGGTCCCACAATACCCAGACTCAGAACAAGTATTTGTGCTTTTTTTTCTGTGCACAATACTGGTCCTGCCGCGGGAATCGAACCCGTCGCCCCCAGGTTATAAGCTGACCTGCTAAACCACCACACCACAGAGGCTGTGAGAAATAGACGAAAATGAATTTATTGTTTCGTTAGAGTAAAGGTACTTTAATGTCAATATATGTTACTCTAGCTATAATAAATGCTACAAAATACCATGAAAAAAGTGGTGTTAGTCAACTGAAGCATCAACCAGGCTCGTGATAAATTTTGGAAAAAGTGGTTTTGGTCATGTGACGCATCGACCAGGCGCATAATAAACTCTGGAAAAGCAGTGTTGGTTCACGCATCTGTTGATTTATTTCATTTTGATTTGCAAAAATTAATCTGTAAACTCGATTACAGAATATCGATTTTAATATTAAAGTAAACCGCCGCCATCTTTGATTTTCATTCCGTCATTCTGTGTGGTAGGAGTCAGTCGCATCGCTTCCTAGTTATAAAAAGAAAAGGATAATATACGTTCATATCTTCTTAAATCCTTACACCACGTTCTTTTATTGCCCACAAACCTCAATTTCCTATAGCATCGACCAGGCGCATGATAAATTTTGGAACTTTAGAAAACGCGTTGAGTTCCCGGCCCCAATGGACCTAGGGTATCAACACTGAACGACTAAATAATAAACGCCCTTTAAAACATACTATTAAATATAAAATGGTGTGCAGTTAGTAACTATTATCTAATTTGTGCCACATTGTAAGTTTTTAAAGTAAATCTTATTTATAACCATTTTAGTTTCCAACTTGTATTGACTTACTAACATAATTAGTAGAAGTTGTTGCTACAATTTCCAGCGAACTACATCGGGTAAAGGCGGAAACCATTTGGTTTCCGGCTGCTTCGTGTTAAGACTTAGTTTCAGTGGATTCTACGGCAGGATATTATTCTCATTTTCCCCTAAATCAATTTTTTATTAAAAAGAGGCTTATGATTCGTCTAAATTTCATAATGAAATGTACTATAAATAAAAAGTTATAACTAATAAAACATTATTTACAAAATAAATATGCTATCCAACTCCCTACCGCGTGGTAAGGTTCCCAGAATACTGGCAGCATTACCTCGCTGAATTAGAAAACTTAGCTTCTGAGCGAAGTATGAGCCAGCTCTGGGATCCCCCGAGGCGAGAACCAATCCCCCTAAATAGGTATATAATAATAATGCCCAACGACCACATACATAGATCCTGGACCCTAACTAGGATTCCCTGTGTCTAGGGACCCAGGAACTTCGAAGACCATGGTCCCACAACACCCAGACTCAGAACAAGTATTTGCGCTTTTTTCTGTGCACCTATGCTGCCGCGGGATTCGAACCCGCCGCCTCCGGGTTATGAGCCAACCTGCTCAACCACCACATCACAGAGGCTGTCATAATTATTACACGTACATATTAGGGTTATGTCAACTTTGATGATCTACAATTTTTTTTCTTCAATATAGTGTCTGTCTTTTAGTAGATTATAAATTATCCAGTAAAACGAAGCATGAAAATATTTACTATTTTGCATCCGATACTATTCATCTAGAGATTATCTGGGAGAGATCGTTGTCAGCGGTAAGGCCACCCATTATGACAAAAGTTAATAAGACTTTTTTATACTTGTATATTTCGTTGGTTACACGATACGTATTTACAGAGCCTTCCAACTATCGTTCTATGAAAGTCACGTAAAAATCTTGAATCCTTTAAGGGTACTTTCACCAGTAGTGAGAAAGAGAACTTCGTTTTTTTCAAACTCATATATTATAATAGGCTTGCTACATAATATTTTACAATAAGTACTTTTTAATTATATATTAATAACTTAAGTAACGTTTTTAAGTAACTAATTTAATTTTTACTTGTAAAAGTGCTAAACATAGCCTATTTGCAATAAATCTTTTGACTTTGACTTTAGTACATACGAGTAATGAGATCCTTTGTAACGTGGCGCTAAAAATAAACGATCTCTATGCTACGCTTCATCGTCTGCCATTAATCACTCTCCGGCTTCCATAAGAGATTACCAGGACTAAGTACTATACAATACAGTAGTACATATATTAGATAAATATTAGGTCTTTACCTATGAAATTGCCGTTTTGTTTGAAAAAAGTTAAAGTATTTTTTTTTCGAAGTTATTTATTTCTTTTATTCAAAGTAATCACCCCTGCAATCAATGCATCTTTGCCAACGCTGTGGCAGTTTATGGATGCCCTTCTTGAAAAAATCAGCAGGACGGGAGACAACAAACTCTTCAAAGGCGTTTTGTACTGCCTCTCGGGAATTGAATTTTTTTCCCGCTAAAAAGTTGTCCAAATTTTGGAAAAAGTAATAGTCGGTAGGCGCAAGATCTGGTGAGTATGGCGGATGAGGGAGAGCTTCCAAACCCAACTCATGCAGCTTAGAGACGGTCTGTTGTGCAGTAAGGGGTCGCGCGTTGTCGTGAAGTAGCAGTGGAGACGACCGATTGACCAAAGCTGGTTGCAGACGTGCGAGTTTCACCATCATTGTGGTCAGTTTTTCAATGTACACATCTGCAGTAATGCTCTCGCCGTTTTGTAAAAAGCTATGATGAATCACACCAGCACTAGACCACCAAACTGTGACCATCACCTTTCTAGGGGTCATTTTTCGTTTTGCACATTGCTTTGGTACCGAACCAGGATCTAACCAACTTGCTGAGCGCTTTCGATTGTCAAAAAGAATCCATTTTTCGTCGCACGTAACAATTCGGTTTAAAATTCCTTCATTTCTGTGCCTGTTAAGCAGCGCAACGCAAGTCTCGACGCGTACGTTGCGCTGGCGATCGTTAAGTTCGTGGGGCACCCATCTATCAAGCTTTTTTATCTTGCCAATCTGTCGCAAATGGACCAATATTGTTTTGATGCTAACATCAAAAGCTGCTGCCAGCTCAGCTGTAGATTGAGATTCATCAGCTTCCACAATGGCCTTTAATTCATCATTGTTGACCAAAGTTTCCGGACGACCACGAGGTTCATTTATCAAGTCAAAATTCCCAGAACGGAACCGAGCAAACCAATAACGGGTTGTACGTTCGTTTGTACAGTTCTCTCCGTAAACGTCGTTGATGTTACGTGTCGTTTGTGCCGCGTTGGTGCCACGACGGAACTCATATTCCATAATTACACGAAATTTCAAAGTATCCATTATGAGGAAAAATGTTGAAATGTAATGAAAATACAACGCTAATCAATAAACAAAAGACTTATATTGTAAATAGAATGTCATATTTTTATAACAAAATTAATTTGAATTTAGAATTCATAGCCAATCAAAACTTTTTTTTGTTTGAAAAAGTCTGTACTGCAAAACGGCAATTTCATAGGTAAAGACCTATTATATCTATAGGTAAGGTAAAAATACAAGGCTCTAACACACAAGCGCGGGCAGATGCGCGGCTTCTAAAGCGTTAATCCGAAAAAAAAAGTGGAAAATATTCAATGCTGCTTACGGAAGTATAAACAAAACTGTACAACTCGAAAAAACAAATGAAGATCGGATTACCGCTTTCTCGCATATTTTTTTTTCTGTAGACGGCCAGCTGTTCAGCCTTTATTCATTGAAAAAGAATGGTCGGTTTTTTTTGGTGGGAATGCGAAAAAGATTGCGTCACCGCATTGTATTATTTTCCAAAACTTGTGTTATTTTCAGTGTTAGTGCATAAATTTGGTGGAAAGCGAAAAAGATTGCGTCACTCACGTCAAATTGGTGGCATTTTATTCGTTAAGTGCTGGATTACAGGCGTGAGTGTGGGAAAATGGTATAATGATGGCGAAACGTTTCGTGTTGTTTCCAAAACTTCATAGAAGCTTCAAGTAAAGTTGCCACCGCTTTACTAGGAGTATGACTTTGACTAGACTATGACTTGACTTGATGACTTCGACTGTGACTTGACACATATTTGCGTGAAATATTATTAACTTGATAAATTATTAATTACTTGACACTGGCTAAATACAAAATAGTGTGGAGCCAAACAATAAAAAAAAAGAATGGTAAATGTTTTGCCACAATCTATTTTATTTTAAACATTGTAACTACGAGTAAATTAAAATAGTCATTAAAAAAAATTCTTTAGTTAATACTTAACTTTATGTTACTTATTTCACTATTGAATCACGCTCTATAGAAATGTGAAAATAGAACTAGTTTTTTTTAATGATTTGACAGTCATGTCAGTTGAAAAAGATTCTCCCCAGGCTGGAAAGCATTACTTTCAACCCGCTCTTCAGGCGACTTCAGACCTAATTTCCGAGTATGAATAATGAAAACACTTTAACGGTGAATTTCCAGGGAAACAATAAAAGACTGTCGATTCGTTTTCGCGCCTGTTTACCCCGTGATATGTCCGAACACTAGAAATATTTATCTACCACTCGTTCTTAGGCTCGTTGTCCAAAACTAACAATGTGCAAATACTCATAGCATTCATGGTAGACGACATGGAGGAAACCATTCACTGAATAGTTACTAATGGGAGAAAAACTAAGTGATAATAATAATAACGCTCAACGATCACATACTGACATGACTGGCCGGTAGTAGCCCTGCCTTCCGAACTGCGGGTTCGATTCCCACCCAGGACAAACATTTGTGTGATGAACATAGGTGTTTGTTCTGTGCCTGTCTACGTCTATATTGTATTATATGTATGTATTTACAAACAAAAAAAATATCTAAGTATCATATCAGTTATCTGGTTCCCATAATACAAGCTTTGCTTAGTTTGGGGCCAGATGGCGTTGTGTGAGATGTCCACACATTCTATACTACTACTATACTATACTACTATACATAGATCCTGGACCCTAACTAGGATTCTCTGTGTCTAACGACCCAGGAAGTACGAAGACCACAACACCTAGAGTCAGAAAAAGTATAATCGCTTTTTTTTTTCTGTGCACAAATACTTGTCCTACCACAGGAATCAAATTTGCTGCCTCCGGGTTATGAGCCGACCTGCTCAACGACTACACCACAGATACTACCTGTCAAATGAAATAGAAATGAACAAAATTGCATACAGCCTATTGTGTAATATACAAATCAGAAATGAAATCAAATTAAGTATTTATTTTCCAAAGAAGATAAATTCCCGAGAATGCGCTAAATTTTCCAGGATAGCGCGTTTCTAATGGTACAAATACTAATAATAGGGACTGGACACTTTTTAATTTTATATTATTAGTACAATAACTTAACATTAAGTACTTACCTAATCTCATTTTGACTTGTAAAAGTGCTAAAAACAGCCTATTTGCATTAAAATCCTTTGACTTTGGAACCGAGGTAAAGCCAATTAGAAAACTGAGTCACATAGTAGATATGAACAAAATTTTGCACAATGTATCCCAATTATTATTATTATTATTTATTATTGTTCAATTTATAATAATTAGCTCACAGTTTATGACCAAAACGCTAACTATTTTAATGATTACTTACGTGTAAATTTAATTGTGTTACGTACAAATCAAAACTAAAGTTTAATTGCCGAGAATGTGCTAGATTGCCCTAGATGTTTCGTGATCTATTTTTTAGATCGTATTACTTTGTACGTTATACACCTCATATAAAGTTTATTATTCTGTGTACGATTCCGTTCACTTTCATTGCATTGCACTTCTGTATATAGGTACTACATAAGTCCTTCGTGAATTCGTTGTAAGTACATAGATGGTTTTTATCGAGCGATGGTAATATGGTGACAGTTTTGACGTCACTCTTTCGTTCTAAGATGGTTTTAATCTAAGATCACTGTGGCTTAGTGTATAAATCAACCTTCTGCCTATCACACTAATATTATTTATATACTACATATTATTATTTATATTATTATTTACCTATTATTATCACCTATTATTATTACCTAATTTCGCCTAAAGGCGAAAGTTTGTTTGTGTGTATGTGTGTTACTCCTTAACGCTCAAACAGCTGAATGGATTTGGATGAAATTCGGCACCAAGATAGCTTATACACTGGATTATCATATAGGCTACATTTTATCCAGGAAAAGTGAAATTTTCCCGTGGAATGAGGAAACAATTAAAATAATTTGTATCCGCGAGTGAAACCGCGGGGCGCAACTAGTGTGACTATATACCGCAGATGTAATGAAAGATTTGTATCCACTTATCTGGATTATAAGCATGTTTGTTGTGAAGAGAGTTTTTTATAAGTAAGCAATCTCAAGACGTGGCTTTAACTATGGTGGTTATATAGATAAATGGATGTCACATGCCCCTCATTTTCGTGAATCTCCATTGACTTGTAAATGTAATAAACAACAAAAGAAAGCTATTTCGCGATTGCTTCGGTTGTTTATTCAATTTAGTTGAAGTAGCTGAAAATCTATCTTTCTTTATTCTACACAGGTACCACCGGTTTACTATTTTCGAGTATACTGCCACACATCATAGCTGCCACACTCACCATGTCCTTTGAAATGTGTTCCCCTAATTTATTTTTTAACAATCTCGGTCCTTCGCAAAATTAGACAAGACTTAGAACTGACAACGGACCGTGTTGGATGTATGACGCCATTGGTTTCAAATTTTCTACCAGCTCTCGATAAATAAATAAATAAAATGTGCAATGAGCTCCCGCCAGCGGTCTTTCTGCAGAGTAATATCATGGAGTACTTTAAAAGGAGGGTTAAAAGAGTCAGGCAGGGTAAGCAATGCATCGGTGACGCCTCCTCCGGTGTTACAAATATCCATAGGCTACGGTGACCACTTCCCATGAGGTGGGCCGTATGCTTGTATGATCCATTTAACATAAAAAATAAAATAAAATATTGAGGACATTTTACACAGCGCCATTTAGCCCCAAACTACTCGTAAGCCAATCTTGTACTATGAGAACCGGATAACTGATGGATAGATACTTTATATTCGAAAATATATAATATATAATACAATATGACCAGACACAGTACAAACATTGATGATCATCACACAAATGTTTGTCCTGGGCGGGAATTGAACCCACAGCCTACAGTTCATAAGGCAGAGCAAATGCCAAATAAGTTATCGGACAAATTAGAGGCTTAGGACATACAGCGAGGTCGATTACGATTAAGTAGTATTAATAATAATAAAAATAACACCCAACCGATCAAATGCATGATGCAGTTCGTGGACCCTAACTAGGATTCCCTGTGTCTAGGGACCCAGGAGCTACAAAGACCATGGTCCCACAGCACCCAGACTCAGAACAAGTATTTGCGCTTTTTTTCTGTGTACAAATACTTGTGCCACCGCGGGAATCGAACCCGCTGCCTCCAGACTATAAGCCGACCTGCTCACCCACAACACCACAGAGGCTGTCAAAATAATAATAGTTAAGTTTGACGTTTTTTGCCATTTCATCTCTTCCCGTGGGTGCCGTAAGAGCCGGCGGGAACATCTAGGTATATTAATTTCTATGTTAAGCGTATAAGCTGTATGTTCAGCAGTGGAGAGTCTATTTCTCCCAAACGGATGGACCTTAAACTTTAGCTTTCTAATGAAAAAAACTCATTGAAATATAAATACAGGGTTGCATAGCTCGTCACCATCATCGTCATCACTAAACAGTAGGGAGTTACATTTAAATCTTGAATCGTCATCTATTTTTCTATACATATTAAAGTCCTGAATGATTGAATGACTTATATATCAACGCACAGCCTAAACCGCTGGTCCTAGAGACTTTAAATTTAAAGGGTGTGTTCTTTAGAGTGTTTTATAAAGTGTAGGTGAAATCCACTAAGAAAGTGTTTTTCAAAATTCCACCCTTAAAATGGTGAAATGGGTGGTTGATATATCTACGAAAAAATTTCTTGTTCCGGAATGGATCCGCGGGCAGAAGCTAGTATGTTACAAAAGAGAATACAACAAAGAATTTTTGTACAAAGCCTATTTTAACTGCGAGCAAAAATCTGACTCACATACCAATTAGCGATACCAAATGCTTGCCATTATTATAATACTTTCAACCAATTGTGTAAAATTGGCGACAAATTATAGCGTTCGTTATCTTCCCTAGGCTTCCGGCGATAAAAATATATAAGCAGGGAAATATTTTCTATATTCAAAGTAAAGAAGAAAATAATGAAGGCAGCCGTCGCTTTTCTCGTCGTATTTTTAGCGCTTGTTGCAGATGGTAAGTTTATTCTTTTTTTTTATATCATACCTTTTTGTGCAAGAAAACGAGTCGATACTGTTTCACTATAATCAGTCTGTATTAGTCTGCTGTGGACATGTCCCCATATAGTAGAGTCATGACTCTACCAAGGTACTTGTGTTTAGCACTACTTATACAAGCTTTTTATTAACTTGCCTTTTATGTACATTCAGGACAACAACTGCACTTACAATTGAATTTTAAACCAGTTATCCTGAATTGATTGAAATGAATTGACGTCATTCTAAATCCAATATGGTGGATGGCCCAAGATGGCGGACTCCTTATTTTTTGTGCACGTCCGTAAAATGGGTATCAAATTGTGAGAGTTTGCTGAGAAGAATACGAAAAATGATACGACCTTATAAAAGCTTATTTAAAAATAAAGTATCTATCTATATATATATAAAACTCAAAGGTGACTGATTGACTGACTGACATAGTGGTCTATCAACGTACAGCCCAAACCACTAGACGGATCGGGCTGAAATTTGGCATGCAGGTAGATGCTATGACGTAGGTATCCGCTAGGAAAGGATTTTTCGATATTCCACCCTTAAGAGGGTGAAATGGGTGCTCGAATTATTTTCCCATGGGCCACGAAGCTGCGGGCAGAAGCTCGTTATAAATTAGTTGTAATTTTGCTCCAATTAATTTAATTAGGCGCTAAACAATTTATTTTAATGGCAGTGTAATAAATATTGCCATAATATTAGAAAATTTAGTTACATCACTAAATACAAAAGAATAGTTACTTTGAAGGCTTATGATGGGCCAACCTCCATCTATCTAACTTTGATCAAAACTATATAATTGCTACTTATTTGTAAGGAATCCTCAATGTCCATAATTCCCTTAAGTAATTAGTTAATACTGGCATTTCTATGTGATCCTTAATTACGTGTCAATATCCCATGCGTCCATAACATTAATAATTCGTGGAATATTAATGCTGAGAGCATTAATGGAGCATGGAGTGTTAATTTAATACTTATCTTAATCAAGCACAAAACGCTCATATTGATTTCCCAAAGGATTATATTTAGTAAACGATTGTTACCACACATTCATTTTTTTTTGTTTGGTTTTGGCTCCACACCTTTGTGTATTTAGCCAGTGTCAAGTAATTGATAATAATTTAAGTTAATTATTAATATCATATATTGTGTCAAGTCAAGTCACAGTCCAAGTCATCATGTTAAATCATAGTCTAGTCTAGTCAAGTCATACTCCTAGTAAAGTGGTGGCAACTTTACCAGAAGCTTCTATGGAGTTATGGTAACAACTCGAAAAGAAACGTTTCACCATCATTATACCACTTTCCCACACTAATGCCTGTAATTCAGCACTTAACGAATAAAATGCCACCCATTTTATGCACTAACACTGAAAATAACACAAGTTTTGGAAAATAATACAATGCGGCGACGCGATCTTATTCGTTTTCCCGCTAAAACTCCCACATTCATTTTATCTTTAGGTATATCATCAACATCGACAAGAGCCTGAATTCGTTTGTTGTTTTAAGACAGTCGTTAAGTTATAGTTTATTTAAATAAATTATGCTGCAAAGTATTCAAAGGTTATGTCTCGATATTTCGATAAAGTACCACTAAAGCTTTGCTGACATTGACGAATTAATACCTGCGTGCTACATGTCATATTACTGATGCGTCATGGCATTACTTTTAACACTAAAAGCATGCAATTTTATGTAGGTGTAGGATTTTTATATCAGTATTTAGATAATGACATAAATAAATTGAAAAATCAAACACTTAACTAAAGGTTTAAGAGAAATTATGTTTATTTGGAAATACTGTATGTATATTAAAATAAAAAAATCGAAATTTATATCGTTCCTGAAAATTTACACCTGTCTATTTGAAAATTCAACAAAAATAAAGCCTGCTGCAGGATCAATTTTAATGTCGTTTACTGAAACGTATTGTTTGGGGTTCTGAGCAGGTTTTTATATTTACGTTTGTTTTACTGTTTGTTCATCAAAAAAGAGTTATTTTTAGGGATTGAATTTTATACCCTTTCTTAGTAAAGGAAGATACACCTTCGAAATATCAAGTATCTACATCCAGCGGTCTGAAATGTGGGTCTTTAGTCAGTCCATCAGTTAGTCGGTCATTTGCTCTTATAAGACCTTAACAGACGCTCCGCCGCTGCTGACACCAACAAATGTACCTAAATAATACCATGCCGATATTGTAAAGTTAAAACGGGTTTATTTGCGCACAAAAATTATCAAAACATTATTTTGACTAACCTCGACGTTTCAACCAAGTTACATTGGCCGTGGTCACGAGGGAATAGAGTCGTTTTATCTTTACAATATGAGTTCAAGTCACGAAAGTTTCAAGTGATAATACCATCCCGGATAAAAACGCTCCAACAAGCGTACATACACACTCCAATCGCATGGATTCTAGCCTTAGTAATAATTATGTAGGTATTTCAGCACCAACCGCTGCGCTGTACACACGCTATGACTAACGTCAGCCTTCCCGATACCTAACTATCTAGTAGGTATTTTACTAGGACAAATATTGTGAATTTTCTTCACAAAAACTGTCAAATTAAAACAAAAAATATTTTCGCAAGAACATAAATTATTATTTATTTTAAGTTCTTATGTATAGTTTAGTTTTTTTTTTCCTAAGTTCAATTATATAAGTAACCATTTTTGTGTATTGTTATATAGATAAAATATTAAATAATTGTATACATAAATTAATTATTTAGAATAAATATATAATTTAGGCGGATTATAGAAAAAGTATTTGAGCTCTATGATATCACATACTTCTAAAAATAACAATAGTATTTATTACACATGTTTCTGTATGATTCATTATAAAATCCCGTTATTTCAACAAAAACGTCTATTTTTGATCAGGGTTTCCGCGCATTATGCAAAACACAATACAATCAACTTTACGAGTGATCTTGAAGCTTTGTTCAGAGACTTGAATCGACCCTCTGTACTTATAAAGGATGTCTAAGGACATCCTTTCTCGATGAGTTCGACATACTATGGATTCGCTTTCAGAGCTGAATTCTGATTTGAAAGGGAGCAATTACACATTATTATAAAGTACCTCTAGAAAATAAGCGGCTGATCCAAATTCCCTTCACTTGCTCCATTACGGTACTGCTGCGACTTTTTATAGGTATACATATATCACATCACACTAATATTATAAGGCGAAAGTTTGTATGTGTGTTTGTGTGTATGTGTGTATGTTTGTTACTCCTTCACGCTCAAACGGCTGAATGGATTTAGATGAAATTCGGTACCAAGATAGCTTATACACTGGATTAACACATAGGCTACATTTTATCCCGGAAAATTGAAATATTCCCGTAGGATGAGCAAATCATTGAAATACTTTTTATCCGCGGGTGAAACCGTGGAGCGCAACTAGTAGATCCATAAATCTCGCTCTAGGTTTTGACGTAGGTTACTATACTACCAACTCGGCTATCAACCAGTAATAATTGACTTATTTTATAGTAGCTTTCCCACCCCGGTTTCGCACGGCTTAGTTAGTTTTACGCCCTAGCCTTGTCAAAGGGAAGAGTTCCATCTTCCCTTTGACAAGGCCGGGGCGGGCAGTTTTTCACCCGCTTCCCTTTGTTACCGTTCCATCCATTCATCCTTTGCCCCTATCTTTTTCTCCCTTCAACCTGCCTGCCTTCCCTTTCTGATCCATTTATTTCCCTCTATATTTTCCTTATTACTTCCTTCTTCCTTTCTCTTTGACAGGATAAATAGTGGCGTCATCTTCGTTGCCGGTAATGTTTTATCGTATTGTATGAATAAATTAAATAACTTTGTCATTTTGCAATATATTATTTTGTTTTACTAATATTAATTGTTTTTATTCTTTAATAAACTATATTATATAATAACTAGTTGCGCCCCGCGCTTTCCCCCGCGGATAAAAGTATCCTATGTGGTAATCTGTATAAGCTATATAAGCCGTATAAGCTATCTGCATTCCAAGTTTGATCAAAATCTTTTATGTAGTTTTTACGTGAAAGAGTAACAAACATCTCTATACATACAAAATTTCACGTTTATAATAAATATTAAGAAGAAGTAAGGAGATTGTTTGTCTGTGTATGTTATAAAAAATAATCATAAATGTTATTTAAAAAAATAGCTATACCTTTACCAAGTTTTATCGACGTTCGTCCAGTAATTTTAGCGTGATACATGAAACACCGACAAAAAATTTTATGTTCAAAATTTCCAAAAAATATTTAATGTATTGGTTTAGCTTGTGTTATTATTTAATGTATATAATGAAATATTGACAAAGCACCCTAAATTTCCCAGTCTCACCCTCATCTTATAAGATTCCATCAGTCGGATCTGATTAACGTTATCTTGTGTTCATAAGGTTACTTCCCACATACGCTACGTCAGATATCAGCTGTCTTCTACCATCACTGTCGGCACAACTTGCCCAGAAAATTGGTTATATCGGCTGAATTCGGTATAAAGTAATTTTTTTTGTATGGCTCCACACTTTTGTGTTAGCCAGTGTCAAGTAACCGATAATATACTTATTAATTCATATGTGTGTATATTTATATAATTAATTAGTATCAAGTCAAGTCATACTCTTAGTAAAGTGGTAACTTTACTAGAAGATTCTATGGAGTTTTGGAAATAACACGAAAATAAACGTTTCACCATCATTATACCACTTTCCCACACTCATGTCTGTAAACCAGCACTTAACGAATAAAATGCCACCAATTTTATGCACTAACACTGAAAATAACACAAGTGTTGGAAAATAATACAATGCGGTGACGCGATCTTTTTCATTTCTCCGCCAAAAACCCAATTCCTTACTTGACATTGGCAGAATTATCGGTAAAAAGCGAAAGAAAGCCATTAAATGAAGAAGAAGAAGAAGCTCACGTTGACCACATTTCGTCTGATGTCATAATACGGAAGGTAGCACGCACGTCTAGAAGAAACCTGAAGAATACATGATGCCGCAATGACATAATCACTTGTGTGGCGAGATTTAAAAAAACCCGGCAGTTGAGAACTCAAGGCAAAATTAAGCACAGAAAGATACCTAGTAGTCCCTTTTCTTAACTTTAGATTAAAATTTGTTCTTGATTAAACTTATCAAAGTTTGCTTAATTAATTTAGTTTTGGAATGTAGAGATATGTAAGATACGAAATTTATATATAAAAATTTAAACATTTTAAACATCAATTACCTACATTTTCTTTAACTTACTCATATTTCATAATAAATATACGTATGCCTAATTGCCTGTATCTCGTATCATTTTGCACTAGCATGTACGAATATGTATGAATACTTACATATGCGATTTTAAACTAAAAAAACATCAATTCAAAATACGAGTAGAACCAGATTAATTTAAATGTAAAAGAAAATGTGTTGAATCAGTTTTATATCAAGAACTGGTTTGTATATGACTATTATGTATATTTTTAGTTTGAAAACTATCGTGAGTATGACACATTTTGTAAGATAAATAACGGCTAAAACTCACGTCAATTAGCAGTCGAAATTACTCCGACCAGGTTTCGGACATATTCGTATATATTATGTATATATTAAATTTTGTATTCAGAATTCACACAGATTTCCCTTCTCCCATTAAATGAGATACTTATCATCTTAATTCCCATTTACCTAATCTGTGGTAGGCAAGTATAAATGGGATTTCTGAGACTTTTACTGCAAAATCCGGAATGTACCGCCTTAACGCCACGTCAAGAGATAATCAAGTATTTTGTTTGGAATTAAGTAGACACCATTTAATCTTACGTTCGTGCCGAATATCTGTAACATCACAGTAAATGCAAAAGGTCAACTCTAATTTGGAATATTTTTAGTGGCGAAATATTTGGTGCTCTTATACATATTGTAATATCAATTTTATTGGAAGACTACCTCAAAATAATCCTCAATCACAGCGCTCTATCACACTAATCACACTAATATAATATGATATAGGCGTCCCACAGCTCTTAAAATTTAACATTAACATATATCTTAATTAGCAAAACGTACAGCCAACTACGTTTTTACATTTTTTAAATTAGGTACATGTGATTGTGTTGTTCAACTGTCATTGAAAGAGTGCAGCTACACAAGTCATGTCATGATATTATTTGTGTGAGAAAGAGGGTGCATATGTGATAAATGATAAAACATATTTATGATAATAAATAGATATATAATATAATATGATAGCAAAACTATAAATATTCTCACAACATACATATTTATATACTTAATAAATATAATATACTTACTGATACAAAAGTTTGTGTTTACTTAGTGGCTTTGCCAGTGTTTGTGTGTATGTGTGTATTTTTGTAACTCCTTCACGCTCAAATGGCTGAATGGATCGGTACTAAAATAGCTTATACATTGGATTAACATATAGGCTACATTTTATCTCGGAAAATTGAAATTTTCCCGTGGGATGAGCAAATAATTAAAATACTTTTTTCCGCGGGTAAAACCGCGGTGCGCAACTAGTTTATTATAAAATAGGGGTTTGGTATTTAAACCATTACAAATGATAAATTTTAAAATATCTTTTAAAAAGGTTTATAGACTTCAAACGCTATAATTTCGTTTGAGAAGTAAATACTATTTAGATGAAATATTTTTCCTAATTTTTGAGATTTATCTGAATGATTTTTATTTTGTTTACTTTCTTTTTAAATCTTTTTTAACACGGAAAATTGCCTTTATTTTCTAAATACTACAATGATTTAATAACTAATACTAAAAACTACCTACTACTACAAAAAAAAAAAAACCATTTGGACTATACACTGGCCGCGATGACCTATAGACAGTCCAAATGCTACAGCCATCCACTACCAGAAGGTAGCGTACCCAACATGCTGGCAGCATTGCCCCGTTGAATTGCACTTATTTGCACAATTCAACATTTTGCAATTATTTGGCACAACGAATAATCGTTGTGCCAAATAAGTGCCAGCATTTTGGTCACGCGTCGCGTCGACCAGACGCTCTGATAAACTTTTGAAAACGCGATGAGCTCCCGGCCCCCAAGGACCCAGGGTCTCAACACCAAACGGCTCAAATATGTAACCGCTACCGAGATTACTATATTTGCGCCGTTTTAGCTGCTTAGCTGAATTAGCCGCGGCGCCTGCCCTAACGTGTGTCTCGGGAAGATGTGACGGCGCCATAGTGTCGACGCAAGTAGCGTCCCACACTAAGGGCCGTCCCATCTTCCAGGGAACCAGAGTCATTCTGTCAGGTCTTTTACCATCGTCACGTATGAGACCAGTCGGTTCGAGAATAGCTGCAACATTGGCGGTGGTAAGAGCCCGGCGACTGATGTCATTTAGGCTGGCGTGGCGTTTATTTTATTTCATGTATAAACAAAATATAATGATTAACACGCTCACTGCGAAACTATTTTTCGTAGACTTTCAGCCAGTGCGTATGAGGTCTTTTCGAGTCAAGATTGAACTTCTTTGCAGTGCGTATGAGACCTTTTCGGCCTCACAAAATATTGTTTCTAAAAAATACCTTAAATATAGCTCAGAAGAGACAATATTGGCTTGAAACTTTACCATTATAAACTTAAATAGATGTTTAACTTAAACTAAGCTTCGCCCGCAGTTATGACATTTCGGTATTGAATAAATTAAAAAAATATATGACATCTGTTCTGCCTCATTTCGCACTGAAAGAAAGTTTAATTTGTGTCTCGACTAGGGATGGGAATAAAACAAAATTGCAGTCACTATAAAATTATAATATTTGTTTTTAATTAAAGTGTTTTTTATTAAAACAGGGCAAGCAGTAGGATTTGTCACACACTGTCAATCTTATTTTCTGACTTTGCAATAGATGGAAGGCAAACTTGAACATTTTCCAAAATTTTTATGCTGTTCTCAGAGGTATTTCTGGTTGAAGATATCCTCCGAAACACTTTTCTATATTTTAACTGTTTCACCTCATCCGATCCACTTGACGAATCTGAATCACATAATATGAGTCTCTTTTTACACCGTTTACGGTTTGATTTATCCATAATACGAAAACCAAATACTTTAGGTACACTTATATTTCGTAAAAATGCGAGCGCACCGGCTAGCAGCGTGCGTCCGTATCGAAACTTATCACGTCACTACGCTAAAATGCGTGGCGCCCGCGCCGCCCGCGCCTCACTCCGTGCGGTTATGAGGCCTACAATTTTTGAGGCAGTTCAGACCTCACTTCGCACTGAACGTGATTAATTTCTATCCAGTGCGTATGGGACCTAATCCATCTCATATAATATTGTCTACGCCATTATGCTAGGCTTCGTAAGAGAAGCAATTTTATATATTTGTCTCTGTTGTACTCATAGAAATGTTTAAATAGTCGCCCCCCGCACAGAGTGAAAGCACGCGATTATGACTGCCGCACCAGCGGCAAGTTACGCATGTGGCTTGTTAGACCTCATAATGCAGTGAGCGTGTTAAAACTAAATTAAATCTAAATTTATATCTAAAAGTATATTCTAAAAGTATACATCAACTTAATCAAAGAATTTTTGAAGTCAGTTTAAAAATATAATACTCAAACATAACAACTTCTCACGAATGTTTCTGGTCCTGGTTGAAAATCAAACACAATCTAAGCGCAAGGCAGTTGATCTATGAGGCGAGTCAATGCTTCAGGTAGTCTTAATATGTATGGACACTTAAGCCCTGGATAGTGCGCTTGAATGAATAACAATCTAGATAAGGTGAACTGGTAACCCTTAGGCTCGTTTATTTAGAATTCAGTTATATATCTCGAGTGTATTAATTGTTAATGCTTAAGGGTAATTTCCCTACTGGCTGGTACTGTATGAACCTCAAAAGCGCTCGTTTGAAACTTTGTGAATATTTAACGCCATGGTTTAGCGGATTTTGTGGAAAGGAAGGTAAATATTAAAGGGCTTTTTATAGGTAGGTGTTTATTTTTGAAGTGTATATACCTAATATTTGTTTGGTTTTCACGCTTAAATGGCTAGACTGATATTGATAAAATTTTGCTAATGGCTAGCTAATATTTCCGGAATTAAACTAGGATGCTTTTTATTCCGGAAAATTGAAGGGGTGAGAACAGAAAGGGTTTAACTGATTTTTTTCACAAAATGACTTATGGGTATTGTTGGATTCAGCGTGAAATTATCTTCAATAATACATTCTCAAAATACCGAAATGAGGCTTAAATCTCGAGATTTTAAGTCTAAAAACGGTTTATCTGTCACAGGAATACAGCTCGCTTAGCATATAAACATTATTATATTTATTTTATTATGTTATATTTTTATTTAAAATAGAATTGAAACATTTTCAAGCAACTGAAACTTACATAAACCTCTTCTATTACCTTATAAGCACTCTACATTAAAATAACGCCGTTGACGTTTAAAGTCAATTTTCTCGAAACTGTCAATTTGTCAGTTAAACCCTTTTTATTCTCAACCCTTCAATTGAGTTCCTACGAGAAAACGGGTAAGTTGCGGGTGGAACCGCGGAACACCACTATAGTGTAAGTATAAATAAATATAAATATAATACAGTGGAGGTTCTGAGTTTTTTATTATTATAGGTAGGCAACATTTGATCACGGTCTCACATATGGGAATTTATCGGATGATTCAACTTTTGTAAAGATATATAAAAGAGGGTATACTGAAAGGTTTTTTTTTTAATTTATACTGTATTGCTCAAGACCATTAGTTTATTGCTACCTTGTCTTCAAAACTTTCCAAGAGGAGTTTTGGCTGGAAAATGAAAAAGATCATGTCACCGCATTGCATTATTTTCCAAAACTTGTGTTATTTTCAGTGTTAGTGCATAAAATTGGTGGCATTTTATTTGTTAAGTGCTGGATTACAGGCATAAGTGTGGGAAAGTGGTATAATGATGGTGAAATGTTTCTTTTCGTGTTGTTTCCAAAACTTCATAGAACCTTCTGGTAAAGTTGCCACCACTTTACTAGGAGTATGACCTGGCTAGACTAGACTATGAATTGACTTGATGAGTTGGACTGTGACTTGACTTGACACATACAACATACATAATGTATAATATAAATTAACTTGAAAAATTTAGTACTTGATACTGGCTAAATACACAAAACGCACTATCGATTTCCCTAATTAAAACCTCTGTTAACGAACACCGCTAGTACTTCAAATGTGAAACCATACAACCAGTCACTTAATAAATATAATTAATTCTTTCATATAAGAATTTCTCATAAACATAATAAATAGATATTTTGGTGGTGTTTTGTAAACGTGAGCGATTATTGACAGTGCATTTAGCTTGAATATTATTTTGTTTATTTAATGGCAACAATTATTAATCGATAAGCGTATCGCTTAAGCCGAGTTAGTCTGTGGTTCGTTGGTTTTTCTCTCTGATTCTTATGTGAATAATTAGATAGTCTGAGATGGTAAATTGATTGGGAGAAGAAGGAGTTCAAGCGGTGATTAATTAAAAAAAACTACTCAAAAAAAACAAAAAACAAAAAAAAAAACAAAAAAAGTAAAAAAAAAACTTACTTACTCAAAAAACACTTCTGAGACAAACCACAAACTAGTCTAGTGAGTAATGTTACTTTCGTACACGGATTCGTAACGAATACGAACTACGACTACTGAGATAAGTGTGACATATTTTACTGATAAAACACTGGAACTTGTTGACAAGCTACGTCACATATACGCGGAAAATATTTTTCCAGTGAGACAGATTGGGTGCTTTAGTAAACGACAGCGTATGATCATTCGTCATCACTGAGCCGATGTTTTAGGAGTGTGCAGTGCAGTGTCACTTATCCTATACTTCTAATATTATAAACGTGAAAGTTTGTATATAGCTGGATAGATTTAAATGAAATTTGGAACGTAGATAGCTTATATAATAATAGTGGATTAACACATAGGGTACTTTTTTCTGCGGGTGAAACTGCGGGACGCCGCTAGTACATTATATTTTAAAGTACTTAGTAGTTCTGCCAGCTTTTATGGGCGACTGTGTTGTGATGTTAAGTAACATCGGGTGAACGACCAGCTCGTCACGCATTTCATTAGCATAAAAAATCGCATAAGGATTATGAATTCTCTAACAATTTTGAGCATATGATATTATTAAAAGTCAAAAGGTGTCCATAAAAGTATTCTTGAAAGCCATACATATTATTATGTATGTTATCGTTGGGCATTATTATTAAATATATTAACTAGCTTCTGCCTGCGGCTTCGTCCGCGTGGCCTATAAGAAAATAACTCAACCACCCGTTTCACCCTCTTGGGGGTGGAATTTCAGAAAACCTTTTCTTAGTACCTACACTTTACAAAGAACACGCCCTCCAAATTTCAGGTCGGAGCCGTTTAGGCTGTGCGTTGATATATAAGTTATCTAGTCAGTCAGTCAGGACTGAATTTTATATGTATAGATTTATTATTATACATATAATAATAATAAAAAAAAATATAAACATTATTTGCTAAAGTCGGCTCCATGCATCCATATGACGCACATAATACAATTCAGCACTGCAATAGTACCGCGTTACAAGGTATGATCTTTTTCCCATTTATTTTCCAGCTGCCAACAAGAAGCATAAAGCCAAGAACATGAGGCACGAACATGAAGGCATTGCGGACTCCGAAGAGGATGGTGGTGGAGAATGGCCTCAGCCAGAAGCTGTACGCAGTTTTGGTGTGCCTGACGTGTTCACTGCTAGTCCACCGATTGACTTCTATAACGAGGCAAGTATATATGAAAATGATGAATAGCCTAGTTTTATTCATTTTTTTGTTTTGGCTCCACACTTGTGTGTATTTAGCCAGTGTCAAGTAATTGATAATTTATCAAGTTAATGATATTTCACGCAAATATGTGTCAGGTCACAGTCGAAGTCATCAAGTCAAGTCAGAGTCAAGTCATACTCCTAGTAAAGTGGTTAAAACTTTACCAGAAGCTTCTATGGAGTTTTGGAAACAACACGAAAAACGCGTTTCACCATCATTATACTACTTTCTCACACTCATGCATGCCTGATGTAATCCAGCACTTAACAAATAAAATGCCACCAATTTTATGCACTAACACTAACACGAAAATAAAGTGATTGCGCTTTTTTTTCTGTGCTAAGGCGGGAACTGATCATGTGTCTAACGTGATCAGTTCAGCTGCCGAAGTAAACATTTAACATTAAGTCTTGTTGAAATGTAATGTTACTTAAGCACGTATTTATATTTATGTTACTTTAGATAATGTAGGTATAGACCTACATTATCTAAAGTGACGACGAACAATTATAATTATAATAGTTTATAATTTTTATTGACATAAAAACATAAAACAGATTTTCTTTTTCCTTTTTGCCACAGTTACAATTTTTGTTACATACTGGTACAAATTACGTATAAATTTAAATATAATAAACAACTTGGACTTTTAAAAAATTGCAGTTAGGACTAATGGCATCTGAGTTAGTAATAATGTACTTACTAGAAGAATGTACTTGTATTGAATTTTTTAAGTCTATGTTCTCATGAAGTGACTTTTTCGTCTATTTGAGAAAACAATTCTTTAAGCCTAAACCTTTCTACGGTGAATCTGCAATATGCAAGGAACTTTAAACTAAAAGGTTTTGAACGTAGTGGTCCGAAGGCAACGCACAGGGGAATGGTACTACCCATTTACTCAATTTCTTGGTTTTCAAGGGACGACCAGTGGGATTTGCTTCCTTTAAGTACAGATTAAAAATATAATAGTAAAACTATATATAATAAGACCTCAGCTCAGCTCAGCTTCCAAAAGTATGTCCGTAATTTTGCCTATTTTGACTTTAGCTATCAATAATGAAGTACTCTTTATATATAATAATTATTTGGGAAAACAGATTATTACGTGGTATCTTCTAACTTTTATATTGGGCTTTGTTTCGTTTGTATCACTCATCCATATCTCTAAGAGAATGTAACTACTAAGTTTTATATTGGCTTTGTTTCGTTTTTATCACTCATTGATATATCTAAGAGAACTTAAAATAAATTCTTTCAGTTTTATATTCATTGCTCTTAAAATAACTCTGCGAGTTCATACATAAGCTTTCTCAAGGTGGTTTACTGGCAATAATTTCTGGTTCGCCGAACACATTGCTTTACTTGGAGTAAGCGTAAAGACAATACATTTAGTACACAAATTGTGCCATCTTCGGAAGTCTGATTCGATGTTTAGCATCGAATCTCTAACACAGCTATCGGAATCGATTGAAAAATGTAAATCCGATTTTGGCTGTAGGTTTAGCATGTAAATTATAAATTTTGTTACTTAAGGGATGTGGATTTTGTAAAATAAATAAAATAAAATATTGAACTTTACCTAGACAATAAAAATAAAAACTTTTTATGACGAGTTTTTTTCTTCCTTACTAATATTATAAACGCGAAAGTTTGTATATATATGGTTAATGTTTGTTACTCTGTTACGCAAAAACTACTGAATGGATTTTAATGAAACTTGGAATGCATGGAAAATGTAATAAAGCTTATACGCTGGATAAACACATTTAACGATAATTTTATCTGCGGGTGAAACTGCGTGGTGAAACTAGTAAAATTATAAACATTTTATACCCCATTTGATTCAATTGTCTCACTTTGTTCAACCCCCCTTTTTTGGAGTACCTGTTACTTTAAACCCTTACAAAAATAACAATTACACCAATTTTGCTCACAAAATACCTTAAAAAATATTTTAGAACTAGTCATATTGCTTTATTTCATAAACGTTGATCACTCGTTAATTTATTGAGGCTGGATCGAATTTTAGATGTGTGTATTCTGAACTGTAGGCTGTGGGTTCGATTCCCACCCATTTCACATACGACATCACACAAACATTTGTGTGATGAACATAAATGTTTGTTCTGTGTCTTGGTGTTATATTGTATTCTATGTATGTATTTACAAACAAATATTTATTTATTTATTTAATTTATTTAGCTATTTGGTACAAGCTTTGCTTAGTTTGGGGCAAGATGGTGCTGGTTGAAACGTCTACAAATATTATTTATTAAAAAATTCGTTAGAAATTTAAAGCACTTATTCAGCCACGTTGCCACTAACGTCTCGCTTCGGTTGGTCTACTATAATTTGAAACTTGAATATAAGTAACTTACACTATTCTACGTCTTTGTCTAGGCCCTTAAACTGCCAAGCATTTTCAAAATATGTAAAGCAGGTTAGTTTGCAAGATTGTGAGGTAATTCTATTCACTTGCAGTTTTACGACTAAGTATAATGCAAAAGTTTAGAGCTAGATTTTACGAGACACTGCGTTCATTCACCTGACTTGAGTGTATTTATATTACCTTCTAATTTTTTTTACAGCCACATACACAATATAAAGTTAAGTTCAACGTTAAGTTGGTTCTCACAAAAATATATATTTTATTTATTTAAATAATAATAAGGCCCAACGGTCGCATACATAGATCCTGGATCCTAACCCAGAACAAGTATTTGCGTATTCTGTGCAAAAATACTTGTCCTGCCGTGGGAATCGAAACCGTCGGCTCCGGGTTATGAGCCGACCTGCGCAACCACTACACTAAGAGGCTGTCTGCTTAAATACATAAGCGTTTGTGATTGGCAGAAGCAAAGGCATTCGAAAAAAGTGGTAACGATCATTCTTTAAAAAATCTCTGGACATGCCTTTGTTTTCTCGCAATTTTAAGAGATTGGTTGAATTTTGACTGATTTTTTTAATTAACATTTTACGGATTACCTTTGTCCTCAGGCAACAACAATAAGTGGGAAACATGGAAAGCAACATCACAGGAAACTGACAACTCATTATCAGTGAATAGACACAGAAGTTTAATTTTAAGCTGTGTGATTTTAAATAAACAGTGCCTTTAATTTGCCATTTAATTTACAATTACCTTGAAAATTTTTCGTTGAATTAGTCCAGATTTAGTTGTTGAATAAAATATTCTGTAGCAATTACTATCATATTTACCTATATGAGAGTCCATTTAAAAATTATAATTTAGGTTTTCGGCCGATAATTTTTAGTTTTAATTGGTAACATCATCCATTTGCTCATTCCTATCAGACTTAAAGCTGGCACGTCTATATTAAAATGAAATAAACTGAAGTAATTTTTTTTATTTAACTCCATCTATATATATAAATTTGTTTTTGCTTAGTTTAATGGTAATGTCGCCATGTTAACAATAATTGTGAATTGTCATTTAATCGGTCGTACCAACATATTAATACAAAATTTTAACTTTGTTATATTAACATTGGAGATCTACGTGAACCAACGTCAACTTCCGTTCGCCTCGCATTCACCAGCTTACTCTTCAAGTCAAGCGTGCGTAAAGAAAACCTTCTTTACGCACGCTTGACTTAAAAAAAACTTTAAAAAAAAAAACAAATCTGTTTATAAAATTATGGAGATACAAAATTGAGAACATCTTTGAAGTCGCTTGAAAAGATTAGTTGCATTTTGTAGAACGATCGTGTCGCTTTGTGCTATCATAAACTGTAAACCGTGTATTAAACCGAGTGTCTGACGGTCTGTCTACACATCGTAAAGTAGACAAAAGACCGTAAATTTTTATCGCCAACATTATTTTGACTATAATATTATAGAAACTGACGTGAGTAGAACTCATAACTAAAACTATTACACGGCTAACGCTCACGAGATACAGTCGAATAACTCGACCGGTGTTCGGGCAATATAGATGCCCATCCTCAAGGAGTACGCGCGGCGGCGGTGGCGGCTCGGCGCTGAGCTGTTGTAATTATTTTGACTGCTCACAAATGATAGCAGTCCACAGTATAAAGGAAAAATTACCCATTTCACTTGGCAACCTTATAGGTTCTAGACATAACGTGGAATTACCGTTTGCCTAGTAATTTCCATTCGTTTGTACGTACTACGTACTGTGAAGAGTTGAGAAATTGGCGCAACCGGTTGCAAATTACTGGGGCAAAAACTGACACGATTTGAACCACGTGATAGCAGTTTTTTTAAATCTATATATATAAATATATATACATATATATACATATATAAATGAATGTCGATTTCCCTTGGTCATCGTATTACGCGTGAATGGATGGTACATTTTCACTAATTATTTTTTTGTTGTGTTTATTATTGTCAGGAGAAGGTTCTTATGAATTAAAAATTAAGATAGTAGAGTGAAAAAATGGAAAACTTTCCCCACGTGGCTGCAATCGCGGGGCGCAACTAGTGTATTATAAATATAAATGTAAATTATTGGTTTAGCTTCACCTACACTTAGCTTATGTACCTAAAACTTTTATTCTCAGCTAATCCTTTGACCATAAAAAAAATGTACTTAGTACTTTAGATCACACGACCGAAGTAAAACTTCTTTAGCTCCACCTCTCTTGCCCCTACAGTAATATACAAAACGTAATTTTTTTATTTCTGTTTTCACGTAGTTCCATTCCAACTCAACGCTCAACTTCCGTTCGCTTCACCAGCTCACCCCCAAGTCAAGCGTGCGTAAAGAAGTTTTAATTAAAAAAAAAAACTATTATGAAACCAGTTCCACAAATTGATAAGACTATGTTATTTGTTTCCGCAACTCATTTTGTAATACTAAAACACTATTCAAAGTAATACTATTACTTATTATCAGTGGTTCTCTTACCATTTCTTTTTTTAATTCAAATGGAGCCCCACAATTTGGTGTTAGAGAATAAAAAAATTATGTAAGCTTGAATTACTTACTCCATACTTTCAGTTTTAATGTTGTTTTTTTTTTTTGATGTTTTGGCTCCACACCTCCGTGTATTTAGCCAGTGTCAAGTAATTGATAATTTATCCAAGTCATCAAGTCAAGTCATAGTCTAGTCAAAGTCATACTCCTAGTAAAGTGGTGGCAACTTTACTTGAAGCTTCTATGGAGTTTTGGAAACAACACGAAAAGAAACGTTTCACCATCATTATACCATTTTCCCACACTCACGCCTGTAATCCAGCACTTAGCGAATAGAATGCTACCAATTTTATGCACTAACACTGAAAATAACACGAGTTTTGAAAAATATTACAATGCGGTGACACAATCTTTTTCGCTTTCCCGCCAAAACTCCCAATGTTGTTCTTTGTCTATGACTGTCTTTTATTTTAGATACTATTTAGTTTTATACTTTTATTATATTAAAATCATACATCGCCTAGTATCACATTACACATATTATGGACCGTGTACATAAGTTTTTATTGTCTTATTATTAATGTTGCCTATGCGATATTGTGCATCCGGAATAAAGTTCATTTTGTAACAGAAACATAGAGCCTGTACGTAGCCACCTCCCGTATTTTTGACACAGCCTTTTAGGTACCTATTCCTATGGTACTTATTTATTCTAATGTACACTAACTACCATACATTCGCAAATCCGTTGAGTGCAGTAGATTTATCTACAATGATAGTAATACTTGCTTAGTCTCAATGTTAAACCTATAAATTACTTTAAATTACTTTAAATTACTTTACTGCAAAGTTCGTCTAGGTAGGTACCACCGCTTTGCCAGCTATTCTGCCGCCAAGCAGTAGTGCGCAAGCACTGCTGTGTTCCGGTTTGAAGGGCACTGTAGCTAGTGAAATTACTGGGCAAATGAGACTTTATGATCTGATCTCACAGTTTAGTAATCTTATTACTAGATTATGCTGATGTCTCTGGATGACGTGCGCAGTGCAGTGTCACGCGAACCTCTATACTTTAGAGTTCCGAGTGACACTGCAGCTGGTATGGGCAGCCGTGTCGTTTAACATCAGGCGAACGGCTAGCTCGTCACGTCATTGCTTAACATTAAAATATTATATATATATAACAAATCGTCAATGCAGCCTCTGTGGTGTGGTGGTTGCGCAGGTCGGCTCATAAAGTGGAGGCGGTGGGTTCGATTCCCGCTATAGAACAAGTATTTGTGCACCGAAAAAGCGTAAATACTTGTTCTATGTCTGGGTGTTGTGGGACCATGGTCCTCGTACTTCTTGGGTTTTTAGATACAAGGCATCCTTGTTAGGATTCAAGATCTATGTATGTGATCGTTGGGCGCTATTTGGGCGTTATAATGACATAGATTATTGGACTAATCTAAGTTTCCTCTTTAAACTTGAAAAACTAGGTATATTTGCTTTAAAAATCTTATTTAAAGTTATTATTATGATAATAATAATAATATGTGTGGACATCTCACACAACGCCATCTAGCCCCAAACTAAGCAAAGCTTGTACTATGGGAACTAGATAACTGATACAATACTTAGATACCTTTTTTTTTGTAAATACATACATAGAATACAATATAACGCCCAGACACAGAACAAACACCTATGTTAATCACACAAATGTTTGTCCTGGGTGGGAATCGAACCCACAACCCATAGTTCAGAAGCCAGGGTTACTACCAACTGAGCTATCGGGCCAGTCAAAAACTGCTAACTTGCTTCATCCATTCATCATTCAAGCCGACCAGTCTTATCTGCATTAGCTTTGCATTTAAGCTTCAGTTTGACGCAAATAAGGCATGAAAATGAACCATGATTGTTTTTAAATACTTATATTTACTTAATAACTAATTCTCGTAACACGAATAATTCCTTAAATCGTAACAGGCTAATTCCCAAAAGAGTCCAAAACCAGGTTCTACCGAGCTCCAAGCAGTTTTATAACGAGCTTATAAGGGTTCCTCGTAAGCACTATAGGACCCTAAAAAAATGTGGCATTAGGCCTTACTGATAGACATGCAAACTTTTTTTCCTGATGAGCATAGTTCTATAGATCGGGAACAGGTACTGCAAAATGGCTTTCAAACGTAAGTGTAGCTCAAATTTTTCAAAATTTGAAACCATTTAAATTTGACAGCCTTTGTGGTGTGGTGGTTGAGCGGGTCGGCTCATAGCCCAGAAGCGGCGGGTTCGATTCCTGCGGCAGGACAAGTTTTTGTGCACAGAAAAAAAAGCGCAAATAGGTACTTGTTCTGAGTCTGGGTGTTGTGGGACCATGGTCCTCGTAGTTCCTGGTTCCCTAGATACAGGGAATCCTAGTTAGGGTCCAGAATCTATGTATGTGATCGTTGGGCGTAATTATTATTATTATTTAAGATATATAGTATATAGATATAAACAGATAGATAAATAGTAGGAACTATTCCTCTTATAGACTAAAAATATTTCAAATGTGGTTTTTTTTTCATTTTGTGTCTTCAAGGTCTAACTTTTTTTTAAGGTATTTAGGTAATTTAGCAACTCGAGGCTACTTTTGCTGAAGAAAATAGTGAGGAAAATGTGCTTTTCCACTTATTATTTCGACGGCAGCAAAGAATAAAAAGATAACTGCATTTTTGAGAAAATCTTTTTTTTACATAATTCAATTCAGAATTTTCTTTTTTATCTGACCATGTATTTTTTTTATTAAAAAATTTAATTATTAGTCGTATTTTGCCGCGTATATAAGGACAACTACACACTGTTTTTACGGAGTAACGATGTACACACGGACATTTACAATTGTCCGCGTATGCGTCGTACTATTTGGCGCGTCGCTTGACGTAAACAAAGATATCAGTTACTTGACCGTATCTTCACGGGCGATCGAGATTTTTTAAGCTTGCGTACTTAATTATTACTAAAATCTCTAATTTGTTAAACTAATTTTCATATTTACTATATTTAAAGAAATATGTATAACAGAAGAAATAAATTGTTGTTAAATTTGGCAAAAAACCGAAAATAAAGTGATGTTTACAACAGTGAAGATCTCACAAATTTGATGAAAAATGCAAACATTGAACAATTAAATGAAGGTAAGTTTCTTTAGATACTTGAATTTAACATAACAATACCAAGCTCAAAGCATTTTATCTGTAATAATATTTTTTCAATCTTTACTATTTGTGATTAACAAACCAAAGAATAAAAAGATATCTGTCACTTATTCGTTTCTACTTTGTTCGTTTATCAATTATCCCAATGTACTCTGCGGTTTTATTTTTATATTTGTATTTCTAAAGTATGTTTAATGTATTTTTTTACTATATCTTTTAATCTAAAATAACTAAATAAGGTATGCCTAATATTGATAATTTTTTAAGTAAATATCATTAATATTAATGTTAACAATGTTGTGTTAACTTTCAGGGATCACTGATGAGTTCTTGCATTTAAACAGCGCTGATCGTATACGGTATACACAGAAAATACAGCAGTTGCTGAATGTTTAGAAAAGTTGGAACTATTCGGAGATAATACTTTCAAAGAAATTCTGGACAACATCGATGATACAGTTAATATTACGAAGCCAAATCTAAATGTTGAGTATACAATTACAGAAAATAATAATTATAGCACGAAAAATTTATGAACCGTTGATGCAGAATGAACTGTTAGATACTTCCGTTGAGTCACATTATATATGTAATAACTTAAATTTTGCTGAAATGTTTAAAATGTACCACGAATGGACTGCTGAAAATAATATCCAAGATAAAGTTAGCACTCTTAGACAATATCGCGACGTAGTGAACTCGAATTTAAATATAGGATTTTTATTCCTAAAAAAGATGCTTGTACTGCTTAGAAAAATGAACCTAATACTTATGAAACAAATACAGTTTATTACAATTATACAATTAAAAAAATAAAAATATCGCTAGATCACTAAAGTCTGAGGATAAAACTTGTACAGTGTAAGCCGACACAGATATCAGTTGATTTTGAACATTTGAACAACAGAACATTTGATTTTAGAAAATTCTTTCAACCCCGCATAGTGAAACTAATTCTTTTTACTATAAGCGCAAGTTATCGGTATTCAATTTCACAATATTTGACTTGGGACATAAGAAAGGAATATGCCATATGTGGGATGAAACAATTGCAAAACGCGGGTCTAATGAAGTGGCCAGCTGTTTGTACGATTATATAACAAAAGTGACAGAGAAGGCTATCAAAGACATACGTCTGATAATTGTGAATAATTGGTCTGATAATTCATGAAATCGTAACTGCTCAGATTTTTTGATTTACTTGTATGCCGCTAAGAAATTTAATGTACACATATGCCACAGATTCCTAGAAAAAGGGCCACTCAGCAGGAGGGTGATAGCGTTCATGCCCTAATTGAACTCTTCCAAAAGGAAAGAGATATATGTAGTATATATGTATGTAGTAGGTATACTTGTGTTAGATGGTTTATAATAAATGGTGAAGCTTATGAAGTTATTGAGGTATCTTCAGAGGATATTTTAGACTTCTGAAATCACACACAAATCGACAAACATGGATTAAAAATTCCAACAATGAGAAAACTAAATGGAATCAAGTTAAAGTGCAAAGTAGACCCAAAATATACAAATGTTATTAATTACAAATATGATTTAAGTGTAGCCCAGGCGATGAAAATCGATTGTAGACGACGAGCAAATACCAGGCAAAAAATTAATAGGCAAACTAATGTGTCACCAAAAAATGCTTACGCCAATATCCTGCCAATAACAGCATCTAAACATAAAGATTTGATTTCCCTTTATGACCAGATGATAATTTCTTCGAGATACCACAATTTTTCCAACGAAGAAGACTGAAGAAGAAGACTGCTTTTAAATGTTTGTAACTAAGTAATATAATTTTTAATTAGATATTGAAGAATAAGTTAAGTAACATTGATTATTTATTATTAAGAAAGTACGATTAAAGTAAGTGATTGTAATATTATTAAAATAAGATGGTTGAATAACGTAGTAAAAGTAGAAGTTAAACTTACAATTGTGTTGATTAATTTTAGAGTTAGATATTTCTATTAAAAGTTCGTATAGTCTCATAAAAACAATCTTGGCTACCATAATACGGGTTCAGTAATTATTTTGTATCATTCCAACTAAAATTTGATTTCGTGAGGAAGAGATGTGAGAGAAATTATATTTTGTTTAAAGTAAGGTTGATTATTGTGATAAAAAGAAGCTTTACGTACTTACTATTAACACGGGAATTTTTTTTGTACGATATTATTGTTGGTTGTACCTATAAGATTTTTATTAATTCATTATTATTGAAGGTTGTCACTCCTAAAAAATGTTATTTTAACTACAATGACACACTGTTACTTTGTAATATGAATACTGTGATTAAAACGAATCATTAATTTTACCCAACTCTTTTATTGAACTGAAAAAGCTCATCATATTAATAAGATAACTGCAAATTCAATGAGCAAGACCTCTAGAATTACGAAGTAAATTGAGACAGCTACAATATTTTGCCATCTATCATAATTACACTATATTTATCGTCGTAGTTAGATATAAATTATAAATAAGATACTAATTCTATCCTTTTTTAAATAAAATCATTTGGGAATCATAAATTAGAAAGTCCTAAGTAGAAGCAAACATATGGTAGTTGACTCAGTTAGTCATTTATTCTGTGCGAAGTAGATAGTGTCATATGCCGTATTTTTAAAAATATAAATATTTCAGTTAACTGACCCACACAGTTTTCTTCGAAATGCTATTTTGATAAAGTATCGCAAATTTGAAGAAGCTAGCTTTGTTCTTGTAAAAGTTATAACGTTTTTGCGTTATTAACGCTCTCCTGTAAACTAGTGGTTTTGTAGATATACGTTTGTTCTTTGCTGCCGTCGATTTATTCTTCCTCCGGCTCGGAAGCTCTTGTTGCAGCAGTTGTGCTGGTGACCGGTGCATTAGTAGGACTAGGTGGTATTGCTGACGTGGAAGGCTGCGCAGTCGTCGACACGGTCGTCGACGTCGTCGTCGATGTCGTCGTTGATGGAGTTGTTGTTGTTGTTGTTATTGACGTTGTCTTCACGAAACATGACGGAATGAAGCCATTGCAGATTAAACAACTAAATACCTGGAAAAAATATAGGTGAGTTATTTTAAGATAAGAACTAACTATGGAGCCCATATTCACACTTTGGTATATAATTTTTTCTTTCACGGCAAAATGCCTTTATTTTCTAAACACTACAAAGTTATAATAACTAATACTAAACACTACCTAGGTACTACTTCTACAAAAAAAAAATATTTGTACTATATACTGGCCGCGATGACCTATAGACAGTCCAAATGCTCCAGCCCACTACCAGTAGGTAGCGTACCCAACATCCTGGCAGCATTGTTCCGTTGAATTGCAATGCTTATTCGTTGTATAATATATAAGTAAATAATAAATAAACAAATAATATGTGTGGACATTTCACGCAGTGCCATCTAGTCCCAAGCTAAGCAAAGCTAGGAAAGTGTAAGCACTGTGATACACACGTGTTACTGCTGATATCGCAACTTTTTTGACCATGGAACGCATGGACACGATTTATTTGATTGAACGCGGCGAGAATAATAATAATAATTATTATTATTATTCATTTATTTATTTACAATCTTAAATTTAAGTTTTTTACAATATTTCTATAAAAGTAACATTACAAAAATACAATAAAAAACCTAAACCTAGTGTGCCGCCAGCAGCGGGGCAAGGCCCAAGCTACCGGTGGTTAGGGCTGCAGAGTGAGGAACCTCCTGACAATACGTGCCGTGTCAAGAAGTACTGCCTTCTGAATCTGACCCTTGATCCAACCGTCTAACGAGAGCCTCTCGAGGTGTTGGTCGACGCTCTTCGCTATAAGGCCGTTCGCCGAAACAACTATCGGAACAATGCTCGTTGAGTCAACACTCCACATGGCGGTTACCTCGTGAGCTAAGTCAAGGTACTTGCTGAGTTTGTCCTTCTCAGCTTTCACGAGGTTCTCGTCATGTGGAATAGCGATATCAACGAGCACTGCACGGCGTTGGGACCGGTCTATCAGCACGATATCAGGCTTATTAGCTACAATAGTCCTGTCCGTGATGATAGAGCGATCCCAATAGAGCAATGCACGGCCATTTTCGAGAACCGGCCCCGTTGTGTACTTGTAGTACGGCACCTCGGACTCGACAAGGCCGTACTGAAGGGCAAGCTGCTGATGGATGATCCTGGCCACTAGGTTATGTCTGTGTAAGTACTCTCCGTTAGCAAGATGAGAACAACCGGAAATGATATGTCGGAGAGATTCTCCGGGACGGCGGCATGCCCGACATATGTCGACCGTACCGTCCTTCATGATATATTTCCGGTAGTTGTTCGTCTTGATAACTTCGTCTGCAATTGCACAGACAAAACCCTCGGTTTCCCCGAATAGGTCGCCGAAACGCAGCCAGTTCACCGATGCATGAAGGTCCACATCGGGCCCTGTCAAGGCCCGATAGAACCGCCCATGCAGCTCCTTGTCCTTCCATACGTCCCTACGGTCATCGGTGCTAAGTACCACCGGTTTACGCCAGTTCCCATTCGCCAAGGAGAGCGGCGTAAGGCCCTTGTCAACTGCCACCACATCGCGATGCATCCCACACTCGTTGCTGAGGAAATACTCCCGGAGACTATACATTTCTCGGTTATGGAGGTTTTTAGCGTTTAAAAAGCCTCGACCCCCCCATTTCCGCGGAATGTATAGTCTCATAACAGACGAGCGCGGGTGAAGCATGCGATGTGATGTAAGTACTTGACGGACCTTCCTATCCAGGGCGTCCAGCTCGGTCTGAGTCCACCTTAGTATGCCAAAGGAGTACATCAGTAAGGGCATCACCCAGGCGTTGAAGGCGCGCGCCTTGTTGCCACCCGACAAAAGACTGTTGAGTACTTTTGTCAGGCGGCAAAAGAAGCGCTCCTTCACCGATTGCTTAACGTCCCCTACCGAAATGCCTAACGACTCTGACATACCAAGATACTTGTAGGTTTCGGACTCGGAGAGAGACCTGAGAGTCATTGTCTCGGAAAGTTGCAAATTCGTGGAATTAACAACTTTCCCTCCATGTACATGCATAACCGCACACTTATCAACACCGAACTCCATCTTGATAGAGTTGCTAAAATTCTCAGTGATTTTTAACAACTTCATCAATTGTGGGCGTTGCGGTGCGAACAGCTTGAGGTCATCCATGTACAGTAGATGAGATATGATCTCACCCCCTCTCCGAAGCCGATAGCCTAGCCCTGAATCCCCCAGCAAAGTGCTGAGAGGATTCAACACTAGACAAAACCACAATGGGCTCAGACTGTCACCCTGGAATATGCCTCGCTCTATCCTTATGAAGTTCTGCGGGTCAGAAACGCTGTCTCCCCCACCTGGTTGACGAAGGATTGTGGTCCACTGCCCCATGCATGCACTTAAAAAGGATCTTAGAGTTGCATTTATTTTATACAACTCTAATACCCTCCTCAGCCACGAATGAGGCACCGAATCATAGGCCTTTTTATAGTCAATCCAGGCAGTAGAGAGAGCCCCTCTATTCCGCCGGACTTGCTGGCAGATGGCCGTGTCGATGAGGAGGAGCTCCTTAGTACCACGGGACCCAACCCTACATCCATTCTGAGCAGGGGCCAAAATATTGTTCGCTGTAATATGCGAGTTAATTTTTGTTCTCAGAATGGATGTAAGGAGCTTGTACAGCGTAGGCAAGCACGTAATGGGTCTGTAATTTTTCGCTTCCGTGGTACTACCGGACTTATGGAGCAAGAAGGTGATACCGGTTGTCATGAATTTTGGGAGCGAACCAGCTTCGAGGGCTTCTTGGAATTGTGTTGCCAAACACGGGTATGAGCACCGAATCCATTTTATCCAGAAGTTGTGCAATCCATCAGGTCCAGGACTTTTCCAGTTCTGGGCTGTACGGATCGCACAACTTATGTCTTCAGGGTCTATAGTAATAGACCCCATGGACTCGATCGGCTCACACACATGTTTGACAACACGTATCCAATCACCCTCCGAGTGGTCGACGGGCACCGACCAGATGTTTCGCCAAAATTCGTTCATGACGTTTGCATCTGGTAGCTGGCCGTCGACCACACGTTGGCCGGTTCCCTCCCAGTCCCGGTACACCTTCCTTTGGTCACTTTGGAAAAGGCGATTCATCTGGTACCTATCCACGCGTTCTCTGTAGCGGCGAATACGACTTGCCCACGCATAGACTTTCTGCTTCAGGAAGTCGATGCGCTCCGTGACGCATGCCATATAATCCTGGGGCCTGATACCGGTCCCAGCGAAGGCTTGGGTCACAAAACGCATGACGCGGGGACGATGATTGCCCCGACTGAAGCAGACCAGCTTCGCTATGAGAGTCCTGAATGTAGTGATACGCTTCTCGATCCGCACCTGCCATGCAGGAGCACCGTCAGCGGGTCGCGGTGCTCGGTCAGTGTCCGGAAACTTGACACGAGCCACGCGACATACCGCGATGGCCCCGCAGTACAATATCGAGTGCGTATCAACTAAGTCTTCGCTAGTCCGTAAGTACGGACCTAGCAAAGTGTTCAGGGCTCCCATTAGCACTAGGTTTCGTCTATTTGTCGGCAAACGTGGTAGCCGCGGCCTAGAGGTAGGCGTGGACCGATACCGCAAAATCGCGTCCTCCAAAGCGCTCCTCAATAGCTCATTCACCTGGGTACTTACGCTGTCACTCACACTTTCCTCCCCATCAATCACGGGACCTCCCAGCGGCGTCACCAGTGGCGGTCCCACAATTGGTCCCGGATCCGACAACGCAGCAGACAGGACCCGCGGCGACGGAGAAGTAGCGGGAATAGGCAGCGTCTCCAGGCGCAACCGATCAAGCGCAGACTGGTCCAACAGCTTACACCGATGAATAGCCCGCACTTGATCCGACAGTCGTTGGGCGGATACGGAGATGGATGGCTCAAGCTCCTGAAACAGAGACAACATCCTATCTTGGTACGCAGTCAGGCTGCTTCCTCCCTCTGTAGCCCCATAATATGCCCGCATGCAGTTCTCGTTCATTGTTTGAGTCCATCGCATGCGGCGCACTACACCACCGGTAGCGGGGGCCGGGCGCGGAGCAGGTTGCCCCGCAGGCCCCAAGCGTGCCGGCAGCGGTGGTCGCCCACGTCGCGCAGGTGGTGGCGGCGGCGGAGGAGACGGTAGCCCATCATCGTCGCTCGACGCAGTGGTGTCGGGCGGAGTAGCGTACTCATCGCCCGACGAAGAACTCGGAGATGACGAGACAGGCAGAGGTGGAAGTCGTGCGCATTTGTTATCCGCTGTTTTCGTCTTCGATCGTAATATCATCACTGTTGTGGTGGAATTTAATGTTGTTGACACTTCTTGTTGACAATGTCACTACGAGAAAATTTGCCATTTCTACGAAACAATAAATGTAAAAATCTTTTTGGTCGTTAAAATCGTTAATAAAACTGTAGAAAGTATATTTGCGTTTCATTCATGTGCAATAAAATGTTGTAAAGTATTTAAAATAAATATATAAAATTTGATAAAACAACAAGACGTTTGAAGTTGTCAGCGGTTTTTTTTATTATTATTATTATTTTTTTGTTTCTTTCTTCCCCTTCCGAGGAATGAATGGCGCCGCACGTCTTGTGCATTTGCCAGCGTCAAACTAACTATTTCGGCTTTAAGTAAATCATTTAACTTTTTAAGTGGCTTTAGTGGATCGCCAAATCTAAAGTTTTATTTGTGTAAATGCGCCAAATTTTAATCTCTGGCTTTGCTTGAATTAAAACCTTGCTTTGCTTTAAAATAAAACTTTTGTTTCCTAAGAATATACTAAACTGGGTTGACCTACATGCAAACTATTCTTTGCGCTGAAATTAACTTAGTGCAAATATATTTTTACTATTTTTAACCCACGACGAACACGCGTTTTGTCATGAGCAAAGATAAAACAACAAAACACGCTGAGTAACAATTCCGCTCTTATGCAGCGTTAATTGCAACTACCTAAGTAAAATGTTTCTTCTGACATTACTTTTTTTTTTTGATATTTTGGCTCCACACTTTTGTGTATTTAGCCAGTGTCAAGTGATTGATAATTTATCAAGTTAATGATATTTCACGCAAATATCAAGCAAGTCACAGTTGAAGTCATCAAGTCAAGTCATAGTCTAGTCAAAGTAATACTTCTAGTAAAGTGGTGGCAACTTGAAGCTTCTATGGGGTTTTGGAAACAACACGAAAAGAAACGTTTCACCATCATTATACCATTTTCCCACACTCACGCCTGTAATCTAGCACTTAACGAATAGAATTCCACCAATTTTATGCACTAACACAAGTTTAGGAAAATAATACAATAGGATGACGCAATCTTTTTCGTTTTCCCGACAAAACTCCCTGACATTACTTACTTTTTTCTGACGTTATTTTTTATTAATAACTGAATGAATATGCAATTTTTTTTTTTTTCTAATCTTTTAGTGTCTGTTGTTGTTATCGTAAAATGTGTTATTTTTTTATTGTAGCCATACCTTTCTGCCATGTGCTTTGCGTTGAAATTCCGAGCAGAGCGTCAATAACGAAGGCCCAGCAGTTTTAAGTCCTGAAACAATCAACATGGTCATGAATTAATAAACAGCCATGGTTACTGACACTTCTAAAATGTTTAATAAATTAAATTAATATATATTTTACTGTAACGAATACGTTTTTGGCGGGAACGCGAAAAAGATTGCGTCACCGCATTGTATTATTTTCCAAAATTTGTGTTATTTTCAGTGTTAGTGCATAAAATTGGTGGCATTCTATTCGTTAAGTGCTGAATTACAGGCATGAATGTGGGAAAGTGGTATAATGATGGTGAAACGTTTCTTTTCGTGTTGTTTCCAAAACTCCATAGAAGCTTCTGGTAAAGTTGCCACTACTTTACTAGGAGTATGACTTGACTAGACTAGACTATGACTTAACTTGATGACTTGGAATGTGACTTGACTTGACTTGACATACTATATGATATTAATTAACTTGAGATATTATAAATTACTTGACACTGGCTAAATACACAAAAGTGTGGAGCCAAAACCAAACAAAAAAAAAACTCACGAATACAGTGTCGATTTCTCAACCAAATTTCGAGCGTATCTGATGCTCTTCGTCAGAAGGTGATTCCAAGCATTGAGATCGTGGCAGTGATCGCAACATGAAATTTCCTGACGAAGAGCAATACGCTTAAAACCTCGGTCGACAAAACGACGCACTATTCGTCACAATTCGTGAGTAACAGTCGGAAATATATTAATCACATCACACTAATATTATAAAGGTGAAAGTTTGTATGTGTGCATGTGTGTATGTTTGTTACTTCTTCACGCTCAAACAGCTAAATGGATTTAGATAAAATTCGGGACCAAGACAGCTTAAACACTGGTTTAACATTTATGCTACAATTTATCCCGAAAAAGTGAAATTCCTCGTTTAAAATAAATCACACTCATGAGAATTTTGATACTAAAATTGTTGAAATTAATTAATGAAATGTTGTATTCCTTTAAAACTGTTTCAGTATTACAACAACATCAACGTGCTAAATGACTACGTATCTGTTTTATAAAAAATAAAAAAAAAAATAACAATATCGTGAGAGCTTAAGATATAGTTAAAAGCCATAGGTGAGCGTCGAAATATAATCATATTAGCAAAATAGAGGTATTAAATATTAATTATTTGAGGCATTTCAAGTTTCATCGAAAGCCTCTCTCACTATCAAAATAATGAATAAGTAGACAGCTTATAAACTAAATTATCTTTTAAGGATTTAAATGAACTCCGAATATACTGTCCAAATAGCAAAACGACAGAAATAAATTCCGAACAAACCTTTGCTATTTTCAACAGGCGCACAATACGAAACGGAGTAAATGAGGAACGTACAAAAAATAATAGCAAACTTAAATAAAAACGCCATGACTGTGCGAGTTGGACGAGGATCGGATAATGGCGGAAAATCTGTTCAGCAGTTGAATAACCTGCCTTTTCATAGTAAGTTGGGTGACATGGAAATGTTAAGTAAGTTTTGTGTTGATAAGACTTATAGTTTTACTAGATAAGGTTTTTCACTTTAGGTACAGTTACTTTTATTTCATGGTTTATATTATGGTGGTTGTACCTTATGAGCTACACAGCACTTTTGCTTTTGTGCTTTTGACAATAAGCACTTTTTTTTGACAATAAGCACTTTGTAATTAAGTTATGTAATTAACTTAAGTATATGCTTAGTGAAATAACTTAATTTTAAGTACCTAATATAATTTTGACTTGTAAAAGTGCTAGAATTAGCTTATTTGCAATAAATCTTTTGACTTTGACTTTGACTTCAGCTCACCTAATTTGATAAGTTAAGTGCGGTCATCACTTGGATGGGTACCAAGTGATAATTTCCTGAAACTGAGCGCAACGGTATGCTTTAGGGTCTAAGGTCCGTATGCTCAGTCATCGATCAGTGCTCAAGCAGAGATTTCATTCATAAAGTAATCAATTAGTGAATGAAATCTCTGTTTGAGCACCGATCGATGACTGAGCATCGTTTTGTAATACGGACCTATGAAGCTTATTAATAAACGCGTATTTTAGATTAGTTACACCAGTTTTTGTCTTGTCTTTGTCATTGGAATATTGTACTCGATCGAAGAAGACAAAAGATGGTGTAACCATAAATAATACATATAATACTATAGTACCTAAGTAGTAGTGCAACTAATGTAAAGGCTAACACGTTTATTAATAGTTTTTCTCCAATTTATGTCTAAAGTTTAGACACAGATTATAGAAACACAATTGAAGGGTTGAGAATAAAAAGGGTTTAACTGACAAATTGATAGTTTCGAGAAAATTGACTTTATACTTCAACAGCTTCATTTTAATGTAGAGTGCTTATAAGGTAATGGAAAAGGTTTATGTAAGTTTCAGTGGCTTGAAAATGTTTTAATTCTATTTTAAAATACTAAATATGGTGCTAATTCATACAGTTACTGTAAAAATAGAATATAATAAAATAAATATAATAATTTTATTATGCTAAGCGAACTGTATTCCTGTGACAGATAAACCGTTTTTAGACTCAAAATCTCGAGATTTAACCACATTTCGGTATTTTGAGAATGAATTATTGTAAATAATTTCACGCTAAATCCAACGATACCCATAAGTCATTTCTCGAAAAAAATCAGATAAAACCTTTTTATTCTCACCCCTTCAATTACGCTCGTATTCGGGGTGAGCGGAACCTGGGCCGAATGGGAACTGAACCCGCGCCGCGTTGTTTTTTTTACCTGCTCATCACAATGATGGGAACAAATTGCATCGTGATAGCGTAAGTCATATATATAGTAACTATTAAGTTACTAAAGCAAAATCAGAAGCATAGAAGTATCTGCTATTCTGATACCACTTCTACACGAGAAATAAGGATCATCCTTAATGCGGAATATCTCCTAGTAAGCTCCTAGTAAGCCTAGTAAGTAAGTAGCTCCTAGGAGCTATTTTCTGAAGCCAAGCAGTAGTGCGCAAGCACTACTGTATTCCGGTTTGAAGGGCACTGTAGCTAGTGAAATCACTGGGCAATTGAGACTTTATGATCTGATCTCACAGTCGAGTAATCTTATTACCACTGTGCTGATGTCTCAGGATGATGTGCGCAGTGCAGTGTTGCTCGAAACTCTATTTTGGGGTTCCGATTGACACTGTTCTGTTATGGGTAGCCGTGGCGCTTAACATCAGGTGAACGGCTAGCTTGTCAAATCATTTAGTAACATAAAAAAGGAGCATTTTCGCAAGAGAAAATCTTTCCCCACTGTGATTTCCCATGGCAACTTTAGAAAATATCCTAGTTGGATAACCAAGGCCTCAGAAGCTGCAAAGTTTAAATCGTATATTTCCAAATGTCAATTTCTTCACCACACAACCCAATGCCTGATCAAGCGAAATATTGACAGGATGAAATATGAGCTAGAAATTTCATATGAACCCTAACCTCTTTCCAGTTCGATGCTTTCCAAACATGTCAACCAATTCAAGCACGTTGCAATTGAAATTAAGCTGGATCCATTTTGTGTTAGCAACTGATTAATGCTTCCATGCTTCTTGTGTATATCCAAGACGTAGCTCGTTATTTTTATTGATGCGCGAAAATCAATCAAAGCGAAAATGAATTAGGCTATTTGACTACTATATTTTTATTACATACATAAATAATATACCTCAAAAAATAGATAGCTGTGAAAACAAAACTTGAATATCTCAAAAAATGACTAAGTTACAGGCATTTTAAAATACAGAAATAGAAAGAGACAACTCAAACACGCAGTGACGTCAGTTACCAGTACTCACAGTAACTCATTACTAAGCTGTGGTAGCGCTACATACAATCTCTTTGGCATGTGACGTCACAAGCCATGCCTTCATAGTAGCTGTGAGGAAGCTCAACACGATCTCTGTTTTGCGAGAAAGGGACAGGCGATGAAACTTTAAAAGCATACTACTCCGTGATTAGTTTACCGATTTTACTTATTTTTACAATGATTACATTCATTTTTAAACTACTTTATGAAAATAATATTTACTTGTTCATTTTTAATAGTAGTCAAATAGCCTATTGAGTAAATAATAAGATTTATGATTATTTTGATCAAGTTTTAGTATTTTCGTCTAGCATAATTATAAGTTACCAAAGTACTGGCTCTTACCTCAACCAAAGACTAAGTTTGGCCATGCAACGAGGTAATGCCGCTTTTTGGGCGCCTTACCCACAGACAGCGGCTTAAACGCGGTTTTTTATTTGTAAATTTAGAAATAGTTTTAGATTTAGGTACTTAGTTAATTTTAGTTTAGTTTTAATTTAGTTTTTGAGCTAGGTCGGTATATGTTTACTTCATAGACATTTGCAGCACGATTAATATAATATGTTTACTGTGTTACGATATATCGTTAATAGTTTCGTGGTATTCACTCAGCTGTCAAAGGCCAACTGAATGTACTGAACAATGTTCAGCTCTTTTTAAAGAGGCGGCGGAACAAGTTCCCTTCATAACCGTCGACAACAACGCCACCAAGCGGCGAGTCCACAAAACGTCCGCAAGCCAATTACACTATTTAATACTACTCTTGACGATAAATATTGTAAATAACTTGACTAACTACAGCAACTCTTTTATAATTTTGACAGCCTCTGTGGTGTGGTGGTTGAACAGGTCGGCTCATAACCCGGAGGTGGCGGGTTTGATTCCCGTGGCAGGACAAGTATTTGTGCACAGAAAAAAGTGCAAATACTTGTTCTGCGTCTGCGTGTTGTGGGATCATGGTCCTCATCTGGGTCCTTAGACACGGAATCCTAGTTAAAGTCCAGGATTATGTATGTGATCGTTAAAAAAAATGTTTGTAATGCGTAAGGAATCCTATATTTTTAACAGTATAATGTAATTTGGCAATAGGTACTCGTGTTTAATCAAAAGCTAGAGTAGGTACTGAAAAAAGATCTAAGTCAAAGAAAGTGCAATTATATAAGGAAACAATCTAGAAATAACCAATTTAAGATTTCCTACAGCTGTGATAAATGATCCAGCATAAGCTGAGCTTAGCCTCTGCGATGCGAGCTCAACTTATATTAGTTCTTGTTTCTACAAGTATAGGATCTAGAATACCTAAACAAGTTAAAATGGTACGAAAACCCTTGAAGAATGAGTCGTACCCGCACTTGTTTTCAATATTCTCATTTATTTTATTATGTTGTACTGAACGGTGAAACAGGAAACAACAAAAGAGGTTTGCAGAAGAAGAAAGAAAAAATTATTTGATCCTGGAAGTTTAGTCGGGAAAAGTGCAAAAAATGATGCATTGTCGGCTTGGTACTATTTGCTAAATCTTGTACAATTTTGAGTCTTAAAACGTAACTAATTAAAGACATGTTCCGGTGAAAAGAAAATCATATAAAGATAAAAGTATCCACATCAGCTTTACTGGAGCTTGACTTTGTTTGCACTTGATCGTGACTAGTCTAGACTAGGACATGACTTTAACCCGAATTGGCATATTTAATAACTAGAACTGAAACATACTCATGACAGTCTCTATGGTGTGGTGGTTGAGCAGGTCGGCTTATAACCTGGAGGTGGTGGATTCGGTTCCAGCAGGACAAGTATTTGGACACAGAAAAAAGTGCAAATACTTGTTCTGAGTCGTAGGACCATGGTCCTCATAGTTCCGGGGTCCCTTGATACGGGGAATCCTAGTTAGGGTCCAGGATTTATGTATGTGATCATTGGGTGTTATTGTTATTATTATTATTAGATAGATAGAAAATGCTTTATTGCACAAACAACAAATGGAGGTACAAAGGCGAACTTAATGCTAGAGAGCATTATCTTCCAGTTAACTATTATTATACATAAGACACTGATTTATTATATTTCTTTCGTGAAAACAGATTGCAAAATTGTAGATAAAGAATAGGGTTTCCCATCCTTTATCCACAAGCTTGTTATCTAATCAATGTTTTACGCCTTAACGTGAGTTGTAAAGTTTATTACAAAAGATAATTCGTCCATTTACATTTGAACTGTTACAGCTCGTAGCGTTGAAACTCTGATATTCCTGTATACAGGTCAGCTTATGTTGGCTATTTGGGTATAATGACTGGAAGCAATGGAAGCTCTACAACAGGTTGTCACGCACTTCTATGATTACGCGTGCTTCAGTTATTTTATTTTCTTTAGAAAATACAGGTTTATGTAAGTATTATTTTTTATTTTATTTAAATCGTTATTGTCTTATCATTTCACTAATAAGCATTGTCCTTTTTTCGGGCCGATGCTGTTGGTCTGTATCGACCTTTACAGTGTCACCGTGCAGGATACGCATTGTCCATGTAAAGCAAGGCTTAGACAGACGTCAAACGAGTGTTCACTACAAAAAAACAGTAGTTTAAGAAGGAGTATCAAACTTACACACAAACTCACATACAAACTTTCGCCTTTATAATATTAGTATGAAGTGTGAAAATAGATTACGCATCTTTTAAGCTCATCTATACATAAATACAGTTAGAAGTGAAAAATATGCTCTTTGACCTGTAAATTGTCTAGACCTACAAATAGAATCTCATTATTGTATGCTTTGGGGACTATTAGATCCCACAGAATGTTACAGCGACAGTTAACTTGCTTTGTTAAAGCTTTCGACCTAAGTAAATTGAAGGGTTGAGAATAAAAAGGTTTTAACTGTCAAATTGATAGTTTCGAGAAAATTGACTTTAAACTTCAATGGCCTCATTTTAGAGTAGAGTGAGTATTAAGTAATAGAAAAGGTTTATGTAAGTTTCAGTTGCTTGAAAATGTATTAATCCTATTTTAAAACACAAAATATAGTACTAGTTCGTACAATTACTGTAAAAATGTAATATAATATAATAAATATAATAATGTTTTTATGATAAGCGAACTGTATTCTTGTGTCAGATAAACCGTTTTTAGACTGACGATCTCGAGATTTAAGCCTCATTTCGGTATTTTGAGAATGTAGATAATTTCACGCTGAATCCAACTATACCAATAGGTCATTTTGTGAAAAAAGTCAGTTAGACCGTTTTTGTTCTCACCCGTTCAATTGATTCATTCTGGGACCCAAGGACCTTTCAGATAGGTTGGCAATCGATTTGCGAGACTTGAATCACGCTTAAACTAAATAACGTGTGAATTTTCAAATTTGCCTGACAAGCCCGATAGCTCAGTCGGTAGTAGTTGTAGCCTAGTAGTAGTAATAGTAGCCTTCTGAGCTGTAAGGTCATGGGTTCGATTCCCACCCAAGATACGCATTTGTGTGATGAACATAGATTTTTGTTCTGTGTCTGGATGTTATATTGTATTCCATGTATGTATTTTAAAAAAAATCTAAGTATTGTATCAGTTATCTGGTTCCCATAGTACACGCTTTGCTTAGTTTGGGGCTAGATGGCGCTATGTTAAATGTCCACAAATATTATTTATTTATCCATCGAATTCCAATTGTTGGATCAGCGTGTAGTCCCGGTAATCTGTATGAATCGTTTTCATATCCTTGGGGCATCAGTTTAATACATTATTTAAGACTAATTTTCTGGGAACTAAGAAATACTTGGATGATATTGTCACACTTACATTATAAAACTTCGGAATATTTTGATTTAAAACTCAATCTACAAAATTTATTTCGCTGAAATGTTTATGGGTAAAGCATACCTATCAATTCAAATAACGATATATTTTCTTTAATAATTGACGAATGTCTGAGGTCACATACATTAAAAAAACATATAACCGAATTGAGAAACTCATCATTTTTTTAAGGCGTTTGAACAAAAAATATTACAAAGGAAGATGTACCTTCCTTTGTAGATGGAGCGATGATAATAACCTATGCCACCCACCAAATGGTCCAAGCTTTAAGGGCGAAGAGCCGTGAGGTTAAAATGCCGCTCAAAGAAAAGCTTTCTATGGGGAAGCCATGACGTTTTCCGGCTAATGATGATGAGAAATCAAAAATAACCAATATACCTACTACTAAAATATACAAACTATTAACTTTTGAAGTAAAACTTCTTTAAGCATTGATTTAAGGAGTAAACTGATGAATGCGTTATATTTACTTACCTGATTCAATTCACACAAGTTTATTACTAAGGTTATGAAAAACTCCAAAAAATAAATTATATTTAACCTATTTATTGTCTTTGTCAAATAGTGTCAAACGCTCGAAGAAATTAGTTGTCTGGTGTCAAAATAACCAAAAGTAAAATAAATTTAAAAATTTAAAATGAATTTTATCAAGATTACTCCTAGGGTTTTCAGGTCTCATCACTTAATTAACATTGATGGAACTGCTGCTGAAACAAAAGTTTTAAAGAGAACGGTGACTGGAGCTGCAGGTTCGGGTATTCCCAGGAGCGGGGATCCAGGAAGAGCAGCAAAAGAAGGCGTTGGCGGAATCGGTGGGTAGTTGTCTTTATTATTTACAATACTGGTTGAAATTTAGAATCGTTTGGCATGAAAAAGGTGATGGGGAAGGGGGAAAAGAGAAAGGGTTCCCCTTCATTTCATCCCCACCACTTTGGTTACACGGTAATGCCTGATTCTTACTTTAAGGTAGCGTTTAATGCTCATTGAATTTAAGGTTAATTACTTAAATAATCATAACTTCAACAATTTTCACTGGATCTATGGATGATTTCTAGTAGCTAGTAGATTTTCTGAGTATGAAATTTTTTATCACGTAAACAAAGGTAAAGCTTGTTACGTTTTGCTCCCGCCTTAATCTTCTGACCTATCACGGCCAAACCCAAAATAGCATGATTTAAAAAAAAAATCTCCTAATCTCTTTGTTGCTTTAACTTATAACTTCTATCATATAATAAGACCTCTCTGAGAAAAATTACTATCCAGACGGACCCAGGAACTACAAGGCCCATGGTCTCACAGCACCTAGACTAAGAACAAGTATTTGCGCTTTTTTTTTCTGTGCACAAATACTTGTCCTGCCGCGGGAATCGAACCCGCCGCCTCCAGGTTATGAGCCGAACTGCTCAACCAGCACTTCAAAGATGCTGTCCCTTAGTATTATTGTCAGAAACATGTCAAGAAAATAAATGATCACGATAGTGTTTTTAGGCAAGGCTGGGGCTGCGCGAGAAGACAGTTACTTCTATGACAAACAAAGACAACAGCTTCAACAGCTGAAGGATAAGCTTGAAAAGAACATCGATGGACGTAATCGCAAGAAAGAAGAATAAATTCTTCTAAGTGATACTTCTTTAAAAGTTTGATTACAAGCTTAAAAACTCTTTTTACCTTTCCAGTTCCAAACATAAGTTGACTTAGAACCTTGAAAATAGGCGCAAAGCTTTAGGGAGTTTCCTTTTTAATTCTTACTTATCTTTTTATTGGATTTAGTTGCTTATTTTTACAAAATTATGAACCCTTATGGACCAACTTACCCCCTTCTTTTGGGGGAAATATATCACTGATTCCCCCGTAATTATTGTGATTGAATTAGCAATACTACTTTGTATCTATAGTACTTACGATTTAAAAAACCAATGACATAGCATGATTTTTTATTTGTATCGTCACACCTATATAAAAAGAAAGAGGAAAAAATCCAAACATCTGCGCGAAAAGAAAAAGGTATATAAAACAAAGCTACACCACTATTTTATTTTATTAAGGAGACTGAAAACAGTTTTATAAATACTTAAGTTTTTGACGGGCCGAATAGAGCTATCGGGCCCGTCAAAAACTTAAGTACATGTCCTAAAACCTAGTCTGTGTTAGGTCACTCTGAAGGCTTGTACTGTACTAAACAAGCAGAGGACTCAACTGGGGCCTAATGCTAGCTGACGTGACGATAAATTAAGTTGGTATATTACCAAAGACTAGACATTTCTTATTATTACGTACATAGGCTTTTTCTATGAAGTTATTTCTTCCTCGACTACTTGGTAAATATGATTGTTATTTTCGTAAATAGAAACTAAAACTTAAGAAGAATAATATACCAGTGGAGAGTACCATACAAAAAGGCAACCTTTATTCTACCTCTAAATGTTATGCAATTTCGAGAACTTTCTGATATGTGAAAAAATTGAATAAATATTTATGGACATTTCACAGCGCCATCTAGGCCCAAACTAAGCAAAGCTTGCACTATGGTATACAGATAATCCGATACAATACTAAGATACTTTTTCTTTGTTAATACATATATACAATACAAAACCAACTGAGCTATCGAGTCAGTCAACGTCAAGAAAGTCAATATTATAATGATGTTTCGTTGATTGAATAAGTAATTTCGTTTTGTGATTCTTGTTTATGTAAGACCGTCACCGTTGTAATAGGGAGCACAAAAGGCTGAGCGGGGATCGAATCAGGGTGCATCGGCTCGCAAATTGCACGGTTACCGCTGAGCCATATATCATAGGTATAAAAAATCGCCTATCCTTGACTATCTCGTTAGTATTAAAGACTTTTGAATTTATCGATCTATTCAAAAGTACTTATCTCTCGTTTTATTAGAATGAAAAGTAAATGATTATGTAACAGATACTGCACTCCCTTTGTTAAAATGTAAATATTGCTTCAAAGGAGTCTAGCAGCGTTGGTGACGTGTGAAAGGTGTATAAGATAGTTTATTCCATCTAGTCTTACTAATAGTCTGGCTATCTAACTCAGGGTTTCCCTGCCTTATTTTTGTTGAGGCTCCCCGGACTGTTAATAATATTTTCATGCCTTTACTTTTTCAATACATACAGATAAAAACGCACATTATGTACTTCAAAGCTTTTTATTTTTATTCTAATAAACAAACTTTAAACGTCTAAATATTTAAATTAAAATAATGTTTTTATTCAAAAAATTTAATAAAATACGTATTATTTCTATTGAGACACTTGAGTTGAGATTGCATGTTCTGCACATTGAAATGTTATTTGTTAATGTTGTTTGTTTATTTTTTTGTTTTTTTCTTGACTGTTTGCCACCTTAGTGGTAAACAAAGAGAAAAAACAAAAAGAAAAAAACAAAAAGAAAGTGCAAACGTTTTCCGCCCCCTTGACATCTTTCTTGGGAGGCGTGCCCCCCTGGTTGGGTACTTTTGATCTATTTGGAAAAAAGTACGTTACAGTTAAGTGTTACAGTTTGTTGAACTGGATAGTCGAACAGCTTGGTTACGCAGGTGCTATTCCAGTTAGACATACTAAGAATGTTACGGTATAGTCATATTTCAAAGTTCGTCTAGGTAGATACCACTGCTTTGCCAGTTATTCTGCCGCCAAGCAGTGATGTACAAGAACTACTTACTGGGTTCCGGTTTGAAAGGCACTGACGATCTAATCAAAACTGCGGGGAGCGCTCTATGGAAGAGGCCTTACAGCAGTGGACGTCTTCAGGCTGTTGGTGATGATGATAGTTTAATAAATAATTGATATACAAACTGTATATACAAACTCAGCTAGAAGCCTTTTGAGGTTTGTGGATACGCTAGCTTTTGTTCCCGATAGGCAGTGATTTCTATTTGCTGTAGCATCTCATACAAAATTTTTCACTTTTAGTCGTAGCATCAACATTTATTACCATTTTTTTAAAATTGTTTAATAGGCTCGCGTTTGACCACTATCGCACCTGACGGTAAGTGACGATATGGTCTAGGATGTAACACGCTTGTCTAGAAGATACCTGTTCACTCAATTACTTTTTTATTTTCTCTTCTGTGAAGTACCTTTATAAAGAACCTTTAGTTTATAAAGTTATACTGGTCTTAACGTTATACTGGTGTTAACTTATCGGAAAATGTTATAAATCATGACTTTTTGAATTGTTCGGATTATCTATGGCCGCTTACTTCACACCGGGTATTTTCCCAAAAAGTTTGTATGGATTTGACAGTTTTATTGCGCAGTTTATATGCACATAAACTTTTGCCATTGCAATCAAAGATCTGTGATCACCTTCAACTAAAATTCTACACAGATATAAATTAATGAATAATTAATCGATTGTGCGCTTCAAAAACTTGTTGTTTTGTATAAAATCCAAAGAATAATTTAAAATGTTCTACAGAGTATATATTATTAGAAAACAATGCATATTCTACTTATGTATGTGTTGGTAGGTGTAAGCTTTTCTACCTTGATTTCTTTAATCTGTCTTCAGTGTTGGTTGGCCAAGTTACACCAATTTATTTTTGTCTTTCCAAAGGCATTTCGAAGATTACGTTTTGTGTCAATTCCGTGATACATTTTCTTAGATTCTTCCCTTTCAATAAAAGTACACATTCGACGATAGGCATTTTGGTTTGGAAGCTTTATTATCAGACCAAACTGTTCTCTTGTTGACAATTTGATGGAGTTTTTGTTTCTGTGATCTAACTTTATAGAAATTAGTTTTTCCTTTGTTTTTTCGAATTTTGTTTTTTCCTTTATATTTTATTGGTCTATTGGGTAATAGTATTCGAACTGAAATAATAACAGAGTTGACTGTAATTCACTTGGGAGATAACACTTCTAGGTTCTAGGCCCATCTTGGTTCTGAGTCTGGTACTCTTCCGTCCTTTTAGTTAGAATATAATTCCAATATCTTCTTCGTCCAATTAGAATATAATTCCAATATCTACTTCGTCGTGGATATTGTTTGCATCATCACTGCTATTGGCCCACCGACTACGACAACTATCTTAGGTTTCTTTTTTACGTTTGGTTTGTAATTTAAAATGTTAGAAACACTTTTTTTTAATAGTATATAATTAGATACTCACTTTAAGGCGATAGTTAGGAATCTGTTACCTACTAAATATCTTAAGTTACATCTCTCTGTCCTGTTTTCGTTATATTTCTTATTAATTTGTGATCAGCGTTGTTGGTACACTAACTACCTACATTCTAAGGCTTATACTATTTTAAGATTATGTTTGTTGTGTACTGTTTGTTGATCCAAAAAAAAAAAAATAACTATATGAATCCAATTACACATGAAATCTACCTACCTACCTATTATTGAAGTAATAATAACTACTCTACTAATGTGCTTATGTAATGTTTTTTTTTCTTTGTTTTGGCTCCACACCTCCGTGTATTTAGCCAGTGTCAAGTAATTGATAATTTATCAAGTTAATGATATTTCACGCAAATATGTGTCCAGTCACAGTCGAAGTCATCAAGTCAAGTCATAGTCAAGTCATTCTAGTCAAACTCATACTCCTAGTAAAGTGGTGGCAACTTTACTCGAAGTCTATGGAGTTTTGGAAACAACACGAAAAGAAACGTTTCACCATCATTATACCATTTTCCCAAACTCACGCCTGTAATCCAGCACTTAACGAATAGAATGCCACCAATTTTATGCACTAACACTGAAAATAACACAAGTTTTGGAAAATAATACAATGCGTTGACGCAATCTTTTTCGCTTTCCCGCCAAAACTCTTATGTAATGTTACTACTTATATCTAATTTTTTTTTTCATTTCAAGTCATTATTATTGTAGTAAAACTTCTTTACACACGCTTGAATTGGAGAGTAAGCTGGCGAGGGTAACGGAAGTTGAAAGTTGTTGGTTAACGTAGATCTCCATTGTCAACACAATAAAGTCAAAAATGTATATTATTATGTTGGTACGTCCGGTAAAAAGACAATTCACAATTGTCAAGATGGCGACATTAACATTAAACAAAGCAAAAACAAAGTTATCCCGGCCGATAGATGGAGCTAAACTAAAGAAGTTTTACATCAGTAGTGTGGTCTAACACAATTTTTTTTTATAAATTAAAGGTGGATAGATACTCAGATAGCTCAGTTGGTAGTAACCCTGCCTTCTGAACTATCGGTTCAATTCCCACCCAGGACAAACATTTGTTTGATGAACACAATATATATTCTATGTCTGCGTGTTATATTGTATTGTATGTATATATAAATTTTTAAAAAGAAAAAATATATAATTATTGTATCGGTTATCTGGTTCCCACAGTAAAGCTTTGCTTAGTCTGGGGTAAGATGGCGCTGTGTGAAAATAATTTTATACCACAGAACTATAGAACTGGCAGTCCGCCACAAAATGAAAACCAGAAACAACTCCACAGTGGAATGCCAATAGGAAATTTATGACCGGTATTATGACCGTAAAGCTTTATAGGGATGTGGAGCATTTATGTTCTTGTATAATCTGTGGAACTTACACTATTATCATTGTTGGCGACGCATTTAATATTTTGTATTTATTTTGTTTGTTTTAATTTATTAAATAAAACAAATCAATGCAATCGCGGGCTACGTGTGTGAAGTAGGTACGAACCAGGGCCAGGGGTAGATAAAAGGGGCGCGGGAGGGGTAGATAGGCTCCCGCGAACTTCACCGGGCAGTTATCCGCAACTACGTACGCCATCCACACGTCGCTCGCTCGCAAACCTTTCAATTTGTTCCAAGTACCTATCTTCTTCTCACTTATTTTCACCCCATCCCCTACAATCATAAACGTACTTATTACTGCTATTTACTAGCGGCCCGCCCTGATTTGTTCATTCTATGTTCATCAGAGATAATGTAGGATTCTAACGGTGAAAGAATTTTTCACATCGGTCCAGTAGTTTCTGAGCTTATTCGATGCAAACAAACAATCAAATCTTTCCTCTTTATATTCATTATAATAGCATCGGTAAAGCTTATTAACTACAACTAGTATACGGCGTTAGCTGAGTCAAGTTATTCGACTGTATCTCAGAGGTACCTCTGAGTAACTCGACCGGTGATCGGCCAATATAGATGTCCATCCCGATGGGTATCTCATATTGCCCGAACCCCGGTCGAGTTATTCGACTATCTCGTGAGTGTTAGCCGTCAAAGTCAAAGTCAAAAGATTTATTGAAAAAGGCTATTTATAGCACTTTTACAAGTCAAAATTATATTAGGTACTTAAAATTAAGTTATTGTACTAAGCATATAGAATTACAAAGCGCTTATTGTCAAATATTACATAACAAGCCCATTAAAAAATGAGGTTGAAAAAAAAAATAAGAAGTTCTCTGTCTCACTATTGGTGCAAGCAATCCGGCACAATGCAGAACAGAAAACCCCGATCCGTGTACTAGTTGTAATTATGAATACTACTGACGTCAGTTTCTATAATATTAAAAGTTATCGAGATGCTAAAATTGAATACTTAGATTTTCTTTTGTTTGTAAATATATAAATAGAATACAATATTATTAAAGCAAAAGGCAGAGCTCACTTTTATGATGTAACCCAATTAATAATTATAATAACGCCTAACTAGTGTTCTGCAATAAACTGTTTGTATTTATAATATGATACTCAGACACAGAACAAACATCGATGTTCATCACACAAATGCTTGTTCTGAGTGGGAATTGAACCCACTAGCTATAGTTCAGAAGGCAGGGTTACTACCAACTGAGCTATCGGCTTAGACCCACTAGGTTATCGGACCTTAATGTGGCTAAGTATCTACAATTTTGGTTAAAAAATCGATTCAAAATTATTAAAAGTAATGATAAGGGTAGTATGACGTAGAAATTAACACGACAAACGTTTTTGTTGCCTCTGTGGTGTGGTGGTTGAGCAGGTCGGCTCATAACTCGGAGGCGGCAGGCGTCGATTCCCGTGTCAGGACAAGTATTTGTGCACAGAAAAAGAAGCGCAAATACTTGTTCTGAGTCTGGGTGTTGTGGGACCATGGTCCTCGTAGTTCCCGGGTCCCTAGACCTAGAGAATCCTAGTTAGGGTCCAGGATCTATGTATGTGATCGTTGGGTGTTATTATTATTATTAAAAATTATTGTTTTTTTTTTAATTTTTTTTTTAAATGTTAGTGAATGATGTGACGATTTAGTCGATCACCTGATGTTAAGCGACACGACTGCCCATAACAGAACTGTCACTCGGAACCCCAAGACATAGTTTCGAGCGTCACTGCAATGCGCACATCATCCTGAGACATCAGCACAGTCTGGTAATAAGATTACTCGACTGTGAGATCAGATCATAAAGTCTCAATTGCCCAGTGATTTCACTAGCTACAGTGCCTTTCAAACCGGAACACAGTAGCGCTTGCACACTACTGCTTGGCGGCAGAATAACTGGCAAAGCGATGGTACCTACCTAGACGAACTTTGCAGAAAAGTCCTACCACGTAGTAATGATGATTGATAGATATTTGATAAATTACACGTAAACAACCTCGAATCCCACACGAAATTGATAAGCCATACAAAATATGTCCACTGTCTAGCCACTCGTTATTCGTTATTCATTATATTCATTAGGGAACGCATGCCTCTGATAAGCGCATTAACTTGACCAACCTTGTGTGCCATAATCATTATGCAGATTTATTACGTCTCGATATGACAGCAGAATTCGTGATTGTATTGGTTATACAATTGGGTAACTTGTGTTTTTTTATAAGAATACTTTTTAATTTAACTGACGTAAGTTTAGCTAACGTAACGTTAACGTAAGTGTAGTCTTTTATATGTATAGATTAGTTCATAATTCAATGGGGATTTATGAAATTGTATTAATCGTAGTAAAAAATCTGGAGTTGTTGTCTCTTCAGATCTTCATTACTAATTTGAGTTAATAGCAATCAACGTCCTTAAAGATTCGTAATTGGACCGAAGGATTAATATCGCATGACTATGAGATACACCATGTCACAGTTATGTAAACAAGAAATGTATTAGATTTATGTGTGGAAATAACAATTGATTGTTTCATTGTTTACTCGGAATACGGAAATAAGAAGCAATTTGCAATCTTGTTCTATTACTCTGTGGCAATAATTGTAGTGTCTTATTGCTTCTGATTTCCTGGAAATTTCGGGCATACTTGTTTAATCATGACAGGGTTATGGGAACAACATGTAACTATTTGTCATCCATTGTCACAATTCAGTGTATACAGTGGAAATACACCAAATATTGCTTACTATAGAAATGCCAGCGAATTCACTCGAATTTTATCCGTTTTTTCACACATACATTTTATATAAGTAATAAAATAAATATTTCCAAATATTTTATCCGAATCGGTTTAGTAATTTTGACAAAAAAGTCACAGAAATTATGTACTAAAGGCTTATCTTTTTTTTGCCTAAATCTAAATATATGTAACTCAAAGGTGACTGACTGACATAGTGATCTATCAACACACAGCCCAAACCACTGGACGGATCGGGCTGAAATTTGGCATGCAGGTAGATGTTATGACGTAGGCATCCGCTAAGAAAGGATTTTTCGAAATTCCACCCTTAAGAGGCAGGAATGGGTGGTTGAATTATTTTCCCATAGGCCACACCGCGGGCGAAGTTGCGGGCAGAAGCTCGTTAGAGATAAGACAAATTTATTATCAAAAATATTTTTTTTTTTTGCATTTTCATGCTGTGTTTCCTTTAAATAGATAATGCATTCAGCAAAATTGTATGTTTAGTAAGTAATATTATTTCAAATAGTGTAATTGTCAATAGGAAGCCGAAATAAATAAATAAAATAAATAGTGCCCAGAATCTATGTGTGTAATCATGAGGCGTTATTATTAATATTATTTTTATTTATATAAAGGTCCTTAAAGAGGGTACTCAAGATATAGTTAACTATTAACGTTATTAGACATGAAAGAGCACTTAAATTAATATATTTTAGTATTCAGAACGAAAAAACATAAAGTCTGAACTGAAACTACGCAAGCGTAGCAAATTTTTCTTTAAAAAAACTTATTTCCTGCCAAACCCCAAAGAAAATGTAACGCTTCACTACCAAGCACTATTATACGCGAACGCTTTAATCAGGCTGCTCGCATTTTCTCACAATAGAACATGCCTCCGCGTCAAGACTATGCTTTTCCCCCTGGATTAATCTGGCGAACCATGCGCATAGCTCCCACTTCGTCCCGACTTTTAGAGACGGACTCCCACCCAGTTTATTCTCTGATATTCGTGCGCGTAGTCGCCTGCTAGCACGAATCAACGCGCTAACTTTCAACGAGAAAAAACAAATTTGAAAATCGATTTGTTGCCAGTCTATCAATAAACATTCGAGTTTTAAAAAGAAACAATTGAAGTATAAAAGTGATGTGTGTTTTGTTTTCTTTAAAAGTTTAGTGCGAAATAAAGTTCGTAAAATTTACGACGCCGTGATAAAAACAAAAAAATAGATACGCAAAAGTTTGGCTAAAGCGATTTTGAGTTATTTCCATCGAAAGTGTTGAAAGTTTGTTAGCTTTAGCTGATTTATGATGCGGTCGACACGGCCGAGGCGGTTCGGAAGATTTTAATACTGCAATAATTGACGTGGCTTTCGGTAAGTAGCTTTATTATTGTATTGGAAGTTTATTAAATAAATGGTTTATTATTTTACTATTTTTGTAATTAGCTCAATAAAGACCAGAATCATTTACTATATATATAAACGAGCATCAGCCCGCAGCTTCGCCCTCGGCGTGGCCAATGGGAAAATAATTCAAACACCCATTTCACCCTTTTAAGGGCGGAATTTCGAAAAATCCTTTCTTAACGGATGCCTACGTCATAACATCTACCTGCATGTCAAATTTCAGTCCGATACGTCCACTGGTTTGGGCTGTGCGTTGATAGATCATTATGTCAGTCAGTCAGTCAGTCGCCTTTGAGTTATATATATTTAGATTAATTAATAGGTAGAAAGTGCTTTATTGCACTAACAACAAAAACTAGAGAGAAATATCTTACAGTTAACTTAGGCGTAAACTGTTTTTTTTAAGCAGTGCATCATAATGGGTAAAGTTTATATAAATAAATAAATTATTGATGAGAGATCATGTCTGGTATATTGAAAACTTTCCCTTAATGCTTTGTTACGATTTTAATAAAGTTATAATGATGTACAAGGGAGCCAACGATGAAAAGCTTAATTAAAAGTTATCCATTATCTTCAGTTACTAATATTTATAGCACAATTAATATCTTTGGGTTGTTGGTTGGTTAGTTTTCTGGAAGAGAGTCACAATGGTCGCTTAAAGCGATAAGACTGCCCATTGTGACACTTAATTCTTAAGTTTGTGCCTGTAAATTGTTCCTACAATGTGGTGTTTCAATAAAGAGTTCTACCTAGTTTCACTAGGTGGTAGCACTTTGTTGCAAAGTTCGTCTAGGTAGGTACCACCGCTTTGCCAGTTATTCTGCCGCCAAGCAGTAGTGTGCAAGCACTACTGTGTTCCGGTTTAAAGGGCACTGTAGCTAGTGAAATTACTGGGTAATTGAGACTTTATGATCTGATCTCACAGTCCATAATCTTATTATCAGACTGTGCTGATGTCTCAGGATGATGTGCGCAGTGCAGTGTCGCGCGAAACTCTGTTTTGGAGTTCTCAGTGACACTGTTCTGTTATGGGCAGCCGTGGTGCTTAACATCAGGTAAACGACTACCTCGTCACATCATTCACTAACATTTAAAAAAAAAAAAACCTATCTATCTATCTTGGATATTAGATATTATTTGATAGGGTTGCGTTTGACCACTATCGCACCTGGTGGTAAGTGACGATGCGGTCTAGGATGTAACACGCTTGCCTAGAAGATACCTGTTCACTCTCGATTTGAAAACTCCCAGGTTGTAGTTATCGGGAAATACGGATGCTGGTAAAGCGTTCCACTCTTAGGCTGTCCGCATGATAAATGTCGAACAAATCAATATGAGTTTAGCGATGTAAAGATGCTCTTTTGTCTGAAGTATATTTGTCCAAGTGGCCCTAAGACTGACTCAGAGCTTCCAGCCTCAAATTAAGTCATGACTTAAGACGGCGCTAGTTTAAAAAAAAAGTCTCTGTAGCTACTTTTCAGCTTAACCAAAAATTTATTAGAAGTACTAGTTGCGCCCCACGGTTTCACCCGCGGATAAAAAGTATATTAATTTTTTACTCATCCCACGGGAAACTTTCACTTTTATGAGATAAAATGTAGCGTATATGTTAATCTAGTGTATAAACTGTCTTGGTACCGAATTTCATCCAAATCCATTCAGCCGTTTGAGCGTGAAGGAGTAACAAACATACATACAAACTTTTGCCTTTATAATATTAGTGTGATTAAATAAACGTTGTGATAGCAACAAGTACAATTATAGAATTGAACTTAACTACATTAAAGTAGGTAAGCCTTAGATAACGTGGCTATATGACAGGGACACAATCGGTGGCCTCATTGCCACGATTGAATTGAAGAAGAGATGGAGTATTGTAGTTGATTAATTGTTACAATAGCCACTAATAGGCACTTAGCATCAAACGCAGAGCGCAATTAGCATAAATGGGTACTAAAATAACAACTGAATAATCAGAAACCTCATTAAAATAATGCACGAATGTTTATAGGCATTATTGATGCCTATAAACATTCATTTAGCGTCCCTGAAGTCTCCCAATCCCTATTCCCAGAAACTCTTTAAGGGGAGGACACTAACGGGAACAAGAAGTCATTAACAGTAAAATACAGGAACGGATGGAAAATAAAATGGAAGTCTTCGAAAAGGTATATTTCTTTACAGTTGGTAGGTATAAACATTAGATATAGAGAATCCTAGTTAGGATCTAGGATCTAGGTATATGATTGTTAGATAGATAGATAGATAGATAGTGCTTTATTGCACAAACAACAAATGTAGGTAGATAGGCGAACTTAATGCTAGAAAGTATTATCTTCCAGTTAACCTGGGCGTAACATGTAACATTGTTGGGCGTTATTTATTTATTTAAATCGGATTTATTCGATGTCACAAAGAGCTTTACACTCTCTATCTCCATTATCTAAATTAGGATAGGTTAGAAAAAGCAGTCTTGCGAGTTTTAGTGCTATTCCTAGGTTAGAATAAGGTAAGGAGACTCTACGACGCCGACTATGTTCCAGTGACGACGCGCAAGTCGATTGCGCAAGCGCAATTCTATCAATCGCAAGCTACTTAATGCTATGGGAATATGAGTGGGCTGCGGGGGGTTCAACGTCCGATTTTGGATTTATTATTTAACACTGCATCGCCTTAATACTTTAAGCAAGCGATACTGCTAAAAATCATAATTCTTAGATTTGGGATGCGTTATCTTTGCAGCATGTGTTGGTACATACTTTGACCATACTAACGACCCCGAAAGTGTTTGTAAAAAGGTGAATGATAAATTCGGACATGAGATCCTTTGTGTAATGGAACGGATGGGTTTTGGAACAGCGAGGTTCAAATCCCATTAAAGATTTAATAAAACTTTACGTTAAAAATTAATTTGGTCCTATTTATTCTTATAATATCCAATCATACTAATATTATTTTTACTAGGTGGTAGGACTTTGTTGCAAAGTTTGTCTAGGTAGGTGCCACCGCTTTGCCAGTTATTCTGCCGCCAAGCAGTAGTGTGCAAGCACTACTGTGTTCAGGTTTGAAGGGCACTGTAGCTAGTGAAATTACTGGGCAATTTAGCCTTTATGATCTGATCTCACAGTCAAGTAATCTTATTACCAGACTGTGCTGATGTCTCAGGATGATGTGCGCAGTGCAGTGTCGCTAGAAACTGTATGTTTTAGGGTTCCGAGTGACACTGTTCTGTTATGGGCGGCCGTGGCGCTTAACATCAGGTGAATGACTAGCTCGTCACATCATTCAATAACATAAAAAAAAATATATAAACGCTAAAGTTTGTATGTGTGTAAATTTGTTACTCCTTCACGCCCAAACGACTGAATGGATTTGAATGAAATTTGGTACCAAGATAGTTTATATAGGCTAGATTTTATCCCGGAAAAGTGAAATTTTCCCGTGGGATGAGCAAATAATTAAAATACTTTTTATCTATGGGTGAAATCGTGGGGCGCAACTAGTAATATATAAAAGTGACAAAGTCCCGGTTTCTTTCATGTCAATTTAGATAAACCAATTCGGATCAAGTTTGCACTGTTTGCACCATCGTTATCAATTTGTTTCATAACGGTTTACTGCAAATTCAACTAGTCAACTTTGACGATTATATAACAATGGATTTACAACTGACGGCTTGAGGAAAATTAAGACTTCCCGCGGAAACTCGGATTAAATGTGAGTTGAACTCACAATTTAGCGTACAACAGTTACATCAAAAGGAAAACAAAAGCTTTGTAAAATCACCCTCTGGTGTCTGAAAGTTACAGTTTTGTTAAACAATCAACAGAGTCAAACCATTTCGTAATTCCGCTGATTGATTGGCGTTCTAGTCAGATTATGGGCCTGTATAAGAATAATTTGCCAAAATCAAAAGTAGTCGCCGCTGGTTTTATCCGAAATTAATCAATTTTCCAGCGGAACATTGTAATTTTAATTGGCATGGAACATAAAAGCCAAATCGTTGAACTCTTAAAAAACTAGACTATGACTCGACTTTATGACTTTTATGACTTGACGCATATCTGTGTGCAATATCATTAACTTCATAAATTATCGTTTACTTGACACTGGATAAATACACAAAAGTGTACAGCAGAACATAAAAAAAGTCCAATTTGTCATATTGATGTCAATATGACAAATTGGACTTTGAGCGAGTGGTATAAAAAAATTACCTGTTAACACATGTTAACAGGTAATTTTTTCACTTCTCGATTATTATAATGTTTTGTAATGGACTCCTAGATTTTGACGACGATAATATTTATATTATTATGTGGAATAAAACAAATAAATAAAACGTAAAGTTTTGTCTATTTGTTTTTTCAGTGCTGCGTCAGTACCATGGCGATCAATATGAAGATTAAAACTCAAACATCAAATTCCTAGTTTTGGTTCGTCATCTCATCTAAGAAACGGCTCGTTATTTTCACTTTTCTCCATAACTTGGAGTAAGCTGATAAATGCGAGGCAAACGATTTAACCTGAAGTCGGTTCACGTAGATTTCCATTGTCAACATAACAAAGTAAAAAAATTATATTATTATGTTGGTATGTCCAGTAAAATGACAATATACAATTGCCAAGATGGCAACATTAAGTTTTACTACTCGTCTAAAACACACTCGTTTTTTTATTGTTTGATAGGCTTGAGCTTGCCCAGTATTTTAGTTGATGGTAAGGATGATTTGACGATGCGGTCTAGGATGAACCACGCTTGCCTAGAAGAAATTTTCCCTACCGATTTGAAAAAAAAAAAAAAAAAAAACAAAAACAGCATTCTACTCTTTGGCTAATCGTATAATGAACGTGGAAGCAAATCTCTAGGTTCGTATTTGAGGGACAATATAACCTAGTAACTGTGGCGTTAGAAATATTTTCTCCATCAAATATGTTAAGGTATACTTTGATCATCAATCAATCAATCTTAACTTTGATGTTATTCTTAAAAGTGTGCCACTATCAAGGTTATAATATGTAAGAATATCTACTTAGGAAGATTGCTACGATACGAACTTTGATGGTCTTGAGGGAATCGAGCTCAGGGAAACTGAAGCTACGCCGCCGTACCCAAATGTATTGTGTTTATTGTGTCTTTTTCTTTATAGTGATACTCGTTTGATATAACGTTACAAGATATCTTTAAGAAATTGATATAGAGATAATAGAGGAAGAAATATAAAGAATGTAATACCTTTCGTAGTATATTTAAAATCATTACAAAATAATCATTTAATTATCTTTTCTACATAAAACAATAATAAGGGAACTTAATCAAACAAATCACTACCAGTAGGCAACGTGCCCAATATGCTGGCAGCATTGCCACGTTGAATGGCAATGCTCAATCTTTGGCCGAAGTAGAGTATTTTGGCCACGTGTGGCTTCAACCAGACGTTTAGAAAGGTCTTTAAAAATTTAGTGAGCACTCGGTCCCCAAGACCCCAGTGTCTCAACTGCGTTGTTAACATGTTGAGCTATCCTGCTTTGATCACATGTATGATTATAAACAACAATTGTGATATTGACTGGCCTACTAGATAGCACAGTTGGTAGAGTAACCCTGCCTTATGACTTTTAGGTTTTTGGTTCAATTTCCACCCAGGACAAACATTTATGTGATGAACATAGGTGTTTGTTCTGTGTCTGGGTGTTATATTGTATTTTATGTATGTATTTAAAAACAGAAAGTATCTAAGTATCGTATCGGTTATCTGGTACCCATAGTACAAGTTTTGCTTAGGTTGGGGCTAGATGGCGCTGTGTGAAATGCCAGCATATTAACACACTTTAAAAAATCATGTCATCTATATCTCAATTTATAAAAATGAATCTCTATTTTCCTTGGTCATCGCATCACGGGTGAACGGATAGAACATTTTCGATAATTCTTTTTTATTGTGTTTATTATTTACAGGAGTTTTAAAGTATGGATAATTTATACCACGCGGGTGAAATCGCGGGTCGCGGCTAGTATGTAATAAAAATAATTAAGCGGAAAGGAAACGATCGAAAATGCGGCATTTTGTGCATCACAGGAAGTTCAAAGCTTTGATGATGTAAATATAACGTTATTAAATTGATGACGCTGGACTCAGTTAAAAATAAGAAAATTGTAGCCTTGACTGTTTTATTATCTCAAGATCATGCAGCCGTAATTTCTTTCAACAATAGAAAGCTGTTTAGGCGCCGCCAATAAAATGTACGAAAATTTGTTTTTTATATTATGCACTGTTCATAATTTTTTTTTGTGCTTGGTATATTGGTTCTTTGATGTCAAGATTCTGGTACATTTTGAGGGTTTAGTCGTCAAAAGTTTAACTCGGTTGTTTATGGGAAAGGCAAAGATGTTTTCGAACATATAATTGGTAAAGCTAATTGAGTAAAGAAAACACAAATTAAATTCATTTATTTCTACACTTTGATGAATGCATAGTCTTTGCTCATGAGTCAAAATCGAATATTTTGATGTATTACATTAATGTTTAGTTTTTATCCTGAAGCACTTTGCAATTTACCAAATTTTTAAGTGAAGCAATTTTGACCCATTGATGAGATGTCGTGAGATTTGACTCGATTCCCTCCGCCACCCTAATCTCACGTGAGATTTTTTTAGTTGGCCATTTGCGGAAAATTTTCGAGGGTCTCCTGTGGTACATGTGTTATTCGCAAAGTAAGCATAACATTAAAAATATTATTGCGTGAGGTTCAGCCATTTTTGTGGAGACACATGTTTACTTAATTTAAGCCAGTTTTTTTTACATAATATTTACCTCTCTTCTACGTGAGATTGGGTGAGATTCGGCTCAACACCTTCCCCACACCTAAATGCATCAGGTAATTAATATTTTGGCTGGCCCGATAGCTCAGTTGGTAGTAGCCCTGCCTTCTGAACTGTGGGTTGTGGGTTCGATTCCCACTCAGGACAAACATTTGTGTGATGAACATAGGTGTTTGTTCTGTGTCTGGGTGTCATATTGTATTCTATGTATGTATTTACAAATAAAAAAGTATCTAAGTATTGTATCAGTTATCTGGTTCCCATAGTACAAGCTTTGCTTAGTTTGGGGCTAGATGGCGTTGTGTGAGATGTCCACACATATTATTATTATTAATTAATGGACCTCTAAAAGCACTATTGGCTACATGCAACATTAGCAGCGCTGGAAAACTTGAAAATGTACCTAAATGAATTACGTTTATTTATCCTGCGATGCGAAAAAACACGGTAAATCCTTTGACTTTGCTACCTTTTTCTCTCGCTTGTAGAATTCATTTTCTATTTTCAGTCCATTCTCTCAAATTAACAATTATACTCTACACCGCTTTGCAAAGCGGTAACCGCGGGTTCACCAAAACTCAACGCAAAGGAGTTTCCAAATATCATTTGAATTATTAAACTTCCTTTGAATAACATTGTGTTTTCGTTAAGAAACTTTACATCAAGAGGTTGTTTTCTCAAATCAACCAAACGGAGTATTTTCGGAAAATAGAATGTATTCTACTTAGTACGTAGGCTTATTGTGTTAGATAATAACTTTAGATACAAAGTGCCTGGCATGTCAAATAGCGTTTGTGATTTTAGTTGAAATTAAGGTCGTCTGTCTACCCATAATAATCCCATATCGGAAAGCGGCTTATTATTCTGTAGTTTCTCACGCCGTCATAACTATTAAATTTATTAGTATATTCATAAAGGAATTTGCCTGAACGTATGATAAAACTAGCTGCGCCCCATGGTTTCGCCTGCGGATAAAGAGTAGCATGTGTGTTAATCCTATAATAAGCTATCTTTATACCAAAGATTCCTTTTTACTGTTTTGTTAAGAACGCTAAAAATTCCTAAAAACTAATTTTAATATAGGTAACTAATTTACATGTTAATATACCATAACTATCTGTGTTACAAATTTCATCCAAATCCGTTCTGTAGTTTTTGCGTAAAAAGCCCGCGGCGTTGCTCTCCTGGTGTTATTATTATATAATTGTCCCATGGGAACATATTATCGAAATAAAAGTATCCTATATGTTAATCCAGGTCATAAACTATCTGTGTTCCAAATTTCATCTAAATCCGTTTAGTAGTTTTTGCATGAAAGAGTAACAAACATTCATCCATACATCCATACTCACAAACTTTCGCATTTATAATATTAGTAGGATTAGTAGTGACTGGCCCGATAGCTCAGTTGGTAGTAGCCCTGCCTTCTGAACTGTAGGTTGTGGGTTCGATTCCCACCCAGGACAAACATTTGTGTGATGAACATAGGTGTTTGTTCTGTGTCTGGGTGTTATATTGTATTCTATGTATGTATTTACAAACAAAAATATCTAACTATTGTATCAGTTGTCTGGTTCCCATAATACAAGCTTTGCTTAGTTTGGGGCTAGATGGCGCTGTGTAAAATGTCCATAAATATTTATTTTATATTTATTTATTATTTAGTAGGATTATAGGGCGATAGTTTGAAATTCTGGAAAGGATGGGCCTACAGTTTGCATTAAACTGTTTATAGTTGTGTTTATGTTTTCTGTGTATTATTGTTAACGTGTATTTAAAATGTATCGAATTTTATAGGTGACAGATAAAAAGCAGATGTAAGCATATGTAGACCTTATCATACCACATACTACGCACAAAATAAATATTGAATTCTAGATATAAGAATAATAGTCATGTTATCGGAGAATAACTATTAAACAATTGGCGTTAATTAGAACTGACTAAATCGCTTTAGTCAGCACTAAAACACTTACCAGACGTTCTGCCGAAATTACGGTAAATATTGTAACAAATTATATTTTTGAGATAACAAAACTTTTTTTACTTAGTGATAAAGTTCTTTAAAATGGAATTGAAAGCACTTTACCACAAAGTAGTGCCTAGACTGATGAAGAAATTGAGGAGTACTCCTATCCATACAACCCTATTTCTATTTATACGCTCTATTAATAATACAAAAGTGAAACCTTACTTGTTTGTTTGTTTGACTTTCGCACCAACACAGTACAACCGATTGCATATTTTACCACAAATAACGTAGTATACTTTTCTTGTGAAAACAATAGGAATTTCTTCGGGAAAACGGGTATTTTGTGGGTGAAACCGCGGTATGTCTCATGTCTCTACTCATTAATAAACATTGCTTTTTGTCATAAAATTCCATTAAATTGGTATGGTACATTACTAATTAATGTCTAAAAGTAAAGGAGACCATAAATAAAATTAAATGGAAATGTTAATTACGTCATAACAACATTACATATTTATTATGTGTAGGTAGAAAAGGCTTCAGTCTTCAGATATTAATCAGAAAAGGGCAGTACTGGTAATTGGCCGAGAAAATTTTCTTTTTGATCCCTATTTACAAACTCAAACGCCGAAAATGTACGGATCGATTGTAAAATATAAAGGTCGGGTACGTGCCTATACAAATGGTAATAATTATTTATTTTTAGGGTTCCGTAGTATTTTTTTCATAAAACGTTTGACAACAGTCATACAAGTAAGTAAGTCAAGTACATGGCTGAGAATATTTTTTTCAACAGACAAAGTGCCATTGTTTTTTAAAATAACTACTACAATAATATCAACTACCACTAAATGATATATAACACTATCTACTACATAATTAACAAACGGAAAGCATAAAAAACCGACATCAGACTTATATGGTTTTCTCAGAGAAACCATTGTCAGAACTGGACTAAATTGAGACGAGACAAGATGGGACCACACGAGAATCCCAAGCTTTCAATTGAAAAAAGAATCATATCAAACCGTTCACCCAGTTATAACAAACACAAAAAAACAGTCAAATAAAAAAAAAGCAAAAGAAACTTTGTGTTTGTAAATGCATACATATACAAAGAATACAATATAACTCCCGGACATAGAAAAGGCTTTTTGATGAGTCATTGATTGATTTTGACATTTCTTTATTGATATAATAAACATTTTATTTTGTAGGACTAAGCGTTAGTATCTAAGTTATAAATTTATTATAAGAATGTAAATGAAAGCGAAGGCTGAAGGCGCCTCTTAAAACTGATAATACTTTTTGATAAGTGTATTAATTAAATCACTCATTAATAATGTGTCTGACTTTATGTATGTTATCTGATGAAGGACAATAACGACTAAAGCTCTAGCTCAATTTTGGTCGTTATTTTTATCTAAATCCCTGACAAAGAGCGCTTACAGACGACATTCAAGGACGACATAGACTGTCTGCCTTATACAAGACTAGCTTTTGCTCGCGGCTTCACCCACGTAGCCTATAGGAAACGATGAAGAAATTTTTTCATATATAATTCAACCACGCACGAAAAACGTTTCTTAGTGGATACCTACACTACAAAGAACACACCTTCAAATTTCAAGTCTCTAGAACAAGCGGTTTAGGCTGTGCGTTGATGTATAAGTCAGTCAGTCAGTCAGTCAGGACTTTGAATTTTAAATGTATAGATATATTAAATTAATGGTGTTAAATACAAGTATGTGATCTGTTTGGTATTGAGAATTTGGGTCCGTAGGGACCGTGATCTCATAGCGTACTCCGAAGTTTATCAGAGCGCCTGGTCGATGCGACGCGTGACAAAAATTCTTGCACTTATTTGGTACAACGCCTTGCAATTCAACGGGGATTGCCCCGTAATTTTGGTACGCTACCTTCCGGTAGTGGGCTTGAGCATTTGGACTGTCTATTACGTCATCGCGCAACCAAATGTTTTTTGGTAGTTGTAAGTGTTGCTAGATTTTTGTAGTTTTTAATTGGTTTAATTAATTTGGTATGTTGTATTGGTATAGTAATAATAATATTAATGCCCAACGATCACATACATAGATCGTCGACCTTAAGTAAGATTCTCTGTGTGACCCAGGAACTGCGAGGACCATGGTCCCTCAACACTCGGACTCAGAACAAGTATTTGCGATTTATTTTCTGTGCACAAATACTTGTACTGTCGCGGGAATTGAACCCGCCGCCTCCGAGTTATGAGTCGACCTGCTCAACCAACACACCACAGAGGCTGTCTTTGACATGATTTTATAGTATATATTTTATGATAATATAGTATTTAATGCCATAATCTCTATGTTAGATACTTACTGTACCTACACCACCGATCGCTCTAGTTTTAAGGATATCTGGAAGAGATTGTTTTTAACGACAATATTTTGTATTGTTATATAGATAAGTAGTTATGTAGTATCTTTTTTTGTATATTTTGTCGTGCTATAAAATATTTTTGTATTCTATTATATCTTTACGTTATATTCGGACTTGAGTAATACGTAATTAAGATTAAGTATGAAATATAACAGTTAAAATAATTAGCGAAGTAGATATAAATCAGGCTGAAAGGAAGTCGCAAACAAGTAAGCTAATGTAATTGATTTCAATGTGAAATATTAGGAAATTAACTTGAAAATCATTTATGGTATTTTAATTTTTACCTATTTCTTGGAATCAGTAACGTAGTTAATGAAGCAGCTAAAGTTTGACAGCTCCTAAATTCCCAATTATCATCTGGAACGTACCTACTGAAACGCTAACCTACAGGTCATAAAGTCTCATTCGCCCAGTAGTTTCACTAGCTACAGTACCCTTCAAACCGGAACACAGTAGAGCTTACACACTACTGCTTGGCGGCAGAATAACTGGCAAAGCGGTAGGACCTACCTAGACGAACCTAGACGAACTGTGCAGAAAAGTACTGCCACTTATTACATAAGTCTTAAATAGTAAAAAAAATATGTAATGCCCGTCTGTACTAAAGTTTGACAGCTGCTAAGTTCGCATTCAATTCTCTGTGACCTACCCAAATGTATTGTAATAATTATATCATAGACGGATTATTGCGAACTAACAAGCTGTAAAAGCTTAGTACATACGAGATAAGTTACCTAATGTAAGTATTCTCATAAAAAGTATTTTATTTTTATGTAAAACAGCAATTCACTCGTTTTTCATCTAATACTTTACATCCAAAAGTTTCCGGGAAGTAATCGCTTTTATGGATGAGCTTGCCCATTTTATTACCCACTACAATAAGTGTTTGTTTTATTGTAGTTTATTGTCGCGCAATAAATAGTTTATTCCATCCATTTTGATTTAGTTTCTACTTATAATTATACTTTAACTTCTTTATGTTGTGCCAATAATATGACTTATTTATTTATTGTGATAAAAACGACAAAATCAATTACAATTACCACACAACATTTCATACAATAAGAACAAAGAAAAAAAAATGGAAATAGAAAGAAGTCAGGGTTATTAAAAAATAAAAGAGTCCTTATGCTATAATAAAGTCAATGTAGTCAAAATGTACTAAATGTAAAAAAAAAACACTTAGCGATTTAGCTCTGCATCACAAATTCCAGTTGAAGACTACTCGGTAAACCGTAATCACAAAATATGTTCCTACGTAAACGTAATGTTTAATTCCAGCGAAATTCAAGGATATTATCGCTGAATAGTGCAGAACTGCAGATACGAATGCATGCGTGATCTGAAACGTGATTAACCAAATCCATTTGAGCAATAAATTAGAGATGACCTATGTCCGGCTTTTCCGGCTTTTCCGGCTATTTTTGTAAAATTTTGTTTATAGAAGTTAAAACACAAAAGTTTTTTTTTATGTCTCCGCAGAAAGCCTAATATATAATTAATTTATATGGCCTAATATAGAGATTTATGCCTTCATTTAGTCTCAAATGTGAGATGAATGAGGGTTGAATAAAAATAATATGATTGTAAAAGGGAAAGGGAAGAAATAAAGAAGGAAAGAGGGTAAAAAGGAAAAGATGGGGAGAAGTTTACAGAGAAGACTAACGGAGTTAGGTGATGGAGAGGGGCAGATAAATATTAAAGCATATAATTAGCTAACCTGTGTGAAACCAGATCAGTTACTAAAGATTTAATTCTAAAATGCAATACATAATAATTTAGCAGCTTTTAGGTAATGCTACCATAACGAAGTCTGTCTTTCCTTTATCCGGCTAGACACTTTTCCGGTTAAACGAAAATTTATATCATCTCTTTTTAGTTAGTTTACTTTCAAATCGAAGATGTAATCGACCCAAACCACATCTAAAGGCCGCTAGTATTATATATCAGAAGTCGGTGAAGCGTTGAACGTTAACATTAACCAACTAAGACTGAATTTAGGTTTACTACAAGATTAGTCACTAGGTAAATATAGATTAGTAGACTATTTAGTAGTATAATTATTACCAGATTATTTTAATGTAAAGGAAAAATTTAATCTTAAATGCTTACTAAGCATGGCTCGAGATGCTTTTGAGAAGTTATTTTTTTTAGAATTAAAACGCTAATTGTGTATCTTGCGAACGACTCTCAGGCATATCTATAAATTCCAATATTTGTTTTACTAATATTTTAAAATTAATATGTAAATTATTATTGTAAAAGTGTTCAGATATATATTATATATATATATATATATATGTAATATATTATTATTATATTTGATTTACAGTAATAATAATAGTAATAATAACGCTCAACGATTACGTACATAGATTTTGAACCTAACTATAGGATTTTCTGTATCTAAGAACCCAGAAACTAAGAAGACCATGGTCCCACTACACTCACAACTACTTAGAGATTTGTGTTTTTTGTAAACAAATACTTGTCCTCTCGCGGGAATCTAACCCACCGCCTCCGCACTATAAGCTGACCTGCTCAACCACAACACCACAGAGGCTATAAACCCTGTGATTCAGTTTCTAAAACTACAAAAAAATTGAGATCTTTCTGGTTCCAGTAAAATTTACAAAAGCAGTTCTGTTTACAAGTTTGTAAACAAATTTCTTATGTAGCCTTAAAATAATGTGATTTATTGCAACATAACTAGCATTTCTATTTTATTAATGTTGTAATAATAATCTATAATCTTTAAATTGATCAGTGAATTCGTTTTTCATTCTTTATTATTTAGTTGTTAGAATTATGCATTACCAACATGAAATAAGTAAGACAATGCATCGTATATTAAGACACATTTGGAAACTATATTATTCAAACAGATCCTAAAGATATTATGCAAATAGTATGTCTGTAAAAGGCGCCCTGTCCTGCATGTGTTTATATTTAGTAAGTTATAAAACATCGCAGGTATTCTAGGCTTTGGCTAGGTTAAACAACATCTTCAAACTAAAAATTAGTCGCCAAGTAATTAGCTATGTATTTCGGCAGCGTCACTTGAGAGCTAGTGCCAAGCCCAGGCGTCGCGCCTAGTCATATTACGCATCAGAAATTTGTTTTGTCAGTTATATTATGATTATCTTTTAGTCATATTATGCATCAGCAATTTGTTATGTCAGCTATATTATGATTATCTTTTACTCATATTACGCATCAGAAATTTGTTTTGTCAGTTATATTATGATTATCTTTTAGTCATATTACGCATCAGCAGTTTGTTATGTCAGTTATATTATGATTATCTTTTAGTCATATTACGCATCAGCAGTTTGTTATGTCAGTTATATTATGATTATCTTTTAGTCATATTACGCATCAGCAGTTTGTTATGTCAGTTATATTATGATTATCTTTTAGTCATATTACGCATCAGAAGTTTGTTATGTCAGTTATATTATGATTATCTTTTAGTCATATTACGCATCAGAAATTTGTTTTGTCAGTTATATTATGATTATCTTTAAGTCATATATATACTAGGTGGTAGGACTTTACTGCAAAGTTCGTCTAGGTAGGTATCACCGCTTTGCCAGTTATTCTGCCGCCAAGCAGTAGTGCGCAAGCACTGCTGTGTTCCGGTTTGAAGGGCACTGTAGCTAGTGAAATTACTGGGCAAATGAGACTTTTTGATCTGATCTCACAGTTTAGTAATCTTATTACTAGATTGTGCTGATGTCTCTGGATGACGTGCGCAGTGCAGTGTCACGCGAACCTCTATACATTAGAGTTCCGAGTGACACTGCAGCTGATATGGGCAGTCGTGTCGTTTAACATCAGGCGAACGGCTAGCTCGTCACGTCATTCCTTAACATTAAAAAAAAAATCATATTACGCATCAGCAGTTTGTTATGTCAGTTATATTATGATTATCTTTTAGTCATATTACGCATCAGCAGTTTGTTATATCAGCTAGATTACAATTATCTTTTAGTCGTATTACGAAATATAACACACTCTATCTATCCTCTACTTTGGCCAAAGATTGAGCATTGCCATTCAACGTGGCAATGCTGCCAGTATGCCGGCACGTTACCTATTGCTAGTGGTTTATTAGAGTAAGTTTTCTTTTTATTGTTTTCTGTTTTATTTATCTATGAAAAGTGATCAATTTCTATACTTGTACTCTATCTATCTATCTATAAAATATATGTAGCGTATAAATAAAATAAATTCATTTGTAAAGGCAGCATACCAGCTGAAACAGTTGGTAATCGTTCTGACTGGCAGGTACTAAAACAAGGAACTTGGCACTTTTCTATCGGAATGTACCAGCGTTGAAGTTATTTACGGATTTACTTTTCGTGCGGACGATATTCGATAAACATTCCTTTGTTGAAAAAGATTTGCCTGTAGTATTTCCTCCTTTTTATTTGGGTATAAAGGTTATAAAAAAATATTATAAATGTTATAAATAAAACAACTGGAAGTCGAGCATTTATTTTCTCGTTACGAATGAAACCAAATTTCTCAAGTTTTCTCCAGTTCAAGAAAACTACAGCAGAAACCCTGTATCAGCCCTAATAGATAGAACCCGTATATAATCAGTATTCCACGCAAAAAGACAAAAGGTGTCCTTTCTATCTAAAACAGCGGGTCGGCGACATTTTGTGGGTTGACATAAAAGATCTATAAAATAGAGTGACGTGCTCTTTGTACGTGTACTAAAAGACTTACGTAACAAAGTATCAGAGATGTAAAGAAATTAAGCCCTTAGCCTGAACTTTGAGCCGTGACAATAGCTGAAGAATCTTTTTTATTCTCATGAATCAAGACAATTTAGAAATAGGCAATAGAATTAGGGCACTAGTAATTTTTCTCGCTATGTGAGGCAATAAAGCCAGAAACATTCCCATGTTCTTCGTTAATAAATCACGAAAATTAAAATTACGATGATTAATTACCGTCTGACCTTACGAACGTACGTCGTGGCAGATCAAATTATGATCTTTATAAATAGGCACAAAAATTCTTACATAAAAACATTACTTTCTTATTCATTTGTGTACATATTTGTTCGTTTTTGAAATAAAGTATTCTGTAGTATTAAAATCTGTCCAGTAGCTTTAGCATAATGCGCATTCAAAGAGATAGACAAAAATATGTTTTAAATTCTATATCCGTAAATAAGTATTATATATCATTATTAAAATTTTCAATAAATATTCAGTGTACAGATAAATATAGAACAACTAGCTTCTGCCCGCAGCTTCACCCGCGGCCTATGGGAAAATAATTCAACCACCCATTACACCCTCTTAAGGATGGAATTTCGAAAAATCCTTTCTTAGCGGATGCCTACGTCATAACATCTACCTGCATGCCAAATTTCAGCTCGATCCGTCCAGTGGTTTGTGCGTTGGTAGATCACTATATTAGTCAGTCAATCAGTCAGTCACCTTTGAGTTATATATATTTAGATTTACAAAAAAGATTGGGTAATCGAAATGTATTTAGATGATCATTATCACAGATAATCATTATAAATCTGATGCTATTGAATTGTACCAAAGCTTTATTTGTGCTAGAATATAGTCGTGGTAAACTTCCACTAGATATTTACTTACGATTACGCGGTTGAAGCGCTTTATGTGTTCAAATACAGTTATTTTATTGGACGCCGTCACTTTCAAGTGTCCGACTGACGTAGATTCTGATTTTATATTATCGTCGCTATTAATATCCATTTGGTATGGATTAGCTATAACTGTGATTGAATGTTTGTCGCCATGATCGTTATTGTTGTTTCTAATGGCTATTGAACAAATGAGAGCAGGCAGATAATAGATGAAATGTGATGTAAAAATGTTGTAAAAATAAAGGGGTTTCTTATGTCTATCTGCCTGTCTGTGGATCTCTGAAACAATACCAAGTAACTAACAAATACCAATAACGCCCAACAATTACACGTAACTAAAAATTTACCTGTGCTTTTAAGTTGAGAAGCGATTGGAATGTTTCATACATTAACATTGTCACCTAGTTCATCAATACATGGTTGGACAGCCTCTGTGGTGTGATGGTTGAGCTGGTCGGCTCGTAGCCCGGAGGCGGCGGGTTCGATTCCCGCGGCAGGACAAGTATTTGTGCACAGAAAAAAAGCACAAATACTTGATCTGAGTCTGGGTGTTATTTGGTCCTCGTAGTTTCTGGGTCCCTAGACACAGGAAGTCCTAGTTAGTGCCCTGGATCTATGTATGTGATCGTTAGGCGTTATTTAAAAAAAAAAAAACATAGTGTGTTAAGTAAGTTTACTATTTGCTTTTGAAATCTGTACATACAGTGCTAGAGCATACTGACTGTTGTTTTCGTCTGTGTTGTCTCAGTGCAGTTCGTTTGCGGAATGGACTATGCACTTTGCCAAATGATAGTGTAGGAGCACGTGGCGTTGTTGTATTCAATTATAAAATTTTAGTTTCCAAACACCTTCAATTATTGATGTACAATAATGATGAAGAAAATAAAAAGAAAGAAAATGAAGAAATAAGGTTAAATAAACAAGCATAGTGCTTTGTTGTATTCAATTATAAAGTTACATTTCCTTTACCAACTGATCGTAGATGATGATAATAATAATGATGATCTAATAACTTACACAACAATACACAAAAATGGCTGCTTATATAATTGAACTTAGGAGAAAGAAAAAACTAAACTATACAATATTACTTTTTCTTCAATTATTATTTATTTTAAGTTTATATAGTCATATTAAACTTGTGTACCTATATTTATTATACATAGGACTGTGATGTCAACGAAACTTGTCCACTCTAAAGCACGTGAGGATATTATACAGCCTCTGTGGTGTGGTGGTTGAGCAGGTCGGCTCATAACCTGGAGGCGGCGGGTTTGATTTCCAGGGCATGATAAGTATTTGTGCACAGAAAAAAAAGCGCAAATACTTGTTCCGAGTCTGGGTGTTGTGGGGCCATGGTCAAAGTCAAAGTCAAAAGATTTATTGCAAATAGGCTAATTTTAGCACTCTTGGAATTCAAAATTATATTAGGTACTTAAAATTAAGTTATTTCACTAAGCAATTCTTCTTAGTTCCTAGGTCCTTAGACACAGGAAATCCTAGTTAGGGTCCAGGATCTTTGTATGTGATCGTTGGGCGTTATTATTATTATTTGTGCAGGACCATGTATTTAGGTAAATACCTAGGTATTTACTTATATAAAAATATATGGATACATATACAACTTGGAGTGCTTAACTTTGCAGTAAAGCTTCACTGGAATGTGACTATCGTTGGCTGTAAGTACAAATAATAGTTCTTATGTTACAAGACAAAATCAACACCTTTGTTCTAAACAAAATTAAATAGAATAAATAACTCGCATATCGGTTACGTTCTCATACACGTGTCGCTTTTACACATCACACAAAATGAACCCGAAAACAAAAGTAAATATTACGAAGCTCCGCGGGGCGGAAGGAATTAGGTAAAATGCCAGCTCTTGTTTGTAGCCTTTGGGTTCACTACTAAATTTTCTATAATAACAGAAAAGAAAATTTATTATGATTAATAGGAAGTCTTCAACTAAATTTCTTAAGGCGACGGCGTCCACGCACAACTTTAATGTACTTTTATGTCTCTAGCTTTGTTATAAAGTGGAAAATCGCAGATCATATTTTTATGTCAAACTGGATCTGCGTTTGAAACTGTGTTAATTATGCGGGGTTTAAGTAAAATAATTGAAATAGGCATATTAAATGAAAAAATGAATGAAGATATAATTAAAACACCAGTCTGGTTAATTTATTTGAAAAAGTGTTGTTATAGCTAAAAATTTAGAGCACTACGTTTACTAAATAATTTTTGGAGATTTATTGCGATTTTACTTTGTAAAATCCAAAATACTAAGTTAAATTGTATTCAGCAACCATTCTTTTTTGTTTTATTGCCTCTTTACACAAAAAAAACATCCGATTGTTTGGTGTCACATCATTTACAAAAATAATGCTTTTGTAGATTTTGTGATCTCTTTTATCTCTATGATCGCCTTAAGTCGTCGTCGTAACTTATTGTCAGAATTTTAGTCAAGGCAAAGACATCCGACTTGAGTTGTCTTACACAAAATTTCATAATACCTACTATTATATTATGTGTTATTCTGTTCTAAATTAACATGTAAGTTCATATATTATTACATATACCCGATAAGATTGGATTTTATAGCTGGATAATAAGTAAGTCATAATGTGAGGGATAAGATTTAGATGGGATCAGTTTCAAAATAATACCGATTAGGATGAGTTTTGGTTTCCAACAGAACCCAAGTAAATAAACGACGAGAGATATAATTAAGCAAGGGTACCTCATACTATTGTGAACAGGGACATCCTTTCGGCTCCAAATATTTACTCCGTGATGGCTTTCATTAAGGCAAGAGAGAAATGACATATTTCCAGCGTGAACCATAAATAACAGGGGCCACGTAATAAGGCATTTAGGTAGAAGTGTAATAATAATACTATAATCTCTTGTATTAAAACTGGGTGAGCAGAGCCTGCGAGATGAATCGTTATTTGTTGAAATGTTTTTGTTGAGAAATTTAAATTTAGAAAGAGAGTAGTAGTAGAGAAAATTATTTTGAAGGGGATAATTCTAAAAACTGCAGTTTGATTTCAACTTAAAATGTACCGCAATTTAGAATTCTAACTATTTGGTTCAAATTATGCTCATTAATCAAATCTTCACCAAAAAAATGTAATTTTAAAATTTTTTGGTCTTGTTTTTATGTAACTCTAGAATGATGCGTGATCTGCATTATTCCTATTTCTCAGTTAAAAAGGCCTTAATGAATAAATAACTAATCAACGACCTCAACGCATAAAGCCCATACATACTTTATACAACTAAGCCCACGGCTCTATCAATCACTTTACGACAAAATATATAAAAATGTTCGGATTTTCAGAGCTTATTTCGGCTTCACAATTATCTTCGCATCCTATAACGAAATGATCGAATTTCGCCATTGCCGGATACGTCGAACATTGCGTCGAGATAGATTTCTTCATTAGTTTATATTTCACCTTTGTGGGAGCGCGTTTGATGAAATTCTCCTTGTTTACTTTGTCTAAAGCACTCCGTTAATATCAGTATTTTGTAGTATAAACATAATGGCGGAACCAAGCACAGTTACATGTTTACGTTACAGACGTAACTATAACTCAATGTATTCTATCTATTATCACGTATCTATTTAAAAGAATCTGGTTTTAAAGTAACACTTTTATCTACCACTTCGCAGGCTAAAGTAGCTCTGTAGGTATTTGAATGATCTCTGATTGAAAATTCCTTAACGTTAAGATATTCCGTTCAATCTTTAGGTTTATATAGATCTATCCTTTGGCTCGGAATGAAAGCATAATAGTATATATATATATATAGTTTTCACTCAATATAATATTATTTGACGTAACTATATTGTTGTATTAATTGCTTTTGTGATTTTTTCTCAATGTGTAGGTAAGTAAGCCTTCGTCTCAAAAATTTAAGGTTTTTAGACTTGTTATTTTGTGACTTTATGACTTGTTCTCTATCGTTTGGTTGAAGTTATGATGGGCTTGACATACCTTAATAATGGATATAAGTATCTTGGGAAGCTTTCTGACAGCTCACTAAACTAATTTCTATGGCATGATTCAATGATTTCCTTTTTTCCACTCGGATATATTTCATAACATGGCTAGGGATGGCGCATTTATCAATTTACGTTGTAGAAGAACAAAATCATAGGCGTGACTGGGCAAGAACTACGTTAGACAAACAATAACCACAAAAAGAAATCATACATGAGTTTTATTCGACCCGTTAACCTTGCTTCGTTGGCTTAAAACTTTCAGGATCAAAGAGTAGGTAGTGACAATATTCAAAACCGAGTTTCGTCAACGCCACGTAATGGATTTTATGTACAATTTGTGTTTTAGGTTTAGGAAACATCTCTAAAGCAGATTTAATACGAATGGGGATGTGAAAACATTTCTGGGCGGTTTTAAAACCTAGATAAACTAGTATTGCAGAGCTATCATATCGTCGATAGTTGACTTCTAAATCTATTCCGGATATACACCTATTGATTATGACCAGCACCATCGATATCATGGCTACAAACTCAATATTTTTGATAGTATCGAAATCGATTGAACAATCGGTGTTATCGATAGTTTAGAATTACCGATTACTATACTTTATATATATAAATTATATATAAAGTATAGTAAGTATCGACTTCGACTGTGACTTGATACATATTTGCGTGAAATATCATTAACTTGATAAATTATCAATTACTTGACACTGGCTAAATACACAAAAGTGTGGAGCCAAAACATTAAAAAAAAACATTGCTGTCATAAATAGCATGTTCATAAAGGGCTACCGATACCATCTGCGGTGTCGATAGTAACTGTATTGACACAGTCATGATAATTGATAGTACTATGGGTTTCAATAAAAAGTCAATCGATCTATCTATCGATAGATTTCATTTACTATCGATATTTATTCTATAGATATGCAACACTAAGATAAACGCCTAGCAAAAAGTAAATAACACAGTGTAAACTGTCGTTTAACGGCTTGCCAAGGCGGCCGGCTGCATTCGATCTGAGGTTTCTTCACCGCTAAACCGTTTTGTGGTTTATGTTCACTGAAATCGGTGACCACAGAATCTTGTGAATTGATTGGATTGTTTTGTAAATAAAGTTACGTAATTGTTTTATGTCTGTATTTCATCTGCAAGTGGTGGTACTATGCCACAGAAAATAGTATTACACCTACTATACTTTTACTTTTATCTTGAACAGTTTAACAAACTACACCACTTATAAATCAACCCACTTACTGATTGAAACTGTATACCGGAACAATAGTAATATTATGTTTAATTTCTTTCTTTAAAATTTGAAATAGGCAAAGATAAAACGAGAGAAAACACTGAACAGTCAGGATACTGTCACGTATATAAATAGGTGTTAGTGTTGATTCTGTGTCGCATACTCTAAAGCTAAACGAAATTAACATATTTCCGTCTTTTTCATTTCCCCTTTATCAGAAAAGTACCACCATACTTTGAGTTTACTTTCGTTTTAGAAAATGCGACACAGAATCGAAACCAGTGTCAGTGAAAATGGCTTATTTTTTTAAGTAAAACTTCTTACGTACGCTTGACTTGGAGAGTTGGCTGATAAATGTGAGGCGAAAGGAAGTTGAAATTGATTACGTAATCAACTTACTCTACTACTTAACTTACTTACTAGTACTCCATTGTCAGCTTAGCAAAGTATTTTTTTTAAATTATTATGTTGGTATGTCCGGTAACATGGTGGCGATGGCGACATTCACATTAAGCAAAGCAAAAACAAAGTTATACCGGCCGATAGATGGAGCTAAAAAAGGAGTTTTACTTCAGTCGTGTGGTCTAAAGTACACTAATTTCTTTCTACAACGCGACTCACAACACATCTGTCAACATTCTCTCTACCCAGTCAACTCGTGCCCGAATCCGTTCCCACTAAGACACGGGCCCGCCCTCACAGAGAGTGAAGGTCATAATCCTCCACACTAGCCAAATGTATAGGTAGATGATTAAATCATGTCCTCGAGTTTTGTAGTTCTTGAATACCTTGATAATGTTTTTTAGATCGGCCTACGCTGAATCTTCCGGTTCGTGGTCGTCACTCGAAATATCTTTTATGGGCGATGTGGCTTACCCACTACCATTTCTAATGCCTAATAAATGCCCTCTGTACTAATGATTGAGAGCTACAGTAACTAAGTTCACACTTATATCTTTAGCGCCCGTTTTCGTATACGTTTATTAAAAGCTAAATGGCATACGTTTGACAATAACTCACCTGATGGTAAGTGACGAAGATGTCTAAGATGGAGCACGCTTGCTTCTCTTCTTTTGTCTTTTTTAGTTTTTGATATCAAACTCTTTTCAAATTCGTGTCAAGTCATCATTCCTGGTGGCCTCTATTTACGCTCATGGTTGAGACAGCCTATGATCACCAGGCAACCAATGTGCGTTCAGTATTTGGTCAGTATTTATTTCAGTATTTGTTTTTTGACACAAATTTAACGAACGCTTACGAGAACCCGGGGGAAAGTGTTGCTTAACTAAGTTGTATTTTAATAGAGTACAGAAGGGCATGAGAGCTATAATGACTTTAGTTGTCTTCAGATATCCTCATCTTCAATCTTACCTAGCAAGGAAACTCCAAGCATAGATCGTATACATATTATAGCGTGTTGCTTGACCACGTGTCAAAGCCAAAGTCATCAATTTTAATTTCACGAAAGAATTGTAAAAACAGAAAAATTACGTACTGTTGGGTATATTGAGCGTAAGTAACATTTTCATCAGGTTGTCTTCAATTAAAATAACACTTTTAAAATTACCTAAATCTCGCCCATATCAAATTGGATTTAAGTTATTCCAGGCGCCTGATAGACTAGACCATGAAGCCAGACAGAGTATTGCTATTTATCTCCACGTAGGTGTTTTATGAGGGAAACTGTACTGTCCACTGCTGCATGCCATTACCTACTTTAATCATCAGCGCATTCGTTCTACAATTTGAACCCTATATATTTAGATTTTTGGTGCCTATGAATGTAATAGAATAATAAAAAACAGGAGCGGAAGTTTTTTAATGTTAAAGAATGACGTGACGAGCTAGCCGTTTGCCTGATGTTAAGCGACACGGCCGCCCATATCAGTTAAAGTATAATTTTATACTTCAACTGATATGGGCGAAACTATATACTTTACTAAGTATTTACTTAGTAAAGTATATAGTTTCGCGTGACACTTCAATATGCACGACATCCTGAGATATCAGCACAGTCTAGTAATAAGATTATTAGTCTTTGAGATCAGATCGTAAAGTCTCAATTGCCCTGTAATTTCACTAGCTACAGTGCCCTTCAAACCGGAACACAGCAGTGCTTGCGCATTACTGCTTGGTGGCATAATAAATGGCAAAGCGGAGTTACCTATCTAGACGAACTTTGCAGAACTACCACTTAGTAAGTCAGCTTTCACTGTTGCCATAAACCGAAAGAAATTCTATATATTTATTCCTAACTGAACACATCTATTTTGAGTTCAACGTTCAAGCTATTTAATCACTTCTTTGATCTAATTGAAAGATGATTGAAAAGAAACCATGTAAAGATATCGAATAACTCAATTTAGTTTTCTAGTACTTATAGGCATACCTCGTAATGATGTAAATGCATTGACAAAAAGAAAGTAAATTTAAAAAAATCTCTGTATTTTATTTGTGTGTATTTCACCCCATTATATAAGCACGTGTACGGTTTCTTTTTAATACCCAAATTTTTATTGCGCTTTATGAGTTAGACCAGATTTAATTTAACATTTTTTCATCTGATTTTTTTACAGTCACGCCATATAGAGATTTCGAGAACAGTGCTTATTATTGATTTCGTGCTTGCCATAAAAACTTGATTCTACTAAATCTGAACGTTACTTAAATATAAAATTGCATTTTTTATTTTAATGCAAGGCCTTGGTCGAATAACAAACTGTCTTACTACTCAACGTTGCAAAGCTCGTTTTATTGAAGCTTATTGTTCCGCGGACCTTTGTTTCAGCTGAGTGGTCCTCTAACTCCAATATTTGCATTTGCGCAGAAATGTTGGAGAAGTGGGTTTGGAGAAAAGTTCACGAACATCAAATATATTCTATTTTTGTGATAATGAATGACGTGATGAGCTAATCGATCGCCTGATGTTAAGCGACACGGCCGCCTATAAAAAAACAATGTCACTTGGACCTCCAAAATATAATGTTTCGCGTAATACTGCACTGCGCACATCATCCTGAGATATCAGCACAGCCTGGTAATACGATTACATGACTGTAATATCAGATCATAAAGTCTCAATTGCCCAGTAATTTTACTAGCTACAGTTCCCTTCAAACTGAAACACAATAGTGCTTGCACACCACTACTTGGCAACAGAATAACAACGGCAACGCGGTGGCAACCTAGCTAGACGAACTTTGCAGAAAATTTCTACCACCTAGTAAATTGTTTCTGGTAAAAAAATAATATTTTCATAATAAATATAATGTACAGGTTTAGCCCAGGCACAGTTTTATTTAAATTATATATTATTATTACATATCACAACAAAAATATAACTATAGGTACTATATTATGTACAATTTATATAAGATCTTTAGAGCGGATTTTGTAGGGGCTTAAGTTTTTATAAACCCTGCTATTGCACACGTGGCAATAGGTACAATGAGAATGCAGTGTAGAGTCGTTTCTCAAATTATAAATACATTACAATATTTAAACTACAATCTGAAATGCATTTATAGCAAGTAATGGAATACATTTTATCGGAACTTACGGTGTAAATATACACCGTTTTTCGGCAAAACTGTTTGAAGTTTGGTGCTATTGGAAAATCTCAACTATTTCGTAACGAGAACACACGAGGAATGGGTAGTTATGCCACTTGGCACAAGTTTTCGGGAAACAATAGCCCACAGGAATTTCTGTTACACTGACTTAGATGTACAGCGTCTTTGAGGCTGAGTTCCTATGATCGATGAATCGATGACTATATTTTATAGAATGCGCCCTGCCCTATTGACCAACCGAACGAAGTGAGTGAAAACTTCGCATCAACTCTCGAAATTTGAAACGAGATTTTATAACCTAATCTCACAGTCTAGTACTTCTCATTACTATAATATTATAGAAACTGACGTGAGTAGTACTCATAACTACAACTATTACACGGCTAACGTTCACGAGATACAGTCGAATAACTCGACTGGTGACCAGCGCGGCGGAGTACGCGCGACGGCGCGGCGGTGGCGGCTCGGCCGCTCACCCTCCTTGAGTATGGGCATCTATATTGCCCGAACACCGGTCGAGTTATTCGACTGTATCTCGTGAGCGTTAGCCGTGTAACAGTTGTAGTTATCTTATTACTAAACTGTGCTAATGTCTCAGGATGACATGTGTAGTGCAGTGTGTACTTTGGAGCTCCGAGTGACTTTGCTAGTGATATGGGCAGCCGAGTCGCTTAACATCAGGTAAACGATTAGCTCGTCATATCATTCCTTAAAATAAAAAAGCATGATCGTAACGTGGTATAAGCAAACAGGTCATTTATAATATTGACTTGCTTGGTAGCTCAGTTGGTAGTATCCCTGCCTTCTGAACTGTAGTCGCGGGTTCGATTCCCACTCAGGACAAGCATTTGTGTGATGAACATCGATGTTCTGAGTCTGGGTGTTATATTGTATGCTATGTATGTATTTACAAACAAAAAGTATATAAGCATATTATCAGTTATCTGGTTCCCATAGTACAAGCTTTGCTTAGCTTAGGACTAGATGGCGCTGTGTGAAATGTCCATATATTATTATTTTTATTATTATAAACACTTAAAAATAAAACTGGTATTACTAATAATTTATTATTCAGCTCAGTGAATAGCGTTTTCTTGAATGTGCTAATATTATTAGCAACTATTACCACAAAAAAAAAAAAAAACAAATTGTAAGAGCAAGTGGGTTGCGATAACCTAACAAACGGGTATATGTGTACATTAGAATGTAGACGAAACCTTAAAGGCAACTTTAATTAAAAACACTGCCATCAGACCTTGCTGCTTGCATTATTATACGCTTTTATAAGTTTCACTGAAACACTTTGTAGAGAGGAACTTTGGTAAAGGAACTCTTACTAATAGTACTCACAAAGACTTCGGTTTTGCAAAGTTATACGAAGTTTCGACGAATTGGTAAATATACGACATTGGCACGTGTATATGCGCAGTGTTATTGAGTATTGTGGTAGAGTGTGGTACCTACTTTAATAAACTCTTGCATAATTAATAAATAACTTTTTCTTTCTATCTTTTTACACACGTAAAATATTAAGATAATATTAACTGATATCCCCTTAAGTGCGCTTCGTGTATAAGTAAGTATATCCAACTTTGATTCTAATTTTAATACATGAATCAATTTCGATAATATTTATGAGGCCATTTCTCATAAATTAAAAAATAATTTTACGTAGTCGGTTTTATTGAACTGATATGGTTAGTACCCATGAACGTATTGTCTTTGATACGTCCATGTTAGTATCTTTGATTATTGATAGTCAAAGACAGGTTATATAAAATTAGTAATTTTTAATACGTAAAAAATTTAATTACTTACATGTTCGTTGCTTTGGAAACTTGTCATATCTCAAATTGTGTCTCATTAAATGAGAGAGACATGAAGTAACCAACATAAAAAAAAACACAACTGAATTTTATTCGAACCTCCACTTTGAACTCAGTAGGATAAAGACACAATTAGAGATATGATAAGTTTCCAAAGCAACGAACATGTATGTAATTAATTTTTATACTTATTAAAAAATACTATAACTTTATAACCTTATTATTTTATTTTTTACTTTTGGTGGGAAAACGAAAAAGATCGCGTCACCGCATTGTTTAATTTCCAAAACTTGTTTTATTTTCAGTATTAGTGCATAAAATTGGTGGCATTTTATTCGTTAAGTGCTGTATTACAGGCATGAGTGTAGGAAAGTAGTATAATGATGGTGAAACGTTTCTTTTCGTGTTGTTTCCAAAACTCGGTAAAAGCTTCTGGTAAAGTTGCGACCCTAGGAGTATGACTTGACTAGACGATGACCTGACATGATGACTTGGACTGTGACTGGACTTTACACATATATAATACAATATTAATTAACTTGAGAAATTATCAATTACTTGAGACTGGCGAAATACACAAAGTGTGGAGCCAAAACAAAACAAAAAAAACCTACTCTCGACTACCTATCAATAATCAAAGATATATTAGAAACTAAAATTATCAAGGACAAAACGTACATGGGTACTAACCATATCAGTTAAATAACACAGATTAGCAATAATTTAAATTGCTCGTGGAAATTTTCGACCCGTCTTTTGTCGCTTTCATGATGGTAAAATTCTCAGAGAGCTATGTTATCAAAACCCAAACGCAGTCGCGGCCCTTTACCACAGAATAAATAGGTACAAACCACTACTATGTCATATAGGGCTATATCTTATAGTCAGTAACGCTTATTTTACTTATATTAAAAAATGTGTTATGCCCTTTATACTCTGGCATCATAAATTGAATAAAATTATTTCTATTTTCAGCTACTTTATGACAGTAAAATGGGTAAAGTTGAATATTTTCTGTGTTTGTTTGTCCAGCCCTGTCCATTTGGTAGAGAATTTTAAGCACAATCCGGCCACAATGGCTTTCAAATTCTCTGTATATACTTATGAGTCGAGGGATGTTGTTCTGGTACTGGATGAGCGTTATGATCTTTACTAACTTATCCGTAATCTAAGCTGAGACTAGAAAAACAATAAAGATGGAGTGCCTATAAATAAAAAGTGTAGCAAAAAAAGAAATACGGTAGGTGACGTAAAATCAATACCAATTCACACAAAACATTGGATTTTTTTGTTCTGCATTGTACCGGATTGATTGCACCAGTAGTAAGAAAGATTACTTCTTTTTTCAAACTCACATATTGTACCTAATGGGCTTATTATATAATGTTTGATAAACAGCACTTTGTCATTTTACATGCTTATTACAATAACTTAGTATTAAGTACCTTATATCATTTTGTAAAAGTGCTAAAATAGCCTATTTGCAATAAAATTCTTTGACTTTGATAAAATGTGTTAATGGCATTAAATTTGTTTCTATAGTGAGGTCTCAATGAGTAGGTACTACCGAAACTAAACTCATTTACTCATTGGCAAAATGTGATTACATGCAATTTATTTATTTATTATTTATTTATTCATCAACAGAATTGTAGCATCATTACAGATACATATCCAATGCGATGTTACAACTTATAATAAATATTATTATTACAATATGTATTTGTAGTTAAGATATACTATTAATTTCTATATATCTTAGAGCTACTTCTGTGAAGTTCGACAGGCTGCAGTTGAAAATGTCCACTCCCTGAGATATTAAATTAATCCAACGTATGGCGCGTGACAATGGAGAGTATTTAAGAAGGTTGGTCCGTGGCGTGAGCACGGCGAGCGTGGCGGGGCGCCGGCGCGCGCCCACGCACCCGTCGGGCGCGCACAGGCGCAGCGCCGCCAGCACCTCCGGGTGGTGCACCTCCCCGCGCAGCACGCGCCACACATACTTCACGAGCGCGAGCTCTCTCCGCACCGCCAGCCGACTGTACCCGACAATGCCTATTACAAACAAGCTCGGGTACATCAGCGGGTAGAACGGATAGACTCCGTACTCCTTTAAATATAAAAACCGAGTAAATTTATTTTGAACTCGCTCCACCATTAGACTATACTTAGCCTCATGGGGATTCCATATAGCCGCTGTTGTTTCTAGACGACTCCGAACCAATGAGTTGTATAAAATTTTTACCGCCATCGTGTTTTGAAAGTCTTTACAATTTCTTATAATAAAGCCTAAATTTCTGAAAGACTTACCACAGATGTTAATAATGTGCTTGCGAAATGTTACCTCTGACACCATTTCAACGCCCAAGTCACGGACAGACGTAAAGCGCTGTATCAGCGCTCCTTCCATCTCATACCGATAGTGCCGTGATCACTCCGCACTTAGCTACATTAAAATAAAGTTTGTTGGTGTTACTCCACTCCACGATTCGATTAATATCCTCCTGAAGTCGCGCACAGTCCGAGGCGTCCACTATCGACAGATACACTTTAAGGTCATCTGCAAACAGCAGACACCTCGCCCTGCGAACCACTGTAGGAAGGTCATTAACCATTAAAATAAATTCTAATGGACCCAAATTGCTACCCTGACTAATGCCCGAAAACGTAAAGTATGGTTCGGATTCATATCCAGCATACTCCACGTATTGTCGACGATCACCAAGGTAACTTGCGAAAATTTTTAATAAATGTGGTGTGAATCCTAGTACAGCAAACTTCGACAGGAGCACGTCATTGTCTACTGTATCAAATGCTTTCCGGAAGTCAAAGTACGCGGAGTCCACTTGCCCCCCAGCGTCGATGGCTGGCACCAAGTGCGTCATGAACGAAAGCAGATTACTTCCCGTGCTTCGACCTGGCCGGAAACCGTGCTGAACGTCAGTGAGCTGCGAGCTGACTTGTGCGTATATACTTTTGTGCAACGCGGCTTCAAATACTTTGGCGAACGCTGACAAAACTGCTACGGGCCGGTAGCCACTAACGTCTTTACTGGGACCTCCTTTAGGCACCGGTATAACCCGGGTGATTTTCCAGCGGTTCGGGTAGTGGCCTTCTTTTAGGCACAGATTAAAAACATGCAATAAGGGCTTTTCGAACACCGCCCGACAATCCTTGACAATATAAGGTGGTATACCGTCCGGTCCTACCGAGTGCTTTGGCCGGAGCCGGCGGAGAGCAGCGCGCAGGTCCGGCGCCTCGAGCAGGCCGACGTGCACGCGCGCCGCGCCCGCGCTCGCGCCCGCCGCGCGCTCCGCCTCCGCCGGGTCCAGCACCGGCCGCTCCGTGCTATATACCGAATGGAAATAGGAAGCAAAACACTCCGCGCACTCTTGGTCCCTCAAAACCACCCCATCCTTTTCAATACCAACTTTGTTGCGTTTTGATTGCTTACTCCTAATATAATTCCAGAATGATTTTGGATCATTTCTAATGTTCATTTGTATTCTATACTGATAAGCTTCGTAAGTAGTAACGAGTTTATTTTTAACTAAAGATCGATATTGAGATACAGCGATTTATATATACAGAGCTGATTTTTAAAAATTGTGTAATGCCTGACGGATTTTATAGGGACAAAGCGGATAATAGTAGTTAATGAAACTTTAACGCCGACTAAGCGTTAGCTAAAGGAAATTACGGCCTCCGAGGTTCATTCAAAGCTCGTATCTTAATTGGCTAATTTCCGATGCCCAACTAAGCCTTGATGCATGCATAAATAGAATTTGGTGTGTCATTATTACGTACTCTGTCTTTGTTGTTGACAGATTTTCTATGATAACCTTTTCTTCTGCCATGCCCTGTGACCATGATGACTTATTTATTTATTTATTTGTTACCAACATTTTAAGAAATCTCAGCTAAATTAAATCTGTTATTGTTTAATGTTTTTTTAAACTTTTCTTATTCTGAGTTTAAATTCAACTCATTGAAATTAAGTTAACTATTAAGCTAACTCATTTAAACCGGTTAGGTGATCGAATAACTTGATTGCAACCGGTAGAAGTTTATATAATTTTGACAGTTTCAAGACATAGCTTATACGCATAGTTACTACCTCGAGACAGGGTGATCACTCACGAGGCATCGATTGCAATGCTATAGAAGAAATTTCACTTCTAATTTAAAAATTGCCATTATATAATAATAATAACGCCCAACGATCACATACATAGATCCTGGACCCTAACTAGGATTCCCTGTGTATTACCAAACCTGTGTATACCCAAGAACTACGAGGATGGTCCTGGGTCCCACAACATCCAGACACAGCACAAGTATTTGGGCTTCTTTTTCCTGTGCACAAATACTTGTCCTGTCGCGGGAATCGAACCCACGGCCTCCGGGTTATGAACCGACCTGCTCAACCACCACACCACAGAGGCTGTCAATATGCATATAAGCTATGCATTAAAAATTTGTAACTAACAAATCCATACAAACTTGTGTTTCATTGGATGCAATCAAGTTACGTGATTTTTATTGCAGTATCACTTGCTGAGCGTAATCTACACATTAACTTGTAAAGGAAAAATTAAAATCACGAACGGAAATTTAAGTACGCATCAGTTAGTTTATACGTGTAAAATTAGTAGTAACTAAGTAGTTATGTATGTGAATAGGGGATACAAAAAAATTAAATTTATGTTAGTATTTTTATATGTTATCTAGACAATTTATATTTAAGCTGCGTTGCACTGCCCTGCAAAAATTTCCATGTTACACCCAGATTAACTGGGAGATAATGCTCTCTAGCATTAAGTTCGCCTTTGTACCTACATTTTTTGTTTGTGCAATAAAACATTTTCTATCTATCTATCTATCAGTCCCTCAAGTCGATCTATTGAGAGATTCTTGAGGATCACCTAAACTTAACAAAACTAAATTATTCTACACATAGACTATACTGTAGTAGGCATCAATGCCATAGTTTTCCAGGATTCAGGAATTATACGCCACCTATAGGTTAGGTAGGTTGAGATTCTAACCATTTCATTGCCGGGCACGAAACATATTTATAAATATTGCTTTTGAATATTGTGAACTAAACACACAACCACATTAACGCTTATGACATAAATATAACAAAAATAAATGTAAAGGAAAAACTGATTATCCGTAAAGGAATAACAGGCAACTTCAGTTCTCTGGCATGTGCCATCCCAAACGCACATATTCAGTGCTCAACAATGAAGTGGATAATAATAATTGTTTTATTTACTGGAATTGAATTTGTTAAGGGAAATCCTATCGGTAAGTTGGTTTGTTTCTGTTTCAGAGCTTTCTTCTAAATTCTTGCAAAAAATTGCTTTTATTTCATTTGTGTAATTCTCTAAATAGTTTTATATAGTTATGCGTACAAATACATAGTTAGACAGCGTTTTGCTTTTATTTACACTCCATAAAATATTTAAAATATCATGAATCTATTATGTAATATAAATTTTGGGGTCTTTGAATTTGAATTCAATCCAATCCAATCCAATCTTCAAAGATTTTATTTCAACAAAAATATTATATTTTTAAATATTCTCGTTAGCATGCTGCTGTATTATCCCTGCCAGTTCATCGAATGAATTAAAAACTCACTTTCTAAATCTATTAAAATTTTAAGCACCTAATGTATCAGCACAATTAAAGTCAAATATTTTTCCTTGCAGATTCGGAATGCACCAAACCTATAAATGGAGTACCTTATTACATTGTATATATTTTAATTATTCTATCTATTATTCTGTTTGCTATGGTAGTTGTCTTAATTATAGTTGTGTATAAACTAAAACAGAAATTGTACAGTGAATCTATTGGCGATGACATAAAATTCCTGAATGTTGGTTCTCCAACCAAGTACCAACAACAGATATCGACAGAGAAAAGTGATGGTACTTTCAAAGCCGATAATGGCCAAGATTTTTCTAGATTGAACCGGTTGCACCGCGAAGGTAGTAAACTGATTGTTTTTGATGGACCAGCTAAATTGGACAATCCTACATGTAAAAGTGAAGAACCATCTAGTAGCACATGTACTCCCAGCAGAATAATGCTTCCGGGAATAGGAAACCTTCAAAGAGAACAGATGCAAAAGATTTGTGAAGCTGTGTTATCAAAGACACAACGCGTCAGTTTCACATCTCTTGATAAAATTGCAAATGAACAGGCAAATGTAAATAAAAAAGACAGAGCAAATAACTTTACGACTATTGAAAAAAGTGCGTCTTCACCACTTCTCGATATTACTGAAAGCAATGCGGCACCTATCAAAGAAGAAAATGAAATTTCTAACTATACCTTAAAAAAATCTGATAGTTCGAGTTGTAATGATGTTTCCATTATTACTCCTTTTTGCCTACCTAATAATAATATTAATAATATGAAAAAAGAAACTGACAAGCTAGTAAAAGATTGTTCTATTATGCATAACCTTCCTAAAAGTGACAAAACTGTGTTGAACAAAGATATAAATAAAAATGATTTGAATAAGGAAAACCTTCCGCAAGTGAAAAAATCTATGTCACACTTAGGATCAGATGATGACTCAGAAGATCTATATGATAATCCTCCTAGCATTAATAGGCCTGTGTTGTCCACAAAAGATGACGAAGATCACATAAATGATATATATGATAATCCTCCAAATAGAAACCGACCGGTCACGCTAAATAATAACGATCACTTAAATGAAATTTATGACAATCTGCAAAGCTATAAGCCCGGGGCTAATGCTAGTGAAAACGAAGATAGTCAATATGATAAAGTACAGTGCATCAAGTTTGATAATTCTTCAGAAAAAGAAGTTGAGAGAATGGGAGACGATGACGCGTACGATTTTCCATCTGAGACTAAAAAAGGTATTATATTTTCGCGTGACGATGACACAGGTTATCTTATCCCAATAGACAATGAAATGACACCTTATTTTAATGAAGATTATATAAACGCTATGACATTTAAGCGAAATGCAGGTGCCAAGATAGTTGACAAATAGACACTATGCAATAATGAATATTTAACTAGTGAATATAATAGAATATATAATATAACTAGTGAAATAGTTATAATTTGTATTGTATATACCTCAAAACACTGAATGTGTATAAAATAAGATAATGTTTTAAATAAATAATTACTAAAATAATATAATAACTACTACTAAACACTACATAGCTACACAACCTACTACAAAAAATTAGACTATATACTAGCCGCGGTGACCTATAGACAGTCCCACATTTAATATTTTATACATATTTAGTGTGTGTTTTAAGATTATTGATAAGTACTATATTTTATGATGTTAAATGTTGATTATTTTTGTATATTTTATATAATTCAAAAAATATCACAACATAATTTTGTAAGTACTTTAATAATGTAGTAAAAATTATAATAAGTAATATAATTAATATAAGAATAAAATCCATGTAATTAGTTTTAATTAGCAAAAGGCTGAATTTAAAATTATATTTTGATAAATTGTTAATAATTTAAATTTTATAAAACTATCTTTGTGAAAAATAGGAAGTTAAGTGAGTTGAAGTTTAACATTTTTATACATTATAAGTTATTTTTGTAAATATTATGATATAATAATTATATATTGTTGATGTCAGTATTTTCAGTAAGTAGAAAATAATAGTAGGGTTTGCCTTACTTACAATTATTAGTTTATTTGGTATGTATGCAACTAAATAACTTATTTATTCATTGGTGTAGTTATATTATGAAATAGCTACCCTACTACTATGTATAAATGTTTGAATTTCTTAAGTTTTGTTACTGTTGTATTGTTTGATTGTTTGACAGCCTCTGTGGTGTGGTGGTTGAGCAGGTTGGCTCATAACCCGGAGGCGTCGGGTTCGATTTCCGTGGCAGGACAAGTATTTGACATAAAAAAAACGCAATTACTTGTTCTGAGCCTGGGTGTTGTGAGAGTTTGTCAAACACGGAATCCTCACAGGATCTATAATATGTGATTGTTGGGCGATATTATTATTATTATTATTGTTATTTTATAATAACTGTACATTATTCGTTTAGTTGTTTTTCCCAATACAAGTGTGCAAGATAATAATTATGACAATTGAAGGAAAACCAATGAGTTTATTTTAATAATAACTATTGTGGCTCCAATATTATAGGTATTATTATTATCATAATTCTGTATAAAATAATTATAAGATATTATGTTGTATTACAATTGATTTTATTTATCGTGTGTAGGTACACTTATTGAGCACTGTTTCCGTCTTACTGTGAGGACTCTGAATATACCGGGATAAAAAGTATCATAAGGTTGTTTTATTAGTAGTACCTATGACGTGAAAGTTATGCAAATACAAACAAGCAGACAACTTTTGAAAGCTTTTTTAAATATTAGTAAGAATTTCATTGAAATGTTTTGTAGGTTTATTAAAAGTACTAATATATGCGCAGATAGATAAATAGATAGATAAACTTAACCAAAGTGTTACAATGGGCGGTCTTATCGCTCGGAGCGATCTCTTCCAGACAACCAGGTCTGTTGACCACTGGTTAGGTCACTATAAAGCTATATAATTCCTAACACTACATTTTTTTCGATGTATTTCACGTCGTCTGTGTGGTCTCAGCGGTAGGCGAATATGACCACCTCATCTCTTCCCGTGGGTGCCCTAAGAGCTACGGAAATGTTTAAGGAATGGGCAGCAACATTGTACATCATCCTTGGTACATTTAAATCTACTGCAATCGCTAAGCTGCCTGCCAAGTGTGGTGATTATGGCAACCTCCCCGCCTTTTTTATGTTATTGAATGATGTGACGAGCTAGTCGTTCACCTGATGTTAATTGACACGGCCGCCCATAACAGAACAGTGTCACTCGGAACTCTAACATGTAAAGTTTCGCATGACTTCTGCAATGCGCACATCATCCTGAGACATCAACACAGTCTGGTAATAAGATTACACGACTGTGAGATCAGATCATAAAGTCTCATTTGCCCAGTAATTTCACTAGCTACAGTGCCCTTCAAACCGGAACACAGCAGTGCTTGCGCACTACTGCTTGGCGGCAGAATAACTGGCAAAGCGGTGATACCTACCTAGACGAACTTTGCAGTAAAGTCCTACCACCTTTCTTTTATTATACTAAATAAATTCATCTAAATTCTAATTATTTCTGTAATTCACCTTCCAAGCGTCCAAAGCTTATTAATAATTTTCGTTGCAATCTGGTTTTGTTAGCAAACTGACCCTCACGGCATAACGCGGTCCGAGCAGCGTTTTATAATTTTAAATTTAATTAATTACGACCTCCGCATCATGTTCCATAATTTAACGAGTGTGGGAGAAAAATATGAATTTTCATTTCAAATTTTAATCTCATTTGCGTAAGTTAACGTTTTCAAAACATTAAGTAGGTATGCACTGATGTGACTTGAATTTACTTGACACATTATATGATATTAATTAACTTGAGATATTATCAATTACTTGACACTAGATAAATACACAAAAGTGTGGAGCCAAAACCAAACAAAAAAAAACTGCCACTTCTGTTTCATAACTTCGTAGTCTATACTATATCTATACTTTGCTGTCAGATCACCTCGTTTAAGATTCCTTACAAAAACTTTTATGCTGCACTAAAGTTTGATAGTTCGTACTTATTTTTCTTAAGTACGCTTAACAATAAAAATGTAATGCAGTATGCGTTGCAGTAGAGAGATAAGTGTGTACTTAGGAGCTGCTAAACTTTAGGGCAGACGAGCATAAGCTGTCCTTTCCATACCTATCCGAATTGAATTAACTTCAATTTTGACGATACCGAAACGGGGTTGCACTTGCAGCATCTAAAAGTCAAGTGTCAGCAGCAGAACAATTTTTCGCAAATAAAGATTCTCCAATTTAAATTTTCTCATCGCGGCAGATTACGTTGGTATATACCTATCTACATAATGTTCTATTTCATGATTTTATTTTGCTTATTACTCCGTTCAAATATTTAAAATACTAGTTTAAAATACTAGATTAAAATACTAGTTTGAAATACTAGTTTAAAATACTAGATTAATATACTAGTTTAAAATACAGCAATCATTATACTAGTATTATAAATGTAGAAATGTTCAGTATGTTGGAACGTAATGTGAAAGAAAATGGTCGATAACCGAAAATATGAACCAGATGAACGAATGTATGAAAAGTGAAAGAGATACCGAATCAGAAAACAGATTATTTGAAAAGACGAAGATTTGTTTTATCTTAAAATACTAAGTAATTGTAGTAGGTAAATGAGTTTAAAAAATATATATATCACCCTCAATTTTCAAGTTTCGTCGAGAGAAAATATAGTATAGGTTTTTTGTTATCGTAAGAAATCTGGGAATGTGGCTTCTCCTACCTATTTTATATCTGGGCCAATCGTAAACCGATTTGTATAAATTTTTAGCCTGTAAAGTGTACTTTTCATATTGAATTTGCGAGAATAAAAAAATATATAAAATATGAGATAAAATCCGGGAACATCACATTCATATCAATAGCCGGAAGACGTCCACTGCTAAACACAGGCCTCTCCCATAAAACCTCACTTTGGACGTGTATAATAGGGGGGAGGGAAGGGGTTATTCTGCCGCCAAGCAGTAGTGTGCAAGCAGTACTGTATTCCGGTTTGAAGGGCACTGTAGCTAGTGAAATTACTGGGCAAATGAGACTTTATGATCTGATCTCACAGTTTAGTAATCTTATTACTAGATTGTGCTGATATCTCTGGATGACGTGCGCAGTGCAGTGTCACGCGAACCTCTATACTTTAGAGTTCCGAGTGACACTGCAGCTGATATGGGCAGCCGTGTCGTTTAACATCAGGCGAACGGCTAGCTCGTCACGTCATTCCTTAACATAAAAAAAAACCAAAAAAAAAGAAAGTGAACTCATTTATTCGTGACAAACAACTGATAACAAATACATAAAAACAAAAGAATAAAACAATGCTACGTGGTACTATCCTTTGATTGTGAATACTTTTCTTACGAAATGTAATTTTAAGACTAACTTTTTTGTATTCGATAGATATTTGACTAGCCTAATAGCTCAGTTTGTATTTACTCTGCCTTCAGTACTGTAGGTTGTAGGTTTGATTCCCACCCAAGACAGACATTTATGTGATGTAAATAGATGTTTGTTCTGTGTCTGGGTGCTATATTGTATTCTATGTATGCATTTGCAAACTCATAAATAATATTATATATATAATATTATATTATTCATCATAATAATAATAATTTAAATATATAGTGCTTTAGATTTTAATTACATATTTTAATAACTGATAATTTAAAAAAAATAAAGATACTTATAAATAAATAGTAACTACGTAATAAACCGATGCATTAGCGAAGTAAAAACACAAAATGGCGTAGACTTCAGGCTTATGTGGTTTTCTCATGGATGCTATTGTCAGAACTAGACCAAATTGAAATGGGACTACACGGGAAGTGCCTGGAAGCGAACTGGAAACTCAATGGATGACAACAAATGCATCGGTGCTGAGCTATACATATAATAATAACGCCCAACGATCACATGTATATAGGACCTGGACCCTAACTAGGATTCCCTGTGTCAGGGACCCAGGAACTACGAGGACCATGGCCCACAACACCCAGACACAGAAAAAATATTTACGGTTTTTGTGCACAAATACTTGTCCGGTCACGGGAATCGAACGGGCCACCTCCAGGTTATGAGCCAACCGGATCAACCACCACACCACAGAGGCTGTCAATAATATTATATGGAAGAAAATTTGTTCTTAGGTGTTTGAAAAGGTCAAAGACCAGACCATGTGCTTTTAAGATACCCCATGAAACATCTCTCTTCATCTCATCATCGTCACTTCCCATCAGGTGAGAGCGTGGTCAAACGCTAGACAAGTTTGAAGTAAAAAAAAAAAAACAAACTCTGTATTAAAAAACCGCGACATTGCATTCACCATTTCTTAAGAATTTTCTATATTATCGTATAATTACTATTTTTATATTTTTTAAATTGTAACCATTTTACCTGGTCATTTAAAAATATTTTTGTAGCATTTATCTCTCTGCAAAACATGTCCATAAATTACACTGCTACGTGTGCAAGAAATTAGAAATTAAAAGAAAAAAAGAATTAAAGAAATTTGGTCAAAAACCACAGCCAAAAGATAATTCTGTGGCGGAGTAGCGTGTAACCAGTGCGATATTCATTTAAGCCAAGATTCGTTTAACCTGATGTGAATGCATAATTTCAACGCTACCGAAGTACATACAGATTAAGACCACCTTCCTCCCAACTTTTATTTATTTATTTAAATGCATTGCAATTTTTTATAAGTCTAATAATTGAGATATGGCGGGAAAGTGAAAAAGATTGCGTCACCGCATTGTATTATTTTCCAAAACTTGTGTTATTTTCAGTGTTAGTGCATAAAATTGGTGGCATTATATTCGTTAAGTGCTGGATTACAGGCGTGAGTGTGGGAAAATGGTATAATGATGGTGAAACGTTTATTTTCGTGTTGTTTCCAAAACTCCATAGAAGCTTCAAGTAAAGTTGCCACCACTTTACTAGGAGTAAGACTTTGACTAGACTGACTTGACTATGACTTGACTTGATGGCTTCGACTGTGACTTGACACATATATGCGTGAAATATCGATAACTTGATAAATTATCATTTACTTATTACTACTTATTACTTACAGGCTAAATATAAAATACACAAAAGTGTGGAGCTAAAACTTTTAAAAAAAGTCTTATAACAAAAGGAATATAGACTCATTCATTTTTTTTGTGACGCGGTTAATTTATCAAAGATAGGTATAGGTAATGTTTGTCTTTGGTAACAAAGCACAACATAAATAATAGTACCAAAACAAGTAAAAATAAAAGGCATTCAAGTATAATAAATAGTACCTACAAATACAAAATAAGACAGATAATAATATAGTTTTATATAATAATGCTAAAAGACTATTAAAGAAAGAAAGAGAAAGATAGAGTATCGGTAGTTAACGCGGTTTCATTGCACCTGCATAAAATAATCAAAATGACTACACATTTTTCTGTAATGAAAAATATGACACTCCAATCAATACATCTTTCTATGCAAAGAAACTGCCTCATTCGGTTGTTTAATTATCCTGAACTCACCCAATATCTGTTGTTATTTAAACTAATATGATTTTAAAAAAGTTTTTCATGTTTTGTGTGTGTTTTTGGAATAAATTTATTTTCTTTCTTTCTTTATTTCATCTATCATCCTATTACTCCCGTACTAGGTTTTGAGGATAAACAATCTGATGAGAAAGTAAATGTGTTAGCCTTCTCTCTCCGCCACTATTCTCGAAAGTATAATGTGAAAAAGAAAGCAATTGACAAACCTGTTCGGAAAATTTTTGGCTGCCACACTGCCTCGATGCCAAACTGACAGAAAGGTTTTTCACAAGACACTCCATTATCCATTGCAGATGTGCTAGCGTTTGGCACACGTTCCACTTTTACAGTTTTTACACGTCGCGTCGCCGCTTCGTTTTGCTTTTATTTTGTGTTGCATTCCTAGGTACATTTTTAGTGCTAAATGCTCTCACTTTTAAAAATGGAGATTGAATTATTTTTTGATTTTGTATATTCAAATGGTCTTAATTCTACACTAAATTTCTCGCATGCGAAAATTTAAAATTTCCATGCCCACTAATATTTAGTCTACGTGAAATTTTTACTATTTTCAGTAACGAATTTAATTTTAGATTCGAATAAAGCTTTGGCTTGATTATAGAGATAAAATAATAATCATAATAATGTCCAACGATCACATACATTAATCCTGGACCTTAACTAGGATTACATGGGTCTAGGGACTCAGGAACTATGAAGACCATGGTCCCACAACACCCAGATTCAGGAAAAAGTATTTGCGATTTTTTTTCTGTGCACAAATACTTGTCCTGCCGCGGGAATCGAACCCGCCGCCTCCGGGTTATGAGCCGACCTGTTTAACCACCACACCGCAAAGGCTGTCAAAAAATTTTAAAAAGGTTAGCGAATCCCAAAATAGATTGATTAATTACTGCTTAACTGTACCTACTGTAATTACAAAATAAGTGACAATATTAACTATCATGACGTTTGTAGTGAAACTTGAGTGGCAGTTCATCAGACGAATGACAAGCTCATCACGTCATTAATATAGGTATCATTAAAAATAACTTTGACGTGAAACAAAACAACCTGCAAACCTTTTAGAGTAACGTCAGATGTTTTGTTAAATTTTTACAACCATAATAAGGTTTTTACGATGGCCTTAGTTTTATTGTGGCATAAAATCCGAAGTTACAGAGTCTATGTCGATTTATTTTCCTGATATTCATTATATTTACGTCGGGAGATTTTAGAGAAACGGGTCTTTAAATTTTCCGAAAAAGTGAGTATTTATTTTAGATATTCATTTATTAGCTGGAAGATATCCACTTCTAGGCAACCAATAACTACGAAGAACATGGTCCCACAACACCCGGATACAGAACAGAAAAAACACAGAACACTTTTTGTGCAGAAATATGTTTGTCCTGTCGCGGAAATCGAGCCCGCCACTTTCAGGCTATGAGCCGACTTCCTCAACCACCACACCATAGAGGCTGTCAAAGGCTGCTAAAGTTCCATGGTTTGATCATGATGGTTTCTTTCAATGAAAGCTTGCTCATTACTCGTGTTCAGATCGTTCTGAACTAAAATAATAATAATAATATGTGTGGACATCTCACACAACGCCATCTGGCCCCAAACTAAGCAAAGCTTGTATTATGGGAAACAGATAACTGATACAATACTTAGATACTTTATGTTTGTAAATACATACATATAATACAATATAACACCCAGAAACAGAACAAAAACCTATGTTCATCACACAAATGTTTGTCGTGGGTGGGAATCGAACCCACAACCCACAGTTCAGAAGGCAGGGTTACTACCAACTGAGCTATCGAGCCAGTCAAAGCCAAATAAATCACAAGTTTACGTCACTATTAACCGAGCTATCTTTGCTTGGTAGCAACGCACTGGCATGACCTAACGCGTAGCTTGTGGCGCTACCTAAGGCATTGTCACAGACCTGCGTCATACAGTGCGTCAGACAGCGCCCGAATGTGTAAATATTCTGTCTGTTAGGTACCTAGATACAAACCTTTTATTCATTCACGATTTCGAGGGCTTTAAATATTATTTTTAAATTAACTTTCATGAGACAATGAGTAAAACTATAAACATAATAATGTTAATTTATGAATGTACATTGCGGTAGGATGCTGCGAATAAGCCTCGTATCTCTCTCAACAGGCTTTTGTTAATGTTTTCGACATGTCTACTCAGTCGAAATACAATCTGGCGAGTACATATATTTAACAAGCCATGAACGTTATACATACTCGTACATTATGTAATAGATAATAACGGCAGTCAGTCCAACTTGATTATGTGTATAAAACTATTTTTTTCATGTGAAGAAATGACAGGACGAGCTGGTTCATCTGATGTTATGCCATACGGCTGCCCATATCAGTTGCAGTGTCAATCGGAACTCTGTATATAGAGTTAACGTCATTATAAGCGACGTCGGCATATGGCTCAGGGAATCTAATTCGTAGGAGAAAAAAAAATCAATTTTTCTCGTATATAATTTTTCTGAGAACAAAATCATTGACAATTAATCAGTCATAATTAAAACATAAATTTATAAATAAATATATTATTCCAAAGAGGCGCGTCCCCTACAGTCATCCTGAGACATCAGCACAGTCTAGTAATCTTATTACTTGGATTAGGTCATAAAGTTTCATGCTCTTCACATCAGAACAAAGCAGTGCTTGCGCACTACTGCTTGGTGGTAGAATAACTGCCAAAACCGTGATACCTACGTAGACGACCTTGCAGAAAAGTCTTACCACCTAGTAACTAGTAATACTAAATAGACACACAAAGCATTTTTTTTATTCATATCTTCAGTCGTTTTTTTCTAAATTGTCTTTTATGTCCAGTAATTTGTTATAACTATGGAATAATAGATTTGTGTAAACATAATTATCAACGTAAACAGTCCAATTGTCTCTCTTTATATCCATCATTTTATTATTTTACAATTAAGTATATATTAGGAAAAAGGCCTCGTAACTGTTCTCGATATCCCAGTCAATGTTGTTGACATGTCTACTCATCTGAACAATAATTATTTTGATAAGACTGACAGATTATTTTACATAAACGGATTCGTTCCGGTGGCATTTACACATTGTACATTCATAATAAGTAATAGTAATAATAATAATAACAATATTAATAATAATAACACCTAACAATCACATAGGTCCTGGAACTAGGATTCCATGTGTCTAGAGAACTACGAGGGCCATGGTCCCACAACATCCAGACTCAGAACAAGTGTGTTTTTCTGTGCACAAATACTTGTCGTGACGCGGGAATCGAACCCACCGCCCCCTAATAAGTAATAATAATTAATAGTTATTTATTCGCCAATAACTGAATAACAATCTTATAGTAGTGGCTTATGCTAATGGCTTATATTAGGTATAGTTAATTTCCTGCCAAATATTTTATTATTTTAGAAGAAAAAATATAAGAAAAACAAAACAGTTGGTAACTATTATTTTATATAGAAATTAATTATCTGGCTCCATTTCTTTGTCTTCTTATAATCTTTTTACTTAATGAATAAAACATAGGTGATTTTATTTTTATGCAACTAGTTGCAAATAAATTTACCAAACTATTTTACCGCAGCCAATAGCGTATTAAGAGTAGTAATCATTCCATTGCAACTAGTTGTGAAATTCAGTTATGATGGCAGTCCAAAGCAACTTAACAAGTGATCTAGATGAAATTTTGGAAATGGCTGAACTGATGACGAGAGGAATGAAGGTAGTCAGGACTATGAAAATGGCAGTCATCGTAACTTTTATCGCCATATATATCATTTATTCCTCAGGTGCCTTTGAATCTACCACATACTTCTCCACGGGAAGCAGCTACTATGAGGTTAGAGGTATATGGATAGCGTACCAATTCAATAACTACTAGAAGGTTAGTACTTTACGACTAACTTGCCTGATGTTAAGCAATGATGAGGTCTAACATGAAGCATGCTTGCCTAGAAGAAACCTGTTCATACTCGACTTGAAAACTCCTAGGTTATAGTTAACTGGAAACAAGGACGGCGGCAAGCTGTTCCATTTATTAGCTGTTCGCAACATAAAGTTCATAGCAAAACGATGAAACGACAAATAAATATGATTGAAAAAAAAAATAATAATTTTCATAAAGTAACTTAAAAATGGATGTTACCACTGAAAACATAAGTAAAATTAGGAAACAAATGATAGAGTAGTAACGCCTTTAAAGTTTCTGGAGTGGGCATCGCTTTTCCTTTTCTTGCAAAACAGAGATTGTGGGAAGCATCCTGATAGCTACTATGAGGTTTAGCTGGTGACGTCACATGCCAAAGAAATTGTATTATAATTGTAACCACAGCTTAGCAATGAGTTACTGTGAGGATTGGTAACTGAAGTCACTGCGTATTTGAGGTGTTTCTTTCTATTCTTGTATTGAAAAATGCCTGTGACTTGGTCATTTTTGAGGAATATAATTGTTGTTTTCACGATTGTCTATTTTTCGTGGTATATAGTTTATTTTTGCAATAAAAATATAGCAGTCAAATAGCCTATTCATTTGCACACTCTCCAAAGTGCAGTCTATAAAACACCGATAAGCCAGCAACCAACGACGGTGATCAAAATAATATAAATCATTGTTGAAAACAACTCGAAAGTTTATAAATGTGGCTACAATTTTAATGTATGGAAGCATCCCATATCTACATTGAACAGTTACCCCTTCTGTCTGTATTACTTTTCATTTGGCAATACTATCTGTTGTAGGCAGACTAAAATTAATTTCCATTTATGCACAAAAGAGCATTGTAAAATTCGACATTGGATAATTCATTGGGAATAATAATGTATATTAAGTAATTATATACCTATAGGCTGAAGGGGTTGTGCGTAGGTTGCAAGCTATATAACTATAGGCCTTCAGCATGCGCACCGGGCCGTGTCCGGTGCAAGAATGATCCGTAGTACACCGAGCGTTCCTTTTTTATAGCCAGATGGGTGGGGCAGCGATGACAGATACCGGTGTTGCCACTGTAATAAATTTAAATGCTACGACAGGGTAAATCAAGGTACTGCCCGCTGCGCATAGAGTTTACAAGTGGACGTTGCCGCCGTCATACCCATAAAATGTCTTGTTAATCTCCTTTATTTATTTATTGTCACATGATATTAAATAAATAAAGGGGATAAAACCTTTTCAAGATAAATACTACAATGATATAATAACTAATGCTAAACATTACCTACTACTACACTTACCTGCCGTAGATTTTGTAGAGTTTTACTTTTAAAATATTAGCACTTAACTATCTTTGGGTATTACTTATAGCTAATCACACTAATCACACTTCACATCACACTAATCACACTAATATTATAAAGGCGAAAGTTTGTATGTGTGTATGTTTGTTACTCCTTCACGCTCAAACGGCCGAATGGATATAGATAAAATTCGGTACCAAGATAGCTTATACACTGGATTTACACATAGGCTACATTTTATCCCGGAAAAGCGTTTTTTTCCCGTGGGATGAGCCAATATAATAAGCCAATGTAATTAGTAGTAAGCTAATAAGTTACGAAATATGTATCTACTTATAACGAACGAGCTTCTGCCCGCAGCTTCGCCCGTGGCGTGGCCTATGGGTAAATAATTCAACCACCCTCATCCTCTTAAGGGTGGAATTTCCAAAAATCCTTTCTTAGCGGATGCCTACGTCATAACATCTACCTGCATGCCAAATTTCAGCCCGATCCGTCTAGTGGTTTGGGCTGTGCGTTGATAGATCACTATGTCAGTCAGTCAGTCAGTCACCTTTGAGTTATATATATTTAAGATAAGTTAATAAGTTACAAAATAGGCATAAAGGTTCTTTGTTCCTCAGGATAAAGGAATTCCCAGCAAAAGTCTGTTTCATTGACATAAACTAACATTATTTGTTTAACTTTCGATAGGTAGTTTTATCTCCAAAGTTTGAAAACACGTCCCGTGGCGATTTCTGAAGTTACCCATATGAAAGTTGTTGCGACACTGAGATATGAAATGCAAAATATAAGGCGGTTCCTGCAGTTGATCTAGAAAGTTATTTCTTACGCAAATATGCTATCTTTCTTTGCATTCGATGAAATATTCGCATCAAATTCAGGGTGGATTCGACCAAACGAGAGTAAATTTTATTCTTAGAATAAATCGCCATTTGTTCGAGAGTAAATCAATTTCACATTTTACCATCTACAATTCTAAGAATAGCAAGTCTATTCGCGTATTATTACTATACTACCGTTTTTGGTGGAATAACCGAGTTATTCCGAGAATATTTTAATTCAAAATTGTCTATTTTGAATTAAAATATTCTCGGAATAACTATAAAGATAAAAAAAAGACGTCCGACCATTTATTTTGTCATTTACTTTCCTACACTATAATACGACAAAAGCGAGTTGATATGACATAAGCTTGAATACCGTGTCGTTGTAGAACAACAATTGTTAACTGGGTAATAGATTCGTTCAAAATTTATTCCGCTATCCGCGTATAGTAATTCTAAGCGTAGCTAAACTTAGTATTGAGTGGAAAAACGAAAAATGAATTACTCGAGTATAATATCGTGGAATAGATTTATTCTGGTATAGTTACTCGTGTATAAATCCAAGTTTGGTCGAATCCACCCTCGGTGATATTTTCTATTAATAACCTTGTTATCTTAAACAATACACACTAAATACAGGACAGCCTCTGTGGTGTGATGGTTGAGCAGGTAGGCTCATAACCCGGAGGCGGCGGGTTCGATTGCCGTGGTAGGACAAGTGTACAGAAAAGAAAGCGCAGATACTAGTTCTGAGTCTGGGTGTTGTGGGGCCATAGTCTTCGTAGTTCCTGGGTCCCTAGATACAGGGGATCTTAGTTAGGGTCCAGGATCTATGCATGTGATCTCATCATCAGCATCATCTCTCAGTATCTGACAGGTCCGATGGCTTAGTTGGTAGTAACCCTGCCTTCTGAACTGCAGGTTGTGGGTTCAATCTCCACCCAGGACAAACATTTGTGTGATGAACATCGATGTTTGTTCTATGTCTGGGTTGTATCCTTTGTATTTACAACCAAGAAGTACAAAGTATTCTATTAGTTATCTGGTTCCCATAGTACAAGCTATGCTTAGTTTGGAGCTAGATGTGTGAAATGTCCACAAATATTTTTTTTATTTAGTATCTGGAATTAGGTATTCTTCATCAGATGGAATCTTTTGACTGGGAGTGATGCTAGACGCTTATTAGAGACGCTTATTTCGCGTCTCTCAGGTAATCTGACATAAGAATAATGAGGGTTGCTCTGTATAAGCTCAACTGAATAAATTGATGCATAATAAAGACGAATTTTCTGGGAAACTTAGCTTTGTTCAGCTTTAAAACTGCACATAAAAAATTAATAAAGTGACATGAGAAAACTAATGACGTTTGTTGCGGTTTCGTTATGGTCTAGAACAGGGGTCAGCAACCTTGGGCTCGCGAGCCACATACGTCTCTTTGTGTGGAAAGCTGCGGCTCTTTAATTTTATATGCAAATATTATTTATTTTAATTTAAAAAAACATATTTATGCAAGTGCTATTTAGTTTAATTGTTGGCAAGAAAAACATTTGTGGCTCAAAAATTTGAATTTTGTGAATGGTAGTTTTTGACACTTTCGACTCAAAAGGTTGCCGACCCCTGGTCTAGGAACTAAGAAGTTGATATCATAGATGTCTTGCGGCTGATGATGTGATACCAGTATTGTATAAACATGTTTTACTTTGTCTCAGTAGAGGACTCCCAGTAGGTACTTAATGTAAGCTGTTAATATTATCGTGATTGATGATAAACCCAGAATAGCTGTAATTTTCATCATGTATGTAATACATTTATGCAAAAGCTCAAGCCTCCCGTGTTATCGGGAAATAGGTTCAAAGCCTTTGAAGTTAATTATTGCAGGATATGATAGGTCAAACGTGAAGCGGTACACTTTAAATTATTCATCATCGATAATATACAATAGGATACAATCAAACTTTTTGATTACGGGTAGCAAAGGTTGAAAAGTTTAATTATTTCCCGTTTGTTTTTTTACTGGAATGCTGGTGACTTTATCTTCTGAATTTGAATAAAAATAATATATAGTAATCTATTTGAAGATAAATAGTGGATTTGACAGTCTCTGTGGTGTGGTGGTTCAGGTCGGCTCATAGCCTGGAGGTGACGGGTTCGATTTCCGTAGCAGAAGCACCGAAAAAAAGCGGAAATATTTGTTCGGTATCTTAGTGTTGTGGGTCCATGGTACTCGTAGTTTCCTTAGATACAGCGAATCCTAGATAGGGTCCAGGATCTATGTATGTGATCATTGGGCGTTATTATTATAGTAACTATTATCCTATAATTGTTAATACAAAACTAAACTAAACCTATAAAACTAAACTATACCTAAGAACTTAAAAATGAAGTTTCCATAATACAAGCTTTGCTTTATAGTTATAAATACAAAACTAAACTAGACCTAAAAAACTAAATTACACCTAAGAAATTAAAATAAAGAAAAATAAAAAATAAAACTAAAAATTTTAAAATAGCCCGTTGGTGGAAGGGAAAGTGCCCAGAATGCTGGCAGCATTACCACGTTGAATGGCAATGCTTATTTTTTGTGCAAAATAAAAGCCAGCATTCTGGTCACCTGATGCTTCCACCAAACGTTTGGCCAAGTCTCTATATGTTTCCATGGCAGCCGGCAAATAAATAAAAAATAAATAAAAATAAATAAAATAAATAGAACTTAAAATAAATAAAAACTAATAATTTTAAATAGCCTGGTGTTGGAGGGAAAAGTTATAATGATAATAATAATGATTATTATTCTTATTACTATAACTATTATTAGGTGCTCATATATATAGAGAACCTTTATAAGTATCATACTGTGATATGTCTTTATTAACCAGTTGAATGCTAACGTTTTGCACAACAATTGACGAACTATTAATAGCTGTACTGTCGTCCATCCAACCGTCATTCCTTGGATCAATCAAGCTTGTAGAACTACTAACTTGTAATAGTATAGCATTATATAATCCGTAGTAGTGATTCAAGCATTCAGTGGCCTATTGTGGAGGTTCCTACCAAAATTATTTGAATATAATTGAAGGGGTGAGAACAAAAAGGGTTTAACTGATTATTTTCACAAAATTACTTATGGGTATCGTTGGATTCAGCGTGAAATTATCTACAATAATACATTCTCAAAATACCGAAATGAGGCTTAAATATCGAGATTTTGAGTCTAAAAACAGTTTATCTGTCACAGGAATACAGTTCGCTTAGCATAAAAACATTATTATAATTATTTTATTACATTATATTTTTACAGTAATTGTATGAATTAGTACTATATTTAGTACTTTAAATTAGAAATAATACATTTTCAAGCAACTGAAACTTACATAAACCTTTATTATATTACCTCATAAGCACTCTACATTAAAATGAAGCCGTTGAAGTTTAAAGTCAATTTTCTCGAAACTATCAATTTGACAGTTAAACCCTTTTTATTCTCAACCCTTCAATTAATGAAAAGACGCTCTAACTATATCAAAATATTCTACTTTCACTAAACCACAGGCTAAATCATCTATTTATGTTTTGCGTTCAACATTTCTCTACATGTACAACTACAGTATGGAATAAATGAAAACGAAAGTCAATGCCACTCACTAATACTTTTAAACCCATTAAACAGCAATGCACCTACAAATTATTTAGTTAAAATTTTTGAACTAAAACTTTTTTACGCACGCTTGACTTGAGGAGTAAGCTGGTGAATGTGTAACGAGACGAACGGAAGATAAAATGTGTCTGTTCACGTAGATCTCTACTGTCAACATACCAAGGTTAAAAATTACTTAAAATTTGTATTATTATGTTGGTGTGTCCGGTAAAATGACAATTTGAAATTGTCAAGTTGGCGACCTTAACATTAAACAAAGCAAAAACAAACCTATACCGGCCGATGGCGCTACAGATGTTTTACTTCAGTCGTGTGGTCTACAGCACACTTGCTTTTTTATGAACTATTCCTTGCATCATGATCACTGAGCGCCGTCTTTTGTTCCAGGTAACAGCAATGTACACGCAACCGAACGCTACGACCATCGCCCCCATAGACAACTCTACAGATGACTACACCCCGTACGAAGATCGACTTGAAACTTACCTGGTGCCTGTTCTATTTGCCATCATCTTCATTGTGGGAGTATTAGGAAATGGGACGTTGGTCATAGTATACGTCCGGCACAGGGGAATGAGGAATGCTCCGAATACGTAAGCGTATTGTTTGTTATTTCCTTACATTTTAGAAATAAAACTTCTTTACGCAGGCTTGACTTGGGGAGTAAGCTGGTGAATGTGTGACGAGGCGAAGGGAGTTGAAATTTTTTGGTTCACGTAGATCTCCATTGACAACATAACGAAGTTAAAAATTACTTAAAGTTTGTATTATTAGGTTTGTATGTCCGATAAAACGACAATTTACAATTGTCAAGGTGGTGACATTGACAAAAAACAAAGTTATACCGGGTCTTTGAAAAGAATCCAAAAATGGCGGTTATGAATTTTGAACTTTTTTCCGTTACCTATGTATGTTTGATGTGTAATAAGGATGGATTATTATCCGTTAAGTGGTCGTGAACGTGCACTAGTGTTGGCAAATGGTTTAAAACCATGCCGTTTTCGTTTTCTCTTCAAGGCTTCCAAGGACTTCAGCAAAATATCCACCATTTTGACTGACAAAATAAGACTTTGACATGACATAACCGTACATAATTCTTCACTTGACATTGGCAGAATTATTGCTAAAAAGCGATAGCAAGCCATTAAACGAAGAGAAGAAGAAAAGTTATACCGGCCGATAGATGGAGCTAAAGAAGTTTTACGAGTTCTGGCGGGAAAGCGAAAAAGATTGCGTCACCGCATTGTATTATTTTCCAAAACTTGTGTTATTTTCAGTGTTAGTGCATAAAATTAGTGGCATTTTATTCGTTAAGTGCTGGTTACAGGCGTGAGTGTGAGAAAATGGTATAATGATGGTGAAACGTTTCTGTTCGTGTTGTTTCCAAAACTCCATAGAAGCTTCAAGTAAAGTTGCCACCACTTTACTAGGAGTATGACTTTGACTAGACTATGACTTGACTTGATGACTTCGATTGTGACTTGACACATATTTGCGTGAAATATCGATAACTTGATAAATTATCAATAACTTGACACTGGCTAAATAAACAAAAGTGTGGAGCCAAATCTTAAAAAAAAAGAAGTTTTACTTCAGTCGTGTGGTATCTTTCTTATAAATCTTTATTTAAAAGGCTTATAACTCAAAGGTGACTGACTGACTGACTGACATAGTGATCTATCAACGCACAGCCCAAACCATTTGACGGATCGAGCTGAAATTTGGCATACAGGTAGATGTTATGACGTAGGCATCCATTAAAAAATAATTTTTCGAAATTCCACCCTTAAGAGGGTAAAATGGGTGGTTGAATTATTTTCCCATGGGCCACGCCGTGAGCAAAGCTGCGGGCAGAAGCTCGTACTTATATAAAGATATCTAAGTAGACTGATCTGAGGAAAATATTATCATGTCTATTTGATTAATAATTTCACATCTTTTGAATTAAGGTCTGATAAAGTCATGTTGCAATCAGCGGAGCTTCTAAAATGCAATTGCAGTTAACAATTCAGAGGCCGTGTTATGGACACAAAATATTACCTTCAAATCTTCACTTAAATTATTTGAGTTTTGGTAAACTTTAATACTTACTTCTAATTCATTCCACATTTAACTAGGTATATATTTTTCTAATATTGATCCATATCACTAAGCTCTGAAAAGTACATTTAGCGACAAATTTGAGAAAGTTACTGATAGGTTTTCATATTCAAAAGTCTCGTTCCACTCTGAGTATTCTTCAGTACATTATCTTCTTGCATATTGAAGTTTAGTGAGTATAATCATTTCAAGATGGGAAGCACTAGGCTAACATCAATCAAAAACATGTCTACTAAAGCAAAACACGATGTGACTTTTGAAGAGTTACCAAAGTTGATTATTTAATTGAAAAGTTTCCTTTTATTTCAATTTCTGGATTAGTTAGAACTTTGTAAAACCATATTATAAACTAATCACCTGTTTCACTGCTTTAATCGTTTTGTAAAATTGCTCCAATTTTACGAAACTTGAACGATTTCAAGTTTTTGGTTCGAAAACCGTTCTTACGTTTCCATTTTGAAGAGCTTAAGTTTTAGCAAAACTTTGAAGTTTAGAACATTTTAGAGGTGTTGGAACACCGTTCATAGTTTCAATTTGTATTTTCTATCTATTAATCGGTTTAGTTTTCCAAGTGTATGAACCTTTCCCTTTTCTCAACTATGTTAATAACCTCAAAACTAAGTTTTGGCGGGAAAACGAAAAAGATTGCGTCACCGCATTGTATTATTTTCCAAAACTTGTGTTATTTTCAGTGTTAGTGCATAAAATTGGTGGCATTTTATTCGCTAAGTGCTGGACTACATACATGAGTGTGATAAGTGGTATAATGATGGAGAAACGTTTTTTTTCGTGTTGTTTCCAAAACTCCATAGAAGCTTTTGGTAAAGTTGCCACCACTTTACTAGGAGTATGACTTGACTCTGACTCGACTTGATGACTTCGACTGTGAAATTTACGTGAAATATCATTCACTTGCTAAGTTATCAATTACTTGACACTGGCTAAAAACACAAAAGTGTGGAGCCAAAACACAACATAAAAAAACCTCAAAACTGATTTGTTTGCTCAAGCAAAGGTTATTTTTATAATTTGTACCGAAGTTGAATATTTAAATTAAATTTGATGGAAACATTCCCAATGAAACCACGCTATTATGTTTTATGTTCGGCAACCGGTTCGGTGTATAATGGCTGGCCATAACCATTATGTACATATCCGTGTGGAGTTGCATAGGGTGAATACGAAACCCTTGCTGGAGCCAAAAATCCATTTCATTTTGGTCGTAAACGATGACATCCATCCTCACATCGAAACAAAAACTAATTACACATAAAATAATAATAAAAGTTTATTATTCACTAGCTTCTGCCCGCGGCTTCGCATGCGTGATCTATAGAAACGAAGATTTTTTTTTATAAATAATTCAACTACTCCTCTTAGGGGTAGAATTTCGAAAAACCCTTTCTTAGTGGATACCTACACTTTAAAAAGAACACACTCTCAAAATGTCAAGTCTCTAGGACCAGCGGTTTAGGCTGTGCGTTGATATATAAGTCAGTCAGTCAGTCAGGACTTTGAATTTTATATGTATAGATTAAGTATGATACGGGTAGCTTATAACTAAGTACAATTTCATTCATTAGTTGATTATAGCCTTCCCAATTATATTTTATTTTATTTTATTTTATCCGAGAAATATTGGCCACACGCTAAGCCCGTGTCCTGGAAGCCAGAAGTTAGGAAATTTCCAAAAACAAAATTTATAATCGGAGGCTTTCTCAGGTTAACATACGTAAATATTACAACTACGGCTAGTGTTCAGTTTGTTTTCTTTTGTAAGTGTAAGGGGGTGTATGTTTGCATACATACTTAAGTGTAAATCAACATGAATAAAAATGAATGTGTACATAAGGGGGTGTGTGGTATATACTATATATATCATACGATGTGTTTGCTTACATGGAGATTATATACGTTTTCTTTTGCCTCATACGATAACGTGCGCAGTGCAGTGTCACGCGAAACTCTATACTTTAGAGTTCCGAGTGACACTGCAACTGATATGGGCAGCCGTGTCGCTTAACATCAGGCGAACGGTTAGCTCGTCACGTCATTCCATTACATTAAAAAAAAGTGTATAACAATTTCCCTACCGATTGCTTGACTCCGTAAACCCTTTCATTCTTAATATCACAAAATAAAATATTTTTATTTATCTGTGACAGTTGATAATGTGAAAGGTGATTTGCAAAAGCAGATTTGACAATAGGGCACTTTAAAAAAATGTATGCACAGTGGTTAATAATACAGAGCTGACCTACCCCTCGAACTTTGGCAATTTTCAGAAGGTCAGAAGGCTCTTTTGTGTATAATTGAAGGGTTGAGAATACAAAGGGTTTAACTGTCAAATTGATAGTTTCGAGAAAATTTACTTTAAACTTCAACGGCTTCATTTTAATGTAGAGTGCTTATAAAAGGTAATATAAAAGGTTTATGTAAGTTTCAGTTGCTTGAAAATGCATTATTTCTATTTTAAAATACTAAATATAGTACTAATTCATACAATTACTGTAAAATATAATATAATAAAATAATTATAATAATGTTTTTATGCTAAGCGAACTGTATTCCTGTGACAGATAAACCGTTTTTAGACTCAAAATCTCGAGATTTATGCCTCATATTGGTATTTTGAGAATGTATTATTGTAGATAATTTCACGCTGAATCCAACGATACCGATAAGTGATTTTGTGAAAAAAAATCAGTTAACCCCTTTTTGTTATCACCCCTTCAATTAGAAAGAGATGGCGGTTGATTCGATTGGTGAGGCGTGTTTTGTCCAAGTCACATTTAGTACAACCAATTCCAAAAAAATTAAGCAATTCATATTGTTCTAGTATGTCTAAGTCACATTTCGACCGTAACCACCTCTCATTTTTCAACTTTGTCTGGTCTAAGACTGATGAATGATGAGCTACGAACCAAACCAAAATCAGCTTTCTTACAAAAAACTGTCCATCCAATTAAAAATTACGCACACACACACACACACACAGGTGTCAAATTATAACACCGTTTTCAAAATCCCCTTCAATTTATTGATGGATTTTAAACTATTCGATCTCTTACAGGTACATATTCTCCCTCGCACTTGCAGATCTATTGGTAATCTTGATATGCGTGCCTTTCGTCTCCGTAATCTACACCGTGGAGTCGTGGCCCTGGGGAGATCTCATCTGCAAGATATCTGAGACTGGGAAGGACATCAGCATCGGCGTTTCAGTGTTCACTCTCACAGCACTGTCGGCTGAACGATACTGTGCTATTGTCAACCCGTTTAGAAAGCTTCAGGTGAGTTGGAATATGGGAACGTTTGGCCGACATTAGAATATACAGGGCTATTTTTTTTTTACGTTTTGGCTTCATACTTTTGTGTATTGAGCCAGTGTCAAGTAATTGATAATTTATCAAGTTATCGATATTTCACGCAAATCTGTGTCAAGTCACAGTCGAAGTCATCATGTCAAGACATAGTCAAGTCAGTCTAGTCATACTCCTAGTAAAGTGTTGGCAACTTTACTTGAAGCTTCTATGGAGTTTTGGAAACAACACGAAAAGAAACGTTTCCCCATCATTATACCATTTTCCCACACTCACGCCTGTAATCCAGCACTTAACGAATAAAATGCCACCAATTTTATGCACTAACACTGAAAATAAAGTTTTTGAAAATAATAGAATGCGGTGACGCAATTTTTTCGCGTTCCCGCCAAAACTCCAGGGCTATTTTCAATTCACCTAAAACCTATTAGAGCATAAATTATATCAAAAAAATACTTATACTAATTATTCTGTCGATAATAATAATAATAATCTAAGTAAGTGGTAGTGTTATTTAAAAACATAAATATTTATTTGGGAGGCGTTATTTTTACAGCATTTGTGTTAATGTAACTTGATCAGACTCTCAAGAATCTCTCAGTAGATGACCCTACCAGCTCCGTAAGTTGGTTGTAAAAGGTTAAGGATAAATTGGGAGTTAAGATCACTTATCAAGGTAGCTTAAGTGAAGAACTAATACGATTATTTTTTGGCAATGTTTTAATCCGGACCGGTTTTCACCGGTCGAGTTATTCGACTATATCTCGTGAGTTTTAGCCGTGTAATAGTTGTAGTTATAATGTTTTAATGTCAAAATAAAAAATTAACAAGTATTTTGTGAAATCAAAAATCTTAATTTTTTTAAATAGTTGTGTACCATAAGTCGTTTATTTCTTTAGTAGTGCGAGTTACGACCTAAAATGTTTTAGTCAAATCCTACTAATACTATAAAAACAACAGTTTGTTTGTATGTGTGAATGTTTGTTACCATTAACCTCCATAACTATTGAACCAATTTTGATGAAATCTGGAATGCAGATACGCTGGATTAACGCAGTCATACTTATTATCCGCGAGTGGAACCGCAGAGCGCCACTAGTAAAAAATAACCCTGTATAGTACGCGTATTATAAATAAAGGCGTTTAGTAAAAAAATATTACATTTTAGAATTCAATTATAAATCATTGATGCTTCGGTAATTACACTTCTTATAAAATATTAATTAATGGTTTTTGAATCATCAACCTAGTAATCATATACCTTGAAGTTTTCCTAATAAATCATAAACCATGTGACCTCCTTTTGAACCATTAATCAATGTGTTAATATAATATAACTTTATAAATTCTTTGGTACTTTATTTCATCAAATATGGAATTCACGCACGTTACGTCGTCTGGTTTTCCCTTATTATAAACAAATAAATGTACATAATATCCATAGACTTTCGATTAATAATAATAATAATGTGTGAGGACATCTCACACAACGCCATCTAGCCCCAAACTAAGCAAAGCTTGTGCTATGGGAACCAGATAACTGATACAATACTTAGATACTTTTTTGTTTGTAAATACATACATAGAATACAATATGACACCCAGACACAGAACAAACACCTATGTTCATTACACAAATGTTTGTCCTGAGTGGGAATCGAACCCACAACCCACAGTTCAGAAGGCAGGGCTACTACCAACTGAGCTATCGGGCCAGTCAAAAGGTCGAAATATTAAGTAATGGTTTTTGAATCATCAACCTAGTAATCATATACCTTGAAGTTTTCCTGATAAATCATAAACCATGTGACCTTCTTTTGAACCAATAATCAATGTGTTAATATAATATAACTATATAAATTCTTTGGTACTTTATTTTATCAAATATGGAATTCACGCACGTTACGTCGTCTGGTTTTCCCTTATTATAAACAAATTAATGTAAATAATATCCATAGACTTTCGATCTATTCCTTCTCTTATTGCATGGTTAAATATTTTATAGTTTTATATAATAATGATTTATTTTATTTTAAATTAATATATCCCCGACTGTTACTCACAATAGTATGTCGATTTCGTCACCGCCGCGATCTCGCTGCGTATACTCACCTCCTGAGGAAGAGCATCGGATATGCTCGAAACCTGGTCGAGAAATCGACATACTATTCGTGAGTAGCAGTCGGGGATATATTAATTTAAAATGAATCACACTCATGAGGATTTATTTTATATTTTTAGAACAATAACATTTATTAGAAAATTAAGTAGGTATCCTAAGTAATCCATTTTGACTTGTAAAAGTGCTCAAAGTAGATCTTAATTGCAATAAAATTATTTGGCTTTGACTTATTTGAATGTGATCTTGATTTAACTTTCAACTTTGGAAAGATACATCTAATCTTGTTTTAGTTTCATTTATTGATATTGTACATTTATTTTAGCGCATAAAAAGCATTTGGGATAATTCTTAAGTAATTTACTAACATCTTCTCGGGTAAGTGGCGTTCATTAGTAAAAATCATATTTAGTAGCTATCATGAAAGTTAATGACCAAAATTAAACCCTAAATTAAATGTTAACTAAACAATGTTCTATAAAACATACTGTTTAAAAATAGAAATTACATGCAACCGGCTAATACGCAGTATTAGTATACCCAGTATTATTATTATTATTATTATAATTCTTTATTGCACTAAAAAACAGTACAAACGGAGCATTTTCTACCAGTCATCCACTCGCAGTTTGAGAAAGAGGAATGTATATCTATTAGTATAGTATATTAAGAAATAATTTCACTAGGTGGTAGGACTTTTCTGCAAAGTTTGTCTAGGTAGGTACCACCGCTTTGCCAGTTATTCTACCGCTAAGCAGTGGTGCGCAAGCACTACTGTGTTCCGGTTTAAAGGGCACTGTAGCTAGTGAAATTAATGGGTAAATGAGACTTTATGACCTGATCTAAGTTTAATTTGCCCAGTAAGCTAGCAAACGCTGTAGCTAGTGAGATATATAACGTACATACTTACATGAGATGTCTCAGGATGATGTGCGTAGTGCAGTGTCGCGTGAATCTCTACTCTTTAGAGTTCCGAGTACAAGCACTGCAACTGATATGGGCAGCCGTGACGCTTAACATCAAGGGTACGACTAGCTTGTCGTGTCATTAAAAAATCTGTATTTATTCGTATTGTGTATGTAAGAATACTATTACAATAATTTTATTTAATATTTATTAATAATTTTATTTTATTTTATTTTATTACTTTTATAGCATTATAATGATTTTTGTTAAGTGGATTTTACTGTAGACTTTTTATTGAGCTTGAACTGCCTCCTACCAACGCTAATGCTTTTCAAGGGGCTTCATTAAAATTGTGTTATTTATTAGGTCAAATAAAGGTATTTTTCATTTTCATTTTAAACGGCTTAGCCGCTATGGTTCAGCATAAACTGAGTCATCCACTCCTGATGTCCATGCATCCGGATTGTTTGCACCCGATTCCAATAAATTGCTTGGAAGTTCGGGTATTGTCAATAATCAATTTTTTCCCTTCAGCTTCTAACTTAGATGTGTAGCGAGTAAACAAAATCCTCATCTATTTTAGCCAAGAGTGGTCGGAATTAATACGATCGCCAATAAGGGCTACCGATTTTTCGAGGCTTTGCTATTATAGCTATCACTCCTCGTCTACTTAATGGGTGAGTGGGTGCTTGTTGGTATAAGTATAGTAGTATATATATATAAAACTGAAAGGTGACTGACTGACATAGTGATCTATCAACGCACAGCCCAAACCACTGGACGGGTCGGGCTGAAATTTGGCATGCAGGTAGATGTTATGACGTAGGCATCCGCTAAGAATTTTTCGAAATTCCACCCTTAAGAGGGTGAAATGGGTGGTTGAATTATTTTCCCATAGGTCACGCCGCGGGCGAAGCTGCGGGCAGAAGCTAGTTAGATCATAGGTGTAAGCGACACGGAGCTTGCAGTATATGGCATCTTTTTGATTGCTTTTTAGTATTCTAAAGAACATTAGTTTGACAAGAAGAATATGTTAGTTGTAGTTTTAGTAATTTTTAGTATTTTGCACCACCGTTACCCGCTTCTTTTGATATCTCGCATTTTATTATTTTCTATTACGGAAACACCTAGACGTCGTCAGAAACAATAGGAGTGGCTTGCGTTTTTTAAAATCTTTTTAGGAATAGTAAACAGCATACATTATCAATACTAAACTAAAATATAACAATGTTAAACTTAATAATATTGCAACCCACTATACTCAGAATATTAAACAGTTTAAACAAATTAGATGAGCTAGGGGAAGATGACACAAAACACAAACAATATAAAATGTACACAAGTAAAATAAAATGAGGTGAAAAGAAGTAGTAAATTATTGCAAAAATTTAGTACCTAATTAAGATATTGTCAAATATTCATTAAAAGTACTATGTTACAAAAAAATAAGAAGTCAATAACCAAAAAAAAAAGAATACAAAGTATGTCATAATACAGTTGGTACCATAAGTAGCTAGCCCAGACCACTGCAGGACCTAGGTACTTGATATAAGGCAGGTACCGTTTGTAGCGTAAGAGTATAATAAAATAAGGGTTTTTTGGAAATCCAGCTCATATACATTCTAATAAAGATTATATGAGAAAGACCATGGTCCCAGAACACCCCGTCAGAGCAAGTAATTGCGCTTTTTTTTCTATAATTAAATACTTGTCTTGTCTCGGGAATCGAACGCAACACCTCCAGGCTATGAGCTGACCTGCTCAACCACCACACTACAGAATCTATCAATATATGTTATGCATTCTAGGTTATATCGACATTAATAACAGCTAGGCTATCATGCAACTTAATTCAATATAGCAGTTTTTTTTTTGTTATGGCTCCACACTTTCGTGTATTTAGCTAGTGTCAAGTAATTGATAATTTCTCGAATTAATTAATATATAATGTATATAGTATGTCAAGTCAAGACTCAGTCCAAATCATCTAGTCAAGTAATACTCCTAGTAAAGTGGTCGCAACTTTTTCTTACGAGAAATAAATATCTTTAACCTCAATTTTACCAGAAGCTTCTATGGAGTTTTGGAAACAACACGAAAATAAACGTTTCACCATCATTATACCACTTTCCCACACTCATGCTTATAATCCAACACTTAACGAATAAAATGCCACCAATTTTATGGCACTAACACTGAATATAACACAAGATTTGGAAAATAATACAATGCGGTGACTCGACCTTTTTCGTTTTCCCGCCAAAACTCAATACGAAGTTTATGTGTGTAGTTGATATGTAAATTTTTAAATTAGGAATGAAATTTCTCCTATTGCATTGCAAGCAATGTTCCGAGATGATTCCACTGTTATCGTTGATTAATCTCTTTTATTGCAGCTCCGCAAGCTGCCATTAGTTTGCGCGACGTTCATCTGGGGAGCAGCGCTGTTGTTTGCAACTCCAGCTGCCTTGTTCTCCAACACAGAGTTAGCAGTTCTACAGCACAATGTTACCATAATTTACTGCACACCCTATCCGAGAGGATGGGATAACTATCCCAAGTAAGTTATTAATTAGAATTACATTTCGGTGACTTTCTGGATAATCCCCAGATAAGGATATCCTTTGGAATAGACCAGGTCTAGAGTTTTTGAAGTAAAACTTCTTTACGCACGCGCTTGACTTAGGGAGTAAACTGGTAAATGCAAGGCGAACGGAAATTAATAAATATCATATAGATTACTATTGCCATGATGTCGCCATGGTTAGCTCCTTTGCAGCTTTTGTCCTTTTTTTGATATCCATATATATATATATCTAGATATCAAAAAAAGGACATATATACATAAGGACATATATATATATATATATATATATATATATATATATATGGATATCAAAAAAAGGACAAAAGCTGAAGTAACTAACCCGAGACTAATACCCGTTTATTAATAAGGCTGAAGAAGTTTACTTCAGTCATGTGGTCTAGCACACTCGTTTTTTATTAGACAACTTTCCTTATGCCCCTTGTTTCACTAGATGCTAAGTGACAATATGGTCGAAGGTGGCAAGAACTGGAGGGTATAATGATAGGCAATAGGCCATCTTGTAATAATATTGAAATTGACTATCTGAACTTATGGCAGAAACCATATTTTAAACGCTATGCAGGGCCCAAACAGTACCTTACGTAATAAACCTAGTAATGTAGTAACTTAAACTATTAAAATTAATCAATTAATAAATTAATTATTATTTAACAATTTCAGGTTTTGTCCCAAAAACATAAAAAGCAATTTCTACTTTTATAAACAAAGCACTTCCTTTACTGCCATTATCAATTTATGTCAAATTCATTTTTCCTTACGCCATTGTCTACCAGAATTAGACCGTCCGCTTTTTTCGCACGCACCCTGAAATGTCGGATTCGGTGAACAAAACGTTTAATTTTAAGATTAAATTGATTGGTACAATTTCCGGATTGAATTTTTATGTATACATTTATGAACATATTATTCGTTTTAGTGATACGACGTTACTATGTTTTGGCCTTCGGGGCCGAATTTTATGAAGCGACGAACCATACATACAATATATATGTGCTGGACTACAGGCATGAGTGCGGGAAAATGGTATAATGATGGTGAAACGTTTCTTTTTATGTTGTGTCCGAAACTCCGTAAGAGCTTTTTTATTTATTTTTTTATGCTACTTAGTGATGTAACGAGCTAGTCGTTCACCTGATGCTAAGCGTCACGGCCGCCCATAACAGAACAGTGTCATTCGCAACCCCAAAACAGAGTTATGAGTGGCACTGCACTGCGCACATCATCCTGAGACATCAGCACACCAGGTAATAAGATTACGGCTGTGAGATCAGGTCATAAAGTCTCAATTGCCCAGTAATTTCACTAGCTACAGTGCCCTTCAAACCGGAACACGGTAGTGCTTGCACACTACTGCTTGGCGGCAGAATAACTGGCGAAGCGGTGGTACCTACCTGAACGAACTTTGCAATAAAGTACCACCTAGCTTGCCTGTAATCCAGCACTTAACGAATAAAACGCCACCAATTTTATGCACTAATACTGAAAATAACACCAGTTTTGGAAAATAATACAATGCGGTGACGCAATCTTTTTCGTTTTCCCGCTAAAACTCCTCATATATATATATAATATAGGAACTTCCGCCAACGGCTTTGCCCGCGCGGCCGACAGAAAACGAAGAAGATTTTTTTATAGATGATTCAACCACCCAGTCTTAAGGGTGGGATTTCGAAATACCCTTTCTTAGTAGATACTTACACTTTACAAAGAACATACCCTCCAAATCTCTAGGACCACCGGTATAGGCTGTGCGTTGATATATAAGTCAGTCAGGCAGGACTAAAAAAAATTATGTTACAATTTGTTCAACACAGTGCAAGAATATACATTTCCTTCAAACTATACTTAACTATGAGCCCCAAACTAAGCACGAAGCCTGTATCTTGGGACTCTGATGTAAATTATCCTAACATAAATATATACATAATATTATTTACCATTTACTTTATCTTTGACTTCACGGATCTATGAATTAACAAGATTTATTTAAACGTGCTTATGCCGTGTGGTGTACCTAATAATTAATTCGTCGACTTAGACCACAAATAAATTGCCGCGGAGTTTGCGCTTGGGCCAGCCCCTAAGACGACCGGTTCTCCGCGGCCGCGAGGAGCGCGGTATGCTGCCGGCACACAGAGATGGGAGTTGAGAACTCGCGCCTACCGCACGCGCTTTATAATTGTTATTATTTTTGATTATATATTTTTTTGTTTCTTTGTGCTAAATTAAATAGTTTTCTCCAAATTCAAAAACATTATTCATTTCAATCGGCCTATCTTTCTTTAATTTCATTATTCTCTTCGTTCAACTCACGCCCACAGCCGTTTTTTTTATTTAAAAAATTAGGATGCAATTCGTCGGCTAATTGCAATCCTTCTCAAGAAAAAATACTGTATCTATTATTATACCACATGGTACAATTCGTGCTTATGCTGTTGGTCTTTACCGACCTCTGCAGCGTCACTGGGTCGACAGATTAATTACCATATATTTTATCTTCAAGTCACGGGTCTATGAGTAAACTTGATAACACGTGGACCCCTTAATCGGTCACCTCACTTGGTCCACGAGTAACGGCCCATATTACGCAGATTATTAAAAAGTTTAATATAAAAGCGTGACTGCCACCTCGAGCTGGCTACAACAGAAAAAATCAAGTATTAGGTAACATTTCATTAGTAATAACAGACAATATAATTCAATAAAAAACTCTTTTTTGTCATTAATATAATTATGAATATTTAGAATTGAGAATTACATAATTAGATAAGTAGGTACAATAATATTAATCGTACTTAATAATAACGCCCAACGATCAGATACATAGATCCAGGACTTCAACTAAGATTATCTGTGTATCTACGAGGACCATTGTTCCATAACAGCCAGAGCAAAACAAGTATTTGCGCTTTCTTTTCTGTGCGCAAATACTTGTCCTGTTGCGGGAATCAAACCCGGCACATCCGAGTTAACCTGCTTAATCACCACACAGCATAATGGGTGGCTTTACCGCTAAGACAGAATTAACATAGTTTTGCTCCTTTGTTCAACAAGAAAATAATGGTTATCTTTCTACAGACATATAATAAATACTACAATGATTTAATAACTAATAATAAAAACTACCTACTACAAAAAAAGAAACATTTGGACTATATACTGGCCGCGATGACCTATAGACAGTCCAAATGCTCAAGCCCCCTACCAGAAGGTAGCGTACCCAAAATAATATAATTGAAGGGTTGAGAATAAAAAGGGTTTAACTGTCAAATTGATAGTTTCGAGAAAATTGACTTTAAACTTCAATTATTATTATTATTATAATTCTTTATTGCACTAAAAAACAGTACAAACGGAGGACTTAATGCTAAAGCATTTTCTACCAGTCATCCACTCGTAGTTTGAGAAAGAGGGATGTAGGGGTGCATCAAAATTTGTATGAGTAGTATTTGTAAAAGAAAAAATAAAATAATTCAACTGTGTCAATTTAATTTAGAGTGTTTATAAGGTAATAGAAAAGGTTTATGTAAGTTTCAGTTGCTTGAAAATGTTTTAATTCTATTTTAAAATACTAAATATAGTACTGAGTTTTTGGCGGGAAAGCGAAAAAGATTCCGTCACCGCATTGTATTATTTTCCAAAACTTGTGTTATTTTCAGTGTTAGTGCATAAAATTGGTGGCATTCTATTCGTTAAGTGCTGGATTACAGGCGTGAGTGTGGGAAAATGGTATAATGATGGTAAAACGTTTCTTTTCGTGTTGTTTCCAAAACTCCATAGAAGCTTCAAGTAAAGTTGTCACCACTTTACTAGGAGTATGACTTGACTAGACTAGACTATGACTTAACTTGATGACTTGGACTGTGACTTGACTTGACACACTATATGATATTAATTAACTTGAGATATATCAATTACTTGACACTGGCTAAATACACAAAAGTGTGGAGCCAAAACCAAACAAACAAAAAAAAAAATATAGTACTAATTCAAACAATTACTATAAATTTTTAATATAATACAATAAATATAATAATGTTTTTATGCTAAGCGAAGTGTATTCTTGTGACAGATAAACCGTTTTTGGATTCAAAATCTCGAGATTTAAGTCTCATTTCGGTATTCTGAGATTGTATTATTGTAGATAATTTCACGCTGAATCCAACGATACCGATAAGTCATTTTGTTGAAAAAAAAATCAGTTAAACCCTTTTTATTCTCACCCCTTCAATTATGAACCAGGAATATCTCTTTGTGGAAACCGTTACTTTTTTATAACTGAAAACTGAAAGTTCTTCTGGCTGTTTATTTTAACCTGTTACTTCATCCTCAGATGGGTGAGGTAATTTGTCCATAAGTAATCCTGGCGTCTCCTTTCAAATACACGTTTTTCGATGGAATTGCAATACTTACGAAGTTTTGACAGCATAATTAAATATGAGACGAAAGAAAAACAGGCGAAAATTTAACCTACCACAAAAAATTTAAACAAGCCTTAAACTAGTGTTAAACTGCTGTTTTGTATTATTGAACACACGTTTGACGTCTGTCTAAGCCTTGTTTATGTATCTGTGGTAACATGAACGATTGAACGTGTCTATAATATAGCAACGTACTTTAGCAGAACGAGTGATAGATGGCCGCTTTGGACTATAAAGCTAAGTTACAAGACTTAATATATAGATATATATACATAGTTAATGTATAAAATATTTTATGTAGTAATTGTAATTGATTTTGTCGTTTTTATCACAATAAATAAATAAATATATACTAATGGAATGACATATATTGGGATAGATCGCCTTTAAAAAAAGTTTTGGGATAATTCTCATAATCCAATTTAGAGTTTCTAATCCGATTAAAGGAAGTTTTTCGGATTAATATTTGTATTACGTCTAGTCCAGCTAGTTTTGCACGTTCTAGCTAATCTTTAGTCTCTCCGTCCAAGATAGCAATTTAAAAACAAACAATATAGAACCGTCGCCTAACTCCAAGCGAATAAAAATAACGAATTTGCTCTTTCTCAATTTTCTAAGTCGACATTCACCATTGGTTCGGAAAATGGTATTGAAAAGAACTTTTATTCGCCAAGGTCTTTTGTGTGCAAAATGCTTTCGGTTTTTCTTTGGAAATCAATCTCTTTACCTCACCCGGTGTCAATGTTGTAATCAAAGATTAACTATAAGTACCTGTATGATACAGCGTATTTTTTACGGGCTACGTGTCTTTATTCTTTAAACTAACTTTGACGGTATCTCATATAGTCACAGCCCAAGTGTTTATAATAATAATAATAACGCCCAACGATCACATACATAGATCCTGGAACCTAACTAGGATTCCCTGTGTCTAGGGACCCAGGAACTACGAGGACCATGGTCCCACAACACCCCGAGTCAGAACAAGTATTTGCACTTTTTTTTCTGTGCACAAATACTTGTCCTGCCGCAGGAATCGAACCCGCAGGCTCTGGGTTATGAGCCGACCTGCTCAACCACCACACCACAGAGGCTGTCAAAATTGTTTTAAATGTAGAAAATAGGTAGAAAGAAGGTACTTAAAAATAATTAGGACTGTATACTGACTTACCCATCTATATTAGGCTCAATATATATCAGAGGCAGCGTACACAACATGCTGGCAGGATGTATTGAGGAAATATGAGTTATGTGATTAAGGCTAATTTTAATTAATTCAATCGCATTAAGGGGGAAGCAAAGAAGCATCTTTCATTTTACACGAGCGTTCAGTCGTAGGTTTAAAATAAAAATATTACGTGGCACTTATGATTCAATTTCTCCAGCCATAATTATGATTCAATTTCACCAGCCGTAATGATCTCTGTATTCCTAATATGGCTAAAATGAAACATTCATAATTGAAGGGGTGAGAACAAAAAGGGTTTAACTGATTTTTTTCACAAAATGACTTATGGGTATCGTTGGATTCAGCGTGAAATTATCTACAATAATACATTCTCAAAATAGCGAAATGAGGCATAAATCTCGAGATTGTGAGTCTAAAAACGGTTTATCTGTCACAGGAAGGAACAGTTCGCTTAGCATAAAAACATTATTATATTTATTTTATTATATTATATTTTTACAGTAATTGTATGTATGATTTAGTACTATATTTAGTATTTTAAAATAGAATTTAAACATTTTCAAGCAACTGAAACTTACATAAACCTTTTCTATTACCTTTAAGAACTCTACATTAAAATGAAGCCGTTGACGTTTAAAGTCAATTTTCTCGAAACTGTCAATTTGTCAGTTAAATCCTTTTTATTCTCAACCCTTCAATTATGTTCCATGTGATCTAAATTTTGTGTTTTATTTATGACCCCTTTTTACCTACAATATTACTTTTTCTCCAGTTCTATGTTATCATTGTATACATACACTTCCTAATCTTTTATTTTTCTACATTTGAGTGCCTACATTTCCATTAACAATGTCAACGTCAACACAATAATTCGAAATGCTAATCGTCTAAATTCAGCTCCATTTGCGATAGCGACACCAAGTCACAAGAATTACGGAGCTGTGAAAGTGGATTGTCATATCAAATCTTATATTATTTCACAAATCTGGCACTCTTGGAACACATGTCACAGAATATTAATATTGTATGACTCAATTTGTTGCCAAGTTTTTTATTAAAAAGTCATTTATACCTAACTAGCTGACCCGGTGAACTTTGTAACAGACAGAACAGTCTCGAGTTATGTGTTCGAACAAAACCGATTTTGTTGTATGCCTCGTAAAACATATTGTATGAAAAAACAGTTTTCTTTTTTCACATACCTCGGCTAACGAATTAGCGCTATTGAACGAAGAAATGTTGCCAGCTTTTTGCAGGTGATCTAAATTGTGTGTTTTATTTATGACCCCCCTTTTTACCTACAATATTACTTTTTCTTCAATTAACATTTATTTAAGTTCTTATGTATAGTTAATATTTTCCTTTCTCCTCAGTTGAATTATATAAGTTACATTACTTGTTCTTATTATAATATGTTTTTAATAGTTGTTAACTGCTTTTTGAGATGGAGTCAAATACAATTAATTAAATACTATGAAAATCGGTCCAGCTGTTCTCGAGTTATAAGTGTTCGAACAAACTCGACTTGCTTTTATTAATATAATCTATGTGTATAGATTATATTTTTCATGCGATGCCGAGGCGAGTCAACTAGTACATATTAATTATGAAAACGATCAATTTAATATATTTTTTCATATATTAATCCTTCAAACATGTAGTAATAACGAAAATAATAAGATGAAAAAAGTCCACACTTCCGCATCCCATAAATATTCATCACTCATAACACTACCCAAACCCATCAAGGCTACGCATGAAATTACCTCGTTCCATATACTTTTTGGAACATAAATTGATTACTTTCAACAATTTTTCTTAACGCCCTTTATTATGATCTACTATTTTGTGTAATAAGTATGTACTTCCGATAATGAGCTAATAATGAAATGGAAAGAAGTAATGAAACTAAAAACAATCATTTTTTACGGAGTATTTGGACTGTCTATTGGTCATCGCGGGCAGTATATAGTCCCATTTTTTGTTTTTTAGTAGGTAGTTAGTGTTTAGTATTACTGTTTATATCATTGTATAAAAGAATCATCATCATATTTTTACAAGTAAACTTAAAATAATTAAATATTATAATATACGATACTTTTTAGTTCCTATATAAAAATAGTTTTTGGATAAAGATTTGATTTTGATTGTTTCCCACTGATCAGATTTTACTACGACTATTCTGGAAATACAGATAAAAAAATATGTTATCTAAAAAAGTATTTAATGTTTCTACTAATTTAGTCTTTAACGACCGTCGCTTGTTTGACTAGTCTGGGTGGGATTATGGTCTTCGTAGTTTCTGGGTCCCTAGACACAAAATCCTAGTTAGGGTCCAGGATCTATGTATGTGATCGTTGGACGATACTATTGTTATTATTATATTGATAGTAGATCATACATACCTCTTCTGTCGCCCGCTTACTCAACGGTGTGTTCTGGTAGCCACATTTGTGATCCAGTTTCTTAAATAGACGCAGGCCACTTTTAGTTATACATTGCCAATTGATGCCAGGTAAATTTTATTATTACGTTATATTTATTAATTGCTATACCTTTTTATGGTATTGAATGATGTGACGAGCTAGTCATTCACCTGATGTTAAGCGCCACGGCCGCCCATAACAGAACAGTGTCACTCGGAACCCTAAAACATAGAGTTTCAAGCGACACTGCACTGCGCACATCATCCTGAGACATCAGCACAGTCTGGTAATAAGATTACTCGACTGTGAGATCAGATCATAAAGTCTCAATTGCCCAGTAATTTCACTAGCTACAGTGCCCTTCAAACCGGAACACAGTAGTGCTTGCACACTACTGCTTGGCGGCAGAATAACTGGCAAAGCGGTGGTACTTACCTAGACGAACTTTGCAGTAAAGTTTTACCACCTAGTAAAGCAGTACTTTTACTAGTACTACTTGTACTAGTACCTTTATCAATATTACTTTATTATTACTCTTTTTATTTATTTATACTATGCCTTTAGATGGATGACCCTAGCCAAAGCTGTGATCTACTACGGTCTACCTCTACTTGTCATCGCGTTCTTCTACTCGCTTATGGCACAACGTCTACTAGCCAGCACGAGGGAGATGCCTGGTGCTCTGCACGGTGGCCAAGGAGAGGCACAGGCGAAGGCAAGGAAATCAGTTGCTTGCATGGTCCTGGTATTTGTTATTGGTGAGTGTAATCTATCTCCAATCATTTACTGATTTTATGAGGGTCTATAGAATAAATAATACTGTACAATTTGGTTTGTATGTTCCATTTTAATTAATTTTTTTTATCAATACCAACTGATAACAAAAAGAGATCTACGAAATAGATAGAAAGGTAGATAAACTTTTTATTGACACTAAGGTAATTAATACAAAAACAGGAAATAACTAATGAGTACGTTACAATGGGCGGTCTTATCGCTAAAATGCCATCACCGATAGAAACGGTCTAGAAACAGAGATGTTCTAATATATGTAGTTTACTGTAGATATCTAACTTGCAGCTAGAATAAAAAAAAAATTTGTAAATTCTTATGAGAAATACATTTTTTAATCGTAAACACAGGGCTTTTCCACGGCACACTACTTACTCGCCTTTTGCATCCAACGGCTCCTAGCGGTTTTGACCTAGTCTTTAAACCACTATAATATTAATATTTATTAATCATGTGTCAAAGGTTTGGTAAGATATTCTGTCTTTTGTCTACGTGTCGACGTGGTGACAACTCATAAAGACTTTGCATGATACTGCAATGAGTCATGAGATAATATCCATTCAAACTAAATTTAATCCTCACTCATGACTCATGAGTGAGGATTAAATATGTTATAAAACATTCTGTTTTATTGTGGTTTGCATTGTCATTCTCTGACTTATTTTATTATTTTTCTATATTTAGATAGATAGATAGATAGAGAACTCTTTATTGTTCCACCAATGAAATATAAAAATATCAAGAAAAACTTATGAACTAGTGTTACAATGGGCGGTCTTATCGCTGAAAGCGATCTCTTCCAGACAACCTTTGGATGGACAGTATTAAATGCAAAAGAGTAGACGGTGGTGTATGACAATTTAAAAGAAACTTATTAGAAAATTTATTTAGTGAACTGTGACGTGACAAGTGAGAGCTTCGACTAATCTTAAACGTCACGAACGGCTGCATAGTCATGCACATTATGCCCATGCAAGTGGCAGTGCAACTCAGAATTGTAATAAAAAAAATACTAAAAAATACACAAGTAAGAATTATGAAGTTTTATCCTTACTAATATTATAAACTCGAAAGTTTGTATGCATGGACATATGGTTTGTTTGTTACTGATTCACGCAAAATATTGAATGGATTTTAATGAAACTTCGCTATATTATAGCTTATACGTCAAAATATAAGCATATAGAAAAAAAGTCCTGACTGACGGACTGACTAATAATTATATCAACGCACAGCCTAAACCGTTGGTCGTAGAGACCAAATGCCATCTCTTCTAGACAACCGATAGAAACGGTCTAGAAACGGAGATTTTCTAATATACGTAGTTTCTAAGATAATAAATATAATTAAGAATAAATAATACTGTACAATTTGGTTTGTATGTTCCATTTTAATTAATTTTTTTTATCAATACCAACTGATAACAAAAAGAGATCTACGAAATAGATAGAAAGGTAGATAAACTTTTTATTGACACTAAGGTAATTAATACAAAAACAGGAAATAACTAATGAGTACGTTACAATGGGCGGTCTTATCGCTAAAATGCCATCACCGATAGAAACGGTCTAGAAACAGAGATGTTCTAATATATGTAGTTTACTGTAGATATCTAACTTGCAGCTAGAATAAAAAAAAAATTTGTAAATTCTTATGAGAAATAAATTCTTTAATCGTAAACACAGTGCTTTTCCACGGCACACTACTTACTCGCCTTTTGCATCCAACGGCTCCTAGCGGTTTTGACCTAGTCTTTAAACCACTATAATATTAATATTTATTAATTATGTGTCAAAGGTTTGGTAGGATATTCTGTCCTTTGTCTACGTGTCGACGTGATGACAACTCATAAAGACTTTGCATGATACTGCAATGAGTCATGAGATAATATCCATTCAAACTAAATTTAATCCTCACTCATGAGTCATGAGTGAGGATTAAATGTGTTATAAAACATTCTGTTTTATTGTGGTTTGCATTGTCATTCTCTGACTTATTTTATTATTTTTCTATGTTTAGTGAACTGTGACGTAACAAGTGAGTTCTTCGACTAATGTTAAACGTCACGAACGGCCGCATGGTCATGCACATTATGCCCATGCAAGTGGCAGTGCAACTCAGAATTGTAATAAAAAAAATACTAAAAAATACACAAGTAAGAATTATGAAGTTTTATCCTTACTAATATTATAACTCGAAAGTTTGTATGCATGGACATATGGTTTGTTTGTTACCGATTCACGCAAAAACTATTGAATGGATTTTAATGAAACTTCACAATATTATAGCTTATACGTCAAAATATAAGCATATACTATAAAAAAGTCCTGACTGACGGACTGACTAATAATTATAATAATATAATATGTGTGTGGACATTTCACACAGCGCCATCTAGCCCCAAACTAAGCAAAGCTTGTACTATGGGAACCAGATAACTGATACAATACTTAGATACTTTTTGTTTGTAAATATATACATAGAATACAATATAACACCCAGACACAGAACAAACATGTTCATCACACAAAATGTTTGTCCTGGGTGGGGATTGAACCCACAACCCGCAGTTCAGAAGGCAGGGTCACTACCAACTGAGCTATCTATTATATCTATTAAATCAACGCACAGCCTAAACCGTTGGTCGTAGAGACTTGAAATTTGTTGGGTGTGTTTTTTTAAAGTGTAGGTATCCACTAAGAAAGGGTTTTTTGAAATTCCACATCTAAGAAGTGGACATGGGTGATTAAATTATGGATTGAAAAAAAAAATTCTTCGTTTCCTATAGGCCACGCGGGCGAAACCGCGGGCAGAAGCTAGTACACTATAATTTATAATGATACTGTGTGAAATTGTAGAAGTACTAGTCCTGCGCAGGCGAAGTTGGAGGCACCAGCCAGTACGTACATATATTACCTAACTGGATCCCAAAAGTCTTGAAAACACGTTTGGAAACACAAAGATGGAGTGAGAAAACATATATCAGGTTATTTTTAAAGAACTGCAGAATCAGTTGATGAACGCAACCATGTTGAGGAAGTTACTTGACATGTATGAATCGATTAATAGATAAAGTATTAAATATTTTACTGATTCAATAAATAAATAATAATTATTATTATTAGTACTCGTTTTGATGTTGTCCTATTATTCCATTCGAAACTACGTACGTCTCTGCCCTCACGAAGAAACACACAACTTCGGAATTATACAGCACTAGTACTTGCTAACTACTAATTGGGAGTTTTGGCGGGAAAACGAAAAAGATCGCATCGCCACATTGTATTAATTTCTAAAACTAGTGTTATTTTCAGTGTTAGTGCATAAAATTGGTGGCATTTTATTCGTTAAGTGCTGAATTACCTGTAATGAGTGTGGAAAAGTGGTATAATGATGGTGAAACTTTTTTTCGTGTTGTTTCCAAAACTCCATAGAAGCTTCTGGTAAAGTTGCCACCACTTTACTAGGAGTATGACTTGACTAGACTAGACTATGACTTAACTTGTCATCATCTTAAATTGGACTGTGACTTGACTTGACTTGACACATTAAATAATATCAATTAACTTGAGAAATTATCAATTACTTAACACTGGCTAAATACACATAAGAGTGGAGCCAAAAAAAAAAAACAAAAAAACTAATTGTCGACTTCCACCATTAAAATTATCACACAGACCATGTGTTTAAAGTTTGTGAATAGGACCACCCTATCTCTTCTTGTGGGTGCCGTAAGAGCCTGCTTAGGGAATATTTATAATAATAATAACGCCCAACGATCACATACTGGACCCTAACTAGGATTTCCTGTGTCTAGGGACCCAAGACCTACATCTATGGTCCCACAACACCCAGACTCAGAAAAAGTATTTGCGCTTTTTTTTCTATGCACAAATACTGCCGCGGTAATCAAACCCGCCGCTTCTGGGTTATGAGCCGACCTGCGCAACCACCACACCACAGAGGCTGTCACAATATCCAGGGAGTAGACAGCAGCACTTTCCTGGGCACATTAAAATCTTTTGCAATCACCAAGTCGCCTGCCAACCGTGGTATGATAAGCGTCTAAAGTGGCGTTTCATGGGAGAGGCTTGTTCAGCAGTCAGTCTCCAGGTTGATGATGATTAAAATTATGATTTATTCAACAGTATTCTTCATCTGCTTTCTCCCGTACCATGCGTTCGAGATGTGGTTTCACCTGTCTCCAACAGCTGAAAACGACTACAATGACTGGACGCACGCTCTGAGGATAATCGGATTCTGTTTGAGGTAATTTTCTTATCAGCTCATCATCAGCTTGAAGACGTCCAGTACATTGGCCTCACCATCACTTTGAGCGGCTGCTTGCCTTTTACATCCAACGGTACTCCGGCCTTTTGCATCCAACGATACTCCGCAGTTTTGACCAGCAGGGTGATCACGGAATTTTAATTGCAATGAAATCTAGCAAAACTACATTCCTATTTTGAAAATTTCCAAAGTAACTATGCACATTAAGCTATGTATTGAAACTGTCAAATTCAAACAAATTTCTGTTTTTATTGGTTGTTATTTTGTTGTATTCAAGTTTCGTCATTGCCTAGCTGGTCATCAGAATACCTAGTAGGTGGCCGAGACCAGCCTATATATACGCTGAAGAGGTTTATTTTTGAATAAATCGATAGAAGACAACAAACACTTCACCAATCTTCCACAAAAACATTCGATCAGTTCCCTGTGCTCACATCATGAATACATGAAACCCTAACGCGCAAATGATCGACCTTTTTATCGCACCCTTATCGCACCTTTACCTCAAAATACCTTCCTTCCATTTGCTTTTTGCCTCTTTACTAGCTCACGCTCGAAAATGCTCATTGTATCTGCAGACAAAGGGTGTTTAAAGTAAAAAATATTTGTTTAAGGTACTTTTGTTTACATCAGCTTTGTTCGTAGAACATTTTGGGCGAGTACTGGATGAACACTGAAAAGTTTATTTTATTTTTATAAATCATAGGCAAAGCATTTTATCACTGTCTCGCCTGGTGTTAATCAATGACGTGGTCTCATATGCATGCATCTTCTATGCAAGCATGCTTTCATACTTGTTCACTCTTGCCTTAAAGACTTCCAGGCTATAGTTTACTGGAGACAAGGACGTCGGCAAGCTGTTCCATTAATTAGCTGTTCGCAACATAATGTTAGTAGCGATACACTTAGTGCGTCGAGGAAATTTCAACCATACATAGATGCCGTGTTTCTGTGCATCTTGTAGTCCAATGAAAGAAAGGAGATGGGGAATTAGATCGTTCAATAATTTCAAAGTAAATTTTGTTTCTCTCATGACATCACTTTTAAATTAAAGAACTTCTCAGCCATATTTTCTAATTACTAAAATGTTTCAAATACTTATTAACAATTTCGATGATGTGCATCATGTTTTCCGTAACAAATTAATTATGCGTTGATACATTTCGTAACTAACTATACTATTTCTTCTTCCTAGTTTCTTAAACTCCTGCGTGAACCCAGTAGCTCTATACTGCGTGAGCGGAGTCTTCCGCCAACACTTCAACCGATACCTCTGCTGCCGGCGGAGCGCCCTCCACCCAACTTGTAGCTCCAGGATATCGAGAACAGCTATCTGCGAGACATCCTTTAGAAGCACTCATCGACATCGGTGTAACAGGTTTGTACATCATCATCATCATCATCATCATCATCATCACCATCACCATCATCACCACCATCATCATCATCACCATCATCATCATCGTCATCATTATCATCATCATCTACTGATGTGTGCCGATGAGTATCACGGCTTATGAGTACGTCTTACTAGCTCAACCCAACCCTCCGTGGGATGAAGGGAAATCTTTCGAAACTCATTCTTCAATAACTTTTTTCTTAAAATAATACATGAGGTATAAAAAAATTACTCAGACGCGGAAGTCAATGTATCCTATCAAAGTAATCCTTCAACCATATTAGATGTCTTTGGAATAATCATAAAGGAGTTTTGGCGGGAAAACGAAAAAGATCGCGTCGCCGCATTGTATTATTTTCCAAAACTTGTGTTATTTTCAGTGTTAGTGCATAAAATTGGTGGCATTTTATTCGTTTAGTGCTGAATTACAGAATTTCCTATGAGTGTGGGAAAGTGGTATAATGATGTTGAAACGATTCTTTTCGTGTTGTTTCCAAAACTTCATAGAAGCTTCTGGTAAAGTTGCCACCACTTTACAAGGAGTTTGAGACTTGACTAGACTATGACTTAACTTGATGACTTGGACTTGGACTGTGACTTGACTTGGCAAATTATATGATAATAATTAACTTGAGATATTATCAATTACTTGACACTGGCTAAATACACAAAAGTGTAGAGCCAAAAACAAACAAAAAAAAATCATAAAAATTCAAATAAAGGTCTTGAATAGATTTCATTTTTCAGTCGCTGCGGTGAAGAAAATAACCTCCATCACTCCCTTCAAAGCCTTAACTTCTCATTTCAATATAACAGAAAAAAAAGGAGTACCTAACCTCCATCAAAGGTTTTGTTGAAACAGTTTCTATCTCTTTTACTGTTGTACTTGGTAAATGGAATGAGCAAGTCCTAGCCATTACCCGAATGTGATAACAACTGGGAATCTTACGCTAATAATGCATTTAAGCGTCTTACATAGTGTTATTGAATAACAACCTAACTTCAATAGGACTTGTTATGAACTGAAAGCAATTTCTAAGTGAAACATTTATTTGAAAAGTTTAATCGGAACTCATAAGAATAGCTTCACTTTGCTCTTTTTGCGTAATCTTCTCGCAAGAAAACTTGGCGAGTTGTATTATTCAGAGAGGCCGAGTTTGGATGTTTGGTATCGTAGATAAAAGCAGTGGCGCTTTTAGTGAAGTTCGAATAACCGCGGTTAATCAATCGGTAGCTAGGTAGAAGGAATATTCTACAAAGTTCGTCTAGGTAGGTACCACCGCTTTGCCAGCCAGACTGACGCCAAGCAAAAGTGCGTTCCGGTTTGAAAGGCTAGTGAAATTACCGGGTAAATGAGAATTTATGAAATAATCTCACAGTCTAGTAATCTTATATTACTAGATTTTGCTGATGTCTCAGGATGACATGCGCAGTGTAGTGTCACGCAAAACTCTATACAGTTGCGAGTGATACTGCAACTAATATGGGCAGCCGTGTCGCTTAACATCAGGCGAACGACTAGCTCGTCATGTCAATCTTTAACATAAAAAAGCCGTTGGTCTCGGTTTTCATCATTAGATAGCATTAGGTAAAGTTGGAAGTCTTCGAAAGGGTTTAATTTTCTGACCAGGGCTTTCCTTCACGAGAAAGCGGGAAGAATAAATTAAATGAAATATACAGTGAGACCGGTACATAAGAAAAAAAACGAGTCTACGTAGGAGCGTTCTATACCATGGAATGAGATCATACATTTAAGGAAAAAAACGAATTAAATTCCGCCGTGTATAATTTAATAATATGGGCTTATTGTGAATGCAGCATCTTATCTAAACGCTCGAATAAAATTCCTCTGAGATGTCTCATGTAATTACTTACACAATATAATAGCATTTTGGTGTTTTGCTCCAAATTCTGTAAAGAAGAGAAGATAAAGCCACGTTTATTTTATTTCACCTGACTTACTCTCATTGTTGTCTGTCCCTTTGAGGGCTGACAAAAGATACTTTCATGCCGTTTATTTGAAGTTAAAACACTATCTTGGTTATTTACAATGTACTTGACGAATTAAACTACGACCATTACCATTACCGACGATTAAGACTAGCTTAAGAATTTTAAGCTGGTCTTATTTTCAATCACATACCTTTATGTTTTATATAATGTTTATTAGGTGGTGGCTTGGTGGTGTTTATTCTTACTAGGTGGTAGGATTTTTCTGCAAAGTTCGTCTAGGTAGGCACCACCGCTTTGCTAGTTATTCTGCCGCCAAGCAGTAGTGTGCAAATACTACTATATATATACCTTATGCGCTATCAAACTTTAATGAGGACGAACTCTAAGTAATGAATATAGTAACACAAATCTTTACTAAAATAATCTTCTATTATTTATAAATATATAATATAATTATATCTTTTATCTATCGACTATAATTAACAATGCTTTTTACGTTAGTCGTAAAAAGTACACACTTTCTAAATAACAACGTTAATTATCTCGGACCCGTTTCCATTGAAGCAAGCATTTTATTTTAATTTGCATTTCTAAAGAAGTGCTTAGAATTGTTTACTATTATATATATTTAAAATTATTATTTTCATTTTGAAAACCTCTTATCTCAGTTCTATGTTTTGAGAGCACATTATTTGCTTTGTCCTTAGCGCAACAAAGTCGTATGTTTATAAGTACCTGTGAGGTATTTCTAACTAATTTCATTCTGTTTTGTCTACAAGTAGGCTTACTTACGTACATATTGTCAAAAAAAAGTTAAATATTTCGAACGAAACACATTTTTGACCAGCTCTGCTCTTCACCCGGAGGCGGGGGGTTCAATTCCCGCGTCAGGACAAGTATTTATGCACAGAAAAAAACGCAAATACTTTTGTTATGACTCTGGGTGTTGTGGAGCCACGGTCTTCTTAGTCCCTCGGTCCCTAGACACAGGGAATCCTAGTTGAAGGGGTGAGAATAAAAAGGATTTAACTGATTTTTTTGACCAAATGACTTATGGGTGTCGTTGGATTCAGCGTGAAATTATCTTCAATAATACATTCTCAAAATACCGAAATGAGGCTTAAATCTCGAGATTTTGAGTCTAAAAATGGTTTATCTGTCACAGGAATACAGTACGCTTAGCATAAAAACATTACTTTATTTCTTTTATTATATTATATTTTTACAGTAATTGTATGAATTAGTACTATATTTAGTAATTTTAAATAGAAATAAAACATTTTCAAGCAACTGAAACTTACATAAACCATTTCTATTACCTTATAAGCACTCTACATAAAAATGACGCCGTTGGCGTTTTAAGTCAATTTTCACGAAACTGTCAATTTGTCAGTTAAATCCTTTTTATTCTCAACCCTTCAGTTATGGTCCAGGATCTATGTATGTGATCGTTGGGCGTTATTATTATTATTATTTTTCTACTGTCAATTTACATTTTATTTTACAAATCGGTTATTTAAACGGTGATTGTTCTATCAACTGTTACAGGAATCCGACAGAAAGCGTGGTGATATCCAACTACGATTACGGAAGCACTAAGAAGAAGAGCAACATCATATCCAGGAACAGCGCTGATGGAGTCACCATCATCACTATAAGAGATACCACCGATTTCTTGATGGGAGAGATGGACGAGAAATGTATAAGCAGATAGATATATAACATTAAACTAGAAAATGGCATACTCTATAGAAATTAAAAATACCAAAAAACCACTTTGGGAGTTAATGCTTTTTATACAAACTGGAATAAGAAGCGACTGTTTTGTATATTTTGATCCTGAAATTAATTATAAGTCATCTAAGAATAATATTATGATAATTTAAATAAATTATTAATTCCTTAGGATTACTTAATATTTTCGTCATCACAGTATCTTATTTATTCTGTGATTTTTCTTGTAAGAATAATTATTGATATTTTAATGCACTGGCAAAAATTTTATTTACCGATGTAGTATTTTATGATTTATTTTATTTTTTAATGTAATACTTAAACAACAAATAAGTATGTTAACAATAAAATGTATTATAGTAGTAATTATGGCTAAAATTAATCTGATGAAAATCTTTGTAAATTACACCCAAAAAAGACCAAAGAAATATTAAATTATTAGTAAGTAATATATAAAATAATAATATTATTTAAATAAGGTAAAGTGATTTTTGTGTAGTTTATAATAAAGATAAACTAAATAATAATGCACTATTAAATTAACATGCTGTGCACTCTACAAAAATAAACTACTAATGCTTAACAACTCCTAAGTTTGCTCTTATGGCATACCCTAATGCAATGTAGTATGTCATTTTAGTATTTAAATTGTTATGAGTGTAATTAATTTAAAATCAATATGTTCTCGACTGTTACTCACGAATAGTGTGTCGGTTTCTCGACCAGGTTTCGAGCATATCCAATCACGGCCGTAGCTAAGGGGGGGGGGGGGGGGGGGGTCATTGTGGGGCAATGCCCTACCTTGAAATCATAATGCTCTACCTTAAAAATACCAAAAAACTAATAACTACTATATATACTAATAATAACTATCTTAGATCATATATATAGCTCATGTTCTGTCACAGATATTATTTGATTACGAATAGCTATTGAATGTACCACGTGATATACATGGTGATTGATTTAGGAGCCCGTGCTTCGAGGGCAGATCAATTATGATATTTTTTTTTACTTCCGCCCTGCCTGTAACCAATGCTGCCCTACCTCAAATACGCTACAGCCTCTAGCTCTAGCTACAGCCCTATATCCGATGCTCTTTATCAGGAGGTGAGCAGCTCTCGCAGCGAGATCGTGGCGGTGACGAGATCGCCGTCGAAAAATCGACACACTTTTCGTAAATTACAGTTTGTTACTCACGAATAGTGTGTCGATGTGTGTGTGAGTAACAAACTGTAACTTACGAAAAGTGTGTCGATTTCTCGACCAGGTTTCAAGCATATCCGATGCTCTTTACCAGAACGTGAGCTCTCGAAGTGAGATCGTAGCGATGACGAGAAATCGACACACTATGCGTGAGTAACAGACTGTTACTCACGAATAGTATGTCAATTTCTGACTGTTACTAACAGTCAGGAATATATTAATTTAAAAGTCAGTATGTTGTAGATGGATAAGTGCGAACTTAGGAGCTGTCAACTAAAGTACAGACTTGCATTAGTGTTCCAATTACGATACCTTGTTAATTACTTCGATACCTATCACTACAAATTAGTTGGTATTAAGTACATGTCTCATATCACATACGTTATTAATTTAATTTAGTAGGTTTTGTTTACCAGCTGACTGTTTAAGTACATGTAACTGTTAGCAACGTATTATAATTACTATTATTTATTTTGTGGTGTTTGTTTCTTTGCTGAATTTTTTCGTATTGTCTGTGACCTAAAACCCTTCACAATTGATGTGAGTTTTTCTTATTTTAATTATTTAATTTATCATTATTTGACAGCCTATGTAGTGTGGTGGTTGAGCAGGTCAGCTCAAAACTCGGAGGTTGCGGGTTTGATTCTCGCGGCAGGACAAGTATTTGTGCACAGAAAAAAGCGCAAATACTTGTTCTGAGTCTGGGTGTTGTGGGACCATAGTCCTCATGATTCTTGGATCCCTATACAAAAGGAATTCTAGTTAGGGTCCAGGATCTATGTATGTGATTGTTGGGCGTTATTATTATTGGTATTTTTGCAAATAGATATCATCTTACGTTTAAAAGAATATGAATGTTAGTCTAAGTTTCAAATAAAATTGATGTTAGTTATAATTGTCACAATGTAAAATGCCCTTTTTGACAGCTATGATGATGATACAATTTAAAAGATTTTACATAAGTTAGAGTCAAAGTCCTCGACCGATAATGCAGCATTGTAAAATTAATAAATAAGCTAACACTCAATTTTCGCATTAAGCTGTTCTTTGTGTAGTGTGTCGTTATATTATGAACTGCATATGGGACATCTCTGTTTGCTTATTTATTTAAATACATACATAAATAAAAAGACAAGAGCATTTTATCTAAAATTCAAATAAGTATGTACTTAATTTCTTAAAAGAACCTTCAGGTTCAGGTGTTTGGTTATCGTTAGTTTCTGTCAACTTTCGAAAATAAATACTTTTACATAAAAATTAAAGTTTCTTATCCTTTTATCCTAAGTAGATCTTAAAAGCTTTTAGACTTTTATAAAGTAAAATAGTAGGTAATTACAGAAATAGACAAGTTATTTTGTAAAGTGAAAGGGCCCGGAACGTTTCTAAGTCCTTGAATCATATAAATTTATACAAACCCACAAGAATAAAAAAAGTGTAATTTTTGCATAGTTTGATTGTTTTTTTTAGCTATAAACGAGGTACTTAAACGACCGAAATATCAGGAACTATAAAGGTATTCAAATCACAATAAATATCCACCGTTAAAGGTTAAAGCTGTGTTTTAACACACCAGACATGGCCTCTGTGGTATGGTGGTTGTGCAAGTCGGCTCATAGCCTGGAGGTGGCGGGTTCGATTCCCGCGGCAGGACAAGTATGTGTGTACAGAAAACAAATATTTGCTCTGAGTCTGGGTGTTGTGTGACGTTGACCCTGTGTCTGGGGACCCAGTTCCTGGGTCCAGGGAATCCTAGTTAGGGTTAGGGATCTATGTATTTGATCGTTGGGCATTATTTATTTATTTTTATCGCTTCGAATAATTTACTACAATAAAAAAAAGTCCTGAGCTATCTGACTTATAAATAAATACCTTACATACAAAGTGCATTTTAATTTTTTTAAATTTTATTATAATCTCTGTTATAATAAAAAAATAAACAGGAATATTTTGCAATTATATTCTGTTTTGTTTCGAATCCTATCCTAACTACCTTTACTACCTACATTAATTATAATGATTATTACAGTATACTATAATATCCAAAACTTAATTTGGAGAATAATTAATATTTCATTAGGTATTGTTCAAGCAAACACGCTCTTAGTTTATTAATTACAATCTACGCAGCATTAATAATTTATTTATTAATGTAATAATAACTAACGAACATTTAAGCGCGGTAATACCAGGCTAGTAAATTTCTTAGGTCGTGCTGAAACTAAATTGATTATTGACAACAATAGCTAAAATAAAATAAACATGGTATCCTTACTTATTTATTTATGAAAGGGTAAAAGTTATTTAGACAATTATTGTGGAGAATGAAATTTCGCATCTTTTATTGCCTGCAATTTTTTTTGTAAAACTTGCCGTTTACGTTTTATGACCCATTAAATGAACCACTTTTTCTATCTCGGCTGATAACTCTTAAAACTATAAAAAAACATTTCAAAAACCGGTTTATTAATAAGGCCACTAACCGTAAACGGTAAGTTTAAATAAATTACAGGCAATAAAAGATCTAAAAATTTATTTTCTTCAATAATAGTCCTAATTACTTTTGCTTAAAGTGCATAGTTTCCGAGATATCGACAAAAAACTATGATTTAAGGTGGCGCTTGAAACTCCACCTGAACCTATCAGCATTTTATGATTTTATGCTCAGTAAAAGACCTTAAACCTTATTTAGAAAAAAATTTGGTCGGAAATTGAGTGCGAGGCAAAATTTTATTTATACTGTCCTATAAGGCCTCAATAGTGGAAAAGTATTGAGCTGATGAGGGATTATTTACTGCTTAAGTAGGCTTACTATAAATATGGGCAAGTTACTAAATACTCAGTTCTCAGTTCAGTTTCATTCCGTTTCATGTGTTAAGTCGCATGGGACAAAGGACAACTAAGATTTCCTTTTAAATGTATCCAATCCCTGAACACCATCCCTATGATATTTTATGTACCTACCCAATATAGCCAGGTTCCCACGAGACAAAAACCCCGCATTTTCTGCAATTTAGAATTACTATATAAATAGGTACTAATTTTGTATAGTAATTCTAAATTGCACAGAATAGAACAGAATAGAATAACGTTTATTAAACTTCACAACGTTATACAATACATCATATAAAAACAAGGAACATTAACTGTTAACTGTAATGTTACTGTGCAAATTTATAATTATTTAAAAATAATTTAGTAGAAAGATTTTTTTCAATTACTTCAATTTAAGGTCGATTGGGAATTCAAGCACTGATACTCCGTAACAGCACTGATTTTGAGGACAATATTGTGTTTCAAGGAAAACACAACATTTCCTTATTATAAAACCACAATCGTATTGAAATAGACCTTATTAATTAAATAGTCACTATAGAGGCAGCTTGAGTCACGATTTCGTCGCTGAACTAATTAGTCATTAAACGATATTTGATTAGCTTTGTCCTAATCACTGTTGAGCGAGTTAGTAATCTAGACTAAACGTGGCTTGACTTTAGACCATAATAATATCAAATCATATACATAGCAAATTTAATTTAGTTCAATTTTGTAGAAGTAATTACAGTCGTCATCTTAAAGGTTTTGGTCATAACCAAATATCTGTAAAATTTACATTCTTCTCCCACAGCTCACCCTCCATCAAATTCGGGGATTTTTCGTATCTGCGTCAGGAAATCTCAAAAAATAACTAGGCCAATTTTCAAGACTACAATAATTTTTTAGGTTGATTTTATAATTTGTTTAGGCTTTATTATGTCCCTTTAAAGAAGCAAAATATGACATACTGTAATTCCAATAACATGACTTTAAAAGGTAATGGTCCAAGGAAAGAAGTACATATAAACGTATATCTTTTGGAATGCTCTTCCAAAAACAGTGTTTCCTTCAAGATATAATATTTTTAAGTCAAGAGTGAATGGGCATCTCATGGGCAAGCGTGCTCCACCTTAGACAACTTCGTCACTTACCATCAGGTGAGTTGTTGTCAAACGCATGCCCATTTTACTATAAATATTTTTTTTTTGTTGTTATGCACGGTCCAGGGATAAACCGTGAATTAATTAAGTAAACCTGTATTAAATAAACAAAGTTGAAGTTGACGCTGACGCTGACGTGAAATGTCACGAGTGACATATTCTGTCAAATTCTCGCTGTGAAATGTTACGAAGGAAAACGAAATAGAGCATTTTAAATATTGATTAAATTTAACTACCGTTTACAATATAAGTGTTTTTTTTGTAAAAGGTTTTACAAAAAAAAAGAAAAACTGTATTTTTGTAAATGTAATTTTTTTAAATGTTTGTTACCTGAGAACTTTCGACTAATTTTGATGATTATTTTTTATTTGAAAGCTGGTGCTTTCCGTGTGATCCTATTTCAACTAGGTCCAGTTATCACAATGGCATCTATGAGAAAACCATATAAGTCTTAAAATTTAAGACTTAAGTAATAAGGACATTGAGTATATGCGCTATAAATGGACGAATAACTTTATAACACGTCAACCGATTTCGATGATTCTTTTTATATCAGAATCGGTAGTTTGATGAGAATTTGGTTAGTTATTGGAGTCAGTTTTTTACGCTTTACGTTTCTTATTTGCCATACTATTTTAGCACAACTTCTAAATGCTTCTGCAACCGCGTTGCTGTAATGTTTAGAGCAGGGTAAAGTATGAACGAATGACCTACATTTAGTTCGCCTATATTAAAACCGATATTCGAAACTAGCAGCTGCATGATATCCTTCGCAAATCCCTTTATTTGATTTGCACTCAACATCACTTCACTTGCTACGGAGTGCGGACAGCGGTATTCTAGTTTAAGCCATTAGCAAAGACAACAAAGAAAACTAACGCTTGAAAATTTCGATTCCGGACACGTATGGATAGGGAATCTTGTGAAATCTGCTTTTAGAACTTTTCTGATTCAGTGAGGATATACTGTTTTTTTAATATAATAACTAAATACAGATAAACCGTGATAAGGTAATTAAAAATAAATAATAATAGCGTCCAGCGATCACATACATAGATTCTGGACTCTAACAAGGATTTCCTGAGTCTAGGGACCCAGGAACTACGAGGGTCATGATCCCACAACACCCAGACTCAGAACAAGTATTTGCGCTTTTTTTTCGGTGCACAAATACTTGTCTTGCCACGAGAATCGAACCCGCCGCCTCAGGGCGGAACAGACCTGCCCAACCACCACACCACAGAGGCTGTCAAAAATCATTGTCAAACAGCTTTCAAGTCTAACAAAAAGTAATTTTATTTTGATACTTTAGCCATTACTTATGTGACCAACGAATTAGTTACAGATGTTCATAGGCTACGGTGATCACTTTCCATTAGGTGGGCTTATTATTAATTCATTTAATTAAAAACTATTTCTAATAGATTTTACTTGCTACTCTACTTACTACAAAGACATTTGAACTATATACTAGCCGCGTTGACCTATAGGACAGTCCAAAAGCTCCAGCCCAGTAGGCAGCGTACCCAACATGCTGGCAGCATTGCCCCGTTATTTAATTAAAAAACCAAATGTACATGTATATGACGGCGGCAACGTCCAGTTGTAAACTCAATGCACAGCGGGCAGTACCGTGATTTACCCTGCGGTAGCATTTAAATTTATTACAGTGGCAACACCGGTAGCTGTCATCGCGCCCCCACCCATCTGGCTATAAAAAGGGAACGCTCGGTGTAGAAAATTTTTGCTCCGGATACGGCGCGGTACTCATGCTGAAGGCCTATATTTATATAGTTTGCCCACCATGCAGAAACCCCTGTGCCTATATTTCTATATTTTTGCAACCCATGTATAACTCCGAGTCTATATATATCTAACTTATTTTTACCACGTAATCCGCACTCTATAGTGCCTCTTCGCCTCGTTGGCGTTAGAAAGCTCTTTAATGACCTCAATAAACAATATGGGCTAAAGCCCATTGCATATAAATGAAACATTGTTTCAATTGTCTCACTATTATTTAAATTGTCGCAACATTCTTATGTTGGACATTTTATACTTTTGCTTTGTTTTATATGTAGGCGTTTTAATAATAATAATAATTTTATTTTATTTCAGATGATTCATTCCAATTTGTTAGTAACATACAACTATATTAGTAGAATCATAATGATTAATTACTTTAAATGTAAAGCAGATCACAAATCATAAATCAATTAATAACAAACTATATTACAACTCCTAATTAATAACTTGGCATTTCGATGCGTCGGGAACACAATGATCTCCGTCCAATGCTTAGCATCGGACCATCTATCCTCTCAGCAACAGCGACCAGGAGGCTGTTGGTATTACCTCGCATTCGCAGCATCAGGGAGGCTATACGCTTTCGCATGGTGGCGTTTAATGAGCACAAGGTGTGAAAATGTATTAAACGAGCTTCTGCCCATAGCTTCGCCCGCGGCGTAGCCTATGGGAAAATATTTCAACCACCTATTCCACCCTCTTAAGGGTGGAATTTTGAAAAATCCTTTCTTAACGGATGCCTACGTCATAACATCTACCTGCATGCCAAGTTTCAGCCCGATCCGTTCAGTGGTTTGGGCTGTGCGTTGATAGATCACTATGTCAGTCAGTCACCTTTGAGTTATATATATTTAGATAGAAGAAGAAGATGTTGGCACACTGAAGTTTATCTGTTCATTTATGTCAACTTGTACTAAAGTTTGACAGCTCCTTAGTTTGCGCTTATCCCTTTTTTGATATGCTATTTTATATACTGCAATACATATGGGTATGTCACAGAGGAATAAGTGTGAACTAGAAGCCGTAAAACTAGTACAAACGGACATTAATTTAGTACTCTTCGCAGTACACACTCAACCATTTAAGGACGGCAAAAATACGCTTAGGCGACCAATGCACCTTTAGTCTTTACGTGATTGGTTATTTTGCTAAAATAATAAAGGCACATTCAGTTGAGCCAAAGTGAATCGAAACTCAAATTTAAAATAATGATTCCATTAGCGACGAGTCACGGTGCTCATTTGTTTGATGGATGATAATCATCACGCCTGGTGTAATAACAATAGCAGTTTCACTCAAAACTTTGAATTGTAAATCGTGCTTTTTGCATTCGATTCAATACCGTAAACCGTCAGTTTTAAGGTCTCATTTCCATGTGCAACTCTGATCTGTAGCCATCCGGTAACAACGTCTCATTTCTCTGATAAACTGGTCGTCTGGCAGCGACAGCTTTGTCCTTGGCTCTTGCTTGCCTGATGCACTTTAAATAATTTAACCTCTTATTCACTTTTTGTCTCGCCATTGTCATATATTTGAGATTGAGTGTGTTTCAGTGTTTATAGTTGTCCAGCTAGTTTGATAATGGGTGTGTTGCAGTGTTTGTATACACGGTGGAATTGAATTCGCTCTTTTTTTAAATGTATGTACTCAGACATGCTATAGAATTTACGTACAAGAACCAATTTAAAAAAAAAAAAGGTTTGTTTTAGTATAAATTTAGAGCGTCTTATAATAACTGCTTGACAGTCGACATGTCTATTTAACGCTACAAACAGCGCGGGTACCAGCTGAGTGCTTTGTAAATGTTTCGTAGGCAATAAAACACCTGCTTTGTTCAATGTCGCAAAGCTTTTCCTTAAAATTTAAATTTGCAGTAATTTGACAATACCTAGATTTAAGTTTTATTTCATAAGTACTTTTTTTATTTAGCTATATGGGAGCGTTCTATAGCATGGAATAAATACATACATTAAAGGAAAAGAATTAAATTCCACCGTGTATAATAAGCCAGTTGGTTTGAGAATGGGTGTATTTCAGAGTGTTTTTAGTTGTCCAAATGGTTTGAGAGAGAGCGTGTTTCAAACTGTTTATAGTTGTTCAATTGGTTTAAGAGAGAGGGTTTTTTTTTGTTTAGTTATCTAGTTGGATGGAGAGTTAGTGTGTTTCCGTTTTTAGAGATGTGAGTTTTATTTCCGATATAATATTAGTGGCTTTATTCTCACTCGGAGCTATTCTAACTTGGAACAAAAAACAAAGTGGTAAAGAAATATGTCGAAAGCGATACCATATACAGGTTACACGCATTATAGAAGCACTGCGATCAGCAGCACCATATAGATATTAAAAACGTTAATTTGAAGAAAAAACATTAAGAATCAAGAAATTCGTGTAATGTATGATTGCGTAATAGACTTAGCATCCAGTAAATAGGGCAAATTCTAATCAAACAAAACAATTATTAATATATAATAATTATATATATAATTTTGCGCAATATTTTAAAAATCTCCGACACTCCACTCATCAACCAAAAATGAGCACAATGATGATGACTGATGATTTTCAAACGGATGAATAGATTTCTTAGATCAGAGCTAATTCATACACAGTCGGAGTTGCAGGTTATATATAAAAACATTTAATTGATACCCATGCATACAACATGTATGTTAATAACGAATTACCATCAGAGCAGCATATATTGTCGGCATTCAACATTTTAGGGAATGTTTAATGAAATATTATAATATTTATTTCATTCTAAATTAAAAAGTTACATTCAAAGTTTAGTTGAATCAATTTTGTCAGAATTTAGGATTAATATAAAATATTTACAATATTTTAATAAGTATTAAAAAACAATCTCACTAAAACTAGTATTTCCTAAGCTGTGCTGAAACCAAAGAACATACCTATAGAGCTTCAAATATTCATTGCGTTCATTTGCTTTATAAAAGTTATATACGGTGCAGGCGTGAGGTTGCAAACCTTTTCCCGGAACACAAAATAAATAGCACGAGTACCAGGAATATGGATTAAATTACTTCATTTAACTAAAGGTTAACTGCCCTGAAATTTTCTTCCCGCCATTTCAGACCATTTAGAAGAGACATTAACGCTCTTTATAGCATTTCGAGACCCATCCAAGCTCACAGAGTCATTTAGTGGAGAAAACTATGAAGATTGCCATTAGTGTACGTTTATGGAGCTTGAAAAGGACCGTAATAGTCTAATCTGATGTGATAAAAATGTATGAGAATGCAGAAACCTGGATAACAATGTTAAGTGATGATACTGAAAAAAGCTAATTTCAGATAAACAGATTAATTTTATTTTAAAGGATAACAAAGTCATTTGATTATTAAATTTAAAATGGCATCACCTTTCAGAACTCAAATATCTATGGATGAATGTCAATTTCTTTTAGTAATGTCTTATAGAAAGATTTTTATTACTTCGAACTTGTCTAGCATTTACCATGCTCTCACCAGATGGGAAGTTCGATGCCATCGAAGATGTAGCTTGCTAGCCAAGTAAATACCTATTCACTTTTCTCTTGAACACGTTCTGGTCATATTTCACCGGAAACACAGACACTGGCAAGGCATTCCAGATAGAAGATAAATGAGTAGCTAATACGACTTCCCAATCACAATTATCTTTAATAGTAGGTAACTGTTTTTTTAATATGCTAAAATGGGCATAAGTTTCAATTGAATCAATAAGCGTGACGACACAGATATTCAAGAACATCTAGTGTAGCTCCAATAAAACAAAAATATCTAGATTACCTATATTGAGCCCAATAAAACCAAATGCAGGTGAGTTTTAGGATACCTATTAATAGGGTACGCTATTGTCTAGTGGCATTTCGACTGAATATAGGTCAGCGCGGCTAGACTAGTACATAGTTTGATTTTTTTTTAGTAGTTGCATATACCTAGTAATATTTAGTAGTAGTTGGTATTATTGCAAAAGTTTAAAATTAAAGACAATTTGCCCATTTACAAACATTAGGCAGGTGTATCGCTAAAAACTATTAGAAAATAAATATTTTAGTATCACTATTTCAATTATTAGATATACGTTTGACCATATGGTAAAGTTCATTTTATCAAAGCTCAGGTTACAGCTACTATTATTACTATTAATAGGTATGCATAAATACACATAAGCATCTTTAAAAATCATTAACATTAAAAACATATTTCAAATCCCAGTGAATGTCAGGCAATTCCATATTGTTTCGTAGTTATGGTAAGTACCAAAATAGCTTAGGTTGTATACGTACAATTACCTGGAAAATTATGTATCCTTATGGATCTAAAAGTTTCAAGTATAATAAAAAATCGTTGTAATGTTTTAGTTATGTTTTTGCAACATGTCTTTATCTTATTTTAATAGAATAGCTGGTACACGTTAAGACAAGTTTTGGAGTCGGTAATAATGCCTTTTAGAGCTGTTGGGTACCGCCCATAAGGATAATTTTTCTAGTACCATTGCGTTAAAATCTGCAATGAATTAGTCGCAGAAAGAGTAAAAGATTTTCACCAGATAATGTGTTGAATTGACCTTTTACATTTAAATAGAAATCGCAATAGTACCTTTTAGCGATTTCCATTTCACCAATACAAAAGTCGCAAAAACAAAAAATGGAATGCTGAACCTAAACTTGATCGTGACTAATCAGGGAATGCTATACCAATCAACATCAAGCAAAGATATTTTATTCGTACTTCTGTGGTTATACCATAAACTACTGTAGCGATTGATAGCTAGCTCAAAGGTCAAGTCTGCGTCAACGGATATTGCATGTGGTTGGTGTTCGTACCGAGCATCATTTATTGCGTTGCGAGTTCGAAGTTTGTTTACTTAGCCCAATGTGTGCTCTGAAATTGAAGTTTGGTGATCGTAGCGCAAACCGGTGCATACATTTATATAATGCATTTCCGAAACATTACAAACAGTTTTGGATTGAAAAATGTCGATGGTTACCTTTATTTCTCCGACGGCCTCTGTGGTGTGGTGGTTGAGCAGGTCGGCTCATAACCCGGCTCATAGAGGTGGCGGGTTTGATTTCCGCGACAGGAAAATATTTGTGCACATAAAAAAAAGCGCAAATAGTTGTTCTGAGTCTGTTTGTTGTGGAACCATGGTCCTCGTAGTTCCTGGGTCCCTAGACACAGGGAATCCTAGTTAGGGTCCAGGATCTGTGAATGTGATCATTGGGCATTATTATTATTATTATTTCGCCCTGTTAGCACTTTGTCCTTCAGAACTTATGGCTGAAAGTCTAAGTTTTGTAATTGAATTTCTGGTACCAGATGGTTGTGTAATTTATGAAAGATGTCACACAGCAGCTTCTAATGCGGAGGCTGTGAGAAGTAGAAGAAACTGATGCCTATGTGTGCTGAAGTGTAACAGGGTGGTCAAACAATGAATGGTGCTTAGGAACTTGGGACGTCAGTGCAGGCATCCTGGAATCCAATTCCTGACCTGCTGGCCTTCTTTAACGAAGAGTAATGATGAGTGCCACCTCACCCAAAAAACGGGCTGTTGTTCGGGCGCTAAAAGAGTTTGCATACGAAGTACTAAGTACTAAATTACCCAGTGTGTTCACATTGTCCTGTGGAATTCAGTAAGAATACAGACAGACGTTTCTTAAGACTACTTATGAAACGTCTGTCATTGTTAGTTTCTGGGTTGGGCAATTGTCCTATCTAATATTGTTATTGGAAGCATACTGATATCTTTTTTTTTCAAAGTCTTTAAAGGTTTTATCCAAATTAATGTTGTAGTCCAAGTCCAAGTCAATGGGCCACGGTATTTGACATCATGTCGAGATGGACCACTAAAACACACAAACTAATGCTAGAAACGTAAAAAATTTGGTCATGTAATCAGGGCAAGAGTAGGCCATGGTCCAGTACGCTGGCAAAGCGCAGCTTGACACTATGTCCTCTAATTTTGTGATTCTTGAACATACCAGTTTCACTCGCAATTTTTTCCTTCACCGTTATAAAAGCGAGTGCAAATTCCACAGATAGTTTTAAGGTCATCAATGCAGAGTCGATCAACATTATCAATACACAAGTTTTCCTACTAGCTTCTGTCAAGTAACTACTATCTAATATGTGGTTCTATTTTATAGCTAAACTGGTATCTTACGTCAATATAGTTCGTGATGTTCCATGAGAATTTACCGGAGCAAGGAAAATGAGCTTTGTCGTGACGTAAGTATAAACGAAAGACAATAAATGAGTTATGCGAAGATGCACGTCCGTTGTAATAACCAGGACATGATCGCCAGAATTGAAGAACCTTTGCTGAACTTTTTGTTCTGAACCTTTGAGAATGGCTGATTTGGCAGCCGGCACGGGTATCTTCCCCTGGTAGGTACTTAATATAGAGCTCGGGGATCTTTCGGAGAACTCACCGGTAACCATTAGCACTGCGTCGCAACTCGTCCTGGAGATTGCTCTGACTCCTTTAGATTGGTGACCTTTATATGCCTATCATCATGATCGTCATCAGTTCAATACGTTCCCATTGCTGGGACACGAGCCTTCTCCCATATTAGAGGCTGTAGGCGAGAAATTGCGCCAGTAGTGGGAAAGATAACTTTTTTATAATTTCGAATATTGTACCTAATGGGCTTGCTATATAATATTTGACATTAAGCACTTTGTAATTTTATATGCTTAGTACAACAACTTATTATTAAGTAATTAATATCATTTTGTCTTGTAATAGTGTTAGAAATAGCTTATTTGCAATGAAATCCTTTGACTGTGACTTTGAAATTACTAAGTTGTTCAAGTTCAAGTTGATAAATGACACATATTTAAAAATTTTGTGATTGATTTTGTATTCTGACAATGTTTTCACCGTTGAAAGAGATAATAAAAATAATGACAATAATAACGCCCAACGATCACATACATAGATCCTGGACCCTAACTAGGATTCCCTGTGTCTAGGGACCCAGGAACTACGAGGACCATGGTCCCACAATACCCAGACCTAGAACAAGTACTTGTGCTGTTTTTCTGTGCACAAATACTTGTCCTACAGGAATCGAACCCACCGCCTCCAGGTTATGAGCCGACCTGCTCTACCACCACACTACAGAGGCTATGAAATCATATCAAACTTCTGGTAATTGTTGTATAAGACTCCACTTCCTACAACAAACAGTAAAGGAATAAATCAAACTGTCATCAATTCTGGGCTCATTGTGTAAACGGTAACTTTCAACCACATAAAAGCCAAACATCTTCTCTGAGTCACTTTTTACCACAGGAATTAGATACCATGCTGCCTTGGCCTCAGGGTTCAGGTCCACCAGTCTTCTAGCCTGCTCAAAAGTCTTGTAGTTATATTATTCATAAGGATGAGCTGTTTTGTGGCAAAAAATAACTAATATGATTCATTTACAATCTCAGGTGCAACGCATCAATATAATCTTGTCAGTTATAAGTATTGTCTTATGTTCTGACCTTTGATGCCGATGGACATTACGCATTAAGATTTCTATAAAAGATAAAGGTTTGTTTTATTTATTGTCCGTTTTGATATCCTGTTAGGTATACTTATTATTTGATTTGGATATTAATGAATTGGATAATTTAAAATTGCTTAGCTATAGCTTTTACGTTTGTCATTATTATAAACAAATAGCTGAGCCGCCCCTTATAAGAAAATTAAGGTAAATTAGTTTTACGCTCTAGTCTTATCCAATAGAAGAAGAAAGTGAAAGAGAAAAAGATTGGGGATAAGGATGAGTAGATGGAAAGGTGAATGAGGACTCAGAAAGTGAAAGAGAATAAGATTGGGGATAAGGATGAGTAGATGGAAAGGTGAATGAGGACTCAATAGAGTCCCCATTCACCTTTCTCTTTCACTTTCTTTTTCTACTAATACATACGCGGGATTATAAGTAAGATAGGTATTTATCCGAAAATTGGTTTTAATGGTGAAATTTATTTTTATCAGTTTATGTTTCGATATTTTTAGAAATAAATAAGTTATTCTTTTGGAGATCTATAACTGAAAAACAGTACCGCAACATATAACCTATTACTTAGTGCTCGCTTGTCCATCTCTGTCTGTATACAACATTAGATGGGTCTCGGACAGTCGAATGATAAAGTAACCCTTAACTCTTCTCGTGTAAGCAAGTGAGCAGCTCGTGGCAGATTTTTTAGACCACAAAAGATTTTTCATTGACGTCTTACGTCAATAGCCGGGACCGACGGCCTAGAGAGCACGTTAAGCCGTCTACGTGCTCTCTGAACTCCAAAGATGATAGCGCTGAGTTGTATATAAATACCACTTTTTGTAGCGGTTACCCTATCTAAGTAGAAAACCGAATGAGTCGTTTTTTATGTTAAAGAATGATATGATAAGCTAGTCGTTTGCTTGATGTTAAGTGAGATGGCTGCAGATATCAGTTGCAGTGTCACGCGAAACTTAATATTTTGGAGTTCCGAGTGACACTGTTCTGTTATGGGCAGCCATGTCGCTTAACATCGGGTGAACGACTAGCTCGTCACATCATTCACTAACATAAACAAGTAAAGATAGATCTATGGCAACATTCACTACCTAAATTCAAATTATAACTGATTCAACCACAACAATTGAATAGTCTTCAAATAACCCACAAAACAAACTAGTCTTCAAAGAAAAACAAGTTTGAATCACTTATGCATATGAGATTGGGGGTGTGTGATAAACGCTGACTTGCAAAAACCCATATCGATACGTCACACGTTCTCAAAACCCAAACACCAACGCAATTAGACCCCTCCTTCTCAGTCCACGTTCATAAATCTGTTGCATTAAACGCACGGCATGGGAAATGATTCACGCATGTAGAGGTCTTCAATAATTGGTTATATAATTGCTATAGACAGAACGCGATGTGACGCCATCATCGTTAGGAACCAATGTATCGCATTGAATGGGTTTTTACGTTGGCTTTAAAACGGTAATAGAGGTGTAGATGTTGAAAAATATTTAGCTTTTTTTTAAAATCAATCAGCCTTATTATTATTTTTTTTTTTTTTTTTTTTTTTTTTATGCTACTGAATGATGTGACGAGCTAGTCGTTCACCTGATGTTAAGCGGCACGGCCGCCCATTACAGAACAGTGTCATTCAGAACCCCAAAACAGAGTTACGAGTGACACTGCACTGCGCACATCATCCTGAGACATCAGCACAGCCTGGTAATAAGATTACTAGACTGTGAGATCAGATTATAAAGTCTCAATTGCCCAGTAATTTCACTAGCTACAGTGCCCTTCAAACCGGAACACAGTAGTGCTTGCACACTACTGCTTGGCGGCAGAATAACTGGCAAAGCGGTGGTACCTACCTAGACGAACTTTGCAACAAAGTACTACCACCTAGTAAACTTAATAAACACGAACTAGCTTTAGACTAGTTACACCATCTTTTGTCTCTTTCGATCCAGCTAAATATTCCAGTAGCAAAAATAGGACAAAAGCTGAAGTAATAATACCCGTTTATTAATAAGGCCGAAGATGTTTACTGATTAAGCTTAAGAGGCTTAATATTAAGGGTTTGATACTCTTATGCCCATCTGTAGAAAGTTTGACATATTTTATTTGCATTTACCCATACATATAAAATTCAAAGTCCTGACTGACTGACTGACTTATATATTAACGCACAGCCTAAGCCGCTGGCCCTAGAGGCTTGAAATTTGGAGGGTGTGTTTTTTGTTAAGTGTAGGTAGGTTACCACTAAGAAAAGGTTTTTCGAAATTCCACCCCTAAATGGTTAAATAGGGGTTGAATTATCTATAAAAAAAATCTTCTTCGTTTTCTATAGGCCAGGTGAAGCCGCGGGCATAAGCTAGTCCATATGAAATACCTACTCAATGTATTTAGGTATGTCACAAAGGAATAAATGCAAACTTAGGAGCTGTCAAATTTTATTACAGAGAGCCATAAATCTAAAAATAACATATTGATCACGTACTTACACTTTTTTTATTCTCATCACATCAACAGCTGAAAGATCCGCTGCTGAAGACAGATCACTTTGGATGCTTATCATGATTGCTGTTGGAGATGAGGATCACGGAAGCGACAAAAAAAAGATAAAGTTAAAAAGTTAAATTGAACGTACGAGTATATACGCCGAATTAAAGGGTAAAAATATAAAACAGAAAAATATTAGAGAAAATTGACCGCCTGCTAGCTTTTACTTTTTTAACACCGAAAAAATATGACAAAAAATTAAAAAGGGAATCCATAAAATAAAAAATACCTAGTACATAAAACTTTCATGAGCGCGTCGCTAACAGTTGCCGGGCCATTTTCTATTACCGATGAGAATGCTGCTCTTACGGCATCCACGGAAAGAGATGGGGTGGTCCTATTCAAAAACCTATCTATCTATTAAAAAGAATGATTGGTTTGTATTACTGTGGTGTATGAAAATAGGTTTTGTATTAGTTTACAGTCAACCTCTTTTTGTATTGTTTCATTCTTTTCTTTTTCTATTGTATTTGATTGTCTTTTGTTTTTTCAGTTCTTGTCTTGCTCTTTAGCTCAATAAATATGCTTTTACTAAAATTATTGTGTTCGCTTTACTAAACATAATAATAACTATCATTTTGTATGTGTGTGTACAAATGATAAGAAAAATATTTCTTCCCGTAAACTACTTCACTTCTACTACTACTATCACTTCTTTACTACATTTCTTGTATAATCACTACAGAGTTTCTGCACGAACATAATTCAGTTTATATTTCAATCATCAAACTATATTATTGGATGATAATTATACCTGCAAATAAATGAAAAATCCGTAAATTATACTGATTGAATCTTTTTGACAAAACCATTTACTTTTCGGTACTTTTAGGAAAGAAAATTCCACCAGTTTCGCAAGTTTTTACTTCAAACTTGTCTAGCATTTGACCGCGCTCTCACCTGATGGGAAGTGACGATGCAATCGAAGGTGTATCATGCTAGCCAAGTAAATACCTATTCACTCTTCTCTTGAACACGCCCGGGTCATTTTTCGCCGGAAACACAGACGCTGGCAGGGCATTCCATTCCTTCCATTCATTCAAGTACAACCAAATTAATTGTAAATTCCTTTAGTTGGAACCTCTAGCGGTCTTCTTAGCTCTATACCCATTGATACGAGAAGTAATCATCTCCCATTTATACCCGCAAGTTCCTCAACCAACGTCAGTCAATATTGGTTTCCGAGGGTGCAACTCGTGCAACTGGTGCAGCGTCGAATTGAAAATATCTTACTACTTACATAAATCATATTTGCAGGTAAGACGATTTTTTTTTATTTATTCACTAGCGGCCCGTCCTGGCTTTGCACGGGTGGGGACATTTATTTTTTAAACATTTTGGCATAAATATTTATTTCTTGCAATTAAAATAGCCTATATTAATAAGTGATAATGTAGCATTCAAATGGTGAAAGAATTTTTAAAATCGGTCCAGTACTTTTTGAGCCAATTTGTTACAAACATACTTACATACAAATCTTCCCTCTTTATAATATTAGTAATGTAGTATTATGTATATATTAGTAGTTATAATGATAAGACGTAGATACGTTTTGGGTTGCTGTTTGTAAAAAATCGTGAACCAAACCAAATAACGGTATAAATAATATCATATAAATATAAATTGCAATTATAATTATTTAACAAAAATATTATTGTAATAATTATGATAAACAATTTTTTTTTTCTCTTCACAAGTAATTTATTGACTGAGAGTTAGCATACGGATTTTATCATCACAAAAAGTTTATAATGAATAAAAAAGATACAACCAATAAAATAAAAAATAAAAATATTATTATTTTATTATATAACTTATTTATCATTTATCTACTGAGATGTCAGCTTGTTAAAAATAATATTAATAAAAAAATTGTAAGAAAATTATGTTTTTGGGATTGAGAATAGGTTAAGTTTATAGTGTCACCTTTACTTATTAAGTACTACGGTATTGATTTATTCTATTTATATCTTGTGTACATATTTTTAGGTAATTTACTTATATAATTAATTTGATTTCGAAAAGTTCTTGTGATAAATTTCCCAGAGAATTATTGACAGAGAATCTAAGAAAAAGAATCAAATAAAATTCTCTTTTTGATACAGTGTATTTTCTCATGTATTTATGGAACAAAAACATAAATGCACTGCACTGGGTCAGTAAACAGAAAAACGCGTACAAAAACCGGTTCTAACTGCTCCTATATTTTTTCTTTTTCAGACATAATGGTGGCAACTAGAATCTTATTAGCCCTTGCGTTTGTCAGCATTGTTCAAGCGCAAAGACCATTTTACGCTGGACTACGCCCAATAGGATACCCGGCAGTGCAAACGGTTAATCTTGAAAACAGATTCGGCGATGACGTTGAGGTGCCAATCGAGGCCCGTGGTGATAAAGACCTGGTTTACAGATTAAATCAGATGCCAGTGGATAATCAACCTTTCTGGTATATAAACTGGAAGCAATACGATGCATTGAGAAAGCAGCCGCAAACCTACCCGCAGAGGCAAAATTCATTCATTGATAACTCAAGAAGATGATAGACTAAACAAAAATATTTATTGAAATAAGAACGCGTGTGGATTGAAGCAATTAAATATGGAAGCTACATCGATAAACTTTTGCTACGATCTCAAAATTAGAAGACGAATCCAGCGCAGTTTTGGTAAAACCAAAGTATACCATCTAACTAACATGTTTACCAAAAACACAGCTATCTTCTTGCCATGACAAAAAAATATTACAATATATAAGTATTTTTAGTATCTAAAATGTATCATTGTATTTTATTTAAATGTACAGTTCGCCTAACGATAAGCAAAAAGCTTTAGTCTTTACCTATGAAATTGCCGTTTTAGTTGCAAAAAGTTAAAGTATTTTTTTTTCGAACTTATTTATTTCTTTTATTCAAAGTAATCACCCCTGCAATCAATGCATCTTTGCCAACGCTGTAGCAGTTTATGGATGCCCTTCTTGAAAAAATCAGCAGGACGGGAGACAACAAACTCTTCAAAGGCGTTTTGTACTGCCTCTCAGGAATTGAATTTTTTTCCCCCTAAAAAGTGGTCCAAATTTTGGAAAAAGTAATAGTCGGTAGGCGCAAGATCTGGTGAGTATGGCGGATGAAGGAGAGCTTCCAAACCCAACTCATGCAGCTTAGAGACGGTCTGTTGTGCAGTATGGGGTCGCGCGTTGTCGTGAAGTAGCAGTGGAGACGACCGATTGACCAAAGCTGGTTGCAGACGTGCGAGTTTCGCCATCATTGTGGTCAGTTCTTCAATGTACACATCTGCAGTAATGCTCTCGCCGTTTTGTAAAAAGCTATGATGAATCACACCAGCACTAGACCACCAAACTGTGACCATCACCTTTCTAGGGGTCATTTTTCGTTTTGCACATTGCTTTGGTACCGAACCAGGATCTAACCAACTTGCTGAGCGCTTTCGATTGTCAAAAAGAATCCATTTTTAGTCGCACGTAACAATTCGGTTCAAAATTCCTTTATTTCTGTGCCTGTTAAGCAGCGCAAGGCAAGTCTCGACGCGTACGTTGCGCTGGCGATCGTTAAGTTCGTGGGGCACCCATCTATAAAGCTTTTTTATCTTGCCAATCTGTCGCAAATGGACCAATATTGTTTTGATGCTAACATCAAAAGCTGCTGCCAGCTCAGCTGTAGATTGAGATTCATCAGCTTCCACAATCGCCTTTAATTCATCATTGTTGACCAAAGTTTCCGGACGACCACGAGGTTCATTTTTCAAGTCAAAATTCCCAGAACGGAACCGAGCAAACCAATAACGGGTTGTACGTTCGTTTGTACAGTTCTCTCCGTAAACGTCGTTGATGTTACGTGTCGTTTGTGCCGCGTTGGTGCCACGACGGAACTCATATTCCATAATTACACGAAATTTCAAAGTATCCATTATGAGGAAAAATGTTGAAATGTGTTGAAAATACACCGCTAATCAATAAACAAAAGACTTATATTGTAAATAGAATGTCATATTTTTAAAACAAAATTAATTTGAATTTAGAATTCATAGCCAATAAAAACTTTTTTGTTTGAAAAAGTCTGTACTGCAATACGGCAATTTCATAGGTAAAGACCTATTATTATGTAACTGTACAGTAATTGCATTTTTCTGTATAATAAAGTCGTTTTTTGTCTATTTTTAACCGTTTGTCCGTTTACAAGAATGTGTTATTAATGAGTTAGCATTAGAGAACAAATATCATATACATATTTGACCCCAATCTTGGATAGTTTGTCAAGTAAGGGCAACATAGTTTTTTTATTGTGAATGTTATTCATCCTTAATAATGAATTTATTTTTCTTTACTAGTATAGAAGAAATATTCACATTTGTGTCTTTAAAAATTACTGTCTCGTTTCACTCCTCCACATTAAGATCATAAATAATGACACAGGGTTTTTTTTGAGAGTGCTGTCTATGCGTAATTACCAATCTGTAATATTTTATTTCTTAAAAAATCTTGCATTTATACGGGGTGCCTTTCCAAAAAATCGGCTAAGCGCGAGTCTAGCGCGACTTTTTGTGTACATATTTTTATAAAATAGTGATTTCAATTAACAATGGTTAAAGAGTTGTTTAGATATCTTGAACAATTACGATGTCGTTTACATTATTCCTCACGGAGATGTCTTGATGTAAGATACTACGGCTGGTTTCCACAGTGCAGAGCTATGTAGATATAGATAATTATGTGACATGATCCATACGATGCGATAAAACATAGCCAATTAAGATAAAGGCACTACGAATCATCCTGTCGAAGGAAATATAATTATGGGGAAAAAGAATGAATTAATGGGAGGGCAATGTTATGGAAGGATCCGTCTCATTCTTTTTCCATACCTTTCTCTTTCTCATCTTCTTCTTTCCTTGGACAGGGTTAGGTTGTAAAACTATTTTACCCGTCGGGGCGGGTCTATTGTGAACTAAATCTAAAATCTACTTTTTGTCATTTACCTAACAATGAATTGATATTTTTTATAGCAAATATCTTCACAATACTTTTAACTTACCTCAACCAGATTAATATCTTTTAATTTATCGTCTATTGGCGTGCACGACTTCAGTATATACCTCCATTATAATGTATAATTGGCGTGATCCTGACAAGTTTATTTGTTTGTTTTTTTTTTTGTTTAAGATACATTATTTTAAATCCGTAAGACAAATTGTGATCGAAATCTTTTCGGGAAAGGATATAATAATACTAAAAGTAAATAATAAAATTGTTTGATATCGTATTAACGATTTAAAAAGCAAATTGTTACGTAATACGTTTGAAATTGATAAGAAAATAACTTATGTGATTGGTAAAATATAAACGAAATCTCTTGTGGGATTGTATGAATAAATTGAACCAACAATTGCGAGTTGTTAGAGAGATTCATAAGAAAAAAAAAAACAGTTTTAGTGCAAATCCTATTAAGTTGGTATACGATTATATATCGTTATTAAGTTAAAATTACTTTAGACTACGATCAACCCGTTTATTCCAATATACCAAGTTTGGCAACTGCTTTTCAAACTGGAAAAATATTTTGACGCATGAATTTTGTATAAATTGGTAAAAATATATTATAAAGCAACACCCCTTAGTATAGGTTCTGAATTTCATTTTAATACCCTTAGTCATAGAATAGAAGTAGCATAGAAGTCACACAAACAAACAGACAATACAAATAAAAATTGTAAATGTTCTAAGAGGTATATTAACTATAAATCCAATGAAAAATTTGTGATTACTTTGTCCGTATTGTAATAGAAATCAGTAAAGGGGAATTTTAATCACACTTGGAAAATTAATGTTACATTGGAACAATAGAAAATTGTTCAAGAAATAATACCTTACAATTATTTATAAATCATGCAAGCTTAATTGGGTTGATAATTTTATTATTTAATGGTTGTTCTTATGACTCTAGTAAAGTTATAATAACAATCATTACTCATATTAATAAACACACTATTATAAGGTTATTGAAAAAATGCTAACCACATTTTAGGGACAATTTCAGGGACTTTGTAATGAATATCTGAAAAGACACATACATTTTTAAAGTAACGGGAATTTTTTTTATATACATTAAAAAAAGTCATGTGTTTATTACGTCAAGCAAATGACACTGCTATATACCTAAAAGCCTTGATAGTACCGTAAAGAGCCTCAGCGACATTGAAATAGGTCCTTAGTATAAATAGTGGGCCTTAAATAGTGGGCCTTGGTGGGACTAAAAAGGGCTTTGAAAGAATTTGCTTAAAAGAATTTATCAGGACGTCACTGCGAGCTGGTCTGCCCGCTGGCTGATCAAAGAATAGAAAAAAAAGAAAGTAGAAAAACAATGACGTAGTTGTAACTTACGGTAAGTCTGAGTTTACGATTTCATTTTCACATCTTTTTAAGGCTTCACTTTCAAGTTTTGTTTACTCATTGTGCGCAGAATTTTAAATAGCCGTACCAAACCTTATGAAGCTTGTGGTTTGGGTCATTAAACGTTGTAATAATATTAATAACTGCGCGTCTGTTAAATAATATACCCAATAATAAGTTTGAGTTTTACCCACTCTGATTGATTAATAATGATTTTCTCACTCGCTAAGTAACCATAACAATTAGTTATTATAGGAAGGTAGAAGCGTTTTCCTCCACATTGTTCATAACTACGTAGTTAAGAAATATTGAATTATATGTTGTAAAAACGTCTGTTGATGATCCATTATCTGCTCTATTATAAAGGTTTTAGAATCTACCAAAAGAAAATATTAGTCGATTCAAAGGTTGCGTAACGAAATTGGACAAAGTTTCTCAATGAATGTTGGTTGAAAGCGATCAGTCTCAAAGGAAGAACAGAACTGCAAATAATTACAAACTCTATATATTTATAAGTACGTCACTAGTGTAATAAGCATTTTTTATTGATTATAGATAAAGCATTGGACCACTGACTATCTCGCCCGATCTACGATGGAGCATGCTTTTTTATGTTAGTTGTTTATTTGTTAGTTATAGTATAAAGACATTTTATTAAACTATTCTAATGATTTTGATAACATGATCTCTGTTCTGTTTCATTTGAATAGGACAAAAGACAGTCAACATTTTGGCTTACAAAACATATACGGAACCACTGATGTGAGTTGAACCAGCAATATTTTTCTACTACCTTTTTGCTTATCTATAATATTAAAGGGAGTGAGTGAGTTATTAAGTCCTGAGGGACTGCTGACTGACAAACAACATAAAGCTCAAACCGCTGTCTTCCTTTTGTGGTGTAAGGGTGCACTTAGAAATTATTTTTGAAAATTCAACCTCTAAGAGGTTAAATACGGTGTTAAATAATGAACAAGCGCGGTAAAATTACAAGCTGCCTTTAGTATTATGTATTTTCGCAAAATGCCTTGGTTATAACTTAAGCATTCCAGGATGCATTATGAGTACGATATGACAATGTTGAGCTAGAATTTCTACCATCAATACCTACCTTACGTAGACGTCAACATTAATAACGTAAATAATTTTTAAAAACTGTATTCTTTGTAAACTGAATTTTTTGTAAACTGTTCGAACAAGGATTGACAAATCAACAATTCAAAATAAACAAATCATGGATGAACAAAAGAAAGTGATAAAAAAAGTAATTTAAAAAAAAAAACACGGAACCAGAATCTTCCCTTTGTATATCGAAGCTTTGAAACAAATTAGGGTATTCCTACAAAACTCACGTTCGCTATCAATCCACCAGTCGATCACAGGGTAGAGATAAGTTACCTTCCTCCAAACCCGATCTCAATACAAAATAAAAAATAAATAAGACAAGGCGAGAATGCTTTTGTTATATAACACCTATTTGTAAATCATAAGAGCCTTTTTCCGCTGTTTTTACCAGACATTGAATTGGAATACTCTTTGACAGAACCGAATATCAATAGCCATTTTTCATTACATGATGACATGAGGTCATGTGACTTATACATGTTCATGATCATTTTTAGTTAGCGGTATTCGGTCGAGTCAACGATATCAATAAGTATAAAAAATTGCTAACATACATAAAAAAACGAGTGTACTTTAGATTACACGACTGAAGTAAAACCTCTTTAATTCAGCTCCATCTATCGGCCGGTATAACTTTGTTTTTTTTTTTGTTTTTGGTTTGGCTCCACACTTTTGTGTGTTTAGCCAGTGTCAAGTAATTGATAATTTTTCAAGTTAAAAGGTATTAGATATCTGTGTCAAGTCAAGTCACAGTCAATATGATGTCACCATCATTATACCACTTTCCCACACTCATGCTTGTAATCCAGCACATAACGAATAAAATGCCACCAATTTTAGGCACTAACACTGAAAATAACACAAGTTTTGGAAAATAATACAATGCAATGGTGACGCAATCTTTTTCGTTTTCCCGCCAAAACTCCATTTTGCCGTGTTTTTTTTTTTACTTCAAACTTGTCTATCATTTGACCATGCTCTCACCTGATGGGAAGTGACGATGCGATCGAAGGTATAGCATGCTAGCCAAGTAAATACCTATTCACTCTTCTCTTGAACACGCCGGAGTCATATTTCGCCGGAAACACAGGCGCTGGCAGGGCATTCCATTCCTTAGCCGTTCTAGACAAGTCAAGCGTGCGTTAAGAAGTTTATCTACAAAAATATATTCAACTGAAATGGACATTTATTTGACCACCATAAATACTCACTAAATTAAAGATTAAATTTACATTTAAACATAATACTAAACTATATTTAATTATTTGAAAAAGAGTAATATTGTAGATAAAAAAGGGGCATAAAGAAAACACAGAATTTAAATCACCTTCTGTGGGAAGCGTACCCAAAAAGCTGGCAATATTCCCTCGTTGAATAGCTAGGCTGATTCGTTGACCGAAGTATGTGCCAGCATTTTGGTCGTGCGTCAGCTCAACCAGGCGTCTGGAAAGCTCCTTGACAAGAAGCCGCGCCTGCGGGCCCCAGGGACCCATTGTTTCAACCCCAAACGGAACAAATATGTAACCTAGGGATTTCATATTTCCTCCGTTTCAGGATTTCTGCAGATTCTGCCGCTGATATATTGAATATTATATATAATATTATTATATTCAACTGAAATATAGAATATCTTGCATGATACGTGTCTAACATTGTCTTAAATGCAGGCGAAACAAATGATTGCGAACAGTTTAAATAAATTCAACCGTCATTTGTTTCAGTTTTTACTAGGTGGTAGGACTTTTCTGCAAAGTTCGTCTAGGTAGGTACCACCGCTTTGCCAGTTATTCTGCCGCCAAGCAGTAGTGTGCAAGCACTACTGTGTTCCGGTTTGAAGGGCAATGTAGCTAGTGAAATTACTGGGCAAATGAGACTCATGATCTGATCTCACAGTCGAGTAATCTTCTTACCAGACTGTGTTAATGTCTCAGGATGATGTGCGCAGTGCAGCAGTCATGCGAAACTTTACATGCTAGAGTTTCGAGTGACACTGTTCTGTTATGGGCGGCCGTGTCACTTAACATCAGGTGAACGACTAGCTCGTCACATCATTCAATAACATTAAAAAAAAAATTAAAAAAAAATATGTTCGAATGGTTGTTGTTTGACCACTATCTCACCTGATGGTAAGTGACGATGTGGTCTAGGATGTAACACGCTTGCCTACAAGATACATGTTCACTCTCGATTTGAAGACTCCAAGATTATAGTTATAGGGAAATACGGACGCCGGTAAAGCGTTCCACTCGTTGCGGCGTTGCCTGTTCGCATGATAAACGTTAAATTTTTTATTTATATTTTACGTTACATTAAATTATACATTAATCTCCATCGCCGTCGCACAAAAACAGTCAGCTTCACAATTTAATGACAAAACATTTAACATCTCTACTATATCATTATACATTTCTGTACACATTCTCCATACTTAAGCAAGTCATTAGCAAAGGTCTCGCGATTACGCGCAGACACGCGCACACGCGTTCCCTTTTAATATGTGGGTGCTTAACTTTTTTATTGTGAGGCAAAACGTGTTGTAAATGTAACGGTGTTTCTAAATGAGAAGAATTGAGGTTTACCTAATGTATATGAAATGTTACCGTTTAATCCAATTTCAGCTCAAATTAAAGGGGAATACAGTTTTATTTACTTAGTCAAGCATCGTTAGGAAAACGATACGTGACGCCACAGTAATCTGCAAGAAATGCTATTTGGTAGGTATTTGTAGAGATGCTGATGGGTTGGTATATAAAGCTGATTTTAGGTATCCCATAATAAAAGATGGATCGGTTCAGTATCCGTGGTCAGATATCGACGGAATTTGGTGCGGCCGAAATCTAGTTAGGGTTTTTTAAAACCTCTTGTTTAATACTAATTTGTTAGGGTTCATACAATCTAATTAATTTTGCTATTCTGATTTCTCAATCTGCTTTTGGTAAGAATCATTTTAGTTTAAGCTTGCATGGTAGGGATCTTGGATTAGAACTGCATAAGCTGGAAGAGCATCTTCAATATTTTGAGAATATTAAGTCAAGTGTAACATCTGTGACTTTTTTGGCAAATCTCACCTTTCTCGCCTGCCGTTTGCTTAGTGCAAATAGAGTTCGATAGCTTCTTATGTTCACGTTCATGATGTACCTAATGCGTTGCAGAAGGTAAGTCATTGATGGATAGCTGTGAACTTAAGAGTTATGTTGAAGCTGCTGCTCCAGGTTTTCGATTATAGTTACGGGTTGGTTTCTTGCATCGTATAAATAAAACTGCGATTACTTTTATTTGTGAAAATTATGAACGCAAATTTTTTTCATATTTTTCTGAGTTATAAAAATGACAGTTACAGCTACCAAAATAAAATCACAACCGAGAAGGAGTCCGCGAAAAAGGATTCTGAATTTTATTCCAAATTCAGGAGACGCCCGAACTGTTGTCAAACTTATGTGCAGAAAGGCATTAATATCTTTAGAAGTATTGATCACTAGCAGCTTTATTAATAAACACGAAATAGCTTTGGATTAGTTACACCATCTTTGGTCTCTTTCGATCCAGCTAAATATTCCAGTAGCAAAAATAAGGCTGTAGGAGAATATGATTAGTTTCAATTCTCAATAATTCTCAGTGTTTCTTAGCAGCTTTATCAACATTATTTTAATGGCTCATCTGAATGTAATTATAATCTGTTCAGGATAGTGAAAGTCTGTAGCATTAAAAGCTTTAGGTACTTACCTACCTCTGTTAAATGGCATTGGTAGAGTAATTACTAAATAAAACACCAAAAATGTACCACAATCTACGTTTTAGCAAAAAGGCACAGTTGAGTATTAACATTAATATTTAATACACAAGTATCAGAATCCCTTGGAGAGCCCTGTCTAATTGGATTTTGGTATAATATGGTCGTATATTTTGATTATGTAGGTAAAATAATTTCACCTCCGGGGGTTTTTGTAACCTGAGAGGAGAGATGAGGTGTATTCATTTACTCCGATAAATTAATTAAAGTACGTTAACGCAAAGTTTACTTATCTATTTTGTATGTGCAATAAGGAAGAAAATCGTTTAAATGAAATAATACTCAATAATTGACGGACCCGATAGCTCAATTGGTTACCCTGCCCTCTGACCTGTGGTTTTGATTCCCACAACACACAAACATTTGTGTGATGAGCATCTATGTTTGTTCTGTATCTGGGTGTTATATTGTATTCTAAATATGTATTTACAAACAAAACAGTATATATGATGGTGGCAACGTCCAGTTATAAACTCTATGCGCAGCGGGCAATACCGTAATTTACCCTGGGTAGCATTTAGATTTATTACAGTGGAAACACCGGCAACTGTCATCGCTCCCCCACCCATCTGACTATATAAAGGGAGCGCTCGGTGTACTACGGATCATTCTTGCTCCGGACACGGCCCTGTGCGCATACTGAAGGCCTATAGTTTTATAGTTTGCTCGCCATGCAAAACCCGTTTCCCTATATATACGTATTTTATCAGTTATCTGGGTCCCATTTCAGCTTTGCTTAATCTGGGGCTTTATAGCTGGCCACGGTATCTTTTATTTTCACAAACTATTTTGAGTTCCAGAATTTTGTTATTGCGATATTATGTAATCAAAAACATTATGTGCAGATGAGTCGTTACTAGAGCCCTTAGAGTTGGATTCCGGACCCTTAATTCCTTTGCCCCCTAACGAGATTTTTATGATCCAATAAAGGGGTCACAAGATTGCTGTTACTAGCAAAAAGGTCATTTATGCTGAAATTGTCACCTACCTTGATTAGCTTTGTAGAAGACTTGAGTTTGTTGTTATCTTGTGGCAGACAAGTAGATGGTACGTGGCCACCTTCGACTATGGACATCTGTAACAAGCGTTCATGAAACGTTTTTGACCATTAATTATAACACAATACAAAAATTATATCTCTATACATAATAGAGATTATTTTATTCGGGCAAAATGCAGCTAAAACATTTCAAATTTAGTAATCTCGGTAGCGGTTACATATTTGAGCTGTTTGGTGTTGAGACCTGGGACCGTGGGGGCCGAGAGCTCATTTACAAGTTTTATCAGAGCACCTAGTATATGCGACGCGTGACTACAATGCTGGCACTTATTTGGCACAACGTTGATCGTTGTCTCGCATCGTCGCGCATATAAAACGTCGCGTTTTTACATCGTATTTTTTTTTTTTATATCGTTTTTCTTCTTCTTTAAACGTCTTTTGGTACATAAAGATCACTTACCAAAATGCCTTCTTGCTGTCAATTACATATTAATCTTTGGTGCATTGTTAATGCAACTTAAAAATTGGTATTCAAAGGGGCAAAGGTGCCAGCATGTTGGGTACGCTTCCTACGTAGTGGGCTAGTGCATCTGGACTATCTATAGGTCATCACAGCTAGTATATAGTCCAAATATTTATTTGTAGTAGGTAGTGTTTAGTACTAGTTGTTATATTATTGTAATATTTTGTTAGTGCAATAAATAAAGGCATTTTGCCCCTAAAAAAATATTGGAATAACTTTCCAAATATGTTACTACCCTTAACGACTTTATAGATATCTATTATACCTCTGCCACTGATGTGGGTTTAAAACGATAAAATGTTAGGATTTTATATAAACGTTTCCATGTGCGCATAATTGTACGTCACTAATAACGTACGTCACGTAATTAATATGGAATGTTATTTCTTGGTTTTATTTTCATACTTATGTCATATTAATTATTATTTTTGGTCTGTAATGATTAAATGATGTATATGTTACGTATTAGATTCACGATTACCGATCTTGTAACCATCACAAATAAAGTCGGTAATCGTGAACGCAATGCAAAGCAAAGCGTTTGCAAAGCAACAATTTAGTAATTTCAGGGAGATGATCTCATAAAGATCTCCATAATTGGACTTTATAGTGATTGAAAGCAATCGTAACTCATTTTCTTCTATTCATCCGAAACTATCACGTGGTAACTAGTACTAATTAATCACTTGAGATAGTTTGAATTGTACAAAATGAATATTTCATGAGATTCGCTGCGGTTGACAAAGAACCTTTAATACCGGCTGAGGAAGAAACCCATGGGAACTCGCACCTGTTTCTTGATTCCTATAATAAAGGTGCTATAGTAAACGGATACTTTTAAAGGCCTTGAAGGCTACGAGTTTGTCAAAGGATGGAGTAATATATTACACAGAATGACCCAGGAATTATTTTCAAGTGGAAATTCAGAGGTAAAATTAAACTGTAGATACTAAAGTGTGCATTATGTACATCTTTCCAAAGGCATTGTTATAGCTAAGTGTAGCGACGCGACGTGTAGCAGAGTGTGGTAGAGTTTTAAGATAAGGTTTCGTAGACGACTCCACGCAGCAACAGCAGGCGCTACCGTTGTTTATGTTTCTCTATGAAATACCTTCATTCGATTTGTCTAATTACAGAATTGACTTCACGGAAATTCATAGAAAGCAGTAGCTTCTACTGCGTAGAGCTACGACCTTGTTCCTTTAGAATCTGCGCCTCATACTATTTTTAGCTACCCTTGCGAGTAAATTGCCTGTTTTATTCCTCGCGTCCTTACCAAGTTGACAATAATACAGAAAACACCTACAGATTTTCTGCTACACGTACACGCTGAATTGCAATTGCAATTACGCATTCATATTTTCGGACGTGGGCATCCACGTGAAATATAAGTATATTTTAGTTTTTAAAACTTAATCAGCGGGAATTGAAACCGTAGGCTTAGTTAGGGCTGTATTTCAACGGAACTTCGCTCGGTCACAATGGGTAGGCACTGGAGAAGTTTTCATCTATAAAATGCTAATTTTTCAATGGAATCTGAAAGCAGTGACCCACGGGTGAGTGTCGATTACTTGTAATTCGGGCCTCACTCACGAAGCTTAATTGAAGGGACAGCCCTTATGTCTGAAGCATTTGGTAGTTTCAGCAATTTTATCCTGCCTAAAATAGGTAAAAGGTATTTAGTATTATGTGCCAAAATGGTAAGAGTATACACGGTGGAATTGAATTTGCTCTTTTCATTAAATGTACTCAGACCATGCTATAGAATACTCGTACAAGGTCCAATAAAAAAAAAAGGTTTTGATTAAGTATTTAGTGCCTCCTACAATAACTGCATGACTCCGAAATGTCTATTTAACGCTACACACAGTGCGGGCACCAGCTGAGTGCTTTGTGTTTCGTAGGAAATAAAACACCTGCTTTGTTTAATGTCGCAAGGCTACTCTTTAGAAATTAAGTTTGCAGTAATTTCATAGATTTAAGATTTTTATTTAATTTATAAGACCTTTTTTATTTAGTTATATGGGAACTTTCTATAGCATGGACTGAATACATACATTAAAGGAAAAGAACGAATTAAATTCCACCGTGTATATACTACTATACACCAAGAGTTAGAAACAACACCTGGGTAAATACCAATATTATAGTATAATTACAGTTAGTCGGATATTTCGGGATCTTTATAATATATATATATTGTAAAAATCAATATAAGGTGTCACTTCAATTCTCATAGCAAAGAGCTAGATATTTTGATTTAAACCGTACTTCATCCTTTCATCCTTAAACATGTTTCGACACTTAGCATTATAGGTGAGATTGACGGCCAAATGTCTATAAGAAAAAGTCTTTTTTATTTTTATTATAAACAGCAAACTGGACCAGCTGGGTAGACCATAATCGAGATGGCCCCGTCCACTCAAATTCACTTGTCATCATAATATGTGTGGACACTTCACACAGCGCCATCTAGCCCCAAACTAAGCAAAGCTTGTACTTTGGGAACTTTTTTGTTTGTAAATTAATACACATATATAGAATACATAGAATTGTAAGTGTGACTCGTGTGAGCCATTTCACCCCGTCGTCGCCGCCCGAGACACGTCTTGAGCGACCCGGATGATCCTATAGCAGCCGTAGTATCGGCTGCACTGGGATCACCGGACCAGTCTAGCCCTTCTGGCACAGGTAACGCTTTTTGCACCGGTATAGGATACCAGCGCAACACAATCAGACACCGACCCCGCTGGTAAGGTCGACGTACCTCCCGTGGATTAGCTAGAATGGTCGCGACATTCAATAGGGTCCAGTGGACGCAGCTTTCTCGATCCTCTTAAACCGACAACAGCCCAAGCCGAGGCACCCCAGTGGTTCCCTTGAGCTAGTTGCCTCCCACTTTCGACGGCTGAGCGCCTTGGGCTCCTGCCCTCCCACCCTGCGCTGTAAAGGTGGGTAGAGACCAACAGCATTAGACCGTTCAAAAAACCTTGTGAGTCATCGCTTCCGACAACAACTCGGGATAATGTTATCATGCGTACATCTCAGAGTATATCTTTAAAATTTAGTTTGACATACGCTCTCAATTGATTTGGGTAGGTATCAAGAGATATGGGTACCCCTGTCAAATTTGATTTCCAATATTCGGCAATAAGATGGAAACAGGAAATCGAACCGTGATTAGATTTTGCCTGAAATATCCATGGAAATTCATTTTACGTTAGAATGTTTTGAAAACCATCTCATCACGACGTAGTAAATAAGGGTTATCATTGCTTTCAAATCTCTTATATTTCTTGTCTCTAATTTTATAAAATTGGTTACTACTCTTACGAACTATAATTTGATCTACAAGACTTATATCTAGTTCGTAAATTTATTTATTTACGATGTGGTGTTGCAATAAAGAAGTCTCTCGTTCTTGCTCAATTTATACCTGCTGTATGTATTATTGCCCACTAGTGCGTTGGCCCTGCCTATAAATATGTAATATTTTTATGAAATAAAAACTTGATTGATTGATTGAAAGAGTTTGTCTATATTGTTATTATTATTATCATCTATCTATCTATATTGTACTTGAGAACATATTTGATGAACATTTTTGTTGTTTGAGGAACTTATTAGAAGTTGGAAGCTTAGCAATGCGTGGTTCCAAAAGCAGTATAAAGATACCAACATTATCTTAAATACAAAAGTATTGCATCGCCGCAAGAATAGTGCGCAAAAAATATTTCTGAGGATAAGTCTCAAGCTACAATGTACTTTACAATTTGCGCTTTTCAAGAAGAATAACAGCAAGAGAAATGTCTCTACGTACGGATTTATAAGCACTCTCTTAGATGCTTCTAGAATACTCAATAAGTTATTACTAACATTAAGGCTTGAGTGAGATGCTATGTAATGCATTTAAACTTAGTAACAAAGTTGGCTGTTTGAAAAATACTGTTTGCCTAGCTTATGACTGCGAGTGAATTTATGGAAGAGTGGTTAAAAGAAATGCAACTGTGTAGTAAGGTAGCAAATGCACTTGAATTCGTTATAATGACTTCATTATCATAGTAAAAGTTTTCGATGACAGTACAACATTATCCAGTCTTCGTCATCATCAGGAAGATTATTCACTGGGCCATTATTTGTTTGGGGTGTACTATAGTGCACTATAGTCATAAAATATTTGGCAATTATCTTTACAGTCATCCTTTAATATTAGCTTAGAGAATGGTGCCTTTGTTTGATACAAAGTTTTTTGTGCTTCTCATCGCGTCTTGAAACTTCTTTAGTCTACTTTTAAGACATTCACGGGGTAAGATTAGTTAACCTTCTTTTTGGCAAGACACTACGCGATTTAAGTATTTTTTTTTTATGTTTGTGAATAATGTGACGAGTTAGTTGTTCGCCGGATTTTAAGCGACGCGGCCGCCCATAACAGAACAGTGTCACTTGGAACTCCAAAATATAAAGTTTCACGTGACGCTGCACTGCGCACATCATCCTGAGACATCAGCACAAAAGATCAGATCATAAGGTCTCAATTGCCCAGTAATTTTACTAGCTACAGTGCCCTTCAAACCGGAACACAGTAGTGCTTGTGCACTACTGCTTAGCGGCAGAATAACTGGCAAAGCGGTGGAACCTACCTAGATGAACTTTGCAGAAAAGTCCTACCACCTGTTAAAATTTTTCAATTAGTCACTATAGTTATATAATAGTTTACTAAATATTCTTATATTTGGAACTCTTTCTACGGTTGAAATTCCTATGTTGCCTACTTAGTCGAAATAGCAAACTGTCGCTAGACACTAAACTCGTAATCTACAAAAGCATCCTAAAATCCATATTACGCACACCGATTGTAGGTGAAGACTAGAAAAACTCAAATTTCATATTGTCATTTTCCCTTCGGTAACCATATCAATTAATTTTCTTTTCCAAAAAAATAATTGAATTACTTTCTAACAACTCTTCAATAGAATAATATAAATCTAAGTACCTATTCAAATATAATAAAGGGTGCGTATTATCAATGAATGCTATCCATAAAACTGCTGAAAGGAGAAAATTTGAGAGCCATCCCATTGTACTTCCAAAGTTCAAGATGCTTCCATTGTCAAGTTAATGATTCCCAAACATTAAGAAAATAAAGGCCTGCCATCAATCAAAATACCATTATTTGCAAACGAAAAGTTTTTATAAATCACAAAGTTTATCAGACATCATAGTTCAAATATATTTTAGTATTACAATTTCCTGATTTGTTTCATGTTTTTAGGTTAGGTTTAAGGAGTATATTTTCCTAAAAAACATACAGTAAAACAAAGAGTAAAAACTCATACAGATCATAATTTACTTTTTTTATATTAGTGAATGATGTGACGAGCTATTCGTTCACCTGATGTTAAGCGCCACGGCCGCCCATAACAGAACAGCGTTACTCGAAACCATAAAAGATAGAGTTTCACGCTACACTGCACTTCGCACAGCATCCTGAGACATCATCACAGTCTGGTAATAAGATTACTCGACTGTGAGATCAGATCATAAAGTCTCAGTTGCCCAGTAATTTCACTAGCTACAGTGCCCTTCACAGTAGTGCTTGCACACTACTGCTTGGCGGCAGAATAACTGGCAAAGCGGTGGTACCTACCTAGACGAACTTTGCAACAAAGTCCCACCACCTAGTATAATCACTTATAATAAGTTTAAGTATGTATAGATTATCATAACTAAATAATCTAGTTACAATTAATCTAAATACTATACAGATGGTCTGGCGGTATATATAGGTACGTTAAAAAACATTGGCATAAGTATATTTTTTTAGTTTAGCTTTGAACTTAGGCATGGTTTTACAATCTTTAGTGTCGTTCGGTAGATCATTAAATAATTGTGCATTAAGAAGTTTTTATCATTTTGTTATTTATTTAATTTAAATATAATATATTTGACATAAATATATATACAATTATTACAATAGTCACGTGTAACACAAGTCACTAAAATAAAGCTATAGCTTGTATTGTCACACTTTTCTTTCGTGCTTAACCTACACTAAGAATAGTCTTGTGTCGTAGGTATCAGCATACCTTTCGTGTCTTATAGTTAGCCGTAGTTGACATCGCTCAAAGCATAGGTCATATATTCATTTTTCTTTTAGTACAGCATTATATTTGCACTAGCTGCCCGCGGCTTCGCCCGCTTGGCCTATAAGAAACGAAGAAGATTTTTTTTTATAGACCACCCATTTCACCCTCTTAGGGGTGGAATTTCGAAAAACCCTATCTTAAGTGATACCTACATTTTAAAAAGAACACACTCTCCAAATTACAAATCTTTAGGACCAGTGGTTTAGGCTGTGCGTTGATATATGTCACTCAGTCAGTCAGGACTTTGAATTTTATATGTATAGATTTTGATTTAATGATGTTGCATTTGTGAAAATAAATTATTATCAGGTCACTGGTCAGATAATAATTGATTGGTTTGGTCCGATGAACCAAACAACAGCACGTGCTACTGCATTAATAGAATTTTCCATGGCAATAATTTCTGTTATGCCTTTAAAATTCATGGTTTCGCATATAATTTGTGCTAAAGTTGCTATTTGCTCGCTAACTATAGTGGTAATAGTATAAAAAAATATTTTCATCAAAGACAGCTTTTTTAATTTACCCATAACAGAATTACTATAAAATTTTCAATCAAAACTGAAATCTAAATTATAAAACTAATTAATAAATCAATATAAAAGAATCAATTAAAATTGCAAATGCACAGCGTAAAATCGCCAAGTGAGAATACCCAAGTGCCACCGGATGAAAGTGCCACTCTATTTAATGTTCAGTGATAATAACACAAAAACAATTTGATGCCGAGCTGCCAATTATTTGATATCAATGAAATAATATATTTCGTTTCTATGATATCCCTCCGCTTATTTTAATTGTAGTCAGTTCAATAAACGTTAGCAATAGTTCTGCTGATACCTTATTGGATTGAACTCAGTCAAATTTCATGATGTGCCGTGTTGTTTTAACGATTTTTGTTTTAGTAATCGGTAAGTGAGTAATTTTGTGAAAAAAATTGTATAATATAATATATACTGCTTCAATTTTGTGAATTGAGTTTTGTGAACAATAAATTGTGTTCAAAGAGTCATAGCTTCGTGTAGCTCATTATTCAGTTTCATTGCGTAGTCTTTCAGTGGCCACATGTTTCTCTTTTTTAATACCTATGTGGTGTGCTAGCCCACGAAAAAGTTTACATACCAGTTTAATAGAGAACTTTTCCAGCTAGTTGCTAGGGGCAACGAATGTTGTTGATAGAGACTTCATATTAGAGAAAATTTTATTTTCCGCATTTTGGTTTTTGTAAATATCTTTTTAATTAATATATCTTATACAAAGTCAATCGGCATATCATTAATTCAGCAAACCTATGGACCTCCTTCTATTACAACAAAAGTGTATCGAACTTCGCTTTACTGGTGACCTGTTTTGAACCGAAAGTCCACGTTTGCAGTAAATGTGTGTGATTTTGATTTTGTTGCTGATTGCGATAATTCTGATACTGATTCACATAAAGATGTCGCTCTCAACCGATAAGAACGAAGATATTTGTCGTGTGGGCGTGCGCATTCCGCCGTTTTGGCCTGAAAAGCCGGCCATTTGGTTCGCGCAGATCGAGGGCCAATTCGCGATATCGAACATTACTACGGACAATACGAAGTTTTTCTACGTTATCGGCCAACTAGACCCGCAGTATGCTTCTGAGGTGGAAGATATAATCATCAACCCGCCCGACACCAACAGGTATGAAAAATTGAAGTCGGAACTTATCAAGCGACTGTCCGCGTCACGAGAAAAGAAGGTCAAGCAATTACTTATGCACGCAGAACTTGGAGACCGTAAGCCATCTCAGTTTCTAAGACATTTGCAACATTTGGCTGGACCTGGAGTTCCCGAAGATTTTTTACGTACTATCTTGACTAGTAGCTTACCAAGTAGCACGCAAACGATAATCGCTTCGCAGATGACGTCTTCACTGGAAGCGCTCGCAGATCTCGCTGACCGCATACATGACGTTGTTTCGCCTACAGCGCACGTAGCATCAACATCAAGTGCCATACCAGGAAGCTCTTTAGAAGCCATGAACCAACAGATTGCTGAACTTACCAAACAAGTGCAAGCTCTAACTGCGCAGGTGAACCGGCATTCACGTGCACCGAATCGTTCAAACAAGAAAACGCGCGGTCGTTCTAGCTCCACACGATCACAGTCGAACTATAGAAAATTTCCTGTGTGCTGGTATCATAATAAGTTCGGCAATGAAGCAAGTAAGTGCGTAAAACCGTGCGACTACCATGCGGGAAACGCGAACAGCAGTCGGTAATGGCGACGACCGATTGCCAAACTTCCGGTCGCCTATTTGTCACGGACGGCGCTACGAAGATGCAGTTTCTCATCGATACTGGCAGTGACGTATGTGTCTTGCCCCGATCAGCACTCAAGGAACGTCGTGAGAAAACAAATTATGAGCTGTGTGCGGCAAACGGTACACCCATTTCTACTTACGGCTACGCTCATTTAGTGCTGAACCTAGGCTTGCGCCGTGACTTTACTTGGCGATTCATTGTAGCGGACGTTACAAAGGCCATAATAGGTGTGGATTTTTTATCATTTTACAACCTCATCGTGGATTGTCGAAATCAACGTTTAATCGACAACACTACAAGCCTTACGTCCCCAGCTTCACCTGCACAGTCAACTGGGAACATTTCATCGGTAAAAGTTATTTCTGGAAATTCCGTATATCACAACATACTAAGCGAATACCCTGAAATTACTCGACCTTCCGGTGTCCACCGTGTTCCGAAGCATAATACCATGCATCATATACAGACTACTGCAGGACCGCCAATTAGCAGCACACCACGAAGACTAGCACCGGATAAATTAAAAATCGCAAAAGACGAATTTGCAGATATGTTGAGGAACGGAACAGCCAGACCTTCAAAGTCACCATGGTCATCACCACTTCATCTTGCGCCTAAAAAAGATAACGGCTGGCGTCCATGCGGTGACTACAGAATGCTCAACGCTAGAACTGTACCAGACAGCTATCCCATAAGCCCATAACTTTCGCATTTCATTCACGAAAAGAAAAGTGCTCACCAAGACAGTTCAGACATCTGGATTTTATTTCACAGTTTTCCACAGATATCAGGCATATTTCAGGAAAGGATAACGTTGTGGCTGACAGTTTATCACGCATCGAAGAGATTACTCAGCCCATCGATCTATCCAAGCTTGCTCAAGCACAAAGCACAGATCCTGAACTAGAACAACTTTTGGATAGCGATACTTCTCTGCGCTTGACAAAAATCAAACTGCCTGGATCTCACACAGAAATCTATTGTGACAAGAGCAGCAATGTGGCCAGACCTTATGTGACCAAAGACATGCGACGGCAAGTGTTCGAAAACTTGCATTCTTTTAGCCACCCTGGCACAAATGCGACGACGAAACTAATATCGGAACGCTATGTATGGCCTAGTATGCGAAAAGATTGTAGAGAGTGGACTCGTTCCTGCCTAGCATGCCAACGATCAAAAATAACACGTCATGTCTCATCTCCATTAGCATCATTCAGCTTACCTCGAGCCAGATTCATGAAAATCCACATAGATTTGATCGGACCTTTACCTCTCTCACAAGGGTATCGTTACTGTCTCACATGTGTAGATCGCTTCACACGATGGCCCGAGGCTATACCATTACAGGAGATAACAGCTGAAACAGTGGCAAAAGCTTTAGTTCACGGATGGATATCCAGATTCGGCTGCCCTGAAGATATCGTCACTGATCGTGGTCGACAGTTTGAATCAGAACTTTTTAAGCATCTGTCCCACATCATCGGATTTCAACGCAGACGAACTACAGCCTACCATCCAGCATGCAATGGACTTGTCGAAAGATTCCACAGACAGCTTAAAGCCGCTATTACATGTCATGCGACCAGCAGCTGGCTTGAAACACTTCCACTTGTACTACTGGGAATCCGGGCGGCATTTAAGGAAGACTTACAAGCGACTCCAGCTGAACTCGTATATGGAGAGACACTACGACTCCCAGGTGACATTTTTTGTCAATCGGCTGATGGTACAGAGGACTTGACAGTATACACTGAAAGACTGCGCACATTCGCCAAAAATTTGTTGCCATTACCAACTTCTCACCATGGGAATAACCGCTCCATATTCATTTTCAAAGATTTAGCAACAGCATCCCACGTCTTTCTAAGAGATGACACCTCGCACCCATCTTTTCAAGCAGCTTATACAGGCCCACATGAGGTGATAAAACGAGGGGATAAAGTTTTCAAGCTCCGCATAAAAGGCAAAGAAGTCACTGTATCAGTCGACCGCATTAAACCTGCCTACATACTTCGTGAGTTGGACCATTCTCCCGCCGTGGCAGCACCTGAGACCCGAGACGCTCCAGTGACCACCACTCGATCAGGACGAACAGTGCGTTTTCCAGAATATTATCGCCCGTAGGACGGTCTCTGGAGGGGGGTGATGTGGTGTGCTAGCCCACGAAAAAGTTTACATACCAGTTTAATAGAGAACTTTTCCAGCTAGTTGCTAGGGGCAACGAATGTTGTTGATAGAGACTTCATATTAGAGAAAATTTTATTTTCCGCATTTTGGTTTTTGTAAATATCTTTTTAATTAATATATCTTATACAAAGTCAATCGGCATATCATTAATTCAGCAAACCTATGGACCTCCTTCTATTACAACAAAAGTGTATCGAACTTCGCTTTACCTAATTTGAGTGAATACTGTTGAATAACTTTTAAACTATCGGAAAAAAATATTGTGATATACTTAAAGATGATCTTAATATTATTACTATATGGATATTCTGCGCGCACTAGAACTTTCTTGTTGTGATCTTCAGATTTTCATGGTTATCTACTTTGCTGCTATCGACTATGTTATCAACGTTTTTATACACTGCAGCCACAGCAACACTTACTATCGACGTCTGATGATGATTGTTTTGTTTTATTGACAGGATTCTGTTCAGCCAGCTCTTCAGATTGCAATATTGTATGTCCACCGAAAGAAATGCAATGTGCGTACGATATCCAAGGAACCACCTACAAACTATTCTCAAGTAAATGCGCTATGGCAGCGTATTCTTCGTGTCATAATATTAGTAAGATTTTATGCTATATTTCATAGAAATTCAATTCAATTTGAAACCAATAACATAGTCACACAAAATAACAAAGTCATACTTTTAGTAAAGTGGTGGAAACTTTACTTGAAACTTCTATGGAGTTTTGGAAACAACACGAAAAGAAACGTTTTACCATCATTATACCATTTTCCCACACTCATGCCTATAATCCAGCACTTCGAATAAACTGCCACCAATTTTATGCACTAACACTGAAAACAACACAAGTTTTGGAAAATAATACAATGCGATGATGCGATCTTTTTCGTTTCCACGCCAAAACACCATAGTCACTTTAATCATTAGTATAACTCATATATAGAACAATGAAATTTCACTCAGCACCTACTAGCTTACCTGTTGTTAGTATTACTAAAATCTAACTGTTAATGTACCTACCTATCGTATAAGTAAGGTTCTGTTTGTTATTTCTAAGCAATAAAGATATTTTTATTCTCAAACTCACTATTACCATTATAAATTATTCAACGATGTTCATAGTAAAATTACTTACAGAGTTTGTCCAAACCCCGCTTAAATATTGCATACGAAGTAAAAAATCAGCTAGACGGGGGTATGGTGAATCCTGCCCGGTGTTCTGTCCAAACCACTACCGGCCCGTCTGTGCCGCTTCGAAATGGCGAAGTTACATATACAGAACTTTTAACAATGCCTGTTATTTGGATATGATTAACTGTCGCGGTGATGAAGACTTTTCTGGTGAGATTTAGATTTTTTTTTGAAATAATTGCTTTACGCATGCTTGACTTGGGGAGTAATCTATTAAATGCGTAACGTGGTGAATGGAAGTTGAAAATTGTTGGAACACGTGGATCTCTATTTTCAACATAACAAAGGTTTTTTAAATTACTTTTAATTTGTGTTATTATTTTCAGGGTAAGCAATGCATTGGTGACATCTCCTCCGGTGTTACAGATGTCCATAGGCTACGGTGACCACTTCCCATCAGGTGGGCCGTATGTTTGTTTGCTACCTTTAACTTAAAAAAAAAATTATAATACACCAATGTATTTGGTGAAATGACAATTTACAATTTACATTACAGAAAGCAAAACAAAATTTCACCGGCCGATAGATGGAGCTAAAGACGTTTTACTTCAACCGTGTGGTCTAAAAAACAGCCAAAAAACGAGTGTTCTTCTTAGTATGATATATTTCTTGACCTGGGCAGATGTTAATAATAGGCTTAGGCTGTGGTATTATTATAATCAGACGTACAACATCCATCGTTCATCGTTGTTAAACATATGCCTCTTTCATAAAACTACTTTGAGCTACTTGGCTTTAGTAGTATCCGATGGCTCTCCGCAGATTTGATCAAATCATCGGTCCATTTTGTGGGTAGTCAGCTTACGCTATACAGCATCTTCATTTTTTGTGTCACCCGCTGAAGAAATTTTCGTCTCCATTTGTTATCGGTTCTATGCGATGTGATCAGGGATCACGTAACTTTGATTGCAATGCAACAGGCCAAATCTCATTTTCTAATTGGGAAATTTCCTCAGTAACTATGCTTATACACTGCGTATTGAAACAGTCAAATTCATACAAATTAATGTTTCAATTGCTTGCAATCAAGTTACGTGATCGCCTACCAGATATACCAACTATTAATTTTTTTCATCCCATCAAATCAATTGACTCAAAATTAATTAGCACTTTGTATATACACCAAATAATCACTTAATGAACAGTTTTTGTTTATTTAAAGCCTACATCGAGGTACCTCTTGAATTCTGCCAGAAGCATCTCATGAAGAATATATTCGCCGAAAAAGTTGTAGTCTCCAAATTGCGTGATTATGAAGACTACGAGTGATAGCTGATGCTGCATGAAGACCATTGTTATCATTTTTACATATAATAAATAGGTATATTAGCTAAAACCTTACTGTGATGATAGCAGAATCGAGTACGCAGCTGAACTAGGTGGTAGGACTTTTCTGCAAAGTCCGTCTAGGTAGGTACCACCGTTTTGCCAGTTATTCTGCCGCCAAGCAGTAGTGTGCAAGCACTACTGTGTTACGGCTTAAAGGGCACTGTATCTAGTGAAATTACTGGGCAAATGATACTTTATGATCTGATCTCACAATCGAGTAATCTTATTACCAGACTGCTGATGCCTCAGGATGATGTCCAAATGACACTGTTCTGTTATAGGCAGCCGTGTCGCTTAACATCAGATGAACGACTAGCTCGTTACAACATTCACAAACATAAAAAAAATTGTTCAGTATAAAACTCAAGTTCTTTTGACAGATTTATTTTGCAGCATTATCTAGTCAAGCCTAGAGCTGACTGTTTTGTTTCTTTGTTCATTATAATATGAAGCTAGATCGTATTGCGTAATGTCTGCTCATTGATCCACTGCTGCCGCTGTTCACTGATGCGTATCTATATGAAGTTGGCCGTAGGCAAGCCAACCAATGGGGAAGAAAGGTTTTCAAGGCAGGCGGGGGTCTAAAACTGGGGCACTAGATGAACTAATACAGTACGCAAACAGCCACTCAAAATGGCGCTCAATAGAGGAAATATATGGAAACATAGGAATCCTATGTTCAGTAGTGGACGTCTTCAGAGTGTCGATGCATCATCGACACTCTGAAGACGTCCCAATCCAAGAAATAACGTGCTTAAGTTTGCATCTTGATATCGTATCTATATGATCCATAAACGAAGCACACGGTTGAAAGACCAAGGTCAAACCCTATTTACAGGCTGCTTTATTTCTATTTCATGTGTCTAGTAAAATCTCATTGATCTCATTCTATAAGCCACAATCTCTGAAAATTTTATTCAGATTGAATGGCTAGTTCCCAACGGATTCCACCAATTTATTGACATCATTGTGTAAGCCACAATCTTTGAAAAATTTCATTCAAATTGAGTGGTTAGTTCCCAACGGATCCCACCAAAGCAATCTTTTCGCAAGTGATGCCACAAAAATTATTTCAAATTCCCTGATCCCAAATCAAATCGGAATATATTGACCATCAAAATGTTGGATAAACGATAAACGCTGCCAGATCACGTTTTTGGGCGGTGAATATATTTTTGGTAACAAAAGTGTTTAAAGAAATAAATAGTAACTTAACTTCTAACAAGTTTCTGATCTCTTAGTCACTGCAAAAAACGCTAAAAACGCACAAAACCATATTACATCCACTTATTACCGATCTATACACAAGTAAAAGAAATATTTCGAAATTTACGCCCATACAGCCTTGTTAATAAACACGAACTAGCTTTAGACTAGTTACACCATCTTTTGTCTCTTTCGATCCAGCTAAATACTCCAGTAGCAAAAAAAGGACAAAAGCTGAAGTAACTAATCCGAGATTAATACCTGTTTATTAATAAGGCTGATAGAGTCGAAGAGTACCTGGAACGATCATTTCGACCCAATCGCTTTATCAGGGTAAATAATAGCATTATTCGGTGGCGTTTTTAGCATTTTTACTTCGACTGGAACGTGCCCCTTCCAGTTTTCTAGTTACCTCGGTTCCTTGTTTAAGATGATGGTGCGATAGATCGAGACGTAAGAAATAGGATAAATGCGGAATGAATGAACGGAGCTACGGAGATTATTGGTAACGAACATTAACACACACACACACACTCGCACGCACGTACGCACTCACGCACGCACGCATTCACACACGCACGCACGCACGAATGTGTGGATGGTGTGTGTGCGTTTGTGTGTTTAGAAAATGGAAATAACTCATTGGTCAAGTTAAGTAATATAATTTCAGCATGAAATCAATGTTGTAAAATAAACATAAAAAACAATTAGCAATTCGAATTGATTATGCTTACCTTAAGTATAAGATGTTATTTTCGTGATTTCTCCTTATCAGTATGACGTTTCCTGTGTTTCAATTTATTGCTATTGAATTAGCTTACTAGAATTTTTTTGACGATAAGGAATGAAATAAAGTGCTACGTCGTTTGCCTGCTGTTAAGCTAGGTTAAAACCCGGACACTGAACTAGTATTAGCGCTTTTTTTTGTACACAAATATTATACTTGTCCTGCCGCAGGAATCGAACCCGCCGCCTCCAGTTTAGGAGCCGACTTCAACAGCACTGCACACCACAAAGGCTGGGCATAGGTTGAGAGATATTCATTAAACGTTCAGTTTCATATAATTTCTATGAAATATTTCCTCTGCTCGGTTTCTCGATTTAATCAGGTTTCAAATTACAAACAACCAAAAATTTACTTTAAGATTTTGTCTTAAAGGTTATAAAAGATAAGTCATTTTATAATAACAGATTCTATTACACGGTATTTTCTTCGGAATCCAGATAATAATTAAATCCAGTCTCCATTTCTGGAACTGATCCAAGCTAAGACGCAATCACCTTTGTTTGTTCACATTTTTCCAACAAACAGGAACCGAGTGTATTTTCGTGTAGATCTCGAATTATATTGATTTTTATTATACGCTAAAATAATTTTATTGAAGAATAAAAAAGATGATCTACCTGAGAATAAGGTATGTTAAATCTGCCAAGCGATTTGCTGGAGTCGCAGTCAATCAAACCACAACACGCCCCCACACGATGCGATTTGACTGATTGAGTTGACAAATCGTGTGGCAGATTGTATGGTTTGTAGAGTAATTAACGCCTAAGTATAATGCTTGTGTAAATCTCAACAACATCATACTAGAGTTTTTTGGCAGGAAAACGAGAATGATCGCTTCACCGCATTGTATTATTTTCCAAAACTTGTGTTATTTTCAGTGTTAGAGCATAAAATTGGCGTTTTATTTGTTAAGTGCTGGATTACAGGCATTTGTGTGAGAAAGTGGTATAATGATGTTGAAACGTTTCCTTTTGCGTTGTTTCCAAAACTCCATAGAAGTTTCTAGTAAAGTTGCCAATACCTTACTAGGAGTATGACTTAGACTGCACTATGGCGTGACTTGATGACTTGGACTGTGACTTGATACATATCTGCGCGATATCATTAACTTGATAAATTATCAATTAGTTGACACTGGCTAAAAACACAAAAGTGTAGAACCAATAAAAAAAATAAACACCCGTAATGTCATTTTACTCTATCTAATGAGAAACCGGGGCTTACACAATACTACCAACAAACTATAAACTAGGACACGACAGCTGACATCACGACTGTCATGTGTAACACTTCACACCAGCGAAATTATTATGAGCACGTAAGTTATGCAAGCAATTTAACTTTCTTCATTAAACTCGCACGGAAACCAACTCCAACGTTATATTTTAACAAGGAACGAGGAAAGCCTTACTTATGGTAACAAAACTAAAGGAAAACATTAGATTTACCTTAAATAAACGATCGTTGCCATAACATTTTGATATTTATCTTCAGAGCAATAAAGCCAAATGAATGATGATATAAGATTTATTTATTAAAAACTTAATATAAATAAAAACTAAAAATTTAAAAAACCCCGAGAGATAGAGAGGAAAATGCCCAGAACGCTAGCAGCATTAGCACGTTGAATGGCAATGTTTATTTTTTGTGCATAAAAGCCAGCATTCTGGTCACCTGATGCTTCCACCAAACGTTTGGCCAAGTCCCTATATGTTGCCATGGCAGCCGGCCCCCACGGACCCATTGTCTCTACCCCAAACGGCACAAACATGTATATCAAGGCCCTATTAAGAAGTGCATATTTGTGTCGTTTGAGGTTTTCGGCCTTAGATTTATTTATTTGAACAAGTAAGATGAGAAAACAGCTTCCCACATTTGTGGAAGTCATCCATACTTTCCAGGACAGCGAGAAAGTACCTAAAAATGTACCAGATGTTTCAAAACCTTGATGAAAGTACGAGATGAAGCGAGTGTAAGTATTTACAGAACATTTTCTTATTGTAACAGTTAACAAATGAAATAATTTGAAAATTAATAGCCACGAACATTAAGTACCTATGTACAAAATACGATGAAATGAAGACATATATCAGGCAGTATAAGATTTGTGGTTTCTGAGGATCACATCACATCATCTGTCTTTATGAATCGACGCTACGGCGCGGTTTCTTTATTGCGATGGGCAATAAAAATTACAAACACAGATTTTCAATTATTTTTCTATACTGTGTTTAAATTGAATTGAACTCAAAGTACATCACTCACGACCAATTGGTAAAACATAACTTTCCTACGTTGCTTTTAGAATTGAGTTCACTCAATTATATACTAAAGGTAAACACGGGGCAGTTCCTTCAGGAACGTATGTGTGTATGCTATTTTTAGAGTAACGGTCAATAGCACGTGCATGACTTTATAAAGTTATGAAAACAAATATGTAATTGGTGGTATCATGTGAAACTATACTTTTGAGTTTCAAGTGTCACTGCAACTGATATGGGCAGTCGTGTAGCTTAGCATCAGGCGAGCGACTAGCTCGTCATGGCATTTCGTAACATAAAAAAAACAGGACTAATTTCATTACTAATTTAAGAATTTCCGCAGTAACTATGCACATAAGCTGCGAATTGAAACTGTCATATTCACACAAACTTGTGTTTCTATTTCAAGCAAGTAATATTTTTGTTTGCATGCCTATTTATTTATAGTAAAATTCCTGATGTCATGATGATGATGATGATGAGTTCCGACTGAAAATAAACTATTAAGACCTAATGATCTTGATTACATGCACATTATACGGTTAAATTTATATAAATAAGATGTTAAGACAATGATGTATTTATACTTTTTGTAAGATAAATAACGGCTAAAACTCACGTCAATTAAAAGTCGAAATTACTCCGACCGGGTTTCGGACATATTCGATGTCCTTCTTCTGGGAGCCAGTTACTAACGCAAGCCGCGGCGGCTTTCGCGACCGTCAGCACGTAACATGAAATCTTACGTTTAACAGGCTATGTATATTGCATACTACAACTAAAAACGCGTCTTTTTTTATACAAATTTAACCGTATAATGTGATGGGCATTTCTCCAATTCACTTGAACATTTATTGCGCGGACGGCAAAGGAATGGAACAACTTATCAGAGTGTCTGTTTCCTGAAAAATATAATTGGGCATCTTCTAGGCAAGTATGTCCCATCGTCGATCGCGTTGACACTTACCATCAGGTGAAAAAGTGGTCAAATGCAACCTTATCAAAGGTAAAAAATCTAAAGATAACAAATACAAATACAAAAGTTTACAGCCTCTGTGGTGTGGTGGTTGAGCAGGCTGGCTCATAAGCTGGAGGTGGCGGGTTTGATTCCCGCGACAGGACAAGTATTTGTGCACAGAAAAAAGTGCAAGTACTTGTTCTGAGTCTGGGTGTTGTAGAACCATGGTCATCGTAGTTCCTGGATCCCTAGATACATGGAATTCTAGTTAGGGTCCCGGATCTATGTATGTAATCGTTGGGCGTTATTATTATTATAATAATAATAATTATCATTATAAATACAAAAATTCTCTATTGTGCATCAGAAAAAAAAACAGTTACATATAATGAAACTTAAAGCTATAGTACAATGGGCGGACTTATCGCTAAAAGCGATTTCTTCCAGTCAACCTTTGGATGGAAAGAATTATTGGAGAGAAGGTCGGTGGTGTAAACAAATATTTTTACTAAAATTGAGATAAATGAAAATTAATAAAAATAAATAAAGATTATAGATACGTACACTAAATAAACGAAAAATTAAATGTAATAAATTAACCTTAGATAAGGTAGCAAAACATATACATTTCATTCATTAAAAATTCTATGAATTAATTAAACAAATACTCAATAATTATTACTTTTAGAAACCTGTATTAGATAATAAGGGTATAGATAAGTTGGTAAATAAATCTTTTTCTGGTTATTTTTGGGTTCTCTCAAATTTTACGACTCTTGGGAATAACCGGTTAATTTGAATAAATTACATTATACAAGATAAATAAGACCAGTCGGGTGACGTCAAATAGTGTGCTGACTTTTCCTTGTTTGTCTGTCTCGAAAAGACAAAAGGAAGCCTCAATATCCTTTCAATTATTTCAAATAAATACTACTATGACATAATAACCACTACTAATACTACCTACTACAAAAAAAAAAAAACATTCGGCCTATATACTAGCCGCGATGACCTATATACAGTCCAAATGCTAAAGCCCACTACCAGTAGTTAGCGTATCCAATAATCTGGCAGCATTGAAATTCATAGTAAAGCCTTAATTCATATTTAGGTCTAGAATAAGTAATTAAAATAGTTTAGGTACCGAAATTACTGGGCAAATGAGACTTTATGATCTAATCTCACAGTCGAGTAATCTTATTACCAGACTGTGATGTCTCAGGATGATGTGCGCAGTGCAGCAGTCATGCGAAACTTTACATGTTGGAGTTCCGAGTGACACTGTTCTGTTTTGGGCGGCCGTGTCGCATAACATCAGGTGAACGCCTAGCTCGTCACATCATTCAATAACATATAAAAAGGTAAGGTAAAGGTGAGTTTCAAACAATACTGAACGACAATTCAGACGAAAATAAAGACGGGTTCCCGAACCACAAGTTTCTGACACGGGATATCATCAAAGAACATAAAGTGAATGCAAAGCTGAAGAAATGCTCACATAGTAGTACTACTGTAAATAAAATCTGGAGCATCTTTTGAACTTTCTTAAATTATTTCAGCCTTCAGAGGATTTGACAGCCTCTGTGGTGTGGTGGTTCAGTAGGTTGGCTTATAATCCAGAGGTGGTGGGTTTCGATTCCCGCATAGGACAAGTATTTGTGCATAGGAAAAAAGGCGCAAATATTTGTAATGTGTTTGTGTGTTGTCGGTACATAGTCCTCATAGTTGCTGGGTCCCTAAATACAGGAAATCTAGTTAGGGTCCAGGATCTATCTATGTGATCGTTAGGCATTATTATTCTTATTACTTAATTCATCATGCTTCAATATACATATTGTATGAAATTTCCTAATTAACCTAAAACTGAGTCTAATCGTTTCTCCATCCAGTTTTTCTTACTTAGAACTAGCTGACTCACGCTCACGTCCAAGCACGTGCAAGCCAGTATTGCCAACTAGGAAAATCAATCTCCCAACAGTCTTATTACTTATATTCACTGGAAAACTACAGAATTGATATTTGTCACAGAATTACCGTAAAAACAGACATATATACGGGCACTTTGTTCTTAATAATTGAAATCTAGTTTATAGAGCAGCGTTACTTTCTCTATTTTACAGTTAATATTTATCTATATTCAATACCCGCACCGTCATTTGGTTTCGTACTATATGACTACGTTTGACTGTTGAAGGAAATGCATTATGATTTATGACCGACAATCTTCGGTCAGTGAATGAATTAACTATTTAAGTCATCATCATCATTATTAATAATAGTGCCCAACGGTAACATACATAGATCCTGGACCCTAACTAGGATTCCGTGTATTTGGGGACCTAAGAACTACAAGGACAATGTCCCACAACACCCATACTCAGAGGAAGTATTTGCGCTTTTTTCTATGCACAAATACTTGTCTTGGAAACTATCCCGCCTTCTACGGGCTATCAGCTGTAAATATAAGATTTAAGACATTTTGAAGAGAGCTACCGTATTTTCGCGTATAGGTAACGCCGATCCCGTAGCGGCAGTAGGTACTTACATTTATATAAATATTTTTATATGAGAAACCGTTCAGGTGAAACCGCTTAACGTATATCAAAGCTAATTATAGATATAAATTATGGAAAATAATTATGAAGACTTTTTATGTTAAACCTAATTAATAATTGAAGGGTTGAGAATAAAAAGGGTTTATCTGTCAAATTGATAGTTTCGAGAAAATTGACTTTAAACTTCAACGGCTTCATATTAATGTAGAGTGCTTATAAGGTAATAGAAAAGGTTTATGTAAGTTTCAGTTGCTTGAAAATGTATTAATTCTATTGTTAAATACAAAATATAAGTACTAATTCGTAAAAATATACTATAATATAATAAATATAATAATGTTTTTATGCTAAGCGAACTGTACCTATTCCTGTGACAGATAAACCGTTTCTAGACTCAAAATCTCGAGATTTAAGCTTCATTTTGGTATTTTGAGAATGTATTATTAAAGATAATTTCACGCTGAATCCAACGATACCCATAAGTCATTTTGTGAAAAAAATCAGATTAACCCTTTTTGTTCTCAACCCTTCAATTAGCACCAATACTCATCATCATTTATTTGCTATAGGCATTGCATAGGCAAAGCATTTGACCACTGTTTCACCTGATGTTAAGCTATGAAAGGGTGTACGATAAGGCATGCCTGTTCACTCTTGACTCGAATACCCAGATTGTAGTGAACTGGAAACAAGGACGCCGGCAAAATTTTCCGTTCATTAGCTATTCGCACTATAAAGTTGTACTAACTTTATTTAAAAGTAACGCTTAGTGCGCGTAAAAGGAATTTTAATCATATGATATGGATGCCGTGTTTCTCTGCGTCTTGTAGTCCGAACTAAAGGAGATGGGGAATTAGATCGTGTAATTTCTTCGCACGCTACTAAATAAAGTCTATACAATACCGATAAGCCAGCAACTTCACGTCGGTGATCCAAGCTCTGAAACTGCTAAGCTATTTGGGATATTTTCACTCTTTTTTATTTAGTACTCGTTATAGTAAAGTATCCTGTGTGTTAATCCAGCGTGTAAGCTATCTGCATTCCAAGTTTCATTAAAATCCATTCAGTAGTTTTTGCGGGAAAGAGTAACAAACATTCATACATACATACAAACTTTTGCGTCTACAATATTATTAAGGAAAAGAATTGCGATGTCCTTAAAAATCCCCTTTTTTTGCAGCATATTGTTATACTTGTCTTGTCAGATGGTGATGTGATTTTTATTGAAACATTATTTTGCTTTTTCTGTTTATCCTTCCTCGTAATATTGAGGAAACCTCAGAAATTATTGGAGACTCCATTTGCATGCGTGACCAAGATTGCAACCACGATTATGCGGTAACAAACATGTTTGTCTTGCTTTACCGTATTTTCCTTGCGTTTCCTAATAGCCGGGCTTTTTCCAAAAACTCTGTCGCTATATTCAAGCTGCTTAACTCGGAAATCAGTTTATCAAGTCCACTGCTGGACACGACCTCTACCTACGACACTGAGACCGATCTTTGGCACTTGTCATCCAACGTTTGCTAGCCAATCAATGCAATCATCTTTGAGATATTTCAACATTTACGTTTGTTTATAAATTTTCAAATAAAAAGTCAGCCTTTGGATTTTGTAAAGTGTTACGTTTAATAAAGGCGAATAACAATAATTGATAAAAAGAACAGTTAGAAATTGTACAGGTACAAGTCTCTAATAGCTTATAGAATATCACGACTCAAACATTGTAGAATGGAGAAAAGCATAGGCATAGAGTAGATAAACGAAGATTAGGTGGGAAATAATACGTAACTGAAGCAAGAATTGAAGTGTGGTCTTGATATCGACGCGTAAATGGGCTTGCTGTGCCCCGCACCTGTGGAGACAGTTCACTGTTCATTCAGCTTTGTCCCTTGACCTTCAAGGGACAGTGTTGGACGTTTTGGATATTAAATTAGTAATTTTAGCAGAGATACTCCAACACCACATTACAAAAAGCCATATGCCAATGTCTCAATCAAAAATAGACCTTATAGAACAGCTTTCTTCCAGCAGATGACTTCAACCCCGCAGCTTCCGATGTCTCTCCCTTTTCACTCTTTTTCATTAATAGACGTCTGTTACAAATCGATTAGTTTTTTATTCTTCTTGACTTATGAAAAGAGTTATTAATACACGCTAATAACAAAAAGGATGGATAATGAAGATGATCTGTTAGGCGATTAAGGAACTTGATTGAAACCAATAGAAAGAAAAGGTTGTATGTGTTTGACAGTTTTAATACGTAGTTTTTTTTTGTTTTGTTATGGCTCCACACTTTTGTGTATTTAGCCAGTGTCAAGTAATTGATATTTTTCGAGTTAAGTAATATATATGTATGTATATCAAGTCAAGTCACAGTCCAAGTCATCAAGTCAAGTCACAGTCTAGTCTAGTCAAGTCATACTCCTAGTAAAGTGGTGGCCACTTTACCAGAAGCTATCTATGGAGTTTTGGAAACAACACGAAAAGATACGTTTCACCATCACTATACCATATTACTGCTCCTACTAGATTTTAGCAACGCTTTTAACTGTGTGGACCATGACATTCTTTTAGCTGTCATGCGCTCTCAAAATTTATCAGAATCTGCTTTGGAATGGTTTCTTTCGTATCTCGGTGGACGGCAGCAGCGCATACAAGTAGATGACGTGTTCTCTGATTGGAGTAATGTTGATGCTGGCGTACCACAGGGTGGCGTACTCTCACCTCTTCTCTTCTCGATTTTTATAAACACCTTAGTCTCCCATTTACGTTATTCCTCCTTCCATCTATATGCTGACGATGTCCAACTCTATCTTTCCTTTAGACCTGATAACATTGCAGAAGCCATTGACGAGCTTAATAAAGATCTTAAAGCTGTGTTTGCTTGGACGCAGAAGTATGGTCTGCTCATAAATGCCATTAAAACGCAGGTCACGATAGTTGGTAGTAGTAGTCTCCTATCTAAGATAGATCTTCGGTCTATTCCCACCGCCAAATACAATGGTATATCCCTTGAATATTGTAAGGAAGTTAAAGATCTTGGTCTTATTATCCCACATAATCTTTCCTGGGACAATCATATCACAGAGATTAGCAGGAAGATGTATGGATCTTTACACGGTTTGAAGCGGTTAAAGAATTTTCTACCACAACATGCCAGGGTAGCTCTTGTCACTGCTTTGCTACTCCCTTTTCTTGATTATGCTGATGTGTGCTACACTGATGCTACTGAAGAACAACTCAACAAGCTGGAACGTCTTCTTAATTTGTGCATCCGCTACATTTATGATCTGCGCAAGTATGATCATGTGTCTGAGTTTAGATTTGAACTCAAATGGCTAAACATCCGCTATAGACGTAATGCCCATACAGTATGTCTTCTATATAATATTCTTTTTCATCCGCTAGCCCCAAATTATCTTAAAGAACGTTTTACTTTCTCTTCTTCACGTGGTCGGCCGCAGCGTTCCTTTCATCATCTTGAACTCATAATTCCACAACACAAATCTGCATGTTACTCAGATTCATTCACTGTTACAGCTATACGTCTATGGAATAGCCTTCCTCCTGAAATTCGTCAGGCATCGTCATTGAGTGTATTTAAAAATAAGGTATATAACCATTATCTTGCACTCCAAAATAATAACAGTAAATGAGCAATTATATTGGTTCGATTAAAATATAAGTATGCATATTGTAGATATTAATATATAAATTATATACATTATTAATATTTATGTTATATATAATGTGTAGTGTATACAAATATATATATATACATATAATATATAAAACTCCTAGTTTATACGTGTTAAATTAGTAGTTATTAAGTAGCTATGTATGTGAATAGGGATACAGGAAAATTAAATTTATGTTAGTTTTTTTTTTATATGTTATTTAGGCAATCTATATTTAAATTGCGTTGCACTGCCCTGCAAAAATTTCCATGTTACACCCAGGTTAACTGGAAGATAATGCTCTCTAGCATTAAGTTCGCCTTTGTACCTACATTTGTTATTTGTGCAATAAAGCATTTTCTATCTATCTATCTATCTATACCACTTTCCCACACTCACGCCTGTAATCCAGCACTTAACGAATAAAATGCCACCAATTTCATGCACTAACACTGAAAATAACACAAGTTTTGGAAAATAATACAATGCGGTGACACGATCTTTTTCGTTTTCCCGCCAAAACTGAATACGTAGTTACTATGGATACTTTCAAATTAGGAATGAAATTTCTCTTGTTTTTTTTTGTTTTTTTTTTTTTTAAGGATCAGTGAACAGGATCACATACATTATTTAAGTTAACGGTATACGTAAAAAGTGTAAGCAGATGTGCTACCAGCATTATTGACCACAAATTACTAAATAAAAACATTAGATACCTACTTATATTGAGACAAGATACTATACCTACAATTATACAATAAAGAGAAAGAGATTGTTGTATTACAATCAATGTTCCGTAACTACCCCCCTGGAATGGTGGTACAGGTGAGCTTACTACACCATAATGTGTCGATATAAAATATAAGTGTGAAATATCCATACATATTTATTTGTTATTTTCAGTGTTAGTGCATAAAATTGGTGGCATTCTATCCGTTAAGTGCTGGATTACAGGCGTGAGTGTGGGAAAATGGTATAATGATGGTGAAACGTTTCTTTTCGTGTTGTTAAGGAATGGAATGCCCTGCCAGCGTCTGTTTCCGGCGAAATATGACCCGGGCGTGTTCAAGAGAAGAGTGAATAGGTATTTACTTGGCTAGCATGCTACACCTTCGATCGCATCGTCACTTCCCATCAGGTGAGAGCGTGGTCAAATGCTAGACAAGTTTGAAGTAAAAAAAAAAACAACGCCATCTAGTCCCAAACTAAGAAAACCTTAACCTTATAAAATACTTATATACTTCTTGTTTGTATACATATACAAAATACAATACCCAGACACGGAACATCATACATATGTTTGTTCTGGGTGGGAATCGAATCCACAACCTACAGAAGGCAAAGATACTACCAACTGAGCTATCAGGCTATCCGATGAGACTTTGTAAATTATTTTTTTGTGTTCAATCGTTGCAAATAATTATGCAGAATATTAATTATAACAATCAATTAGTACTGACTCTGTTAGTTCTCAATTAGTCTCAGCTCAGTTGGTAGTAGCTCTGCCTTCTGAACTGTAGGTTGTGGGTTCTATTCCCACCCAGGACAAACGTTTATGTGATGAACATGGGTGTTTGTTTTCTGTCTGGGTGTTAAATTTTATTCTATGTATGTATTTACAAACAAAAAGTATTTAAGTATTGTATCAGTTATCTGGTTCCCATAGTACAAGCTTTGCTTGGTTTGGGACTAGATGGCGCTGTGTTTCATGTCCACTCATATTTATTTATTAGTACCTATCAAAGTACACCAATCACAATATAGTAGATAGTCACACTAATATTATAAAGGCGAAAGTTTGTATGTGTGTTTGTGTGTATGTGTGTATGTTTGTTACTCTTTCACGCTCAAACGGCTGAATGGATTTGGATAAAATTCGGTACCAAGATAGCTTATACACTAGATTAACATATAGGCTACATTTAATCCCGGAAAAGTGATTTTTTCCCTGGGATGAGTAAATAATTAAATAATTAAAATACTCTTTATCCGCGGGTGAAACCGCGGGGCGCAACTAGTTCTTTATAACGCTATTTAGAACAGAATGATGTCGTTCAATTATAATAAACGAGTTTCCTAAAATGATCTTTATAACCTGCACAGGAAAATCCTCACGAAACGAGAAAGAAGTCAGATGCGTCATTTACTCTACTTCTTTTAGTTTTGTCCTTGTTTTACACTGGTGGCATAATTATGTAGCTCTGTCTCTGTCATGTCATCTTTAATACATTTCAATATGTTAATATATAAATGTTGGAATATTAGAAACATGGTAGTATTGGCACAGTGTGAGAGCAGACACAACGTGCTATTGCCTTGAACTATCATTGTTTATTTATTATTAATTCATTAATTATTATTTGTTTTTAAATTTTACGGTCATTGATCTCAAGTTGATCGTTCTACGAATGATATCTGGTTCCGGTTATCTACTACGATTCGAAAGGAAATATACACAATAAGGTAAAGTTGTTTAACATATTTTTAGTTTTTATAATATTTTTATAAACTATAGACCTATCTCTATTAATAATATTATGGGTAATAATTGTTGTGTTATCAAACATCATCCTACTTATATTATAAGTGCGAAAGTTTGTGTGTGTGTGTGTGTGTGTGTATTTGTGTTGTTTGTTACTATCAATATAAGTTTGGCTTAGATTGAAATTACTTTTGAGATATAATAAATAGATAGAACAGATAAAAAATTAGATAGAATAAATAGAGTGTCTAAATGAATATAAATAGAGTGCTTAATAATCATTAAGAGCGCAGGGAAAAAAAACGAGTGTTCTTTAGACCACACGACTGAAGTAAAACTTCTTTAGTTTAGCTCCATCTATCGGCCGGTATAACTTCATTTTGCTTTGTTTAATGTTAATGTCGCCACACAACCGGTAAAATGACAATTGTAAATACCAACACAATTACACTAATTTTGAACTTTGTTGTCTTGACAATGCAGATCTACGTGAACCAACTTCAACTTCCGTTTGCCTCGCTCACTCTCCAAGTCAAGTGTGCGTAAAAAAAGTTTCACTTCAACAATTAATAATTTCTGAATCCGCATTGTCGTTTTGTCGTTGTGTTAAGCGTGGTGCAATGATACGGACGATCTAAATTCACAGATAAGAAAAAAAAAAACAATTGACTATTTAGAAGCAAGAAATCTGTGTTTGTCTTTTTGATGTCTATACATTTAAAGAAAATAAATAAAAACTAAGTAAATGAGATACACAGCTTTTTATAAAAACCAGTTCCGAGTTGTTTTCAAGTATATATAATCTCGTTTCTGATACACTCGTGACCTCTGCTCAATTATATTGGATAAACTATATTTACTTAATAGCTGTGTCCGTAGTTTATCCGTAATTTACCCGTTTTTCCACGGAAACTCTCAACTTTCCGGGACCTTGGTTACCCGTATGCAAATTTTCATCTAATTCAAATCAGCTGTTTTTGTCTGTAAGTTATAAAAACAAACCGATGAATTTTCGCTTTTATATTATTAACTTATATTATAATAATATACTAGCTGATCTCTTTGTATCGCCTAACATTCAATGAAAAAAAAAGCTTACCGTATCGATGGGATGAATATTGAATGTTTGACATTTACAAAACTCATAAACATTTTGTGTGGAAAGATTTGTTTTTTTTAGTCGATTACCAATGTATTAAATAGTTATTCTGCTATTTGGGATGAAAATAAATACAATAAATTAAAAACCATGAAAATCGATTCAGCCGTTCTCGAGTTAGAAGTGTTCAAACAAACCCGACTTTGTTTTATATATATATCGATTATTAGGGAAGGAATTCTATGTCTGTCGATTTTGTTTTAAATCTGATAAACAAACTAGTAAGTTCAGAAAAACCTACTATTTTATTAATCTATATCCATATTCACTAGGTGGTAGGACTTTACTGCTAAATTCGTCTAGGTACCTACCACCGCTTCGCCAGTTATTCTGCCGCCAAGCAGTAGTGTGCAAGCACTGCTGTGTTCCGGTTTGAAGGGCACTGTAGCTAGTGAAATTACTCGGCAAATGATACTTTATGGTCTGATCTCACAGTTTAGTAATCTTATTACTAGATTGTGCTGATGTCTCTGGATGACGTGCGCAGTGCAGTGTCACGCGAAACTCTATACTTTAGAGTTCCGAGTAACACTGCAGCTGATATGGGCAGCCGTGTCGTTTAACATCAGGCGAACGGTTGCTCGTCACGTCATTAATTAACATAAATATATATATATATATAGGATATTTGCTCACAGTCCGTGGTTTTTGAATAATTTATGCAATTTCAACTTGCAATCGTTCTTAATGTTCTTCCCCAGTCATTATTATCCATCCATTACGACTGTCCAACACCAACTGGTGCCTACCAGCTGACGACTCAACCAACCCTCGATTATTTATTTATTTATTTATTATTATGAAACACCAACAGTATATATATTTAATATTATCTATAGTAGATCTTAAACTAATACATTTTTTTCTGATATATACACCCTTAACAGGTGTTTACAACATTAGCATATACATTGTGGTAAGAAAAAAAAAAAGTTAAACAAAAGATAAATACTACAACAGCATATACATCTATATAATGATAAATACATGGAAAAAAAAAACATACAATATAATTAATGATAAAAAAAATAATGAAATAATGAAAATAATATTAAAATACAGGTTTGACATAAAATTTAGAAAAAGAAACATTCATGTTTATTTAAATGACACGTTGTTTACATTCAAGAACTTTGCTACATTATCTATAGTCCGATTATATATATCCTATTTAAGATGTACATAAGGTTAATTGAAACACAAATAATCTTATTGTAATAATAACTCAGTTGTTTTATTTTTTTATTTTTCAGATAACAAATATGAACGTATCAGTTCTTACAATATGTTCCATCGTCATCATAAGCTGTGCAGCACAAAGGTCACCTTATGCTGGTAGAATGCCAATCGGATATCCAGCGCTTGTGACCACCACCACAACAGCGGATCCTTTAGCAAACAGGTGAGCAAATAGTTCATAATTGAATTGACAGCCTCTGTGGTGTGGTGGTTGAGCAGGTCGGCTCATAACCCGGAGGTAGCGGGTTCGATTCCCGCGGCAGAACAAGTATTTGTGCACAGAAAAAAAAGTGCAAATACTTGTTCCGAGTCTGGGTGTTGTGGGACCATGGTCCTCGTAGTTCCTGGGTCCCTAGACACAGGGAATCCTAGTTAGGGTCCAGGATCTATGTATGTGATCGATAAAAAAAAAAATATTGTACTGCTGAAAGCTTGAGCTATTTTGCAAACAAGTTTAGCTCGTTTTAAGCTTGGTATAGTCGTAGACATACCTACTACAGTCGTAGACGTATAGGCTTATCGATCTATATTTCTATCACAAACCAATGTCGAAGTATATTCATGTATGTACTGTTTTAATTAATTTATTTATTTTTGTTATTTTATATTAATCACATCACACTAATATTATAAAGGTGAAAGTTTGATTGTGTGTATGTGTGTTTGTGTGTATGTTTGTTACTCCTTCACGCTCAAATGGCTGAATGGATTTGGATGAAATTCGGTACCAAGATAGCTTATACACTAGATTAACATATAGGCTACGTTTTATCCCGGAAAAGTGAAATTTTCTTATGGGATGAGTAAATAATTAAAATACTCTTTATCCTCGGGTGAAACCGCGGAGCGCAACTAGTATTGTAAAAAGCATGAAGTTTAGTTTATGTGTATAGTTGCTCAACTTTCTTAAGTATACCTCATCTATAGTTATAGAACTAGATTATTATTGAACTTTTCCTATAACTGAAAACCAACATCCTTATTTTTGTAGTTGTTTCCCTACATTTTTGGATTGTCTGGAAGAGATCGCTTTAAGTAATAAGACCGCCCATTGTGACACTTAATTTTTAACCTCGTGCTTGTAAATTGTTCCTGTAATGTAATGTTTCAATAAAGAGTTTTATCTATCTATCTATATTCTCTTGAATACCAAGGCTGTGAAAAATCAGAATTTGGTATTTCGTCCAACTGTCCATTATAATAAAAGATTCCTACTGCTTAGTTGCACAATTAAACACCACATCGAAGGATTTATAAACTTCGACATCTAATAGCTTCCCATTTGGTCATTTTACCTACTGAGCGAGAACTCTTTCATTTTCTGTTTCTTATTTCTTTATTAGTATATTTCTTCCAGTCCTTGTACTGAATTAGCTATCCCATTCACGATTCTAATATAGTCTTGTATCTTTTTTCCAGATTTGGTGATGACGTACCTACAACAACAATTCGTCTTCCCATTGAAGCTCTTGGAGATGTCGACCTCTACAACAGGCTACTGAAGCTGCCACTCGATAAGCAACCATTCTGGCTGATCAACTGGCAAGCCCTGGAAAACAACAGGAAACAACCTCAGACGTACGAACAAAGAGTCAATTCGTTCATAGATGCCAATAACTTTAATGTCAAAGGTTAGATATTATGCTCTCATAAAAGGAAAAAGTATTTAAATTAGCTGAGCTATACTTCTAAATTGCTAAGGAAATGTACCTTAGTGCGTGTTTATTTAAAGATTAGTTTTTAAGGGTGAAATCGTTAGGTTGTTATACGTTGTAATAATAATATGGTAGTAGGTGGGTTTGTTTGATTTTGCCGGCGCGGTTTCTGTTGTAAGAGACGTGAATGTTATTAAAGTATAATAGATTTATTGAATTATTAACATATAGAAAGAACTTTTTTTTGGTTTGGGTCCACACATTTGTGTATTTAGCCAGTGTCAAGTAATTGATAATTTCTCAAGTTAACATGTATGTATGTAATAAATGTATAAGTCAAGCCACAGTCCAAGTCATCAAGTCAAGTCATAGTCTAGTCTACTCAAGTCATACTCCTAGTAAAGTGGTGGCAACTTTACCAGAAGCTTCTATGTAGCTTTGGAAACAACACGAAAAGAAACGTTTCACCATCATTATACCACTTTCCCACACCCATGCCTGTAGTCCAACACATAACGAATAAAATGCCACAAACTTTATGCACTAACACAGAAAATAACACAAGTTTTGGAAAATAACACAATGTGGTGACGCGATCTTTTTCATTTTTCCGCCAAAACTCCGAAAGGACTGTTGTTGGTTTATATTAAGTTCCAAATTTGAAAAAAAAAAAAAAAAAAAAACAACTTTATTTTAGTACACATGTTCAAATTAATTTAATTACAGAAGAATCACCTTTGACCTATGTATGACCTAAGCCATTGCACATAATAAAGGAATGCGAGTGACATAATAACCTAAGTGAAGACTAGTTTTAAAAAAAATCTCTTGTTTTGTAAAGATAAAACGGGTCTATTCGCGCACAAAAATTATCAAAACATAATTTTGACTAACCTCGACGTTTCGACCAAGTTACGTTGGCCGTGGTCACGGGGGGACTGGAGTAGCGGGTGTCAGCATCGTGCAGAACGGGCGTCGTCTCCAACCACCCGCATTTGGTCTAGTAAATAAAAAATAAAAAAAATCTCTTGTTGACTTAATCACACATCACACTAATATTATAAAAGCGGAAGTTTGTATGTGTGTTTGTGTGTATGTGTGTATGTTTGTTACTCCTTCACGCTCAAACGGCTGAATGAGTTTGGATGAAATTTGGTACCAAGATAGCTTATACACCGAATTAACATATAGGTTATATTTTATCCCGGAAAAGTGAAATTTACCCGCGGGATGAGCAAATAACTAAAATACTTTTTATCCGCGGGTGAAACCGCGGGGCGCAACTAGTTTGCAACAAATCTTTTGACTTTGACATTGTAACACTAGTTTATAAGGTTTTCTTGATACTTTTATATTTCACTGGTGGAACAATAAAGAGTTCTTTAACTATCTATCTATAATTATGTATGAAGTTGAATCAGAAATGGGATGTTCTGACAGAGAATTAAGGTCACCAATAGAAGACGGTTACATCAAAATTAGCAAACTGAAAAATTGTAGAATAAAAAATGTGTGGTAGATGACCAAATGTCAACGAATGTTGAATCATGCCAGTTTCAAAATATTTTCCTTCACCGTTTTAAGAACAAATCCTTACTTTGAAAACTATCGTGAGTATACACTCATAGTACACATTTTGTAAGATAAATAACGGCAAAAACTCACGTCAATTAAAAGTCGAAATTACTCCGACCAGGTTTCGGACATATCCGATGTCCTTCTTCTGGGAGCCAGTTACTAACGCAAGCCGCGGCGGCTTTCGCGAGCATCAGCACGTAACTGGCTCCCAGAAGAAGGACATCGAATATGTTCGAAACCTGGTCGGAGTAATTTCGACTTTTAATTGACGTGAGTTTTTGCCGTTATTTATCTTACAACAAATCCTTAGTTCAACATCACTGAAGTGAATGCAAATTCCGCATATAACTTGGAAGGTTGGAAAGTAGTTAAAGCCGATGGGTATTTGAAATATAGTGCGTATCTATAAGTCACCGCCACAGCTGAGCTTTCGCTATTCTGATCCACACTTTCTGTGGCTCAGGAATAAAGCCCGGCTGAAATACTTACTAGGTAGTTAGGTATCGGAAAATCTGCCGACAGCCGCGATATAGCGTGTGTACGGCAGTTTTTCTGAATGATGTGACGAGCTAGTCGTTCACCTAATGTTAAGCGACACGGCCGCCCATAACAGAACAGTGTCACTAGGAACTCTAAAATATAAAGTTTCGCGCGACAATGCACTGCGCACATCATCCTGAGACATCAACACAGTCTGGTAATGATTACTCGACTGTGAGATCAGATCATAAAGTCTCAATTGCCCAGTAATTTCACTAGCTACAGTGCCCTTCAAACTGGAATACAGACTACTGCTTGGCGGCAAAATAACTAGCAAAGCGGTGGTACCTATCTAGACGAACTTAGCAGAAAGGTCCTACCACCTAGTATCCTATATCTACAGAATTATTATTAAACGAGCTTCTGCCCGCAGCTTCGCCGGTGGCGTAGCCTATGGGAAAATAATTCAACCACCCATTTCACACACTTAGGCTGCGTTGCACCATCTATATTTAAGGTTAAACTACCGTCATAACTGCAGTTAAAACACCCGTGAAGCAGAAATGCGTTGCACCATTTAACTATGGTCAAAATGACGTCATAACTTAACGGTAACTATAACTACGCAAGATTGGCTGGTTAAAGTAAAGGTTATAGTCAAAAGCTGTCAAACAGTCTAACCTCAAAATAACTACCAACTTACCATTTCCTCGTAGAACTTGTAATCATCATCAAAATCAAAAATCATGTCTCTACTGCGAGAAATTTTGTGGGAGAGTTCCTCCGACAGTGGAAATGATGAAGAGCATGTGGAGATTAGAAAGAAAAAAGTGTATCTTCCTAGAATTGATCGCTTCGCCAAGTGGGACGAAGACTCGTTTTTAGCGAGATTCCGAGTATCTAAAACGATAGCAAGAGCGTTAGCTTTGCACCTGGAGCCTTTGTTATTGACGCGAACTAATAAGTAAGTTTATTTTCAATTATTTTTACAGATGATACCTACCCTATTATTTATATTGTAACAGAAAGAACTTGGTTAGGTAAACAAGCAGATAGGCAACTAGGCAACTAGGTTGGTATGCCTGCTTAGCTATCTATTATATTAGTGGCCCAGAATTCGCCCTATTCATAATAATTAGAAGACTCATTTCTTTTCAGAAACTTTGCAATAACTCCACTTCAGCAAATTTTGATTGCATTAGAATATTATGCCTGTGGCTCGTTCCAAAGATGTATCGGTGACACTGCTGGAGTCCACAAATCAAGCGTATCTAGGATAATATACCGCATCAGCAAAGCTATCGCAGCGATGCGACCCCAGTGGATTTATATGCCTAGAAATGCTGAAGAAATTCAGGCCACGGCCACAAAATTTTATGAAATTGGTGCTTTTCCAAAAGTTTGTGGTGCTATTGATTGTAGTCACATACCTATTCAATCTCCAGGTGGCCTAGACGCAGAGATTTACAGGAATAGAAAGTTAACATTTTCTATTAATGTGCAAGTAATATGTGATGCAGATCTTTTCATAAGAAATATAGTGGCACGTTGGCCTGGGAGCAGTCATGATAGCCATATTTTCAACTGCAGCGTTATAAAAGGCAGGATAGAGGATGGTGAAATGATGGGACATTGGCTACTTGGGGACAAGGGCTAGGCAGTAAAACCGTATTTGCTGACCCCTCTCCGTAACCCAATTACAGATGGAGAAAAACTCTACAATGAAAGCCAGATTCGAACAAGGAATGTTGTAGAACGAGTATTTGGATGCTGGAAAAGAAGATTTCCAGCTCTGTCAATGAAATTAAGGACACATATAAGTAGACTCCAACCCATCATAGTGGCTACAGCTGTCCTTCATAATATGTGTAGAAAAATGAAGGAACCTATGCCACCAGTTACTGACACCAGCTTGTCATTTGAAGAAGAATTTGTTAATCAATTTACGCCAAGTAGAGCTGATGAAAATAACAGAACAGTCTTAATAAATACCTATTTTAGCAGATTGCATTAATCAGTTTAAGGAAATAAAATAGGAAAAACATGTATGCTATATAGTAGTATATACCTAAATTTTATGTTACACACGTAGATCATATTAAATTTTTCTTTAAATAAAAAAATACTTTTATTTACTACACACACTATTTATTCATATTGATTAAATTTTTTTTCATTTGTAGAATTTCTATTTCTAGATGTAACTTCTTAATTTCTAATTGATGTTTTTCACCATTTTGCGCTATCCGCTGCTCATGTTCAGCCCTTTGCTGTGTCATGCTTTCTTTAAGCTTTTGCACTTCTACCATGTTTAATTCTTCCAGTACAGACACCTTTTTTTCATGAAGCAAACGTCGAGAGTTCGTATTGTCTCTTATTTTAGTTAGACCTGCAAAAACGATGGTAAAATAAATAAAAAAAAACAATATCACCTACATTCATTTTAATCACAATGCTTAAAGGGAAAATATTATTAGTTTTTGTCACAATAGCTACTCTCCGTCCACAATGAATCAATAATTATAATAAAATTGTGGATCTCTTTTGCCAAATAAGTGCAGTAACCTACGTTTCAAAGGTGAAGACACCGGCCTCTTTAATGATGAATGTGGTGTACTAGTATCGAAGGCCCATTTCTTTGGCATATTGGTATCTTCTGCTGCATTCTCTTCTACTGAACTTTTTATCATCTCTATATTAGTATTCTGAAGAAAAAAATAATAATTGAGTAAATTGGATTAAAAAATAGCTTTATTAATCTTCAATGAATCCAAAGTTTTAGAATTTACTCATAAATGTAGTATAATAGGCTATTTGACTACTATTAAAAACAATCAAGTAAATATTATTTTCATAAAGTAGGTTAAAAATTAATGTAATCATTGTAAAAATAAGTAAAATCGGTAAATTAATCACGGATTAGTACGCTTTTAAAGTTTCATCGCCTGTCCCTTTCTCGCAAAACAGAGATCGTGTTGAGCTTCCTCACAGCTACTATGAAGGCATGGCTTGTGACGTCACATGCCAAAAAGATTGTATGTAGAGCTACCACAGCTTAGTAATGAGTTACTGTGAGGACTGGTAACTGACGTCACTGCATGTTTGAGCTGTCTCTTTCTATTCCTGCATTTTAAAATGCCTGTAACTTAGTCATTTTTTGAGATATTCAAGTTTTGTTTTCACAGTTATCTATTTTTTGAGGTATATTATCTATGTGTGCAATAAAAATATAACAGTCAAATAGCCTATTGTAGTATAGGTTAATAAATTCGAAATTGTCAATTTAAATGGATTACCTGTTGCTCTTGGATTTTTGCACCCTCATCTAATATTTCGATGGCTACTGGATTCAATGAGCTTGTAATCTGCAATAAAATTTAATTCAATAGTAGTGTCAGTAATAATAATAAGTTAATAAGTACACTTACACACAGTCACTGTGAAAATAATAATGAAAGTAATGTCACACGAAGTAAACGCAGTATTTTAAAAATTAAGGATGAATTAGGTGTTATATTATTATCTTATAAGTAGGTACCTACTTATATTTTGAGTCTGGGAAGTCAATACATCATCATCATATACTGCCTCGTTCCCATCAGTAGAAGATGGCATTATAGACCTGATCCAGTCTACAGGGTCTTCCGATGTTGGTGGCAGATGAGGTGGCCCACCTCCTGTTCTTCGCATCTCTTGGCGCTCTTTACTAGCTTCCTAGGTGCACAACAAGTGATTTTTATACAAAATAATTGACAATAAATCGATAAAGACGAATAAAACTTTTATTTATATAAGTAGGACTGTAGTAGTGTAATAACCATACCTTTTTAGCATTTTTCTTCATGTTTTCAAATTTGTATTTTAATTGTTTGATTGTCCGGTGCACTTGGCCTTGCGAATTAAATTCATTTTGGATGACACTCCATGTGTAGTCCTTCTGTCTGCTACTTGTCCCATCGGTTTTTTTACACATGATAATGGTTTTATATTTTTGTATGATTGACTGCAGTCGAAGTACTTCTTCATTAGTAAAGTTTGTGCTTCTGTCTCTGAAATACGCACAGAATTTATAATACATTGCAAGAAACAACATGATAGCCCTGCCAAACATAATATATAGGTTGATAATAACATGGACCTAAAAGAAAAATAGGTATTATACTTACTTGCTTTTCAAAAGTAAAAGTGGTTGTAGCGCCTGCGTCGCAACAGTTACCAATACTTACCTTCTCCACATTTACCTCAATACCATTACCAGGATTACCAGGATAACCAGAAGAAACAAGACACACTCAATTCAACATTTATTGAAGCCTGAATCCGACTGTTTATCTGTCACATGAAACAATGAACACTATCGCCAGAGAAACTAAGATGTCGCCCTGAAAAGGGCGGTTTCAATTGGGATAAATATTCGCTCTGAAAAGAGCGAATATTAATCGTATCACCAGCACCTCATCACAGTTCCGAACACCATCAATCAGCACCAGTACAGAGCACCGATAACGTTACGCAGAGACGACCGCACAGTTCGTTGCCCCCGGCGTTATGAAAGAGAGAGCTCTTTTTTTTTTTTTTTTTGAACGAGCTAATGCTGTTGGTCTCTATCGACCTTTACAGCATCACCGGGCGGGAGGGCGGGCGCTTAGGGCGCCCAGCCGTCAAAAGTGGGAGGCAACTAGCTCAAGGGCACCCCTGGGGTGCGAGCCTCGGCTTGGGCCGTTGCCGGGATAAGAGGATCGAGAAGACTACGTCCACTGGAAGAGTGGACCCTATTGAAAGTCGCGACCGTTCTAGCTAACCTACGGGGGGTACGTCGACCTCGCCGGCGGGGTCGGTGTCTGATTGTGTTACGCTGGTATCCTATACCGGTGCCGAAAGCGGTACCTGAGCCAGAAGGGCTAGACTGGTCCGGTGATCCTAGCGCAGCCGATACTACGGCTGCTATAGGATCATCAGGGTCGCTCAAGACGTGTCTCGGGCGGCGACGACGGGGTGGCGAGTCTGTCGTGTCTGTACAGTAGTTTGAAGCTCTGACTACGAGAGGGTTGGGATGATGAGGTGCCGCATCAAAATAGCGGCGGGATGCATCCTTCATAAATTGACGGATGGATGGGAGTTGGAGATCGCAGTGGAGGTCGGAGTTTCGCTGGTACCAGCGAGCCCCGACCACCTTGCGGACAAAGCGGTTCTGGATCACCTGAAGTCGATCCAGATGTACTGAGGGAGTATGAGCAAACGCGACAGATGCGTAGGTCATAATGGGGCGAACGCAAGTTTTGTAAAGCGTCACCTTATTTCTAAGGGACAGCTTACTACGCTTGCAGATGAGAGGGTGGAGGCGGCCTAAGACAAAGGCAGCCCTATCGCGCACTAGCTTAATATGGTCCTTGAAGTTGAGTTTGGTGTCAAGGGTAACCCCCAGGTATTTGGTAGACGAAGCCCAGGGAATGGGCTTGTCGAACAAGCAAAGAGAGAGCTCGATGCCACCTATATTTAAGGGAAACAGCGCGCCATGCTCACCTGTCCTAGGAGGGAAAAGGACAGCATAATCGCCGGGAATTTAATAACACACGCATTGTAAACAGAAGAACGTTATTTCATTGGTCAATTAATCACGTGAAACAATTGGTGTAATTTTATAATGTTATTTTCTTATTGGACAATCCTAGGTTAAGCTTTGTATAAATATAGGCATTTTTCTTTAATAAATATATTCCGCTACGCTAGTTCTACTGAAACACTTCAAATCGAGTTTTATTAACGTCCTCGTTATAATAACCTACAACAACGCCAAACTGGTATCAACTTTTAACTTGAGAACCTTAACGGTGACCACACCATTAAATTGGTTACATCGCCGTTAAAGTGGTGACCGAAGCCAAACTGGTGACCCTCTCTCCAGCCTTACTACAAGGAAGAAAGAACACGTGAAGATGCAAGATTCCTCGACCACGGACACCTCTGCCTCTACTTCTACCAAGAGCTCGCAGCAAGAACTCGCCGGTATCGCATTGTCTATGCGCATACCACCATTCTGGCGCAACAAGCCGCGCTTATGGTTTATTAGCTTTGAAGCCGCTACCAGCGACCAGAAGAGAAGCCAGGCTCAGTTGGCGCAAATGGTGATTGCACAACTAGATAAAACGGACGTTGAACAAGTCAGCGATCTATTATACAACCCGCCAGAGACCGACATGTATAAAATACTCAAAGAGCGTCTCATCACCGTATATGAAGAATCCGACAACCGCCAGTTCCAGAAGTTACTCTCCGACATGGAACTTGGAGACCAGAAGCCATCACAGCTGCTCAGACGTATGCGCAGTCTAGCACGTGATAAAGTACCGGATACAACTCTACGCCTGATGTGGACGAACCACTTACCATCTCACATCCGCTCCGTTCTTGCCGTCAGCGAATCATTCAAAACACAAACCGCATTGGACGAATTAGCACTTCTGGCTGACAAGATGCTGGAGAACAGCAGCTCTGAAATCTCTGCTGTTGCAACAATACCTCGTCCTCAACAGCCACAACATTTTGAAACACAATTTCTCGCTGAAGAAATAAGGCGTTTGTCGCTTGAAATTGCCGCTCTCAAGACTTCACATCAATACGAACAACCACAATACCAGCGTCAACCGTATCAACAACAGCGACCATTCTTTAGAAGAAACCGTTCGTTACGTCGAAACACAGATAACAACGATCGCTCACGAAGCCAAACGCCGTCGCCGTATTGTTATTATCACCGACGATTCGGATCCGAAGCAATTCACTGCACGACGCCTTGTTCATACAAAAATGAAAACATGAATAAGAAGACGGAAAACTGAAAATTACGCTGGCCGCGGCGGAGTCTGGCGTAAAAGAACATTCATACCGCCTATTTGTCACAGACAAGAAATCGAAGTTAACTTTTCTCATCGATACAGGCGCCAACATATCCGTCATACCCAAGAAAAAAGGCGACTCGCCGAAACCACTTAACTTTCAACTCTACGCTGCTAATAATACTATCATCCCGACCTACGGTGAAAAAACATTGAGCTAGATTTGAACCTCCGTCGACCTTTCAAGTGGAAGTTTATCGTTGCGGAAGTCAGCAAACCTATAATCGGGGCCGACTTTCTCAAACATCACCAGCTGATAGTCGACATTAAGAATAAAAGATTAATCGACGGAATCACGAAATTAACGTCAACTTCATTCGTGCAAGCCACAAGCATACCTACAATCCGCAGTATCGACGTCGGCAATTCATATCATGATATCCTAGCCGAATTTCCCGGAATTACTCGACTAACTGCGATGCAATTGAACCCGAAACACAACGTTGAACATTTTATTGAGACAAGCGGACAACCACTACACTGCCGCGCTCGACCAATAGCGCCACACCGATACGAACTCGTAAAAAAAGAGTTTGAAAATATGATTGAACAGGGTCTCTGCCGTCCAAGCAAAAGTCCCTGGTCATCTCCACTACACGTCGTACCAAAGAAAAACGGAGATCTACGAGTATGTGGCGACTACAGACGACTCAACGCTGTCACGATACCTGACCGCTATCCAATACCTAGAATCAAAGATTTCACATTCCAATTATCAGACAAGACTATCTACTCTACAATCGATCTCAACCGAGCTTACCAACAACTGAAGATCCGAGAAGAAGATATAGAAAAAACTGCAATCATAACACCGATGGGTTTATTCGAATTTCCGCGAATGTGCCCAGGACTTATGAACGCAGGACAAACATTCCAACGATTTATTCACGAAGTACTGCGTGGTCTCGATTACGCCTACGCGTTTATTGATGATATTTTGATCGCAAGCCCGTGCGAAACTTCACACAGAAAACATCTTCGTGAAGTACTAAGAAGACTAGAAGAAAATGGCATCACTATTAACCCTGCCAAATGCGTGTTCGGCCAACCGGAAGTCAAGTTTCTCGGCTATACCGTCAGTAAAGACGGAATCAAGCCGCCTGTTGAAAAAGTCGCTGCAATTCAAAATTTTCCGAAACCGACAACAATCGAAGAATTAAGACGTTTTCTCGGAATAATCAATTTCTACCGTGACCACCTACCTAAAGCAGCCGAAATGCAAGCACCACTTCATGCATTTCTTCATAACACGAAAAAAAAGGATAAAACATTAATTCAATGGAATGACGAAGCACTTGAAGCATTTGAAGCTTGTAAAGTTGCGATTCAAAATGCAGCTTTGCTCGCTCATCCTGTACATGACGCTGCCCTCGCAGTATTCACTGACGCATCAGACCAATGTGCTGGAGCCGTCCTACAACAATTCATTGATGGAAAATGGCAACCACTTGGCTATTTTTCAAAAAAGTTTTCCGACACTCAACGCAACTACAGTACTTTCGACAGAGAGCTACTCGCAATCTACATGGCAATAAAGTACTTCCGGAAAACATTTGAAGGACGCCACCTCATTGTATTCACTGACCACAAGCCACTGACCTATGTGCTGCAAAAGCCACCGTCAGCGACTGAAACACCTCGACGTGCAAGACAACTTATCTTCATAAGCGAATTCACAACAGATATTCGTCACATCTCTGGGGATCAAAATCAAGTCGCCGATGCCCTCAGCCGAACAAACGTAGACAGTATCACATGCCCAACGTCACTCAACTATCAAAAAATTGCGGAAGCGCAAAAAAGGACAAGCAAATTACCTTATCACCACCTGTTACCTCGTCATCAGACTACAGTATTACCTCACCGAATCAACAAGATGTTTTACCTAAGCCAATACTGAAGACGCGACGGGGACGCACCGTGAAACTGCCGGTACGCTTTCGCTAGGGGGTGAATCATGTAGCGCCTGCGTCGCAACAGTTACCAATACTTACCTTCTCCACATTTACCTCAATACCATTACCAGGATTACCAGGATAACCAGAAGAAACAAGACACACTCAATTCAACATTTATTGAAGCCTGAATCCGATTGTTTATCTGTCACATGACACAATGAACACTATCGCCAGAGAAACTAAGATGTCGCCCTGAAAAGGGCGGTTTCAATTGGGATAAATATTCGCTCTGAAAAGAGCGAATATTAATCGTATCACCAGCACCTCATCACAGTTCCGAACACCATCAATCAGCACCAGTACAGAGCACCGATAACGTTACGCAGAGACGACCGCACAGTTCGTTGCCCCCGGCGTTATGAAAGAGAGAGCTCGATGCCACCTATATTTAAGGGAAACAGCGCGCCATGCTCACCTGTCCTAGGAGGGAAAAGGACAGCATAATCGCCGGGAATTTAATAACACACGCATTGTAAACAGAAGAACGTTATTTCATTGGTCAATTAATCACGTGAAACAATTGGTGTAATTTTATAATGTTATTTTCTTATTGGACAATCCTAGGTTAAGCTTTGTATAAATATAGGCATTTTTCTTTAATAAATATATAGATCACCCCGTCGTCGCCGCCCGAGACACGTCTTTAGCGACCCGGATGATCCTATAGCAGCCGTAGTATCGGCTGCGCTAGGATCACCGGACCAGTCTAGCCCTTCTGGCTCAGGTACCGCTTTCGGCACCGGTATAGGATACCAGCGTAACACAATCAGACACCGACCCCGCCGGCGAGGTCGACGTACCCCCCGTAGGTTAGCTAGAACGGTCGCGACTTTCAATAGGGTCCACTCTTCCAGTGGACGTAGTCTTCTCGATCCTCTTATCCCGGCAACGGCCCAAGCCGAGGCTCGCACCCCAGGGGTGCCCTTGAGCTAGTTGCCTCCCACTTTTGACGGCTGGGCGCCCTAAGCGCCCGCCCTCCCGCCCGGTGACGCTGTAAAGGTCGATAGAGACCAACAGCATTAGCTCGTTCAAAAAAAAAAAAAAAAAAAAAATTAATAAATATATTCCGCTACGCTAGTTCTACTGAAACACTTCAAATCGAGTTTTATTAACGTCCTCGTTATAATAACCTACAACAACGCCAAACTGGTATCAACTTTTAACTTGAGAACCTTAACGGTGACCACACCATTAAATTGGTTACATCGCCGTTAAAGTGGTGACCGAAGCCAAATGGTTCTCCCATTTTATCCCTCACAGTAAATCTCACTTCACTAATAATTAATATGTTATAATTATGAATAGCCTCGTAGTATTTATAACAAACGATATCTATTTTCCAAACAATCCACGACAAAGGATGCTTGTGACACTGACTGACGTGCATCACATGCATGACATTATTTGAGACTGATTGACAGAATTTTTGCAGTATTGTCATAAATAAATATATTGTTTTCATATACTATGGGGAAAATGGCACGTCTTCTGACTAGCAACTCGGTTAACTGTAACTATAACAACAATAATGATGGTGCAACAATATGCCGGCTAAACTTCATCGTTAAGGTTAAAGTGATGGTCAATTTTAACTATAACAGTAACTTTAACTGGGATTTCGATGCAACCCAGCCTTAAAGATGGAATTTCGAAAAATCCTTTCTTAGCGGATGCCTACGTCATAACATCTACCTGCATGCCAAATTTCACCCCCATCCGTCTAGTGGTTTGGGCTATGCGTTGATAGATCACTATGTCAGTCAGTCAGTCACCTTTGAGTTATATATATTTAAGATACTGGTCATGTGGGTTAGAATCTATACGGTTGGAGTGTGTGTATGCTTTTTGGAAGATTTTTATCTGACATTGGTATTATTATTATACTTTGTCAGTGTCAACAGCGGCGGAAAATATGGTAAGGCTTTAACATGACACACTTCTAATGACATGACTTTTTTATGTTTTGGCTCCACACTTTTGTGTATTTAGCCAGTGTCAAGTAATTGATAATTTTTCAAGTTAATGATATTTACGCAAATATGTGTCAAGTCGCAGTCGAAGTCATCAAATCAAGTCATAGTCTAGTCAAAGTAATACTCCTAGTAAAAAAAATTAACGAATAAAATGCCACCAATTTTATGCACCAACACTGAAAACAACACAAGTTTTGCAAAATAATATTATATAATGCGGCAACGCGATCTTTTTCGTTTTCCCGCCAAAACTCGACAAGACGGTAAATATCATAATGGGAATTAACTCATTTTAAAACGTTTTAGTATCATGTACTACTTAGCCTTCATGAAATGGTTTGTGGTTTTTTAATTATTTAATTTAGCCCTTGAAGGCTGTAATTAGTTATATATCTGACTTTGATAAATAATTTTGTCTTGAGTCTCGACGCTAAACCAAAATTATGACGAAGGGCTTATGTAAGCCTCGAACCTCAAAACGCAAACAGCCTTTGCAAAAGCCTTTAGTGCTAAAATACCTTAATTAGACAATTTTAAAAAGTGACATTTACATTTTATATTTTTAGTAATATATGTACCGTAATTCAACGGACAAATACAAATAACATAAAAATTTATCCATGGAGACCAATCTCCATGGATAAATTTTTATATTATAAAGCAATATCCAATATTGCTTTATAATATACAAGACCGAAAAAGCATGACGACGAAACTTTCGACGCGTTAGCTAGATTCCCACCTATAGGAAAGTTAAATTAGGTTTTATTGTACATATACAGACAGCGTCTGTGCGTTGTTTGAGCAGGTTGGCTAATAACCCAAAGGTAGTGGGTTTGATTTCCGCGACTGGATAAATAATTGTACACAGAAAAAGAGCGCAATTCCGTTTTCTGTCTGGATGGTGGGACCATGGCCCTCGTAGTTCCTGGGGCCCTAAATGCAGGAAATTCTAGTTAGGGTCCATGATCTTTGTATGTTATCGTTGGGTGTTATAGTTTTCAATATGGGGGACAATAATTGTCTGTGCATAAAAGCCTTAGCAAAAACAATTAAACTTCTAACTGGTTAAAAACAAGTATAGGTTTTGGCGGGAAAGCGAAAAAGATTGCGATACCGCATTGTATTATTTTTCTAAACTTGTGTTATTTTCAGTGTTAGTGCATAAAATTGGTGGCATTCTATTCGTTAAGTGCTGGATTAAAGGCGTGAGTGTGGGAAAATGGTATAATTATGATGAAACGTCGTGTTGTTTCCATAACTTCATAGAAGCTTCAAGTAAAGTTGCCACCACTTTACTAGGAGTATGACTTTGACTAGACTATGACTTGACTTGATGACTTCGACTGTGACTTGACACATATTTGCGTGAAATATCATTAACTTGATAAATTATCAATTACTTGACACTGGCTAACACCCCAAGTGACACCAAAGTGTGGAGCCAAAACATACAAAAAAAAAAACAAGTATATTTTCACTGAGTCACAAGAATCGAGTCAAATTAAAAGGATAAAATACTACTTCCAATTTGTTGAAACGTGCTTGGCTGAGATGAGATTTACTACTATAAATTGGCACATTTGTTAGATTTAGCTTGGAAAGACGATAAAAATGTAAAAATGTATAATAAATGGGTTAGTTATATTTAATAGGAGTAGAGTACTTTGATCTCGTCTTTATTCATGAACCTTAACTTTTTTACTTATTCTCTTAAGAACGATGAGGTCCAATAAGTTTCTTTAATAATTAATTTGTGTACCGTTAAGTATTTAGGAGCTTTTTAGGCAAAGGCCTTTAAAGCAACTTCAATCAAAGGAACCTGTTCTTTATTAGCCTTTATGTTTTTATAAGTAACATGAAAATCGAATGAGTAAATTTTTGGAAAAACGCTTTCAGCTAATAAATTAATCTTATTAAAAAATGCATGTATTTATCTAAATACGCTGCATGTTCTACATTGAATCGCTTGACCTTATTGGTTCTTGACAGATTTTACATGAACCCAGGTAGAAACGACGTCAATGCCTTAAAAACGAAATTTTATGCTAATCTTAGGGTCGGTGTTGTCATTTTAAAGTCATGTTAAGCTCGTACGGAATTCGTCATAAATGTACGTCACAATGTCGTCAATTGGACTGGCCGGATAGCTCTGCCTTCTGAACTCTAGGTTGTGGGTTCGATTTCCACCCATGACAAACATATGTGTGATGATGTTTGTTCTGTATATGAGTGTTATATATTATTATTATATATTTTATTCTATGTATGTATTTACAAACAAAAAAAGTATCTTAGTATTAAATAAATAAATAAATATGTGTGGACATTTCACACAGCGCCATCTAGCCCTAAACTAGGCAAAGCTTGTACTATGGGAACCAGATAACTGATACAATACTTAGATACTTTTCGTTTGTAAATACATACATAGAATACAATATGACACCCAGACACAGAACAAACACCTATGTTCATCACACTAATGTTTGTCCTGGGTGGGAATCGAACCCACAACCCACAGTTTAGAAGGCAGGGTTACTACCAGCTGAGCTATCAGGCCAGTCATTATATCAGTTATCTAGTTCCCATAGTATATCGTTCATATGGTTGTGTGAAATGTCCACAAAATATTAATGTAGGTATTTATTTATAGGGTCAACACGGAACTCGTCGTACATGTACGTCATGATGTCGTCATTCAAGTTGGTTGTAAAACATCTTAGTTCCATCATTGGAAACCAGATGGCGTTAGCATGCTCATTTGCGTTTCATTGCAGACGCATGGCGACTCATTTCTGTAAACTCGATATTAATACCATCAGGCAGACGACCTGCAGAAACTATACATTCTCTAACTCGAAATTAAACTGATTACTGAGTAAGTGAAATTCCTGTCAATTTCAATTTTCCATAAAATGAGGAGGACAGAACGTTTGGAATGTCACAATAACAATAATATAAAAATAATGTTCGATCAATTCAATATTCCTGATATATCAGGACATAACAATAGACGCAAAAAGACATAACTTGGTGACTTTTTGGAACGTCACAAAGACGGCGCAGGAAGACGTCGTAAGTCCATTTTCACTAATCTTCATATTCACGTCCCAAAATGACGTGTTGAGACAATGACAATTGAAGGTTTGAGAATAAAAAGGGTTTAACTGTCAAATTGATAATTTCGAGAACATTGGCTTTAAACTTCAAAGGCGTCATTTTAAGTAAGTTTCAGTTGCTTGAAAATGTATGAATTCTATTTTAAAATACTAAATATAGTACTAATTCATACAATTACTGTAAAAATATAATATAATAATCTTTTTATGCTCAGCGAACTGTATTCTTGTGACAGATAAACCGTTTTTAAACTCAAAATCTCGAAATTTAAGCCTCATTTCGGTATTTTTGGAATGTATTATTGTAGATAATTTCACGTTGAATCCAACAATGCCCATAAGTCATTCTGTGAAAAAAATCAGTTAAACCCTGTTTGTTCTCACCCCTTCAATTGTATGTACTTTTCTGGTACGTGGCATCATTGTAGGACGTCTTCACGTCGCAAAATGACTCTATATAGACGTCAATATGACGAAGATTTGCTACCGGGGAAAATAGCGTTTTAACATCTTACTGTCCCCATGTTTCTCAACAAATAAAGAACATTTAACTTTTAACTGGTTAAAAACAAGTATATTTTCTAGAGCCAAGAGGAAGCTCTTTAATTTAAATAGTAGATAATGAGTAATTATTAGTAAATAAGAAAATTTTTAATATTTCATGTTAATTTCTATGAATGTTCCTTTCAAGAAACACACTATAAACCAAAAAGAATTGACTTTTACTGAAAAATAATTCCATACATCGGTACCTTTAATATCGTAGAAGTCAAACAAAATTGAGTTGTACATAAAATATGGGCAGAAAATCAACCCTTATAAAAATGCGTACCGAAACCACCCTACGAAAATAAAATGACATTACGCCAGCTGACTTTCATAAACGTCATTTTACATAAATTGGCGGTTTGTTACTCCGATATAAATGCAAAAAAGATTTTAGATAAAGTATGCAATATGAGGCCATAATTGTAAATAGCTGATTCCAACAAAACCTCCCCATGCGCCTATATTTCATAGTTTATGAATATTGTTCTTTCTAGGTACCAATAGTACAAATATTTGTATTTGTATAACAAATATTTTTTCTGACTTCAAATTGATGATTGTGTAGCATTTATAATAATAATATTAATTTTACTAGGTTGTAGGACTTTACTAAGTTCGTCTAGGTAGGTACCACCGCTTTGCCAGTTATTCTGCCGCCAAGCAGTAGTGCGCAAGCACTGCTGTGTTCCGGTTTGAAGGGCACTGTAGCTAGTGAAATTACTGGGCAAATGAGACTTTATGATCTGATCTCATAGTTTAGTAATCTTATTACTAGATTGTGCTGATGTCTCTCGATGACGTGCGCAGTGCAGTGTCACACGAAACTCTATACTTTAGAGTTCCGAGTGACACTGCAGCTGGTATGGGCAGCCGTGTCGCTTAACATCAGGCGAACGGCTAGCTCGTCACGTCATTCCTTAACATAAAAAAAAAACTATTGTTCGCTTTTGAGTGCCCACTTGTAATTTTACAGTTTGTTTAATTTTTTTATTATCTATTCGCGGGAAACTACTCAAAACTTTTTCGCCTAGTATTCTTTTCGTTGTAATTCATGCGAAAATTCTAATTACGTAATTAGACAGTAATCGTCAGTAGTAACCAGTATCTTTTCTATGACGCGTAGAAAAGTCACAAGTAATCGATAAGCTAACAAGGAAATGTTTATTAAAAATGCAAATTCAATGCATATTGAAATATGAATATTTCTTTGTTTGACGTGGATTTTAGTCGTCAAACCACGTCAAATTGTCTAAAGCCATTTCCCATTAAACGGAATGCGGCAAATGGCGGTAGGTTAAATAAACAATAGAATTAAGTCACTGATTTTTTCCGGTCCTTGATTCTGTGATTTTGTTCATTAATTTTTGTTAAACTGTATAAGAAGTAGGTGCGTCTGCTGTGTCAATAACTCAATACACACATAACTAATATTCCCTATTAATAAACTTACGATTTTTTTTTTTTTTTTTTTTTTTTTTTATGTTAAGGAATGACGTGACGAGCTAGCCGTTCGCCTGATGTTAAACGACACGGCTGCCCATATCAGCTGCAGTGTCACTCAGAACTCTAAAGTATAGAGGTTCGCGTGACACTGCACTGCGCACGTCATCCAGAGACATCAGCACAATCTAGTAATAAGATTACTAAACTGTGAGATCAGATCATAAAGTCTCATTTGCCCAGTAATTTCACTAGCTACAGTGCCCTTCAAACCGGAACACAGCAGTGATTGCGCACTACTGCTTGGCGGCAGAATAACTGGCAAAGCGGTGGTACCTACCTAGACGAACTTTGCAATAAAGTCCTACCACCTAGTACGATACCCAAAAAGAACAAAATATACCCTTTTCGTGGCTGAATATTTTGTCACCGAAAATCAAACGGCATTACTTACATATTACTTATATGTGTACCATCATTTGAACCAATACACTGGGTGATTAATTGTTCCTGATGTAATAGTAACCATTTACATTTCCTACCCCTATAATTATAATAACGCCCAACGATCACATACTCCAGATAGACCTATAGATCCAGTAGGATTGCCTGTGTCTAGGGACCCAGGAACTAAGAGGAACATGGTCCCACAACACCCAGACACAGGACAAGTATTTTTAGCACTTTTTTCTGTGCACTTGTCCTGCCGCGGGAATTGAACCCGCCGCCTCCTGGTTATGAGCCGACCTACTTAACCAACACACCACAGAGGCTGTTGCTATAACGAGTATGATTGAAGATACACTACTGTTCTCGATATCGAGTATAGTGAAACACTGCTCTGCGTGAAATCCAGCGGCCCTATATAGCGGTAACTATAAATAACTAAGGATTACATGCAAAAATGTATGACATTTTTATATTGTTTTAATAAATGATGTGATGAGCTTGTTATTCACCTAATGTACAGCAACACGGCCGCCCATAACAGAACTCTGAATACTAAAATATAAAGTATCGCGTGACACTGCACTGCGCACATCATCCTGAGACATCCGCACAGTCTGGTAAAAAGATTACTCGACTATGAATCAGGTCATAAAGTCTCAACTGCCCAGTAATTTCACTGTCTAGAGCAGGGATTCCCAAACTATTTTAGACAAGTGACCCCTTTTCCAAAATGAACTGTTACCTCAGACCTCCATGGCCAAATTACCTACTTTTAAGATCAACCCCCTTATTCATAATCGTCCGCCAACTTAAAACAGCTGAACAAACAGAGTGTTATTTTTCATGTTAAATCGCGTAAGCGTCAAATAGAGAGCAAATCAAAACGAGCCTCAAAAACGTACGCTCTCAAACGTACTCATTATCTTGCACAAACTTGTTCACACTGACTTGCCGAGTTTTTCATCGTGTACGAACTTGAGACTTTACATTACTAAAACAATGCTATTTCCTACAAAAATATTAATTATTCCTATATATCTTGAAAGCTTTAAATAAGAACTTGTGTTAATTTAATGGGGGTCGATTTTTAGACCTCGTCGACCCCCAAAATCAGTTTTCGTTTATGTCGACCCCTAGGAAAGGGGAATTTCTCACTTTGGGAATCCCTGGTCTAGAGTGCCCTTCAAACCGCAACACGGCAGTGTATGCGCACTACTGCTTGGTAGAAGAATAGCTGAGAAAGCGGTGCTACCCAGACGAATTTCGCAAAAAAGTCCTACCCCCTACAAATTCAAAAAACTCATATTAGGTATACAAAACAGTTTGGAAAGTGGGGAAGAATGGACTTTTTATGGGAATTACGGGCTGCAAAATGAGGTGTAGAGCCACGATGTGGACCGCTTACCTTATAAAGTTAAAAGAAGTTATTGGATTCTACATCTATTTTTTACACGAATTTCAATGAAAAAGACAATTAATAATTTAGTATTAATCACAGTAAAACAGTGAACTGATTATGATTATAATGACGATATTTACATATGCATTGCAAAATGCTAAAATTAAAAAGGCTTTGTATTCAGTTAAAAAGAAATGATAACTGGACAATATTTCATTACGCGATATTCAACAGATTTTACACATTATTGTCGATAAAAGAATTTGGTCTTTGCGGATACGTTTTTGGGTTTTTACTCTCTTCTTGATAATGCTTCCAGTTGATATACCAAAATGGTTGTTTGTCAAGAGGCAGCTGGTTCAACCTGAAATTACACCACCACAAATTTATTTTATAAATCAATTACTTTAATACTATTGTCGGACTTGTAAAAATACCTACCCAGTATAATAAACATTAAAAGACAACATTAAACTTTTAGTATTGTATAGTTTTTCGTGCATCTTTTTTACGGCCTTCGCCAGTTCTAAGGCTGATCCTATGTTAAAGCGGACTGAGAAATTATGTTTTAATATAATTATTAAATAATATTAAATTTAATATAAAATGGTTATAATTTTTCTTTAGTCATTGAAAATGGTTGATATTATTCCCGTTCAGTAATGACAAATAATAATAAATATTTTTAACATTTCACACAACACCATTTAGCTACGAACTAAGCAAAGCTTGTCTATGGGAACCAGGTAAGTGATACAATACTTAAAACTTGTTTGTAAAGACATACATAGAATACAATATAACAAACACACAGACTCAGAAAAAACATCGATGTGAATCACACAAATGTTGTCCTGTGTTGGAATCGAACCCACAACCTACAGTTCAGAAAGTTGGGTTACTACCAACTGAGCTATTGGGCTAGCTTCCTTCGCTTCTTGGACCTTGCGTCTTCCAACTTGTAAAACGCTTTCCAGTGGTCAAACTCAATCTGATAAAAATACATAATCAAATGGAGTGGAAATATAACATACCTGTGTGCATACTCAGCATCTCCGTTTAGTTGTGGAGGTAGCTCGTCTGCGAAACGCGATTCTATGTCCGCTGGTTTTTTAACCTCTGGATAGCCGATGGGTCGTTTACCAGCATAAAATGAACGCTGGCATAAGTTGGGCGTGATGGTAAATAGAAGTAATAGAACTGTAGTTGACTGCATGGTTCTGAAAATGATATGAACGTTGTCATACGTTATCGTGGGGTTGGTGCAATAGGGATACAGGCCTTCTTTCAAATGGAATGTAGACTATAATCTAAAAGGCCGGCCAATTGGTGGAAAATAATAATAATAACGCCCAATGATCATATATATAGACGAGACGATCATATATATTACTTGTCCTGCCATGGGAATTGAACCCACTACCTCCGGGTTATGAGCCGACCTACTCAACCATCACACACTGAAGCTGTCAAAAAAAGGTAAAATTTGTGTGAATGACAGATGTTCTTGAGTTTTATTATTATTGAACTTGCCGGTTTCCTGTGTTTCTTCACCGTTGTATAATCGCGTGTTAATCCCTAACTAACTAACTTCTTAGTCATTAGTGCAGGACCGAGCGGGATTGGAACATGGGTGCGTCGGTTTGAAAGTCGCAAGAGTTACCGCTGAGCCACACGGTTGCCATTATTATAAATCAATTATATCCAGGTATTCAGAGATTGTAATATCCTTAGCCGTAGAAAAACTACTCGACAAATGGTTTATTATAAACCTTCGCAAATTCCAAAAAATAATAATTTAACCCCGCAAAGATTAACATACAGTAAATATTAGCAAAGTCGAAGATTTCGAATTTACATTGTAAAAGCGCAACCTATTTGATAACCTCTTTTTTGAAGCCGATTGATAAAATGAACAGTATTGTAAAATTGGAATTGGTTGGAATATCTAGTCTATATCAAACAAATATTATACAAAATACTTCTAATAAAACTTTTTTTTTCTGTTTTGGGTCCACAGTTTTGTGTATTTAGCCAGTGTCAAGTAATTGATAGTTTCTCAAGTTAAATTATATTATATATATATTTCACAGTCACAAGTCAAGTCACAGTCCAAGTCATCAAGTCAAGTCATAGTCTAGTCACGTCGTACTCCTAGTAAAGTGGTGGCAACTTTACCAGACGCAGAAGCCATAGAAATGGAGTTTTGAAAATAACACGAAAAGAAACGTTTCATCATCATTATACCACTTCCCCACACTCATGCATGTAATCCAGCACTTAACGAATCCAATGCCACCAATTTTATGCACTAACACTGAAAATAACAACATGGAAAATAATACAATGCGATGATGCGGTCGGTGAAACGGAAAACCGTTTTCTTGCCAAAACTCCCCGAATAAAACTTTATGCCTACATCCTTTTTACACTACTTCTCCAATGTAGACGCCGATAAAGGGCTTTGTAAATTGACCCTTATAGCTCGGAGCTATCATATCTTGATTCAACGACCACCAAATATTTATTTTATGAAATCCTAGCATAAAACTGAATGGGTAACTCAGTGTGTTTACTAAAAACATACTTCAACTATAAATATACATACACATATAGATTTATGGCTGATTTTTACATGATAAGATAAAGGACATGTTCCATAACGGTACTCGGCCTCCAACAGGTACACAATGCATATCAATGGAAAGCTTATTTAATGGGCTTCTTGAATATGTACATTATATATTTTATTGTACCGCCAATTTTATTTAATTTGGTTTTAAAAAATAGAAAAATAAATGGTTTGCGCTAAGCCAAAACAACATGACAACACCAAAAAAAAAACTGTGAACTACCAATGAGTGACAGTGACATTCATTATAATAGGTCTTTACCTATGAAATTGCCGTATTGCAGTACAGACTTTTTCAAACAAAAAAAAGTTTTGATTGGCTATGAATTCTAAATTCAAATTAATTTTGTTTTAAAAATATGACATTCTATTTACAATATAAGTCTTTTGTTTATTGATTAGCGTTGTATTTTCATTATATTTCAACATTTTTCCTCATAATGGATACTTTGAAATTTCGTGTAATTATGGAATATGAGTTCCGTCGTGGCACCAACGCGACACAAACGACACGTAACATCAACGACGTTTACGGAAAGAACTGTACAAACGAACGTACAACCCGTTATTGGTTTGCTCGGTTCCGTTCTGGGAATTTTGACTTGAAAAATGAACCTCGTGGTCGTCCGGAAACTTTGGTCAACAATGATGAATTAAAGGCGATTGTGGAAGCTGATGAATCTCAATCTACAGCTGAGCTGGCAGCAGCTTTTGATGTTAGCATCAAAACAATATTGGTCCATTTGCGACAGATTGGCAAGATAAAAAAGCTTGATAGATGGGTGCCCCACGAACTTAACGATCGCCAGCGCAACGTACGCGTCGAGACTTGCCTTGCGCTGCTTAACAGGCACAGAAATGAAGGAATTTTGAACCGAATTGTTACGTGCGACGAAAAATGGATTCTTTTTGACAATTGAAAGCGCTCAGCAAGTTGGTTAGATCCTGGTTCGGTACCAAAGCAATGTGCAAAACGAAAAATGACCCCTAGAAAGGTGATGGTCACAGTTTGGTCGTCTAGTGCTGGTGTGATTCATCATAGCTTTTTACAAAACGGCGAGAGTATTACTGCAGATGTGTACATTGAAGAACTGACCACAATGATGGCGAAACTCGCACGTCTGCAACTAGCTTTGGTCAATCGGTCGTCTCCACTGCTACTTCACGACAACGCGTGACCCCATACTACACAACAGACCGTCTCTAAGCTGCATGAGTTGGGTTTGGAAGCTCTCCCTCATCCGCCATACTCACCAGATCTTGCGCCTACTGACTATTACTTTTTCCAAAATTTGGACAACTTTTTAGCGGGAAAAAAATTCAATTCCCGAGAGGCAGTACAAAACGCCTTTGAAGAGTTTGTTGTCTCCCGTCCTGCTGATTTTTTCAAGAAGGGCATCCATAAACTGCCACAGCGTTGGCCAAGATGCATTGATTGCAGGGGTGATTACTTTGAATAAAAGAAATAAATAAGTTCGAAAAAAAAATACTTTAACTTTTTTCAAACAAAACGGCAATTTCATAGGTAAAGACCTAATATAATTTCAAACGGTTTATTTATTGTTTTTTTCTTGTCTTCTTATTTCCGTATAATTATACTAGCGCAGCCAAGGCTAAAAATAGTACCATTATATTAGAAAGTAGAAACGTTTTCTTGTAGAAACTATGCAGGAACTAATACTACATCTCTTTGGTAGAAATAACCTCTTGGAGGGTGTATGTTCGTTTGCTATGTAGGTACAATATAAAATAATAAGACGTGAGCTAGGTTAAATGAGCTTCAAGTGCTTAGGCCGTAGAATTAGTATAAGTATTGGAGGTTAAGCCTTTTCTCTTTCCTAAGTAGCCAGTGCAGTGACCTACAGCCTATAGGGTTACAAAACAAATAAAAAGACATTCTTAATCTAACAACCATTTATTTATTTTTAACATCTTCCCTCATCAAAATCCCATCCAGGAAGCTAGCAGGTGGTGCCAAACTATCTTGAAACCTAGCCCATCCCAGATACCACACATTGTCATCACATGTGCACAGCAGGTTCACTAGATGTTTGTGCAAAAGGTTCAACAGGTTGATGGGCGATATTTTCGTGGGCTCAGATCCAACAAGCGTTGCATGCAAAAACTTCATCAGGAATCTAGAAAGATAATTATTACCATATTATTGTTATTGCAATTTATTGAAGTAAAAACAGGTTGTATGATAGAATGACTTCAAGGCTTTTGACATTTGCTTAGTTGCATTATCACTCATAAGGGCTATAGAAAGCAGAAGAATAGATGGAGGATGTCTTGTCACTGAATTGACTTCAACTTGCTGTGATGGAAGCAGCTCACGGATAATTTCAGTAAATAAGTGCTTCACAGGTTCACTAGATATCAGTAGAATATGTATATTTTGCTTAAAAATGATAGCTGATATAAAATGGATATCAATAATAGAAGTAACAAAAACCTGTTTATTACCTATCGTGGGAATATTTGAATTGCATTGTAATTCATCTCTTCGCTTCTTATATGCAGTCTGCGGCGACGCCTTCCAGAACGCCTACCCAAAGATATTCCACAAGATATGCATACACACAAGTATCCAAGTTGCTATGATGTGAGTGATCTTGAGACTCCACACGGTTTTCAGCCTCACTTGCCACAAGGATGTCACATTCATGGCAGACAGTCACTATCAGTTACCTGCAACATTAATCATCATTAGAATAAAATTACTTCCTTCTGAAGTTCAAAGTTGGTACCAGACCGACGATTAGTAATACCAATGTATGAAGTCCTAACTTGATGGCTGATTAAATAAAGTTAAACCAAGTGCTTACCACACGTTCGCACCATTTCTCAACAACCAAAAGATGTTCAGGGCTAAGCTCTATAGCCCAGTATTCATGCAATTGCACGGCAGACCGCAGAAGTATACTAGTTTATACAGACAGCCATATTGAGACCAGTCTGGAAAAAAAATTACCACATGTTAGAAAAATATCGATACGACAAGTAATTCTATAGGCATAATTAAGTATGAAATACTACATTTTACATACGTAAACAGGGCGCAGCTCAATACCTTTGATCGATAATATGCACAATAGCACTGTAGAGCACACAACGAACAACAGCGTCTTTCGCGAAGTCAATGTTCTTGTTCACAATCACAACAAAACAAAACTGTCTTTTGGCGAAGTTTGGTATAGGGCGCGAAGTCTCGCACTGGGCGGAGGAGGGCAATCTCAACTCGATGTACTAGGCGTTATCGCCTAGTACGTCGATCACACATCCCATCACATCCAAATACAACAAACGAACTAGCAGCGTAGTGCGACAGTGAGGTTACCGGCATTTTGATTTTTGATTTGAAATAGGGATGTCCATCGTATGATGGGTTTACGATTATTTCATTATTCACATGTTGTATGAAGATCGATTAATTGAATACACTGATTGACTTTTTAGATCGTATTTCTTTTCCTTTTTATTATTTGAGAGGCTTGTATGTTTTTATCATTATTGATTCAGGAATAAAATATTAAAGTTAATTTATGCTCAAAACAAACAAAGCAGGCTTAAAACACTCGTGATTAGAAAATTGTTGGGCAGGTTAGGTAGTTATACATTTTTAAATGGATTCCTAGATAAATAAATGAGGCTCAACGATCACATACATAGATCCTGGACCCTTACCAGGATTCCCTGTATCTAAAGACCCAGGAACTTCGAAGATCATGGTCCCACAACACGAATTCCAAGAAAATGCGTTTTTTTTCTCCTGTGCACAAATACTTGTCTCACCATGAGAATCGAACCTGCGTGCCTCCAGGTTTTGAGCCAACCTGCTCAACCACCACACCACGAAAGATGTCAAGGCGGTCGAAGATTTAAGTTTATTAAAACCTAGCTCCGCTTATATATTAAATGATGATGCATCGTATTTATGAATATCATCATACGACTTTTATGCCTATAGAGCTCATCGAGTCCGATAAGGTCAGTTAGAAAAAGGGTGACGTAAACTAGGTACTCAATAAGAGGCGTTTGAAATATAGTTATTCAAATCGATTCACAATGTTTGATTATTCTGGATAATCGATTTTCCCATTTATAGATCCCCGATTCCCATCCTTGGCACTCGACTTCTGTGGGGCTGCCATGCATCACTTGGTGATGCCAGTAAATATAGATTTGTTTTCTACTACTATTTTTTTTTAATTAAAATTACAATTAAATGGCGGTGTCATAAAATTATTTTATGGGCTGAACATTATCTACAATAATTACACTACACAATAATATAAGTCACTGTGTGGTTGGTTACCAAGTACCAACTCCCATACAAAACCATACCGTGTCCTTTAAATGTTTCACTTTTTTTTATACCTCAAAATCACTCAGGCATGCATTTATCCTCTTGAAATACTTAGTTTCTCTTAGTTTACTATGTTATTAATCTATTTTCTTTTTAATATACTTACAACTACGTGCAACTTACAAAGTATAAACTTTTATATTTAAAAAAAAAAAAAAAAAAAAACTAAATTGTCAATAATTCTCAAACATTTTGTCCAGTAGAGGGCATTGGTATGCCAAAACACAGGTTTTCGTAGTTTGGGTACCAATGTTTTTCCAACCAGGAGTAAGCTGTTTGTATTTTACGTATCGACTGTTTTATGTTTAAACCGATGTTTATAAACATTTATTAAACTATTTGATTTTATTGATAGAATCAGGCGTGAATTCGCGGAAGTTCATCTTAAATACAAAATCAAATAGGAATTCTTATTCTTAGCGGAATCACACTAAATATCCTTATTTTCTTTTGTATTTCATTTAATTTTTTTTTAGGAACATACCTAATGCACCAGAGGACGTTTTCTAGCTGATCACGGAAGAAGACGCACCAATAAACGTTTATTTTTTAAATTTCAATTCACTGGTTAAAATTAAAACTTAAATCACCTGTTTGAGTAAAACTGTAGTAATAGTCCTTCCCACTCGAATTGCGAGAGGTGTGTGTTACACTCATGAAAAAACACAAGTTAATATATAGTTTTAGTTAGGTATCCTACTTAAATACGGACCTATGTACTTCCTCTACGAGTACGTGTTCTCATATAGCCTTTATAAAGAGTATAAGTACAATTCGCCATAGAGTTAACAATGCTCGACGAGACATGCGAGTAATGGATGTAAATTTAAATGGAAAACTATAAAAAATAATTCAAAATTATGAAATAATAAATCAATTTACTTGAATTCTGTGTGTATAGAAATTATTGGTACGTATTATTATAGAGTGAAAAAATTAATGTTTTTTTTATTTGTATATTTTTGATGTCACTACATCATCTGCCGGAAGAAATCCACTGCTAAATATGAAAACGCCACTTTGGGCGATTATCATATAGGCGTTTTTGCCATACCCATATTTTGCAGTTATTTTGGTGAATGCAGAAGATTTTAACACAATAATAATAATAACGCCCAACAATTACATGCATAGATCCTGACCCTAACTAGGATTCCCTGTATCTATGGACCCAGGAACTACGAAGACCATGTCCCATAACACCCAGTCTCAGAACAAGTATTTCTGCTTTTTTTTGTGAAATACTTATCCTGTCACGGGAATCGAACCCACTGTCTCCGGGTTATGAGCCGACCTGCTCAACCACCACACCACAGAGGCTGTCAAAGCGAAATATACCAAAGAGAATGCTGCTGCCATTCCCTGGATAACTTTTTGAGATGAATACGAATAAGTACAGTATACTGCTAATTTCTTATCAATTAGGCCCTAAGTACTAATGTAGGTGTATTTTTCCATAATTAGAATAACTTTACTACAAATATTGGTGATGGTGTTTCAATATAGGTATTACCGCCTATATATAAAAATTACACACATTGCATTGTATTGAAACCAAAAGTTACCGTTCAACAATATTAAAATAAACCTTCTAAATTTATTACTAATTATAAAGCGGAAAGCAGTTACACATACCTAAAAAAAGTCTGTGGGGGCACAGAATGCTAACGCGGCAGATTTTATTAAAATTAATTAAATTTCATTTTATTACAGATAATTCAATCCAATTTGTTAGTAACAATAAGACTTACAGCTATATTAGTAGAACCATCATTATTATTAATTACTATAAATGTCAAGCACATCACAAATTATCACTTAAATCAATTAAATCATATCTATATTATAATTAAAATTCTTTATAATAAACTATTTGGCATTTCTTTGCGTCGGGAACACAAGCATCCCCGTCCAATGCTTTAGTATTGGACCATCTACCCTCTCGGCAACAGCGACCAGGAGGCTGTTGGTACTGCCCCGCATTCGCCGCATCAGGGAGGCTACACGCTTCCGCATGATGGCGTAAAAGTCATCCACGCGAGCCTCTGCGAACATACCCGATGCACTGCAATATCGCGGCAGCCCCAACAGCGCCCTGAACGCGTTGTTGTATTGGACCCGCAGAGCACTGTAAGCCCTTTGAGTATAATCAATCCATAAGCTGCATGTGTAAAAATATTGGCAATACGCCCGAAACAAAGTACTTTTTACATATTTCGAGCATTTTGCAAACCTACGGATCAGCATATTGCTCCTGACTGCCAGCGCTCTGCGTTCCGTCTCAATGTCAAGGACGTCTGTTTGCGACGCAGTGACCCAGTGCCCCAAGTACTTAAACTCAGTCACTTGTCTAAGAGCGGTCCCATCGAGTGTCACTGGCGGTACTTCAGGATAATATTTGTTACCCGCCTTGAATATTAAGCACTCACTCTTTTTTGCGTTATACCTGAGGCCATGGGACTCCGCATACTGCTCACATATAGACAGAAGCCTTCTGAGGGCATTGATCGATGGAGCCAGCAACCTTATGCAATTTTATGGCACGCGGCGACCGTTCCCCAGTCGTCTCTCCATCTGTACTGCGTCATGTTGTAGTTACTCAATAGTTTAACCGATTGTGTATACCGACTCAAAATATATATTTATTGGGTCCCGAAACCGTAGTTTTCCTTGGAGTCCGCCGCAACATAGATAGGAACACGCCTGATCTATGAAGACTAGCAAAGAAAGCGCCCACATAATGCAAACCAGTTCTGAAAAGAAGAACTGTCCTCTCTCTATCTGAGAGACTGAATGTGTTTACAATCATCGTTATCTGTAACGATGATTGTAAAAACATTCAGTTTCAAACTCAAACGTTTTGTCTCGAAAATGTCTCGAATGAGACAAAAACTATAGAAGAAATGTTTCCGATGATAGAATGTGCAAACGCTACGTTCTTCCATTTAAATTGGAAGAAAAAAGCTGGTGCTGATTGATTTTCACCCCGTTGTCGCCGCCCGAGACACGTCTTGAGCGATCCGGATGATCCTATAGCAGCCGTATCGGCTGCGCTATGATCACCAGACCAGTCTAGCGCTTCTGGCTCAGATACCGCTTTCGGCACGGGTATAGGATACCAGCGTAACACAATCAGACACCGACTCGCCGGCGAGATCGACGTTATACTGCCGTAGGTTGCTGAAACGGTTGCGATTTTCAATAGGGTCCACTCTTCCAGTTGATGTAGTCTTCTCGATCCTCTTATTCCGGCCCAAGCCAAGGCTCACATCCCAGGGGTGCCTTTGAGCTATTTGCCTCCGACTTTTGACGGCTGGGCGCCTTAAGCGCCTGCCCTCCCACCCGGTGACGCTGTAAAGGTCCGCCTAGAACTACAGCATTAGCCCGTTCAAAAAAAGGTGCTTATTGAAAACGTTTTGCTTTATGAAAGTCGGTTCAACTGGAGTAGTAAAGCATGTAATTGTTTTGAGCCTTGACATCCTAAAAACCTAAAATAAGGTAAATCTGTTTAATGAGCCGCTTCATAAAATTTTTATCCGTTATTATGTTTAAAATACGCAGGAAGTTTAAGTGTGTCAGCGCATACCTACAATAATTTTGCCAACTTTACTGTGACGATACCGGAAATATATTGTACCTTTAATTTTATAACCGCTATAGGGTTTTTGGTTTTATATTTTTGCATTTATCGCTAAGCGACCACGTCACCTAGTAAGACTAGGTAACAAAAAGTCACCCTATCATTAAATAATGCTAATTTAATTATATATATTAGGTCTTTACCTATGAAATTGCCGTTTTGTTTGAAAAAAGTTAAAGTTTTTTTTTTTCGAACTTATTTATTTCTTTTATTCAAAGTAATCACCCCTGCAATCAATGCCTCTCGGGAATTGAATTTTTTTCCCGCTTAAAAGTTGTCCAAATTTTGGAAAAAGTAATAGTCGGTAGGCGCAAGATCTGATGAGTATGGCGGATGAGGGAGAGCTTCCAAACCCAACTCATGCAGCTTAGAGACGGTCTGTTGTGCAGTATGGGGTCGCGCGTTGTCGTGAAGTAGCAGTGGAGACGACCGATTGACCAAATCTGGTTGCAGACGTGCGAGTTTCGCCATCATTGTGGTCAGTTCTTCAATGTACACATCTGCAGTAATGCTCTCGCCGTTTTGTAAAAAACTATGATGAATCTCACCAGCACTAGACCACTAAACTGTGACCATCACCTTTCTAGGGATCATTTTTCGTTTTGCACATTGCTTTGGTACCGAACCAGGATCTAACCAACTTGCTGAGCGCTTTCGATTGTCAAAAAGAATCCATTTTTCGTCGCACGTAACAATTCGGTTCAAAATTCCTTCATTTCTGTGCCTGTTAAGCAGCGCAAGGCAAGTCTCGACGCGTACGTTGCGCTGGCGATCGTTAAGTTCGTGGGGCACCCATCTATCAAGCTTTTTTATCTTGCCAATCTGTCGCAAATGGACCAATATTGTTTTGATGCTAACATCAAAAGCTGCTGCCAGCTCAGCTGTAGATTGAGATTCATCAGCTTCCACAATCGCCTTTAATTCATCATTGTTGACCAAAGTTTCCGGACGACCACGAGGTTCATTTTTCAAGTCAAAATTCCCAGAACGGAACCGAGCAAACCAATAACGGGTTGTACGTTCATTTGTACAGTTCTCTTCGTAAACGTCGTTGATGTTACGTGTCGTTTGTGCCGCGTTGGTGCCACGACGGAACTCATATTCCATAATTACACGAAATTTCAAAGTATCCATTATGAGGAAAAATGTTGAAATGTAATGAAAATACAACGCTAATCAATAAACAAAAGACGTATAATGTAAATAGAATGTCATATTTTTAAAACAAAATTAATTTGAATTTAGAATTCATAGCCAATCAAAACTTTTTTTTGTTTGAAAAAGTCCGTACTGCAATACGGCAAGTTCATAGGTAAAGACCTAATAAAAATAACCATAAAGATTTTGTCATTTTTCAGTACAGTAAAATTTAAAGCGCAGTGTAAGCGCCAAATCAACAAAAAATACTTATTTGACATCTCTAATGTAACTAAAACAGTTTTTCTAATATAAAATCGTTGTAATAACCCTAAAAAAACATTTTATGAACGCAGTTCTCCAAATTTTCAACGATAGCATTTTTTTTTATAAATTAAAAAGCCGACTATTGTTCTAAAGGTCAGATAAAATATTTATTTGATATCCACATTTCACGTCATCCACCCACAATTTGAAGTGACGCGATCTTATCATATCATTACTACTGTCCTTACGAAGTTTTTAATACCATATTAAACTATAAATAAACGTTTCAGTTAAGCAACTATTCAAGTTTTGTATGGTTCTGTGTGTTATTTAGATACCTACATTTAAATATAATTAATATTATGTTATTTTTTGCAGAGCCATACTAAATATTCTTGTATTTTTCACTGATAAACTTTAGTGAGGTCACACCTGAGTCCATTGAATTTTTCAGTTGACGTTTACACGAATGCGGGTAGTTAGTAACAATAACAGCGCTAAGCCTTCATCACTACACTGATACTCTCCACTACTGGCCTCGTCATCACGGCCAACGTAACTAGATCAAAACGTCGAGGTAAGTCAAAGTGAAAAATAAGATAAAACTTTTCTGCAAATTTCGTCTGGATGGTACCGCCGTTTTGTCAGTTATCCTGCCGCTAAGCAGTAGTATGTAAGCACTACTACGTTCCAGTTTAAAGGGCATTTGACTGGCCCGATAGCTCAGTTGATAATAGCCATGCCTTCTGAGCCGTGGGTTGTGGGTTCGATCCCCACCCAGGACAAACATTTGTGTGATGAACATCGATGTTCGTTCTGTGTCTGGGTGTTATATTGTATTCTATGTATTTATTTACAAACAAAAAGTATCTAAGTATTGTATCAGTTATCTGGCTCTCATTGTACAAGCTTTGCTTAGTTTGGGACTAGATAGCGCTGTGTGAAATGTCCACAGATATTTAAATTATATTAAATTGTAGCTAGTCATACTACTGCGCAATTGAGAATTTTATGAGTTATATGAATTGGCTACCCAAAACATTTAGTCAAAGAAAGCAATAATGCAGCAACGCAAGACAAGTTTCAAAACTAGAGGATGCAAGTTACAACCCATTCGTGATTCAAGTTTAATAAGTTATCTTAATATTTAGAATTAAATAGACGTCTGTATTACTATTATATATCGACGAGCTTCTGCCCGCAGCTTCGCCCACGGCGTGGCCTATGGAAAAATAATTCAACCACCCATTTCACCCTCTTAAGGGTGGAATTTCGAAAAATCCTTTCTTAGCAGATTTTTACGTCATAACATCTACCTGCATGCCAAATTTCAGCCCGATCCGTCCAGTGGTTTGGGCTGTGCGTTGATCACTATGTCATCAGTCAATCAATCAGTCACCTTTAAGTTATATATATTTAAAGAGAGAGATATTAAGCAAAACCCAAACTTAAGATACCTCCAGGTTTTACTCGCATCTGTGACCGCTTTTACATTAGTATACTGAGTCATGAGTCTCTGTCCTCAATTCCTCATTATTGTTATTGTCAAAACCATCGCGAACAATACCTTTATTGTAGAGGTCATGAGGAACTTTGAACGCCCTTTTATACAACCACAAGTAGACGCCCGTGACGTTTTTATTTATTTTTATGAATGACCTGACCAGTTCGCCTGATATTAGGCGACACGGCTGTGTCACTCAGAACTCTACGGTATAGAGTTTCGCGTGACACTGCACTGCGCACATCATCTTGAGACATCAGAACAATCTAGTAATAAGATTACTACACTGTGAGATTAGGTCATAAAGTCTTATTTGCCCAGCAATTTCACTTACTATAGTGCCCTTCAAACCGAAACACAGCAGTGCTTGCGCACTACTGGCGTCAGAATAACTGGCAAAGCGGTGTTACCTACCTAGACAAACTTTGCAGAAAGGTCTACCCCTAGTAAACTTGCATTAACTCAAAGCCCATTAAAGTTTGTTGTTCTTCAAATGGCCACCAATGTCTTTATCTATTAAAGATCTCCAAACGATCAGTCAAACTTTGGTGCAGATGGAGATCTTTGACAACTAAGTTCGCAATTATCTCTCTAACCCGTATTTACAGAAATATGTTTAGTCGTCAATTGATGCCCAAGTAGAGATTTAATTCACTATTTGATCACTTGAGCAGAGATTCATGATCACTATTTATTGATCAAATAAACTTCAGTAAGGATTCGTGATGAATGAAATCATTAAAAATCATGAAATTAATTTCTGCTCAAGACGAGATTTTATTCACAAAATGATCAAATAGTGATCATTTTGATCATTTGGATGTCTGCTGAAATTTATTAAAAATACTTGTTCTGTGTCTGGGTGTTGTGGGATGGTCCTCGTAGTACCTGGGTTTCTAGATATGGGAAATCCTAGTTATGGTCCAGGATCTATGTATATGATCGTTGGGCGTTATTATTATTATCTGACGTCACACTCCATGATGATGATGATGATGGTAAACTAAAATGTGTATTGTACCGCACGTTAGTTATTTGAAAGTTTTCAATATATTTATTGCCAATATGTACTAAAGTCTATTAAAATACAACTTAGCTAAGCAATGTTCTTCCTTGGGTCTTGTATACGTTTGTTTTTTTTTTTGTTATGGCTCCACACTTTTGTGTATTTAGCCAGTGTCAAGTAATTGATAATTTATCGAGTTAAGTAATATATATGTATGTCAAGTCAAGTCACTGTCCAAGTCATCAAGTGAAGTCACAGTCTAGTCCCGTCAAGTCACACTCCTAGTAAAGTGGTGGCCACTTTACCAGAAGCTTCTATGGAGTTTTGGAAACAACACGAAAAGATACGTTTCACCATCACTATACCACTTTCCCACACTCATGCCTGTAATCCAGCACTTAACGAATAAAATGCCACCAATTTTATGCACTAACACTGAAAATAACACAAGTTTTGGAAAATAATACAAAGCAGTGACACGATCTTTTTCGTTTTCCCGCCAAAACTCCTATACGTTTGTTAAATTCGTGTTAACTTGGTAGATCAAATACTGAACCCTCATTGGTTGATTGTTGATCATCTCAACCAATGAGCGTACAGTATATTGTAAGTGTGCACTTGGGTTACCACTTTACTAGGAGTATGACTGACTAGACTATGACTTATAAATTATCAATTACTTGACACTGGCTATATACACAAAAGTGTGAAGCCAAAACAAAAAAAAAAGTGTGCACTTGTCATGAGTTTGACAAACGTACTTCTCGTACGTTTGTCTGGGGGCTACTACCTAGATGAACTCTTACAATAAAGTAAAGCTTCGAGCACAAATCTCAAAATCCGTGAATAACGAAAGAGGATTTTGACATTAACACCTTTTTACGTCTCACTGAGTTTAGGATTGAAACTTTTCGTTTTCTAAATACTTCAGCTCAAGTTTAATATTCGACTAAGTTTTTAATCTAAGTTGGACGTTATCTTTGAGTTACAGCAACAAAGGGATATTTTGCTTCCGTAACAGGAATTATATTTATGAATATTCTTAACTTGTGCTTGGAAATAGCTAACGACTAAACTCACGTCAATTAAAAGAAGAAACCACTTCGACCAGGTTTCGGACATATTCGATGTCCTTCTTTTTGTTTTACTTTATTTTAAAACGTTTGGTTAATAAATAAATAAATTAAAAATAAATAAATATGTATGGACATTTCACACAGCGCCATCTAGCCGCAAACTAAGCAAAGCTTATACTATGAGAACCAGATAGCTGATACAATACTTAGATACTTTTTGTTTGTAAATACATACATAGAATATAATATAACCACCCAGACACATCAAATGTAATAATAATAAATGTCATACTATCTTGATGTCATCTTATAAAGGTATCTCCTGATTACTAGAGTGGTATTTCTTACCCTACGGTCTTCGGTTTTAAATGCTCTCAATAACTGGGGCATATAATTATGATAAAAGCTAACAGTAAGCGATGCCCTTATGGAACTGTACTTAAGGAAGAATATAAAACTATCGATGCCCCGTTGAGTAACTAGCTAATTCTACTCCCATTTTACCGTGAAAACATTTTCATTCTCCCAGATAAAAAAATCCCATGTTGATCTGGGATGATATTTTGAACAAAGTTTATAATCTATACATATGACATTCAAAGTCCTAACTTATATATCAATGCACAGCCTAAACCGCTGGTCCTAGAGACTTGAAATTTGGAGGGTGTGTTTTTTGTAAAGTGTAGGTATCCACTAAGAAAGGGTTTTTAGAAATTACTCCCCTAAGAGTGTGAAATGGGTGGTTGAATTATATATCACAAAACTTCTTCATTTCCTATAGGCAACGCGGGCGAAGTTGCGTGCTAGTGTTATATAAACTTTGTTCAAAATATCATCTAAATCCGTTCAGCTGTTTGAACATGAAAGAAGGACAAAAAGCAACCACACAAACAAGAGTACGTTTCATTTTTGTTAGAAGGGTTAAATAAGGATAGTGATTGGATGACACATCTAAGCGTGCAATGAGCATGCATTTTAGACACAATACTTATTTATGTAATATTGACATTAGCTTGACGGCTATTACAAACTCTGCGGGCTAATTACTCACCGTTTTCCCATATTAGTCACTCTATTAGTAATACATTTTATAAAGTAATACAATTAAACAAAATATATTATCATTTGAGGTAAATCGCATTTGACACCGGACAGGGTCAGGGTAGTGGCTGACGCGTCATGACAATAGAGAAGTCTGGAGTTTTGGCGGGAAAACGAAAAAGATCGCGTCGCCGCATTGTATTATTTTCCAAAACTTGTGCTATTTTCAGTGTTAGTGCATAAAATTGGTGGCATTTTATTCGTTAAGTGCTGGATTACAGGCATTAGTGTGGGAAAGTGGTATAATGATGGTGAAACGTTTCTTTTCGTGTTGTTTCCAAAACTCCATAGAAGCTTCAATTAAAGTTGCCACCACTTTACTAGGAGTATGGCTTAGACTAGACTATGACTTGACTATGTCTTGACTTGATGACTTCAACTGTGACTTGACACATATTTGCATAAATATCATTAACTTGATAAATTATCAATTACTTGACCAATGTTTAGCCAATGCTAAATACACAAAAGTGTGGAGGCAAAACAAAAAAAAAATAGAGAAGTCTCACGATTTCTACAAATGATATCAAAAAACCACTAAACAGTGGTAGTGGTGGTATAACTTTCAAATCTTTGGATGATTTTTTAACAATGCAAGGTTGTAGTCGATAATAGTCTGTCGGCGATTTTACCGTATGCGATTTTACCTTTTTTCATACGAAGCAAATGATAGCCACCGTATGGAATATATGGCCAAAGCGTGAGAACAAACGATTAGTAATTTGGATGCATCGATTAAAGATAATATTAGTATTTTTAGCCGACTCAAAGGAGGAAGTTCGTAATTCAGTATTTTTTTTATGTTTGCTACCTTATCCCTCCGACATTTATCAACCTATTTCATAAATTTATTTTTTATTTGATAGGATATTACTCTCAAATTAGTCAAAAATCGAAAATCAAAACTGGTTAAGTAGTTTGTTTTTAAATCAAATTAACTGGAAGTTAATATGTATTATAAAAACATCCATCACGTTTTTCTCACGGCGATTGAGATCAGCTTAACCCCATTTTTCAAAAGTATATTTTATTTATAACTAGCGGCCCGCTCTGGTTTCGCACGGGTATAAAATATATAGCGTATGTTATTCACTGAAAAAATGATTAAAATCAATCCAGTAGTTTTGATTCATTCATTACTGCCCGTGGCCCGCACGCGTTAAATTTAGAGTAAAACAATTCTTAAAAATGTTATTGTGGGATATCCATAAGAGATAGACATATACCATAGCGGAGTTTTTTGTAGATATTTCCAATGTGTACAATACTTAGTACATTATTTTGATAAATCTCGTAGGGTTCAGCCTGCGTTTGCAATGTAAGTGGAAAAAATTTAATTATTTACGACATCACATTAGAAACTTCAAATATAACAGTTTTCACTCAAAAAATTCTCCACTATTTAATGGATGTTATACATCACGTGTACATACAAACCTTCCTCTTCAATCACTCTATCTATTAAAAAAACTGCATCAAAATCTGTTGAATAGTTTTAAATATTTAAGCATACATAGGGACAGCGAAAGCGACTTTGTTTTATACTATGTAGTGATCACGGCAAACTGAAGCTTTTAGATAAAAATTCAGTGTACCATCTATAGCCAATAAATAATCGTTTATGGACTAAAAGCGGCTATTCATTTATTTTAATCACACGATCCTTCACGTGATCGGACACGGGTGCGATCAGTCATGTAACACATTTGTGGAACGGCCGATTACCCAGAAAACACTCATGATTGGTCGTCGATTAATTTCTTCTTTTGTTGGGAATTCAGTAGACATTTTTATCGTTGGTTTTAATATATCTTTTATAGCAACGCATAAGTGGCACATCTAGTGTTTCATCACTTTTTAGTGCGTTTCAATTGGAGACTGAAAGTGGATCGCTACAATTATATAATTTGTATTTTTATGGTTTTAATATAATATCTTTTCAGCAATGCATAAGTGCATTTCTAGTGGTACATCACTTCACGTCAGGACATACTTGACAAATAACATAATGATTTTACTGCATAGCGAAACTTACAATACTAAAATAGAATAAACAAAAACAAACATGTTTATTTAGTTTAATTTAGATCTTCATTTGAATGGCGCTAAGGGGCCCCAGATGTCTTAGGCTACGGTGACCGCTTCCTATCCGGCGGGCCTTATTCTCATTTTCTACGCTAAAAAGAACCCTACTATTTTTTTGTATTTATCTGCCAAAATAGGCGATTTGGATGAAACTTTGCATATATAATGTTTATACTACCTTTTTTGAAGGGGGGAATTCACTTGCAATCTCCTGTCACCACGGAGGTGTGGCACGGAGTATGCGAGACTCGAATCCATAAAAACCCCCCAGTGATCCGGTCACCCAGCCAGGATGGAGCGGGTCGCGGTAGCTTTCACCTGATCAGGGTTTTAGGTGTATAGTTAATCACATCACATCACACTAATATTATAGAGGCGAAAGTTTGTATGTGTGTTTGTGCGTATGTGTGTATGTTTGTTACTTCTTCACGCTCAAACGGCTGAATGGATTTGGTTGAAATTCGATACCAAGATAGCTTATACACTAAATTAATATATAAGCTACATTTTATCCCTGAAAAATGAAATTTTCCCGTTGAATGAGTAAATAATTAAAAAACTTTTTATCCGCGGGTGAAACCGCAGGGCGCAACTAGTAAGCATATATATCTAATATTGTTGCTTTATATAATAAGCAGCTATGAGTTTTTAATAAAATAAAAAATATATATACTGTGGACATTTCACAAAACGCCGTCTAACCCCAAATTGTTTGTAAATATATACATAGAATACAATATAACACCTAGACACAGAACAAACATCGATGTTCATCACACAAATGTTTGTTCTAGGTGGGAATCGAACCCAAAACCTAATATAACTCAGAAGGCGAGAATACAACCATCTGAGCTATCAGGTCAGTTAAATTATAAAAATTTGGATATACCAAGTGCTTTTGAAAGTCCGTAATTTCGTCAAATTTCCTCAAGAATAATCCAAGCTGTATCTTAACAAATATTACGTGCATTGCATTTAATGAAGAAGAACAGCGGAATACTAATGAGATAATACGAAGTCCGGTGCTTCGGAATGGAAAGAAAACAAATAAAAACGTTCCAGCTAACATATAAAAGTCTATTTGAATGGCGTGTGATACCTCAGGTTGTAGTAGCGCTGCCTTCCGAAATATAAGAATCAACCTGTTTGTGTTTTTTTTATATTAATGAATGACGTGACAAGCTAGCCGTTCGCCAGATGTTAAACGACACAGCTGCCCATATCAGCTGCAGTGTCACTCGGAACTCGAAAGTATAGAGCTTCGCTTGACACTACACTGCGCACGTCATCCAGAGCAGCACAATCTAGTAATAAGATTACTAAACTGTGAGATCAGATCATAAAGTCTCATTTGCCGAGTAATTTCACTAGCTACAATGCCCTTCAAACCGGAACACAGCAGTGCTTGCGCACTACTGCTTGGTGGCAGAATAACTGGCAAAGCGGTGGTAGACGAACTTTGCAGTAAAGTCCTACCACCTAGTAAAAGAATTGTGTGATGAAAAATTATGTTTGTTCTATGTCTGGGTGTTATATAGTATTCTAGATGTATACATTTTCAAACAAAAAGTATCTAAATATTCTAACACGTTCGGCTTGAAAGTTAAGAAATACAATTGTGTATTCATCTACCTTCTGGGAAGATTAATGATGTTCATAAAGGACACTCCATTTTAAAGAAACAACACACGAAAACAAAAAGCTTTGGCTGATGAAAAACAAATATTGCATTCGGTTTTTCAAACAACGCCTGTCTGTGTTTCTAAGTTATGCATGAAACAACAATAAACTTGTGTGACGCGTCATGCTTTTATACAGACACTACCTTTTTATGAACATTTTACGTTACAATGCAACAACTTTACCTAACAATGTCGATGAAACTTTACTACGGTTAATAAAACGAAGAGAATAGGTTTTTCATTGTTTAAAAGATAAACAAAGATATCAAAGATTCAAACGTATAAAGGATTGGAGATTCAAGATTATGGTACGGTGTATTAAGGCCCGTGTTACCGAATGATACTCATTCATCGATCGGTGCTCGAGTATAGATTTCATTCATAGAGTGATCGATTTGTGAATGAAATCTGATCTTGAGCACAGATTCGCGACTGATTGTAACTCTGTAATATGGTGTTAGACCAACTAACCAGGCTCAATTCTTTAAGAGTTGATTTTTTGTTTTTTTTTTTTTTCTATATAACGAGTTAAATCACAAAATACAAACAATTGCCTTAATTTCATATTTAAAAATAATAATATGTAATATAAATAACGCTCAAAGTTCACATACATAGATCTGCTGGTCCTAGAGACTTGAAATTTGGAAGGCGTATTCTTTGTAAAGTATAGGTATCCACTAAGAAAAGGTTTTTCGAAATTCCACCCCGAAGAGGGTTACATTATTTATGGAAAAAATTCTTCTTCGTTTCCTATAGGCAACGCGGGAGAAACCGTGAGCTAGTTAGTTAGCTAGTCTTCAATAATTGCAAAGCGATGACGGCCTTTCCATTTTGACAAGTTGTAAAATTATATTAAGGAAAACTGAATTACACATTTTAAAAACAAATTTATTAATACCAAAATTGCTGATTCTAAAAACAAGTTAATTAATTTCACCACCTATAATAATTATATCACTGTGACCATTGAAGAAGGATCACTATAGAGTTTTGTCAGGAAAACGAAAAAGATTGCGTCACCGCATTGTATTATTTTCCAATACTTGTGTTATTTTCAGTGTTAGTGCATAAAATTAGTGGCATTTTATTCGTTAAGTGCTGGATTACAGGCATTAGTGTGGGAAAGTGGTGGTAAACTCCATAGAAGCTTCTGGTAATGTTGCCACCACTTTACTAGGTACTCCTACTACTGTCTTGACTAGACTAGACTAGATTATGACTTGACTTGATGACTTGGACTGTGACTTGACTTGACACATAAAGTTTAACTTGAAAAATTATCAATTACCTAACACTGGCTAAATACACAAAAGTGTGGAGCCAAACCAAAAACAAAAAAGATCACTATGCGAGTTATTGGACCGGGAAGACGTTGAGGAAAATACCACCTTAGTTACGTGCTTTCAAAACTCTAAGGAGATTCCACACCGTTCTGGAAACTTCCATAAACATTAGAAATACATTAGTATCCACAACCTGAGTCTCCCAGTATCCCTTACCAATTTGTTACCCCACACGGGTGAACCGGTTTGCAGTGATTTATTAGCGTGAATCGCGACTTGTTTGGCTTTTGTTTACGCAGCCGCATCGTGTATCTTTTAATTGGTTATCGGTTAGGGTTATCGAAACTTGAAACATTTTTTTATGTTTTGGCTCCACACTTTTGTGTATTTAGCCAGTGTCAAGTAATTGACCATTTATCAAGTTAATGATATTTCACGCAAATATGTGTCAAGTCATAGTCGAAGTCATCAAGTCAAGTCATAGTCTAGTCAAAGTCATACTCCTAGTAAAGTGGTGGCAACTTTACTTGAAGCTTCTATGGAGTTTTAGAAACAACACGAAAAGAAACGTTTCACCATGATTATACCATTTTCCCACACTCACGCCTTTAATCCAGCAGGAGCTTAACGAATAGAATGCCACCAATTTTATGCACTAACACTGAAAATAGCACAAGTTTTGGAAAATAATACAATGCGGTGACGCAATCTTTGTTGCTTACCCGCCAAAACTCACTTTTTTCTTTTATTATTGGTTTCGCATTTAGAATGCAAAGTTGTAAAAACTTTTTTACTCTTTAGTAGGTGGTAGGACTTTTCTGCAAAGTTCGTCTAGGTAGGTACCACCGCTTTGCCAGTTATTCTGCTGCCAAGTAGTAGTGTGCAAGCACTACTGTGTTCCGGTTTGAAGGGCACTATAGCTAGTGAAATTACTGGGCAATTGAGACTTTATCATCTGATCTCACAGTCGAGTAATATTACCAGACTGTGCTGATGTCTCAGGATGATGTGCGCAGTGTGTCACGTGAAACTTTATATTTTGGAGTTCCAAGTGACACTGTACTGTTATGGGCGGCCGTGTCGCTTAATATCAGGTTAACGACTAGCTCTTCAGCCCATTCACCAACAAAAAATAATAAACTAGTATACATCGAGGTCTTGTGCGGGATATACTGTGTGTGACAAAAATCTTTTCAAAAAATCAGTTACAAGATCGTATATCGATAGCACATCGTTGTGATAAACAATATTTTATTCCTCACGAGCTCGAGAAAACAACTTCCCTGAAATAAAACGTCACTATATACAAATCTAAAACAAATATGTGTGAGGATTGATACAATAATAAATGTAGCCGAGATCATCCGGCTTATCTGCGGAAGTAAACGTATCCCTTTATAGGAAAAGTTCCGGGTTGTTATCCTTTGCTAAATCAACCATGATTGTGTGAATTCATTGGACATTCGGTTTTTTTTTTTACTTCAAACTTGTCTAGCATTTGACCACGCTCCACCTGATGGGAAGTGACGATGCGATCGAAGGTTTAGCATGCTAGCCAAGTGTAAAATAGATTTTGCTATCTGCAGGAAAATTGTTAAGTAGATAGATACCTCCATTTTTTTATATATGTATCTATATCTTAAACGTACACTGAAATAGGTATTATTTTTTACCGGTTATTAAAGATTCTGCAAAAGGATGGACCCGAAGTTGCCCAGACGTTGATATCATTCTCCAATATATCAAAATATTTATTATATTTTCCGTCCTTGGAGGTGATCACGAAACTTTGATTGCAATGGAACAGGAGAAATTTCCATACTAACTATGCACATAAACTGCGTATTGAAACTGTCAAATCCATACGAATTTGTGTTACGATTCATTGCAATCAAGATACGTGATCGCTTAGCTGGTTTGAAGTACTGTAGCTAATGTAATTACTGGGCAAATGACACTTTATGAATATAAGTAATAAGATCACTAGACTATGCTGATGTCTAAGGATGACGTGCGCATTGCAGTATGGAGTGAAACCTTTTTAATTTATAGTTCCCAGTGGAAATTTTCTTGAGAACTGAATTGGTCATACAATACAAACTCTTTATTGCATACCACATGCTTAAATTAATTTTACATAATAACTTATAGTTGGGCGGCCTTATCACTAAAAGCGATCTCTTCCAGGCAACCTTTGGATGGACAGTATTTGACTATAATGGAAGCAGACGGTGGTGAACAATGAAATATTTTTATTTTATCTTACCACCAATTACGTAATCATAATAGGCAATAAAACAAAATTATATTTTTAATTTAAAAACAAAAAAAAGATAGAATAAAAAAAAACATGAGAAAACATGACATTTTTATGACATGATATGTCATAAGAATTGTTGTAATATGTATCCACTTTTATGCTGCCAAAAAGATATGTATAGTAAGGAAAAACAATTCCCACAATTGAGCACCAACCTTGCCATGTGGCCAACACATTACAAAGTTATACACAATTGTCTTTTGTTGTTATACCTATCATTGGCTATAACAAAAGACATTTCGTGGAAGAACATTTTCCTTACATATTTTTACCTTCCTGTTTCCTAATATTATTATTTGAGTAAACTTTGAAATGGATAATAAATTAAATTAAAATTTCCTCTAAAGTAAAATAGGACCACGGACACGGAACAAATAATATTCTAATTACGAATAAGATAATTTTTGGGTTCTGTACTTTTACTTTGTTTCCCGTATCTGTCTGACAAGACCTTTTCTCTCAAGAACCGCTTTTATAATTTGATCTACCGTTTCACAGTCCTGTACAACATTCAGGAGTAACTGCTGGCATATAATAGTTTTAGGGCTCCAGGCAGTTTTCTGTGAAAATGTTTTAATTAAAGCTACTTTATAATTTAAGGATTATTTTTAATTCACCTAAAACCTTTTAAGTCATATCTCATATCATTAAAACAAATAACTTTTGTTCCAATTTTTTTTTTCTAATGTCAACATGGTCCTCGCGGATAAAATAATAACGTCAAAGACTTTAGGTGAATTAAAAACAACTAATGTTTCAAATGCTAATATCCAAAGTTTATTCATCGCTCTCGCGTCAAACTTATCTCATTCGAAAGTTCAGACTGTTCGTCTTACAATGGCTTTGGTTGGTTATATTGTACTACTCTACTGTGTATAGCGGCTAACACTACACCTGGCTTAGAGACGGAAATAATACCCCAGCCAAGCGAGGACTTATTTCCGTTACTTGGCTACACGCAAAGCAATATCTTTCTTCTTCTGCTCGTGTAGCCTTAGCCCTGCACGGGTAGTATGAGCTTTATAAATCGACATATCTCTTCTTTCGAGACAGCGTTAGATCAATGAAAACGTAACAAAAGGTTTATGCCGCAATCCGTTGGTAAATTACCATAGCAATATCTATCTTCTTCTCGTGTAGCCATGTAACGGAAATAATACCCAAGCTACTAAGCTGGGGTATTATTTCTACCTCTTGATCCACGTGATCGTTTATTGGTATACGCTTACTTGAGTGAAGAGATATGTCGATTTCTTCTGCTGCTGATTTCATCAACCTAAAACATATCGTCATTGGCCTAACATACGCTCTAAATGATGGGCCTTACGGTTCTTCTCTCACAGATAAAAACAGTGTTGGACATGGATTATGGACAACACTGTCTCTCGACTCGACCCAAATGCGGGGTTGGTAAATGACATAAATTTCCTTGAATTATATGGTTTTTTTAAATCTATGATTTTAGGGAGTTTAAGTCGCATTATGTCAGCTCCATTATTTACAATAATTAAATTCTAACCAAATGTCTTTTATCATGATGAAATGTGTCTTGGCAGCCCCACTGGACAATGGAAAAGCCAAGATACCTTGAACCCGAACTGTGCTAGCATATGTGCTCTCACAGACTGGGCCCTGACACACTCCACTAGGACATGATGTACGTCCTCTAGGACCCCACAAGTATCACAATTAGGGGAGTCTGATCTTCTCATCATGTGGTTGAACTTATTAAGTGGCATGAGTTCGGACCTAAGTCTGTGAGCAGTTACTATAAAACACCTCTTTACTTAACTAACTTGACTTACTATTTACTGTATGTAATTTTAAACATACCGGAACAACTTCTTGACGACGTTTTTTTTCACTGTTGTAAGAGCGAACGCAAATTCCGCACATATCTTGATTAGTCATTGAACAGCGGGACTTAAACCAGCTGATACCGTGGAAGCAAACTTGCTCTAATCCTAAATACATACGTCAAATATAATGTTACCACTGCTGAATACAGTCGATCATAATACACTCTACTGTTATAATGATACAGCGGTTCCAATTAATCTTTAATCCGTTTGAGTAAATAGACCATCAAAATTTAATTAGCGTGGAGCTTGTGAGCTAATCTAACGAACATGTTTGTCTACAAATTAGTTGGATTTGCATACTAAGGCTGGAATAATGATCCAGCAGCTGGACGTTGGGATTAATACAGCGCTGTGGAGGATAACGAGATATTACAAACCATTTCATTTTAGCTTCTTTGGCAATGTTACTAGGTTGGTCGTTGAGCAAGTAAAGACATGCAATTTCCACCTTAAAAAAAAAAAAACAATCTCGATAGCGTCGGAAATCTGTGTACGAAATTCTATCTTTTATTGTTGTTAAATAACGGGACAAGCTAATCATTTGCTTGATGTTAAGCGACACGGCCGCCCATAATAGTGGCAGTTACTCTCAGAACTCGGCAGAACTCTAAAATTATAAAGTTTCGCGGACTGTTCGTGCGGAAGTTTCGCGTGCACTGTGCACATCATCCTGAGACATCAGCAAAGTCTAGTGATAAGATCACAGATTTGCAAGCATGATAGTACCAATAGTTCCTGAAGTAGACCAAGTATATCTTTAATCATCTGCAGTCTACTTATACCGAAAATATAAACACAATTTTTTTCCTACAAGTTTCGTAAAGGTTGAGAATGACGTAAAACCTGATTAAATTTCTCCCTATTTCCATCTTAACCCAATCCTTACTTCCAAACTTGAAATTTGAACCATTTATATTGAAACGCGAGCAAACTGCTGGAGTTACCTCAAAGAGCCTCACCAGCTGTTACCTGAGACACAGATAAATCTTTACTAGGGATCGATTTGCATATAGCTAGAAACAACGCAGCACAAAAATACTCGTAAGTTTGGAAAAATATCCCGTTTGTAAAAGGAAATAGGTAGCCCAAGTTTACCAAACGCGACTAGGGATCACAGAATAAATAGCAGTGCTGCCGTACCACGATCTCAATATTCACAATCGACGAGAAATGGGTTGTGGGAACTGAAACAGTTGCTAGACGTCTTTGTCTTTTACGATCTAAGATACAAAGTTTACTAGGCACATACTTGTTTTGTGTGTTTTTGCGTATGCACAAAGTTGTTCGGTCCAATCTGGACGGGAATTAAATATCCAACTTTAAGTTCTGATTGCTTAATTTTAAGGTTAGGTTAGATCGTTTTACCTTTTATTTTTCATTGTCATAGAGGAATAAGTGTGAACTTAGGAGCTGTTAAACTTTACTACAGACGGGTAGCAGTCACAAGCAAAAGTTCAAACTTTGCTAATATACGGACTTTAGTTTTTTTTTTAGTTTGTACGGAATACGATTTTGTCTGACACACGTTTTCTGCTTTTGTTAGACCGTGTCAGAACAAAATCATATTTAGCAGTACGTAATGTACGAAGGTTACAAGGTTACCAAACGTTGTGTTGGTCGAGTTAGTTCACTTTTTAATTATAAATTGATATTTCATAGCATATATATATTTCATATCATATAGCTCTTTTTACAGTATGTTTGTATTGAAACAACGATTAAAACTGCATCTAAAACGGAAAATAACTAAATAGCACATTGCGACTTTTGCACGCGCAGCGACTATTTACAATATCGAGACTTGTGTTAGTGTAATTCATCCAAACAGAGTACAAAGAAAACACTATACCGGAACTAGCCTTCATGAACAATTTTTTTTCTCCTCCTTCTAGGTATAATAGCGTCGCACGTCTTGTGCATTTGCCAGTCTGTTTTAAAACAATATTTAAAAAGTAAATACAATATTAGAAGCTGGAACTCTTAGGTCCGTATTACAAAACGATGCTCAGTCATCGATCGGTGCTCAAGCAGAGATTTTATTAATAAAGTGATCAATTATTGAATGAAATCTCTGCTTGAGCACCGATCGATGACTGAGCATCGTTCTGTAATACGGAACTTAGACTGTAGAGGTTTCATCTAAGTGTCATTGGTTTATACATTTTGGCGTAAATCAAATAGTTTTTGAAATTGCGTGTCTACACCATGGATTGAAGACGTGAAAATTTTCGTATTGTGTGGAGTGGAGTGGAGTAGCATGAATGAATGGAGTAACATAAATGCTTTTAAAAATGGCATTTACACTAACAGAGAATATTATAATAAATAATCAATTAATTATTGACCATTTACAGATTCTTTTTATTCATTCCGGAAACTTTTAGTGCGCCCCACGGAGACACAAATCCAAGATTATTATTACAGGGAGGAAAATAACAGTCGAAAGGTGGCCAAGTTTTGCAATCAAAAAGGTAAATGTTCAGTCAACAATAGCATATCATATTATTGCCTACGTTCCCGGTTTCGTTGACGACAAACAAAAACTATTCAAGGCTCCTACGTATAAAATTTTCCTTTGTGAATACTGCTTAACTCAAGGAATGTTAAGTGTGCGAGGGTAGTTACGTTTTTGGAGTACTTCTGTACATAAGCTAAAAATAATTAGATAGCTCGTAAGTATAAGTCATCACACCACTCTCCTCAGCGATTTCTACTTTAATTCTTATAGTTACCATGTATGTATCGGCAGAACGGGTTTTGTGCGTAGGTTGCAACCTATATAACTACAGGCCTTCAGCCTGTCCACACCGCGCCGTGTCTGGAACAAGAATGATCGTAGTACTTTTTTTTTTTTTTTTTTTTTTTTTTGAACGAGCTAATGCTGTTGGTCTCTATCGACCTTTACAGCGTCACCGGGCGGGAGGGCGGGCGCTTAGGGCGCCCAGCCGTCAAAAGTGGGAGGCAACTAGCTCAAGGGCACCCCTGGGGTGCGAGCCTCGGCTTGGGCCGTTGCCGGGATAAGAGGATCGAGAAGGCTACGTCCACTGGAAGAGTGGACCCTATTGAAAGTCGCGACCGTTCTAGCTAACCTACGGGGGGTACGTCGACCTCGCCGGCGGGGTCGGTGTCTGATTGTGTTACGCTGGTATCCTATACCGGTGCCGAAAGCGGTACCTGAGCCAGAAGGGCTAGACTGGTCCGGTGATCCTAGCGCAGCCGATACTACGGCTGCTATAGGATCATCCGGGTCGCTCAAGACGTGTCTCGGGCGGCGACGACGGGGTGGCGAGTCTGTCGTGTCTGTACAGTAGTTTGAAGCTCTGACTACGAGAGGGTTGGGGTGATGAGGTGCCGCATCAAAATAGCGGCGGGATGCATCCTTCATAAATTGACGGATGGATGGGAGTTCGAGATCGCAGTGGAGGTCGGAGTTTCGCTGGTACCAGCGAGCCCCGACCACCTTGCGGACAAAGCGGTTCTGGATCACCTGAAGTCGATCCAGATGTACTGAGGGAGTATGAGCAAACGCGACAGATGCGTAGGTCATAATGGGGCGAACGCAAGTTTTGTAAAGCGTCACCTTATTTCTAAGGGACAGCTTACTACGCTTGCAGATGAGAGGGTGGAGGCGGCCTAAGACAAAGGCAGCCCTATCGCGCACTCGCTTAATATGGTCCTTGAAGTTGAGTTTGGTGTCAAGGGTAACCCCCAGGTATTTGGTAGACGAAGCCCAGGGAATGGGCTTGTCGAACAAGGACAGTGGTTTCGCTGGCGGACCACGCTTGTAGTCAGAAAAGTACATCGCTGCACTTTTATCTGGGTTAACCGTGATCCGCCATTTCCTGAACCAAGCACCGATCTCGGTGAGGGCTCGTTGGAGGCGACCACGCATGTGAACTCTCTGCCATCCGGAGCAGTAGATAGCGGTGTCATCCGCAAAGAGTGCGAGCTGCACACTGGGATGAAATGACCGCGGGATATCGCTGGTGTACAGCGAGAAAAGCAAGGGGGAAAGCGCGGAGCCCTGGGGCACTCCGGCTCTGATAGGATGGGGAGACGATCGCTCCCCCTCGACGCGGTAGCGAAAGCTTCGATCCCTAAGGAAGTCTTGTATGATGTGCACAAGACGATCTGGCACGCCGATGTGGTACAGCTTGAAAATCAAGCCGTCGTGCCAGACTTTGTCGAAGGCTTTCGCCACGTCTAAGAAGACTGCGAGAGTCCCTTTCGGTTTTGGATTCGCGTTGAAGCCATCTAGAATGTGCTCCGTGATGCGGTGCACTTGTTGAACGCAAGAGTGTCTAGCTCTAAAGCCAAACTGCTCGTCGGGAAGGAGTTTATGTTCGTGGATATGGGACCAGAGACGCCTCCGAATGAGACGCTCGTAGATCTTCCCCAGAGTACTGAGGAGACTGATGGGCCGGTAGCTAGAGGGCTCGGTAGCCTTCTTGCCTGGCTTGTGGATGCCGATGACGTCGGCGGACTTCCACGCAACGGGGAAAGAGCAGTTGCTCATGGCCGCATTGAAGATGCTGACTAGGAGATAGATTAAGGGGACAGAAAAGTGTTTGACCACTTTGTTGCTGATACCATCAGCGCCGGAGGCTTAAATGATCGTAGTACACCGAGCGATCTCTTTATATAGCCAGATGGGTGGGGCAGCGACGACAGTTGCCGGTGTAACTGTAACTGTAATAAATTTAAATGCTGCCACAGGGTAAATTACGGTACTGCCCGCTGCGCATAGAGTTTATAACTGGACGCAGCCGCCGTCATATGCTTATATTATTTACTAGTTGCGCCCCGTTTCCCGCGGATAAAAAGTATTTTAATTATTTGCTCATTCCACGAAAAAATTTCACTTTTCCGGGATAAAATGTAGCCTATATGTTAATCCAGTGTATAAGCTATCTTGATATCGAATTTCACCCAAATCCATTCAACCGTTTGGGCGTGAAGGAGTAACAAACATACACACATATACACATATACCTTTATAATATTCCTAGTGTGATGTGAGTGTTTTTTTTTAATATTACTGAATGATTTGACGAGCTAGCCGTTCACCTGATGTTAAGCGCCACGGCTGACCATAACAGAACAGTGTCAGTCGGAACCCCAAAATAGAGTTTCGAGCAACACTGCACTGCGCACATCATCCTGAGACATCAGCACAGTCTGGTAATAAGATTACTCGACTGTGAGATCAGATCATAAAGTCTCAATTGCCCAGTAATTTCACTAGCTTCAGTGCCCTTCAAACCGGAACACAGTAGTGCTTGCGCACTACTGCTTGGCGGCAGAATAACTGGCAAAGCGGTGGTACCTACCTAGACGAACTTTGCAACAAAGTCCTACCACCAAATAAAGTGTGATGTGAAGTGTGATTTTTATTTTTATTAGTAAAATGTATGTAGTAGTTATGTCTATTATCATAGATATGTATTATGTTTATCTAGGTTTCTTTATGATATGTATGTACTGTATATTCATATGTATACTAGCTTCTGCCCTTCTACAGGAAATGAAACAACTGAAACAATTTTTTTTATTAGGGTGGCTTTAGCAGGTAAACGGTACTAAAGATGTGTAAAATACCGATCTAAATTCATCAAATGTTAAACTGTGATTTTTTAAATTAAGATCGGTATTTTACTCATTTTTAGTACCATTTACCTGCTAAAGCCACCCTTACCCAAACTTCATAATCGTCCAGCGTTCTTACCTGTGTTGGGAGCATGCGCTGACAAACTTTCAGCTTTTACAAAATAACAAAGGTCTGGGGTTCATGGGCACTTGCTTTAATACGTTTTATCTATGAAAGTTATGAATTCTTTCTGGAAAATGATAACTGAAAGGCGAAGCCGCGGGGCGTCGCTACTATTATGTTTCAATAAGCCGTATCATCAATTTTCTGAGCAAATGAGATGTAGTTACTTATTTCGGAGTTTCTCGTTTATGAACGAAAGTAGGTAATATAAATTGATTACATTGTGCTTCGTCCGACGAAAAATTTTTAGACTCAAGACAAATATAATAACACTAAATTGCTTCAATCTGTTACGGTGTCTACATGAATCCCAAAATAACCAGGGTTAAAAAAATGATCAAAACAAAAAAAAATGTGTTTTAGTTGACCTCGTCAATACTTGCGTATTAGAAATTTGGCTTTATTATTTTACTAATATTTATAGAGTAGTCATGTAGTTCTGTGCGAGCTGAAATGCACTTTATTATGTTGTAGCAAGAGTCACTATTTATTTAAATGCCTTCGTGGATTGAAACTTCTGTGCCTATATTAATAGACCTTCTGTGGTGAAAGTAGGTACTGATTATACTCGTATTATACCCCTCGGATGAATGAGTCAGAGATCTTAGTATTTCTTTATTTCCTAGGGCCCCACATCGGGGCAGATGGCAGATACAACGAGTTTCCATTCCGTTGTCTTGGGCGGCTCGCTTCACTTCACTCCAGGTCTTGCCAATGTAGGGACATTTAGGCCTCTGCGATCACTGATCGTCGCCAAGTCTGCTTGGGGCGACCACGTTTGCGCCGGCCTTGTGGGTTCCAATCCAGAGCTTGTCTGGGGATGTGGTTCACGTTTCTACGCAAAGTGTGACCTATCCAGGTCCATTTGCGACGCCGGATTAGTAAATCTACTGGATCTTCATGGCAAAATCTCCATATCTCAATGTTAGTGATCGTATCTGGCCAGAATATTTCCAGAATTTGACGAGACAACTATTGATGAAGACCTGAAGTTGGTGAGTAACCTTCTCGGTGGTCTTCCAGGTGTCGCAGCTTAGTATAATAATCGTATATTCCAACCAAAGATTATTTATATATTTCACTTCTGATGATAACCATATACAAAATGATGACTGGAGTTTTTTCGGACCAACGAAAAAGATAGCGTCACGGTATTGTATTATTTTCCAAAACTTGTATTATTATCAGTGTGAGTGCATAAAATTGGTGGCATTTTATTCGTTAAGTGCTGGATTACAGGCATGAGTGTGGGGAAATGGTATAACGATGGTGAAACGTTTCTTTTCACGTTGTTTCCAAAACTTCTTAGATGCTTCTGTCCCCACTTTACTAGGGGTATGACTTGAACTAGAATATGATTTGAACTCATGACTTAGATTGTGACTTGACTTGACACATAAATATATATTACTTTGTATTAAATTCTTGACAAATTATCAATCACTTAACACTGGCTAAATAAACAAGTGTAGAGCCAAAAAAAAAAACAAAAAAATATGACTCTACTCACTAAAAAACATAACCAAAGAGGTCGTAACCTTCTTGATACACACCATTATAAAACTCTTTACATAACAATTTATTAGGCTCGCTAACAATCTAAGACGTCGCACAATAAAAAAGGCCGAGCCTGGCTCATTTATCCGAGTTATGAAAACACCTTATAACTAAAATAACAAAGCCTTTTATCAACCTGTCAGGGAAATGAGCTTCGTTACAGAATAAAATTTATTAAAATCATTTATAATACTAGAATGGAAAGGATAACATAAACAGGAATTGGTGATGTTTCAGGGTCCATTACTGTTGTCTGTAAAGATTGTGAGGAAATTGAGAATAATGGTGGGGAAAGGCGATGTATATCTGATGCATCTGCTTTTCAACAGAATAAGTATTTTTGTTTATTTAATATTTTGTAAAATAGTTCCGCTCTTTTGAACTACAAAGAATTGATATAGATCAATCACTGATTTAGAAGCTGGCAGCATTATTTCGACAAGTGACATTACGATCTGTCATTTTACTGCGTCTAATAAAAAAAAATTGCCGGCGGGAAAACGAAAAAGGACACGTCACGGCATTGTATTATTATTTAATGAAGTTGTGCATAAGATTGGTGGCATTTTATTCCTTAAGTGATGGATTACAGGCATGACTGTAGGAAAGTGGTATAATGATGATGAAACGTGAAACAAAACGAAATTTTCGTGTTGTTTCCAAAACTCCATAGACGTCCATAGTAATGTTGTCATTTAGTAGAATGTTAACATTTTCAGCACACATCGAAAAACACAACTTTTCCGCCTTTCACGGTTAAACTTATATATTCAACTTAAAGTATTCCAAACCTAATTTATAATTTTTCCCGCCTTAGATGAATTCCGTTTGAAAACATCAGGTACACTTCCTCGTTCCATTATAATTTAAAATCCATTGTTACTTTTTTTCATTTTTTGTAATCCATTACCAGCCTGAGCTAATGTTTGGTTATTAGAACCTCTTTGTTAAATAATCATGGCTTAATGTAGCCTGTGTATTTAGCCCTTATTTTCACAAAAAGCAAGAGATGAAATTTTTCTATTTTATTTTTACGTTGCGTTTCTACTATCGCACCTCTCGGCGCCCAAAAATCTCATCCACGTGTTTCAAAGTCGTGGAAATCACACGAATCGATTCATGCGTGCTTTTCTGCCATACACCTGCAAAATGTGAAATGAGCTCCCTCCAGCGGTCTTTCCGCAGAGCTATAGCATGGAGCATTTTGGGTGAAAGGGTCCTACAGGGTCAACAACGCATCACGCAACCTATTTCGTTGCATATGTCCATTAGGCTTCGGTGACCACTTACCATCAGGTGAGCCGTACGCTTGTTTTTTTTTATCGTTAAGAAAAACTATATGTAAATTTTGCAAAAGTCAATGTTAAAATAGACCCAATTGAGTGTTCACCTATGTTCTAACACTCCAATTGGAGTGTCAGTAAACGTATCACTGATACGCCCATGGGTCCATGCATAATTGCATGACACGATCTGACTTCACATTTCTACCCAATGTGATGCCACGAAGTTGACGCATTAATAATAACTTACTGAAATGAAATGAAAATTTATTGGCAAAAAAATAGTTGAAACAATCATAAAGGGGTGGAGCACCTGTGTACTAGGCTACCGTAAGACCCGTGACACAGGAACCAGGACTCTTCCATCGGAGACATATAATAAGTGTAACATTGATTAATAATAACAAAGGCGTTAAATTAACATTGCCTAATATTTATTCTGTTATAACAGAAGATAATACTTATATAATTAAAAATATGTATGCATAAAACCCTTACACACCCCTTGGTGTGTAAGGGTTTTATGGTGCAAATATGTGGTGAGTGAGGGTGTGTGGAGTGTAGTAGTATGCGAGAAGTGTGAGGGTGTGTGTGGAGTGTAAAAGTGTGCGCGGAGTGTGAGATGTGTGTGGAGTGTGAGAATGTGTATGTGATTTGTGAGAACTGCGAGTTAGTGATTAAAACTCTTCTCACAACAAAATATCGAATTAATGTTCTCGTACTACATACGTACTTATACGTATTACGTATGTAATTGTTATCGTACGTATGCGTACTATTTTATCCTTACGTGGAAAAGTTTACCTTTCCATCAATACTAATTTTGTGATATGTATCAAAAACTACTTAACTCAAGACGACGAATAGTCTAAGTTTCTCCAGGTGCCCAACAGTTCAACCTCAAAGTTAAATGAGTATCCCTTAGATTATAAGAACGAAGTAGACAGTGCACGCTTATTATTGGTTTATTATTGACAGCCTCCGTGGTGTGGTGGTGGAGCAGGTCAGCTCATAACCCGGAGGCTGCGGGTTCGATTCCCGCGGCAGGACAAGTATTTGTGCACAGAAAAAAAAGCGCAATAATTTGTCCTGAGTCTGGGTGTTGTGGGACCATGGTCCTCGTAGTTCCTGGGTCCCTAGACACAGGGAATCCTAGTTAGGGTCCAGGATCTATGTATGTGATCGTTGGGCGTTATTATTATTATTATTATTAGTTTTAGCTGTCTATCAGCAATGGTAATGTGAGCTTGGATGGGATTCCTATAGTAACTTAAATAATTATAGGTATTAAAAGGCTATATTATGTACTTAGGTATTTCTAGTTATCGCAACAAATATAAATATAAAGAGAAACTTACTTATTATTTGTACTTTAGGTGGCTTCACTCGTAACTAACCCTTGACATCACTCGATTTTTTTCGGGTCACATAATATTATGTTACGCACTTCCTCTAATTCCTATTAAGTCTGGGAGATTAGGTATGCAATTTTTTACTAAACTGCTTATGATATTCCCTTTTAATTACAGTGCTGTTTTTTTTCTATGTTATAAAAAAATTAAGCTACAATTTCTTCGCGTTATACCTAGTTTTTGTTTAGTCTTAGGGCGTTGTCCTTAGTTGAGGCGCTATATAGTGATGTTAGCCATTTAGTTGATTAATGAATGTTACCATTAACTACTTAAGTGCTTTGTTCTCTGTTGGGTTAACTACTAGGCTATTTACTTAGTGATTTCGTGATTAGCGTCTTCTCTTGTTTTCAGGGGTGTGAACTTTTGAAACTTCTTACGTATGTTTAACGTTTTTAATATTATTGGCTTTCATAGTTCTTTTAGGATTTTGTTTACGTGTTCTTAAATCATGCGGAAAATAATAATAATAAGCTGGATATAAAATTTACACTTGCGTAGTTTTAAGTATAAAATCTTGCATTTAGTATTCCGTTTTTCATCCTTTTATTGGAAACGAATTGATATACGACAACTCCTTGTAGTATAAATAATAATAATAACGAGGCTCAACGATCACATACATAGATCCCTAACTAGGATTCAACTAAAAGGACCATGGTCCCACAACACCCAGACTCAGAATAAGTAATTACGTTTTTTTTTCTGTGCACATATATTGTGCACATACTTAACCTGCCGCAGAAAACGAACCGGCCGCCTCCGGGTTATGAGTCGAACTGCTCAACCACCATGCCACAGAGGCTATCAAACCTATACCATACTATACACTATTCTGTATACTAGTAGTATACCTACGTTTATAAATTATTCACATGGAAGTGTTGCACAAGAGGCGAGTAATCTTCCAAGCAGAGCTCTATGGAAGAGGCACTTGTTCAGCAGTAAACTTCCAATCTTATAATAATATAGGTGGTATTTTCTCTTAGCCAAGCGTCTATATACTTCACTTGTAAATAGTCTTTACACAATTATTCAATTAACACGCTCTGAAGATACGACCATCAACATTAAACTAAGTTACTGACTAAGTGCGATCCTCGTAACCTTTAACTGCGACCGCAAAGGCTTTGAGCTGGTATATTAATTACTTGCGGACATCAACTTAATGCTTAGTTTAATGCCATTTGTTGATCACAGATGTTTCCTCAGGAACCATTTCGTATTAGTTTCTTTTAAGCGTCAGTTTTGTATAAAAATACTTTTGACGGTAGTCGGAAATATTAGGTACACACGTACTTAACATCCAAACTTATAGGATAATTTTATTTTGATGTAATGATGTTACAGGTCTCATCGGTATTTAGCTATTGCCTATACATTCAGTCTCACATACATTTTTATCTTTAACTAGTTGCGCCCCTCGGTTTCACCCACGGATAGAAAGTATTTTAGTTATTTGCTCATCCCACGAGAAAATTTCATTTTTCCGGAATAAAATGTACCCTATATATTAATCCAGTGTATAAGCTATCTTGGTACCGAATTTCATCCAAATCCATTCAGCCGTTTGAGCATGAAGGAGTAACAAACATACACACATACAAACTTTCGCCTTTATAATATTAGTGTGATAATAATATAATAATATTTGTGAATATTTCACCGGGATCAACAGGACCATTTAGTTCCAAACTAAGTACTATCGGAACCAGATAACTGATAGAATACTTATATACTTTTTTTTGTTAATAGAATCGAACCCACAAACTACAACAGTTCAGAAACCATCAGGGCTACTACAAACTGAGCTATTGGGCCAGTCTTTAAAAACTTAGTATATGTACAAAAAAATCATTGAATGCTAAAGTTATTTAATTACTGTATCACACGTAGGGATCCCTATAGGAAGGCGACTTTAATAGCATGCTTCGGAAAAAGCGTATAAGTAGGTATGTATATCTGTAAACAGGCTAATTTATCATACCAGTTTTACACCAAAGTTAATGGCTATTATATGATCAAAATTATTTATGTCATAGGTAACTACATAATTTACGTTATACCTATTTAATTCCTAGGCATCTATCGCCATGTAGTAGCAAGGCAGTTTTGTAAAACTAAAACGTTGGCAAAGGTTCAAAGCATACTTCAAGCGAAATGAGATTTTCTGAATTTCATGCGAAGACTCGTACACCTTATTTATTTCTAGCAAGACCGTAAACATAAACTGATGCCAAAATAAAGCCAACTTATTTAATAATTCTTAATTTACGTTGGAAGTGTTTATCTGCATTAAAACAAACAAGCCACATATATAAATCATTTGTAAGAGTGAAGAGTCGAGAAGAGAAAAACATGCTACACCGGCCCCATTTAAATGAGAAAAAGTAGGCGTATAACAATATCATATTGAATTGTAAAACTGCTCAAAATAACCTATCTAAATATATATAACTCAAAGGTGACTGACTGACTGACTGACATAGTGATCTAACAACGCACAGCCCAAACCACTGGACAGATCGGGCTGAAATTTGGCATGCAGGTAGATGTTATGACGTAGGCATCCGCTAATAAAGGATTTTTCGAAATGCCACCTTTAGAGGGTAAAATGGGTGGTTGAATTATTTTCCCGTAGGCCACGCCGCGGGCGAAGCTGCGGAAGAAGCTCGTTTACAATAAAATCTTATGACTTCGACTCTCACATCGGTGAAAGAAAATATCGCGAGAAAACCAGCATATTACAGATTGATGAAGAATTATGAAATATTCGAGAACATGTGTCGCACTTAGCCAGTATTGGATTATGGCCAGTTTTCTCCTTGTGGGAGATGCCCCGTGTTCCATCCCCTGGAGTGATGAACTAAAGAAGGACCTGCGTGAGCTCCGAACCGAAAACTGGCAGGAACTGGCTCAGGACAGATTGACGTGGTTATTATTACAAGTCAGGGCATTTTGGGTCGATCGCTCCATATCCAATATAATAAGTTAGTTGTATAGTCTTATGTTTTGTAGTATATTGTTATGTGATGTCCTGAATAAATTAGAATTCTGTACCTTACTTCACATAGACAACGGTAGCAATTTGAGAAGAATAAATCGAAGACCGGCCTGAAGAAAGAAATTACTATCCAGTTGTGCAATTGTTAAAAAATATTTGCAAATGTGAATAAATATTGATTTTTGTTACAGGTTTTTAAACTTGTATTTAATACGGTCAAAGGTTGTTGACCTCCAAAATGCCTTAAAGCTGAAATCAACAGTGTGTTCCGCAGTATTGACCGAGCCAATTCAAAATGCGTGCTAGAATTGCGTGACTATAATCTATTTCATTTGAACCCTTTGTTCTTTGAAATCCTAGTTTTTGGACTACAAAATAAATAAAACAAAAAAAGGTAAAATTTAAAAAATGCAATATCTCCATTTTACGAAAATGATATACGTGAAATATGTCTTACCCCCAACTTCCACAGTATATTCTATACAGTAGAGAACTTCTTTGTCTTACCTAATGTTATGAAATATATCACATTTCCCCCCATAAGGGGGAACTTTGCTGCAGCGTCATTCACTAGCCGATTTTTGTTATATGTGGCGAAAACATTGGGTACCCAGTCTAATCCAGTCTTTCAAATATGAGCAAAATCGTTCAAGAGGTTAAGATATAAAGTCGTGAGTATTGAGATTAGTAACCAATTCTGATTATTTTGGCAGAAACATTCACGATGACGAGAAAATATTGTGAAATTGGTAAAAAGCTGCTTTATGTTGATTGTGGATTGACATGACGTATTGAATAATTACTTACATCTTTACAAATAAACATTGCAAAAAAGTTCGTGCTCGTGAGTTCTATCATACTGTTTGCAGAACTACTAAAACTACTGAAACTAGAGTCTGCTTATATGCCTTCATACATTCCCATTTCACCCAAAAATTCATATACATAGACATTTTGAATGTAAATCACCACATTTTACTTTTTCTATGAAGTGGGTGGTAGGACTTTTCTGAAAAGTTTGTCTAGAGTAGGTACCACCGCTTTGCCAGCCATTCAGCTAGTGTCCAAGCACTGTGTTCCGGTTTGAAGGACACTGTAGCTAGTAAAATTATTGGGCAAATGAGACTTTATGACCTGATCTCACCTTCAAGTTATCTTATTACTAGACTGTACTGATGTCTGAGGATGATATGCGCAGTGCAGTGTCAACTGAATATGTTATGAGCGGTCATGTAACTTAACATCGACTTAGCTTCATTAGCATAAAAAGTACTTGCACATTGCCACAACAGTCAGATTCGTCTGACTCAACCTTCACATTGCAATACTTGGAATTTGAACAAGGGCACTTTGACCACCGCCAATCAACCATAATGTATTCTAGAAAAATATTTAAATTGACTCGCTTTTCAAAGGAACGTAACGGTTGATCTGATAAGACCGTATTGGAGTCCATGAATAACAAAATTCACCCTTGAACCGTTGTTGTCAGTGATGTGTCAAAAATATTTTGGCCGGTCAATGGGTTTACGTTTTAGCCGGCTTTTATCTTTGGTATTAAAAATATAATGAAATTGATATCTGATTTAAATCAAAGCTCCATATTTGACGAATACACCAAAGTTCAACTATTTCTATAGATTGAAATGAAAGGTACAGCTTTTTTTTCGATTATTACCACCCATTTAACGTTTTGGTTTTCCATTGCATTGTAGATCGTTATACGCATCTTTTGCTCACAACAAATCAACATACCTTTTTAATTCAATATAGGTATAATAACAACGATTTAGCTTATAGCATCTATTAACAAAAAATGCTGTCAAATAATATTATATACAAAAGTTTTCAAACTTAAATTTTCCGGCCTAAGCAATTGATGGGTTTCTATTAGTCTATACCTCTATGGTTAGGGTAATATGCGGTCAGAAAAGCCAAAACCCAAGCCAAGGTTAGATTGGATTGATTTAGTACGAAGCGATGTAAAATGGCAATGGTGACAGCAAAATTAGGGCTGAATAATCTATGTATTTAAAATCCGAGGGAGTGGACATTTTTAATTGCAGCCTGTCGAACTTCATAGATAGCTCTAAGATATATAGATAATAATAGTTATATCTTAACTATAAGTACATATCGTAATAATAATATTTATTAAAAGTTGTAACATCGCATTGGAAATTTCTGTTTATCAATAAATAAATAAATAAATGAAGAAAACATTTTAAACCATTTAAATAACTGACGGAGCGTGATTTTTTTTATGTCAGTGTATGATGCGACGAGCTAGTCGTTCATCTGATGTTAAGCGACACGGCCGCTCATACCAGAACAGTGTCACTCGGATCTCTAAAATATATAGTTTCGTGTGACACTGCACTGCGCACATCATCCTGAGACATCAGCATAGTCTGGTAATAAGATTACTCGACTGTGAGATCAGATCATAAAGTCTCAATTGCGCAAAGTAATTTCACTAGCTACAGTGCCCTTCAAACCGGAACACAGTAGTGCTTGCACACTACTGCTTGGCGGCAGAATAACTGGTATAATAAAGCGGTGGTACCTACCTAGACGAACTTTGCAAAAAAATCCTACCACCTAGTAAAATGTGTGATGATGTCTCCTTCTTACTTATGGTCTTTTGAGACATTATACGTTCATATTTTCTATTGCACCATTCTCCAGTCAAGTGCTCAAGTAAATGTATATGAATGAAATCTCATCTTGAGTACCGATTCACGACTTACAACTAAATGTATTATCAAATTCTGTGGTATGGATTTTGTTGCGTTATTTTGTAAAATGGCAATATTTATGCCACGTTTAAGCCAAATAAAATATTATCAAAACTTCGTTTGAAATGAATTTACTTGCCAGTAAACATGTAATTCTGAATTGAATAAATATTTAAGTTTGGCATTTTTCATAAAATGGTCAGTCCTAAACTGTGTCCAAAGTTTAAACAAAACAACAGGGCGAAAAAGCTATACCTAATGTTAATAATGAAGCCTCATAATTATGTCGCATACAAAAATCGTTACTTCCACTGCTAGCTAGCAACACTGTAACAGTGGTTAAATAAATACGTTTCGCATGCATTTTGTCTTGAATATCGAACTTTCAAGGACGATCTTAACCTTTCGGGGTTTACCCGCCCCAAGGTCTGTCAGCCCGTAAAGGGGGTAATTTATGTAACTGGCAACTGTAATCACAGCTGGAAGTAACGGGTATTTATTAGCGATGATTGAAGGGTTAGAACTGCAGGGTTGTAAATGCTTTACACAAAACGCTATACATTGTGCAATTCGGTAGCATATTAGAGCTGTATTAAAATTATTAATAAGCTAATAGTTAGAGATATACATACCTAATACAATAAAAGTTATTCCCAAATAAAAAAAACCTTACTTATACAAGGTGGAATTTAATTCAATCTTTTCCTTAAATGTATGTACTCAGACCATGCTATTGAATAATCGTACAAGGTCCAATTAAAAAAAAAATAGGTTTTGTTTTAGTATTTAGTGCCTCTTAAAAAAACTGCATGACAGCCGAAATGTCTATTTAACGGCACACAGTACGGGCACCAGCTGAGTGCTTTGTAAATGTTACGTAGGCAATAAAAAACCTGCTTTGTTCAATGTCGCAAGGCTTTTCTTTAGAATTTAAATTTGATAATACCTATAAAATCATTGAAACTACTTACTCGCCTCATATTTTAGCGATTACGTGATCTGCGATGGATGGTGCAACCTTGATTGCCTATAGAAGATACGTGTTCACTTTGGTTTTCACTCTTTGGCTCTTCGGCTTTTTGGCTATTTGACTCTTTTGCTCTTTGGCTCTCTTGGCTCTCTTGGCTCTTTGGCTCTTTGGCTCTTTGGCTCTCTTGGCTCTTTGGCTCTTTGGCTCTTTAGATCTTTGGCTCTCTTGGCTGTTTGGCTCTTTGGCTCTTTGGATCTTTGGCTTTCTTGGCTGTTTGGCTCTTTGGCTCTTTGACTAGTTTGAGGAAAAAAGACTCCTGCAAGTAGAACTTAAAAATGAAATTAAAAATTTTTTTTGCATAATCAACACATAAAGTGATATTGCAAAATGTTTTGATAATTTTTGTACGCGAATAGACCCATTTTATCTTTACAATATGAGTTCAAGTTACGGAAGTTTAAAAAGTGTTAACACATAAAGTGGTCAAATGTAGCGTTAAAATTGTAGAAATAAACAAGCTAGAGAAAGAAATCTACCTAAATTATCTACTTTCTATATAGCATTTTACCTGTCGCACATGCTATCAATTATTCCGTAGTAGTGTGTGATAGTCTACTTAATTGACTGGTGACAGTTCCATAGTTGAAATTTCATGCGATAATACCATATTATACCCAGAGCCAGTACCAAATACCGTGCCATCACGTGACTTCACACCATAAACGTGAATATATCGAAACGCGCCGCCCTTTTGATAGCCATGTGGAGTGTATATAAAGGCTGGATCAGGATTATATCAAATTCATACGATTTTGATCCTTTTTACATCTCGAGTTCTATCGTTTTTCCGTAGGATTACATCGATTTACACGGTTTCATTCATTTTTGTCAGGAATTATCTCGTTTTTTCGCGGTAATTCCCAATTTTACACAAATAATCCTATTCCGGTGGTGTAAACAACCTTTCTACGAAATTTCATCCGGTTGGTGTCGAGATAAAAAGATTGAGGATAAAAAGATCTTAAAGACGATTATTTGAAATGTTTATTGTTGACTATTTTTTTGAGAAAATCTGAACAAGACTTTCACCCCACTGTCATGCCCACAATTTTCTCCGTTTTCTCGAAATATGGTATCTTAATTTTAACGATATTAGTTTACTGTAAGAAACCTGTACAGAAATTCATCCAAATTGGTACAAAAACCATTCAAATTGATTCAAAAATCATTCCAACTGGTTCAAAAATCATTCAAATTGGTTCATCCAAATCAATTCAGATTTGGAATAAGACACACAAACTATCAAACAGACATCGTTTCACTAGCTTATATATATTACTAGTTGCGCTCTGCGGTTTCAGCCGCGTATAAAAAGTATTTTAGTTATTTACTCATCCCACGGGAAAATTTCACTTTTCCGGGATAAAATGTAGCCTATATGTTAATCTAGTGTATAAGCTATCTTGGTACCGAATTTTATCCAAATCCATTCAGCCGTTTGAGCGTGAAGGAGTAACAAACATACACACACACACACACACACACACACACATACAAACTTTCGCCTTTTTTAATATTAGTGTGATAACCAAAATAAAAACGGTTATAACCAATTTAAAATAAAAGCGGTCATTGTACACATCAAGCGATATGAAAATATTCCAAGAAATAATAACCTATTTTCTTTGATAAGTTTTTCCTTGTGCATTAGAAAAGATATTGCTACTGGACGTGAAGTTGCTTTTTCCACAAATAGTAATATATATAGTCATTAGTGAATATGAAAGATTTTCAATGTGGATCCCATGTGGAGGACCAAAGACAACTAGGCGTTCAAAGTAGCATTCTGATCAAGGAGGCTTATGTTCAGTAGTGGATGTATTCCAGCTAATAATCGTTATGATGCATTAGAAAATTGTATAATGGAAATCGTCCTAAAAATTAAGTTAAAAATCTTCTCTCTACGAAGTAAGCTAAAATGATAAAAAACGAGTATGCTTTAAACCACACGACTGAAGTAAAATTTCTTTAGTTTAGCTCCATCTATGGGCCGGTATAACTATGTTTTGCCGTTGTTTAGTGTTAATGTCGCTATCTTGACAATTGTAAATTATCATTTTACCGGACATATCAACATACAATTTTTTTTTTATGTTAACTGCACTGCGCACGTCATTCAGAGACATCAGCCCAATCTAGTAATAAGATTACTAAACTGTGAGATCAGATCATAAAGTCTCATTTGCCCAGTAATTTCACTAGCTACAGTGCCCTTCAAACCGGAACACAGCAGTGCTTGCGCACTACTGCTTGGCGGCAGAATAACTGGCAAAGCGGTGGTACCTACCTAGACGAACTTTGCAGTAAAGTCCTACCACCTAGTTAATTTTGTTATGTTGACAAAGAGAATCTAAGTGAAACAATTTCAGCTTCCGTTCGCCGTGCATTCACCAGCTTACTCCCCAAGTCAAGCGTGCGAAAAGAAGTTATACTTCAATAAGCTAAAATGATAAAAAAATCAATAGCAAAGTCGCAATGACCCATATAGGGGGAGATGAGGCAAAGCAATACAAAAAACAACGCGCAATGCAATGACTCCGGGCTTTGTTCGCGGTCACGCGATCATTCGCGTCGCAAGCTTACTGCCAACTATTTGTTGGGTGAGGAACGAAATAGAAGTGGCTTTATCGTGGCTATGCTCATATTTATTAATCCCATAAGAAAAAAAAAGAAAGAAATAAAATACATTTATTCAAGACATCACACAACATTACATTTTTATTTATTTTTATGTTAATAAAGCTGACTAGCAAGTCGTTCGCCTGATGTTAGGCGACGCGGTTGCCCAAATCTGTTGTAGTCTCACTCGGAACTCTTAAATATAGTTTTGCGTGACACTGCACTGCGCACGTCATCCTAAAACATGAATACAGTCTAGTAGTAAGATAACTAGACTGTGAGATAAAATCTCATTTGGCCGGTATTTCACTAGTGCCCTTTTAACTGGAAGCAGTGCTTACTAGAGAGGGGAAAGTTGTGACAAAAGAAATAAAAAAAGTTACAATATTTTTTTTGTATCCTGCTATTTGGCTATCTGTTCATAGACAGTAATAACAATTCGCTGGCTGTTTCAAACAGTTTTTTTTTTCGTTGTACGTAGAGAGATCCATTTAGTGAGTTATCTCTCGTTCTCTGACTGCGAATCTGTGCGCTAGGTTTTTTATGCAATGTCTCTTTAGTCTGGAGAATTGAAGACTGTCCATACCTTCCAATTGAGCGGCCAAATTTGTCAGCGGAAATTCGTCGAGTTTCAGTTGATATTTCTCGCTGTAAGATTCAATCTCCTGTTTTACCATTTTTAGCTTGATGTCCGAGTATTTATTTTATTAATTTTGGCTTAACTTTAATCGGATATTTTAGCCATTTTTGCTGTATATTTCCACAGTACGAGTACTAGGAGACCAGCAAAACACCATTCTTATAAATAAGTTCTTGCCATTAGTAGCCAAATGCCAGTGCATTTTTGTACACTTTCATGCACCAGTACGAAGGTGATATTTTCAGCGGCAGCGCTTTTAAAATAGTTGTTTTTTTTGTTCATTTCCATCTAACTTCGTCAGAATAACGAAAAATCATTACTTAACACCAATGGAATTTAAATTGCGTCTTTCCAAAAGAATTTAAATCTATTGTTGAAAACTACCAAATTCATTGAAAATCATTTGCATAATTTTCCTTCACATTTCTAATTTTCTAATTTATATGCATACATCTTGTAAATATTACAGTTCAAAAAGTCTCGTTCCAATCTTTCTCATGACCAACAAAAAATACAGCCGTTTATGCAAACGAATAAAAAGTTTTGCTTTTATCCGACAAACTTTTAATTAAGACAATAATTTTTATCACTGGCAATAAAGCTTAATACATTTAAATATAGAACAGGGACAAATAAAAAATCTAATTAATATCTTTTGTTTGAGACAAAAATAAAAATAACCGAATTAATGTTTCAAGATCTTGAGAAGAATTTATAATTATGAATATCGATTTAGAATAAATGAGCACTATAACTTTTAATATACATATAATAACGATATTATATCTTTGTAAATAGTGTTTAGATGATGTTCATTATAGAAAGTTATGTGTTACTTTTAAACAGAACTTACATTTAAGAAACAAAACAACTAGTTGTTTTTAAATTTAATTCAGGGTTTTCGTTGTTACTATTAAGAAGAAAGATCAGTTAATAAATCGATTTAAAAAAATGTGTTTTTATTACTATTATTTCTGTGACAACTTCCAAGATTGTAGGTATAGTCAGTACTAAGCCTGGAAACTAAAAAAAACCTTTGATAGCATAACAAAAACCTTGCCAAGAGTATTTTAGGCCATGCTTAATAAAGTGTTATTATAATATTAACCCACCGAATTGATTTATCTTACCATTTTAATGAGTTTTGAACTAAGATATCAAAGTTATTAAAGTTTTCTTTATATTACTCGATATATTAATGTCAAATTATGGTCAAAACAATTTTCACTAATGTGTTACAATCTGAAAGATTACACTTCTATATTAGTGCAAAGCTTAGGAATGGTAGGTGAGGAAAAAATACTTTGTAAGCACCGTTGGTAAATCGTATTTCAGAAAAACTCATGGGATGTTCGCAAAAAATTGCTGGCAGTAATTGGAGCTGGCAGTAATTGAATGAGAAGGGCCGTAGATCGGGCTCAATGGCGTACCTTGGGAGAGGCCTATGTCCAGCAGTGGACTAACAGAGGAGTACCAACAAAAAAAAAATTCATATATTCATATTCGTTTCAGAAGTAATTATGGGTACTCTACGTTTATCTTTAACTAGTAGATTTCATTTTGTTTTATATAAGACAAATTATTATATATAAGACAGACCTAGAGAAAGTTTTGTTTGTAATCTCTTTACGTTAATTTTTTACCCTCTAAATAAACAAACGATCAAATACAAATTTATTGATATTTGTGTTTCACATTTTCATTCATAAAGATCATCCTAAAATTATGGCTTTATTTTTCTTTCTTATTAGAAAGGGAGCTACAAGTAATTGAAGCGTGTATTCTTTATTCCAAATATTTTTCTTTTTGGTTTCGCCACTTCTAAACCACTCAAAACTCACAATAGCAATTCCTTGGTCGCTATAACGACGGACAACCCCACTGTTTACGAGCCGAAGTCTGCACGAGAAACAGTAACGCACCACCTTCGAAACCAAACGGTCACAAGGCACAGCCTATATGCCTAGCTTACAGTGTTTATTAAAAAAATAAATTAAAAACAAATGAATCAACACAAATCGCACTGACAATGAAACATTCAAAGTTTAAAAAAAGAACGCGATTTTAAAAATGATTCGATTAATAGTGTTGTTACTAAAACTATCCACAGTTTTTTCGGCACGGGAGCCGAAACAGATCACTTTGGTAAATCAAGGGACAATATCAGGAATGTACATAACTAGGTTTAGAACGAAGAGGATAGCAGCGTATGTGGGTATACCGTACGCTCAACCGCCGGTCGATTTCCGAAGGTTTATGCCTCCGGAGTTCACCGATTTGCCTCAGTGGGAAGGGGTAAGGAACGCTACAATATTTGCGCCAGACTGTATGCAAAGTGATCCTAAAAAGGAAGACGTGCAGAACCCTTTGAGTAAACACGATGAGTTGTTTATGAAGTTACTAGATTCCCAAATGGAGGAACCTAGGAAAAAGGAGTATTCTGAAGACTGTCTTTATCTCAACGTTTATGTTCCGGACGGTGAGTGACTTTGAATATCTTATTCGGTAGCGTGGGATGTTTGTGTGGTTTCGACATAAATATTCAGTATACCTAAGAAACATTTTGGGAGTTTTATTACTTGGAATAAACTGTGATAAAATATGAGGGAATACCTAACACGAGAGTGTGTGTGTATGTAAATAAAATAAGATATTTTATGTAAAAAATTATGCCCCTTGCGCGATTACCAGTCGACAAACGACTCAACGATACAAGTAAATTTTTCTAGTGTGATAATTTTTTTTGCGTTGCTCTACACTTTTGTGTATTTAGCCAGTGTCAAGTAATTGATAATTTTTTAAGTTAATTAATACATATATGTGTCAAGTCACGGTCCAAGTCATCAAGTCAAGTCATAATCTAGTCTAGTCAAGTCATACTCCTAGTAAAGTGGTGGCAACTATACCAGAAGCTTCTATGGAGTTTTTGAAACAACACGAAAAGAAACTTTTCACCATCATTATACCACTTTCCTACCTGTTACTCATGCCTGTAATCCAGCACTTAACGAATAAAATGCCACCAATTTTATGCACTAACACTGAAAATAAAATAAGTTTTGGAAAATAATACAATGCAGTGACGCAATCTTTTTAGTTTTTCCGCCAAAACTCATAAATATATTTAAAGCTTACCTTATTCATCAGTAAAAATATTATGTTCTTTACATTGTCTTAAAATTTATACAATACAATTCAATAATACTTTATCGAACACCAACTTAATATAAAAATCCACTTTAAAAAAACTTACGAAATATACATATCGCATTTATCGATTTCTTCTAGGCTACCTTAGGATGGACAGGAACTTACTAAAAACCACAATGAGATAAAATAAATATAATTATTTAAAATATAAAAACAATCTATATTAAACTTATAATACATATTAATACCAAACACATATGTATATCATAAATATAATAGTATATATATATCTCTAACCAATGGTAAAAATCATTTTATATTATACTTAATTGTCATGATGAATGAACGCAGTTAGTTATATAAATATCAAAAATTTCGAAGGCGTATTTCGTCCATCCTTAACGAGACGAATCAGACGAATAATGTATTACGAAAAAACAAATGACGAAAAGCTGAGGCTCATTTCCCGTTCCTTTTTCCTCCAAACAACGAAGGTTCTCACTCAGCATCTTTGATAAATTTCGATCTCATCGATCACTGGCACAACACTAGAGGGCGGGAAAATGACGATTGGGCCTGTTTTATTCATTTGTTTCTTTTTCAACAAAGTATTATCTTGATTTGACACTCAAAAGCTGCTAAAAACGGTGCCAAATGAATAATATCGCTTTATTATTGTTTTTGTTTTGGCTCCACACTTTTGTGTATTTAGTCAGTGTCAAGTAGTTGATAATTTCTCAAGTTAATTAATATATAAAAGTGTCAAGTCAAGTCAGTCCAAGTCATCAAGTCAAATCATAGTCTAGTCTAATCAAGTCATATTCCTAGTAAAGTAGTGGCAACTTAACTTGAAGCTTCTATGGAGTTTTGGAAACAACACGAAAAGAAACGTTTCACCATCTTTATCCACTTTCCCACACTCATGCCTGTAATTCAGCACTTCACGAATAAAATGCCACCAATTTTAAGCACTAACACTGAAAATAACACAAGTTTTGGAAAATAATAAAATGCAGTGACGCGATCTTTTTTGTTTTCCCGTCAAAACTCGATCTCGCTTTATTTCCTAGGTGGTAGGACTTTTCTGCAAAGATTGTCTAGGTAGCGCTGCCTACCACTGTACCTTCTCGTACCTGCTATTTTATGGTGGTTGCTACCTGTTTGGCGGCAGAATAAGACTAAGCGATGGCACATTGCCAGTTTTCTACCATTAGAAGTGCTACTGTGCTTCTAAATTTCTGGGCAAATGTGACTTTATGATCCAATCACACGTCGAGTAATGTTATTAATAGACTAAAAAAATTTGTTTTTTTTATGAAACTGTAATAATTCGAGTATTAATTTAATTAAATTTTACTAATGAATAAATAATTTTAGTATTAGTAGGCTCGTTGGTATGAAATAGAAAAAAAGCATTATCCCCTAGAGGATAATATGCTTTTTATCCCAACTCTGGCACGCTACTTATGACGGACTTTTTGAGCAAGAGTGAAAAAATATTGTTACTATAGAATACTTTATAATATTAAGGTTGAATTTTGCTAAACTTTTTTTAAAGCGTGGCTAAAGTTTATGTTAAATATAATATGCCACTATAATTTATGTTATCTAGAACCTTACAGCTAGGAATTACTGTATCTATAGAAAAACGATTTTGTATGTACAATAAGCAATTATTATACGTGGTTTTTACTTACATTCCAATTGTATAAATGAATTAATACTAAGCGTCGGAAAATCAATGAATTCACCAAAAGAAATCTATCCTTTGAAGCATACTTTTTCACATCTCTGTGACAAAGTACCGGCGCCGGTGACGAAAAAACAAAGTGTAGAGTAGATAAGGTTCATTTCAGCTCTCTCTTATAAGTATCTCTATACACTATGACATGTAAAAAGTGTCACCATTTTTTTTTTGTTTTTGCTCCACTCTTTGGTGTATTTAGCCAGTGTCAAGTAATTGATAATATCTCAAGTTAATTAATATCATATAATGTATCAAGTCAAGTCATAGTCCAAGTCATCAAGTCAAGTCATAGTCTAGTCTAGTCAAGTCATCCTAGTAAAGTGGTGGCAACTTTACCAGAAGCTTCTATGGAATTTTGGAAACAACACGAAAAGAAACGTTTTGCCATCATTATACCACTTTCCCACACTCATGCCTGTAATTCAGCACTTAACAAATAAAATGCCACTAATTTTATGCAATAACACTGAAAATAACGCAAGTTTTTGAAAACAATACAATGCGGCGACGCGATCTTTTTCGTTTTCCCGCCATTATTTTTATAAATCGAAAAAATACTTTTTATTTTTACATAAAAATGTTGAATATATGTTGGCAATTATAAAATAGGTTTTGTTGCAATAATACACACGTGAATGGATATGAAGTTTCAATGTTTAGTTTATGTCCATAGTTACCTACTCTGGAAATTTGCAAATAAGGAATTATTTTTTTCCTGTTTGCATTGCAGTCAATTATCATGATCATTCCCAAAAGCCAAAGTCATTGCGTCAAAGTGTTTTGTTGTGTTAATTGGCGCATGCATAATACATATATATTTCAGACAATTTTATCATCCCCAACTGTACTAAAACTTGACAGCTCCCAGTTGCACTTATTCTTCTATGACATTCCCAAATGCATTGCAGTAGGTATGTTATAGAGGGATAAGTGCGAGCTGTCAAACTAGCACAGACAGGCATCAATCGTTTCAATTAGAAATTGAGGGTACAAGCACAAAATGAGGTATTTTTTATGTTAATGAATGACGTAACTAGGAGGAAGTAAGATGCTTTGTAGGAAAAAGAACTCATAATGACGAGATCGTAGAATAACGAGATGGCAGAATGACGAGATTTCAGAATGACGTAATTTCAGAACCGCGAGATCTAGAAATTACTAGATCTCAGAATTATCAGACCTTAGGACGACGAGATCTCAAATCAAGGTCTCAGATTGACGACATCAGAGGATAACAAGATTACAGAATGATGAGATTACAGGGTGACGAGATTACAGGGTGACGAGATTACAGGGTGACGAGATTACAGGGTGACGAGATTACAGGGTGACGAGATCTTGAGATTAGAATCTCGCTAAAAGTGATCAGTGGTAAATACGTCATGTGTTAAAAATTTGACAGCGTATGATACAAACCGCGGTCTAAGTCCCGCAATCTATTATTGCCCCCAAAATTATGGCACTTAAGAAACAGCATACGAAATCCTTCATTAACCTAGTTGGACGGTTGGACGATCCCCTTCGATCAGATAACAAACTCATTTCGGCCACCAGTGACTGAAAAGTAGGGGTTTTCGTTACTTAACGAAGTTTCATATAAGTTTTTTACAGGCCTGATTATTTATTAATAAGGTCAGGGGCTGATAATCTGATTTTAGGTACATGGGTAACTATTTTATGAAATTAATTCCAATCTATAAAACTGGGAGAGAGTGCTAATTAGCATTATGTTTGTGCACGGTCCAGTCCAAAACTATATAAATAAATAAAATTTTAAAAATCATACAAATGTGTCAAAGTCATAGTATAAGTCAAAGTCAGAGTTTTATTGCAAGCATGTTATTTATTGCACTTTTACAAGTCAAAATAATTACTTAATTTACATTATTGTACTAAGCATATACATATAAAATACGTATAAAATTATAAAGTGATTAATGTCTAGTACATAATTATTTATTATTATACATACAGCAAACCTTTTATTTACCTTAGATAAAAAAAGAAATTTATATTTTCCTACTACTGGTGGGAGCAATCTGAATTAATATGTGGCCAATAAGAATTAAGATTTAGTAACAATACACACACATCTCGACACAGATAGAACAGGTTATGGTGTGCATATTTATTGTAAAGTTCCAAAATGGAGTTCTATGGATGAGGCCTTAGCTTTTCAGCACTGGATGTCACAAAAACACACAATGAAGCATTTTTATGCTACCTAAAGGTAGGGGGTAGTTTCAGTAAAATCAGGTAGAATGTATCTTCTTAAAATCAGAATTAAACAGTTTTCTTATATTATTCTGAACCTCTTCCTAATTTGACCTAATTGTGTTTGTTCTATTTCATCTCTTATACATCCCTAATTTAAGCCATATTTTACAGGCAAATCGCATTTTCATATTCACTAGTTTTCTGGCGGTAATAAATCATTGTTATTTTTGTTTAGTGAAGCCCACACAACTTTCGGACAAGTACGAAATTATGCTGACCCTCTGAACTTAAAGGTAAAATCAACGCCGAGTAATTTTATTTGGGGCATTTAATAGTCACTTGTTATTTCATCCCGATTATCCATTAAATCGGGATAAAATAACAAATGACTGAAAAAACATTCTATAAGTTAACATTGTTAGGTGTTAAGATATTTAACTTTAAAAAAAACCATCGAAGTCACGTCGTCAGATCAATACGCTCCCACTGCTAGAATACGGGTCTTCCCTCACATATACAGTGTAGAGCATTTTTTTTAATGTTACGAAATGACATGACGAGCTAGTCGCTCGCCTGATGTTAAGCGACACGACTGCCCATTAAAGTTGCAGTGACACTTGAAACTCAAGTGTAGTTTTGCGTGACACTGCACTGCGATGTCATAAAGTCTCATTTGCCCATTCATTTCACTAGATACACTGCCCTTCAAACCGGTACACAGTAGTGCTCACGCACTACTCCCATGCTAAAGGCCATTTACAAGGAGTTGAAGTTGAAGTTCAAAAAATCACTACTATTACGCGTACATTTTAATTTTTGCCACTGAACTGTGTTAGGTTACTGTTTTTAGCTAAATGCATAACCGAGCATTATAAATAAATCAACGCGTGACAGCAGGAAACTTCTCCAGCCTGAGAAGCTTATGTTATTCAGAAGAGCTCGACTTGTCACGCTCGTGAGTTCGTTAAACTGTCACAGAGATAAACTTAGGCGCTTGACGTTGAGAAAACTGTTTCTTTCTGTAATATTAAATGGCTAAGTTTTTACGACACATGTCTTTTTTATTTGTTTGACACGCGTTTAGCGTATTTAGCTAGTGTCAAGTTAACGATAATTAATAATATTTATAATAACAATAATAACGTCCAAAGATCACATACATAGATCCTGGACCCTGACTAGGATTCTGAGTGTCTAGAGACCCAGGAACTACGAGGACCGTGGTCCCACAACACCTAGACTCCGAACACGTATTTGGGCTTTTTTCTATGCATAAATACTTGTCCTGCTGCGGGAATCGAACCCGCCGCCTCCAGATTATGAGCCGACCTGCTCAATCACCGTACCACAAAGGAAATATATTCTAATTAAATTTATGATTATTAATCGTTATTTAACTTTGAATATAAATCACGTCCAAATCTAGTCAAGTCAAATTCAAGTAAAGCGGTGGATACATTAGTGAATGTTTCGATAGGTGTGTTTAGAGTTTTCGAGTGAACACAAGAACACACGTTCTTGTTTTTTACTCGTGCGCTTTACAATCACTACTATTTACATCAAAAACCTATGTTTTTGCTTTATACTCATTTACTTTACAAACACTAACGTATATATTCAAAATCCATCTATTTTGCTTTTTACTCATGCACTTTACAAACACTATCATTTACAATAAAAATCTATGCTTTTCTCATGTGCACTTTTCAAAGATTGCCATTTACATTAAATATCCTTGTTATTTGCTTTTAACTCGTGCATTTTACAAACACCACCCTTTACATTCAAAATCCATGCACAAGTCTAGGAAAATCTCACAATATATTGTAATATACAATATTCAAATTCCTGCCAAAACTTATGGTCATGTTAAAACTTGAACCAAAATAAGGTTACAATATATCAAACTCCCGGAACTTATGCCGCCCGGAAACCCCAGCAAAAAATAATGGCCGATGAAATTTAGTGACTAAGTGCATTAAAGTACGACTCATCAAGCCTCACGCACAGATTTATTAAAATTTTCACATAATTAAATAGAAATAATAGTACTTTCCCATAAAAAATATAAACACAACAACAACAATCAAAAATAATAAAAAAATTACTAAAAACTTTGACAGGGTGCTTATTTTAAATTTCCTTCTAAAGCATAGAAATAATGTACAATGTCCCAAAACATCCGAAAAGCTTCAATTAAAAAAGAGATTGGAATTTAATGGAAACCCATCTAGGTTTTCCAAAACATTGTTATTTCTTTATCAAGGGTCTTTAATAGGATCAATATATCAGCAAACGATTCGATATTGCTTTTGTGAAATGGGTCACGAGAGTTATCACCCTTTTTGGGGGGAAATGTTGGGTCAAGACTACGGCCAGGAATTTATAAAAACTTATATGAGGAATGTTTACATTAATCTTATTAAGTACCTATAAAGCTAGCTTTTTATTGCTGTATTATATGCAATTGATTGTTAAAATACTGTTTTCTCCGTTTATAGACTTTACTAGTTGCGCCCCGCGGTTTCACCCGCGGATAAAAAGTATTTTAATTATTTACTCATCCCACGGCAACATTTCACTTTTCCGGGATAAAATGTAGCCTATATGTTAATCCAGTATATAAGCTATCTTGGTACCGAATTTCGTCCAAATCTATTCAGCCGTTTGAGCGTGAAGGAGTAACAAACATACACACCTACACACAAACACACATACAAACTTTCGCCTTTATAATATTAGTGTAAAGTGTGATGTACGCTGAGTTTAATATTCTATCCATATCACCACCATTACTAATGCGATTGTGGCGTAGATGGTAAAGCGTCTAATCCGGTGTGTTGGAAGGTATTATGTCAAATCTACTGTAGGCTAAAATTTGTCTCTGTTAATACCTATTTAAAGTAGAAGGGTATCTGAGCCCCTGAGGTAGGTTAAATGTCTCCCTTGAAAGGGGATTTTGAAAATAACCCAAGTCCAGTTTAATTTATTATTATTGACATACTTTAATTTATTTTCTGTAACAGTGTATTTATATATAGTTACAAGTTCTAGTTTAGAGTTCCTACGGGAAAACGGGTAAGTCCCACGTAAAACAGCAGGCGCCAATAATAATGGCATAATAGGCTATTTGACTGCTATAAGTTTATTGCGTAAATAAATAATATCCATCAAAAAATAGACAATCATGAAAATAACAATTAAATATCTCAAATATCTCATGACTAAACTACAAGCATTTTAAAATACAGGAATAGAAGGAGACAGCTCAAGCATGCAGCAACGTCAGTTAACAGCTCTCATAGTAGCTCATTACTAAGCTGTGGTACCTTTATGATAGCTCTACATACAATTTATTTGGCATGTGACGTCACAAAAAACTTCATAGTAGCTATGAGGAAGCTTCACACGATCTCTGTTTTGCAAGAAAAGGACAGGCGATGCCCACTGCAGAAACTTTAAAGGCGTATTAATCTGTGATTTATGTACCGATTCTACTTATTTTTTTGACTGGCCCGATAGCTCAGTAGGTACTAACCCTGCCTTCTCAGTTGAGAAGGCAGGGTTAGTATCTGGGTGCCTGCCTGGCTGCCACCCAGGACAAACATTTGTGTGATTAACATAGGTGTTTGTTCTGTGTCTGGGTGTTATATTGTATTCTATGTATGTATTTATAAACAAAAAAGTATCTGAGTATTGTATCAGTTATCTGGTTCCCATAATACAAGCTTTGCTTAGGTTGGGACTAGATGGCGTTGTGTGAGATGTCCACACATATTTATTTTTCAATTATTACATTCATTATTAAGCTATTTATGAAAATAACATTTATTTGTTCATTTTTAATAGTAGTCAAATAGTTTATTATTTATAAAAGTATTGGTTGGCACAACACAACGCATAATAATTCTGAAGCCACATGTTAATTATAATTATATTCATACGCCACCATGTTGAAGTTATTTAGGCGTTATACTTAATTCAAATTTCCAGACGTGACAACCCTGTCACTTTATGGTGGGTGCCAGTTTAATTTGGGAATTAATCTTTGGAAATGATTAATTGTTGCCATCAAATATTTTTGGGGTTCTTAAAGAGTTCTATTGGCTAAGTAGAGGTAGAGGCCAAACTTAAATACATTTCACTACTGCAAAAAAAAGTTGAACCTTAAATATTTATAAACGTTACGTAACATAATGTAAAGTATTTTTTAGTTCTTGTATTTTGTTAGTTTTAGTTATTTTCCTTAAATGAACGTACTCAGACCATGCTTTAGAATTGTTTTACAACTTTTTTAATGCCATAATAAAATAACTAGATAACAGCCGAAATGTCTATTTAACGTGAGAACGCTGACATCGGCTGAGCGCTTTGTAAATACAATAAAACATCTGCTTTGTCAATACCTAGATTTAAGTTTTATTTCATAAGTACTTTTGTTTTTCAGTTATATAGTGGCGTTCAGCTTGGACTGAATACATACATTTAAGGAAAATAACGAATTAAATTCCACCGTGTATATAAGTATGGCTGCATGTGCGTTTATTAGATTATATCTATCTATCTATCTATATCTATATCTATATATATATATAAATATATATATAACTCAAAGGTGACTGACTGACTGACATAGTGCATCGCTATCAACGCACAGCCCAAACCACTGGACGAATCGGGCTGAAATTTGGCATGTTGATGTAATGACGTAGGCATCCGTTGAGAAAGAATTTTTCGAAATTCCATTCTTAAGAGGGTGAAATGGGTGGTTGAATTATTTTCCACTAGGCCACGCCGCGGCCGAAGCTGCGGGCAGAAGCTCGTTTTAAATGCGATTAGACTCGACATAATATTCCTCTCAAATGAGCTGGGTTCTGTAACGTAGCTTAATGTTGAAATATGCTATGTTACGATTGAAATAGAAATTTAATTTTAAAAATATATTTAATCATGTATCTAAAGTTTCAACAAAATAAAACTAAATAATTTCATAAAAATAGGGCGCGGCCGCACAATATCCCCACTCGTCTGCTACGTTGTTAGACCGGTTTAGTAAAGTAACCGCGCCGACAAAGTGAGAACTGACACAAAGAGGCCAGCGGGCGAGTGAATCAACCCGCCATTTGGCGGACCGCTGCATTCTTGTTTATTAACTTTATATTACATTTTCGGAGATAAACCGAATCCTTAATATTACTAGCGCTATACTAGTGTTGTGATTGAGTGCTGAGTTTCCCGACTGGGTGAGTTGTGCTTACAAAATCCTCGCGACATTATTATATGCTCAATAGCACCGGGAGGTAGTTGAATGGAAATAAAATGTTATTTTATACACTATATTATTCATTGACATCATAATGATAATAAAACATTCAGAAAAGCTATTTTGCTTAACATTATATTTGTACCTACGATAATTCCCATTCAGTGACCTAGCTTAGTTCAGATTGAATTATATAAAAATCACAACTTAATTAATTTAAAGGTCACTCCAGACTTGCTGGTATTTCATTATTAGAGTTCACCATACTACTTTCTTACTACTTACCGTGATTTGGAAGATATGACCTACTTCATTATATTTCATAATAATTATAGCTTCATTCGCATAAATTGGTAACTAATTGCACATATTGTACCTTGAGTCGTAACACACAAATTGTGAAGTGCCTTCCGCAACTAATATATATTTTGCCACTAGCTTTAAAAAATGTAACCGTTCTGTTTATTTAATCAGCGGCCACTACCACACAGATTAATTGGTACCTCGCTTCCTTTTTGTACTCGCGCTTGTGATACTTTTTTGGCTCAGACCTAGTACGCTAGTGCTAATGCTTAGGTCTCGCATACTTGCAGGAACTCCGTACGGACTGAAACTAAACGGCTTGGATACCAGAGATCAGCGTGGCCTTATACTCCATTTCGCCACTCAACGAAGCCTTTATTCATCATCGCAGTTGATCACAAACAACGGCACCATTGAACCTCACGGCGGAGACACAGGAGAGTGTGGTGCCAAGCACAGTGTTCACTGACCGGCTTGACCTCGGCATTGACCCTGACCCTGTAGTACCCTTATTTGTTTCAAAAAAGATAATAAATTTATAGTTACTTATTTGTTTACGTTGTGGTTTATCTTTTTTCCAAATTACAACGTGACAATGGCGCCCAAAACTGGATTTTAGAGGTCAGGTTTAGGTCTAAGTGAACATTGCGTTTTTTATGTCTGGTGCTGGTTAGTGTGTCTATTTTTCCTTACTAGTTATATGTTTCTCCTACTTTTAGCACAATAGGTGGTGTTTCTTTTTGTAGTTAGTAATAGTGATCTTTTCAGTTTTGTATATCACTTTTCTGGTTTCAATTATTAATTTTACTATAGAAGAACTAAAAGAAAACACTACATCGTTCTGCTTTTGGTATATAATAGGTTTGTAAAGGACCTTACAAAGTAGAAACAGAACGGAGGTCTGCTTTTGGCTTTATGTTTGAATTTTTGATTTTGCCTGTAATTTTAGGTATAGATTTTTGAGCACAACATACTCATCGGGTTGGTTAGTCACAATGTCGACTCACCCCATAAAATTTTTGCTATTGCAAAAAGCAGAATTGATTTACGAAGTCACGATCAGGGGTGAAGTTCCCGCCGATAATGTATCTGAACTGCGTCGGCAGGTTACTAAACTTACACAAAAATATCCATCTGAAGATGTTTTAGAGACTTGTCTTGAATTTAATGAGGACTACCAGGGAGTAGTTGATAATTTGACAAAGTTAAAGCTAAACATCGAAAGCTTGAGAGTCGATTTTCAGCGACCCTTATGTGAGAGAACTCGGGCTCTGGTGAACCACCTTTTTTATAGGTTACAAAGAATGGCTACCCCGAAAACGGTAGATAGTATCGCGTCTTTATCCAGTGCCAAAAAGCAGTTTGAAACTTTAAACTCGCAGCTCTTGCAGTTAGAGAGCCTACTACCGGAGGCTAATACTTTACAAACGCCTTCGTTTAAATCGGAGTGTGGCGGGGGAGATATAAAGGTATCAGTTGCTTGTGATCATAACAAGTCTTCCGAACTGTCAAAAATCAAATATGACGGTAAGAGTTGTGTTCGGTCATTTATCCAACAAATTGAGGAATTCCGTCAGGCTAGGGAAATTCCGGAGACAAAAATGCTTGCGTACGCCGTGGATTTGTTTGAGGGAGACGCTCGACACTGGTTTCGCAGTGTTAGACCTAAAGCAATCTCTTGGGGTGTATTACTTTCTCTTCTTGAGGATGATTTCGACATCGTTGACTACGACTATCGCATGATGGATGAAATCAGGAATAGATCTCAAGGTAATCTTGAGAATATTACTGTCTACCTGTCTATTATGGACGGTATGTTCACTCGCCTTAAAAAGAAAGTTACAGAAGAAGAGAAACTTGAAATTATTTTACACAACATAAGACCTACTTACGCCAACATTCTTGCAACGGCAGCTGAAGTATCGAGCATTGGGCAGTTAAGGACCCTTTGTAGACGATTTGAAGAAGTTAAGCTACGAAGTGACCAGTTTAAAGAGCCTCCTGCGGCCTCTTCTAGTACTTTAGCACCAGAATTTGCATACAAAACTAAAACATTTTACTCTCCACATCATAAAACATTTGCTGTAGATGCGGAAGTTAGAAAGTATTGCGCTCGCTGTAAGGTCGACACTCATTCGTTGAAAGAGTGTGTAGCTGAAAGGACGATTTTCTGCTTTAAGTGCGGGCTAAAGGATGTCCGTACCCCAGAATGCCCAAAATGCAACCCAAAAAACACGCCGCATCCAAAAAACTAACTTCTGAAAATTGTAGCGAAGCACCAAAGGGTTCCAAAAGCTCGGAGTGGAATCAATGGCTGTTGACTATCAAAAACTTTTTTAACTCTTATAAAGTTGCGACAATTTTCAATACTCATCCGAGTACTGACCCTCGCCCCTATGTAAAGGTTAGTATTAAAAATAATATCGAGCACTCAGAAATGCTCGGCTTACTTGACTCGGGATCCGTCGTAACTATTCTAGGTAACAACTCGCACAAACAGTTATTGAATAACGGATTACCATTATGTACAGATGAAAAGATTATTGTAAGCACTGCTGGCAAACATACATTCAGTGCTTTAGGATACATGCATTTGCCTATACTGTACAAAAATTCACTGAACATGATTAGAGCACATGTGGTTCCAGAAATTGATTCGCCACTTATACTAGGTGTCGATTTTTGGAAAGCTTTTCGTATTTGTCCTAACCACATCAATAGCATCAATTTCATAACTGATGAAGAAGCTAAGCCTACGCAGGAATTAAAACCGTCTATTGAGTTTCTACAATCATACGAAGACTTAAATTGCTCTCAAAGAACTACGGCTGACATCATCACAGAACAGTTCAGGGAAATAGCCTTTGAGAACATTGGATTAGGCAAGACAACCATCATTACTCATAAAATTGATACGGGTGATTCGGAACCTATTCGACAAAGGTATTATAGGCTATCTCCAGAAAAACAGCGCATCATTGCTGAACAAGTTGATGAAATGCTATTTCTCGATGTAATTGAACCTTGTGAGAGCCCTTGGTCATCTCCAGTTTTAGTGGTAAAAAAAAAAGATGGCCAGCCACGATTTTGCTTAGATAGCAGGAAGCTAAATGCAGTTACTAAGAAAGACGCTTATACTTTACCATATGTATCTGAGATCTTGGACAATCTTCGAGATGCTAAGTTCCTATCAAGTATTGACCTTTCCAAAGCCTTTTGGCAGCTGCCCATTGATGAGCCGGATAGAGATAAGACAGCATTTTATGTTCAAGGTCGTGGCACTTTTAGGTTTAAAGTCACCGCATTTGGGCTCACTAATGCTCCAGCCACTCAGCAGAGGTTAGTTGATACGCTTTTTGGCCCAGAATTTGAACTCAAAGTCTTTGCTTATCTTGATGACATTATAATAATTAGCCAGACATTTGAAGAACATGTATCTTTACTCCTACGGGTTCTCAAAAAACTTAAAACTGCAAATCTTTCTATAAATTTGCAAAAGTCAAAATTCTTTCGAAACAAACTTAACTATTTAGGCTATGTTGTAAATTCTCAAGGTCTTTACACTGACCCAGAGAAAGTCTCGGCTATTGTTGAATACCCGGTGCCAACCAATAAAAAGGATGTGAAACGGTTTTTAGGTACTGCTTCTTGGTATAGAAGATTTATTCCAAACTTCAGTACGGTGGCAGGCCCTCTCAACAGTCTGACCTCCACAAAAAAGAACGCTCCACCGTTCTTCTGGTCACCTGAAGCCCATAAATCGTTCACCGACCTTAAATCACTATTGGTCCAGGCACCGATATTAGCTTGTCCAGATTTTACCCTACCTTTTGAAGTCCACACAGATGCAAGTAGCTTTGGTGTGGGAGCGATGTTGGCTCAAACCGTGAACGGGGAAGAACATCCTGTTGCTTACATGAGCAGGACTTTAACCAAACCTGAAAGAAATTACAGTGTTACAGAAAGAGAAGCTCTAGCAGTACTAACTGCTCTTGAACACTGGCGTTGCTACCTAGAAAGTGGTCAATCTTTCACCATTTATACGGACCATGCTGCCTTAAAATGGTTTTTAACCTTGTCGAATCCCACTGGTCGTCTTGCAAGGTGGGGTATTCGGTTGTCATCTTTTAACTTCATAGTGAAGCACCGCCGGGGAAAGGATAACATCGTTCCTGATGCACTATCTCGTACTGTTCCTACTGCATCTATATCGACAGTTACAGATATTATAGATACCACAACTGACGAGTGGTATCTTAAAATTCGTGAAGGTTGTCAGAAATCACCATCTAGTTATCTTAACTATATGGTAAACAAAAATGTCCTGTATAGATGCATTTCAAGTAAGAACCCATTATTAACCGAATTCAACTGGAAAACTGTCATGCCAAAAGAAGCACGTGATTCTGTGCTGACAGAAAATCATTCAAAGCCCATTGCCGGTCATTTTGGGGTGTTCAAAACATATAAACGTCTTGCACTCAGATACTATTGGCCAGGAATGTATAAGGATGTTGTCAAGTTTATTTCCGAGTGCGAAACTTGTTTAGCATATAAGTTACCAACTCATGGAACTCTGGGTAAAATGGGCAAACCAAAACACTGCAGTAGACCTTTCCAAACTTTATCTATTGATCTTGTAGGACCTCTTCCGTGCACAAGAAAACAGCACTGCTACATATTCGTAATAACATGCTGTTTTTCCAAATATTGCATAATATTTCCTCTCCGAAGGGCTACTGCAGATCTGATAGCTAGGCTTCTTGAAGATGGTGTTTTTTTAGTCCACGGGATTCCTCAAAAAATCATATTGGATAATGGTTGTCAATTTATCAGTAAAGAGTTGAATAAGTTATTTGAGAAATATAATGTACCTGATATCCATTTTGCACCTAAATACACACCTCAGATCAACACGGTTGAAAGGTATAACAAAACTATAGTGACAACCATATCAACATTCGTGGAGGACGATCACAGAACTTGGGACGTCAATTTACCAAAAATACAATTCGCAATCAATACTTCCGTTAATGAGACCACCGGTTATACTCCCGCCTTTTTAGTCCACGGTCGTGAACTCATTGCTTGTGGATCTCATTATACTGATGATTTTTCTCCTGAGGATGATTTTCTGCCACGAGATATTTATGCGGAAAACATAGGACATTTAGCGGTGGTATTCGATAAAGTTCAGACTACTCTTTGGCAAACACACTTAAAAAATTCACAGCGATATAACTTACGACGAAAAGAGGCAGATTTTAACGTTGGCGATACTGTATGGAAGCGTTGTTATTTCCAGAGCGATAAAAACGCTCACTTTAGCAAGAAGCTTGCCCCTAAATTCTCTAAATGTCACATTATACAAAAACGATCACCTTTAGTTTACATACTTGAAGATTTATCTGGTAATAATTTAGGCGCGTGGCATATTAAAGATTTAAAGCTAATTGCACGCTAATTTGATTTATTTTGTTTACGGATTTTTTCTAGGTAAAATCCTTTTTCTAAGAGGGGGTGTATTGTAACGTAGCTTAATGTTGAAATATGCTATGTTACGATTGAAATAGAAATTTAATTTTAAAAATATATTTAATCATGTATCTAAAGTTTCAACAAAATAAAACTAAATAATTTCATAAAAATAGGGCGCGGCCGCACAATATCCCCACTCGTCTGCTACGTTGTTAGACCGGTTTAGTAAAGTAACCGCGCCGACAAAGTGAGAACTGACACAAAGAGGCCAGCGGGCGAGTGAATCAACCCGCCATTTGGCGGACCGCTGCATTCTTGTTTATTAACTTTATATTACATTTTCGGAGATAAACCGAATCCTTAATATTACTAGCGCTATACTAGTGTTGTGATTGAGTGCTGAGTTTCCCGACTGGGTGAGTTGTGCTTACAAAATCCTCGCGACATTATTATATGCTCAATAGCACCGGGAGGTAGTTGAATGGAAATAAAATGTTATTTTATACACTATATTATTCATTGACATCATAATGATAATAAAACATTCAGAAAAGCTATTTTGCTTAACATTATATTTGTACCTACGATAATTCCCATTCAGTGACCTAGCTTAGTTCAGATTGAATTATATAAAAATCACAACTTAATTAATTTAAAGGTCACTCCAGACTTGCTGGTATTTCATTATTAGAGTTCACCATACTACTTTCTTACTACTTACCGTGATTTGGAAGATATGACCTACTTCATTATATTTCATAATAATTATAGCTTCATTCGCATAAATTGGTAACTAATTGCACATATTGTACCTTGAGTCGTAACACACAAATTGTGAAGTGCCTTCCGCAACTAATATATATTTTGCCACTAGCTTTAAAAAATGTAACCGTTCTGTTTATTTAATCAGCGGCCACTACCACACAGATTAATTGGTACCTCGCTTCCTTTTTGTACTCGCGCTTGTGATACTTTTTTGGCTCAGACCTAGTACGCTAGTGCTAATGCTTAGGTCTCGCATACTTGCAGGAACTCCGTACGGACTGAAACTAAACGGCTTGGATACCAGAGATCAGCGTGGCCTTATACTCCATTTCGCCACTCAACGAAGCCTTTATTCATCATCGCAGTTGATCACAAACAACGGCACCATTGAACCTCACGGCGGAGACACAGGAGAGTGTGGTGCCAAGCACAGTGTTCACTGACCGGCTTGACCTCGGCATTGACCCTGACCCTGTAGTACCCTTATTTGTTTCAAAAAAGATAATAAATTTATAGTTACTTATTTGTTTACGTTGTGGTTTATCTTTTTTCCAAATTACAACGTGACAGTTCCCAGGCCAATATTTACCATAATGAGTTTGAAATTGTCTCGAAAGAAAGAAGACAGGTAGGCAAAAGCAGCAAAAGATGTGTAATCAATAAATTGAGTTAATTTTCTACTAAGGTGCTTGCAATTAGTTGATTATTTGGGGATTTCACCAAACACGTATCTAATACCCATTATATTATGTGCTATTAAGTTCCTACTAGTAAGTAACACTACTATAAAAGTAGGTGATGCATACAGATTCATAAATCCAAATCCCCATTTTTTGATATTTATGATCATTCTCCTGGAAACCATGTTTTGGCTCGGACAGTTTTGCAGGATCGAGGCTCCCTATCCTTTGACCAAGATAGGGCATAATCAAGACCGTTGCTACCTTTGATAATAACTTTTGCATCACTAGTGGTACTTGGAGCAGTGTTAGAATGAAGTGTGTTATTAAGATAATTAATGTAATCAATCGCCAATTTTAAAGTATCAAGTTTGGATATAGAACGTTTGACATGAGACAAAGCAGGAATATGTTGTTGAAGATCGTTGAAAGCTTCATTGATAGAACTAATCCTTCGACGTTCACGAATACTAGCTGTAACACGACGTCTGACCCTCTGCTCTTTACAATTCGTATTTTGGTGTTCATAGAGATGATATTTTTTCCTATTATTTGGCGTATCAGGGTTTATGAATGGTGTAGATTCTACATCGCTAGATGATAATATGTCCTCGTTGCAAGAGTTTATAGAATCTTCAGTACCTTTTCCCTCTTGCGTTGTAACACCTTTCTTATAAAATATTTCCAGATCTTGCTTAGAATTCTGGAAATGATACGTGATGTTTTCATCAATAGCATCATGGTATATGTTTTTTGAATTTTTAGCAACTGGTGTAGCAAACTCGTTAGGATGCGTAAAATGCTCTTCATCATGGGCAGTGCAATCTTTATCATTAACAATAATTTCTTGATAGTGCGCGCAAATGTCTTTACCATGTGTGAAATGTTCGTTAAGAGGTGTAGAAATTACTGTAGCATCCGTGAAATCAGTATAGTCTTCCTTAAACATCTCCTTACTGTGCGTAAGATTGTCTTCATTATGCGCACATTTTTGACAAGAAGCGTTATTGTTTAAAATCCCATTGTTTTCGATCGCGTCATCAAACAACAGAAAGCTGTCAGATCTAGTAACAACTAAAGAACTGTTTTCACTCGTTGATATGTCAATTAAATCTTCAACACTAAGCATATCCAAATGATGCATTTTATCCGCTCTATTCTAAAGAGTCTATGATGGATAAATCTTGGTTATTTATTCTCAACTTTTTCTTAGCTGATAGAGGTCAGTTTTGCTATTGATGTCATCCTGCTGTTCTTTTTTATTCCAAACACTTTTTCGCCTAGACCTAGTTTTTTCATTTAAAATTTAAATTTTTTATTTATCAATAATTTTTAGCAAAGACAAAAATCCATACATTAAGGTTCAATATTATAAATATAAAAAATGACAATGCAAGAAAACGGTTGCTTCGTATGACTTCAGTTTTCTACTGAGGTAAAATATTTAATTACACAATTTTGCTTGCATAAATGTTTCAATATTACAGGGAAGGCTTGAAAAGCAATGGCAATTTGTCTTTGAAATATTTATAAAGTAAACGATGCTGACTTTAATAAACATCTACAATAAGCAAGCTGCAACTGTAAGCCTTTAAATCGATAGTAAACACATGCCCGATTCTCGTAATTAATAACGTTCTCCAATATAAGTTATGATTTAATTATTTTACTAGGTGGTAGGACTTTCCTGCAAAGTTCGTCTAGGTAGGTACTACCGCTTTGCCAGTTATTCTGCCGCCAAGCAGTAGCGGGCAAGCACTGTTGTGTTCCAGTTTGAAGGGCACTGTAGCTAGTGAAATCACCGGGCAAATGAGACTTTATGACCTGATCTCGCAGTCTATTTATCTTATTACTAGATTGTGCTGATGTTTTAGGATGACATGCGCAGCGCATCAGTGTCACGCGAAACTCTATATTTTAGAGTTCCAAGTGATACTGCAACTGATATGGACAGCCATATCGCTTAACATCAGGGGAACGGTTAGCTCGTCACGTCATTCATTAATATATTTAAAAAAACTCAAAACGGTTAGTTGCAAGACTTTTCTGCAAAGTTCGTTTAGGTAGGTACCACCGCATTGCCGCCAAGTAGTAGTGTGCAAGCCCTACTGTATTTCGGCTTAAAGGCTAGTAGCCTAGCTAGCTGGTAGTTAGTGAAATTACTGGGTAAATGAGACGCTATGATCTGATCTCACAGTGTATTAATCTTATGGCTAGACTGTGTTGATGTCTTATGATGACGTGAGCACTGTGCAATACAGTTATATATACTTAACTTCAGTCAATCGACTAGCTAGTTACGTCATTCATAAATATCAAGGTCTTTGGTATCTTCTTATGAGACCAATTTTTATTCATTCTTACAAAACGTCTCTTATTTTTCTCATACAATTTACATTACAAACATAATTGAACAACTAAATTGCCAAATAAGAGACTTCAATGGAACATTTACATTATTAATTATTTACAAGCATCGGGTGGAAAACGGAAAGCAAACATGGGAACGTACACGTGTCATCTGTAGCTAAATTTAGCTTTTACGACTTAATGCTGCATTCAAATTTTCTCTATCCCTTTTTATTATAAACTTTGATCAATAATGTTTGGGCTTAGTAAGCATGTCTATAGCGAGACTAAGTGTGTACGAGTTTAAATAAGTGAATATCATCAAAGGTTTTTGCTATCCCTTACCAACGATGGGTGAACGATATTTTATAAAATCTGGAGGGCGGTCATATATTGGGCACAGAATATATAATAGTAATTGGGGCATGGTAGACAGAGAAACTTTCACAGAGAAAGTGCTATTTAACAATTGCAAATACTTTTAAACCATAATTCCAAGTAATATTCTAAAATTACTTTATAAATTAAGTGCTTGTCGTTTGAAGACTTCGTAATTTAATTGGTTATTTGCTCGTTTAATTTAACTTTTATAAAGTTAGTTTAACGTATAATTGCTTTCTATAGATGTTTTTCCTTATGAGCATTGGCTCAAGGAAAAACATCTCTCGCAACCACATAGTTGTCAACTAAGAGGTAATACTACTCTCGCAACTAGTTGCGAACTTAGTTGCCAAGACGGGTGGAAGCCAAAAAAGTAAACGTTCAACTAATAAGTAGCTTAACGAGTATGAAAAGGTCACCAAGAAATTTTATTAACACATAAAACAAATTTCCAGAGAAGCTTACTACGAAATAAAAGCCCTGTAAATAAAACTGATAATATTAGATGCCAAAATTAAATTTCAAACAGCCATCCGCTGAGAATAGCTCTATTCTAATTAATATTTGAATAACAAGCCGAAAACAGTAAAAATCATTTTCTAATCCTGTTTTAGATTCTTTATTCGTCTGTTTATTAATAAATTTTGGAAACTCCGTTGTTTGATCCCTGGAAAAATTAATAGGGCGTAAAGCGGAAATAAGCATTCTTAGATCAAGTTTTCTTTTTATTTATTTTTGAACTTAAAGATGGTTTCACATTTTGATTGAAAGGTGACCAGAATGCTGGCTTTTATTTTTTTAATAAACATTGCCATTCAACGTGGTAATGCTGCCAGCATTCTAGGCATTCTCCCTCCACCAACGGGTTATTATAAATTTTAGTTTTTTTAAATTTTAAGTTCTTAAATATGGTTTAGTTTTTAGGTCTACTTTAGTTTAGCATTAACGGTTATATAATAGTTATGTGTTTCTACAATAAAGAAAAATTAAAGTATATTTATATTGAATCACATCACACTAATATTATAAAGGCGAAAGTTTGTATGTGTGTATGTTTGTTACTCCTTCACGCTCAAACGGCTGAATGGATTTGGATGAAATTCGGAACCAAGATGGCTTATACACTGAATTAATATATAGGCTACACTCTATCCCGGAAAAGTGAAATTTTCCTGTGGGATGAGCAAATAATTTACATACTTTTTATCCGCGGGTGAAACCGCGGGGCGTAACTAGTAAAGAATAATAAGCTTAGATTATAGATTATGTACATGTCTAGAAAAAAGAGGTTATGAAGCTCTCCTGTGCACCCTCCAATAATATGTGACAATTATGCTTAAATAATTTGGTAAAATTAAAAAACCTAATCGCCAGTGATGGAGTTTTTTTTTATGTTCTGGCTCCACACCTCCGTGCATTTAGCCAGTGTCAAGTAATTAATAATTGAACTTAACTTTATTACTGTTTTATACTTAAATTTAACGCAAATATGTGTCAAGTCACAGTCGAAGTCATTAAGTCAAGTCATAGTCAAGTCATAGTCTAGTCAAAGTCATACTCCTAGTAAAGTGGTGGCAACTTTACTTGGAGCTTCTATGGAGTTTTGGAAACAACACGAAAAGAAACGTTTCACCATCATTATACCATTTTCCTATACTCACGCCTATAATCCAGCACTTAACGAATATGAATGCCACTAATTTTATGCACTAACACTGAAAATAACACAAGTTTTGGAAAATAATACAATGCGGTGACGCAATCTTTTACGCGTTCCCGTCAAAACTCCAGTAATGGAGTTGCAAGTTATAAAAACCGCATTCTCCACAAATTTTTAAAAATAATTGCTTCATTATCATGTTGAATATTCTCGAGCATCTAAATCGAATACCCTTTGAGAGTGCACTAGAGTGCAACTCGCATTACTTGGAAGCGACGAATCGTTCAATCCATGGATCAAAAGATATCGCTCGTTATGTTGTATTAGTATGGAAAGAGACTTGTAAAGAACTTCTAGTAGTTTTCTAGTAGTTTTCATTTTTTAAGTAAAATTTCTTTATGCACGCTTGACTAGGGGACTTAGATCCGTAATGCAGATCGATGGTCAGTCATCGATTGGTGCTCAAGCAGAGGTTTCATTCATAAAGTGATCTATTAGTAAATGAAATCTCTGCTTGAGCAGCGATCGATGACTGAGTAACGTTCTGCAGTACGAACCTTAGTTTGTGAATGCGTAACGAGGCGAACGGAAATCGATTGTTATTGGTTAACGTATAATCACACTAATATTATAAAGGCGAAAGTTTGTATGTGTGTATATGTGTATATTTGTTACTCTTTCACGCTAAAACGGCTGAATGGATTTTGATGTAATTCTGGATTAACATATAGGCTACATTTTATTAAAATACTTTTCATCCGCGGGTGAAACCGCGAGGCGCAACTAGTTAACACATTATAACTAATGGAGATCCCATTGTCAACAAAACAAAATTAAAAATTACTTATAATTTGTATTATTATGTTGGTATGTACGGTAAAATGACAATTTACAACTATCAGGTCTTTACCTATGAAATTGCCGTTTTGTTTGAAAAAAGTTAAAGTATTTTTTTTTCGAACTTATTTATTTCTTTTATTCAAAGTAATCACCCCTGCAATCAATGCATTTTTGCCAACGCTGTGGCAGTTTATGGATGCCCTTCTTGAAAAAATCAGCAGAACGGGAGACAACAAACTCTTCAAAGGCGTTTTGTACTGCCTCTCGGGAATTGAATTTTTTCCCGCTAAAAAGTTGTCCAAATTTTGGAAAAAGTAATAGTCGGTAGGCGCAAGATCTGGTGAGTATGGCGGATGAGGAAGAGCTTCCAAACCCAACTCATGCAGCTTAGAGACGGTCTGTTGTGCAGTATGGGGTCGCGCGTTGTCGTGAAGTAGCAGTGGAGACGACCGATTGACCAAAGATGGTTGCAGACGTGCGAGTTTCACCATCATTGTGGTCAGTTCTTCAATGTACACATCTGCAGTAATGCTCTCGCCGTTTTGTAAAAAGCTATGATGAATCACACCAGCACTAGACCACCAAACTGTGACCATCACCTTTCTAGGGGTCATTTTTCGTTTTGCGTAACAATTCGGTTCAAAATTCCTTCATTTCTGTGCCTGTTAAGCAGCGCAAGGCAAGTCTCGACGCGTACGTTGCGCTGGCGATCGTTAAGTTCGTGGGGCACCCATATATCAAGCTTTTTTATCTTGGCAATCTGTCGCAAATGGACCAATATTGTTTTGATGCTAACATCAAAAGCTGCTGCCAGCTCAGCTGTAGATTGAGATTCATCAGCTTCCACAATCGCCTTTAATTCATCATTGTTGACCAAAGTTTCCGGACGACCACGAGGTTCATTTTTCAAGTCAAAATTCCCAGAACGGAACCGAGCAAACCAATAACGGGTTGTGCGTTCGTTTGTACAGTTCTCTCCGTAAACGTCGTTGATGTTACGTGTCGTTTGTGCCGCGTTGGTGCCACGACGGAACTCATATTCCATAATTACACGAAATTTCAAAGTATCCATTATGAGGAAAAATGTTGAAATGTAATGAAAATACAACGCTAATCAATAAACAAAAGACTTATATTGTAAATAGAATGTCATATTTTTAAAACAAAATTAATTTGAATTTAGAATTCATAGCCAATCAAAACTTTTTTTTGTTTGAAAAAGTCTGTACTGCAATACGGCAATTTCATAGGTAAAGACCTATTATTATTGTCAAGATGGCGACATTAACATTAAACAAAGCTACGCCGGCCGATAGATGGAGTTAAAGAAGTTTTACTTCATTCGTGTTGTCTAAAAGCACACTGGAATTTTGGCGGGAAACACTTTTTTTTTTTTTATGATTTGGCTCCACACTTTTGTGTATTTAGCCAGTGTCAAGTTATTGATAATTTATCAAGTTATTGATATTTTACGCAAATATGTGTCAAGTCACAGTCGAAGTCATCAAGTCAAGGTATAGTCAAGTCAGTCTAGTCAAAGTCATACTCCTAGTAAAGTGGTGGCAACTTTACTTGAAGCTTCTATGGAGTTTTGGAAACAACACGAAAAGAAACGACTAAGACTATGACTTGGACTGTGACTTGACTTGACACATATCTGCATGAAATATTATTAACTTGATAAATTATCAATTACTTGACACTGCCTAAATACACAAAAGTGTGGAGCCAAAACACAAAAAAAGAACACTCGTTTTTTTTTCTATTCTGTGCCTATCTCTCCGTAATTATAGATGCCAGCCTGGCACTTAAATACCAACCAAAGTATCTCATCATTTTAGGTCCTATTTTGTTAATATTAGATTTCAATTCCAAATAGCACGTTTCACTATCCGGCTTTTGCTGAGTAGCTACTGGGAACAGCTTTGGTGCTATTGTGGGAAGTACCTTCTGCATAATACCTATATTTGCTAAAAAGTAACAAAATGGCGGTTTTACGACGAGAATCGCCTTAAATAAGTAATTTTACATATTCGAGTAAGTTATCTTCCTCCATACTTTTCAATGTGTCATAATACAAATGTATAGCCATCCATTTGACGGATAGTGGTGAACCGGGCTCTTTCTCGCCGATAAAATGCTTTCGAGAAACATTTTCCGATAACATTTTTCAATGTTGCTAAATTTACCAGATTGAAAGTTTTTGACTTTATTTTATTTTACTTATAGCACAGATAATAAAATACTATACTAATAGTCGTGTTAATGACCTAGGGTCATAGTAAATAGAAAGAACGAAAGAAAAGTAGGATTAGGTGGTAGGACTTTGTTGCAAAGTTCGTCTAGGTAAGTACCACCGCTTTGCCAGTTATTCTGCCGCCAAGCAGTAGTGTGCAAGCACTACTGTGTTCCAGTTTGAAGGGCACTGTAGCTAGTGAAATTACTGGGCAATTGAGACTTTGATCTGATCTCACAGTCGAGTAATCTTATTACCAGACTGTGCTGATGTCTCAGGATGATGTGAGCAGTGCAGTGTTGCTCGAAACTCTATTTTGGGGTTCCGATTGACACTGTTCTGTTATGGGCAGCCGTGGTGCTTAACATCAGGTGAACGGCTAGCTCGTCAAATCATTCAGTAACATAAAAAAAAAGAAAGAAAAACATTTATTCAACACTCACTTACAAAAATTAAATTAAATTTACAAGAACATACAAGAATATACATACAACAAGAGAATACAATTAAATATAAACAGTAACTAGTTAGAAGTATCTAATAAGGGGAATAAAAGAGTAGATATAGCACGGAAGTAGTGGTGTAGAAAAGACTTAAAGTCATACTAATAGTATCTACCGTGTATTGGGTGAAGTTTGTAATTGAAGGGTTGAGAATAAAAAGGGTTTAACTGTCAAATTGATAGTTTCGAGAAAATTGACTTTAAACTACAACGGCTTCATTTTAATGTAGAGTGCTTATAAGGCAATAGAAAAGGTTTATGTAAGTTTCAGTTGCTTGAAAATGTATTATTTCTATTTAAAATACTAAATATAGTACTAATTGATACAATTAATGTAAAAATATAATACAATAAAATAGATATAATAATGTTTTTATGCTAAGCGTACTGTATTTCTGTGACAGATAAACCGTTTTTAGACTTAAAATCTCGAGATTTAAGCTCTTATTTCGGTATTTTGAGAATGTATTATTATAGATAATTTCACGCTGAATCCAACGATACACATAAGTCATTTTGTGAAAAAAATCAGTTAAACCCTTTTTGTTCTCACCCCTTCAATTGTGCCTTCTGCCATGCTTTCAAACTTAAACTATGTTTCTTGTAGTGCATTATAGAATTAAAATCTTTCATTAAAGAGTTAAAGTATCAATTGCAAATCTCTTTCAAGAAGAGGAATAAGAGTTGGTGTTTGTTGATAAAGCAAGTTTAGCAGATTTTTGTATATTTAAATTAAGATAGTGCTCTGTAAAATAAAGTAGATGACCTTAGCTTATTGTATTCTATGTATATATTTACAAACAAAAAGTATCAAAGTATTGTATCAATTGAAGGGGTGAAAACAAAAACGGTTTAACTGATTTTTTTCACAAAATGACTTATGGGTATCGTTGGATTTAGCGTGAAATTATCTACAATAATACATTCTCAAAATACCGAAATGGGGCTTAAATCTCGAGATTTTGAGTCTAAAAACGTTTTATCTGTCACAGGAATACAGTTCGCTTAGCATGAAAACATTATTATATTTATTTTATTATTTTATATTTTTACAGTAGTTGTATGAATTAGTACTATATTTAGTATTTTAAAGTGGAATTAAAACATTTTCAAACAACTGAAACTTACATAAACCTTTTCTATTAAGCACTACCTACCTACATTAAAATGACGCCGTTGAAGTTTAAAGTCATTTTTTCTCGAAACTATCAATTTGACATTTAAACCCTTTTTATTCTCAACCCTTCAATTGTCTAGTTCCCGTAATACAACCTTTGCTCAGTTTGGTGCTAGATGGCGTTGTGTGAGACGTACACACATATTATTATTATTTTTTTTTTTTTTTTATTGAAAGTTTACAAAACTGGGAATATGTTACTTAAGATACTTTAAAAACTAACCTTAATTACTAAAATCATGCGGTGGACATATTCCCTTCTGGATGTAAACCTAACTTGCGTTTGTAGCTAACAAAAATGACGCTATCTCTAGACGCTAGAGCGCTAGACACAAACAATAAAATTAAGTTCCAACTCACAACAAAATATTCGTACAAATTACTTAAGTTTTTTATTATTATATTATTATTATTAGGTAAGGCAAGAAAAGGTGCGTAGACGTAAGGTAGTACTAAGCGTCATTATCTAATATTGTAGCATATGATTATTGTAAAGGACTGCAGTAAATTATTATAATAACTTTCCGTAGTAATACCTACGTACATTATACTATGTAAATTTAAAGGGGCATCTTATTGTTTAATTACAACGTTTAATTTAGTATTAATTTATCTATAGTCATTAGTTTTTCTGGCTTGAACAGGCGTTAATTAATTCTGTATATTTTTTCAATTTCTCAATGTATTTCTCATTTCCTGGGACCATTAGTAAGCGAGGTACTATTAATTAACATCCGCCTAGAAGCTCGTGAATAAATTTTATGGATATTCCTAATGAATAGATTATATTAGGTCTTTACCTATGAAATTGCCGTTTTGTTTGAAAAAAGTTAAAGTATTTTTTTTTTCGAACTTATTTAATTCTTTTATTCAAAGTAATCACCCCTGCAATCAATGCATCTTTGCCAACGCTGTGGCAGTTTATGGATGCCCTTCTTGAAAAAATCAGCAGGACGGGAGACAACAAACTCTTCAAAGGCGTTTTGTACTGCCTTTCGGGAATTGAATTTTTTTTCCCGCTAAAAAGTTGTCCAAATTTTGGAAAAAGTAATAGTCAGTAGGCGCAAGATCTGGTGAGTATGGCGGATGAGGGAGAGCTTCCAAACCCAACTCATGCAGCTTAGAGACGGTCTGTTGTGCAGTATGGGGTCGCGCGTTGTCGTGAAGTAGCAGTGGAGACGACCGATTGACCAAAGCTGGTTGCAGACGTGCGAGTTTCGCCATCATTGTGGTCAGTTCTTCAATGTACACATCTGCAGTAATGCTCTCGCCGTTTTGTAAAAAGCTATGATGAATCACACCAGCACTAGACCACCAAACTGTGACCATCACCTTTCTAGGGGTCATTTTTCGTTTTGCACATTGCTTTGGTACCGAACCAGGATCTAACCAACTTGCTGAGTGCTTTCGATTGTCAAAAAGAATCCATTTTTCGTCGCACGTAACAATTCGGTTCAAAATTCCTTCATTTCTGTGCCTGTTAAGCAGCGCAAGGCAAGTCTCGACGCGTACGTTGCGCTGGCGATCGTCAAGTTCGTGGGGCACCCATCTATCAAGCTTTTTTATCTTGCCAATCTGTCGCAAATGGACCAATATTGTTTTGATGCTAACATCAAAAGCTGCTGCCAGCTCAGCTGTAGATTGAGATTCATCAGCTTCCACAATCGCCTTTAATTCATCATTGTTGACCAAAGTTTCCGGACGACCACGAGGTTCATTTTTCAAGTCAAAATTCCCAGAACGGAACCGAGCAAACCAATAACGGGTTGTACGTTCGTTTGTACAGTTCTCTCCGTAAACGTCGTTGATGTTACGTGTCGTTTGTGCCGCGTTGGTGCCACGACGGAACTCATATGCCATAATTACACGAAATTTCAAAGTATCCATTATGAGGAAAAATGTTGAAATGTAATGAAAATACAACGCTAATCAATAAACAAAAGACTTATATTGTAAATAGAATGTCATATTTTTAAAACAAAATTAATTTGAATTTAGAATTCATAGCCAATCAAAACTTTTTTTTGTTTGAAAAAGTCTGTACTGCAATACGGCAATTTCATAGGTAAAGACCTATTATATATATAAATTCATAATCAAGGGTATTCATAACAATTGATTGTCATCAAATCAAATCAAATCAATATCAAATAATATTATATTGTTCATCATATACTGTTAGAATGTGTATGTAATGGCCAATGTAAAATACCGTTAAAGCAATAATTATTAATAATAATAATATATACTTACTAGATATAACTGATCGAGTGAACGAAGTGAGCGTAGCCTTTGGCTTCAACTCGCGAAATTTGCTTCCATCTGTCCGAATGTACGTACTCGCGTATAGATCGCATTTTTCAAAGCATCTTGAGGAAAATTGTTGTAACTACCATCTTCTACAGATTCATAGATTTTTTATCATCGGCGATTTCTTATTGGTTTCTTTTTGATATTGCTGTGCGATTTGCGAGTTTTGATAGTATTTGTAAGGAACGTTCGGTGCCCAAGTCTAATTATCTATGAGAAATAATTAGTCAAGACGTTAGCAAGATATAAGCTCGTGAGGTCTGAGTTAGGGACGTGGTACACTAGGTATAATAAATAACATAACTTAGCGGCAAAATTTGATAATATTTGGCAGGAATATTCGGTATGTATGTAAGTGCAAAAATCAACATCTAACCAAGTAGTTTGCAAGGTCTAATGTTCACAGAATTGCTAATAAATTTGTTGTTAGTCACAATTAAAACCGTTGTACAATAATAATTTAACTTCTTTGACCTAATGACCGATTGGTTACCTCCAACAGGCAACCCGACGTGACTGACCATATAAAATATATCATACTCATAACTTATAGTTACTAAGATTGAAAGTAACATAAATAATAATAATGTGGCAACATTGAGAAAAAAGTAGCATGGTAACTAGGAATGAGTTTTCGTGGCTCGGCAAAGAAATAAATAACATAATTATAAGTTCAATCAAAGCGGCACCGGTGCCGGAAAAATTGAGGAGTAATAAGGCTAGCGTGGTATGGCCATGTCGTACGGTGGGATGAAACCCATGTCACTAAGAGAGTTTTAAATAAATGTTGATGGCAAAAAAAGGTAGAGGACAAAACAAAGTGTGGCTGGAGTGTGTGAAGAATGATATGTTGTGTTGAGATGACGTCTGACAGAAATAAGTAGAAGAGAAAAACATGCTGTACCGACCCCATTTAAATAGGATAAGGGTAAGCGGGTGATGATAATTACTTTAAGCAAAAAAGTTCCGGGCGTGTTCAAGAGAAGAGTGAATACGTATTTACTTAAAACAATAAAAAGGGAACTTAATCAAACAAACCGTAGGCAACGTGCCCAATATGCTGGCAGCATTGCTACGTTGAATGGCAATGCTCAATCTTTGGCCGAAGTAGAGGCCAGCATTTTGGTCACGTGGGGCTTCGACCAGACATTTAGAAAGGTCAAGGTATTTACTTAGCTAGCAAGCTACACCTTTGATCGCATCGTCACTTCCCATCAGGTGAGAGCGTGGTCAAATGCTAGACAAGTTTGAAGTAAAAATAAATAAATTTGAAATCAATATTATGTAGGTACATAAGAGAGATAGGTTTACTTAGACATAGGTTTACTTTTAAAGAAATTTATTCTCAAATAAGACACAAAAGTCACTTCCATGAGAACATAGACTTAAAAAATTCAACACAAGCTTATTTTTTCACACACACAGGTTTTTTTCATTAATTTACCTACAATAATCCTTTACGACTGCCCCAAAATAGATAATCTAATAACCTGAATTCAGCGGAATTACACTAGATATTATTATTTCATTTTGTATCTAAGATGAACTTCCGCGAAGTCACGCCTGATTCTATCAATTATCTAAAATCTAGATGTAATGCATTATCATCCAAAACCTACTATGTTATGTCATCACTGCAAATTCGAGCGAGCCACGCGCACCAAACGCCCCGTGTTTCTGTTCAAATATATCCATTTGCTATTCGGTAAATAAAAGTCATTAATGCAAGAATACCGTGCCAATATCGCCGGGCCACTTTGACATGGTTGGCGTAACCTTAATCTAATTCTTGACCCAAATACTTGGTGTGATTCGAATTGCCGTAAATCGTTTGGTGCAGTGTATTTGCATATACAGTAATTTCAGGCGCTTAGGTTTTAATGTTAGGGTGCTTTTCATATGATTACCCACGTATTATAGTTTAGCTATGATTTTTATTTAATCGCGTACGAGTAGCTGTATTTAGTAATTTTAATATATTCTATTTAGTTTTTCTAAGATGCAGAAACTTTCATAAATAAGCTTCTGTAGTGTGGTGGTTGCGCAGGTCGGGTCATACCCCGAAGGCGGTGGGTTCGATGTAATTTAAGACATACAGGGTACAAGATGTTTTTGAGAAATAGGGTCTTGACAGACAAATGGATGTATAACGCAACGATAAGAGTAAACTGAATAATTAAACAAAAACTGTAAAATGTTAAAAACGACAAAGCTTATCAACAGATAACGACAATTTGATGACCATGGGTCCCAGGAGCTATGAGGAACACGGGGTCCTTGTAGCTCCAGGGTCCCTAGACACAGAGAATCCTGGTTAAGATCCAAGATCTATGTATGTGATCGTTGGGCGTCATTATTATAAGGGTTATAATCTTTTTCGAAGCCAGATCGGCTTCGTTGATGTGTTTGACAGTCTGGTAGTTTTGCACTCACCAACTAGGAACAATTTTTAATGCTAAAATGGGCATACATTTTACTTGATGGGAAGTGACGATGTTGTCTTAGGTGGAGAACGTATGCCCATTAGATGACTAATTTAATTTAAGATTATATAATTATGTATGCCGCGCATACTATAATTTTAAAAAAGCATAGGTTGGAATATTTGCTACCAAAACTTTACCTAAGTACTCTTTCTTTTCAGATTTCAAAGTGGAGGGATATCCAACACTGGTGTGGTTCCACGGGGGTAGTTTCATGAGAGGGAGCCCTAACAGCATCAACCCTTTCCAACTCGTGTTAAAGCAAAAGGTAAAGTTAGCATTTTAATTTCACAACTCTCTTACTAATAAATGCATAATATATGCATGGAATAGCTACTTGGTTTGAAGACAACTAAAGGACGTTTATTTACATTGTGATACCAATGTAAATTTTTGTTATTTTTATTTTTTATTTATATTTATTTAAATTTTTTTTAAATTAATTTTTATTTATTTATTATTAGTTTTATTTTATTTTTTGACATTTGTATTATTAAAATTGATTATTTTGTGAATTATCAATATTTGTAAAATTTATAATTTAATTTATTTGTTTATTTTTATTGTGAATTTTTACGCACCAGTATATAATGTATACCCTACAACTATATTATATTATGTACTCAAATTGACTTTTTAATGTTTTTTTTTTTTATGTTAAGGAATGACGTGACGAGCTAGCCGTTCGCCTGATGTTAAACGACACGGCTGCCCATACCAGCTGTAGTGTCACTCGGAACTCTAAAGTATAGAGGTTCGCGTGACACTACACTGCGCACGTCATCCTGAGACATCAGCACAATCTAGTAATAAGATTACTAAACTGTAAGATCAGATCATAAAGTCTCATTTGCCCAGTAATTTCACTAGCTACAGTGCCCTTCAAACCGGAACACAGCAGTGCTTGCACACTACTGCTTGGCGGCAGAATAACTGGCAAAGCGGTGGTACCTACCTAGACAAACTTTGCAGTAAAGTCCTACCACCTAGTAATGTATGACGTGTAAACATAGTTTATCAATAAATGAGTATTTGAGTATTTAAAAAAAAACAATTTGCAGGTAATCTTCGTATCGGTTGCCTACAGACTGAACATATTCGGCTTCTTTTCTACATTAGACAATGAAGCTCCTGGAAACTTTGGACTCCTGGATCAGGTAGCTGCTCTAACCTGGGTGAAAAATAACATTGAGAGTTTTGGTGGTGATCCAGACAATGTTTGCATATTTGGACACGATGCAGGAGCTGTAAGCGTTGGTCTCCATCTAATATCTGCTTATTCAGCAGGACTTTTCCAGAAGGCTATAGCAATGAGCGGAAACGTCCTATCACCAGACACGGTCAATATAGCTAGGAGAGAAATTGTAACTGTTGACAAAGTAGCAACCGCGTTTAGCTGTTTCCGAAAACCAACGTATCAACTACTAGATTGTCTTAGAAGAGTCAACTATCAAGCGTTACTTGACATAGGAGAACCTCTAGCTGATTGGAAACCCATTGTAGACAGCGGCTTTAGTAACATAACTGGGCCTTTTCTTCCTGACTTCCCAAGTAAATTGTTCAAAGACGAAGTCTTCACACCAGTCCCACTATTAACAGGCTACACTAATATGGAAGACGCTTTGTTACTTGATAAAGGCGAAAATGAAGACTCAGGAATAAGTCAAAGAGAATTTGATATTATGAGGGAAGAAATTATACTATCGGATATAACAGTTGATAACAGTTCTTGCTTTACAAATCAACATCACATTCAAGATGCAGTTGCGTTTTTCTATAAACCAATACCACCAACGTCGAATGAAACTATTCTGAGAAAACAGTTTTTGGATTTCTATACGGACAAAGTTCATGGAGCAACAACCTATCAGCTAGCCAAGCACGTAAGCAAACAAGCGCCTGTTTACCTCTATCGGTTCGATTTGAAACCGTTTTCCGACGTAGCGAACAAGGGTGTTCCGGATTGGATAGCAGTCCCGCATAATTTCGATTTGATTTTCACTTTCGGTATGCCGTATTTAGCCTTACCTGAAGACTTAGGCAAATGGGATTACAGAGATAAAAGCATTTCGGAAATCGTAATGAAAATGTGGACCAATTTTGCGTGGTATTCGAATCCAACAAATTCTGGCGTTATAATCGAATGGGACGCATTTGAAGTAGAGAAACCGGGCTTTTTCATAATTGATCGCCAGAATTTTACGATGAGCACCCCTCAAACGGTCAACTTGAAAGCGTTTGAGTTTTGGACAGATTTCTACCCGAAAGTTGTAGAAATCGGCACGAAGTGTTGTAAAGAAACTTACGAGGACTCCAGCGCGAATTCTGTTATAACTCAGCGAGTCATACATAGTTTGATAACTTTGTACTTTCTTTTAATCATCTTGTCGTAATTTTAAATGAGAATAGAACACTTTAATTGTTATTTTTGTATAGTCTATTGAACGATTGTTTTAGTTGAAAGTGGTAATAAAAATATTTTTTCGGGAAGTGTTTATTCCTGTCAATAAAGAAATGTAAATCAATTTGTACGTCTTTCTATTTAAACTGACAGCTGGCGCAGAGTTAAACCATGAGTATTAAGAACAATCATTTTGATGCTAAATTTACCTACACTATTAAAAACTTTCTGGGATGTACGTGACATAAGACCACAGTATAGAGAAAAAACATTGATAAAAAATTTACTGGAATTGCTGATAAAACTCTGATGTTTAATATTTACGTAGAGTTTTAAGACGTTCGAGCATTTCCTTTGTTATTTCTACTGACTTTCCCAACATTGTTTTACTTTTATCCGTTTGTTCTTATAACATTGTGTACTAAATGAAACTTTAGTTCTTTACCTACAATTGTATAGTCATAGATCGTATAGGTAGCAATTAAACATGAAATAATTTGCTAATATTTTCACTTATATTATGTGAAATATGGTAAAACTGTATCCTAAAAAAGAGCAGTTTCTTTGGAAGGGTATCAGCTTTGATGTAGTTTTCGACCTTTGACTGCAAAGTGGTTTTAAAGTCCTCATGTACTGTTATTCAGTTGGTATTAAGTAAAAATTGAGCTGACTTGTCCAAAATCAAGCGTCCAGTCTAACCTAAAGCCGGCTTGGTCACGCCACTTTAGCTTGACCTTTTAAAATGGATTCTTGAAAACATCGCATTTGTATATTAATAGAGAGGGCTCAGAGTTCTGAAAGTACCTATAGGCAAACTGGTCGCTGGTGCTCGCCTTGCAGATGCAATTAGAAAAGAAAAGAACCTGATACAATTTTTATTTTATGAGCAACGAGGTAAGAATTTTTTAACCTCCGGCGCAAATAGACCAGTATTATAAGTTTGACGTACGAGTATTTGTGTGTCTTTGTGTATCTGACGTATCTGTATGTGGTATCGTAGTTTCAAAATGGATGAACCGATTTGGATTTAAATGTAACTCTGAATGTTCTTAGCTACTAGAGTTTTTATCTGTATTAGGAGCTTCGTAAATTTTGAGAAACTATATCTACTACTGCTTAGTCCCGCGATGGTACAATAATAATGTAATCCTTGTATTTTTTTATGTTACAAAATGATATGACGAGATAGTCGTTTGCTTGATGTTAAGCGACACGACTGCCTATATCAGTTGCAGTAACACTTGAAACTCAAAAGTATAGTTTCGCGTGACACTGCACTGCGCACGTCATTCTGAGACATCAGCACAGTCTAGCAATAAGATTACTAGACTGTGTACTAAGGAGTATGTTTTTTCAGTCCTTTCCCGAAAATAGAACCCGCAACCTCCATAATTTTGGCGGATATTAGCCATCATACCACACAAACGCTGTGATAATACAAAACTCTTGACAAAGTGACAAAAAAAAAATATCCTATCTGTCATAAACTTATACTTTTATAAAACCGTATTGCGCATGTTTTTAAAGCAATACAAATTATCATAAAACTTAAGTAAACTCAACATTTTACAGACTTTCCTTGGAAAAGCAATTCGAATGCTTACTTTTGCTCAACTTTTTGCATAGCGGCGATGTAAAAGCAAACGTATCGTGTTCAAGAGCTATTAGTCATGGCCTGAACTGTTCGAACATCATTTCTTTGACGATAAACTGTAAATAACGCTTTGCCAGCGTGATGTGACGTCATGAATATAAATAACCAAGCTTATTGATAGCACACGTCACATCACCGAAAGACGTCCGCTGCTGTACACCTTGTCACAGAACGTTTAAGATCACCAAGCCCCCTATCTAAAGGGGGGAGGGGTTGCCATAATCACCACACTTGACAAAGTGTGCCTTCAAACAGGTTCAGGAACGGAATATAATAATCCATCAGGTGACCACAATGCTGGCTTTTATTTTGCACAAAAAATAAGCAATGCCATTCAACGTCGTAATGTTGCCAGTATTCTGGGCACTTTCCCCTCCACCAACGGACTATTTTAAATTTTTAGTTATATTTTTATTTTATTTTAAGTTCTTAGGTATAATTTAGTTTTTTAGGTCTAGTTTAGTTTTGTATTAACTATAAAATAATAAATAATATAAACTATCCACCATTATTATTCCGCATTATCACTAGAATTTAGCGCGTCAACCAGTCTCATTTCTTTTGCGGGAATAGGTATCTACAAGTCAAGTCAAGACAAGACAAATCTTCCGTGTTCCTTACACGATAAAATTTTAAGTACCCACATGTTGTGCAATAACGATCTGCGTTTGCAAGAATATGCATGATGCATATTATTAATTAGCTAATAAGCTAAACAGGGAAATAAGTTATCTTGTCTATTAGCAATAAGTCACTGGAATGATGACCAGCCAATATTTTATTGCCAATAGCTAATTGTTAAGTATCTAACCTACTATTATTTTATCCTGTATTCGCGCTAGGCGAACTACCCTAGAACTTATAGGGTAGTTACCCTATAAGTTCAAACGTATCAAGTATATAGGTAACGAGGTAAATCTAGCACATCTAGGTCACATCTCTGAAGTTATAATCTACACAATATGTGCAAAGGTGACACAATAAATTTATTGAAAATAGTCACAATACACATATTGGTATGGTAATTAGATACAGCAACAATTTCGGTAGTCTCAGGCCTTTGTTTTAAAAAATTATCGATGTTTGGACCGAAAATACCGGTGATTTAATAATAAAAAAATATCGGCATACTCGAGTATCGACTAAATAATTATGTATATTATATATTATTATGATACTTTTAATGGTTTTTTATAATAGCTGCATGTTTCATTCAAGTTTTTCAAATAATTATAAAATTAATAGATAGGAAAAAATAATAATAATAAATAATAAAATAATAATAATATACATAGTTCCTGGACCCTTACTAGGATTCCCTGTGTCTAGGGACCCAGGAACTACGAGGCCCATGGTCCCACAACAAAAAAAAAAAAATTATAACAACATTATTGTTATGATAATTAAAATTAATAGATAGACAGAAAAGTTGAACATACCTATTGTAAGCGATACGGAAATTGCAGTGTATGACCTCATTTTGGTGGATTTTTAGTTGTATTCAGTTATTCTTGGGTCGACAAGGAAAAATGTCAGATTAGTTTTTGAAGTAAAATATATTTACGCACGCTTGGGGAGTAAGCTGGTGAATGCGAGGCAAACGGAAGTTGATGTTGTTTCACGTAGATCTCCAAAACAAAACAAAGAAAGAACAAAGGTTAAAAATTGTATTATTATGTTGGTATGTCCGGTAAAATGACAATTTAGATTTGACTACATACATACATTACATTAACATTAAACAACGTTATGCCGGCCGATAGATGGAGCTAAACTAAAGAAGTTTTACTTCATTCGTGCGGTCTAGAGGACACTAGTTTTTTAAAGTTCCTTTTTTGTAACATTTTATTTTTATTTTATTTTTATATATACTCGCGTTTGACCACTATCGCACCTGATGGATCGCACGATGCGGTCTAGGATGTAACACGCTTGCCTAAAAGATACCTGTTCACTCTCGATTTGAAGACTCTAAGATTGTAGTTTTCGGGAAATACGGATGCATTACATTTCCAGCTTCTTTGATATATCTCGCACCTCATTAATTTTTACGAAAACACCTACAGTTGCGACATAATATACCAACTACGACACAATGTCTCCTTGAGTAGAAGCAAGACTGAATGATAATTAAAACCTAGGTCTATGATTAATACTGTATGTAATTACCAGCAAAACCAGATATTGATCAGAAAAAAATTAACACACTTACCTAAGTACCTAAGTAATGAAAAGTCCCGTTAAAAAGACAGGGTTTTAAAAAATAATTACATGAATAACGTAACGTAATAAATGTGCGTCAACACTACAGGGTGTACATTGATGAGTGGATCAACGGATATCAAGTGGCGGGCTGACAGCTCTCAAACACTCAAAATTCATAAGTACCTGTATATATATATATATATATATATATATATATATATATATATATATATATATATACTATATATATAATCATATATACATAATATGCAGCCTAGTGTGGGGATCCAGGTATTTCTAACTTAGGTCCGTATTACAGAACGATGCTCAATCATCGATCAGTGCTCAAGCAAAGATTTCATTCATAAAGTGAGCATCATTCTGTAATACGGACCTTAATGTAATATTACTACTTATATGCCTTTATCTAAATTTTTTTTTTACTTATTAGTAAGGCAATTGTTACTGACTTCCGTTGATCAACGTATCAATAATAATTGACATCCCGTAAAATAATACAATTATCTCCTTGAGTAAGGACATACTATGGTATCATCACAAACCGTTGCACACTGCCACGCAGATTCAAACAGATTTGAATTGCCATATTAGGCCTTTGTCACTATGAAGATTATAAACATTCTGTTACGCCAAAAAATTTGGTAGGTTTTTTGTGTGTTTATAGTAAAAGCTGGCCTCACCTACTTAGAAGGCATTTGGCAACATTCAAATGTAATATTCCATTTATACTGAAAAACAAAAGAGGCGTAATAAGGAAGTAAGAGTAAGGGGGAAGTGAGGAGGTAGTAGAAGGCGTAGGTAATGTTTATAATACATCACATCATCACTCGGAAGATGTTTACTGCTGAACAATGCCACTTTGGACTCTTATCATAGGTAGGGTTCGCCGTAAGCACCACGGTGATTCCGGTGACGGTGTAAAGGTCGCTAGAGACCAACAGCATTAGCCCGTTCGAAAAAAGCACCACGCAGACATCTTGGTGATTGCAGACGATTTTTATACCGAGAACATTGCTTCCCTGGATATCCCTTAGCTGGTTCTTACGATACCGACAGGAAGGGATGAGGAAAGGTTTGTAAATTAACAAATCGTGATTAAAATTACTGAAAGAAAGCCATTATTTTTATTGCGAAAAAGGATTAAAAATACGGAACACGATGCATGTCCTAAATAAAATCAGTACAGTTCCAGCGTTTTGAATTTGTAAAACTATGTCGCTACAAAAAACTTAATGTTCTTCCGACAGAAGCACGGAATAATCCCGTGGGTTAATGCGACAGGGTACTAAAACAATAAGACATTCTGTAATACTATAAAGCAGAAGTTTTCCTCGTTCGTATTAAATGGTATTTTTTGTTTTGCAAACAGTCGGCAAAACCAGTCGGTGTTTTACCGTTGCCTTGGTCGGTTGTGTTTTAAGAGATTTCCAGTTTCGAATTCCAAAGGAATATTACGGTAAGTCCTAGTTTTTAAGTGAACTAAAAACGGAGTGGACTTGGTATAGGACAAAAAGTTTTGTAAGTGTTTTTATAAAAATACCTCATAGGAAGTACACAACATATATATACCTACACATATAATTAGATTATACTTAGATTAATTGTTTATTGTAATAATGTACGTACCTAAGCACTTATAATGGTGCAGATATTATATTAGTACGAGCTTCTGCCTGCAGCTTCGCCCGCGGCGTGGCCTATGGGAAAATAATTCAACCACCCATTTCATCCTCTTAAGGGTGGAATTTCGAAAAATCTTTTCTTAGCGGATGCCTACGTCATAACATCTACCTGCATGCCAAATTTCAGCCCTATCCATCTAGTGGTTTGGGCTGTGCGTTGATAGATCACTACGTCAGTCAGTCAGTCCGTCAGTCACCTTTGAGTTATATATATTTAGATTAGATTAATTTATATTCATCAGAAAGAAAGAAGAAAGAAAGAAAGAAACACTTTATTTGTAAGAACTGTACACAACATTCGTAATTACACTAAAAAAAAAAAAACAAAACATAATCTTGTGAAATTTAAAACTAACTTATAACTATAACCTATTCCTTACTGTGTGCGAACATCGTTGCTGTGTACAGTGCTGTACAAAACGGTCTGAGCTCAGCATGTGCCGTGGACGAGTCCAGGGCGCTGATTTTCAGCCCAGACCTTGAGTGACGAAAATATTTTTAACCTTAATTATACAGTGATAACATTTAGTGTAAAAAAAAATAAATAAATAATATAAATAATTTAATTTAAAAACAATAATCAGAGATTTCAAAAGTCAGTTTCAGTTTGACGACTGACGTTTTACATATAATTAGGTTACATATAATAAGTATTGCCACCAACTTATCTGTAGAATGTACCGATGGCGCCACGATCGAAAAGTAAAGCGATTAAACAGCACAGACTAACAACAACAATATGACGTTTTCAAAATGGCGTCACTAGTTCCGCTTTTGGCCGTTCTACAGATAAGTTGGTGGCACTGTAAGTAATAGCTGCACTGTACCGTCCGACACGTGACTACCTTCTAATAATAATAATAAATCATTGTTTTTGACTAATTGTAAATTAGTTATAAACAATGATTTAGAGGAATTCAGGAATCAGATGAAAGTTTTTGTCGAAGATCAATATGATCCCATTAACATCTTTGAATCCCATTAAAAATGACAGCCTCTGTGGTGTGGTTGAGCAGGTCGGCTCAGAGCCCGGACGCGGTGGGTTCGATTCCCGCGGCAGGCCAAGTTTATTTATAGTTATTATATCATTGTAGTATTATGTAGTTGTGTAGTTGAACACTAAACTATGAGAATAAAAACAAATAGCTCGTTAAAAAAAAAGAAAACGATTAATTCGAACTATGATCCTAAGATTTAAGTTAATTTCAGTTATTTTAATGCATACAAAAATTTTAAATGATCATTTTAACAAGCAAATTCATTATTGCAGAAAATGACGCTGGCAACCCTTCTAGTGCTAGTATCGGTAACCCTAGCGGTAGGTCAACGACCTTTCTTCGCAGGTACCAAGCCTATAGGCTTTCCTCTGGTGACCACAACAGAGGGACTCGGGGATCGGTAAGATGACATTACTGAACTATTTAACCTTAAATGTGCCGGGTTTAAATATATAAAACCCCAAATATTCATGTCCAAAAGTTTCTATTATAAATTTGATAAGTAATAAAGTTTTAATTAAGTCACCATTAATAATTATTATTTTACATTTACTTTGACTTTAAGAAGTGCTAAAATAGGCTATTTGCAACCAATCTTTTGACTTTGCGAGATGGTCTGAGCAATAAGTGTTGCAAAATTTCCCCATTATCGATCCAGCCGTTTGGACGTGATACAAATATTATCTATGAATTTTCTACCGGTTCCACATCGGAGAATGCGTTCAAAAACTGCATGAGACTGTTCTGTCATTTCCATTTCGACATAAGTCCTAAACGCAAAGAGTAATTTCACCCCCTTATAGTAGACAAACCAACATGCAATAAGCTTACTAGACTGTGAGATTAGGTCATAAAGTCTCATTTGCCCAGTAATTTCACTAGCTACAGTGCCCTTCTAACTGGAACACAGTAGTGCTTGGCGGCAGAATAACTGGTAAAGTGGTGGTACCTACCTAGACGAACTTTGTAGAAAAGTCCTACCACCTAGTACAATAAAAGTATTTGTGCACAGACAAAAACAAGCGCAAGCTCTTGTTCTGAGTCTGGGTGTTGTGGGACCATGGTCCTCGTAGTTCCTGGGTCCCTAAGCACAGGGAATCCCAATTAGTCCAGGATCTATGTATTTGATCTTTGGGTGTTATTATTATTATTATATTTTTCATACATAAAAAATACGAGTGTGCTTTAGACCACTCGACTGAAGTAAAACTTCTTTAGTTTAACTCTATCTATCGGCCGGTGCTTATAATTTTGTTTTCGCTTTGTATGATGTAAATGTCACCATCTTGACAATTGTAAATTGTTATTTCACCGGACATACCACCATAATAATACAAATGTTTAACTTTGTATCTTGACAATGGAGATCTACGTGAACCAACTTCAACTTCCGTTCGCCTTGCATTTTCCAGCTTATCTCAAGGCAAGCGTGCGTAAAGAATTTTTACTTCAAAAACAACAATAAACAGAAATAATTTAATGCAGAAAACGTTTTATGCTAGGAAATATGTAATAGGGTAAAGAAAAGATGAGTTTGAATCCCACAATGATGATAAATCATGAATGAAGTCAAAATACCTAATAAATCTCTTAAAATAACATTTTATCTTCTAAAATTCCCGATGTAAAAACACTCAGTTCGCCAGATAATGCATGATAGTTAAAGACACAAAAATAGTGTACCTAAATGTCAAGACGTATTTACCCAACGATAGTAAGTATATACCTACGCGAAGTGAATGCGCGGCGAACGGAAGTTGAAGTTGTCAACATAACAAAGTTAAACATTTGTATTATTATGTTGATATGTTAGTCTACAATTGTCAAAATGGCGACATCAGCATTAAACAAAGTTATGCCGGACGATAGATGGCGCTTATATTGAGGAGAGAAATTTGATTGAGGTAAGAAATTCTATTTTAACTGGTATTCACTTGTATCGACAATTCGACATGACACGAAGAGAAAAAAAAACTTAGGGTAGTACAATTTTGTTTTCTTGGCCTAGGCGGGACACATTATTACGCCAATGAAAAATTCAACTACTAACAGCTTAACTAAAGAAATCACTTCAGTCGTGTGGTCTAAAGCACATTCGTTTATTATGTTTGTTACCTCAGAACTTTTGACTGGGTGAACCGATTTTGATTATTATTTGAAAGATGGCGGATGGTGTGATCCCTTTCAAATTTGATCAAAATCTGACGAGTAATTTTTGGATTATCCTTAAAAATGCGTATTTCGATTTTGACTATTGAACATATTCTCATTGGGTTCTATGAGATGATATCTCAGTCGGTTAAAGCCCTCTTTTTAACAGGAATTATTATTATAAATATCTTGATGTAATAGTGGTCGTTGAATAAACGAATAGTTTATTTCAACTGTTTCTCAAGACTTGATCTATCAAACTCTATTTCAGTTTCGGTGAAATCGACGGAACTACGCAAAGGCTACCCATCGAAGCCAACGGCGACCGCGATCTGGTGGACCGCCTCAGCAAGCTACCAATCGACAAGCAACCTTTCTGGCTCCTCAACTGGCAAGCTTTGGAAGCAAACAGGCAGAAGCCACAGACCTACCCGCAAAGACCTAATCCATTCGTCGACCCGATCCCGATTAAAGACGAAAACTTAAACGATGGCGTAAATTCAAATATGAAAGTCTCAACTTCGAGTTCTTCAAATGCAAGCGAATCAAACGGACAATCAAACGCCAATACAAATAGTTTAAATTCAAATTCGAAAGTGTCTTCAAGTTCTTCAAATGCAAGCGAATCAAACGGACAATCAAACGCCAATGCAAATAGTTTAAATTCAAATTCGAAAGTGTCTTCAAGTTCTTCAAATGCAAGCGAATCAAACGAACAATGAAACGCCAATGCTACTAGTTCCTGATCCTAAAAAAATCAAAAAACGAAAATACGATTAATGGAATTGTTTAAGCTCAAATCATTTTGATAGGTAATAATAATAATAACGCCTAAAGATCACGTACATAGATCCTGGACCCTAACTAGGATTCCCTGTGTCTAGAGACTCAGGAACTACGAGGACCCTGGTCTGACAACATCCAGACTCAGAAGAAGTACTTACCTATTTGCGCTTAGGTAGATAAACTTTTTATTATACACACCACATATTAACTAATTGTCAAATAATACAATGAATTACAAGTTGTGGGGAACAATGGGTAAGGCCACCCATCGCTAAAAGGTAATAAACAAAGGTAAATTCGAAAATGCTTCCTCCAATTCAGGATAGTTTCAAGACATAGGATTTAATCTACTTGGTACCTTTCAGTTTCATAAAAGTTCTATAATGTACGTGTAATTTTTGTAAATTGCAAATTTGATCTTATTACAATATATACTAAAAATTTAGTTAGTATATAAGTAAAAATAATACTTATATACTAACTAAATTACAACAAAAACCTTAGGGTTATAAGTTATCAACTTCACTAGATTAATAATACCTAAATCAAAATCTAGAGTGTAAACCACAATTTTATGAGCAATATCGACAAATTTTAATAACTTGATGTCATAATTTTTACCGAGAATCGGGTTTAGGTACTTACATAAACAAGTATTGTATGCCATTTGATGATAAGTTATTTATTATATCAAATGATCAAGGCCCAGTTTAAAGTTATTAGCAATTTTATATTTAACAAAGATTTTATATTTAACAAGGAACAGCGTGCACGTAGCATGCAGACTTTTCCCTATTATTGCATTAATCCCTATCCTTAATAATATAATATTCATATTCATATATTTGGTTTTATTTTATTTTTGTTTGGCACTTATATTTAATAATATTTGGCTGGCCCGATAGCTCAGTTGGTAGTAACCTTGCCTCCTGGCTGTGGGTTCGATTCCCACCCAGAGCATTTGTGTGATGAACATAGGTATTCATTCTGTGTCTGGGTGCTATATTGTATTCTATGTTAATATTTACAAATAATAAATATCTAAGTATTGTATCAGTTATCTGGTTCCCATAATACAAGCTTTGTTAGTTTGGGGCTAGATGGCGCTGTGTGAAATGTCCATAAATATAATAACATCGTTGCATGTATAAATAAAAACCACTATTAGGTACTTTACTATACAATGAAGAAGTTTAACTTAGTTATAATAATTAATTAAAACTAAGTCGTAAGTCTATTACAGCTAAGTTTATATTATAATAGGGTATTTGTAATATACACCAAGCAAGGTTGACCTACTTGAATTAAGCTTTTCAATGCTTCTAATAACTTAATAATAGCCTTTTCATAAACTTAAGTAATTTATTAATGAAACAATTAAATAAATAAAACATTTTATTGACTTTTAAATAATTTAACTTAATTACTAAGCGTAACCTTATACATAATAGATAATTATAAATTAAAAAAATAATAATAAAAGCGAAATGCAAATAATCATAATAGTAAAATATCATGACTCGAAAACAATTGCAATGACAGATGCTTACATTACAAGTTTCAGTAAAAATTGTACAAAAATACTAAGTTTATTATTCGATATTACCTAATACGAAATATAGACACTAGTTGAGACCCGGAAGCACAGGCCTAAGTATTGCTCAATGAAAATTAATTTAGCCTTTATTGACTTCGGGCTGATCTTTCAATTGCACTATATTATCTTACGGCGTATGTAGAATTGTAGTTTCAATATACTAAAGCTAGTAAGTATCAGTTTTGATTGGACGCAACAATAATTAGTAAATGAAACTGCTATATTTCAATGTACTATATTTAAATTACTGCTAAAGCGAAAACCACGGTAAATAAAAAAAATATTAACATCATCCTACTTTTGAAAGATTGGCACTTAGTTAATGTAAGAGAGCACAAATAGAATATATAGTGTATGGTATAGTTTGGAAAATTAATAACCGCTAAGCTCACGTCAATTTAAAGTCAAAATTACTCCGACCAGGGGCCTTACCGCGTAAATCTGGTGGAGATGGTAATAGTAGTGGTAGAGTTTGTAATTTATTTAACAAACAAACGGGTAAGCATCATTTGAGCCGGCATGGATTTTATTACAATATATTTAACATCTTATAAATAGTTCTACGCAAGCTACTTATATAAAATGCATTGATAAACTTTTTCATATTCGCTTTCACATAACTCACAATACCAGGCTTATATTTAAAACACTGCATTACAAAATATAAAATTTTCGAATACATCGAAATTAATTAAGCATTATCGCACACATTTATCCCACTTGTCCAGCGAATCCCCCTAAAACTGCACAAATGTTTTTTTTTTTCACTCATTTCTAATAGCTAGGACGAGTGGAATGCGTATTTAATCAGACAAATTATGGGAAAAGTTTAAGAGATATAATTCAAAGAATCAAGTTATTGTGTTTACCTACTTACAAATTATTAAATTCTTTGAACACAAAACGCTACAACGGAATGCATTAAAAATAGCAAACGTAGCAGGGATAGAGAGAAAGAAGCACTGGGACCGATGGGGCCAAATCAGACGGAATAAAATGATTTTCTTTGGGTTTGACAGTTTGAATACGCAGTTTATGTGCATAGTTAGTATGGAAATTTCTCCTGTTGCATTGCAATCAAAGTTTCATGATCACTCCCGTAATAATAGATATCAATGTAACGTATTGATTATATTGGTTTCCTTTGGGATACTTTTAACTATCGTTTTAAAGTGATCCGTGTTGTAGCTCAGCTTATTCCTTATTTTGCAGTTAAAAATGCGAAATAGTACTTCAACTGTCTTTCACACGTAAGCCCTCAGAATATTTTTATCAATAGGCTAGCATGGCTTCCCCCAATAGTTAAAAGTAGGACCAATGATTAAATGTAATTTAATTCTTGGTCCTACTTTATCTATTTAAAAGTAGGACCAATGCTTATAACTATGAAGTTAAAAAGGGGGAGCTGAGAAATTTAATGAGCGCAGAGGGCTTATCCTTGGGGTGTCCTAAGGTCACTAAAAGCCAAAGTAAAAAAAGTATTATACCATAACTTCGACAATTTCGTACAATCTACTAATAAAAACGGTACTTATTATACCCACGCTGTAAAATACACGAGCACCGTTAGATAAGTACAAAAATCACAAATATTCACTCTTTAGAAACATAGGATACAACTTTGGTATTTTTACCATAGCAGCGCAACGAACAAACGAACGCTAGGGAGAATCACAACATTGTAATACTTCCTAAAAACACACATTTATGCTCAGAACCAGAAAATAAAGCAAAAAACTAATATAAGTACATACCTATAATATATATCTACAGTATCGTCATCACACAGGTTTTAATCTTGCCAGACTAAAAAAAAATATTTTACGTCACTATTAGAATTTGCTGCGGCTTATTTGGATAAATTTAAGTTAGTACATATATACCCGTGGATTTTCTCCATAAATGGGGAAATTTATCTTAAAACCCCCAATTTATGCACAAAAAGTTGACATTAAAGTATCATCCATTTACGCTTTCTGGCTCCGAGTGATTGTTGGTACTGTTTTTCTACATGGAGTCCTAAAATAAATGTTTTGCATTTATTCACATGAAACCTTTATCTACTTTGCAATATGACTTAATAATAAAGAAAATATCTGAAAAGAACTGACAATGTATTGCTTTCTCTTTTACTAAGTTACAAAAAAGTAGGACGCGAAAGAGAAAACCATTGTTTTACAGCTAACTTTAAACAGTTTCCTTATCGATGCAAGTAATGGTTATTATCAAATGTACTTCCTTAAATCTTTTCTAAGGAGCGCTACACACAGAGGGACCGAACCGAACGTATAAAATTAAACGAAGCGAAAAAGTTTAAATTTTAGTAACTTACACTTTTTAAAGAAAGTTGTTCAATATTATATATCCGGACACGTTTTGTTCAAGTGTAGGCACTGTACCTATATAGTCTACCATTTTTACCCCAAATTGTGATACACAATCTGGTAAAATATTATTTAGCTGCAATAAAACAACAGAAAAAATCATTGGCTCCATAAAACTAATTTTTTATATTACCGCGCAATTATTGTCGATGTGCATAAAGCAAGTAGTGTTGCCAAGTTGAAGTACATTTTGAGAGCTGCAGAATTCGGTTTTGTTACGGAGGGTAGATTCATACTTTTGTAATGGCAAGACTTCTGTGACGTGTTGTTGTAGATGAGCTCTTTGAAGTCCGGGAAGTTTTGGATTTGTATGGGCTGAAATGAAAAAAAAAGGTTAATTATTTTAAAAATTTCTATAGCAACATATTTTTTTTATTGGTCACCTAAATACACAAGACTAGGTAGTTTTATCGATAATAAGAATGTCTTCTAGACAACCTTAGGATAGATACCATATTTTTGTACAGAGACATTAATAAACTTAGGTATCTGTGTCCAAGTTAGATTTGTCCTTTTCTTTCATAATTCAGGGAATGAGCTAATTAGAAAGAGATGGCGGTTGATTCGATTGGGGAGGCGTTGTTGTATTTTGTCAAGTCAAATTTAGTACAACCAATTCCAAAAAAAATAAGCATTTCATATTGTGCTAGTATGTCTAAGTCACATTTCGACCATAACCAACTCTCATTTTTCAATTCTTTGTTTGGTCTAAGACTGATGAATGATGAGCTAAGAACCAAACCAAAATTAGCTTTCATACTAAAAATCGCATTAAAATAAGTCTATCCATTAAAAAATTATGCACATACACACACAGACAGGTGTCAAATTATAACACCGTTTTTTGAAATAGCAATAAACACACAACAATATTTTTACTAGGTGGCTGTACTTTTGTCACTTCTGCAAGGCTCGTCTAGATACCAAGGCTTTGCCAGTTATTCCGCCGTCAATCAGTAATGTGCAAGCACTACTTTATTGTGGTTTGCAAGCCACTGTAGCTAGTGAAATTAATGAGCAAATAATACTTTATGACCTAATTTCACTATCTATCTTACTGTAGTCTGCTCATATGTCACGCGAAACTTTATAACTTAAAGTTCTGACCTACACTGTTATAGGCCGTGTTATTCATTCAGGCCAACGACTAGCTCGTAATTTCATTCATTAACACTTATATTTACTTATTTTGCATTTAAATTTAATTATTATTTATTTAATTTAATTTAAAACAACTCACCACGCCCCAAGAATCATTGCGTTGCTTGCAGAATGTCATGTGCATGCCGTAATAAAGAGACTTTTCTATTTGTTTGGTTAGCAAGTCCTCTTCCCAAGGCATTTCGTTGAGATGCGCCATGAACGATTTGTTGCGAAACTCTGATGGCTCCCAAATCACAAGCTCCTCTGTAAAGGGAAACATTGGTGAGTTATAAATATAAATACAAATCTCAATCAAGAAGCGAGTGACTTTTAACTTGTATACAATTTTCAAAACAACCAATGAGGGAAGTAGATTAAATAAATTTAAATAAAAATGTAATTATTTAACATCATCCGGGCGCGATTTAACTAGGCAACCTATTTGCAATGTGTCAACGTGAATATTATCTATCATTTATTTCTTATAACTAAGAAATTACAGATGAGGGTATATATTTCTTATATCGGATCTGAGACTAATATAAGATAATATATTATTTAAATACTTATTTAGGTACATCAAAATTCTTTAGAATATCATCAGCCAAAAAATGTTTAGAAGCATGCATGAATATGAACGATATCCAAGGATGGGGAGTAGCATTCCCACCGGGTACATTCAAATCTTCTGCGGTCACCAAACCTGCCGAGCGTGGTAATTATGTCAAACTCCTCCCGCCCAATAAGCGTCCAAAGTTCGATTAAGTAAGGCATTGGTCTTCCTAATTAAACGCTACTGCACTACTCACTAGACGTCAATACACTTTCCACTGCTGTACCAATGTACAGCAATGGAAGTCATCCGGATGATCATATGATACCAGTGACCCATCCATGAATGAAAGATAAATATCTTTACAGAAATAATTGGGTTACTTACTCATGAGACCCACGCCTTGGTCGTCTCCCTGTATGGAGGCTGCATGCTTCGAAGAATTTTCATCGAATGCTGGTAAGGGAGGTAGGTTCTCAAAGTTACTGGAATAAAATAATAAAAATTACATATTATATTCAGTACAAGTGTAAATGCATGTTCTGAGTCTGGGTGTTGTGGGACCATGGTCCTCGTAGTTCCTGGGTCCCTAGACACAGGGAATCCTAGTTAGGGTCCAGGATCTATGTTTCTGATCGTTGAATATTATTATTATTATATTAATTTATGACGATTATTTACGTTTCATAAAGCTGTTTCTGCATGTGCAACAAATTAAACCAAGTGTTTGTTATTTGCAAATATCTGTTCAAATGATTCATGTTTGCTGAAATATTTCTTCTTACCCAGAAGACAGGAATATGTTCTCGACTTGAGTAAAGTTGAGTCCGTAGAACTTTTTGATGCCAAACGTTTCGAAGAACTCCTTCACCGGCGTCATAGAGTAGCAACCCGCCAGCTCCGTGCGAGGGTAGTACAGAATGAATGAGAGGCACATTTCCTAGAAAACGGACAAAAAAATATAAGTATGTGATATCACCTAATTGTAGAAATAAAAACATTGTAAAATTACTCAAACATTTTTGAAGTAAAACTTCTTTACGCACGCTTGAAATGGAGAGTAAGCTGACAAAGCGAACGGCAGCTGAAAGTTGTTGGTTCACGTAGATCTCCATTGTCAACATAACAAAGTTAAAAACTTTTTATTATTATGAATATATATCCGGTAAAATGACAATTTACAAATGTCAAGATGGCGACATTAACATTAAACAAAGCAAAAACAAAGTTATACAGGCCGATAGATGGAGCTAAACTAAAGAAGTTTTACTTCAGTCGTGTGGTCTAAAGCAACCACGTTGTTTTTTTTTTTTACTTAGCTTGGTAATTATGTAGGTATACCTGAGCATCCGAATATCCACCCAATATAGGTTTGTCTCTCGATGTGCTGTCATAAGTACATTCCGTGATCAAAGTATCGCCTTTCTTGAATTTTCTTCCACCTGGAACTACTCGAGATTGCTGGAAGCGAGCGTCGTAGGACTTTTCCTAAAAAAATGTAAAATTATTTGATATTATTTCAGTCATATCTATGAAGATTTCGAAACACTAAAACCTTGTTTAAAGTAAAAATTTATGTCAGCGTCATCTAACCTTACTGTTCTGAACTTTTACTTTACAGCTCGAACAAATTTGTTTCAATTGTTGTTGTCATCTACTAATATTACGCCTTGGACAGAATTACTCGACATCATAGTTCTAACGTTTAAAAACTTCAGTAGATGGCGCTGATATCAATTTGCAGTAGCACTAACAAATTAGTTTCAACGCCATCTTTCCGTATTACTTTGAACTATTATACTTTGTGGTAAAAAGACTCGGCTGCATAGTTCCATTATTTGTGCTAGATGGTAGACTATAGCCAATTATTTCAATTTACAAGAAACCTCTATAGCTCTACATAATAATATGAGTTTGAGGAAGGATTATAAGGTAAGTAAGTCATAAATTAACTATTAATTGAAATAATACCGTAGGCAAACTAGAATGTTTGACTCACCTCGGATATTATAGGTAATTCATCGTTTCCTCGGATGTGTTTCAGTGAGATTTTCCTAGCTGTTCCGTGAGCGTGTAGTAAAACCGATACTATGTTGATACCTTCTTCTGGCATTTTCTGAAAAAATATATAAATACTGCTATTACTGAAATGGAAATTTCCGGGATGAAAAGGTACTACTTTTAATCACGCAGAATTTAGATTATAGAACTTGGCTGTTGTTACATTTGAGTTAGCAATTTTTAGATTTTAGTTACTGTCTATAAGTCATCGCGGCCAGTATATAGCCCAAATTATTTTTTGTAGTATTAGTAGTAAGTAGTTTTTAGTATTAGTTATTAAATCATTGTAGTATTTAGAAAATAAAGGCAATTTGCCGTGTTAAAAAAAAAAGTTAGCAATCTGAGTGAGACATTTCACCCAAATCGCAAGTATCGGCTGATTAGCCGATATTGTGGCGCAAAATTCACAAAAGCGAATATGTCATCGTCAAACAGTTGTGTTATTTACTCATACGTCATTTTCTTAATTTCACTTCACCACTATTTTACTAATAGTAAGTAATGCGGTCTAGGAACGTAAAGCTAAAAATGTAAGACACTTTCCTAGAGTCTAGAAGACACCTGGGGGATGATCACGCAACTTTGATTGCAATGCAACAGGAGAAATTTCCATACTAACTATGCACATAAAATGCGTATTCAAACTGTCAAATCCATACAGATTTATGTTTCTATAGGTTGCAATCGAGGTACGTGATCGCCCAGCAGATCATAAAGTCTCATCTGACCAGTAATTTCACAAGCTATGTGCCCTTCAAACCGGAACACAGCAGTGCTTTCACACTACTGCTTGGCGGCAGAATAACTGGCAAAGCGGTGGTACCAACCTAGACGAACTTTGCAGAAAGCCCTACCACCTAGCAATACTAGGTCTTTTCAGAACTTAAGTAAGTAGGTGTATAATAACATTAAGAGTTATAAAGAGTTTTGGCGGGAAAACGAAAAAAGATCGCATCACCGCATTTTATTATTTTCCAAAACTTGTGTTATTTTAAGTGTTAGTGCATAAAATTGGTGGTATTTTATTCGTTAAGGGCTGGATTACACGCATGAGTGTGGGAAAGTGGTATAATAATGGTGAAACGTTTCTTTTCGTGTTGTTTCCAAAACTCCATAGTAGCTTCTGGTAAAGTTGCCACCACTTTACTAGGAGTATGACTTGACTAGACTAGATTATCACTTGACTTGATGACTTGGACACATATATATAATAATTAACGTAAATAATTATCAATTACTTGACACTGGCTAAATACGCAAAAGTTTGGAGCCAACCCTAAAACAAAAAAAAAGAGTTATAAAGTCTATAAGCCTTATTAATAAACACGAACTAGCTTTAGACTAGTTACACCATCTTTTGTCTCTTTCGATCTAGCTAAATATTCCAGTAGCAAAAAAAAGACAAAAGCTGAAGTAACTAATCCGAGACTAATACCCGTTTATTAATAAGGCTGTAAGAGCATTACCTGTTTAGTGCACTCGGAGCTACATATTCCAACGGTCCGGTATTGGCTTTGCTTGGGTGGTATCATGTGTAGAGCTGATACCCCGATCCCGGTCCCGAGTAGGGCTGCGTCGTGTGCCCTTAGAGATGAGGTATAATGCAGTCTTATTCCTGAACTGTCGAGGACTGGGGAATAAAAAGGTATCAGTTAAAAGCTGTTATTTATTGAAGTAATACTTCTTTACGCGCGCTTGACTTGGGGTAGTAGTGGTCGTTGAATAAACGAACAGTTTTTTTCAACTGTTTCTCTGCCGTGAACGAATAGACTAGTTTATAGTTCACTGATAAACATGTTTACGTATGAACGGCATATCTATTGGTTCGCTCGTCCGTCGCATAAACGGTCGTCTACGACATAAACTAGTCGAATATTGAACTGTTTTATCAACTAGTCTATGGTTGACGATAAACGGTCTCGTTGCGTCGACTGTAAAGGCGTCAACGCCCCACCACTAACTTGGGGAGTAAGCTGGTGAATGCGTAACGAGGCGAACGGTAGTTGAGAGGGAGATATAAGTTGGTGAAGATAGAAAGCGAGAGGGTTACGTTTCTTATATTACTGTAAGGGCAAGAGGCGTGTTGTACTGGTTTACGTGGATCTCCATTATCAACATAACAATGTTAAAAATTAATTAAAATTTGTATTATTATGTTGGTATGTCCGGTAAAATGACAATTTATAATTGTCAAGATGGCGACATTAACATTAAACGAAGCCAAAACAAAAAAAGTCTGATAGATTAGACCGAATTCCAGTTAGACAAAAATATGATTACGTGACGACTCACTTATTCACACTAATTCACTGGTTTAACTATACTGTCCTGAAATATTCTATGAAATCATGTTTGCATATACTTTATCTCTCCATAATATATAGCTTAAAACGTTAAAATAAAATAAATTAGATCAATCACAAACACACGCTCAACACTCCCTTACACACCTCACATCTTTCCATTCTCTCATACACATCACAACTAGCGAACAGATAATAAGTAATATTTTAAATTAATTAAGGTGCCTATGACATTTTAATTACTTTAACTTCATCTTAGGTAATTCGTATCTCAGAGTCTCAAGATACAGGCTATCGCCTAGTTTGAGCCTCGTAGCAAATTATGTTTAGACGGTAAGTTTCTCTTTGTATACTTTGTGTACCTATACATAAACCTTTGTATCTTTTTTGGAAATAAACATTATTATTATTATATTATTATCAGATCAATATCGACCTAAATCTTTTTCGTTTTTGCATGCATACACACCAATTACGTAGGTAAACTATCAAATTACGGCAAGATAAAATTAAAGTCGCTATTAAGTACACGGTACGACAGATTATATAATACAGTAGCGTAGCTACCGGAGGGGTAGACAGGGCAGTGCTTCTGGCCCCCAAGTTTAGGGAGCCCCTCTGACTCTGACTTACAAACCAGAAATTGAACTGTGAAAATTTCTCCCAGATATATCTCCTGGGCAATCACGTAACTCGATTGCAACCGTAAGAAACACAAATTTGTATAGATTTGACAGTTTGAATACGCAGTTGATGTGCATAGTTAGTATGGAAATTTCTCCTGTTGCATTGCAATCAATGTTTCGTGATCACCACCACCCCCTCCCCTCCCGTAGAGTACGTCGAATCTAGAACACAACGAACGGAACAAACGATTTTTTAAATAATTGTTGGGGCCCTAATTTTATTTTGGTCCCAGGGCCTTTTGTTACTTAGTTACGCCACTGATAATACTATACTAGACGGTACAAACTAATGTAAACCGTTTATCCTAGGCATACGACAAACTAGTTTAACCTAGCCAAACGACTTACCAGTTTAACCTAAGGTTAAGTGCTAAATAGTTTAACCCACCTTTATGTAGTTCCCGGTTATCATAATGGACTTCAAGCATGTAGTAAGAAACACCTCCTTTCTCGCTCAGAGGTATTCCCACGTTCTCCGGCAGAAATTCACCTACAAATTAAGTTTATTAATTAACTAAAACGCATGGAAATTTCAACCTTGTCCTGTTGTCGATAAAGAGAACTGTTGTCTGTGCAGAATTAAAAGAGTTGCCAGGATAATCAACTTGCTGAAGTTTAAGACGCTTTGAATTCGTACATTCTTTGCGAATACCCACCAACCAGGTGGGTATGTTTTCAAGCTTTCGTATGGTTTTTGTGCAGAGTTTCGTAAAATAATAATAGGTCTTTACCTATGAAATTGCCGTATTTCAGTACAGACTTTTTCAAACAAAAAAAAGTTTTGATTGGCTATGAATTCTAAATTCAAATTAATTTTGTTTTAAAAATATGACATTCTATTTACAATATAAGTCTTTTGTTTATTGATTAGCGTTGTATTTTCATTACATTTCAACATTTTTCCTCATAATGGACACTTTGAAATTTCGTGTAATTATGGAATATGAGTTCCGTCGTGGCACCAACGCGGCACAAACGACACGTAACATCAACGACGTTTACGGAGAGAACTGTACAAACGAACGTACAACCCGTTATTGGTTTGCTCGGTTCCGTTCTGGGAATTTTGACTTGAAAAATGAACCTCGTGGTCGTCCGGAAACTTTGGTCAACAATGATGAATTAAAGGCGATTGTGGAAACTGATGAATCTCAATCTACAGCTGAGCTGGCAGCAGCTTTTGATGTTAGCGTCAAAACAATATTGGTCCATTTGCGACAGATTGGCAAGATAAAAAAGCTTGATAGATGGGTGCCCCACGAACTTAACGATCGCCAGCGCAACGTACGCGTCGAGACTTGCCTTGCGCTGCTTAACAGGCACAGATATGAAGGAATTTTGAACCGAATTGTTACGTGCGACGAAAAATGGATTCTTTTTGACGATCGAAAGCGCTCAGCATGTTGGTTAGATCCTGGTTCGGTACCAAAGCAATGTGCAAAACGAAAAATGACCCCTAGAAAGGTGATGGTCACAGTTTGTTGGTCTAGTGCTGGTGTGATTCATCATAGCTTTTTACAAAACGGCGAGAGCATTACTGCAGATGTGTACATTGAAGAACTGACCACAATGATGGCGAAACTCGCACGTCTGCAACCAGCTTTGGTCAATCGGTCGTCTCCACTGCTACTTCACGACAACGCGCGACCCCAAACTGCACAACAGAACGTCTCTAAGCTGCATGAGTTGGGTTTGGAAGCTCTCCCTCATCCGCCATACTCACCAGATCTTGCGCCTACCGACTATTACTTTTTCCAAAATTTGGACAACTTTTTAGCGGGAAAAAAATTCAATTCCCGAGAGGCAGTACAAAACGCCTTTGAAGAGTTTGTTGTCTCCAGTCCTGCTGATTTTTTCGAGAAGGGCATCCATAAACTGCCACAGCGTTGGCAAAGATGCATTGATTGCAGGGGTGATTACTTTGAATAAAAGAAATAAATAAGTTCGAAAAAAAATTACTTCAACTTTTTTCAAACAAAACGGCAATTTCATAGGTAAAGACCTAATATGTTTTTTTATTATTATTTGCACAATTTTCTTTCGCGAAAATTCAATTGTTTTGTTTTGTTATTTAGTTTATTGTAATACATTATGAACAAATAAACAAATAGAATATAATATAAATTAGACATTTTCACTGTTCATATGATGAATTGAACTAATAAAAGGAACTACTTTTCAGATTTATTTTCTTAGCAAATAACATTTTTTATTTTTAATGTTAGGTTAATAAATATATATAAGTAAGTACACAAACCCTTTACGAAATATAAGTAACTATTATTTATCATATTAAATAGAAAAATCTTCTGTTAAATAGTCAGATATTGGTGTCGATTCTGTGTCGCATAAACGAAATTAACATATTTCCGTCTTTTTCGTTTCCCCTTTATCAGAAGAGTACCGCCATACTTTAAGTTTACTTTTAGAGAATGCGACACAGAATCGACACCATTATGTTTTTATTCAAACGAAGAACATGCGTCTATTGAATTGCTAGACAAATGCAATCACTTAAGAATATGTGCAATTATCGGAGATGCACTCCGACTCACAAATCCATCGGAATAGTTCCGATTCTAAATATATAACTTATTCATCAATTTAGATGAAGGAGATAATTTTGACAGAAGTATTTCTTATAGGTACCTAAATTGTAAATCGGCATTATTTATTTTATAACTACTGAAGTAAAACTTCTTTACGCACGCTTGGGGAGTAAGCTCAAGCTGGTGAATGCGAGGCGAACGGTCATCTTCATTGTCAACATAGCAAAGTAAAAAAATTGTATTATTATGTTGGTATGTCCGATAAAATGACAATTTACAAATTGTCAAGATGGCGGCTTCAACTTTAAATAAAGTTACTGTATCAGCCGATAGATGGAGCTAAACTAAAGAAGTTTTACTTCAGTCGTGTGGTCTACAAAAAAAGTTGATAAATTACGTACCTTTAGCACCCATAGCCCAAGCAGCAATAGGCGTCGCACATGTCTTCCAAATGCTCGGTCGGTGGGGTCCATAATAACCTTCGCTGTCCGCCCAATCGTTCCACGTATGATAATCTTCATCGACGGCACACTCGTACAGCACCATATGATGCACTGGAGACTCGGAGTTCTTTCCCAGTATAGGCTGGCCGTTCATTATAGGTAGGCTGTGTATGAGAGGCTCGTAGCCAATGATGTGGTGCTTGCGAGGTAGGTCAGGGGCTTTGAAGATTTTGCACCAGAACAGAGTTGCCATTATATGCGGGATTGTTAGCTGAAATATGAATATATAATAAATATTAATGTATTTCTCTCTCTCTTCTCCTCTCTCTCCTCTCCTCTATCTCTCTCTCTCTCTCTCTCTCTCAAGACGTGCAATTCCCAATAGTAATAAATACCATATAAATATGTAGTAGTAAAGCTCATAATCGCGTATTATTACTAGATGGCACTGACCAATAGCCTGGAAATTATCGTTTTGGCTATTGAAGGCGATAAATTTGAATTCTTGCAATGTAAAATCTAAATCTAAAAAAATAATCGACCTTTTTTTATTTTTTATAGAACTTCTTTCGCTGTTACTTTATAGCCAGAACAGTTTTTTTTTCCAAAGCATTTTATTTATTTATTAAGAACCAAAAACAGTTTCACTTAAAATCATATGAGTATCGACGACACCTGCAGAATTGCGAGACTGTCGCAGATGCCAAATGAATATAAAAAAAAGTAAAAAGTACGATTTAAATATGGGAAATAGACAAAAAAATTTGAGGAATGTGAACGTGTGATGTGTGATGTTTGATGTGTGGTGTGTGATATGTGTTGTGTATTGTGTTGTGTGTTGACTGTTGTGCGTTGTGTAAATTGAGTGTGTGAGGTGCGATGTGATGAATTTATTATAAACAAATCTATCAGTACCCACATTATTTAATTTAACATCCCAATGCTGCAATGGAATGGAGTCCGGCTTGGAGACAGGTTGCAGCAGCCGAAGCGGTCTGGAGCCGCTCATCATGTGTTTCGGAAGTTCACCATCTGACCCTGGTGGGCCCAATGCCCACAGGATTTGAGTGGTATCATCCTGCAAAAAGAAATGACAGTTTATATAGATTATTACTTCAAACGCGCGTTCATTAATTAGATCGACTTAGACCACTTTAAGTATAATGATTAATAGATGATTGATGATGATTATTAAAAAAATTGTGATGGAAACTAAGGCGCTGTGCAGACTAAGCAATTTGGATCTCAAACAACGAGTAAAATTTTTAACTTACTAAATACTTATTTTTTATTTGGTCATTGTTCGTTTTTACAGGTTCTTCTTCTACATCTTTGTTCTACACTGACAAAACTGTTTCGGTAATTTCATTGAGTACTAAAATTTGGCAAGGTCTAACTACAGTTAAATTTAAAATTAATTAATGAACCAACGATTTTACAAGATATACAACTGCTTTTGGTGAAGTATTACTCAAGTTATGTACTCACTTCTAAGTTACAGGTAGATGAAAGTTTAATTACATATAACTTTTTTTTCAGTGTATAGACCAAAAAGTACGCCATGCCTAAATTAGGCATGAACCTAATTTAGGCATGGCGTACTTAACGGTCAGGGCATTTTCATAAATGCCCTGCCCATTATTTTCGAACATTCCGTTCCATCATCTCCAAAAAAACATAATATTTATCATTAAACCGATACATATCTCTTATCTTCTAAGTGAGTTAACATAATACAAGCAGAAGTAAAGTTCCAGACAACATGAAACCGAGACAAGAAGGTTTGATAATGGGTTTCATAATAGTGACTGATTTTTAGTGATATAAGTTTGAGTTCCTGTGGTGAAAAAATGTATAGTATATAATACAAAATAGTATATAAAAAAAACTACAATGATTTAATAACTAATACTAAAAACTGCTACAAAAAAAAAACATTTAGACTATATACTGGCCGCGATGACCAAATGATATATAGACAAATGATATATATATAGACAGTCCAAATGCTCCACTACCAGTGGGTAGCGTACCCAACATGCTGGCAGCTTAGCCCAGTTGAATTGCAATGCTTATTCGTTGTAAATAAAAGGTATAGTAGGTATACATACCCAAGTGCCCATTGATTTAAAAACTAACCTAGTTCACGACTAAGGTGTGCACAAATGCTTGTCCTGCAGCGGGAATCGAACCCGCCGCTTCCGGGTTATGAACCGGGCTATGAACATTGTTCCACGAACGCACTTGCACCTTCAAGAGCTTTGTATTGCAGACTATGACTATTAATCATACTAATCCAAGACTAACGATGACTGATGGATCGAGCGCCACCGTTTGGACAGCACAAATTTAGACATAGCCTATTAAGTCTTCCCTCTTGACAGCCTCTGTGGTGTGGTGGTTGAGCAGGTCGGCTCATAACCCGGAGGCTGCGGGTTCGATTCCCGCGGCAGGACAAGTATTAAAAAAAAGCTCAGACTTGTTCTGATTCTCATTGTAGAGACCATGGTCCTCGTAGTTCCTTGTCTCTAGACACAGGGAATCTTAGTTAAGGTCCAGGATCTTATGTATGTGTTAGGTATTATTATTATTATTTTCTGGCTGAAATAGCAAGCGACTTACGACTTTGCATCCTTGCCTAGTTCACTTAAGAATTTTAAAATTCGATTATAGACATTTTTTTCTGATTGTTTTAATAGTTACGGTTATATTGTACTTACGCCAATGACAAAGTCTTCCTTATCACAAGTGTCCAGTGGTCGTCTAAACTCGACTGTGGTGTGGGTTTCGTTCTGGTAGCCGGATATGATCTCATAGTTCTGAACTTCATCCGCCACCACTTGGTCTAGATCTTTAACCGTCAGGCCATGCCCATCCTGAAACAATGGAGGATATTGCTTTTATTAAACACTAGCTGCGCCCCGCGGTTTCACCCGCGGATTAAAAGAAGCCTATGTGTTATTCTAGCATATAAGCTATGTATATTCCAAAGATACCTTTTTACCATTTTGGTATGGAACGCTAAAAATTTCTAAAAACTAATTTTAATTTAGGTAAAATTAATAGATAATATAAACTATCTGTGTTCCAAATTTCATCCAAATCGGTTCAGTAGTTTTTGCGTAAAAAGCCCGCGGCATCGCCCACGTGGTAATCAATAATTGTCCCACGGAAACATTCTATCGGTATAAAAAGTATTCTATGTGTAAACTACCTGTGTTCCAATTTTCATCCAAGGCCGTTTAGTAGTTTTTGCGTGAAAGAGTAAAAAACATTAATCTATACATCGATACTCACAAACTTTCGCATCTATAAAATTAGTAGGATAACTCCACCCAATTCATCGGCTGTGTGGTCACAGCAGCGTAACGTTTCTTACTGCGTAGATAGATAGACTATAAACCCTTTATCGAAACACCACATCTTAAACAATTATAAAAAAAGTGAACAAACTTAACCAAAGTGTAACAATGCGCGGTCTTATCGCTCAGTGCGATCTCTTCCAGACACTAGGTACTTTAAGAGAGAGGTAATTGAATACCTAACTAGCATTCTCATCAGTTTACAGCAATTACAAATTCTTGCTAAGCGAACGTGGTGATTATGGCCTCGTAATAAGGCCTATGTTTAGCAGTGGACGTCTTTTGGCTGATGATATGATGTGATAAATAGATAAAATTGAGTATTTTATCTTATAAATTTAATGTAAAATGTAATATTTAAAAAAATGTGAAATCTAAGTTATAAAAGATATGTCTGCAAGGCTTAATCCAAAACATTCAACATCCAAACTCCAAAAACCTGAAACTCGATACTTTTTAAGACTTCTAAAAAACAGCAACTTTTCCTATCAAAAATAAGATAAATACAGAAACAGCGATTAAATAAAGGTCTACCCACATCGATTGAACTTTGCACATCGAAATCCAAACAAGAAGCAACCTTTCCAATGGAAAAAACATCAAAGTACCTAAACCTTTCTGTGGAATACCTTTTACTTTATATCTAAGAAATAAACCCTCGACCTCACAGCTGTTATTTGACTGTGAAAAAATTCGAACCGAAACCCTTACATATCAAGGTTAAAATTTGAATGCAGAAGTAATAGAGAGATTAAAAGGCAATAATAGCAGATGATGCGACATCTAAAATAGAACAGATGTACTGCAAGAGGTGTGCTTTAGAGATAAATAATAATTGGGTATTATTATTGTTTTTTTTTTTTGCATTTTGTGGACAGATGTTCTGCGCACGTGCCCTGCCTTCTGTTCGGGCACCTGGCGTTGTAATGATAGGGGGGATGAACAAATCCTATATATATATCCTTTAGGTTTTTGTAAGGGCAACCGTCTTGGTGACCTTTTGTTAGACCGTATGTCTTTCTAGCTGCATTTTTTATTTTTATTTGTGAACATTACACACAGCGCAATCTAGCCCCAAACTAAGCAAAGCTTGTACTATGGGAACCAGATAACTGATGCAATACTTAGATACTTTTTGTCTGTAAATACATACATAGAATACAATATAACACTCAGACACAGAACAAACACCTATGTTCATCAAACAAATGTTTGTCCTGGATGGGAATCGAACCCACAACCCACAGTTCAGAAGGCAGGGTTATTACCAGCTGAGCTATCGGTCCAGTCAAATTGTAAATGCAAATGCAAAACAAACATAAAATTTTGAGGCATAACTTGGTAAAACCTAAACTACAAAACATTGTCAGTACATAAATCTATTCTACTCCTCTACCTAGTCGAAAGGAGCCTCAATTTCAAGCGTTGTTTGTTTAATGCATTGCATTAGATTTATTTACTGCTTATCTATGAATAAGTTAATTTAATTTAATTTTAGCTAAAGACTGCTGCGGCAATTTCGCCAACAAGACTTCAGGTCTCACAAACTGTCAACCTAGCCCCAAACTAAGCAAAGCTTATATTATAAATTGACTTCTTGGCTTTTTAAATAATTATCCTTCTAATAAAATATAACACCCAGATACCAAATAAACATCGCTGTTCATCACACAAATGTTTGTCCTGGGTGGGAATCGAACCCATAGCCTACAGTTCAGAAGGCAGGGTACTACCAACTGAGCTATCGGGCCCGTCTTTTGTCTGGTTTTTTAAAAATATGATTTCATGCACTGCTATATTGTGCATTTCTGATACATTATTCAATCATTTCAGTTTAAAATTAAAGCCAATATGTTTAAACAAACATAAAATATTAATTTGCCTTCATTAGTGATGGTAAATAATTTATACTTGCTAGGTCAAAAAACATTTATTCTGAAGCAAACTGGAAATACGAGTGATAACTCCAAACAAAACTGTCAGCCTTGATTGATGCGGTCGGGAACAAAAAGGCAAATCTAAGCCAGGCTGAAATAACCCTTTGTTAACGATACGCGACGCTTAAAATTATTTTATATATCGCAACTTTAATAATAAAGTGAATCAAGTCAAAAAATTGGGATTCGCCGATTTTGTAGTAAAACGATTTCTATGCTCCTAAAGAATAGGTACAGTTTAACAGCCGCTGCATTCACGGCTATACGAGCGAGATAAAGGAACGTTCGTCTCTTTTTGATTGACTCGTCGATCCCTTCCGAAATCACAAAACGAACCAATTAGAAATGCTCCAGTAGTGATCAAACTGAGACGTGTGCTTGAGTGGAATAATTCAAAATAAATCATTTTATCAATTTTTCTTTTTTTTTCTAAAATTTTCATTTAATGGTAAACAGCATTATATATTAAAACACCTTGTTTCATACTATGTTTTTACTAACAAAATGTATTAAATACTAGTGATGCATTTGTTGCAATATTTTTTTACATAAAGACTGTACTAATAAGTATTGTGTCATGAAGTATGATTAAAACTTGACGAAATTTTTAATCAAAAAAAGATCTGCATCAAAAAAAATGTTTAATTTTTATTTCAAACCTCAATATTTTAGTAAATATTAATAATTCTAATTATTTTGAAATCCATTTATGTTCCACCATCATTTTGACAAAACTTTAAAGACATTTTACTTTTTCAAGTGCTCCAAAAATCGAAATATTCGCTGAAACATAGTCAGCGGTAGACTTGTGAAACTTTAAACGTGATTTCCCAACAATCATGAATTTTGAGTTGATTCACTTTATTTTTAAAGGTGCGATATGTTGGATATATATTCGGTACAAAGTCAAACTACCATGGCAATTTGCCAGGACATCTGAAGTGATAAATTATGAAAATGCAGTTCTCGTTACCTGCATTAAGTAAAATTTTTGAAAAAGAAATTCTTAATCAGTTGTTAACATTTTTTAACCTTAACGGACTGTTTCACAGTCAACAGTTTGGATTTACAAAAGGACGATCAACTACAGATGCAGGCGTAGAACTCTTTAAACATATACTTGGTGCTTGGGAGAAGTCACAGGATGCCATAGGTATTTTTTGTGACTTATCCAAAGCATTTGATTGCGTATGTCACGAAACCCTAATTTTTAAATTAAAGCATTACGGGGTTTGTGGGAAAGCTCTTGATCTTGTCTCTTCTTATCTTGGTAATAGAATTCAGACAGTTGAAGTTAATGGAGCAAGATCATCTGGTTCTATCACTAAAATGGGGGTCCCGCAGGGTTCAATACTAGGACCATTCTTATTTTTGGCCTATATTAACGATCTTCCATTTTTTGTAAAGAACCTATGTGATATTGTTTTGTTCGCAGATGATACGTCTCTTATTTTTAAGGTTGACCGATCTATTAATGATTTTGACGACGTTAACAAGGCAATTTCACTGGTTTTGAACTGGTTTACTAAAAACAATCTACTGTTAAATAGTAAGAAAACTAAATGTATTAAGTTTTCGTTACCTAATGTTAGGGGGTTTCCTACAAATTTATTACTGAATGGTGAGCCATTAGATTTGGTACAATCTGTCACGTTCCTTGGCATAACTATAGACTCTAAATTACAGTGGGGTCCTCACATATCAAACATTGCTGGTAGATTGAGCTCTGCTGCATATGCTGTGCGTAAAATCAGACAGTTTACTGATGAAGCCACTGCAAGATTAGTATACTTTAGTTACTTCCACAGTATTATGTCATACGGCATCTTACTGTGGGGTAAAGCCGCGGACATACAATCAATTTTTGTCTTACAGAAAAGAGCAATTCGTTCCATTTATAACATGAAATCCCGCGACTCTCTCAGGGAACGATTTAAGGAGATAAATATTCTTACAGTGGCTTGTCAATACATTTACGACAATTTGATGTACACTCGCAAAAACATTAGCTCTTTTCCCAGATATTGCGACATTCATAACTTTAATACTAGGAACAAAAATAAATTGAAAGTTCCAAGATTCAGACTGCAGAAAGTTAATGGTTCATTTATGGGAAACTGTATACGCTTTTATAACAAGTTGCCCGACGGTATCGAACAATTGTCAATGCGTAAATTTAAATTATTCATAAAGTCAAACTTAATGAAAAAAGCCTATTACACAATAAATGATTATGTGTCGGACAAAAAAGCTTGGCCTGAGTATCCCAAGCTTAACGGTATGAAATCTTAGGTACTTTGCCTATTCCTATCTATAAATTCAGTTTCTATTTGTAATGTTTATAATAAGATAATCACGGTATTTTTCTTGCACCGGTGTGACGTGGTGGTTATTTTTGTAACATATTCATTATCTCAACTGTAATGAATTATATACATTGTAAAAGACAGTAGAAAGAAGACATAAAAAAATACATCACTGTAAAGTTTCTTGTAGCTTCTTCTTTACAGTTGTAATCGAAGCTTCGGATCAAAGTTTTCAATTCTGCATTGTGCCGGATTGCTTGCACCAGTAGTGAGAAAGAGAACTGCTTTTTTTTTTTCAAACTCATATATTGTAATGGGCTTGCTATATTATTTGACAATAAGCACTTTGTAATTTTATATGCTTAGTGAAATAACTTAATTTTAAGTACCTAGTATAATTTTGACTTGTAAAAGTGCTAAAATTAGCCTATTTGCAATAAATCTTTTGACTTTGACTTTGACTTTGACACCAATTTTGGCCTGAAATCCAGGACACAAGTCACATCATCATAAATAATAACGATAAAAACCAGGACAAAAGTTATGTCTTTCTAAATAATGACAAAAATATTCTTGCATCGGAAACATTACTACAAGCGACGTTGGGATATAGCTCAGGGAATCTTATTTTATAGTAGAAAAACTCATCGTATCGTGAAAGGTGGTGTATATTTTTTGGGAATGTCAATGACAGTCACTTTAGTTTTTTTTTTTGTTTGGTTTTGGCTCCACACTTTTGTGTATTTAGCCAATGTCAAGTAATTGATAATATCTCAAGTTAATTAATATCATATAATGTGTCAAGTCAAGTCACAGTCCAAGTCATCAAGTTAAGTCATAGTCTAGTTTAGTCAAGTCATACTCCTAGTAAAGTGGTGGCAATTTTACCAGAAGCTTCTATGGAATTTTGGAAATAACACGAAAAGAAACGTTTACAGTAACATTATACCACTTTCCCACACTCATGCCTGTAATTCAGCACTTAACGAATAAAAAGCCACCAATTTTATGCACTAACACTGAAAATAACACAAGTTTTGGAAAATAATACAATGCGGCGACGCGATCTTTTTCGTTTCCCCGCCAAAACTCTTGCTTTGTTTAATGTTAATGTCGCCATCTTGACATTTGTAAATTGTCATTTTACCTGATATATCATCATAATAATACAAATTATTAACTTTTTTATGTTGACAATGGAGACCTACGTGAACCAACAACTTTCAGCTGCCGTTCCCTTTGTCAGCTTACTTTCCATTTCAAGCGTGCGTAAAGTTAATAATCACTTCAGTTTAACAATACTTTCTTTTAAAAATTGTTCAAAGGAGGCGCGTCGCTTACAGCTACCAGGTCACTATTGTGTACGTTGCAGTTACTCGTATTAGATGCATTGCATGCGATACCATACACATTGATTCGTAAACTTGGACATATAACAATGGTGTCGATTCTGTGTCATACTCTAAAGCTTAACGAAATTAAAATATTTCCGTCTATTTCATTTCCCCTTTATCAGAAGAGTACCGCCATACTTTAAGTTTGATTTTAGTTTTAGAGAATGCGACACAGAATCGACACCGATATCATGTTAGCGAAAAATCATTCTCGATTGCATTACATTTTGAAGTTGAACACTGTCTTAGCAGAGTAACTCTAATTTGACTCAATGCGACATGCGAGATTACGTAAGCTTGCTAAATGTTAACATCGTAATGGGACAATTACGAGATAATCTACCACTTAATTTAAACCTAAGACTGAGTTACTAAAAAGATAATAAAACACTTTTTTAAGCTAGGTCTCAGTCTATTTGACGTAAATGCAGTCGTTGCTAATTTTAGAAGCCACCCCAATGCAACATGTATGTTTGTATATTTATTAGTAACTCTCGGGTAAAGAAGGTTAAACAACTCAAAGGTCTTGGTAAAATATTTATTAGTGTTAAGCCATTCAACAAGCAATTGTGAGTGATATATTGTTTTACCTTAAATTATTACAAACATATCACATTTTAATAAAAAAAAATACTAGAAAAGTGATGTACTGAAATGCTTTCGTTTTTTTTTCGGTTCCCAGACATTCAAAAGGTACTCGTACTTTTTTTTGCTATACCATTTCCCAGATACACGTTCCATGCTACATAGGGTGATTAAAGATAATCTATTTTATAAAGCAGGTATAAAGAAACCAGATTTATCCGTAGATTCGATATATCTCGGCGTTCCCACGGTATAATAATGTATTAATTGTGCAGATTTCAAGAATACCTGTTTATAAAATTGCGTCGTTTTATTATATTTTTGGTTATGATCGTGAGTATTGAATATATGTTCATTCAATCAAACGTGCATCAACATTAAACTTTTATTGATGTTTAACATGCTCGATTGATTTAATATATATTTTTTTACTATAATATAGAATCCTTGGTCTTCTTTCTACAACTCCTGTATTTAATTAGACAGTAACTATTTACACTTTTTCGGTACAGCGGAATGTTCCTTCAATTACTCTACCTTTGATAAATTACGATGTAGCTTTACCGATATAACGATTTTCTTGTCAAAGTACTCCTGAACAGGCGCTATCATTTCTATAATATGTAACTCAACTTTATGTAGCTGTCGTTCTACTTATTCGCATATACTACTTATATATAGCTAGACATACAGCAACAGTGAATAGGAGTCCGGGAAACACGGACGGAAATCATAATGAGACTGTAAATGATTGTAGACTATCAAACGCTCGGTCTTACGCAACAAAGTGCCATTTCGTTGTGAAATTCTATATACGTATATTCAAGTTCAGGCGGAAACATTAACATTCTTACTACGTTCACAAAAGAATAAGTTTTGAGAATTCAGTTGATGGTTCGCGCATGGGAATTGAGAATACACAATAGAAACTACGTAGAAATAGCTCGCGAATCCGTCATTGTGATCTGACACATCAAAGGAAAATGGTTCTTTTGACGATTACAATAGGAGTATGTGGATTTATACAGTTATCTACCTGGGTGGAATGCGATTTTGGTGCGGCTTGCGCAATAGAATTGCATACGCAAGGCCGGTTCTGATAATATCTGTGTGAAGTACCTACACCGGTTGGTTAGGTATATTTGTTGCGCCTTTATGGATTTGAACATCTTTGTTTCCCGTATTGTTTACCTGCCTTTAAGCTCACCTGATATGACATAAAACCCAAAGAAAACTGCAAATCGGACAATGAACTGACATACAATGTACATCCTTTTACACACATGACATAGCTTTCGAACTCATTTTCACAAAAGTCATCCCATTTAGAACCGTAAACTTATCGTTCTAAGGATTCATTATCCTAGTATTGGTATTACCATCAGCTGACGATTAAGAAAGAATCAGCTGTTTGTCACCTGGCATTCTTATCTCTTCCAGTAACAAGTTATAATACCCTTTTATTAATTCTCGCGGTGTTTCTTAATATAAATATATATTATTTAAGTGCAGGTGCCTGTCTGTCCCGCATGCACCTTGCATTGAATGAATTAAGTCATGTTTTGAATAACACTACATATTATCGGTAAGTGCTATTTTATAGAGCTGTTTTACTGTCTATTCTTTAGCAAGTAGTTAAAATACTGGTTTAACTTTTTTTATCCTTTTTTTTTCTTAAGCGTTTTTTTATCCTTTCATTCTGTTTTCATTGTCAGCTGCGTTTGAATGTATTTAAATCTCTGAAATTTCAGTGTCATAAGGTTAGTGATCAATATACATAGTGATTATTCAGAGTCCCAAAAGCTCTTTCTAAATTGAGTTTCTTGCTTAAATTGTTTATTCATTTTGAGTTCAAAGCACGGCTTACTATCTTTGAAGCCACATTTGAATCCCTAATTGCGTGGAAGCTCAATCTGGGATTGTGTCATTTTATCAGTAGATTCGAGAGATAAGCCGAATTGTAATTGCTTTAATGAGATGACATCAATTACGTATAATGTTTATGTGTAGCTTAGTTCTTTGAGAATGTATGTTTTGGTGCCACTAAAATCACTAAACTTCATTTGAATGATAAAATTATTCCAACATTAAAATAATCCTCAGTTTCTCGTTATCCTTAAACATAAGGTTGAAGATAGGTTGAAGTAATTGAAGCTCCCTGTACCACTCTCAGCAGAGTAACATAAATCTTAGTAATAATTTACCAATTCAAACGACGTATCCTTATAAACGCGTGATATGTAAGTCGTTGTGACTGACTTCATTTAGAATGCTGCCTCGGTAAAGGAATTTTAAGTAACTCGCACGAAGGAAACGTGATATGGTTGAGGAATATGTCAAAATGATCGCGCAGACACCTTCAGGTCACCTTATGACCAAATTAAATTTTGTCTGAACAAGTCTTTGTCTTTGATTGAACTAGACGGTTTGAACCCAGATGACTTTGTCACTTGGTAATGTCAGTGGTGATTTATTGCAGTGCGCTAAATTGTTTGCGTTCATAGTCATACTTATTCTAAATTGAATTATTATATTTTAGTCTCGTATATAATGAGTTTGATGCAACAATTTATTGTAAATATAGACTTCTTGGTTTTGTTGTGATTTCTCGTTTTGGTTTTTATTGAGTGCAGCAAGCTACGGCGTAAATATAATTCAGCTTATCCAGTAATGAGCAAATATAAATGAAATTCGCAGTATACTTATGCGTGGAAAACCTACATTAAAAACAGCAACATTAAAGCTAATTTATTTATTTCTATTTTATTTAATGCCAAAATATTATAGTTCTCTGGTCCGCAAGTGTTTTGACTCGATCTGTCTTATGAAAGTCAGAACCCTCGTCAGACTTTGAAAGCAACTTGATGCCAAAATAATGTTGATCAATAAAACTAAAGAAGATTGCCGAAAGACAACATAATTTCTTATTTCGTGGATATTGCTTTTTATCAGGTTAGTAAACCCGATGATTTAGTTGTAAACAAGTCTGAGTTATTAGATTTGTGTCACAAACTAACAAAATATTATTTTGGTGTCGATTATGACTTATTTTTATTGTTATTTCGGGGTAATATAACTGAAAGTCAGTACCTACCTAAAATTATTCATACATTTGCAATATTTATATAACTAGCACACTCCAATTGGACTTCTTTGACTCTTGTCTCTTCTATTGGACCTCTTAGACCGCGTGCCACCCAAACGGTAAATTATTACGAATTTTTTTGTTATGAGTATTTTACGAACACAATTTATTTCTATATTGGCATATACACTTAAAGCTACTTACGTTAGCTGATTAATTAATGTGTTTTGTACTAATCCGTCGAATTTATGTTGATTTTTTATCGAAACACTTCTGAACAGTCTTAAATGTATCTTGAGCTTTACAGCAATGGCAGCCAATAACTTTTGGGCGAACAAACAACAAAGTTTTCCAATCACAATCAATAAGACAACATTTTTGTTTGAAGTCCGAAGGACCAGAATGGTATATGGTAACTATAATTTGGAAGGATATTGGATAAGAGCGAAGAAGTATTGCTTTTTAGTAGTTTTCTTGCATGCTATATACTCCCGAGCTTTCAAGCCCTCGATTCACTTTTTTTTTGAATGGGCTAATTCTGTTGGCCTTTACCGACCTTTTCACCCGGCCGTCAAAGTGGGAGGCCACTGACTTAAGGAACCCATGGGGTGCGAGCCTTCACTTGGGCCGTTGCCGGGTTAAGAGGATCGAGAAGACCACGTCCACTGAAAGGGTGGAGCCTATGGAAAGAGTGGAACCTATGAAAATGACTCGAGTCACATAGTGACTGACCTGATAGCTCAGTTGGCATTTTTTTTTTATGTTATGGAATGACGTGACGAGCTAGCCGTTCGCCTGATGTTAAACGACACGGCTGCCCATATCAGCTGCAGTGTCACTCGGAACTCTTAAAGTATAGAGGTTCGCGTGACACTGCACTGCGCACGTCATCCAGAGACATCAGCACAATCTAGTAATAAGATTACTACTGTGAGATCGGATCATAAAGTCTCATTTGCCCAGTAATTTCACTAGCTACAGTGCCCTTCAAACCGGAACACAGCAGTGCTTGCGCACTACTGCTTGGCGGCAGAATAACTGGCAAAGCGGTGGTACCTACCTAGACGAACTTTGCAGTAAAGTCCTACCACCTAGTGGTAGTAGCTCTGCCTTCTGAACTGTAGGTTGTGGGTTGAATTCCCACCAAGGACAAATATTTGTGTGATGAACATCGATGTTTGTTTTGTATCTGAGTGTTATAATTGTATTCTATGTAGACATGTATTTACAAACAAAAAATAAGTATATAAGTATTGTATCAGTTATCTGGTTCCTATAGAATAAGTTTTGCTTAGTTTGGGGCTAGATGGCGCTGTGTGAAATGTGCACAAGTATTTATTTTAAAAAAAACACAAACAAACATACAGACACAAAACAAACATCGAAGGTTTCTTGTTCTAGGTGGAACTGAACAACCAATCAAGTAATGTAACTTATATACATAAACTTGAAAAACTAGGAAAAGGCTAATCTCATAATTCTTGGTTGTTATCGGCTCTGTGTTGGTTGTGATCAAGCAGCGTCGATATAAAACCGTAAAATCACAAGGTAAAGACAAAAATGTTTCGGAATTCACAAATTATTGGTTACAGTATCATGAAGCCATAAAACAAAAAGGTTCTCGCTTTTCCTTTTAAGTACGGTATACGGCTACGGCCAATAAATTACTAAAACTATGACGAATAGCAACGAAGGAATTTTTTGGATTACAATATCGGACCCTAAGGCATCGATTATAATTTCACTCGATAGGTGGTGTCTAAATGGTAGCTCGATTAACGTACCGATTATAGATTAGTTTTACTTCCTGCTCGTAATTCGGTGATTTCGAATGGATTTATGAAGCCGTTAATTAATGTTGTATATTGCACGGTTTTATTTGAGCGTTCAATGATTGGAACCGATTTGTTTTAGGTTTGAAAATTTCACTATAATACTTTTAAAAGTATTTTCGGCGCAGAAGGTTGAGATTTCACGACGATATTTTATTAAATTATAATGATTTAGAATTCAATAAAAAGTCGAGACGCTCATATTTTTCCAATGTTTTTAGATATTTTATTTTTCAATATGCCTGGTTTTTAGATATTAGATTTCAAATATAACTGACAGCTAACTTTTGGTTATGTGATCTATTATTTTATAGCTTTTATAATAATACAATTTATTTAAGTACTTACATTCTATGATTATAAATTTGAATTCTGTTTAATTTTTACCCTCGTTCCCAATATCGACAGCTTAAAAACTGCTGTTAAACAGCAACTTTTTGGATTCCGCTTCCAAAATTTCAAAAGTTTGCGAACAAAAGTTGTTTTAAGTAGGTATCGATATTGAACCTTCTATTTCAAAGTTTCAGTCATTTTCTCACCAAACTCAACTCTGTAACAAGTAAAATGAAAAATATCAAAACCACTAGTCAAGTTAGAATTAAGACACCTTAACAGCCTCGCCTTGGTAGGAACCTAATTGCCTATGTAATATGCACAGATTAATCACACTATCACACTAATATTATAAAGACGAAAGTTTGTATGTGTGTATGTGTGTATGTTTGTTACTCCTTCACGCTCACACGACTTGGGATGAAATTCAGTACCAAGATAGCTCATACACTGGATTAACATATAGGTTATATTTTATCCCGGAAAAGTGAAATTTTCCCGTGGAATGAGAAAATAATTAAAATACTTTTTATCCGCGGTTGAAACTGCGGGGCGCAACTAGTTAACTATAGTATGTTGTACTTTTTTCAAACCAAAACTAAGTCAAAAATCGCATATTTCTAAGCTTAACATATATTTGAAACTGCTAAAATAATACTTCATATACCAGATACCACTTCAATCCTGGCAAATTGGCAACGTGAGTCGAACCATTAAATTCTTTTGAAGTAAGGGACCTTTATGATAGCATCGGGCTTTACTGGCAAAGACTCAAATGTGTGGAAAAAGCCTCGATTACCGTAAACGTCGCTTTTATCCAACCCTTCAGGAAGCTTTAGTATCTCTATACCTAGTGGTGTTGCCAGGTCGGTGGAATTTCGTCTAAATTGGTGGTAGATTTCGTTTTGTAGGTTCAGTAATGATTTAAGTCTCTATTCAAATTAATCATTCATATTCAATACTTTTTATTATAACATAGTTGTTTTTAATAGTTCTTTAAAGGTTTTCAAGGCTAAATTAGTCATTCTTTTTCTCTTTAAGAGGCGAACAAAAATTGTTTTGTGAAACACGAACACAAAAAAAATACCGATAAAAATTTGATTTTCCACTTGTCCTGGCACTAGCAACACTGCAACCATCGCACCTAGTCTACACAAGCTTATGTCGAAGCGAGTGACTCATGATGTACGTGACTGTACTGCATTTATAAGCTACTGGTAATCTCTGATGCGTGTGACACCGGTTTTACATTAAAGTACAGACGAGCACATAAACGCTTACTGACTTCCCGAAACAACAAACCCGTTAAGAATACTAATTTGAAAATCGAACGCATTTCATTGGCTTATGCATGAATTATTTGAAAATTGAAACCTTCATTGGTTGTTTCATTGTAAAAATTACATGTTATTCGATGACTCGAATGGATGCTTGAGGAATCATAATGAGTCCTTGTCGCGAACCAGCTAGAAGTGTTTCATTAATTTAGTGAGGATTGTACGATTTGAATACACTTTATTAGTACTGTTAATATTTAATAATAAACTAAAGTATGCGAATTAGGCATAAAGTAAAATACGTAATGAGTTCAACCACTCATTACGTTTTCCAAAGTTTATCAGAGCGCCTGATCGATGCGTCGCGTGCCCAAAATGCTGGCACTTATTTGACACAACGAATAACCATTGCAATTCAACGGGTCAACACTGCCAGCATGTTGGGTATGCTACATACGCTGGGTCATCGCAGTTAGTATATACACTAACAGCCTTATTAATAAACGGGTATTAGTCTCGTATTACTTCACTTTTGTTGTTGTTACTTCAGCTTTTGTCCTTTTTTTGCTACTGGAATATTTAGCTGGATCGAAAGAGACAAAAGATAGTGTCTAAAGCTAGTTCGTGTTTATTAATAAGGCTGCAAAAGTTTTTTTTCGTAGTAGCTAGTAGTACATAGTGTAGTAGCTAGTAGCACTTAATAGTAGTTGTTATGTTATTGTACTAGTTAAGTAGTTAAAAGAATAAAGGTGCGGTGCTTTTATTCATTCAACTAAAGAATGAAAGCTAAAGCTAGTGAATTTTTTTTTTTTATGTTATTGAATGATGTGACGATCTAGTCGTTCACCTGATGTTAAGCGCCAGGGCCGCCCATAACAGAACAGTGTCACTTGAAAGCCAAAAACATAGAGTTTCAAGCGACACTGCACTGCGCACATCATCCTGAGACATCAGCACAGTCTGGTAATAAGATTACTCGACTGAGAGATCAGATCATAAAGTCTCAATTGCCCAATTACTAGGCAATGAGACTTTATTATCTGATCTCAGTCTAGTAATCTTATTTACTGACTGTGCTGTCTTAGGATGACGTACACAGTCCAGTGTCACGCGAAATTTTACATTAGAGTTCTGACTGACAACTGTTATGAGCGGCCGTGTCGCTTAACATCAGATGAACGACTAGCTTTTCACGGCATTGATTAACATTAAAAAATTAACTTAGTTTTGTAAATAAAACTTTGTTAAGTTGACACATATTAAACATGGGAACTTAAATGTACCTAATTATTGCGACCTTATTATCTATTGCCTAAACAATTGTATATCAGTTACGACGTAATAATTACAATTTTTATTAAATATAATTTTTTAATCACACTTTTGCGTCCACCGTTACTTAAATACGTTCACTAAGCAGGGTTTCTACGCAGGAGTGGTTAACCATTTGTTACGTTACCCCTCGGTAACTGATACCTAATCTGTGCCCCGGGAAAGGTTGTAAGGCTTTGTCGGTGAGCCTTCGGATATATTGCATGGTTTAATAGATTGTTATGTTACACCTTTGCGGAATTTAGTTAACGAAATATAAGTAAGGGTTTGCTTTGAATCATGCCGAAAGCATAATTCAATTGATTTAGATGAAATTTGAGTGACCATTGTTTTTTTTGTTGCTAGTTCCTTTCCTTTTCGTTCAGATTCTTGACTAGAGGTGTAAAAAATATTTGTATTTACACGCGGGAAAAGATTATAAAAGTTTTTTTTATTATTTATTTATTTAATGTGTTGTCGCTAAGAATCAGAAAAACGTAAAACAAATTAATTCCAGTTTTCAATCTCTAAACTATGATATAATAAAATAAATATAATAATGCTGACAACACAAGAAAAGTTTATAAAAGTTAAACAGAGCGCGTAAGACGTTCAAACGGTAAAACAAAACACTGTCTAATCTAAATTATAACACCATAAATGTGCAGCCTCTTTAAAACACATCGCAATTTGAGAATCAAATGAAGACTCCGAGTATACGGACAGTACTAAACGTTCAGTAGTTCTAAACTTAGAAGGTCAAATTTGAAATCCGTAATGGTTTAAAAACAACTATGGCCAGACAAAAGCGAGCTATAAAAGCAATTGCTTTAAATACAAAGCATGCTCTTTAATCTAGCTCTTGGAAACGTGAGCTGCAGTTCAAGATGGATAAAGTTATATGAACTGCAATGTCGTTTATATCTCAAGTTTTGTTTCGTATTTGAAGTCTAATTTAAATACAAATTTAGTTGTATACGTACAAGCAGCAAATACCAATTCACGATTGTAACGTTAAAACCTTCCGCTTTAACAAAAACTGAAATTAGGAATAAATAATAAATAAGATAACATAAATATTACTTACCAAAATATTTTTTTAACACGGCAAATTGCCTTTATTTTCTAAATACTACAATGATATAATAACTAATACTAAAAACTACCTCCTACTACTACTACAAAAAAAATTTTTTTTGGACTATATACTGGCCGCGATGACCTATAGACAGTCCAAATGCGCCAGCCCACTACCAGTAGATAGCGTACCCATCATGCTGGCAGCATTGCCCCGTTGAATTGCAATGCTTATTCGTTGTGCCAAATAAGTGCCAGCATTTTACCAGACGCTCTGATAAACTTAAATAAATAAGTGATTACGCCCAACGATGAAATACATAGATCTGGACCCTGATTAGGGTTCCTTGTATCTAGGGACCAAAGAACTGCGAAGACGATGGTACCACAACACCCAGAAACAGAACAAGCCGAGAGTTAAAGTTAGAAGTTTTTAGAACTTAGGGTTAAGAGGTTATGAGCCGACATGTTCAACCAACACACTACAGAGGCTGTCGAACAATATTATTATATTGTATTGTATAGGATAAAATGTAAAAGATATAATAAAAAAATCACTAAACAATAGGAGGTTATGATGTAGAAGGTTTTTAAGGCCAACTTCTTTTTCTAAGATGAACTCACAAAAATACCATCACAAAATAAACACAATTTCAAGATTAGTCATCTAATTACAAATGTCAATATAATAGCGGTCGAATTACAAGCTAGACTTTAGAGGAACTTTCGGATTAAAGCAAAGGATCAACTCCAATGTAGTTACTTGGTTTTGGAGATTTATTCCAGACCAGCACCACTAACCAAACCTGGCAAAAGCTAGGCATAAACTAGCATCTAGCATTAACAATAACCATCTACATGCAAATTTCATTAAGCCACTAGATCCGTAGAAATGCCTTACTCGGTAACAATTAGGATGTGTAAAGAAGGACTAACTTAACATTATATAGTTACAAATACAAAAATGTTTATTGACATAAATATTATCACATTATATTAATGAATCCATAGATGCCCGAACTAGTTTTTAAACTGTATTTCAGGAATCAGTGTTGTATTAGTTAGTTGTGTTGAAAAAGTTAAGAAAAAGGACAGTATTTCTAAATTGGATATGCATAAGTATTATATTGAACATTCGAACAATTGTAAAAATATTGAAAACGAAGATTACAAAATTCAGATCATGTAGGTAGTTTTTTTTTCAAAAGAAGCTTATCTTTTTTACCCGACTGATGCAAATCTTAAGCTAATATAAAGGTCAAATCAAATACCAACAATACTAGATAAACGGTACAATTTAAAAAAAATTGCTACGAACTTTACAATAAGGTAGTTAAAACCTGCTCAGAATCTAAAATAGCGAAGACTGCCGATCTAGAACCAACCTTTATTCCTTTTTTCTCAGCGTCTGGCTTAAACATTAAGCAATCTCTTGGCAGAATAGAATTAGTTAAATTTGCTTTAGATGGTTAATAGGTTGCGCTCATAATAAGTATTGCAATGTGGTTATAGTTGAAATTAAGAAATGAAATATAGAAATTAAGCTAAATTTGTTTATCGCCAATAGTTATAACCTTAAGTGTTATTACCGTACCCTCCTTGTCTCAGAATATATTACGTATAATTTATCGCGAATCTATGTCGAGGAAAAGTAATAGAATAAATTAATATGAAATGACTCATCATTTATTTTCTCATCAAAAATTTTTGATACTTCACCTATATTGAAAGGCAAATCTGAACACTGAAATATTTTCATTAAAGATTTTTTTTGTCACATTCACTAAAACATTAGAATTTAGAATAAAAATAGTGACCTTTCCCACAACAAAACGGGTCAAGCGGCTTGGCCAAAGTTTGAGCGAAGTCGTCAACCCTATGAACGGGTCTCGGCTTAAAACAGCTTTCAAACTCAATTAAAGCTTTGGGCCATTATACTTTATCGATGTCTACGGAATTTTGGAGCAGCTGAAAACGAATGCTTGAAAAGACACCGATGAAGCTAGAAATTTACCTGTAGGTAGAAAACTAGCACGTGCTTAAAACAATCGCAGACCATTTTAACCGAATTCGAAAAAGATTCTACGTTCGACTAAATAAAAATTTGTCAGTACGGACAACGATTGAGGTGATTTACTATGTTTTTTTTTTATACTGCATTTCCACAGACACCTGGGTCCGTGCTTTTTGTTAGATTATTTTTTATATTTATTAATTAAGCCTATTATTAACATGAACATACATATAATACAGGGAGGAGTTTATTTATGTTTGACAGCAGAACCCCGCGCGATGGTCTCATGGAAATTTGGTGAAAATTTTAGGAGATAGACAATAGAATTCTATATCCTCAATATGAAATTAAGGCTATTGCAGTCGGTTTATACCCTTTGAAAGAGATATTATGAATTGTATAGTCCTGCTCGCTGCAAGTACTATATATACATATATCTATATATGTGATCGTTGGGAGTTATTATTATTATTTTTATTAAGTACCTAATGCAAGACATACACCTAAGATCATTCAGAAACATTTGATTTGTGTTAAGCAAAGTCACAGATAATATAATATCAATTGGAAAAAATGACTTTCAAACCGAAGCATTATTTTATATAGATGATATCCGGCTCTTTTAAAATTTATATTGGCCATTGACGTCCTCAAGAAGACAGTAAGACATTTTTTCAATATAAAATCTTATCACATCACACTAATCACACTAATATTATAAAGGCGTAAGTTTGTATGTGTGTGTATGTGTGTATGTGTATTTCTGTGTATGTGTGTATGTTTGTTACTCCTTCACGCTCAAACGGCTGAATGGATTTGGATGAAATTCGGTACCAAGATAGCTTATACCCGGATTAATATATAGGCTATATTTTATCTCGGAAAAGTGCAATTTTCATAGTGATGAGCAAATAATTAAAATACTTTTTATCCGCGGGTGAAACCGCGGGGCACAACTAGTATGAGATAAATAACATACAATTCAATAAACACTAATTGCGCAATTATAAATATAAAATACAATATAATTATCAAATGCTTTCGGTATTGTATATTCTGCAACCACACCAATAACTTGTAACCTGACTAGATACAGCGTATCACTACGTTGTACTTACGTATTAGTTATTCAGTGTCATCGCTAAATAAACAGCAGCAGGAATATTGACACAAAACATAATTTCAAGTAATTTAAGCTATTCACATCACGAAACTGTTATCTACTATTGTTCGAACAGATGAGTACGAACAGATTGTCAGTAATGGGATTTTGCATATTTTTTTTATTTTTTGTATTTTCTATTTTAAAAAAAAGGTTTGCATATTTTTAATGTCGACTATCCAGTAATGGTAAGATAACAAATCCCACGTGCTTAGGTATTTCATACTAGCTTCTGCCCGCGTGGCCTATAGGAAACGAAGAATTTTTTAAAATAGATAATTCAGCCCCCCATTTCACCCTCTTCGGGGCGGAATTTCGAAAAACCTTTTCTTAGTGTATACCTACACTTTACAAAGAACACACCCTGCAAATTTCAATTCTTTAGCATCGGAGGTTTTGGCTGTGTTTTGATATATAAGTCAGTCAGTCAGTCAGGACTTTGAATTTTATATGTATAGAGAATTAGACAAAATGTTGGATTTTTCGATGAAATTTTAATATAAAGTTTGAACTAGAGTTAAAATTGAAGAAGTAGGTACTAGTATATAATGACGCTAATAATATCTATATAAGATAGTATTTTATAATCGTTAATACAAAACTAAACTAGACCTAAAAAACTAAATTATACCTAAGAACTTAAAATATAAAAAAAACAAAAGATTTAAAATAGCCCGTTCGTGGAGGGGAATGTTCCCAGAATGATGGCAGCATTACCATGTTGAATTGCAATGCTTATTTTTTGTGCAAAATTTAAGCCAGCATTCTGCTATGTATGTTAAACAATGTTTTTGAACATCTTACGTGTTTGTCGAACGTCGATATGTCTTAAGTTATTTGGATGATCTAGAAGTCATGGTGAAACAAAAGTATCTACTTTATTCTTAACAATGCAAGAAAAACATGGCTGTTACAAAACAACTACCATTTTAGGTCTAGTTACATTCAAATCACGTTCACGGAACATAGTAACAACGAACATAGTTTGTGGCGTCCGTCATGGTTCGTTTCTTGGACGTTGACACGTCTATCAAAAACCGCAAACTATTGTCTCGATGTGAAGAACATCTTTTTTCCGTCGTCTCACAGCGTTGTTTTATTTCGTAGACTGTTTATTAACAATAACGGGAAGTCCTATCAAAACATATCACAACATATTATCACATCATCAGTCGGAATACGTCCACTGCTGAACATAGACTTTATCCATCAAACGCCACTTTGGACACTTGTCATAGGTCCGTATTTCATTCACTAATAGATCACTTAATTAATAAAATCTCTGCTTGAGCACCGATCGATGACTGAGCATCGATCTGTAATACGGACCATAGAGCATGAGTGTGGGAAAGTGGTATAACGATGGTGAAACGTTTCTTTTCGTGTTGTTTCCAAAACTACATAGAAGCTTTTGGTAAAGTTGCCACCACTTTAGTAGGAGTATGACTTGACTAGACTAGACTATGACTTGACTTGATGACTTTGACTGTGACTTGACTTGAGTTGACACAATATAATATTAATTAACTTGAAAAATTATCAATTACTTGACACAGGCTAAATACACAAAAGTGTGGAGCCAGAACAAAACAAAAAAAATATACCAAGGAAAATGCTGCTGCCCGTTCCCTTAGCAGACTATTACGATATACACGGGAAGAGATCAAGAGATGGGGTAATCCTATTGCCAAACCGAGACCACGCGGTACCACAATATCAATTGTCTATAAACACAGATCACTGAGGGCATCGAAATTTGGATGCGGAAGGCGCCTATAGACACCGTAAAGTATTGGTCAAACATCTGTTTTACGAAAAATTCCAGTCTTCCTAAAAGGTTCACATATGAATTATGTAAATACAGGACAGCCAAAAGAATTAAAAAGTGTAGCAGATGTTTACAATCTTGATAAAAAACTCACCAAAATATGAGCGTTGCCGTTTTTGTCGTTGACCCATGCGACCAAAAAATCTGCGCCTTTCATGTTCCCAGCGGTGTTGAAGCCTATTCCGACGTAACCAAGGCTCCTAGCTTCTAATCTGAACGTAATACTCGAATCTGAGTTCACCCATCGGAGCACAACATCGCCGTTTCCGTCCAATCTCTCAGAATGCGCCCATATCAATTCCGACTCGTAAGATCTCGAGTCGAACACTTCTCTCCGATGTCGCACCTTATATTGATTGACTATTCTACTAGTCTTATTACTTTTCAACTCGATTTGTAAAAGCTTCAACGCTTCCGAGTTCTGTGTAGGGTTCGATGGTAGCTCATTGGGCTGTATGTGGTGTTGCTTTGGCAGTTTTGCATCGCAAAGCAATAACGCGCTAAACGCTACTATTAATTGTAAATGCATCTTGATTATTTCTTAGTGTCGAAAACTCATCACTTATGACAACCTGAAACAAAAAGAAATATCTATTAATATTACATTTTTATCACCAACATAAAGTTCTTGAAACTTTTACGACCATATAAAGAGGCACTCCAGTTCGAAATGTAATAAACAATAAAAAAAGCTCTAAAATGTTAAAGGACAAGAAGGATGCAGCCGAGAACAGGTAACATTTCCGGTATCATAACCACCACTACCATAAAAACTCGCCAGACGATAACGAGGTAAAGAGAACTCGTTCCAATGCGTACAGATTTGAAACGTGCAGGTTCTTTCACACAACGAAAGTGCGGGAGCGGCCGGAAGTCAGCATTTAGATAATCACGACTGATCAATGATAAGTCTTTACCACATTTCGAATAACAAACAAAGATCAAAGACCCGATGTTCGGCACAACAAACTTTCATTATTCGTTTTATTTGTCGCTCATTGCGTCATAGTTACAATTCTTTATGTTCGTGAAAAATTAGTAGCCCCTGCCAACTGATTAGCATACTCGTCATATTTTGGCGCCGAGAATGAGTCAATGGTCGCATAGAGCGGGGCTATTAATAAAATTGTCCTATTATGTTTTATTAGCGCAACACATAGAAATTTAATTTTGAGACTTCCAAATTTCAATTCTTATCTTTTAAATGAATAATCGCATATTTTAACGAGGTTCATAAATATTCAACAATATAACGAGTGACGAAGATCAAGGTTCTCACGATATGCAAAAAAATTAACGTGGGAAATTTCAAGTTGAAGTTGAGTGGAAAAAATCGGATCCTACTTTTGCACCATCTGGCTCCCGAAGCGACTCGGGTACTGGCGATATTTACGAGGAAATTTGTGAATAAATCATATGAGAGACGGTTGTTTACGTTACACGTACTCAAGTGGTACGAGTCAAAGAGATCAAATACGCGTCGGGAGCAACCAAAATGTTTAGTGAAGGTGCCTTTTGAAAAGGTATTTACAGCTTAAAACGTCCGTTTAATGAATTTATTGCTCTTAACGTACATTTCCTTTATCAATCAAGAACCCTTACTTGTTTAATGACTTTTATAAACATACTAAAAACTTATTAAATAAAAAACAACAATTAGCAGCAAATGCATAAAAATGTTGAGAACATTTCCAAAGAAATAATTGTATGTTCTACGACTAGATCACTTGGTGCATTGGTAGCAGTCAGTCAGCAATTGGCGAATTGTTTTTTAAATCTAACAAGAACCTTATAACAATCGTTGGCAGTTTTTCAAAACAGACCTATCACAGACATGACAGTGCATCGACTTGTAATAAATAAGTCAGTGCAGGGACTTACTGGTTCAGTTGCATTTATTCTCTACATTATACTATACATTCACAGCCTTATTAATAAATGGGTATTAGTCTCGGATTAGTTACTTCAGCTTTTGTCCTTTTTTAGCTACTGGAATATTTAGCTGGATCGAAAGAGACAAAAGATGGTGTAACTAGTCTAAAGCTAGTTCGTGTTTATTAATAAGGCTATATATGTATACGGATTGCGAGTTCGATTTCCTCGGCAGAAGTGTTTGTGTACAGAAAAAAAGCGCAAATACTTATTCTGAGTCTGGGTGTTGTGGGACCTTGTTTCTCGTAGTTCCTGGGTCCCTAGACACAGGGAATCCTAATCAGGGTCCAGGATCTATGTTTGTGATCATTGGCGCTATTATTTATTTATATAATTATATTCAATTTGAGGTTAAATATTACTTTGAATGGGTGTCAACACGTGTTTATGAAGTGTGTGCGGAATGAGACGAGAGAAGATATTGAGACAGTAAAAATGAATTTGATGTCGGATGGAATAGCACATTGGCCTTTCCTTTATCAAATAAAGCCATAATTTTATATAAGCTATTTCAATTAAGTGTAAAATTAAGCTAATCAATTTTTTTTCCATTTTGGAGATATGGTGGCTCAGCGACAAAGCCCATTAAATAAATAAAAGAAAAATCTTTTAGTAATCTATCCCGCGTGCAAATACTAACACTTTTTACACTTCTAGTCAAGAATCAGAACGGAAAGGAAAGGAACTAGCAACAAAAACAAATTGCGATCCCAAAGCAGAACGAGATAACAGATCATTATCCACTTATTGGGAGGAAGCTGTAACCGCTGGAATCGTTATAAGCAAATGGAGCGTACGAAAAAAATCTCAAAGTTATAGACAGGCAGGTTTTTATAAAAAGAGCTGCCGTTGCTTTGAATTGGCTTCGATTTTATTTGATGTTCAGTTCAATCACTTATCATTGGATTTACGCGATAGACGTAACAGAAGATAAATTCAAAGGTATTTTCTACCAAATCACATTTTTTATTGTTTATTCGAAATTTTTAGCCTGACTGTAATTTTTGATTTCGATTAATATCAATCGACCTCAGACTCCTTAAATGAATTCATAAGTTTTTTGTGTCCATACATACAAATGTTATAATTTTTTAAAGTAAATCTAAAACTATCTGTCGTCACATTTTCGACTAAGCGACTAAACCTACCCAAATAAAATTTGATAAAGAAATAGAACCCTAAGGAATGACATGGGATATTTTTTATTGCGATCCTTTTGTATCGTAAGTTAATTCCCACAAAACCTGTAATGAACACTGTGCGTTCAATTAAGTTTGGGATGATTTTGAAATATTATCAAGTCTTTGTAACTTAAAACTTTTACGATCGACTGCTTCCATGGATTGAAAAATCATGTGAACTAAAGCGAAGGTTTTAGGTCAGTTACGAACTGCTTCAACCTTAAGATCCTTCAGTTTAAGCTGACTTTGAAGTTATATAAAAGGCAAATGCTCTTACAGTGTTACTTTATCAACAAATGTTACGGCGTTTGATCACTTTGACGACAACCATGGACTACTGACGAAACATTTGGATTGAAAAAAAGACTTCAGACGACAGGATAAAAAAGACGATTTTCAAACTATCTCCGTTTTTCCACTTTCCACCCTTGTTCCTGACGAAGACGACCACGCGACTTTTCAGTTATTAAATTATAGGTTGAAACACTGATTTGATCATAAAGGTTATTAATTTTACTTCAAATATAATGCAGTAGACTACTTCTTCTTATACTATAATAGTTTTTATTAGGTGATGATATTATGTTATCATTATTTGTTTCCTTTTTTAATAAGGCTATTTCTTTAAGAGAATAATAATAATTATGGAGAGAACATACAGCACCCAATGCTAGTTGACGTCATATTGTCCTTGAACTTATTGTTTTTCTATTCATTTTCATTCTTTTAGATGGTTTCTTCTTCAGATTTCCTTATTCCCATGTTCCGAAGTTTTCTTTCACTTTTTTGAGCTATGAATACACGCACGGGTTTTAAACTTATCACCAACACTAGCACTTTTAGAAATAGCTATTATTTATATCATGTATTGTATCATGTATTGTATCATCATTTACGTTTGTAATTTAAATAAAACGTTATTTTAAATTAAAAATTATGAGTAATGGTAATTTAAACCTACTGCTAGGTAATGTAGAAACACACGCAGTTTTAAATTAAGCTAAACAATTTATTTATTTATTTACAAGCACACATACAAGATACATATTTGTGAATGATGTATTAAGTACATTGTATAACTTAAGTATAATATTACATTTTACGGAGCCCTAGATCCCACACTAGGCGTACCTGTGTAATTTACGTCAAAATTTTCCAGACTTGTTTCAAGCAAGTAAGCACCTAAGTAAAATATTTCTTTAATTAAGTCTAAGTTAATTAATACTAGACTCATAAATTTAACATGATGTTTTTCTTTTAGACCTACCGTTTACGATCTACGACATAAATTAACTATAACGTGTACTTTAGTTTTAGGGCCGGTTTAAATTGGATCTTCGTCATAACTATTAAAGGGCTAGCTAGAGTATTGTTAATCGTCACGCTAAGGGACATTTCTATTCATAATGATGGTTAGTATTAGTGAAACGTTAATACTCTTACATTGGCTATAAAAGCATTTAAAAAAATAATCACTTATGTACGTTTTACAAAAGTTTTGCCGCTCCCAAGTTCGCACTTATGTCCCTAGACCCCGGTTTCTTGTGCGCCTGTAAATCTAGTGTCAAGTCAACTTGGCAGAATAAATACTTTACGCTCATTGGTTGAGACAGCCGATGATCAACAAGCAACCAATGAGCGTTCAGTATTTAGTCAGCCAAGTTGACACGAATTTAACTAATGTATACGAGAACCCAGTGCAAAGTATCGCACAGCTAAGGTGTATTTTAATAGACTTTAGCACAGACGAGAATTTGTATATGATTAGCCAAAAGAATGGTAGTAATTTTTGCCCTAGATCCAAATCAAGATAAGATAAACGCACACAAAGCGCGCAAAAAGAAGGCACCTAAATGTCCAAATATTTAGGTGCCTGTATCCTCATTAGATCGGTATGATAATAAGCTTAAGAAGGTGCCAATAGTAATTTCCATTCCAGTTATAACAAAACAACATAATCACCGGACACAACAGTCAACATGTTTTACTTATACTTACAACTAATAATTATATGCACAGAGTGCGGGCCGCAAGCGGCCCTATAAATGTAATCATAAGCTACGAATTGAAAAAAAAAATGTTTTCTGGCTTGCATCTTCTATAATAACCTGTTATCAAAGAAATAAATAATAAATGAATATCATGTGGCACTAATATTAGATCTTAATAGCTACTGTCTTTGTCTGTTTTTAAGTAATTATTGTCACAATCAGCGAGGAGTCAAGTGGAATGTAAACTACATGTTAGAAAGAGATCTACAACGCTAAAAGCAATAAAAATAAATAAACAAAGAACAAAAAAAGACAAAAAACTATGTATCTATGAAACTAGAAACTATGTATGTGATCGTTGTTCGTTATTTATTTAATTAACACGTATTTGTAAAAACAAATGGTGTTACGATCAAAGAGAATGTCTGTAATTTTTTACTTATGTTAACAGCTTATATTCCATCAACCTTCCAAAATGGCAAGGGCCCAGTCATAAAGGATACCCAACAAACTTCATCGGAATCGGAATGCATGTTCCATGTAAGGACACAAGCTATTGTTTATTCAATACTAAAAGGAAATATTTGAACAGTCACACTAGCTTATTGAGAATGATTTGAAGTAAATTCACACCAGAAACCAGAAGATAAAAAAGCAAAGAAAGGAGGCAATTACGATAATTTCTTTTTTCTTGCTATTTTTCGTGAACTCGGGTCCAAAGGCACACATTGAAAAACGACACGATTTACTAGGTACTCAGGTGGATTTGTATCCAACAGATATATATGATAGCAGTGTAATACTAGCACTGGAGACAAAAGTAAAAATAAGCAACATAGCATTCCGTCCACGTACAACGCACGAGCCCAATGCAAAAATAAAAGAAAAACGCATACCGCTATTAATCTTAGCAACCGTAATGTTATATAGGTAATGCAATAGTTGTTACGGACGGGTGAGCGGAACGTTAATAAAGGAAATAAATACTTCTTTTTTGTATTACATACATAAATACTTACTGAATAGCAGAGCCAAAGAACGTACACTTTGTTACGTTAAAACTGCAAAGGCCGCCGTGGTGATGCACCAAGACAAGACCTGTCTTGATCGAGAATAACGTTATTCTCGATATACAGAATTAGGATGTCAAATTCTCAGATATTTTAATTAATGTAACTATACAATTAGGATGTCAGACATTTTAATGTAACTGTACTCTATAAGAGTAACCGAAACGCACAACATCGTGCAAAGAAAAAAAATAAAGGCACACCGAAAAGACACATATGCAGTAAAGGTACTTACTGAATAGATCTAATTTGGTCTGAAATCAAAATTGCTCGTTTTATTCCAGAAAATGTTGTTATTAGTTTGCTCTCCTTGATTCTTACTCGCAACTATTTTGTCGGCTTTAGTCGTTCGCATTGTGCAGTACGTAAAAGCACACCTAAAAGACACTAATGTCATGCATATGCATTAAAGGTAGGTACCGAATAGATCTCATTTGGTCTGAAATCGAAATTGCTCGTTTTATTTCAGAAAATTCTGTAATTCGTTTGCTTTTCTTGATACTACTTTTTGTCGGCTATAGGCGTTCAATGATGCTCAACATTTGGATTGTGAGTCAACGTTTGTTTTTTGGTCGTCATCGATCATTTAAACTTGAACCTTAACAAGACATAGAATGCGGACGTCAAATATACTTATTGTCATTTTAAAAAATTGCAGTTCCTTCAATAGCACCGCGTGTTTCCTTATTCAGCTTCTGTCTCAACGTAATTACAGTAATATGCCTAACGGTGATTCGTATTTCAATGAGTAATTAGCAGTCAAGTTCACAGGCTCTGCATTTAATTGTTATAGCAAAGTCGTAACCTTTGACATAGAGTTGTGACTTCTGTAAGAAGCTCTTCTTCATTTGAAGAGACATCAGTCATTTAGTCTAAAACAGAAAGGAAGAAAATGTATTTACAGCTAGTTGTTGACACGAAAACGTGTGAAAAGCAAGCAGTAAACAGGTAAAAGGCAGCAACAGCAAGCAGGTAAATAAATAACAATAACATTAATATCTATCCTGTTTACTTTCACATTTACAATAATAAAAACAAACATGTCACAGTAAACCGTTCTTTTTTTTTATGGTAAAATGGGCATACGTTTGACTACAACTCACCTGATGGTAAGTGACGAAGTTGTCTAAGGTGGAGCATGCTTGCCCATGAGATGCCCATTCACTCTTGACTTAAAAAGACCCAGGTTATACCCAGGAGGAAACTGTTGCTGGAAGAGCATTCCATTCCTTGGCCGTTCGGAGTATAATTAATGACCCAGCAAAACGCTTAATGCGGACCTGGGGTACACTAACGACGTAAGGATGTGAAGAATCACCAAGTCTTGTAAATAGTTCTATGATGGAAAGGGGAAGGGGAAACGTGTCACTTTTATTGTGTTATTGCTATAAACTAGTTCACAAGGCAGTTCAATGATAATATCATATATCAAGGAACAACGAGAGACTAAGGATAGGAATTGCTCCTTTGTAGCTTCCGATAGTATAATGACTTGACTAGTACAATGACTAAATACTGAGTGTTATTATATAATTGAGTACCCTTAATAATTATGCTTTGCAACTCTGTTTCTATTATTTTATTTACCATTACATATTTTATAATTGAACATTGATTTTTATGGTTTATAACAGTCACTTTAAAATTCTATTCTTATAAGCTTTATTACTGGGCAGTATTTTTGCTTTTTTCATTTCTGATCATCATTTCGGATTATAATATATAGAAACTCAAAAACGAATAATTCAGAAAAGTTCCCACGGAGCTAATAAACGGAGCCAATTTATAATTCTAGCTGCAGATTTAGTTAACACAAACAATCGATTGTAGATTCGTCTTGGTTGTTTTTGGGTGGCTATAAAGTTTTATTTGACAAGGATCGAGCTATGTTTAGGTTTAGCAATCGACATCTTCTCTAGCAACTTCAGTATGCTAATGATAATGTATAAGTATGCTACCGTGAATCATCATCCACGATTATGGCTTAAAAAACATTGAGAGGCACGTTTATGTGTAGCTAGTTTTTATTTTTCTTCACTTGTAGACAAGCAGTCACTGATCAGCTCTGGGATCAAAATTTTTAGGCCTAATTGGCCTAAAAAAAGTTTAGCTTACGACAGCGACCGGGACCGACGGCTTGGCATGCCCTCTGAAGCATGGTAGCGCTCTGTTGTAAATATATCCACTTTGCATTGGCGATTCTATCTCAAACTAATCTAACAATTCTTGATAATCTTTCACGCATGTGTCAGCGCGAACTGTAAAGAAAAATTTTACTTTACAACACAATCCATTCGTAGCAAGAAAATTTCTCAACAAGTTTTAACTCCAGTAAAAGTAATCGAAAATTGTACAGCCTCCAAGGATTTTCTAACAAATCTTACGTACGCGAAACTTTATCCGCCTACATATCCCAAACTTGAGCTACCAAGTCCTAATTTAAAATTCCCACGTCATGTAAAGTTGAAAACTAAATTCGAAGAATTTATAACACCGTACGACGAGTCAAAGGATTCTCTCACGATATCCGAAACGCATATTAATATTAACACAGCTGAACGTTTTATTGAAGCGGTCACTGGAAATCCCAGTAAGTAGTGGACATAACTCTGGTTACGGGTATTGAATACTAATTATTGTGGCCAGCCAATTTATCGCGAATCAAGGAACACTTAAGGTCTGTGTCACAGAAATGTAGGTAGATAGAAATATTTTTTTGGTAGATGTTACTTACAACTCGGACTAGTTAATAAAAATTCAAATTATAAAGGTACAGACTACGTGGCTACTTCGATAAAAATCGATGATGGTGTAAGATCTAGTAATGCTGAACACCATTAATCATATCATACTATGTGAAAAATAAAGCGATAACAATAGTTTAATCATCAGTTTATTTAAGCAAACGGATTTAAAGTTAATTTCATCAAAATTCAACGCCACAGTCATTAAACATTGACCAACTAGAGTTCTCATATCTTTGATTTAAGTCTGAGAATCATTGAATTCACTGTTTCACTTCCTGTCTTTACGTGAATGTTAACAGTATCTTATTTTAATGGCTGAATTACTATTCTATTAAAGTAATACCAACGTTTATAATTAAACTGACTCTACAAGCTACACTGAGATATCTTTATGACTTGAACAACATGTGGAAAATTTGTACTAGACTGTGTCCCTACTCTACACGTTGCAGTATAGATACAACCTCAATTAGCAAACAGTCACGAGTCCACTGTGCTACATAACAGTGCTACTACTAAAAGTTAAGATGAAATGTCAGAATATGTCACCTTGAATCCTCCGCAAATTCTTTCTATGAAGAATATTCCGTTAATTGTTAAAAAGAATAGAACGGAGAAGTTGATTTTAAATTAAATAGTTGTTACTTTTACTTACTGGTACTTAATTTTAAATTAAATGTCACGTCTAAACATAAAATAGCAAGAAGTTCTTGTTTCAAAGTATAGGAATGTCGTTTCCAGACATTCTGCAATTCTTCTCGGCACCTGCCTTGCCGCTGACACGGCGAACTTGCGTGTAATGAGAATTCTCTTTGAAGTTAATACAACTATATGAGCACACTTTAGAACCTTGTCATTATACCTTAATTTGGTATTTCCTTGATTAGTTTAGAAACCGTTACCTTTAGCTGTAACAAAGTTTTAAAAATACTTAGGAATTTTTTCTTAAGAACCTTGTCCTACCAAGTCTAATTTTTATGCCTGCTTAACGTCAGTTTGAAGAGAAGTTTGAATTTTATAACGACAAAGATAAACATTGAAGAATGTAAGGGCTAGTAATTATATACATATTATTGCAAAGATCGTGACAGAATCGAGAACAATAATTGCTATATGTATATGATATATTTGCTATGACCTTAAGACTAAGATCATCCTCTGAACGGTTATGTAATAATAACATTGATTCAATAATGTCTTATTGTGCTGCAGTTCAGTTATAGGAAACTGCTAGAAATAACACTTGTTAAATATTCGCGACTTGAACTCATATTACTTTTACCGAGTTTTCGGTAGTATATCCACTTATTTCTACTACGGTACCAGTTATTTTTGTAGGTATAGGGAAATAAACCATGTGGCAGACAAGTTGGGAAGTAATAGGTTTGCGTGGTACAGGCATAACATACTTGGGTATCATGCGGAAAGGTAAACTGCATGTTTACGACACTGAATGATAATAAAAAAATGCTGATGCCGAAAAGTGGGATTGAACTACCTACTGCTAAGAGGATTGATTATACATCCATGTATGTGTGCTAAGGAAGTGATTTTGTTGAAATGATGATTGAGATGATAACTGGATGTAAGTGAAGATAAAAACTGGTGCACCAACTTCACTTAATACCTAACTACTTTGATGATGATTGTAGAACGAGACGAAAATTAAACCTACCGTCAACATTTGCACAAACTAAAAAAATACAAAACTGAAAACCGTCCAATCGCGTTCCTGATTCGAATGTCACGGACGCGGCTGAGCGCATCCGAACCGGCATCGGCACGAGTATGGGAGCAACGCCCCACCACCTGTGCCATCACGATCTTAGCATAGCACGGAATGCGAATGATGCGAATCTGATGCACGAGGTTTCAGGTCAAGCATTCGTTTTTTAATATTATTTTATGTCTTTAACTGCAACATTACATTAGATACCACAATCTCCACGTGTTTATGGTATGCTGCCGACATCGCGGACGCTCGTTTTTCCGTAAGTTCCCCTCCATTGCTCAGCACAAGTACATTCGTTACGCCACTATTTGATTTTGAAACTGTGCCTAAGCTACAAACCTATCGAAAGCAGAACAATCAATATCGAGAACATTTGCACGAACTACAAAATATCTTCTTAGGAGACAGGACATAAGTGGTGCCAAATGACTATATGATAAAAAGTACTTAATAAAGGAATTTATAGTTTAATAAAAGAAAATAACCGTATAAATTTAATAGGCGACACGTGAATCACAAAGCTGTGCTAATTGTCGACATAATGACTATGAATGAAAATTTGCTTCCATTCCGCACCCGTCTCCAAATGCTTCACTCTAACAATATGAACATAATATTGGCTTAAGGTTGCAATTTGCTTAAAGGTAATGACTTTCTTGTCTTTTCTAGTGCCGAAATCGTTTTAGTTTTTAATTATGAACTTCGCTGTTCAAATATAAAAATGAATATGAAACTGAACAAGAACACGACGGAAAAATTGCAGACGGTCTATCGATACGATAGTCTTGTTTGACAAATCCTGACTACTGATAAAACTTACAAGCATAAATACACACAGACATACACAAAGAAGTTGTCAGACATAGCTAATTATGTATATGTGCTGTGCTTAATTTTCAAATTTTTCAGCATTTTACGTTCATGACACTACCCAAAATTAAAAAATGAACTCTATGGAGTATCCACATAAATATTATCTACGCTCATTCTGCTGCTGTTACATTCAAAACCGAGGAAGCCGTAGCGGCGTTAACAAAATCTGCCCGAGCTTTTAGCGCAAGAAATACCTATTCCAGAAGCAATTAAGTATTCCCTTAAGACATCGAGCCTCGACTGTGGTCCGCCACTTCATTACTATTCACAAAGTGTATCGCATTAGAACCTCTTATAAACGGGATTTAGCTTTTTAGATCGTCAAAAGCGTAACAGCCTTCGCGCACTCGATATCATTAGACAAAAAATCGTCACAAATTACAAAAAATCTCAACCAACCAAATCGAATAAGTCCATCCAAATAACATTAAGACACTCACCGCAATCGCTTTACAGCGCATGGGTATATATGGTGCAAATATAGTAGCGATTTAGCGAGCATTTCGTGTCTTGTTCTTTCGTTCTCTTCGGTGACTATGAGTCACGTAAGTGTTATTGCATTTTGCCTATCAGCTCTTTATAGAAGACACGCTAAGAACCTGCTGACCGTCAGCGTCAAAACTCTACAATCACGATGCTATGAATCATTATTCATATTACTGGATCTTTCCTATTATTGCAATGCAATCTTTCGTTGAATCTATTACCGAATTGTTAATAAGTTAAACCTATATTACAAAGACTACCCACTCAAGACTCAAACCAAGCAAGCATAATTGTGTAAGATTTGATATCGGCAGCTAATGCAGCTTAACTACATCAAACAAAACAGCGTCGATCAAAGTGCGAGGAGGTTGTAATAAAAGCAATCTCGATGATCCATCAAATCAGGCTAACGCCGACACGGAGCCATTAAGGCATGTCCAATGTCCATATAAAAAACTTTCGCACTAGCACGCCTAAGACTGTTTCGAAAGACGCCGTGGACCGTGAACATTCCACTGGTCAGTAAGCATGGAATAGACAAAAACACCTTCAACTTATCTGGGTAAGCTTTCTCCAAGTACAGGGAGCTTGAAATTCCTCTCTTGAATGTTAGTGCAACTGATAGTATATAGTCGTCTGAAGTAACTTGCACAGTGGAGTCGCTAATCATTGAAAAGTACAGAAGGATTTGTAATGTCAGTGTCAACTGTGTGTTCACAAAACTATAAGTAAATGTAACTTCGGTGGAAATAACTAGAGACCTTCCCTAAATAGTCTCTCACACATCAATGTTTAAAAATTAGAATTCATTATGCTTATTTTCTTAATTAGAATTTAAATAATATTGTTTTACAAAAAGCTTTTCTTGCAAAATTAAAAAGTTCAGAATCAAGTCTTGGGTAATTAATTCTTTTGGGGTCAAAAATATATTATAATGTCATTCTTACTTAAAACCGGTCAAGATTTTACAAATTACCAAATTCGAAATGCAAATGATTTACTTATTTTGCATCAAAATCTTCATCCATTTCGCTAAGAAGTCATTCGCCCAGCTTTTTATGTTCACAAAAAAAATTCACCGGTTCCATTGAAGCGCACCGTGCGTGCAGCTGTTGAAGAGTTCAAATTGAAAGTCACCGTTAACCGCCAATCATGGATCCAAAGCATGATTAAAAAGGGAATATAATGTTTTTTATTAAATACTAAAAAATCTACTTAGAGTTAGACGCTGTTGTTGAAGAACAATAATAAAGTGGTTCGGGATGTTGTATTTTCTCATCCATACTCTCCGAGTCTCGTGACTTCTACTCAAGTACTTTTACTACGCTTTCAATTGATTTGCTACAGTAAAATCAAAAATTAACGCAGATAGATTCTGTTTTCAAAAATAATTTTAATGGCTAGTGTAGTATTTACATAGCAGAATTGTCCAATTTCTTCCCCACATCGATATCTGCCTGAATAATAACTATCGTACTCATTGTGATTTTAGTTCTGAGCGTTTTATAACCAAAACTTCTCTCTTAGTTGAAGATGACCCATAGAAAATCTATTCTTTAATTACTAAACACAGCACGCTTAGCCAGCCTTGTTTTCGATTCGGTTTGCTACGCTAACGTAAATCGTTTATCGCAGCAAACATTACTCAAGGGCAATCGGCAGGTGAGATGGAATGAGCAACAGACACGAATGCTCTAATCTGGAACTGTTTCCTGGTGGTTTCTGAACGATTTCGACCCATCCAAATGTTGCGATTGGTGTTTCTTGGCTAGAACACGTGAATCAAATATAGCGTGGTAAAATGCGAAAGTACTAGAATATGAATCTTTGTAATCGATATACAGTGTTAATCTTTCAAGTAGGCGTCGATGGACTAATCCGAAGTTATGGGAAATAATAAAAAAAATGCTCAGTCTAAAGTCTCAGGCCCATTTGATGACATTGAATCTTAGAGTTATGAGAGCATTATAATCGTAACTAATAAAAAATTGATTTTAAACTGAAAATTGAAGAATCAAATCAAAGCATGTTTAAATAGGAAAGTAATTTTAAATTCAAGCTGAATAATTTTAAAATTGTGATTGTACAAAATACTTTGTATCCCTAAAACCTTAATCTAAAGTACTCATCCGGTATCCTTCAATATAGCCGCTTGGGAATAAGGATAACAGTCTTTAAGAACCTTTTATTTACAGAGGAATCCTGTAAACAGTAAATAAGATCAAAAGAGATTATTTCGGCTAAAGACAACGTTAATGAATATGTAAATTACAGTGAATAAACCTGTAAAGTAGATGATTACAAATTCTGCTGTTAGCAGAAAGAAATTACAAAATTCAGAATTGTGAAATGTTTTTTTAGCAAAAGAACTTACTTTTAGAGAACTAACTTTTTTATAATTTTAAATATGTTTCGGAATCCTAAAAAAATGCTTTATATCTGTGAATATTTCAAACTCAAAAGGCCAATAGTCTTTAGTGATCAGCTAAACCAAAGACTGTATCCGTATTTTACAGTTTATTCTTCAGTAAAACGTTCCACTTGTTCATAGTAGCAAGAACAAGGAAGTTTTCTTAATATTTACAGATCGAAGTAACCACTTACATTCAGTAGGTGTAATTTATTCTTTTCGCAATAGGAAGACGAACGTATAAAATCCAATCTAAATTCTTTCCAAAGTAGGTGTCATAACATCAGTTATTTTTATCATCTGATAGTGGTTTTATTTTTTTACGAGATGACTGGTCATTTTGAGTCATGCGATTCAACGGATGAATTGGCTACCTATACAATAGAGGGGGAATAACGGGCCAGCAAATTCAGTTAATGATTCAGTAAATGTTTTCGATAAGAATAATCTGTGCATACTACCGTTGTCAGCCAAGATTTATAAAAACGTTTTGTTTGCGATTGAAATTGAAATAATTAAAATTGAACTAAAATTCAGCGAATTAAAAGAGTTCATAATGGTTTTGTTCAATCTCATTACTACCATGTCTCATCTATCAGGTCTTATTTCAATACCTTCAACTTTTTTGTTGTGATAAATAATGCAAATGCATTCAATCACTCGTCCCACGTTAATAGCAAATCATTATTTACTGTTAGAATAAAAAAAAACCGACAAGAAGATATTAATCTAGATATTGCTTGGCATTCGTGCGAGCAAAAAGTGCAGTGTAGCTGTAATTGTATACATAGATGATGTTCCATCGATGAATTTGAAAAAATCAGAAAAGATTTGCGCAAATATTTGAAATAAATTCTGAATTGACTGTACAGTTAACATTTACACTGATCTCTTATTAAGAGTCAATCACATAAAACCTAATCAGTAAGCACCCGCGTGTTATTTGAAATGATTGTTTGCTAAAAATTCCCATACAAATCAAATTCATCCATCAGACAAATAAGTTCTTGTCATGTACAATTGCAATTAATTAGTGTGTGAAGAATAGAGAAATTGATAGACTATTCTCAAACAAATCTCTATAAAAGTTGGCAATACCCCTTTGTTACTCATTTCTCATGAACGAAGAAAGGCTGAATGTGACGGAAAAGCTTCAATCTCTACATTGTTGGAAACGGACGTAGAATACAATATTCTAACACGTTAAACGTATTCTAGTAAAAGACGTGACTGGGAATTAAGTATGACATAAATTTACCTTTTGTGTAAAAAAAATTGTAACGATGACATCATTTTGGATACATCTATAAAGTTCTCACTGATAGGACTGAAGTCATATCCTAAAAGATAATGTTACCAGAATATCGGGTTGTCCACGAGATTGTGGTAACATTATCTTTTAATAAATATTATTTTATTTTTATATAATATTATCAGTGTTGGCACTAAAATAATATTTCCGGCTATCAAAATTCACAATACTCGAAAATATACAAACGCGAAGATCTTATCTTAACACTTGAGAAAATTTTGCCACATGGTTAGTTCTTAGATGTTACGATACGACAATAGAAGATGACTATAAACTTGTCATTCTCGGTTTGGCTATTACATGCTAATTTCTTTCTCCATTTTTGTATTCTATTGACTAATTAATAAAGTTCAGCGACTAGGAGAAATTGAGTACAATAATATCAAGATCCCGAATACAATACACGTATTTATGAAATTTGCTACTCGAACACCAAAGTTGCCAAAACTGATTAAAGTTCCAAACAATATCACAAACCGGACCGAGATTTTGAAATCCCAAATAAATTAAAATGAACTTACACAGTTTATAAGGGATACCCGATATGATGTATATCTAAAAGAGATTGTGGACCGTAAAGTAATCAGAAAAAGTCACATTTTCCTCTAAATAGTGGCAGAAACCGTTGCTGCACATTGTAAGAGAAATGATCCATTCATTGTTACTCTTGTACAACTTTGATTTCTGATTTAAACTAAAACCAACCCTAACACAGTAAGTTTATGACTCAACTTAAGAGTGAAGATGTTTGTATACTTAAGCCTTTTTATTAGGAATTCAAAACAGGAAAGGACGTTAAAAAAAGGGGCACGGCGGGAACACACCTGTCAGTGTTGCCAGTTTTTGATGTGAACGAGTGAATGGCGGTTCGTTGCAATGAATTGTTTGAATTTTAAAAAAGGAATTTGAAGTAGCGTTTCTGTTCTTATTCAACTAGATACTCGTACAATAACTTTCCCGCGAACATTCTGTCTGGAAGGCTTTTGTTTAGATCGAATTTGGTCCCGCCGCGTGGAGTATTTCTAACCTAACATCTAACTTGTGAAGTATACAATACCAATATTATCAAAGCACCGTTATTAATGAAGGTTTTGAGTTTGGACTAAAAACTAAACACAAAGACAAGAACAAAAACAAAATACGGGGTAATATTCAGGCAGGACGTCACAGGCGGGTGTGTCCGTAATCTTTGTCAACACAAAGTTGCATCACAAGTTGTAATACGAGGTCTGACGGATCAGTCAACAAACTATGGCCATTCATCCGCCCACGGGCAAATTCCGAACTTATGGCTTCAAATGCTCCTGTGGCCTGTCAATTTTGTATTTATCTCTGTGCTTTGCTACTATTATGTATTCTGTAATGTTAAATTTATATGGCAATATTGAAAGCGGCCATTTTGGGAAGTGGTCTTTATGTACCTAAAAGACAGTGTTAATAAGGGTTACAGTTAAAGTACCTATAGTGTTTTATATAGTAAATTTATGTTCTATTTCAGTTGTTTTAGTTTTAAATTTGTAATACGCTTGATGAAATTTATAAACGGCATGTCTTGGGAATTCACAATAGAATCAGTAGGCACAAAATAGTACAAAGTTTAGTCAAGTTTAAAAAAATCCATACTCTAGTTACCCAATAAATTTTGATGCTGGGATAAGAATCAGATTGATCGCGCTGAGCACGAGTACGTAGCCGGTACTCGTAATTACAATATTTTAGTCTGTGGCAGTCATTTAGGCCGTTTGTTTTAGATTTTCCTTTTTTACGTTTACCTAAATACCAAGACTGCCTGTGGTGTGGTGGTTGCTGAGGGCGGCTCATAACCCGGAGGCAGCGGGTTTGATTCCCGCGGCAGGAAAAATATTAGTCCACAGAAAAAAAAGGCCAAATACTTCGTAGTTCCTGGGTCCGTAGACACAGGGAATCCTAGTTAGGGTCCAGGATCTTTGTATGTGATCGTTGGGCGTTATTATTATTATAAAATATCGCAATGTCTTCAACACATTGTTATGTTTCCTCTATAACTCTATGACGTATGTAATAGAGTTGTAATTTGCAGGCAACTCGTTAGCAGTCATTACAAATCTGCCACATTCGTGCTTACACTTCTAATCCACGCCCTGAGGAAAAACAATCTTATCAGCAGGCCTAGCACGGCCGGTGGACAACTTCTCCCCAGGGAGTGGATAACAAACTTATCCTCGTTGTCACTTTATTCCACCCTGCGAGCACGGCCGCGGCAGTGGAAAGCTTTATCCGGGGGATAAATGAGGGGAGTAGCGTTTTTAGTTTTCTCTACCGTATTGTTGCCAGTATGAGAAAATTTAACTAAAATTACATTTCATGCTTCAATATTTTGTTCAGTCCATCAAACCATCGATAATTGTTCGGCTAAATATACGGGGATTGAAGACAAAATATAAAAAATTAAGAAACAATAAGGTTTTTGAGTCTGTGTCCCCTTGTTAATCAAAGAGTATGTAACGACTACTAGGTATATGAGTGAGAGTAAGTGAATAGTTTATATTAAATTTTATTTTGTTTGTAATATGAGCGGAAAAACGTGATTGATTATTGTGTAGTAGTTATATATTAATTTTTTATATGTATATATTTTATAATAAAATATACTCAAAAAATATATGCATCATTGAATTACGTAAATTAAATAATTTCCTTATTAAAACTAAACAAATAATTGTATTTTCATGAATATTTCGCTATGTATTTTTTTTTGTATTAAAACTTATTTCCCGGGATTTAGAAGGGTTTACTTGCATTCCGAATGCTCCTCCCGGTGTAACTTTCGCTCCAAAATTCGAGTTCCCTCGATTAAACGTAGTTATAATAGGCACGCGACATGTTTGTGCCTATTAAAACACTTTGACTTCTTTATACCCACCTACCAGAGTCGAAGATAAATACTCTCTGCTTTGTGTCAATTCAAGAGAATATTATCCACTTTTTTCCGAGTCCGTGCTCTGAAGCTGGGAGTAGCGGGATATAATGTCTACGATAATGTCAAAGGGAAATATTTCTTTCCTCTCCTCGTTGCCGTGCTACGTAAGGTGGAGAGGGGGATTATTTATACTGACAGGTGGAAAAAACCGGGGGAAAGACAATTTCTCCACATGCCGTGCTAAGCCTGCAGCAGAAACAAAAAAAAAAAAAAAACAAAAGACAAAAGCTATTGAAATTTAAAATCAGATTACAATCGATAGAGATCCACACCTACGTCGTGATATTTATTTATGAAATTAAAGAACAATGAAACTGTAATGGCGTTCAAGAGCTGACTAATGCCGGTCTGTACTAAAGTTCGACGGTAGGTAGGTAGGTATGTCATAGAGGAATGAGTGCTAACTTATGAGGCATAAGATAAGTACCTAGTTATAATAATAATAATAACGCCCAACGATCACATACATCCCATCCCTAACTAGGATTCTCTGTGTTTAGGGACCCAGGAACTATAACGACTATGGTCCCACAACACCCAGACACAAAACAAGTATTTGCGCTTTTTTTTCTGTGCACAAGTACTTGTACTGCCGCGGGGATCGAACCCGCCACCTCCGGCTCATGAGCCAACTTACTCAACCACCATAAGACAAATAAACTGTGCAGAAGTGATTATCACCTAGTGAATAAGTAGTATAGTGATTTGTTACTTTATTGTTGCTACTTAGCGCTGAAACAGCTGCACTGATTTTGATACTATTTCGTTTAGTATAGATTATTTAGCTCTTAAGATAAAACAAGGATATTTTCTGAATTCTTAAAAATGTGCGATTTCCGGAGAGTGTGATGCTGTAATCTTTCTCAAGGTTATCGGGATACTTTTTGCCTCGATGAATTAATATGGTTCCTAATATACGCCCACGCGTGCGTGCGCCGCCAGCAGCCAATAAATCTAGTATTACCTAGTAATATAGGTAATAATTAAAACTAACAAGGACTTCATACCCTTATTATAGGTACCAATCAAGATCGCAATTTAGAGATGAGCTGAATGACTAGTAAAATTTTAACAGTTGAATAACCCGACAGATCGCAGAGAGAAAAGCGTCCTATCCTATTGAAAACAAACCATTCATTGAAATTACGAAATTGAGCACTCACAGATTTAGAACCTATCCATCATTTCTTTCAATACAAGAACGGATTACTCATTTCATTACACAGTATTGAGAACAAACAAAAAATATGAGCTATTTGCGGCAGTTCTTTTTACTTAATTCTTTCGTCTGCCAGGAGTGAACTTTATGAAACGCGGTAGTAATATTAAACCGGTATTAAACTTCTACACATTGTTTTACTGGCGCTGTAAATTTTTTAATGATTAATTCAGAAGAAAAGCGGCCATACAAATTGTCCATATCGTTACTAATGTTATAATAGTGAAATAGTTTGTCTGTTTGCTTGTTCAAGCCAAAACGTCTCAACCAATTTGAATGTAAATTCTCAAACGGATTGGTACTTATTACCGGGATAAATGTAGAATTTTAGTCCCGTAAAACTGAGAGTTACCACAGACGGGTAAGCTTCAACCCGCAGATGCCTTATCGTTTATTTTGACTCATGATTTACGATTAATGCCTACGTACCGAAATATTTAGTTTATTGCGTCCGTGAATTTTGTGGCCGTCTTTTTACGTTGTCAGTTGGAATGGAAGCGAGCTCGACTCGTACCGTCATTATACAAAATCCCAGTAATCATTCATCATCACCAGTGATTTGACCGGTTAACCCGAGGGCCGGAGCACCTGAGGTAGTTTGGAAACAACAAATTATTTAAATTAGAACGCTACTAATAATAAGCCAAATTATTGATTTGGATTCGAATTACGGGCGTGGTAATGAAGTTTTATAATTAAAATTTATTATTTGTGATTAATGAAATGTTGTACCTAAAATCGTTCTATATTATTTTTTCCGTATTCTTACTATTTTAGCGGCAGAGGTGGTAAAAGGGATAAGTAATAATGATAGAAAAGAGACCATTGACGAACACAAATAAAATATTTGTCCACATCTTAAGATTAACCAATTGTTGTTAGCCAAAACCAGTTGTTAACCAAACCTTTTAAAGTTCCTTTTATTTATGATTATTTAACATCGTAGCTTTTCACTATCAAGTTTAAAAAGACATCCTTTTCATACAGTTTTTTTATTCCACCACCTGTCGTTTTTGTCAGGCTCAAGTTTCCAATCAAACAATAACAACTGTAGCTAAGTTAATTTCTTTAAAAAAAAAACAAGTTAATGAAATCCACGCCAAATGTTTATAAAGAAAAGGAACGAGCAAGATACAATTTTCATATCGAAACTTGAGTTACTGTAGTGAAACGTTCCGCTAATTTCCACGTGCATTTCGTTGCAGAAGTTGATGATTAGTCTCACATCTTCTTTTATGTGTGGTTCAGCCCCAGCTACAGGCGTTTGACTTAGTTTTAGCTACTCAGTCGTTAGCTATTGAGTCAAATGGAACCCAAGAACCAGATCATTTTTACTTAAGCCTAAAACAAGCTAAGTAGATTAAATTTGCATAATTTTAAGCATACAATTATGGAAATTGCAAACTCTCCCAGTTAATATTTCCGCTTGGTGTAATTTTCGACACGCAATACGAGAAAAAAATTAAACGGTAGCTGGTTGATATTAAAGCGGGTTTTGTTTCCTTAACGTATCAAAGGATGTCCGCTGCAGACCCCATAGGGGTCATTAAGTGTAAGATCTCCGTTTCTGCAAGTATTTATGTAGGTGAATATTTACTGGATCGTGAAATTACCGGACGATAGGACATCCAACGGGATGAACACAATTTGTCTGGATTGATATTATTTTACCCTATTACGGCATTAGCCTGTTATTGGGTCGCGTAGAAAATATATTAAGCTGTAATCGATAATATCTGTTAAGCCAATTGAACTTTTATTTATAGATCGATTAGTTTTGTAAGAATATATAAATCACTGTATCAGTAAGCCTGTGTGTAAATACATCCGATAACAAAATACTGAAAAGCCTTTAGGCAAGCATCGTTTAATTAGCACCACTTAAAAGTTAGGCTGGATATGAATCAGAGGCATCCACTCATAAAGATACGAAACCTGTTAATCAGCCACTTCCTCTGAAAAAGATTAAAAATACGAAAGATGTAATTGGCCCAAATAATTTTGAATTGGATGTCATTAAAAACGAGATTTGAACATTTTGAACCTGTTCAACATAAACTTTAAGTTACAGCAGACATGTTTATTTGTTTCGAAAGTTCTGATTCCGACGGATGATTACTTATTTAATGAAGAGCACAGGTCTAGGGGAAACTACTTTACTAGGTGGTAGGACTTTGTTGCAAAGTTCGTCTAGGTAGGTACCACCGCTTTGCCAGTTATTCTGCCGCCAAGCAGTAGTGTGCAAGCACTACTGTGTTCCGGTTTGAAGGGCACTGTAGCTAGTGAAATTACTGGGCAATTGAGACTTTATGATCTAATCTCACAGTCGAGTAATCTTATTACCAGACTGTGCTGATGTCTCAGGATGATGTGCGCAGTGCAGTGTCGCTTGAAACTCTATGTTTTAGGGTTCCGAGTGACACTGTTCTGTTATGGGCGGCCGTGGCGCTTAACATCAGGTGAACGACTAGCTCATCACATCATTCAATAACATTAAAAAAAACTTTGATTGAAAGTCTAAACAGACACTGCCAGGACTACAAAACACATTATCAAAACACATTAGCATTAATAACTATACATTACGATTACGAACGAATTGGACGTAGCACCACTTATTACCAAGATAATAATAAACATGTTCAAAAAAGGAAAATCTCTGGCCAACGTAGAACTAAAGTGAGACTAAGTACAAAATACAGATATACACGGTCTAAACGCTACGGGTAACGGTCTAAATGCTAGAATTTTTATTTATTATACGAGCAATTTGGAACACCAGAAAATAGCTGTGAAAAAACATGTAAGTATACCGTAGGATAAATACTTACCGGCAAGATTACATTTTGCCTCCAGTCTAATGTTATAGATATAACACGACTAATTTAATGTAAAACCATGTGCAAATATATCTTGAGTTACATCTGTTTTACCAACATCAACAAAGTCACACGATTCCTACAACTCGAGTAGTAATTTCGTCTCTTCAGCGGTTTATATGAGTTAAGGTAATAGGGTTATCAAAACAAATCTTGAGAACTTAAAATAGAAAATAAAAGGAAAGTATGAAAGGACTTATTTTTGGTTACCGAAAAATGATGAGGTATATTTTTTATTATATAATTGTTTGTAGACAAAACGTTTGACCAATGTCTCACTAGAAGATGACATGCTCGCCTAGAAGATATCTGTTTGTTCACTCTTGGAGTCTCTCACAGCCTTATTAATAAACGGGTATTAGTCTCGGATTAGTTACTTCAGCTTTTGTCCTTTTTTAGCTACTGGAATATTTAGCTGGATCGAAAGAGACAAAAGATGGTGTAACTAGTCTAAAGCTAGTTCGTGTTTATATTAATAAGGCTGTCAGATTTTAGTTAGATGGAAATAAGGACGCTGCGCCGCGCGCCTGTAGGTTATTCCACATGAACATTTGACAACTTCAAATGAGAGTATTTCTGCTAGTAAGAAAACTTTTACATAGGTAATGGCTTACATTATTTTAATAAATCTATGTCATCTTACATCATCTACAGATTACTTACAGGCAGCCCTATTTGTGAGGCGGGCACAACGTGAATTGTTAATACAACTAATTACAACAAACCAAACGCTTTTATTAAGTCAACATCCGACTAACAAATGTGGCGGATCAGTCAAGTTCAAGACATGAATGAACTGGTCACGACATGTCTTAGATCTCATGTTATGAAATAAACATATGAGTCAGTGCAATTGCTGTCAATTACAAAGATCAAGTACACATAAGAACCTTCTTAAAGTAACAAAGTTCACGCTTCTTTGTAACGTAGTGAAGGCAAAATAAATTGTTATTGTGGTAGAGTACTGAGATGGCTATTTTTTTTGTGTTCGGGTGTACAGACTGGGCTTTATTACTTGTCAATTTATGAACCTCTTTTGCAGTGTAAAGTTTAGGTAGTGTATATTTTAAACATACTAGGCAGAAATTATTTATTAGGTATACTTTTTTTATTCTTTGAACATTGCAGGCGATGATTTTTCATGACTATTATTGCTTGCAACTTACAAGAATTTTTGATCTTTTTTTTTATTTGATGTTTTGGCTCCACACCTCCGTGTATTTAGCCAGTGTCAAATAATTGATAATTTATCAAGTTAATAATATTTTACTCAAATATGTGTCAAGTCGAAGTCATCAAGTCAAGTCATAATCTAGTCAACGTCATACTCCTAGTAAAGTGGTGGCAACTTTACTTGAAGCTTCTATGGAGTTTTGGAAACAACACGAAAAGAAACGTTTCACCATCATTATACCATTTTCCTACACTCACGCCTGTAATCCAGAACTTAAAGAATATAATGCCACACTGAAAATAACACAAGTTTTGGAAAATAATAATACAATGCGGTGACGCAATCTTTTTCGCGTTCCCGCCAAAAAACCAATTTTTGATCTTTATTTTCTAAATCTGAACTGAGTCATAGATAGAAAAATTTAATCTATGATCTGTATGATCTGTGACGGAAATAAGCTATTGTTAACGAACACCGCTAGTACCTCAAATGTGAAGCCATACAACCAGTCACTTAATAAATAGAATTAATTCCTTCATTTACTAATTTGTCATAAATATAATAAATAGATATTTTGGTGGTGTTTTGTAAACGTGATCGATTATTTACAGTGCATTAAGCTTCAACAATTATTAATCGATAAGCGTATCGCTTAAGCCGAGTTAGTGAGTGGTTTTTCTCTCCGATTCTTATGTGAATAATTAGATAGTCTGAGATGTTAAGATTGATTGTGAGAAGAAGGAGTTCAAGCGGTGTTTAATTTAAAAACCCTCCGAAAGCACTCTACTATGGAAATCATAAAATCTATGGACGACGAGACTATCGAGAGGCACTTTTGTAAACTAGGAATTACCTACTTCCTTAAATACACAGACGACGCGACACTGCCGTTATTTAACGTTTTTACCTTTGAGACACCCTAATATTTCTATTCAAACGGTTGATAAAGTACCTACTTACAAACCCCAACCTGACATCAGCATTAACCTAAAATGCCATACAATTTAGTACAGGAAGGACCGAAACTAAACCTTAGAGATCTATACCTACATACATTTTCTACAAATTTACTTTGTGAATATTTGCGACTGTGGAAAACCAATCATATTATTATGTAGGTTAGATTACATTGTGTGCAACATTTTTTCAACGCGTTTAGGTCAGCAATTATCATCAGTTCAGCAGTCTATAATTAAATAACTTAGGATAGTATTTCCCAACTGAAATTGGTAAGCTTTTTATTTAAATCGTTTTTTTTTGTTTGTACCGTATTTTTTATATTATATTTAATTGCAATTTTTACATTGTTTTTCACTCACGTTAGTATTTTAAAGAATTATATGTAATACTGTTTTAATGCTAAAGCCATATTTTTTTACCGATTGCCTTAGTATGCAACGCGTTTATTTCAGCAATCTATAATTAGATAGTTAAGAATGTTAGTAAAGCCTTTTTCGTATAGTATTTAAATTCAAATAATTTATGTTCTATGTCCTTTTGATACCTGCCTTTTGTATGTCACTTGAATATAAAACTTTACAGCATATACCAGGTTGTTTTATATTTTATCTTTTATTCTCTAATATTACATATTATATTATTCTCGCCACTTCCACATTCTCTCACGAGAAACGTAACCCTAATAATGGTTATGGGCCCAGAACGGAAGGCGAAAAATATAATATTGTAGTGAGTGTCATTGCTGAAAAATATTTTTCTAAAAAGATTGTGATGAAGAAAACATTGAGATCTGAGGTAATTTTATTGAATAGTTAAAATGGCTACAACAAGAATGATTAAAGTTTTAACAAGAGAAAATTACGAGAGCTGGCGAGTACAAGCAGAGGCTTTACTGATCAAGAATGATGCGTTTGGGTATGTGGATGGTAGTAAACAAAAATCAATGGAGGAAAGAGCAGTGCAGGCATGGATTGTTGGAGATTCCAAGGCAAGAGCTGACTTAATCCTGAGTATGTCTCCTGGTGAGTTACGGCATGTAAGAGGGTGCAAAACGTCCAGAGAGGTATGGTTAAAGCTAGAATCCATATATGCATCAAAAGGACCAGCAAAAAAGACTAATATGTTGAAAAGGTTGACGATGATGAGATTCATCGAGCCTGGCGACTTTTATGAACATATTTCAACATTTTTTGATACAAAGGATAAACTGAGTGCAATGGATGTGGAGATTCATGATGACCTATTTTCGATAATGTTGCTCTATAGTCTTCCTATAGAGTTTGACAATTTCCGATGTGCAATAGAGTCCCGAGACGGAATTCCGAATCCTGAAACTCTAAAGATCAAAATCGTTGAAGAATACTGTTCGAGGCACAACTCTGAAGAAAAAGCAATGATCGCAAAAGAGAATTTGAGAAAAAAGAAGTTTAATAAACAACGGGAAACATTCAAGTTTAAATGTTTCAAATGCCATAAAATTGGACATAAAGCATCAAAATGCACGGAAAACAAAGAAAAAGATTCTGCAAAGTACGTTGTTGATAGTGATACATGTAAAACATCTTTTGATACCAGTTTTGATTCTTTTAATTATGTTACAGATCAATGTAATGGTGTGTACAACGGGAACGGAAACTGGATCTTAGATAGCGAGTGTACATCACATCTATGTAAGGACGTAAACAAGTTTGTGGAGGGTTTGTTACCGTCATGGAGTCAATTAAATTTAGCTTCCAACTTGACCACAAAAGTTGAAGGTGAAGGTATGGTCACGCTGTCTGCATGTAAAGGTGAATCCAAAACAAATGTTCAATTGCCAGACACATTGTACGTTCCCGATCTGCGATGTAACCTAATTTCAGTGGCAAGGATTACAGATAAAGGTTATACTGTAATGTTTACTAAGGATGAGGCCATAGTGAAAAATTGCCATGGGGAAATTGTCGTAGTTGCGGATCGTAAGAGTAATTTATATTACGTTAGGGAACAGAATGAATCTGCATCAGTAGTATCAGAGGATAATGTGTGGTTGTGGCATGAACGAATGGGACACTTGAATGCAAGGGATTTATTGAGAGTTTTGACCAAAGCTGGTATAAAAACTCAGAGGATAAATGAGCGTGAGCTGTATGATTGTGACGTGTGTGCGAGAGCGACGACTTTAAGAAAGAACTATCCAAAGAGTTTGAACTAAAAGACTTTGGACAGGCCGAATATATTCTAGGTATTGACATTGTCAGAGACAAAGGTGTCATTACGTTGTCACAAACGAAATATATTTGGAAATTATTACAAGATTTTGGAATGGAAAAATGTAAAGAATCTGTTGCAATTCCATTGTGTCCGAATGAAAAATTAATATACTCTAAAAGTGAAATTAATGTGCCTGTTGTGAATAATACACATGGATACAGGGAGCTCATAGGAAGCTTGATGTACTTGGCAACAGGAAGTCGACCAAATATAATGAATTGTGTGGTAAAGTTAGCACAATTCAATGAAAATCCGAATGAAATGAGTTGGAATTTCGCAAAGCGTGTGTTGCGATATTTGAAAAGAACACAGAATTACGGTCTTTCGTTTAAAAAGACTGGTGAGTCAATGGTAGGATACTCAGATTCGGACTGGGGAAGTTGTGAACTAGATCGACGTTCATATTCCGGGTATGCTTTCATTTTAGGTGGTGCGTGCGTTTCGTGGAAATCACAGAAACAAAGGTGTGTTTCTACTTCGTCTTGTGAGTCAGAATACGTGAGCCTATCACAATGTATGAAAGAAGCGGTTTATCTGAATAGTCTGCTTACTGAAATTGGGTTACTCAGGTATGCTAGAATTACTTTATATGCAGACAATCAGGGTGCTATTGCGCTAGCTAAGGATCCAGTTCTCCATTCTCGTTGTAAGCACATAGATATAAGATACCATTTTATTAGAGATGTGTTAAAGAATAATAAGGACATTTCTTTACGATACATTTCTACAAATGATATGACGGCTGATATATTAACGAAAGCCTTGCCTAGATGTAAACATTATAAATGCATGATAGGATTAGGGCTTCAAGATAATATATGTATAACTTAAGGGGGTATGTTGACTAGGCCTTGAGAGCATAAATTAAGGGGGCGTGTTAGTAAAGCCTTTTTCGTATAGTATTTAAATTCAAATAATTTATGTTCTATGTCCTTTTGATACCTGCCTTTTGTATGTCACTTGAATATAAAACTTTACAGCATATACCAGATTGTTTTATATTTTATCTTTTATTCTCTAATATTACATATTATATTATTCTCGCCACTTCCACATTCTCTCACGAGAAACGTAACCCTAATAAAGAACACATTATGTATTTTCCAATTAAGCTAGAAAGCGTAACGTTTAATGTTTATATTTAACGAACCCGCCCGCAGCTTCGCCCGCGGCGTGGTCTGTGGGAAAATTATTCAACCACCCATTTCACCCTCTTAAGGGTGGAGTTTCGAAAAATCCTTTCTTAGCGGATGCCTACGTCATAACATCTACCTGCATGCCAAATTTCAGCCCGATCCATCCAGTGGTTTGGGCTGTGCGTTGATAGATCACTATGTCAGTCAGTCACCTTTGAGTTATATATATTTAGACTGTTTCAGTGACAGCTAAAGCCATATTTTTTTACCGATTGCCTCAGTATGCAACGCGTTTATTTCAGCAATCTATAATTAGATAGTTAAGAACACATTATGTATTTTCCAATTAAGCTAGAAAGCGTAACGTTTCTTGTTTTTAATTAATTGCTATTCTTTATATAATTATTATCTTGCATCAATGTTTAAAAGGATTATAATGCCATTTTAATGACAGCTACGACCGTATTTTATAACGTACTTTAAAGTTTATTGTCTCAGTTACGTACGACAGATACCATTAAAATATTATGCTGATTACCAGGGATCAAGTTTAACTGCTGCTACACAGAGCATCGAAGTTAGACTCAAAATCCTGCTTAAGGACTTGAACCATGACTTTTAAAGCTATTCTGATCATCTTAACAGAATCAAGTTACTTATTTAGATATTTACTAATTAGACATTACAATATATAAAGAAGCTGTTTAGAATTTCACAGAGTACCATAATTCATAGATAGTCAAAAAACATAACAGATATAACCAAAAAAGTTCTTGCGTTCCTTTTCTTTTGTTTAGTTTAGATCGACCTTTTTAGACTATTCCGTTCTAAACTTGTTTCATTCATAAGTTTTACAAAAACCGAGTTCTCGTAACATCATCCTTGTTATCATTAGCACCTTTCGACTCCCACGAATGTTACCAAATACGTATTCGTATGGGAAAGAAGATGTTTGATCTCGGCTTCACAAGACTTGCCCATTTATGAGGACGTTTTATCTAGGCTGGGCTTTATTCTTTCATCTTAGATTTGAGGCCATCGTTTCTTCCTAGTAAAAGACTATGCATGTTTAAAGGAAACTATTGATCTCTCGTTTTGAATTTCTACATATGGGACTATTATTTTTAAAATATTGTTTTTGTAAAATGAACTGCAGAATACAGTAAGTTTACGTTTCATCACAGGTTTATCGAGATTTTGAACGCAAATATTTACAATATTGTTGCTTAGAAAATTGGCGAGTTTTTGTTTAATAAGTATTGTATCGTTTATTAGGTTAGAATTATCTTTTTATATTTAATTGTGATCAAATAATTAAATTACTAGTACTTCAATTCATTTAAGTACTTCAAATTATTGAATTTGGAACCATAGCATAGCGGCCGTTTTAGTTTTTCAACATAAAATTTTATTTCAGTAAGACTTTTAACGAGGTCCATTGTTTATAAGACTCATAAAGTTATTTAAATATGGGCATAAAATTCAATGCGGGCAAAACAGATGCACTGTTAGATATAACTTCGCTACTTGGTGGAGATGATAATTTTAAAACCACTACACAATAAACGAAACCGGATTCTGAGTCACACTAGCACAAAGGCTAGTGTATTTAGTTAGGTGTAACATTACAATAATGAAATCTAGGTTTTATTACTTGTACTATTATTTATCATGTGGTTTTGTGCTAAGTATGCGGAATAAAAATTGTGTGAGTGCAACATGATAGAGCCCATGTCAACATATCGTGCACACTGTAACCATGGTTGCTGAATGTTCTTGTATTTGGTAAAGAATCAAAAAAGTGACATACAAAAAATGGACATCACATGAAATGAATAATAATAATTATAGGGACTTGGCCAAACGTTTGGTGGAATCAGGTGACCAGAATGCTGGCTTTTATTTTGCACAAAAAATAAGCATTGCCATTCAACGTGGTAATGCTGCCATCATTCTGAGAACATTGCCCTCTACCAACGGGTTATTTTAATTTTTTAGTTTTTATTTATTTTAAGTTCTTAGGTTTAGTTTAGTTATTGTTAATTCATTTGATAAAGTCATTACTTGAGAAATTAATTACTTGACACTGGCTAAATACACAAATGTGTGAAGACAATACCTAATAATTGAAGGGGTGAGAATAAAAAGGGTTTAACTGATTTTTTTCACAAAATGACTTATGAGTTTCGTTGGATTCAGCGTGAAATTATCTACTATATACATTCTCAAAATACCGAAATGAGGCTTAAATCTCGAGATTTTGAATCTAAAAACGGTTTATCTATCACAGGAATACAGTTCGCTAAGCATAAAAATATTATTATATTTATTTTATTGTATTATATTTTTTACAGTAATTAAAACATTTTCAAGCAACTGAAACTTACATAAATCTTTTCTATTACCTTATCAGCATTCTACATTAAAATGACGCCGTTGAAGTTTAATGTCAATTTTCTCGAAACTGTCGATTTGACAGTTATACCCTTTTTATTCTCAACCCTTCAATTATAATAATAATGTCCTTCGATCACATACATAGATCCTGGACTCTAACTTATATTACTTTACGACTGAATTGAATGTGAAATCTTTTTTTGAACGGCCTAGTGATGTTGGTCTCTAACGACCTTTACAGCATCTCAAGGCGGTATGTGTATTTTTTTGTCCTTTTTTTAGTTTTAAAATTAATATGACACTTATAAAATTTTACTGTCCCTCAGAAATATCTCATCTTAACAAAATTTCGGACACCCTACTAAACAGGAAGTTACTGTTTAGCTTATCTAGATGACGCGACGAGTATCCGTAACTCGTTTACCTGGCTTTTAACAGTTTTGTTCAATTTTATTTAATTAACTCCGCAGTGTTTGACGATTTTAGTACTGTCGAATAAGTGACACGGAAAAATCCATAAAATATAAATTGAATTGGCGTAGCTGATAAAATGGTTAATAGTCTCTTTTAATGTATTAGTCAGCTTATGAAACATGATCACAAAAAAAGTAATAAAGTTATTTTAACTAGATTGTAAATGTGTGTACACCCGGAGCATTCACGCTCAATAAAAAGCTTCTTGCGGCGGCGTCGTGTGTCGGGTCGTCCTCTTCCCTCAAACATGGTCGAGGAGGGCGATGGCTGGAACATGCGTCAAGCTCGTGAACGGGTGCTGCTTGCGGAAGCTGGGTTGCTCGTGGTGTATGCACAATAGGCTATTTGACTACTATTAAAAATGAATAAGTAAATATTATTTTAATAAAGTAGGTTAAAAATGAGTGTAATAATTGTAAAAATAAGTAAAATCGGTAAATGAATCACGGAGTAGTACGCTTTTAAAGTTTCATCGCCTGTCCCTTTCTCGCAAAACAGAGATCGTGTTGAGCTTCCTCACAGCTACTATGAAGGCATGGCTTGTGACGTCACATGCCAAAAAGATTGTATGTAGAACTACCACAGCTTAGTAATGAGTTACTGTGAGGACTGGTAACTGACGTCACTACGTGTTTGAGTTATCTCTTTCTATTTCTGTATTTTAAAATGCCTTTAACTTAGTCATTTATTGAGATATTCAAGTTAAGTTTTCACAGTTATCTATTTTTTGAGGTATATTATTTATGTATGTAATAAAAATATAGTAGTCAAATAGCCTATTAGAAATAAGTACTTATGTTTTTGTTATTGGTTGTATTGTCCTTCCTGTATCGTATATATGCCCATCTTAATAATAAGCTGAATTTATAAATATAAAATTATTTAACAAAAAGCACGGACCCAGGTGTCTGACACAAAAAGAAACAGGCACGAATTCAGTGATTCAATTATAAAACATTTTCCCAGCGGCTTCACACACAAATTACCCGTTTTCCTTTTTAATTTTTCGTAATCGGGGCTTATAGTGATGCCTTCTATGAAATATTATAAGATAATAAGAATAAGAATAAGTTTATTTGGCAACAAATGTCAGTTACAAAAAGGTTATTTATGTAATTTGGACGATTTAACAGTTTTACTCAGGTATGTATGTATACTTATACTTAAACATAACAACTGTATTATAAATATTTTTAACAATGTTATCTATAAAGTTAATATTTAAGAGATGCTTTTTTTTCCCAATGCAACTTCTCACGGTCGCATATTAATGCTTTATTTCACAGTTCAGCTCCAAAACGCTGCCCACATAGCATCTAGCATTTACAAAATCTAGCCTACATCGGTAAGATGCTATTAACCATTCTCAAATTAGGTAACGAATGAATACCGTCCTACACGAACTAGTAGGTATTTAAATAGGTGGCCAACTCATCACATTAGCTGTTTAACTATCTTTGGCACGGGTTCAATGTACTCGATTTCTGTAATCAGCTCAATAAATAGCTGTACAAATGGATTTGTATTTAGCTAGGTATTTACCTATTAATGAAAATGATAGGTAATAGCACCAGTGATGTAGCTAGGTAACCAACGGCCTTGGGGGCAAAATATAAACTAAGGCCCCAACTAAACTATTGTATTCGTCGTGTTTTGGATTCGATTTATCGTAATCCAGATTCACCGTACTCCAGGTATATACCAAATTATGTGGGAGAAATTTTCACTAGTTTTATTTATAGTTAGAGCGAGATTGGGGCCCCGGGGCACCACCCCCTCTAGCCTTCCAGTAGCTACACCGCTGAATCGCACAAACATACTACCTAGATTACTGCCGATGCCATTGCTTTATTATTACGGGTAATGCCGTGGACATCTAGGAACGACCCTATTTATAGGTATCGCTCAATCAACTGAAGTCTGTAGCTAATGAAAATACTGGGCAAATGACGTTTTATGATCTGATCTCACAGTCCAGTGTCATCGGCCCCGGTGTCCCGGGGCCCCGGTGACCAAGTCAGGAATCTTATTACTACACTGTGTTGATGCTGTGCAGTGTCACGCGAAACTTTACAATTTTGAGTTCCAAGTGCTACTGTTATACGCGGCCGTGACAATTATTAACTCCAGGCGTACGACTCCACATTCATTAAAACGAAACTTCAGCGGTATGTAATTTTAATTTATGACATTAATTAATTAAAATAATAAAATCCTATACCCGTTATTATACCGGTTTCATACATTCCGTGATGTCATATAAACTAAAACAATCCAATGTCAGTAATGTGGCAGAGATATATAACAATGATGAATAATTATTTAACTAGATACTCCTTAGGTTTTACCTAATTGGCAAATCAAATACTGAACGTGGTTGCTTGTTGATCATCCGCTGTCTCTACCAATGAGCATACAGTATTTAGCATGTTGACTTTACACGAGTACAAACGTACGAGAAACCGGGATACACTTGAGAACTTAGGAGCTGTCAAACTTTAGTACAGACGGGCACTATCAGAATTTATTTATGATCCCTGTTCATTGTATTATAGGTACCCTATTATTATACACGGTGGAATTTAATTCACTCTTTTCCTTAATGTATGTACTCAGACCATACTATGGAATATTCATACAAGGTCCAATTTAGAAATAAATGGTTTTGTTTTAGTATTTAGTGCCTCATAAAAAAAACTGTATGACGGCCGAAATGTCTATTTAACGGTACACACAGCGCGGGCACCATCTGAGTGCTTTGTGAATGCTTCGTAGGCAATAAAACGCCTGCTTTGTTCAATGCCGCAAGGCTTTGCTTAAGAATTTAAATTTGATAATACCTAGATTTAAGTTTTATTTCATAAGTACTTTTTTGTTTAGTTATATGGGAGCGTTCTGTAGCATGGACTGAATACATACATTAAAGGAAAAGAACGAATTAAATTCCACCTTGTATATATTCGTCTTGTTGTTGTGTATGCATCGGCAAACGGCATTTAAATAATTAAACTTTAATTTTTATTTTATAAGGGGTCTCTATGTTCTGTGGTGGCTAATGATATGGTTGCCAGCCGTACTAAAATATATAGTATTGTACTATATTTCGGGTCGGCGTACTATAATACTGTTGAAGAATATATAGTACGCAAAAATACTATATTTTCAACACCGAACGAAATCTAACAAACAAATATTTATATTTAAAAACAATTAACGTGCCTTTACATTAAATACACATACATAAATTCATTACATTAAATTTTGAGTGAGGCGAGTTCGGAACGCATGTACAATCTTTTTTCTTTGGCTCCCAGTGACCTCTATAGAATTTTTTGATCTTTTTTTTTCTATATTATATTTTTAAGAAATATGCTATACGAGTTTCTGCCCGCAGCTCCGCCCGCGGCGTGGCCAATGGGAAAATAATTAAACCACCCATTTCACCCTCTTAAGGATAGCATTTCGAAAAATCCTTTCGTAGCGGATGCCTACGTCATAACATCTACCTGCATGCAAAATTTCAGCCCGATCCGTCCAGTGGTTTGGGCTGTGCGTTGATAGATCACTATGTCAGTCAGTCAATCAGTCAGTCACCTTTGAGTTAAAAATATTTAGATTTTTATAGCTTATTTTGAAAAATACTGTATTTCGCTGAAAAAATGTTGGCAACCCTAGCTAATGATGGTAAAATATTATTTTAATTATGTACGTAATTAAACTAAATCACAGAATGTTATGCCTAGGTAGAACTACTCAGATTTGGGATCTAGCTAAGTCTAGATACCTGTCTGGTACCTACATATTATTAGTAAGCTCCTAAGTACTTACATAAGTACCTATTTTACCTACCTACGCTACATAATTTTACCAGCTTTGCGAAGCAGGTGACTAATTTATACCTAAACGGATATGAATTAATGAATAAGTTTGTAATGAGTAAGTATTACCACAGAATACGCAAGTAGTAGTAGGTAACTAGTACCTCACTAAGTAGGTAGCTTACAAGTAGGCTGGTACCTACCTAAGCCTACCTTTCTTACCTAATAATATCATAATTATATTATGATGAATACATAAGGTAGGTACTTAGGTTCTCTATCATGTACATTATGTAGCAATTTTATTACAATCGCCTGGCGCAAATTAGGTATAGCAATTTCCGTAAGGTGAATGAATTCGCGTCTAGCCACCCTCTGTTTCCCTGTCTCGGCTCAACTTCGGAATAGGTAGGTATTTAGGTACTCATTTAGCTCAGATTAGAAAGAGGCGAGTTACTACTTAGTAAGCAACGAGCCAGGAAACCCTAATTCGTCGGTAAGTAGGTAATTATTGTAAAATTTATAGATATGTAATTACAATAATTTAAACTTACCGAATAACTAATAAAACTTTAATCTAATTATCAATAGTAAAGAAGTTAACTAGGTAGGTACACAAAACTAGACAGAGGCGTCATTATACATGTGTACATATTTACGTGGTAGCAAAATTCGAAACACAAACTTAAAGCAAAAATGAGGTTTCACATTCCATTCCCTTCATCACAAATAGGTACAATAAAATAATCCAAACAGATTCCTCCCGGATAAAACCACATCAGTGCCGGTGCCGGCTCAAGCATGCGAAAAAAAGAAAAAACGCACTTACTCGCAAAATTCGCTTCGTTGCACAATCAGTATATATAACTTATTTTGAAACAATTCGTATTTTATTACTTACAAAATAAAGATAAAGTTTATTTTAATTTTATTACACGATTTTTCACTTGTTTATTTATTGTCGTTCGAATTTTGACAATGTCGAGTTTAATACGGGTGACGCATGCGCAGAGCGGCACTACTGCACGTGACAGCCGGCGCGAAGTGACTGAATGAAAACCGGAGATCGGAAATAAGCAAGCTAAACGCAGAGAGAACGAATGAAATTAGAATTAGTGACCGGTTGCCAGTCGAATGCGCTCGATGAAAAAGGAAAGAAGATAGAAATCTTTGAGCAATTTGAACAAGTGAGCGAGATGGCATTTTTTGAATAAACAGTTAAAAAGAATAGCATGGACATATCATCCAAACATGAAAGGCAGAAGGTATTATCAAAGATTTCGTAAAGGAAACACCTCAAATACATAGGAAATTATTTATTGAACGATATGTTGAGTGAAGGAACAATCTTTTGTGTTTTATTTGAGTATAGGCAGGCTAAAATTATATTGGAAGAACTAATTACTAATTATCTTATTATTATTACACATCATTCTCAATATCTGAAAGAAAGAAACCAATAAGTGTAGGCCATGTGCGGTTTGATGGAATTTTGTGATAGTTGAACATGCCGCCATGGACGTATAAAAAAAAAAAAAAAAGACGGGACATGCATGCCAGTCTTCTTACAATTTTTTCCTTCTCTGTTGTATGAATGACTGCAAAATACTCGGCGCATAACTTAAAAGTCATTGGTGCAGGGCCGAGTGGCATTCGAACCAGAGTTCGTTAGAAGTCGCAATCACAGTCACTTTAATTCTTAAAATCTTACGTAATAAAAAAATCTAACTTTGACTTACCTACCGTTACACTTAGAACGGCTAATTCGTCACAATCAGTAATAAAAAATACTGCTAACATTTTTCCATGCTATTTCAAATTTAAAAAAAAGGAACTAGAACTCACTTCAAAACTCGAAATACAGTTGGATACTCGGAACAAAGCGATGGCAATTTAGGGAACGGCTGCTTTCACACACCCACATAGACGTTTTATTCCTTTGCACTCACAAACCCTTCAGCAATGCTTAATACAATTTTGAACCTTACCGCTTTCGTATAACAGCTACAGTTGTCTCATTTTTTTTGTCATGCGTTACTGCAAAGGTGTGAGGGGGTAGCTCTTTTATTTTTCAAACAGGATATCCTGGCTAGGGCGTCCCGGCGGCCATTTCCGAGCATACGGTTCATTAAGGAGTGACGGTTCTATAAAAAGCGTAGAAGCACGTGTAGCCAAACAAGTGACGCTGAAAAATGAACAGCTGAATTGTATTATTGCACAAAGATATCTATCAGCTGAGCTCTCTTGAATTTGGGGAATATACGTGTAACTATGTATATTATTGAGCGTTCTTTGTTACATTAACCCCGTGATCAAGGATGATCGCTCATATCAAAGGATGTAACGAGTGATATCATTTATCTGAATGCTGATTGGCATCGTTAATAATTCTGTTGTTTCTATTTGTATTGTTCTGTGTAATAAGTAGATAGATAACTCTATCTGACCCGATAACTCAGTTGGTAGTAACCCTGCCTCCTGAACAGTAGGTTTTACTCCCATTCAGGACAAACATTTGTGTAATGAACATCTATGTTTGTTCTGTGTCTGGGTGTTATATTGTATTCTATGTGATTATGTATGTATTTACAAAAAAAAGTAAAAAAAAAGTATTGTATCAGTTATCTGGTCCTCATAGTACAAACTTTGCTTAGTTTAGGGTTAGATGGCGCTGTGAAGTGTCGACAAAGAGTCATTATTATTATTACTGTTATTATTATTATTATCTATGTGCCTGTTATGCAATGAAGTGAAAAATAGCCACAAGGATCCAACAAAAACCTGATAGAAAAATATGGCAATTGTAAATAAAGAAAAAACCAATGTCCTTAAACCTTTCTAGAAAAGAATGCTCTTCAATCACTGCCCGTGGTAAAATAGTCTTTATCTCTCGAGAGTGTAAACAAAGAATCCTTGCACCCACTTGGAACGGCACAAAAAAGGCAAACCAACCCTTGGAGACTCCTACTTGAAACGCAATTATTAGTTCCTTAATGGGATTTATGGGTGTTTGCCTTTGTGGTGCTACTGAATATTAATGAGACAAACTTTTCTTAAAACCAGATAACATTTGTGGGTCAGTTAATCCTTTGAGGTTATATGCTAACCAACTTTGATCGATAATACAAAAAATCAGTAGTCTTGTTATGTATATGTGGATATCTTTCCATTTAGTGTAAGTTCAAGTGATGTATGCCGTAAAATAGTTTTGACGGTTTTAGTCTCTAATCAATGTCAGTCATTATGTCCAGTAAAGTGACGATTTCAACCGAATTATTTGAAATTCCTTTGTGAATCTATAAATGTTTAATGTTTTAACAGTTCACATTATCTCATTACTAACTGTCATTGTCCTGACTGTAACTCTGTAAGTTAATGAACTTGTCAAGGTCAGCCGAATTATTATGTTAGCTTTGTGCTCGCGAATTATGTAAATTGAAATAGACAATTAGGTTTATGTGTGACCGGCGTTTAACGCTTGTGAAGACAGTTTAAATTATAAGCGCTTGTGTTGTCATGTTTCCGGATTAACATTGTGGGCTTCCAACCTTTGTTAATAGGATATTTAATTTGTGTGCCATAGAAACTTCAGCGAACCAGGAATATACGACACATTGCTCTGTATTAATTTTGTAGGTACATTGTACGTAACCGTAATCTATCGTAAGAAATTACAAAAACATTATTTATGGGGGCGTAAATAGTGAACAGTAAAATGCAAAATATCAATGATGCTTGAATGGCAATATCATCTTCGATTCATTCATGAAAATATTTTGTCGTGGTAAGAACAAGGCTGTCAAGACTTATAAAAAATTCTTTGAAGACCATTCATTCTTAACAGGATGATAGATGAACTCGGTTTGTGTAAGTGTGTATGGAATGGTACATCCGGAACTGCAGTTCTATAGATTTTAATGTAATTGTAGGGTGAGTTCCTTTACTTCCATATTATTGTATGATAGGCAAAGATAGGTAAATAGATTTAAGGTAATAATATATTTTTGTCTATACAAAGATGACAATAATATTATTGCTTATAAATTTGATTGATCAAGCTACAAAAGTGAACAAAAATTTTTTTTTTTGCAAAAAGATTTCTGCTGCTCCAGTTCGGCAAATTTTTGATAATTTTTGGCAGAAACATTTAGTACTCATCAACACCAAAAATGTATAGAATATAAGTAAAATCGGTCAAGGGGTTGTGAAAGAGGAAAGGTCGTGGATCTCAGCTACAAAGATTTTCTGCTTCATTTATATTCAATTTTACAGCTGGTATCTTCATAGCCATCGACTCAAGATGGAATTAATTAATTATAATAATAATAATAATACGCCCAACGATGACATACATAGACCTGTCCTGGACCCTAACTAGGATTAATTGTATCTATCCCTAGATAACTGGATCTATGACTACCGTGGTCACACGATACCTAGACACAGAATAATATCTTTTTTCTGTGCACATGCTTGTCCTGTCGCGAGAACTGAACCCACCGCCTCCGGGCTATGAGCTGACTGGCTCAACCACTACACCGCAGAGGCTGTCAATGATATTATCATAACGGACGGACTGAACGTAATTGTTGCAAAAAATGTTTGTACTGTGAGGTCTACTGTTCACTAACTACTTACTACTACTTATTTTATAAATTTTAAAAGCCAGGGGGCTGCCAGGGGCATGACGCCACGCATCAAAGCTGGCACTTCACTGTGACAAAATTCTTGTCCAGAACTTTTCTCGCATGTGGCCAGCGACCACTCTGTGGACTGATGTGACCAACGTCACACTTTAGCGTAACAGCCCATAAAGTAACATCGGTTAGAAGGTATTGCTCAGTGTAGTTATAATGTACCACAGATAAGTATACGATAATATAAGGCTACAAAATCTCCGTCTACCTTATAGATAGATAGATACCAACTACGAGATTCCCACATTAAGTAATGGGTAAAAATACTACTCGAAACGAGCGTTAACTATTGTTTTTTTGGAATGTAATTATGATAACTAAAACGTCTTTAATTTTATTTGATAAATAAAGATTGGTTAATTAAACAGTTCTATGTTTTTTTTTTACAAAACGCTAGTGTGTAAGACTGTAAGGAATATTTATTAACGTTAAACCTAATTATAGAACATCAGCAAAAGGTTTTTATCACTTATATAAGTAACAGTTTTCTATGTTATTTATCTCTGAGCAAGAGCGCTTTACACAACGGTATCGAATTGTCGATGAGTGAAGTCTATTTTTGCCTCTTGGGTGGCATTAAGACACGTGTTACTTTATTTGCCGGATGTCCTCCGACAAGCCCTTCAATATCATTCAGCGTATTAATGTTTACTTTTTCACCATTTAATTTTATTCTGATGTTCTGTAACTATTATGCCCAGGTCTTTTATTTTTATATGTTAATGAGAAAAATAATTAATCAAGCCATACTTTTTTAAGAACTTTATAATAATAACCTCTGAAAACTCACTTGTTGTACATTAAATTGAAATGCATTTTTAATACCAATAAAGCGTAATTTTACTCCAAGTAGGTACCGCTACCTCTACCTAATATTATAACTTATTTTATTTACCTATACTCGTCACTCAAGGGGCAAGATAAAAGGGTTTATGAATCGCTGCATGCTAGGAATATAATCTACGATTTACTGAGTATTGGGCGTATCAATACTAGCCTAGCGTTGTCGGCTTTCGGTACCGAAGTTCCGCAAATCACAGATCACAGTGCAATAATAGTACACAGATTTTTTAAGTAAAACTTCTTTACGCATTCATGACTTGGGGAGTAAGCTGGTGAATGCGAGGCGAACGGAATTTGAAGTTGCTTCACGTAAATATCCATTGTCAACATAACAAAGCATTTTTTATGTATGTTCGGTAAAATGACAATTTACAATTATTGTCAAAATGGCGACATTCACATTAACAAATTAAAAACAAAGTTATACCGGCTGATAGATGGCGCTAAACAAAAAAGTTTTACTTTATTCGTGTGGTCTAAAGCATACTCGTTTTTTCTATAGTGTAAACTCTTGACTTGATAAAAAAATTGGGGATGAAACATTGCAATCAACCATAGATGGTAGAACATTTGACATATTATAATATAAAACAATGTTGTAGCACCATTTTTATGTGAACAGAGACCTCTGGCGCCAATAGAAAGAAGTAAGTAAAATTGTAACAAAGGCGTAAAAATGTAGATAAATCTTCTACTCATGTTATCGACCATGAGTAAGTAGTTTTCTTAAATTCTCAGAGATGGCGCTAATAACAAATTCAGTATAAGATAATTTACTATTTTATAATTTTTAGTCGTTGATGAGGCGAGGCAATCTAGAATAATAAAAATTATTTTTATAAGACTTATCAATGAAGAAGGAAGCACCCCTGATAATTTACTTCCATCACCATAGCGCTGGAAATGTAGAAAAATTTACGTAAACGCCCAATTTTCCGCTTCAGTTCTTTGTGGCGCAATCTTCTCGAATATAAACTAGTAAAGAATCAATATTGAGGCATTGCCATTCAGCCAATTTCTTTGGTTACTTCAAGTGTACTTAGGTATAATATTACAGTATTATTTTAACTGGTTATGAAATTTGAGTCCGCAGCAGAACCGGGAAACTTTTATATTTCTACGAAGAGAAATAGCCTAGTCACGGTATTTTTGCCATATGTCTAATCGGCGGCCTATACGTCTTTCCCATTGACTATAAATCTAGGGGCTTCCTTATAAATCGGGCTTTATTATCTTTGGTCTTCCCCATATAAATGCTTATAGAATAACTCACACCAAATGTACATGGAAATAATAATGATTAACAAATGGATGTCTTATTATGTTCGCTCGCTTTCATCACAATCAACTTTATTACACAAAATGTTTTGAAGTAGAAGTGTGTTCAACTTGTTCCAAACTCCACTGTACCGCCCCGAGTCACTTTACGTAACTTGAAATTAGGGGTAAACTTTTAAAATAATTATTAATTAGGATTTCAGGTGTATGCCAGCTTTGTTTTATTTTTACATTTAAAATAGGCTTGGACTTGTTATTAATATACAATTTAAAGTTTATTAATATAATTTTTTATTATGTTTATTAATTAATTTCACTAGGTGGAAGGACTTTACTGCAAAGTTCGTCTTGGTAGGTACCACCGCCTTGCCAGTTATTCTGCCGCCAAGCAGTAGTGTGCAAGCACTGCTGTGTTCCGGTTTGAAGGGCACTGTAGCTAGTGAAATTACTGGGCAAATGAGACTTTATTATCTGATCTCACAGTTTAGTAATCTTATTACTAGATTGTGCTGATGTCTCTGGATGACTTGCGCAGTGCAGTGTCACGCGAACCTCATATACTTTAGAGTTCCGAGTGACACTGCAGCTGATATGGGTAGCCGTGTCGTTTAACATCAGGCGAACGGCTAGCTCGTCACGTCATTCCTTAACATAAAAAAATAAATAATAATAATAATAATGATAATAACGCCCAACAATCACATCATATACCTAGATCCTAACTAGGATTCCCTGTATCCCAGGGACCCAGAAACTACGAGGCCCATGGTCCCACAACACCCAGACTCAGAACAGGTATTTGCTTTTTTCTTCGGTGCACAAATACTTGTCCTGTCGCGGGAATCGAGCCCGCGATCGATTATGAGCTAACCTGCGCAACAACACCGAAGGCTGTCAAACGATGCCAGAGAACTGGCAAGAGCTGGATGACGACAAGAGCCGCGGACCAGCTATTTGGTTTGATCTATAAACTTACTACATCAACGTCGAATTTACGCCATTTTTATAGAAAATGCGCGAAATCGACGTGATATACTCGTACCTATTATCGAAGTCGGCTCAGTAGCGGTACCTTTAGAGAAGATCATAGTATATGAATGCCGAATTGTTATTAATAAATTGTTAAATTATTATGAATAAATTTAATGTATTTTCTCTTTTTCTTTCTTTCTTTCTTATTGCTACAAAGAGTTAATAATATTTATTATACACTTAACCACACATTAAAAAAAAAATCTTTTCTTGTGTTTTTCCTCGTAGACCCGTAGAAATCTCGCACCGTTCGTTTCTCGAGAACATTTCTACCACATATCTTGCAAGATGTGGAATGAGCTATCCTCTGAGATATTTCCACTGAGCTACAACAACATGGGGCAATTCAAACGATGGGTAAATAGAGTCTTAAAAAGTAGGCAACGCATCGGCAGCGCCCCCAGTGTTGTAGATGTCTATAGGTGACGGTAACTGCTTACCACCAGGCAGGCCGTCAGCTTGTTTGTCTATCTATAAAACCTTTTTGGATCTGTGTGCTTACCCATCATACTCTTCGTGCGGTACACATTTCCATAATACCTAAGTACCTAATACATATGCCGTATTTTTTCAATACCGGTTAATATAACCGTTTATGTTTTTATTTCGTTATTTCTTTAATTCCGATGAGTGTTGTAGTATAATTTCATTGTTTTATCTATTACGGTAATGAGAAAAGAAAAAGCTTATGGTATACCATAAGTTTTGTATGGTATACCATAAGCTTTTTTTCTTAACATAAGCCTACCATTTTTTTTCGTGTGACATAATAATACAATTTAAAATATTGGAAAGTTCGAGAATCTATGGATTCATTAAAATAATGTAATAATATTTATGTCAATAAATATATTTTTGTATTTTCTATTTTCCATGTCTTTAGTTCATACTGTAAAGTGTAGAGTAAACAACCGGTGGCGGTGTTTTAAACTTGTTTGTGTGCGGTCACGTTGTGTAAAACTTGAAATTGAAGGAAAACTTTTGGAAAATTGATTAGTATCCAACTTACAGCTATACGTGCGCTCTTTGGTATAAACAATTATATGCTTGTTTAGAGGCGATATTTTATTCTGAATATTTTTTCAGTGTTGCTATACTGACAAATAGTGGATGGTTTACCAAAGGAGCAAACTATTGTTTTTTCTTTGAACCCAGTGCGGAGCGAAAAATTTTAATATAGAATCTCGAGCGAGGCACTAAAGAAGAATCCTGTAAATCCGAGTAAGGCACTAAAGAAGAATCCTGAGTGCAGCGAGTCCATCACTCGAGCAATAGTGTTAGCAACACCATATTGAGTTCAAGTGCGGAGCAAAAGATTCTAATGTAGAATCTCGAGCGTAGCAAGGCACTAAAGAAGAATCCTGAGTGCAGCGAGTCCATGACTCGAGAAATAGTATTAGCAACACTATTTTGAGCTCGAATGCGGAGCGAAGGATTCTAATGTAGAATCTCGAGCGTAGCAAGGCACTAAAGAAGAATCCTGAGTGCAGCGAGTCCATCACTCGAGCTTAAAGTAGTGTTGATCGCGAGGTGGACTCTCTACTTTTTATCACCATTTATGAGAAAATAAGTAAGTGCAACTTATTTGTATCACACTTTCGTCCGAGTACATTTTAGCATAATATTCTTGTTCTGTGGAGTTAATATAATGCTTTCTTAGGTCCGTATTAAAGAGCGATGTTCAGTCATCGATTGCTGCTCAAGCAGAGATTTCATTCACTAATTGAACACTTTATGAATGAAATCTCTGCTTGAGCAGCTGCCTTAGTCTATTTAAGGAAGCCACATTTATTTTTCATATTACTAAGTATAATTCGATATTGAATAAACAAATGCGGAATGCATCTCGCGCGTTTGTTTTCCACAAACTTTTTTTATTTGTTACACGCGGGGTTAGTATTACATTTTTTTTTGTTTTGGTTTGGCGCTACACTTTAGTGTATTTAGCCAGTGTCAAGTAATTGGTAATTTTTCAAGTTAATCAATAATGTATATATGTCAAGTGAAGTCAAGTTACAGTCCAAGTCATCAAGTCAAGTCATAGTCTAGTCTAGTCAAGACATACTCCTAGTAAAGTGGTGGCAACTTTACCAGAAGCTACTATGGAGTTTTGGAAACAACACGAAAATAAACGTTTCACTAACACTGAAAATAACACAAGTTTTGGAAAATAATACAATGCGGTGACGCGATCTTTTTCGTTTTCCCGCCAAAACTCTAGTATTACATTATCTATGATTTATCGTACATTTGATTGGAACCTTTACTAACAATATCCACATTCCAAAATCAAACCACTTTAGTCCATTGTTTACGAAGAACAAACTAGCTCTTTTAGAATAGATGTGATAAAAAACTATTATTTATATTCTTGTGGTGTTGTTATAAGTACCTCTAGGTACTTACTAGGTACTAGGTATAGTATTATCTGTACTATAGGTAACAGAGGAAAATGAACGAACTTTCTCACGTTATCACGTTATCATTGCAAAAAGGAAGTCTCTTTTTCTTTTTACTAGGTGATAGGACTTTACTGCAAAGTTCGTCTAGGTAGGTACCACCGCTTTGCCAGTTTTATTACTGGGCAAATGAGACGTTATGATCTGATCTCACAGTTTAGTAATCTTTTTACTAGATTGTGCTGATGTCTCTGGATGACGTGTGCAGTGCAGTGTCACGCGAACCTCTATACTTTAGAGTTCCGAGTGACACTGCAGCTGATATGGGCAGCCGTGTCGTTTAACACCAGGCGAACGGCTAGCTCGTCACGTCATTCCTTAACATAAAAAAAAGGGATTCGATAAGTTACTAATTTTGAGCATAGAAGGACTTTATAGACACAATATAATTTATAATTTGATGATGACTACAATACGTAACCCTAATTAAGTCTCTTGCAGCCGATTTACCAATTAATTTAGTTCAAAATCCTTATATTCATTTTGCATTATACCCATTCCTCGAGATTCATGAGCAGTCACGCTTGGGCAATAAAGTCGCCTAAACATGTAGCCGTCAGCTGTAAGTCTGCTTGTCCGCCAAAATCAGTGATTTGTTACGCAAACAAAAAGGCTTAGATAGAGTTTAAGCAACTTTTAAAAGTTTGTACATTAATTTTTAATGCAAATTACTTTAATCTAGATAGGAGAAAAATCGTCTCGGAATAATCGAAAAAATAATCCAAATCGATTGTTCTGCTCTTAGCAGATTATGCTTCGTCTCAGCTGACGGAGAGATCGAGCTCTGTAAATAAAACGGGAACTGTCTCGACTCACCCTTTTATAGGTTGATGGCGCACTTTTCAGCATCCAAACCGTCCTTTGAAGTAAAAATTAACCTTTGCAAAAATTTCACGGCACATGGTTACGCAATTAATTTGCTATTTTTGTTTTCGTACGATAGAAAGAACCGGAGAGCAGATATCGCCCGGACGGTTGTCATGGCAACACGGGGCGCGAGCGGCGCGCGCCGCATCTCGACGGCAGAAGTGACCCCGCAACCACCGCGGCCGCTGCGTCGCCTCGCCTGACGCCGTCCTAAAACCTTTTTGACGTAACGATACCCGTGCGTGACGTATCCGTACGGAACCATAACACCCTGTGAATCAGCCTCCTCGTACCCCGTGAGTTGCAGTGCCCTGTGTCAGTGTGTGTGCGATGCATTAGTCGCGTGCAATGCCGCGGGGTGGGACAGATCTGTGACTGGGACAGCAGCTGGGGAGGGGCGGCTTTCACGCTTGATCATGCCTTTCGGATCAGGTGAGCATTCCTCGATTTCAGCCGCAAAACTCCTCGCAATAAGGACCAGTTTTCAACAAATACCACATCAAAAGAATGTGCTTAAGAAACGACAGTAATGGAAAAGGGTTTCCTTAAAATTCATTATAATAAAGCGTGGGCAGTCTTGCTTACCTCCATCCCACGCACTGCTGCGGTGATATTGGCGGAATGGGAAAGTTATATTGAGTTGCGTACAAAGTTATGCTTTTCCCTTGGGTTTGGCTGAACTAGGATAATTTTGTATAGGGTTGTCCTCGCTCTATTGAACTGTAACTAGTTTATCTGGTCGTATCAAATCGCAGAGAGAATTAAGGCGATATTTCTCTGCCGGTGCCCAGTTACCTAACCTTAATGTGTCAGCTGGTTCGGCAAGTAATTAGGTTAAAGTAATAATCAAAGTTCTATTTGGATCAATCTAGCATACTATTAGTGTTATATTGAATGAACTGGTACTAGTGGCTGAAATATTATGGAGGTTTAGTAACTAACATTTTTGGTATGATAATTAAGTAACCTTATCAAAAATGCAGTTTTATATAGCAAAAAATAGAGAGACGGACACATAACTGATCGTTATATTCATCTTTTCACAAAAAATGATTTTTAAAATTAATTGTTGTGTGTTTTGATTGTCCTAGCTAATAAATAAATATCATAGAAATAATATTCACCTGTGTTTCGACAAACAGTACATAAAAAATATTAAACATTTATTAGGAAGCTTTGTCATATCTTTCTCTAACTAGACTCTAGTTTAGACAAAGTTGAGAGATTTACTTAAATATTTAAATTAATATTATTAAATTTATTAAAAGATTAATAACGCGAGTTTTATGTTTTTTGCTTAGATACTAATTGCGACTCTAAACCATCTTGTTATATAAGTCCTATTCAGTTCAGAATTGCTTGCTATTTTTTAAATAATGTAGGTAAACGCCTTATTGAATCGTCTCTTACAACGAAACGTCGCAGGATTCAACTGTAAAGATAAGATGATGGTGATAAAGTTACGCTACGCTACGTCATGGTCTCACGGTATTCTACGCCATGCTATGCCTCAGTATGTTGGCTACGAGACGCTACGCTATATTAACCTACATTACGCTTGCACGGTGATTGTTCTAATTTGCATGTCAACGCCATCTAGTTGCAAATGATGAAACTAGAATGCCTTTAAGAAAACTGCTGGATCGTATTGGGCTGATAATGACGACGGCAAACTGTACTCCTAGTACGAGTATATTGTACTCGATATTAAGTATTATAAAATATTTGCATATAATCCTTTGTAATGGGTCTTCGTGGCACTGTACTGGATTAATTTTTAACTACATTAAGTTAATAATTTAATGTACATTCCAATAAACTGGTACTTAGTATACTGTTATAAGTATATACTTAATAATTTTATGATATTCACTATCACTTCTATTACCTAATATGGAAGAAACTATTCATGTGTAAGTGGCAACTTTGTAAGCTAAGTATAAGTTAATACAGATACTGGTTCAATACAGAAAAATATTTATTCTAAAAGTAAATAAACTTGTAAACAATTTCCCAATTTTATGAAGGCATCTCTAGGCACCCACTAAAAGTGTTACCTTGTAAGGCTGTAACGTTTCTAGCAATTCTTTAGGCCTCTCCGGGGGTTCTCAAGTTGCCATTAAGTTACATTTTCTTAGCTTTGCAAGATTTTGGGGAAAGTACTATTTGAGATATTTATTGGGGTTTGGAGTACACAGAGCTTATTTGGGCAGAAACTCGTTTTGAAATATGAAACCCAGAAAATATGATTTAAGTTATTTGCCGTTTTCTTATTGATAAAACTTATTGTTGAATTTTATTTAAGGTTTTGGTATTGAATTTTAGATTTAACTATAGATATATTACAACAGCTATAAAAATATCGCTATTTTATTTTGTTTCTTTTGTTTATAACTTTAACAAGAATCAGCCTATGGTTTCACCCGCAATTTTTATAATCTCTAATATTCCTACTGATAATCTTAGGGGTTGAATTTTCCAAAAAATCTCCTGAATGTAATTTAAGTTATAAATTACTTTTGTTTTGTTTATCAAGCTCTTTAGTTTAATACCCATATCATATATGGGTTGAAGTGGAAATAACAAATCGCCATTTTGCGATATCCACCATATTGGATTAAAAATGGCGGGAATTAACTTTTAATATATTATATGCTATTAGAAGTGGTTAAAAAGTATTGCAAATTTCCAATATATAGTTAAATAAAATCATTGAAAAAAAAATGAATCAAATTCATTGGATTATTTTATTACGGGAACAAGGGTAGCGTGGCAACATACGCAGCTGCCATGCCATGGTGTCGCGTCGCAGGCTACACAAGTGCACAATTCCATCACGGCTTTGCCAATAAGTTGCAACTTTTCACTGACTCCAAAGAATAAATAAGTTAGTTGATAATACGAAGAATAGGGGCTTAGTCTCAAAAACAATATATTATGCGGGTATTTAATACCATTCGTCCAGGATGGTAGATACTCAAGCTAGAGTATTTATTATGTTCACAGGCGAGCTCTACGAGAATAAGTTTCCACATTTAAATGAAATGGCAGATAAACTGGTGTTACGAGCTTTCATGCAGCAAAAGGTATAACCGAGCTAAGTAATTAATTTACTGGGTAAACTTTGCATATTGCGGACTGCGTATTTGCAGTAGCATGGGGAGCCACCCACTCACACAATAATTTAGACACTGCTCATTTTCCTCAAGGCAGGCTATCCCTATCCCTATCCCTATCCCTATCCCTATCCCTATCCCTATCCCTATCCCTATCCCTATCCCTATCCCTATCCCTATCCCTATCCCTATCCCTATCCCTATCCCTATCCCTATCCCTATCCCTATCCCTATCCCTATCCCTATCCCTATCCCTATCCCTATCCCTATCCCTATCCCTATCCCTATCCCTATCCCTATCCCTAAACCTATCCCTAAACCTATCCCTATCCCTATACCTATCCCTATCCCTATCCCTATCCCTATCCCTATCCCTATCCCCATCCCTATCCCTATCCCTATCCCTATCCCTATCCCTATCCCTATCCCTATCCCTATCCCTATCCCTATCCCTATCCCTATCCATATCCATATCCCTATCCCTATCCCTATCCCTATCCCTATCCCTATCCCTATCCATATCCCTATCCCTATCCCTATCCCTATCCCTATCCCTATCCCTATCCCTATCCCTATCCCTATCCCTATCCCTATCCCTATCCCTATCCCTATCCCTATCCCTATCCCTATCCCTATCCCTATCCCTATCCCTATCCCTATCCCTATCCCTATCCCTATCCCTATCCTTATCCCTATCCCTATCCCTATCCCTATCCCTATCCCTATCCCTATCCCTATCCCTATCCCTATCCCTATCCCTATCCCTATCCCTATCCCTATCCCTATCCCTATCCCTATCCCTATCCCTATCCCTATCCCTATCCCTATCCCTATCCCTATCCCTATCCCTATCCCTATCCCTATCCCTATCCCTATCCCTATCCCTATCCCTATCCCTATCCCTATCCCTATCCCTATCCCTATCCCTAAACCTATCCCTAAACCTATCCCTATCCCTATACCTATCCCTATCCCTATCCCTATCCCTATCCCTATCCCTATCCCTATCCCCATCCCTATCCCTATCCCTATCCCTATCCCTATCCCTATCCCTATCCCTATCCCTATCCCTATCCCTATCCCTATCCCTATCCCTATCCCTATCCCTATCCATATTAAAATATACACTAAATATAATTACAGCCACCACGGATGAATCGATGTCTGAAATTTTGTATACAGTACACATTAAGTAATCTGTGTGCAAAATGTCATTATCGCCAAGTTTAACATGTGATACTAATTTCTTTAATTAGGAGTTTCCGCGGAAACATTACATTACACGGGTGAGTTGTGAGTGAAACCGTGAAGCGCTTAAAGTTTCATATACTAATTTGCGAAAAGAATCTCGCTTTAATTTGTACATTAGTACTATATTATGTTTATACCCTGTTTATACCCTGATTGCTTGAGCAAGGGAAACCAAATACATAAACAAATGTACCAAACTTGCGTAAGATTTCGTTTCCGATTGATTTTCACGTTCATTCGCGTTGTAGGTAAAGTGTGTACTTGAAATATTCTGGTGATTTGCGGATGAATAACAATGTGTAAAATTTTGTTTCATAGCATGTCTGGTCATTATGCGAATCTGGTACAATGTGTCGAAATATAGCCATCAAAATCTCGCAATTTTTCAATATACCTTGGGAACCAAAACGTTTAGTCCCCTCTGACCTAAAGTTCCCGAGGTTGACGGAAAGTATGAAGGGATATGGCAAAAGTTTTCGTTTAAAACTCTTTAGTCATTCTTGATATTATTTGGAACTTCTGTTTTTTCTTCTCGTTGCTTGTTTTTTTTCATTATTGAACCCGGAAAAATACGGCACGTCATGAATTTTTTATGAGCGAAAGTTTTTGGGAGCTTCAAATATATTTATGTGTATTACTTATAGATTGTCCAATTTCAAAATTCCAGGTGCATCTGTAACAATTCAGTAAGCGATCTGAAAGAAACAAAAAAACGAGTGTGCTTTAGACCACACGACTAAAGTAAAACTTCTTTAGTTTAGTTTCATCTGTCGGCCGGTATAACTTTGTTTTTGAATTGTTTTATTGTATATTTTTATTGTTATGTATTAATTTCGCCATCTTGACAATAATTGTAAATTGTCATTTTACAGGACATATCACTTATTATTATTTTTGGGTAAAAGTACTTCACTTTCGACCTTTCCATCAGGTGAGATGTAGTCAAACGCAAATTGAAAGTAAAAAAACCGACACAATAATACAAATTTTAAGTATTATTGGAACGAAGTTCCTTATCGCGCGTAGCGAAAAGGGGTAAACGGAAAAAATTAAGACCAAAAGTTGTAACGACACTTATTGAAGCCGTGCGGCGTGCGCCTATTTCTCTCTCTCTTTCTCTCTCTCTCCCTCTACCTCTCTCCCTCTCTCTCTCATAGAAAGCAAGCTTAACTTCAAGAAAAACGAAACGAAAATAACTATTTTCGTTTCGTTTTTCTTTAACTTTATAACGTTGGCAATGGAGATAGAATAGAATGAAATGAGATCCACGTGAAACAACTTTCGTTCGCCTCGCTATGGATTCACCAGCTTACTTACCGAGTCAAGCGTGCGTAAAGTAGTTTTACTTCAAAAATGGATAACAAACATTTAATTTTATCGAAGGTACTAATAGAATTATCATACATTCCAGTGCTTTCAAGTTACATCTTAAACTAAAAAGAAACACACATTGAATTATTCATCCACCCATTTAATAAAACAAACAGTAATGCCCTTCACAATATCTTTGCCAAAACCATGGCAACAATTTATTTCAGAAAATTGAAACATTTGTAGGGGTATTGCGCTACCCCTCAAAGGCTTAACGCAGACACAGATGCTATGAAATGCTCAAGATTTGCATGTCTATAGCTCAGGCCGTCAAGAAAACGTCATGCCGGCCCCCGCACGTGACCTGGTGAATTTGAGGGGATAGAGAATGGGCGCTGGTATTACTGACAGCGGATAGCGGGCTTCAAATATCCTTAAATTTGGTTGTAAATATCTTTCAAATAGGGTTGCAAATATCCTTTAAGAACAGTTCTTTCCAAGTTTGTAACTCAGGCAGTTATTTGAATATGAATCGCTACGTATCGTCTTTCCCATTGCTATTGCCATCATCATTACCATCAACATCTCCGTCATCATTGTCTTCAACATCATCATATTTATAATTGATCATAGACTTTTCTTACGTTAGGTATTGCCACCATCATTACCATCAATATCTCCGTCATTATTATCTTCAACATCATCATATTTATAATTGATCATAGACTTTTTTTACGTTATGTAAAAAAAGGTATTGCCATCATCATTACCATCAACATCTAAGTCATCATTGTCTTCAACATCATCATATTTATAATTGATCATAGACTTTTTTTACGTTAGGTAAAAAAAGGTATTGCCATCATCATTACCATCAACATCTTCGTCATCATTGTCTTCAATATCATCATATTTATAATTGATCATAGACTTTTTACGTTAGGTAAAAAAAGGTATTGCCATCATCATTACCATCAACATCTCCGTCATCATTGTCTTCAACATCATCATATTTATAATTGATCATAGACTTTTTACGTTAGGTAAAAAAAGGTATTGCCATCACCATTACCATCAACATCTAAGTCATCATTGTCTTCAACATCATCATATTTATAATTGATCATAGACTTTTTTTACGTTAGGTAAAAAAAGGTATTGCCATCATCATTACCATCAACATCTTCGTCATCATTGTCTTCAATATCATCATATTTATAATTGATCATAGACTTTTTACGTTAGGTAAAAAAAGGTATTGCCATCATCATTACCATCAACATCTCCGTCATCATTGTCTTCAACATCATCATATTTATAATTGATCATAGACTTTTTACGTTAGGTAAAAAAAAGGTATTGCCATCACCATTACCATCAACATCTAAGTCATCATTGTCTTCAACATCATCATATTTATAATTGATCATAGACTTTTTTATCTAACAACACCCATCAGGTGAAACAGTGGTCAAATGCAAGCTTGTCATAGGAAAAAAATAGACATTACTAATCTTCTATAAATTCAATATTCGCTTCTCTTCAGTTATGCACGACCCTAAACTGTTACAGGGAGGAAAAACTAAAAGGGTGTGATGGGGGTAGCGTATATGACATAAAACGCTCTAGGCCCTGAGCCAAAGTTTTATGAGGAGATCCATCTCATCAACAACTTAATGAGAAAGTTGCTTTATGGTTATTTCACTTGAAAAAGACTGATGATCTAACTTTAATGAAAGTCAAAGTTTACGTAAGTATTTTAAACTAGCTGTGACCCAGGGTTTTAACAGTGGATAAAAAGAAATAATAATAATAATAACGCCCAACGATTACATATAATAAATCCTGGACCCTAACTAAGATTCCCTAGGATTCTAGGTGTCTAGAGACCCAGGAACTAAGAGAACCATGGTCCATCAACACTCAGACTCACAACAAGAATTTGCGCTTTATTCTGTGCACAAATACTTGTCCTGCCGCGAATTCAAACCCACCGTCCGGGATACGAGCCGACCTGGTCAACCATCACACCACAGAGGCTATCTGTATATATATATGTATTATTATGTATTTGTAGGCTTCTTTATGATATGTATGTAATGTATATTACGTCCGATCATGCACAGCGATTTTTTGGTAACGTTTGTTGTCTTTTAAATTAAATGATAATAAATAAAAATATGAGTACACATTTCACACAGCGCCATCTAGCCCCAAACTAAGCAAAGCTTGTACTATGGGAACCAGATAGCTGATACAATACTTAGATAGGTACTTTTTGTTTGTGAATACATACATAGAATATAATATAACACCCAGACACAGAACAAACATCGATGTTTATGACACAAATATTTGTCCGGGGTGGGAATCGAACCCACAACCTACAGCTCAGAAGGCAGGGTTACTACCAAATGATGATATGTGATATTATGTGTATAATTTCGATTTTTCTTTTCCCGTTTTCAAATTTTATGGATTAAATATATTTTATGTATATCTCTATAGTATTCGCAATCAGTGTGCAAAATTTCATCCAAATCGGTTCAGCTGTTTTGGCTCATAAACCATATAAACACGGCGCTGCAAAAGAATTTTTGGTAAATGGTATAAAAAGCTACGATTTGAATCTATCAATCGCCCGATCAATCGCCTAGAATGGATTGAGTCTGAAACTTGAACGGTTTGACGGTGATCTTAAGTTTTGTAATAATTGAATTTTAATTAGCAAAGGTGCGCTTGACTTGAATTTGGCCAGTGAAAATAACGTTTTATCTGCTCTACTTTGAAAGTGAACTCAACTCCTCGGTTTCGGTTTAAAAGGCCATTGTAACTTTAATGAAATGACTACGCAAAAAAGTATTTTTAATGCCTGAAGTAAAACTTCTTTAGCTCCATCTAGCAGCCGGTATAACTTTTTTTGCTTTGTTTAATATTAACGTCGCCATCCTGACAATTGTAAATTTTCATTTTACCTGACCAGATGTTGGTATCAACATAATAATACAAATTATAGGTAATTTTTAACTTTGTTATGTTGACAATGGAAGTCTACGTGAAACAAGAACTTTCAACTTACGTTCGCTTCGTTACTCATTCACAGCTTAGTCCCCAAGTCAAGCGTGCGTAAAGAAGTTTTACTTCAACAGTGGGTAGGTGCGAGTAGTTTATTGCCAGGCAACAAGGCAACATTGTGAAAAGCCAGACACAGCTCTTAGAAGCTATCGTCACTAAAACAGACGTAATGATAACGTAACAAATTAACTATATTTAGTGAATGAGACGTATAAAGAATAATATGCACGGAGAGATTGTTTTAGCACCAAATCGCGTGACGAGCGTAAAAAATTGATAGACTCGTCGCATAAAATTAGGGTTCCTTAAGCAAAAACGGTTTTTATATCAACGCGCCGTGACTTGGTTTACATAAATTAACTTCATTATAGGCCGCATTACTTCGGAATGGCTAAGTGAATTTTAATTCAGAGGGCATATTAAATTCTGGGTAAAAGCATTTCTAGGTATTGAGCGGGATTATGTTAACCTAATGACTTTGCAGATTATGACGAAGCGAAACACTATAGACCCTATTTGACGTAGATAAATGTTCTATTTCGTATTTTGGAGTCTTTAAGTGGAAGTTGTGTGTGCAAGAATGGCTGTGCTTTTTGATTGAGCGAACGAAAGGGACGAAAGTCTTTGCTTCAACTCACAAAATTTGCTTCCATCTGTCCAGATGTCCTATGCACACCGCGTATTTTTGAGGCAGGCTGTGGATGACCATAAATCTGGTTATTGCATATGTGTCGAGTCAAATACGCGTACTATGCGATACAAACACGCGCGAGAAGCGCATTCAAAGCTCGTCTGTATCGGGTTTTTTAAATACACAATAATTTCATTGTAGTCATGTAATTTCTATCGACTACCTGTATAAAGTCGTTTGTGGTCCTTACCACACTCATCATAGCCAAAAATGGCTAACTTAACAATAAGCACGCACAATTATAATAAAATATATGTAGACATTTCACACAACGCCATCTAGTCGCGAACTAAGCAAAGCTTGTGCTATGGAAACCAGATAACTGACTTTTTGTTTATAAATATATATGTACATTGAATATAATATAACACCCCAGATACAGAACAAACATGTGCATCGCACAAATTTTTGTTCCAAGTGGGAATGGAACCCACAACCGTGTGAGTGAGCTATCAGGCCGTTCGACAGTATAGCCCGACTGCATCGCCGTATCTCCGCGGCTATACCAATACAAAAGTGCGATTGTAGCGCCACAAAATTTTTGAACGTGTATATAGGCTTACTGTTTGCGTCTGAATTTCGCTTAAATCGAGAGTAATCTGCGTAGTCCTCGTATTAAAAATATGCCCTTAAGCCAAACAAAGCTTCACGTTTCTAAATTATTTTAGTAGAGATTCCATGAATTCCAATATAAATAGAGTTTTTATACGGAACTCTCGTACCATTATTCCAATTCGTTGAATTAATGTTCCGTCGTGATCCATTTTCCAGGTGACCGGGGCGTTGGGTTCTTTGTCCACAAAGGACAATGAAGATTGAAGAGCTTTGTGCAGGTTTTAGTACTTTATACATTGAGTATTCAATTTTCTGCACAGAGCGGTATTAAATAGAAAGCTGTGAAGCGAAAATTTTTAGGGCATTTATTCATATTTTCATATCATCTAGGTTGGGTACATAGGTGTTTATAGCCAGAAAAACTTTATAGCGGTAATATTTTTTGCCATATGGCTTATCGTGCACGTCGTTTATATGCTTATAAGTATTGTATTTTACTCTTTTACTCGATGCGGTGAGTGTTTTACCACCATTTTCATTCCAGTACCACAGTATTTTAAAGCACTTTGAGATGTCGTTTATGGTTTATTTCATTTTATTTTATTCTCATAGGAAAAATTACAGCACACATACACGTAAATATTTGCTACAGAAAACTAAAAGTTGAAGAAAGTTGTTGTCATAATGGAAAAGTTGACTTACGATGTGGACGCTTCGGGCATAATTGACCGCCTCTGTGGTGTAGTGGTTAAGCAGGTCGGCTCATAACCCAGAAGCGGCGGGTTCGATTTCCGCAGTAGGACAAGTATTTGTGCACAGAAAAAAAAGCGCAATTACTTCTTCTGAGTCTGGGTGTTGTGGCACCATGGCCCTTGTAGGTCTGGGTCTCTAGACACAGGGAATCTTAGTTAGGGTCCAAGATCTATGTATGTGGTCGTTGGGCGTTATTATTATTATATTCTCTAAGCGATAATCTCCGAGCTACTTCTGTTTGGCTATATTTACGTTATTGGCAAAAAACATTGGCATAGTGTTTAATCGAATCCTTTCTTTGAAGTCTGTTATTAATTTCGAGAAAGTATTAATTTCTTCCAATATTATTTAATTAATTAATTTTGGCTTTCAATTTGCGATCTAACATTTCTGTATAGATCTGAGTTGTTTCATCTTTGTCGTTTATAAACGACGTAACTTGAAATAAATTGTCTCTGGTAGTTATATTTCCATAATAAATGTAGATTTATTTAAAATATTTTATTTTATTTATTTATTTTATTAGGTGGTAGGACTTTTCTGCAAGGTTCGTCTAGGTAGGTACCACCGCTTTGCCAGTTATTCTGCCGCCAAGCAGTAGTGTGCAAGCACTACTGTGTTCCGGTTGAAGGGCACTGTAGCTAGTGAAATTGATGGGTAAATGAGACCTTATGATCTGATCTCACAGTCGAGTAATCTTATCACCAGACTGTGCTGGTGTCTCAGGATGTGTGCGCAGTGCAGTGTAGCGCGAAACTTAATATTTTAGAGTTCCAAGTTTCACTGTTCACACGGCCACACGGCCGGGTCGCATAACATCAGGTGAACGTCTAGCTCGTCACATCATTCACAAACATAAAAAAAAATATCAATTTATACCGATGTATTTTTTTGAAATAAGTACACGAAAGAAAGTTTCATTCATTTATTTCATTATTGCATTATGTGATAGGATACCTATACACAAGTAACACAATATGTTAGAGTGTATAAGTTCGCGCAAAACTTTATGAGCTCTCGGAAGTTAGGCCCAAGTACCAAACTGCGCATGGTACAGTAGAGTGCATTGTAAAAGCGGCCATACAGTAACTATAATATGCGTACTGCGCAGCCATCCGCGCTAACTTCCGACAGCTCATGCAGTTTTGCGCAAACCATAGCAAAGATTTTATTCTGGTTTTTGTTAGATTATGATATAAATGTTGTTGGATGATTACAAAAACTATTCAAATACTCTGCGCACATGCGACTTAAATCGCGCTCAGAGCTTAATTCTGACATTCAGCTTACTTGGCAAAACGCCAAGGGGTTGTTCGGGGCGAAAAGCCAATATTAGTTTATTTTAATGTTAATAAAATATAAAAATATATGCAAATAGAATTATTTATTATCATGAATTTTGTATATGAAAATGGTGGTCTCTATTTAGCCCAAAGGCATTACCATTCAACGGGAACATGCCGCTAGAATTTTGGACACGTTGCCTACCGGTAAAAGATTATAAATCGAAAGTCGAAAGATTATAAATCAAAATATTTACCAGCATACAATTTTAAGTTTTGATAATAAAATCTCATTCCATGTTGATATTGTCATGTCAAGTGAAAAGACTAATTTTTCTTCATTCTTTCAACTATATACTACAACGAGCTTCTGCCCGCAGCTTCACCCGCGGCGTGGCCTATGGGAAAATAATTCAACCACCCATTTCATCCTCTTAAGGGTGAAATTTCGAAAAATCCTTTCTTAGCGGATTCCTACGTCATAACATCTACCTGCATACCAAATTGCAGCCCGATCCGTCCAGTGGTTTGGGCTGTGCGTTGATAGATCACTATGTCAGTCAGTCAGTCACCTTTGAGTTAAATATATTTCGAGATAGATGACGGTGATAATAACTAATACTAACACTACCTACTACAAAAAAAAAATTGGATTTTGGACATTGTTATATACTGCCGTTAGCCGTTAGCCGCGATGACCTTATAGACAGTCCAAATCCTCCAGCCCACTACCAGTAGGTAGAGGACCCGACCTGCTTGCGCCGTTGAATTGCAATGCTGATTCGTTGTGCCAAATAAGTGCCAGCATTTTGGTCACGCGTAGCATCGACAATAAATTTAGTAGCTTACACATTGAAATTCAGTAGAATACCGTTTCAGCCATTTTTAAGTCTGACATGAAATTGTAATTCAATTTTGAGTAGATTAAATCACCTGAGGTTGCTTTCTATATAACAGCTAATAATACGCTGGCAAGAAGGTTAAGATTACTAGGTGGTAGGACTTTTCTGCAAAGTTCGTCTAGGTAAGTACCACCGCTTTGCCAGTTATTCTGCCGCCAAGCAGTAGTGTGCAAGCACTCCTGTGTTTCGGTTTGAAGGGCACTGTAGCTAGTGAAATTACTGTGCAAATGAGACTTTATAATCTGATCACATAGTCTCGTAATCTTATTACGAGATTGTGTTGATGTCTCAGGATGACGTGCGCACTGCAGTGTCACGCGAAACTCTATACATTAGAGTTCCGAGTGACACTGCAAGTGATATGGGCAGCCGTGTCGCTTAACATCAGGCGAACGGTTAGCTCGTCCAGTCATCCTTTAACATAAAAAAATGCTTTTAAAAAACCAATACTCTATCTAAAATGAAATCCATGAACGTCAATGATATATTATAAAACTCCTACAAAAATTAAAATTATTTTTGTATAAAATAAAGTAAAATTGGTTGCTTCTTTTGTTTCTTTTTAATACGTTTTTGTATCTGCTTGCATTTAACGGACCCATATTTTCTTATTTTCATTGGGAACTTTAACACCATTTACATCACTTGTAAGTCCCTGCCAGTCTCAAGAAAACGGCAAGGTTAACTAGGTTGCCGAGGTCGAGGGTTCAGTCGGAGGGTGTGTGAACTTATGATATTGCATGTCTCGCTTTTTACGTGCATGCTTTGAAATGAATTGCTTTAATTCAAAATTCAATTTTATTACTCTACTTACAACACCCATTTTAGCTAAATGTTAGATTTACAGTTTTGTGGAAATTACTTGGTACGTCGTTTTGGTACTGAATTTATGACATGATTTTTTTTTGTATCGGCAGATTTGCATTGAGTGAGCATTGAGTGAGTTACTGAAGCCAACAGCTAATTTTCTAAGCGTGTATTTTTTATAATTAATTTTATGTACCTCAAAATGGAAAAATCAACGCGCTACGCAACGTAATCGCCATTATATTCGCCATCTGCTATACAAAATTTATTTATTTATTTATTCATTTGGCACACTAAGCAGAATATAACCAATAAAAGAACAAAAAAAAATAAAAGTTTACAAACATTTTGAGCTAGGTTACATCCCAAAACATGTGTACACATCACGATTAACAAAACAATAAAATAAGTAGTTAGTAAAAAATTAAATATGTTTTCATGGTACGATTTGTATCTTAAATGCAAAATCTTTAAACATTTAAAGTTCAGAAATGATAGCTAAAACGTCTCTTTTAAATTTTCTTAGTTTTTGGTCAAAGATATCAACTGAGCTGTGGTGTTCCTTCAAGATGTCGTTATACTGACGACACATCCTTACCAAAGGGTTGTAGAATGAGGTGTTATTAGTAAATACCTGAAGTGTGAATATACTTAAATGAGGGTGACGAGCTCTTGGCTTAATATTGAAATTTATTTTTGAAAGCAGAAAAGGCGAGTCAACTAAAGAGTGTATAATTTTGAAAAGATAAATGAAGTCAAAATGTGTACGTCGAGTTTTGAGAGGCAGCAGTTTAAATTTCGAGAGTCTATCAGAATGAAATCAGAAAAAAATGTGACTCTATACTTTACAATATACGTTCTATGTTCGACTTTTGTCATAAATGTGCTCGCATTGGGTGCTAGCCTGTGAAGCTCTCGGTATTTTTATCCCCAATTCACGTATACTAATTCAAATTTTTATTAGAAGAATAAGATATATATATATATAATATGATGTAATAATAATACACATTTAATAACATTTTCGCTAATTCTTTTTTGTTGTGTTTATTACTGTCAGGAGAAGGTTCTTCTGAAAGAAAAAAAAATAGAAAAGTTGAGTGGAACGTTAGAAAATATTCACCACGCGGGTGAAACCACGGGGCGCAGTTAGTACTTTATAATACTTAGATTTAAATAAATACAGTATATGAAAGTCGTTCACCCGTTAATACTAAAGTAAACTTTGGTAGCGCCATCTAGCGTGTGTGTGAGTATTTACGTATCACTTTTAAGTAGATATTACAAATTGTTTATATTTACCAAATATAAATACCGAACGCGGGCTAATATTGACTTGAAAGAAGCTCCTTTTCTGGAAAATAATCTTTATTCACTACTATCTCGTAAAGGTTTTCTCAAGATTTTCAACCGAGGGTTTACTAACACTCTCTACGTGGCCGTAAAAATTCTAAGCCCCGAATGCTTATAAAATCCTCTGTGACCCCTTCAAAATTGCGTCGACACCAGGATTCCTTGTACATAAGCCTACCGCCTATTTTCGAGAGGATCGCCATTTTTAGTTAATTCGGCCTGCGAGGCGGTAAATTCCTGTGGAAAATATGTGAAAAATTGTTAAGGCAGTGTGTTGGTTTTTGCAATGAGTTTTTGTTATAGGATTTTGGGTAGGCTCAGGTGGCTAGCGGGCATTTGGAAATAACGCGGAATTGGGTTTTGGTGAAATTTAATCAGGCGGTTTCACAATTCACAGTATAAGTATACTTTATCCTTGGTGGATGAGAATGTAATTTAAAATATTTCCTATTTATTATGTAAAGAAATGATATGACGAGCATTTCGTTCGGCTGATGTTAAGCGACACGGCTGCCCATATCAGTTGCATTGTCACTCGGAAACCCAAAGTATAGAGTTTCACGTTCACAAACTGTGCATGTCATTCTGAGACATCAGCACAGTCTAGTAATCTGTGAGATTAGGTCATAAAGTCTCATTTGCCCAGTAATTTCACTAGCTATAATGCCCTTCATACCGAAACACAGCAGTGCTTATTTATCCTAGAGTAAAAAAGCAGATAAATAGCATGTGAAACCACAGGATACGTCTAGTTTACCATAAAAGCGTACAGCTAAAATATAAATATATTCAGTTTGACAAAATTGCTTGCGTTTTGTGTTCTTGTAGCTACAACTTCGGCAGAGGGGAGAATTATCCCAACGAAAACGTTCTCATGGGAAATCAAGGAAACAGGCATAACCGTGCGACGTACATAGTAGCTACGGCAATAAATCATTGTGAAGTGTTGAAATGGGTTTGGGTGGAGATCCGGAAACGTGACGTCGTTGATTATTTTCAAAACGTGTACGAACTAAACAGAAAATACTTTATTACACATCACACTAACAGTTTTTGAAGTAAAACTTCTTTACGCATTATTGACCTGGGGTAGTAAACTGGAGAATGTGTAACGAGGCGAACGGAAATTCTAAGTTGTTCGTTCACGTAGAAGTCCACTATCAACATAACAAAGTAAAAAATTACTTAAGATTTTTATAATAATAATAACGCCCAACGATCACATACATAGATCCTGGACCCTAACTAGGATTCCCTGTGTCTAGGGACACAGGAACTACGAGGACCATAGACCCACAACACACAGACTCAGAACAAGTATTTGCGCTTTTTTTTCTGTGCACAAATGCTTGACCTGCCGCGGGAATTGAACCCATCGCCTCCGGGTTATGACCCGACCTGCTTAACCACCACACTATAGAGGCTGTCATTTGTGTCTGAGAATTTTATTACTATGTTGGTGCCGGTAAAATGTCAATTTACAAAGTAATAACATTAGCAAATAGTATTAACATAAAACAAAACAATAACAAAGTTATACCGGCCGATAGATGGAGCTAAACTAAAGAACTTTTGCTTCAGTCGTGTGGTCTAAAGCACACATTTTTTTTGTTATATTCCCGTATTGTATAGTATACAATAGAATAGGTATGTATAGTATAGAAGTACCTACCGTAGTATGAAGAGTACTCGTAACATATTACGTAAATAAACTGTCATTAAAGGAGCCACAGATTCTGAGAGAAATAGGTCAGCTTTAGTCGCAGTCATTAGGTCCCGTTTACATACCATACACACACACAGCCAGGTGAAATCGTCGGATCACGCAGCTTTGAAAGGCAGCCTTCTTTTTTTTTTTTTTTTGTTTAATTTTGGCTCCACATTTTTGTGTATTTAGCCAGTGTCAAGTATTTGATAATTTTTCAAATTAATTAATATTGTATAATGTGTCAAGTCAAGTCACAGTTCAAGTCATCAAGTTAAGTCATAGTCTAGTCAAATCAAGTCAAGTCATACTCCTAGGAAAGTTTCGTTTTCCCGCCAAAACTCCCGCAGCCTACTTATAATATAATGTCGTGTAAAACTGTGTGAGATAGAAGATGTTTAAAGGTTAACAATTAATGTCGAAAATTATAAATTGTCATTTTACCAGACATACTAACAATAATACAAATATTTAACTTTGTTATGTTGACGATGGAAATCTATGTGAAACAACTTCAACTTCCGTTCGCCTCGCATTCACCAGCTTACGCCCCAAGCGTGCGTAAAGAAGTTTTACTTCAAAAATTATCTAGTATTGGTATTAGTCAGTTATCTGGTTTTGATTGATGATTCTGTAGTTTGGTGTTTGAGTAGGTTAGCTCATAACCCAAAGGCGGCGGGTTCGATTCTCGCGGCAAATACTTGTTCTCAGTCTTGTATTGTGGGACCATGGTCTTCGTAGTCCCTAAGATACAGACATTGAGTCCAGGATATCTCAAGATGATTTGCGCAGTGCAGTATGCAGAAACTAGTCGTCACATCATTTATTAACACCAAAAAATATTTGTGACCATGAAAGTTTAAAATCGTACAGTTTCATAGATTTCAAAGAAACTGGGACGCTATCGTTACAGTATTACATAAAACAGAGTTATGTTGAAACAAATAAATAACCAGTACCTAATAGAAGAAAACCAATAAACAGAGTCTAGATATCTCGTCCCCAAGGCCCTTGTTTATAGCATCTCCGCCATTCCACCCGTCCTCCTGGCACATTTACCGACACCGTTCTGCCGCCATGATATAAGACTTCTGTGTGGAAATGAACCACTTTGTCGGGAATAGGGACCGCTTTGACTTGCATTTGTTTTGGTTGTACTGATTGATAGTTGTTGAGGTGAGGGATAAATTATTTACGAGTATGGAAGGCTGCAAACTGTAACTTGGGGGCTGTAGCTTTGTATTCACGCAGATTCGGCCTCTTGTTTTAGTTACTACATTACTAATACTCTGAGCTTCCACAGTCATTTATTGTAGCAGGCTCAAATGAGAACCAGGGGAGTGATCAGGGAAGTCGTTAAGTAATGTTTTGAGTTTTTTGGCGGGAAAGCGAAAAAGATTCCGTCACCGCATTGTATTATTTTCCAAAACTTGTGTTATTTTCAGTGTTAGTGCATAAAATTGGTGGCATTCTATTCGTTAAATGCTGGATTACAGGCGTGAGTGTGGGAAAATGGTATAATGATGGTAAAACGTTTCTTTTCGTGTGTTCCAAAACTCCATAGAAGCTTCAAGTAAAGTTGTCACCACTTTACTAGGAGTATGACTTGACTAGACTAGACTATGACTTAACTTGATAACTTGGACTGTGACTTGACACACTATATGATATTAATTAACTTGAGATATATCAATTACTTGACACTGGCTAAATACACAAAAGTGTGGAGCCATAACCAAACAAAAAAAAGTAATGTTTAAACGCGTTTCAGCAATCTATACATACACAGCTTTATTAATAAACTGGTATTAGTCTTGGATTAGTTACTTCAGCTTTTGTCCTTTTTTTGCTACTGGAATATTTAGCTGGATCGAAAAAGACAAAAGATGGTCTAGCTAGTCTAAAGCTAGTTCGTGTTTATTAATAAGGCTGACAAAGTCCAATGCTGCAAGTATACTGAGACCATCTGCGGCTCAGTTAAGTTCAATTTTCATTTCATTCAAAGACGAGGGATAAATCTCATTGGTGATGAAGCGCTGTTGAAGGCTAAGCTTTGAGCACCGATGCATAGTGAACAGCCCATCAGTCTAATGTAAGCTGCTCTTTGCAACGTGTGCAATGGAGTTGCATAACTTAATTGAAGGGGTGAGAATAAAAAGGATTTAACTGATTTTTTTGACCAAATGACTTATGGGTATCGTTGGATTCAGCGTGAAATTATCTTCAATAATACATTCTCAAAATACCGAAATGAGGCTTAAATCTCGAGATTTTGAGTCTAAAAATGGTTTATCTGTCACAGGAATACAGTACGCTTAGCATAAAAACATTACTTTATTTCTTTTATTATATTATATTTTTACACCAATTGTATGAATTAGTACTATATTTGGTAATTTTAAATATAAATAAAACATTTTCAAGGAACTGAAATTTACATAAACCTTTTCTATTACCCTATAAGCACTCTACATAAAAATGACGCCGTTGACGTTTAAAGTAAATTTTCTCGAAACTGTCAATTTGTCAGTTAAATCCTTTTTATTCTCAACCCTTCAATTACTCCATGTCCTTTTTAGTACCGCACAACATGACGCACGGAAACTCTACATCCGTATATGGTGGGCATTCCACGTCGCACGCACTCACTATGCTCAACGCCTTGGTTGCACACCAGCCAGAGTTGGACATTTTTTTTACCAATAGGCAATTATTCATTAATATGTGTATCAAATATTTAAGTAGTAATGATAAGTAACTAATGTTTTTATTTATTAGGCGTTAAAATAACGATCAAATTTATATAAGTACCTATATATACTATATGTCCAACCCGGTATTATGATATAATAATAATATGTGTGGACATCTCACACAACGCCATCTAGCCCCAAACTAAGCAAAGCTTGTACTATGGGAACCAGAAAACTGATACAATACTTAGATACTTTTTGTTTGTAAATACATACATAGAATACAATATACTCGTAACACCCAGACACAGAACAAACATCGATGTTCATCACACAAATGTTTGTCCTGGGTGGGAATCGAACCCACAACCCGCAATTCAGAAGGCAGGGTTACTACCAACTGAGCTATTTAATATGTATATCTAATAATTATAAATTTAAAGAAAGGAAAGATATTGTTGCATTATCTGTTGAACGTGTTGTTGAACTATCGTGTGTAGAGTTGGAGCAACATATAATTGTTTGCGTATACAGGCCTCCCTCGGCTGATTTTAAGGTGTTCGAGTCTATTATGGAAGAAGTTTTAACAAAAATCTCAAACAGCTCAAAACATCTCATTGTATGTGGCGATTTTAATGTGAATATTCTTGACCAATCTTCGCTAACTGACAGTTTACTAAATTTGTTTATGTGCTTCAACTTGAAAAATCTTTACAATCAGCCAACCAGAATTACTAGCTCATCTGCTACTTGCTTAGACAATATATTCTGTGACTGTGAACCACAAAGCAAGTCAGTTATTGATAAACTTAGCTCAGATCATTGTGGTCAAAGTGCTGTATTTCCATGCATACTGAAAAAAAATTCTTATGAGTTTACTTACAGACCTATTACAACCAACCGCTTGGAACAGTTTGCTCAAAATCTAGATGACAAACTTGTGTTATTACCACTCACTGATGACCCTAATGATCTTTGTAATGTGTTGTTTGATGTTATGGATAAAGAGTTTAACAAGATATTCAAGTTAAAGACGTGTAGAGGAGGTGTTAAAGCAGAATTGAGTGACTGGGCTTCACCTGGCATAAAAGTAGAAACAGGCTGTATGATTTATATTCTCAGAAATCAGATAATATTTATGACAGTAAATTTACTGAGTATTTAAAATCTTATTCAAAAATTTTTAAACGCGTTTGCCAGACAGCTAAGTCTCTGTACTTGAGTAAGAAAATCAATAGAGCGGACGACAAAATTAAAGCAACCTGGAAAATAATTAATACCGAGACCGGCAAAACTAAACCTCGGCACCGAAAACTCACTCTTAGTATTAATAACAGATTAATATCTAAAGACAGTGAAGTTGCTAGTGCATTTGAGGATTTTTTCGTAAATATACCTGTAGTTACCACTCAGTCATTAAATTCATCGACTAGTGAGTCTTGTGCAATTCTTGCAGAGTGTGTTGATAAATGTGAAGTAGTTTTTAGATTTAGACATATTAATTCGGCTATAATTGTTAAGACCTTTAGGTCACTTAAAATAAAGAATACTGAGGATCTTTGGGGAATGTCTACCAGGGTTTTAAGTGGCATTGTCACATTAATCGCACCATATTTAGCAGAAGTATTTAATAAATGTGTAGACGAAGGAGTTTTTCCCAACGTAATGAAAAATAGTAAATTGATTCCATTATTTAAGTCTGGAAATAAGAATGATCCATCGAACTATAGGCCAATTTCTGTGTTACCTGCAATAAGTAAAATTTTTGAAAAAGAAATTCTTAATCAGTTGTTAACATTTTTTAACCTTAACGGACTGTTTCACAGTCAACAGTTTGGATTTACAAAAGGACGATCAACTACAGATGCAGGCGTAGAACTCTTTATACATATACTTGGTGCTTGGGAGAAGTCACAGGATGCCATAGGTATTTTTTGTGACTTATCCAAAGCATTTGATTGCGTATGTCACGAAACCCTAATTTTTAAATTAAAGCATTACGGGGTTTGTGGGAAAGCTCTTGATCTTGTCTCTTCTTATCTTGGTAATAGAATTCAGACAGTTGAAGTTAATGGAGCAAGATCATCTGGTTCTATCACTAAAATGGGGGTCCCGCAGGGTTCAATACTAGGACCATTCTTATTTTTGGCCTATATTAACGATCTTCCATTTTTTGTAAAGAACCTATGTGATATTGTTTTGTTCGCAGATGATACGTCTCTTATTTTCAAGGTTGACCGATCTACTAATGATTTTGACGACGTTAACAAGGCAATTTCACTGGTTTTGAACTGGTTTACTAAAAACAATCTACTGTTAAATAGTAAGAAAACTAAATGTATTAAGTTTTCGTTACCTAATGTTAGGGGGTCTCCTACAAATTTATTACTGAATGGTGAGGCATTAGATTTGGTACAATCTGTCACGTTCCTTGGCATAACTATAGACTCTAAATTACAGTGGGGTCCTCACATATCAAACATTGCTGGTAGATTGAGCTCTGCTGCATATGCTGTGCGTAAAATCAGACAGTTTACTGATGAAGCCACTGCAAGATTAGTATACTTTAGTTACTTCCACAGTATTATGTCATACGGCATCTTACTGTGGGGTAAAGCCGCGGACATACAATCAATTTTTGTCTTACAGAAAAGAGCAATTCGTTCCATTTATAACATGAAATCCCGCGACTCTCTCAGGGAACGATTTAAGGAGATAAATATTCTTACAGTGGCTTGTCAATACATTTACGACAATTTGATGTACACTCGCAAAAACATTAGCTCTTTTCCCAGATATTGCGACATTCATAACTTTAATACTAGGAACAAAAATAAATTGAAAGTTCCAAGATTCAGACTGCAGAAAGTTAATGGTTCATTTATGGGAAACTGTATACGCTTTTATAACAAGTTGCCCGACGGTATCGAACAATTGTCAATGCGTAAATTTAAATTATTCATAAAGTCAAACTTAATGAAAAAAGCCTATTACACAATAAATGATTATGTGTCGGACAAAAAAGCTTGGCCTGAATATCCCAAGCTTAACGGTATGAAAGCTTAGGTACTTTGCCTATTGCCTATTCCTATCTATAAATTCAGTTTCTATTTGTAATGTTTATAATAAGATAATCACGGTATTTTTCTTGCACCGGTGTGACGTGGTGGTTATTTTTGTAACATATTCATTATCTCAATTGTAATGAATTATATACATTGTAAAAGACAGTAGAAAGAAGACAAAAAAAAATACATCACTGTAAAGTTTCTTGTAGCTTCTTCTTTACAGTTGTAATCGAAGCTTCGGATCAAAGTTTTCAATTCTGCATTGTGCCGGATTGCTTGCACCAGTAGTGAGAAAGAGAACTGCTTTTTTTTCAAACTCATATATTGTAATGGGCTTGCTATATTATTTGACAATAAGCACTTTGTAATTTTATATGCTTAGTGAAATAACTTAATTTTAAGTACCTAGTATAATTTTGACTTGTAAAAGTGCTAAAATTAGCCTATTTGCAATAAATCTTTTGACTTTGACTTTGACTTTGACTATGTATGTATTTACAAACAAAAAAGTATCTCAGTATTGTATCAGTTATCTGGCTCCCATAGCACAAGCTTTGCTTAGTTTGGGGCTAGATGGCATTTGTGTGAGATGTCCACACATATTATTTTTATTATTATAGTTAGTATGGTAATTTCTCCTGTTGCATTGCAACAATAGTCAAATGTAAGCCTGTGAATAAGTAAAAAAAGTTTATGTAACAAAAGTAGCCTATATTTGTCGATGTTCATTTATTTGGGCTTGGTTAATGAAAATATGCGGACAAAACTTCGGTTTGGGTTGCTTCAAAACGTTCGTTCGGTTCAGTGGAAACGCGAGCAAAGTAATATCCGGCAACCGCTCGATGATGCTTTTGCAGGGTTGTCAATTTGATTCAATTGGAACGAGATTAACATGACAATTAATTTCAATATAATTAAATAAAGGACTATTATTAAATAAAGGATTATTGATAGAAGAAATAAAAGATTATTAAATAAAGGACTTATTTAATTATTCACTCTATGACATATAGTGAATAATTAAATAAGTCCTTTTTAAGCTTTTATTTAATGCTTAAATACTTTCACTGGATTATGATCATTATCATCATCAGATATTCTGAATAGATTGAACCAACTGCAAGCGTCGTATTAACGTCGCACGGCCGATTGAGCCATTTTTTCCGATGTTTAGCCATTTGCGCTCACATTACTTTCATCATTGAAACTTATACATAGTTATTGGTGGATTTCATAAACCTAATGTATTGGTAAAATAATTTTATGATATATAAATATAAAATAGCTGTACGATTGGCAACCCTAGTCCACGGCCTGTCATTTGTGTGACCAATTTACCTGAACATATTCGGTAGTTTTTTGATATCGATTTTCACGGTTATATTCTGGGTAAGCTTTTGTAGGGTTGACGGAATAAGATTATTTTAGTATTATTATCATCGGATATGCTCGAAACCTGGTCGACACACTGTTCGTGAGTGACAAATGGGAATATATAAATTCAAAAGTAATAAGACCTGTTGGATTGATTGTCGTATTCAGCGGTCCTTATTAAAATGTTTGTATTGATAATTACCGACATAGCTCAGCGAATTGGCAAGCTGAAGTGGCAGCGGGCTGGTCATATTTGCCGAAGAACTGATAACCGTTGGGGTCAACGTGTTCTAGAGTGGAGACCGCGAATCGGCAGACGTAGTGTAGGACGACCTGCGGCGTGATGGAGCGATGATATACGCAAGGGCAGTACCTGAAAAAATAGAGCCGAAGACCGGGCTCAGTAGCGTGCCTTGAGAGAGGCTTATGTCCAGCAGTGGACTAATATAAGCTGATTGTAGCAAACTCTTTGTTTTTATATAAAACCTGTTTACTTAAGTTTTTATTCAAAATTTAAAAACTATATTTTTGTTCTTTTTTTGTCATTAGATTTTGACAGATTGTCTTTGATTTTTCGCCTACAAAGTTGGTTGTATTTTTTTTGCATAATTTTCTGCTTTTTAAATATACTACTATCATTTTACAAGTCCATTAAGGTTTTTATTATCATCTGCACCACGTAGTTCACTTCACTGATGATCATCGTCCATTAACAATAATAAATCACATTCTATTAAAATTTGAAGGTTATGGGCCCACTAATTTTAGATTGGGTAAATGTATGCCTACACGGGTAAAGGCAACGTTTGTTATCCGTGATGAATCAGTTCCCATAAATTATTTATAACCCGATCAGCTTGTAGAGTGACCCTATTTTAATAACCCAAGAGACAAACTATATGATACAATGAGTTAGAGTAAGGTTAATTTTATTGTTTAACGGATTGTATAGCTAAGTTTTGCCGCTTGGAATATGAAATGTTAGTAAACCCTACAGTAGATATTATAATGTCTTATATACCAATTTTTAAAGAATTTTTTCCTTTTTTTTTCAGGTAAATGGAGACACTCTTCAATTTCAAAAGTAGTCAATCATTAGATATAGAAAATTAAGAAAATGTTTAAGTAAGTTAAACACACTTGTTCACGTTCTATATTATAATCTACATTTACAGCTTTACTAAAAACTTTACTCAGTGTTAGTTTAGTGTTTTGACTGCCTCTGTAGTGTAGTGGTTGAGCAGATTGGCTCATAACCCGGAGGTAGTGGGTTCGATTCCCGCGACAGGTATTTATGCACGAAAAAATAAGCGCAAATACTTGTTCTTAGTCTGGGTGTTGTGGGACCATGGTCCTTGTAATTCCTGGGTCCCTAGATACAGAGAATCTTTAATCGTTGGTGTTTTTATTATTTTATTTAGTAAGTTAATCAGTAGTAAAAATGTCCGGTCAACTTTTAGTCGCGAACGAAAACGAGACAAATAACGTTAAGAATAAAAAGTTACGCATCAAAGCAAAGCGTGAGAGTTCCGTAAAATCATTACGTAGACTGCAAAACACGATACGTACAAACCTGAGTGATTCTGTAGAGGACCTTTCATGTTTCTGTGCTCTGTATTTAATTAATTCTTGTTACGGGTGCTGGTAGTTTTTCCAAGACTTATTTCTTGACATAGATAAAGTGCTCGATGCACTGAATGTATGCTGTCTATTTCGTGCAAGTACTCTGTTGATTAATCTGTAGTGCGTATCTACTTCTTAGTTACGTGGAAAAATAATTAAGCCTATGTGTGGCAACAGGTTTTATTTTCTTATTCCTAGAGTATCTTTAAGGTATGCATTCTAATTGAATTACAATATAACCATAGATATTTGGCTAATAAGCAATTTCAACTTTTTTTTTAAACACGGCAAATTGTCTTTATTTTCTAAATACTACAATGATTTAATAACTAAACTACCTACTACTACTACTACTACAAAAAAACATTTGGACTATATACTGGCCGCGATGACCTATAGACAGTCCAAATGCTCCAGCCCACTAGTAGGTAGCGTACCTAACATGGTGGCAGCATTGCCACGTTGAAATATATATATTACTATATATATATAATAATATATTTTATATATATATAATATATATATTATTATTTAAATATTAACTTAGATTAGCTTATTGACAGAGGTTATGGTTGAGGTCAAAAGTTTGTGTTGCTTTCTACTGTAGCCCACAGTTTTTATCATAAAGTGTGACATGTATAAATATTTAATCCTTTTTGTAATAATATATGTATTTTTTAATATTCCTTTTGTAATATATTTTCTAGGTACATATCGAATATGACCTTCTAAAATAGCTCAGTTCGAAGGTTATTTTCATTACTTTATATGTATTATTGTAGCTTATTATATTAGATAGGATATTGCGAAGACCCTTTGTTGACAAAATAAACGCCGAACGACTGGAATTTAATATTAGGGACAGGACAGGTTATCTTATGCGAATCGATTCGGTCAAGGGCAAATATTTTTAGTTGTATCTGAAATAATAGCTTCAAATGCTGGATACTGAACGACGAAATGTGGAAAAAACTTAATAAGAGACATAAATAAATTCAAGTGGGAGATATAAGTAATATTTACAATGAATCAAGGTTATATTAAGAAAAAAATATAATGCTTTAGTAAATTAATAAACCTGTTATAAAAATAAATGTTAAAAAAATTTAATATGTAAAGAAGATTCTCATAAATCACACTTATATAGGTCTTTACCTATGAAATTGCCGTTTTGTTTGAAAAAAGTTAAAGTTTTTTTTTTTCGAACTTATTTATTTCTTTTATTCAAAGTAATCACCCCTGCAATCAATGCATCTTTGCCAACGCTGTGGCAGTTTATGGATGCCCTTCTTGAAAAAAATCAGCAGGACGGGAGACAACAAACTCTTCAAAGGCGTTTTGTACTGCCTCTCGGGAATTGAATTTTTTTCCCACTAAAAAGTTGTCCAAATTTTGGAAAAAGTAATAGTCGGTAGGCGCAAGATCTGGTGAGTATGGCGGATGAGGGAGAGCTTCCAAACCCAACTCATGCAGCTTAGAGACGGTCTGTTGTGCAGTATGGGGTCGCGCGTTGTCGTGAAATAGCAGTGGAGACGACCGATTGACCAAAGCTGGTTGCAGACGTGCGAGTTTCGCCATCATTGTGGTCAGTTCTTCAATGTACACATCTGCAGTAACGCTCTCGCCGTTTTGTAAAAAGCTATGATGAATCACACCAGCACTAGACCACCAAACTGTGACCATCACCTTTCTAGGGGTCATTTTTCGTTTTGGACATTGCTTTGGTACCGAACCAGGATCTAACCAACTTGCTGAGCGCTTTCGATTGTCAAAAAGAATCCATTTTTCGTCGCACGTAACAATTCGGTTCAAAATTCCTTCATTTCTGTGCCTGTAAGCAGCGCAAGGCAAGTCTCGACGCGTACGTTGCGCTGGCGATCGTTAAGTTCGTGGGGCACCCATCTATCAAGCTTTTTTTATCTTGCCAATCTGTCGCAAATGGACCAATATTGTTTTGATGCTAACATCAAAAGCTGCTGCCAGCTCAGCTGTAGATTGAGATTCATCAGCTTCCACAATCGCCTTTAATTCATCATTGTTGACCAAAGTTTCCGGACGACCACGAGGTTCATTTTTCAAGTCAAAATTCCCAGAACGGAACCGAGCAAACCAATAACGGGTTGTACGTTCGTTTGTACAGTTCTCTCCGTAAACGTCGTTGATGTTACGTGTCGTTTGTGCCGCGTTGGTGCCACGACAGAACTCATATTCCATAATTACACGAAATTTCAAAGTATCCATTATGAGGAAAAATGTTGATATGTAATGAAAATACAACGCTAATCAATAAACAAAAGACTTATATTGTAAATAGAATGTCATATTTTTAAAACAAAATTAATTAGAATTTAGAATTCATAGCCAATCAAAACTTTTTTTTGTTTGAAAAAGTCTGTACTGCAATACGGCAATTTCATAGGTAAAGACCTATTATTATAAAAGCGAAAGTTTGTATGTGTGTATGTTTGTTACTCCTTCACGCTCAAACGGCTTAATGGATTTGGATGAAATTTGGAATACAGATAGCTTATATAGTGGATTAACACATAAGCTACTTTTTGTTCACGGGTGAAACCGCGTGGTGCAGCTAGTAATTATATACTTATATATTCAGCCTAAAGTCACGGAACCACCTATAGAAAAAGCTATGCTCGATTCATTCCGTGATAAATCTGGAAGATCCATAAAAGAACTCAAAGTTACTGATATAGCTCTCAAATTGGCAACAAACCGTCCACCGATGTGGAAGAAAAATTCTCTAGTAACAACCACAAACCGAAAGAGGCAAACTTACGCCTGGCCCTCCACTAGGAGGACAAACGATTTGGTCTAAATCGTGGGGAGCCTTTGGGTACAATATGCAAGCAGTTGCTCAAAGTGGCGCTCTATCGAGGAGGACTGTACTCCATGAATGGCTGCCCATTATGATGATAAAATACATAATTTTTTCATATATTATGTCCATAACAAAAACGTCCCTATCTCAGTACCATAAGAGCCCTGGTTGCGTGCATATGACCAAAGTTTACTTTACAACGCCGCTGTATAACGTATAACCAACCAATATTATAATCAAGTTGCCATTGACGGGTGGGAAATTGAAGGGTTTGGCAATACACTGCTGAATTTCTGATGACAATAGATACAAGCGACAAAAGCCATTACGCGCTCAAATTATGCGTTAATGGGAACATAATTTTGTACTTTAATGAACATGCCGTTTGTTATGTTATATGTGATAAATTGTTAATGAACTTCTGAAAGTGAAATGGAGTTCACAGTGTGGTTGTTAGCGTATTTGCTATACGGTTTCGCGGTGTTAAACAGTTTGCTGTATAGTTGTGGACGTGATAACCTGTTGACTCAAGTATTGGATTGTGTTTGCTATTAATTGAAGGGGTGAAAACAAAAAGGGTTGAACTGATTTTTTTACAAAATGACTTATGGGTATCGTTGGATTCAGCGTGAAATTATCTACAATAATACATTCTCAAAATACCGAAATGAGGCTTAAATATCGAGATTTTGAGTCTAAAAACGGTTTATCTGTCACAGGAATACAGTACGCTTAGCATAAAAACATTATTATATTTTTATTTACAGTAATTGTTGGAATTAGTACTATATTTAGTATTTTAAAATAGAATTACAACATTTTCAAGCAACTGAAACTATCATAAACCTTTTCTATTACCTTATAATCACTCTATATTAAAATGATGCCGCTGAAGTTTAAAGTCAATTTGAAACTATCAATTTGACAGTTAAGCCCTTTTTATTCTCAACCCTTTAATTATGTCAATGCAAATACAACACATTTTAACTAACATGTATCTTTTCTGTTGACATAATATCCGTAATAAATACGACTAGGATTTTTTTAGGAGTAGACAATTTTCAGTAGCCTCTGGTGGCTCATGTCTCTGCATTTTCCTAGCCATGGTCAGACTTTTTAACTCCAATCAAACTGAGAGACGTTTAACGTTTGTATCGGTGTGTCTGTGGCATCGTAGCTACAAATAGATGAACTATTATTGATTTATCTTTTTCTGTTTGAAAGTGACCTAGTCGAGAGTGCAGTTTTAAGTTATGGATTAGAAAATTTGTTTGGTCGTTTGAAGAGCACCAGGTATTTTCTAATGACAAAGGGAGTTGAAAGGTTTTGAGTGGTTTATAAATTCTGACAATAGAGCTGACCACTTGTCTACTTATTTGTAACCTAAGATGCTTCCTTTCTTAAGTGTCAACTGAGGCTTACATATTTTCTATTACTTCCAAAACTACAACAACAATATTACCCAATGATTTAATTGACCGAGCGAACGAAGTGAACGTCTCTGCTTCAACTCGCTAAATTTGTTTTTATCTGTCTGGATGTATAGGTTACATTTTTCAATTAATCTTGATAAAACTTGGTATACAAGTTCTACAAGTTGCTGCTACTGCTGGGATTTGTTTGACGTAGGCGATTTTTGGTTGGAGGTCTATTTTCCCCTAAAAGTGGGGTAGTTTCGTACATATAAAAAAACTTTGCAACAGCGCTATTAACAGGCCAATTTTTATACATGACAGGAACATTATTCAATCCTAAATAAGTATTTTAAATACAAGTAAAATCAGTCAAGTGGCTGTCGAGATATAAGGGTGTAAAGTCTGCGTTCGGGGCGTATTAAGTACTATAAATATAACATAATTCCGTATGGTTCCGATGGTGAACCAACTAATTTCTTCCCGTGGGTGCTGTAAGAGTAGGCTAAGAGATCCAGAGAAAGCATTCTCTTCGGTACATTGAAATCTTCGTGGTGATTATGGCAAACCCCCCTAAGATAAGTGGCTTCCAAAATGGCGTTTTATGGAGGAGGCCTACGTTCAGCAGTGGACGGTGTCCAGTTGTTTATTTGAAAACAATTGTTGCAAAAATGTTTTTGTTCGTGAGGTCTACCATTCGCAGAATTACTTGTTACTTAAAATGTTTTGCTGAAAATAAGAGGCGTGAAAAGAAAATAAACACACTGTGGCCGATATAACACAAACATTATCAACAAAGAATTTAAGATTAGATGAAATGGAGTTTCCATTTGAAAACCCACAGGCGACGTTGTAATAGCAAAACGTTTTGCTTAGTAAAGCATAAAAGAAAGATACCAAAAGAAATGCCTTATTTTTATTTTCGGGTCGAACAGCACTTATCTTTGTTAGTTTTGTTTCGTGAACAAATCTACCCTTCGTGATGAAAGGGGATATTCGTCTCAGGGAATAAAGCTGCCTTCACATAAAACTACCCGTGCATAAGTGGATGATATGTAATATGTAAGATACATGTTGATGTATATATAACGGTCAAATTAGAAACTAAGGTATTTTGTTTTTGAAAGTAAATTAGCATAGATTGGCGAATAACAACTATCTCATGGAATTTTGAGTACTTACGCGGCCGTAGTAGTAAAAGATGGGATTCTTCGTGGTAATTTAAAAAAAGATTCGTGTAAATTATGTATCGGGACTCGCTATTCGGAAGACTATACCTTCTTCTTCTTCTTCTTCATTACCCCTTTTTAGTCCACATCTAGACATAGGCTATATCCAGTCATGAACTATGTGTCTTCTTACATTGATCACCCATCGCTTCGGTAGACGGTCTCGTGGTCTATGGTGTTTACCAACGATCTCTATAAGACTCGTCGTGTCAAATAGTTTCAGTCCATATGTGCTATGTGGCGTGTCTAACTCCACTTCCAACATAACTATAATATTAATGTACTGCACCACATACATATATGTATGTGAATACACATATATAACACACTATACATAGATAAGACCTGTAAGCCACTGAACAACAATACCGTCGCCAACATAATCTAAGATGTTTTGGTCCCTGAACGGATAAACTGAATTAATTTTCTGGCATTTACTATAATGCCCTACTTTTCCTTAATACCCTGAGTTATGATGTAAATAAATGAATGTCGAGCAAATGTTTGTTATTTATTTAGCCCTTTGGGAGCTTACCTTCTGGTGATACATTTACACCTACATCATAATAATGTTTGGAAAATATGGGTAGTGTTCTGATAACTTAGGTAATCATCATTCGATCATCAGCCTCTGTGGTGTGGGGATTGGGCAGGTCGGCTCATAACTCGGAGGCGGCGAGTTCGATTCTCGCGGCAGGACAAGTATTCGTGCACAGAAACATATAGTGCAAATACTTGTTCTGAGTCTGGGTGTTGTGGGACTATGGTACTTGTAGTTCTTGGGTCCCTAGACACGGGGAATCCTTGTTAGGTGATATTTGGGCGTTATATTATTATTGTTTTCATTATCATCATCATCATCCGATATCGATCTAGTGAGATGTTTAATTTCAAGATAAAATTAGAAATTAGAAAATCTGCAGATAATCTACTACTAGTTGGTAGTACTACTACTTTTCTGTAAAGTCCGTCACGGTCTTTGCCAGCTATTCTGCCGCTAAGCGGTAGTGCGCAAGCACTACTGTATTGCGGTTGGAAGGGCATTGTAGCTAGTGAAATTACTGGGCAATTGAGATTTTATGATCTGATTTCACAGTCGAGTGATCTTATTACCAGACTGTGCTGATGTCTCAGGACGATTTCGCAGTGGATTGTCGTGCGAGCCTTTATATTTTAGAGTTCCAAGTGACACTGTTCTGTTAAAGGCGGCCGTGTCGCTTAACATCAGGAGAACGACAAGCTCGTCACATCATTCAATAACATACATTTAAAAAAGAACTAATATTATCAACATAACTATCAGTGTCAGCTAAACTTTAAAATATAGCTCGTATTTTACGAAGAATAGAAAACTTTGTTTCCACTTTCAATAATTATTAAGAACATAAAGGTTTCAACAAATTTTCCCCCCATCACGTTTAAAACCACCGAAAGCTTTTCATAAATAATTCACGAAAGTCGAAACCAATCCTTGAAAATGTTGGAATCCATCAAAACTCTTTTGTTTTTATTCCTTTCTGTATTCCAAAACAGTGGCTAAGTTCTCTCAGTTGAATCTTGACGATGGAATAAAAAAAATCAGCTATCATATCAGATATCTTCTAGGCAAGCGTGTTCCATCCTAGACCAAATCGTCACTTACCATCACCATCAGGTGGTCAAACGCAAACCTATCAAACAATAAAAAAAGTGTGGTTCAAACTATTTTTTAACCGACTTCTAAAAAGGAAGTACTGTGTTAGTCTGTTTTTTTTTTTGATTATTTTTGTTAATTTATGATTTGGCGTTAAACGTATAACTCTAAATTTTAAAGAAAGGAGAAAGAAGTCGTAAAATTAATTCGCCCGAGCAAAGTCGGGGAAGGTCGGCTGGTCTATTTTTTTAAATGTTAGTGAATGTTGTGACGAGCTAATCGTTCACCTGATGTTAAGTGCTACGGCCGCCCATAATAGAACAGTGTTACTCGGAACCCCAAATTATAGAGTTTCGAGCGACACTGCACTGCACACATGATTCTGAGACAGCAGCACAGTCTGGTAATAAGACTACTCGACTGTGAGATCAGATCATAAAGCCTCAATTGCCCAGTAATTTCACCAGCTACTATAGATAATTGTTCATTTCTGTCAGCATGTGACTACAAACCTATTTCTAGAACTACTTATCTCCTGATAAACAACCATGTCACCAGTTTCAATCCTCCGATCATAACCCCTGAGCCAACGATCCTTCACGCCGTCGTCGGCAGGGTTGCCGACCCGGAAATTATGACGTCATTAATTTTACAGCCTCCTAGGCCCCAACCCGGAAAAAAACAATGCAAAATGTAGGTTAATATCCTCCGCATGTCGCCCAGGCGAGATTTTTAAAGAAAATATGTAGAAGGGTTGGGTGTCCACTTAAAGTAAATGGCGTCCCACTATCTGGGATTCCGAGTGTATAAACGTTAAAGGGTCATTGACCCAACATATACATACATATAAAATTGATACAACATAAGCATTGGCTTATCTACATTCTATGCTATTAAGTAACTGCTGAGCATTTCAAGGTATTTTGTTTACTAAAAATTTTAATTAAAAAATTAAAAAAGCATTCGTGGAAATGTCGTGAAATCGACTAATAGATTCTTACTTCAAAAAATTACGAGGTGTTTTTGACTTTAGAATAAGGTCATTCTAATATAAAAAGAACGTTGGTATATGGACCAATTTTCACAGGGCGTAGAAAATTCATCCATATCCATATATTATTCATATATTATATTCATCCATATATTATTATTATTATTATATTATATCATCCATATATTACATTTATTGGTGGTGCATGGTTGCAGATACGAGAATTTGAAGCAGATTGTCTATACAATACGCTGATTTAGCATAAAAGACTTATAAGCCTAAGCTTAATGAGTGAATCGGATAATTATTTCTTGGGTAGAAGGCGATAAAGGCATACCAATCAAACAAAACAACAAAAGTTATCAACTGCATGCCTGCACGAAGAATGCGACACAGAAACACAGAATCACACTAATATTATAAAGGTGAAAGTTTGTATGTGTGTATGATGTGTGTAGTGTTTGTATAATCTATGTTGTCTGTGGTGGTTGATGTTGTCTTGAGCACGCGGGTGTGGGGTAGTCAGTCACGCGCTAGCCACGAATGAGAGCGGACGTCTACTGCCATACTGGTGTGTAACCAAGCCAAACTAGTGAGTACTACAATGTGTGTTTGTGTGTATATGTGTATGTTTGGTACTCCTTCACGCTCAAACGGCCTAATGGATTTGGATGAAATTCGGTACTAAAATAGCTTATACACTGGATTAATATATAGGCAATGATGTATGATTAAAAATTACACGAGTAAAATATACGCGACGCGTCTATCGCATGTTGCAAGCCACGGATCTAATTACGTAATACCCTAGCGTTTCTTCTTCTCGGAGCTGCACGTGCATTTAAAATTCAGCCAGCTACCCGCACGTTGCAGACCATCCATTTTTAATTCAAACCGAGTATTGAAGTGAACGCGGAAAATAGTTTTAGTTATTTTGCAAGTAAGCAGTTCAGTGTGCGAGCATAATTTCAGTGTATTGATTGGGTTATTAATATTACATACTTCAATATTATTATTATTTGTGTTAGTTAATGATGTGACGAGCTAGTCGTTTATCAGACGTAAAGCGACAATGCTACCCATAACAGAACAGTGTCACTCGGAACCAATTCGGAACTCCAAAATATAAATAAGATCTGTTAATAAGATTACTCGACTGTGAGATCAGACCAAAAAGTCTCGATTGCCCAGTGATTTCAATAGCTATAGTTGAATCAAACTGGAACATAGTAGTGCTTGTACACTACTCTGCTTGGCGGCAGAATAACTAGCAAAGCGGTGGTACATACCTAGACGAACTTTGCAGAAAAGTCCTACCACCTAGTAAGCACTGTGGTATTATACATATAGTACATATAGATAGAAAAAAAGTAAATATCACATATTTAGTACCCAGAAAGGTGTGTAAGTATATTGAACGCTGTGTTTTTGCAGGTACTTATTTATATTTCATTTCCTTAATTTCTTAGCCCTCTGTTTTTTTATGTGATCGTTGATCAGCGACATATATACCACCGCTACTTATGAATGTCTTTTTTTATGTTAGTGAATGATGTGACGAGCTAGTCGTTTACCTGATGTTAAGCGACACGGCCGCCCATAACAGAACAGTGTCACTCGGAACCCCAATACATAGTTTCGAGCGACACTGCACTGCGCACATCAACCTGAGACATCAGCACAGTTTGGTAATAATATACTCGACTGTGAGATCAGATAATAAAGTCTCAATTGCCCAGTAATTTTACTAGCTACAGTGCCCTTCAAACCGAAACACAGTAGCGCTTGCACACTACTGCTTGGCGGCAGAATAATTGGCAAAGCGGTGGTACCTACCTAGACGAACTATGCAACAAAGTCCTACCAAGTGAAGTCTGAAATATTTTTATACAATGTAATTTCACCTCTTAGATTTTGATTAAGCATTAAGAATAACAATAAACATTTGAATCCTAAAATTATATTACAACACATGGTCTAACGACAGTTCCATGTTTACGCTGAGGTTTGAGGAAATTTTGTATTACAAATATATTATCTGCTCTAGAGTTTAGTTTTACCGTTTAGTCGTGAGCAGGGATTTAACACAAATAAATATAACTGTGTATAATAATAATAATAATAATAATAATAATATGTGTGGACATCTCACACAACGCCATCTAGCCCCAAACTAAGCAAAGCTTGTGCTATGGGAACCAGATAACTGATACAATACTTAGATACTTTTTTGTTTGTAAATACATACATAGAATACAATATGACACCCAGACACAGAACAAACACCTATGTTCATCACACAAATGTTTGTCCTGAGTGGGAATCGAACCCACAACCCACAGTTCAGAAGGCAGGGCTACTACCAACTGAGCTATCGGGCCAGTCAATGTATATATGAATACTTAGATTTTTGAGATACTAATATTACTAGCGTGGATTTTCAAAACGGATAGCAATGAATAAGTATGCTACCTGCACGAAACTCTATTTATCTTCAACCATAGACACTTCTTTCATCCTGGATTACATAGCAGGACAGACTAGTAACCCTGCGTAAAAAGCTAACGAGCTGTCAGCGTCACCTGGCGGTCACAGCCGGAACTAATTGCCTATCGATCCACGGTGATGAGAACTTTTTATCTCGCCTCTGTGGTTATTCATCACCACAAGAGGCGTGATAAAAAGTTCTACGCGTAGGTCTACGAGACTTTGTGCATTGCATTGCACTGCATGCACTGTTTAAAGAATTATATGATTTAACTGCCTGGAAAAAAGCACGCTTCGTTTTATGAAAATATTTTGAATGGACTTTAAACACTAATAAGGGAGTTTTGGAGGAAAAACAAAAAAGATTGCGTCACAGCATTGTATTATTTTCCTAAACTTGGGTTTTTTTCAGTGTTAGTGCATAAAATTAGTGCCGTTTTATTTGCTAAGTGCTGCATTACAGGCATGAGTGTGGGAAAGTGGTATAATAATGGAAAAAAGTTTCTTTTCGTGTTGTTTACAAAACACCCAAGAAGCTTCTGGTAATTACTTCCACTTTACTAGAAATTGACTTGACTAGACTAGACTTGATGACTTTGATTGTGACTTGACTTAAATTATAAATTACTCGACACTGCCTAAATATATAATAGTGTGGAGCAAAAAAAAAAAACAAAGAAACACTATCACAACAATAAATAAAACACTTTAAATTTAAACAACCTGTGCGTTGATTGTTTTTACCGACGGAGATTTAGTTATTTACAATTCAGACCATTTTCAATAGATATGTAACCTTTGATTTTTATTTTCCCCATTACATACCTATTTTTTAAAGCCCCAATATAACAAAATGGTATTCATTTTAACCATTTAACTATTATTCTTATAATTTGGAAAGGGGCTGTAAATAGAGTGAATTAACCTTAGGCAATATAGATTAAGTTCTAGTATCAACATTGTAGGAATTACTCGTACTTTGTAAATGTTAGAGAACATAACTTAACTTGAATTGTGTTGAAAGGTAGTTCTACTTCCTTTGTATGTACTACGTATTCAACTCAATTGAGGCTTTGAGGATATTGTAAATAAAAATCTATGAACAAAGAATTAAAGTATATAAATATACAGATTTTTATATTCTGTCTCGATAACTGTTTATTAACCCTATACCACTGCTCATTGAAAGCATGTAATATATACACGGTGGAATTTAATCAGTTTATTTCCTTAAATGTATATATGTATATATGTCCATGCTATAAAACGCTCCTATAATAACTGAATATCAAAAGAACTTATGAAATAAAACTTAAATTTAGGTATTATCAAATATCAATCAAAATATCAAATACTGTGAATTCAAATATTAAAGAAAAGCCTTGCGACATTTAACAAAAGCAGATGATTTATTGCCTACGAAACATTTACAAAGCGCTCAGCTGGTGCCCGCGCTGTGTGTAGCGTTAAACATTTCGGCTGTCATCCAGTTATTTTAGAAGTCATTTATATATTTTTTTAAATTGCTCCTTGAACGAATATTCTATAGCATGGTCTGAGTAAAAACATTTAAAGAAAAGAACAAATTAAATTCCACCGTGTATAGATAATATCGTTTCGTAATCGTACCAAAAGTAATGTGACCAGAATTGTATGATTTATTGATTTCTTATTTAAACAAGTCTTTATAAAATGTAGCCACAGATGGTGCAACCGAGCCTTATCAAACTATTTTAACGTACCTATTATCTTCACAATGTACAAAGGAATAGTACCTAAATTACCTCAGTTGCAAAGTTATCCGTACTAACTCTTGTACTGTGTATCCGAGCAACTCGAAAGTATGATAAACTAAACACTTGGTTAAAGTGTGTGCAGTCTCACGTTATGCATAAAATGTATGATAAAAGCAACTTTACAGCTTTATATTTCATGTAATAAAATGTTGCGAGCATGTTGAAATCGAGAGAATAAAAAAAGGACGTGAATGTACTCGTGGTAAAACGTATATTAATATATTATAAACTAAGAATAACAAAGTTTTACAAATTCAGAATTTATTTTAATGCGCGGTTCTTACGATCAGGTAAAAGTTATATTCATTGGATTAAAGAGAATTTTTTTTTTGAACATTGGAAAAAAACAAAACACTGTAAAAATTATAAAAGTGTTACTCTTTATTTACACCAAAGTAACCAACAAAATATTCATTTATTTACTACAAGTGAAAAGGTGTAGGTATGTTTGTATAACGTGACTTTCATGCCAATAAAGATGCAATTTTGTTCACAGGTTTCTATTAATATTGCAACTTTTATCCCTGGCATTAAGAATCGATGCAGAAAAATGGGTAATAATTGCGAATGACACCACGCGTTGCCTCTATTAGCCATATTATAATGTATCTTATGGTTAAGTAATAATAACTTTTTTTTGGTTTTGTTTTGGCTCCACACTTTTGTGTATATAGCCAGTGTCAAGTAATTGATAATTTCACAAGTTAATTAATATTATATAATGTGTCAAGTCAAGTCACAGTCCAAGTTATCAAGTAAATCATAGTCTAGTCAAGTCAAGTCAAGTCATACTCCTAGTAAAGTGGTGGCAACTTTGTCAAAAGCTTCTATGGAGTTTTGGAAACGACACGAAAAGAAACGTTTCACCATCATTATACCAGTTTCCCACACTCATGCCTGTAATTCAGCACTTACCGAATAAAATGCCACCAATTTTATGCACTAACACTGAAAATAACACAAGTTTTGGAAAATAGTCACAGAATACATAATATACAACATAAAAACCAATTTAGAGCCTACCTTTCAACTAGTACCCAAAAAAGTGTTCTGTTTTAGTAGTAGTTAGTAGTTTACTAAAAAATTTTCTGTTTTAGTAGTTTACTAGGTGGCAGGATTTTTTTCCAAAGTTCGCCTAGGTAGGTACGACCGCTTTGTTAGTTATTCTGCCAACAAGCAGTATTGCGCAAGCACTACTGTGTTCCGGTTTGAAAGGCATTGTAGCTAGTAAAATTACTGGGCAATTGAGAGATTATACAGTCGAGTAATCTTATTGCAATATCTATCCAGACTTTGCTGATGTCTCAGGATGATGTGCGCAGTGCAGTGTCGCGCGAAACTTTATATTTTAGAGTTCCAAGTGACACTGTTCTGTTATGGGCGGCCGTGTCACTTAACATCAGGCGAACGACTAGCTTGTCATATGGTTTATTATCATTTTTTAAACTATTATAATACTCCATTAGCATTTCTAATTAAAAGGAAACGTTTTCTTTCACAATAAATAATTACTTTCAGAATAAGTCTAGACATTTTTCCTTACAGATCAAATTGACATTTGACAGTGACAGATCCAGTTTTCTCAAGATAAACGCCAGAACGAAAGGCAGTTCGATTGAATCGTCGTTGCCTCGAAAAAATTGTATGTTCTTGATGGATTGGTTTTGTAACACGCATTTTAGTATAACGTTTCGTGATTTCAACAGACATTGGAAAAATGGGCTTTTCTTTATGTACATATATTTGGTATATAACATCGTAATTAAATATATAATTCAAATAAAAAAAATAAAATATTCCCAAATAAAAAAAAAAAGCAGTGGTGTGGTCTGTTTTAGCTGCTCAGCATTTTCTTGTAAATAATTAGTAAACAGTGTTTAACCAACGTATACCTGTGCATTACATCTAGCACTGACTATTCTGTGGGTGATCGTATAGTTCGCGAGAACTAAAATTTGGTTTGTAGACGGAATTTCGTGAATTAATAGTGAGCTTCCGATTGACGCGCAATCCTACCCCCGCTTTGTAAAAATTGTGAGGCAACAATAATTGTTGGCTTGGTTTTTGAGTGTGAGTTGAATGTTTTTTGAGAACGTTTCCTATTAAATAAGATATTCTTATATTCGCGCGATGGCTGGTCAATGTGAAGCTTGTAGGGGCGCTATTACAGTGACTCAGAAGCGTATTAAGTGTACCATTTGCCTACACTTGTACCACTCTGAATGTATAAATTATAATGATTCTACAACTTACGCTTACAGTATGTTATTACCTTCTTCTATGTACACAACACATATTAAACAATCACACATCACAATACACTCAACCTATCACACACACTACACTGCATCTAATATATAAAGCGAGCAGCGATATAATACCACGAATCTACTATTTGATGATAATAAGTTTAAAAGAATTATTTTTTTATTTACATTTTAATTTTAGATTTTATTATCTTTGCTCAAAATACTTGTTTTTAGTGGTGATTCATGTATTTCGCCCAGCCCTTCACCGGTCTTTATTATATATACATACTAATTTTTGTTTTAACAATGATGGTTAATAAGGATAACCTTGAACTGTTTTATCAAAACGTTCGTGGTCTGCGTACGAAGACAACGCAGTTCCGGCAAAACATATTATCACAAAAATTTGATATTATACTTATTACGGAAACTTGGCTGACAGATGGCTTTTATAAGGGCGAGCTTTGTGATAATCGCTATCATACATATCGCTGCGACCGCTCGCTAAAAACTTCTACGAAAAAGTTAGGGGGAGGCGTTATGATATGCACTAGATGTGAGCTCCAGGCGCAGGAGCGACCGCAGTGGGCGTGCGCCGGAGTCGAATGCATGTGGGTCACTGTGCCGGCACGTTCCTTGCGAGCCGGTGGCGGCCGCAACCTACATATATGCACAGTATACATACCACCTGACGCTTCCCAAGCCTCCCGACTTGTTTGGTGACTAATATGCTAATTAATGTATTGACTTCATGCCCGGATGATTACTTTATTGTTTCTGGCGATTTTAATCTGCCTAACGTAAATTGGACTGATTCAGGACCAATATATCTCAATAGAGGTTCTGTTGATTTACAAAATGCTACAATTGACTTTCTTGATATGTGTAGCGAATCAGGACTTGCCCAACATAACTTAATTAAAAATACGAGTAATCACGTTTTAGATTTAATTTTTAGCAACACCTCAATTGATATTTGTAGAAGTGACAGTCCTTTAGTTTCGGAAGACACGTACCATCCGTCGTTAGTGTTGGATGCATCTGACTTAATGATACCGATTTCTAAACGCAAGCCAATAATGAAGTTTAGTTTTCGTCGGGTAGATTATATAAAGGTCAATGACCACCTGTCAACAATAGATTGGACAGAAGTGCTCAGAGCTGACACTGTTGACGAGATGGTTGAAAATTTTTACCGTAAACTACAAACAATATTTAATGAGTTTGTGCCTAAGATAAGATGTAACCTATCTAATAATTATCCAACTTGGTACTCTAGAGCCTTGGTGCACATAATTAAAGATAAAATTAGAGCTCACAGGCAGTGGAAACTATATCGCAACCCTAGAGATTATGATGAGTTTTCTCAGTTTCGAGTTAGACAAAAAAGAGTGCAAAAAAAGTGCAAAAATTATTTTATAGAGCGTATGCAATCTTTTATAAAAAAGGACCCAAAGTGTCTATGGAAATATATGAATTCGTTACGTGATTCCAACACAGGCTACCCCAACACAATGATATTAGCAAATACTTCGTATACTACCGAAGATAATGTATGCCAAGGTTTTAACGAATTTTTCGAAAGTGCTTTTCGGGCACCTGCTTCTTCTTACGATGGTCTGCTCTTATCCTACAGTGAGCCTTGTAACACAGCTTTTAACTTAAATATTAATAAAACTGATGTTCTTAGTGTGCTACAATCCCTTGATACTACTAAAGGGCCTGGCAGTGATGGCATACCATCTTTGTTTATCCAGAAATGCGCAAAAACCTTAGCTGAACCATTACGTATCATCTTCATGCGCTCGGTAAACATTTTTGGTACTTTTCCTGCCATTTGGAAAGAAGCGCGAATAGTTCCTATACACAAGGGAGGTTCTCGCAATAGAATAGATCACTATCGTCCAATTTCAATTCTTAATACTTTCAGCAAGGTTTTTGAAAAAGTGGTCTATCGTTCTATCAGCTCAATCATATTTGCATCCATACCTGAACAGCAGCATGGTTTTATGAACAGACGTTCCACTGTAACTAACCTTACTATTTTCTCCAACTATATTCTTCGTAGCATGGATGACAAGATGCAAGTAGATGTAATTTATACAGACTTTGAAAAAGCATTTGACAGAGTGGACCACGTAATCTTACTTCATAAGCTGCAGGCACTCGGAATAAGAGGAGATTTACACAGATGGTTAACGTCATATATAATAAATAGAAGACAGGCAGTGGTAATTGGCAGTGCAAGAAGTGACTATACGACTATACCATCAGGCGTCCCTCAAGGATCAATTTTGGGCCCTTTGCTGTATAATGCATATTTATTAGACATATCTTCATGTTTTGATAACTCTAACTATCTCATGTTTGCCGACGATAAGAAAATATTTTTAAAAATCAAGTCTCTTGAGGATTGCAGAAATGTTCAAAAGGACCTAGATAATCTTGCGAGGTACTATGACAGAAATAGGATCAATGTCAATATTTCAAAATGCCTTCAGATCACTTTTACCCGAAAGTTAAAACCAATTCAGTTTTCTTATACTATTAATCATGTTCCAGTCAAAAAAGTTAGCTCTGTACGGGATTTGGGGGTTCTGTTAGACTCTAAGATGGTCCTAGCCGAGCATGTAGATGCTATTGCTGCCAGAGCATACAAACAATTAGGTTTTATTAAAAGGGTTTGCAGCCCGTTCAAGAGCATCTCTTGCATCAAAGTATTATACTTTGCCTATGTGCGGAGTGTTTTAGAGTATGCTTGTAGTATTTGGTCTCCATGTTATGTTGTTCATATTCGGAGACTGGAAACAATACAGAAAAAATTTGTTAAGTATTTAGGTTTTAAAGACTACAAACTATTTGACACATATAACGAAGCGTGCAAACACTACGGCATCGACCTGCTGGAACAACGACGTCGGCAATATGATGTTTTGTTGCTTCACGATATTTGGTCAGGTAATATTGACTGCCCAGAGCTCCTGGCGAGCGTCTCGTTACAAGTCCCTTCGTATCGGACAAGGCACACGCCTTTGCTTCATGTGCCTTATGTAAGCACGAATTATGCTCAGAATTCAGTACTGTGTCGCGCTGCACGTACGTACAATAAATATTATTCGGATCTTGATCTATTTCACGAATCAAAAGTATCATTGAAGCGGGGCATGAAGAGAATACACCGTGGAATTGAAAATATGTACTAAAATAATTTACAAACCCCCCCCCCCCCCCCCCCCTTCTCAGTCACTTTTACATATCACCCAACTCTTACATACACCCTACTAAAAAACTATAAAGCGGTTGAGCCTCTTAGAGCTAAATCAACAACAAAAATTAATATTATTATTTCAATATGTAGTACTATACTTTGAGCCAACAGAATGTTTTGTCAATTTGCAAGCTAACTGTTATTATGAGTACATTATAATTGTGTAATTATGTTATGTTATTGAATTAAACTTATATGTAGTCTTGTTTTCATCGAGAACTTACATCTTATTTTTATCATATTTTTACTTTTAAATAAATCACCTGCTGAATAACATTAATATATAAGCTAAGCACTTTTACTCCACTGTTATTTAAGTTCATGTTACTTGTATAATCCTGTTTTGGCCTTATTGTAAATGTATACCCTTTAAACATATATAAAATGTAACGCTGTAGGATTATCGAAATAAAATAAAATAAAAATAAAATAATTTTAATTTCCTAAGATTTTTTTACTTTCCTAAGATTTATATTGTAATTCCACACATGTAAATTTTTGAATAAATGTTACTGATTTATTTATCATCGTGAAAAAGTGGTTTGTGTAATGTTTTGTTGATTATTTTATATACATTTTTAATCGTAGAATAATCCATCCATTTTTGAATAATTAAATAAAATTTGCATTTGAACAATTGACATTTGAATAATCATAAAGAAATTAGACTATTATAACCTATTATTTAGAATAACTTCATATAACAACATAGATTTAAATTATCATACTGAAATGTTTAATTATAGTGATCAATACTGTAATAATTACTAACAACTTTGTCCTAGTTATGTATAAGTACTTATCAAATAATTGATTTGATTTGATTTGAAAGGTTTGTAAGCTAACTTACGGTTCCAATATTCCAATTTTATAACTTAATTCCAACAAAATGGAAAGTAAATAAAGAGCCATCAAAAATCAGAATTAATTTCCTTTTTGTCTCTAAAAAAAGTTTCTGAACAGATATTTAAACAAAGCGTAGGAAGAAAAATTTTGTAATGTCAAGTGAAGTTTTTATATTTTAAGCCGTAATACAGAGACTTAACGTCGAGGATTGAATAGTTAACAAGGATAACGTACTTAAGAGAAGTGTCTTCATTACGTAGAAATTTTAAATTGGAGTTTTTCTTACGTACCAATATTGAATTATTTACTGTTATTACTATTCCAATCTAAAGCAACCTTCGTTTATAACACAAAACCACTTGGGTACAAATTAAAAATAAGGACCCCGTAAATTACTTTTATGAAATAAAATTTAGGCTAGCTTAGCAAATACGGCCATAAATTTTGAACTTTTGTGTTTAAAAATTCTGTGCCGCCATTTATTCTGTTCTGCCACAGACATTTCATCTATAAAAAAATGTTTAACCAAAAAATTTCAGTGTCTAGTATGATATCTTCTCTTCTACAATACAACAAAGAAAACACAAAGATCGATAATGCAACAAATGATAAATGCTGACAACATGGTTCTAAGTTGGACGTGCATTGGATCACATTACAATGTTGTAAACTATATGCACATTTCTAAATTTAAATTTTACAGTGAACGTTGTTAAAGTTTAAAAGTAGACATTACTAAGCTTTTACAATATAAAAAAGGAACATAATTAGAAATACAAGTAGAAATTATAGATACAAAAAGAAATTAATGAAAAAGATAATATTCCGATCAATCAATCATAGTCGTAGATACTATGATACGCTATTTAATTCCAGTCAAATTTTCAGATATCAGGGAATACAGGTACTAGAATGAAACACATTTGAAAAAGTTTTCAGACAATTTCCTCGAAGACCCTGGTGGATTAAACTGCTCTAAAGCCATCTCCTCTTTTTTGAAGTCGGTTAAAAATCACCACTTACAAAGATATTTGCACGAAAACTCTTCGCATACTATTTATTGAGTTCGTTGTTTTAGAGCATATGAATATGACGGCGGCAACGTGCAGTTATGAACTCTATGCGCAGCGGGCAGTACCTTAATTTACCCTGTGGTGGCATTTAAATTTATTATAGTGGCAACACCGGCAACTGTCATCGCTCCCCCACCTATCTGGCTATACAAAAGGAGCGATCGGTGTGCTACGGATCATTCTTGCTCGGGACGAGGCACGGTGTGGACATGCTGAAGGCCTATCTATAGTTTTATAGTTGGCCCGCCATACATAACCGATTAAGCCTATAAATATGCTAACTCATTCATATGGACTTTGTATTCCATTCTGAGCTAAACTGAGCGTATATAGCGATACTCTTCTGGTTAAAGAGGAAAATGAAAAAGACGTAAATAATAATAATATTATTTAATATGTGTATATCTCACACAACGCCATCTAGCCCAAACTAAACAAAACTAGTACTATGGGAACCAGATAACTGATACAATACTTAGATACTTTTTGGTTTTTAAATACATACATAGAATACAATATGACGCCCAGACACAGAACAAACACCTATGTTCATCACACAAATGTTTGCCCTGGGTGGGAATCGAACCCACAACCCACAGTTCAGAAGGCAGGGTTACTACCAACTGAGCTATCGGGCCAGTAAAATATTTTAATTACGTTTAGCTATAGTGAAGTTAACGCAAAACCAACACCTCTGTTACTGTATATTAAGACTATTTTCCCAACTATGCGAAAAGTACCGACAGAAAATGTAGCTGTGGCATAGCTACACCTGGAACTGAAAGAGAACAATACGCTTTTCAGAGGCATTTGGTCGCTAAACGAACCCTTTGTCAGTGTCTATCAGGTTGAATGCCAGTGTGTGGAGGAAAACTGGTCGAATGTATTCAGGGAAGAGGCAAATGTAGTTAGTAAAAGAGATGAAAGTTCGAAATGAGTAATAATATAACACCCAACGATCACATACATACAACCTGGACCTTAACTAAGATTCCCTGTATCTAGAAACCAAGGGACTACGAGGGCCATGGTCCCACAATACCCAGACTCAGAACAAGTATTGGAACATTTTTTCTCGTGCATAAATACTTGTCCTGTCAGAATCGAACCCGCCACCTCCGGGCTATGAGCCGCCCTGCTTAACCACCACACCAAGTGCTGTCAAGCAGTAGACTTTTTAATGTATTACTATAAGTACCTACCTACATCCTTGAGAATTTTTTGATGGAATTTACAATGTTACAATTTACAAGTTACGTGGATGTAGAAAAACAAAGAAGTGAATTGCTGTTTTAAATATTAGGTCTTTACCTATGAAATTGCCGTTTTGTTTGAAAAAAGTTAAAGTTTTTTTTTTCGAACTTATTTATTTCTTTTATTCAAAGTAATCACCCCTGCAATCAATGCATCTTTGCCAACGCTGTGGCAGTTTATGGATGCCCTTCTTGAAAAAATCAGCAGGACGGGAGACAACAAACTCTTCAAAGGCGTTTTGTACTGCCTCGCGGGAATTGAATTTTTTCCCCGCTAAAAAGTTGTCCAAATTTTGGAAAAAGTAATAGTCGGTAGGCGCAAGATCTGGTGAGTATGGCGGATGAGGGGGAGCTTCCAAACCCAACTCATGCAGCTTAGAGACGGTCTGTTGTGCAGTATGGGGTCGCGCGTTGTCGTGAAGTAGCAGTGGAGACGACCGATTGACCAAAGCTGGTTGCAGACGTGCAAGTTTCGCCATCATTGTGGTCAGTTCTTCAATGTACACATCTGCAGTAATGCTCTCGCCGTTTTGTAAAAAGCTATGATGAATCACACCAGCACTAGACCACCAAACTGTGACCATCACCTTTCTAGGGGTCATTTTTCGTTTTGCACATTGCTTTGGTACCGAACCAGGATCTAACCAACTTGCTGAGCGCTTTCGATTGTCAAAAAGAATCCATTTTTCGTCGCACGTAACAATTCGGTTCAAAATTCCTTCATTTCTGTGCCTGTTAAGCAGCGCAAGGCAAGTCTCGACGCGTACGTTGCGCTGGCGATCGTTAAGTTCGTGGGGCACCCATCTATCAAGCTTTTTTATCTTGCCAATCTGTCGCAAATGGACCAATATTGTTTTGATGCTAACATCAAAAGCTGCTGCCAGCTCAGCTGTAGATTGAGATTCATCAGCTTTCACAATCGCCTTTAATTCATCATTGCTGACCAAAGTTTCCGGACGACCACGAGGTTCATTTTTCAAGTCAAAATTCCCAGAACGAAACCGAGCAAACCAATAACGGGTTGTACGTTCGTTTGTACAGTTCTCTCCGTAAACGTCGTTGATGTTACGTGTCGTTTGTGCCGCGTTGGTGCCACGATGGAACTCATATTCCATTATTACACGAAATTTCAAAGTATCCATTATGAGGAAAAATGTTGAAATGTAATGAAAATACAACGCTAATCAATAAACAAAAGACTTATATTGTAAATAGAATGTCATATTTTTAAAACAAAATTAATTTGAATTTAGAATTCATAGCCAATCAAAACTTTTTTTGTTTGAAAAAGTCTGTACTGCAATACGGCAATTTCATAGGTAAAGACCTATTATTTAGTCATTGTTTATAGATAAACAAATGAATAGATTTATATTATTATATTATTAGTTGTTGAGGCTTTTAATTGGCTCTTCAAAGTTATGTCATTATTTAGTTTTTTATGATAGCTGTAAGCCCCCCAAATAAAATAAAAAAAAATAAAATAAAATAAAATATTGAATTATAAGATCTTTATTATAAGAACCGTATAACATTAACAATTGGTATCAGAATCTTATTTATTACTGAGTATTAATAATTTTTCTCTAAGACTTATCAAAATGTGCAGTAAGTACGTCGTAGTGCGAACTTAGCTTTGTCAAACTTTAATGTACACGGACATACGATTAGAACCAGGAAAATACCATTCTGAGTCCGCATTCATGACACAGATTCCAGATATCCAGGTGATTATGAGCTCAAGAAACGTTTAACTGAATTTAATTTTGCGGTCCAAAAGTAGCTTAGTAGTTAGTACCAGGTTTATGCGCTCCAGTTTCCTTTCAAATGCGGATCTCGGATATCTGTGCCTCTGAATGTCCTCTTGAATTGGAAGCACAATCGATCAAGCCGCGTGCAAACATCTATCTTGGCATCGCTATTCGGCAGTTTCAACGATCTATTGTTAGTATTTCTGTTAGTTTCTTATTTCTCAGTAACATTGATACTTTGACAAACTCTAAATCGGCTCATTTTAGTTAAACTGCTGTTTAGAATAATTTCGAACAAATTCGTGACATTTACTCGTTAATTAATCAAATGTTATGAAAAACAATAGATGGACAAGATGCCAAGTTGACAACGTCAATACTTCTAGTTTTGGCGGGAAAACGAAAAAGATCGCGTCACCGCATTGTATTATTTTCCTAAACTTGTGTTATTTTCAGTGTTAGTGAATAAATTTTGTGGCATTTTATTCGTTAAGTGCTGGATTACATGCATGAGTGTAGGAAAGTGGTATAATGATGGTGAAACGTTTCTTTTCGTGTTGTTTCCAAAATCCCATAGAAGCTTCAAGTAAAGTTGGCACCACTTTACTAGGAGTATGACTTTGACTAGACTATGACTTGACTTGATGACTTCGACTGTGACTTGAAACATATTTGCGTGAAATATCATTGACTTGATAAATTATCAATTACTTGACACTGGCTAAATACACAAAAGTGTGGAGCCAAAACATAAAAGAAAAAAAAACTAAATAAAATTATGTATGAGAAATATATAATACAAATAAAAAAAAGCTAAAAATATTTTTTGGGTGTAAATTTTTAAGTTACACACGTTTATCTTTTATATTTATCTGAAGTTTAAGTGAAAATTCGTATATTTTTTTATTCGTAATTTTGGGTCGGCAACAATGGGCCGTAACCGAAAACCCCTTGTTGCAATAGGAAATCGCTATTCCACAAGCGTGAGCCGCGTCGAAGCACCTTTGTCAACATGATTGGCGTCTCTTAAGCTCCTAACCCACAACCATCTAATGGATTCCAAATAGGTAATTTATCGAATTTCAGCGGATCGTGGGCGGGTGACATTCGTAGGAAAGCTGGTACTATTTCTTTGAAGACACTTCTGTATCTAAATATAGATTTAGGGCTATGGTTTAAAAAGGTGTTGTGGTACAAATTTATTGGGTAGGTAACGTTACTCGTCGTTGGGAATCGTCTCCAACTACCCGTATTTGGTCTCGTTTCTTCACAATTTTTTTGATATTTTTTTGTACGCGAAAAGTCTCTATTAACTTTATAATATGAGTTCAAGTCGCGAAAGCTTTAAAAAGTATTTAGACTATTGAGTTGACATGAATTTTACAAACGCACGAGAAACCGGAGGCTAAAGAGATAACTGTGAACTACGAGGTTCTCAAACTATAGTATAGACAGGTATTGATCTCCACAGCACGAATATATTACATTTATATTTGACAGCCTCTGTGGTGTGGTGGTTGAGCAGGTCGGCTCATAATCCGGAGGCGGCGGGTTCGATTCCCGCGATAGGAATTATTTGGGCACACAAAAAAACGCAATTACTTGTTTTGGGTCTGGGTGTTGTGGGACCATGGTCCTCGTAATTCCTGGGTCCCTAGACACAGGGAATCCTAGTTTTTTTTTTTTTTTTTTTTTTTTTAATCATCCTTCATAAGTAGTATTTTTATTTATTTATTTATTTATTTTTATTTATTTACAAGCATATTTATGAATGATGTATTAAGTACATTGTATAACTTAAGTATAATATTACATTTTACGGAGCCCTAGATCCCACACTAGGCGTACCTGTTTTGGGGGTTTATGTTTGCTCGCGTCCGTAGGCTTTAACCCTAGTTTCCCTACACGTGACCCCTGGGTGGTGCCAAAAGAGCAACCAAATAACTGGTGGAAGGCCTTAGCCGCCGGCTTAGTTACCACCCATTAGACAAAACCACGATGCCAAGCGACTCGTCGTGTTCCATCGTGATGTCTAATGAAGCCGTTCTGACGAGTAGATGTGGACAGTTGTGTTGGGTATGCAGACCGGTATTGGTGATGGAGATGCTTTCGCGTCGGAGACCTTGCTTCGGAGGGTAGCGGGATCCGAAGCACGGTGCTCTCTGCTGGCCGACCGCAAGTTGTAGGGGGCCCAAGTAGTAGTCTAGCCAACTACGAAAGGCTGCCCCACCGCTTGTGTAAAATCCTGAGGTTGTCCACAGGGCCAGTTGGCGACTGGAAGTGAGGAACTTGTGGGCAATTTCAGGGGGGTTCGGGCGTCCCCGCAGTCTCCGCGCAAGTTCTCCATTGGCGTAGGAGCTTCTCTATTACTGAGGGTTAGCATCCCAATATCTCGTCCACTTCCTATTTGTCTACCTAACTCACCCAACTATGAAAAAGTCGAAAAAATTGAGCAAGTTTAAACGGCAGATGCACGTCCTCACTCTTAAAGTGCACCTCACAAATATTCGTGGGCTGCACTCAAATCTGCAAGCGGTCCATCATCATCTGGAGACCAACAAACCGCACTTGCTCTTCTTGACTGAGACGCAAATAGGATGTCCATCAGACACGGCATATCTGGACTATCCAGGATTCATCTTGGAAAACCGCTTCCTTCCACGCGCTGGTATCTGCGTTTACGTCCGTGATGACATTTGCTGTTTGCGTCTCCGAAACCTTGAACATCCCCACTTTTCGGTGATTTGGGTGCTTGTAGACACCGGCATTGAGAAAATTCTCTATGCTGGTGTGTACAGATCACATAGCGGTGACCGGGAGACAACTCTTCTAATGGAGTATCTCAGTGAAACGGCAGATGTGGCTCAGCAACGCTATCCTTCGGCTCAGCTTGTTGTTCTGGGGGACTTTAATGCTCACCACCAGGAGTGGTTAGTCCCACACCGGATCACGGACCACGCTGGGAGAGAGACGCGTAAGCTCGCTTTGGCGCTCAATTTAACGCAGATTTTTAAAGAGCCAACGCGAGTGCCTGATATTGATAGCCACACTGCTAACTGCCTCGACCTTCTGCTCACGACTGAACCAGACCGATACTCTGTGGCGGTATCCTCACCCATTGGTAGTTCCGATCACTGTCTGGTCAAGTCCGTTTCAGTATACTCCCCGCCTGACCCAAGCCCTAAGAGCAATCGGCGTGTCTGGAGATACAACTTAGCAGACTGGGACGAGATGCGACATTTCTTCGCTTCATATCCTTGGCGGCAAACGTGTTTTTCTTCTGGAGATCCGACGGTCTGCGCGAATGCGGTTACTGAGGTAGTATGTCGGGCTATGGAATATTTTATTCCATTTTCCGATAAACCCGTGACCAGCAAAGCCAGCCCATGGTTTGGAGCCGAATGTGCACGTGCTGAAGCGCAGAAGCATGCGGCATATCTGGCATGGGCTGACGCTCGAAAACGCAAGGCCTCGGACACTCGAGCTAAGAAGAAAGCCTTTAACGTTGCCGCCAAGGCCTGTAAGAAGGAATTAAGGAAGGCTCGTTTCAATCATATTGGTCGATTAGGGACTAAACTTGCTTCCTACCCAGCGGGTAGTAAGGCTTTTTGGTCCCTAGCCAAATCGGTTGAAGCGAACTTCTGTCGATCCTCACTGCCTCCATTATTGAAACCAGACGGATCGCTGGCTCACACTGCAAAAGAAAAAGCAAACTTGTTTGCCACTCTCTTTGCAGAAGCTTCGCGTTTAGATACTGCTAATGAGGTACCTCCCTGCCTTCCACAATGCGGTGTTTTCATGCCGGAAATACGCATACGTCAGAAGGAAGTACTAAAAACATTACGCAGTCTAGACGTGAACAAAGCCAGTGGTCCCGATGGTATACCTGCAATTGTACTTAAGAGCTGTGCACCCGAGTTGTCTCCCATTCTAACACGCCTATTTCGCCTCTCTCTAGACACCGGAATAGTCCCTATGAGTTGGAAGCTAGCCAACGTACAACCTGTACCTAAGAAGGGCAGTCGTGCTGATCCTGCCAACTATCGACCCATCTCAATTACCTCCATTCTCTGTAAGAGTATGGAGCGTATAATTAACAACAAGCTCTTGGCATACCTTGAAGACAATGATCTCCTCAGTAACCGGCAATACGGATTTCGCCGAAACCGGTCCACTGGGGATCTTCTCGCGTATGCCACTCACATATTGAGCGAAGCCTTAGAGATGCATGGAGAGGCACTTGCTGTATCTTTAGACGTCTCTAAGGCATTTGATCGGGTCTGGCACGACGGTCTTCTGAATAAGCTTCCATCTTACGGACTACCTGCTGGTTTGTGCACTTGGATATCAGACTTTTTGAGGGAACGATCGCTTAGAGTAGTTCTTGATGGCTGCTCTTCCGATCAATTAGCTATTAATGCTGGTGTACCTCAGGGGTCAGTTCTTTCAGCAACACTATTCTTACTCCACATCAATGATTTGCTAAAGCCCGGTACCTTTGGGTATGCAGATGATAGTACTGTTGTTGAAAGATACACATCCAGTGCCCGAGCCAGTGGTGACGACGTCCGGATTGAGAGAGAGGCTATGGTTGAGCGCATGAACCTGGCTTTGAAAGCCGTGTCCGATTGGGGCGATGCTAACTTGGTTAGGTTCAATGCTGCATAAAAACACAGGCGTGTTTATTCACTGCTAAAAAGAGCCCACTCCATCTGGCTCCTTCATTCCGTGGTGTATCTGTAAGTTTAGGAAACCATCTTGAGCTTTTGGGTGTTGATCTCACGTCAAACCTAAACTTTGGATCCTACATCGAGTCCAAAGCCAAAGTAGCTTCAAAAAAACTCGGCATATTGTCCAAGGTAAGGCGGTACTTCACACCTGGACAGCTTCTAAATCTGTATCAAGCACAAGTCCGATCGTGTATGGAGTACTGCTGCCACCTGTGGGATGGGTCTGCCAAGTACCAGCTTGAGGCTCTGGACTCGATTGAACGGCGTGCCAAAAGGCTCATTGACGACGACACTTTGGTTGGTGAAAGGCTCCAGAGCCTTGCACATCGACGTAAGGTGGCAAGTCTGTCAGTTTTTTACAGATTACACCACGGTGAATGCGCTCAAGAACTGCATGATCTAATTCTCCCATCACCATTCCACTACCGGACTACTAGACGCTCGGCTAAGCGCCATCCTTTTGTGGTCGAAATACCACCCATTCGTATCAAGCGATTTGACTCAACGTTCTTAATTAGAACGGCTAAGGAATGGAATGCCCTGCCAGCGTCTGTGTTTCCGGCGAAATATGACCCGGGCGTGTTCAAGAGAAGAGTGAATAGGTATTTACTTGGCTAGCATGCTACACCTTCGATCGCATCGTCACTTCCCATCAGGTGAGAGCGTGGTCAAATGCTAGACAAGTTTGAAGTAAAAAAAAAAACCTGTGTCGCAGGATCTAGCCTCTTACGTTCCTTTCATAAATCTGTGGAAGGTTATTGTATTAAAACTGAGTGACTGAGTGTTGCAGATATGGAGGTGTGTGTAAATGTGTGTCTGTGACGTGAGGCTGTGTTAGTGTAAATGAGTGAATGTGTGTATATTCCCACTACATTACTAATACATATGTAGAAGTGAAACATTACCAATTGTTGAAATGTTTGAAGCTGACTCGTCAATACAGATGAACCGATTTGGATGAAAGTTTGGTTACGGATTGAGATTATTACCGGGGAGTTCTGATCTGATGTAATCACGAAAGTCCAGCTTGCAACGAGAAATGTTACTCCAATCAAAGCTCTATGGCACGAGCAATGGCACCTATTAGACTGCATTTGCCAAGTAGAATTTCAGGGTTTTATGGGCCTGGGTCACCATTGCGCTTAGAAGTAAAAAGGCTGGTGCAAGAACTACCTTATTCGGTAAGCAATTACAGTCCAATGTAGACAGCAGGTGAACCAGGCCCGCATGGTCATTTTTTTACGTTTATGAGATTCTCGGTTGCCTGATACCCCAGGGTTCTGAGAAAAGAGCAGATTTTTCGTTTGCAGGCACTTCGAGAATCATTGATGATGTGCAATGACCTGTCAAGGTTCTCATACATGAATGCACCCTTAAATGCGAAAGATGGAAGTTAGTGTCCAGGATCTATGTATATGGTCGTTGGGTGTTATTATTATTATTAATTCATCGGCAAACGGATCCACAACCTATTTTTCTCACAGCCAAAGTGCCATACCAACATATCAAGCGTTCCATTTCCACACCCTATAGAATCCGACAAAGCGTTTTCCGAACGCTGTTAGCAAATCGTAAGGACCTAATAAAAAGTTATTGCGGCTCAACTATGCTCCGGTCAAAGCTTAATAGCAGTAATACCGAGTTATGCTCTGAAACAATACTTAAATAAATAGTTCCATAGAGGAATTTTTTAGAGAAAGAATTGTCTTAAGGCCTTATATACTAAAACCTGACAATGCTTAACTTCATACTTATCTGTCTAGGACGTACCTAAATGCATTGTCATAGCGGAATATGTGTGAACATAGGAGCTGTCAAACTTTAGTGCAGACGGGCATTAAATCTGTTAAAGAATATTATAAAATTTTATTGGTCCTATTAGAAAGTCATTACTTTGTAACATATTACCTTTTTCATGTATGAGATTAGAAGATAAGTGACTCCGTCTCCGCCGCGGTAGAAGAGAATGATGTGACGATCTAGTCGTTCACCGACTGACACACACTGATGTTAAGCGACATGGCTGCCCGTAACAGAACAGTGTCACTCGGAACTTCAAAATATAGAGTTTTGCATGACACTGCACTGCGCACATCATCCTGAGACATCAGCACAGTCTGGTAATAAGATTACTCGACTGTGAGATCAGATTAGAAAGTCTCATTTGCCCAGTAATTTCACTAGCTTCATTCAAGCCGGAACACAGTAGTGCTTGCACACTAACTGCTTGGCGGCAGAATAACTGGCAAAGCGGTGGCACCTACCTAGACGAACTTTGCAGAGAAGTCCTACCACCTAGTGGATTATAATCCACTAGGTGGTATATTGTGGCTATCCGCTCCCATGGTGGTGAATAATTATTCACCGCCATGGGAGCGGATAGCCATTGGCCACCGGGTAACACTCCCAGTACACATTCACACAACAGTAAACATTCCCCTTCTATGGAGCATCCTGAGAATAATTGGGTACTCGATCCAAGGCATCCTCTATTCAGAGAGACCAAAACTAGACATAAGTATCAACAAAAAAAGATCCATTACTCATCTCCACTGAAATATAAAACAAGACGCTGTAATAGTAGATTTGTTTGTTTTTACGCCAAAATGCATAAACCGAAGTAAAGGAGATTTTAAAATCAGCTTTTTCATATCATTTTCAGCCTCGATAGCGTACTTTTATCATCCAGGTGTCACAGGATAACGCGGCACTGAGTAATAAATACGCATCAATATATATATAGCGTGGTATATAAAGTACCAATGCACAAAAGTAGTGCAATTTGCTACGACCCCGGAAGTACAGAAAGCTAACTTAATAAAGACTTTTGAACAAATAGCGACTTTTGTTGCGATGAAATAAAGTTCAATGTAGCTCGCACAGCACTGCCTGCCACGCGATAATAGGTCAACTGTCGTTAAACTGGTACGACACAATCAGTTACAACAGTTCTGTATCTACGAGTATAACGAGATTTATGATTTTTATAGTAGTATATTTTATAGCCTGCTATCAATAGATTAATCTGTAAAGGAAGGAATTTAAACCGCGTATGTTGGTGGTTAAAGGTGAAAGATTAATTTGGACAGATCACAGCGACAGTAGCTTAAGTAAGGCATGTCCCGGCTTTATGGACGGATGGAAGGAAGTTCAATTCCCATTCGTGATTAAAATTTTTCCTATATAGATTAATCTATATAACGTATTGTACAAGAATCAGGCGGATGTGTATCGTATTACATCAGTGGTACCTATCTATCATTATCTAGCATACTGCATAACCTTGTAATCGTCCAAAATATAGAAATTAGAAGGAAGAGAGAGGTGTATTATTTTTGAGCTTATATTTAAGAACTTATATATATCTACCTATTTCTCAGACGCATATTTTTATATACCTAAATTACTACGACTATGATGCAGATTGTAATTTATTTGCTTTGCAGTGCTGAAATGCGCATTCCGGCATTTAAGGTTATCCTGTAAGAGTAGTTAAGTTATACTTAATGAAGAGCGAGTATATAGCTTATCCCGGTTTAAATCCCGCTCGGCCCTGCACCAAAAACGTTTCAAGCTTTTTTGTCTATCATTTGACCATGCTTTCATCTGATGGGAAGTGACGATGCGATCGAAGGTGTAAAATGCTAGCCAAGTAAATATACCTATTCACTCTTCTCTTGTACACGCCCGGGTCATATTTCGTTAGAAACACAGACGCTGACAGGGAATTCCATTCCTTAGCCGTTCTAATTAAGAACGTGGAATCAAATCGCTAGATACGAATGGGTGGTATTTCGACCACGAAAGGATGGCGCTTAGTCGAGCGTCTAGTAGTCCAGTAGTGGAATGGTGATGGGGCAATGAGATCATGCAGTTCTTGTGCACATTCACTGTGGTGTAATCTGTAAAAGACCGACAGACTTGCCACCTTACTTCGATGCGCTAGGCTCATGCTAGCTATGTGCATCTTGAGCAAACTGGCTTAAGAAACACAATATTTGAGAATATGTGTCATCCACCAATCCGCACTTGACTAGCGTGGCGGACTATGCCCTACACACTCTCATGTAAGAAAAAGCCCGTTTCCCAGCATCCACATACTGGGAAACGGGTACAAATGACGAATTAGGTTACATAATGATACAAAAACTTGAAAGTGGCTCCATTTTCACTGTTATTTCCCTCTGTGACTCAACCAACTCGATAGTGTGTCACTACAGAGCTGTGAACCCCGAGGGGTTTACTGTGGGTTCATTGATACGAGACAATACGTTTCTGCCAACGTCTATTCTAACGCATGACACATGCCAAAAAGAAAAATTTAATAGAGAAAAAAAAGAGAAATCAGGTTTGCTACAACTTGCATAAAAATGAAAACTGCTTTGTACTTTGATAGAATCCCACTCCACACTGTATATTAATGCAACCAAATAGGCATTTTCATCAGTAAACTAATAATGAAGAGCAAACTGCAACACGAACAAAACAAATTTTAAAATCTGCATTGTTTACCATAAAATAACATCGCAAGCCTCCAATTTGCTCAATGGAATCGGCCTCGATGCCAGGCGGCCTGCACGGTCACAAATATATCAGGTTGACCTAGATTTAATCCATTTAGGGCTACCATCAGGTTTTAGAGGGCTAGGACGAAAAAGGGGTCTTTTATTGCGTGGGTAGTACCAGAGCTACAGGCTCTAATAAACGAAAACGAGGGGACATTTTTTCACACAATTAGAGCCAGCTGTTTGCTAGACGTCTGGAAGTCGTTTCTACGGCCTTATTAGATCAGCACTTGAAAGGAAAATTTGTCATTGTTTATATAGAAAGAGAAATTTTACTATTTTACTAACTTAGTAAATATAAATGTTTCCTAAAATTGGTAAAACTTCTATAGTATCGTTATCGTCATGAACCCAATAAACTCTACTTTTTATGTTAAGGACGTTACGTTGACATGACGAGCTAGTCTTTCGCCTGATATTAAGCGACACGGCTGCCTATATCAGTTGCAGCACTGCGTACGTCATCTTCATCAGTGGACTGATAAAATTACTAGACGGTGAGATTAGGTCATAAAGTCTCATTTCCCGGGTAATTTTACTAGCTACAGTGCCCTTCAAACCGCATCACAGTAGTGCTTGCACATCTGCCGCCAAGCTGTATAACTAGCAAAGGGGTGGTACCTACCTAGATGAACTTTGCAGAAAAGTCCTACTATATAGCACGCGCAAAACTTTATGAGCTCTCGGAAGTTAGGCCCGAGTAACAAACCGCGCATGGTAATAGTTGAGTGCATTATATGTATATAATATTTATACATTATATTATTATTATATGATGAATATTGTAAAAGCGGCCATACAGTACCTATAATATGCGTACTGCGCAGCCATCCGCGCTAACTTCCGAGAGCTCAAAAACTCTCGGCCTTCTTTCACTTATAGAGAGCGTATAAGCTATAATCTATATACTATGCTGGCCAAGTTCGGGTTTTCTGTGTTCTCACGTTGCTTTTCTTCACCGTTGTAAAAGCGAGTGCAAATTTGGCACATACCTTGGAAAGTCATTGCTGCAGTGCCAAGCGGAATTGGAACCTGAATGCGTCGGTTCACAAGACGAACGGGCTATTACCGTTGAGTAACACTCAATACCAGTTCATAAAAGTTTTCACTACTGTAAGAAATTGGTGTGAAAAATGTATGCATGAATTTTTAGCTTTGATGCTAAATCATTCAGATTTAGCATCAAAGCTTGAGTAGGTACTGTCCTGGGAAACTAGAACGGCTGTTGGTCTCAATCCAAATAGACACTATTTATTGTACGTTTTATTTGTTTAGGTTACGTTTGAAACCCGTTTTTCTAACACAAATATTGGGACAACGTTAGAGAATATAAAAGGCTACTTTTGTACTCGGTTAAAGCTTAAAGGGAAAGAGGAAACTGACAATTAGATTAGAGTAGGCGATCTTGATTATAGTACACCACTAGCTTCCGCCAGTGGCATCACCCGCGTGGCCTATAGGAAAAAATTCAACCACCCATTTCACCCTTTTAGGGGTAGAATTTCGAAAAACTCTTTCTTAGTGGATACCTACACTTTACAAAGAACCCTCCAAATTTTAAGTATCTAGGACCAGCGGTTTAGGCTGTGCGTTGATATATAAGTCATTCAGTCAGGACTGAATTTTATATGTATAGATTATAACGTGTCTTTAAAAACATTTCTGACGAAAATATGAAAATATGGTTTTCTTACTTCTATTATCAAGAACAGTGCAGCTTAAGTGAGACTTTCAGATATTTTTATTATCTTTTTTTCTTCCCTCTCGCGTGAAGAAATAGATTGGCCTACCAAGTAGGTATAAAAGTTTTTGGCCGCCCAATAATTGCTTGTGTGTAATGTGTAATGGGCGATCTTGTGTGTGATCTCGACAAACAACTGTTGTCTTACGACATCAACCAAGCCTGATTGGCTTAACGTGCCCTCCAAAACCCTGTAGCATTCAGTTCAATGTGTATAATACAATATATCCATCCAATTAATAATCGTAGCGCAAGTTGTTAACTGATCAGGGAGATGGTCATTTATTATAACTTTGATTGCAATACAACAAAAGTATCCAGCCTATTTTGAAAATTTCCATTACATTTTTTTTATGATAAAATAGGCATGCGTTTGACAACAACTCACCTGATGGTAAGTGACGAAGTTGTCTAAGGTGGAGTACGCTTGCCCATGCACATGAAGTGCGAATTAAACCTGTCAACTCCATTTAAATGTTTCAATCGGTCGCAATCATATTAGAAACATGCTCGGATACAATAACGGCTGTAATACAAACGATAGGTATCTAGTGTATATCAGCTATAAAATACTGCAAGCTATTTTAGCTTGGTTAAGAACGCCAAATGACCATTCCTTAGCTTCGACCCTTACAATAGAACAGGGAGGTTATACCTGCATACAAGCGAGGGATACTTAATCAAGACCCTTTGGATATCCCTGTCAAGTGAAAAGAGAATTAAGGTTACCTAAGATGTTCAGATAGTATAGCAAAGTCGACCTTCGTGTCTAGAATATAAAGCTTAAAATATTGTAGAAATGGTACCCATAGGTAAGACCAATTTATTATCTTATCTTTAAATAAAATAGTGCTAAAAGCTTAAATTAAACAGTAATTTTCAAAAACTATTGGAGTTATCTTTGAGATAAGTACTTTGTACTTTACATATTTTGGACACGAAACCTTAGTGTATTGTGATATGATAACTTTTTGCTGTTTTGCAAAATATAACCTTATTTATCTACACTAAAGGTTGTGAATTTTAAAATAAAAATCGTAACTGTGCTTATAATATTGTTGAAGTAAAATTATATTCTTGTTGCATTTATTGGTTCAAATTAAAAGTTTTCAGGCTTATCTATTTTAAGTTTTTAGGTTTCGTTTAGACTTATTAGTCTAGTTTAAACTTTAATTTATTATGTTTATGCATAAATTGAAGAATGAACACAATATATATTAGCAAAATTGTAAGCAAATTTTTTTATTGCCAATGTAGTTTGTATCTATTAAAACACCATGCCATGGCGTTTATGTCATTTTATTTGCTTATCTGTTATGAACTACCTAATTATGACATCAGAATCATCATCATCATCATCAGCCAGACTTCCACTGAATACAGGCCACTTTGAACGCAGTCTAATGATTATCCTGTAATTTTGATTTTTAAACATATGGAATGTAAATTCAATTTTGGTTGTAGGTTTAGTCAATAAATTATAAACGTTGTTAATGAAAAAGTGTACATTTTGTAAAATAAAAAAATATAATAAATACTAGGTGCTAGGACTTTTCTGTAAATTTCGTCTAGGTAGGTACCACCGTTTTGCCAGTTATTCTGCCGCCAAGCAGTAGTGCGCAAGCACTGCTGTGTTCCGGTTTGAAGGGCACTAGCTAGTAAAATTACTGGGCAAATGAGACTTTATGACCAGACTGTGCTGATGTCTCAGGATGATGTGCGCAGTGCAGAGTCACACGAAACTTTATATTTTGGAGTTCCGAGTGACTGTTCTTTTATGGACGCCCGTGTCGCTTCATATCAGGTGAACAACTACGTCACATCATTCATAACCATAAAAAAAAGTTTGCAAAATCTAGACACCAACAAAAAAAAGCGGAAAATCCGATAAAACAAAAATATAAAAATGCTGTATTGAATAAAATGAAGAGATTCAGGCAGTATGTTGTTTCCAAATGATCGTCCATTATCCGCAGAGTTCCAGAATAAATCGGATTTATATCATTTCGCCAAACAAACCCGAATCGGCATTTTTTTCCACGTTCGCCCGGATCAAACGGATAAAGAATGAAAAGTGGGACCTAAATAATGTTGCTGGGGTCCTCACACAGAGGATTTAGTCTCGTAATGCTGCGTAATAACCCAATACCAGTTATTTGGCAAACCCGATACTGAGAATATGTAAGCTGTGACAAACTTATTGTTTTTACACTGTTTCCTGAATTATATTATAATAGTCTATATTATAAATATTTATCTCTATTTCCCTTGGTCATCGCATCACGCGATAACAGATGGAACATTTTCTCTAACTCTTTTTTGTTGTGTTTATTATTATCAGGAGAAAGTTCTTATAAAAAATAAATTAAGAATGTTTGGCGGAACATTAGAAATCTTTCGCCACACGGTTAAAACTACGGGGTGCAGCTAGACTAAATATATAAAAATGAATCTCTATTTCCCTTGGTCATGGCATCACGTGTGACCGGATGAAACATTTTTTCTAATTCTTTGTTGTCTTTAGTAAAAAATGTCGAAAGATAAAAATTAAGAAAGTTGAGCGGTAAGTTAGAAAGCTCTCATCGCGCATGTAAAACCGCTAGTGCAGCTAGTAATATAAATAAAATTGGTCACAGACAATTTTTTTTACTTCAAATTTGTCTAGCATTTGACCACGCTCTCACCTGATGGGCAAATAGTCAAAATGTAGGCAGGCCACATCGCTTGCAGAACTCCAACCGATAGAGAAGAAAGGTTCTCAAGTGATGACTATGAACTGGAAGACGCGTAGGCTGAGATCCCACTAGGACCGATGATCTGATCAAAACCGCGGGAAGTCGATGGATGCAGGAAGCAAGCAGCCGCTCAAAGTAGCTCTTTGTGTGTGGGAGGCTTATGTTCAGTAGTGGAAGTCTTAAGGTTGTTTATGCTTGGTGATGATGAAGTCTGTTTTATTAGAATTTTTTTAAGTAATGCTTTTTTACGCACGCTTGACTTGGGGAGTAAGCTGGTAAATGCGTAACGAGGTGAATGGAAGTTGAAAGTTGTTGGTTGACGTAGATCTCCATTATAAACATAATAAAGTTAAAAATATATATTATTATGTTGGTATGTCTGGCAAAGTGACAATTTACAATTGTCAAGATGTCAACATTAATATTAAACAAAGCAAAAACAAAGTTATTCCGGCCGATAGATGGAGCTAAAGAAGTTTTACTTCAGTCATGTAGGTGTTTTAGACCACATGACTGAAGTAAAACTTTTTTTAAACAGATATTATTTTATATTTATATAACAGTTTATTACACTTTATTATATAGCATGCAATGTATGAAACAATTTGGTTGAAATATTGACCTGTGAAATTTGCATTGGTACATGCGTAAGATCAACACGCCTTGAAGTTTCACTCGAAATTTACATGATTTTTTTTTTCAAAGATATTCCAATTTTTTTATATTTTTATTTAAAGATACTTCTAGATCTTCGAAATAAAAAACGGGTAAATTTCGAGTGAAACTTCAAGACATCTCTAGTGATATTTATGTACAATCATACCTTTAAACATTATTCTGCTAACTTGTCTCTTGTCAGCTTCAGCTAAACTAAAACCCACTTTGGAAAATCCTTACCATTTTCACTTGCAAGGGATCAACGGTCGAGCAACGTCGAGAAAAATAAAGCACTGTTTGAAATGAAGTTCAATCCATGCAGCATCTAAAACATTGTAGTTTGGGAGCTACGACTCAATTTTATTACGTCTATTTTTTTAAAGTAAGCATTGTACATACACGCAACGCATTTGGGTACTTCCTAGAGAGATAAAGTGTGAACTTAAGAGCTGTCAAACTTTATTATTTATAACGGCAGATTTACTTATTGACGCCAGTAACAAAATATTTAAGGGAAAAGAAACATATATTTATAACTAATTGACCCGCCCCGTTTTCGAACGGGTGAATTAGTAAAACGCGGTCGAACGGGATAAAAAGTATCATATGTCCGTCTCCTTGTTCTACTAAGCTACCTCCCCACCAATTTTCAGCCAAATCGGTTCAGCCGTTCTTGAGTTATAAATAGTGTAACTAACACGAATTCTTTTTATAAGGTTGGTATTTGAATGTCATTTTGAATGTAAGTGTTGCAATGGTGCAAGCATGTTTGCCAAAATAGTGAAAATACAAGTTTTTAAATTATTACCAACCGGAGTAGTTATTGTCGGTAATCATAGATGAATCTCGATGTATCCTACTATTATAATTTACGTGAATGTGAATTCTCCCCTAATCATAATAAGATTAAATATAATTAAAATTCATTTACGGCCTTAAAATGAAATTTTGTGTGATGTCTGCAATAAATTATATAATAGTATATTCTTTCTTTCTTTATTTTTTTTTCTTTCATTATTGTTACCTACCTATCACAATATTAACTTCAAGTTTAGTAAATATTTGGTTATGATTAATTAATAAAAAAAATACGAGTAACAACATAAACATTTAATCATTAAACTAGTTGTGCCCCGTGGTTTCACCCGCGGATAAAATGTATTTTATAATATTAATCCAGCTAATCTATCTCTATTTCAAACTCATTGAAATTCGTTCAGCCGTCGCTATGTGAATAAAGACCAAACACACACACACACACACACACACAAAGTCGCATTTATAATATTAATGTGATAAACAAAATTGCCGGTATCTCTTAGACTACACACGAGTGTCCAAGGCCGTTGACTGTCTAGGTTCTGAATTTGAAAATGTTTTCTCACATTTCAAAGTTTCAATAATACCTTTTTGATTTGTGTAAGTTTAACCTCGGGTAAAAATTGATACAGATACAAATGTCTACTGTAATTCCGCTGAAATCAATAAACAATCTCGATATAAGTAATGTTTTTATTTGATAATTTGTGCTTAATAATGCTGGTAGCACACCTTTTTAGACTTTTTGGTAATATCTTTAAGTTAAAACAATGTACTTATTGATCCTTGAAAAAAAAAATCATGTATTTTTTATGATAATGAATGATGTGACGAGCTAGTCGTTTGCCTGATGTTTAGCGACACGGCCGCCCATAACAGAACAGTCTCACTCGGAACTCCAAAATAAAAAGTTCGCATGACTGAACTGCGCACATCATCCTGAGGCATCAGCACAGTCTGGTAATAAGATTACTCGACTGTGAGATCAGATCATAAAGTCTCAGTTGCCCAGTAATTTCACAAGCTACAGTGCCCTTTAAACCGAAACACAGTAGCGATTACACACTACAGCTTGGGGCCAGAATAACTGGCAAAGCAGTGGTACCTACCTAGTCGAACTTTGCAGAAAAGTCCTACCACCTAGTACATAGTAGTATATGGGTTAAACCAACATCAATCACCTATCTATCTTATTATCTATTTATTATTATTTATATTTTATTATCTATTAAAATGTTCCAGCAATTTTGATGTAACATATTCTTAATTTTTTGCAGTGTCTTCTTCCTTAAACACCATAACATGCTATCAAAGAAAAATAAGCGTTCATTTTGAATTCCTCCTACTTCGGAGAATTTTTCATTCGTTTGTAAATAACTCTTGAAGAAAGCGACATCAAACATCATCAGCTTTCAAGTGAGTTTGACTTTGTAACTTAAGTGGAAATGTTTAACCTTTTACTGCCTTTTCAAGAGCCAATCGTATTTCAAAAAACCTCAAGAGGCAATTTATAAATAACGGCTTTTAGCCTCGAAATGGACAATTATCTTTTGTGTAAGCTAGAAACTTTGACCATTATCTTTAGTTTTACGATAGTTTTGTGGTTGATAGAACTTGCAGAAGTTTGGAGTTTTTAAGTAGAGTAGCAGATTTTATGTTCTTTGTCAGTGAAGTTCTTTTCAAATTAAGTCTGGCATTAACTCGTATAGTTTTGTTTTATGTCAGTCAAAGTATCTTCATGGTTTTATATTGTAAGCAGTCCGTGGTTTCATCTGCGTTTTTATACAATAAGTATTTAATATTTTTATTACAAGTTGCCAGACGGTATCGAACATCCGTCAAGTCAAACCTGATGAAAAAAGACTATTAAACAGTAAATAATAATGTCTTATACAAAAAGGCTTGGCCTGAATATCCCAAGCTTAATGTTATGAAATCTAAAATAGCTTAACCATTGCTAGTTACTGTATAATTTCAGTTTTCTTTTTGTAATTTTTATTGTGATCATTTCAAAAACATTAATAAAAATAGGACTTCAATGTGTCTTGTAGCTTCTTCTTTACAGATCTTCAATTACAAAGTTTCAATTACAGCTTCGGATCGGATTTTTCTTTTCTGTATTGTACCAGATTGCTTACATCAGTAAGAAAGAGAATTTTTTTTTTAAACTCTATATTGTAATACGTTTACTTGATTATTATTTAAAATTAAGCCCTTTGTAATTATATATGCTCAGTACAATAACTTATTTCAGCACCCCATTTGACCCCTTTAAGGGTTGAGTTTTCAGAAACCCTTATAAGTGATCTTCTAAGCCACATTTGTATTTGTCAGCATAGAATCGTGTTTTTTCGTGCTCTATCCATTTATTTCACAGAGTATCATTTTTTTCTGAAATGGTGATGCGGAGCGGCAGTGCTAATTGTGGCGTGCCGTACTGCAGAACCTGAAACAGAAAACAAAAATTAATTAAAATAATGAAATGAAAAAATATAACGACATGTAAACTTACCGCGCCATCGAAGACAATAAATAGTCTACGGAAGCGATCGCTTTGCCGCTGTTACGGAACGGGCCCGTTCATACTCACGAACATTATAATAGGTCTTTACTTATGAAATTGCCGTATTGCAGTACAGACTTTTTCAAACAAAAAAAAGTTTTGATTGGCTATGAATTCTAAATTCAAATTAATTTTGTTTTAAAAATATGACATTCTATTTACAATATAAGTCTTTTGTTTATCGATTAGCGTTGTATTTTCATTACGTTTCAACATTTTTCAATTTTTTCAACAATTATGGAATATGAGTTCCGTCGTGGCACCAACGCGGCATAAACGACACGTAACATCAACGACGTTTACGGAGAGAACTGTACAAACGAACGTACAACCCGTTATTGGTTTGCTCGGTTCCGTTCTGGGAATTTTGACTTGAAAAATGAACCTCGTGGTCGTCCGGAAACTTTGTTCAACAATGATGAATTAAAGGCGATTGTGGAAGCTGATGAATCTCAATCTACAGCTAAGCTGGTAGCAGCTTTTGATGTTAGCATCAAAACAATATTGGTCCATTTGCGACAGATTGGCAAGATAAAAAAGCTTGATAGATGGGTGCCCCACGAACTTAACGATCGCCAGCGCAACGTACGCGTCGAGACTTGCCTTGCGCTGCTTAACAGGCACAGAAATGAAGGAATTTTGAACCGAATTGTTACGTGCGACGAAAAATGGATTCTTTTTGACAATCGAAAGCGCTCAGCAAGTTGGTTAGATCCTGGTTCGGTACCAAAGCAATGTGCAAAACGAAAAATGACCCCTAGAAAAGTGATGGTCACAGTTTGGTGGTCTAGTGCTGGTGTGATTCATCATAGCTTTTTACAAAACGGCGAGAGCATTACTGCAGATGTGTACATTGAAGAACTGACCACAATGATGGCGAAACTCGCACGTCTGCAACCAGCTTTGGTCAATCGGTCGTCTCCACTGCTACTTCACGACAACGCGCGTTCCCATACTGCACAACAGACCGTCTCTAAACTGCATGAGTTGGGTTTGGAAGCTCTCCCTCATCCGCCATACTCACTAGATCTTGCGCCTACCGACTATTACTTTTTCCAAAATTTGGACAACTTTTTAGCGGGAAAAAAATTCAATTCCCGAGAGGCAGTACAAAACGCCTTTGAAGAGTTTGTTGTCTCCCGTCCTGCTGATTTTTTCAAGAAGGGCATCCATAAACTGCCACAGCGTTGGCAAAGATGCATTGATTGCAGGGGTGATTACTTTGAATAAAAGAAATAAATAATTTCGAAAAAAAAAATACTTTAACTTTTTTCAAACAAAACGGCAATTTCATAGGTAATTCAATTCAATTTCAGGCAGGCAGGCAGGCAATTTCAGACCTAATATTATTCGTCGTAGTAAATGTAGTTTTCATTTTGTGTAAAAAATATTATAATTTATGCTTTTTAAGCTCTCTGTTTGTTTCGGTCGTATATAGTGAATAAAAGTGAATTGAACATTATCAACAATCCGGAAGTTCATATCTGCATTTAATTGCAGCATATAAATCTGGCCCAATTTCACCCACACTATCGCGCGGGGAAACGTCAGCGATGCGACGGCACCATTAACATGCTATCTTTCTTGCTCTGAGAGGTGGCAATCTTGAGCGATCGAAAAGGATAGAGCATGAGGAAATTTGCGGATTACAAGCTGGTAGATGAGGCTCAACCCTAACACCTTAAAATAAAGATATACTCCAAAAAACTATTGTGACACTCAGAAAAAGCTAATATGACTAAACATGAGCTTTCATTCATTAAATAATCGGTTTCTGAATAAAATCTCAATATGAACACCGATGCATGACTGAGCATCGTTCAGTAATACGGGCCTAAGATACTGTTACATCGTACACATAGTAGGCCGGAAATGAAGGGGAAGTTGTAAGTGCGTGAAGTTTGGATTGTTTGCGTAACAGACCCTGTTTTGCGGTCATTTGGAATTCGCTTACGTTTACTGTTAGGTTAATGATGGAACTTCATTAGACTTAATTTTACTGTAGTTAAAGTACATAATGGTATAGAAATATTTAGTGTAGTTCCGTTGAAAATAATATACATAATCACTTGTACTGTTTAGCTGGTAAAAATGGTATAACACTAAAACACGCCTAGCTTTGTAACTAGTACTGCGTCAGGCTTTGCCCTTAGAAGCCATTTCCTTTCACACCATTTTCTTCTATACTGTGCTGTGCTGTTCTGTTCTATTTTGTTAAAATTCTTGAAATTACAGGTCTAATTGATATAATCATTCTCATCTTAATATGCTAAATTTTAGCAAGCAGATCTCAACCTAAATCACACTGTCACACTAATATTATAAAGGCGAAAGTTTGTATGTGTGTATCTTTGTAACTCCTTCACGCTCAAACGGCTGAACGGATTTGGATAAAATTCGGTATCAAGATAGCTTATACACTGAATTAACATATATGCTATATTTTATCCCGGACAAGTGAAATTTTCCCGTGAGATGAGGAAATAATTAAAATACTTTTTATCCGCGGGTGAAACCGTGGGGTGCAACTAGTATTTAAATATTTTTTTATTTGTATCTTGTTTCCATATCTCTCTTAATTATATTGCACGTGGCTTTACGATAAAGTCCACGGTTTATTTTAATGAACTTTGCACTTCCGATTGGAAACAGGACAAACTTCAAGCTTCATGTACCAAACTGCGGGTTCACAAGCGTTTAAACTTGCGCATCTTGTGCTTGCTGCCCTTCAGTTTGTTTTAAGTTGAAAATTACTATTAGCTTTAACATAATTATCTCTTTTGACTGAATTTGAAATTCGAATCAGGTCTACATCTTCACCTGTATAGCGATCAACATAATAATAATAATATGTGTGGACATTTCACACAACGCCATCTAAGCCCAAACTAAGCAAAGCTTGTATTATGGGAACCAGATAACTGATACAATACTTAGATGATTTTTGTTTGTAAATACATATAATACAATATAACACCCAGACACAGAACAAACACCTATGTTCATTACACAAATATTTGTCCTGGGTGGGAATCGAACCCACAACCCAAAGTTCAGAAGGTAGGGCTACTACCAACTGAACTATCGGGCCATTCAACACATATCTAGACACAGAACCAGTATTTGCGTTTTTTCTGTGCAAAATACATGTGCCCTTACGGGAATCTAAGTAGTTCTCTGAGTTTACTAGGTGGTAGGACTTTACTGCAAAGTTCGTCTAGGTAGGTACCACCGCTTTGCCAGTTATTCTGCCGCCAAGCAGTAGTGCACAAGCACTACTGTGTTCCAGTTTGAAGGGCACTGTAGCTAGTGAAATTACTAGGCAAATGAGACTTTATGATCTGATCTCACAGTTTAGTAATCCTATTACTAGATTGTGCTGATGTCTCAGGATGACGTGCGCAGTGCAGTGTCACGCGAAACTCTATACTTTAGGGTTCCGAGTAATACTGCAGCTAATATGGGCAGCCGTGTCGTTTAACATCAGGCGAACGGCTAGCTCGTCACGTCATACACATAAAAAAAAAGTTCTCTGAGCTATGAGCTCCGTGTCTATTTGGCAATGTACCCAGGAAAATGCTGCTGCCCATTATTAGATATTCTCTTAGCCGGCTCTTACGGTACCTACGGGAAAATATAGACTGGCCCGATAGCTCAGTTGGTAGTGACCCTGCCTTCTAAACTGCGGGTTGTGGGTTCGATTCCCACCCAGGACAAACATTTGTGTGATGAATAGGTGTTTGTTCTGTGTCTGGGTGTTATGTTGTATTCTATGTATGTATTTACAGTATCTAAGTATTGTATCAGTTATCTGGTTCCCATAACACAAGCTTTGCTTAGTTTGGGGCTAGATGGTGTTGTGTGAAATGTCCACACATATTATTATTATTATTATTATTATTATTATTATAGATGGTCTGATTCTCACATTACTGGGACCACAACGCCATTGACAGCTTCCAGTCCCATAAAACTCAAAACATTCATCTTACAGCCATTTAAAACTTCATCTTGTGAAAAGATTACACTTTTCATGCTCACATATTTGTTAATGCTTTTCTCGCTTTCGTTGTTTTCCCTCCGCATTTCATAATGTGACTTCTCCAACATTCATAAGGCGGAGCTAAGTCGCCGAATGTGTTCGCATTTCGCTTTCATCGTGCGAGCATTTTGGTAAATTATGCAATATCTTGAGACTTGTTTTGTGCTTAATAAATGCTGAATTATTTATAGGTGTGTCGGAATTTGGAAGGAAAAAAATTAGGAGGTAAAATTGGGTGACGCTTTACCCAATTTCTTTACGTCGACGCAGCAGTTTTCGAAACGTTATGCTATTTAATATAACGAAAGCTATGCATACTTAGAATTTAGGATAGTAAAGGTAAAAAACGCTACAACGCTTAGGTTCTGATAAGCGTTGTAGCATCTCTGGTAGTATTTATATTTTACTAGCGACCTGCCCCAGTTGCGCATGGGTATATTATATATATCTATTATAAATTGATATATAAACCATCCTATCTGTCAAGTTAGATAAAATTGGGCACAGTATGCAAAATTTTATTTAAATTGGTTCAGTAGTTTAGGAGTCCTTAGAGAAAAATAATGCGATACGTAATTTATATATTAAGAATACAACAGCTATCGAAAAGGCGACTCAGGTTTTATTGAATTCTCTATTTGTCTGACTATTCCAAATAGATTAAGCAAATTCAAAGTACACTTTCTTGAGAATATTATGTATTCCTAAAAATTTTCATATGAGTACATTCGTCGTCACATTAAATAATATAGGTATGAATACGTGCTTAAGCAATATTATAATAAATTCATCAACAGACTTAATCAATTAAACATTTTTAGTTTTAAACTATCGTGAGTCGGACACATTTAGTAAGATAAATAACGGCAAAACTCACGTCAGCTAAAAAAATCGAAATTACTCCGACCAGGCTCCCAGAAGTAGGACATCGAATATGACCGAAACCTGGTCGGAGTAATTTTGACTTTTTAATTGACGTGAGTTTAGCCGTTATTTATCTGACAATAATTAAACATTTACTTCAGCAGTTGATCCGTCATAAGGTACTGAGTTGAATTTTCCTTGAAAACATTAAATGAGCGTAATTTTTTTCAAAAATGTTTAGTGCTAATTAGATAAATAAATACTTGTGGATATTTCACACAGCGGCATCTAGCCCTAACTAAGCAAAGCTCGTACTGAAACTGATACGATACTTGTATACATTTTTGTTTGTAAATACATACTTAGAATACAATATAACACCCAGACATAGAACAAACATGGATGTTCATCACACAAATGTTTGTCTTTGCCCAGCAAGGTTGCCACCACAAAGGTTGTAGGTTTGATTCCCAAATCAAACATACTCTAGAGTTCAAATGGCAGGATTACTACCAACTGAGCTATCGAGTCAGTCAAATATTTCCATTTTATTATAAAGTGATGGTCCTTCAAAAGTAAGCATTGTCTTGCCATAACTTGTTCGAGATTTCGGAGATTTCGGAGTACAAGCAGGCTACCGTGACGAATGCTGTGTTTGGTAACTCGTTTTACTTTGGTGAACACTGTGTTAGGATAAACCAATTTGTTTAGAGTATAATTTTTACACGGCCATCGTTTGAAATATATTTACTGTCTTACAAAAGTACCTAAAGATGATCAAAGAAAGATCAAAATAGAATAGCAACCTATTCGATTTTGATTGAAGTGTTTTTTTTTCAATTTCATTTTAGAGCGCTAGTCAGGATTCTCAACAGATTGCAATTACTTCATGCGGCAGTTACACCCGGTTAACCGGTTGACCTGATTCCGAGCTTGTCCTACATTGCAATAAAGGTACTTTTACACTAAAAAGTTGTATTATTGTTATTATTGTCAGGAGAAGGTTCTTATGAAGGAAAAAAACTAAGAAGGTTAGAAAATTTTCAGCACGCGGGTGAAACCACGGGTTACAGCTAGTTTTAAATCAAAACTAGTTGCTAAACAATCCACAAGGGTCAACTTTTATTTAGTTACTAGAAACACAAAGAATCCTCTAAAGGTCAACAGGGCAACTTCCACAAGTTTGACCCTTATTGAGGAGACTTGACAAATAGTGTTTTGGTTAATAAAGTTTCTGTAGTGTATATATATATATATATATATATATATATATAATATAATGATTGTATATATGATATTTAGATGTAGATTCCAATCTTGTTCATAATTTTTATTTTTACAACTTTTTTTGGTAGTTTAGGTAGTTTACATCTACTATATTATATACATACTATAAATACGTTACGTCAAATATATTAGCTGAAGAACAAAGAATACTACAGTAAAGAAAACAAAGAATCGACTAAAACTCAAAGTGACCTTTTCATGGCTCAACTACAATATAGCAATTACAATGATTGGCAAATAGTATAGAGGCCAAAGAAGGTTAGTTTGACAGCCTCTGTGGTGTGGTAGTTCAGCAGGTCGGCTCATAGCCCGGAGGTGACGGGTTTGATTCCCGCGGCAGGACAAGTATTTGTGCACAGAAAAAAAAAGCGCAAATACTTGTTCTGTGTCTGGGTGTTGTGGGACCATGTTCCTCGTAGTTCCTGGGTTCCTAGACACAGGGGATCCTAGTTAGGGTCCAGGATCTATGTATGTGATCGTTGGGCGTTATTATTATTATTTATAGTTGTTAGAAAATAAAAACTGCGCACCAGGGGCACATTTATTTTGTGTTCTTTAAAATGAATGCGTCTAGCTTCTCTCAAATAAATACCCTACGCAGTGTATTCCAAGTATTGGAGGTTTTTTTCTTACCTATAACATAAAAAAATACAATTAATGTCCAGTAACATGTTCCATAATATTTATAGGCGTGAATATTGCCTATATAATAATAATAATAATATGTGTGGACATTACAAGCTTTGCTTAGTTTGGGGCTAGATGGCATGTGTGAGGTGAGTGAGGTGTGAGATGTCCACACATATTATTATTATCTCACACAACGCGATCTAGCCCCAAACTAAGCAAAGCTTGTGCTATGGGAACCAGATAACTGATACAATACTTAAATACTTTTTTTTTTGTTTGTAAATACATACATAGAATACAATATAACACCCAGACACAGAACAAACACCTATGTTCATCACACAAATGTTTGTCCTGGGTGGGAATAGAACCTACAACCCACAGATCAGAAGGCAGGGCTACTACCAACTGAGCTATCGGGCCAGTCATATATTATAGGCTATATAGCCTATAATACTATATCAAAACTTTTAAGGATATATATTTTTAAAGGAATATTATAGCTTAACAGTCGTATTCGAAGCCACAGACAACAAACATTTCCGCATAAATACCGCACCGGAAAACCATAAAGTGGTACATTTTGCGTCCAGGGACCAACAGCTACAGTATAATTTAAGTCGTCAGTATCTAAGATCTGGTGTTTTGTAAAAAGCAAATTTAACAATGTAGGTACATTGTACAACTTACAAGCGCAGCCTAGCCACTCATTTAATTAGGTGAACAGATGACCTGGGGGTGACGTTTCCATACTAACAATACATTTAAACTGAAAATTGAAACTGTCAAATTCATACAAATTTGTGTTTCTATTGGTTGCAATCGAGTTACATGATCGCCCAGCTGATCACGGAACATTAATTGCAATGCAATAGGATTATTTTAATTCATAATTTGAAAGTTTCTGTAGTAACTATCACATCACACTAATATTATAAAGGCAAAAGTTTGTATGTGTGTTTGTGTGTATGTTTGTTTCTCCTTCACGCATATTCGGCTGAATGGATTTGAATGAAACTCGGTATAAAGACAGCTTCTGGATTAACATATAGGCTACATTTTATCCCGGAAAAGTGAAATTTGCCCGTAACATGAGCAAATAATTAAAATACTTTTTATCCACGGGTGAAACCGCGGGGAGCAACTAGTAAGACCTAAGCTGCGTATTGAATTTATCAAATCCATAAAACCAAATTGGCTGCAATTAAGTTACGTGATCGTGAGATGATAATAAATGCTTTGAGCCATTGGATGCAAGAGGCTGAGCCATTCAGAGTACAAAGTCTGTGTTCGACAGTTGACATTCTCTGCCTGATCATGATGATAGCAGTAAGTCATGGCTTACTATCGTAATCTGATACGGTGACTGGTTTCGAATAGATTTTTATCAGTAAATAATATCTCTTAACTTAGTAATAGTAAAATTCTTAATAAAATAAATACTTAATTACGTAAAAATCATTTATAGTCACGACACCGTGACGACACCGAAACGGTCCCAATGGAAGACCAGCAGGTTGTATGGCCAGCACGACACTCAGTTGAGGCCGATTCGTGCCAACTGACAATTACGATCTTTATAGTTTCCGTTCATGTCTTTTTTATCTTATGCGTACTCTTTGCCATGAATCACAATTTTTTTCTTCTTTCTTTCTTACTACTACTATTTTCTCTCTTACGACTACCGGCCTGGTACATTTTCTTTGGCCACTGCCCGCGGCTTGTCAAACGACAAGCCGCGAGGCCTACTGCGCCGGTCTGTTCCAACCTTTAGAATTTTTATCCCTCAGATATTGTTTACCAATAACTTACCAAAACCTAGTTTGAATAGCGCTACTAAAACGTTTATTTCACTCTAGTTGCGCCCCACGGTTTCACCCGCGGATAAAAAGTATCTTAATTATTTACTCATCCCATGGTAAAATTTCACTTTTCCGGGATAAAATGCAGCCTATATGTTAACCCACTGTATCTATCTTGGTACCGAATTTCATCCAAATCCTTTCAGCCGTTTGAGCGTGAAGCTGTAACAAACATACACACAAACACACATTCGCCTTTATAATATTAGTGTGAAGTGTGATGTGATTACAGTACATAATTTCGTGATATGCGTCTTTTCACGTTTGTGTCATTTTACGTGTGTTATTTCTCTGCGAGGTTAAGTGTAGTTTGTGAGAACTTTAGTCACTGTTACACACATGATAACTACTGCCTACTCGGAATGGGAAAATGCTTATTTTATGATATGACGACGCATCTCGGTCCCATGTGCGCCCTAACTCATTACGAGCACAGAGCATTGTATTGAATATATAAAATGTATGTCTAATTTATGCGACTGTATGAATTTATGGTTAGCAGATCTTTTTTGTTAAATTATGTAATGTCTATGTAGTAGAATTATGGTTCGAGGCGGATTCTGATCGCAAAATCAACAAAAAGTACCATTTTTGAAAGCACAGTGTGACGTGATCCATCAAAATAATCAGATGAAAGAAATTGTGTAAATAGGATATAAAAAAGAGAAAAATGGTGAACGAATATAATTCAATTTTTATTCATTTTTTTTTAAATTCATATTTTTAATCGCAAACCCAGTTCAATATGAAATACTAGTTGCGCCCCGCGGTTTCAGCCGCGGATGAAAAGTATTTTAAATATTTGCTCATCCCACGGGAGCATTTCACTTTTCCGGGATAAAATGTAACCTATATGTTAATCCAGTGTATAAGCTATCTTGGTACCGAGTTTCATCCAAATCCATTCAGCCGTTTGAGCGTGAAGGAGTAACAAACATACACACATACAAACTTCGCCTTTATAATGTTAGTGTGATGTCTATATCATTTAATTCATAAAAAGCACAAAATTGACATTATTTTAATCACAAACCCAGTTCAATATGAAACATTATGATGTATGATTTTAACTTAAAACAAAGCCCTCTTGAATCCTCTCAAAAACACAAAAGTTGTGCTATGACGCCGTTTTAAAGAATACGTTTATTTTTTCTTTTTTTTTATATGTGCAGTTTTATTTTATAACGAGCTTCTGCCCGCAGCTTCGCCCGTGGCGTGGCCTATGGGAAATAATTCAACCACCCATTTCACCCTCGTAAGGGTGGAATTTCGAAAAAAATTTTCTTAGCGGATCCCTACATCATAACATCTACCTGCATGCCAAATTTCAGCCCGATCCGTTCCGTGGCTTGGGCTGTGCGTTGATAGATCACTATGTCAGTCAGTCAGTCACCTTTGAGTTATATATATTTAAGATAGAAGTTTCAGAATGATATAAATTTACACAGGTTCGCAAACCATATAAGTATTGCATTGATTTATTAATTTTCGTAGCAATGAAAGTTCCTATGATTGAAATGACAGTGCGAGATGTGTTCATACTCATTTTTACCTCTACCAGTTATTTACAGAACTTATATACTATTAAAACAATATTGTAGTATTAGCACGATGCTTAACCATAAAAAGTGGAAGCAGTTACATTCAGAGCACCCAGGGGTGCGCGCCTTGGCTTGCGAAGGAAGAAAAATACTTCACTAGATACACATATAGTAACTTACCACCAAATAGGATGAGCAAATGCATTAGTAGCGGGCCGGTAATGGATTCCCCACCGCATCGCTAGTGGATCCATAGCTGGTCTATCGCAGATCCAATGTTCAGCGTTTGTTACCTCCTGGCCCCGGCTTGCTTTACAAAACACAAAAGTTATATAAAAGTGAGCTATAAAATAATTTGATAGGCAAATAAATTCTCAGGTTAATGTGAATTTGATGTTTGTCGTAAAGCAATTTCATACTCGATATCGGAGGACATTACGTATATATACCTTATTGTAAAAAGTTTCACTGAACGAAATATTATCTATTCGGGCAAACAAATCATATTTTATTCAATCATATAAATATTATAATAGGTCTTTACCTATGAAATTGCCGTATTGCAGTACAGACTTTTTCAAACAAAAAAAAGTTTTGATTGGCTATGAATTCTAAATTCAAATTAATTTTGTTTTAAAAATATGACATTCTATTTACAATATAAGTCTTTTGTTTATTGATTAGCGTTGTATTTTCATTACATTTCAACATTTTTCCTCATAATGGATACTTTGAAATTTCGTGTAATTATGGAATATGAGTTCCGTCGTGGCACCAACGCGGCACAAACGACACGTAACATCGACGACGTTTACGGAGAGAACTGTACAAACGAACGTACAACCCGTTATTGGTTTGCTCGGTTCCGTTCTGGGAATTTTGACTTGAATAATGAACCTCGTGGTCGTCCGGAAGCTTTGGTCAACAATGATGAATTAAAGGCGATTGTGGAAGCTGATGAATCTCAATCTACAGCTGAGCTTGCAGCAGCTTTTCATGTTAGCATCAAAACAATATTGGTCCATTTGCGACAGATTGGCAAGATAAAAAAGCTTGATAGATGGGTGCCCCACGAACCTAACGATCGCCAGCGCAACGTACGCGTCGAGACTTGCCTTGCGCTGCTTAACAGGCACAGAAATGAAGGAATTTTGAACCGAATTGTTACGTGCGACGAAATATGGATTCTTTTTGACAATCGAAAGCGCTCAGCAAGTTGGTTAGATCCTGGTTCGGTACCAAAGCAATGTGCAAAACGAAAAATGACCCCTAGAAAGGTGATGGTCACAGTTTGGTGCTCTAGTGCTGGTGTGATTCATCATAGCTTTTTACAAAACGGCGAGAGCATTACTGCAGATGTGTACATTGAAGAACTGACCACAATGATGGCGAAACTCGCACGTCTGCAACCAGCTTTGGTCAATCGGTCGTCTCCACTGCTACTTCACGACAACGCGCGACCCCATACTGCACAATAGACCGTCTCTAAGCTGCATGAGTTGGGTTTGGAAGCTCTCCCTCATCCGCCATACTCACCAGATCTTGCGCCTACCGACTATTACTTTTTCCAAAATTTGGACAACTTTTTAGCGGGAAAAAAAATTCAATTCCCGAGAGGCAGTACAAAACGCCTTTGAAGAGTTTGTTGTCTCCTGTCCTGCTGATTTTTTCAAGAAGGGCATCCATAAACTGCCACAGCGTTGGCAAAGATGCATTGATTGCAGGGGTGATTACTTTGAATAAAAGAAATAAATAAGTTCGAAAAAAAAATACTGTAACTTTTTTCAAACAAAACGGCAATTTCATAGGTAAAGACCTAATATTACATTCTTCAAGCAAGAAAATAATTTTCATCGAGGTTTTAATATTTACTTTCGGAAACATTATGGTCGTATAAAAATATTACATTACATTTTGGGTACGCTATCTACCGGTAGTGGCCTAGAACATTTGTAGAATAAGTCTAGTTTTGTTATATTATTGTAATAGTTAGTTAAAGGAATAAAGGCACTTTTACTAGGTGGTTGGACTTTACTGCAAAGTTCGTCTAGGTAGGTACCACCGCTTTGCCAGTTATTCTGCCGCCAAGCAGTAGTGCGCAAGCACTGCTGTGTTCCGGTTTGAAGGGCACTGTAGCTAGTGAAATTACTGGGCAAATGAGACTTTATGATCTGATCTCACAGTTTAGTAATCTTATTACTAGATTGTGCTGATGTCTCTGGATGACGTGCGCAGTGCAGTGTCACGCGAACCTCTATACTTTAGAATTCCGAGTGACACTGCAGCTGATATGGGCAGCCGTGTCGTTTAACATCAGGTGAAAGGCAAGCTCGTCACGTCACTCCTTAAAAAAAAAAAAAAACTTTGTCCGTTAAAAAAGGCGATCGTGGTGGGCACCAGTACGCGCGGAGTGTGTATGGATGGATCCATATCGAGTCTGCGGCGCGTGTTCCATTATATTATAATGACCATTGGTAGAGAGAGAGATGGCGAGAAGTCGTGAGAGGAGTTACATCAGCCCATCGCTCTTCGTGATCATCATTGTTCTATCAAGAGTTACATTATATAGATGAAGAATATTATTTTCATGTGTGCCGTGACTGAGGTCTTTGTTCCAATTCTTTAGAATATATTGGAGTCTTTTTGTTCGACAGTCTCTGTGGAAGAGTTATTATAGGAAATGTAAAGTAGACTTTATGCCTAAATTAAAAGTTTTTACTTGACAGCTTCTGGGGCCGTTCAAGTATTACGGAAGTACTATGGGGGAGCGGGGGTCTTGTTTTGCTTATTTTGTCATCCAAATAAATAATAAATAAAATAACTACCCATGACGTAATCATCATCTGGTCAAATGGGTAATCATCGTCATTGGTAGTTATTTACCTTTTTACACGAATAGCAACAATCACATTGTCTTTACTTGAAACACGAAACATTATAGTAATAATATTAAAAAAAATACTACATTAGTTGAAAATGTTTACGTAAGCATGGGGGGTAAGAGTTTTGCTTAGTACTTTTGCTGACATGAGGGATGAGGGGGTAAATAATTGTAATAAATCTGCTTCCGTAATACTTGAACGGCCCCTCTGTGATGTGGTGGTAGTGCAGGTCGGCTCATATCTCGGAGGCACCGGGTTCGATTCCCGCCTCAGGACTCAAGTGTTTGTACACAGAAAAAAGCGCAATTACGTGTTATGAGTCTGGGTGTCATGGAACCCATGGTTCTCGTAGTTCCTGGGTCCCTAGATACAGGGAGTGCTAGTCAGCGTCCAGGATCTATGTGTGTGATCGTTGGGCGTTATTATTATTATAATAGAAAACACTAACCTAAGGAAATTTTACAGACAGACAGATCTCAAAACTATGTAACCTATGACTTTCCATCAAATTAATAACCACGTCCCTTACTCGAAACTAAACTACGTCCATATTTCACATTTAATTTGCAACCGTAAGGCCATAAAAATAAAATATAGCTTTCAGTTAACCAGTAAAAATATGCAGTCAGTACAGTCACGTACATCTTTAACTCTGAAGTGCCATTAAGAATAATGTGGTTTCATCATACTTTAAGTTTGATTGCTCCATAATTTAAAAAAGTGATGGAAAGTTCAGGTGAACTGTTTTTGTGCAATCTTTCTACACAATTGGTAGGTTTTAAAAGGCATTTTCATTGTTGAATTATTTATTTAACGGCTTTGTAAGATTAAATACCTTAGTGAGTTAGTGCCAAATGTAAACAAATATTTATTTATTCATTTAATAATTAATTTATTTATTAGTGTTCAAAGCTAGTCCATCTAGAGTCCACCAAATACGATCACAGATGATCTCATTAAAGAGGAGTCTTCCTTTACTTTAAACAGAGCAGCGAGGAAAAAAATTACCCGCTCTCGCCGAGCGTATTTTTTCCTACTCTGTGATGTTTTCTAGTAGTAGATATGAAAAGCGCGTGTACTAAATTAATCTAAGATAATTTTAACACTATATTGTTAATTATAACTCTAAAAGTTAGGTTTAAAGAAATGTATTCTCAAATAAGACAAAAAAGTCACTTCCATGAGAACATAGACTTAAAAAATTCAATACAAGTACATTCGTCGTCACTTTAAATAATGTAGGTATAGTAACATAAATATAAATGCGTGCTTAAGTAACATTACATTTCAACAAGGCTTAATTAAAAATGTTTACTTCGGCAATTCATCCGTCGTAAGGTATTGAGTCAATTGCTTCTTAAATACGTTAAATGAACATATTTTTTTTAATATGTGAGTGTATTTTATTGTAAAGTTGTGCTCCTTCAAAAGTAAGCATTGTTTTGCCGTAATTTGTTCAAGGTTTCTGAAGTACAAGAAGGCTACCGCAACAATTGCTGCGCTTGGAAACCTGTTTTAGTTTGGTGAACGTTATGTTAGTGTGGATATCCCTGTCGAGTATTTTGCGGATGAATATGCAGATGTTATAGTTATATAATTTTTTTATGATCATTATTTTAGTTTCAGTGTAGATTTTTTTTGTCGGTGTTAAATAATGTTAAGTATGATGTTCGATTTCATTAGTTAGTTTAATATCAGTTAGGCGATCATGTAACTTGATTGCAATAGAAACACATTAAATGTATGGATTTGGTAGTTTCAATACGCAGTTTGGTTTAGTTCAGATTACATTTCTATGGGTACATTTGAAAGTATAGCGATTCAAATGAAGAGGAAAATTAAAAATCAGTTAATGAATGACGGACTCCTGGAAGTAAAAATAAATAAAAAAGAACAACCGGATTGTGACTTCCTTTTATTTGAAGTCGAAATTTTATTTAAACTTACATCAATTAAGATTAATAATAATAGTAACGCCCAACGATCACATACATTAATTCATCATGCTATTTTATGATATGCTTTATAAGAAATATAGAATATGTATTAGTTATTGTATAATATTATGATTATATAAGTATTAGGATGTAGGTATATTTATTGCTAAAAATTAAGTATATGTTTTTTTAATTATTGTTATTAGATTTCTTTTAAATTGTCATACACCACCGTCTACTCTTTTGCATTTAATACTGTCCATCCAAAGGTTGTCTGGAAGAGATCGCTTTCAGCGATAAGACCGCCCATTGTAACGCTTGTTTATAAGTTTTTCTTGATATTTTTCTATCTATCTATCTATCTATACATAGATTTTAGACCCTAACTAGGATTCCCTGGAACTACGAAGACCATGATCTCACAACACCCAGTCTCAGAACAATTAATTGCACTTTTTTTTGTGCACAAATACTTGTTCTGCCGCGGGAATCGAACCCGCCGCCTCCGGGTTATGAGCCGACCTGCTCAACCACCATACCACAGAAGCTGTCAAATTAAAGCTTTGAATTTAGGCATAAAGTTCTACTTTACATTTCCTGTAATAATTCTTAAAACTTGTACCTTCAAAACTAACATTTAATTCACACGACGTGTAACTTACAAACTAACTTCTTCCATTTACCATTCTGTATACTACATTAAATTGCTACAGATATGGAATAAGGATGGGGGAAGGGGCAACGGAATTCACTAAGGCAAGAGGTTTAATTTTTTAGTTATTGCTGTGTGGAGTCGGTACACTGTGGCGCTGTGGTACTTGGGGATGGAATTGTCCATATGGGCTTAGTTGTCCAAAAATTTAGTTGTTCATGAGTTTATTTTTTGCGTTTGAGTTGTCCTGGCTTTGAATTGTCCATGGATGGTGGAGTCTTGGGTTTGAGTTGCCCGGAGTTGAATTATCCAGGGCTGAGTATTCCGAGGTTGAGTTGAGGGGGCTTTTGCTTTATATTATTTATCATTTAAGGTTGTTTAGTTAATGCATATAAAAAGATTAGAAGATGAATTTTTATGTTTTAGTGATAGTACTGTTGTTTTGCCGTTGGTTACTGTTCGGCTGCTGGCGATAAAATAAAACTTGAGGTTCAATAGTTCGTGTTTTATTTACAAACTATCGGCCTTATATAGTAATCTAAGCTAAGAGTAATAATAATAATTAACCTACTATCCTATGTCTAAACCTTACCTCTTAGAGAGCACCTATGATCAAAATATTATTTATAACTAACCTAAAGGAAATAATACTACGCACATATCTAGATCTTTATTAAAAACTATCTTAATAATAATAATAATAACGCCCAACGATCACATACATAGATCGTGGACCCTAACTAGGATTCCCTGTGTCTAGGGACCCAGGAACTACGAGGACCACAACACCCAGACACAGAACAAGTATATGCGCTTTTTTTTCGTGGCACAAATACTTGTACTGCCGCGGAAATCGAACCCGCCGCCTCCGGGGTATGAGCCGACCAGCTCAACCACTACACCACAGAGGCTGTCAAATCTTAAAGTCTTTAATATTATTAAATATTTACATCGAATACCGCAGTCGGCGTCCATAAATAAACGCTGCGTGCGTTGTCTTAAAACCATGTCGCCATGCCCCCGTAACTGTGTCCTGATTACGTCCCTGTCGTACCATAATACAGGAGGCGGTAACATGGTACTTTGTATGATGTATCGCATCTATAAATTGTCTTCATATCCTAAGGGATGGTGGGATGTGCCCTTTTGGCAATCGTCTTGACCTTACCTTTGCTGACCCTTCAGTTCAATGCTTGTGGGACTGTGATTTATTTAATAAGGTTTATGTGATACACCTTTGTTATAGACGAGATAAGGTTTTCGTATATTACACATTATACTGGTGCTATTTGAGCTATTTAGTACTATTATTATATCATATACTAGTTGCGCCCCGCGGTTTCACCCGCGGATAAAAAGTATTTTAATTATTTGTTCATCCCCCGGGAAAATTTCTTTTTTCCGGGATAAAGTGTAGCCTATATGTTAATAATAAGCTATTTTGGTACCGAATTTCATCCAAATCCATTTAACCGTTTGAGCGTGAAGGAGTAACAAACATACACACAAACACACATGCAAACTTTCGCCTTTATAATATTAGTGTGAAGTATAGTTTACAGAAACTTGACTCGCGAGCTGATACCGGAGCCACGAGATCGCTTCACGGGCTGCTAACGATAGGTATTGTATATAGTCATAAATTGTGATCAAATATTAGCCTATTTATGAATCCAAAAATTGTATGGGGTTTTGTCTTAAGTCTACAAAGAACACCTGAGTTTTACTGATACTTTATTTATCTCTAAGATTCATTTGATTTTTTTTGTTTTTGTTTTGGCTCCACACTTTTGTGTTTTTAGCCAGTGTCAAGTAATTGATAATTTCTCAAGTTAATTAATATATAATATATGTGTCAAGTCAAGTCACGGTCCAAGTCATCAAGTAAAGTCATGGTCTAGTCTTGTCAAGTCATACTCCTAGTAAAATGGTGACAACTTTACCAGAAGCTTCTATGGAGTTTTGGATACCACTATATGTTATACCACTTTCCCATACTCATACCTGTAATCCACCACTTAATGAATAAAATGCCACCAGTTGTATGCACTCACACTGAAAATAGCACAAGTTTTTGAAAGTAATAGAATGCGGTGACGCGATCTTTTTCGTTTTCCCGCCAAAACTCCTCATTCGATATACCCCAATATGAAAGCACTAGATTCTAAATTAAATTAGCAACATTAACAAGCGAAATTATATTTTCCGTCGCAGATTTACTCAATTTGCAATCGCTTTGTCGTACTATTTGATTTGTCGCTTTGTTCCAGTACAATCACTAATTCGTGGCTTACAAAGCAAATGTACGAATTAGAAATACGACCTCAAATTATTATAGAGGCTTATTAGAGTGCCAGCTTACGGAGAAAGCTGGAAAGATATATGGAAGGTAATGACCTTGCAGCTTTCTGCGTAGGATTACCCACGAGCCCGAAACACTAATAAAATATGCAAAGAGCCTTTGGATGCTAGATGCAAGCAGATGCTCGAAGTGGCGCTTATCTTTGCAGGGACGACTTTCAACGATGACGATGTGTTTATAATCATATAATATGCCAATCTTATGTGAAACTTATGTCAATAATATTAAAAGCGAAGAGAAGAGAACTTCAACATTTGTTATTTTAGAAGAAATACATACTTAATTTTGTGACATTGACATTTTCGTTAAAATGTTTGAACACTAATTACGTGAAATTAGCCTTCAGGTCATTTTCTGAGTTTTAAAAAGTCTTTATAAACCAAATGTAGTACTTACAATATAAACCTAGCAAATATTCCGTACTTAATTTATGTATCACAATTTTAATGCTTTGTAAGAACCCGCTTATAGGTACCGGTTACAATATTTTTCTTTAATTAATTTCTAAATAAAATCCGGCTATTAGGATCATAACGATCCTTCCGCCATCTGTTTTATCCATTCATCTTGTCCGTGTTTAAGTTACTCTAATCATCCACAATACAGATATAGAGCTGTAAAGAAAAACACGCAGTTCTTAACGAAGGCGTAAGCGTTTAAGTATGACTGTGTCACTATCCAGATACTTATAGGAACAGATGGTTTTGGGGTCATAAATATAGACTAGGTTATACAAAGTCTGTATATACAAAATATAGTACTTAAAATATAAAACTAGCCAATATTCAGTACCTAATTAATGTACCACAATTTTAATACTTTTTGATCATTTTATTAATGTTAAAGGATCAAACTGCATAAATCTTATCACAATAGCTATATAAAGACAAAACAAATAAGTGAATTAGATAAAATAAATAAATATGTATATCACTCAACGCCATCTAGCCCCAAACTAAGCAAAGCTTGAAATGGAAACCAGTTAACTGATACAATACTTAAATACTTTTTGTTTGTAAATACATACATAGAATATAATATAATACCCAGACACAGAACAAACATTGATGTTCATCACACAAATGTTTGTCTTGGGTGGAAATCGAACATACAACCCACAGTTCAGAAGACAGGGTTACTATCAACTGAGCTATCGGGCCAGCCAAAAATTGAATAGAATAGCTTGAAATATTTCGGTCACGTATTCCGCAACTATCCGGCCAAAGTAGTATTCACTGCACCCCTAAATATAAACTATAGCGCAAATAATAAAAGTAAACCCTGTGTTGGAAATTGGGGTAATTTCATCCCCCAGTGTTTGCTTAAATCTAGCGTTGTGTGGTACCGCGTTGTATGATATTGCTTGTTTACATATGATTTGCTATAGTGCTCACTGCTTTTAAGGGATGCGGGCTAAATTAATTTTCTCAGAGTAGTTCCAAAGGAAAATTAGTTACATACTAGGTGCCCCTTTGAAAATATATCTGAGATAAAAGTACTTATCATATTTCACTCTCTCCCATAAACATATATCAATTTCCAAAAAAGTATTGACGTGGAATCTCATGAGCGAAAACGAGACAAAATATTTTAGGTCCTCATTACAGAACGATGCTAAGTCATAGATCGGCGTTCAAGCAGAGATTTCATTCACTAATTGGTCACTTTATGAATGAGATCTCTGCATGAGCACTGATCGATGACTGAGCATCGTTCTGTAATACGGACCTTAGACAGGTATTGGTAAACGTGTTTCTTGGTTGACATTCTTAAAGCTCATTTATCAACAGCCTGAAGACACCCACTGCTGTACATAAGCCTCACTCATAAGGCGTCACTTTAAACAGCTACTTGCCTATATTACATCCATCCCAGCCATATCACATACATATTACATCTATCGCTTCCTGCGGTTTTGAGCAGCTCATCTATCCACCGGCCAGTAGGGCGCCGGCCTAGTTACGCTGCGTCCACTCGAGAAACTTTCTTCCTCATCGATTGTCAGTTCTGCGTTTCGACTTAGTAACTAACCATATTTAAATCACGACTTTTCTTTGAGCTAAAATTAAACTGATTAAATTGAAACCACAGAGCTATTGAACGGAATTTCCTGAGCGGACTTAATGAAATTACGCCAGCAATGAGGATCTTTCTTAAGCAATTGCATTACAAATCTCCTGTTTAATTGATTTTAAACATTTTATTCTTGCTTTAAAACGTTAGAATGAAAATAAAACGTAGCAACAGTTAAATCGTAAACGTTTTTCTCTTTTATAGCTTTTAGCCTGAAGAAAATTGTCCTTGGATGTCTCTTAAAATGAAACATACTCAATTGCTGGAATCCATCATGTCTAGTGATTTTTTCGTTACGTCCGTTACATTAGATAGGTTATCGTTTGACCAACGATTATGCAGTGGGCACTGTTTTTAATATTTTATTTATTGACAACTTCTGTGATTTGGTGCTTGAGTAGGTCAGCTCATAAGACAGAGGCGATGGGTTTGATTCGCGTGAGAGGACAAGTATTTGTGACTAGAAAAATATTTGTTTTGTGTCCGGCTAGTTGGTTTTCTTAGTTCCTGAGCCTCTAGATCTAGAATCCTAGTTAGGGTCTAGATCTATAGATGCGATCGTTGAGCATTATTACTATTTATTATGTATTCGTGAACGCTGCAGAAAAATGCTACTACCTAGAAAGATCATACTTTTATTTGAAAACGAGCTTCTGCCCGCAGCTTTACCCGTGGCGTGGCCTTTGGGAAAATAATTCAACCACCCATTTCACCCTCTTAAAGGTGGAAAGTCAAAAAATCCTTTCTTAGCGGATGTCTATGTCATAAGATCTAGAAAGAAAGAAAGAAAGTGTTTATTGAGCACATCAATACATTTAAAGTAGCAACAATAAAATAATTAATGTAAAAATAAATGAGAAGCAAATGTTATTGACATGCACAAAAGGAGTAAGTTCAGCATAATGCTGCGAATACAAGCTTCGCAGCGCTGGTTTTCAACTAACTCCTTTCATATGCTAAATTTACCATAAACTTGAGTAGGTAGGTGCGTAGAACGTACTTACAATTAGTTTGTAATAAAATATACACTAGCTGTATACACCAGCCCGATCCGTCCAGTGGTTTAGGCTGTGGGTTGATAGATCACTATGTCAGTCAGTCAGTCAGTCACCTTTGAGTTATAGATATTTAGACTACGTCTACAACGCTGACGAATAATGAGCTACTTCATGTGAACTTAAACACTACTATTGCCCGTAATCAGCTAAGTGACACTGGCTTTTATCTACCAATTCAACCTATCACTCATGGTTTCCGTTCCATTGTTATTTATGGTGTTATTTATAGCTGTACCAGGGCATCAGAAGGGAAATAATGGTCGTGAATTGTGAAGAAGTTCTATCTCCACTTTGTTGTTTTGTGTCTTGTAGTTTTTGTCAGCTTCTGTTTTCTATGTTGGACATGTTTCTACTATTCAGTCCATTAGCTAATAACATGTTGGACAATGTTCAGTATGAAGTTTCATCAGTGTGGCGTTAATAATTGTAAATGACTAGCGTAACTGAGAAATTGAGTTTTCTTCCATACACATAAAATTCAAAGTCCTGACTAATTGACTGACTTATATAAACCAACATTTAAAAAAAAATTACTACTAGTCCTAAAGACTTGAAAGTTGAAGAGTGAGTTCTTTGTAAAATGTAGGTATCCACTAAGAAAGGGTTTTTCCTAATTCCACACCTAAGAGGGTGAAATGATTGGTTGAATTATATTGATGAAATGATTGGTAGAAACATTTTCTTCTTCGTTTCCTATAGGTCACTTGGGCGAAGCCACGGGCAGAAGATCGTTTTATACAAAATAAGCTTACGTTTGACCACATTTCGCATTATGTATATACGCTTTTTTGTTCATCTAATTGTTTATCTAAGTAATTGTTATGGATCAAGGCGTGCTTTAGCAAAATAATTGTCAATGCTTTGTTCTGCTATTTCGTGATATTTTTATTGTATACGATTTCATACACAAGTAAACGCAGACGAATAACAAAACATTTAAAACCAAAGGCTTGACTATTATAACATTTAAACTAACATGCCTTGCATCCATTATAATAATAATAATAACGCCAAACGATCACATCTTGTACAAATTAGGATTCCCTGTGTTTAGGAACCCAGAAATTACTAGGACCGTGGTCCCACAACACCCAGACTCAGAACAATGGAGAGGATCTACTTGGGGACAAAAAAGAGAAATAAAGAATCAAGTAGACGCTGACGAAATAACAAAATATTTGAAACAAAGAGCTTGATATTGATATTATAATATTCCAGTTAACATGCCTTGCATCCATTATTATAATAGTTTGTTATTTGATGCATTCCAATTGGATTCCTGATCGATCCATTCAGCAAGTGGAACGTTGATTGTAAACTGTAACATTCCTAGATTAGGATAAATAAATAACAATTCTTGGTAGTATTTGTTAGTACAGCCTTTTTTGTATAGTATTTAAATTAATATAATTTATATTCCACGTCCTTTTGATACCTGCCTTTTGTAGGTCAATTTGTATACATTAAAACTTTACGGCATATACCAGGTTGTTTTATATTTTATCTTATTTCTTATATTTACATATATTATTCTCGCCACTTCCACATTCTATCACAAGAAACGTAACCCTAATAGTATTAACTACGAATATTTATCACACTAATATTATAAATGTGTAAGTTTTTATGTGTGTATGTTTGTTGCACTTTCACGATCAAACGGCTTACACATTCAAATGTCAGTCAATTTGATTGTCATTGAATGTTGACAGATTGTGAGGTTTGACTAGAAAATTATTTTGTAAATTAATTTAAACTTTTTCATCAGAATAAAACCTCCGAAATACATATTCTCATTTAACTTTCTCATGTGAGTTCTTTTTAATTTTAAAATCAATTTACTTTATTTGTTTACACCACTATCTCTTCAATAATTCTTTCCATCCAAAGGTTGACTAGAAGAGATAGCTGTGAGCTGTTAGTTTGCTCATTGTACTATAGTATTGTATATAGTATACTGCTCTCGGTTTCATTATCTGTATTTGTCTGGTGTACAATAAAGAATGTTTTATTTTATTTTATTGTATTGTTTATTCTAAATTATCAATATAATGATGATCAGTTCCCATTATTCCCTTCATTACAAATAACTAGTTTTGTCCCGCGGTTTCACCCGTGGATAAAAAGTATTTTAATTATTTGCTCATCCATACGGGAATATTTCACTTTTCCGGGATAAAATGCAGCCTATTTGTTAATCCAGTGTATAAGCTATCTTGGTACCGAATTTCATCCAAATCCACTGAGCCACAGCCATTTGAGCGTGAAGGAGTAACAAACGTACACACACACACACTTACACCTTTATAATATTAGTGTGATGTGATTGTGTGATTAAGCAAATGTAAGAGAATAATTTAAACATTTTATAATCTAACATTTCCGACGCTAGAAAAGGTCTACCACAAATACAAACCTTCTACGAGCATATCTTAGTTGTAATTAGGGTTACAGATGTCAATTAGATAGGTGATGTTTCAATTATCTGAGAACTAATTATTGTGAGGTGAAAGGGACTCTAGATATATAGTGACACGCTTTAAATTACTTAATGCGTGATTAAATAGTAATAATAATGCCCAACGATTGTTATTGTTATCATTATTGTATATCTTTTGTTACATATTTAGATGCAAGTTTTCTGAAAAAAAAAAAACAAAATAAAATTATTATTTAAGCACCATTAAATGTCTATTTAGTGTAATTTTTAGTATGGTTTTAATAAATAACAGACAATAATATATAAAAAATAGAATGAAAGTAAAATAATACTATTAGCCATAAAAAACTGATTTTCAAGCTATTTTCCCATAAAATAAGACTTATGACTTTGCGAGAGACACCGCAAGTTTGCCTTATTAGAGTTAAATATTGAAAAACTATTTTTTATGTTTCCAAACCCCTGGAGCCACCATTTCGAAATGTTCATAATGAGAATCATAAAAAAAACGAGTGTGCTTTAGACGACACGACTGAAGTTTAACTTGTTAGTTGGTTTAGTTTAGCTCCATCTATCAACCGGTATAACTTTGTTTTTGCTTTGTTTAATGTTAATGTCGCCATCTTGACAATTGGTAAATGTCATTTTACCGGACATAACAACATAATAATAGGGGTCGTTAAAAAGAATTCGAAAATGGCGGTTGTGAATTCTGAACTTTTTTACATTACCCGTGTATTTTTGAATTTTAATGTTTAATAAGGGTGGATTATTATTCGTTAAGTGTTCGTGAACGTGCATGAGTGTTGGCAAATGGTTCCAAGTTTTAAGACCATGCCTTTTCGTTTTCTCTTCAAGGCTTCCTAGAGCCTACAGTAAAATATCCACAATTTTACTGTGGCATTTTGACTGACAAAATATGACTGACATGACATAACCGTACAAATTTCCTCACTTGAAATTGGCAGAATTATCGCTAAAAAGCGATAGCAGGCCATTAAACGAAGAAAAGAAGAACATAATAATACAAATCTCTAACTTTGTTATGTTGACAATTTAGATATACGTGAACCAATTTCAACTTATCGCCGCACATTTGCCAGCTTACTCCCCAAGTCAAGCGTGCGTAAAGAAGATTTACTTCAAAAATTACATATAAGTTATCAAACATGCTCACAAAATTTCACGAGATTGAGATATATGACCTGTAGAGGAAAATAGTCGGAGAGCCAGTCCACCGGACTTATGAAATCACTTTGCCCCAGCTACAGAAGTCGCTTCGCACTCACTTGACCAATAAAAAGATAGACACGTTTTACTTTTACAAATCAGCGGGGAAAAGGATATTCGTAATATTTGGCCAGAAAGTTTATTTCTAGTTTGTTGTTGCATGTTGTTCCTATTTTATTGGCCGCCCGGCGGTGGTACAGTTTACGAGCGAGCCGATACGTGACACACTTGCGGAGGAATAAGAACTCGGGACCACTAACTGAATCAGATGAAAGTTTTGCTGACAGGATTATGGTGAGCTATCCCGTAATACTGTTGGGAATGAGATGTGTGTTTATTTTGTAACGTCAATGTGACAACGTCTTAATAAAATCGTATGATGGATTAGTTTTTGTAATCACACTAATATTATAAATGTGAAAGTTTGTATTTGTGTATGTGTGATTGTGTTTATGTTTGTTACTCCTTCACGCTGAAACGGCTGAATGATTTAGATGAAATTTGGTACCATGATAGCTTATACATTGAATTAGCATATCATTTTATCCCGGAAAAATGAAATTTTCCCGTGGGATCAGCAAATAATTAAAATACTTTTTATTCGTGGGTAAAACCGCGGGGTTTAACTTGTATTTTATAAACTAGTGGCACCTTCAATTTACAACTTAAACCCATTTTCTAACATAAACTTTATTTCCGTGATTATAAAAAAGTAAATATTGTAAAGTAAAAATATGTTAGCCTTGGTAGAGTAAATTAGCTTTGTGCAAAATTTATATAAGTACAGCCGCGTGAAATCTGACGTATAATCAAAATTTATCTTATTTGGTTATTGGGTGTTAATAGTACTTCTGTTTATTCTTCATTCATGAATATATATTGTGACATTTCACTAGTAAGCCAAAAACCAAGCACATCTCGAATTTTCTGCTCAACAGCAAAAGATATGAAATGAATAAGAAATAAAAAGGAAAGAAAAAGGAAGAAGTTACTGTATCGGTATTATTGGCAATAAATAAAGACACAGTTTTAAATATTCCCGAGTTTTTTTTAACATCAAATAAACAAAATAAACTTGTTCATTTTAATAGACATAAACAACACTGAATCGTCAAATTCCAAGTCAAAAGGACGTTTACAAACAACTAAGGGTCTAAAGGAAGATATTAGAATAAGAATTTAAGAAAGAGGAAGAAAGATTAAGAATAAGACAAATAAAGATTTAAAATGAATAAGAAATAAAAAGGAAAGAAGAAAGGAAGAAGTTACTGTATCGGTATTATTGGAAATAAATAGAGACAAAGTTTTAAATATTTCAGAGTTTTTTTTAATATCAAATAAACGAAATAAACTTGTTCATTTTAATAGACATAAACAACACTGAATCGTCAAATTCCAAGTCAAAAGGAAGTTTACAAACAACTAAGGGTCTAAAGGAAGATATTTCAGAGGAGGCTACCCGTCTGAGGTCCAAAAGTCCCAATCAGTATTGGCAGCCACAAGCGTTTGACTCTGATAATACAGTCATACATCAAACATAAGGTCTCTTACATAAAAATCAAAGCTAAAAGGTACCTTTTAGTGGGCTTGTAGCACTGTGCGATCTAATTGGCACTTTATTGCGTTGTATTAAGAGTCGCTCTTAATTTAAGCGCCTTCCAGAAGTGAAACTTCTGTAATAATAACATGTGATAGACAGATTATGTTGTATTACACAATAAATAAATAAATAAATATGTGTGGACATTTCACAGAGCGCCATCTAGCCCCAAACTAAGCAAAGCTTGTACTATGGGGACAATACAACATACTTTCCGTTAGTTCTTTTTGTATAGACTAGCGCCAAATTTTGATTTATATGAGATAATTTTTATAATAGGTCTTTACCTATGAAATTGCCGTATTGCAGTACAGACTTTTTCAAACAAAAAAAAGTTTTGATTGGCTATGAATTCTAAATTCAAATTAATTTTGTTTTAAAAATATGACATTCTATTTACAATATAAGTCTTTTGTTTATTGATTAGCGTTGTATTTTCATTACATTTCAACATTTTTCCTCATAATGGATACTTTGAAATTTCATGTAATAATGGAATATGAGTTCCATCGTGGCACCAACGCGGCACAAACGACACGTAACATCAACAAAGTTTACGGAGAGAACTGTACAAACGAACGTACAACCCGTTATTGGTTTGCTCGGTTTCGTTCTGGGAATTTTGACTTGAAAAATGAACCTCGTGGTCGTCCGGAAACTTTGGTCAGCAATGATGAATTAAAGGCGATTGTGAAAGCTGATGAATCTCAATCTACAGCTGAGCTGGCAGCAGCTTTTGATGTTAGCATCAAAACAATATTGGTCCATTTGCGACAGATTGGCAAGATAAAAAAGCTTGATAGATGGGTGCCCCACGAACTTAACGATCGCCAGCGCAACGTACGCGTCGAGACTTGCCTTGCGCTGCTTAACAGGCACAGAAATGAAGGAATTTTGAACTGAATTGTTACGTGCGACGAAAAATGGATTCTTTTTGACAATCGAAAGCGCTCAGCAAGTTGGTTAGATCCTGGTTCGGTACCAAAGCAATGTGCAAAACGAAAAATGACCCCTAGAAAGGTGATGGTCACAGTTTGGTGGTCTAGTGCTGGTGTGATTCATCATAGCTTTTTACAAAACGGCGAGAGCATTACTGCAGATGTGTACATTGAAGAACTGACCACAATGATGGCGACACTCGCACGTCTGCAACCAGCTTTGGTCAATCGGTCGTCTCCACTGCTACTTCACGACAACGCGCGACCCCATACTGCACAACAGACCGTCTCTAAGCTGCATGAGTTGGGTGTGGAAGCTCTCCCTCATCCGCCATACTCACCAGATCTTGCGCCTACCGACTATTACTGTTTCCAAAATTTGGACAACTTTTTAGCGGGAAAAAAATTCAATTCCCGAGAGGCAGTACAAAACGCCTTTGAAGAGTTTGTTGTCTCCCGTCCTGCTGATTTTTTCAAGAAGAGCATCCATAAACTGCCATAGCGTTGGCAAATATGCATTGATTGCAGGGGTGATTACTTTAAATAAAAGAAATAAATAAGTTCGAAAAAAAAATACTTTAACTTTTTTCAAACAAAACGGCAATTTCATAGGTAAAGACCAATATTTTAGCAGCCTTAATATGATTAATATTATTTAAAAAAGTCTTAGTAATTATATACAGTGCCACTAAAGCAAAGCGCTGAAAACAGCGGCGTATCATTTTCTTTGCAAGCCATCTGAGGAAAATCTCGCATGACGCGTAGCGTATTGCTATGTCGGTAGCGCTGCTACGCCGTACCCGCTTTATAGATTTGTTTCTACTACGTCTCAAAAGCGACAAACAAATCCTTAGTTTTTATTATTTTCACGTATATTATAAAACAAATAACAATTAAATACAAAAATATTTCTTAACCTAAGCTTCTGCATATTATGAAGAATTAATAATTAAACTTTATTACATGACACTAATTATCTTTTACGATATTTTCTTACATATATTTTTCTTAAATAAAAATATCCTTGAACAATCCAAAAACGAACATAAATTTGAATCACTAAATAATAATTTAACTTCAAATATTTCCTATGATATAACACGTACAAGGAATCTGTTTCTTTATCAATAATTTTACATAAAGCGATTTCATTGGAACCCGTACAAAATTGAACATCAATGAACGAGCTGGAAACAAAGGTCCATTTTAACAAGAGAGCTGGACAGCTAGACTTAAACTAGTACTTGTTAGAGAGAGACGGGATAACTATGTTAAGCTAGTTGGGGCACCAATTTGGTGCAGGCCTTGGCTTGTACGTTTGGAGGCTACATAGAATTATAAGTTCCCTTTGATACTTTAGGTTGTCGGTTCTCGACACTCGTTTTAAGCTTGAGCAAAGGGTGGCCTCTTTCAATCCGTCCATTTGTCTAGCTAGATAAATCATTGTCTCACTAATGAAATATACAATATTCAGTGACATTTTTTTAAAAGTAATTGTGTAAAAATAGGCGGTTTTATCGCTGACAGTGATCTATTCCAGATGGATGGAAAATATCAATAGAAATTACGGTAGTTTAAAACAAAATTTTCAGTAAAAATTCGTGTAGACAGAAACTGGCTAAATACCTATTACGTGGTCTCGTCTGTTCAGCCTTAAAGTGTTTTGGCGGGTTCAGCACGTAATTGAAAATGAAAAGTGCTAAAAATTTCAATTTACAGAATTAACTATTCCTATAAAAGTTCATGTAGATCTACAAAACAATGACGACATAGTACTATACTATCAACAAGCACTACGAGTAGATACTATAGTATTTTAAAATTTGTGACCAGGTTAAGAAGCCTAAGTAGACTTACGCTAAAAACTTTGCTATTTTTACGCTAAAATTGTCAAAGACGTTTTTTTAAAGTTTAAAATTGTTTTGTTGTTTCATAAAAAAATAAAGTACATACTGCAACTTACTAGGTTTTTGAACTGAAGTCTTAAGTGTTCTCTATCAAAGTCAAAGTCAAAAAATTATATTGTAAAGTAGTAAAGAAAACTCATGTCCAAAATTTCGATTACACCTGTCAATAAGAAGGTACAAGAAACTTTACAGTGACTTAATTTTTTTAGTAATTTTTGAAAGTTTGGTTTAATATTTATGATTGATTATAATATTGGCACATGATAAAGAAACATACTAAAAAGTACCCACTAATCTTTGGCTTTGCAACTGGATTTGCCTGATAACGTTAATATTGAAAGTTCTCAGTGCTTATTTGGCACAAAAGTTCCCAAACACTGAAACACAGTCTATGACCTGATTACAATTTTGGCCGCACTATAATTCGACCTAAAACGCCGCACCAAAATAGAAGTACCCTAGTGCGGAGTCAGGTAAATATATTATGCGAACGGGGTCAGGCTATAATAGGGCTGGCAGGTAAATTAAAAATAGCCCTGGATAATATTGATTCAAATTTACTAGATGCAGAATTGATATTTTGAATTTGTGAACATGATGAAAATATTTTTTATTAGATTTAGCTTTAGATTCTGATGTGTGGGAAGTGAGTTTTTTGTCTTATTACCAAAGGTAAATATCAGCCTTGCACGGTTGGAATACGGGGCATCTCTTATATTGTTCCCACACTAACTTGATATGACAATAGTTATGGCCAAAATTTTACAAAGGAAATAAATATGGCATATGACGGTAGCTACAAGTGATTATTTTTTACTTTTAATAGGCTTGCATTTGACCACTGTCTCACCTGATGGTAAGAACGCGGTCAACAATGGAACATGCTTGCCTAGAAGAAGTAAATAATTATAAGTATATATACCCGCCCGGTGACGCTGTAAAGCCCCGCCCGGTGACGCTGTAAAGCCCCGCCCGGTGACGCTGTAAAGCCCCGCCCGGTGACGCTGTAAAGCCCCGCCCGGTGACGCTGTAAAGGTCGATAGAAACCAACAGCATTAGCTCGTTCAAAAAAAAAAAAGTATATATAAATGTAAATAAACATAATAAGTTTAATAAATATTTGGTAGCTTATATAATCAAAAGCAAGAGCTATAGGTAAACTCTGTATAACCAAACCAGTTCACAGTTTATTTAGGCAGTAATTTAGTGTCATAATTGAAGCAGTAATAGGGGGTAGACGGTAACGGTAGCATGGTTAAAGGCGTTAAAGGGTTGGTGTATGCCATAATCCACGACATGGGCCAAGAATGGTGGAGTAGGTGACACATCTTTTCGACTTGTCTGATTCTTGAGCATTCTAGTTAGTCTGAACGCTTTACCGGCTCCAAATCGACCTTGGAGTCTTCAAATCGAGAGTGAAAAGGTATCTTCTAGGCAAGCAGTGTTATAGTGTTACATCCAAGACCACATCGTCACTTACCATCAGGTGAGAGTGGTCAAACGCAAACCTTTAAAAATACGATGTTTTTCTCCTACAACGGTATAGGAGGCCGACCCGACACTATTTATTGCTCTGCACTATGAGCTAAAACAATGTATAAGTGTTAACCCTATCTAGCCAACGAACCGGATAAAATAAACACTCCTGTATTGGTACTTGTTTCTGGCATTAGCGAGAACCTATAGTTATTATATTATTTGGAAGTGTACGCTGTTAGTGAATAAACTGATAATGGAAAGCTCGTGTGTTGTGAAAAAGGGTTATAAATTTATGCTTAAGTGTTGGTATATAAAATATTTTCTAACTCTTATTTTAATCAAAGCCTTTGTTGTGTCTCTTTGCATAGCTTAAAACTGAAAAACCATTGTTATATTTTACATTAGTTAATTAATATGATATAATAATAATAATATAGTAATAACGCCCAACGCTCACATACATAGTTCCTGGACCCTAACTAGGATTCTCTGTGTCTAGGGACCAAGGAACTACGAGGACCATGGTCCCACAATACCCAGACTCAGAACAAGTTTTTTTTCTGTGCACAAATACTTGTCCCACCGTGGGAATCGAACTCGCCGTCTCCGGATTAGGAGCCGACCTGTTCAACCACCACACCACAGAGGCTGTCAAATGCATTGATAAATCTAACAAGTATCTGAAATTAACAGATACAATTGATTGTCTAGATCGTAGAAGAAAGAGATTGAAAATAATATTAAAATTGTATTCTTATATTTTTCTCTAATTCAATTTTAGATAAAAAAAATATTATTCTATTTATATCCTTTGTTGAATAGAAATAGAATATAATTTAATGACTATCTTACGGTTATTGAAGGCGCGCCCAGACGATCCATCGCGCTCCAATCACGCGCACAGCAGCGATTTCAAAGGAATTCCTTTAGACACGGCTTTCCAAAGTTTCAATTCAAGAAATTCCAACTGATTTGCCGAATCAATTTGGAAATTTCTATTCGAATAGCCGCACTCCTATTGATTGCCATTGCTACGACGCGGACGTTGGAGATTTTGTCTGCAGTTCCGGTAGGGTAGCCATTTTCTATCACAGAACACTGGACCGTGGAATTAAGACTGTCTGGAAACTGACAGTTTTTGTGACGTGAATACTCAATGCACAAATGTTTTCGATTTATATGTTAAATATCTTGTTTTACGGGTTAGAGAGAAACGATTGTATAGTAGGCTTATTATTATGACTAGTATGTATGTAAGAGCATCCATCTATACATATAAAATTTAAAGTCTTGACTGACTGACTGACTTGACTTATATATCAACGAACAGCCTAAACCGCTGGTCCTAGAGACTTGAAATTTGGAGAGTGTGTTCTTTGTAAAATGTAGATGTACAATAAGAAAGGGTTTTACGAGATTCCATTCCTAAGAGGGTGAAATGGGTGGTTTAATTATCTATGAAAAGTTTTCTTCTTCGTTTCCTATAGGCCATGCGGACAAAGCCGCGGGCAGAAGCTAGTTTGAAATAAAAGAACTTGTAGAACACTTTATTTAGAGCTGCTTATTTGGCAAAAGTTCAACTCAGAATTCCTCAAGCGGCCGCGATTAGTCGTTTCTATAGTAAGGTCGTGTACTACATTATTATTACCTCGTAACAAGTGTCGTTACGAGGTACTCTGAGTCAAATCAACATCGCTAACATTATTATTTATCGAAATTTACCTTAAAAAGATAGTAAACTATAATAAGATTTTATTTCTGTAATTTTAAGTTCTTCTAGAAGTGAAGAAAACTAAATTTAATGTTTATTTACTCCTGACAATATTTATTTATTTTATTTTTTATCAAATTATATCGCGCTATCATGTAAGTAGGTAATCATAAGGAAATTACAATAAAATTTAAATAGAAAGGAAATTATCAAATGAAAGTACTTTGCGCAAACTATGTTATAAAGATCGCGGAAAAATGGGTAGCTATTTCTTTTACTTATGATTTTTAGAACTGAAATGATACAATACTAGAAAAACTTAAAAGTTTTTAATTAAGAAAAGGTTAAGGGGAAGGGTGGGGGTCGAAGAAGTGTGACATGAGTAACAAGAGACGGGGAGAGGTCCCAAATTTTGTGACATCACATTTTTTCAAAATATAATATTTTATATATAAATATTACAATTTTTTTTTATTTTCATAAATTTCTAAATTTAAAATTGCAAAAAATGTAACACTAACTTCTGCCCGCGGCTTCGCACGCGTGTCCTATAGAAACAAAGATTTTTTTTTCATAGATAATTCAACCACCCATTTCACCCTATTAAGAGTAGAATTTCGAAAAACCCTTTCTTAGTGGATGCCTACACCTTACAAAGAACACACACTCCAAATTTCAGTCTCTAGGACCAGCGGTTTAGTTTGTGCGTTGATAAGTCAGTCAGTCAGTCAGGACTTTGAATTTTATATGTATAAATCACACTAGGGTTTTCACAAACGTGACCATCTGTGACAAGGACAGGGGAAAGGTAAAAAAACCATGAAATTCATGTGACGACGAATTTATGGGTGTCCCTAAATTTTAAAGCGGTTTTTAGTTATTTTTCCAAAACCCTGCCTGATCATACTGATAGTCTCTTAGTAATCCAATCCCATATACATTCACAGAAGTAAGGTCACAATTTCTATTCAAAGGCAGTCCGTGATTTTCTCGTGCACTCACCTCGCAATTTCAATAGTGTAACTTTTCCTCCAATCGGTCTATTTGTATTGATATTCTTTCGACAGCTGTGACAGCTTTGTTGGTTTTATTTACTATGAAGCGTGATTTTAACAGATTATTTTAACTTCCACTTAAACAAACATATTTTTTTTTATAATGTTTTGGCTCCACAATTTTGTGTATTTAGCCAGTGTCAAGTAATTGATAATTTATCAAGTTAATGATATCTCACGCAAATATGTGTCAAGTCACAGTCGAAGTCATCAAGTCATGTCATAGTCTAGTCAAAATCATACTCCTAGTAAAGTGATGGCAACTTTACTTGAAGCTTCTATGGAGTTTTGGAAACAACACGAAAAGAAACGTTTCACCATCATTATACCATTTTCCACACTCACGCCTGTAATCCAGCACTTAACGAATAGAATGCCACCAATTTTATGCACTAACACTGAAATTAACACAAGTTTTGGAAAATAATACAATGCGGTGACGCAATCTTTTTCGCTTTCCTGCCAAAACCCAAACATAATGTTGTAATGTAATGATAGTAATGAAAAACAGTGTAAAACTAGTTTTGGGGGTGATCCGGAACTTTGATTGCAATGCAACCGAAGAAATTACATTCCATATTTGAAAATGTTCATAGTAACTACGCACATAAGCAGCGCATTGAAACTGTCAAATCAATACCAACTTGTGTTTCTAATGGTTGCAATCAAGTAGAATTTGTGCTTTTGACTGTGCACAAATACTTGTCCTGCCGCGGGAATCGAACCCTTCGCTACCGGGATATGAGCTGATCAGCTCCACTACTACACCACAGAGGATGTCGATATATATGGGATATTATAGATATATATGGGATATTGATTTGAGTATACTGAATAAAATAATTTGAATAAGGTCGACAAGTGATGTAATTATATTCATGGATGATTAAAGGACACTAAATAGTCACCTATGATTATAATGAGGTGATATCATGAAGTGATGAAATTGAAATAGACTTAAAAGTGTCTGCTCTTCTAGTAAATACCTATGTATAAGAGTAGTAGGTACAAACCGTTAGTAATCTAAATCCGAATCTGCTGGTATGTCGAGAATGAATTAATAGTTAAGCTGGTTTATTAATAATACAATTTGTCTTGTTACAGGTAAAACTGAAATTAATTCAATGGCAGAACATGGGTATAAACAAAAACAGTTTGATAACTTCGTTTCCTAGTGAAGTATAGTTATGCGTGAATAATAATAATAATAATCGCCCAACGATTACACATAAATACAAGACCCAACTAGGATTCCCTGTGTCTGGGAACCCAGGAACTACGAAGACCATGGTCCCACAACACCCAGACATATAAAAAGTATTTGCGCTTTTATTTTCTGTGCATAAATACTTGTCCTGCCGTGGGAGTCGAACCTGTGCCTCCAGGTTATGAGCCGACCTGCTCAACCATCACACCACAAATCTTTTAAGGCTTTCAATGAAACAAGTTCGTTGTAAATAAAATAACAGATCTAAACTTAAGGTATTTCAACTACACATATAACTGTATTTGAGATATTAATACTATTCTATAGTCATGTTATAATTTCATAGTATAACGGATTATCTTTGTATTGTTATCCTATTTCTGTGTTGTTTTAGGACGATCTCATGTTTATTATCTTAAACCCGATAATTTTAATAGTGTGTGATACCCAAAGATAGGCATATTAAACACGTTGTCCAACATTGTATCAAAATCTTTTGTCTATTGTAGAACAAAATAGAAAATGAGTATTATTTATCCGCTGACTTTATGTGCCATAGAGTTAATCGTATATACTTGTTTTTGAGCTTAAGCTCTTTATTATTTTTGCATCGGGTGAAATCGATATTTAGCCAATGCCAAGCATTCATAGCTTTATTTGATAGACACTTCATAATTCTGGGCTAGCTTCAGTGAAATTGCCGCCAAGCAGTAGTGCGCAAGCACTGCTGCGTTCCAGTTTGGAGGGCACTGTAGCTAGCGAAATTACTGGGCAAATGAGACTGATGACCTGATCTCACAGTCTAGTAATCTTATTACTAGATTATGCTGATGTCTCAGAATGACGTGCGCAGTGCAGTGTCACGCGAAATTCTGTACATCAAGCGAACTGTTAGCTCATCGCGTCATTCCTTACAATAAAAAAAAATATTCGCAACTTCACATTGAGTGTAGCCCTGACTTTACCTTACCTTGGCTATATACAAACTTTTTTTTAATTCAACAGCAACAATGAGTTTTTACTGTTTTTATGCTTTAGATGGTAGGACTTTTCTACTTAGTATATAAAAGCACTATTGTGTTTCGGTTTGAATGTATTGTAGCAAGTGAAATTACCGATCAAATAATAGTTTATAATATGGTCTCACAGCTTAGTGATCTTATTGCTATCTTTGATGAGAATGACATGTAGTGTGGTGATTTAAAAAAATTCTGATTGGCACTTTAACTATAGTATCAGGCGAAAGAAGATTTCGTTAAATCGTTCAATAAAAAAAAAAATCACTAAAATTTTCAGTTTACTAAATCACATTTAAGACCATCCAAACGAATTAGTAATAATTTTTTAAGCCATTAATTTTAACACTACAATGTTTGAATGTATTATTGAGCCATTATCCTAACACTTCACTCAGAATCGCGTCATAAATCTGCTTTTAGACGATCATGATACTTTGTACCGTACACTCGATCTTAAATTGCCGTATATATCACGAATCACCGTATACATCGCGAAATGTGGCCGTAAAAACCGTATTTTATCTAGTACAGGACGTACTGCTGTATTGTTCTTTATTCCTTTTGCCGTGGAATTTTATAGCGAAAAGTTACCTCCTTCATAGAGCCTTTGACCTACTTCTACAGACTTTTCTTCGTGTTTTCTCGATTTCAAGACTTTGAAATAGTACCTACTATTTAACTTATAAAAAGTAAGATACTATCGTTTTTCAGATTTAGTATTTTACGCCCATATGGCTTAAATTCGATTCATAAATCGCGGTGATAATGGAACCGTTAGGTATAATTCTTAAGGGTAACGCATTATTTGCGCCTCTGGTCTTGCAGTCCATAAGCGTCAGTGATCACTTACCAGCAGGTGGGTTGTCTACTCATTCGAAAATTATGATATAAAAAATATACCTAGCAGAGGAGTTTTCTGGCGAATTAACCAGATAACGCCTCTGAAGATGAGAAAATGTTGGCTGACTAGATATTTTAGCTTTATGATATTCTAATTTATGTGCATGTTAGCTGGAAAATGAAGTCTGCAGAACTTAATTTTAGTTTAACTATCGTGAGAACGATACATTTTGAATAAATAATAAATAAACTCACATCAATTAAAAGTCACCGACCAGAACTAAATTTAATTTAAAATTTTCATACATTTCATAAATCCCCAATAAAGCGCTCCAATAGTGGGTAGTTTTGGAATTTTTTTCGAATTATCCCCACCGCTACGAGACTCGTTATCAGGACTTTATGATTTTTGTTACGTATAATTGTCATTATTGAATGCTGATACTAACTACATTATTGATATGAATTCAATTAACAATAGTCATAAACCCTGCACTCTCTGCAAATAATATAATAATTGGACAGATGATTTTCCCAATCGCCTTATACGGTTTCAGCGATAATCGCGGATTATCCGTAGCTGCCTACGCGTTTGAAAATGTTTTCTGTAATACCTATTTTAATTCTATATAAATAATAACTCGGGTTTGTTGTTGAAAAACGGTGAATTAGATTTACTGCTTTTTTTATGTTAGTGAATGATGTGTCAGACATAACAGAACAGTGTCACATGGATCTCCAAAATATATAGTTTCGTGTGACACTGCACTGCGCACATCGTCTTGAGACATCAGCACAGTCTGGTAATAAGATTACTCGACTGTGAGATCAGATCATAAAGTCTCAATTGCCCAGTAATTTCACTAACTGCAGTGCTCTTCTGCTTGGCGGCAGAATAACTGGCAAAACTTCGTGTCATAAAGGGTGTAGATGAATGCCCTGCAAAGTGAATTGGAGCTCAGGAACCTTTTTAATAATTATGCTGCGGTTTTAGTTAACTTTAATTAATCATATTTCATTAATGATTTAAACAATAGCTCTTTCTTTGCAATCATAAGTGGGCAATTATCGCAAATAGATTTATTGAAAAACAGGTAGTTTTATAGTAGCTTTTATACACTTAGCTCGATTTTTTTTTGTATTTAGCTTTGTATCTTTAGTTTAAAATATTATTTTTAATCCTGATTAATGTTTTCAAAAACGAGAATTCCCGTACTGTAACCAAACTGTATTACAAAACAAAGGTCCGGTTCTAGCTAACGTAATTTGCACAGGTAAAATACATTATTCACACTTATTCTCCACACAAACCTTTGGTAGGTACACTAGATAGGTACACTTTCTATATTATCTAGAATATTTCTAAATAATCTAGAATATTTCTAAATAATCTAGAATATTTCTAAATAATCTAGAATATTTCTAAATAATCTAGAATATTTCTAAATAATCTAGAATATTTCTAAATAATCTAGAATATTTCTAAATAATCTAGAATATTTCTAAATAATCTAGAGAGTCGTTTAATTAAAAAGTTCAATACGCTTTTATACGTTCAATTAAGCTTTATTCATTGCTAACACGATTCAAATTCCTTGTTAAAAATACAGCCTGATACCAGTAACCCGACCATACAATACCGCCAAAATTATTTACCTATCAACCTTCGTCATTAAAAGTTGAGACAAGCCCTTCTGTGTTGTAATATGCTCTGATGTTGTATCTTAGTTGAGATTTTGCTATCTAGTTGGGGTAAACGCCTTTCTGTTGGTAACACAACACAAGGTTGAAAATTAATTGTTATGTCAAACTGGTACTGAAGTTTACAAAGGCTTGACTTTACAACTATTTTCTTGCAACAACACTTGTTTATAGGTTGTAACTTATTATATGCGCAATGTATATGAAACAATAAATGAATTTGTATTATTTATTTATTACATTAAACATAAATATTTTATAATCGTTAATACAAAACTAAACTAGACCTAAAAAAATAAATTATACCTAAGAAAGTAAAATATATAAAAAAAAATTAAACTAAAAAATTTTAAAATAGCCCGTTGGTGGAGGGGAATGTGGCCAGAATGCTGGCAGCATTACCACGTTGAATGGCAATGCTTATTTTTTGTGCAAAATAAAAGCCAGCATTCTGGTCACCTGATGCTTCCACCAAATGTTTGGCCAAGTCCCTATGTTTCCATGGCAGCCGGCCCCCACGGACCCATTGTCTCCATCCCAAACGGCACAAACATGTGGGCCCTGTCAAGGAATAATAATTTGTATAGATTTAGTATTTGTATTTATTTAAGTAAGACCAAATAAGTACTTGTAGGAACAATGACAACAAAAAAACACAAAGTTTCACGCACTTTCACAAAATTTACATTGTATAATAAGTATACGCCGGGTGATTGGTTCCTAGACTGTATCCGTTCAGGGTATATTTTTAAGCAATTAAAATTAGAAAACCTATTGGAAAATCTGTATTTTAAGGAAACAGCGGTATAAAGTCCAAACTTTTCACAAAATTTTAAATAATCTGTAAATTAAAAATAATTGCTGTACTAATGTAACGATTGAAAGATACTACAAATGAATAACCCTGTATAAATAATTTAAGCACACAGTGAACACAACTTTGAGTTACTCATTGACGGATTTTGAATAAGCCCTTCGTATAGTTCAATTTACATTTTAATACAGTTTATCCAATTTTGTTGATTGGTTTACGTATGGTGCGAAATTCTGCTTCGGTAAATATTGAAATTTATTGTTATTGGTTATATGGAGCTTTATTAAAAAAGTTAGAAAAATATTACTTGAGCAAAGATAACGTAAGTAAGTTCTATAACGTCTGTATAACAAAAATAAATATAAACACAAAAACACAAAACATCACAACACAAAAATTGATTCCACAGAATATAAAATAGTTCTTTAATACTAATATGGAGACTATGCATAATATAAATATATATATATATATATATATATATATTATTATATATATATATAGACTTTCATGAGGTGGAGATCCCTACTAATAATCTCTAGGAAATTAAACCTGTCTGTTGTCTTAATGTTTGTTTGTTAGTTTGATAGCACACACTTTGATAACATTTTACACACATTTGATTGCTTACCACGACCAACTTAACAGTAGTTTTATTTTGGAAAATTAAAAGTTTCTACGGGAAAATAGGTAATTTACTGGTAAAACTACAAGCCTACAGTAATATTGAAATATGTTTGAAAATACCATAGAACAAACTGTAATTAACTAGACCCTGGACCAGATAACAATAGATTTTAAAAAAATGATTCCTACATCTGAAACGATATTATAAGGAGGAAAAATTTGATTGTTTGTTTACATTAAATAGGCTCAGAACTACTGGACCGATTTGAAAACATCTTTCACCATTAGAACCCTACATCCCTGATGAACATAGGCGATAGAATGTGTTATATTTATATTTTTTTAACCCATGTGTGAAAAATATACCAAAAAAAAATCGATATATCGCGTACGCTGCGGAAATTATTGACAATAGAGCAAAGACATGTACTAAAATGTTATAGGGGACATTGATACCTACTAAAATGTGCGCAATAATATATGTCTAACTATTACAGTTATGTCACAATAACTACTTTTATGTTAAAACGAGCTTCTGCCCGCAGCTTCGCCCGCGGCGTGGCTTATGGGAAAATAATTCAACCACCCATTTCACCCTCTTAAGGGTGGAATTTCGAAAAATCCTTTCTTAGCGGATGCCTAAGTCATAACATCTACCTGCATGTCAAATTTCAGCCCGATCCGTCCAGTGGTTTGGGCTGTGCGTTGATAGATCACTATGTCAGTCAGTCAGTCAGTCCTTTGAGTTATATATATTTAGATGCAATAGCAATTCCGGTTCAAACTAGGCCAATTATTCGTACCTGGGTATTAATCCTTATCCAAATAAATCACTTTGTATTCAATTTTTTTTTATTATCTTACCAAGTCAAGTACTTCATATTTCAAATACCATAAATTAGGTACTTCAGTAGGTTACGGTGTGGTTGTGGCATAAGCATCATCATCAAGCCTGACGATCTCAACTGCTGATCATAGGCCTCCCTCATAGAGCGCCGCTTTGAGCAGCCACTTACCTTCTGCATCCATTGGCTCCCCACGGCGTTGACCAGAGCGTCAGCCCACCTAGTATAAGCATAAGCATAGGACCACCTCATATCTTCGAGTGGGTGCCGTAAGAGATAGATAAGGGAATATCCAAGGAATTAGTAATAGTAATTTATTGCCAATAAGTAAATAATAACAATCTCATGCTAGTGGCTTATATTAGGTATAGTTTCCTACTAAATATCATATTATTAAAAGGAAAAATATTAAAAAAAGACGTGTGGCACTCGGAGACTGCCGCGGTAAAGCTATTGCATAGCATTTTTTTTTATCAACTTGTGTACTAAATAGTACACGTGCTTGGTTTAATGGTTTCTGTTATATACATAATGAAGAATGAATTTACACATATAAATATATACATACTTATTGAGAATCTAAATTGAGAATTTAAACTATATGTATGTGTATGTATAAAAGAGGGCTACTTTTAATATCGCTTATTTTAATATCAAAAATTTTGGTTATCTTTATAGCAGTATTATATATAAATTAACAAAACAAAAAATAATACTGCATTTGTGATAATAATAATAAAATGAATGTATATAGAGTACTAACTTCACTATTTTTTCGTGACTTTCTTCATTAATAAATGCACTTTGTTTATTCATATTTAAAACACTTTGTACACAAATTATACGAGTACAGATATTCACTGTTGTACATAGATGATAAATACCTATACACCTATATACTTTCTCACAAACAGCTGATTACGGTAGTTTTCCAATACAACCAATGCCACCTAAAGGCGGGTTGTATACTCCTTGGGTTGTTGTACTCCGACCGGCGCAGCGGTTCGGAGTGGGTGGTGTTAGGCCTTTTCGTTACGGAATTTCTGGATTCGGTCCCCACGCTCAAGGCCCGCGATAAAAGCTATGCAATAGCTTAAAAAACAGTTGGTAAATTGACAATAAACACTGGAATTGACAATAGCATTCACCTCGATCTGCATAACTCAAACTCAGGTGTAGTTAACCATGTAGGTACAGTAAAAAGAAGACAAAGAAAATTCAGGGCAGTTTTTGGGAACTGCCGATAGAAGTGAAAACTAAGTAACATGCGACATATAGCTCATAGAAAGCGTGCGGTGACGATAACTCAAGTGACACGCCTTTTGTTCACCCAAAAAGTACACATATATATGTACATAGTATACATATATATAGTATATAGCTTACGGAAAGCGTTCGGTGACAATGACGTGAGTTCCATGATTTTTATTGACCCAAAAAGTACTCAACGCGCCTAAAAAAGTTTTCACTTCAAAAAAGACTATCATTAAACAAAAGTCACATATAAAAATACAGTACCTAAATGAAAGCGTAGTACTATTTTGATTTTGTGATAAAAGGTTCGTATACTCAGCGGGCTCATGGTCTATCTCAACATTTCATAGCCGCAGACTAGAAGAACATCATAGATGGCACTCTGATCCTATAAAAACAAAGTTAACAAAAAGATACTCAATCGCAAAATAACAATACGCTGCCAGTATTACTCCTTAGAAAATCCGGATCAGATGCCTCATCATTATTTATTTATTTTTGGGTAGATCAAGAGCTTTTTCTTACATCGTAGAATCATGTTATGCATTAGGAAGCCAATTAAAGGTCCTCACGTCTAGCGGTATAGTAGCACTAATGCTTAGCAATTATATATAAGATTTTAAGACTATAAGACCTATTCAATTTAGCGTTTTACATATTATTTAGTAATATAAAAGTTTTTTTTTTACCTCACATTTAAGACCGTTTATATATTTTGCCTATTTAACCTTTTAACAAGTAAATAAATGAACACAAAACGATCCACTGATATTTATTTTTCAAACAAAATTCCTATTTGAACCTCCAATCATATTGTATTCAGTTGCATCGCGGTTAGTTTTTGAATTAGAAGTTGAGTCTCATGGCTGTTTGCATTAATGAAAGCGAAATGACAAACCTTTGCAATTTCATTTTCGGCTTCACACTCGAGTTTTATTGATTGTCGTCGTATTTGTTTTTGTTTTTGGTTTGGCTCCACACTTTTGTGTATGTAGGCAGAAACGGGTTCTGCGTAGGTAGGTCGCAACCTATATAACTATAGGCCTTCAGCATGTCCACACCGCGCCGTGTCTGGAACAAGAATGATCCGTAGCGCACCAATCGATCCCTTTATATAGCCAGACAGGTAGGGGCGCCATGACAGTTGCCGGTGCTGCCACTGTAATAAATTTAATGCCACCACAGGGTAAATTACGGTGCTCGATCGCTGTGCATAGAGTTTATAACTGGACATTGCCGCCGTCACGGCCATTCTGACGTGCGTACGTCCTCGTACGCTTAGCTTCACTTTGTACCTGGTGAGTACATAAGTATCAGTGTTATGGCTCGTTCATCCTGACAATTAAATTGAGTTAAACTTGGAGTCAAAGGATCAGGTTTCAATTTGATTAGTCAAAAGCATTTTAACCTTCATCATAACCAGCGTCAGGGTTAACCCTGGTCTCCTCTCCACAAAGGCCATTTACAAAGAGTTGTAGTTGAAGGGTTAACCCTTCAGGACCATCAGTATCCATTCATTTACAAAAAGTGGATTGGGTGGTGCTAGACCGGATAGATATCCCTTTAGCAACCAAAAATCAACAAACTAATACCTTATCCCTTCATTTATAAAAATGGACCGGATAGTGCTAGACCGGATAGATATCCCTTTAGCAACCAAAAATCATCCTTTACCTTATCCCTTCATTTATAAAAAATGGACCGGATAGTGCTAGACCGGATAGATTATCCCTTTAGCATTCAGACACATTTTTTTGTCATCATTCTTACATTCTTTCGTTTTTTTCCTTTTTATTCTCTTTTTTTAACTTTTTTTTCTCTTTTTTTTTTCACTTTTTTTTCTTACCCTTTTTTTCTCTTTTTTTTTCTCTCACGAATCATTACTTTTTTTTTACCATAACTTATTCCCTTTTTTTTTCATTGGTCCGGGTTAACCCTGCAACTAAATTTGATATTAGTGTCACCCGCCGTCACGTCATCATATTTTCGGCGTTACTTGAAGAGTGATGTGGAAATGGGCAATCCCACTTCTGATGTGGGCAGAAACGGGTTGTGCGTAGGTAGGTTGCAACCTATAGAACTATAGGCCTTCAGCATGTCCACACCGCGCCGTGTCTGGAACAAGAATGATCCGTAGCGCACCAATCGATCCCTTTATATAGCCAGACAGGTAGGGGCGCCATGACAGTTGCCGGTGCTGCCACTGTAATAAATTTAATGCCACCACAGGGTAAATTACGGTGCTCGATCGCTGTGCATAGAGTTTATAACTGGACATTGCCGCCGTCATGTATTTAACCAGTGTCAAGTAATTGATAATTTTCAAGTTAAAAGGTATTAGATATATGTGTCAAGTCAAGTCATCAAGTCAAGTCATAATCTAGTCTAGTCTAGTCAAGTCCTAGTAAAGTGGTGGCAACTTTACCAGAAGTTTCTATGGAGTTTTGGAAACAACACGAAAAGAAACGTTTCACCATCATTATACCACTCTCCCACACTCATGCCTGTAATCCAGCACTTAACGAATAAAATGCCACCAATTTTATACACTAACACTGAAAATAACACAAGTTTTGGAATATAACACAAGTTTTGGAAAATAATACAATGCGGCGACGCGATCTTTTTGGTTTTCCCGCCAAAATTCTGTCGTCGTGTTACTATTCCTCTAGTCTAAGTCCACAGTATTCAAGATGAAGCCACATCTCCGTAGATTCATTTCGCATACCCTTACCATTGTATAAATATGAAAAGGTAGCCTCGGGGTATATGAATAAGTAATCAGTTAAAAAGTCTGTTTAACCGAAGTTTTGGCGCACCCTGTTAATATATTATGCGGGTACGGACCACGGCCTTTAGCGTACAAGATTTAATTAACGGACGACATAATTATTGTCAAAGTAAATTAAGTAAGTTTAAATTACGTTTCGTTTTATTTCTCTGGCAGTTTTAGTTTCGCTTGCTTAACGTAAAAAAAAAACTATAATGATATAATCACTAATACTGTCTAATACTAAACACTACCTACTACTACTACAAAAAAAAAGCATTTGGACTATAAATTGATAAATAAACTAGCGTAAATGGATAAATCATTCCCAGCGTTTAAAAAAACGATGTGACTAATTTTTTCGAAGTTTAGGTGCTTTGACTGGCCCGATAGCTCAGTTGGTAGTAACCCTGCCTTCTGGACTGTGGGTTACAGGTTCTATTCCCACCCAGGGCTAACATTTGTGTGTTTGTTCTGTGACTGGGTGTTATATTGTATTTTATGTATGTATTTACAGGCAAAAAGTATCTAAGTATTGTATCAGTTATCTGGTTTCCCACAATACAAGCTTTGCTCAGTTTGGGGCTAGATGGCGTTGTGTGAGATGTCCACACATATTATTATTCTTATTTTTTGGGTGCTAAATTTACATCTGCACATGCTGGTTTATAATAAAGTCTGCCTGACTTTATAATAAACCAGTTTGTGGTTCATATTTTTTATCACATTAAAATTGACCTATTGAATAAATACCTTGGTTATAATATCACGGGTGCTCAACAAAAAAACTGTATTTTGTAAAAAAAATTAAAATCGGATAATACACAGTGAAAATAAAATATATATATGACGGCGGCTACGTCCAGTTATAAACTCTATGCGCAGCGGACAGTACCGTAATTTACTCTGTGGCATTATTTAAATTTATTACAGTGGCAGCACTGGCATTTGTCATCGCTTTCCTACCCATCTGGCTATAAAAAGGGGCCGCTCGGTGTACTACGGATCATTCTTGTTCCAGACACGGCGCGGAGTGGACATGCTGCAGGCCTATAGTTATATAGGTTGCAACCTACCTACGCAGAACCCGTTTCTGCCAATATATATATATTTATATATTAGTTCACACAGGTAGCAAGGGAGATACATAAACTTGTAGTATAGTAACATATTTATTTTGCGTAAAGTTATTGTGTATTTACAAACTAAGTACCTCAGCCGAAGCACTGTCCCTTAAATAAAATTATAATTATATGAATTTGGCTAAAATTGCTACTAAAATCGTGATTCTAAATTACTGTTATATTATTATGTAATCAAATAGTTTGATGTTCGATTTTAGCTTAAATTTAAACTAATAATGCGCCCAAATGATTTCTTTTTGACTGTATCCACCATAAAAATTGGTACAAATCAGTACTCTAAAAGCAAATGCCCGAATGAACTACTTATAAAAATAAATACACAATTATCCTAATTAATAATAATAATAATAGATATCTGTGGACATTTCACACAGCGGTATCTAGTCCCAAACTAAGCAAAGCTTGTAGTGGGAACCAGATAACTGATACAATACTTAGATACTTTTTGTTTGTAAATACATACATAGAATACAATATAACACCCAGACACAGTACAAACATCGATGTTCATAACACAAATGTTTGTCCTGGGTGGGGATCGAACCCACAACCCACAGTCCAGAAGGCAGTGTTACTACCAACTGAGCTATCGGGCCAGTCTTTATTTTTCGTCTTTCTTTTTAGATATATCTTGACAGAAACCAAATTAATTACTAGCCCAAAACAAAGACTTAAATTTGAACGCCGCATTTATTACCTTTTAAATTATCAAATTTTTAATAAACATGCACACGAAAAGCATTTTTAAAGCTTCGCCAATTAATTAATTCTCAACCATAATTTAATTCATTATAAGGTCACGAGTTCATTACGAGAAGTGGCGTTTATCTTATAACATTGGTTTTAGATTAAATGGAGCGAATGTTCAAGTGGAAACTCTCAACAACATTAAGGCGTAAACTTTTGCCTTTACCGGGTTGTGTTAAAGCCATTAGGCTCGTTTGGTCCTTTTACTGTCCAAAAAGGCCATTCACTGCTCCAATCAAGAAGCTTAGTTACAACACTGGAGAATGCATTGGAAACGCATGTGTATGTTTTTCATCTCTTTCTTACGCGTAACACCCGTAAGAAGAAGCGACGAGAAACGTAAGCATTGTATTCAAGGCCACATAATTTCCTTTGAATTAAGGAATGTGTTAATGTATGGCCCGTAGTAGTTCTGATTCCAACTTCCTTACTGGCTGACTGACTTTAACACCCACTTCCAAGTATTATATACCAACGTATACTTCATTGATGTTTGATGAACACAAATTATTAAATGTGGTCTTCTTTGCTGATAATGCTGTCTACAGAGCATGATCAGCAAATACCTGGGGAATGATCACGAAACTTCGATTGCAAAGCAACAAGAGAAATTTCCATACTTCCATTCCATAATTATGTCCATAAACTGCGGATTCAAACTGTCAAATCCATACAAATATGTTTTTTTCTATTGGTTGCAATCGAGCTACGTGATCGCCCAGCAGATCATTTATGTCGATTCAGCGTACGGTCGAGTTTCAATACTCGATAGAAGGAATTAAAACTATTTGAAGTAAATATTCTTTACGCGGGCTTGACTTGAGGAGTAAGCTGGTGAATGCGAGGTAAACGGAAGTGACACTTAAGCGACACGGCTGCCCATATCAGCTGCAGCTGTTAACATCAGGCAAACGGTTAGCTCGTCACGTCTTTCTTAATATAAAAAAGGTATGCTCACAAAATGACCATTTACAATAACCAAGATGGCAACATTAACATTAAACAAAGTTATACCGGCCGATAGATGGAGCTAAAGTCAGTCTCAACTTCGTCGTGTGGTCTAAAGCACACTCGTTTTTACTTTTTTTTATGTTAAAGGGAGCAAACAAGCATACGGCCCACCTGATGGGAAGTGGTCACCGTAGCCTATGGACATCTGTAACACTGGAGGCGGCGTCACCAATGCATTACTTACCCTGTAGGACTCTTTTAACCCTCCTTCTGAAGTACTCCATGTTGTAACTCTGTGGAAAGACCGCTGGCGGGAGCTCATTCCATTTGCTCACATAATCGCCACAATATACTGTCTTGAATAGTCGTTCATCTTATTTTCTGATTCTGGTACGAAAATAGTTATCATCGACAGCTTGAAGACGCCCACTACTGATCAAATCAAAGAGCCGCTCAAAGTGGCGCTCTGTGGTAGGGGAGGCCTATTTTTCAATAAGGAGTGTGATGTCGCCCGACCTATGTCCTTATATATATATATATCCTTTAGCCGACGAAGCATGTAAGTTAGTTCTAAGTTAGAATAGTCATCATGTAGACGCTGACCAATACACTTGTGCACCGCAACACCATGTAAAGGATGTTTAGGTCTGGGGTTGATGGTTCACCATGTTGGTAATAAAAGATGGTGTAGCGGTGAACGACTGTATTGGTCGGCGTCTACATGATGATTATTCTAACTTAGAACTAACTTACATGCTACGTCGGCTAAACGATATAGGTCGGGCGTGTTCATACACTACACTGTATCCAATGGTTCTCCGCAGTTTTAACCAGTGATCACGGAACTTTGAATGCAGAAGAAAGGGGAAAATTCTTTAAATTTCTTTAAAATATCATAGCAGATTGCTTATTGAAACTGTCAAATCCATACAAATTTGTGTTTCAATCGGTTGTAATTAAGTTAAAACACTAACGACTATAATCATACAATAAAATTACAATATTATACAATTTACACATATTAAACACCAAATTAATACTATTAAATGCTACTAGGTACACTATCTACTACAAGAATTCATTGGACTGTAAACTGACCGCGCTGACCTATATAGACAGTCCAAATACTCCAGCTGCCACTACAGCTAACCTTATTACTTAAATGTAACTTTTGAAACAACGATACTTATGCGTAAACATAGCAAAAGATAACGTTTATCGGCATAATGAACATTTGCTATTGTCACTCTACCATTCATATAATATCACATTTATAAAATGTCCAAAATTCACACCGTATTTAGATAAACAGGGTAGCCGCGAACCGCGGGCAAACAATCCGAACACGTAATGGCCGATTTTCAGGGGGACCTTTTTGTTTAACATGAATTAAAACTTCACACATGAGACCGGAACCACGGCTGTGGTTGAAGCGAAACGTTGACTCTACAGTTTTATAGCAACACAGCTTTACAGGGCATTGAGTTGAAACAATGGCATTATTTCTTTTGACCTACTACCTAATAGCTTTTGATAGCCTCTCTGGTGATTGAGCAGGTTGACTCATAACCAGAGGTGGCATGTTCAATTCCCGCGACAGAACAAGTATTTGTGCACAGAAAAATAAGCGCAAATACTTGTTCTTTGTCCAGACACAGAACAAGTATTTGCGCTTAATTTTTTTACACTTGAATGACTTGACTTGAATTTACTACGCATTCAATTAAATCTTTACGAACTGGCGTCCGTATACCTCGAAAACTATTATAACCTTTTATTCTTCAAATTGAGCGTGAACAGTATATTCTAGGCAAGCGTGTTAAATCTTAGACTGCATCGTCACTCACCATCAGATAGTGGTCAAACGCAAACCTATGACATAAAAAACCTATATTATAAAAATATATTTACAATGATTCATAAAGAAAATATTCAGACAATAAATTTCCACCGAACAAGAAGTTACTCCAAAACCCTTTACTTAATCAAAACCTAGGAAGAAGTCCAATAAATAATATTCAAGTCCCACGCACGTTCTTGGAACGCCTCGCTAGAGTGTTCCTTATGCCTGTAAGATTTTGTATGTATCATTCACACCTGTTCTGAGAAAACGGCTTATAAATCACCAAATTCGCTGACATATGAACGTTGTCTGATCTCTTATCAAGGTCTCAAATAGTAGATTATTGAACTAAAACTTCTTTACGCACGCTTGACTTGGGGAGTAAGCTGGTGAATGCGAAGCGAATGGAAGTTGAAGTTGGTTCATGTAGATCTCCATTGTTAATATAACAAAGTTAAAAATTACCTAAAATTTGTATTATTATGTTGATACTAGCGGCCCGTCCCGGCTTCGCTGGGGTGGACGTTTATTTATTAAACATTTTATAATATACGAAAAACAATGTATCACGCACCGGCGCCATCTACTTAAAATGTTGGTTTGTCCTGAATTTTTTCTGAATTTTCTTTGCTATAAACCTCACGGAGCTCGAGACCTTACCAACGAATGCAAAACCGTGGAAATAGGTTCGTGCGTTCTGGAGTTATAGCGTCAGGAAGGAAAACCCGACTTATTTTTATATAGTAGAGAGAGAAGATGTCCGGTAAACTATAATATTATAGAAACTGACGTGAGTAGTACTCATAACTAGCACCGGTCGAGTTATTCGACTGTATCTCGTGAGTTTTAACCGTGTAATAGTTGTAGTCCGGTAAACTGACAATTTACAATTGTCAAGATGGCCACATTAGCATTAAATAAAACAAAAACAAAATTATATCGGCCGATAGATGGAGCTAACCTAAAGATTTACTTCAGTCGTGTGGTCTAAAGTATTATTTTCTGGTATAGGTAAAGGATGCCCTGGTATCAGAATGTATACGACACCCGACGGCTTAACATACCCTCCGTAGCACGATAGTGCTTAGTTGTGAATCCCACTTTTTGCAGTAGTCACCCATCCAAGTAGCGAGCGCAGCGAAGGTTGCTTAACTTTACTGATTAGTTAATAACGGTTAGCCGATTATCGGGTCTACAGTAGTAAGTAATCATCATTTAATATGTAAAATAAGACTTGTATGTGACTGGCCCTGATAAATCATACTAATATAATAATAATAATAATATAATAATAATATGTGTTGGACATCTCACACAACGCCATCTAGCCCCAAACTAAGCAAATCTCGTATTATGGGAACCAGATAACTGATACAATACTTAAATACTTTTTTGTTTGTAAATACTTACCTATAATACAATATAACACCAAGACACAAAACAAACACCTATGTTCATCAAACACAAATGTTTGTCCTGGGTGGGAATCGACCCACAACCCACAGTTCAGAAGGCAGGGTTACTACCAACTAAGCTATCGGGCCAGTCATATGTTGTTACAAAATAAAATGTTGTAAACAAAATAAGACTTGAGCAAATTTTCTACCCTAAAAGCTTTAGCTCATTAAAATTGAGCGAGGAAATTACTCGTCAGATGGAAAGAGGGCTATTCTGAAATTGCAACCCTTTGTTAGGAGTTGATCATTAAGTGATGGCAGAACGACTTGCTATTGTACTTGCGAGGATAAAATCTAATTGGAGCTGTCGACCTACTCTACTTAGAACACATCACATATCAACCGCCGGAAGAAGACAACTGATAAACACAGACCTTACTATAAAAAATCACTGTGGACGCTTATCATAAGGGGTTGTTTGCCATAACCACGCTTAGTAGGCATTTTGGTTTACCAAGATTTTAATGTACCGGGACGAATGCTGCGCTTATTCCCTGGACATTCCCTTACATCACACGGCAAACACATGGTGGTTAAAAAGGCAAAAGAGTAGGACGGTGGAACGGCCAGATAGTTACAAGCTTCCGAGATCAAGGGGGTGGTCACTATGATCTATGATGGTGGAACTATGATCGTAATGCAACAGGATAAAAATTCCATTCCTAATCTGAACATTTTGATACTAACTATAAACGTAAACTGCGTATTGAAACTGTCAAATTGATACAATTTTGTGTATCAATCTTAATATTGTTTTTTTTTCTGCAATGAAGTTACATGGTCATCTAGCAGGTACGTGTACCATTGAAATTAAGATTTTCCGCGGAAATGATATCACACTAAATATTAACAAAATAATAAAAAACACGGAAAATTTATATTCAAGTAAAATCCATCATTATTATCAAAAGAAATTCACGATTAAATAAAATAACTAATTAACCTAAATTAAATTAATTACCTGTTGTTTATAATTTCTGTAGTTACCAGTCAGTCGCAAAATACACTTGTAACGACACACACGTCTTTCTATTCATTCTCCAAAATCTCGAATATACTTTGAACCTTATACGAATCAACATATGGTCGCATTTACGCCGGATTTACCTGCCACGCATCGGACGGCACCCGAGACTCGAGAACAAAAGAAGCGCATTCCAAGCAGTGATAAGGAATCTTTGTGGAGTTACAATTATTTACAACAATTGTAATTGAAGAACACAGTTTCGAGTGACTCGGTTATTATTACGATACTTGCTTATTTTGATGCTTATCAACAAGTGATCGTATAAAGTGAACTTAAAAAATGGCTACTACAATTACGCATGAACAACAACAATATTTATCTGTGTTGGAAGATACCGCCAACTTATTTCGGAAAACGCAAACTAACCTAAAGAAATGTCCTAAATCAAGGTTAACTAAAGGATACATAGAAGCGCGTATGAAGATTATAGATGAATACTGGATGACTTTTAAGAATGCTCATGAGAATTTAGTGAAATTAACGCCTACAGAACAAAGAGGAATTTTATCGTATTTTTTAAAAGAAGAATTTTTTATATACGAGGAACTTTACAATGTTTTGCAAGGTGATTTGAAGGATATGCACACAAACTTAACACAGCATTCTTTATCAGATGTGAGGTCGATGGATACAAGCGGAAATATAGCGAGTTCACAAAACAACATTGTTCACTTACCGAAGATTCAGTTACCCGTGTTCAACAGTAGTTACGAAGAATGGCCATCTTTCAAAGATTTGTTTACATCGTTGATACATGAAAACATATCGCTTAGTGATGTACAAAAACTTTATTATTTGAAAACCAGTGTTTCTGGAGAAGCCGAGGCACTGTTGAAACACATTCAGGCAACATCAAGTAACTATTCATATGCATGGGAAATAATTAACACAAGGTATGGCAACAAACGATTGATTATTAATCACATAATGAAACGATTATTTAATCAGAAGAAAATAACTTGTCAATCAGCTGCTCAACTAAAAAGCTTATTAGATACTACTTCAGGATGCTTAAGTAAATTAACAAGTCTGAATATATCCACCGCCTCTTGGGATCCAATAATAATACATCTTCTCGTGCAGAAGTTAGACCCAGAGACGCACAAAAGCTGGGAGGAGTTTGCATATAAAGAGAAATCTGAAGTATTGCCTACGTGGAACGAGTTAAAGGGTTTTCTTGAATCAAGATTTCGCACCCTGGAATTGGTCATGGCAAATACTACACGAGAGGTCAAGCAAGTCAAGTCATATCATGTTGCCACACCAGTAACCGAGAAAACGTGTGTTATGTGTAACGGAAACCATACACTGTGTCATTGCAAGGATTTCACCAAGATGGAACCTAACGAAAAGAGCGATTATGTCAAGAACAAACATTTATGTTTCAACTGTCTAGCACCAGGACATTCAGTATTGAAGTGCAAACTACCGGTGTCCTGTAAAATATGTAACCGACGTCATCATTCGCTGCTACATGAAAATACGAGAACAGAACCCACGGCTTCATCGAGAACCTCACAACCGTTGGCTTCACATCATGTGGTAGAAGACGAAGTACAAGTCAACACAACGATCGCGTCACATGTACAAACTAGACAGGGAGTAGCACTACTAGCGACTGCCGTGGTGGAAGCAACAAACGAACACGGTCACACCATTCCACTGCGCGCGCTAATAGACCAAGGTTCCCAAGCAACATTCATTAGTAAGAAGGCGGCTCAACAACTAAATCTTAAAAGACAATCAGTAAAAGAAAGTGTCTTAGGAGTGGGATCTTATAGAACAGAGATCAACTACGTGGTGCAGCTACAAATCAAGTCACAGTGGGATCCAAACTATGTACTACCGATTCAAGCCTACGTGATGTCGAACCAGCTGACCACAAAGATACCTACCCATACCATACCAACACAATCATGGCCTCATATCAATGGCCTTAACCTGGCTGATTCAACCTACTTATCGGCGAGTTCGATAGACCTGCTCTTAGGAGTCAAGGAATATTCACAAATCATACAACAGGATTTAATCAAAGGTCCACCAGGCACACCGTGTGCACAAAAGACCAGCCTGGGTTGGATTATTTTCGGAAATATCTATGAAAAACCACAAGACCATACTTACCATACTTACTTTACTGTGATGAATGATCAAGCCAACGAACGTGACACGTTGAAGTCCATCTGGGAAGTAGAAAATGAAAATAGTATTCTAACAAAGAAACAGAATACTTATGTCAAAAATTGCCAGAGCATAAAGAGAAACGAAGAAAGGCGAAACGTAATAAAATCATCATCGAATACCTACAGTCCACAACCGTCTAAAAGAGACACAAATGAAGCAGCTACACGAAGATCTCTGCACCTGGAACAGAAGTCTCGTAAATCATCAAACCCGAAAAAGAAAAACGTAAAAGTTATAAAAAAATACATAGAACATGAACACGCTGCAGCTTGTAACAGCAAAATGAGTTCTCAAATACAGGCTGTATCAGACGCACCCTGTAACAGCACAATGCAGCTACAAAACGGCTGGATAAAAAGAAAATATATATTAAAACCTAGTAAAGATCCAGCTGACTTAGTCTCACATGGAACCCAGCAATCCTGAAAGAATAAATACGTTAGAAGTCCGAGTTGCTTATATAAAATAAAAATAAAGATTAATAAACAAGAAATTATGACAAAAAATATGGAAGATTACCTGAACACCAAAAACAAGATATAAAAGAATACAAAAGGGACAGTACAAGAAAGACTAAACAAATAAGAGTAAAGAATACAAACCTGTTACGATATCTTAAGCAGAAACTTAATCACAACTGATAACAATAAGTACTTACTTAATCTCTATAAAATTTGATTGACACCTTACGTTACGGTACTACCTATTTTGTAATGTTTGCAGTTAGCTTAATTTACTTATTACGTATTTTACTCTCGACACTTAAGCTGCTGATAAAAATATCTAAGTTGCTATTTAAAAGAGACTTACAGTCCTTTTGGTGGGCGGTATGTTGTTTATAATTTCTGTAGTTACCAGTCAGTCGCAAAATACACTTGTAACGACACACACGTCTTTCTATTCATTCTCCAAAATCTCGAATATACTTTGAACCTTATACGAATCAACATTACCTAAACTACCCATTTCGTGAGTTTGCTTAAATATTTTTCGCGAAGATAATAAAAATACTGTGAAATTCAACTGTTTAAGTATTACCCGTTGATACCTAAATCTTATTTTTCTAATCTTCACTGCTAATGACAAAAAAAAAACGTTAAGTCTGACAATACAGCTAAAAATAAGATATATATCTAAAACACAAAAGAAAAATCTAAACAATCAACCCTATTGTTTCCGTTTGCGTTTCCTCTAAGCTTAATCTTTCGTTGATTTTGATGCAGCCCGTTTTTCTCACACTTGATGACGTACTCGTAGTTAAGGATCCCACTCCATGATTTCTTCATTTTACAACCGCCTGGTCGATGCCATGCTTGGCCAAAATGCTGGCATTTGTATCACACTATCACACTAATATTATAAAGGCGAAAGTTTGTATGTGTGTATGTATGGATGTGTGTATGTTTGTTACTCTTTTACGCTCAAACAGCTGAATGGATTTGGATTGAATGAAATGAAAATGAAAAATGAATTCGGTACCAAGATAGCTTATACACTGGATTAACATATAGGCTACATTTAATCCCGGAAAAGTGAAATTTTCCCATGGCATAAGCAAATAATTAATATACTTTTGAAAGGTGAAACCGCGGGGCGCAACCAGTTAGGCATAACCAATTAGACATGCAATTCAACGGGGCAATGCTGCTAGCATGTTGGGTACGCTATGTACTGGTAGTGGACTGGAGCATTTGGACTGTCATCGCAACTAGTATATTGTCTAAATGGTTTTTTTTGTAGTAGGCAAGTATTTAGTAGTAATTAGTATTATATCATTGTAGTATTTAGTTGAAAAAAATAAAAGAACCAATTATATAAATATTGGGATCAAAATGGGGGTTAAAATGTTGGGATCGCTACTTACTGGTAGTGGGCTGGATTATTTGCACTGTATATAGGTCAGCACTGCCGATACACTTCAAACATAATATATTATATAGAAGGAGAGATAGGTAGTATAGTTGCATTTAAAATGATTTACACTACATTTAAATACACAAAAAAAAACGCAAATACTTTTTCTGTGTCGAGGTGTTGTGGGACCATGGTCCTTGTAGCTCCTGGGTCCTTAGATACAGGGAATGCTATATAAGGTCCAAGATCTATGTATGTGATCGTTGAGCGTTATTATTATTATTTTATAATCCAGTTGAAATGGTATTTCTTTTTAAACTACATTTTATAGTTAAAACATACTTCTGAGTTTATATTTTCAATATCTTTACCTAAAATAAAACTGTGACAGGTCAAATTATGTTCAACGATTTTTTTTTGTATGGCTCTCTATTATAGGTACTGAAGTCTAAACTATAACCATTTTTATTTTTTTCTGTATATGGCCTTTGGATCACGCTGATGGATATAGATTAGTCCATAGGAGTCTCTCGCAATTCTGTAGGTAGGTGCATCTCGCCATCCCAGAGACTTGGCCATTGTGCGACGCTCTCTCCTGGATGCTGCGTAACAGCGTTAGTCGCTCGACGACCGTGCTCCCGAACTGCCGTCTGAAGCGGACATTCCGTATTTTCAACTTGTGATCCGCTGAATTTCTGGATAGAGCTTTGTGATTCATAATACCAGTGAATACTAAAAAGCAAACGCGAAGGACAATGCATTCTAAATATTTTGAATTCGTATGTGTAAATAGACCCTGAATTTTAATGTGAAAATTAACGGACTACCTTCAAAAAGGTGTTTCGAGTGCCCTGCAAATAAAAAAGGTAAGATAAGTTAAAAAGCGTTTTTCTCGGAATTGCCAATTTACGTCATGCCAAAACAGTCGGAACTTGTTGATTCACGCTTACGATTTTTTCCTTTTATAAAACCTTTCCGTTTTCGACTAAAACGTTTTGATAGAATGTGATGCTACCGTTTTTATGCAAATTTTATAATAATTTTAGTTTCCAGGCCACGTTAGTTATTCAGTTTGCAAAGTTAGCTATTTCACATTACATATATTTTTGAAAACAGTACTAGAGTCATATAATGACAATCATTTATATTATATTTATTTTGTCATGTGTCAATGTATTAATATTTCTATAAAAGACAATAATGGTTCAGTTGTTCTCTCAAATGACAAGACCGATGTTAATAAAATTTACAAAGGATAAGTATGAGAGTTTGTACGATCGAACAAAAAAACCAGCATTTGGTAAATTATCTCAATATTTATATATAAAACAACTATAAATAAAAAGTATAAAAAAACACTTCGAATGTACATTTCAAAAATATTTTTTATTGTCAGCATATTTTAACTATGGTTTGACCTGATGGAGAATAATAATTGCGGTGCGATCTATGATAGTTCATGCTTGCTTAGAAGAAACGTGTTCACTCTTGACTGGAAGTAAAAGAACAGAAGAAGTAAAGTAACTGAAGCTGAAGCGTTATATGATAATATTTTCATATTTTTGTAAGTAACTTTGACAAGTCAACTTCTTTTTAACAAGTCAGTTCCTATTTCCAGATCCAAGATCAAATCAAATTGCTGTCATGAAAAGGTATTTATAACAAACAACAGACATAGACTTAGTATCTTTCTTCTTATTCTTCCTGCCATGTGTTGTGAAGGAATTTTTTTAAAGCCGTGTAGTTTTAAGCTTTTAATAAGGTAGTCCTAAAAAGAAATGAAAAGTACATTAATCTTAAATACGTTATTTTCATGGATTACTTTATAGAACCTAAAGTAATCCGAAAGAGCAACGAATAAAAATCCGGATCGAAACTGTTTTGGGAGTAAATGGAACATTCAAATTTATTCCTTAAAAAGCTCTAAGATTAGGAAAACTTTGGAAACAGAGTAAAAATACTTTTACTTGATATTGAACTTTAAAAGAAAAATTCGACAGATTTTTTAGTTCGTCCTAGACTTAGGATAATCAATTTTATGTTTTAAAAACTAGGCCACTGTCTCAGATTTAATCTGATATATGATTATAAGATGGCATTACCAAATGTAAATACACGATTTCAGTTTGAAGAGAGTTACTATTTTACCTGCCCCTAGAACTAGTCTGAGTTAATATTCCTCGCAATATCCCTTGTGTCTACTCTATACCCTCACTTCAAACAAATGTCCGATCTTATGCAGATCTAAATTGCATCTTGGGTGAATTTGACCTCTCAGAATAGAGTTGAATTATATTTATGAGACTTAAATGTATTAATAAATTTCGGACTACTAAATTTATTATAAGGTCGAGAGAATGGTACGCTGTTTTACTTTGCAGTTCTCCTAGACGTGTCCTTCTATGGCGAACCCTAGCAACTTCGTTTATGCGCTATATTATGGCTTGCAACAACAAATTTATTAGTTTGTATCCAACATGCCCCCTGCCTTCACCTACGTGGTGGCAGCGAAGTGATCATCTCCCCCACTCAAAAAAGGTCCGACAAACATACTCGTATATACACGTATAATGTAATCAGTTCGTTTGTTTGTGCGACTATTACGTCAAAACGGCTAAACCGTTTGGGATAACATTACACACACTAATTTCTTACACGACTGAGACCAATAAAGTTGCAATTTTATTAATCAAAAAAAATTCCATAATTAATTAGGTTTTAATAAACAAAATCCAGAAATGATAAAGAAAATCACCAATATCTGGATACTAACCACTTATGGATATTGTTAATAAAAAAATTGCTTACAAAATTACACAAATACTGTCACACATACAAACCCTTTCCCAAATTCACACATATAATAATGTCCATTACAAGGCTGAGCTTCAGTCTAATTCATATCCCGGGCTCGCTAAGAGATGAATACAAGTCAACACGATAACAATAGCTCAAGTCTACCTGACGGCTGTACTCTTGTGTTATTATTTAATATTATCAGCCTTATTAATGTAAGAAACTAAATGGAGATAGGAATAGAATAAAAAAAGTGTCAAGTGCTAAAAATAGCATATTTGCAATAAATCTCTTGACTTTGACTTTGAATAAACATTATATTAATTAAGTCATTTGTAGATAAATGCAATGGTGTCAAATATTAATAACTAGTTGCGCCCCGCGGTTTCACCCGCGGATAAAAAATATTTTAATTATTTACTCATCCCACGGAAAAATTTTACTTTCCAGGATAAAATGTAGCCTATATGTTAATCTAGTGTATAAACTATCTTGGTACCGAATATCATCCAAATCCATTCAGCCGTTTGAGCGTGAAAGTGTAATAAACATACACACATACAAACTTTCGCCTTTATTAGTGTGATTAGTGTGATAATAGTATAGTGTAGAGGTAAATAATAGTTGTTTAAATATATCATTTCACATATTTTATTTCCACCGATTTTTAGTTTATTTGATGCTCTATTTGGCGTTTGTTACTTTGTACGCATAAATTCGTAGCCGCGTGCTACGCCGTAGCGGCTTTCATTATATCAACAATTATTGATTGATCAGAAATTCACATCAAATGTATGTTTTTTACTTGCTTGATGATTTACAGTTAAAAAAGATATGTTTCTTTCATTTTTGATAGTACTTACTAGACTGAGAGACTCTTTACGTGGTTGAAATCATTTCTAGGCGACATGCACCGTGTTCACGGGTAGACTGAAGATGCAGGTAGATGACAAAAAGTTTCGAAATATTAGGAGCAGACCAAACAGTCTCTCTTTTTAGTACTCAGTTTTTTAATATGGGTACTATTAGCATTCAAATTCTATCTTAACTCACATACATAATACACTCACTGGATCACTGCATAAAGTGTTATTATCACATTTTTGACGTGTAATATTTTTTGTTGATAGTTTAAAACAGATTCGCTTTCGTACCATGTTAAAATCAAATTAAATGAAATGAAACCAAATCAAATCATATCAAATCGTTTATTTGCTAAAATACAAAATGTAGACAAGGTATTAAAATAAGTTGTTGCGTTTTGTATTCAGTCTGCAAGCTGACGTGTAAACGTTATTTAATAGCTAATTATTGCTACGTTTTATAAATAAATAATAGTAAAAAAATCTATATGTATTATTTAAGTACCTATAATTACTAGTAAAATATATGTTAGAGTCACTTTATTCAAATTTCCTTTTTTTTTTTCGTTATCATTTAACACATTTAATTAATAATGTTCATTCTTATGTTATGATTAGTATTATTTAATTACTTATGTTTTTCTCATAATAATGTAGTGTAGTTTGTAGTTATGAGAAATTGTAAATATATTATCAGATCTTACATACAACATATAAATTTAATAATAACTGAACTTAGGAGAAAGAAAAAAACTAAACTATACATAAGAACTTAAAATAAATAATAATTGAAGAAAAAGTAATATTGTAGGTAAAAAGGGGGTCATAAATAAAACACATAATTTAGATCACCTTCTGCAGGAAGCGTTCCCAAAAAGCTGGCAACATTTCCTCGTTGAATAGCTAGGCTAATTCACTGCCCGAGTTATGTGCCAGCCTTTTGGTCGCGTGTCAGCTCAAATTCAAATTTTCTTAGAACCATATTTTTTCCTACCTAGAATATAGATGTAGATAGATCTTTAGAATTCTAGATATCAGTAAAAGAAGTAAAAAACGGCAGCAATAACAGCAATTTCCAACGTCATTTAAAAAATAACTAAGCTAAAAAGACAGTGTATAACGTTAATTTATTTTTACAACCAACGCTAAAAGGTTTTTAACAGAGTTCGCAACGGCTGACCCCTCTGAATAAAATATCTGACTTTTTCATTTTTCAAGGAATCTCTTTTGTTTGCAACATAAATGGGGTCCATTTTCTTTTGGCTTAAGACTAGTCAAAGTTAATAATCATGGAAAAAAAATCGTTTTATAAATAATTTTGTAAAAACGTGGAAATTTCAAAGATGAAAAAAGGGAGTAATATTTAAGTACCGTTGTTCACTTCTAAAATTAATATGAATTCATTAAATAATTTTGCACCTATTCTTAGTTCCCTGACACAGTTATGTATGTAACTTTAAACTTTACATTTAACTATTGTGGTATTTTAAGAGATACCTCATCTGGGTGTATATGCCAGTTTTTTATTTATTTTAAACTTGTCTAGCATTTGACCACGCTCTCACTTGATGTGAAGTAACGATGCGATCAAAGGTGTAGCATGCTAGCCAAGTAAATACCTATTCACTCTTCACTTGAACACGCTAGGGTCAAATTTCGCCGGAAACACAGTATGTGCAGTATTCTGCCCCAGAAATAATGTATGTGCAAGCACTTTTTCGTTTTGGTTGAAGACAACATGTCTAGTGAAATTACTGGCCACATATTTTAAGAAAAAGCTTTGAGTGAACTACTGACAGACTGATATATAGCGTCAAGCTTAAATGAATGGATCTAAAGACTTGATATTTAGAAGAAATTTTCCTTTAATGGCGCAGGAGTGTACTATGAAAAGGTTTTTGAAATTTCGATCCTTGAGGGGGTCAGATGGGGTGTTCATAACGATTATTGACTGGCATTCTACTACCAACTGAACTATCTCAGTTGGTAGTAGCGCTGCTGAACTGTAAGTTGTGGGTTCAATCCCACCTATGACAAATATTTGTTAACTATAAGTTTGTTCTGACTCTGGGTGTTATATTGTATTCTATGTATGTATTTACAAACAAAAATAATCTAAGTATTGTATCAGTTATCTGGTTATCTGGTTCCTATAGTGTTAGTTTGGAGCTAGATGGCGCTGTGTGATATGTTCACAAAAACTTATTTATTTATTTTTATTTATGGTACAGAAACGTGGATGAACGACGAATGACAACCCGTCAAGCCTATATATATATTTACAAACTAAAAGTATATCTGTTATATGGGTCCCATAGACAAGCTTTTGTTTAGTTTGGGGCTAGATGGCGTTGTGTGAAATGTCCAAAAACATTTTTTTTTATATCTATACTGGTATCAATAAGTTTATGGAATATTTTAAGACATTCTGCTAGTTCATATTTAACGATTTTACCACTTTTATAGTGCGTACTGCTAAGAAATTGAACTCTAATCATTTTCTGTGTTACCTTAAACTTAGAAATTGGGTATCTTAACGACAGAGTGAATAAATTTCTGGATTTACGTGTTCCATCTTCATCCACTTCGCTTACTCAAGCTGGTAGTCAATCATAAATTTATAACGGTAATAAAAAATAGGGATGCATTCTATTTTATTCGAATCATAAATTCAAAATGCTGTGCTAAAAAGAATTCTAAAATCCGTGACCAATTTATTTATTTTGTCATTGACATATTATTCACCCAGCCCACTATTTTAGAGTTTCAATGCATTTTCGCTTAAACGTGCCTTTTCCATGACCTCAGATTGAATTTATTAAACAGTGTGAGCAAAGCTGCATAGATTGACAGTTGGGAAATTGCTTTCGCCGTATTGAGAATAGGTTTAGTAGACATTATAAATATTTAAAGTGTATGTATAACCGGACAAATATAAACATCAATGCCAAAGCGATGGGTTAATAGACTCCATGGTTGAAATTTGATCAAGCCCATGCAGTTTGATGATGATGGTGATGAACCCTTGGGTTCAAGTTGCATACCATATTTCTCATAGTTCTCCTTCTATCACACTCTGTGTCTCATTCCTTCTCGGTCTCTCTCTCTTTCTCTTTCTCTCTCTTCCTCTTTCTCTTAGGTTTCTGAAACATGAATAGGAGACGAAAAATTCGTCGATTGAACTGGTTTTTGTACAATGATGTGAAAGATTTTTATTGTATGTTACACTACTACACTACTACAACTACTTGTTATTACAAGGATGAGAGATTTCGATTGCAACTGGTTACGTACGAGGATTAGAAAGATTCTGATTGCAACGGGTTATGTACGAAGATGAGGAAGATTTTGATTGCAACGGGTTATGTACGAGGATCAGAAAGATTTTGATTGCGACGGGTTACGTACGAGGATCAGAAAGATTTTGATTGCAACGGGTTATGTACGAGGATCAGAAAGATTTTGGCAGTCGTTAATTTAGTTGCATGCACTCTTCACCAATGATTGTAATGACACTTAGCCTTTATGTAATTTAATGTTTGTATTATTATTGTAATAGTGTACATTATACTGGTGTTTAATAAATAAATAGCGACTGGTTATGTGCGAGGATGATAAAGATTTTGATTGCTACTGGTTATGTACGAGGCAGAAAAGTCTTTGTTCGTAACTGGTTACGAAGTTCCTGTTACGTACAAGGCCAAAGCGAAAAAAACAGGGAAATTCTGTATTATGAGAGGACCCAAAGGACTAATATAATAAAATAATGGCTATCTAAAAACCATGCCTTTCAATGAAATACTCATATCATGCAGTTATTACATATTTTGAATACGCGCGATTATCCCGGACCCATCCCCTTTCAATCCCAGGGCACCTCGTTTTTCACCATTACCCGGGTTTGCCATTTACCACTCGTGTTTGGGTATGAGCATTCATTTGGGTACCATTCGCTTAGCATATAACGTGCCGTTTATGCGTATTTAAGATGTATGTAGATGTACTAACGTCGGTCATTTGTATTTAAGATGTATATAGATGTACTAACGTTGGTCATTTGTATTTAAGATGTATATAGATGTACTAACGTCGGTCATTTGTATTTAAGATGTATATAGATGTACTAACGTCGGTCATTTGTATTTAAGATGTATATAGATGTACTAACGTCGGTCATTTGTATCTAAGATGTATATAGATGTACTAACGTCGGTCATTTGTATTTAAGATGTATATAGATGTACTAACGTTGGTTATTTGTATTTAAGATGTATATAGATGTACTAACGTTGGTCATTTGTATTTAAGATGTATATAGATGTACTAACGTCGGTCATTTGTATTTTAGATGTATATAGATGTACTAACGTTGGTCATTTGTATTTAAGATGTATATTTTACTAGGTGGTAGGACTTTACTGCAAAGTTCGTCTAGGTAGGTACCACCGCTTTGCCAGTTATTCTGCCGCCAAGCAGTAGTGCGCAAGCACTGCTGTGTTCCGGTTTGAAGGGCACTGTAACTAGTGAAATTACTGGGCAAATGAGACTTTATTATCTGATTTCACAGTTTAGTAATCTTATTACTAGATTGTGATGATGTCTCAGGATGACGCGCGCAGTGCAGTGTCACGCGAAACTCTATACTTTAGAGTTCCTAGTAACACTGCTGCTGATATGGGCAGCCGTGTCGTTTAGCATCAGGCGAACGGATAGCTCGTCAAGTCATTCCTTAACATAAAAAAAGTATATAGATGTACTAATGTCGGTCATTTGTATTTAAGATGTATATAGATGTACTAACGTCGGTCATTTGTATTTAAGATGTATATAGATGTACTAACGTTGGTCATTTGTGTTTTTTGAGTATTTTTAAAAGGGTTGCTAGACATAGTATTGCTTACTAAAACAGTTTCATTTTTGTACGGGTTGGACATTACACGCTTCGGGCATTTATTGGGTATACACAAAACGAATATATCAAATATTTTTCGAATACGTTTCTATGTGAAATTTTTGTAATATATTTTTTTGTTTTAGTTAACAACCGCACGTTTACAACCAAATGTTTGAGAAAAGATATCGAAGTAGCTTAGTTTGTATTATTTTTTGCTAATACCATCAAGGATAATACAATATGATTACGAAATTTGATATCTTGGAATAGATTTCTAAGTGCTTTAGACCACAAAACTAAAGTAAAACTTCTTTAGCACCATCTTTGGGCTGATATAACTTTGTTTTTACTTTTTTTAAATGTTAATGTAGCCTAGTTTTACTAGGTGGTAGGACTTTACTGAAAAGTTCGTCTAGGTAGGTACCACCGCTTTGCCAGTTATTCTGCCGCCAAGCAGTAGTGCGCAAGCACTGCTGTGTTCCGGTTTGAAGGGCACTGTAGCTAGTGAAATTACTGGGCAAATGAGACTTTATGATCTGATCTCACAGTTTAGTAAACTTATTACTAGATTGTGCTGATGTCTCTGGATGTCGCGCGCAGTGCAGTGTCACGCGAACCTCTATACTTTAGAGTTCCGAGTGACACTGCAGCTGGTATGGGCAGCCGTGTCGTTTAACATCAGGCGAACGGCTAGCTCGTCACGTCATTCCTTAACATAAAAAAAGCCATATTGACAATTGTAAGTTGTCATTTTATCGGACATACCAACATAATAATACAAAGTTATATAATACAAAGTATTTTTTTTATTTTTTATGTTCACAATGGAGATCTAATGATTTTTAATTTCCGTTCGTCTCGTTACACGTTCACCAGTTTACTCTCCAAGTCAAGGGTGCGTTAAGAAGATTTACTTCAAAAAGTGAAATTTGGTCCGTTTGGTTGTCTGACTTTCATGCTAAAACGGCTGAACCAATTTGGATTAAAGACACACACACGGCTTGTTTATATTATTGGGGTCAATATAGGGTACTTTTAATCCCAGAAAACAGATAGTTCCCGAAGGTAAATGGGTAAGTTACGGGTAAAACTACGGGCTGTTCTCTAGTATCAAATATCTCTAACATTTTTAGGGATGTTACCTTGAAACGTGTTTGACGATAATTCATCATCATCGTCAGCCAATATTAGTCCACTGCTGGACATAGGCTTCTCCTAAGGCACGCTACTGAGCCCGGTCTTCGGCTCTACTCTTCCAGTTTCTGCCAGCTACCTTGCGTATGTCATCGCTCCATCTCGCCGCAGGACGTCCTACACTACGTCTGCCGATTCGCGGTCTCCACTCAAGAACACTGACGATAATTTTAGTTAGCTATTTATTATAAACTACACTATACATTTGAAAACGATAGAGAAGAAACATTTTGTTAATACACTTAAATACAAGCTTGTCGAAATTAGCACATCATTTCAACTAGTTAAATTTCCCAACAACGTTATGCCTGAATTGTGTTCTATGTTCAGACAATTAATAGTAGTTAGTATTGTTAGTGATGCAGAGTCTGGTTGTCTGCTATAACACAGTTTGGATGAATTACCGGTTGTTAGGAATTGTTGTTTCATAAACTTGCCACCTACTCTATATCGGCCTAAATAATACTGAGGCATTTTAGCATCTTTTTTATTTTATGTAACCTACTAGTAGCGCCCCGCATTTTCACCCGCGGATAAAAAAAAATCCAGAATAAAACGTAGCCTATATGTTAATCCAGTGTATAAGCTATCTTGGTATCGATTTTCATTCAAATGCATTCAGCCGTTTGAGCGTGAAGAAGTAACAAATATACAAACACACATACAAACTTTCGCCTTTATAATATAAGTGTGATAGATTAATATTAATTAATATAGAATTATCTAAGAATGTTTTCATTTGTCCTTATTAAGGTCAAGGCACTTCTTATGTTCTTTTAAAGTAATTTTTTTACGGGCAAAGTATTGTACGTTTATTCTTTCAACTAAATACTACAATATTATAACAACTACTACTAAATACTACCTACTACAAAAACATACCGCGATGACCTATAGACAGTCCAAATGCTCTAGCCCACTACAGGTAGATAGCGTACTCAACATGCTGGAACCTTTGCCCCTTTGAATAGTAATTTTTTAAGCTTTTTAAGTTGCATTAACAATGCACCAAAGATTAATATGCAATTGACAGCAAGAAGGCATTTTGGTAAGTGGTCTTTATGCACCAAAAGTGACAGAGTCCTTTTAAATTTTGAATATAACACTCATGGTTGTCGTTAGATAATAGTTATTATGCTTAGTCAATAGCCAATAGAACTAAGTTTTAAAATAAAATAAATATATATTTGAAATTGTTTTTAGGAAGTGATTAAAATACAACTGCATCTCGAACAAAAGACAGTTACAATTTTTTTTCCTACCTTTAACTATTTATATTTAGCTATTTAGCAAATTCAAAAAATCTTTATATTTTTTGCGCAATTTTCATTTGTTCTAATAACAAAAACATCAACATAAAATCAAATTAACCCTAAACAAAAGCAACAAGGTATGATTGATTCTCGAATTCACGGTTATTTTCTTTTTCCCATAATTCCATTTCACGATGTTTTTCCGGAGTAATGGAAATGGAATAAAGGTAATTTAAATCCGTAATAATTGGATCGTTCTTTCGTTATAAACGGTGAAATTTTATTTTATTCGAGCATCGATTGAATATTTGAAGTAGAAATATTAAACTGTATCGGAATTTCAATTATAACGAATTACCTTCGCTAATGATATATTTGTGTCGCTTAAGGGTTTTGATATAGAAATCGACACTTTATTGTACACCGTAAAAAAAACTTACTATTTTCCAAAAAGGACAACTTACATAATTAACTAATACTAGTAAAATAGGCGGTCTTATCGCTTAGAGTGATCTCTTCCAGACAAAATTTGTATAGGAGGAATTCCGTATTTTTTTAAATTTTCTGTGTTTTAATTGGGAATGTATTAAAAAAGATTTGCGAATCACTTTAAACAAAGTTGTAAATCTAAATTTTTCTACTTTATAAAATTACTACAACTTTATCGCCATTTTTTATTTAAAGTTAAAGTTATATTTTCGTCATCAGTCGTGAATTGAACGCATGGTTATTTTTTATACAGGAATTGGTCTTAACAAAATATTTCATTGTTAAAAATTACTATTTGGAACAATCTTTTAGTCTACTAAAGTTACTTAGTTAGTTACTTAGTTTTTTTTAACACGGCAAATTGCCTTTATTTTCTAAATACTACAATGATTTAATAACTATTATTAAAAACTACCTACTACAAAAAAAAGAAACATTTGGACTATATACTGGCCGCGATGACCTATAGACAGTCCAAATGCTCAAGCCCACTACCAGAAGGTAGCGTACCCAACATGCTGGCAGCATTGCCCCGTTGAGTTATTTAGTTGACTACAATAATTTAAATATTATTGATGATAAATAAATACATATTAATAAATATCGGTTGGCATTTCACACAGCGCCATCTAGGCCCTAACTAAACAAATAGAAGTGATACAATACTTAGATACTTAAATACATAATATTTTTTATTTATTTATTTACAAGCACACATACAAGATACATATTTATGAATGATGTATTAAGTAAATTGTATAACTTAAGTATAATATTACATTTTACGGACCCCTAGATCCCTATATACATATACAATATAATACCCAGACACAGAACAAACAACTATGTCCATCGCACCAATGTTTGTCCTAGGGAGTCGAACCCACAACCTAACCAGGTATCAACCAATAAGACCTTATTAACCAATAAGGCCGGGTTACTACCAACTGAGCTGTTATCTTTATATTATAATCAATTGATTATAATCCAATTATATTTCAATTATTTTTACTGACTGACAATACATCTCAAAGACAAATATGAGCGGCACAAGGGACAAAATACATTACCATTACATATTTTATTCATTCATTTCTAAACGCGAAACATTTATACGAATTGTTATCTTATTTTAATAAATTTAGGGTTGATAATAAAAGTTTAGCATCGGGATAGGCTACATATCATTGTGGCTGAAAAATGGCGGACAGCTGAAGATTTATTTCATGGGACAATGAAACGATTCGGTCAATCCGTGGAAAACCGAAAAACCGTTGAATGTGGGTTTATCTGAATAGGGTTATAACGTGTGACTGATAAAAATGGCAGAGGTTTTTATTTATGTCAGGGTTTGTATTCTATTACAGGATTTGAGATTTTGGTTCACAGAATTTTATTATTATATTTTTTTTTTAATTATTTATCGAAAAATATAACGTTCTCTCACGAGTTCAATCACGAATGCGTTACTTACCCTGTAGGATCAAAGATCGCTGGCGGATCATTCCAAAAAACTGTTAGACATGCAGCTTTGTGAGAGCCAAATTAATATACCTTTTTTTTGTTTGGTTTTGGCTCCACACTTTTGTGTATTTAGCGAGTGTCAAGTAATTGATAATATCTCAAGTTAATAAATATCATATAATATGTCAAGTCAAGTCAAGTCACAGTCCAAGTCATCAAGATAAGTTGGCGTGACTTGAACGTTGCCTTTTTTTGAACGTAAGCCCTAGGCCAAAAACTGTTTTTAATTGATGATAGACACTAGAGAACTGTTAAGAGAACCCTGGAAGCTTGATTTGTTGAGGAATTTGGGAAAACTTACCTCGGCCAGTGCGCCGGCTTGCCGAAGCCGCTGTCTTATTTGTTAATTCCCACTATCGAAGAGTTTCTGGTCCTGTCCACACACTCACACTAGTTCTAAATAGGGATAACACGATTGATATTGTTTTTACACGAGCTCATGAAGTATTGATGAGCTTTTTCGTTTATTTTGCAAACTCCCGCAGTCGAGTCATTCACAGGCAGTGACGGATAAACTTTTTTCTTTGGCCAGTGGCGACACCACACTTAGTAGATTGGCGAACAGCGCATTATGCGGCGCGCGATTCAAATCTTCGTTGTGATTGGCCGAGGTATAAGGAAAGGAATAGGAAAAGGAATACCAAGCTCCAACATATCCCCCCACTTGAAATCACTTACGGGATTTCACAAAACAATGGCCAGGCAGGACAGTATGCAAATGCATTTTAAAGTCATGAAACTAAGGGCAAGTAAAATGATTAGATAAATGATGACATTTACAGGAAAACTGTGCTCACATAACCAAAGACCAAACTCTCGAACAAAAAATAATGCTTATTAGATTTCTACAGCTAATACTACTAACTAAAAGGAATACAATTCAGTTATAACTAAATAATATATATAATAAGTAGTTGATAAGTGCAATCTAGCTTTCAAGAGGTAGTGGACACAACTTTACTACTGGACGTCGGAGAACTCCCTTTTGAGTGCGAACGGTAACAACGCGTACTACACCGTCCAAGTCAGGGTGAAGAGCGGTTATTTTTCCAAAGCGCCACTCCAGGGTTGGTAGGTTCTGATCTACTATCATCACGATATCCCCGATTTGTACGTTCGCTTGGCCACTAAACCATTTCACACGCTGTTGTAAGGTGTGAAGATAGTCGCGCTGCCACACGCGCCAGAAGTCTTGTGTGAGCTTCTGAAGCATCTGCCATCTTTCCCGAGGAGGGAGGTTTACGCCTTCTAGCGGAGGCTCAGGAAGAGACACCAACGGCCCTCCCGTTAAAAAATGCCCGGGCGTTAGTACATCCACTTCCATAGGATCTGCCGAGATCACGCAAAGTGGACGTGAATTAAGGACCGCTTTGATTTTTATGAGCACCGTCGTCAATTCCTCGTAGGTAAGCACCTGAAGTCCCACCACACGTTGTAGGTGATACTTCATTGATCGCACCCCACTTTCGAATATGCCACCAAAATGACTACCTGTCGGGGGATTTAAGTGCCAAAGTATCCCACGTTTAGTTAGGTCTATGTCAATTTCGGTTTTACAATTAAGTAAAAACTGATGAATTTCGTTGAGATAACGTCGTGCACCAACGAAATTAGTACCACAATCTGAAATGATCTGCCGGCACAACCCTCGACGCGAAACGAAACGATCGAGCGCAGCAATGAAGGCAGGAGTTGATAAGTCAGTCACGACTTCTAGATGCACGGCCTTAACCGCTAAGCAGATTATAACGCAGACGTAAACCTTATAACGAGAAGCGTTGCGCCTACGGCTCTCTTTCACGGCAAACGGCCCGGCAAAGTTAACCCCTATATTCTGAAAGCACCTTGAGGGTCGTACTCGAGGAGCTGGTAAATTACCCATCAAGGGTTGACATGGTTTTGGTTTTACCTTAAAGCAGGTGACACATTTAGATAGTCGGGAACGGATCGAATTTCTTATGCCCAAAATCCAAAACTTTATCTGTACAAGGGACTGTAAGGTACGTGGCCCACAATGTAGGTATAACTTGTGAAAATAATCGATTAACAATAGTGACAGCTTTGATCGTTTAGGTAACAGGAAGGGATTTATTGCAGCTGGAGGTAGATGAGCATAATTCAGACGTCCCCCTACTCGCAGGACGCCGGCTTCATCAATATACGGATTTAGCTTTTGTATAGAACGAGAGCAAGTTTTCTTAGATTTAATCAAGCTCAATTCTTCGGAAAACGATGTAGTTTGCTCGTGTTTAACTAATTTTAAAAGTGCCAAGTCGAGTTCTTCCACAGTCAAGCCAGAAGTTATGCGTTGTTTTGTAGCAGTCTTTGCATTATTGCCAAAACGTAAGCACCAAGCTAAAACACGCTGAACTCGAGACAGAGAAGAGTGTTTGTGAAGCAACTGTGTAAGCACGCTTGATTCATAATTAGTTGCAGGAATCGCTGTCCGAACGGCAGGCTTTAATTCCGGAACTACATCCAACGGTAAAAGCTCCCTTCGAATAGGCCAAGTTTCCGGATCGGCGGCTAACCATGTCGGACCAAACCACCAGATAGGAGACGAAAGTAGCTGCGAACAACTCACGCCGCGACTACACATATCCGCCGGATTGTCATGAGTTGAAACGTGTTGCCAATTTTTAACACTAATCTCCTCATTAATTTTCGCTACGCGATGCGACACGAACGTCTTGAGCTTGTATGGTTGAGTGTTTAACCACGCTAAGACGGTGTTACTATCTGTAAATGCAGTGATTCTAGCAATGTCAATTTGGGGCTGAAGTAGCTGGAACATGTGCTTTAAAACACGTGCTAAGAGCACTGCAGCCAAAAGTTCGAGACGGTTAACGGTCAATAATTTCAAAGGTGCCACTCTTGATTTCGCGATCAACAGATGCGACGTAGTTGTGTTGTGGTCTGATGATCGTAAGTAGATGCAACAGCCGTAGCCCTTAGTGGAGCCATCGCAAAATCCCACAAGCTCGAATCTAGTCGCGTTTGGTATCACCATTTGTCGAGGTATTCGAACTGCGGGTAAGTGTTGTAATTCCGAGCAAAAATTCTGCCATTGCACGAAAACATCATTGGGAACCGCCTCATCCCAATCAATTTGAAGTCGCCAGAGATGCTGAATGAGCAGCTTTGCTATGAGTACCACTGGGTTCAACCAACCTAGAGGGTCATAAATGCGTGCTATACTAGCCAAAATTGCACGCTTAGTACACTTGGAGTCCACCTCCAACATTGGGTAAGTGAACATATCTTGTGCGGGGTCCCACCGGATTCCCAAGATTTTAAGTATGTGTTGGTTACTTTCATCACAAAATGATTTTTGAGATTGACAGTGTTCTGCAGGTATATCGGCAAGAAATTCAGGAGAGTTACTACCCCACTTTCTTAGTTCAAATTTCGCACAATTTAGCAATTGTGTCAACTCATCTCTTAAAATTAATGCTTCATTTACAGATGATGCACCCGCCGTGATATCATCCATAAACGTGTCCTGCCGCAAAATAGCAGCTGCCTTAGGCCATTGGGCACCATGATCGTTAGCAAGCTGGTGCAACGTGCGAATGGCTAGATAAGGAGAGCTACTCACACCATAAGTGACTGTAGTTAGCTCGTATTCACGTACGCTTTCGTCTACTGACTCCCTCCACAGAATATGTTGGTATTTACGGTCTTCCGGTCTTAAATCAATATTGCGGTACATTTTTGATATGTCGGCTGTAAATACAATTGTAGGAAGTCGAAATTTAGTGATAATGTCTACTATGTCATTTTGCAATTTCGGGCCGGTGTGGACAAGGTCGTTAAGTGCTGTACCATTTGACGTCTTCATGCTAGAATCAAAGACTACCCTCAGCTTAGTCGAGACGCTATCTGGTCTCAACACGCAATGATGTGGAATAATATTCGCACCTTCCGTAGACTTCTTAACCAGTACCATGTGGCCCAAATCAGAGTACTCCCGCATGAAACTGACATAATCTTCTCTTACTTTGACTTGATGAGACAGGCGCTTCTCTAATTTGAACAACCGAACCAAGGCGGAGTGATACGAATCTTCGAGAATGCCGCCCTGCTCTTTCAGTAATATGGGAACTACATATCTACCATCGGAGTTCCGCTGCACTAAACTGGAATACATCTTTTCACACTTCTCGTCCTCCGGGTTTGCGTGAGCAACTGAGGGCGGCTCTTCGACCTCCCAAAAACTCTTAATTACTTTATCGAGCGCTAAAGTCGATGCAAACAGAGTTGTTGTCGTTGATGGTGGTCGACAACTCGGATCTAATTTTCCTGTTATAACCCAGCCAAATATGCTGTGCAAAGCAGCAGGCAGGCCTGGGCCCAGATCTAGGCGTTGCCCATCATAAAGATTGTGAAAAAGTTCAGCACCGAGGAGAAGATGTCATTGGGTTTATCAAATTCTTCATCTGCAAATATCAAATGTTTGCAAGCTTCTCGAACAGCATGGGGTATTTCCGCTGTAGGCATTTTATTTGTGATTGTGTCCATTACAATGGGGCAGATATCAAAGCGTGGATTGTCAGAATCGCGGGGTTGTATAGTACATGAAGTCACGCCTTTTATTTGATGCACAGTATTCTGGCCTAACCCCGCAACGGCAATATTACAGCGGCGCAGTGGCAGCCCGAGACGCCGAGCACAAGCGGTCGTCATAAAACAGTCTTGAGCCCCGCTATCAATAAGTGCACGAATGGTCATCGTGCCACTGGGGCCCTGCACACGAACGTTACACGTACCAAGCAGAACTAGCCCGCGACTGTTCCCTACATGCGCGCTGGTACTAGTGGAATTCATGGTGATTGCAGGATTAGTCGCAGTCACATGCAATGACTGGAGTTCCGATTCGGCCACAGCCACAGCGCCACTAGCTGGGACTACCGAATTAACTTGCTCATGGAGTAGAGTATGATGTCGCGCGTTACACTTTGTGCAGTTCGATTTAGAAAAACATTTATCTGCGCTATGGTTCGGGCGCAAGCAATTGACACAAAGGTTTTTTGATTTTATTACATTTTGCCGACCGGTTAAATTGTATGCATGAAACAATGGGCACTTATAAATTCCATGATGCGAAAAACCGCAACAAACACAATCAGGAAATTTATTCGCGTTATGATAAGATACAGCAGCTGAGTACGTCCCTGTAGTTGCCGGCTCTTCTAGTGAATTCGAGTAGGGTCCTGCATCTAAATAATGTCCCGAGTCTAAATGTGCCCCCGAGTTCACGTAGGGCACTGCATCTAAGTATGGTCCTGATTCTGAGTACGGCCCTGAATTTGTATATGGGCCTACGTCCGAATACGGTACTGAACCCGCTTCAAAGTTCGGAGAAAAGTCTGAGTGCGGCCCTGTATCAGAGTACGCCCCTGTATATACCGGCGACGACGCAGAATACGCGGACCGATATTGTTGGGTATTATTATTATTACGACTTCGCATGTCAGCGTTCCTAATGTTTTGCCCCCGCGCCTGCATTCTTGGTTGGCTAGTCGTGTTGATGGAAAATGGAACGCACGGCTCACTTGCTTCCAGAACCTTAACATAATCCTGTAAGAAATGCAACAAGTTGTCGAAAGTCGGTATCACTTCCTTGTTTTGAAACTCAAAACGTTTACGCGTGTCGAAGTCGAGGTTACGAGATGCCAAATAAAAAAGCACGAATTCACCCAAGTTCTCAATTCCTACCGCTTTGAGGGCGTTAGCCGATTCGTACAGTATACTAGTCATATTACGCAACTCATTCAAGTTGCACACTTTCATTGTTGGGTAGGTGCATATCTTATCCAGATAGTTAGTAGCTAGTATACGCTTATTGTGGAAACGATTCACTAGAGCTTTAAAAACTACACTATAATTATCAGCTGTCACCGGAACACCTTTTGCCACCGACAAGGCCGAGCCCGAGAGACAAGATAACAAATAATGAAACTTTTCGATCGCCGTTAAATTATTATTGTCATGTACCAATGACAAAAAGGTGTCGTAAAACGTTTGCCATAATTCTATGTTTCCATCGAATTTGCACAATTCAATTTTCGCCAACCTCGCTTGACCGCTTGGTTTCCGATAAGCGACAACGCTGGCGTCTGCCGACGCGTACTCGGCCGACGGCGTCGACGCCGACGGCAACGGGGAAATATTCGCAGCCACGGTTTGGATGATGTAGTACAATGTGTCGAAGGCTTCCACAGATTTATAATCGACAATTGATTTAGGATCGATTTTAATTTTCAACTCATTTATTTCGTTCACTACCTCTATATATTCTGAGCGAACATCTTCAATTCTTTTGTACCTACTTTTAAAAGCGCCGATCTTACTCTTATCCTTTTCGACAACTTTCGACAAATCATACAATATTTGAATATCTCGGTATATGTATTCCCTTTTTGCAGTAAGTAAAGTTAGTTGTGAATTGTCGTCAACCATTTTTACAAGTTGCACTGAAGGTTACTTTTAATAAAAGTAGGTAGTCAGTTATTGAGCACGAAATTAACAAAATTCTTTAACTAAACAGTACTTTCACAGAATAAATCTACAATTAGCTTAAAAATAGATTGTTCGATTGTTATAGAACTGTATAATGGAGTTTTCTAATGACTTTGAACCCAAAATTCCATAGGTAATTCGCGCTCGAAATGGACCACTTTATGGCGTGACTTGAACGTTGCCTTTTTTTGAACGTAAGCCCTAGGCCAAAAACTGTTTTTAATTGATGATAGACACTAGAGAACTGTTAAGAGAACCCTGGAAGCTTGATTTGTTGAGGAATTTGGGAAAACTTACCTCGGCCAGTGCGCCGGCTTGCCGAAGCCGCTGTCTTATTTGTTAATTCCCACTATCGAAGAGTTTCTGGTCCTGTCCACACACTCACACTAGTTCTAAATAGGGATAACACGATTGATATTGTTTTTACACGAGCTCATGAAGTATTGATGAGCTTTTTCGTTTATTTTGCAAACTCCCGCAGTCGAGTCATTCACAGGCAGTGACGGATAAACTTTTTTCTTTGGCCAGTGGCGACACCACACTTAGTAGATTGGCGAACAGCGCATTATGCGGCGCGCGATTCAAATCTTCGTTGTGATTGGCCGAGGTATAAGGAAAGGAATAGGAAAAGGAATACCAAGCTCCAACATAAGTCATAGTCTAGTCTAGTCAAGTCATACTCCTAGTGAAGTGGTGGCATCTTTACCAGAAGCTTCTATGGAGTTTTGGAAACAACACGAAAAGAAACGTTTTACCATCATTATCACACACTCATGCCTGTAATTCAGCACTTAACAAATAAAATGCCATCAATTTTATTCACTAAAACTGAAAATAACACAAGTTTTGGAAAATTATTCAAGGCGGCGACGCGATCTTTTTCGTTTTCCCGCCAAAACTTTTTATACGTTATTGTGTGTTAGCAAAAGTAACTTTTACATTCATATCTTTTCATGTCAATCTTCTGTGTGAACTATTGGGTACCTACTTATTCTGTGGTGATACTAGAAGTGTTAAAGTGAGAGAGAGAGAGAGATAGAGAGAGAGAGTTGTAGAGTGTAGAAGTGTGAAGTGTGACATCTGTATTTACTACAATTAAATATCTATTTTCCCCTATGAATCTTTCATAGACATTCAAAATGATTACAAACAATAAAAATATTTTACATGGGGAGATTATTACATCACTGTAATCCGTCACAGCTTGTAAGTGATGATTCTGTTTACTTCCACATTGCAAGATTGATGGTTGGCAATAAGCGTTGTTTTCACCCAACTGTGGCTTTTTCTTGAACTGTCGGGCTGTAGTATATATTTCGGAAAAGTTTTTGTTTTTAAGATAATTTGATTTATTTTTGTTGTGTTTGTTGAGTTGAAGCTCTAACTGAAATAATTTATTCCAATTATACAATAAATAAAAAACGAAAAATCGTTTATGTATGATATTTTTCTAAGCACACATGTTTTTACGATTTAAATGAATATATGACTTATAAAGAATGACAATGTACCAACAATTGTATGACCAGTAATTAATAAAATTCAAGGAACTTATAACATTGCACACCACTGTCGTGGTAGCATGTATGAGCTATTTAATTGTAATACCAACTTATGTACTACATTCTGCAATAATTGATAATGATAATGATACAAAACTATACTATACTTCACACAAGTGTAAGCACAAAAGATGATTGATCATAAGTAAATTTGAATAATAATAGGTCTTTACCTATGAAATTGCCGTATTGCAGTACAGACTTTTTCAAACAAAAAAAAGTTTTGATTGGCTATGAATTCCAAATTCAAATTAATTTTGTTTTAAAAATATGACATTCTATTTACAATATAAGTCTTTTGTTTATTGATTAGCGTTGTATTTTCATTACATTTCAACATTTTTCCTCATAATGGATACTTTGAAATTTCGTGTAATTATGGAATATGAGTTCCGTCGTGGCACCAACGCGGCACAAACGACACGTAACATCAACGACGTTTACGGAGAGAACTGTACAAACGAACGTACAACCCGTTATTGGTTTGCTCGGTTCCGTTCTGGGAATTTTGACTTGAAAAATGAACCTCGTGGTCGTCCGGAAACTTTGGTCAACAATGATGAATTAAAGGCGATTGTGGAAGCTGATGAATCTCAATCTACAGCTGAGCTGGTCCATTTGCGACAGATTGGCAAGATAAAAAAGCTTGATAGATGGGTGCCCCACGAACTTAACGATCGCCAGCGCTACGTACGCGTCGAGACTTGCCTTGCGCTGCTTAACAGGCACAGAAATGAAGGAATTTTGAACCGAATTGTTACGTGCGACGAAAAATGGATTCTTTTTGACAATCGAAAGCGCTCAGCAAGTTGGTTAGATCCTGGTTCGGTACCAAAGCAATGTGCAAAACGAAAAATGACCCCTAGAAAGGTGATGGTCGCAGTTTGGTGGTCTAGTGCTGGTGTGATTCATCATAGCTTTTTACAAAACGGCGAGAGCATTACTGCAGATGTGTACATTGAAGAACTGACCACAATGATGGCGAAACTTGCACGTCTGCAACCAGCTTTGGTCAATCGGTCGTCTCCACTGCTACTTCACGACAACGCGCGACCCCATACTGCACAACAGACCGTCTCTAAGCTGCATGAGTTGGGTTTGGAAGCTCTCCCTCATCCGCCATACTCACCAGATCTTGCACCTACCGACTATTACTTTTTCCAAAATTTGGACAACTTTTTAGCGGGAAAAAAATTCAATTCCCGGGAGGCAGTACAAAACGCCTTTGAAGAGTTTGTTGTCTCCAGTCCTGCTGATTTTTTCGAGAAGGGCATCCATAAACTGCCACAGCGTTGGCAAAGATGCATTGATTGCAGGGGTGATTACTTTGAATAAAAGAAATAAATAATTTCGAAAAAAAAATACTTTAACTTTTTTCAAACAAAACGGCAATTTCATAGGTAAAGACCTATAATTGAAAATCAGAGGTCCCTGTTTTATTGTTAATCTTGGTTTAATTGCCAATAATATTACTCATAAAAGACCAGTGCAGTTCCCAGATTTTAAAATATCATCTATACAATTCGCCCTATATACATAAGAAAGTCTTAGCTGGAATAAAAAACAAAAGACGAGATCTAACAAAATCGTCACACAGAGCTCACGTACTACTGTTACTCCAACCACTATTTAAAGTGGACCAATAATAGTAACAATAATAATAATAATAATAACCTATTTATGTCATCGCTAGGCTGTATATAAGCGGGAACAGTACACAAGTCAAGACAAGCCGTCTTGTGGAAAGCAGATTGTAGAGAGACATTGTACATAACATAATACTATTTTTTGACAGCCTCTGTAGTGTGGTGGTTGATCAGGTTGGTTCATAATCTGGAGGTGGACCTTAAGACTTCAGACCTAAGACTTCCTGTACCTAGTAACCTAAAAACTAAGAGTACCATGATATCACAACACCCAGACTCAGAACAAGTAAATGCCCTTTTTTTACAAATACTTGGTCTTGTCACGGGAATCCCTCCACCTCCAGATTATGAACCAACCTGATAAACCACCACACTACAGAGGCTGTCAAAAAATAGTATTATGTTATGTACAATGTCTCTCTACAATCTGCCTTCCACAAGACGGCTTATCCTGACTTGCGTACAGTTCCCGCTTATCTACTTTCCGCAGGGAGGGCTTACCGTGGTATATCAGCAATCTCTTATAATATATGCCTCCTCGATATTATTCACCTGAGATGTACGTAAGTATAACCTTCTCATCTCAACGCCGGGTAGACGTTTTAATATAGGAGCTTGGAATTTTAACAGGAAAATATAACTTTTGCGTCGTAAATTTTATTTTCAATGCACGAGGACACAAAGTGAACATTGTTTTATATAAACAAAGAGTTTTATTCAGATGTAAAATAAAATACTTTTGAGCTGTATGTAGTTTTATAAATAAGTTCATAAACTCCTATTGTCTTCCTATAAAAGGGAATGTGAGGAATTTATTTAAAGAAAATCCATTTTAATTATGATAAGGATAAATAGACGAAATGCTTACTCCATACATTTTTCGTTATATATAGCTAGCTTCTGCCCGCGGCTTCGCCCGCGTGGCCTATAGGAAACGAAGATTTTTTTTATAGATAATTCAACCACCTATCTCACCCTCTTAGGGGTAGAATTTCGTAAAACCCTTTCTTAGTGGATACTTAAATTATACAAAAAACACACCCTCCAAATTTCAAGTGTCTAGGACCAGTAGTTTAATGTGCGTTGATATATAAGTCAGTCAGTCGACTTTGAATTTTATATGTATAGATTAAGTTATTTTTAATCCAATGCTAACACCTTAGCATTATTATTCATTTTATGGATCTCTATATATTACGAAGTACCAGGAGACCAGAGATACTACGGAGATTAGGGTTAAAAGAAATAATAATAACGTTCGTCAATAAAATGTACCAGGAGGCTAGAAATAATGAAGAGATGAAATATCTGCATTAAACGTGTGTTTAATTCAGCCTATTTTCTAACTGTGTGTAATCAATATTTTTGAATAAGTCACGTTTCCACATATAATATGAATTTGTGCTCACTAACCTCACGGGTTAGCTTTGAAAATTTTTTTTCAATATCAGACTCTAATCAAATTCGTTTATGAATAACATTCGTTTGTCTGTATTTACAGGCACTTCATTCAATTTACAAAAATTTTAATAAACTTTCCAATCTTTTTTTCACATCGTGTTTCGAATTGAGTACTTTCTAGCGAAATTTTACAATTCTATAACGCCCAACGATCACATACATCAATCCTGGACCCTAACAAGGATTCCCTATGTCTACGGACCCAGGAATTACGAGGACCATGGTCCCACAACACCCAGAGTCAGAACAAGTATTTGCGTTTTTTTTTTCTGTGCTCAAATACTTGTCCTGCTGCGGGAATTGAGCCCATCAATTATATCATCTCCGGGTTATGAGCCGATCTACTCAACCACCGCACCACAGAGACTGTCATAAATAACAATAGGCAAGTCTTATCTATTTCAATAAAGAGATTCTGGCAACATTGGCAAAAACATTAAAGTACCGCACCCTCAAAATTCATTTCCGAATGTAAACCAACAATCTAAGTGTTTATTATTTTTCCATTAGCCCTTTAAAAGGAAATTGTAGCGGTAAATAATACCATAATCACTTCAGCAAAACGATTTTGTTAGGATGGACGGAAGTTTTAATTTAAACAATATTGCTTTATCATTATTTCATTAAATATTATAAACAATGTTTTGGAAAAGAATTAGTAACACGAAGTTTTGCAAATATCCATAGGCAAAGGTGATCCGTTCATCATTAGGCGGGCCGTTTCTTGTTTGCCATCTACTGTTACATTTTAAAAAGTTGTTTCGGTAGCATAAGAGTTACTCCCAAATTAAGGGAGTAGGATAAAAATAATAAGCGCTAGGGTAGGGCACTAGTATTGTAAATAAGTGCTAGGACTTTTCTGCAAAATTCGTCTAGGTTGCCAGTTATTCTGCCGCCAAGCAGTAGTGTGCAAGCACTACTGTGTTCCGGTTTGAAGGGCACTGTAACTAGTGAAATTACTGGGCAATTGAGACTTTATAACCTGATCTCACACTCTAGTAATCTTATTACGAGGCTGTGCTGATGTCTCAGAATGATGTGCGCAGTGCAGTGTCACTCGTAACTCTGTTTTGGGGTTCCGAATGACACTGTTCTGTTATGGGCAGCCGTGGCGCTTAACATTAGGTGAACGACGAGTTCGTCACATCACTCAGTAGCATAAAAAAAAAATTGCCATACGAAGTTATTGGTGTCGAAACTACTTATGAATAGTTTAATCTCTTTTTATTAGTGTTCAATAACTTTGCAGACAAGTATTCAACGGAGCTTTTGTACAAGTCTGTAAAGAGTCATTTCTTCTAGAAAACCCTATTTTTATCTTTGATACTTTTTCTCATTGATACTAAGGTATTGTGGTAACAGTATGGATACTCTATAAAGCACAAAATGTTGGTTTACACATTATAAACGCTTTTGTGAAATAAACAAATAATTTAAACCTATGTTTAAAACAATTTTTATTTCACATTCATTAGTCAAGATAGACGAAAAAGGTATAAAATCATTAAGATATTTTCTGTTTAACTTTTTTTTTAAATTTAATTTAATTTTTTTAACTGTAAGTAAAAGCAATTTTTTTTATCTGCGATAAGGCCCTGTTTATGATTTATAGCAGTACCGTTGCTCGGCGTAATCAACATTTTTTTTAATATTTGATAAATTTAAATTTATTAAAAAAATAATTTAATTAATCTAATCTCATTAATATTAAAGAAAAATGAAATTATAGAAAGAAATATAACATATATTATAGAAAGAAATTGTAGTAAATGAAAAGTTAGTTTTTTTAGTTTGTACTGTGAACCCATACTGTTAATAAGATGCGGTATCATGTACATTGAACTCATAACGTTAGATATACACTGGCGACACCCGCTAGCATTACTTTGCAACTTTACGCCGACGGGGTTCAGCACAGTCTGAAGGGACAACGAGGGAATTTTTGGAATTGCTTTTGTAAACTGAGCCTTGTTATTTTATGAGAAATGTCTGGGATGTGCTTGGGTTTGGAAGGCTCTATTAGATATAGGTATTTGGGACGAAATAGAAGAGATTTCTACTTTGTCAAAAGGTGTTTGAAATTTGATTTCAATTATCACACACACAATTTTTTTTATTGAAAACTACTTTTTTTAGTTTGAAAACTATCGTATGTCACATTTTGCAAGATAAATAATGGCTAAACTCACGTCAATTAAACAGTCAATTGAAAATACGTCGAAAACTCGTAACTGTTACGTGTGTTGACGCTCGCGAAAGCCGCCGCGGCTTGCGTTAGTAATTGGCTCCCAGAAGAAGGACATCGAATATGTCTGAAACCTGGTAGAGTAATTTTGACTTTTTAACTGACGTGAGTGAAGCCGTTATTTATCTTACAAAATACTTTTTTCATTGTTTGTCTTTTATTCAATCTGCTGTGGACATAGTTAAAACCTTCAAGATACCTAATTCATAGTTAGATGAGTTTCTTAAAGTCTCCATTGGCTGACTCATGAATGGCTGGCGGTTTGTGATCGTTTGTGGACAAAAGATAACAAACATTTATGTCTTTCGTTCGCCTGATGTTAAGCGACACGGCCACCGGTGGATACTCAAAACTCCAACATGATAAGTTTCGTATGACTGCTGCACTGCGCACATCATCCTGAGACTGTGAGATCAGACCGTAAACTCTCATTTGTCCAGTAATTTTACTAGCTACATTGCCCTTCAAACCAGAACACAGTAGTGCTGGCACACTGTTGCTTGGCGGCGGAATAACTGTCAAAGCGATGGTACCTACCTAAACGAACTTTGCAGAAAAGTCCTACCATCTAGTAAAATCCCTTACCTAATTCGTAAATTTAGACTTTATTATATTTATTTGGCATGGCAAGACGAGTCTTCTCCGTTAAGATAATAATAAATATTGAATAATAAAAAAGTTGCTCCAGAAAATTTATTACGTGTGGCGCAAAAGGCATACTCCAGATTTGATTACTATTGATTTGCGCACCAAATGAGTTGTACAGCTTCGGGCTCGTTGCCCAATTACCAGCGCAGAATAAATTATTGTACTTACCAGAGAATTGTTGGAAAATATGGATTTCCATTTAATTATCCAGACAGCCTCCGTAGTGTGGTGGTTGACAAGGTTGGTTCATAACCCTGAAGCGGAAGTTCAATTCCCGTAGGACAAGTATTTGTGCATATAAAAAAAGCTCAAATACTTGTTCTGAGTCTGTTTGTCGTGGGACCATGGTGCTCGTAGGTCCTAGGTTTCTAGACACAGGGAATCCTAGTTAGTGTCCAGGGTCTATGTGTGTGATCGTTGGGCATTAGCATTATTGTTATATCTCGTAAAATACTGTATTAAACATTCACCATTATAATAATAATAATAATGTGTGGACATATCACACAACGCCATCTAGCCCCAAACTAAGCAAAGCTTGTAGTTGTTCAATACATTTTAAACTCGGAAATATTTCCAAATACGGTATAGATTTCGTAAGTACCTTAATATCTCATAATACCTTAATTTTATGAAAATGATCATGTTTTAAACCAACTTCAAAAAAAGGAAGAGGTGCTCAATTCGATTGTATTTTTTAAAATGTTTCTTTCCTTAGAACTTTTGACTCGATGAATTGATTTTGATGATTGTTTTTATTTGAAAGCTGTTGTTCTGTTTTGTTCTGACAAGAGCATCCATAAGAAAACCATATAAGTCTGAAGTTGGTTTTTACGCTTTGCCATTTTTAATAATTGGGTCACTCTTGTTGTAAATAGGTACAGAAATGTTTCTGCACGTATTACTATCAACCTTTTAAATGTAAAATAAATGACAGGGGGTATTATTACCACCTGCCCCCATGTCCAATATCGCGGGGGAGACGGTAATAATTATGGGGTTCCACCACCACCGGGGCGGATAACTACATAGCATGACATCGATGACTTTGTTCAGCTATTTGTTGAGCTGTTTGATTATGATTAGATTTAATGTTGTGTGTACACCTAGAGCATTCACGCTCACTAAAAAGCTTCTTCTTGCGACGGCGTCGTGTGTCGGATCGTCTTCTTCCCTCAAAAATGGTCGAGGAGGGCGATGGCTGGCACATGCGTCAAGCTCGTGAACGGGCGCTGCTTGCGGGAGCTGGTCTGCTCGTGGTGTATACGCAAATACGCAAACAGAAATAAAGTAATTGATTTTCCCAACATAGATATAGTGTCCATAAATTTCAGAAAATAAAAAAAAAGTGTAAATAAGTCCCTCATGTATATAATAAATAATAATAATAACACAACTAACAATATGTAAGTATTATATTAAAAAAGAGCTCGAATCTAGGAGTCTGTGGTAAAGCAGCATTAAAAAAAATTCAGTTACCTTCTTCTAATAAGGAAAAACGCAATAAGGTTTTATTAAATCATGCTCTTGAAAGTTTCAAACAAGTATTCACGATTTTAAAAAGTAGTCGCTGTAAATTGATGCAAAATATATTTAAATGGTGAAAACATTTGCATTCCGTATCGCTCCGTTCAAAGCAGGAAGTGTTCCGAGTTTATCCGTCAAGTGCTCACAGCCTGGATTAATATGTACACTTTTTAAGCGCTTTCAGTTTACACTTAATTTATCGTAGAGTTTTTGCATTTGAATCCAAAGGGATATACTTTTTAAAATAGTAGCTTCGTTTTCAGCCGAACTAACGTGATTTATTTTGGATGTGTCCTTATATTTAAATGACCGAAATGCGGTCAAACTAACCACTGTCTTTGACTGTCATAAACAGCTAATGTTCTCCAAATTAGTCAATTATTCAAGATAGCAACAAATTATTTGGGTGTTGTATGTTCTACTAAATATATTATATTTCTTCACATTATTCGCGATATAAGTATAATTATAGCGTGTAGTTATAGTATCCCTACGACAAGGTAGTACCGTACGAGTTTCAGAGTAAAATCGATTTTTTATTTGGTTTAACCCTAAATTAAGCAAAGCTTGTACTATGAAGATATCGCTCTAAGCGATAAGACCGCATGTTGTACTAGTACTAGTTTATTATGTAAGTTTTTCTTTATGTAAATTGTTTTCTTTTTTACGGTGTACAATAAAGTGTTGATCTATAAGTGATACGATACTTATATGTTTTTTTTTGTTCATAAATACATAAATGTTATAATATAACACAATATGAATACAGTACAATACAATACAAAACTTCTTGTTGTTCACCAGACATGAAAATAGATAAAGATCGGTAAAAGCAAACTATTCCAGTCAACCTTTGGATTGAAATAATTATTGAAGATATAGAGTAGGTAGTGTAAACAAAATTAGGTGAATTGAGTTAAACAAAAGTTAATAAAAATAAAATAATAAATATAATAGATTTATTGAGTACATAATAATTTAAATATAACTAATGCACATATATTATATATATATGTATAATTATATTTCTATATTTATACAGAGTATAGGTAATTAGATAGAAAAAATCTTTCGGAGGCAGAATGCTGCTGCTCATTCCATTGATATTAACTTAGGCGGCTCCAACGCCCACAGGAGGAAATGGAGTGGTAACATTTTTACGCCCGGACACATGGCAAACAGTATATCTTTAGCAGCTATTTTAGCAATTCTCCAATTTCAAACCACACAACATCATTTTCATTGAATTGATAAACACTGGTTTAATCATTCGCGTGAAATTTGTCTCTCATTTTTTTCCAATTGATGTGTCAATCAGCTGTTAAACGCTCAAATGGCGGACTGAGTGCCAACCAAGAGCTTTGTGCGTCGATATACCATTATGTGCCATAATTATGAGGCATAAGTGTGATTCATAAACGTTTGGAAAAATAATATGCACCACACACCTAAAACCCCGCTGATAGAAAAGAAAAGGTAATTACAAAGTGATCGATGTTATACATTCAACTTTATAATAGCTATAAAATTATTTATTCTTATTCAAACCTTGTTTAAAGATTGAACATCTCTGAACTTAAATGCTCATTATAGCAGATCCTCGTGTTTCTAATATAAAAGTCGTTTGTTGAAAATCTGAGTGTCCTTTCACGTTAAAGAGAATAAATAGAGATCAAAACGAAAAGCCGTGTCCTTAGTCCCCGCCAGCGTTTTTGCTTTCAATTAATCTTAAACAACGCGCTTCTTACTCGGCATAGTATTATCTAAAAGGTTTCCACTTCAATATCTCTGATAAATAATTTATCTAGTGAAGGGCAACGTTTCACCTCATAAAATGCTCGCAGAGTTCTTCAGCTTACGATCCACGTGAAACGTTATCGCTTCCTTTTTGATGCGCTTTTTGAGGAACAGCAGCTTTATGTTTTCTTTTTATTATCTTTAGAGATAACCGAAGCGGTAAAGTAGGGTGGTGATTCAATGAACGACGCCGAGGAAAGATGTTTTTGTATCAAATGAAACGTTCAATGTGAATTCAGCTTAGGATTATTTAAGACGATGTGTGATTGAGCTACTAAAGAAGGAAATGGTTTGCTTTATTCTTTTTTTTTGTTGTCTTTTATTGATAATTAAAATTTATAAATTTAAAAGTTTTCCGACGATGTACGATGATACTTTTTTAATCCAATATTTAGTTATAATAGTTTGGGAAATACTTTTTAGTAATTTTTGATTACTCGAGATTATCCCGAAGTAGAGAGTTAGTCTTCAACTGTGGATATCTTCCGGCTGATGATGTTATCTCAAAATAATTTAATAAAATACAAAAATTTAAGTTACACCAAATATACATTTCCCTCATTCTAATCAAAAAACTGTCTGGTAATACGAAATGATTGTAACTATTTTCAATTATCATTTCAGGAAGCTTTATCGATCTAAACTCCGAAACTCTTAAGAACTATAAAACCAATAATCGAAATTATATTTGTCATAGGGCAAATAAATATCTGCCCACTGCCCAAGTTTGCTAATTCGGATTTGGGTGAAATCGAGTAACTTGCAAAGTTTATTGTGTCACAGCTGGGTTTAATAAAGATTTTCGGTTCGGATATTATATTCAGAGATATTGCTTAGCTCTGAGCTTGGTGTATTTGTGATTTTATTAAGTTTGCCGGGTCAGTTCGAGTTCTGCAGGTATTGACAATAGGTATTTTCGGAGATCTTCTGGTGGACTCATTTGTGGACCCTTCTACACCTATGGTAGAATTTTCCCTTTCCATCAAATTTCTTCCATACCAGGGAGAATATCGTAAATCCTGGTTACGATAAACGTTTCCTGCTGTTATATTCAAGGTGAGTATTAGTCTCTGGTGGTAGAATATTTCTAGAAAAGGGGATATGGCTTAAGCCGTTGCCGGGATAAGAGCATAGAGAAGTCTGCGTCCACTGGAAGGGTGGACCCTATGGGAAATTGTGACCGTTCTAGTTAATCTACGGGAGCATGACTTACTCCAGGGCTGAGAATTTGTCTTCACGAGAAGAAAAAGAAAACGAATAGACATTAAAATTAGTGATGCATTGTTTTGACTATTGACTGGAACAAAAAAAAACCACCTGATTCAGTCAAGACCGTTTACGATTACCGTAAGTACCGAATACCGTTCATAAGAAAGCGTTTGCATCTCACTAAAAACTGACGCACGAAGAACCGTCACAACTAAATCCTTTATCAATATCTAACGCTTACGAAACTCAATTATTTTCTACCACATGTAAGAGCATGGTTAAGGCTTACACGTCGTTTCTATTATGCGACACAATATGAACATTGTTTCAAAATTTAATATCATGCGTTACAAGGGAGGTTTACCGAAAATTAATTTAATTTTGTGACGATGTGTCACATTCTCAATTGATATTAACATACCCTGGGATTTCTCGCAGGGTCACGTAAAGTTTATGTTGCAGATTTCTTAAGATATCTGTACTAAAGTTTAACAGCTCTAAAGTTTGCACTTAGTCATAGTCATAGTCATTTATTAATATAAATAATAATACACGTCAAATATAAACAAAGGTACATAGGTACATAACAAATTATTTTCATTTGTATGACTATACATTTAAAATATATTATTATTATGATTACCAAATTAAATTGTATAACAATAATAAATACAAAAAGATGTGAATTAAAAACATGTCAAAATAAATTAACAAAAAAAATGTAAGGATAAAATAATTAATCTTTAATCACACACTTAGTCACAAAAAAAATAAAAAATTAAAAAAAGAAAAATTCTTTAGTCACAAAAATCCACTAATAACTGAAATTAAAAATGTAATTGCAATGACAGCCTCTGTGGTGTGGTGGTTGAGCAGGTCGGCTCATAACCAGGAGGCGGCGGGTTCGATTCCCACGGCAGGACAAGTATTTGTGCACAGAAAAAAAGGGTTAATACTTGTTCTGAGTCTGGGTGTTGTGGGACCATGATCCTCGTAGTTCCTGGGTCCCTAGCCACAGGGAATCCTAATTAGGGTCCAGGATCTATGTATGTGATAGTTGGGCGTTATCAATGTCACTTCAAATTTATTTCATTATTTATTATTTTCCAAAAATTCAACATAGTTGTAGAAGGTTACACTGCACTTATCTCGTTATGTTCTATTTATGGGCGACAAAAAACAATTTCAATCATTTTCATTTTCAATCCTGTATTTGCAATTTACTGAAATATATAGTGAACAATATAATGATCTGTATTTACTGAAATAATTGTAATGCAATTGCAAGTGGAAATAATAAAACTCTATGTAAATTCCATATAAAGCAATACCATTTAAAAAAATCAAACAAAGTAATTTGGTATGTTATTACTATCATTTAGAATTGATTAAAAACCATTTATATGAAAAAAATCAAAGGTATCATCAGTATGTATGTAAAAGTAGCATGATATTATTATTTTTTATTTCTGATTCGGTCATCGTTTGGACGCGATGGCACCTGATGGAAATGATGCGGTACGATGGTGCATTGCATAGAATAGCTATCGGCTTTAAATCCTGAATTATTAAGTACAATAATACTAAAGCGTGGTTAGAGAAACTTTTGTTATAACGGAAGGAGGTCCATGGGTTTGCTAAATTAATGATATGACTTGTATACGATGTATTAATTAAAAAGATATTTACAAAAACCAAATGCGGATTCAAATTCTCTAATCTAGAGTCTCTATCAACAATATTCATTGCCCCTAGCAACTAGCTGGAAAGATTTTCTGAGTCTGGTATAGAAACTTTTTCGTGGGCTAGCACGCCACAATACATTAACGCAGTCGATAAATTGCGATGTATTAAATTTAATTCCAAGCTATTTTACATTAAGTACGGCTATAGTTTCATCACTTTTCCTTTCCCTTTGATGTTATAATTGGATTTGAAGAGGGGTTTTCTGAATGTTATTAGTGCTCGTAGCTTTTCAGGTGGAAAAACTCCATGGCCCATGTATAATTCTGTGCAGGAGCTTTGTTACTCGTTATGTTCGAAATATAATAAAACTATTTGTACTAACACCAATTTTTATTGTTATTATATTTATTATTATATTTTCTATATTAATGAATGATGTGATGAACTAGTCGTTCACCTAATGGTAAGCGACACGGCCCTCATTAACAATTGAAGGGGTGAGAATAAAAAGGGTTTAACTGACTTTTTTTTCACAAAATGACTTATGGGTATCGTTGGATTCAGCGTGAAATTATTTACAATAATACATTCTCAAAATACCGAAATGAAGCTTAAATCTCGAGATTTTCAGTTAAAAACGGTTTATCTGAAACACGAGTTCGCTTAGCATAAAAACATTATTATATTTATTATATTATATTATATTTTTACAGTAATTGTATGAATTAGTACTATATTTAGTATTTTCAAATAGAATTAATACATTTTCAAGCAACTGAAACTTACATAAACCTTTTCTATTACCTTATAAGCACTCTACATGAAAATGAAGCCGTTGAAGTTTAAAGTCAATTTTCTCGAAACTATCAATTTGAGAGTTAAACCCTTTTTATTCTCAACCCTTCAATTGCACTGTCACTCGGAATTCTACCATAATGTAATGTTTCTTATTTTTCAATTGAATGAGAAAATGTTGACCGAAGGCTTAACGAGTATCAAATATTCTAGGTCTGTGGTCGTGGCTAACTTTTTTAACACTATGATAGATTTACGTTTTTTTTATGTTATGGAATGACGTGACGAGCTAACCGTTCGCCTGATGTTAAGCGATACGGCTGCCCATATCAGTTGCAGTGTCACTCGGAACTCTAAATTATAGAGTTTCGCATGACACTGCACTGCATACGTCATCCTGAGACATCAGCACAATCTAGTAATAAGATTACTAGACTGCGAGATCAGGTCATAAAGTCTCATTTGCCCAGTAATTTCAATAGCTAGTGCCCTTCAAACCGGAACACAGCAGTGCTTGCAAACTACTGCTTGGCGGCAGAATAACTGGCAAAGCGGTGGTACCTACCTAGACAAACTTTGCAGAAAAGTCCTACTACCTATTATGACCGTTCGACCATTTTAACCAATATTATTTATTACTGAGTATATCATAAGTATTAATTTGACTTCTTTTATTGCGCCATGGGGGCCACCGGTGACCTCAAGCTAGAGGTATATTTAAATGCTTTTGAGCGCCGCCATATTTCTTGTTTATTTTGCGTATGCTAGTGAAGTGACCGGTGTGGCGACAGCGACTTTGCAGTGGGACAGAGCTACACAGATAATTTGATTTTTTAAATGAAAAAAATTCAAGATTGCTTTGAAAAATGTTGAATAAAAAGGTAAATACGTATTTTAATTATTTTATTACATATTTTTAAAATTATAATCTTGATCAAATAATCATATCTGACTTAAAATATCTTATAAAAAAAATATAACTGTTATTATCATCATCACAATAGCCAGAAGACGTCCACTGCTGAACATAGACCTAACATAGGTTTATCTAGATTATGCATATTTTATTAGATATTATAATAATTATGTTTTTAGCTTCAAATGACTGACACATAAACAATTTTTTGTTTTGAATTAATTATCATTTTTTAATTGGCAATTATAAATACGTAATAAAATAAAATGTGACCACATTGCACACCATCTACTCCTACTAACATCTGATCCTGTCCGCCCAAAGGTTGCCTGGAAGAGAGCGCTTTTAGTGATATCTACTACAAGTTATTTTGTAACACTTATTAAGTACGTTGTATACAATACAGAGGTTTTGTTTTGTTTAGAAGTAGGTTTTGTAAAAAAATAAATGCCTAAGCCTCTAGGTTCTAAATTCTGAAGTTTTCAAGGTGAACTCTACGTCTCCCAAATAAATTGCTTTCCAAAACATATTAGGATAAAAGCATTTCGACGGATTAAAAGTTGATCCATTGTAGCGTCCCACACTTCCCGCAACAATAGGTTGATTGATGACTGTATAGTGTGTTCCCTCTCTAATCCCATTTATTTCTATCATAAATCAAATTACCATAACAAATTCATCAGTAGATTTACATCATTTAGAAATACATGAGATGATGATAATAAAAAAGAAATAAATTTATTGAATACTTGCCTAAAATTTAAGTACTAAACGGTTATATTAATACACATCTATATATATAAAAGAAAGTCGTGTTAGTTACACTATTTAATAATAATAATAATATGTGTGGACATCTCACACAACGCCATCTAGCCCCAAACTAAGCAAAGCTTGTGCTATGGGAACCAGATAACTGATACAATACTTAGATACTTTTTTTTTGTTTGTAAATACATACATAGAATACAATATAACACCCAGACACAGAACAAACACCTATGTTCATCACGCAAATGTTTGTTCTGGGTGGGAATCGAACCCACAACCCACAGTTCAGAAGGCAGGGTTACTACCAACTGAGTTATCGGGCCAGTCAATATAATAATAATAATTTATAATTCAAGAATGGCTGAACCGACTGGACTGAAAATTAGTGAGGTGGCAGCTTAGAACCAGGAGACGGACATATAATACTTTATATCCCGCAGTAAAATTAAATTTTTAATCAACAAATTTCTACTAAATTATTCTTCGCGTCGGATGGTCCCAGAGCTAGCACATACTTCGCTCAGAAGCTAAGTCTTAGGGTAATGCTGCCAGTATTTTGGGAACCTTACCACGCGGTGGTGAGTTGGATAATGTATTCATATAGTAAATAATGTTTTTAGTTGTAACTTAATTTTTGATGTAATAATATTTTGTATACCTAGTTATCAAATTACGAATATGATGAACAAGTATGACATTTGGTGATTGTAGTCGGTTTAATCGCTTTTTAAAGGTATTATGCTACAAAATTCTGCAGGCGTTTGTGCGCGAATCGTCACCCACCGCAAACGCTGCGGCGTCCAATCAAATCAGTTATCAAATTGTTCGAATTAAGCATTGGTAAATGGGAACAGTCTGGGAATAGTAAACGTTCCTGTGAACTGCGGCGCTAATTAGTGATTAGTACCTTCGTTAGGGTTCCATCGAATAAAGCTTAGTTGCTCTATAATTTGATTTAAATTGATTGGTGTGATTTGAAAATGAGAGGAATCGATGATGGCCATTAACTTACTTATTAATGCACCAAATTAGTAAATGTTGTTGCATAAAGTACCAACCTCAATTACAATAATAATTGTCTAGCATTTGAGCACGCTCTCACCTGACGGGAAGTGACAATGCGATCGCTGGTGTAGCATGTTAGCCAAGTAAAAAATAATAAATATAATAATAAAAAATAATATTCATGCGCTCTCGTCATCATTTGCCTAAAGACACCCACTATTGAGCACAGGCTTCCCCATATAGTGTCACTTAGAGTGCCTGCTTGCCTCTTGCTTTCAACGACTCCTCGTTGAAACGCTACTCGAGAACCTTTCTTCCCCATCGAATGTTGGTCGGTTAGCGTTACTTGTAAACTCAAGCAAGTGGTTACTTGTAAACTCTAAAAAGTCTATCAAGTGCATAGTTCAACCACGCTATTCAGGCTATTAGCCTATTATTACTTCTGTACCAGTGCTATAGTGCTTAACGTGATTTAGCCGCGTTGATTCATTATAATGTGTTTTTAACTTGTCTTTAGAAACTGTAATATTGAACCTTGATCATTATCAAATAAGTATATAATTAACAAAATACTGCTCAATAAAAATAATGTAATAGGTACTTACTGTTACATAAAAAATATTGGTATTAATTAATTTTATTTTTATTATATATTATCCATTAATTATTAAAGGGCATATTTTTAAAATAGGTACCTAATTAGCTTGAACAACACTAAGATTGAATCTACTAGGCGGTAGGACTTTTCTGAAAAGTTCAAATAGGTAGGTACCACCGCTTTGCCAGTTATTCTGCCGCCAAGCAGTAGTGCGCAAGCACTACTGTGTTATGGTTTGAAGGGCAATGTAGCTAGTGAAATTACTGGGCAAATGATACATTATGATCAGATCCCACAGCTTAGTGATTTAATTACCAGAATAGAATAGAATAGAAAAACTTTTATTGCGTATATCAACATAAAATAAAACTAGATATTATAGTACTATAATAGGTAGCTTAACATCAGGTTAACAACAAGCTCGTCACGTCATTTATTAACATAAAATAAAATTAAAGTCAAAAATACACTAAGGTAAATTAAATTTTCAAACACTAAGCTAATTCAGTCGTTCTCATAAACCAAGTTTTTTTTCAGCTTGACTGTTCTTCCAGTCAATTCGGTTAATTAAGCAATTTAAACTTCGCCACGATGATCAGCCATCATTGCTTAATTCTGTGGAAATCGGTAAGCAAAGCATATTGTTCGCAACTCTGATTAATCTTGAAGAACCTCCAAACTTTTGGTTTCTACCTCATTTGAAGTTACTTCAGAGATTAAAAGATAATGCTGTGTTAGAATGTTTTGATTTCAATTACACCGTATTGTTTTCCTTTCCTCGTTCAATCGACGAAGAAATCAAGAAATTTCATGGCTGAAATTTGTTTTGTCTGTATTCCACTTACATCTCCTCGTAAGGGATTCCAGGCACTGAGTCCTATATAATAAGAGGTTTTCTTTGATTAGACTGTTGAAAGGATAACGTATTTAGCTAATTAATAATTTTTATTAAAATTTTGTAATTACAATAAAATTGAATACCACTATGTTGTAATAACAGAGTAAAGACAAACAGTGTCTAAAGACTAACCGTAACATTATTAAAACATTAAAAACATTTGCGTCAAAGAGTTTGCCCTACATTCGACCTCACAACTCGCCATTTGCCGCCCAGAGGTGCCATGAGCTGCTAAAATATTATCAAAATAATATTATGTTAAACAAATTCAAAATTAAACGTCGTAACAGAAACCACAAAACGCAAATATATTCAAATCTTGCAGAGGTCCCAGAAATTAATTACATTTGTTACTCTAACAAAAGGGCGACCTTTACTGAATGCTCGTTATAAATGATCGCAGACCGCGTTTTAATTTGAACAAGGTATGGAAATGTTAATGCTATAAAAAGTTGACAAATTAGCTTCGAACTTTTGGTGAAATACTAATGACCTGCCGAAGGCTCCCAGCGCTCCATTTTGTGAGCCATAAAAAGGTGACCTGAAATTTGGAAGCAGACCGGATGGTACTTTTGGCCTAGCTTTTTATTGTTCTTCCCCAACAAAAAGGTATTTGGGCTTTTGAATATTTTGTGAAGTAAAAAAGTAATGGTCGTAGGATCTTGGATTTTTTTTACGAAAAGGTTATATACATTTTTTATTGTAGAGGACTATAATAATAACTATGTATACTGCCTGCTACGTTATTTAATACGTAAGCTAAAGCTACTTTTTTAAATAACACATAAACATTTAAATTGTCTTATAAAAATTTTCAGTAAAAACACTTTATAATGTCAATATGATTATGATAATGATTGCTGGTTTTTAACCGATTGAAGTAGAATTTTGGATTTGTTTGTTTCAATACGCAGTCTAAGAAAATGATTATTATTTTTTCTTCTTTTAAGTGTACCAACTACATTAAATACGTATAAATTAGTCTACCATTATTCTTAAGTTTTTTATATAAATTGGAAGAGACTGAATCCCACGACACAGGTCATCCTAGTGTAGGATCCAGGGATCAACCCTATACTATGTTTTTTTTTTAAATGTTTGAATAAATAAATTATTACTATTATTATATATAATTTAAAATTCATTTCAAAAACAAGTACAACAACTGCGGAGAAAAGCATGTCTCTCTCTACCAAAATATATTGTTAAAAAAATTATCCAAATGGTTAAAAAAAATTGTTACTTTTTAACAACATCTCTCCTTAAGTCATTACAGAAAATTATCAGTTTTATGGTATTGTTCTTGGTAATTATTTTTCAACAAAATGTTTATAAAAAAAAATCGTAAAAAATCATTTATTAAAACAATCGTAACAAATAATAAGCTAAGTCTTCTTATTCGGCGGGGTGCTGCCAGTATTCTCTGGGAACCTTACCAAGCGATGGTGAGTTGGATGACGTTTTTTATTTTGTACATAATGTTTTTTTAATTATACATTTTAATTCTTATAAAAAAATGTATTTTTGTTGTAATTTAATGTTATTTTTATAAGGTAATTTATAAATGATTAAGTATGTCTATTTTTAATTACATCAACAATTTAAGTCTTCAAATAATTTCAGTAGAAAGTGTATCCCAAAGTTTTCTCCAATTTGAGTCGGATTCCATCTTGTTACACTTTGATCCAACAAAACTAATCACATCGTCTACGATTTGTCTTCATTACGTAACTTTCCCAGAGAAAAAATATTAGAGAAGGAAAGTTGCCGCGGAAATAAATCCAAGCCATCATCTCTTGTGGCTCCCGTAATTTTATTATGAGGGAACAATTCAGAAATTACTTAGAGGTAGAGTGCATCATCTGAAAAGTAAACAAAGAGAAAAATAAAAACTTCAATTACGTGTATAAACAAATATATATGTTGGTAGCAGACATTATAATACTGTACGAGCTTCTGCCCGCAGCTTCGCCCGTGGCGTGGCCTATGGGAAAATAATTCAACCACCACTTTCACCCTCTTAAGGGTGGTATTTCGAAAAATTTTCTTAGCGTATGCCTACGTCATAACATCTACCAGCATGCCAAATTTCAACTCGATCCGTCCAGTGATTTGGGCTGTGCGTTGATAGATCACTGTCAGTCAGTCACCTTTAAGTTATATATATATAGGAGTACGGGCTAGGCATGACGGGCAAAATATAGAACTATAGGCCTTCAGCATGCGCACCGGGCCGCGTCCGGAGCAAGAATGATCCGTAGTATATCGAGCGCTCCCTTTATATAGCCAGATGGGTGGGGTAGTGATGACAGTTGCCGGTGTTGCCACTGTAATAAATTTAAATGTTACCACAGGGTAAATTACGGTACTGCCCGCTGCGCATAGTGTTTATAACTGGACGTTGCCGCCGTCATATATTTAGATTAGTGTTACTGTACTCGTTATCAAGTGGATATAAATACGTAACACTATCATGTATTGTGTGCTGATGTACCTATAGGTACCAGAGTATTTATATGAAATCCAGCTCAGCGTCATTAGAAGCATTTATAAGGATTTCATGCAAATATTTTACGATACTGAGTACATCTATATAGCCACTTGAGTAAAACAATAATAGCTTAACTTATTTTGATTTTTCTATTAAAACTACAAAAACTAAAATATTTTCTTTCTTCTACAAAGAATATATATGGTTATTCAAATATTCAGCGATAATTAAAACACATTTTTAACAATTTAAATAGCTAGACTAGTTTTTCAGTGAAATAATAAGAAACAATATTTATTTGGTATCCATATTTCACGTAAAACACAAAAAAACCGCAAATAAAATAAAAATAAAATAATAAAATTAATAATCAACTTTAGCAGGACCCTATAGATACCTCCTATCAATATTGACCTATCTCTCTGTAATTTGATTTTTGTATTTATTTCATTGACATATTAATTTATTCATATTAGAAAATGTATCATACTTACATAAACAATTATTATAAGAACTGAATGTAAACACCTGACTATCATAAGTGTACCTGCGTGATGTGTTGTGTACCTACATGAATAAATGAATCGACCTGACTCGTAAAAAATGTGTAATGGCGCGGTCTTTTGTGTAGGACGATTTGCGGCGAGATGGAGCGATGATGTGCGCAAAGTAGCTGACAGTACTTGGAAAAATAGAGTTAAAAACCGAGCTCATATATAGATAAGCTGATATGATAATTATGATACAGTCATATTATGCAGATTTAAATGGGGTTTTTTAGTCCACTAATCCCTATTGAAGAGGAAAACCGGTGGGTTTTATGTACATATAACACTTAGTTATATTGTAAGCTCAATAGACCATTAATGATGATTGGTAAGAAACCCTTAAAGAGGAAAACCCAATCTTATGCAAATCATGCATTAATTAAGATACGTTAACTATATCATAATGTTATCGTATCTGAAACTAGAGTACTCCAAAGCTCCATTTTCCAATATTAAAATCTATCGAAATTGGTGGTCGGGCTACTAAAAGTCTCGTGGCTAAGAGCCTCCTTGAAAATTGGTGTTATATTCTATGTATATATATACAAAAAAAGTGTATAAGTATTTTATCAGTTATCTGGAGCCTTGCCTCGCCTACACCCTGTGTAGGCGAGTGTTGCGATAGACGGAGTAATTTCGCTGTCATGCCATTTTGCTCTCTTTTCCGCAAGCTTACACCAAATGCAGCAGAAGAAAATGTTGCAAATAGTGTGCTTATTTGCACCGCTCTTAGCATATTGAAATTGCTGTTATGGGAATCAGTGGCTCTAGTATCAGATGAACGATTAGCTCGTTACGTTATTCATTAAAATACAAAAATACTAAAAAGAATTTAGATTAAATTGGCAATGTTCTAAGCTTATAACATTACAAAGGTTACAATACTTTTTTAAATCAGACAATGATTTCAATCTAAATCTATGCTAGAATATTTGCGTGTAATGTAACAAAATTTCCTTGCATCTGACGTGATACCAGATACTATGGACCATACGTATATTATGTCCACTCTGAACAAACCCAAGTTACGGCGTTCAGAGATAAGTATACTGACTGTTGCGTATTCTGTGGCACTGCGACGTAGATAGGTAGGCTGTCTGGCATTGTGCCAAACGACTTGTTCTGTTCAACCCGTTGTGAAATGTTTTCTAAAATTACATAGTTGAGTACAAAATGTCTCCTACTTCCAAATATATTACAACGAAAAACAAATGTTTTTTATAATATTTTTTTAATGATAATGAATGATGTGATGAGCTAGTTGTTCACCTGATGTTAACCAACACGGCCGCCCATAACAGATAAGTGTCACTTGGAACTCTAAAATATAAAGTTTCACGCGACACTGCGCGCATCATCCTGAGACATCAGCACAGTCTGTTAATAAGATTACTCGAATGTGAGATCAGATCATAAAGTTTCAATTGCCCAGTAATTTCACTAGCTACAGTGTTTTTTAAACCAGAACACAGTAGTGCTGGCGCACTACTGCTTAGTGGCAGTATAACTTCAAAGCAGTGGTACTTACCTAGACGAACTTTGCAGAATAGTCCTACCACTCAGCATTGCAGCTCAACGAGGCAATGCTGCCGTTATGTTGGGTACGCTACCTAAGCATTTTGCCAGTAAAAAATAATACTTACCTAAGTCTACTTTCACTAGGTGGTAGGACTTTTCTGCAAAGTTCGTCTAGGTAGGTACCACCGCTTTGCCAGTTATTCTGCCGCCAAGTTATTATGATCCGGTTTGAAGGGCACTGTAGCTAGTGAAATTACTGGGCAAATGCGCCTTTATGACCTGATCTCACAGTCTAGTAATCTTGTTACTAGATTGTATTGATGTCTCAGGATGACGTGCGCAGTGCAGTGTCACGCGAAACTCTATACTTTAGAGTTCCGAGTGACACTGCAACTGATAGGGGCAGCCGTGTCGCTTAACATCAGGCGAACGGTTAGCTCGTCGCGTCATCCCTTAACATAAAAAAAAGTCCTTTGTCAGTAGCTGTATTTTTTGTTTCAGGTAACAACAACGGAAAATACAAATTCTGAAACTAAAAAAAAATTATGTAATTGAAAATCTTTTCAGATATAAAATTGATCAGGTACTTATAGATATACCTAAACATTAATATTTTACAAGAACAGCTAAAACGGTTACTGCTGAACGTAAACCTCCCCAATGAAACGCCATTTTGGATGCTTATCGTAAGGGTTTAACATAACCGCAAAGCAGACGTTTCCAGCTAAGCTTATTTCATGGGCAAGCGTGCTCCACTTTAGCTCTCTAGGACCAGTGGTTTAGGCTGTGCGTTGATATATGTCAGTTAGTCAGTCAATCATTTGAATTTTATATGTATAGATACAAACACTACATATGGATAACTATTATAAGCTTGGTTTTATTTGATGACAAAACATGAGGAAGTAGATATAATAAAATTTACGTAAACCTCCGCAGTTAGGCTAAGCCAAAAGCAGAACTTTACTAAACTAGATTTCCATCAGCAACGGAATCGTAAAAGTCTCTCCTAACTTAGATCCGTTACACGTAGAAAACACAGACGCCACCTTTTCCTTAGTTTCTTTCAACTTTCTGCACGCCGCCCGCCGTCGACACTTAGCTGTCTACGACTCAATGGAATTCTCGTTTGGATTGTGCAATGGCTGTGCAATTTTCACATGCTTAGAGAATAAATGAAACAAAGGAGCTATAAAGCTCCACCTCAAGGATAGCCTCTCTGGTGTGGTGGATGAGCAGACTCATGACCCGAAAGCAGCGGGTTCTATTACCATGGCAGAACACAGGTGCATAGGAAAAAATGCGCAAATACTTGTACTGTCTGGGTATTTTAGGACCATGATTCTTGATTTTTCAAAATTCCACCCTTAAGAGGGTTAAATGGGTGGTTGAATTCCCATTCATTCCCATTCCCACAGGCCACGCCGCGGGCGAAGCTGAAGCTGAATAGAAATTTTAAAAGAATTTGACCTATGTAAATAATGTATATTTTTGTAGTAATGAAAAACCTTTTTGTAATTGTACTGATGAGTGACAGCATGGCGACATATTCCACGATAACTTAATAACTGTATGTAATAGTAATATTTGTAAAACAGTTTCAGCCTTATTAATAAACGGGTATTTGTCTCGGATTAGTTACTTCAGCTTTTGTTCTTTTTTTGCTACTGGTGTAAGTGGTCTAAAGCTAGTTCGTGTTTATTAATAAGGCTGTAACAGTTTAGTTAGTATTCAATCGGTACTCATTCAATAAATTAAAATAACTAAATACCTACTCGTATGTTTTGGTTACAAGACTTAGAAGCTGTACCGTACAAAAACCTTTAAAGGTAGGCCTTAAATTGTATGGCACATGTTTTGTTAGCAAAACAGGAAGCACCTTATTTTATTAGATCTAATAAACATTTCCTAACAATAAGGAAAAAATTTAAATACATAATAAACATTTTTCCAAGGAAGAAACCCAAATACAACGAAAAAAAATATTGGTAAAGATGTGATCCATTATTATTATAATGTCGTGTTAATAACACTCATGTCTGGAGAAGAATTCTTACTGAGCAATAAGGAAGTTCCAAAAAATTCTTTATCTAGTGGCGTTTTGTGGCCTCACCAGTGATTTAAGAATTTTCTTGAAAAACTCGCAATTTACAATAAAAAAGGTTTTCTATATTGATATCGGTAGGTAATTAATCTGTAATAAATAATTATAAGTGCTTATTTTTGTAAATATATATACATAGAATACAATATTTGTCCTGGGTGGGAATCGAACCCACAAACTACAGCTCAGAAGGCAGGGACTACCAACTGAGCTATCGTCAGTTCACGTCTTCAATTCTGTTTATGAATATATAAAATAAAAAATAAAAAAAAATGTCAATACATGTATGTGACGGCGGCTACGTCCAGTTATAAACTCTATGCACAGCGATCGAGCACCGTAATTTACCCTGTGGTGGCATTAAATTTATTACAGTGGCAGCACCGGCAACTGTCATGGCGCCCCTACCTGTCTGGCTATATAAAGGGATCGCTCGGTGTACTGCGGATCATTCTTGTTCCATACACGGCGCGGTGTGGACATGCTGAAGGCCCATAGTTATATAGGTTGCAACCTACCCACAACCCGTTCTGTCTACATATGTATCAGCATGGGAAGGTAAAAAAAAAAATATTACAATTTGGAGTCTTTTATTACTATAAAACAAAAATTTGTTCTAGAAACGTGACACAGCAGCCACCATCCTAAGAAGATCAAAGAAGTCTCCCATTCAGAGAAACAAAGCATATAGTACACCATTTGCAAGATTCTTGGCGAGAACACACGGTCTGCGAACACCATCAGTGTTTCAAAGACTTCGCCTAAGGGTTCTAGCCCTTTGCCTTCAAATGCACTGCAGTCCTAGTCGTCAACATACGTTTACTAGCAGTACCCAAACTTACTGGCTTAAACTGGCCCGATTGCGGTTGGTACTTTGGTAGTTACCGCCTTCTGAGCTGTAGAATGTGGATTTCCACCCAGGACAAATATCTGGTTGATGAACATCGATGTTTGTTCTGTTGTCTGTTATATTGTATTCTTTATATGTATTTAAAAACAAAAATTAAATTATGTATTGTATGAGTTTTCTGGTTGCCATAGTACAAGCTTTGCTTAGTTTGGGGCTAGATGGCGCTGTGTGAAATGTGCACAAATATTTATTTAATATGTATTTATTTACTTCATATCTTGTCTGCAACGCTGACGCTACACGATTGTTAGAATACATACGCATCGCCTAGAAGACGGAGCTATGTGTGCACCCAAAGCCACCGCTATAATGTTTAATTCGTCCTAGGACATACCCGTTCCCGCCTTCGTGCTGGTTTTGGAGCCATCAGTATATATTCTTACCTCGCTATTACCCCCTAGCCCATCATGCCATTTTCACACATTAGTTACTATGGAAATTTTCACCCCCCTCCTATCATAAATTCTCGTTTGCCCAGTAATTTCACTAGATACGAATGCCCTTCAAATCAGAACACACACGCTTGCGCACTACTTTATGTACTGTTTTACGTCGCAGCCCACGTCTTTCACTGCTTTTAGTACAAATGTGCAGAACACAACTTTCCTGCAAACTTTCCTTTAAGCTTTTGCTGCACAAGTAAAACTAACGAACCTCTCTGTTTGCTGAAAATATAATTTAATTTTAATTCTTATTCTTACGATGTGATACTGCGAGAAAGTTTCCGGTTTGCTTTATTTATTTATTTATTTATAATTTTACATACTACTTTCTTACCCATTTCTTTTATAAAAACCATCAACTGAATATAATAATGAACACAATAATTAAAAAAGAATTAGCGAAAATGTTTTATCCGTTCACCCGTGATGCGACGAGGTTAAGATGTTCACATTTTCAATTTAGTAAAAGTAAATTTTTTAGTTTGATCCATATACATAACTATTTTTATGATTTTGAAATGAATGATATATTTTTTGTTTTTTGTAGTACCAGGTTAAAGTTATGAAAAGAAGAAATTAAACATCCATTTTCGTAGCTAGTTACCAAAAAGTAAAACAAATCTCGTAAATAATTATAAGCTACAGACTTCCAAACATTTTGTATATAATAGAAACTACATAATTTAAAAAACGCTGTATGCTTAAGACCACACAACTGAAGTAAAACTTCTTCAGTTTAGCTCCATCTACGGCCAGTATATATTTGTTTTTGCTTTGATCAATGCTAATGTCGCCATCTTAACAACTGTAAATTGTCAAGATGGCGACATTAACATTGACTTTGTTATGTTGACAATGAAAACCTACTAACCAATGAATCAAAATGAACCAACTTCAACTTCCCTTCGCCTCGCATTCACCAGCTTACTCCCCAAGCGTGCGTAAAGAAGTTTTACTACAATAAAATTCGATTATTGCAAACCAGTCGGTTCATGGAAGCTGCCCGCGATGGATTGTCATTATCATAGCCCGCGCTACTTTGTTCCAACCTTTACTGCAATAAGACTGACTATCCTTAACAAAGCAACCCGCCCGGAAGGTCCGGATTCGATTCCCGCGACAGGACAAGTATTTGTGTACAGAAAAAAAGCTCAAATACTTGTTCTGAGTTTGGGTGTTTTGGGATCACGATCCTCGTAGTTCCTGTGTCCCTAGATACAGGGAACCCTAGTTAGGGTCTAGGATCTAGGTATCTGATCTTTGGGCGTTATTTATTCACATCGATCTATACATATAAAATTCGAAGTCCTGACTGGCTGACTGACTGACTGACTGACTTATATATCAACGCCCAGACTAAACCGCTGGTCCTAGTTACTTGAAATTTGGAGGGTATGTTCTTTATAAAATGTAGGTCTTCTTGGTCTTCTTGGTGTATCCACTAAGAAAGGGTTTTTCAAAACTCCATCCCTAAGAAGTTGAAATATCAATGAAAAAAAAAATATTTTCTCTCTTCTCGTTTTCTATAGGCCACGTGGGCGAAGCCTGGGCAGAAGCTTGTTATTTATGAATTATTTTTTGTACTTTATTGTTTCTACTTCACGTTGCATACTACATTTATGCTAAATCAGCATGAATCAATTTTGGAATGGAGATAGAAGTTCTTCGGGCTCAAACTACGTGGCTCAGCTCAGCTACTAAGTATCTTTATTACGATAAAGATACTCAAGAAACAAAACTACATGCTACATACGATTTCATTTGAGTATAAGTAACAAAGCTCTCTATCTGGGTTCAATGGCCTTTAACGTTATTGTAGTTTTATATAACTGAATTCTAGAACGTTCTAGAACGTTTTATTTAAAGCACATTCGTTTGAAATAACATGTATCTACAATTGTACATTGACCCTGAGTTCACGTCCTTGTTTTATTCTATGATGGAACAAGTATTTGATTCTAAGTTATAAGAGTCAGCGTGGGAACCACAGGGCAGGCAAAATAATTAAGCTCGTCTCCCGATCAAGATGAAAGTAATATTAACATTCATGCCAAGCATAATAGGCGCTGAGCACTTAGACCACTGTCTTTTTTGGTTTAGAAATGACATAATGATAATAAGAATATAATAATAGGTGGTAGGACTTTGTTGCAAAGTTCGTCTAGGTAGGTACCACCGCTTTGCCAGTTATTCTGCCGCCAAGCAGTAGTGCGCAAGCACTGCTGTGTTCCGGTTTGAAGGGCACTGTAGCTAGTGAAATTACTGGGCAAAAAAGACTTTATGATCTGATCTCACAGTTTAGTAATCTTATTACTAGATTGTGCTGATGTCTCTGGATGACGTGCGCAGTGCAGTGTCACGCGAACCTCTGTACTTTAGAATTCCGAGTGACACTGCAGCTGATATGGGTAGCCGTGTCGTTTAACATCAGGCGAACGGCTAGCTCGTCATGTCATACCTTAACATAAAAAAAAAATGCACAACGATCACATACAAAGATCCTGGACTCTAACTACGATTCAGGACAAATATTTGTGTGATGAACATCAATATTTGTTTGGTTATGTTTCGTTATTATTTATTTGTTTGGTTATGTTTCGTTATTATTTGTGGTTATGTTTCGTTATTACTACCTTCAATCATATCAATGAAGAGCTAGCAAGTGTTTCAATGATTTGGCTGTGAGACATAATATAGATCTTTTTAATACTTCTGCTACTTAGCTGAAGAAGCTGATAGGCAATGCATTTTTTGATAATTAGGGAGCAAAGTGATTATTGTGGTTGTATATTTACGTATCTATGGAAACTGGAAATTTGCCTTCTTTATGCGTTTACTTTTCTATACGGGTTAGGTAAGGCTTTTTTATGTTAAGGGCTGACGCGACCAGCTAACCGTTCGCCTGATGTTAAGCGACACGGCTGCCCATATCAGTTGCAGTGTCACTCGGAACTCTAAAGTATAGAGTTTCGCGTGATACTGCACTGCGCACGTCACCCTGGGACATCAACACAATCTAGTAACAAGATTACTAGACTGTGAGATCAGGTCATAAAGTCTCATTTGCCCAGTAATTTCACTAGCTACAGTGCCCTTCAAACCGGAACACAGTAGTGCTTGCGCACTACTGCTTGGCGGCAGAATAACTGGCAAAGCGGTGGTACCTACCTAGACAAACTTTGCAGAAAAGTCCTACCACCTAGAAAAAGGCTGTAAGGTTACTTAAAATAAAATACAAGTTTTTTTTTTTTTTTTTTTTTAAATGTTTTGTTTTCACACTTCCGTGTATTTAGCCAGTGTCAAGTAATTGATAATTATCAAGTTAATGATATTTCGCAAATATGTGTCAAGTCACAGTCGAAGTCATTAAGTCAAGCCATAGTCAAGTCATGGTCTAGTCAAAGTCGTACTCCTAGTAAAGTGGTGGCAACTTTACTTGAAGCTTCTAAGGAGTTTTGGAAACAACACGAAAAGAAACGTTTCACCATCATTATACCATTTTCCCACACTCACGCCTGTAATCCAGCACTTAACGAATAGAATGCCACCAATTTTATGCACTAACACTGAAAATAACACAAATTTTGGAAAATAATACGATGCGGTGACGCAATCTTTTTCGTGTTCCCGCCAAAACTCAAAATACAAGTTTCACGTGAATTCTCTTACATTTGAACTATGACAACTCAGTTGCAGCCGCGCCGCTGTCGAGCCCACATCAATCATGTAGAATCCATTTGGTGGCGTCCATGTCGCGATCTGTCATGCTGACGGTTATGTCCCATTATGGACTCATTCTCTGGGTTACATTGATATGAGCTGCTGAGTGGAGGGCTAATCCTAAGACCAGGTTGGCTGGTAGATTGTAGATAATGTTTCATAGCATTAAGTCCTCCTTCTATATTTTTTGTGCTAAAATAAATAAATATGTAAGTAAACAATAAATAAATAAATAAAACATAAGAATAAAATAAATAAATAAAACATAAGAATAAAATAAATAAATCTAAATAAAAACAGTTGATGGTGACCTGGAACTAAACTGGTGATGGTGATATACCCTGATAATTCCAAAGAGAGCTGAAAAATACGGCCCAATTTGAGATCACGTTTGGTTTCTTAATACTAAATTATGGTTTTAATTTGAGATGCCTTTTTTGAGCGCTCTACTAATATTACGATCTAGCCATCCACGGCTAGTAAGTAATTTACAACTTAATCTTCTATATTAACATTAATTACTAAACGAAATTAGACCTAAGAACTTAAAATAAATAAAAACTAAAAACAAATATAAATACCCGTTGGTGGAGGGGAAAGTGCCCAGAATGCTGGCTGGCAGCACTACTACGGTGAATGGCAAAATTTGAAATCATCAAAATTTTAACAAATCTTCTATATACCTAATTATCTAAGAATGTGTCCACTGTACAATAACACTTTTCATATTGTCTCTATTAAAGTGAAGACACTTGGTCCTTGTATTCTTTTTAGATAAGTAGCACTTAATTATACTACACTACATTACATTATAGCTCTTAAATACATATTACTACTAGGTTTTGTTCTTTTCAATCTTCTATTTATACCCATGTGATCGAACAGCTGGATTTCTTTAACGTTCACGTGATGCTTAAGTCTATGATGATGACTTTCTGCGTACTTCTAGATAACTTTGGTGACGACCTCGTTATAAGGTCTCAATGGTCGTCATTTCGCATGTAAGAAGATGCATTCCTACTTGAGATTTTGACTTCGGCTCTTTCACCAGAACCATCTCTCTAATTTATGCCCGTATTCTTATATATTTGAATTCCTGTCCTTTTCTTTCACATGCCCAAACTAAAGAGAATGAAAGAGACATTTGAAAGAGTGAAATGTAAACGAACGAAGGTTTATCAAATAATTTTAATTCATAAGAGCTTCTAATACTATGAGTGCTATAAATTCATACCAAAAATATTTAAGACACAATAGATTAGTTACTAAAAAAGTATCAAACGCAAAGCGTAAAAAAACAACTTCAGACTTATATGGTTTTCTCTCGGATGCCATTGTCAGGATTGGACAGAATTGGGACAACACGGGAAGCACAAGCTTTCAAATAAAAAAGAATCATCAAAACTGGTTCACCCAGTCGAAAGTTCTGAGGCAACAAACATAACAAAAGTAATACAGTTAAATTGTGAACCTGCTCCGTTTTTGACGTTGGTCAGAAAACTTCCAGTGTCTAAATAAATCCATGATAAATAACTATAAATGAACATTTGTCACTTTACTCCATTAAGAAAGGTGAAGCAGAAATAAGGACAGCGCTAAACAGTATGAGACCATAATCCAGTGGCAAAGATAAGAATTTATATTCTAAATTATGCAGAGAATTACAGCCGCAATCTCATTTATTATTTGCGAAGTAGGACTTCATTCGAAGTAAAAAGATTTTCACATGAAAATGTGCCAAAACCTAGTTGGCTGAATGTTGGAAGAATGTTAGGCATATTTCTCTTGCTTGAATGTAAAGCCTAATGAAATATGAGTATCTATTTTAATTATGTGCATGAAACAGGAATGTTTGGGTATGTTCTGCAAGGTATGCGCCCGTTGCAAAGTCAAATGTTTTGAATTGCATAATGCTCAAAATGCGACGGGGTTTTATATATTTTGTACTAGTGAGTACAAAATATATAAAAACCCGAAAAAAGTATTCACTCAAGAGAACAGTGAATAAGTATTTAATTGGCTAGCATGCTACACCTTCGATCGCATCGTCACTTCCCATCAGGTGAGAGCGTGGCAAATTCTAGACAAGTTTGAAGTAAAAAAAAACCCAGTGCCGAACGGCTTGACCCGCAAATTACAGCCGCAATCTTGTGGGGAAACTTGATTTTTCAGGATAAATAGTATGCCATATTGATCTTGAGGGAAGCATGTTGAAGAAGCATTCCATGTGAAACATTTCAGCTAATTCGGTTCAGTCGTTTTGACGTAAAAACAAATAAACAGGCAACGTTTTACTTTTATAGTCATACGCTATCCAAGTGCAGGTTGGTATATGACACCAGTCATTATAATTATATTCCCAGATGTTTTAATTCTTGAAAATACTCTCTTCACGATATTATAGCGTAATAGCGAGTACAAATTCTACGCATTGAAAGATATAAGGATCTTTTATTCTATGTATTAATAGGTATAAATATGTATTAATAATATATATAGGTATGTAGATATATTTTGACTGGGCCAATAGCTGAGTTGGTGATAGCCCTGCTTTCTGAACTGTAGGTTGTGGGTTCAATTCCTAGCCGGGACAAACATGTGATGGCAATCGATGTTTGTTCTGTGTCTGGTAGTTATATTGTATTCTATGAATGTATTAACAAACAAAATGTATCTGAGTATTGTATCAGTTATCTGGTTCCCATAGTACCAGCTTTGCTGAGTTTAGGGATAAATATGATGTAAAATTCCACACACCTTTATTATTATATGTATGAGTTTATTACGTAAATTTGGTTGGGACTACCTTTAGTTGGGAGACACGCTTTTCTGCTGCCGTTATATATAAGTGAGATCACTTGTCCCAGCGCAAGGGATGAATGAGCGCTGGTTCAAATCCCGTTTGTGATCAAATAGTTTTACTTTACATAAAAACTAAGCAGTCACTCCAAACAACATTTTATAAACCATATTTTTGTATGACCTTATATCCAACTAATTGCACCTTGCGGTTTCACCCGCGGATAAAAAGTATTTCATTATTTGCTCATCCCACGGGAAAATTGCACTTTTCCGGGATAAAATGTAACCCATATGTTAATCCAGTGTATAAGCTATCTTGGTACCGAATTTCATCCAAATCCATTCAGCCGTTTGAGCGTGAAGGAGTAACAAACATACACACATACACAAACACACATACAAACTTTCGCCTTTATAATATTAGTGTGATTACCCGTATCGTTCCCACATTATCATTGCCATTTAAAATCTATTTATAAACCTTAATCGACGATTAATGTTGCTAGCATTCAAACTTGATTATTTGATTAAACCGCAATCTAACTCATATATGAACAACCCGCCCTCCTCTCGGTAATAACGGTGGCAAAGTTATTTGATTAATTAGCCTTGCGGTGTCACAGTGGGACTAGGAAAATAGGCACACTTATTCAAAAAGTTCTTATATCATATATCTTATATACATATTATATCATCAAGAGGTTTAGAGTCTTACCACCATTACAATTTTAACAAAGAAATAAACATCTATACATATAAAATTCAAAGTCCTGCCTGACTGACTGACTTATATATCTGACTCATATTTTTAATACTATATAATTAGATACTCACTTTAAGGCGATAGTTAGGAATCAGTTACCTACTGAATATCTTAAGTTACATCTCTCTGTTCTGTTTTCGTTATATTTCTTATTAATTTGTGGTCAGCGTTGTTGGTACACTAACTACCTACATTCTAAGGCTTATACTATTTTAAGATTATGTTTGTTGTGTACTGTTTGTTGACACTAAATAAATAAATTAAAAAAAAAAAAACGCACAGCATAAACCGCTGGTCCCAGAGACTTGAAATTTAGAGGGTGTGTTCTTTGTAAAGTGTAAGTATCCACTAAGAATTTTTTTGTCGAAATCGGTGGTTCAATTATCTACGCAATTTTTTTTCTTCAATTCCTATAGGCCTCCCTGGTGAAGCCGCAGGCAGAAGCTGGTACAAATATATAATATTTCATATTATCTACCTAGTAGGTTAAGGAAGTAGTAACCCATGTAATTCCAGCGTAAAAAAGAATAGGACAATTTTCCCGTATGGAAGAACTCCGTAAGATCTAGCTTAAAGCCCTTCCAGACGTTCCGACCGATGCTGACACCGACAAAAAGTAATAATAATACCATGCCGCATAAAAATCCTCCAACAAGCGTAAACACATTCCAATCGTATGGATTTTAGCCCCCCTGACCACAATTGAAGGGTTGAGAATAAAAAGGGTTTAACTGTCAAATTGAAAGTTTCGAGAAAATTTACTTAAACGTCAACGGCGTCATTTTAATGTAGAGTGCTTATAAGGTAATAGAAAAGGTTTATGTAAGTTTCAGTTGCATGAAAATGTTTTAATTCTATTTTATATTACTAAATATAGTACTAATTCATACAATTACTGTAAAAATATAATATAATAAAATAAATATAATAATGTTTTTATGTTAAGCGAACTGTATTCCTGTGACAGATAATCCGTTTTGAGACTCAAAATCTCGAGATTTAAGCCTCATTTCGGTATTTCGAGAATGTATTATTGAAGATAATTTCACGCTGAATCCAACGATACCCATAAGTCATTTTGTGAAAAAAATCAGTTAAACCCTTTTTGTTCTCACCCCTTCAATTTAATATTGATTAGGATTATTGATTGTAGGATATCAGCACCAACCGCCATAAACACGCTATGACGCGGCTGCCGTTAGCCTTCCCGATACTTTACTATCTAGTCGGTATTTAAAGGAAAACCCAGTGAAATGGGCAGCATTTTCCTTGGTCTGCATTATAATCTGCTACAAGAAGCCTGCCAAGCGTAGCGGTTACGGCAAATCTCCCCTGTGATAGGCAGGCCTATGTTCAGCAGTGGATGTTAAAACGCTGATGGTGGTTTTAGGGATAGGGATTCTGATTAATTTTATCACCCAAAATAGGTACGTGGAAGAGTTTAATTAACAATGAAGTCTCATGCTGAGAAAAAAGGGTCGTCTCTAAGGGTGGGTAATACACTGGTAATGCTCTACGTGTAACAGGAGTCCATGGGCGGTGATGAGGGTGAGCAAGTCCAAATAGAATTTAAAGAACACCATACAAAAAATGGAACCCCCCTTTTTTTTCTCTTTAACAGTAGTAGAATAATGACATAAAAATAAAATCCATATATCCAATTTTAAAAATTTAAAACATTAAATGTAAAATAAAAATTAAATATATTAATAATAAGGCCCAACAATCACATATATAGATCCTGGACCCTAAATAGGGTTCCCTGTGTCTGGGGACCCAGGAACTACGAGGACCATGCTCCCACAACACCCTCAGAACAAGTATATGCGCTTTTTTTCTGTGCACAAATACTTGTCCTGCCGCGGTCAATCGAACCCGCCGTCTCCGGGTTGTGAGTCGACCTGCTCAACCACTACGCCACAGAGGCTGTCAATATAAAAGGTTGGCTGATCGGCAACAGGCGGCGTGAACACTTACCATCAGGTGAGCAGCCTGCATGTTTGCCACTCATTAAAAAAACTGTTTTTGTTAGTTAACTTTGTATACGGTAAATACCTAATCAAAATAATTTGAGTTATCAACTGCAATCTAAAGTCCTACGTCCGAGTAGCGAGTGGTCTCTGTTGGGGTTACGGTAAAACTTTGGTAATAGCTAAGTCACTAACTAATTAGCTCGGTAGAGAACCTAGATAGTGTGTTGACAACATTATGCAATTCAAAAACAGTTACTCAATTCCGTTAGTTTAAATTTACCAGTCAAACTACCACACACAAGTTTGGCTTATCATTTTCAGTTAGAAGTAGTCCACTGATTATTATAGAGTCCTATAGAACATCACTTTGAGTGGTTGCTTGTTTAACGACTAACCGCTGTTTTGAAGGGGTCGTTGGTCCACCTAGTGGCCACTAAACCACTAAAAACCTTTCTTCTCTGTCAGTTTTTAGTTCTACGAACGTTGTCGACTGATGCTCATGACCATTTCAGATTGCTAATTTTTAAAGTTACGTCGGCATTTGGTTATCCTGCTATGAAGCCCCGATATTTTTTTTTTATTGTAAGGAATGACGCGACGAGCTAACAGTTCACCTGATGTTAAGCGACACGGCTGCCCATATCAGTTGCAGTGTCACTTGGAACTCTAAAGTACAGAGTTTCGCGTGACACTGCACTGTGCACGTCATTCTGAGACATCGGCACAATCTAGTAATAAGATTACTCACAATCTAGTAATAAGATTACTAGATTGTGAGATCAGGTCATAAGTCTCATTTGCCCAGTAATTGCACTAGCTACAGTGCCCTTCAAACCGGAACGCAGCAGTGCTTGCACACTACTGCTTGGCGGCAGAATAACTGGCAAAGCGGTGGTACCTACCTAAACGAACATTGCAGAAAAGTCCTACCACCTAGTAAAAAATATGATTAAATTCATTTACAACCCATAGAAATTCGGTTTTTTTTTATCAATGGCTTTTAGTGTTTTTCCGCGCTAAGTCCTCTTTTTGGCTCGGAACTTTGAGTATATTGATTAAATTAAAGAGGAAAATAGTGCTAATTATGAGTATTTTTGTTGAATTCTTCAAAATTTTCTGTTTGTTATTAAGTACCATACGGTACTTATATAATAATATATTAATATACAATAATATACATATAGGAGGTCCTTTTCGAAACGTCTCTTAGTAGTTTATATAAAATCCATGTCCTGTTTAGCAATATTTCACGGTTTTAAAGCGTTTTCTTACGCAACCTTTGTTTTAGCGCCAAAAGAAAATTGACTATTAAGTTAATCTTCGTAACACTGGCCATTTTGGAAATCCCCAAAGAAACTTCAGGTTGATAAATAGACCCTCAGCTTTAAGTGGAATGCCGATACAAACACGATAAAAGAAAGATAGAACAATCCCTTTTTAAAAGAAATATTAGACACCCTACTCAGAGGAAAGTTTTGTAATGTTCAATGGAGCTGTTCAAAGCTAAGGGACAATGTTTGGGTATTGATGCCAGTTTGGGAAGTTCTAGATTGTGGGGAACTAGGAGAAATAAAAAAATACGATCGAATTGAGAACGGTTCCTTTTGTAAACGTCTTTATTTTCTAAATACTACAATGATTTAATAACTAATACTAGGTGGTAGGACTTTGTTGCAAAGTTCGTCTAGGTAGGTACCACCGCTTTGCCAGTTATTCTGCCGCCAAGTAGTAGTACGCAAGCACTACTGTATTCTGGTTTGAAGGGCACTGTAGCTAGTGAAATTACTGGGCAATTGAGACTTTATGATCTGATCTCACAGTCGAGTAATCTTATTACCAGACTGTGCTGATGTCTCAGGATGATGTGCGCAGTGCAGTGTTGCTCGAAACTCTACTTTGGGGTTCCGATTGACACTGTTCTGTTATGGGCAGCCATGGCGCTTAACATCAGGTGAACGGATAGCTCGTCAAATCATTCAATAACATTAAAAAAAAAATACTAAAAACTACGTACTACTACTACTACAAAAAAAACGTTTGGACTATATACTGGCTGCGATGATCTATAGACAGTCCAAATGCTCCAGCCCACTACCAGTAGGTAGCGTACCCAACATGCTGGCAGTATATCCTCGTTGAATTGCAATGCTTATTCGTTGTGCCAAATAAGTGCCAGCATTTTGGTCATGCGTCGCGTCGACCAGACGCTCTGATAAACTTTTGAAAACCCGATGAGCTCCCGGCCCCCAAGGACCCAGGATCTCAACACCAAACGGCTCAAATATGTAACCGCTACCGAGATTAATATGATGCCAGTTTGCGAAGTTTTAGATTGTGGGGAACCAGGAGAAATAAAATAATACGATCGAATTGAGAACGGCTCCTTTTGTTGTAAGTCACGCTAACCAAATACCGCTCATAACGTTTTAACTACATTTTTTTTAAAATGTTAATGAATGATGTGACGAGCTAGTCGTTCACCTGATGTTAAGCGACACGGCCGCCCATAACAGAACAGTGTCAATCGGAACTCTAAAATATAAAGTTTCGCGCGACAGTGCGCCAGTCACTGCGCACGTCATCCTGAGACATTAGCACAGTCTGGTAACATGATTACTTGACCGTGAGATCAGATCATAGTCTCAATTGCCCGATAACAGTAAAATGCCCTAAAAACCGGAACACAGTCATAGTGCAATAGTGCGGTAGTGTAGTTATGAAAGTAGTAACCTACTGGCTAAGAAGTCAGGATCGGTTGCAATTTCCCGTATGAGTTCCAACCCGACGCATCCTAGGTTCAAATCCCGCGCAGCCCTGCACCAAAGACTACAAATATTTGTGGAATTTGCGCTCTAGTCATGTTAAAAGCCCACCTATCGTCTGTTCTAACACAAAAATAATTCTTATCAGGAACATCTATTCCTATACAAAATGATTATCAATCGATTCCTCCTACCTAAAACAATCAATATAACACTCAAGATATAAGGAAAACTCCAAATTGCGAAGTAAGTAACTTCCCTTGAAGAGGGTCCCACAAATTAGGCCCGAAGACTATCCCACGCAGCTGGTTATGAAACTAACGGCTTGGGGCAATAATACACAATGATCCGTTGAGAGGACCCTTTTCAAAAGATATCCAATTGAATATACACCCATCGTATTGATATTCTTTTATTTGAGCTGGGTCAGTAATGTAAATAATGTAAAAATATTTACCTGTTAGATAACCAGCCTGGTTATCTAACAGGTAAATATTTTTCCTGTTTCATATATAGTTACCTAATAGACTTGGTATTTAATTGAAATAAATTAAATATTATCATTTAATAAATAATTTTAAATAAATATATGTGGACATTTCACATAGCGCCATCTAGCCTCAAACTAAGCACTATGTAATGGGAACCAAATAACTGATACAATACTTAGATACTGTTTGTTTGTAAATGCATACATAGAATACAATATACATCCAGACAGAACCAACCTCGATGTTCACACAGTCTTAGGCAGTAATCGAACCCATAACTTACAGTTCAGAAGGCAAGGTTACTAACAGAGCTCAGTCAAACTGGAAGTATAAATGAATTGATCATTGTATCTGCCATTTAAATACAACCTAGAGCAGATATTTATTCGATATTTCGTTCCAAAAATTTTATAACAATATTTAAGAAATGTCAACCTTAATCCCACCAAAACCGCCTAATGTCACTCAAACAACGTCACGTACTAAAGTGTCAACACAAAATATGACTCCTCGGAAATAACACGTCCACGTACTTGACTAAAAACATTTAATATTTTTGTTATTATTATTATATTATATGCACTTTATAAGTTAGTTCACTAAGTATCTATGCTTATTGGTACCAACGTTTTTGTCTCTTTTGTAAAGGTTAAGTTTCATAGGTACGATCTGTTCCCATAAGCAATGCGACCCACTTATACATAATATTGTATTTACTGTCAAATGCAATTAGCTTTATGTACCCACTTTTATAAAAGAATAGTAATTCGTTTTATGTCTACCCTGTATTTCTCAGATAAGTGAATTGTATTCTTTTGAGATATAAAGATCTTAAACCAGATTTTTATTTTTTAAGTTAAGGACATGACCAGAGGTCGTTCACCTGATGTTAAGCAACACAGGTGCCCATATCAGTTGCAGTGTCATTAAAAAGTATAGAGTTTCGCGTGACACTGCGCTGTGCACGTCATCCAGAGACATCAGCACAGTCTAGTAATCTTATTAATGTGATATTAGGTCATAAAGTCTCAAAGTGAGCTTTGTTATTTTGTTTTTATCCTAAATTTCCAATTTAAAAGCGGAATGATGAAATCCTTATTTCTTTTAAATTAAAATCTACGCCTTCAGCATTCATCAATAAAATTGGTTTCAAACAAAACTTGAAGTTTATAAACGGGTGCCAATTGGTAAAGCTGGGTGCTAACGAGGAAAATAAACTACGAAGTATTTTCTAGTTTACGCTGTTGAAAAGAGCGTAGTTTAGGTAGATTTCAGAAGAATAGATATTGTTTACGTCACTACCAGATTTTTGCTTGCACTGTATGTTTTTTTTAACCGACATCGAAAAAGGAAGGATTTTGATGTCTTTTTTTATTTGAAAGCTGCTGCTTCCCGTGTAGTCCTATTTTAATTTGGTTGAGGTCTGACAATGGCATCCATGAGAAAACCATATATATCTTAAGTCAGGTTTTTACACTTTGCGTTTGTCACTTGTAATTCTTTCAGAAATTATCAAGCGCTGTTGTTTTTAAAAAGGTTTATATTATATTGTGTACTTGAATATTCGTTATAGATTATTTATTATTTAATTATCAATCTTTTTACTTGTTGTAAATATAATATTCTTTTGTTATGTTTCAGCATTTTAGATTCATCTAGGACATTCATAGCTGACCTCACATTCATTACCCACATGTACCAAAATTTCTCACTGAAAAATCTTCGTTTGATGTGCTATCGTTCTAAGTGATATTGGCAAAATTGTGGTAATCTCACCACAACATTTACAAAGAGTTGAAGTTGAAGTGTCATCATGTCATAAAGAACTACTCTTTTAATTGTGCCGCTTTAATATACTCGTGCTTATCTTACATAGAATCATTAATATGACTAAATAAAATGGATTATATTGTATATCTCTGCAATCAGCATCATCGCCCCAAAGACATCCGATGCTGAAGATAAGCCTCCTCCACAGCCCTTAGAACAGCGAAATCTCTTGCATCCAACAGCTCCTGGCGGTTTTGATCTAGAGCAGGGGTCGGCAACCTGCGGCACGCGAGCCACATGCGTCTCTGTGGATGTGAGCTACGGCTCTTTAATTCCATATGCAAATATTAATAATATTATTTTAAAAAACCCTTTTTTGCGAGTACTATTTATTGTTGGCAAGAAAAAATTGTACAGCTTTTAAAAACATGTAGAAAATGTTATAATTGTAATTTTTGACTCTTCCGACTCAAAAGGTTTTTTTTTTTTTCAATTTTTTTTGTAGATTTTCTATATAGGATCACATCTCACTTGATGGTAAGTGACGAGGTGGTCTAGGATGTAACAAGCTTGCCTGGAAGATACTTGTTCACTCTCGATTTGCTCTCGAGGTTGCTGACCTCTGACTTAGAGGGATATAGACATAAAATCCATAGTAATACTATAAAATTTTAACACTATTCAATTAAATTGGAGAATTTATTTTACTAGAGATTTTTACTACGGAAATAAAATCTGTTAAATGGTCATAGCTCTATGTTTCAGAGCTGGAATATCTTTATTATTTTCGCTCCAGCGGTTATTGGAAAGCAATAAAGTAGAAAATATTTACGATGCAATTTACTTCCGGTTATAGGGTTTCCATTTTTATGAGCTTGAAACTCACTAGAGACACTTGGAATCTATTATTATTGCATAATTATGATGATGGAAAATGACTATTAACCATTGGTTAATAAAGTAATTTCTATAATTCTCATGGTTCTATGTTTGTGTGATATGTTTTCATTATCGATTTTGATGATTATTTTTATTCTGTATAATATTTTTCTATCCTTTAATAATATATTGACAGCCTCTGTGGTGTGGTGGTTGAGCAGGTAGGCTCATAATCTGGAGACGACGGGTTCGCTTCCCGCAGCAGGTCAAGTATTTATGCACAGAAAAAAAGCGGAAATACTTGTTCTGAGTTTGGGTGTTGTGGGACTATGGTCGTCGTAGTTCCTGGGTCCCTAGATACATGGAATCCTAGTTAGGGTCCAGGATCCTATGTATGTGATCATTGGGTGTTATTATTATTATTATTTCCAGATTGGTAACATGGGTTCGATTCCCACACAAGACAAACATTTGTGTGATGAGCATAGGTGTTTGTTCTGTGTCTGGGTGTTATATTGTATTCTATGTATATATTTACAAACAAAAACTATCTAAGTATTGTATCAGTTATCTGGTTCCCATAGTACAAGCTTTGCTTAGTTTGGGGCTAGATGGCGCTGTGTGAAATATGTACAAATATTATATTATTATGACCAAATCTACCATTGCGACAGGTGTGCATTGTGCATCTTTTTTCTGCCGTTCGTTCAACGAAACGTTTCGGCCCATTGAGCATTGGCAAGCAATAAAATGGGGAAGTATTTATCGTACGGTGCAATTCCTTCCTCACACGTAGCTTTAAACGCATAGTGTTCATTCAAGCAAGAGATGAAAAATGCAGCAGTCTCTGAGGACTAATTTTGCGGAGATGAAAAATAATGGTTTCATTTCACTGGAAAAGTAATGGTGCAATTTCCCCTGATGAAAGATGATGGTTTTTGGGCTGGGACATGCAGTCATGCATACAGAATACGTTTTTATTGTTTTGGTTACGTATAATAATTATAGATGTAATACATGTATAGGTACTAGAGATATATATATATGTGTGTTTCCGCACTACTGCTCGGCAGCAGAATAACTGGCAAAGCGGTGGTACCTGCCTAGACGAACTTTGCAGAAAAGTCCTACCACTAAATATATATACTCTAGGATTGAACGATATTTTATAAATCTTTATCCAAAGTCAACCACAAATGTATCTACACTTAGGCAATGAAGTTTATCTCCTGTTTGAGAACTATTACAGAGTAGTTAGCTAATATTTACTATGCAACTTCCTTCTTCCCTGGAGTCTCCATTATGCAGTGTTCATATGAACGCGAGCTGAAAAATGCAACGTACGTGAGGGACTAATTTTGCAAATCTGAGAGAAAAATTACTTTCATTTTGCAGTGTAGTTGGTACGCTTGATTATATTGGGAGTAATGTACGTGGCAGTGCCATCGACCAAGAAAGAAGTTAAAGCAAGAAATGTACGGGCAATCTTTTTATACGCAAATCGTCATCATCATTCACCCATAGTAGTCCACTGCTGAACATAAGCGTCTCTCAAGGCACGCCACTGAGCCTGGTTTTCGACTCTACTCTTCCAGTTACTGCCTACTTTGCGTATGTCATCGCTCCATATTGCCACAGGGCGTCCTACACTACGTCTACCGATTCGCTCGACTCTAGAACGCGTCTACCCCAACGGTTATCGGTTCTTCGGCAGATGTGACCAGCCCACTGCCACTTCAGATTGCTAATTCGCTGAGCTATGTCAGTAACTTTAGTTCTCTGGCGAATGACTTCGTTTCGGGTTCGATCCCGCAAAGATACACCAAGCATACTTCTTTCCATAGCTCGCTGAGTGACCTTTTTCTCAGGTTTACGTATATACGAGATTTCACTTGCAATTTTTCCATTTTCCCGTAATATTATAAATTATCCGAGGCAAAAACTATTATGTATTGATTTCGGTATTGTAAATAATTTGTTGGTTTGAATGACACACAAGCAGACAACGTTTCGATTATTTAATAGTAAGGATTTTAGTTTTAAATAATACGCATTCGACGACAAAATAAATTTAAATTTGTCAATGATATAACAACCTCGTATGTTCGACCATTATTTGCATTCGTTATTTATGCATGCATTTAATTTGTGTATTGGTGCAAAACGTACTCTGCAGTAGATAAAAACATAAAACTTTTCCTTTTGTAAAATATTATTCCATGAAACGTGATAGGCATGCCGCGGTTTTATTTGCACTATCTGATCGTTTTTATTTGCAGAAATAATTAATTTCATAAATACATTAATTTGCCAAAATACACAAGTAATTTAAGAAAAATATATAATATATTGTAAAAAAAAAAATATATTTAAATATGATTTAAGATGTAGCTGCTCAAATGGTATGTGGTGATTGGAGGCGGTATGGTATTACATTTATCTAGTCAATTATATTCATCGAAACTAACCAGTAAATATTTTAAATTTTCTTAATAGTTACTATACTAACTTAATATAATATTTTGAACCACAAAACATTTTTTGGAGAAAACGAGAATGAGCTAACGAATTGTTACCATCGTTTGCTTAGGTTTTCCGCGTCATTTATCTACCTACTTATAAATTCAATTCCACATTTTCTATGGTGGCTGGCAGTCATTGACTTTTATGGAACCTCTATAGCGCTCGTGTGAAATGAGAATTGTTCAACTCAACTTCAACCCAACTCCCCCCCCCTTCAACTCAATTTACCAATTTGAGTTATGCCGATTTTTTTCGGTCTCTATGGAAATCATTTCAGGTTTAATAAAATGAAAGGAGGCTTAACTTTGAGATTTAATTTGATTGCGTAATAATTCCAAGGCTTTCGATTATTTTATTGGAAATTGAAAATTTTACCTACACTAATAATTTAATGACCCAAATACTTATGGAAATATGTCATTTTATATACAATTGAAATATCCAAATAATCTTTAAGAATACGCCAATTCAAAATTTTATTTAATTTTTGTTTCTCTTTGTTAGTTAGATTTGGTTTGGGAACACGAAAAAAAAAAGCAAACACTAGTTCTGATTCTGGATGTTGTGGGACCATAGTCCTCGTAGTTCCTGGGTCCCTAGATATTAGACTCCGGAGACCAGGAGACAGTTGCATGAGTCATGTGGACATCAATGAGTAACAGAATGGAACAAATCTGTAGCGATGAGAGAAACATAGTAGAGTTTTGTTTGGCCAACCTGCTACACCTTCGACTGCATCATCACTTAACATCAAGGTTTGTAGTCAAACGTTGGCTTCATCATCATTAGCTTTTATTTGTCCACTGCTGGAGATAAGCCTCTTTCAAGGCACGCCACTGAGCCCAGTATTCGGCTCTACTGTTTCTGTTGCTGCCAGCTACCTTGCATGTGTTATCGCTCCACGTTGGCCTAATTGTATAAGAAATTTAACTCAATCATGGGTCTTTGTTTGTTACGGAAACTCGTCTACCACAAACATATCAGTGGATTTACATAAATTGGACGTTGCAATATTTATGGTATTGGAAGTGAATACGTCCACTTATGTAAATGGAGGCAAAATCAGAACAACACAGTATTGTATTTTCCTCGAAACTTTGCTATTCAAATGAGCTGCCGCTCGTTGGTTCTGTATATTCAGAGAAATTGGATTTATCATAGTGTTTTTGTACTTTCGTAATTGCACAGTTTTGAAAGTAGCTATGTAATTTTTTGAGATTAGTATAATTTTACACTATATGTAGTTACTGTCCGCGAGCTCGTACGCGTGGACTACAATTTTATAACAAAAGCATCTCACGATGCTCTACATATACGCTAATTAAAAGCAGTTCAGTTATTTTTAGACTTTGTTTTATAAGGTCTCGTTTCTCAAAAAGATAAACGGAACCCTTATAGTATCACTTGGTTGTCCGTCTGTCTGTCAAGACCCTTTTTCTAAGGAACGCGTTAAGGTATCAAGCTGAAATTCATATCAAATACTTAGGTCTACTGTCCCTAAGAAAAAACAAACTTCTAAGCCAACGCAATTTAAATGATACAGTCGTTTCTGCTGCATATTTTTTACACTCGCAAGGGAACCAAAACCTACAGGGTACTTACCGTGAACTCAGAATCTTAAAATTTGGCAAAAACAACGTCTTATAGCACAGATAAAGGAAACATTTTTAAAAGTATACATTTTTAGATACATCATATTATAAAAATATTTTTAATAATTTTACACTTACTACCCCTTCTAAAAACTTTGTATATAAATAACTGATAAAAGAACTTTTGCAAGCCTAGCTAGGCTAGTTTAGATATTTCAGTTATATTATGAAATAAATGATATGTGTTAATATAAAATGAAGGATTACTGAAACGATAAAGAAACCTTTGTCTTAAATTTATGGTCATCCAGCTTTCCATATTGTAATATTATGGATTTCATTTAACAATAAAAATACCATAACTTTTACTTATATACCTACTTAGGGTTTGTACGGAACCTTCGGTGCGTGAGTCCAACACGCACTTGGTCCGTTTTTTTAGTTTCAAATTTATATGAATCACATTTCCTATTACTTACATTACAACAGGCAATTAAACAAACTTCTATTGGCGTCGACCCTGTTGTATTAAAGTCAACAAAATTTGGTCCAAGCAATAAAAAAGCCGATGATAAAAGTAAGGATCACTCAGCGAAAAGGTAATTGCCTCATAAAATTTTAGATGAAGAATGTCGATATTATTTATCCTTAGTTGCTTTTTTCACTGGATTTAGATACATTTAAAAGTTATTTTACCTACTGAAAATAAATACCCGTGGAAGCTTGGAGTTTACTGCAACAGAAAGTTATGAAATTTTGCTTTTATTTTTTATAGCATATACGTTTGGCTGCCAACTTGCCTGATGATAAGTTGGTGTGGCGAAATAAGTTGCACACAAAAAGATAAACTTCAATTAAACACAGCAGCTGCGGATTCATATCTATAATAACAAAAAAATATTTGTATCATTTAAAACTATGGCGAGAAAAATAGTTCGAAGAGGTTTAAAACAGGTTGTTGATGTCATTATCGTAATTATTTATATTGTTTTCTGCAGAGCGATGACGGAACTTCAATTGCAATGCGAAGATTTTTTGCTTGAAAATTTTAATTATTCCATAATAACTATATACATAAATTACGTGTTGAAACAGTCAAATCCGTACAAATAAGTGTTTCTATTAGTTGCAATCAAGTTTCACGATCGTCTAATTAGTTTCCATACTAAAAACTTTGCTTAATTTTAGACTAGATGGCGTTGTTTTGAATGTCTGTAACAGTTTTTTTTTTTAAGAAAAACGAATTGGGTTTTTGTAAAGATAGCTCTTTACATTTATACCTAATGATTAATCTGTACTTTTAGTTTAAAAAAACCAAGCTAGCAAGGATTAGCAACTCTTTGCAGGGATTACACCAAGTTCACAATGTCTTAGTGTTTTAGTGTTCGCTTTGGCAGCTTTACAATCTCTTGTGTCAGCTTACTTCTAAAACCTCTGGTAGTCTCAAGCGAAAGGATATATGAAACTTTGGTAGAAACAATAGTACTTATAGTTCATGTTATAAGTTTAGTGGTACACCACCTACTGCTGGAGGCTGGAGCTGGAGCATTTGGACTGTCAATTGTTTTTTTTTTTTGTTTTTTTTTTTCAATCAACTGTCAATTCAATTGTCAAAATCAACATTGGTCAACACGAATATAGTATACAGTCCAAATGTTTTTGTAGGAGGTAGTGTAGCCATTAGTAGATTGTTTAAGGTGAGTGTTAATTATAACTAAAGCAGTTACTTTGACCTGGATTGTGGTAATTAGCACAGCCTTAATATTTTTAGATACATATTCTGCGCGGGTTTCTTGCGTGATAAAATCTGGAGTCAGGAGATCAGTAGGAGGCTTAAAATTGAAAATATGGCTTTCAAAATTGGCATGTTGAAATGGGAATGGATAGGCTTTCACACAATCGAGGGAGGGTTAGATTAATTTCTGTGGAATGAGGCCTATGACGTATTCCGGCTGATGACGACGATTCCGCAGATTAGTTACAAAATTCCAGTAACAAAATTTAGTTAAAGTATGAATCTTGTTAGTCCCAGGAACGTTTGGTACACGTGGGTCCCGGTAATAGATGAGACACACAAGTCCAGACATCAATAAAAACCGCTCACACTAAATGTCTTTAAAATAAAACATTTGGGACTCCACAGACCTACAGCCTATGTATAGAGACTGTCAAAATGTAAAACTTACCTTAGGCCCTGATCTATGCAGTGTCATCAAACGAGATAAAATGTGTTTGCAAAGTAGGATCAAACATGCGCACACGGGTTAACAGCCGGTTTTATTGACTGTAAACCGTGGCAAATATTTTTACGGGCCTGAACTATTTCACCGGATCGTGTTAAAAAGTATGGATTACAGTTTGTATGGACTGTGGGATAGTTAAAGTTGAAAAGATAGCTATAAAATGATAAATAGCTGAATAATATACTATTGCCTAATATACCTAATGCCTATGCCTAATATATGTATTGAATAATATACTAATTCCCGTGATGCGTATTAAAGTTTGGCATCTCCTAATTTCTAGGGGGATTACGAAAATTTTATTGCAATGCAACAGGAGAAATTTCTATACTAACTATGCACATAAACTGCGTATTAAAACTGTCAAATCCATACAAATTTGTATTTCTATCGGTTGCAATCGAGTTACATGATCGCCCAGCAGATCTCTTCAATATCATCGTAACTCAAAATTTTCAAAGTAGAATAGCAACATTTTGCCTCAAAGAAAGCACTTCATGAATAGTTAGAAAGCTTTTGAAACGGTCTTTTTCTAAATATCGTTGTATAACTTAAAATAATCAAAGCGGAACCAAAACGTTTCGCCCCAAAACATTTCATTCGACGCGCCCCATCAATGGATTTTACTATTTTCCAATAAGGTTGGCGGTATCATCTCGTAAATATTTATTAAGGCGAAGATTAAATCTTTCGCACGCACTGCTTCATCCAATGAACTCTTTATTTTCAGAGGCTTATTCTGTATTTAAAGTATTTGGGAATAGCATTGCTTTGATTTTAATGATATGCTTTCGGCGATATGCGATAGGCCTTTTCTTATTTGAACCTGAGTTTTATAACTATTCGTACTTTTGATAATATTTATGGTTTAAGTTTTTTTAAATGTTTTTTTTTGTTAAGGGGTGCAAGTAAGGTATTTTTTTGGAGTCGGACTAAATATTAATTTAATTAACTATAATTAAAATGTCTACTCTGATAAGTCTAAGAGTACAAGGTCTCATAACTTAAAGCTTATTTTAAAAGTAGGTAACTTTAATTTATAAGAAAGATTAAAAGAGTATTTTGTAAAATAGCAAAATTAGTATACAAAAAGCTCAGGTTTTAGACTTAATGGCTTAAGTTTAAATTTACCGTGTACAATCTATCAAAATATCTTTGAACCATTAAATTAGTTTGCATAAGATTTACGCAAATACTTCGAATTAATACGAAGTTATTAAAGTAGATTCGAAACGGAAATTAAAGTTACGAGGTTGCGTTCAATCACCGTTCATTCATGATTAATTTCCATACTACCTTCCGTTTCTTGGTTTGCATGATATTTGTTGGGAAATCTTTGTTGACCGAGCGAATAAAGTGAAGCCGAATTTGCATTTATCTGTAGAGATGTACGTAATCGAGTACAGCTCTAAAAGTTCATAGATTTTTTTGTGTTTAGTGATTTTCGATTGAATTTGTGTTTCCCTCAAAAGTTTTCTTTGGCTCCATTTATCGGCCAATTTTGGAATTATTCAGCAATAACATTGAATTTTCTATTCTAAACAAGTAGTTTTGATATAAGCTAAATCAGCCAAGAGGTTGTCAAGATATAATAAGGTCATGTGTTTTGAGATTAGAGGCCAATTTTGATCATTTTGGCAGGAATATTCGGTAGGCGAGTACTCAATTCTAAACACAATGACGCGACAAAGTTCGAAAAGTGGTAAATAGCTGGTGATGCGTATTACTGAACCTGTTTCATCACACGCGTATGCAGAGATAGTCTATATAACACCTATTGGTATACAAATTGAAACAAGAACATCTAGTGTAACTTCGCTAGAAAGCCAACAATATTGTTTAATACTATTTGACTGCGAAAATAGTTTATGGAGTTTTGGCGGGAAAACGAAAAAGATCACGTTACCGCATTATATTATTTTCATGTGTTCATCAACATGTGTTATTTTCAGTGTTAGTGCATAAAATTTGTGGCATTTTATTCGTTAAGTGCTGGATTACAAGCATGAGTGTGGGAAAGTGGTATAATGATGGTGTAACGTTTTTTTTCGTGTTGTTTCCAAAACTCCATAGAAGCTTCTGGTAAAGTTGCCACCACTTTACTAGGAGTATGACTTGACTTGATGACTTCGACTGTGACCTGACACATTATTTACGTGAAATATCATTAACTTGCTAAATTATTTATTACTTGACACTGGCTAAATACACAAAAGTGTGGAGCCAAAACACAAAAAAAAGTTTATAAATGAAGCAAATACATATAGCAATGTGAAGAGTTTAGATATGATCAAAATATGTGTTTCGAACGAACCCCAACTTAAATAATAAATAATGTATAGCTTAAATCTAAACTGACGCTGATAGATGAGGACCTCGTGGTAGAAGTGTAGGCAATGCCCAAAGGCTACATTGTTAATGGCTTTCACAACATAATGTAGGTACGAGTTTTAATCAGAGCACTTGCGGAACTTTGCATGTCCAAAGGAGGTACTATTTTGTATATACATTTTGTGTGAGACTCTGATTCCATGGGAGCCGGGAGTTCTTAGCAAAGTTTATCAGTGCAGTCAGAGTATGTGGCGTGATGGTTGAGCAGGTCGGCTCATAGCCTGGAGAACGATTCGATTCCCGCGGCAGGACAAGTATTTGTGCACAGGAAAAAAGCGCAAATTTTTTTTTTGTGTCCGAGTGTTGACACGTAGACAGGGAATCAATATGTATGTAATCGTTTGACGTTACAGTTACGGTTACGCTATAAGGCCTAAAGGTTCATAAAATAATATAATTTTTACATTGTTATCTAAATATATATAACTCAAAGGTGACTGACTGATTGACTGACTAATATAGTGATCTATCAACGCACAGCCCAAACCACTGGACGGATCGGGCTGAAATTTGGCATGCAGGTAGATGTTATGACGTAGGCATCTGCTTAGAAAGGATTTTTCGAAATTCCACCCTTAAGAGGGTGAAATGGGTGGTTGAATTATTTTCCCATAGGTCACGCCGCGGGTGAAACTGCGGGCAGAAGCTCGTTTGTTTATAAGTAGCTTTACTTTTTACCTTTAGCTAAAATACAGTTCGAATGCTAATTCAATTCATCTAATAAGTAATGTAAAAGACAGTCCTGTTATTATTGAAGGTTCAACGTCCTCAGCTATAAAAAAATTTGCTTTACGAGTCGAGTAAAATGGCAGTAAAACCTGAATGCTCTGCCGGTTCCCTTGTTACTTTGTTTTCATTGACACTTAAAAATAGAAGATGTTTCTTTTCATCACGGATTGTAACTTTTCTACGTGATCAAGGTGGGTTGTTGGTATAAAAAAAACCGGGAAAATGGACTTGTCCTCGAGAACTGTCTTGCTTGGTTATTACCTACTTGTTAAAGTAACTAAATCTTAGTAAATAATTTATGAATAATTAACGACTTTTGTTTATATTTAATCACGGCTAAGGTTCACTTATTTTAAAATGTCAATGGAAAAATTAAGCATTTAAATGTATTTCATCGTGTATATTTCACATCCATGAATTATCTATCTGTTATATATAGTATACGTTATGAAATGACGTTTCTAATATTCTCGGTAGAAGCTCTAAAATCTGACAATTTGCTGAAATTGCATCGGCGTCACCAAAAATTGCAAGTTGAACGAAGATGGTGGATATATCAGCAATTTGGCAGTAGGCTAATAAATAAATAAATAAAAATCCTCTCTTAGTCTGGGACCATATAAAACTTTGTGGAATGTGCTTTGTAACATGTTCAGTTTTTTATGCATTTAGTCATGTGAACTGGAATTACAATTCATGATATAAGCACCATGTTGAATATAGATATCCTAGACTTTTTTGCTAATGAATCTGTATAAACCTCAATATTAAAATCCTTAATACATAAGCATTAAGGTTCATTTCTACAGGAAAACCGAGCTAGGTTGGTAGAAGTACAAACTTGCGGAACTCTATGCAACGGGGTTATTTTCCCCAACATTCGCATCTGTGCAACTTCGTTGTGCTCGCCTTTGATTTTCAGAGTGAAGCGCTGAAGTTTGGTAAAGCTAGTCTGCTTTGAGAAACAGTACGGGTAAATTAAGTAACTTTAGTGGAATGCATAATGGAATTAAGCGCATCTTAATTTCATTTTTAAATTCGCAACCGATGATAAATATATCGTTCCGAATAGTCTTATTTGCTATACACTAGGGTAACCAATAGATCATAATAATAATAGTCAAAATAGAAGTTTAAATAAATCAAAACTAACCTTCCATTACCATATTAATTATATTCATATAATTATTTAGTATAAAAAAAAAACACTTAAATCTTTCAAGTCCGAGACACGCCTTGCTGGAAACTAGATGGATTTTTTAGCAGTTCCTTTAGTCAAGAAAAAAATCTGAAATCGTTACGCTTGTAGAATTCATACCAAATAGAGCCAATATGCCTTCTTCGGGTATTTTAATAGTCTTTATTTATTTATAATTCAATTTATATAACTTTATAAAATTTATGTTTATGTTAATTATAATTGATAAATGTGTAGTATTTACTAATGGTATAAATGAAACACCGAGCTTGTGATGTAAGAAACAACTAACTTTTTATTGGCCAACCCACATTATGATATTATTCATACCCTTAAACTACCCTCAAGATCACATACAACATCTCCCTTCTAATAAGAATAAGTTTAAGACAAACCTGCTAGATCGAGAATCTTAATTATAGTACAATTAACTGACACATTTACTCTAGCTAGACAGAAACATTATGATTGTGAGACGCTGGGTTGGTTTCTATCAGAACACAATATCTAAATAAATAAATATTAGTTTACATCGTAATTTAAGCATGATTAATGTGGCTATAGCTAGAAGACTAAGATTGACTACAAAATTCAGTAGCGTAATCTGTAAATGAAAAATAAAGACTATTTTTTTGAACATTAAATTACTGATTAATTTAAGACACAGAGGATACATATCTTTGTGGAGGCTTAACCTCCCTTCCACTGCGAGTAAAACTACGAGGTGCGGACGCAGCCGACACTAATGATCTCCTCCTTTCCCCTCCTGGTGGAGGTGAAATTCCTGAAGGAATTGATATCGAGTCGCCTACCGATGGGGTGTCATTAGGGTCACTGTCGTCCCGTAAATAGTCGTAGCAACATTTATTGTCACTGTTAGAAGTATTATTTGATTTTAAAATATGAGCCCTATTACGTCGATAAGTACCACCGTTGTCTACTTTCACCCAGTACGAGCGATCACCTTGAGCTTCCTTCACTACCTGAGCTTTATTCCACACTTTACCATCTTTCACGCGGACCTGCTCCCCCGGCAACAAACGGGTGGCCGGCTTTGTGCTTCTATCGTAGTAGTACTTCATCTTATCTATGTTACCTTGCCTAACATCACGGACGTGTTTCGATTCGATTGACCTAGGCGTCAACCTTTGTGGAGCAACCGGTAGCCTAGTGTTGAGCGATCTTCCCATTAATAACTGTGCCGGAGAATACTTCTCTCCCGTAAGCGGTGTGTTTCTGAAGTTCAGCAGTGCCAGCTGCCACTCGGTTTTATCTTCGGTGGCTTTCTTTAGTAAACGCTTGATCGTTTGCACGTTCCGTTCGGCTAGTCCGTTTGAACGTGGATACAGCGGAGAACTAGTCACGTGTTCAAATTCCCAATGTTTTGCAAATTCCCCAAACTCTGCCGAAGTGAATTGTTTTGCGTTATCTGTGATTAATTTTCTAGGTATTCCAAAACGCGAAAAAATGCTCTTCATTTTAACTATAACGGTATCACTTCTTAGATTAGGTAAATAGACAACTTCTACGAATTTAGAATAATAGTCAACTACCAGCAGGTAACAATGCTTATCTAATTCGAATACGTCGGCGGCCAGAGCTTCCCACGGCAGCTGCGGGAGAGGGTGCGGCGCGAGAGGCTCGCGCGGCGGTGCGGCGCGGTGGCGCTGGCACGGCTCGCAGCGCTGCACACACTCCTCTATCTCCGCGTTCATCCCGGGCCACCAAACCGCTTCGCGAGCACGTGACTTACATTTTTCGATTCCCTGGTGTCCTTCATGGATGCGTTTTAGCATTTCTTTTCGCAAACTGCTCGGGATAACAACTCTATTACTGTGAAATAAGATTCCATCAATGGCGTGTATCTCGTGCCTAAACGTCCAGTAAGGTCGAGCGATCGTGTTTACCTGATTTTTGTCATTTGGCCACCCTTGATAGTAGTAACTTTTCACTGCAGTCAGCACGCTATCTTTCATTGTCTCTGTCCTTATCAATTTTAGTCTTTCACTCGTGGCATCCAAACTCTCGTACATCGCATTCACGTGAACGGTGACGTCACCGTCGCACACATCCGCGCCCGAACCTTTCTCGACCGCCGATCTCGATAAAGCATCTGCTATATGCATAAATCTACCTGGTTTATAACTGACATTTAACCGATACGCCTGCAATTTCAAAAGCATTCGTTGCAGCCTCGGTGGTGTTTCGTTGAGGGCCTTTCGAAATATCGTTTCAAGCGGCTTGTGGTCACTTTCAACCGTAATTTCGCTGTGACCATAAATATATTGATGGAACCTCATGCACCCAAAATATATAGCGAGCATTTCTTTTTCTATTTGGGCCCACCGAGCCTCTGTCGGCGTGAGCGTGCGCGCGGCGTACGCGACGGGCCGGCCGGCCTGCAGCAGGCACGCGCCCAGCCCGTGCGCGCTCGCGTCCACCGACAGCGTCACCGGCTCGTGCGGCGAATAGAAACGCAATACAGGAGCCTCGCTTATCGATTTTTTTAGCTGTTCAAACGCTACATCGTGCACTCGTGACCATTCAAATAAAATATCTTTTTTTAACAACGCCCTCAGCGGAGACGCTATTGTTGAATAACTCGGAATAAATCTCGCCAAATAGTTCGTCATCCCTAAAAAACGTTCTAGTTCTTTTTTACCTTCCGGTCTCGTTATATTATTGATAGCACGCACGCGACTCGATAGTGGGCTGATGCCCGAGCTACTTAATGTATGACCTAAAAAATTTATTTCGGGGGCCCCAAGCACACATTTATTTTTGTTGAACTTGATACCGTACTCAACTGCCCTTTTAATTACCTCCTTGAGACGATTATCATGCTCGCACTTATTGCGGCCCCAAATTAAGATATCGTCCGCAAAAATTTCAACTCCTGGCATAGAAAATATTTTATACATCTCGTGATGAAATATTTCCGGCGCACAATTAATTCCAAACGGCATACGAAGCCATCTAAATCTACCAAAGGGCGTAGAAAATGTACACAGCTTAGAACTAGCCTCATCCAGCTTCAGCATCCAGAATCCAAATTTCGCATCTAGTTTTGAAAAAACTTTTGCCCCGGTGGTTGCTCGTGATCTCCTCTAACGTTGGTAGTTGAAAGTGACAACGGCGCACAGCTTTGTTTAAATGGTGTGGATCTAAACAAATTCGTAATTTATCAGGTCGCTCGACTATCACAATGTTAGACACCCATTCGGTTGGCGAATCTTCTTTTACAATAATACCTAGTTGTTCCATATTATGCAACTCCTGTTTCAGCCGCGGCATTATTTTAATAGGAACTTTTCTTGACGCGTTTACTACTGGAGGTACCGTTTTATCTACTTGAATTTTATATACATTCGGCAAACAACCTATACCCTCGAAAACACTTTCATCTATTTTATATTCTGTAATATGACATATTTTCTTATTCCGTATGATAAGCTCAAGATCGCGACAAGCGTTAATACCTAGTAAATTATGACATTGTAAATCCAAAACATAAATTTTTTGCTTAGTTTGTAATTTATTATGACATAGTACGGGCTCAAAATAACCCACCACAGGTAGCTTAGCTTTACTAACCTCCCGTAATATACAGTTATTATGTTTTAACATTCCTACATTAAAACCTGCCTCTCTAAAAGCGCTCAACGATATGATGGAAGCCTCTGCTCCGCTATCCAATTTAAAATTAATTTTAACATTATTTACCATCACATCTTCAAACCATGATTCACAATCACCGCCTACCATTTCAATGGACAAGCTACACAATAACGACTCACGTATCTCGGCGTAGTCCTCTGTCTCGTTATCTTCTGTAATCTCTCCGAAGAGCTTCGCGCGACACACTTTCGCGAAATGACCAACACGCTCACATCTGTAGCACTTCACGTGACGGGCTGAGCACTGATTTCCTGCACGGTGCTTACGGCCGCAGTAATTACACGCACTAATCGCACTCGCATTATAACCGCGTTGTTGCGAAAACCGAGGATGAAAGCTAGCGGCGGCGGCGGCGGCAGGCCGTGGCTGCGGGCGCCGCGCGGCTCCTGCGCGCACCTCCTCCAGCGCTAGCGCCTCGCCCGCGCCGCTCGCGGTCCCGCCAGCGCTCGCGCACGCCTCCGCCTGTCGGCTGGCAGTTTCCACCGCACGACACCACGAAATAGCCTCTTCCAGGTTCAACTTTGATTTCGACAGCATTCTTTCTCTCATGCCGGAATCCTTAATGCCTCTGATGATCTGGGTTAGAATTAGACTGGTGCGTAACTGGCCGAACTCACACGATTTACTTTTTTGCTTGAGCGTACTCAAAAACTTATCAAAACAGTCGTCGCGTTGGTATGTTTCGAAAAATAAGTGGCGCTCATAGTTGACGTTACGAGTCGGATCGCAATGAAGTGTGAATTTCTCAACTAAAGTTACGTAATCACTTTTAGCGCTGTCATCTAGATCCAATTCCTCCAAAATCTCTCGGCCGTATTTGCCAATGACATGTAAAAACAATGCACATTTCTCACGAGATCCAGCATCTTCCTTGCCCGTCGCGATCAAATAATAATCGAACGCCGACTTCCATTCCCGCCAATTTGTCGCTACGTTCCCGTGGTCGCTCATGGCGGCCGGCTGTTGAAGCGCCGCCGTATATGCCATTTCACTGGCCTTAGATGGAGTTGTTTCAGACTTCAACGACATGTTTTCCACGTGAAAACATTGACACTGGGACTATAAATCACTAAAAAATCACTTCCCTTACACACCTGACACCATGTAGTATTTACTAATGGTATAAATGAAACACCGAGCTTGTGATGTAAGAAACAACTAACTTTTTATTGGCCAACCCACATTATGATATTATTCATACCCTTAAACTACCCTCAAGATCACATACAACAAAATGTATTACAACATATAATATAATACCAATATTTATTTATTAATTTCGTATACCTACGTATGATGTTAAAAACTTTTTAAACTAATCACAGAATTCACCCTATTTACACAGGTCTCTATGATTTCAATGTACTTACTAATAATGTAATGAATGTTTGAATTTATGAAAGAATTACTATTTTAAATGGAAATAATTATTTTGACTTGTAAATTGACATTTATTGAATAAATTTATTATGATTATAATAGTTAGCTTACAGTTATGTTCAAAACGCTAACAGCCTCATTAATAAACACGAACTAGCTTTAGATTAGTTACACCATCTTTTGTCTCTTTCATCCAGCTAAATATTCCAGTAGCAAAAAAAGGACAAAAGCTGAAGTAACTAATCCGAGACTAATACCCGTTTATTAATAAGGCTCTAACAGCCTTATTAATAAAAACGAACTAGCTTTAGATTAGTTACACCATCTTTTGTCTCTTTCATCCAGCTAAATATTCCAGTAGCAAAAAAAAGACAAAAGCTGAAGTAACTAAACCGAGACTAATACCCGTTTATTAAGGCTGTAACTGTTTTACAAATATTGCTATTACATACAGTTATTAAGTTATCGTGGAATATGTCGCCATGCTGGCACTCATGAGTGATCGCATTAAAGACCCTACCAGACATGCCCGCTGTTGACACTGACAAAATGTAATAATAATACCATACCGGATAAAGATCCTCAAACAAGCCTACACTATTGTTTATTTTTTTTTACTAATACTACTCATACAAATTTTGATGCACGTTTACATCCCTCTTTCACAAACTATGAGTGGAGACAAATCGTAAGTTGAAACTTAGGCGCACCGCGACGTGCGATACGTCGATAGATCCGTCTCAAGCTGTGCTGCCCGAATCTGAAACAAAAATTCAAACATTAGTACAAAAATTTTGAAAAACTTAGGAAAAACCGACTTTTTACGTACCTGCACCAATTTTTGACTTTCAAACCTCAATAGCTTCTTATAAAATATGAAACTTTTATTTTATGTATTCTTGAAAAATTTAACAAACCAAAAAAAGGGTCTCCGAAATACATCGGAGGAGTACTGAAGATTTTTATTAAAAAAAAAAAAACTATGAGTGGATGACTGGTAGAAAATGCTTTAGCATTAAGTCCTCAGTTTGTATTGTTTTTAGTGCAATAACGAATTATAATAACAGTACAACCGTATGGATTCTAACCCACCCGACCAGCATTTAATAATAATTATGTAGGTATACAGCACCAACCGTCGTACAGCATAAGCAAGGCTAATAGTGCTCGCAGTGTGGGTGAATTATTCCAGTCCCTGGTACTGGAAAGCGAATAACTGATGCTGACGACGCCCAGTTCACAAATAGTTGTTAGGGACATAATTTTATAGAAGCTATTATTATTGTTTATACCTTTCCACTGTTGGGACACGGGCCTACTCTTTTAGAATGTGTGGGCTATACTTAATCTATCGCGCTGGCTGGGTGGATGGATGACACTACATTTTCATGTGATTCAAGAATATCTCAAAGATCCAAATCAAAATGACAATATAGAAAACCTAACAACCTTTCCCGAAAACATTTTGTAAAAAAAGTCAAAAGTCAAAAGACTTTGACTTTGACTAAATAACGTGTAAAAAATATGTTTATTTCAATACAGAGAATATCTTTACATATAAAATTCAAAGTCCTGACTGACTGAATGACTGACTTATATATCAACGCACATCCTAAACCGCTGGTCCTAGAGACTTGAAATTTGGAGGGTGTGTTCTTTGTAAAGTGTAAGTATCCACTAAGAAAAGGCTTTTCGAAATTCGTGAAATTCATTCATTGGTGAAATGGGTGTTTTTTATTTTTGTGTTTTTTTATTTTTTAATGGGTGTTTTTTAATAATCTATGAAAAAAAATTATCTTTGTTTCTTATAGGCCACGCGGGTGACGCCGAGGGCAGAAGCTAGTCAGATATAGACCATTACTATTTTCAATGTATAAACAAAGAGATATAGTAGTTACCTTAACATTTTGGTATCGAAATCCAATTTGGCAAAACAGCCCGTGGTCGTTGATCTTGTATTCTAAGGACAGACTTGACATTTGGAGACCCTCTGTTTATTTTGGAGATCTACATTTCTTATGCAATTTGGCCTTCCTGTATTGGGTTATGTAATTCATTTTTCAAATTGTGTGTTTGGTTTTTGGCACTAGTACATTTTTTGATACATCTATCGATTTCAAATAAATCACTCAATTTTATTTTACATCATGCGCCTATATCAGCACGTTCCGTTTAAGTTGGAAATAAATAGCTTAGACTCTACTAGGCACGGATTAGTTATGGAAATATGCAAAAGTCAGACATAAGTCATTTTAATTTGATTAAAGACAACATACGTCCACACTCTCCGTATGAAAATGTGTGTGTATGGTTGTGTGTGAAAGAGAGAGGAGTGGGGTATAAACTATATAAATTTATTTTCAATAGCAAAGTACTGAACACAACTATTTATTTAGCTACTTAAATTCGTGTGAATCATGCTTTAAACTATGAAACTTTTAATGAATTAAATAAATTAGTGAGTATTGCAAAATCTGACACAACACAAATAAGTGTTTAGGTGTTTTTACACTTTAGCTTAAAATACTTTACCGATAACCTTTTCAAAGGTCGCGTTATAAATAAAAGGCCTTAAACACCCCTATTAGAAACACCCCTATTAGAAACATTGAAGGTGTGTTTAGTTCTAAATGGAAAATATGTGGAAAGATATTAATTTCAAAGAGTATTAAATAACAGATTGTTTTTTTTAAATAGGTAGGTACATGACACAAATTACAAGCAATGACTTGTTCAACAAAGACACAATGGTATATGTTTAATGCCAAATTAATGTAATTTATATAATTAATGCATGTGTAATAAAATTATGATGTTTTGGTAAATTTCATATGAAACTACAAAAGAGTTTTCGAATAAATATAGGTTCTTGTGGATGTCATTGAAAATTTTATATTAAAGTATTTGTTTATGTTATAAGGTTTAACCAATAATTTTGTTCTATGAAACATTTAGGTTTATTTTGAATAAAAATGGTTTTGTTAGGAATAAAAAAAGAGTTTCAAACCCATCACCAAACTACTATCAGCGAGGCGATTTGAAACTATCTGTAAATCTGCACCATTTTCCCACGCGTCCCACGACCTAACAGTAATCCTTTAATGAAGCTTGAGCTCAAGTCTTATCATATTGTATATTTGGCACAGTTGGTTGTATGTGACAACGTTGGTATAAATCTTTTGGATCGTGAAGTTATGAAATAGTCTGAGCGATTATTTGAATTGAAACGGCTCAATATCGGTTTCAAAGCATTCTGAGTATTCATTCCAAAAAGAATACGCGGCTTCCATATCAGAAGTATGCGTATAAACGTCTCATTCACACCAGACGGTTTCAATAAGGTTCGGTTTCCAACAGGTAGTGCCAGGGTTGAAAAAACAGCTATGTAAATATTATAAAAAACCTATTATATATTATAACCTGCATTATATTCCAAAACTTGTGATATTTTTAGTTTTAATGCATAAACTTGATGGAATTTTATTCGTTAAGTGCTGAATTACAGACATGAGTATGGGAAAGTGGTATCATGATGATGAAACGTTTCTTTTCGTGTTATTTCCAAAACTACATAGAAGCTTCTGGTAAAGTTGCCACCACTTTACTAGGAGTATGACTTGACTAGACTATGACTTAACTTGATGACTTGGACTGTGACTTGACTTCACTTGACACTGTATAATATTAATTAACTTGAGAAATTATCAATTACTTGACACTGGCTAGTAGGGTAATATTGGGCATTCTACCCCACCCTGCTCGTTACACTCGCGGCGCTCGTTTCACTCGCTTGGTGGGATAGAATACCCAATATTACATTATACCGTTCCTTGAAGCAGCCTGCACACAAAATCTTATTTTACATAATTACATCCGATGATAGCATGAAAGTAATAAGCCGGCAGTCGATATGCTTAAGTCACCGAATCACCGCACCGAGCTTACACAATAGTTGAACAAAAACGTCGACGTTTCAGCTCCTTCCCGGTGTCGGAATTAAGTTAGTAAGAAATATACTCACCTGATATTTAACCAACAATCACTGGACATCATTATAAAAATCCCTGAATGTCTTTGCGGATATGAGAGCTATAAACAATGCGATGATGATGCAAAAATATTTATTAATGCCTTATTCAAATAATACAGTGCACAAACAAAATAAGTTAAGTTCAATGCATTTATCAGTGAAGTTGAATGTATGACTCATCGCCGTTCGTTGAATGTAATGTATAATACTCATGTAATGTATAAGAAAGGACTTATTTAAAAGATGATGGGTAAATACACTTTTGATAAAAATGATGTTTATCGTTCGCCTTTAAAACTTAGATTTCATATCCTATTCAGTATTTAGCTTTTACACAATGCTCAAGTAAGCTCCTGGAAATCAAGTCTCCATGGTGCGGGACCTCCATAACATATAAAATTGGAGAAACGTTACCAATGTGAAATGACCACGAATTGGCTCAAGGTTCCCTTAAAAAATGTATATAAATTTTGTTTCTAAGCCTCGAATAGGCTCAGGTTCCTCCATAACACAGATTAGCAAGATTCACCAAAAATTACGTTATGACCTGATTCGGCTCAAGGTCGGCCACAGAAACTATTTCACGTCCGGTTTGGATGAGGCTCTTCGAAAATCAAGTTTCTATGGTGCGGGACCTCCATAACATATAAAATTGGAGAAACGTTACCAATGTGAAATGACCACGAATTGGCTCAAGGTTCCCTTAGAAAAATGTATATAAATTTTGTTTCTAAGCCTCGAATAGGCTCAGGTTCCTCCATAACACAGATTAGCAAGATTCACCAAAAATTACGTTATGACCTGATTCGGCTCAAGGTCGGCCACAGAAACTATTTCGCGCCCGGTTTGGATCAGGCTCAATACTTAATCCATCAGTTGAATTAATTCATTTGAAGATATATAATATTTAAAATTTAATATATAATACTTAAAAAAAGGTTTGAATTTTAGTATAGTAACTGACTCAAGCTTGAAATTCATAATCAATACAAAATGAAACAAGAATAACTTATATAGAGAAGATAAGAATATTATTACATATTTACGTATATAATGCATTTGCATTTACCCATGAACTTTTAACAAAGTATCTTTTTGAAATTAAGTTCTTACCTAATGGAAACATTCCTTAATAATAAGTTGCAATTTTAAAAAAGGATACAGTCCTGCTTCAAATTCCATACTGCTGAAAACTCTGCTGTAGACCGCTTTTGAACCTGTAATTAAAAAAAAGATGCTCAGCACAAAAAGTACTTAAATAATTTACTGCTGCTAGACATTTATTAAATTTAAACCATTTATTATTGCAAATATAATTATTCTTTAATTTCCCGTCTTATTTTTTTCTATTTTTATTATTATCGAGCACATTCATAATCATTTAGATGCTTATTTTTATTCCGTTTTAATCACCAATCAAAAACTAAACACATATAATTAAATCGATACTATCAAAAAGATAACATGGAAATATTATATAAAATTTACACTTTTATTAGAGCAATTTTATTACCGACACAAATTTAATTTTAATTTGAGTTTCTTTACAAACCAAATAAAAATGTTACCAAGAATTAATTACATTAATACGCTATTTAATATTATGATGTATTTATATTTAGATTAATACTTACATAAATCAGAAAAAACCCATGGGAAAGTCTCGTTTATCACTATCACTTCACAGTTCACACCGGCGTTGAATCACGTAATAAAATAATGTACTTGTGCATTGCACAGCAACACAACAAAATTAGTCTAAGAGTCATAGTACCTTCTTTGTACAATTGTAGCAGTTTTGCTTAAATTAAAAAAGCCAGAATTAAATATCATAAATTATTGTAAATCACGTATCACAACATGTTTATAATGAATACTCGGATTTATTATTATATAGTATTACTATAGTCGATTTATAATGAATACTTGGCTTATACAAATTTTGTTATTATATTTTCATGGATACACTTTGATGTAGTTATTTATTTTTTTCAATATTTGAATGTACATTAAGGTGAATTCGAAAGAATGGAACTTATAAATAAATATAAGACAGTGGACTAACTAGGATTCGTTTTATCTATGGAGCCATGAACCCAAGAGCCAAGGACCCTATTTTATGGACAGACACTCAACAAGTATTTGCGTTTTTTTTCTTCTGCAGAAATACTTATCCCGTTACGAGAATCGAACCTAGTGACTCTGCGTTATAAGCCAACTTACTCAACCACCGCACCACAAAGGCTGTCAGATCACTTAAATTAAGTTGCATTGTCTCCTTGACTATAATTTCCGAGTAATAATTACAGTGCTCATGAATCTTCTGTCGTCAGCATAAGCATTATCTCTGTGTCATTCGACATAGTTACTGTACAATGCAGACGAACTTTAAATGAATACATGGTTCATAGTTCAAAGTAAGTAAAAAAGGAAGATGCTATTCTAAAGTTGTCTACACAAATTATGCACTAGGCACACAATTTGCCACATATTGCCTAATAATTACATGTAAATTATGCGTAGAACTAGGCAACGAAACTTTATAACATACATTAACTTTTTATTTAAATTCGAACATTGATAAACATATTTCTTAATGAACCCAAAGTGTTTAACTAAGTGTATATCCACGCACATAATTTGAATTTGCATGAAAACGCGCGTTTATAAACCGCTCGTATGCATCAATTCATGGAAGCGGTGTCTAGTAGCCTTTGAAGAAGAATACAGGTGAACGAAATTGCATAGTAAACAAATTTAGCATTTGTCCTTTTCTTTCCTGCAATGTTTATTGAAAGATGTCTAATCAGATATCCGTAAACTATTTATTTTATAATTTAGCTGTAAACAACGAAAGTCTATATTTGTATGCTTCACGAAGGTGAGATGGTCAACTTTTGACAGTGAAGTTTATCGCTAACGATGCAATATTGGTTGTTTTAAATACACTGATTTATTAGAACATAATCATTATTTTTCAAGAAAATAGCCTTGCAACAAGTGCAAAGGACGATAGTGCAAAGTTAATCAAGAAAGCAGCAGCGGAATTAAAAAATGTTAGTGAGTATTTATTTTTAATTTAATTACATTTTGTTTATTGATCAATTTATTAAATTAATTAATCAATTAAATTAAATTAATTAATTAATTTAATTCATTCATTATGTATTCAAATTTTTTATTTACTTATAGTTTTCTTACAATGTTCTTTTTATTTTTAGGTCGGACTCTGAATTTGAATTCACCACAGCAGCGGTAGCCCCTCAGTGCCCGCCGCCTTCCAAAAAGGGAAAAAAACGTGTCGCCCCTAAACAAAAACCATCAAAAGCGAGAGCGAGAGCCCAGGAGTTATTCGGGTAATTTATCTGCAGATCACAAATATTGACATACAATAATATTATTTTTTCATTGTAAGCTAATATGTGCAATTATTTTTAAAGATCTGATTCTGAATCGGAACTAGAGTGCTCTGCGGCGAGCACATCCAAGAAGGGAAGGGCCACCACCAAAAAAGAAGCTGGCGAGCAACCTTCAAGTATGTAAGTTTTCTAACACTAAATTTTTTTCTTTTTTCTTTACCGTCACCTGTAAAAACTTTTCAACGTATGTGTATATGTATGTTATCACGTTAGAATATATTATATTTATATATAATTTTTATGTGCTATTTAACTTATTTTACTTTCATTGTTACAGAAATAAGTCGGGGTTCTTCAATTATATTTTAAGAGCAGAAGAGAAGGCTGCTCGCGAGAAAGAGGCGACGGCGGCGAAGATATTATACTCGTCGTTCACCAGCAGGGTGGCGGCTGGCCGTCAGCGACGGGCAAAGGTCACGAGCGGCAACTTTTATATAGATTTGAAAATATACCACTCGGAGGACGCTTTAAACAGTTCTCAAAATTTATATAAAAAGGCCCTCGTGGCTATAAAATTGCAGACGGCAGAGGGTTCCCCACCGTGGGAGAAAATACAGTCATTTATGGAAGACGCCTACGGCGTCTTCAAAGGGACTGATCCGGCGGTGTACAAAGATTAGTCACGAAGTATTTTCACAAGTATTTTTTGTTTTTACCTTTTCCACATGGAAGACTAATCTTTGCACACCATATTTTATTTAGTACGTAAGGAACATAGCATTTAATCAGTTTAATAGATTTAAGTAGCTCTATAAGTAGGTAGGTTATATGCTATGAATATTTAAATAAATTTTATTTTTTTACTTTTCTAATATTGTTTATTTGTTACAGTTAGGCACAGGTAATCAAAATAATAATAATAATAATACGTAATAACTTGGGTTTTCTCACAAAAATGCCTTATTGTGCAGTCTGTAGTGCTTCTGTTGATGCAAAGTCTTGGGTAGGGCACTTGCGAAGTAACGTTCATAGAAAAAACAACAATAATTTTGTTGAACCGCACAGCGAGGGTGTGGAAATTGTATCTTCAGCATTCCGCAAACGCATTGCCACTTACAGATTAATATGTAGTGAACAAGATCTTGGTTCAGTTGATGCGTTTTTCAATTCAATTCGCGATAAATTAAACGCTCTTTTAAGCGCTTGTCTTGATAAACACGTTTGCTTTAAAATAAATTTAGAATACTTCGCTAAATTTCTAATGTTTAAAAATAACACGGAAGAAATGAAATCGTTTTTGACTAAGAACGTTACATTATACAAAAACTCTAACTTTGAAGTGTTTTTTTCAGACATGGTAAGTTCGTTAAAAGAAAAAATAGAGTCATTTGAGCACCAAGATTCTGGATGGTCATTTTTACATAACACTCATTTGGAGGTTAATATTAACAAATATGAACCGCTACGTGGTTCCAGTTATATAGAATTGCCTAAAAAAATAAAAAATAAAAAGGCATGTCTTAACATTGAAAATAAAGACGATTGTTGTTTCATGTGGTGTGTGACGGCTGCTTTATATCCAGCTAATTCGCATCCAGAGCGGGTAACATCTTATCCAGACTTTCGCAAAGTATTGAATGTGAATGATATGCAGTATCCGGTTACGTTTTCAGACATACAAAAATTCGAGAGCAATAATTCGCAGCTCAGATTTATCGTGTATGGGCTAAAAAATAACAAGACTATTGTGGGTCCTTTATACAATTCTGAAAATAAAGAAGAGCATAGAAAGACCATTCATTTGTTGCTGCTCGAAAACAACTCTGGAACTCAACATTATTGTTTAATTAAAAGCTTGACTAAACTCGTTAGAAGTCAAATCACTAAACATCACGGGAAATTATATTTTTGTGAAACGTGTTTAGTATTTTTTTCTAATGCTGAAGAGCTAAATAATCATGTTTGCGGTGGCGTAGTCACTGTATTACCCGAGAAAGGATCCGTGATTCAATTCAAACATTTCGAACGTAAGCAAAACGTTCCTTTTGTCATATATGCAGATTTCGAATCTTTATTGGAACGAAACCTTGACCTTGACAGTGAGACTTGCAACACGTCAACATTGAATCATCACATACCAGCGGCATTCGCTTATTACATTGTTTGTTCAGACGATGAAAACTTAAATAGTTTTGTATCACATCGCGGTCCAGATTGTGTAGAAAAATTTATTAAATGCATATTTGAAGACATGCAAAAGATTCATAAGATTTTGAATGAAACCGCTCCAATGATTTATACTGAAAATAATGCACTTGATTTTCAAAATGCCACTCGTTGTCATATATGCGAAAATTTTATGTTTTCAGATAAGGTTCGCGATCACTGTCATATCACCGGTCGCTATCGCGGTGCCGCACATAGTCTTTGCAATTTGCAATTTAAGCGCCCATCGTTTGTGCCGATATTTTTTCACAACTTGTCTGGCTATGATTGCCACTTGTTCATAAAAAAATTAGGGGAAGCTCCTGGCGCTATTAAGATCATTCCTAAAACGAAGGAAAACTACATATCTTTTACGAAAATTATTGCTGTGTCAGAAACCGAATTTATTCAACTCCGATTTGTTGATTCGTTGAAATTCTTGGGAGCTAGTTTGGACAAACTTACAAAAACTTTGAATAAAGACAACTTTAAACACTTGCGTCAATTTTTCAGTGACGATAAAAAATTCCATCTGCTTTCACGTAAAGGTGTTTATCCGTATGAGTACATGGATATGTGGGAACGTTACGGAGAACGGTCTCTGCCCTCCAAAGACTGTTTTTACAGTTCTCTAACAAATGAAAACGTATCCGACGAGGACTATGAACACGCACAATTAGTGTGGACAGAGTTCAGAATGCGTGATTTGGGACAGTATACCGATTTGTATTTAAAAACAGACGTTCTTTTACTTACCGATATTTTTGAAAATTTTAGAAAAACTTGCAAACGGTATTACGATCTTGATCCTGCTTTCTATCTGACAGCACCGAGTTTGTCATTTGATGCAATGCTTCTCAAAACCGGGGTGCAACTTGAACTCATTGATGATTTAATTATGCTGAGAATGATTCAGAGTGGCATTCGAGGAGGAATTTGCATGTGTTCTCATAGACACGCCGAAGCCAATAACAAATATCTTCCTGATTATGACTCGTCTAAAACAGATTCTTTTGTCGTTTATATCGATTGCAATAATTTGTATGGATTCAGTATGAGTCAGTATTTACCATTATCGGATTTCAATTTTATGGATCAAAATGAAATCGATTCTTTGGATGTCACCGAAATCCCAGATGATTCTTTGCATGGTTTTATTCTCGAAGTCGATTTGATTTATCCGAAAAAACTGCATAGTGCACACAACGATCTCCCGTTTTGTCCTGAAAAGTGCATTCCACCAGGTGGAAAAACGGAAAAACTTGTGCCGAATTTGTATGACAAACATCGTTACGTTATTCATTACGTACATTTAAAAACTTGTCTGAAACATGGGTTAATATTGCATAAAATACACAGAGTAATAAAATTCGTGCAGAGCCCGTATTTAAAAAAATATATCGATCTAAACACGCAGTTACGTCAACAGGCATCATCAACATTTGAGCAAGATTTTTTCAAGTTGCTAAATAATAGCATATTTGGAAAAACACTAGAAAATAATGAAAAACGGGTAAATGTTAAATTAGTCAACGAATGGCGAGACAACAAAAATACAACTAAAAAGAAAACGACCGCTGCAAAATTGATTGCGAGTCCACATTTTCATAGCGCATCTGTATTCTCCAAAAATTTGGTCGCTGTGCAATTGAAACCAGATCGCGTTGTTTTAGACAAACCAATCTATATCGGTTTTACCGTACTTGAGTTGTCAAAAAGTCACATGTATGACTATCATTATTCAGTATTTAGACCTGTGTATGATAATCGCATAAAGATGTGTTACACGGATACGGATAGTTTTATATATCATATTGAAACCAAAGATTTATTCCAAGATCTAAAACGAAACTTCATTTCGTATTTTGATACTAGCAACTACCCGATTAATAACGAGCACGACATACCTCTAAAAAATAAAAAAGTTCCCGGGCTTTTTAAAGATGAAATGGGTGGCAAAATAATCAGTGAATTTGTAGGCCTCCGTTCCAAACTTTACTGCGTGAAGACCGCTGACAGTATCATTAAAAAAGCAAAAGGTATCAAAAAATCTGTCGTTAACGAACTAGATCTGTCCGACTATAATAAAACCTTATATCAGGGAAACGTTTTAAAAAAAACAAATGTTCTTTTTAAATCAATAAAACATGAGGTATTTACACAAAAAGTAAAGAAAGTGGCCTTGTCAGCCAACGATGATAAGCGTTTGATTTCTGCCGATAAGGTATCCAGAAAAGCTTGGGGTAACTGCTCAATACTTTTTGGGACAGATGAAATTGATTAAAATATGCATGTGCCTACCTACTTACTTATTTTTTATTATTGATGTGAATAAAGTATTTGTCATATACCTACCTAGCTTAGTTTGTAACTCTTTCTTAAGTTTGTAATTATAATATTAAAATGACGTTGTATGTAAGGTACTCATATTAATGTGTGTGTAATAAGTAGATATAAAGCTAAACTCAACTTGTTCTGTGAAATACATGATAAACATTTAGTAGATTGAAACGAATAGGACAGGTTGTAACTGGTCTTGACTGCAATTTCTGATATTGTTTTTTAAATTAAAACATGAAACTAGAACGGCCTGCTCATATTCGTTATTCCCTACAACCAACTCGTCTGCGGAGTTTTGATACTTGGCCTAAAGGCTTAACCCAGTCACCTGAAGAAATGGCCGAGGCAGGTTTTTTTTACACTGGACAAAGTGATAGAGTGATTTGTTACTTCTGTGGCGGTGGTATTAAGGACTGGCTAGCTCAAGATAAGCCGATGGTAGAGCATGCTCGTTTTTTTCAAGACTGTTCCTATATTTTAATTTTGAAAGGTGAAAGATACATAAAAGAAGTAATAGAAAAAAAATTCGACCAATCTGAAAAATCAGAGACGTTCCATGTTAATAATGTTAATATCAATGACGATGACGATGATATTCCAAATAAGAAGTACCTTAAAAATATGATTTGTAAAATTTGTTTCAATGATGAAATTTCTTTGTCTTTAAGCTGCGGACATCTTAGTTGTGTAAAGTGTACGTTATCTTTGAAAAATACATGCCCATTTTGTCGCAAAATGTTTTTTAGCGTTTTAAGGTTATACTTTTGATATTATCCTAGCTAGTAAGTATTGTATTACCTGTGCCCTTTAATAAATGTATGATTTACACTATTAAAATTGTTTTATTTTTTTATTTTTGATATACCCTGAAGTAGGTATTAAAATGAAACATAACATTGGTTAGCTATACTATATACTGCAGCATCATAGTTATTTGTAAGAAGTTTGATCTTGTTGATATTGGGTGCACAGCTAGTATGTTTTCTAATTACCATTCCCATACCAACATAATCGAAAACTGCATTACATGTTTGAACTTGTTGATATTATGTGCACAGCTGGTACAATTTCCAGGTACCATTCGCATACATAATCAAACTGCATTGCAAGCAAATAACTGAATTTGATATTGCTGTAACACGTTCAAACTTGTTGATCTTATGCGCGCAGGTGGTATGGTTTCGAGGTATCATTAGCACACATAACAAAACTGCAGTGTAAGCAAGTATGATTCAGATATTGTTATAATTTTTATGTAATAAATAATCACATTCAAACGGCAGCAGGCAAACAGAGTGGCAGCAAGCAACAAAGCACCAGCGAGCTCTATTTTTATTTCAACGAAAACCAAACGCAACAAAGTAATGGTGAGTTTTGTTACTTCGTCTCTAAATGGTATTGAAGGGTGTTTAGTAAATGTGTTTTACATGAAAATAAATTGTTTCAGGCTACTCAGAATTTTGGCTTCTCAATTTTGTCTGACCCAGAAGAACGCGCTGTGTCACCGGATCCGTTTTCTCAGTGCGCTCAATACTTCGAGCCCCCGACCCCGCCGAACACCAATGAACACTGCGATGTCATCAAAGCTCAGAGGAAGGCAAAATCTAAGAAGCCCGGCAAGAAAATGGTAAAAGGCCATATAATAGAAAAACGTCAGCGCGGTTACGAGCCATCGTTTGTTATAAACGGAGAACCATCTCGAGGAATACGACTAATAAAAATTCAAATACTGAATATGGACAAATCTCAGCGGCATTTGAGTGACTGCAAGTGTGAAGAATGTGGAGATAATGTAATGCTAAGTGCTCAATACGTTGTGAGAAATCTAAATGATGCTATTTATGATCAAACACAAAGTATAATCAATAATATTTCAAAAAACTTATGTGGTTATAGTTATGATTTTTCATAAAAATATTTTAATGTAATTATTTTTGGTTTATGTTATGTAGATACAATTAATAATATACTGTGTTCATTTAAGCGTCCTTATAAAATAAATGGTATTTAACTATGATTAAATCTTTTTTTACCTATTAGATTACTTAGGAAAAAAATGTTTGTATTAATAAAAATCTTTATTACAATAAATTAACAATTTCTTTAATAAACTAGTATTGCATCTTAATTAGGTACTTATTTAATATCTAATTAAACAAGTTAAATTTAAAAATATCATTATCTTCACACCATTTCTTTATGCAAATTACATTTCTTAATGCACATTGTCTTTTGTGATTAACACAGTTATAATTTAAATTATCGTACTGAGAGTGAAGTTTCATAAAATTAGGACACCCTTTTTCGCCTATATCAATTACATCACAGTTCTCACAAAGCTCCTGAATCCATTTAATCTTTTCCAGGCCTTTAGTAATAACTTTTTTTCTAATCAAATATGGTACTATGGTACGCTTTAGTTCTCGGTGGTCTATGAAACCTTCGCTCCACATAATTCCACGGTTGATTTCAATCCATTTCACTTGTCTTTTTTCTTCTTTTGTTAAGCTATTATAGGAATAGGGAGGCTTCACTAAGAACGTTTGGGTATGATCTTCACTTAAAATTGCAATTTCTTTTATGATAAAATTGTTTCTTGAATCTTTGAATCCTTGAAGATCTAAAATGATTGTATCAGGATTCATGATATTTTTTTCACCAAATTACTTAGAGGCTTGTATTCAACAATACAGTCGTTAAGAATAAGACAGTATGCCGAAGTATTAGCAGGAATCTCTGCGTTGCTTTCAAACTCCACGCGTACATTTACTACAGGTCCAGATTTTATATTGTCACTCTGTCTAGAGCAATCAATAACAAAAAGTGGAGCTGTTTCCTTAAAATTGGTTATACTTAACAAGGGCACAGTCCCACGACCGTAATAAGACTGTTGAAATCTGACATACTGCTCATATAATATACCATATTTGTGATCAGTAAAATTAACATTAAGGCTTTCGTAAGGAAAATACATAGAATTGAGGTACACTTTCAAATCGCGTAAATTGCAATGATCAAACTGCGACATATCTTTATCCCATTGATTTTTTCTATTTGTTTGAAAACCGACAATTACATATCGGGGCTTTTCTATTTGAGATGAAGTTTTGATAGACCACGTGTGTTTTGTAGTTTGAGGTAATAAAGGATACTCATATAAATCCCAGTTTCTATAAGCGAGTATAATCGGTCGATCCTTTTCTAAAATTTTCAGTAAATTAATTTTTTCCTTGTCAGATACTTTAACATGCGGCATGCGCCAAATTATTTTATGAATTTCTATGCTTTCTATTATTTCTCCATTATTTAGTTTTACTGCGTTCAAATCTGTATTACTGCGTAGAAGAACTAATTCATGTTTACAGTTAATTATAATTTTTCTATAATCTTCTGCGAATCCAAGAATATTACTGAGTGGTACCGATGCCGAAAAGTTCACTCCTTGCTTTGTTCCATGAATGTCCCATCCCCAAGCTTTTGCTACTCTGGAGTCATCTAAAGTCATAGATATCAAAGATTTCATTGTGGTTGATATACCAGCATTTTTGATTTTATCTATTTCCACTCCATTAAGCTCATACCTAATATCTTGAAATAAGTAAAGCAGAGGATTGTTCGTATATTCAACGTGTTCAACCTTCTGTTTTGTATCTTTTTTTAAAATGTTCACAGTTCCTTCTAAATATAAAGTGCTGGCTGACGGTAGCACGTATAAGTCTTGCTGATTAATGGGAATACGAATTTCATCATTCCTGTTAAAACTTGTCACATATGGTTTGTATGAATGGAATTCAATACCGTCGATTGTGTTGTCGTAGGCAGGTGTACTTGTTATATCTAAAATACTCATTTTAGAAGCCCAATTAATTTCAAATATTTTTTATTTTCTTTACTTATTTTTATTTTCCGATTAGATGTGCCTTTGCGAATTGTGTGATTAACACTGATTGCTCTTGATACAGGAATCACGTATTTATTATAGTCAATCATTTCCTTTTCAGATGTAGATAGAGCTGGATTTCCTCACCTCTTAGATTAACTAAATTATCGTTTACGTCCAATACTCTTATATTTATAGAACTGATATTATGTTGATTGACAGGAAAATAAATTATGTTTTTAGGTATTTCTATGATTCTATATCCAGGAGGTACATTTGGCGCAAATTCATGAATAATGTGACTTGATTTTCCATTAATATATGATCCACTCACTATATCACATTCGACTCTTACCACAGTCGTCGATAAAATGTTCACTGGAAGCTGCGATTCATGTAATATATTAGCTTTTAATACCTTTTCGCCGAAACCCAACAACATACCAAGAGAACTTTCTTTCTCAAAATGTATGTCTTTTGTGCAAAATATAAATGTTTTTAATGTATTATTATTACAGTATAACTTAAGAGATGCATTCTTAATGTTGGTTTTCAAGTAGTCACAAATATCTTGAAGTTTATACGCTCTTTCTAGTATTTCTATGATTTCATTATCATCGTAATGGAATTTATTATTTGTAATATCGATATTTGGAATTGAATTAAAAGTAGACAAATACAACAAAGCGCACTCATAATCACCATCAAGCTGTAATGCAGGCGAATAGCTGGTTGATAAAACTGATGTACCGCCAGTTATGGACAGTGTGAAAGACATTGTAGCAATGACATAAATTAAAACAGTACTTTATGTTTTATACATCTTTATTAATTGTTTCTAAATATTTACTCAACAAAATAGTGGGGTTTTTCCAAAAATTCATTAGATATTTTATACACAGATGTCCACAGTTAAAAGTATTAAAACTTTGATATTTGCTGTAATTGTATGTTACATCTTGTTTTAAATAATTGATTAATTCAAAAGGTGGCTTTAAGTCACCGAAACTATCAAAATATTCGCAATAATCTAAAAACTTAACGTAGGCTACCCAATGTGTTCCTTCGTTTGCCATACTATCTAAGTTAACTATAGCACATTCGATGTTTCTAGGATTTTTTGGCAGCGTATCTCTCATATAAACACCTCTGAAGTAAGGAATGCGATGGAGCGCATATTCTAGGATGTCTATGTTTGTGAGTGGACGGTTAGGTAGCCGCTTCATCAGTTTTTTGATTTAACCAACAATCCATTACCCTTTTTATAAGGTTTCATATACAAGCCCTTGCCTAAAGCTATAGCTTCCATCACTTTATTATGTCGCTGAGCCTCCTCTAAGTTGCGTTGAGCTGACTTATAGTCGTTTACAGTTTTAGCGATTCCTGCAGCACCACCTGCCACAGCGCCCAATGCAGATAATCCAGCAAAAATGGGTATTAAAGGTAAAATACCACCTGTTTTAGGCACAGGTATGATGCGTGGCAGACTCATTCCTTTATTTTTAGAATTAATGAGTTTTTTAGCTGCTTTATATGCTAATTTAATAGCCGTCGTGCTATTTTTTGGTTTCGTTTTCCTCAAGCTAGAGCGAATCGATGAAACTAATTTATTGAAAGATTTTACTCCAGCTCCATGTTTTAATTTAGTTTTCATTACTTTACTTACTAGCCAGGAGGCTAGTTTTTCTCCTTTGCCAGCATCCTTTGCTTTCATTCGCTGTTTTGCCATATTTAACAACTCCGAATCTGCTATATGACGATCTTCTAAATTATTGTTCGCGGTGTATGCGATGTCGTGTTTCATGCAAGCTTCATCCAATTTATTTATTCCTCTATCACCTCGTTGTAATCTTTCCTTCAGTTTCGTACCCGGCCCACAGTAATTATATCCAGGTAAATGTAGTTCAAATGGCAAATTATTTATTACACTGTTAATAAGTCCTCTACCTCGCGTAACTGACATAATAATGTCCTCCAACGCGTAGTATCCTGATTTTTATACAATAGCTTTTCTATCAATCCAACTGTTATCATTACTTGGCAAGCCTAACCATTTTACGTAAAGTTTGTTGCCTTTTGTTCTTATAACTTTTTCAATTAGATAAATACTTGGACAGTTCGTCCTTTGCAGTTCGTGTTCATAAAAGCTTCCCAAAATTGGTTGCTTTTTAATATCTTCAAGTAAATAAGTTGTAGGAAATGTTTTATTAACATGTTTAATAATGAACAATTCTGTCGACCAGTTGGGAGTGTATCCTTTTTCAAAACTACCTTTATATTTGCTTATCCTCACATGATCTCCTATATCAAATTTATTTCTTTTCGACATAAATGTCTGTGATTTTCGAATATTATATCTGACATAGCTTTCACTCTCTTTATTTACGTCTACTGGTTTATATTTGGTAATGCGGTGCTCTGTGTTGTTGTAGCATTTCACAACACTTTCCAAGGGTTTGCCAATCCATTTGTAACTACCGTTTAGACTAAAGTATTTGTACAATTTGCTTTTCAAAGTTTTGATTAACCTTTCAACAATTGAAGCTTTTTTTACTGAATATGTAGAATAATGATTGATATTATACGAAATAACGAGTTTCTTAAAATTTTCATTATAAAACTCTTTTCCCAAGTCTGTTTGTAAGCTTACCGGAGAGCGACGAGTAATTTTTAAAATGTGTTCGAATGCATTTGTTACTTCTGTTTTTGATTTTGTCTTGAGTGGAACAGTCAAGCAAAGTTTTGAGAAGCAATCTATTACAACTAAAATGAATCCAAATCCATTATTATATCGTTTTAAATTTTGTATATCAATAAGATCTGCTTGCCATAAGTCGTCAATTCCCTTTAATACCACAGGTCGTCTTGTAAAGTTTTTCCTTGCTGTTTTGTGAATTTCATTTACTACCTCTTCCTTACTCATTTTAAGTTTAATTTTAAAGCTTTTTCTAATTCAGCTTTGGTACAATAGTTTTCTTGAAGTTTATTGATTGAAATCAGTATTTCGTTTTTGATAGCAAGGAGTAAACGCTGGACTTCTTGTTTGCTAAAAAAGTTTTGTTTCATACTGTCCACATATTCCTTGTTAGCAGCATCACTATCCATTGAAGGAGTTCTCACCCCTGTCAATCTTGTCTTTTGTAAATCAAATTCTTCGTTTTCCGTCTTCGTTAAAGTATTATCCAATATATCTAATAATTCTGTCAAACGTAAGCGTTTATGTATGTGGTTACCAAATTTATCAGTATTCATTGCATCAGGTGAACCGCAATGTTTAAGTTATAAATAGGAAATGAATCAATTTTTAAAAAGTCAATCTATTTATTTTATATTACACCACTTTCACGCAATTCTTCGATGATTGATATGATTTCATTATCTACTCCTGTGTTACCAGCATCACGTGAAGCAATTAATAATTTTAATCGCTCTATTAGTTCATTAGGATCATCCCAATACACATAATCAGTACTTTTCTTCCATTTTTTTAACAGTGGCAATCCTGAACCTTGATGTAAATCTTGATTACTGTCTTCAGTACTTGCAGAAACTTTTCGCAATTTAAATAATGGTTTGATAATAGCTAAGTATTTTCGTCCCCTGTTGCTTTTCATTGGCTTGTGTGGATCATAATCTCTTCTGTGGGCATTAGTATCTAACAGCATCGACTTATAGTGTAAAGTATCTTCATTATTCACCGCAGTTAAATCTGGGGTCTTTCTAAATAACAGCTCGTATATCCCAGGTGTTTTTTTATATTTACGTCCACCAACTTGTATGTAGTCATCAGTAACAACAACACGAGATGATCCCATCATTAGCTTTCCACGTTCATTCCTTACACCAAATGGAATGTTGTTCAAAACGTCTGAAGACAGAGACCAAGAAGATATATTATAATCTTCAATACTTTCGTTAGATCCAATTGTTTTAAAGGATACATTGCTTGAATTTTTAAAATCATTTTCATCTTCTTCCTCAGTATCCTGACACTGATCTGAATCGTCCATTTTATCTTCTGAATCAGTGTCTTCATATTTTGTTTTATTTCCGAAAAGTGTGACATCAGAATGCCTGTTTATAAGAGTTTTATCAAAGTCTTTTGATTCAATGGATGTGTTGAACTTGTTCTTGTGTGTACTTGTATACTCATTTTTAACAATTTGATTTAGAGGGTTAATTATCGGTTTGAAAACGTTTCTGATCACTTGATCACTTTCATTCTCTATATCTTTCATATGACGTATTTTCTTTTTAACGGCTTCTGCAGCATTTACTATTTGCTTTTTTAGATCTTTTTCCATATTTATTATTTTGAAAAATATTATGTACTTATCTTTGTACTGCTTAGTGTATAATGACGTCCCATATTTGTGAAACTATTATTTATAAGTACTAATTAAACTCGACAAATGTGTCAAAGTTTTTTCTATATGCACCTTTATTTTTTTCACAATCTTTGTTAATCACGAGATAGTTATAAGGGCTGGTCCAAATCTTTGAACACATTTCTCTGAACTCCAACCATGTCATGTCTGTAGTTACATGTTCGTCGTAAATATGTCTCATGTTTACATCATCTTGTTTAAAGAGTACAATTAAATTTGCGTTATCTCTCACCAATTGCTTAGGTATTTTACTGTAAGTTTGATTTAAATAAAAACTATCGATGTGTTTATGTCTCCCCATTGCAAAATAATTTCGTATGTTCGATTGGTTTTCACAGGCAACATCATCAAATATTATTATTGAATTAGGTTTAGCTTCTTGTGGACTAATAACGTCTTCTGTATCATGATATTTGGTTAAATAAATATTAGGAACCATTCCCAGAACTTTTTCTAGAAATATATACTTAGGTTGGTACAAAGTTTTAGAATATACATAAATATTACGGTAACGTAAACCTTTTTCATGCAACAGAAGACCAACCATTAAGTTTGTTTTTCCACAATTAGATGGTCCGACTATCAAACAGCGTATAGTGTTTGGCAGTAATTTTCCATGTCGATGGAGAGTTTTTTTACATTCTTCGTATATTTTGCCCAAACTTAGTGATTCTTTTTGTTTAACAAACTTCATTTTTATGTATCAATGTTAAGGATGTTTTTCTTAAAATGACAATTTTCTCGTTGTTATGATCGTTATATATGAGTATAATTACTTCATCAACGAGAAATAAAGTAATATTGGGTTTTCTATCCCACCAAGCGAGTGAAACGAGCGCTGCGAGTGTAACGAGCAGGGTGGGGTAGAATGCCCAATATTACCCTACTCTGGCTAAATAGACAAAAGTGTGGAGCTAAAAAAAAAAAACAAAAAAAAAAACTACATAGACTCAACACTAGCTGCGTACAGTGAAGTTTATCTGGATGTCACGTACTACACACATCTACACGACATACTCGAGTGGGCACTTCCACGTTTACTTTGTATGTTCCAACCTCGACTAGACCACTGTAAATAGGAACTGGCAGTACCTTGGTAATTACATTTGCACGCTCCGTTAGAACAATTCCGGTTTCTAGGTGTATTTTTATTGCGGGTAACTCCTACGTCGTAGCTTTTCCTATATATTGCTTGGTACATATATAGTTAGATAGATAGATAACTCTTTACTGTCTTACCAATGAAATTTAGATAAATACATGAATCATAAAAGTCTTACACAATAGTGCAACAATGGGTGGTCTAATCGCTAGTAGCGATGTGTTCGAGACGACCTTTGGATGGAAAATATTAGCAGATAAAATTAATACACGGTGGTGTAAAACTATTTAAAATAAAAAGAAATACAGATAAATAGAAACTTGGTATTTATATGTATATATAGAAAACACAAAATAGGAATTAAATTTTTTATTCCACCAATATTTGTAAAAGCCCTATTTACAAAGAGATTAGTTCGAAGCAAGAAGCTTTGGGAAACAGAATTAAAATAGATATATAAGTAAATTATCACGGAAGACGACTGAAGTTTGTATAAGTAGCTTGAGTTTCCAAGTTTTTTTTATAACATTTGAATTGTTCTGAAACCTAGGACTAGATTAAATCCAACCATCCTTAGAAATATTAGTATATAACATATTTTAGTCTACAAATGGACATAAAGGTCTGGTTTGCGGCTATCCTCATATAACTATAGCCAATCAATCAGCGAAGTCGTCATTTCGCGTCCGGTTCGTAAAAACCTAATCTCAAAATACCTGATCTCGAAACGTCTTTGTCTCATTATGGCTGAAACCATAACGTTTGAAATGTAAAAAGACCCATTTCCAAAAGGTTTAACAACAAAATTTTAAACAAGCCGTAAACTAGTATTGAACTACTGTTTTGTATTGTTAAACATACGTTTGACGTCTGTCTAAGCCTTGTTTTAGTATTTGTAAACATACAGAATTTTTGGGAAAATGACTGTTCTCAAAATACCATATAGTTTGCCATCGTTTGTCGGTATACTACATCCAAATAATATGGCCAGCTAGCTGCTTATTCATTTTGCTGATTCTGTGAGCTCATTGGTTATATAGGCTACCTCATTTGAAAAAAAAAAAAGAAAATAATAAAATCCTTTTCCTAACATATTCTTTTCAGAGCGACTTTAAAGTGATGGACGGTTCGAAGCATGAGTAGTCCATGTCTTGACGTCATAACAGTTATGAAAGCTTTGGTCTTCCTTTACAGGCACTGAGATATTAGTGTAAATGAATGTTAAAACACAAGCATTTAAATAAGCAATTTCTAAGCAAAAAATGTGATAAATTAAACTCTGAACGAAGACAGACAAACGGTTGAACGCTGTATGAGAAATGAAATCCAAAACAAGCGTTTTAGGCAAATCCTTATTATGAATATTTGAGTCGCTCACGCACACATCTCTGGCGTGATATAATAAAACCGTTTTTATTATTACAAAGCTCCTAAATATAAATTCAAGGAACGTGTTCACGAAGCAGAAGCAGGTGAATCGTTTAACTAATTTTTTCTCATATTTTTCAGGTGCCAACTCGGGCAATCCCGGCGTATCAGTTTCTACTCAGGTGAGCATTTAAATGATATTTTTCATAAAAGCTTTCATAAAAGATGCGCTTGGAGATGTGACTTTATTTAATTTGAAACTAGACTTATTTTTGAATCATTAAAAAAAGCTTTTTAAAAATATTTTGAGATATACAATGGGTGAGGTTATCCTATCTCATTTTAAAAATGCAAGATGCTTATGCCCTTGTTAAAATGCTTTTGCATTGCTAATTCGCCTTAAACCAGCCGATATATTAAACTTAATCTCTAGTGGTCTCTACAAATTTTATTTAAATTTAAATGTTATTTTCTGGCATTTCTATCAATTGAGAACAAGGTACGAGTACTTAATTTTTACTCTCTACTAAAGTTTTATGTAGATTTTATTGAGCGTAGCATATAGTACGTTTTTTTAAAATGCTTTATAAAAGTTAATGTTTAACTCATTAAGTGTAACATTAAAAAAGCATGTGGAAATATTTTAATTTTTGAAGATAATATCGAATTATAAAATCGATTAAAAATCTAAACAAAATTTATACCGCCTTAAAATAACTTAAGTCACATACCACATGCCTAATACCACAAAAATAATTATTTGAAATAAACAAATATCTATGAGATACTTTGTGGAAAATTCCTCAAAGTCGCATTATAAGCAACTTTCTATTAAGATGTGCCAATAAATATGAAACTCTGTCACGTCCAGTTAGTAGGAAGCTAACGCATCAAAACGACAAATAAAGTCCATTAGGCAAGTGTTTCCTCACACCCTCGGACATCTCCCGAGAGACGCCGCGGGTGGTAAGTGGCAAGTTACTCGACAACTAGTGCACTTTGTCCACTCACCGTAACTGTCAAGTTTGTTGATGCTCTACTTATAAGTGGGTATATAAAAGTGAGGCTTCTTATTAGGTACGCGTTTGTATTTGAAAACTATCGTGAGTATGATATGATACGAGTACATTTTGAGAAATTAATTTACTAGGTGGTAGGACTTTTCTGCAAAGTTCGTCTAGTTAGGTACCATCGCTTTGCCAGTTATTCTGCCGCCAAGCAGTAGTGTGCAAGCACTACTGTGTTCCGGTTTGAAGGGAACTAGTGAAGCTAGTGAAATTACTGGGCAAATGAGACTTATGATCTGATCTCACAGTCGAGTAATCTTATTACCAGACTGTGTTGATGTCTCAGGATGATGTGCGCAATGCAGCAGTCATGCGAAACTTTAAATGTTTCCGAGTGACACTGTTCTGTTATGGGCGGCCATGTCACTTAACATCAGGTGAACGACTAGCTCGTCACATCATTCAATACCATAAAAAAAAATATAAAAGAAAATAATAGCTTACGTCAATTGAAAGTCTAAATTACTTTATAATTAATCGGCTTGCGATAGTAACTGGCTCCCAGAAGAAGAACATCGAATATGTCCGAAACCTGGTCAGAGTATTTTCGACTTTTAATTGACGTGAGTTTAGCCGTTATTAATTTTACAAAACGCGTTTGAGTGTTCACTTACTGGTAGGACTATTCTACAAAATTCGTCTAAATAGGTACCATTGCTTTGCCAGTTATACTGCCGTAAAGCAGTAGTATGCAAGCACCACTGTATTCCGGTTTAACTTGGAAACTCCCAAGAATTTTAAAAAAGAATAACAAGTACACATTACATAAATTATATCACTTAAATTTATAAACTCTTTATACAACGTAAGAATCTATAAGAGCTAAAACTCTCTCATTCTCTCTCTCTCTCTCTTTCTCTCTCTCTCTCTTTCACTCTCTATCTCTGTCAAATCAGTTTTTAACCAAGAAATAAGTTAATGCCGGTACCTACATCAGTTTGGGACCTATGAGGCCACAAACATGCAGATATATAGATAGATACACACGTTAAACTTATAACTCCCCAAACCCTCTATTTGCCTCTAAGCTGCCAAAACTGGTACGAGTTTTCATTAATTTAAGTATAAACAAAATTATCTTCCTCACATTTCCCCTTCGCACCTCGCCAGTGTTTCACCAAACATTAAACTCATCATCACCTTCCAAAAGTTTCTTGTTATAATAACCAAAACTTCGGTCATAATTCACTTGGAAAACAATTGCCAACCCAATTTCATTAGACGTATTTCTTTATCGTTCCATTACTGGAACCATTTAAAACACAATTTTCCGCTTAATGAAATTCCGTCTGCATCATAAGAAAACAGGTGAAACCCTTTTATTTTTACGTCGGTTCGTGCTGAATGGATAAGTCGTAAGTCGAAGTATTTATGACAATTAGGACTCTCGCAGCTCTAGCAGTAGACTAGCTAGAGCAATATAAATATAATTGATAACCTCTGTGGTGTGGTGGTTAAGCAGGTTGGCTCATAACCTATCATTATTAATTGGCTTGCATGCTACACCTTCGATTGCATCGTCACTTCCCATCAGGTGAGAGCGCGGTCAAATGCTAGACAAGTTTGAAGAAAAAAAAACCCGGATTCGGTGATTTCGATTCTCACGGAAAGATAAATATTTTTAAACACGAAAAAAAGCGCAAATTCTTGTTCTATGTCTGGGTGTGTGGGAACATGGTCCTCGTAGTTCCTGGTTCCCAAGATACAGGGAATGCTAGTTAGGGTCCATAATCTATGTATGTGATTGTTTAGCGTTATTTATGATAATTTTAGAATTTTCTGACATTGCAACATTTTAAAGCACGAATATCTAATTCAAATCATAGAAAAATAGAACTTCTTTATTTTTCAAAATCGTTATGATAGGCTTGATATAGTTTTTGGCATTAAAGACTTCGTATTTACGTCTAAAACGTTAATTTAAATTATTTGGTATTTGTAACTTAACTGTTAAAACAAATTTAACAATAATTAAGTCATTTATTGCAAACGAGTTGCGCCCCGCGGTTTCACCCGCGGATAAAAAGTATTTTAATCATTTGCTCATGCCAAGGGAAAATTTCACTTTCCCGGGATAAAATGGAGCTTATATGTTAATCCAGTGTATAAGCTATTTTGGTACCAAATTTCATCCAAATCAATTTAGCCGTTTGAGCGTGAAGGAGTTAAAAACATACACACATACACATTTACAAACATTCGCCTTTATAATATTAGTGTGATACTTACAATAAAGTACTTAAATAAGAGAACTCAATTTTTTTCAGAATAAATGTATAGAACATTGATTTCGGTAACTTGTTCAGCAATTTCATCAATATTATTTTAGCCGTTTTGGCATTCCTTACACAAACACAAAAAGTTTTATATTTATGTATGAGTAAGGATTAACATAAGTTTATGTGAGATAGTTTATGTGTGTGTAAGATTGGGATTTGGTACACAATGAAATTCGTTTCCGATGGTAAAATTGATCTTTGATGAATGGCAACGTGTTCAAAATGCTGACTGCGCGGCTCGGGTAGCTCCCATAGATATTTTGATCACGTGCCGATTTTACGAGCAATATTATACAGTTTAGCTTTTTGCTTCTGATTCCTGACATTAGTTAGATTTTAACAGCTTCACTTATAGCTCGCTTAGAGTGATTTTCGTTTACATGTCAAAATGTCAAAACTGACATATTAAAAGTTAGAATATCCAATTGTCAAACTGTAAAAGTTTCAAAAATAAACTGAAAATTTTCCATTTGGGAATGTATGATGGAATACATATAAAGGCCTGACTGACTGACTTAATGAATTATATATCAACGCACAGCCTAAACCGCTGGTCCTAGAGACTTGAAATTTGGTTCATAATAATTGTATTTAACAAATAAATTAATAATTTGATCGGTGTAATTAATCAGTAAATAAAAGTCAAATATTGTCTGTTTGCTTTTTTGTTGTTTTTGATGAAATTTAGCATACCTACTGACTATCATAACAGTACAGGAGAATAAATTAAGCACCCACTCCGAAAAGTGTCGATCAAAGCGTCACTTTATAAATATTTCATGCTTTGTTGTGTGTATCAGTATGGAAAGTTTCATAGAAAAGAACCGTTTGAGGAGGTTAGCAAATAGTCAATTTTTCACTTAAATGTTTTAGTGGTGAAGGAATCTCACTGTTCAGTGAAATCAAAATTATTTTTACAGCACTAAGAAAAGCGACAGTTATCTTGAAATCTTAGACGTTGAATATTACTTTTGCCGAAGCTTTTTAATTCTTTTCAATGTCCGCCTCTTGGTTGTCTCGGCAGCGCTTTCCAATCTCTTTTAATTAGTTTTCTCTGAAGTAGTGCCTTTCTTTCTACAGTAGGGTAATTTTTTTTCTGTTTGCAACGTTACTTAAATCTTACAATCTTACTCATATCCACTAAACTAGTTGCGCCCCGCGGTTTCAGCTGCGTGTAAAAAGTATTTTAATTATTTGCTCATCCCACGGGAACATTTCACTTCTCCGGGATAAAATGTAGTTTATATGTTAATCCAGTGTAAAGCTATCTTGGCACCGAATTTCATCCAAATCCATTCCGCCGTTTGAGCGTGAAGGAGTAACAAACATACACACATACAAACTTTTGAATTTATAATATAAACATTCCTCTTCAATCACTCAATCTATTAAAAACCGTATCAAAATCCGTTGCGTAGTTTTGAAGATTTAAGCATACATAGCGACTTTGTTTTATACTATGTAGTGATGTAGTTATGATGCGAAGTATACGTATGTTATAGGTTATGTATGATTGAATATAGTTGTGTATTCTTACCGTGTGTTTGTAAAGGCTTCTGGATTTGTTGAAAATGTATGATATATGTTTCATATACCTACACATTTCATGTATATAAACATACATTATAAAGATCAATTAACCTTAATATGTTTTTCATTTTCCGTTGTATGAATATAATATTTGTTAACATTTCATACACAAGTAGAGCTAACATGATTGGCCTGATAGTTCAGTTGGTAGTGGCGCTTTCTTTTGAACTGTAGGTTGCGGGTTCAATTTCCACCCAGGACAAACATTTGATTGATGAACATAGGGGTTTGTTCTGTGTCTGGGTGTTATATTGTAAATATGTATTTACAAATAATAAAGTACCTTAGTATTCTATCAGTTATCTGGTTCCCAGTTTTGCTTAGTTTGAGGCAAGATGGCGTTGTGTGTAATGTCCACAAATATTTATTTATCACTAGTTGACCCGCCCTGGCTTCGCACGGGTGAATGAGTAAAACGCGGTCGAACGGGATAAAAAGTTCGTCTCCTGTTACCTCCCCACCAATTTTCAACCAAATTGCTTCAGCCGTTTTTAGTTACAAATGAACTAACTGTTAGAATAGTATTTAGTCTGTATCATAAGTATTAGATTTAAGTAAGCTATGGATATGTTGTACTCTATGGTTCTCGGTATCCTTCCGGTTCTCTCTGTTCGCCATGATTATAAAATAAGATGTGTTTAGTTTTTCTCAATATAAATTATAATTTGTTTCGTGTTAGATCGGCATTTTTATTTTAATAAACCATTACTTTTCTCACTAACAAGACTTTCTTTTATATCAAAAACATATGCAAGCCATAGAATGTCAAAAATGTTTTGTTGTATAGATCGCATGCAAGTTGGAACGCTAATCTAAACACCTACAAATGTAGATTTTTTGTGAATTTTTAGTCGGTGAAAATTTACGGTAAGAATAACAATTTAAAAAAAATTGTGGTCACATTTACCGCAAACTAAATTCAAAAAATCGCATCGCAATAAGATACTAAAATAACTGTTTCTCCGTCAATGTGAAACATGTTCCCATATTTTCCGAGACGGAGACTAAATTCAGTAAAATAAAGTAAAACTACAATACAACCAATAAATGCTCAGTAGCAAATACAGATTATAAAAGCTTTACCATGTTTTAGTTTCAAAGCATCAAACAGAAATTTATTTATAGTTTAAGAAGTTCAAAATAGTTTGAACATTGTCCATAATTTAAATCGGAAAGGTTTGTTAATCGTTGTCTTTAGTTTCTTTGTCGGTGGAGTTTTGCGTATATTTTATTAAAGAATACTATTTTTCAGTTCAAAACTGCCATATAAAATTCTATAATTTGTACTATTCAATATGGTGCTATTCAAATTGGTACTATTCAATTTGGTACTATTAAAACCGGTGCAATCTCGTTATTTATTTTTTAATTTTATTTGGTCTTCATTTAAATTGTGTAAATCTATGTAAGTATATTAATTATCATCAGCTTATACTAGTCCACTGCCGGACATAAGCCTCTCCCAAGGCAGGCTACTAAGCCCGGTCTTCGGCTCTACTCTTCCAGTTCATGCCAGCTACCTTATCATCACAACAGAGGTTCGATGCCGCAGAGAGACCGAGCGTATCTCTCTCCATAGCTCGCTGAGTGACTTACATTTGTGAATCAGTCCTACCACGGAGAGTCCACGTTTCGACTCTGTACGTCATGATGGTAGGACGCATTAGTTAAAGGCTCGTCTTAAAATGGTATGGGCGATGACTCGACTAAGTTTCCCCTGTGCTGCCCAACCCAGCTGTATTCTTCTCTTGGCTTCACTCACGAAATTGTTCTTCCCTAGTTAGAGCTAGATATTAATAAATATGTCCAATAAACTGAGCAACTTATTGACTGACAGACAACGTAAGTACCTACAGCCACATCAGTTAAATTGCATGGCAAATATCAAAGGAGGATCCTCGGAAAAGCTGTGTGGTATGGCTCGTTTGCAAGGAAAGCGCCTAATTAATTCTCTTTCAACGAACTTAGTTTACTGAATAAGATATACGTCGCTACTTTATTAACTTAAGTCTTCAAATCGAGAGTGAACAGGTATCTTCTAGGCAAGCGTGTTACATCCTAGACCGCATCGTTACTTACCATCAGGTGCGATAGTGGTCAAACGCAAGCCTATCAAACAATAAAAAAAAAAACTACTTTACTTTCCGATGAACATTTGTGTCTTTAATATGGTTTTTAGACAGTAAAATGTAACAAATATTAGGTCTTTACCTATGAAATTGCCGTTTTGTTTGAAAAAAGTTAAAGTATTTTTTTTTCGATCTTATTTATTTCTTTTATTCAAAGTAATCACCCATGGAATCAATGCATCTTTGCCAACGCTGTGGCAGTTTATGGATGCCCTTCTTGAAAAAATCAGCAGGACGGGAGACAACAAACTCTTCAAAGGCGTTTTGTACTGCCTCTCGGGAATTGAATTTTTTTCCCGCTAAAAAGTTGTCCAAATTTTGGAAAAAGTAATAGTCGGTAGGCGCAAGATCTGGTGAGTATGGCGGATGAGGGAGAGCTTCCAAACCCAACTCATGCAGCTTAGAGACGGTCTGTTGTGCAGTATGGGGTCGCGCGTTGTCGTGAAGTAGCAGTGGAGACGACCGATTGACCAAAGCTGGTTGCAGACGTGCGAGTTTCGCCATCATTGTGGTCAGTTCTTCAATGTACACATCTGCAGTAATGCTCTCACCATTTTGTAAAAAACTATGATGAATCACACCAGCACTAGACCACCAAACTGTGACCATCACCTTTCTAGGGGTCATTTTTCGTTTTTCACATTGCTTTGGTACCGAACCAGGATCTAACCAACTTGCTGAGCGCTTTCGATTGTCAAAAAGAATCCATTTTTCGTCGCACGTAACAATTCGGTTCAAAATTCCTTCATTTCTGTGCCTGTTAAGCAGCGCAAGGCAAGTCTCGACGCGTACGTTGCGCTGGCGATCGTTAAGTTCGTGGGGCACCCATCTATCAAGCTTTTTTATCTTGCCAATCTGTCGCAAATGGACCAATATTGTTTTGATGCTAACATCAAAAGCTGCTGCCAGCTCAGCTGTAGATTGAGATTCATCAGCTTCCACAATCGCCTTTAATTCATCATTGTTGACCAAAGTTTCCGGACGACCACGAGGTTCATTTTTCAAGTCAAAATTCCCAGAATGGAACCGAGCAAACCAATAACGGGTTGTACGTTCGTTTGTACAGTTCTCTCCGTAAACGTCGTTGATGTTACGTGTCGTTTGTGCCGCGTTGGTGCCACGACGGAACTCATATTCCATAATTACACGAAATTTCGAAGTATCCATTATGAGGAAAAATGTTGAAATGTAATGAAAATACAACGCTAATCAATAAACAAAAGACTTATATTGTAAATAGAATGTCATATTTTTAAAACAAAATTAATTTGAATTTAGAATTCATAGCTAATCAAAACTTTTTTTTGTTTGAAAAAGTCTGTACTGCAATACGGCAATTTCATAGGTAAAGACCTATTATTTCAACGCAACAGTTAACTCAATATTAAAATCAACTGTCCCCTCTATAATCACCTTTTACTAGGTGATAAGACTTATCTGCAAAGCCGGTCTGGGTAGGCACCACCGTTTGCCAGACATTCTGCCGCCAAGCAGTAGTGTGCAAGCACTACTTTGTTTTGGTTGGGCATTATAGCTAGTAATGTTATTGGCTAAATAAGACTAAGATTAAACTCACAGCCTAGTAATATTATTACTAGACTCCGCTGAAGTCTCATGCGTAGTGCAGTGTCACGCGAAACTATATATTTTAGTTTCGTGTGACATTGCAACTGTCATAACTTATAAGCAGCCGTGTCGTAAAACAAAACGTCAACTACTTTATTATTATCTATGTCATATACATTTATACGTGTTATATACATATATTTAAAGATAATCATAATATGTCACGTCAGGGTCGTTGAAAAGAATCCAAAAATGGCGGTGGTGAATTTTGTTTTTTTTTCCATAACCCGTGTATTTTTTAATTAGTGTGTGATAATAGTAGATTATTATCCGTCAGGTGTTCGTGAACGTGCATGAGTGTTGACAAATGGTTCCAAGTTTGTAAAACATGCCTTTACGTTTTCTGTTCAAGGCTTCCTAGAGCCTTTAGTAAAATATTCATAATTTTACTGTGGTATTTTGACTGACAAAATAAGACTTTGACATGACATAACCATACAAAAATGTCTTACTTGACATTGGCAGAATTATCGCTAAAAGCGATAGAAGGCCATTAACCGAAGAGAAGAAGAAATCGTAATTTGTTACATCTTTCACTGCGTTTAATAAAATTTGACTAACCAAAATTCTATCTGAAGCCTAAAAAATATCGGTTTTCAAAAAAAATTTACTGTTAAAACAGATAAGTTTTCCATTTATTTTTATCTGTTTGTATCCAGTGATGAAATACCGTTCCTTGGAAATAGACTTACCGAGAGGGAAATTCCATTTAATGCGATTGAGATGAAGATAATTCATGTTAAATGAAAAAGTTTCCGTTTCAAATGAAGCATCTGTAATATCAACGGGAAGTTTTTAGAATAAAAGCTGTCTGAGTAAAGAAATTCATTTAAATTACTTTTATATTACCTACATCTTCACGTTGCAGAAATGCTTTGAGTCATAATAATTATGAGTCTTCTAATCATCTACTAGGTGGTAGAACTTTGTTGCAAAGTTCGTCTAGGTAGGTACCATCGCTTTGCCAGTTATTCTGCCGCCAAGCAGTAGTGTGCAAGCACTACTGTGTTCCGGTTTGAAGGGCACTGTAGCTAGTGAAATTACTGGGCAATTGAGACTTTATGATCTGATCTCACAGTCGAGTAATCTTATTACCAGACTGTGCTGATGTCTCAGGATGATGTGCGCAGTGCAGTGTCGCTTGTAACTCTGTGTTTTAGGGTTCCGAGTGACACTGTTCTGTTATGGGCGACCGTGGCGCTTAACATCAGGTGAACGACTAGCTCGCCACATCATTCAATAACATAAAAAAAATCTATATAAAATCTTTTGAAGAGTTGCAGTCCTTTCCTGTACGACAAGAAATAAAGTTATTTTACCGGAATCACTAATCATCATACCACTGGTAACTTATGAGCACGACGCAGCAGGGGTTTATCCATAAAATACGATGTCGCCAGAACTTATGCAATTAGCGACCCCGGAGCTAAACAAATATACTAACTTCGAGCTGCTAGTAAATTTTAGGATGAGTTTCAGAACGGAATATACCTATCATTATATAACAATTAATATTAAACAATACAATTAAAATAGACGGAAAATCTATTGATCGTGTAATTGTTTTTAATTGTCACGCCATTAGATGAAAGTTTTCTCAAAAGAGCAACGATTTCGTATTTGGTTTTTGATTTTTTTGGAAATTATAGCCACTCAATTTTATTCCCAAAAGAACACTAATGGGGATACTTTAGTCTTTTTTTCTCATGTACTCGTATTAGGTAAGTGGTCAGCCCAATTTGTAGGCCACCCGAAGGCTTCTGTCTTGGTTTGACGACTATTGTCTTACGACAACAGCCGGGGCCGTACCCTCCGAAGCACGGTATAGAATAGAATATAAAACGTTTATTTATAGCCAACATAGGTAGTTTAACCTCAGAGTATGTATATACAGTACATGTTCAAAGGTTTTAATAATATAGGTTATAAATATACTAAGAATACTTATAGCTATAAAAAGGTAACAGCTCAGCATAATGCGCCACTGATGCACGTGATTTTCATCTCTGGCTCTTTAGTAGTACTTAGTTATTAATACTACTTTTTGTAGTTGTACTTTGGTAACGGGGTACCAGATCTGTACCAGACCAGAGTATCAGAGAGCACAAGATTAACAATCATAAAGAAAACGACTAGCTTTGTGATGTGCTCAAAGTTCTTAGGAAGGGAACCGATGATAATGATCTCTTTGAATTTTGGAATGCAGCGAACCAAACCGTGATTAATTTTAATAGGAATAATTTAAGAACACTGTCAAAATTGTAGGTCATCCCTTAATACCCAGTCATTTAACAGCGAGGTAATAACTAGTCGCATCCTGATGAATGTCCTATTTTAAGCTAAATAAAGTGGTGTCATTTGCTTCGAGCTCACAAAAGGCTTTGTTGTTTAATTTAGTGTTCCCTTAATTTCGTTTAGTACAATTTTCTGAAGATTAACGAGGCTACCCAGTAATTCTGAACTTTGTCAGGTAAATTGGACGGTTACTTTAGATTTTGGACGGGAAACACTGTATTTAAGACGTTTAATTATAGATTACTTTCTTAAATGTATGCTTTAGTTATATTGAACTATTTCATTATGTGATCACGGCTGATTATCCAAATGTTATTGTAATGTATGTTATATTATCACAAAATTTGGTGTAGACATTTTACGCACTTTATGTATCATTTTTCCATTTCATTAAGTTGAAACCTTTAAAGGTAAAGAGAAACGCCACGCCGCATGTACCTACTTTATTGGTAAAACTAAAATTTATATATTTTTAAACAATATTGTAATTCTGCATAAAGGGCATTATGGCTAGTGAAATTACTGAGCTTAGTGAACTGATTTCGTACTGTAGAAATGTTTTCACATTACTAAACTACGCTGATGTCTCAAGATGACATGCACAGTATCGAATACCAAGCAAAGTTCTTAGTTTCTTTTTTATTGAATTGGCTAATGCTTTTGATCTCTACCGACCTTCACAGCGTCACCGGGCGGGAGAGTAGGCGCTTATAGTGCCCAGACGTTAAAAGCGCGAACCAAGTAGCTCAAGGGCACCCCTGGAGTTCGAGCCTCGGCTTGGGCCGTTGCCGGGATAAAAGGATCGGAAAGAGCAAAGTTCTTAGTGGAACTGACTGTTAATATGGGCAGCTGTAATGCTTAACATCAGGCGAACGACTAGATTGTCATTTTATTCGTTACCATAGAAAACGAAAATCATGACACACGAAAATCGTTTTTAAACTCTCGCATATTGAATACTTATTCGAATAAACGAGTTAAATAATAATAACATATTATAAAGGCGAAAGTTTGTATGTGTTTCTGTATATGTGTGCATGTTTGTTACTCCTTCACGCTTAACCGGCTGAATGGATTTAGATGAAATTTGGTACCAAGATAGCTTATACACTGGATTAACATATAGGCTACATTTTATCTCGGAAAAGTGAAATGTTCCCGTGGGATGAGCAAATAATTAAAATACTTTTTAACCGCGGGTGAAACGGCGGGGCGCAACTAGTAATAACATAAATAACTGCAACTGTGTGAGTTTTGTTATAAACATTTTTATCATAAACAAAAGAACGAACAACAAAACATTGCTTACTTGACCTGAAGTGAACAAAGTACATAATTAAAAACGTTTAATGAGCTGGAATGGCGTCTAGGTCGTTAGTATTTCCTTGGCTATTTCTAAGGCTGGGGGAGTTTAGGTGAACTTTTCTGCAGTATTGAACATTGAGAGAAGCAACATTGTTGATTATAGTCATACTGATAACTGGAGATCTTACGTTAGAATCGTGTAGGATGCCTTCTGCTCAGAAAAAAAAATGGCAGCTGCTAGATGAGAAGAGCTGCTCATTGGCGTACATTCTCTTCTTCTTGTGTAGGCAAGTGGTTATCCCTATGGTGTCCGAACTTTTAGACTATTGTGTCTTTATAGAATGGCTTCTGACTTGGCATAACGACTATGTCAGGACCGATGCTTTACGTGCCCTAAATTGTAAATGCCAATTTTTGTAGCGGTTACCCGTAACCGCCGTCACTATAGTGACGCAAAAACATTACTGCGTGCATGATGGTGCTGCTGCTGCTGCTGCTGCTGCTGCTGATGATGATGATGATGATGATGATGATTATGGTGATGATGATTATGGTAATGATGATGATGGTGGTGATGATGGTAGTGGTGGTGTTGATTATGACGATGATGATGAATATGCTGATAATGTTGATGATGAATATGCTGATAATGTTGATGATGATTATGGTGATGATGATGATAGTGATGATGGTGGTGGTGGTGGTGTTGATTATGACGATGATGATGAATATGCGGATAATGTTGATGATGATTATGATAATTGACAGAATCAGGCGTGACTTTGCGGAAGATTATCTTAAAATAAATCATAAATACAAAATGAATAAGAATATCTAGTGTGATTTTGCTATTTCATTTTGTATTTATTATGATGATGATTATGATATTATCGTATTTATTAAACAGTAAACTGATAATGATATGATTATTTAACACGTTCTTTTCCTCAAAATACTAAAACTTGCGTACTGTTTAAAAAATCTATTGTAAACTAGGTCTTCTCTTTGTATTATGGCTGCAGTGGCATTTAATTACAATAATGGGCGGACGTCGCCGGGATGACGTCTGATGGGTTTGAAATGGAAATACCTCTGGGATTGATATAATATTTGTGTCTGAATTAACTTGTTGGGTATTTATTTTCTACTATTGTTCTTATTCTTTATTTATTTGGATGTGGCAAGGCATACACTGACATCCTGCATGGGGTATTTCCCCAACCAGCCCAGCTCCTTTATGTAGTGGAGCATGGTCCTACTGGCACAACTGTTCCAGTGATGTTGCATCAGGTGGTTAGTTCCTAGACCACATCATCTGAGACCACGTCATTGTTAGGCGAGACGTCAGTTTTGCCGACAACCAATTTTAAAAGCTGGTATGGGCGGATTTTTCTTTTATTATTTGGTTGAACGTTTTTTTTAACTTCTAAAACATCGGTGAGGTTAATGTAATAGTATATGAACATTGCTACTTAGGAAATATTAAAATTTTCATTTCATCAAGCTTCGTTCAAGTCAGGCAAACGATGACGTTTGCCAATGGTTATGGAATTAACTGTCCAGGTTTACATAATGATGTGAACTGTTCCTGTGCAAAACCAAGCAAACGTCATCAAACTGAACTTCTTTAAGGCTCTTGTCATGCAATTGTAGGCTCTCAGTATCCATTATGATGCAAATGGTAAAACTTTAGATAGTATACTTACACTTCGGCAACACCGATAAAACTCGCTTTGTTCCGTGAATTCTGCGATAGTTTTACTTAGTTTTGCGACTTTCGAATGGGTTCGATTCTATTGGAAGAGATTAGTTTTGGAACTTGTATTTGCCTTACACGTTGTTTTACCGAGTGGTATTTTTTGAGATTTATGGTAAAAATTGTTTTTATTACTTTAGGTAATTTTAAGTAAGTGCAGCTTATTTTGTTTAGCGTTTGGTTTATTAGAACCAAAGACAACTAAGTCAAACTTTACTTACGAAACGGCTGAAACGAATCATACAATAAATCATATTTTATTCTTATTTAGTATTTTAAAATACCCGTTTCATTAATACGACTTAGTCCTAAAACACAAAATTTAACAAAATAGAGCTTATCATAAAATTAATGACTGGAAATCCAGTTTAACAGAATTCCAATATATATATTGTGTATCTAAAAAACCTGATGTAGTGTAGATATTCTACTATCAAATAAAATAGTCACACCTATATGTTTGATTTCCTTGTAATAAAAATATTTTTCATTGCCATGCAGGCTGACATAGCACACTCGGCCAAAGGCTACGAGTCAGAGGATGAGAACGCGGGCAGAAAGTGGCACAGGGCCAGCGAAGAGCGGCCAGCAGGGAAGACCACCATGTACTCAAAGCAGGTACCTATATTTCTTCTCTTTTCGATTAAATCAGCTAGTAGTCGTCCCCATTATGGGTTTTAAACGAGGCTATAAAGCCTCACTTAAAACGCTAGCTTTAAAAACTGCCTTCAATTTAAAATGAAATTAAAGACCTTTTCTGTCATCGTAAATATCAAATTTTCAATAACTTTACGCTGTTCTTCGACAGGTTTTGTGGTTCATGCAAGCATGATGGATCCCGCCTAGTTCCACATTGGGCAAATATTATACAAGCAATTCAGCATAAACAGTCGCTTATATTGGTCGAAAAGCTTTACCAGATAAATTTGAACTTCCTAGGTTCTTCTGGGTTTGGTTTTCACAATCATGCTGCACGATTTCTATGAATCTTTGAATCTAGACCGTCGACTTATGGAAGTTTTTCTCTACCGTATATTTCTATGCCATATCTATCTTCAAATCAGTAATTGTTATTTTATTCAGGAATTCCGGGAGCAGTACTGTATCAACAACAAACAACTGGATCTGCTGGAATTGGAGAAGTCCAAGAAGGACAGATTCCTCGGATGCCTCTCGCAGTACCACATCGAGAGTCCATGTTCACGCGCCAATAGGTCAGTCACTGAGCATAAAACCGTGATAAATAATATGAAACACTTTATATTCGTCATATCATAAAGGTTCAATTTAACAAACCACTACCAGGCAAAGACCCAAAATGCTGGCGGCATTTTCACTATGCATGAACGAATGAATGTTTATCTTTTGTGCCAAGTACAAGCCAGGATTCTGTTGACGTCTTATATAAATAATCGTTTAAAATCAAACACTTCGATCAATCTACAAAAAAAACCTGTTCTAGTAACCAACAAATTCAAATCCAACTTGGCCCTGTCAACTTATCCTCATTCTAATTTCCACATTCCCACTTGATTTTCTTGTTTTACTTAAGATTTTGGGCGAAAAAAATTTGAGGGCACGGTTGTCTACCTACCTATCTTAACGTAAATATGTATATCAAAGTTTTACTTTGGATGTTACGCCAACAATGAAAGTAAATGTGATAATAGTGTAATAGAGTGTGTGTATAGTACAACCGTAATATTATTATTTATATATCCTAATCAAATAAAAATCAATATCATCATCATCACTGCACTCTGTAAAACGAGTCGGTCGTTGTACTTCACCGCGCTTGCACCTCATCTGAGTTTCCTCTAAAGTTATTGAGTGTTCAAAATATTTGTAAATCAAGAATTGCTTTCAATCTAAATAACTGAATTTCAAATTTATACAGTATGCCAAAATTCCAAATAGGCAGGCAACTGATAAATCGTTGGAAAAGTTACATAATTTAAACTTCACCATCCACTAAATATCTAGCTAAAATTTAATTTTAATTATAAATTCAAAGTTAATTTGAAATTTCCAACAATTTTGAATGTTTTATAATAAAGTAATGGCTTAGTATTATTGATACTATTAATTTTTAAACATATCACCACCTTTTTTTTTTCAACAGGCAAAATTTTTAGTCCTATCAGAACTTTTAAGCTGACCGTAGGCGTCAAACATTGCTTTCCATTTTTACATTATCTGTGATAAACAAGCAAAAGGCCTACCTGATGGTAGGTGTTTGACGTCGCTTATGGACATCTGCAAAACCAGGGTCACTGATGATGCAGATTGCAGATAAAAACTACAACAAAACTAAGGAGTTTTTAAAGAAGTTGTATTTTTTTTTTTGAAGCAAAACTTCGTTACGCACGCTTGACTTGGAGTGTAAGCTGGTGAATGCGTAGCAAGGCGAACGTTGATTCACGTAGATCTCCATTTCCAACATAACAAAGTTGTATTGTTAAATTGTATTATTATATGTCCGGTAAAATGACAATTTACAATTGTCAAGATGGCGACATTAACATTAAACAAAGTTATGACGACCGATAGATGGAGTTCAATTGAAGAAGTTTTACTTCAGTCGTGTGATAAAGTACACTCGTTTTTTTTTTCTAGCGGCTTACATATAAGCTTCCTAACTAAAGTCAATTTGAATTTTCTCCAGTGTATCCATAGGGTTGTAGGTTTTAAGTACTTATAGGTCAACGTTTGATCACATTTCACTTGATGTTAAATGGCGTCAAACGTGTAGCGCGCTAGACTATTAGGAGCTTATTCACTATAGTCTTAGAGACCCAAATTGTACTTGTCAGGAAAAAACCGGGTTCCAAGCGATTTTCATTCACCATCAGATAATTCGTATATGGGGATTTTTTTTGAAAATCATTCTTTTAACCAGCCCGTAAAAGCCCTAAAATGTTTTAACGTATGAAAACATAAAATTTATGCGACCATTACTAAAGCCTCGTGTTTGGCCTACGCAGCAAATTCCCAACTGGGATATTTTCTGGTAGGTCTCTTCTATGCATAAGATATGAGCAAACTTCACCTATTAACATTTTGTATACGTCAAAAATATTATTCCCAGGTTGTTGAACGAGAAAAACGGATATTGGGACATCATTCTTCATGGAATTATTACGCAACGTTGAATATACTTACATTTATTTTTAAAAAATACTAATCAAAATATTTAAGAAAAAGTCAAATCAAGTTCAATTTTAATAAAATTAAGTTAATAACTACAAAAAAAATCGCACAGAAATTGACAATAAAAAATAATAAAGAATCAATTTGAAGAAAAACCAAATCCAATCGACAGTCATATTTTCAGTGAAAATCGAGAAAATTGTGAAAAGAAACCATGATATTTTACATGTATAAACTGTAAAGAGCAAAATTGTAGCAAAATAATAAGATGGCATGTGATGTGTTGAGCAGTGATGTGATAAAAGCAAAGAAAAGGTTATAACATTACAAAACGTGAGAGAAAGAACACGCTCACAAGTATAAAAATGAGACAGGGCGCTATTTAAACTTAATTTAGCACTAGTGCTTGTCTAGAACCTAGATAAGTTTTGTCACCTTCAATGTAAAAAAATATTTCCAAGCACATAGTAGTATGTTCTGGCAGGGCAACCTCATTTGGAAGGCATTTTTCAATATAAGCGTATATATAGGTTCGATAGTCTCTGTGATGTGGTGGTTGAGCGGGTCGGCTAATAACCCGGAGACGGCGGGTTCGATTCCCGCGGCAGGACAAGTATTTGTGCACAGAAAAAAAAAGCGCAAATACTTGTCCTTAATCTGAGTGTTGGGGGTCTATGCTCCTCCTAGTTCCTGGGTTCCTAGACACAGGTAATCCTAGTTAGGGTCCAGGATCTATGTGATCGGTAGGCGTGATTAGTGTTATTTATTTATTATATATTTTAACAAGTCAAGTTTAGTTTGCTATAATTATTTGATGTACTGGTAAAGCCTGTAGATAATAATTCGTGCTAGAACTTCCACAATTTTTCTTTGATTCTGAATAGCGTTAAAATTCTTTAACGAAAGATCATAAAACAAGTGTTATGTTAAAAGTATAACAGATCTAGTGTGATTTAAAAAATAAGACCCAAATTAAGTTAAAAGTAGAACGCCCGCGTATTTATTTTCTACGTTATCGTTATGTAATATTACTCGAAAACTAAGATCGGGGCTGAAAATCATTCTTATCCCATTGACACATATTGCTTTTTGGATTACTCGTAAGGTTTGAGAGCAACCAGCAGAGAGAGCTGAACCAATACCTTATCGTAATATTATCTGACCTTGAAAAAGTATATTTCTTGTTAATTCCTAAATCATGACCTTACCTAAGTGGATTTAAACGATAAATGGGATCCTTTTAGCAAAAGTAAAGGTAACAAATAGGCCATTTTATTATTCTTCACCCTTATAATCTTGTTTGGACTCGAGTGGAAAAGGAATTGATGGCGCTATCATACAAACTGTATGTACGTTTTCTTAAGGATTTGTTAAATGTGCAAACTTAGTTTGGTAGTTAAAATTAACGTAAAATATTGTTAACAATTTTCAAAGATAGCGGTAAATTTTATTTACAAAGCTTTGAATATGTACATATAGTTTACTATGGCAATGATACTTTTAAGTAAATACGTAAAGACTAGTGATCGAATTAACTAATCAAATATAATAAAAAATTATTCTTGTTTTCCGGTTGCTAGTCCGAACGAATTTTCGCGCTAGGAGGATCCAATAGATCAAACCGAAACAGAGCAACTGTTTAATGACCCATTCATACAAAAGCGGAGATCATACGAATGAAAACGGTAGAGAAAAAAAAACGATTGTGCTTTAGACCACACGACTGAAGTAAAACTTTTTTAGCTCCATTTATCGGCCGGTATAACTTTGTTTTTGCTTTGTTTACTGTTGTAACTGTTGTACTATTTTATTTCATAGAGTTACAGAATGTAAATGAATACCGCACTAATTTAAATGTTGTAGCTAGGCAGTACGTATCGTTAACACAGAATAAATAATAGTACCTTAAAGGTAATATTATTTATTCTGTGTTATACTATATTTTACTATACTATTACTATTATATACTATTATTTGTTCTGTGTATTAATAAATCATTCATTCATTCATTCATTCAATGTTAATGTCGCCATCTTGATAACTTTTAAATTGTCATTATATCGGACGTATTAACATTACAACACAATTTTTTTACTTTGTTATGTTGACAATGGGGATCTACGTTAACCAACAAACTTTAACTTCTAACCTTGCCAGCTTACTCCTCAAGTCAAGCGTGCGTAAAGAAGTTTTACTTAAAAAATCAAGTTTGGCGGCAAGTAATGTAGCCTAGCCTGCCCATTTCCATTTCAACTTAATTAAGAGCTATATCGTTGGCTTTAGTTCTCGTAAGCATCTCCTCACTCAGGATTTTATGACGCAAGAAAACCTCGAGCATAGTCCGATGGGGAAGAAAGATTATCGATCAGTGATTACGAACTAGATTACGTAGCGTGGACGGAAGACTTGGTCAAAACTTGAGCCGTTGGATCGAAGATACAAGTAACCGTTTAAGCTAGCATTCTATAGAATCCCGTACTCGATAATGTAATAGTCTTGATGATGATCATAATACAATATTTTTTTTATGTTACTAAATGGCATGACGAGCTAATCACTTCCCTGATGTTAAGCGACACGACTGCTCATATCCGTTGCAATGACACTTGAAACTCTAAAGTATTCATTTACTTCACTGCGCAAGTCATTCTGAGCCATCTGCACAGTCTAGCAACAAGATTACTAGACTGTGAGATTAGGTCATAAATTCTCATTTGCCCAGTAATTAACCATAGCGTTAAATAGCTGTATTTTTCCTTCTCTTTCAGAGCATCATTTCTATCCGTGTGTGTCCGTCGTCGGGTGCCCTCAGATGAGAATCTCAACACCGATTATGCACCCATACAGCGGTATCCCAGGTAGAATCTCTTTTATTTTTCAGTAACTTTAAGTATGGAGTGGTAATAGTTCCATTTGGGTACGTGGTAAAAATGTAAGTGCTTACTTTAGTGCAAACGGGCATAAGTATTCTATTAGTTATCTGGTTCCCATAATACAAGTTTTGCTTAGTTTGGGGCTAGATGGCGCTGTTGATGATTGATGAAATTTACACAAATATTAATTCATTTATTTATAATTTGAATATTTGGACAAAATTATTTGTTAGCTTTTGATTTTTTAAATAATAAAGATTGAAAGATTTTTTTTAATCGCCGGTCTGTTGAACCTGCTTAATGTAAAAAAAATAATCTTATGTATTTTTTTAATACTAGATATTTTTCCTAAACATTTAATGTTTTATTTTCAACGATTAATAATATTTAATGTTTTGATACCATAAATGCAAATGAAAGAAACTATACGCTTGAATATTAACGCTAATTCACACTTGTTCAATCGCTAAGTAATAATAAAATAAAATAATGTTTAAAGATTGTTCCTTATTTATACTCTCTAATCTTCCGACTGGCCCGATAGCTCAGTTGGTAGTAATCCTGCCTTCTGAACTTTGGGTTGTGGGTTCGATTCCCACCCAGGACAAACATTTGTGTGATGAACATGGGTGTTTGTTCTGTGTCGGGGTGTTATATCGTATTATATGTATATATTTTTAAACAAAAAGTATTTAAGTATTGTATCAGTTATCTGGTTCCCATAATACGAGCTTTGCTTAGTTTCGGGCTAGACGGCGTTGTGTGAGATGTCCGCAAAAAAAAATCTCTGCTTTAATTTGTTAATTTTGTTAACCCTTTTAATTTACATGAGATTGCTTAGAAAGACAGATCGCGAGCTTAGCATCGGATTACACAGTTATCGCTTCATTTCGCTTGATCCTTCTTGTAAATACAGAATCTAAGTTTAGGTATACGTAGACAAGGATACTAGCTGTCACGGATGATAAATTACGACAAGGCCTTAGTTTGCCGACAAGCTTAGTTGGTCGGCAGTAAATGTTTGCGTCTTAGCTCGGTTTTGTGGGTCGCAAATAGTCTGTCAGGTATAATTATTACGTCTAGTAATTATTCAGTGGAAATTTAATTAAATCAAATTATTATAATATTATAATAATAATAAAACGGTCCCTATCATCTTACACTCCACACGAGCCTACAAACGCTCAACATCCATCAACTAACCTTCATGCTGCTACAAAAAGCCGTTATTCTCAACTCGTGCAGAATTGTACGAAAATTTTTAGCACTGGAACATTAAGTTTAATTATTTGATTTGGTTAAAAAAAAAATGAGAATAAAAAAAATTGAAAAAAAAAAAAAAAGTAGGTAATGGTTTTCGTTTGGCCAAAAACCCGCGAAAATTAGTTTAAGCCTCGGAAACGAGAGAATCGTAAATGACTTCTAAAATAATAATGATAATAATAATATGTGTGGACATCTCACACAGCGCCTTCTAGTCCCAAACTAAGCAAAGCTTGTATTGTGGGAACCAAATAACTGATACAATATTAGATACTTTTTATTTGTAAATACATACATACGATACAATATAACACCCAGACTATGTATATCACACACATTTGTCCTGGGTGGGAATGGAACCCACAACCCGCAGTTCAGAAGGCAGGGTCACTACCAACTGAGCTATCGGGGCAGTCAATTAAATCAAATGTGTGCTCATAGAGCTTCTTAAATTGATAAATAATTTATATGTAATGCCCAACGATCAGATACATAGATCCTGGACATTAACTAGGACCCCCTGTGTCTAGGGACCCAGGAACTACGAGGATCATGGTACCAGAACACCCAGACTCAGAACAAGTATTTGCGCTTCTTTTTTTTCTGTGCACAAATACTTGTCCTGCCGCGGGAATCGAACCCGCCGCCTCCGGGTTATGAGCCGACCTGCTCAACGACCACACCACAGACGCTGTCGGAAAGAAAATTAAGGACAGTTAACATAATAATTATGTAGATGTGAAAAGCGAAAAATAGGTGATTACCTCTGCACATAGATACAGATTAAATAATAGTATAGAGATCGCATAGCTATTTATATTATTGACAATAAATGACAGATCAAGAGTAGTTACAAAATGTTGAATCAGATAAAGTCCTTAGACAAGGTAATTTCCACTTTGTTCACCAATACGAACACTGTATACATAGTGAAACCACATTAATAATAAACTTTGGTCAACAATGATGAATTAAAGGCGATTGTGGAAGCTGATGAATCTCAATCTACAGCTGAGCTGGCAGCAGCTTTTGATGTTAGCATCAAAACAATATTGGTCCATTTGCGACAGATTGGCAAGATAAAAAAGCTTGATAGATGGGTGCTCCACGAACTTAACGATCGCCAGCGCAACGTACGCGTCGAGACTTGCCTTGCGCTGCTTAACAGGCACAGAAATGAAGGAATTTTGAACCGAATTGTTACGTGCGACGAAAAATGGATTCTTTTTGACAATCGAAAGCGCTCAGCAAGTTGGTTAGATCCTGGTTCGGTACCAAAGCAATGTGCAAAACGAAAAATGACCCCTAGAAAGGTGATGGTCACAGTTTGGTGCTCTAGTGCTGGTGTGATTCATCATAGCTTTTTACAAAACGGCGAGAGCATTACTGCAGATGTGTACATTGAAGAACTGACCACAATGATGGCGAAACTCGCACGTCTGCAACCAGCTTTGGTCAATCGGTCGTCTCCACTGCTACTTCACGACAACGCGCGACCCCATACTGCACAACAGACCGTCTCTAAGCTGCATGAGTTGGGTTTGGAAGCTCTCCCTCATCCGCCATACTCACCAGATCTTGCGCCTACCGACTATTACTTTTTCCAAAATTTGGACAACTTTTTACCGGGAAAAAAATTCAATTCCCGAGAGGCAGTACAAAACGCCTTTGAAGAGTTTGTTGTCTCCCGTCCTGCTGATTTTTTCAAGAAGGGCATCCATAAACTGCCACAGCGTTGGCAAAGATGCATTGATTGCAGGGGTGATTACTTTGAATAAAAGAAATAAATAAGTTCGAAAAAAAAATACTTTAACTTTTTTCAAACAAAACGGCAATTTCATAGGTAAAGACCTAATATTATAAAGGCGAAAGTTTGTATGTGTGTATGTTTGTTACTCTTTTACGCTCAAACGGCTGAATGGATTTGGATGAAATTCGGTACCAAGATAGCTTTCACACTGGATTAACATATAGGCTACATTTTATCCTGGAAAAGTGAGGTTTTTCCGTGGGATGAGCAAATAAGTAAAATACTTTTTATCCGCGGGTGAAACCGCGGGGCGCAACTAGTATACCATATTGCGAGTATCCGTGGGGACTTCACAATGATATACTTACTAAATAGACTCGGCCAACTTAACATTAACAGTCTGCTGTCTGAAAGCCCACTAATATCGTAGTACATTGTCGCCTGCGGTCAGCGGAGACTATGTGTACTGCGGTACACCGTAGATCAGACGAATTTATGTGCCACATATTAGTACTACATACATATTAGTAACTACATACACATGAGTATATGTCGCTGAACTAGGTATAATCTTAAAGCATATTAATCGAATCTTCTTCGAAACTGGAATAATGACTACGACTATAAACAAGAGTATTATTGAAGGGTTGAGAATAAAAAGGATTTAACTGACAAATTGACAGTTTCGAGAAAATTGACTTTAAACGTCAACGGCGTCATTTTAATGTAGAGTCTCGTCTATTGACAGCTTCTGTGGTGTGTTGGTTGAGCAGGTCAGCTCGTAACCCGGAGGCGGCGGGTTCGATTCCCGCGGCAGGACAAGTATTTGTCCACTGAAAAAAAAAGCGCAAACACTTGTTCTGAGTCTGGGTATTGTGAGACCATGGTCCTTGTAGTTCCTGGGTCTCTAGATACAGGGAATCCTAGTTAGGGTCTAGGATCTATGCATGTGATAGTTGGGCGATTTTTTTTTCTTTGTATGAGCATTGTTGTTTTTATAACTCAACATTTCCGCGAGTCTCTTTAAACGGATGGATGCCGCGTGACCGAATCCAATAAATATATCGTATATGAATATCTGGAAATCTACAGTGTTCCGCAAATTGCAAACCACATATGATTAAATAAAATAAATAAATATGTGTGGACATTTCACACAGCGCCATCTAGCCCCAAACTAAGCAAAGCTTATACTATGGGAACCGGATAACTGATACAATACTTAGATACTTTTTGTTTGTAAATACATACATAGAATACCATATAACACCCAGACACAGAACAAACACCTATGTTCATCACACAAATGTTTGTCCTGGGTGGGAATCGAACCCACAACCCACAGTTCAGAAGGCAGGGTTACTACCAACTGAGCTATCGGGCCAGTCGTATAGATTGTATAGCAGTTATGATGATTATGTTTTGATATTTGAAATTATTTTGATTTTGTGATTTATAGGTTTGGCCCACCTTCCCCGGCACCGCCCGAGCTATGCGCCTATGACGCCGACCTGGAGTGCTCCTACTTTCGCAGGCGACCTCGCTCGGTGTGCAGCCAACCTGACCCCAAACGCTACACCTGGATGCCAGAGGATGAAGACTTCGACCGGATGGAATGGCCACAGTGAGTACTAATGTCTCTGTGGGTCAGTGGTGCCGGCACCAATGAAGATCTTCAACAACGAGGGCATTGCCTGTGCGTTGCCTGCCCTTAGAGACAACTCCTTTAACAACTTTTCTTGAAGCTACCCATACTGTAGTTATGCGGAAACCCTCAGGAAGAATATCATTCTACATTTTGCAGGTTGGAGAAAGAAACAAGTGCATGAAACGCGTTGTATGAGACTTTTAAGTATCTAATATATGAATGTATTTTTTTCACGTTGCCCATTGATCGATAGTAAAATTGAGAAATGGGATGAAGTTAAAATCTCTTCAGACTATTCCTCATGACAATAACTTAGTCGAAACTGAAGAAGAAAACTGTTTGGATTTGAATATGTTCGTTTTTGTTTCGGAAGAACACTGTTGCAAAATCAATTTTTCTGGTAACTGCTGCTCTCCTGGTATATTGAAATCATAAGAATCTGATTTGCCTAACTTTTTCGATTATTTCTTGTCGAATACTGTTCAATCAATCAATCAATCATTTGTTTATTTGCGAGAATACACAATATACAATTTGGATCTTACTCTATTTGAATTTACTTGTATATGAGAGTTGAACATGAATTCCCGAAACTAATAAGCGGGTGAACAGAATTATTTTTTAATGCTGGAAAATGTGGGTTCAAAACAAATGTTAATAGAGGTGATTGGTTAATCCTATAGAATTTCAAACTTGGTATATAATTATGGAAGTTGAAATAATAAAAAAATAAGCCCAAAACATTAATGAATTTTAAATCCAAAGCATCTAAATTATAAATAAAGTTTTCCAATTTGAAATATTCTTATGTTGATGATTATGATTTCACAGAATTGTATCGCAACCACAAAGTTATTTCTGTAAAAAAATATCAAAACTGACAGCAAAAACAGATTTAACCGTTAACTCGCATTTTAATTGGATGAATTCGAGGAAAATTCCTTTTCCTTCATTAAGCCTTGAAGCCTCAAATTTTACAGGAACAACAATTTTAATGCGATCCTAACGAGTTTCAAGTGAAAATGTACGTACCGAGGAAATCTTTAATAAAATATCGGGCTCTTATTTTGGGCGTAAACGACAGTGAAGTGCTTGAGAGCACCTTGAAAATTTACATTGGTGTGGAGGAAAAGAAAGGTTCGTTATTCCAACTTTTCCTCGCGCATAATTGATTTCGGAGGGGAATCTCCAGTGGAATAAAACAGAGCTCTTAGTTTAAGAGTGCTGCCTTCTGTGAAAAAGACTTTGCGATTTACCTGACACTTTCATTTCAATTAAGGCGCTCGAGTTAATGTGAAACGAAGATAGGGATCTGTGTACGTGTTACAATGGTATCTGGATCTTATAGTGGATTCTTAAAAATTTCTTCATAGACCATGTTAGCTATGCTTATGATGGAAATGAAAGAAACAAAAAGTTCATAAATCCTCATCTAATCGTCGTATACTATTTGCTATTTATTTTATGTTACCACTGACTAGTGCAGAAATTATTAATGAATGTTTGAATTAAAAAATAATTTAGTCAATACAATTTTGTTTGTCAAGGAACAAGCAACGGGAAAATCAAATTTTGTCCAATAACGTCGAATTCCATCGAACAAATTTCATGGGACCTACTCCAAATAGGTGGAGTAGATAGAGTTTTGTGAACCTGTTATCTAAAAATTCCCACCATAAGTAAAATGAATCAGTGATGGGATTTATAGAAACAATTAGAAAAATCTCCACTTATGGAGAAATTAATAGGGATTTATAAGAAATTTATGAACTAACATAATTATCTCATTACTTTTCTACGTGTATGAGCTAGTATATACGAACAATGTGCCAATTGTGGTAAAATATACTTTAAAAATTATATTTTGCAAAAGCTATGAATATTTTAAAATCTCCTGAAGAGTCTACTTCGGAATGCAAAAATGTGGATAAGACTGGTTCACTTTTCCACCAGCTTGCATAATTCTTTTTCCTGTTTTTAACTTTGAAATGTCTGTAGCTTTTGCTTACCTTTTAAAATTTGCTCTTTTCCCCTGCGTTAAAGTTTGAAATGCATATTATTTTCAGATCGGTAATAGAAGATAACGCGGGTTGGCCCCAAAATTACAATGTGGACCAAATCGCGTCAGTAAGCCGAGGAGGCTCATTACCTAGACCACCTTCTATAATTCCGTAAGTGCTTCATTTTATTTATTTTTGCAGCTTAAGCATTAGCAGCTCTTATTGTAATAGTTGGACTTTTGGAGCAACTATATTAAAAAATGGTAAAGTAAGTTCTTTTGCTTGAAAATTAGTTTTCAGTAATTAAACTAATTTGAATAAAGTTAAGTATCGACTCCGAGACATTTATAATTATCACGGTTGCTCTTATGCGCGATTGACTAAGTTTCAGTGTCATAAGTCCAAACTCCAGCTTTTATTCATAAAAATATAATTTTTCTTAACTTTTTATAACGCATATCACAGTAAAGGTTGAAACATGCCTGCGCGATCGTGTCCCAGGTCGCGATGTAGATTGCGCGATCTATGCTGGCGGGGATGAGCTCTAGATATCGCACGGCCTATGTAAGCGACGCAGGCCGCGCCAGTTAGTTTTAATCCTTATGTACTTTTTGGCACACATTGATAAAGCACGTGAAAATCCACAAAAACTTAAAATGTGAGTTCGTTGTATGTAGAAGCATAAAGTATCAAAAGGGTAAACGGTGGTACTAAAAAAGCCCGGAGCAAAACAGAACTATGAGAATTCATTGAAACTACTCTCAAGCTAGATGCGGCTTAGGTTCAAACCGCATCGCGCTCCGAGATGTGTAGATAACACAAAAATTATGCTTTTATTTCACATCATAATACTGCTTGTCAAAATAATGATTGACTAAACAATTTTACATTCACCTTCAACTCATTTAAGGCACAGAGCTTGAATTATTATTTCCTCTGACAAACAAGTATTTTTAATTTTTTAGTAATAATGAGCTTCTGCCCGCAGCTTTGCCCGCGGCGTGGCCTATGAGAAAATAATTCAACCACCCATTTCACCCTTTTAAGGGTGGAATTTCAAAAAATCCTTTCGTAGCCTACGTCATAACATCTACCTGCATGGAAAATTTCAGCCCGATCCGTCCAGTGGTTTGGGCTGTGCGTTGATAGATCACTATGTCAGTCAGTTAATCAGTCAGTCACCTTTTAGTTATGTATATTTAGATGTATATTTATGTATAGTAGAATTTAACTGGGTCACTATCAGCAACTGAGTACCTGATTTAGATAACCAATCACGTACATCCTTTCGTTAATATCGGAGAAATTGCGCGGAAATTATCCAATCGACGACGACGTCGGGTCCAAGCTCCAATATAATTTAAGCACTGAACTGATTTATAATTGGCGTACTGACTTCTGATTTATGGTTTGATATATTGAGTTTGACACTGGAATACTAATCATTAATTCTGCGTCAAAGATATATGCATATAATATTGTACGTTGTTTGGTGCTGTATTAGCAATACTGCTAATATAGTATTAATATAGCTGTCGATTCTGTATCGCCTTCTTTAAAGGTAAATGAATGAACATTTCTCTTTCTTTCTTTTTTTCTTTTCACCTTTATACCGCCGTACCTTAAGTCAAAATCAGCTTTAGTGTGGCGACAGAAAATGTGCCCCATTATAACTTAAATAATATATTTCATATTCTAAAATATACGTATATTATGAAGAGTTTAGAATGAATGATCTAAAATTCTTTTTTTTTATGTTAAAATTTTGAAGTCACCAGAACTTCCGCTGTCTTACCAACTTTAGCAATATCATTTGCAAAGCGTGCCCTTCACCATCTTGTTGGTAAATTAAATACTAAGGCTAGCTACTTAGCGTTTACCCATCTATGTACGTAATGTAGATATTAAGGTATTATACGTTGTCGTATAATACCTACTATAACTAACTTTTTAAACAAATTATAAAACTGTGAAACCAGTAAAATGTGTCAAAACGTACAAGTAGTTTCAAAATTAATAATCAGTGATTGTCCAGACAATCAAGCATTTCAGAATGTCATTTTACAATCAATATTAACATGTCTGAATGACATTATTAATCGGCAGTTTATTAAAATTGTATTAAAGAGCACCCTGAAAAATAAATAAATAGCTAGTCGAGCTACGCGTTTAGCGTTTAGCCACGCCTTCAGCATTACAGTATTGCTATGAGCTGATTGATTGATGCTGATTGAGCTACCGGCTATGCCATGAGCATTACAGCTACGCTACGAGAGCTGCCGGCTGCGCCATGAGCATATTACAACTTCGCTACGAGAGCTGCCGGCTACGCCATGAGCATTACAGCTTTGCTATGAGAGCTATCGGCTACGCGAAGAGCGTTACAATTTTGCTACGATAGCTGCCGACTACGTGATGAGTACTACTATAGCTACTGTTATTACACTACGAGCACTAGTATAATGGCTATTCTAAGTGCTACAATTAAGCGCTACAACTGTTCTACGAGCGCTAGGATGTAGCTACAATCTCAACGATTATATTATTTGAGATATTAATTTATGGCATTTCCCACTATTTGCTAATAGTGCTATTTGTCTGTCTACCTTGAGGTACATGTTTAAATGTAGGTAAGTGACCTTTTTGACTCTGTCCATACTCCTTTTGCGACAGCTCGTGCGTAACAATGCTACCCTTACATTAAAATAATAATACGTACACTGAAACGTTTTAGTTTGTTTGATGATAAATATAGAGCACTTTGCGTACCTCAAGCTTTCATTCCGTCCGGTTCAGGAGTTCTGTTTCACTGTGTATGCGTTTACTTTGTTCCAAAACTTTTACGGTTAAAACGAAAGGGATTATGTATGTATATGAAATTAATGAGGACTAAAAGACAGTACAGTCTGAATATTATATTATTATAGCCTAGTTGTTAGTAGCTCTGCCTTCTGAACTGCAAGTTGTGGGTTCGATTTGTGTGATGGACATAAGTGTTCATTATGTCTGGGTGTTATATTGTATTTTATGCATGTATTTGTATGAATACAAAAGTACTTAAGTATTCTATTAGTTATCTGGTTCCCATAGTGCAATCTTTGCTTAGTTGAGAGATATTAACATGTCTGAATGACATTATTAATCGGCAGTTTATTAAAATTGTATTAAAGAGCACCCTGAAAAATAAATAAATAGCTAGTCGAGCTACGCGTTTAGCGTTTAGCCACGCCTTCAGCATTACAGTATTGCTATGAGCTGATTGATTGATGCTGATTGAGCTACCGGCTACGCCATGAGCATTACAGCTACGCTACGAGAGCTGCCGGCTGCGCCATGAGCATATTACAACTTCGCTACGAGAGCTGCCGGCTACGCCATGAGCATTACAGCTTTGCTATGAGAGCTATCGGCTACGCGAAGAGCGTTACAATTTTGCTACGATAGCTGCCGACTACGTGATGAGTACTACTATAGCTACTGTTATTACACTACGAGCACTAGTATAATGGCTATTCTAAGTGCTACAATTAAGCGCTACAACTGTTCTACGAGCGCTAGGATGGAGCTACAATCTCAACGATTATATTATTTGAGATATTAATTTATGGCATTTCCCACTATTTGCTAATAGTGCTATTTGTCTGTCTACCTTGAGGTACATGTTTAAATGTAGGTAAGTGACCTTTTTGACTCTGTCCATACTCCTTTTGCGACAGCTCGTGCGTAACAATGCTACCCTTACATTAAAATAATAATACGTACACTGAAACGTTTTAGTTTGTTTGATGATAAATATAGAGCACTTTGCGTACCTCAAGCTTTCATTCCGTCCGGTTCAGGAGTTCTGTTTCACTGTGTATGCGTTTACTTTGTTCCAAAACTTTTACGGTTAAAACGAAAGGGATTATGTATGTATATGAAATTAATGAGGACTAAAAGACCGTACAGTCTGAATATTATATTATTATAGCCCAGTTGGTAGTAGCTCTGCCTTCTAAACTGTAAGTTGTGGGTTCGATTTGTGTGATGGATATAAGTGTTCATTCGGTGTCTGGGTGTTATATTGTATTTTATGCATGTATTTGTATACATACAAAAAGTACTTAAGTATTCTATTAGTTATCTGGTTCCCAAAGTAAGCAAAGATTGCATATTTGAGAGATAGTAGTAGGAAATGTCTCAACATTTTTGAGCTATGAAATTATAAACAAGTTGTTTTAAAAATTTTATAGCGAATAGCGATACGTATGTTTCAATGTGATTAATTTAAGAAGTGGTTGTCTAAATTATGTGGGATTCGGTCAAGGCGTACAAGATGTACGCAAAAAATTTGAAAAGATTGTTTTCATCTACCGTCATACACGAGACAATAGAATAAATTATGTGAAAGACGCTTTCACCACCCAAAACATTCACCACTCAAAACTTTCACAACCCAAAACCAGACATCTACTCAAAACTTTCATAACCCAAAACCAGACATCTACTCAAAACTTTCACAACCCAAAACCAGGCATCTACTAAAACTTTCACAACCCAAAACCAGACATCTACTCAAAACTTTCACAACCCAAAACCAGACATCTACCGTACACACAAGATAAGACACTGCAAATACATTAATAACGCCCAGCACAAACTTGGCAATACGAAAACCATATCTATCTGGCTAACAGTTGCAATTAGTAGTTCACGAATCCGCACAAGCTAGAGCTATAAATTCAGCACTAATGAATGTTCGTGTCTATGGTTCAAGTTAAGTATTGCGTTAAAGATGATAATTTAATAGTTACTAGAAATAGGAGAAAGTTTATATGTATTGATTGTTAAGATCTCTTTTGACTAGTTGGCAGGACATTTATGCAAACTTCATCTAGTAGGTAAAATATGGTTAAAATAAAGTTAAGCTTGCTTCTTTGCTCTATGCTTTTATAAGAACAAGAACAAAATATAGCATGAAACTATGACAGATTTTGTATTGAATTAGTAAAATTTACTTTTTGGGATCAAAATAATATTTTAATCAAGTTAAACCACAAAACAGTTTTTCTGAACGGTTTGTCACCAAATTGAAGATTTAATTGATAAGTGTGTATTTTTTAAATTACTTTCGATGGGCGACTCAAACTTGCTACACAATTTATAAGTTTGATGATTTATTATATTGTCTATGATATAGTCAAATATATTATAATAGACTAGTGAATTATTAGTAATGTCTATCGCCATCATTTGAAGAGCCGTGGAGTTAGTTGGTAGTAAACAGTCGCTTTTATGAGACCCCCACAAACTACTTTATATATAGCTATAGGAAAAACCAACTTGGTAGAGGCGATAAATTAGGTTGTGGAATTCAGTTGAAACTTCAGTGAATTATCACTAATGTACATTTATATTCAGTTTGATTATTTAATCATAAGAGACATTATTCCCGACAGTATTATGAACTTAAAATAATTGTGTAGCATGTTTGAGTCGCCCATCGAAAGTAATTTTAAAAATACACTCGTTTCAATTAAATCTTTAATTTGGTGACAAACCGTTCAGGGAAATTGTTTTGTGGTTTAATTTAGATTAACATATTTTATTTCCACAAAAAAAATATTTACTTGTTAGTTTTGCTCGTAATTAATTAAATAAACACTAGAATTTCACTTATTTTTAATCATGACCGGGATCTATATATTTATATATATTTATCCCTAAAGCCTAAATTTACAATAAAATAAATCTGATTACGATAAACTGACTTGTAAATCTTTATACCTGCATCGCTATCATTCTTTATAAATATGTATTAATAGTTTGATAAAAAGTTTTATAAAAAATACTACATGTATGATAAGCTTAAATTATAATATAACAAAAATATAGATCATAATAAAGAGTTTTCTTATAGATATGGCGCCATACAGCGTCGAGGAATTCATTCCAAAACTGGTGTGATCAATTTAATTTTTATATACCTACTATTTTAATAACATTATTTTACACAATAATTATGTTATTGCATTTATTATTGTATTTTTTATGCTTATTTAATAATCTCAGACTTGTAATTTTTTATAATTATCAATAAACTTATCATTATCATCATCATTATCATCATAAATTATTGATGATAATAATATTATATTTCTCTTCTATTAGTTTATTTATACTTGATCTACAACCATGATGTCCCCCGAGTATAGTAACGTAACGTAATTACAGCTCAACCGAGGATCGCACGTCGTTTCTAGGTTATGACCCGCAAAGGACGATGAAATATGTTTAATTATAAAGTTTTACGATGCGGAAAATGGATATGAAAAATAAAATACTTATTATTACTATTGTAAATAAGTTTTTAACGTAGGGCGATAGCTACTGCTTTTCTAATATGTAAGTATTTTATTTTTCTTGATACCTTGTGAAAGTCTCAATTAGAACTACTTTTTCATCACTTTTGCTTAACTATTATATGAATTTCCTGTAAAAAAAGTTCATAGTAGTAATGTATAAAAAGATATGTTATATAAAACATTTACTACCATAATCGATTACGATATTACCAGGCGATAATAAAATAAAAAAAATAAAAGGAATTTTACCCGTATATGTATGTAAATTTTATGTAAAAAAGGGAAGAGACAAATCAACTATTAAAAAGTATTTTGATTAAATTAGCAACGCATAAAATTTGCATTATCCACGTGTGTATATTTGACTGGCCCAATTGCTCAGTTAGTAGTAACCCTGCCTACTGAGCTGTAGGTTTGATTCCCACCCAGGAAAATTACAAACAAAAAGTATCGAAGTATTCTTTCGTTTTCTGATTCCCATAGTACAAGCTAGATGGCGCTGTCTGAAATTTCCACAATATTTATTTATTTATTTATATTGATCTTAGATTAAATATGTCAAAAGTATTATGTACCTAGTAGTAGTAAGCGTGAAGTGTGGCGCAGGACCAGTTATTGTCTGAGCGCTGACGACATGCCGCATCTTATCACTTAAATCACATATAATTATATTCACCTTTTCCACCACCCTTATTAACCATTCACATCAACTACACTGCTTAAGCACTTGAGAAAGTTATCCTAGTATATTTACAAGCTGAATATGATAAATATAGCTCTTTAGCAGCAAATCACTAGAACCTACCCCATTAAACATTTTTGCATTTTCAGCTGCCCTGCCCACACCCCCATACCGCCGCCGCCACCGCCACCCCCTCTAACGATACCGCCGCACAGGTAATATTAGTAAAATTACCGACATAAAGGCTTTACGTGTTTAACTAATTCATTATCACGTTTAAAAACCTGGTTTTATATTCTGTATGAGGAAGGTCTGTTGCAGCAGAGAACACTACTAAGCATTATTTTAGAAATAGGCTTTTTCGTGCAGGCTTTATGTCGCTTTAGGACGCTTTAGCTTGAATACGAGTAGAATTAATCGGAGCTTTGCAAGCCGCAATGCTAGTAGATTAAAAGGATGGTCACGGTACATTGATTGCAATGCACCAGGAGAAATTGCATTCCTAATTTAAAAATTTCTTGATTGACTGACTCCACGTGTATAATTAGAACGGCTAAGGAATGAAATGCCCTACCAGCGTCTATGTTTCCGGCGAAATATGACCCGTGAGCGTTCAAGAGAAGAGTCAATAGATACCTATTCACTCTTCTTTTGAACTACTACTTGGCTAGCATAATACACCTTTGATCGCATCGTCACTTCCTATCAGGTGAGATCATGGTTAAATGCTAGACAAGTTTGAAGTAAAAAAAAAACTGCTTATCGGAACTGTCAAATCTATACAAATTTGTATTTCTATTGTTTGCAATCAATTTACATGTTTAAAAAAAAGTTACATGTTTAAAGTCGTCGTTGGCTGCACAAGTGGTGGCTGTTCATTTGTCTTATAGATTATAGAATGCAAATTTTAAAGACACGGAAGCGTTAGTTGAGCGATAGCACCTCCCAAAATATTATATGCCTAACGTGATTTCACCATAGGCGATTTTGGCTTTTCTTAAAACAGAATTTACATGTATTTAGTATAATGCAACCTGTCTAAATATAACAAAACATTGATCCGAGAATAATTTTTCCATGATAATTTTAGAATCGTAGATAATTTATTAAAAATAAATATGCTATAATAAACTCAATAAAACAAAAAATACAAGTCAAAAATCATTGATGACGGATAATAGAAAAATGCAAAACAAAAAATAAACGGTCTACAAAAAAAGACACAAATTAATTCTAACTCAAAATAAATAACTCAAACAATTCATTGAAAATAGGCTAATATTAGCACATTTACTGTAAATGTTGACCATGCATTTTATATTATTTCAGAACAAAACACGTGTCTTTCGCTCGCTCACACACCCTGACTACGTTTGACGACTCCGTGATGCCGGCAGCCGTCAGCGGTAGTCGCTACCGACGGGATTGTGAGAGACTGATTGACGGCAGAGTTGTAAAAGTAAGCTCTAATTTGTCTAAAATATTAATCAAAAAGCATTTAACGCCTATTATTATAATAATCCAGAAGTAGGCAAGATAAAATTTAAATTCCTTTACTTACTCTCTCTAACACTGCAATTCCTCGTAAAAAAAACTATCAGCGTTTATCATGTCAACACCACCATATTTTTATGTTACCACTGATGTGTTTCATATTTTATATTAAATTTAAACCTTATGATTAGCTAGTCATCACCATAAAACTTTTCAACTTATTATTTCAGCCCGAACCAAAGCCTTATTCAACGCTGCCAATCATGTATCAGCCATTCCAGCCATATCCAGGGTTCGTAGCGCAAGCCACGCAAGTTCCTGGGATCCCCATTCATTATCAACAGCCGATCACTCCCATGCCGACGCATCCTGCGCCTGTTGTGCCGAGGCCCGCGCAGATTGAACAGCCTAAAGTCGTTGTATTAGGTAAATATTTTGTAGTTGAAATGAGACTTGATGCAAGTCCCAAAGACTTAAATTTATTTTGTTTTCTTCTCAGATAAAAAAGGCGTAATGCGAACCCAAGCAACACAAACCGAAGTATGTTTAGGAAGAAAACCACTACCACCGAATTATTTATCGTTGAGTCCTAGGACCATAAAGAGGGTAAATTGAACTTAATTACCTTCGTTATATAGTTTAAAATGGTTGTTAGACATGTTATGTTTCCTTTTATATTCTTTCAGGTGAAGATGGTAGCGGCGGGTGTACAGACTAATGGTTATACAGTAGGTGTAAGAAGATTAACTAAGTCATTTTCAGAAGTAGGAGGTGATAGATTAGCTGGTCGTGATAGTCCTAACGATATTCCTGCCACTGTGGAAATGTAAGCTATTTTTTATTAGTTATGTGTCATAATCCAGGCTTAGATTATCTAAATGATAATCAAAATCAGTAGAGGATGACCTAGATGAGACTTTATGCTATAACATACAAATGTTCTGTGATTTTCAGGTTTATCGGAGGAGAACATGAAAAACTTCATAGGACCCAATCAGAGGAACCACCTAGATCACCTCGTTCACCGACAGCAGGATCAATGATACCTTCATCACCCCTAATGAGAGGGGATTCAGATGACGTGACGTCGTGTTCAGTTAAATCTGTCGCATCATCACAAGTAGACAAATCCTCAGAAATAAGTGCACTCCAAAGACAAGCTCAAGAATACTTCCAGCAAAACTTCCAATTCATACACGAAAGCGACAGAGACGACACAATAGATGATGATATTGAAACAATAGAAAAAAGTATGGCTTTAAATAGAAGAAACTTGGAATATCTTCAGCAAGAAATTGCAAAGCAAACAAAAGGAGAAAAATGTTTACGATCAATTTTGTCCAAAAGTACAAGTGACGCTTCTCAAAAAACTATATCACATCCATTATCAAAAACATCAACATTTCAATCAGAACCCTCAACAGAAACATCAGCAACTACTACAGACGATAGTGAAAAAAACGAAAGAGAAATTATCATTGATTTTGAACCTAGACCAGATGATGAAGCTATTCCATTTACAACGCTAAGACGGAAAAATAAACGGATGTTGCAAAAGACCTTGAGTGAAGGTGAAATTCTTTGTGATGTGTAAGTATATTCAGATTTATAGATCAATGTTTGTTATTACTATTATTTACAAAAATTCACTTTTAGGAGAAAAACAGAAATACAAACCAATGGGGATGGAATAAAAGATGCACCACTAGTGATGTCAACTAGTCAAGAAAATATGGTAAGAGAAGATAGAGAACGTGAAGCAATGTATAAGCAATACATAGGTCAAAACTACAACCAAACACCTATCAAGGATGAGGGTATCTTTGGATTTGAACCTGATGGATCATTTAGGTAAGAATTTTTACATTTTTAGCTTAGACCATCACAAGAAACACTTGGTACATCATTAAAATAGGTAGGTATTATTGTTTTGGTGCCACAAAAATAACAAAGGATATATGTGGACGTTATATAGACCACTTTTTTCACACTTCTATTATTTTATACACTAACTATTAGTTTCATAAAAACAACGCTTGTATTCATACATGTCAGTCATTTAATCTTCTCCATAGTTCTTCAGATGGAAATGCACCATATGAAGACTTTCACGAAAAATATATTAGTTACAAGCATGAACCATTTAGAAATCGAAGCGTAAGTTTTGAAGAGAAAACTGAAATTATTAATAAGGATGTCGAAATTCCTGAAAGCAGGTATGCACGACTCGTTGAATATTTAAGATGGCTTCAAATGTGGTAGAAGTCGGATTACCTGTTTTGTAGTAGGCGTTTATTCTTGTGTTCATATCCAGCTTATATGCTAATTTTGTATTTGAATAAATTACGTAAACTTTTTTTTATTCATCATCGAAAATCCCCTAACTAAATTTATGCAAATATCCCCAGCTATTGATCCTTGAATGTCGTGTTGTATTGTGCCTTTTCTGTGTTTAACACAATTCTTTCAAACCTAACCTAACCCAGTTTTAATTTTTGTAGTACTGCAAAATCTAGTCCCGGGACACCAGAGAAATCAATAGGTATAGAAGACCTCAAAGTAAAGCGGACAGTTATTTCTAATACCGTTACTACAATACTTGCACCCTTAGAAAATACTTCACCATGTGCTTCAAACGAGTCCTTGACGGTTGACCCAAGCAGGTTTGTGCTACAGCTTGTAGTGTTAAAATTGTATATGATATTATATTAATAAAATCAGTACTTTCAGAGACCATTCGGACAGCATGTGGAATGAATCACAAACTACAGTTTTACAAGTAGACTCGGGAACAGAAAATGGAACAGTCATTAGGTAAGCTTTTATTACAAAGCTAGGTTTAAGCCTTATCAAGATAAATAAACATTGATTACTTTATAATTATTTGTATTGCAGCTCCTCAGACCTGAGTTCATTGGCAGCATCACCTGGAGCGCTTGCGTTACTAACGCCTACGTCAAGAAGAAAACAACTTTTGCTGTTACAGCATCAACAACGTTCTTCTCTTGATACAGATGCTTTGGACGAAGAGTTCGATGCTTCCCAAGTTTGTATAGAATTCTTGGAAGAATCATTTACATCCATGGCAATGATGGGTAACTATTTACTTTTAATAAATAACAATGATTGATTGTGTGTCTTCCTCTCCCCAGAGTCAATCCCCAACATCACCCAGGAACAAACTCGATACATCAAGTTCCAGCTCAGCGCAAGCCCGAGCATCTTTGTCACCACCCGCTGTTGTCCCAAATGTTGTGTTACCTCCAATAACAAAGCAACCAACCATATCAAAATCTATGTCACCAATTACTCCTCAAAAAATTAACCACACTCCAGCAATCGCAATTACACATCCAAGTTTAGACTTAGCCGATGTTCCATTCAAACGAACTCCTAGTTTTATAAATAAGAAAAGGGAAAGAGCACTAAGTCCATCTCGAAGAAGAGACTTGCAGCGAAAAGCGCAGCAGAAAGAACCAAATGGAAATATTCCTCATCAAATCATCGAATCTCCATGTGAACCCACGTTGGCAAAAGCAGCAAGCAGTGAAACAAGTTTAGCTAGAACCGATTCAGGAAAACTTAATACTACAGATGTATCAGAAAGCACAACCACTACAGAAGATTATGTAACTGCAAATTCCGATAGTTCAAAGAAAAGTAATAATAGTAAGAATCAAAACCAAAGTAAGTAAAATATTATTTGAAAGTAGCAGCAGTAAAAATTGATATGAATAAACAGATTTCCAATATATATGTAGTGAAAAAATAAAAATATTACATATTTACATATACATAAAAATATAAATTTACGTTACAATTAAATATTTTAGATCCAGAAAACAACAGGACTCAAGACGGTTCCTCTTTTGAAAGCGCTTCAAGTTTATACTCATCAACTCGAACAGAAAATATTGCTGAAGATCTAATACTGCCAAGTTTCTCACCACCTTTAGAAATAAACGATGACTTTATTGTCCCAGACCTATCTTCACCACCACCACTACCTTTACCTGATAGAATACCTAAAACAAGTATCGAAAAAATTGAAGTCAAAGCAGACATTACTCCTCATACGGAACAAATTAGGAGAGAAAAGACTGAAAACAAATCAAATGAGAGAGACACTCCTAGACCTTCAAAAGTAAGTTGTTATAAGTTGAATTATCTAATGTCGGTGAATGTTGAAGTCAGCTTTGGTCATATAATCGCCAAGTTATATCGGAAGACCCTAGCAGCCAGATTTGTTTGCTACAATTATTTAGCCTGACTGAAGATTGCTTTACTGTTTTATTTGTAGACAATAAGGGGCACTATGAGTGGTAAGAGCAGTTCTAGTGGAAGCTACAGCTTAAGCGGTTCAAATCCTAATGTGACTGAAGACCTAGAGAAAAAAACCCAGACTGAAAAATCACCTAAACTGAAAGACGTGCCGGAGAAAAAAGAAACAATGCAAGAAAAACCAAAAAGTCCTGTCAAAGAAATGGAGCAACTAGTACCTAAAATGATGGTATGTAATTTAAACAATCAATTAAATGAAAATTGCATTTTCCGCTAATAATGCATTTAACCATACCAAATGTTTTTTTTTTTGCAGGGCTCGCTCTCTGATGATGAAAGAAGTGTGCATTATTCTTCTTCGGGATACTATGAAAGTCCTGTAGAAGATGACGATGACGGTGGTTTAAGTATGATGGATAGTAGATAGATTTTTTTCGTTGCTATCATTTAGTTTATCAATAATAATATTATTTTCACTATCAGCTTTGTTGATCTAATGGGTCATAAATATAAGTTTGTTTTTCTATTATCAATATTACAAACATAGTATTTATAGTGTTTAATAATTACCTAATTATTTTTTATTTTTATAGTGTCATTATTTTCAGCGTATAAGCACTCACAAAGATATAGATCAACAAGCAGACCAAAATCATGGTTGAGCGAAGAGAAAAGAAGAAAAAAGAAAGCATTCACATTAGAATTTTCAAAATCATATGACGACTCTGTTTCAACTTCACAAGATGACTGGGGAAAGAAATCTAAAGAGCCCGATACTATTAGTCAGAAATCGGAACGGAGTGGAATTTCTAAACCTTCAAGCATGAAATCTCCGCCAAATGAAAAATTACAAGACCCTCCCAGAAAAAAGAAAACCCACTTTGTTGAAAAAACCAAAAGTGTTCAATCTTCTCCTAGAGAAACAATTGATGTAGAAAAATCTATTAAAGAAAAATCAAAAGACAAGGAAGTAGAATCTAAAAGACCAGCAGAAAGAGAAAGATACGTTAAAAGAACAAAGTTAAAAGCAAAAAGTCCTACTCAAAGCAAAAATGTCGATGGTCATAGTTATAGGCCTCAACATTACGATAGAAGAGAATCTATAGGGTCCAATATGAAATTACATTTAAATATTCCTACATCTGATGATTCAAGTGAGCAGTATAGGAAAGAAGGTACATTGAAGAAACATAATATATTTTTATTAACTGATATGCATACACTTGAAAATTTCAATGTCAACCTTATCTATTTCTAGGTACAAATAATGGAAATGTATCACCAAGAAAGCATAGAAGATTACGTGATAGTCCTAGAAGAAAAACTGCAGCGAATTCAAATGCAAAATCTCCTACAGCTAACAACCACTCTGTTTATAGGTAGGTCAAATTTAGTTTATTTTAATTAGTGTGATGGATTTTTTTTTGGACATTATTTTTTTATATTTTTTTTTAACAACTTAACAAATAGATGCTTAGAGAGATATAATCTTGGTCACAATATGAAACATCTCATACATTATTTACGCAAGCAATAATATTCGTTGGAATATGAATTATGATAAGACTCAGTTTAAATTCTCTTTCTGAGAACTTTGAAATTATAGGCCAAGAAGAAAAAGCGGTTCAAATGAAAGCATATCACTGCCAGGTAGCCTGCCTCGAAGAAAACAGTCGATACCAACTGTTCCTTGTGTTGGGTCTTTGGAGGCGGAAGACATTGAAACCACAAGAACTCTCACTAGTGCAGGGTCAAGGTTAACGCCTTTACGATATGTTAAAAGTCCAACGACTTCACCAAGGAATCATCGTAAACAGACGGATAAAGGCAAGCAATAAACCATATTCATTGTACCTAATAGTTTCATAGCCATATTTTCAAGACTGACTTAAGGTATTTTATCGGTTCTTAATCGTGTCACTCTGGACAGAACGGTCGTAGTAGTTACAAAGAGTGGTGGGCTAATGTAACTTGCTTCAAGCCAGCTCTTTCTCTTTCTACTAGCGGTCATTCTAGTACATATACAAGGGACTGCAGACTTTTTCTAGTCAGTCTATCGTATGAGTGATCTTTTTAAAGACGTTCGATGGAGTCATTATCCTGCCTTTAGTAGTATGCGATGAACTTGAAGATGTGAGTAATAACAATGACAGGCGATGATAATTCAATGCGGAGTTTTTGAAGTATAATTTGTGCAAAACACGGTCCGTGAGTCCATTCTTCTCTACAGATTTCTGAAGCGTCGTATCTTTTTTAAGTACTCGTAGCAACTCTTTGCAGCATATAAAAACATAAGGAAAACCAAAGTTTGTTAAGTGCTTAGTTTATCCTAAATAGTTGAAATTAACCTAAACATTCAGTCCCCATTTTATATTACTAGCTCATCAATACGTTTATGTTATTTCAGACTGTAAAGCTAAAGCAGCATCAGCAGAGTCTCTCCGTTCTGTATCACCAGGATCCGACTCAGTTTTCTATTCTGAGCATGGAACGGAAAACAGTGCTGCTACGGGAGAATGTGAGGCGAAAGCACATTGCTTGCACTGTGGTAAAGAGGTCCACATAGTTACTGCTGCTCACGAACACGATAGCGTCGCTTCAAGAACTTCTCATACTGACGTGAGTGTTCATATGTGATTTACGTGTAATATATAACGTGTAGGTCCACTTACACTTATGTTTTGCCGATTCCACGGTGATATTTATCTTCTTACAGGAGTCCTACGCAGACGCAACGCCAGACATAGTTCCAGCACCAGCTGGCTTTGCAGATTCTCCATCTTGCTCTACCAATAAGAAAAATGCCACAGGAGCAAGGCTTTACAAGAAACTAGATAAACGATACCGCTCGGAAGACAAGTCCCGGCATCATTATAAAAATAGACCGGATGTTCGGGCTAAGGTAAGTATTTTATAATAAAGATTTTGGGTAGTCGATAAGTATTCTACAGTTGTACCGTTTGAAAGCCAATAACGAATAACTTGTTATATAGAAAAACCAAAAATGCCGTTGCAGAGTTTGAATTATATGATGTTACGAAACGATGTTACAATTTTAAAAAACGACCTCTTTTAAACCTCCTGTAGGAACAAATAGGTGTCATAACGTGTATGATTATGGCTTCTTTTTTTAAAGGTTTTTTTTGGATAGAGAGATTTTTTAGTTATGATTCAAGAAAATCTGTTCAGCTATTTTATGATAATCAGTTCTTCTTAGCATGTCAAAGGACTGTCGGGCGCTTCTTTAAAATTTTGATTTTTTACGCTTGTTCTGCCTAAAATGTATTTTCTTCTTATTACATTTTTAACTTAAGCTTAGTTGAGTCGGCTTTTATTACCTTTTTATGCGAGAATAATTGGATGTATAGTATTCCTAATTACAGTCTGAAGAAAGAGGAAAAGAAGAATATGCAGCAAGTGAAAAGCCTCCGGACACTCGAATAGCAAGATCAGCAGGCAATAGCTTGGACAAACTAGCTGGTTCCAGTGCAGACCCGGACGGTAAGCCAAAATATTTCATATTTATCAACTCTTTAAAGCGATAATTAGAATTTTAGAAATAATATCGTTCCTGGCTAGTATGAGAAATATCTAATTGATTTTAATATGAATGAAACGAAGTCCTTGTCTGTTGTAACACAAAATACCTATATACTATTGTAATGTGTGACACTGCCATTAAAATCCAACGCATTCAACCTTGCATGATAATGAAGTTTATACTTTCATAATTTGCTTAAAATTTCGATCCACATAAACATATTTAGGTAATTACAGTTTGACATTAATTTTAAGATATCATCTAGAATCAAGCTTTTAAAATAGCTGTCACTAATGCACGCCCAAAAATATGTGATGCAAACTATAATCCAATTGGAAAATCTTCACAAGTAGCTCACTTGCAATTAGGTTATAAACATTTAAATAAAGATGGATTAAAAACTTCTCTAAATAGACGAATAATTAACACCACCAAAAAAATAAATTAGATATAATATAACCGTTTTAGCCGAAGCTTGCTTACGAATTTCTTATCAGCTCAGCCGTGTCACATGCTATAAGATTTCCAGTAGGCACTTCCCATGCATTTTCCAGTATTGTTTCTTCCACTAGAACAAGATGAAGGCTCAGGCAGTTCTGATGGAGCGGATGGTGCTCGAGAAGAGAGGGGGATATACGCCGCTCCTTGGTGGTGTGGGAACTGGATCATGCTGTCCGAAAACGATGATCACTGGACCAGGATTCCACCAGGTAGTTTTGTAGATACGTATGTAAATAAAGCTTTTTCATCATTATTACCATCAATCATTAGTCCATGTAAATTTCCACAGTATGAGCCTCCTGTTACAGGAGAGTGTTAAATAGCCACGTGCAAGATACATGTTACAGTCAAGACTTCAAATTTTGTGTATCTTCTATTGAAGTTCAACATTTACCGTTATAACAATGCGTGCAGATTCAAGCCATTGGTTCAGGACCGAGTGGAATAAAGTTGATGATAACTTTTGTTCATTTTGAGTATAAGAATAAATCAATCACCGCAATAAAAAAATTCAATTGTTATAAAATGGTATTTCAGATCACCTCGAAATCGCAGATGTGGAAAAGTATGACCCTACTGAGTCTGAAACCGAGTTCAACAAGCGATACGTGGCACTCACTCACAGACTGGTCCACCGACGTGCATGCATCGAACTCAATAGACGACAAGCTGATAACTCATTTGGTAAGTCAATAGCTGCGTACTCACTGAGCTAGGCCGTCTTGTAAGGCAAATGCTTGGTCGGTTAGTAGTATTAACCGACATGTATGCCATGGACGAGGCATATACTGACTGACGGAGCATTTGCCTCATGACATGAGGCCGCCTCGCGAGGCTGATCGAGCACTTGCCTCACGAACATACTATCAGAAATAGAGCCCCATCACAAGGTAAGTACGATAACCTTAAAGATTTCTCTCTTGACCAGTATTTTTAAACTAACACGTTTTCTAACATTCATACTGCTACTGCTAAGATGTTGGATGGTATCTCGATTGAAGTATACACTTTGAAAAAGTTAAATGGAACTTACCTAAACTATTTCTTGATTCTTCTTGAGCGTTTTATATGCATAATAATGTCTATTTTATGTTAGAGTTAAGTTCTTCACGGGATTTTTTAAAGGTGGTCACGGATGTGGCTCACGAAAGGATAGTACTTTATTTTAAATAGAAAATTTTATTGAATTTCGAAAGACTTGATTTTTATTTTAAATATGGTTTGAACCGTAGAGGAATTATGTATGTATGTATGTGTATGAACGTATACATATTAAAGCACCACAATCACAGTACCTTGTTATTACTGTGGTCGATTATTACACGCCTGTGTGCGGAAGCGGCTCGCGCTCGCTGTGATTGTGTGCTAAACAAACTACCTCCAATTTTAAAAGTTCATAATTATTGTTCTCTGGACTAGGTATCTATGCTATAAATACGCATATTAGGGTATTATTGTTAGCTGTGCGATCATGGAACTTGATAGAAACTTAAATTTGTATGGATTTGACAGTTGAATACTCAGTGTATTTACGTTTATGATTTTTTTCTTTTTAAAATTAGGATCGAATCTTCTCTAGTTGCCTTGCAATCAAAGTTCCGTGATTACTCCTTACTTCCCATGAATAATTTGTTTATATAAATAATTTGATGTTAGTTAGTCTTTATTACTACTCAATTATAATATTGTTACTAAAAAATTTTTCGGAAGCTTAGCAAACGTAACACAAGGTAACCTAGTACGGATGCTAAAGTGCTTAGATATCTTATGTTTGTAACTTACCTACCTATGTTTATATAGTTACCAACTGCTTTTTTTTTTAAAGATGTTTTCCTTTTATTTATATGATATTTAGTTAATAACTATATATACCTAATAATTATAAGCCACTAGCATAAGATTGTTATTTACTTATTGGCAAATAAAAAAAATAAAAAAAAAAAAAAAATTAGCATTATATTTTATGGTTTGAACTGTGTTTAAAGTGTTTTTGAATTGGTCTATCAGAATGTGAATGGGACCCGCCAATTCTAAAAAATATAATTACATGTATTCATATAGTCACGATGATATTTTTTTTCTAAACAGCACCTTTAATAATATAGGAAGACCATAGAAACTTTTTAACGTATTTAAAATTTTGTAATTGTAAAATAACGTGTAAGATCTGACTGAAATTCTATGGCGTCATAACATAGAAAGCACGATGATGACGCCAGATGAGCGTGAAAAAATTTATAAATACTAATCTATTTACGCCGTTGATTTATAAATCTACTTACATTTTAAAGCATAAATAATCACAGAATGAATGAGAGGTATTGGCGATATCACACCATATCTATGTAAACTCGTTGAAGTTTTCATGTTAGGCGATGTAAATGAAGTAAAGTTGCTATTGCTAATTATTTTTCGAATCTGCATTCTTATAATCTTTACGATCGGCTGCAACCACAACCAAAGTAATAGCGCCGTACTAATCTATTGATTGTAAAAACTTGCGTTACGGTAAGGTACCTACTTATGTTAAAAAACTATTTTTACGGTCCGCTGCGATTTCTGTGAGACGCGGTCTCCGTCACGCGACCACTCAAACGATGACTAACCAATTTATGCATTGGATTTATCATAAAATATAATTTAATTATGTCACTAAAAAAACTTGTGAGAGTAGGTTCAGTTCAGACGTCGAGGGATTTATTACTTAGAAATTATTACCTTTGCTGTTCACAATTACTATCGTGGGTGGTAAATCATTTTTCGCGAAAAATGTTCTATCTATAAAGATCAGAGCGCTGAAAAACGATTTTCTAATTGTTTATGGCTTCTTGACATTTGTTTGCAGTGCCATATATTTTGAAACATTGAATAAAAAAATAAATATTAAAAGCTATGTCACGTTCACGTCTATTTTGCGCAAGAGCTCCAAGTTTCCGCAGAACTCTATCGGCCCCTGGGCCACGCAATAATATTTTGTACCTAATATTAGCGCCCTTCATCAAATCACCTTTATAGCAGCTAACGTTACGTCACTAACTGAGCGCACTCTAACCGTTCTACTTCTGACGTGTGGACTATTTCGAGTACTCTTTCTATTTAAATAGCATCACCTATTATTTTAGAAGCGTCCACTGAATTCTTTCGTTTATACACTGGCACGAAATTTTTTTCTTCCACTGATGTAAGTCGGTTGACTCACCATTCATGAATAAAAATTGTATCCATGCTGACTTTTTTGAGAATGACCTTGAAAAGGAATCGTAAAATTCTATTGTGTGTAAATCATTGAAAAGCAACGAAAAAAGTGAAACAAGTGAGAGGTTTGATATGTTTATATGAACTATATTTAATTTGTCATGGCGTATTCAACGTCAGACGTCAGTTGTTCACGATACGCTACTGCGGGCAGTTGGTATTTACGCTCCGAACGAGTCGGAGAAAATATTTTGTGCGTATTGATTTTACATAAGATACAGTGTCTAGACGGAAAATTCATGTTGTTATTGACGTCATTAGTGCAAGCTTTGTTGAAAAACTTTTATGTTAGCTAATAGTTAATGAAGTTTAAGAGAATTTGAAAGGTTAGAAAGTATCTTGAAACGATGGGCCATTCGTGTGAGTATCTAAACTGAAACTTTGATTCATTACAAAGTTTGTGAATGAAAATTTATTTTGTGGTTTGTAATGTTTTAGTCAGGCAAGTGATAATGAATCCTAAAGGGAATTTGCGGCAGAAATTGGAGGAGATATTCAAGTTGATGCTGGTACTTTGGTGTCGGCAATGCGAAGTTAACAAACTTGTGGCTTCAGAACCATGTGGTAATATAGAAACATACATAAGTACCTAAATTTTCCTAAATGACTGCTAATAACTTAAAAGACTAAACAATATTTAAGCATTTACAAGTAGCTGCTGTAAATACTCTATTATCTTTAGCTAAAAGAATAAAAGAACTCTCATCTAAATGTTATCTGCTTAAATGTTTTTTAATACGAATTTCAATTTATTGTGGTTTACATTTATTTGCCAGTAGTATTTTCGCGAAAACGATGTACGATGAGAAACGATGCATTTTGTGAAATCTCCCAAAATAATTTGATTCCTCATGTACCTACTAGCTTTATTGGCGTAAGAATAATTTTACCAGGTGGTAGGACTTTACTGCTAAGTTCGTCTAGGTAGGTACCGCCGCTTTGCCAGTTATTCTGCCGCCAAGCAGTAGTGTGCAAGCACTGCTGTGTTCCGGTTTGAAGGGCACTGTAGCTAGTGAAATTACTGGGCAAATGAGACTTTATGATCTGATCTCACAGTTTAGTAATCTTATTACTAGATTGTGCTGATGTCTCAGGATGACGTGCGCAATGCAGTGTCACGCGAAACTCTATACTTTAGAGTTCCGAGTGACACTGCCGTGCCGTTTAACATCAGGCGAACGGCTAGCTCGTCACGTCATTATTTAACATAAAAAAAATAAAAAAAAATCTGAGACGTACAATGCAATTAGGTCTTTATCTATGTAATTGAGGTTTTTTATGAAATAAGTTGCCGTATTTTTTATTAATCAAAGTAATCTCCCATGCAATCGATGCATCTTTGCTAACGCTGTGACAAGTTATTGATCCTTTTTGAAATATCATCAGTATGGGAGACAAAAAAGGCTGCTTCTCGGGTATTGAACTTTTTACTCACCAGGAAATTATCCAAATTCAAAAATTATAATAAAACGAATCGGAAGACGCAACGTAGGTTGGCCCCCTACGAGGTGAACCGATGAACTGTGCGTCAAAACCACGGAGAATCATTGGATGCAAGAGGTACCTAACCAGCCGCTTAAAGTGGCGCTCTATAGGGGAGGCCTATATTCAGCAGTCAGCTTCAGGCTATTGATGAATCATCATCATCATCATCATATAATATCATATAATAATGGATACTATCGTATGTTGATACATATCATGTAAAAGTAAACTTACATTTAACACCCCTTGTTTACCAAACTTCAGATGAAAACATGTTTAGATAGCAATATAAATGATCGCAGCTGATAACCACATTGTAATTCATGTACCATCCAGTCCATTACCACACCTAATGTATGAATGAACGATACTTTGATGTCTGGCGCTTTGGAAAACCGCCAAATGTAGAAAGTCTATAATGGTGCAAATATTTAAATAACGGATACATTCCAGGTTCGTAATGATTAATCTGTGTCAGGGTCAAGAGCTTTTTCAGGAGTTTATTGCCGTCTCTAGGCCAACATCATTGTATTATTTAGATAACGGATAAACAGTGGGTCGGATTGACGTAAATAAGTTTAGGAATGTGCTCATCAATCACCGGAGTTTGGGAGCTTTTGCTAGCGTCAGAACATTAGTGATTGCAATTTACTATCTTAGAATGTTCTGATATTTGTTGAAAATATTTGTCGATAAATTTGTCTTTGGTGGGCAAATTTATTCTATTGACTAATAATAACAAATCTAGGACTACCACATGAGTAACAATCTATGTTTTGCTGTACCTTCGTTTGACGCAAAGATTTAGAGTAGAGAATATCTACTATATTTGCAAAGCGTCTGTGTAATAAGTATGCTTTTCAAAGATAGTTGATCCAAAAATTGGGGTATTATTGCCGAATAATATTATAAAAAATATCATTACAGAAAGTGACAAAACTGTCGTGGTGAGGCGTGGAAATGAAGAGTTTGGATTCAGAATCCACGGGAGCAAGCCAGTAGTGGTGTCTGCGATCGAACCAGATACACCAGCCGAGACCTCCGGACTTGAAGTTGGTGATATAGTAATAGCTGTTAATGGTGAGAATAAAATTAATACAGCACAAATAAATAGTTATTGAAATACAAAGAGAAACAAAAATATCTACTGCGATTCCGCTAAAGACGGTTATCTCAATGTCATTCAAGTTAAGATGTAGAATAATGGGAAAAAAGTAACACTGGATTCTACCACTACTTTTACTGGAATCATGTAGCCCAGTCCCTCTGGTGACTATACACTGTATAGTAGTCGCTATTCCATTGCGACCGATATTTGGAACGTCAGTAGTGCCAACCAAACATATCGATTATAATATGCCAATGGTACTAGCTGATACATCTGAGCTTGAACTCGATAATGCTGTACTAATGATAATGATGGTAAGATAATCGGTTTAAATAAAAGGAACACAGGATTAGATATGAGACGGTGAAACAAAGGCTTTTGTATTAAAAAATCACAAAAGCAAAATAGTATAGTATACATTATAGTTTATGGACTTCAACAAGACTTGCTGTATATAACGTTACTGATTATTACTTAAAACACAACTGTAGCAATTATAGCATGTTGTCATTTACACAGTATCTAAAATATTTTTTTGGCATTTTCCAGGTATCAATGTTCTAGACAAGACACATTCAGAAGTTGTCAAGATAGCACACTCGGGATCCGAAATATTGGAGCTTGATGTAAGTAATTTTACTGACTTATTTACGAGTTAGCGAACCATGAATTGATTTTTCTGTTTACGATCAAGATCAAAGCTTATCAGACTATAAAAGTTTCATAGTCTTGACCTAATTCTGTGGTCTAGTTTTCATAATTGGTCTTTGATAGCAGGCAACTCAGGTTTAAAGTCGTAAATATTTATATTGAGTTTATCTTTATCCTATTTAAATATTAGATCCTATAGCTATATATATACGTCCATGCTTGTGGGATTTAAATTATCACTGTTTGCGACTAGCCAAATATACCTACAGACTGTTCTTTTTATTAATGCGAATTTGTATTTGCTTTTAATTGTTCTTTGCCATAAAATGGAAGTTTTTTTTAATGGTAAAATGGGCCTGCGTTTGACAACAACTCACCTGATGTCAGTGCCAAAGTTGTCTAAGGTGGAGCTCGCTTGCCCATGACATGCCCATTGATGGCTATTATGTAAATATTTTATATTAATAGAGTACTGCTTTAAAATCACACGCCACCATTGTTACAGTCCGCCGTTCGCCAATCACTAATAATACTAGCTATTGTCCCCGACTTCATTTGCATGTTAATAGACATGGACAGAATAGGTACCTGTTCTATTGTCGCGATAAACTGTAGCTCTTAGGCACATGTAAAGCTGCGGGCAGCAGCTAGTGAAAATAAAAATTGTCCAGGTATCATTCATTCAATGCCACATATTTTGAAAAGTCATCTAGTCGTAATTAAAACCTAATTAAATATAAATAAACGTGCTTTATCATTAATAGCAATAAGACGGTGAATTATATTGTTAATAAAATGGGTAGCAGTGATAGAACATGAAAAATTACCTAATATTGAATTATAAAAAACATGTTCAAGTATGAAGTCTTAAAAAAACTGTTTTCTAGATGCATGTAAATTTATATTAGGTCTTTACCTATGAAATTGCCGTTTTGTTTGAAAAAAGTTAAAGTATTTTTTTTTCGAACTTATTTATTTCTTTTATTCAAAGTAATCACCCCTGCAATCAATGCATCTTTGCCAACGCTGTGGCAGTTTATGGATGCCCTTCTTGAAAAAATCAGCAGGACGGGAGACAACAAACTCTTCAAAGGCGTTTTGTACTGCCTCTCGGGAATTGAATTTTTTTTCCGCTAAAAAGTTGTCCAAATTTTGGAAAAAGTAATAGTCGGTAGGCGCAAGATCTGGTGAGTATGGCGGATGAGGGAGAGCTTCCAAACCCAACTCATGCAGCTTAGAGACGGTCTGTTGTGCAGTATGGGGTCGCGCGTTGTCGTGAAGTAGCAGTGGAGACGACCGATTGACCAAAGCTGGTTGCAGACGTGCGAGTTTCGCCATCATTGTGGTCAGTTCTTCAATGTACACATCTGCAGTAATGCTCTCGCCGTTTTGTAAAAAGCTATGATGAATCACACCAGCACTAGACCACCAAACTGTGACCATCACCTTTCTAGGGGTCATTTTTCGTTTTGCACATTGCTTTGGTACCGAAACAGGATCTAACCAACTTGCTGAGCGCTTTCGATTGTCAAAAAGAATCCATTTTTCGTCGCACGTAACAATTCGGTTCAAAATTCTTTCATTTCTGTGCCTGTTAAGCAGCGCAAGGCAAGTCTCGACGCGTACGTTGCGCTGGCGATCGTTAAGTTCGTGGGGCACCCATCTATCAAGCTTTTTTATCTTGGCAATCTGTCGCAAATGGACCAATATTGTTTTGATGCTAACATCAAAAGCTGCTGCCAGCTCAGCTGTAGATTGAGATTCATCAGCTTCCTCAATCGCCTTTAATTCATCATTGTTGACCAAAGTTTCCGAACACCACAAGGTTCATTTTTCAAGTCAAAATTCCCAGAACGGAACCGAGCAAACCAATAACGGGTTGTACGTTCGTTTGTACAGTTCTCTCCGTAAACGTCGTTGATGTTACGTGTCGTTTGTGCCGCGTTGGTGCCACGACGGAACTCATATTCCATAATTACACGAAATTTCAAAGTATCCATTATGAGGAAAAATGTTGAAATGTAATGAAAATACAACGCTAATCAATAAACAAAAGACTTATATTGTAAATAGAATGTCATATTTTTAAAACAAAATTAATTTGAATTTAGAATTCATAGCCAATCAAAACTTTTTTTTGTTTGAAAAAGTCTGAACTGCAATACGGCAATTTCATAGGTAAAGACCTATTATATTGCCATTTTCTGGAAATAAATCAAAACACAATGGCAACGTGAACTAACAACTTTGCAGCGTATATAAAGGCAACTAAGATTTGTCTAGGAGACAAACGCGTGAATTTTTTAATGAAAGTTTGGTATAAAATTCATGATTTTGGAGTCATCATACAATTTATGATTATGGAGTTCAAACTACCTCTGGACTCCAAAATCAAAAGTTTTTTACATATGTGAACTTTTTTTTTGTTAGTGAATGATGTGGCGAGCTAGTCGTTCACCTAATGTTAAGCGCCACGACCGCCCATAACAGAACAGTGTCACTCGGAACTCTAAAACATAGAGTTTCGGGCGACACTGCACTGCGCACATCATCCTGAGACATCAGCACAGTCTGATAATAAGATTACTAGACTGTGAGATCAGATCATAGTCTCAATTGCCCAGTAATTTCACTAGCTACAGTTCCCTTCAAACCGGAACACAGTAGTGCTTGCACACTACTACTTGGCGGCAGAATAACTGGCAAAGCGGTGGTACTTACCTAGACGAACTTTGCAACAAAGTCCTACCACTTAGTGATCTAAACACTACTCTGACTTTATCAAAGTTGGTGGCACAGATAGATAAATCACAAATTATGAATAAGTAGATTACTACTCGCTTTCTTAAAAATTACTTTACAAAACGAGCAAAAGTGTGTTAAAAGTGATTCATATTTTCCAATTTCAGGTAGCCCGAACATGTGAAGTAGTCGCTTCTTTAGCCCACGAAGGCGGTCCAGCAGCATTATACTCAGGGTATCTTTGGAGAGCCGCACCTTTGAAGCCGCACCATCCACCGCGGTGGACAAGACGGTGGTTCGTGCTGAAAAGAGACAACTGCTTATACTATTACAAGACGGATTCGGTAAGATTAATTACCTTGATTCTACAAAGCAGTCTCGGAACTTTTTAAACTCACTAAAAAATATGTGGTGTAATTTTTTTAAATAGTCCAATCACTTGGCTAAAACTAATTTTCATTCTTTATTGCCGCTAAAATTCCATAGTTTCCACGAATTACACCAGAAAATTTTATTCGATTGAACGCACATGATCGAAAATCATTAACGAAAATAGTTAGCAAGCGCACTTTACATTTTAAAAATAGCCGCTTTTATATTTAGCTTAAACTGCTAGTAAAAGTTACTGTGTGTAAAAACTTTTTAAGAAATTCAAGATTTCTTTTAAAAATACTTATTAGTTACTATTGTATTTTTAACATCAGTGGTATTGCTATAATTACGAAACGCTCTAATACGTACACTACGTAAAGTTTTTGTTGTAAAGTTGTGCCACATTTTTCACAATATGTGGGTTTATGGTAAGCGCCATCTATCCGCCTACATCTGAACTAATATATTTCAGAGTATCCACCCGGTCGGTGCACTAATGTTGGTGAACTATCAACTCACGGAAGAGGACGTGGGAAGGGCGCACGGATTCCGGTTACAACGCGGTGGTGGCACACGGCTGTCTCTCGGAGCTGATACTGCAGAAGCAGCCGCTAGATGGCAGGCTGTTTTAGCACATGCTATAGATGCTAGCAATCAGGTAAATTATCTTACCAGATATAACATTAATTGTAGATATCAAAGCCAATTTGCGTGTTGAATATGGTAATGTAAATAAAATTAAATAAGTAAAATTATGAAACATAGTTCTTAAAGTTCCTGTTTCATGCGACGATCCCTAGATGTCACTTATATAAGCTAACCATTTTATAGGCTTTTAGTAAATTAAGGGATATTGATAACGTCTACCTTTGTTCACAGCGTGACGGCTGGCTAGAAGTCACAATGAGAAACATGAAACTTCCACCATCTTCAATCCCAAGGCCGGACTGTTTTGGGTACCTCATGAAACTTGGGTCAAAATGGAAGTCTTGGGCGAAACGGTACTGCGTGCTGAAGGATGCATGTCTTTACTTCTACAATGATGGGAACAGCAAGAATGCTTTCGGTGAGTACCGAGAAATGCGTGACTGTGACAGCTACAGCATCAGAGTAGATTGCGTCACAAGCCACGCCATTGTGTTACAACACTTGCAACCTAGGTGACAATGTTAGCAATGTTAGGCTTGCAGGTGACAGTAACACACACTGTAACTGTAAAGTAACCTATATATGCCTTTGGCACAACGAATAAGCATTGTAATTCAACGGGGCAATATGCTGCCAGCATGTTGGGTACGCTACCTACTGGTAGTGGGCTGGAGCATTTGGACTGTTTATAGGTCATCGCGGCCAGTATATAATAATAATAACGCCCAACGATCACAAACATAGATCCTAGACCCTAACCAGGATTCCCTGTGTCTAGGGACCCAGGAAATACGAGGACCATGGTCCCACAACCCAGACTCAGAACAAGTATTGCAACAATTTTGAAACAAAACTAACTTTGCCAATTTATTTTTGAAATTAAATTTCTTTACGCACGATTGATTTGGGGAGTAAGCTGGCGAGGTGAACGGAAGTTGAAAGTTGTTGGTTAACGTAGATCTCCATTGTCATAATAACAAAGTTAAAAATTTGTGTTATTATGTGTCCGGTAAAATGACAATTTACAATTGTCAAGATGGCGACATGAACACTAAACAAAGCAAAAACAAAGTTATAGATGGAGCAAAAATAAAGAAGTTTTACTTCAGTCGTGTGATCTAAAGAACACTAATTTTTTTAGGTATGGCTTGCCTCCACGGCTACAGAATACAGACTTGCGCGCCGGGTGGTAAGAAATATGCCTTTGAGGTGATGCCGACTGAACCGAAGCAGAGACACTTCTATTTCCATACTGAATCTGAAATGGATAAAAAACGGTAAGTACATAACAGTATATAGTTTGTGGAATCCAGTCTGCTAAAAAATCTACTAATTACACAAGTAACAAATTAGATCTGCATAACAAAATAGTAACCAAAGATCCAAGAGGCACTTCCTTTATCACGAAATCTCATACATTCATCCTTTTCCCCAATTTTTTTGCCTCTTTCTTCTCTCTTTCTTTTGACAGGGTTAGGACCAAACTAATCAAAACTTATTTTATTTAGGTTACAAAATTATTTTAATTAATGAAAATAATTATGAAATTATTATTAAAATTAAAATAAATAATAAAATAAATATCTGTGGATATTTCACACAGCGCCATCTAGCCCCAAACTAAGCAAAGCTTGTACTGTGGGAACCAAATAACTGATACAATACTTAGATACTTTTTGTTTGTAAATACATACATAGAATACAATATAACACCCAGACACAGGACAAACATCGATGAAATTAATGGGCGATTGAGACTTGAGACTTTATCGTCTGATCTCACAGTCGAGTAATGTTATTACCAGACTGTGCTTGATGTCTCAGGATGATGTGCGCAGTGCAGTGTCACGCTTAACTATATTTTGGAGTTCCGAGTGACACTGTTCTGTTATGAGCGGCTGCGTCGCTTAACATCAGGTGAACGACAAGCTCGTGACATCTTTAACTAACATTAAAAAAAATAAACCGCGAATGGCTCTAAAATTGGAAACCGTTACCATACTCATAGTAAAAACGTACAAGTAAGATACATTGCTTGATCTACCCAAACCAAACACTGCGATTCAGTTTCTAAAATAAAAATTATATTCAATTGTTTCAGATGGATGGCGGCTCTTGAATACTCCATAGATCGTTGGATGAAGGCTGGTTGACGACGGCCGATAAGCAAATCAAATTCCTTCGACTTCGTTTAGTTTAGTTCAATAAAGCTATTCCTCACTGGCATACCTTGATTCTTTTGCACCATATTTTTTCCTTTTCCGTTTATCTCCATAAAAAGATCTTGTCATCGAAAAATTCAGTGAAATTTCATTTTTCATTTCGGAACTTGTGGTTAACCTTGGAATAATGGAATTGGAAAAATTATGGGCTATCTCCTATTTTCATATGTTATAGAGTTTAAAATTTAAGTATTCGTAAACGCTTTTAAAAATAGGGTGTATTGATTTAAGCTTAAGATTGTGACAACGTTTGAGTCCCGTCCTTAAAATCGTACCTTTTGAGTCATTTATTGAGACATATTAATACGTCGATATTATTGCGCCAGTTCATTTAAATACGTAATATATTGCTTATTTGATATCAACCAGTATTGTCGCCAAGATTTTCATATTTATCGAATTAAATTCAAACTGACTACCGCCGAGGAAGATAATATCAAATAACGACGCATCGAAGATGAAACATTTATAATGCATAGCTTTAATCTATGTTATAAATAAATACTTAGATATTTATAAATCAGTGATGATAATCGTTGAAATATTAAAGTCTTTTGATATTGCCGACGCGACTGATAAGAATGAGACTAAAGAGGATTGCGATAAATTAAAAAAATAAGTAATGACAAAAAGGTGAGTAAAATGAAATCATAAAGCAAATAAATAATTACTGAGGAAACAATTGGGAAAAACAATGACAATGATAACTTGAAACTAATGAACATATTATATATAAATATATAACAGATACCTATAACAGTACTCGTATATGAAGAAGTAAATAACGACTGACTTCAAAACTCTATAATGACTTTTAAAGTAAATAATTAATGTAAGTCAAAATAATATATTCCTATTATAGAAACTTATTGGCATGATACAATTACATATATTACATAGATGTGAAATGTAGAGGTAAAAGTAGGTATTGATGTGCCAACGTTTAGGAAATATTAAGAAGTAGTTAGGCATTTTAACTCATGAAAAAGCACAATTTATTGGGTCTTAGTCTAAGTGATTTGCCATTTTATCTGTAACCCTGTACATTATAATTGTGATTATTGTCAGTGTTGTGAATTTTGTAATTAATACATACTATTTTATTTGGTAGCTTTATATTTTTTGTGTAAGTGGATTTGTTCCACAATTTGTACATAGATAGTTATTAATGCGTTTGTGGTTACAAAAATGGTTATATGTTTTGTAATATTGGTAGCATTAAAATTTGAATAATAATTGTATGTTTATTATTTTGCATCGATTACTTTTAATATTATAAATGAAATTTTATCGTTTTAAATGTAAGTTGATATAATGATTATTTCCCCCTTAGAAAGTGGTCCATTCTAGGTGACTTAAATTGTGCATCGTTATGGATTGACCATTACTATTATTAATCAGTTTAAATTAATAATAGTAATGGTCAATCCATAACGATTGTGTATGTATATAAAATAATCACGTGAAAGCTCAAATACATATATTTAAATAATAAATAAAAGACTTGATTATAAACGATCGGTTAAACTAAAAAGCTTATAGAGTAGAGTGTATAATTAGAACGTTTAAAAATTTAAAGTTTATTTGTATTTTTGTTTTTAATATTGCAAGTTTATAAATGCACGTTAAATATACCTAGTTTATTGTCTATTAAATACTCATAGATTTATCATCAATAATGTAAAACATAGATATTGTAATGTGTTCAATAAATAAGTTGTCCGGATTTTACTAATCAGTAATTAATAAGTTATAATTGTAATATTTAACTTTATTTGATTAATTGTACATATTATGTTTAAAGTTAGAACTTACCAAAGATGTTAAAAATATATATTTATTATTTAAGTTATAAAATGTGTTATTCCTTTATTTTGTATATCCTTTGCTTTTGCCCTATTATTATTACCATTTAATATTGTTATTTTTGTTGGTTATGCGTAGTAGTCCGGATAACGACGTAAAATTATCAGAAGAGATTTTTAAAACTACTTATGATTATATGTGACTAGATTTCGTTGTAATAAATTATAATTAATAATAACATATTTGTTTTATTCACATTTTATTTGTATGATTAAAAAAACTATGAATCACTTTCAAATCACAGATTTAAAACACTATAAACATATACATGTTATATAAGGTAACTTAAGATTTGACGATCATTTTATAGAAAGGATTACATCCATTACATAGTAAAAAAAGGAAAAAGGTAATTTCAACTGTTTTATCAATTAGCGTGTACAGACGAAATTCATGACACTCGACACAAAATCCGAAGGCGGTGTTAATTTACACGACTTATAAGCTACTAACACGAAAAATAAACAATACGGCGATATCCTTCCCTTTTTTATCGCTCCCAAAAGTTCCAAAGTAAAAACAGTTTGAAGGCTTCGACCGAGCGAGGGGCGAGGCACGGGGAGGGGGATCTACGGGAGCGCTACTGCCTCTGGCTCTACCGACGACGGTAGTACGCGCGCTCTGCTCCCACCAACCGCGCGCCATCTGCGCACACGCAGCCTTTACGACCAATCATACCTACCAACAAAACCCTTCAGTGCAACTGTCCAGTGACATTACAGACGGATTACAGTGAATTTCAGACCTTTATGTGTTCAATGTCAAGTGAAATACCTATAATGACGTTAGATCAGTGACATTTTCGTGCCATTAACTGTTTTATGGTCCGTACAGTGTATTGTTGTGTGCGCTTCCACTAATCTCCCATTCACCTGTCTCGGAGCCACCTACTGTGGTTAGACTGTGAAATGTGACAAAAAATTGCAATGAGCATCCATTGTCAACCTACCCAGCCACAGTTTGTAAACTTTGCGGGTTGACTACCTGACACCCCTAACAGTTTGAGGGCTGGATTCGGACGGGTCCGCTGATCGATCGGGCGACCAGTCTACGTGTGAGTCTAAATTTTTTTGGTAATATAATATACAACGGATGTGGAATAAATTGGGTAGTCAGGGTGCGCTTTCTTTGCTACCTGTTTTATTGTACATGTGTGTTGAATGCGTGTGGTTACGCACACTTGTTTATTGTCTTCACAGATGTTGATAAAAAACAATTCTGGGAAATAACGGGGCTGCGGTATTCTATTGTTCGTGTATTTAACAGCGTTGTTACTTAATGTTTCCTGCCACTGCGTTTCGCAGTAATTATTTGAACAGTAGTTGCATTGTCTGTGGGTGAGGATTTACGATGAGGTTTAAGACATAATTAAGCTTAATTGTTTAGGCACGAGCCAAAACTTAATTAGCCTACCATCCTATAATAAGAAACTTGTAGATTCAATAACGTTTTCCTATCACACTAATATTATAAAGACGAAAGTTTGATTGTGTGTTTGTTACTCCTTCACGCTCAAACGGCTAAATGTATTTGGGTGAAATTCGGTACCAAGATAGCTTATAAATTGGATTAACATATAGGCTACATTTTACCCCGGACAAGTGAAATGTTCCTTTTTAACCTCGAGTGAAACAGCGGGGCGCAACTAGTGGTCTATGAATGAATACAATTAATAATAAACCCTAATAAGTCCCACCTATGTTAAGCAATGAAGAATTGAGGGTCTAGAATAATAAATTCTATATAATAGGGATAAATTCTACTATGTTTTTGTGTACTTTCTAAATGATTTTTTACTTTGATGCAACAACTATAGTTCGAACACCAACTGGTTTGCATTGAGCAACTAATAAAACAATTTAAGACATTACCAAATCTGCCTACAACAAATTACTAAAAGCACTTAATATTTCATATTTGGCTGCGAGAAGGATCATAAAAAATGAAAACCGTTTATGAAGACAGCGAAGATATTGAAACTCCTTATTTGAATTAATTAAGAGACAGTAACACGGTAGAAAATGGTTGATTTTGAACAAATAGTAGTTAATCTTTGCCATCAAATGATAACGTTTAATCTTATCGACGTGGCTAGCGTGATGATAATCAAAACCTTGCGGCAAATAAAATGGATGCCGCATATAATTCCGCCAATAAACTTTATTGTTTCCAGTAAAAGAAACCGTTACTAGCAATATCTCCTGATAATTCAAACACTATAGGTAAGATCTGTATAAAGGCTGGGGTATACAGGTTGTTGTAAGAAAGCCACCGCTTCAAATTATTTAAGTACTTACCATCTGTATGAATCTTCGACAACCGTGTTTTATTTGCAAATAAATGATTTGGATTTGGATTTCGTATGTTTATTATTTTAAGTAAGGGGTTTATTCGTACAAATGTTTGGAAAGGGTAAAATGAAGGTAAAATGGAAAGATTGCTTTTTTGTTTTTGGAACTTGAATCAAGATTTGTATAGTTTTCTTAAGCCTCAATTTGATCGTCATTAAAACAGTGTAACGTTAACCGTTTCTTGTACGGCTTTTAGGTTGTGGCTCGACTGATTTTGATGAAATTTTGCAAAAGGTTGTTTATATTATTGGGGTCAACACAGGATACTTTTAAATCCGAAAATTTGAGAATTCTTTTATTATTATTTGCAATCAAAGTTTCGTGATCACCCCCCAGATCATAAAGTCCATTTGCCCAGTAATTTAACTAGCTACAATGCCCTGCCAAACTGGAAGCGCGAAGTAGTGCTGCACACTGTTTGGCAGCTGAATAACTAGCAAAGCGGTGTTACTTACCTGAGAATTGAAAAGTCTTACCACTGGTAGATAAGGGTGAAATCGGGTAAGCAAAACAACAGAGCGCCGCTAATACCTACCTTTTTTATGTTAAGGAATGATGTGACGAGCTAGCCGTTCGCCTGATGTTAAACGACACGGCTGCCCATATCAGCTGCAGTGTCACTCGGAACTCTAAAGTATAGAGTTTCGCGTGACACTGCACTGCGCACGTCATCCTGAGACATCAACACAATCTAGTAATAACATTACTAAACTGTGAGATCAGATCATAAAGTCGCATTTGCCCAGTAATTTCACTAGCTACAGTGCCCTTCAAACCGGAACACAGCAGTGCTTGCGCACTACTGTTTGGCGGCAGAATAACTGGCAAAGCGGTGGTACCTACTTAGACGAACTTTGTAGAAAAGTCCTACCACCTACAAACCTTGCTTGATATGTGATCAAGACAAAATATTATGTGGATCCAACAATGGATCAAAAACATTTTATATATCACCAGACACATCGGCTCAAAGAAGTACTGGCTCCCAATTTTGTTCAATAAATTTTTTTTATAGCACCATAAACACGAGTTGTAAAGAAATGTTGTCACTATAAAATAGGTATACCGTGTTTTTTTCTGGTTTTTTTTGGTATTTAATTTACCGAGAACTCTATCAAGTTTGGCTTACGTTAAAAGGCTTGTGTAAAACAGTGTACATACACTTCTAAACTTCCTTATTTTTTGTTTCTCTAAGTACAATTTTGTGTGTATAAACTTTGCTTTTTGCATAAATTTTTTTTGTTGTCTTTGAGCAGGTTTGCTCATAGCCTGGAGGCGTTGGGTTCGATTCCCGCTACAGGACAAGTATTTGATCCCAGAAAAACAAGTGACTGCACATTTTATTTATCTGGGTGTTGTGTGAAGTATTCGTAGTTTCTGGGTCTCTAGATACATGGGAATCCTAGTTAGGGTCCAAAATCTATGTGTGATCGTTCGACGTTATTTATTTATTTTTCTTTATTTATTTATTAAAAAACCAACAGCGAAACATCTCAGCATTGTGTCAAAAAAGCCTTTTTCAGTTGAACAACAAAGATTGTTACAGGATTTCTCCATTTAATTTCATTAAAATTAAACACTTGATTAAAGATCACCGTTACTATCAAATAAATATAGTTTTTATTAGAATTTAGGGTAAGACTTAGTTTTTCTATTAAAAAACAAAAATATGTCACTAATGTTTCAGTAAATAAATTTTTTGGGTCGTCTGAAAGAGATCGCTTTAAGCGATAAGACTACCCATTGTAACACTTAATTTTTAAGTGCTTTTAAATTGTGTAAATGCGGTGTTTCGATAAAGAGTTTTATCTATCTATCTGTCTAATTTTATGCTGTATTCTGTCACCCATTTTCTATACACAAAGCTAATTTAAATATAATTAAAATACATTTTGGACAAAATAAATAATGTATTGGGATGTTCCTTTACTTTCAATATTATTTAGTTCATTTAGTGCTTCTTTATTGTACTTAGTTACATTTTGTCGTTCTTTTCATGTCCATAATTCCCTATCGAGACATCGAAATAACGTAAGAGCAAACAAACATCATGATAATCTTTTCACTCATTTGAATAATAACAAGTTCAAAATGAAATATTCAGTGGCATTTATCGAACACACGAAGAATCTTTTGCTTAATTTGTTGTGAACTTTGGTTCAAATCTCGATCCATATATTTCAATAAATTTCATCTACATTACTGTAATCAATATTAAATTCGTTTGATAAACGCCGCTAAGTAAACAGAATTTATCATGCTTATCTTATAGTTTTTTAAAACGGTGTTGTTATAGAGAACATGCAATCTTTGTAGTAAAATTATTACTGTACTGATATCAAGCTTCATGGAATCACTGATACAATTACTACATTGATTTAAAAGGTGCATTCGATTATTGATTATTCGTCCTTTTAGTTAATTAGAATTTAGGGAGGACATGCGTTTAATTTTGCTTAGGTTAAGTATGTTTGATTCAATGGCATTTTTATAACGAAGTAAAGAAACCTTATAAGCAGCAAAGAAAGCTCCTATAATAGCGTGTAGAGAAAAATTACTAACAAGATTGCTATCAATACAATGCAGTAAAACACTGTTTCTCAGAGACATGAAATTCATATTCCCAAGGAGATCACTTTAAAATATTGCTTTTAAAAGCTTATGTTATTGAAATGACCGGTATTACATCCCTGAGTCCATTACTTACTGCAGTACCTCCATACATATTCATATCTCTAAATTCTCAGACCGAAACAGAGATAAAAGTAGTTTTACTGCTTCGGAGCAAGTAAGATGGTAGAAACTCGATCAAGCAAAGCCCGAGAGCAAGAGAGAGGGGCTATAAATAACTTGAAGTGTGAAAGAGAGGGGAAGAAAATCAGAAGGCTTTTACGGTAGAGCGGGCAGCTATACAGTGAAATGTGGACCCGGCGCAATCGCCTTCTTTTTCGATCTCGCTTGAATAAATTGATTCTTAGATTAATCTTTTGTAGTTGATGTAACTGACGCCTAGCTTTTTATTACTTTTGATAATAAAAAAAACGATTGGGAGGTATCATTTTTATGTTTACAAGTTTTTGGGTAATATTCACTACGAGTTTTTATAGTATATATTCGTTGTATTCATAATTGTAATTAAGTATTCTGAACAATAATATTTATATGAAATATGCCAGGAGAATCAAAAAGATCTCAGTAAAGGCATTTTAATGAACAACCTTAAAAATTTAATTTACACACTAATTTGTGACAAAATTAAAAAACTACGTTAGGTCACAAAACTATCCCTGGAGAAAGATGTAAAATATCGTGTGTGGGACACCGGAAACAGAACAAAAACATTACTGGGCACAAGCAGTAAAGCCAAACGTCAGTTTTATTGTCCTCAGACATCATGCTTCAGATGAAAATAGTGAAACCCATCGTAAATCTCGGAATAGCAATCTTTCTGATGTTATTAGTCCTGTACAAACAAGAATGGCACTCAAAGTAGGATAAATAAAAAGGTGTTTAAATGAGCTATATAGTAAAATGTTCCGATATCTATGTAAACAGCAAGCATCTGTAATTATCTTTTTATGCAAACATTTGTAACAGGTTTGGTAATGCCCCGATTAGAAGTTATTTTTAAGAATAATTTTGACACTAACGAACTCAAATATTATAAAGATCAGCCAATAAATCGATCGGATCACCGTCAGTTATTCGAAATGGTGACTCTTAGAAATCGACACCACGTAGGTATTTTACCATAATTACCACAAGTGACTGAGCAAACGCAATAACAATAAATTTCAACGGAAATTTCGTTCATAACTTAAGAAAAAAGCAAATCGAAGCAATTTAAGCGGCACATACTAATATATCAAGTAAAGACACTAATGTAGTCCAAAGCGAAATCCGGGCGCCATTAACATTTTCTGATATCGCCAGAAGCTAACAGCAGATACGATCACGTTTAGCTGATGAATGATACATGAGATACAACAAAAATAATCAAATGACAAAAAAAAAACTGGAATAAATTGTACACAATAATATAATTAATTCAACAGTGCTGACTGTGGACAAAACTATTTTCCATAAAACACTTTGAGATGGATACGTTATATATGAATATGAAAACGAATGATCTAATTTCAATATTTTAAACAGATTTATTCCGTGTGAATTTATGCTCTATGCTAATCAGTTATAAGAAACAATGTAGAGCTACTTCATTAGGCATGATTCTCGATCCATAAATCTAAATGTTTAGCACCTCACATGGGCTAGCTAGGGATTTGTCAGTAACAAACCTCGGGTTCGAACGGCTGTCAAGATAAAATCTGGAGAAAGGCATTAAGATAAATAATCTACGCTTAGCAGGCTAATGGTAAAGCAAATAATGATTGGAAATACACTTGTCAAATACTCGTAGAGCCAGATTATTTCTCGGAAATTGTTTGTCATTACAGTACAACTGAAGTTTGGTGAACAGTATGTAAAATTATTATTATTTTCAAATTGCAGATGAAATTCAGATCGTGATGTCGGAGAACGGTGGAACTGTCGTCTCCAGGGCGTCGACTCCTCGTCCAGTACCTGATACACTAGTAAATGCACCTCTAAGATCTAGACATGATCAGTTCCTCGCAAGTTCTGCTGAAAGAGCTCAGCAAAGACCCACGTCGAGTGGGAGAAACTCAAGTGCAAATTTCGATACACCACCACTACCTTACCATAGACAGATGACAACTGGCTCTCTACTAGCATCATCCCATCGAGAATCATCGGCCTTTGTCCCAGTAGTACCAACAAGAGCCATGCACCCTGTGATGTACCCAAATGAAATGCATCCCGCACTAATACCCTCAGAAATTATAGAAAGAGAGAGAATGTTAGAGAGAGACAGATCAGAACCTGCAAAAGGGTCACCTGATCGAGCTTCAGGAAATTTTCCAAAAAGAAACTCATTTGATTTGATGGCTATGATGGTAGAAAAAAGAAAAGAGGTAGCTTTGCGAGAAGCAGCCGCTGCGATGTTGCTTCCCCATCATAGAACTGGTTCTATTGAAGGGATGATGTCTGATGGGTCATCACAGCCTCCAATATATGGTCCACCTGGCGCATTTCTCGGTGCACCTGGACCTTCACCCACTGGTGCTGGCAGTTTCACCTTCCCTGGAGCTGGGTTGTTTCCTCCGGGTGCTGGACCTCATCAAATGCATCCGCACTTAGACAGGCGGTTGTTACGAGCACCTGGTCGAGCATCTCGTCCGAAAAAGCAATTTATTTGTAAATTCTGTAACCGGCAGTTTACCAAGTCTTACAACCTTTTGATCCACGAGAGAACACACACCGACGAGAGGCCGTACTCCTGTGATATCTGCGGGAAAGCGTTCAGAAGACAGGATCATTTACGTGACCACAGGTAAGAATAATACTTCTATTTTATACTAAATCCATTGAAAATGATGCGAAATTCTTTAAATGAAGCTTTTCAATGTACTCTAAGTCGGAGTACAAAATACTCATATATATGTGATTCAAATTGTGTTCATCAAAATATTTATGGCAATATTATACTGCCTGCATAGCGTAATCAATAAAATAATTTTTAATATAAGGTGCAGTCCGACTACAAAATCAACATAAAGCACTATTTAAAACTACTACAATGAGACTACATAAAATAATCAGATGAAAAAAATCTGTAAATATAAAATATAACGAAGAATACAATTTAAATAAGTAGTTTTCTTTTCAAAATAAAATCGTAGAATGACCCCCAGAAAAATATTTTGTCAACGTAGTGCTCCAAGTTTTCAGTGATAACAACACCCTTTAACCGACTTCAAAAAGGAGGAGGTTCTCAATTTTACTGTTTTTTAAGTATTATATTTGATTCTTAGAAAAAAAGATGTTCAAAATGTGGAACGCTACGTTGACAAAGTGTGTGATTGTTGATTTTTCTTCACGAAATATAAAAAAAGTAGTAAATACAGCGTTGTGTTTTGAACAGAATACCAGTTACTTTTTTAAAATTTGATACGCATATTTCCCTTTATCCACAAAAAAACCGCCAACTTAACATAATTACAAGTTCGTAACCAAATATGATCTGCTCTTTTTCACTTTAAACATAGCAACCCTAACTAGGGTTCCGTTTCTAAGAACCCAGGAACTACGAAGACCATGGTTCCATAACACCCAGACGTGTTCGTGGTTCAAATTTAGTCTCTAATACATTTAAAATTAATCAGAATTACAAATTTCTTCATGTTTAAACATTTTGACTAATACAATTTCGCAATGAAAGCGGGCTATAAAACTAGCTGAAACTAGTGGATTTTAATTCTCCGCTGGTAATAGTGCATTTGGTTAATAGTAATTTATATGCATGTAACAAGCAGCCGGTGTAACTCAAGGTGCAGATGTGAAGCCGACTGTGGCTACATCCGGCTGACTACTTGGAAACGGAATATTTATAAAACTCCACGATAGTAGCTTCTAGTTTCTAAGAAATAAGTATACATTGATTAATTTGTTGCTGCAGGTGAACAAACTTATTAAGAAGGTAAAAAGCATTTTTGAAGTAATCTTTACTTTTGACTTGGGGAGTAAAGTGGTGAATGCGAGGCGAACGGAAGTTGAAGTTGGTTCACGTAGAGCTCCATCGTCAACATAACAAAATTTAAAAAAATGTATAATGTTGGTATGTCCGTTAAAATTAAAATTTACAATTGTCAAGATGGCGACATTAACATTAACTTTAACATTTTGTTTAAAGCAAAAACAAAGTTATACCGGCCAATAGATGGAGCTAAACTAAAGAAGTTTTACTTCTGTAACTCTCTCTAACCAACAACTTTCAACTTCCGCTCGCCTCGCAAGCTAACTCCCCAAGTGAAGAGTGCGTAAAAAAGTATTACTTCAAAAATTTAAAAGCTGGATGATTTCTGCAGATGTCTAATAACTCCATTGTATTTTTGGTCCAATCGGACAGCGCGCCGTTCAACCAGCCATAAACAAAATAGCACGTTTGATTACGCAATAATAAACTAGACGAATTTTATCTATTTTATAAGTACAGTTTCGCTAATTACCTTTGACGAACACAGCGGATCAACAGATAAAAGGAAACGCGGACATGAAAAATCAATATTAAACCATTTTAAACCAAAAAACGGTATCTGTTTTCATTATCGCTTAAAGCAATCTTAATAGCATCAGTATACGGTATAAAGTATTTGCGTTGATAAACGCGGTTCCCAGAACTTTCAGGTTATGCAGGAGACTGCTGCACGTGATTGATTGTAATCTGTTACCCAATGTTTTACACAAGAGTTAACAAATATATTTTATTAAACTTACTTTTAATTAAATGTCAGTAAGTATATAGTTATATGCAGTATAGGTAAGTATATAGGTACTCTGAAGTGGGACTGGGGAAGGATAGTTTCTTACTTAGTTTGTTGACCGAGCGAGCGCAATGAGTCTCCGTTTCAGCTTGGGTATAATGGTTTCATATGTCCGGCTGTCCATCAGTTTTCTCTACAAGTAGCATTTTTCTACCGACTCTAGTGAAATTTTTGAGCAGGTTTGATAAATGGATTGTCCATACATGAATGACCATATCCGTTTCCAATTGATCATAGGAAGTTTATTGGCGATTTTTTTTTTTTAAGTGAAAACTTTGGTGTTCATATTGGGTAGTCATTTTCCAAAAATGACGTATGTCCAAATGTTTTGGTATTACTTACCTAATGGAATAGGATTTCTATTAGGTAAGTAATACCAAAAATGATGTATGATAAAATGTTGTGGTATTATTTACCTAAAGTAAATAAATGTATGTAATCCGTTAGGTAAGTAATACCAAAATGATGAATGACCAAATGTTGGCACTTAGCAAAACGAATCAGCTTTGCAATTGCTATCGTCTAGCGTCTCTCTTATTATGCTTCTTTGTTTTTGATCAACTGTTTTTAACGCTTTTTATAATTTTTCTCCCAGGGTTAGGTGAGGAAAAATTTAATTGTATGTCACGTCAAAGTCACAGTGTTGGAATCATTATTACCTAATGGAATAGGCTTTTAATTAGGTAATTAATACCAAAATAACGTTCGACCAAATGTAGGTAATTGGGCACAATGAATCAACATTGCAATTTAAAGAGGCAATCAAAAAAAAAATCAAATCAAATATATTTTATTTCAGACAACATGATCCATATAAGTTAAATTAAGTTAAAACTAAAGTTAAAGTTAAAATCAAATTAAATTAAAATTTTTAAAATTATTTTAAAATAGTGCTGCATCATCGTGCTACGATGCAATGTTTTGTAGTAGGTAGTTGAGATAGTAGCATTTAGTACAATATACAATTTACCGTTTAGTAAATGAGTAAGCCCTGTTAACGATACCTGCTGTCTGGTTCTGAAAAGAAAACCATGTCAAAATTTATTCACAGATAAAAACTTACTTCAGTTTGATAAAATTGAGCGTTTATCGAAAACTTTTAGTGGTTCTTTTGTATTGATTAGTGATTACAATAGCTGTTAGAAATTAATAGCTAATTAAAGTGCATGCCGTGACTTATCTAATAGGACCCACTTCAGTTGAAACATAAGATTACGGGATATTTTTATGCACTGATAGAATATTTTAATGCCTCAGAAAGCAATTGTTTTTTTTTGTCGGAGTTATTATGTACTGATATTTTACAGCTATAGAATTCAAAGATTTAATAGTAAATAATAGAATAGTCGATAACAATGGTTTTCATTTTTAAATGTTATTTTACAATAATAATGAATAATAATAATGTCCAACGATCACATACATAGATCCTGGAGCTTAACTAGGATTTCGTGTCTAGGGACCCAGGAACTACTAGGAACATGGTCCTACTACACCCAGACTCAGAACAAATACTTGTGCTTTTTTTTTCCGCAGTAGGACAAGTATTTGTGCTATTCGGGAATCGAACCCTCCGGGTAATGAACCAACCTGCTCAACCACCACTCTACATAGGCTGTCATAAAATAACATAACCAACCAAAGATTTGAATATAATAGTAAAAATGGCAGGCGAAATTGAGGCACTCTTGAAATTTTTTTCCTCTTCTTTTTTAATTTTTTTCTTCTTGCTTTCTCTCACTTTTCACATTTGTACTAATCCAATAAAAACCAAGACAAAATAAAAAAATATACATACTACATTTACATATATTCATAAGTACCCGTACACAAAAGCATCAATTTTATCCATTAGATACTCACTCATATTTTTATGTACCAAGTAGGAAGTACCAGAACCACAAAACTTGTGATAATAGTGATTTTAGATGGATCCAAAAGACCGGCACTAGAATTCGTCTCACATTAAGTTACGTGTTTTTTATTAAGTCACTCTTTTTTACTTTTGGTCCGTAATTAGTTTAAATTCTGTTGACTCATCCGTTTCTATTGACGGCGAGTACTAATGGAACACAGGATTTAGTACCGTCAGCAAAACCAATTGATATTACAGGTAAGCTTGCCATTACAGATACATAACATTTGTGAAGACTCACGTAATAATTACGCTGACAAAATTTGTCCCATGTAATCTTTACTAATTTACCATTATTTGCATTACTTGACTAGTGATAGGAATCATTTAGTTTTTGTTTCCAAAAGTTATAAGACCGGCTCTGAACGTACAAGTATATCATAATTTTAAATATATATTGGTCTTTACCTATGAAATTGCCGTTTTGTTTGAAAAAAGTTAAAGTATTTTTTTTTCGAACTTATTTATTTCTTTTATTCAAAGTAATCACCCCTGCAATCAATGCATCTTTGCCAACGCTGTGGCAGTTTATGGATGCCATTCTTGAAAAAATCAGCAGGACGGGAGACAACAAACTCTTCAAAGGCGTTTTGTACTGCCTCTCGGGAATTGAATTTATTTTCCCGCTAAAAAGTTGTCCAAATTTTGGAAAAAGTAATAGTCGGTAGGCGCAAAATCTGGTGAGTATGGCGGATGAGGGAGAGCTTCCAAACCCAACTCATGCAGCTTAGAGACGGTCTGTTGTGCAGTATGGGGTCGCGCGTTGTCGTGAAGTAGCAGTGGAGACGACCGATTGACCAAAGCTGGTTGCAGACGTGCGAGTTTCGCCATCATTGTGGTCAGTTCTTCAATGTACACATCTGCAGTAATGCTCTCGCCGTTTTGTAAAAAGCTATGATGAATCACACCAGCACTAGACCACCAAACTGTGACCATCACCTTTCTAGGGGTCATTTTTTGTTTTGCACATTGCTTTGGTACCGAACCAGGATCTAACCAACTTGTCGAGCGCTTTCGATTGTCAAAAAGAATCCATTTTTCGTCGCACGTAACAATTCGGTTCAAAATTCCTTCATTTCTGTGCCTGTTAAGCAGCGCAAGGCAAGTCTCGACGCGTGACGCTGGCGATCGTTAAGTTCGTGGGGCACCCATCTATCAAGCTTTTTTATCTTGCCAATCTGTCGCAAATGGACCAATATTGTTTTGATGCTAACATCAAAAGCTGCTGCCAGCTCAGCTGTAGATTGAGATTCATCAGCTTCCACAATCGCCTTTAATTCATCATTGTTGACCAAAGTTTCCGAACGACCACGAGGTTCATTTTTCAAGTCAAAATTCCCAGAACGGAACCGAGCAAACCAATAACGGGTTGTACGTTCGTTTGTACAGTTCTCTCCGTAAACGTCGTTGATGTTCCGTGTCGTTTGTGCCGCGTTGGTGCCACGACGGAACTCATATTCCATAATTACACGAAATTTCAAAGTATCCATTATGAGGAAAAATGTTGAAATGTAATGAAAATACAACGCTAATCAATAAACAAAAGACTTATATTGTAAATAGAATGTCATATTTTTAAAACAAAATTAATTTGAATTTAGAATTCATAGCCAATCAAAACTTTTTTTTGTTTGAAAAAGTCGGTACTGCAATACGGCAATTTCATAGGTAAAGACCTATTACATAAATAAATAAAATAAAATAAATATTGGTGCACATTTCACACAGCGCCATCTAGCCCCAAACTAAGCAAAGCTTGTACTATGGGAACCAGATAACTGATACAATACTTAGATAGTTTTTGTTTGTAAATACATACATATATAGAATACAATATAACACCCAGACACAGAACAAACATCGATGTTGATTACACAAATATTTGTCCTGGGTGGGGATCAAACCCACATCCTGTAGTACAGAAGGCAGGGTTACTCAACAAGGCAGGCAAGCAGCAGCAAGGCAGGGTCAACTGAGCTATCGGGCCAGTCACCAGTCATACCTGTTGTCATTGCTGACGTTACTCCAGCTCAAAAGGCAATTTAATACTTCTTGCTCGGAGCCTCACGTTATCATTTTAAAATGGTCCATAAAAGAATTGTGCGTCTACGAAGTACGACAAAAAAAGACTAACGCCTCGATTTATAGAACTAGGAATATTTTGTGGCATTAAGTACAATTTATTTCTGGTAGGAACGTAAAAACTTCAGACAACGTGTAGTCATCGCGTTTGACTTTATAATGTTAAGTTTTTTTATCAAGAATAATTTTATACATGATTGCATATCATAATAGAGATGCACCAAACATAAACTGCATAATTCCATGTTATTAAACTGTAATTATCATCCCTAAAAGTAATACTAAAGACTTTTTTGACCCCCCAAGGACAGAGTACAAAAATGAAGAGTGACTGTGTTGCGTTTCTACGAAAAATCAGCATCGCAAAAACCATAACCAAATTCGAGCGATCCGCGCCCAGTTATTATTATACGTGAACATCGGATAATTACATTACACATACGTATGGTAAGTTATTTCATGAATATTTAACGGGTACCACTAACTGGCTTTACGTAAATATAAATAACTTTTAATGATCCAGGCTTATCAGAAGTCGATCGAAGAAATCGACGCGTGATCAGATTTTTCGGTCCCGAATTTTAAAGAAAACGGTCAGGGCAAATAATGAGGGTTCTTCTCAGATGCATCATACAGATAGGAATGGTTTGTTAGTGCAATTAGGTGAATAAACAAAAGACCTTCATAACTGACCAAATATTTGGCAAAGAGCGTTAAAACAAGCAATAAATCGTTCTCCTAATTTCGACGTTTCCAATGAATTAGCATAATATGCAATTACAGCTACGATTTACAGTATAATGTAAAACCATCGTTAGCTGAGTTTTCCTCGTGTCTCAGATTTTAATCAACATTATGTGGGTGTACCTATAAGAGATTTCAATTACGGTCGCAGTAGATAAGATCAGGAAATAATGTTCACATCATTATTACAAACACCCAGCAAACATTGCAACACAAACATTTCTCATGTTTCGTCAAATCTTCTCGAGCCTAAACATTTTATGTGTCGATAAACTCCACCAAGTTGGTACGCCTCCAATCAATGGAATCAACAAAATCCAACCATTAATAAAACGGAGTCGATAACCGCTTCCCATCTAAGATGTTATATAGACAGCCGAGGTACAACATTCACACCATGAACTCGGCTCCGGCCATAAAAATATGTATAGCATTCCACAGCCAGCTCACTCCTAAGTAGCCATATCTACTATCATTAATTCGTTGCACAGCAAGCTGGGCAATTTCTCATGAAAAACTAGTTCATAGTTATCTCATGAGAAACACACATTAATAACGAGTAGATCCCTTGCTAAAGCTAGCACTATTTCAGGTTATATATAACACTTCTATCATTAAATATGTCTGCCAAAGTATTCTTAAGAATTATTCCTACACTAGCGTCTGCTTCACTCTCTTCGGGGTAGAATTTCGAAAAACCCTTTCTTAGTGGATACCTACACCTTACAAAAAACACACCCTCCAAATTTCAAGTCTCTAGGACCAGCAGTTGAGGCTCTGCGTTGATATAAATCAGTCATTCAGTTAGTCAGGACTTTGAATTTTATATGTATAGATGTATTGAACCTAACTTTATCTCGAGGCTCATATGCAATTATGATTTGTTCGAGACCACATATAATGGAGACCGGGTGAGCCTCTACGTTCATTTAAATCGCTTAAGGGGCTACGGCAAAAAGGGATATCAAATTAATACTGAATCCATAATAAATCAAAGGAAGGCAGGTGGAGTGGACCAAGAACAAGAGTTTCGCCTACGGACTTTAGAAATTATCATCTTGTGGACCGAGCCAATCATAACTCCGTATCTGAATTTATCTCTTTGAAAACGGTCAAATTGGTGACTGGAATCTGCAATATTCTAATCGGTTCCAAAATGTTGTTCCGATTCCGCTTAAGGCCATTCCGCAAATTGTCACGCAATATATAAATTTCAAACGAAGCTAATCTTTTAGTGACACCTTAAACGCTTTATTTTCATTGTAAAGTTAAAACACGGGCTCGGGCAAAAGCCAGAAAGCTTTTGTTATTTTACTAAGATACTAGGCTTGTGTTGGCTTCTTCAACACATTTTTGCATTTGAAATAATCGTGACCGAGGCTCTAGAATAATTAGCCAGATACGCGGTACGCGCGAACCTCTCGTCGATTTCACAGTATCTTATTGGCTTTTGAAAGTTCTCTCTGACCGTGCACCGACAGCGTTCCGTAATTTTTTTGTACACTCGATTCGTTTTGACATTAAGGACGCATTCATTCGTATCCTGTACACCTGCAGCGAAGAAAATAAACTATACATTTTATTTGTTGATAAATAAGTCAAAACGCTGCCGTTGGGTATCAGATATCTGTAAAATCTGGTTGCCAAATCTGCGGTCAATGTATTATTTGGCAATTCATTAAGCGGAGGGTATGACGTGCTTTTATTTTTTAAATATTTTGCATTCTATATAGCTATTTCGATACCTGTAGCGAGTCGATTTGTGATATTAAATCCGGAGTAGTTGAAATGTCAATGGTTTCGTGCACATCTGGCTAAAAGATTACATGTTAAACGCTAGCGGATTCCATTTTAATCTGTCTTAGATTATTCAGATGCCATTATTGTTGAATCGATTTGGACAGGTAAACGTATTATTCAAATTAAACTCCAGAGGTTTGCGTGTTATATCGCAAAGTGTTTTTTGTCGCTATATCCAAGCAATTAAGTTTAGTAGTCGCATGATTTGGATTCACGGTCATACTTTTGCATTTTCCTTAATAATGACTGCGTTTGTACCCATCTGTAACATTTATAATAGTGCAAACGTTGAATAACAAATAAGTAATCACTCTGAGTAATCCATTAAAGTAGTTGTATGTAATTTCATATACGTACTTATGTCAAATTAAGATTTTAATTAACGAGAAATATAACAATGCATAATACAGTACACCATTAAAATATACACATCAAATAATTTACATCTAGAAGAATTAATTCAAAATCAATTAAGTTTGATATCCCTTGGATGGCCAGATAATTTTCTGAGTGTGCGTGCTGCTAAATACATTTCTGTCCAGGCAATGAAAATGCCATAAAAATGCACATTATCCAACGTAAGACCAATGTTTTAAACATTATTACATTCAGTATATGTATATGTATTTGAGAAGAATATTAAGCATTATAAATTTCCGTAACGTCTAGGGCTCGACCATGCTATTCAACTTGAAGTTCATTGTGCTAATCCTCCATGGAATGCCATAATCCGATACGTGAGAAACTAAAACTTTACTTCTTTTCTAAATCCATACAATATTTCAAGTTTTCAACTCACGTACTCTTCAATATAATTTGAACATGTTTTGGTCTTCTTAACTATAAAGTTTTCATGTAATGAAATATCATGACCAACTTGGAAACAATAGAGGTTTATCTACTCTATGTATGTACTAAACTCAAATCCTTCATTTTGTATATTTACAACGAAATAAACCTTTATTCCGATAGCTTTAAAGCGCAACACAATGTGAAGGTTCACTTACTTGCGTGGGTTGACAAGACGTATGCTTATCGTCAATTTAGCATTTCTTCGCTACTTAATCCAGTTTTTAAAAGCTATAAAGCTTGTAACTACAATCTGTATTGCTTGTTTTGGAATAATACTTACTACCGTATGTCTGGCATTAAGTAATTTACGGCTTTGTAACGCTTTATATCACTTTGATTCTGTTTTAATAGTGCTACATATTTTATTGTTGTACAAATCGGTTGACTATAATGATTACCATTTTATTTTCTGGCATCTCTTTTTTAGCTATTGCATTATTGACTTAACTAAATGCATAATTATGCTTACACATTTAGGTTCATATCGTTTACAACTTTACACAGTAATTTGTGCACGTCATAATACAAAATGGGTTTTCAACCAACTAAGGCTGTCCCACGCTATAAGAACTTCTTACAAAAGATAACATTCTTCAAAATTAAAATTAACGTGGCATGCAGCTTGCTCAAGAGTCTCGCTTGAAATATTTCCGAGTGGTCTCGAGGAGTCTCGAAGAGCAAACACTGACCGGTCTTTGTCCAAACAAACTCTATGCTCGTACTGTGGCCTCAAGCTTATCCCCACATTGCGCGACAACAGTATTTGTATTTACATTAACATCCTCTGCTATTTGAATATGAATATTGTAATTACATGTCTCCACATCTACAAGTTTTAACAAACTTTCAATCATATAACGTTACGAAATATTTTTTAGATCAAATGTAGATTTTTCAATGTGGTTGACTGGTATTTTTACCTTATCAAACAATGACTTGTAGCTTTGGCTTTAAAAAGTTAAAAATGTTCCATGGACATTATAGGGAATTGTTTTCGAAGAATGTAGAAGAAAGGCATCCCAGAGGACTTTCCATATACCTATTAATCATACGACTACGTCTCTTAGATAAAATTCATGGACTCTCTCACACAGACACAACTTTAAAATTTAAGACACCAGCCCACAGCCTCACATACAAACCACTTTTAAACCAGGTACAGATCCTTAATCTTATGTTTTGGAAATTTCTTTGTTAATAATTGTAGCGTAGTTGTGTGTTGCGTATTAGGTATGTTACAAAAGTTTTAATTACTATTATGACCACACGTGAAAAAACTTAAATCTTCATATTATTATCAAATTTTTATCTTCGATATTCTACTTACTTATTGCTATGATTGATTTTATGATGATAATATGATTGATTTATTAAATTTGTTTGTTACTGAACAAATTAATATGCATTCATTCCAATTATTGGATAGTGATGGAACGGAATAAATAATAGTACATTGATGGTAGTGTATGTTATTATAATAACAATCAAAGAAGCCGCCTAAAGTATATTTTTAAATCTCTTTGATTTGTCATTTTTCATTATCGCGATATACTTGTGACTCGTATCAAAAATCAAGATAAGTTTAAAGTAAATTAAAACACTTTCGTGTTTACATGCTTTTAAGAAGTGGAATTAAATGATAGTATAGTATAGTAGTACTGAAGTAGATGTTATCTAGCTACCCACGGGGTTAAATCCCATGGCTGGACCGGTTGTCCTTGAAGGATATATCCTGCTCAACCATGTCTACAACCCGCTTGGGCTTATTGTGGAATCATTTTGGAATATTTTTTTATGTACGAACAAGCCAACGTTTGACTACAACTTATCTAATGCTAAGCGACAATGCAGTCGAAGGTGTAGTACATTGGCCTATGAGGAGCCTATTCACACTAATGTTAAATATTCCCAAGTTATATTTGTCAGGAAATAAGAAAACTGAAAGTGAGCTCAATTTCCTAATAGTTTGCATGATAAAAGAATCAGTGAAATGCTTGGTGCAGCATCTGGCAAATCTACTAGATAAGGGTGAAACGACTCTCCGCATAATATAATTATTCATTTAACTTCAGTTGTGAATTTTCATTTGAACGCATGAAGCATGAAGTTCCTATTAATTTGCTGTTTGATCAACTATTTTCCTTTGTATATGTAAACCTAAAATACCATACTTTTTAATACTTCTTTCTACGGAGATTAAAATTGAATTAGTGTATTTCCATACATATTTGTTATAAATGACAGGTAGCATAACAAATTCAATTTTGAAAGAGCTGCAGACCAAAAGTCGGTGCTTAATCCCGTTACCGTAAACCTCTCGGATGGATTCACTCAAACACCGAACGGCTTAGAATGTGACCAGTTTCAAAAGGAAATAATCACGTTATTTATTACCAACGTCTGAGAGAAATCATCTTTAATCTCTCCTAAGCACGTATGAAACGATTTTATGGACGATCAAGCTATGATTGACTTTTGAAAGATTAAAAAAATTTGTAGAATAAAGAAGTGGAAAAAATTTGTTAACTATGTTATAATTTAAAAATCTACTGCAGTAAATTTTTTATATCATTGTAATTGCGCAAGATTTTATAAATCTCCATATCAGCCTTCAGCTTTACAGCTTTACAGTAGTAGTAGTAATAGAAGAAACACTTCATTTGTTTTAAATAGTATATATTGACTGGATTCGTTATATTATTTGATCATCACAGAGCTCCTAATAATTTCAGTTATTTCTTTTAAGCTTATTACATTCATAGTTTTCTTTTGGCTTTAAAATAAAAATAACACCACTCGATAACTTTTTGATTAATTTGCCGCAATCAAATAGCCAATCTTGTTATAAACCTTGTTTGATCAAGGTGATTAAAAACTGTATGTGGACTGTATAAAAAGGTTTAAATTAAATTTATATAGCGAGCTTACCAAGTTTTAACATCTTTCCCACATGTAAAGGCTCCAATAAAAACATCTTCGATACGAAACGATTACAGACGATTACAGTCAATTACATACACCACTAAAACTGGATTTACGACTAAACCAAAATTAACACTCTCCTACTTGGTTGGCCTAATTGTAGTCCCAACGTTATAATAAATCATGTAACGTTGTACCGATGCAACAAAACTTTAACAAGGATTCCTCTAATTGGATTTGTACGTAGCCTATCAATATATTTTGATTAATGGTATACCAAGTCCTCAGTATAATTGCCAGAAACTATTATGAATCAACGGCCAGTATTATAAATCTGATAAGTAGAACTCGTCTAACCACTTGTAATATTACTTCCCAAGATACTCTCACCCGATCCAGTTTTATTTCTTTTTATAACCAACGTTTTTAAAACACTGACTCCGTTTTATCTATACATATTTTAATCTTATCAGTTTATTTAATGAGCAAACAGAACGAAGTAAGGAACAATAATATAACCTACCTGTGTTGAGAGCACGAGCTCATGGTTTAGCCACAATAACATTATTATCATATGCAGACACAAAATTATTATATATTTTACGATCGAAATCCATCAGCAAATTACAAGTTATTGCTACTAGACAACTTAATAATGATTTTCGTTTATATTATTAGCAATAAAACAAGAATACAAGAATCGAGTTTCTTTTAAAATTTAGTGAACCGTGAAAAATTGTATTTTGGAACTATTCGAGCGCATTACAAGTAGAGATATTCGATACATGATCATATCAAATATCGATTTTTTTCCCATGTCTGCTTGGCGCCATTTTTTTCTTATTAACTTGGATGCTGACCAGAACTTGACTGATGTAAAAACTATAAAATCACGCGCAGCACAAAAAAAGTAAACTATGGTAAAAAAGTAATTGAAGTTGCACATGATGAGCATGAAATTGCATTTAATTTGAGTCTGACTGTAAAAACGGTAAATGTTAGTATCGTTCTGTGAGAATAATATAAATAAAATAGTGAAATAAAGATTCAAATGTACTCCAGACGAAAAATGGTAATGAATATATATATTATATTATGGCTTTATTCTAATTTTAATATGGTTCATGTTTCTGTTTGATTCATGAAGTAAGTTTAGCGTATTTTTGTTTAAGTTAAGAGAAGAACTGAATGTGTAACCAAAACATATATTTTCTCTCTGAATGTCAGAGAGTGATAGACACTAACACGATAGATATATAAAAAAAGTCTAGAGGCACACTTTACATTTCTTCAAGTACCAATGCACCTGACGCTGGTACTGACTGCCAGTACGAAACTTGAAGTAAGTACAATGAATGTTTGCGTCAGTCAGAGGTGAAATTGTGTGTGAAGCGGCAGCGGCCAGCCGTCGCTCCCATTACGTCGGTCGCTTGGACAGTGTGCGCGCCGCCAAACCGGCTGTGGACGCGCTGGTGTATGTAGCTGGTATTGGCATTACGACACGGATTTTTTAAATGTTGTTTTATTAAAATAAACAAAATTATACTCTCTAAATCTTATTTCACTAACCGTGTTGACCAAAATTGAAACACAAACAGGCTTACAGCAATATAATATAAATCTTAAGCAACAGTTTTTTTCTAAGCATAATTTCATAGCAATGTATAAAGAAAAATGAATTTAAGAGCAAAGTTATTGTTAATTTTTAGACCCCAATAACAAAGAAATTTCTAAGTTATATTATTGTCGTCTTATATTCATTTGCGTCGACGAAGAGATTATTTTTTAAAGTATGTTGTACCGAGCCGCACTACTGCTACCACACCGCTGCACGGTCCAACCTCTTCGGCTCGCTCCATTAGTATTTTCCATTTATTTTTTGTCCACGTACCTGTCCGACTTTTGGGGATTTGACTTTTTATAACGACGACCGCGCGACGCATACAAAATTTCTTCAGAGCACGATGGAAAATAAATGATGCAGTGCTGCGTGGAGCTATGCCTCTTGGACTTTATCATTTGTCAATTAGGTTTTTTGTTACGAAAAGATCTCAAAATTTTTAGTGGCGTAAACTTAAAATACTATGAATTATTTCATTATATTAGATTAATCAATCTTCGTGTCATTATTAGTAGATTGTTATTTATTACTTCTGAATTACCAAGTAGTAGGTAGGTATATAGTTTGCCTATTACACCATTGTTTTATTTATAAGTGTTTGTATCCTACTTAGCCTTTTGTAAAACATCATCTATGTATGTATGTATGTTCACTTCATTACCAAAATTAACTTCCGTTACGAACTCATTTGCTAATTCCGGTGAGATGTTAGTACCAATCTTAAGCATTATACCACTGTCACATGAAAAAGACTTTCAAGCGTAGGCAGCATCTACCTAGATCATTACTGTTGACTCTTTCACCGCAGACCAACCGTCTGGCTCAGTTAACTACATCCTAACAGTAAGCATTTTAGAACTATATCTCAGTAAAGATTTTAGTATTTCCATGCTTTTGAAATGAATCAAGAATAATGTTATTATGACACAGCCTCTAATAATTTATGGAGTTGCTGGTACAGTAATGACTCATTGTACTACCTGTGCGGTGATTGAAGGCACGCCCACATGAAATCTATTAACTAAACGTAACTACTTCGGTAATGACGCTGTATTTTCGTAAGGGCCAAGTTGCTTACAATGTGGAGGAAGTGAATGGTGATATAATTGTTTAAAACTTTTTACCTAATGAAGATTTGAGAAACGCCCTCGAAAGCGTTGAAAAGTTTAATGAAGATTTGATAAACGACTTAAAAATTCTGAGTGGGAAATATGTTGTTTTTTAATAGTTTGATTTTGAAATATATAACACTTTATTTAGATTTCGTAACATTTCTAATAAAAAAGCTTTACTATATTTGGCACTATTAACAAGTAACAAGAAATTTTGATAGTAAGTTGTAATAAAATAGTATTCAACAATAAAATGCTCTCCTTCTGGAATAGTAAGTGCAATTTAATACAAAATATGACTTGCATTGTCAGCATAAGTAACCATTGACATCTCATTTAGCCAAGCCAAGCAAAAAGCTAATGAGAATGCTAATTTAGCTTCAGCCGTTGCAAAATGCGAGTTCTGTCTCATTTGCATAATTTAAAATACTCTAAGCGTTTAGCTACTGACTATACAAGACTTTTAGAAATAAACTGACTTGATTATTGGGTTCTGTTAAGACGTCAACGTATGACAAGACTGTAGATGTACTAATAGGTTGAAAGCAAGTCTTATTAGAAAATTTTCATGCTGTTTTGTTAGAAGATTACCCATTTGGAGACCACCAGCTTGCTGATATTAATTCTTCAGCATTGGTTATTTTTTAACATAGTTCAATATTATAAATTTGCGTGTAATGGTTGAAGGCATTTTGAAAAAAGCCAAATACAAATAAAATCAGTAAAGTTATTGAAATTATTTTTACTCTGAACTGTAATGAAAATTTTAATAATAGGTCTTTACCTATGAAATTGCCGTATTGCAGTACAGACTTTTTCAAACAAAAAAAAGTTTTGATTGGCTATGAATTCTAAATTCAAATTAATTTTGTTTTAAAAATATGACATTCTATTTACAATATAAGTCTTTTGTTTATTGATTAGCGTTGTATTTTCATTACATTTCAACATTTTTCCTCATAATGGATACTTTGAAATTTCGTGTAATTATGGAATATGAGTTCCGTCGTGGCACCAACGCGGCACAAACGACACGTAACATCAACGACGTTTACGGAGAGAACTGTACAAACGAACGTACAACCCGTTATTGGTTTGCTCGGTTCCGTTCTGGGAATTTTGACTTGAAAAATGAACCTCGTGGTCGTCCGGAAACTTTGGTCAACAATGATGAATTAAAGGCGATTGTGGAAGCTGATGAATCTCAATCTACAGCTGAGCTGGCAGCAGCTTTTGATGTTAGCATCAAAACAATATTGGTCCATTTGCGACAGATTGGCAAGATAAAAAAGCTTGATAGATGGGTGCCCCACGAACTTAACGATCGCCAGCGCAACGTACGCGTCGAGACTTGCCTTGCGCTGCTTAACAGGCACAGAAATGAAGGAATTTTGAACCGAATTGTTACGTGCGACGAAAAATGGATTCTTTTTGACAATCGAAAGCGCTCAGCAAGTTGGTTAGATCCTAGTTCGGTACCAAAGCAATGTGCAAAACGAAAAATGACCCCTAGAAAGGTGATGGTCACAGTTTGGTGGTCTAGTGCTGGTGTGATTCATCATAGCTTTTTACAAAACGGCGAGAGCATTACTGCAGATGTGTACATTGAAGAACTGACCACAATGATGGCGAAACTCGCACGTCTGCAACCAGGTTTGGTCAATCGGTCGTCTCCACTGCTACTTCACGACAACGCGCGACCCCATACTGCACAACAGACCGTCTCTAAGCTGCATGAGTTGGGTTTGGAAGCTCTCCCTCATCCGCCATACTCACCAAATCTTGCGCCTACCGACTATTACTTTTTCCAAAATTTGGACAACTTTTTAGCGGGAAAAAAATTCAATTCCCGAGAGGCAGTACAAAACGCCTTTGAAGAGTTTGTTGTCTCCCGTCCTGCTGATTTTTTCAAGAAGGGCATCCATAAACTGCCACAGCGTTGGCAAAGATGCATTGATTGCAGGGGTGATTACTTTGAATAAAAGAAATAAATAAATTCGAAAAAAATATACCTTAACTTTTTTCAAACAAAACGGCAATTTCATAGGTAAAGACCTAATATATATTCTGTGAATTTTGCTTGAAACTGTAATGCGTTGCGGTGACGCATTTTGTGTTCTATCTTATTTTTTTATGCCATTTAGATACTCTATTACCATGATCATCACAGAAACGTCACGCGTTGGCGTGTAACTCACTACCGATGCAGTGATATTAGTAGCATAGCATAACAATAAATCGAGTTAAAGGAAACCAGCTTAGTTGGCCGTAAAGAGATAAAACGGTGCGTGGGCTACGATACGACAAGTCAAGCACGGTTGCTTAAGTACAGCATTTATGTACCCTAATACGCCGGTCGCTTCTCCAGTATCTGAGATCAGAGTATTATTTAAAAGGTTTGCTGCAATCTCAGCGGGATTCAATGATAAATTATTTATATTCGCCGTCTGTATTTTGCAAAATTAAATAATAAAAATAATAAAATTTGTGAAATCTTGAATCAACAAGTTACTAGATCATTCATTGTTTCTGAATAAACATAGAAACAATGAATGCGAATGTGAATGAATAAATGTGTCTTCTTTTTTCTTTCTTTCTTAGTAACTTGTAACTTTATGTCAATTAGATTGCTTAAATTGACAATAATCTTAAAGGTATGTATAGCTAAATATTATATTATTGAAGAAATGTATTATTTAAATTTATTGAGCCTCTACCAAATATGCTAAATACCTCAGAGCTTTCTATTCATAAATATTTAGAATACATAATGTGATTTAGGGTGTATTCCTGGTCATATAATTTCCATAAATCCGTGAGCGTTAAATCTCTTGTAATTTTTTTTATTATTATTAAAATCAATACTGCCAAAAATCTCTAAGCCTATTAATATATAAAAGCAAAATTATCTTTTTGTTTATTTGTGTGTTTGTGTGACTGTCACGTCAAAACTGTTAAATTGGTGGGTTGCTAATACTGCTGGAACTTGGAGTACAATATGAAATACACGAGAAAATCTTAGGTATAAAACCGCGGCACGTCTCTAGTAACTAATAAAATTATGTTTAGATGCATCTCCCTGAAAATGGAATGATATTGAATAACAATATCTGCTACTTCATTATACAAATCGCGAGATTATGTTAATGCAAGCTATTTATAAGCGGTTTTGATTTACCTATATGCCAGTGGGACTGGTAACCGTTTTTCTACATAAATTTATGTATTATCTGTCGCTACCGTTTGCATTTGTGTGGGTTTCGCAAATACGTCTACCTACATAATTAGGTTTGACTCACACATTATCATAAACGGTGGCATTGTCTTATTTGTGTTATTTATAAAAATAAATGACGTTTTGATATTGTTATTATCGCTATTGTTAGTTTTGTTTAATTTGTTTGCAACCTTATTTTAATTAGCGTGGTTTATTACTTTACCCAAATCACTTTAAAAGATAACGTGCTCTAACGATTTTAAGCCACAATTAACATACAAGTCTTTGCTATTTATGTTGTTTTCATAAATGTTTCGTTTTTATATATATTTGGCTTTAGTAATCAAATTCATATAAGATCTATACTCTAACGTATTCAGTGATCCAAAGTAGTTCAGTTAATGAGTACCTACAAAAGCTATTGATCTGCAGATAGTAGCCTTAGATGGTGGAGATGAGAGGGGGAAGGCGGACAGTGACCCGTGGCATTCCAGACGCGCGATCGGCGGACTTGCTCTTCTTACCGTCTATCAAACTAGAAAACCTGATACTACACTCAAACATATTATTAAAAATAAAATATTTATGGAAACAAACTGGAAAGAAGATAAGCACAAGTAAAATTGTATCGTAAAATTTGGAGAATTCGGAACAGAAAATTAGAAAGTATCGTCGGATAACATGAAACATATACAATTAATTTTATGACTGGGAATTTGATTAATGAAATCGCAAAGAAATGTTATCTAGAAAGAAGCTATTCACATTAAGATTATGACATTGATGGTGATTCGCAGAATCAACGTCTTGGTAATATTATTAATTCCTAATAGGAGTACCAATATCATAATGAGTGTGACTCAAATCACGACGGGAGCTTATTGTTCCAGAATATTACGTTTCCCGTGGAAAAATTTTTAAATTTCAGGTCAAGTCATAGGGTGCGTTAAGAATTTAATTAAATGTGAAATCAATAAAATATTAATACATCAATTTACGTAGATATAACATTTTTATATCTGTGTCCAGTTGACCGACTCTATCACCTATAGCACGGAGTTTTGTAAAAAGAAAAAATCTTTACGGAGAGAAATTGATTCGATCCAAAGCGCTGGATAATGTAAAGAGTTAATAGAATTTAGACAAGTGACACCGATTTATTTCCACCGATTCTATTTTTAAATTACTTTTTTTTAATATTTTTATATAGGTAATAACAACTAATTTTCTTAAACAGTTTCATTAACTATTGCGTTAAATTTACATATTTAATATAATCGTGATAAGGAGTCAGGTTTTCACTTGAACGTTGATGACACGCTCGTCATTTATTATATGCCTAAAAAATCGGATAAACGGAGTAAGTAAATATAAAATATTTATTAAAATCATTTAAGCAGGTCTAATGCTTTTATAAGTCTACAATAAGTTGCCAAGCTTTCGATCGTTGGCCGATAGGCAATCTCAAATACTCCATTGAATTGTAAAAAAAAGTATTTTGACCCGGATAGATAGACGAGCACTTTTAACGTTTTTACTTTAAAACTTTTTACTAATCACGAAGACAATAAAATAAACATACATCATTAATACGTCGAGTGTTTGACTCCGTATTCACAATTTGGTCAGAACACTTACACTTTAAAATAAAAGAAGGACATTTAAAAATAACCTGTTCTTTCACTGCCAAATGGTTTGTTAGCTTTACCGATTATTTTTCTTTAAGAGCATACACTTTTGAATATTATTCGTTGGTCACATTTTCTGTACCGCTTACTAGATCAATAATGCTTTTCATTAGTAAGATTGAGAATTTCTTCACAATGTTCAGTCACCATAACTATTACTAAAATATCTACGCATCGACCATAATGGAAAATATTTTTAATGTGGACCATTAGCACGAGGTCCGAGACGTCTGTAATTTCAAGTCAGATTTTTAATCTTAGCTCCGTGGCTTGATGGGTTTCTGACTGTCCATCGATTCTTATCTTTTGTATAATAAGAAGAGACAGACGTTACTTATATTTTATTTAACGTTGGAGGTTGATCGAACTGGTATGATAACACAGTTGGGACGGTAAGATTTGTTTATGACATTAATTATTTGTATTCATTACAAATTTCATAAAACTTTTTTCAGTTTACCTATTAATGCAACTTCTGGAATTTATTAGTCTTTTTATCCTCTTAAGTCATTTTATAAGCTTTCGTGTCTCAAGGAAAAAACATTTCGTTTTAGTCTACCTACTGTTTGAGAAGTAATCTTGGGTTTTATAGCGTTAGCCGGTTCTCCGCCGAATTCGACGTTACCTGGTAATTGCCTTGTTAATTTGATTCTGTCGGTCTCTTTGATATAATAAGTAAAGTTGTCTGACTGGTGTTTCTGAATCCGGACATCATTGAAATCGATCGTGGCTTTCAATCTATTTTGAAAGAGTATCTATCGCCTTCATTAAATATTTCAATTTTATTGAGAGTAATTTTGTTACGATATCTATATTTTTAATGTCAGTTCGTTAGACGTAAACTGTATTTGAAAGTATCATATAACAGATATATTGAAGTTTTTTACCATTATTCACTTCAAAACATTAAACTTTATTCAATCTTTCTCTATAATCCTTAAAAATACAGAAAAATGACCATACGTGGATACAAGTTTCATTTAAAACGCGTAATATATCATCAAAATCTCAGGCTGCGTGGCAACGTGAGCGACCAGGCCATGTTATGTGTACTTTGGAACCGGTTCTGTCAGTCACAACACAATATTTGCGTGATGCTTAGCAAGAACTGTTTGCGCCCTTCTAGTGGTTTCCATTCACAGACCTCGTAGACTAGAACCGAACACATTCAGACTATCGATGAATGACATGACCTAACCAAATGATTGTTATGCAACAGTCGTTTAACTTTCTTAAACACTATCAAATACTACTTGTGATGTTGACTTGTAAATCATCGAGACAAATTTTGTATAAGCATTGTGTTAACGACAACTCAGTAATAATATGTGGACTCGCGCCTACGCTATGCCGGGGGACGAAAATCAATTGGAAATAAAACTAAGAACTTCGAATAATAATTAACGAAACTATATTAGCTTAATACAATTTTTGACACGGAATACTACCTAATACCTATTTATTACGGAAATAGACAATTTCGTATACGTCAGACCGATTCGGTGTCGCGCCGCAGAGAGAGCGGGTGGTGGACGGGATTGAGGAAGCGGAGGGGTCACCCCGCTCGCCCAGTAGCGGAGTGCTACCCGTTCCCGCTCTCCAGAACATTCGATCACCGAATCGATGAGGGGTGCAGCGCCCCCTGCCATTGAGCGGCTCGAGTCTGAGCAATCGTCGCCTCCTCAACAGAGGGAGCGACCCGTTCCGAAACGGAGCAAACTGCGTTGTCAGTCACATTACTCCCGCCGTGCACACCTGTGTGCAAACAGTATACCCGAGTGACACAGCGCAGACTGCCTCGCCTCGGAGTTTTACAATAGTTACATCACTTAGATACCTACTTAGTGCCAATCATACTAGATCCAAAGTTAATCTTAATATATAAAGCTATGTGCTAACTATTATGACAAAGGTTACAAAGGTGAATTTGCAGTTTCAGTCACGACTCTTAACAAATTCTATACATAAATAGGTTGTCCATAAACCTAGGACCGTTAAATATTTACAATGATATGAACATGCCTAGCTACTAATCTGCATCTACTGTGATTCATTATAACAATCTTAACTACAATACCGATTGATGCTTACATACTATAAACCAAACAATTTTTCCAAATCTGGTTCATGTTATACTTACATTAACAATATTTAAACCATAATGGTACTTCAATTACAAGTTACTGGTACATGCTTGCTTAGAGCATTTTACATTTTAGAGTACCTACATACACATTTCTTAATTACATACTATTACTACTATACTAATTACAATAACATTTCAATATAATTTTACAATTTAAGAAACAGTTATTCTACTTATTTATCAAATCAAACCTTAAAACTAAGTAACAGGTAATATAACCAGCCGCTTAGTAGGACGACGGATGACACCATTCTTGGTTCTTACATCTACGACTCTAACGATCCCATCCGCGCCCGGGTACGTGCGCTCTACTCTGCCCTTCGGCCATGTGTTGCGGGGCAGATTGGCGTCTACTACCACGACTATATCTCCTATCTGGATCGCCTCACCGCGGCCGTGTGGCTCCCGCCGGTGTTGGAGTATAGGGAGTACTTCACGCACCCATCGCTGCCAAAATAAGTCAGCCAGCCGCTGCGACGCTTTCCAGTGAGAGCGGCCAAGCTCATCTACCTTTGAAAGGCTTCCCGGCAAAGGGAGCTTGGCCGGTGCGCCTAATAAGAAATGATTAGGCGTCAGAGCTTCTTTGTCTTCTGGTGAAACTGACACGTGGGATAAGGGTCGAGAGTTCACTGTATGTTCAACTTCCGTGAGAAGCGTATGAAGAACATCTTCATGTGGGTGACGTTCATTGAGTGTGGTGGCCAATGCAGTCTTTACAGTGCGGACCATCCTCTCCCATGCGCCGCCCATGAAAGGCGCGCCCGGTGGGATGTAGCGCCAGTCGATGTTTCGAACTTCTGCTCCTTGTTGCACCAATGCCAAAGCTGCCTTACGTAATTCAGCGTCAGCTCCATGAAAATTCGTGCCGTTGTCACTCCAGATCGAAACAGGACAGCCTCGACGAGCCATCATGCGGCGCAGCGCAAGTATCACGGCGTCTGCAGACAACGAAGCAGCGACCTCTAAGTGTACGGCGCGTGTAGTTAAGCACGTGAACAATGCTACGTATCGCTTCTCATGATGTCGTGCTACCGTAACCGACACAGGCCCAAAGTAATCTAGTCCCGTGTGTGTGAACGGACGCTGATGATGAGCGAGTCGGGAGGGTGGTAAGTCACCGGTCTGCGGCTCTGGCGGCACGGCGCGACGGAGGCGGCAGGGCTGGCAGCGTTTGATAACCGCTCGAACGGTCGGTCTAAGGCGTATAATCCAGTAACGTTGTCTGATTTCATTCGTGACGCACTCGACGCCACTGTGGTGCAGTTGCCGATGTACCCAATTTATATACAAGTGACAGTAGGGTTGGTCGCCATCTAGTATTGCTGGTGATTGCGTCTCCTGCGCGATGTCTGTAGCTGCAGAGATGCGGGAGTGTAGTCGCAGTACGTTATGCTCGTCGACGATCAATGATAGCAAACGGAGTCGGCTGTTATTTGATACTGCTCTCCCGCCGGTGACGTCACGCAGCTCATCCGAGAAGCATTCTTGCTGTGTCGCACGCGTCCAAAGAAGCTCGGCGCGACGGGTGTATTGGGCTGCGAGGGCTATGTGTGCGATCGGCGGCGTATCGACAAGGTGCTTATGCGTGTTGCGCGGTGCGCGTGCGGTGCTCGTTCCCCTCCATGTCGGATCATCCGTGGTGGCGCGCTGGGTGCGCTTGTGCGTAGCGCCTGCGGTGCGCGCCCGGCAACGTTCGATGAATTGAAGCACGCGAGCCGTGGCGCGGATAAGTCGTAACCAAGATGAAAATCGCGTCGCGTCTGGTAGGGCTTCCATCAAGCGTGGGCGAGTCGAAGTAGTAGCTGTGATGACGGCGCGTTCCTCTCCAGTGTCAGGGATGAGTGATTCTCGTTCACGCGGCCATGTCTCTTCGTCGCGGTACAAGAAAGGCGGGCCGCGGAACCAACGATGAGCAGCCGTGAAGTCTGGCGGTACGTTTCGCGTGGAATCGTCGGCGACGTTGTCTAGAGAAGGCACCCAACGCCAATCAGCGCCGGCGGTAGTCTCCTCCAGCTCCGCTATGCGATGTGCGACGAAGGGCTTGAAGGATCGCGCGCCCGCGCGCAGCCACGCGAGCACGGTGCGCGAGTCGGACCAGAACACGCGTCGGTCGGGGCGCCGGTCGTGCTCCTCCACCACGGAGCGAGCCAGGCGACCGCCAAGGACCGCCGCCTGTAATTCAAGCCTAGGTATAGATATTACTTTGAGGGGCGCAACTCGCCCTTTCGCCGCCGCGAGCGATACACTGACCTCACCTTTGGTATTTACTGAACGCCAATAGGCTGCTGCGGCATAGGCAGATTCGCTCGCGTCGACGAATATGTGTAATTGCAAATTTGCCGCGGTACTATAGTCCGGATAACAACGTGGGATGCGAACGCCTTTCAGATTTGTCAGAGTCGTTAGCCATTCGTGCCATTTGCATTGTAAGCTTTCTGGAAGGCGTTCGTCCCAACCGAGGCGTAGGCGCCAGGTATCCTGCAATAAGCGCTTTGCCTGTGTTGTTATGGGCAAGGCTAAAGACAACGGGTCATATAAGGACATGGCTATTTTGAGTAAATGTCGCTTACTAGCCTGTTTCGCCAACTGAGCTGGATCGAATTTAGTAAAATTAAACCCCAGGGTGTCGTCGGCAGGACGCCATACGAGCCCCAATACTTTTTCCTCTTTGTTGAGAAACACGTCGTCCGGTGCCGCAGACTCCACCGCGAGACCAGCGAGGGCGGCGCGGTTGTTGGACGCCCACTTCTGCAGCACGAAGTTGCCACGCCGGTGCACCGTGTCCACTGCGCGCGCCACTCTGTTCGCCTCCTCAGCGTTGTCAAAGCTCTGTAAAAAATCGTCCATATAATGATGCTTTATTATAGAATTTAATGCTTCAGGAAACTCTGTCTCGTTGACTCTTGCATTGTGATCTTTGACATAAATGGCTGTGCTGGGAGAAGAAGTTGCGCCGAACAGAACCGACTTCATGCGGTATTCAGTAGGTGGGACGGCGGGGTCGTCACGCCACAGAAAACGCAGCGCGTCTCTGTCCTCTTCTCTTATGCCTATGCGCAGAAACATATCTTTTATGTCAGCCGCTATTGCGATCGGTTTTTGTCTAAACCGCATGAGCACTCCTAGCAAAGACTGTAGTAAGTCGGGGCCCGTGAGTAGGTAGTCATTAAGGCAAACTCCGAGCGTGCGCGCTGCGGCATCGTGTACCAGCCGCACTTTGCCTGGCTTCGAAGCGTTTAGTACCGGAAAATGAGGCAAGTACCAGGTACGGCCGCTAGGTGGCGTTGTTTTGGCCACTTCCGCATACCCCAATTCTAACATTGTATTTACTTGTTCTGAGTATTTTTGTCGCAGGTTCGAATCCTTGCGTAGGCGATTTTCTACGCCTTGTAATCTGCTTAAAGTAGATGAGTAATTATCTGGGAAGAGCTTATCATCTTCCTTCCACAGAAGTCCGGTCTCGTATCCTCCCTTTGGTAGAGCCCGTGTTGTTTTTTCAAGGATCTCTAGCGCTCGAGTCTCCGGATCTGCACGTGGTCGGCGTGGCTCCACTCCCAGTGACTCCAAACTGAAGTGTTCTTGTATAAGTCGATCTAAAGAGTCATCAATATTGGTACAAACGTGAACACACCGCACAGCGGATGTAAAAGTGTTTTGTGCACGACGACGGTAGCAGCTTTGCCCATGTACTACCCAGCCGAGCGGCGTGCGCGACGCGACCGGTTGGGTATTATTGCCTCGTCTTACCTCTGACGCGAGAAGCAGCGCCCAGTTGTCTTGGCCTATCAAAACGGAAGGCACGCCCTTCTCGTAGGTGAGTTGCTCAGATATAGATGCTAAGTGGTCACAGCCTGTGAGCGTCTGTAATGGCACAGACTGTGCCGATATGTCAAGCAGGTCAATGGTTCTCGCTTCTATTTCAACATTTTCATTTACGTACCTGCCACGGATAGAGAACTTTGTTTGTGAACACGGATTGTGAGCTCGCGGCGTCGATGCGCGCACCTGCAACAGCCTCGATATAGAACGGCTCACTAGGGCCTTCTGCACCGATGTGTTGGGCTGCTGCAGTCGTAAGAAGAGTAACGGTGGAACCGTCGTCCAATAATGCATATGTATCTAGCTCACCATGCGGTCCGGATACTGTCACCGGTAGTACTTTCAGCAAGGTGTGTGTGCGGACGCGTGGCGCCGATGCTGACGTCACGGCGGCGGGCACGGCGTCGCCGTGCTGGCACGACGGTGACGCGGGGTCGCGGTACTGGCACGACGGTGACGCAGAGTCGCGGCACTGGCACGGCGGTGACACGGAGTTGCAGTGCTGATACGGAAGCAGCGCGGCAGCACTGGCAGTGCCTGGCGGTGGTGCACAGACATTGCTGCTCTCAACTGCAGTCGTGGCGTCGCAGGCGGCGCCACCCCGCGGCTGCTGTTCTCTACCACTATCGCCATGGAGTAGTTTGTGGTGGTGGTAGTTGCAGCCTTGCACTTCACATTGCTTGCTCTTGCACCGGTGTTGCCAAGATCTTCTCCGTAAGCACCTGAAACATAATTTTATTTTGCGAGCAATATCCCATCTTTCTGCAACTAACATATTTTTAAACTTTGGGCATATAGCAGCATTGGTACATGTTCCACTACATATGATGCAACTTGGTGCATCACCACTTTTGACTTTAAAAGACTTTTGTTGTTTAAAGTGATCTACTACTAGTTCAACTTTGGCATGGCGAGCATTTAGTTCAGCCTCACGCTCAAGGAACCTCCCTAAAGTCAATAAACCCGGTTCGGTTTCAGGGGCCCCCATCTCATAGTCATACCACCTACTACGGATGACCGTGGTTAGTTTGTCTGTCACTGTGGTAAGCATTTCAGGGCTATATAAATATTGAGGCCTATTTAATGCCTGTACTGTTGCAATAACATTGTTAACTTTGGATGCAAATACACATACATCTTTTGGGTTATCTGTCAACTTCGGTAGGTGCCTTAGTTTATCCAATTCATATGTAATTAAAGCATTAGGTCGCCCGAATCGACACTCTAATTTGTGCATAATATCATGAGAAGAGGAACCTAAAAACAGGCATCTTACTGCTTCCATAGCGGAGCCTTTTAATGATCTCCTTAAACGAGTAAGATTTTCGGTCTCCGTATAATTTTGTGACGACTCTAAAAAAGCGTTTTTAAAAAAAAAGCCAATCACTAGAAGATCCGTTAAATATAGGTAATTCATACATATACCTGTTGTTAGTAGCGGGGCGACCCCGGGCTACCTCTAGAATTGCTGTTGTCAGGTCTTTGAGCGTCTGGCACGTATCGTCGTTCTGCCTCGGAAGCGTTGTCGCGTCGGCGGCAGTGGCACGTAGTGTCACTGCTGGAGTCTCTGCCGATAGCGGTGTGGCTGCCTGCGTAGCGCCGTAACTGCCCGTCGCGTACGTCCCTGACGCGTTGGGGCTGTTGACGGCGGCACTCTGCACGAGCTGTAGCGAGCTCGTTCTAGGCCGTGACGGCGGCGTCACACTAGTGGCGGCGACGCGCGGAGCAAGCCGCGCAATTGATGTCGTCGGCGCGTCTACCTGGAGTTGGAGCTGTGGTGACCTCGTGTCGGTCGAAGGCACATCCGCGTTATTCTCAATGCGGGGGGTGCCCGAGGTCACAGGGCTCTGGCACGGTATGTACTTGGCGGTTTCGTTATTGTCGGAGTCGTCTTCGGAATTCTCGGCTTCTAACATAGCCAACTGTGCGGCGGCTAGCTCTAGTCTGGCCCTGGCTAGCAATTTTCGCTTAGATTTCTTCGTCCCACATGGTTGAAGTGTGATGTCGTTGTCTTGTACTTCGCCTATAATTAGCACCTCAGATTGCGGTAGTGGTGGCGTCGGGCTTCGATGCTGCTGCGGTAGCACCATCTCGATTTGGGAGACTCCTTCGGGCACTGGCGGCGCCTCTGTGAAATCGGTCGGGTCGTCTGCTACCGCTAGTACACTTTCGTCGGCGCCCGCGCTAGACGCCATTTTTCGCGTTTTAACCATAGCACAAAACTAAAACACTTTTTTCACACTAAAACTCGCGTTCGCGTACACGCTTGTCCACCCGGCTTCGGAGGACCAGTGTTAACGACAACTCAGTAATAATATGTGGACTCGCGCCTACGCTATGCCGGGGGACGAAAATCAAGTCTTATTTGTTGCGGCTTGATTCCAATTAAGTTAGTTATTAAATATTATTACACTTATTTAGTTGAGTTTAGCCATAATTATACCGGATCAAAAAGTATTTCAATAAGTTCCTCTCAAAACGTGGTTCCTGGGTAATTAACTTTGTTCTTACCTGATGAGATTCCGTGATATGAAAATTATGGCGTAAACATCTTATTTACATACAGTTATTAATTCCGCAAAGACAATTAGATACGAATATCTGTGCGTAAATCAAATTATCCATTAAACCAAACAAGAATATTATTATACAAATATTATCAGGAAAGGAAAATATTGCATTTTTTCGGACGCAAAAGATGCTTTGTGTTACCAAGTTTGTGTTACCTGATTGCATCTTATTAGTTCTTAGTTGCGTGCGTGTAAATTATAAAAATATTTTTGAAAATAACACGTAACTGCAAAGATCGTCTGCTTCTAAAAACTCGCAGAACCTGTCAATCTTGTTAACAATAAACTTTTAATATGTTCTGTTATAAACAATAAATATGCGTGTGAGAACAAAAACTCATCTCGTGTTGGAAAAATTATGTGAATGGAACCTAATCTTAGAGCCCGTGTATTGGGAAGGTCATTACTCCTTCACTGTTTATTTTTCTTAGGGCAATGATATTATGGTTTAACTTATTTTACAGGGTTAGTTTTTAAATACCATTTGTGTAGTTTTTATCCACAACTCCTTATTGACGTTCAAATGACGGAACTTTTTTATTGGCTGACTTTATTTGACGTTTCTTATTCTTCCCGTGACTTTCTGTAGAATGTTGTTTGTCACCTGGATTATCATGAAAAAGTGCCTCATACTTTTATTTACATCTCTTGTTGTCGATTCGGGTCGTAACTTGAACATTTCGTGTAAAAACTTTACATGGACTTTTATTAAAGTTTTTACAATTAATGGATAATAAAACTGATATATGGCCACAAACAGGTTATTAGCTTAATTATAACATTGATGGAACGACTCTTCCATACTTCCTTTATTAATTTGCAAAACGCCTTGCCTTGGTTCGTTTCCTTTTAAAAAAGATCATCGGCGATCACGGCATGGAAATTAATTGCTATTCTATAACGTTTTGTCGGAATAAATAGTTTTGGATGCACAATTATTGTAGTCGCTTATAAATGAGTTTGTTTAAATCAAAAGCTGGCTGACATTTAATAATGACATGACTTTGACCTTATCTACTTCACATCTTTTAATTATTATGACGGTAAAGTTATGTGGGATTAATGTTTCTTTATTACTTAAGTAAGTTAATTTAGTTTAAGTCACGTAAAAAACTGATTGTCATATTATTTAAAATTAATTAATAGTATAAGCTAATAAAAGGTATTTTTGTAAATATTATAATTGTAGATAATAAAATTATCTGCAATGCAAAGAAAACGGAAGTCAGTTAATTTACCTACAGCTTGTGTATCTACTGACCGTACTTTTAAGCTAAACTGACTTTTAATTGAGTTTATCAAGATAAATATAAATCGGGAACGGGGGTCTCGGTGATCGGGGTACTCAAAAAATAACCCGTTAAGACTGATACACTAAACAACGTTTCTTTCACAAGTGTTGCACTGGCCAACCAGAACAGCAGATGGCTAATAGTAACCCAACACGAGCGCTGTTTAATAATAATTAATCGCTGTGATTGGCCACAAAATGTTTTAAACGTAATTCGATTCGGCTGAACTGGAACTCTTGTGGACCGGAACCAAGAAAACTTGATCTTTCTGCTTCATCTCGCCATTGGCCATCGATATGAAAAACGGGGAAGTGATAAGAATTAGCAGAGGTCTTAAATAAATGGTGAGGCTGTACGATCTGTTGAACATGCGACGTCGCTCTCGTCGATCTCGCCTTGAAACTTATAGCTCATGTTACTCAGATCACGTTCAAGGTGGTACGGAGCACTTAAAATGGACGCCGACTTTAAATTTTACCATTTACAGTGACTTTATAGAGACTAACTGGAATTTGAGAACAGTTACTGTTTTATCTCAGACACTTTGAGCACGCGACGTTGCTAGGCAGATAAAAACAGAGCAATTTAAGATTATAATAATAGCTATCGAAACTTGTTCTTCGATACTTTATAATGAAACGCCATAATAAACAATGTTTCAGATATCTGCAGTGGTTGTGTTTGGATTAACTCCGCCCCTTCCCAGATATTTAATTAAACCACTATATTTTATCTTTCATCAATAAATCGTCCCCTCTCAATGTTCATTAAAGTTAAAAATAAAACAGATATAAATTTTCTTTCTTTGTTACAGGTATATTCATTCAAAGGAGAAACCATTTAAGTGTACAGAATGTGGAAAAGGATTCTGCCAATCAAGAACTTTGGCTGTCCACAAGATTCTGCATATGGAAGAGTCTCCTCATAAATGCCCAGTTTGTAGCCGAAGCTTCAACCAGCGTTCAAATTTAAAAACGCACTTATTGACTCACACAGACCACAAGCCTTACGAGTGCAACTCGTGTGGAAAGGTTTTCAGAAGAAACTGCGACTTGAGAAGGCATGCATTAACGCATGCTGTGGGCGACGTGCCACCAGGCGATGTTGTTGACGTTGGTGAGGAGGACATTGGAAGACCAGAATCACCTATTGAGCCAGGATACGACGATGAAGATCCGGAACTGTCATCTCCAGAACATTCGCCTGTTAGGAGAGCGCGATCATCATCAATCGAGAGTATGGGCAGAGAACAAAGTGAAGAAAGACCGCGACGGCACTCACCATCTCCAATAGAACGTACACATTGCCACCATAATGAACAACGGGACCGAGCCAGTCCTTATACAATGCGCCCACAGGCAGACAAGCATCGTACACCATCATTAGAATTATACGAGAAACGACGTTATACATCGGATGAAATTGTTGAAAAAGAAATTCGTTATACACACACGGATATACCAGAGCCCCAAGTCAGGCATCCACAGCTTCAAATCCGAAGAGACCTGCACCAAGTGGTTCCCCCTGATCCTATGAAAATGGGTCAAATGGCAAGTCCACCTATAGACCCCGGGCCTTCAAGTATTTATCTGAGTCCTTATAGAAAGAGAAGCCATCCACCAGATATCGGGGAAAATATGAGGACTTGTGGTGCTGTTTACAGAAGTCGATCACCAGAACCAACCAATTTGTCATTACCGAGACCAATGGGCAATGGGGAAGTAATGGTTAATATGCCACCAAATATGATGAATATGACTGCGTATCATAAATTTGGTCTACCAATGCCTCCACCTCATACCCAAATACCTTATGGCCCTATTCCACGTTCCGTATTAGGGCCCCAGCAGACCGTAGCTCAAGACTTGATAGTGAAACATGCCCCTCCTAAAGACACAGCACCCAGCATTTCAACAAATGTTACAGTTTGTAAAGACAGTGCACAAGTGAAAGATTCTGAAGATGCTAGTGCAAGTTACATAGCAAGTGGAATAAAAAATATAGTTGGAATTCAACCACCTGCTAACCCTAAACCAGGAACAAGCCAGTCCAATGGGCCCAAGAAAGGATTTAGTATAGAAGATATTATGAGACGCTGAAGAAGATTTATGTTTGTATTTGGAAGTGCATTTTGAGAAGATTGTTGATCTTAAGTATTTGATGTAAGATTAGTTTTACTTTTAAAAGTATTATTAGTTGAAGTATTTGTAACATCAGGTAAGGTTAGTTGTATGCTTGTATGTATTTGAAAAGTGGATTTGGTTTTCGTAAAGATCTCATAAGGTTTGTTTGTGCAGTGTTTTGTTTACCTCCAAATTTTAATTAGATTAACAAAATCTAAGCTATTGTTTTTTTTTTGTTTGATTAATGTAATATTGTTGGATATCAAAAACAACAAATCAGAATATTTTTTTGTATGAGACTAGGCTTACTTCAATGCTGGAATTGTGTAATATTACAAAATAATTATGTTATATATTAGTTACAATTAAATCGTAATTGAGTATTATATTAAAATGTGACTGGTTCTTAGATATCGCCGCTGTTATTTATTGTCTAGATATTTTATAGGTCTTATTTCGACATTTACTTTAATCAACTTAAATTTGCAATGCATTAGATGTTTTAT